>CM042696.1:240553271-243219937 GCA_023614405.1 Avena insularis
CCACCTATGGATCCACCAATGTCATTGCATGTGTGTTGTTTTCACAATCCACTTATGGATCCACCAGTGTCATTGCATGTGTGTTCTTTTTACTAACAACAACCAGAGTCATTGAAATGTGTGTTCTTTTCACACACCACCTATGGATCCACCAATGTCATTGCATGTGTGTTGTTTTCACAATCCACTTATGGATCCACCAGTGTCATTGCATGTGTGTTCTTGTGACTAACAACAAGCAGAGTCATTGCATGTGTGTTCCTTTCACATACCACATATGGATCGACCAGTGTCATTGCATGTGTCTTCTTTTCAAAATCCACCTATGGATCCACCAGTGTCATTGCATGTGTGTTATTTTTATTAACAACAACTAGAGTCATTTCATGACTGTTCTTTTCACATACCACATATGGATCCACCAGTGTCATTGAAATTTGTGTTCTTTTCACATACCACATATGGATCCACCAATGTCATTGCATGTGTGTTGTTTTCACAATCCACTTATGGATCCACCAGTGTCATTGCATGTGTGTTCTTGTGACAAACAACAAGCAGAGTCATTGCATGTGTGTTCTTTTCACATACCACATATGGATCGACCAGTGTCATTGCATGTGTCTTCTTTTGACAATCCACATATGGATCCACCAGTGTCATTGCATGTGTGTTATTTTTATTAACAACAACTAGAGTCATTTCATGACTGTTCTTTTCACATACCACATATGGATCCACCAGTGTCATTGAAATGTGTGTTCTCTTCAGAGACCACACATGGATCCACAAGTGTCATTTCATGTGTGTTCTTTTTACAAACAAGAACTGGAGTCATTGCATGTGTGTTCTTTTCACATACCACATATGGATCCACCAGTGTCATTGCATGTGTGCTCTTTTCAAAATCGACCTATGGATCCACCCGTGTCATTGCATGTGTGTTCTTTTTACTAACAACAACTTCGGTCATTTCATGACCGTTCTTTTCACATACCACATATGGATCCACCAGTGTCATTGCATGTGTGTTCTTTTTACTAACAACAACCAGAGTCATTGAAATGTGTGTTCTTTTCACATACCACACATGGATCCACCAATGTCATTGCTTGTGTGTTCTTTTCACAATCTACCTATGGATCCACCTGTGTCATTGCATGTGTGTTCTTTTTACTAACAACAACCAGAGTCATTGCATGTGTGTTCTTTTCACATACCACATATGGATCCACCAGTGTCATTGCATGTGTGTTGTTTTCACAATCCACCTATGGATCCACTAGTGTCATTGCATGTGTGTTCTTTTTACTAACAACAACTTCGGTCATTTCATGACTGTTCTTTTCACATACCACATATGGATCCACCAGTGTCATTGAAATGTGTGTTCTCTTCAGAGACCACACATGGATCCACCAGTGTCATTACATGTGTGTTCTTTTTACTAACAACAACTGGAGTCATTGCATGTGTGTTCTTTTCACATACCACATATGGATCCACTAGTGTCATTGCATGTGTGCTCTTTTCACAATCCACCTATGGATCCAGCATTGTCATTGCATGTGTGTTCTTTTTAATAACAACAACCAGAGTTATTGAAATGTGTGTTCTTTTCACATACCACCTATGGATCCACAAGTGTCATTGCATGTGTGTTCTCTTTACTAACAACAACCAGAGTCATTGTATGTGTGTTCTTTTCACATACCACATATGGATCCACCAGTGTCATTTCATGTGTGTTGTTTTCACAATCCACTTATGGATCCACCAGTGTCATTGCATGTGTGTTCTTTTTACTAACAACAACCAGAGTCATTGCATGTGTGTTCTTTTCACATACCATATATGGATCCACTAGTGTCATTGCATGTGTGCTCTTTTCACAATCCACCTATGGATCCACCAGTGTCATTGCATGTGTGTTCTTTTTACTAACAACAACTGGAGTCATTTCATGACTGTTCTTTTCACATACCACATATGGATCCACCAGCGTCATTGAAATGTGTGTTCTCTTCAGAGACCACACATGGATCCACCAGTGTCATTGCATGTTGTTCTTTTTACTAACAACAACTGGCGTCATTGCATGTGTGTTCTTTTCACATACCACATATGGATCCACTAGTGTCATTGCATGTGTGCTCTTTTCATAATCCACCTATGGATCCACCAGTGTTATTGCATGTGTGTTCTTTTTACTAATAACAACTGGAGTCATTTCATGTGTGTTCTTTTCACATACCACCTATGGATCCAGCAATGTCATTGCATGTGTGTTGTTTCACAATCCACTTATGGATCCACCAGTGTCATTGCATGTGTGTTCTTTTTACTAACAACTAGAGTCATTGCATGTGTGTTCTTTTCACATACCACATATGGATCCACTAGTGTCATTGCATGTGTGTTCTTTTCACAATCCACCTATGGATCCACCAGTGTCATTGCATGTGTGTTCTTTTTACAAAAAACAACCAGAGTCATTGAAACGTGTGTTCTTTTCACATACCACCTATGGATCCACCAATGTCATTGCATGTGTGTTGTTTTCACAATCCACTTATGGATCCACCAGTGTCATTGCATGTGTGTTCTTTTTACTAACAACAACGAGAGTCATTGCATGTGTGTTCTTTTCACATACCACATATGGATCGACCAGTGTCATTGCATGTGTGTTCTTTTCACAATCCACCTATGGATCCACCAGTGTCATTGCATGTGTGTTCTTTTTACTAACAACAACTAGAGTCATTTCATGACTGTTCTTTTCACATACCACATATGGATCCACCAGTGTCATTGAAATGTGTGTTCTCTTTAGAGACCACACATGGATCCACAAGTATCATTGCATGTGTGTTCTTTTTACTAACAAGAACTAGAGTCATTGCATGTGTGTTCTTTTCACATACCACATATGGATCCACCAGTGTCATTGCATGTGTGCTCTTTTCACAATCCACCTATGGATCCACCCGTGTCATTGCATGTGTATTCTTTTTACTAACAACAACCAGATTCATTGCACGTGTGTTCTCTTTAGAGACCACACATGGATCCACCAGTTTCATTGCATGTGTGTTCTTTTTACTAACAACAACTGGAGTCATTTCATGTGTGTTATTTTCACATACCACATATGGATCCACCAGTGACATTGCATGTGTGCTCTTTTCACAATCCACCTATGGATCCACGAGTGTCATTGCATGTGTGTTCTTTTTACTAACAACAACTGGAGTCACTGCCTGTGTGTTCTTTTCACATACCACATATGGATCCACTAGTGTCATTGCATGTGTGCTCTTTTCACAATCCACCTATGGATCCACCAGTGTCATTGCATGTGTGTTCTTTGAACTAACACCAACCAGAGTCATTGAAATGTGTGTTCTCTTCAGAGACCACACATGGATCCAACAGCTTCATTGCATGTGTGTTCTTTTTACTAACAACAACCAGTGTCATTGCATGTGTGTTCTTGTGACTAACAACAAGCAGAGTCATCGCATGTGCATTCTTTTCACATACCACATATGGATCCACCAGTGTCATTGCATGTGTGGTCTTTTCACAATCCACCTATGGATCCACCAGTGTCATTGCATGTGTGTTCTTTTTACTAACAACAACTAGAGTCATTTCATGACTGTTCTTTTCACATACCACATATGGATCCACCGGTTTCATTGAAATGTGTGTTCTCTTCAGAGACCACACATGGATCCACCAGTGTCCTTACAT
The DNA here is from genome assembly GCA_023614405.1 of Avena insularis. Taxonomy (NCBI): domain Eukaryota; kingdom Viridiplantae; phylum Streptophyta; class Magnoliopsida; order Poales; family Poaceae; genus Avena; species Avena insularis. The sequence goes on from CM042696.1 coordinate 240,557,031, forward strand.
GTGTGTTCTTTTTACTAACAACAACTAGAGTCATTGCATGTGTGTTCTTTTCACATACCACATATGGATCCACTAGTGTCATTGCATGTGTGCTCTTTTCAAAATCCACCTGTGGATCCACCAGTGTCATTGCATGTGTGTTCTTTTTAATAACAACAACCAGAGTCATTGAAATGTGTGTTCTTTTCACATACCACCTATGGATCCACTAGTGTCAATTCATGTGTGTTCTTTTCACAATCCACCTATGGATCCACTAGTGTCATTGCATGTGTGTTCTTTTTACTAACAACAACCAGAGTCATTGCATGTGTGTTCTTTGCACATACCACATATGGATCCACCAGTGTCATTGCATGTGTGTTCTTTTCACAATCCACCTATGGATCCACCAGTGTCATTGCATGTGTGTTCTTTTTACTAACAACAACTGGAGTCATTTCATGACTGTTCTTTTCACATACCACATATGGATCCACCAGTGTCATTGAAATGTGTGTTATCTTTAGAGACCACACATGGATCCACAAGTGTCATTACACGTGTGTTCTTTATACTAACAACAACTGGAGTCATTGCATGTGTGTTCTTTTCACCTACCACATATGGATCCACTAGTGTCATTGCATGTGTGCTCTTTTCACAATCCACCTATGGATCCACCAGTGTCATGGCATGTGTTTTCTTTTTACTAACAACAACCAGAGTCATTGAAATGTGTGTTCTTTTCACATACCACATATGGATCCACCAGTGTCATTGAAATGTGTGTTCTCTTTAGAGACCACACATGGATCCACCAGTGTCATTGCATGTGTGTTCTTTTCACAATCAACCTATGGATCCACCAGTGTCATTGCATGTGTGTTCTTTTCACATACCACATATGGATCCACCAGTGTCATTGCATGTGTGGTCTTTCAAAATCCACACATGGATCCACCGGTGTCATTGCATGTGTGTTCTTTGTAGTAACAACAACTGAGTCATTGAAATGTGTGTTATTTTCACATACCACATATGGATCCACCAGTGTCATTGCATGTGTGCTCTCTTCACAATCCACCTATGGATCCACGAGTGTCATCGCATATGTGTTCTTTTTACTAACAACAACTGTAGTCATTGCATGTGTGTTCTTTTCACATACCACATATGGATCCACTAGTGTCATTGCATGTGTGCTCTTTTCACAATCCACCTATGGATCCACCAGTGTCATTGCATGTGTGTTCTTTTTACTAACAACAACTGGAGTCATTGAAATGTGTGTTCTCTTCAGAGACCACACATGGATCCACCAGTTTTGTTGCATGTGTGTTCTGTTAACTAACAACAACTAGTGTCATTGCATGTGTGTTCTTGTTACTAACAACAAGCAGAGTCATTGCATGTGTGTTCTTTTCACATACCACATATGGATCCACCAGTGTCATTGCATGTGTGTTCTTTTCACAATCCACCTATGGATCCACCAGTGTCATTGCATGTGTGTTCTTTTTACTAACAACAACTTCAGTCATTTCATGACTGTTCTTTTCACATACCACATATGGATCCACCAGATTCATGGAAATGTGTGTTCTCTTCAGAGACCACACATGGATCCACCAGTGTCCTTACATGTGTGCTCTTTTTACTAACAATGACTAGAGTCATTGCATGTGTGTTCTTTTCACATACCACATATGGATCCACTAGTGTCATTGCATGTGTGCTCTTTTCAAAATCCACCTGTGGATCCACCAGTGTCATTGCATGTGTGTTCTTTTTACTAACAACAACCTGAGTCATTGCATGTGTGTTCTTTTCACATACCACATATGGATCCACCAGTGTCATTGCATGTGTGTTCTTTTCACAATCCACCTATGGATCCACTAGTGTCATTGCATGTGTGTTCTTATTACTAACAACAACCAGAGTCATTGCATGTGTGTTCTTTTCACATACCACATATGGATCCACCAGTGTCATTGCATGTGTGTTCTTTTCACAATCCACCTATGGATCCACCAGTGTCATTGCATGTGTGTTCTTTTTACTAACAACAACTGGAGTCATTGCATGTGTGTTCTTTTCACATACCACATATGGATCCACTAGTGTCATTGCATGTGTGCTCTTTTCACAATCCACCTATGGATCCACCAGTGTCATTGCATGTGTTTTCTTTTTACTAACAACAACCAGAGTCATTGAAATGTGTGTTCTTTTCACATACCACATATGGATCCACCAATGTCATTGCATGTGTGTTCTTTTCACAATCCACCTATGGATCCACCAGTGTCATTGCATGTGTGTTCTTTTTACTAACAACAACTAGAGTCATTGCATGTGTGTTCTTTTCACATACCACATATGGATCCACAAGTGTCATTGCATGTGTGTTCTTTTCACAATCCACCTATGGATCCACCAGTGTCATTGCATGTGTGTTCTTTTTACTAACAATAACTAGAGTCATTGCATGTGTGTTCTTTTCACATACCACATATGGATCCACAGTGTCATTGCATGTGTGTTCTCTTCACAATCCACCTATGGATCCACAGTGTCATTGCATGTGTGTTCTTTTTACTAACAACAACTGGAGTCATTGCATGTGTGTTCTTTTCACATACCACATATGGATCCACCAGTGTCATTGCATGTGTGCTCTTTTCACAATCCACCTATGGATCCATCTGTGTCATTGCATGTGTGTTCTTTTTACTAACAACAAGCAGAGTCATTGAAATGTGTGTTATTTTCACATACCACATATGGATCCACCAGTGTCATTGCATGTGTGTTCTTTTCACAATCCACCTATGGATCCACCAGTGTCATTGCATGTGTGTTTTTTTACTAACAACAACTAGAGTCATTGCATGTGTGTTCTTTTCACATACCACATATGGATCCACCAGTGTCATTGAAATGTGTGTTCTCTTCAGAGACCACACATGGATCCACAAGTGTCATTGCATGTGCGTTCTTTTTACTAACAAGAACTAGAGTCATTGAAATGTGTGTTCTTTTCACATACCACATATGGATCCACCAGAGTCATTGAAATGTGTGTTCTCTTCAGAGACCACACATGGATCCAACAGTTTCATTGCATGTGTGTTCTTTTTACTAACAACAACTAGAGTCATTGAAATGTGTGTTCTTTTCACATACCACCTATGGATCCGCCAATGTCATTGCATGTGTGTTGCTTTCACAATCCACCTATGGATCCACCAGTGTCATTGCATGTGTGTTCTTTTTACTAACAACAACCAGATTCATTGCATTTGTGTTCTCTTTAGAGACCACACATGGATCCACCAGTTTCATTGCATGTGTGTTCTTTTTAGTAACAACAACTGGAGTCATTTCATGTGTGTTATTTTCACATACCACATATGGATCCACCAGTGTCATTGCATGTGTGCTCTCTTCACAATCCACCTATGGATCCACGAGTGTCATCGCATATGTGTTCTTTTTACTAACAACAACTGTAGTCATTGCATGTGTGTTCTTTTCACATACCACATATGGATCCACTAGTGTCATTGCATGTGTGCTCTTTTCACAATCCACCTATGGATCCACCAGTGTCATTGCATGTGTGTTCTTTTTACTAACAACAACCAGAGTCATTGAAATGTGTGTTCTCTTCAGAGACCACACATGGATCCACCAGTTTCATTGCATGTGTGTTCTGTTAACTAACAACAACTAGTGTCATTGCATGTGTGTTCTTGTTACTAACAACAAGCAGAGTCATTGCATGTGTGTTCTTTTCACATACCACATATGGATCCACCAGTGTCATTGCATATGTGTTCTTTTCACAATCCACCTATGGATCCACCAGTGTCATTGCATGTGTGTTCTTTTTACTAACAACAACTTCAGTCATTTCATGACTTTTCTTTTCACATACCACATATGGATCCACCAGATTCATGGAAATGTGTGTTCTCTTCAGAGACCACACATGGATCCACCAGTGTCCTTACATGTGTGCTCTTTTTACTAACAACGACTAGAGTCATTGCATGTGTGTTATTTTCACATACCACATATGGATCCACTAGTGTCATTGCATGTGTGCTCTTTTCAAAATCCACCTGTGGATCCACCAGTGTCATTGCATGTGTGTTCTTTTTACTAACAACAACCAGAGTTATTGAAATGTGTGTTCTTTTCACATACCACCTATGGATCCACCAGTGTCATTGCATGTGTGTTCTTTTCACAATCCACCTATGGATCCACTAGTGTCATTGCATGTGTGTTCTTATTACTAACAACAACCAGAGTCATTGCATGTGTGTTCTTTTCACATACCACATATGGATCCACCAGTGTCATTGCTTGTGTGTTCTTTTCACAATCCACCTGTGGATCCACGAGTGTCGTCGCATGTGTGTTATTTTTACTAACAACAACTGGAGTCATTGCATGTGTGTTCTTTTCACCTACCACATATGGATCCACTAGTGTCATTGCATGTGTGCTCTTTTCACAATCCACCTATGGATCCACCAGTGTCATTGCATGTGTGTTCTTTTTACTAACAACAACCAGAGTCATTGAAATGTGTGTCCTTTTCACATACCACCTTTGGATCCACCAATGTCATTGCATGTGTGTTGTTTTCACAATCCACCTATGGATCCACCAATGTCATTGCATGTGTGTTCTTTTTACTAACAACAACCAGAGTCATTGCATGTGTGTTCTTTTCACATACCACATATGGATCCACAAGTGTCATTGCATGTGTGTTCTTTTCACAATCCACCTATGGATCCACCAGTGTCATTGCATGTGTTATCTTTTTACTAACAACAACTAGAGTCATTTCATGACTGTTCTTTTCACATACCACATATGGATCCACCAGTGTCATTGAAATGTGTGTTCTCTTCAGAGACCACACATGGATCCACCAGTGTCATTGCATGTGTGTTCTTTTTACTAACAACAACTGGAGTCATTGCATGTGTGTTCTTTTCACATACCACATATGGATCCACCAGTGTCATTGCATGTGTGCTCTTTTCACAATCCACCTATGGATCCATCTGTGTCATTGCATGTGTGTTCTTTTTACTAACAACAAGCAGAGTCATTGAAATGTGTGTTATTTTCACATACCACATATGGACCCACCAGTGTCATTGCATGTGTGTTCTTTTCACAATCCACCTATGGATCCACCAGTGTCATTGCATGTGTGCTCTTTTTACTAACAACAACCAGAGTCATTGCATGTGTGTTCTCTTCACATACCACATATGGATCCACCAGTGTCATTGAAATGTGTGTTCTCTTCAGAGACCACACATGGATCCACAAGTGTCATTGCATGTGCGTTCTTTTTACTAACAAGAACTGGAGTCATTGAAATGTGTGTTCTTTTCACATACCACATATGGATCCACCAGAGTCATTGAAATGTGTGTTCTCTTCAGAGACCACACATGGATCCAATAGTTTCATTGCATGTGTGTTCTTTTTACTAACAACAACCAGTGTCATTGAAATGTGTGTTCTTTTCACATACCACCTATGGATCCACCAGTGTCATTGCATGTGTGTTCTTTTCACAATCCACCTATGGATCCACTAGTGTCATTGCATGTGTGTTCTTTTTACTAACAACAACCAGAGTCATTGCATGTGTGTTCTTTTCACATACCACATATGGATCCACCAGTGTCATTGCATGTGTGTTCTTTTCACAATCCACCTATGGATCCACGAGTGTCAGCGTATGTGTGTTCTTTTTACTAACAACAACTGGAGTCATTGCATGTGTGTTCTTTTCACCTACCACATATGGATCCACTAGTGTCATTGCATGTGTGCTCTTTTCAGAATCCACCTATGGATCCACCAGTGTCATTGCATGTGTGTTCTTTTTACTAACAACAACCAGAGTCATTGAAATGTGTGTCCTTTTCACATACCACCTATGGATCCGCCAATGTCATTGCATGTGTGTTGTTTTCACAATCCACCTATGGATCCACCAGTGTCATTGCATGTGTGTTCTTTTTACTAACAACAACCAGAGTCATTGCATGTGTGTTCTTTTCACATACCACATATGGATCCACCAGTGTCATTGCATGTGTGTTCTTTTCACAATCCACCTATGGATCCACCAGTGTCATTGCATGTGTTATCTTTTTACTAACAACAACTAGAGTCATTTCATGACTGTTCTTTTCACATACCACATATGGATCCACCAGTGTCATTGAAATGTGTGTTCTCTTCAGAGACCACACATGGATCCACCAGTGTCATTGCATGTGTGTTCTTTTTACTAACAACAACTGGAGTCATTGCATGTGTGTTCTTTTCACATACCACATATGGATCCACCAGTGTCATTGTATGTGTGCTCTTTTCACAATCCACCTATGGATCCATCTGTGTCATTGCATGTGTGTTCTTTTTACTAACAACAACCAGAGTCATTGAAATGTGTGTTATTTTCACATACCACATATGGACCCACCAGTGTCATTGCATGTGTGTTCTTTTCACAATCCACCTATGGATCCACCAGTGTCATTGCATGTGTGCTCTTTTTACTAACAACAACTAGAGTCATTGCATGTGTGTTCTCTTCAGAGACCACACATGGATCCACAAGTGTCATTGCATGTGTGTTCTTTTTACTAACAAGAACTGGAGTCATTGCATGTGTGTTCTTTTCACATACCACATATGGATCCACCAGTGTCATTGCATGTGTGCTCTTTTCACAATCCACCTATGGATCCACCCGTGTCATTGCATGTGTGTTCTTTTTACTAACAACAACCAGATTCATTGCATGTGTGTTCTCTTTAGAGACCACACATGGATCCACAAGTGTCATTACATGTGTGTTCTTTTTACTAACAACAACTGGAGTCATTTCATGTGTGTTATTTTCACATACCACATATGGATCCACCAGTGTCATTGCATGTGTGCTCTTTTCACAATCCACCTATGGATCCACGAGTGTCATCACAAGTGTGTTCTTTTTACTAACAACAACCAGAGTCATTGCATGTGTGTTCTTTTCACATACCACATATGGATCCACAAGTGTCATTGCATGTGTGTTCTTTTCACAATCCACCTATGGATCCACCAGTGTCATTGCATGTGTTATCTTTTTACTAACAACAACCAGAGTCATTGAAATGTGTGTTCTTTTCACATACCACATATGGATCCACCAGTGTCATTGAAATGTGTGTTCTCTTCAGAGACCACACATGGATCCACCAGTGTCATTGCATGTGTGTTCTTTTTACTAACAACAACTGGAGTCATTGCATGTGTGTTCTTTTCACATACCACATATGGATCCACCAGTGTCATTGCATGTGTGTCTTTTCACAATCCACCTATGGATCCATCTGTGTCATTGCATGTGTGTTCTTTTTACTAACAACAACCAGAGTCATTGAAATGTGTGTTATTTTCACATACCACATATGGACCCACCAGTGTCATTGCATGTGTGTTCTTTTCACAATCCACCTATGGATCCACCAGTGTCATTGCATGTGTGCTCTTTTTACTAACAACAACCAGAGTCATTGCATGTGTGTTCTCTTCACATACCACATATGGATCCACCAGTGTCATTGAAATGTGTGTTCTCTTCAGAGACCACACATGGATCCACAAGTGTCATTGCATGTGCGTTCTTTTTACTAACAAGAACTAGAGTCATTGAAATGTGTGTTCTTTTCACATACCACATATGGATCCACCAGAGTCATTGAAATGTGTGTTCTCTTCAGAGACCACACATGGATCCAACAGTTTCATTGCATGTGTGTTCTTTTTACTAACAACAACCAGTGTCATTGAAATGTGTGTTCTTTTCACATACCACCTATGGATCCACCAGTGTCATTGCATGTGTGTTCTCTTCACAATCCACCTATGGATCCACTAGTGTCATTGCATGTGTGTTCTTTTTACTAACAACAACCAGAGTCATTGCATGTGTGTTCTTTTCACATACCACATATGGATCCACCAGTGTCATTGCATGTGTGTTCTTTTCACAATCCACCTATGGATCCACGAGTGTCAGCGCATGTGTGTTCTTTTTACTAACAACAACTGGAGTCATTGCATGTGTGTTCTTTTCACCTACCACATATGGATCCACTAGTGTCATTGCATGTGTGCTCTTTTCACAATCCACCTATGGATCCACCAGTGTCATTGCATGTGTGTTCTTTTTACTAACAACAACCAGAGTCATTGAAATGTGTGTCCTTTTCACATACCACCTATGGATCCGCCAATGTCATTGCATGTGTGTTGTTTTCACAATCCACCTATGGATCCACCAGTGTCATTGCATGTGTGTTCTTTTTACTAACAACAACCAGAGTCATTGCATGTGTGTTCTTTTCACATACCACATATGGATCCACCAGTGTCATTGCATGTGTGTTCTTTTCACAATCCACCTATGGATCCACCAGTGTCATTGCATGTGTTATCTTTTTACTAACAACAACTAGAGTAATTTCATGACTGTTATTTTCACATACCACATATGGATCCACCAGTGTCATTGAAATGTGTGTTCTCTTCAGAGACCACACATGGATCCTGATGTCATTGCATGTGTGTTCTTTTTACTAACAACAACTGGAGTCATTGCATGTGTGTTCTTTTCACATACCACATATGGATCCACCAGTGTCATTGTATATGTGCTCTTTTCACATTCCACCTATGGATCCATCTGTGTCATTGCATGTGTGTTCTTTTTACTAACAACAACCAGAGTCATTGAAATGTGTGTTATTTTCACATACCACATATGGACCCACCAGTGTCATTGCATGTGTGTTCTTTTCACAATCCACCTATGGATCCACCAGTGTCATTGCATGTGTGCTCTTTTTACTAACAACAACTAGAGTCATTGCATGTGTGTTCTCTTCAGAGACCACACATGGATCCACAAGTGTCATTGCATGTGTGTTCTTTTTACTAACAAGAACTGGAGTCATTGCATGTGTGTTCTTTTCACATACCACATATGGATCCACCAGAGTCATTGCATGTGTGCTCTTTTCACAATCCACCTATGTATCCACCCGTGTCATTGCATGTGTGTTCTTTTTACTAACAACAACCAGATTCATTGCATGTGTGTTCTCTTTAGATACCACACATGGATCCACCAGTTTCATTGCATGTGTGTTCTTTTTACTAACAACAACTGAAGTCATTTCATGTGTGTTATTTTCACATACCACATATGGATCCACCAGTGTCATTGCATGTGTGCTCTTTTCACAATCCACCTATGGATCCACGAGTGTCATCACAAGTGTGTTCTTTTTACTAACAACAACTGGAGTCATTGCATGTGTGTTCTTTTCACATACCACATATGGATCCACTAGTGTCATTGCAAGTGTGCTCTTTTCACAATCCACCTATGTATCCACCAGTGTCATTGCATGTGTGTTCTTTTTACTAACAACAACCAGAGTCATTGAAATGTGTGTTCTCTTTAGAGACCACACATGGATTCACCAGTTTCATTGCATGTGTGTTCTTTTTACTAACAACAACCAGTGTCATTGCATGTGTGTTCTTGTTACTAACAACAAGCAGAGTCATTGCATGTGTGTTCTTTTCACATACCACATATGGATCCACCAGTGTCTTTGCATGTGTGTTCTTTTCACAATCCACCTATGGATCCACCAGTGTCATTGCATGTGTGTTCTTTTTACTAACAACAGCTTCAGTCATTTCAGGACTGTTCTTTTCACATACCACATATGGATCCACCAGTGTCATTGAAATGTGTGTTCTCTTCAGAGACCACACATGGATCTACCAGTGTCATTACATGTGTGTTCTTTTTACTAACAACAACTAGAGTCATTGCATGTGTGTTCTTTTCACATACCACATATGGATCCACTAGTGTCATTGCATGTGTGCTCTTTTCAAAATCCACCTGTGGATCCACCAGTGTCATTGCATGTGTGTTCTTTTTACTAACAACAACAAGAGTCATTGAAATGTGTGTTCTTTTCACATACCACCTATGGATCCACCAGTGTCATTGCATGTGTGTTCTTTTCACAATCCACCTATGGATCCACTAGTGACATTGCATGTGTGTTATTTTTACTAAAAACAAGCAGAGTCATTGCATGTGTGTTCTTTTCACATACCACATATGGATCCACCAGTGTCATTGCATGTGTTCTTTTCAATCCACCTATGGATCCACCAGTGTCATTGCATGTGTGTTCTTTTTACTAACAACAACTAGAGTCATTTCATGACTGTTATTTTCACATACCACATATGGATCCACCAGTGTCATTGAAATGTGTGTTCCCTTTAGAGACCACACATGGAACCACAAGTGTCATTACATGTGTGTTCTTTTTACTAACAACAACTGGAGTCATTGCATGTGTGTTCTTTTCACCTACCACATATGGATCCACTAGTGTCATTGCATGTGTGCTCTTTTCACAATCCACCGATGGATCCACCAGTGTCATTGCATGTGTGTTCTTTTTACTAACAACAACCAGAGTCATTGAAATGTGTGTTCTTTTCACATACCACCTATGGATCCACCAATGTCATTGCATGTGTGTTGTTTTCACAATCCACCTATGGATCCACCAGTGTCATTGCATGTGTGTTCTTTTTACTAACAACAACCAGAGTCATTGCATGTGTGTTCTTTTCACATACCACATATGGATCCACCAGTGTCATTGCATGTGTGGTCTTTTCACAATCCACCTATGGATCCACCAGTGTCATTGCATGTGTGTTCTTTTTACTAAGAACAACTAGAGTCATTTCATGACTGTTCTTTTCACATACCACATATGGATCCACCAGTGTCATTGAAATGTGGTTTCTCTTCAGAGACCACACATGGATCCACCAGTGTCATTGCATGTGTGTTCTTTTTACTAACAACAACTGGAGTCATTGCATGCGTGTTTCTTTCACATACCACATATGGATCCACCAGTGTCATTGCATGTGTGCTCTTTTCACAATCCACCTATGGATCCATCCGTGTCATTGCATGTGTGTTCTTTTTACTAACAACAACCAGAGTTATTGAAATGTGTGTTCTTTTCACATACCACCTATGGATCCACCAGTGTCATTGCATGTGTGTTCTTTTCACAATCCACCTATGGATCCACTAGTGACATTGCATGTGTGTTATTTTTACTAAAAACAAGCAGAGTCATTGCATGTGTGTTCTTTTCACATACCACATATGGATCCACCAGTGTCATTGCATGTGTGTTCTTTTCACAATCCACCTATGGATCCACCAGTGTCATTGCATGTGTGTTCTTTTTACTAACAACAACTAGAGTCATTTCATGACTGTTATTTTCACATACCACATATGGATCCACCAGTGTCATTGAAATGTGTGTTCCCTTTAGAGACCACACATGGAACCACAAGTGTCATTACATGTGTGTTCTTTTTACTAACAACAACTGGAGTCATTGCATGTGTGTTCTTTTCACCTACCACATATGGATCCACTAGTGTCATTGCATGTGTGCTCTTTTCACAATCCACCGATGGATCCACCAGTGTCATTGCATGTGTGTTCTTTTTACTAACAACAACCAGAGTCATTTAAATGTGTGTTCTTTTCACATACCACCTATGGATCCACCAATGTCATTGCATGTGTGTTGTTTTCACAATCCACCTATGGATCCACCAGTGTCATTGCATGTGTGTTCTTTTTACTAACAACAACCAGAGTCATTGCATGTGTGTTCTTTTCACATACCACATATGGATCCACTAGTGTCATTGCATGTGTGGTCTTTTCACAATCCACCTATGGATCCACCAGTGTCATTGCATGTGTGTTCTTTTTACTAAGAACAACTAGAGTCATTTCATGACTGTTCTTTTCACATACCACATATGGATCCACCAGTGTCATTGAAATGTGGTTTCTCTTCAGAGACCACACATGGATCCACCAGTGTCATTGCATGTGTGTTCTTTTTACTAACAACAACTGGAGTCATTGCATGCGTGTTTCTTTCACATACCACATATGGATCCACCAGTGTCATTGAAATGTGGTTTCTCTTCAGAGACCACACATGGATCCACCAGTGTCATTGCATGTGTGTTCTTTTTACTAACAACAACTGGAGTCATTGCATGCGTGTTTCTTTCACATACCACATATGGATCCACCAGTGTCATTGCATGTGTGCTCTTTTCACAATCCACCTATGGATCCATCCGTGTCATTGCATGTGTGTTCTTTTTACTAACAACAACCAGAGTTATTGAAATGTGTGTTCTTTTCACATACCACCTATGGATCCACAAGTGTCATTGCATGTGTGTTCTTATTACTAACAACAACCAGAGTCAATGCATGTGTGTTCTTTTCACATACCACATATGGATCCACCAGTGTCATTGCTTGCGTGTTCTTTTCACAATCCACCTATGGATCCACCAGTGTCATTGCATGTGTGTTCTTTTTACTAAAAATAACTTCAGTCATTTCAGGACTGTTCTTTTCACATACCACATATGAATCCACCAGTGTCATTGAAATGTGTGTTCTTTTTACTAACAACAACTGGACTCATTGCATGTGTGTTCTTTTCACATACCACATATGGATCCACTAGTGTCATTGCATGTGTGCTCTTTTCACAATCCACCTATGGATCCACCAGTGTCATTGCATGTGTGTTGTTTTTACTAACAACAACCAGAGTCATTGAAATGTGTGTTCTTTTCACATACCACCTATGGATCCACCAGTGTCATTGCATGTGTGTTCTTTTCACAATCTACCTATGGATCCACCCGTGTCATTGCATGTGTGTTCTTTTTACTAACAACAACCAGAGTCATTGCATGTATGTTCTTTTCACATACCACATATGGATCCACCAATGTCATTGAAATGTGTGTTCTCTTCAGAGACCAGACATGGATCCACCAGTGTCATTGCATGTGTGCTCTTTTCACAATCCACTTATGGATCCACCATTGTCATTGCATGTGTGTTCTTTTTACTAAAAATAACTTCAGTCATTTCATGACTGTTCTTTTCACATACCACATATGGATCCACCAGTGTCATTGAAATGTGTGTTCTTTTTACTAACAACAACTGGAGTCATTTCATGTGTGTTCTTTTCACATACCACATATGGATCCACTAGTGTCATTGCATGTGTGCTCTTTTCACAATCCACCTGTGCATCCACCAGTGTCATTGCATGTGTGTTCTTTTTACTAACAACAACCAGAGTCATTGAAATGTGTGTTCTTTTCACATACCACATATGGATCCACCAATGTCATTGCTTGTGTGTTCTTTCACAATCTACCTATGGATCCACCAGTGTCATTGCATGTATGTTCTTTTTACTAACAACAACCAGAGTCATTGCATGTGTGTTCTTTTCACATACCACATATGGATCCACCAGTGTCATTGCATGTGTGTTCTTTTCACAATCCACCTATGGATCCACCAGTGTCATTGCATGCTTCGGTCATTTCATGACTGTTCTTTTCACATACCACATATGGATCCACCAGTGTCATTGAAATGTGTGTTCTCTTCAGAGACCACACATGGATCCACCAGTGTCATTACATGTGTGTTCTTTTTTACTAACAACAACTGGAGTCATTGCATGTGTGTTCTTTTCACATACCACATATGGATCCACTAGTGTCATTGCATATGTGCTCTTTTCACAATCCACCTATGGATCCACCATTGTCATTGCATGTGTGTTCTTTTTACTAACAACAACCAGAGTTATTGAAATGTGTGTTCTTTTCACATACCACCTATGGATCCACAAGTGTCATTGCATGTGTGTTCTTATTACTAACAACAACCAGAGTCAATGCATGTGTGTTCTTTTCACATACCACATATGGATCCACCAGTGTCATTGCATGTGTGTTCTTTTCACAATCCACCTATGGATCCACCAGTGTCATTGCATGTGTGTTCTTTTTACTAAAAACAACTAGAGTCGTTTCATGACTGTTCTTTTCACATACCACATATGGATCCACCAGAGTCATTGCATGTGTGTTCTTTTCACATACCACATATGGATCCACTAGTGTCATTGCATGTGTGCTCTTTTCACAATCCACCTATGGATCCACCTGTGTCATTGCATGTGTGTTCTTTTTACTAACAACAACCAGAGTCATTGAAATGTGTGTTCTTTTCACATACCACATATGGACCCACTAGTGTCATTGCATGTGTGTTCTTTTCACAATCCACCTATGGATCCACCAGTGTCATTGCATGTGTGCTCTTTTTACTGACAACAACCAGAGTCATTGCATGTGTGTTCTCTTGAGAGACCACGCATGGATCCACCAGTGTCATTGCATGTGTGTTCTTTTTACTAACAACAACCAGAGTCATTGAAATGTGTGTTCTTTTCACATACCATATATGGATCCACTAGTGTCATTGCATGTGTGCTCTTTTCACAATCCACCTATGGATCCACCGGTGTCATTGCATGTGTGTTCTTTTTACTAACAACAACCAAAGTCATTGAAATGTGTGTTCTCTTCAGAGACCACACATGGATCCACCAGTGTCATTGCAAGTGTGTTCTTTTTACTAACAACAACTAGTGTCATTGCATGTGTCTTCTTGTTACTAACAACAACCAGAGTCATTGAAATGTGTGTTCTTTTCACATACCACATATGGATCCACCAGTGTCTTTACATGTGTGTTATTTTCACAATCCACCTATGGATCCACTAGTGTCAATGCATGTGTGTTCTTTTTACTAACAACAACTTCAGTCATTTCATGACTGTTCTTTTCACATACAACATATGGATCCACCAGTGTCATTGAAATGTGTGTTCTCTTCAGAGACCACACATGGATCCACCAATGTCATTACATGTGTGTTCTTTTTACTAACAACAATTGGAGTCATTGCATGTGTGTTCTTTTCACATACCACATATGGATCCACTAGTGTCATTGCATGTGTGCTCTTTTCACAATCCACCTATGGATCCACCAGTATCATTTCATGTGTGTTCTTTTTACTAACAACAACCAGAGTCATTGAAATGTGTGTTCTTTTCACATACCACCTATGGATCTACCAGTGTCATTGCATATGTGTTCTTTTCACAATCCACCTATGGATCCACCAGTGTCATTGCATGTGTGTTCTTTTTACTAATAACAACCAGAGTTATTGCATGCGTGTTATTTTCACATACCACATATGGATCCACCAGTGTCATTGCATGTGTGTTCTTTTCACAATCCACCTATGGATCCACCAGTGTCATTCCATGTGTGTTCTTTTTACCAACAACAACTAGAGTCATTTCATGACTGTTCTTTTCACATACCACATATGGATCCACCAGTGTCATTGAAATGTGTGTTCTCTTCAGAGACCACACATGGATCCACAAGTGTCCTTACATGTGTGTTCTTTTTACTAACAACAACTAGAGTCATTGAAATGTGTGTTCTTTTCACATACCACATATGGATCCACCAATGTCATTGCATGTGTGTTGTTTTCACAATCCACCTATGGATCCACCAGTGTCATTGCATGTGTGTTCTTTTTACTAACAACAACCAGAGTCATTGAAATGTGTGTTCTTTTCACATACCACCTATGGATGCATCAGTGTCATTGCATGTGTGTTCTTTTCACAATCCACCTATGGATCCACCAGTGTCATTGCATGTGTGTTCTTTTTACTAACAACAACTGGAGTCATTTCATGACTGTTCTTTTCACATACAACATATGGATCCACAAGTGTCATTGAAATGTGTGTTCTCTTCAACAACCACACATGGATCCACCAGTGTCATTACATGTGTGTTCTTTTTACTAACAACAACTAGAGTCATTGCATGTGTGTTCTTTTCACATACCACATATGGATCCACTAGTGTCATTGCATGTGTGCTCTTTTCATAATCCACCTATGGATCCACCAATGTCATCGTACGTGTGTTCCTTTTACTAAAAAAAACCAGAGTCATTGAAATGAGTGTTCTTTTCACATACCACCTATGGATCCACCAATGTCATTGCATGTGTGTTGTTTTCACAATCCACTTATGGATCCACCAGTGTCATTGCATGTGTGTTCTTTTTACTAACAACAACGAGAGTCATTGCATGTGTGTTCTTTTCACATACCACATATGGATCGACCAGTGTCATTGCATGTGTCTTCTTTTCACAATCCACCTATGGATCCACCAGTGTCATTGCATGTGTGTTCTTTTTACTAACAACAACTAGAGTCATTTCATGACTGTTCTTTTCACATACCACATATGGATCCACCAGTGTCATTGAAATGTGTGTTCTCTTTAGAGACCACACATGGATCCACCAGTGTCATTGCATGTGTGCTCTTTTCACAATCCACCTATGGATCCACCCGTGTCATTGCATGTGTGTTCTTCTTACTAACAACAACCGGATTCATTGCATGTGTGTTCTCTTTAGAGACCACACATGGATCCACCAGTTTCATTGCATGTGTGTTCTTTTTACTAAGAACAACTGTAGTCATTGCATGTGTGTTCTTTTCACATACCACATATGGATCCACCAGTGTCATTGCATGTGTGCTCTTTTCACAATCTACCTATGGATCCACCAGTGTCATCGCATGTGTGTTCTTTTTACTTACAACAACCGGAGTCATTGCATGTGTGTTCTTTTCACATACCACATATGGATCCACTAGTGTCATTGCATGTGTGCTCTTTTCACAATCCACCTATGGATCCACCAGTGTCATTGCATGTGTGTTCTTTTTACTAGTAACAACCAGAGTCATTGAAATGTGTGTTCTCTTCAGAGACCACACATGGATCCACCAGTTTCATTGCATGTGTGTTCTTTTTACTAACAACAACTAGTGTCATTGCATGTGTGTTCTTGTTACTAACAACAAGCAGAGTCATTGCATGTGTGTTATTTTCACATACCACATATGGATCCACCAGTGTCATTGCATGTGTGGTCTTTTCACAATCCACCTATGGATCCACCAGTGTCATTGCACGTGTGTTCTTTTTACTAACAACAACTAGAGTCATTTCATGACTGTTCTTTTCACATACCACATATGGATCCACCAGTTTTATTGAAATGTGTGTTCTCTTCAGAGACCACACATGGATCTAGCAGTGTCCTTACATGTGTGTTCTTTTTACTAACAACAACGAGAGTCATTACATGTGTGTTCTTTTCACATACCACATATGGATCGACCAGTGTCATTGCATGTGTGTTCTTTTCACAATCCACCTATGGATCCACCAGTGTCATTGCATGTGTGTTCTTTTTACTAACAACAACTAGAGTCATTTCATGACTATTCTTTTCACATACCACATATGGATCCACCAGTGTCATTGAAATGTGTGTTCTCTTTAGAGACCACACATGGATCCACCAGTGTCATTGCATGTGTGCTCTTTTCACAATCCACCTATGGATCCACCCGTGTCATTGCATGTGTGTTCTTCTTACTAACAACAACCGGATTCATTGCATGTGTGTTCTCTTTAGAGACCACACATGGATCCACCAGTTTCATTGCATGTGTGTTCTTTTTACTAAGAACAACTGGAGACATTGCATGTGTGTTCTTTTCACATACCACATATGGATCCACCAGTGTCATTGCATGTGTGCTCTTTTCACAATCTACCTATGGATCCACCAGTGTCATCGCATGTGTGTTCTTTTTACTTACAACAACCGGAGTCATTGCATGTGTGTTCTTTTCACATACCACATATGGATCCACTAGTGTCATTGCATGTGTGCTCTTTTCACAATCAACCTATGGATCCACCAGTGTCATTGCATGTGTGTTCTTTTTACTAGTAACAACCAGAGTCATTGAAATGTGTGTTCTCTTCAGAGACCACACATGGATCCACCAGTTTCATTGCATGTGTGTTCTTTTTACTAACAACAACTAGTGTCATTGCATGTGTGTTCTTGTTACTAACAACAAGCAGAGTCATTGCATGTGTGTTATTTTCACATACCACATATGGATCCACCAGTGTCATTGCATGTGTGGTCTTTTCACAATCCACCTATGGATCCACCAGTGTCATTGCACGTGTGTTCTTTTTACTAACAACAACTAGAGTCATTTCATGACTGTTCTTTTCACATACCACATATGGATCCACCAGTTTTATTGAAATGTGTGTTCTCTTCAGAGACCACACATGGATCTAGCAGTGTCCTTACATGTGTGTTCTTTTTACTAACAACAACTAGATTCATTGCATGTGTGTTCTTTTCACATACCACATATGGATCCACTAGTGTCATTGCATGTGTGCTCTTTTCAAAATCCACCTGTGGATCCACCAGTGTCATTGCATGTGTGTTATTTTTACTAACAACAACCAGAGTCATTGAAATGTGTGTTCTTTTCACATACCACCTATGGATGCATCAGTGTCATTGCATGTGTGTTCTTTTCACAATCCACCTATGGATCCACCAGTGTCATTGCATGTGTGTTCTTTTTACTAACAACAACTGGAGTCATTTCATGACTGTTCTTTTCACATACAACATATGGATCCACAAGTGTCAGTGAAATGTGTGTTCTCTTCAACAACCACACATGGATCCACCAGTGTCATTACATGTGTGTTCTTTTTACTAACAACAACTAGAGTCATTGCATGTGTGTTCTTTTCACATACCACATATGGATCCACTAGTGTCATTGCATGTGTGCTCTTTTCATAATCCACCTATGGATCCACCAATGTCATCGTACGTGTGTTCTTTTTACTAAAAAAACCAGAGTCATTGAAATGAGTGTTCTTTTCACATACCACCTATGGATCCACCAATGTCATTGCATGTGTGTTGTTTTCACAATCCACTTATGGATCCACCAGTGTCATTGCATGTGTGTTCTTTTTACTAACAACAACGAGAGTCATTGCATGTGTGTTCTTTTCACATACCACATATGGATCGACCAGTGTCATTGCATGTGTCTTCTTTTCACAATCCACCTATGGATCCACCAGTGTCATTGCATGTGTGTTCTTTTTACTAACAACAACTAGAGTCATTTCATGACTGTTCTTTTCACATACCACATATGGATCCACCAGTGTCATTGAAATGTGTGTTCTCTTCAGAGACCACACATGGATCCACCATTGTCATTGCATGTGTGCTCTTTTCACAATCCACCTATGGATCCACCCATGTCATTGCATGTGTGTTCTTCTTACTAACAACAACCAGATTCATTGCATGTGTGTTCTCTTTAGAGACCACACATGGATCCACCAGTTTCATTGCATGTGTGTTCTTTTTACTAACAACAACTGGAGTCATTTCATGTGTGTTATTTTCACATACCACATATGGATCCACCAGTGTCATTGCATGTGTGCTCTTTTCACAATCCACCTATGGATCCACGAGTGTCATCGCATGTGTGTTCTTTTTACTTACAACAACTGGAGTCATTGCATGTGTGTTCTTTTCACATACCACATATGGATCCACTAGTGTCATTGCATGTGTGCTCTTTTCACAATCCACCTATGGATCCACCAGTGCCATTGCATGTGTGTTCTTTTTACTAGTAACAACCAGAGTCATTGAAATGTGTGTTCTCTTCAGAGACCACACATGGATCCACCAGTTTCATTGCATGTGTGTTCTTTTTACTAACAACAACCAGTGTCATTGCATGTGTGTTCTTGTTACTAACAACAAGCAGAGTCATTGCATGTGTGTTATTTTCACATACCACATATGGATCCACCAGTGTCATTGCATGTGTGGTCTTTTCACAATCCACCTATGGATCCACCAGTGTCATTGCATGTGTGTTCTTTTTACTAACAACAACTAGAGTCATTTCATGACTGTTCTTTTCACATACCACATATGGATCCACCAGTTTTATTGAAATGTGTGTTCTCTTCAGAGACCACACATGGATCTAGCAGTGTCCTTACATGTGTGTTCTTTTTACTAACAACAACTAGATTCATTGCATGTGTGTTCTTTTCACATACCACATATGGATCCACTAGTTTCATGGCATGTGTGCACTTTTCAAAATGTCATTGCATGTGTGTTCTTTTCACATACCACATATGGATCCACCAGTGTCATTGCATGTTTGATCTTTTCACAATCCACCAATGTATCCACTAGTGTCATTGCATGTGTGTTCTTTTTACTAACAACAACCAGAGTCATTGCATGTGTGTTCTTTTCACATACCACATATGGATGCACCAGTGTCATTGCATGTGTGTTCTTTTCACAATCCACCTATGGATCCACCAGTGTCATTGCATGTGTGTTCTTTTTACTAACAACAACTAGAGTCATTTCATGACTGTTCTTTTCACATACAACATATGGATCCACAAGTGTCATTGAAATGTGTGTTCTCTTCAACAACCACACATGGATCCACCAGTGTCATTACATGTGTGTTCTTTTTACTAACAACAACTAGAGTCATTGCATGTGTGTTATTTTCACATACCACATATGGATCCACTAGTGTCATTGCATGTGTGCTCTTTTCATAATCCACCTATGGATCCACCAATGTCATCGTACGTG
Organism: Avena insularis; assembly: GCA_023614405.1. Taxonomy (NCBI): domain Eukaryota; kingdom Viridiplantae; phylum Streptophyta; class Magnoliopsida; order Poales; family Poaceae; genus Avena; species Avena insularis. The sequence continues at coordinate 240,577,775 of CM042696.1, forward strand.
TGTTCTTTTTACTAAAAAAACCAGAGTCATTGAAATGAGTGTTCTTTTCACATACCACCTATGGATCCACCAATGTCATTGCATGTGTATTGTTTTCACAATCCACTTATGGATCCACCAGTGTCATTGCATGTGTGTTCTTTTTACTAACAACAACGAGAGTCATTACATGTGTGTTCTTTTCACATACCACATATGGATCCACCAGTGTCATTGCATGTGTGTTCTTTTCACAATCCACCTATGGATCCACCAGTGTCATTGCATGTGTGTTCTTTTTACTAACAATAACTAGAGTCATTTCATGACTGTTCTTTTCACATACCACATATGGATCCACCAGTGTCATTGAAATGTGTGTTCTCTTCAGAGACCACACATGGATCCACCATTGTCATTGCATGTGTGCTCTTTTCACAATCCACCTATGGATCCACCCATGTCATTGCATGTGTGGTCTTTTCACATACATCCTATGGATCCACCAGTGTCATTGCATGTGTTCTCTTTAGAGACCACACATGGATCCACCAGTGTCATTGCATGTGTGTTCTTTTTACTAACAACAACTGGAGTCATTTCATGTGTGTTATTTTCACATACCACATATGGATCCACCAGTGTCATTGCATGTGTGCTCTTTTCACAATCCACCTATGGATCCACGAGTGTCATCGCATGTGTGTTCTTTTTACTTACAACAACTGGAGTCATTGCATGTGTGTTCTTTTCACATACCACATATGGATCCACTAGTGTCATTGCATGTGTGCTCTTTTCACAATCCACCTATGGATCCACCAGTGCCATTGCATGTGTGTTCTTTTTACTAGTAACAACCAGAGTCATTGAAATGTGTGTTCTCTTCAGAGACCACACATGGATCCTTTAGTGTCATTGCATGTGTTCTTTTCACAATCAACCTAACCAGTGTCATTGCATGTGTGTTCTTGTTACTAACAACAAGCAGAGTCATTGCATGTGTGTTATTTTCACATACCACATATGGATCCACCAGTGTCATTGCATGTGTGGTCTTTTCACAATCCACCTATGGATCCACCAGTGTCATTGCATGTGTGTTCTTTTTACTAACAACAACTAGAGTCATTTCATGACTGTTCTTTTCACATACCACATATGGATCCACCAGTTTTATTGAAATGTGTGTTCTCTTCAGAGACCACACATGGATCTAGCAGTGTCCTTACATGTGTGTTCTTTTTACTAACAACAACTAGAGTCATTGCATGTGTGTTCTTTTCACATACCACATATGGATCCACTAGTTTCATGGCATGTGTGCACTTTTCAAAATGCACCTGTGGATCCACCAGTGTCATTGCATGTGTGTTCTTTTTACTAACAACAACCAGAGTCATTGCATGTGTGTTCTTTTCACATACCACATATGGATCCACCAGTGTCATTGCATGTGTGTTCTTTTCACAATCCACCTATGGATCCACTAGTGTCATTGCATGTGTGTTCTTTTTACTAACAACAACCAGAGGCATTGCATGTGTGTTCTTTTCACATACCACATATGGATCCACCAGTGTCATTGCATGTGTGTTCTTTTCAGAATCCACCTATGGATCCACCAGTGTCATTGCATGTGTGTTCTTTTTACTAACAACAACTAGAGTCATTTCATGACTGTTCTTTTCACATACCACATATGGATCCACCAGTGTCATTGAAATGTGTGTTCTCTTCAGAGACCACACATGGATCCACAAGTGTCATTACATGTGTGTTCTTTTTACTAACAACAACTGGAGTCATTGCATGTGTGTTCTTTTCACCTACCACATATGGATCCACTAGTGTCATTGCATGTGTGCTCTTTTCACAATCCACCTATGGATCCACCAGTGTCATTGCATGTGTGTTCTTTTTACTAACAACCAGAGTCATTGAAATGTGTGTTCTTTTCACATACCACCTATGGATGCATCAGTGTCATTGCATGTGTGTTGTTTTCACAATCCACCTATGGATCCACCAGTGTCATTGCATGTGTGTTCTTTTTACTAACAACAACCAGAGTCATTGCATGTGTGTTCTTTTCACATACCACATATGGATCCACCAGTGTCATTGTATGTGTGGTCTTTTCACAATCCACCTATGGATCCACCAGGGTCATTGCATGTGTGTTCTTTTTACTAACAACAACTAGAGTCATTCCATGACTGTTCTTTTCACATACCACATATGGATCCACCAGTGTCATTGAAATGTGGTTTCTCTTCAGAGACCACACATGGATCCACCAGTGTCATTGCATGTGTGTTCTTTTTACTAACAACAACTGGAGTCATTGCATGCGTGTTTTTTTCACATACCGCATATGGATCCACCAGTGTCATTGCATGTGTGCTCTTTTCACAATCCACCTATGGATCCACCCGTGTCATTGCATGTGTGTTCTTTTTACTAACAACAACCAGAGTCATTGCAATGTGTGTTATTTTCACGTACCACATATGGACCCACCAGTGTCATTGCATGTGTGTTCTTTTCACAATCCACCTATGGATCCACCAGTGTCATTGCATGTGTGCTCTTTTTACTAACAACAACCAGAGTCATTGCATGTGTGTTCTCTTCACATACCACATATGGATCCACCAGTGTCAATGAAATGTGTGTTCTCTTCAGAGACCACACATGGATCCACAAGTGTCATTACATGTGTGTTCTTTTTACTAACAACAACTAGAGTCATTGCATGTGTGTTCTTTTCACCTACCACATATAGAACCTTTAGTGTCATTGCATGTGTGCTCTTTTCACAATCCACCTATGGATCCACCAGTGTCATTGCATGTGTGTTCTTTTTACTAACAACAACCGGAGTCATTGAAATGTTTGTTCTTTTCACATAGCACCTATGGATCCACCAATGTCATTGCATGTGTGTTGTTTTCACAATCCACCTATGGATCCACCAGTGTCATTGCGTGTGTGTTCTTTTTACTAACAACAACTTCAGTCATTTCAGATGTTCTTTTCACATACCACATATGGATCCACCAGTGTCATTGAAATGTGTGTTCTTTCAGAGACCACATGGATCCACCAGTGTCCTTACATGTGTGTTCTTTTTACTAACAACAACTAGAGTCATTGCATGTGTGTTCTTTTCACATACCACATATGGATCCACTAGTGTCATTGCATGTGTGCTCTTTTCAAAATCTACCTGTGGATCCACCAGTGTCATTGCATGTGTGTTCTTTTTACTAACAACAACCAGAGTCATTGAAATGTGTGTTCTTTTCACATACCACCTATGGATCCACCAGTGTCATTGCATGTGTGTTCTTTTCACAATCCACCTATGGATCCACTAGTGTCATTGCATGTGTGTTCTTTTTACTAACAACAATCAGAGGCATTGCATGTGTGTTCTTTTCACATACCACATATGGATCCACCAGTGTCATTGCATGTGTGTTCTTTTCACAATCCACCTATGGATCCACCAGTGTCATTGCATGTGTGTTCTTTTTACTAACAACAACTATAGTCATTTCATGACTGTTCTTTTCACATACCACATATGGATCCACCAGTGTCATTGAAATGTGTGTTCATGTCACAATCCACACATGGATCCACAAGTGTCATTACATGTGTGTTCTTTTTACTAACAACAACTAGAGTCATTGCATGTGTGTTCTTTTCACCTACCACATATGGATCCACTAGTGTCATTGCATGTGTGCTCTTTTCACAATCCACCTATGGATCCACCAGTGTCATTGCATGTGTGTTCTTTTTACTAACAACAACTAGAGTCATTGAAATGTGTGTTCTTTTCACATACCACCTATGGATCCACCAATGTCATTGCATGTGTGTTGTTTTCAAAATCCACCTATGGATCCACCAGTGTCATTGCATGTGTGTTCTTTTTACTAACAACAACCAGAGTCATTGCATGTGTGTTCTTTTCACATACCACATATGGATCCACCAGTGTCATTGTATGTGTGGTCTTTTCACAATCCACCTATGGATCCACCAGTGTCATTGTATGTGTGTTCTTTTTACTAACAACAACTAGAGTCATTTCATGACTGTTCTTTTCACATACCACATATGGATCCACCAGTGTCATTGAATTGTGGTTTCTCTTCAGAGACCACACATGGATCCACCAGTGTCATTGCATGTGTGTTCTTTTTACTAACAACAACTGGAGTCATTGCATGCGTGTTTTTTTCACATACCGCATATGGATCCACCAGTGTCATTGCATGTGTGCTCTTTTCACAATCCACCTATGGATCCACCCGTTTCATTGCATGTGTGTTCTTTTTACTAACAAGAACCAGAGTCATTGCAATGTGTGTTATTTTCACATACCACATATGGACCCACCAGTGTCATTGTATGTGTGTTCTTTTCACAATCCACCTATGGATCCACCAGTGTCATTGCATGTGTGCTCTTTTTACTAACAACAACCAGAGTCATTGAAATGTGTGTTCTTTTCACATACCACCTATGGATGCATCAGTGTCATTGCATGTGTGTTGTTTTCACAATCCACTTATGGATCCACCAGTGTCATTGCATGTGTGTTCTTTTTACTAACAACAACCAGAGTCATTGCATGTGTGTTCTTTTCATATACCACATATGGATCCACCAGTGTCATTGTATGTGTGGTCTTTTCACAATCCACCTATGGATCCACCAGTGTCATTGCATGTGTGTTCTTTTTACTAACAACAATTAGAGTCATTCCATGACTGTTCTTTTCACATACCACATATGGATCCACCAGTGTCATTGAAATGTGGTTTCTCTTCAGAGACCACACATGGATCCACCAGTGTCATTGCATGTGTGTTCTTTTTACTAACAACAACTGGAGTCATTGCATGCATGTTTTTTTCACATACCGCATATGGATCCACCAGTGTCATTGCATGTGTGCTCTTTTCACAATCCACCTATGGATCCACCCGTGTCATTGCATGTGTGTTCTTTTTACTAACAACAACCAGAGTCATTGCAATGTGTGTTATTTTCACATACCACATATGGACCCACCAGTGTCATTGCATGTGTGTTCTTTTCACAATCCACCTATGGATCCACGAGTGTCATTGCATGTGTGCTCTTTTTACTAACAACAACCAGAGTCATTGCATGTGTGTTCTCTTCACATACCACATATGGATCCACCAGTGTCAATGAAATGTGTGTTCTCTTCAGAGACCACACATGGATCCACAAGTGTCATTACATGTGTGTTCTTTTTACTAACAACAACTAGAGTCATTGCATGTGTGTTCTTTTCACCTACCACATATAGATCCACTAGTGTCATTGCATGTGTGCTCTTTTCACAATCCACCTATGGATCCACCAGTGTCATTGCATGTGTGTTCTTTTTACTAACAACAACCGGAGTCATTGAAATGTGTGTTATTTTCACATACCACCTATGGATCCACCAATGTCATTGCATGTGTGTTGTTTTCACAATCCACCTATGGATCCACCAGTGTCATTGCATGTGTGTTCTTTTTACTAACAACAACCAGTCATTTCAGATGTGTTCTTTTCACATACCACATATGGATCCACCAGTCAGTTGAAATGTGTGTTCTCTTCAGAGACCACACATGGATCCACCAGTGTCCTTACATGTGTGTTCTTTTTACTAACAACAACTAGAGTCATTGCATGTGTGTTCTTTTCACATACCACATATGGATCCACTAGTGTCATTGCATGTGTGCTCTTTTCAAAATCCACCTGTTGATCCACCAGTGTCATTGCATGTGTGTTCTTTTTACTAACAACAACCAGAGTCATTGAAATGTGTGTTCTTTTCACATACCACCTATGGATCCACCAGTGTCATTGCATGTGTGCTCTTTTCACAATCCACCTATGGATCCACTAGTGTCATTGCATGTGTGTTCTTTTTACTAACAACAACCAGGATCATTGCATGTGTGTTCTTTTCACATACCACATATGGATCCACCAGTGTCATTGCATGTGTGTTCTTTTCACAATCCACCTATGGATCCACCAGTGTCATTGCATGTGTGTTCTTTTTACTAACAACAACTAGAGTCATTTCATGACTGTTCTTTTCACATACCACATATGGATCCACCAGTGTCATTGAAATGTGTGTTCTCTTTAGAGACCACACACGGATCCACAAGTGTCATTACATGTGTGTTCTTTTAACTAACAACAACTGGAATCATTGCATGTGTGTTCTTTTCACATACCACATATGGATCCACCAGTGTCATTGCATGTGTGCTCTTTTCACAATCCACCTATGGATCCACCAGTGTCATTGCATGTGTGTTCTTTTACTAACAACAACCAGAGTCATTGAAATGTGTGTTCTTTTCACATACCACCTATGGATGCATCAGTGTCATTGCATGTGTGTTGTTTTCACAATCCACCTATGGATCCACCAGTGTCATTGCATGTGTGTTCTTTTTACTAACAACAACCAGAGTCATTGCATGTGTGTTCTTTTCATATACCACATATGGATCCACCAGTGTCATTGTATGTGTGGTCTTTTCACAATCCACCTATGGATTCACCAGTGTCATTGCATGTGTGTTCTTTTTACTAACAACAACTAGAGTCATTGCATGTGTGTTCTTTTCACATACCACATATGGATCCACCAGTGTCATTGAAATGTGGTTTCTTCAGAGACCACACATGGATCCACCAGTGTCATTGCATGTGTGTTCTTTTTACTAACAACAACTGGAGTCATTGCATGCATGTTTTTTTCACATACCGCATATGGATCCACCAGTGTCATTGCATGTGTGCTCTTTTCACAATCCACCTATGGATCCACCCGTGTCATTGCATGTGTGTTCTTTTTACTAACAACAACCAGAGTCATTGCAATGTGTGTTATTTTCACATACCACATATGGACCCACCAGTGTCATTGCATGTGTGTTCTTTTCACAATCCACCTATGGATCCACGAGTGTCATTGCATGTGTGCTCTTTTTACTAACAACAACCAGAGTCATTGCATGTGTGTTCTCTTCACATACCACATATGGATCCACCAGTGTCAATGAAATGTGTGTTCTCTTCAGAGACCACACATGGATCCACAAGTGTCATTACATGTGTGTTCTTTTTACTAACAACAACTAGAGTCATTGCATGTGTGTTCTTTTCACCTACCACATATAGATCCACTAGTGTCATTGCATGTGTGCTCTTTTCACAATCCACCTATGGATCCACCAGTGTCATTGCATGTGTGTTCTTTTTACTAACAACAACCGGAGTCATTGAAATGTGTGTTATTTTCACATACCACCTATGGATCCACCAATGTCATTGCATGTGTGTTGTTTTCACAATCCACCTATGGATCCACCAGTGTCATTGCATGTGTGTTCTTTTTACTAACAAGAACCAGAGTCATTGCAATGTGTGTTATTTTCACATACCACATATGGACCCACCAGTGTCATTGTATGTGTGTTCTTTTCACAATCCACCTATGGATCCACCAGTGTCATTGCATGTGTGCTCTTTTTACTAACAACAACCAGAGTCATTGAAATGTGTGTTCTTTTCACATACCACCTATGGATGCATCAGTGTCATTGCATGTGTGTTGTTTTCACAATCCACTTATGGATCCACCAGTGTCATTGCATGTGTGTTCTTTTTACTAACAACAACCAGAGTCATTGCATGTGTGTTCTTTTCATATACCACATATGGATCCACCAGTGTCATTGTATGTGTGGTCTTTTCACAATCCACCTATGGATCCACCAGTGTCATTGCATGTGTGTTCTTTTTACTAACAACAATTAGAGTCATTCCATGACTGTTCTTTTCACATACCACATATGGATCCACCAGTGTCATTGAAATGTGGTTTCTCTTCAGAGACCACACATGGATCCACCAGTGTCATTGCATGTGTGTTCTTTTTACTAACAACAACTGGAGTCATTGCATGCATGTTTTTTTTCACATACCGCATATGGATCCACCAGTGTCATTGCATGTGTGCTCTTTTCACAATCCACCTATGGATCCACCCGTGTCATTGCATGTGTGTTCTTTTTACTAACAACAACCAGAGTCATTGCAATGTGTGTTATTTTCACATACCACATATGGACCCACCAGTGTCATTGCATGTGTGTTCTTTTCACAATCCACCTATGGATCCACGAGTGTCATTGCATGTGTGCTCTTTTTACTAACAACAACCAGAGTCATTGCATGTGTGTTCTCTTCACATACCACATATGGATCCACCAGTGTCAATGAAATGTGTGTTCTCTTCAGAGACCACACATGGATCCACAAGTGTCATTACATGTGTGTTCTTTTTACTAACAACAACTAGAGTCATTGCATGTGTGTTCTTTTCACCTACCACATATAGATCCACTAGTGTCATTGCATGTGTGCTCTTTTCACAATCCACCTATGGATCCACCAGTGTCATTGCATGTGTGTTCTTTTTACTAACAACAACTAGAGTCATTGAAATGTGTGTTATTTTCACATACCACCTATGGATCCACCAATGTCATTGCATGTGTGTTGTTTTCACAATCCACCTATGGATCCACCAGTGTCATTGCATGTGTGTTCTTTTTACTAACAACAACTTCAGTCATTTCAGGACTGTTCTTTTCACATACCACATATGGATCCACCAGTTTCGTTGAAATGTGTGTTCTCTTCAGAGACCACACATGGATCCACCAGTGTCCTTACATGTGTGTTCTTTTTACTAACAACAACTAGAGTCATTGCATGTGTGTTCTTTTCACATACCACATATGGATCCACTAGTGTCATTGCATGTGTGCTCTTTTCAAAATCCACCTGTGGATCCACCAGTGTCATTGCATGTGTGTTCTTTTTACTAACAACAACCAGAGTCATTGAAATGTGTGTTCTTTTCACATACCACCTATGGATCCACCAGTGTCATTGCATGTGTGTTCTTTTCACAATCCACCTATGGATCCACTAGTGTCATTGCATGTGTGTTCTTTTTACTAACAACAACCAGAGGCATTGCATGTGTGTTCTTTTCACATACCACATATGGATCCACCAGTGTCATTGCATGTGTGTTCTTTTCACAATCCACCTATGGATCCACCAGTGTCATTGCATGTGTGTTCTTTTTACTAACAACAACTAGAGTCATTTCATGACTGTTCTTTTCACATACCACATATGGATCCACCAGTGTCATTGAAATGTGTGTTCTCTTCAGCGACCACACATGGATCCACAAGTGTCATTACATGTGTGTTCTTTTTACTAACAACAACTAGAGTCATTGCATGTGTGTTCTTTTCACCTACCACATATGGATCCACTAGTGTCATTGCATGTGTGCTCTTTTCACAATCCACCTATGGATCCACCAGTGTCATTGCATGTGTGTTCTTTTTACTAACAACAACCAGAGTCATTGAAATGTGTGTTCTTTTCACATACCACCTATGGATGCATCAGTGTCATTGCATGTGTGTTGTTTTCACAATCCACCTATGGATCCACCAGTGTCATTGCATGTGTGTTCTTTTTACTAACAACAACCAGAGTCATTGCATGTGTGTTCTTTTCATATACCACATATGGATCCACCAGTGTCATTGTATGTGTGGTCTTTTCACAATCCACCTATGGATTCACCAGTGTCATTGCATGTGTGTTCTTTTTACTAACAACAACTAGAGTCATTCCATGACTGTTCTTTTCACATACCACATATGGATCCACCAGTGTCATTGAAATGTGGTTTCTCTTCAGAGACCACACATGGATCCACCAGTGTCATTGCATGTGTGTTCTTTTTACTAACAACAACTGGAGTCATTGCATGCATGTTTTTTTCACATACCGCATATGGATCCACCAGTGTCATTGCATGTGTGCTCTTTTCACAATCCACCTATGGATCCACCCGTGTCATTGCATGTGTGTTCTTTTTACTAACAACAACCAGAGTCATTGCAATGTGTGTTATTTTCACATACCACATATGGACCCACCAGTGTCATTGCATGTGTGTTCTTTTCACAATCCACCTATGGATCCACCAGTGTCATTGCATGTGTGCTCTTTTTACTAACAACAACCAGAGTCATTGCATGTGTGTTCTCTTCACATACCACATATGGATCCACCAGTGTCAATGAAATGTGTGTTCTCTTCAGAGACCACACATGGATCCACAAGTGTCATTACATGTGTGTTCTTTTTACTAACAACAACTAGAGTCATTGCATGTGTGTTCTTTTCACCTACCACATATAGATCCACTAGTGTCATTGCATGTGTGCTCTTTTCACAATCCACCTATGGATCCACCAGTGTCATTGCATGTGTGTTCTTTTTACTAACAACAACCGGAGTCATTGAAATGTGTGTTATTTTCACATACCACCTATGGATCCACCAATGTCATTGCATGTGTGTTGTTTTCACAATCCACCTATGGATCCACCAGTGTCATTGCATGTGTGTTCTTTTTACTAACAACAACTTCAGTCATTTCAGGACTGTTCTTTTCACATACCACATATGGATCCACCAGTTTCGTTGAAATGTGTGTTCTCTTCAGAGACCACACATGGATCCACCAGTGTCCTTACATGTGTGTTCTTTTTACTAACAACAACTAGAGTCATTGCATGTGTGTTCTTTTCACATACCACATATGGATCCACTAGTGTCATTGCATGTGTGCTCTTTTCAAAATCCACCTGTGGATCCACCAGTGTCATTGCATGTGTGTTCTTTTTACTAACAACAACCAGAGTCATTGAAATGTGTGTTCTTTTCACATACCACCTATGGATCCACCAGTGTCATTGCATGTGTGTTCTTTTCACAATCCACCTATGGATCCACTAGTGTCATTGCATGTGTGTTCTTTTTACTAACAACAATCAGAGTCATTGCATGTGTGTTCTTTTCACATACCACATATGGATCCACAAATGTCATTGCATGTGTGTTCTTTTCACAATCCACCTATGGATCCACCAGTGTCATTGCATGTGTGTTCTTTTTACTAACAACAACTAGAGTCATTTCATGACTGTTCTTTTCACATACCACATATGGATCCACCAGTGTCATTGAAATGTGTGTTCTCTTCAGCGACCACACATGGATCCACAAGTGTCATTACATGTGTGTTCTTTTTACTAACAACAACTAGAGTCATTGCATGTGTGTTCTTTTCACCTACCACATATGGATCCACTAGTGTCATTGCATGTGTGCTCTTTTCACAATCCACCTATGGATCCACCAGTGTCATTGCATGTGTGTTCTTTTTACTAACAACAACCAGAGTCATTGAAATGTGTGTTCTTTTCACATACCACCTATGGATCCACCAATGTCATTGCATGTGTGTTGTTTTCACAATCCACCTATGGATCCACCAGTGTCATTGCATGTGTGTTCTTTTTACTAACAACAACCAGAGTCATTGCATGTGTGTTCTTTTCACATACCACATATGGATCCACCAGTGTCATTGTATGTGTGGTCTTTTCACAATCCACCTATGGATCCACCAGTGTCATTGCATGTGTGTTCTTTTTACTAACAACAACTAGAGTCATTTCATGACTGTTCTTTTCACATACCACATATGGATCCACCAGTGTCATTGAATTGTGGTTTCTCTTCAGAGACCACACATGGATCCACCAGTGTCATTGCATGTGTGTTCTTTTTACTAACAACAACTGGAGTCATTGCATGCGTGTTTTTTTCACATACCGCATATGGATCCACCAGTGTCATTGCATGTGTGCTCTTTTCACAATCCACCTATGGATCCACCCGTTTCATTGCATGTGTGTTCTTTTTACTAACAACAACCAGAGTCATTGCAATGTGTGTTATTTTCACATACCACATATGGACCCACCAGTGTCATTGTATGTGTGTTCTTTTCACAATCCACCTATGGATCCACCAGTGTCATTGCATGTGTGCTCTTTTTACTAACAACAACCAGAGTCATTGAAATGTGTGTTCTTTTCACATACCACCTATGGATGCATCAGTGTCATTGCATGTGTGTTGTTTTCACAATCCACCTATGGATCCACCAGTGTCATTGCATGTGTGTTCTTTTTACTAACAACAACCAGAGTCATTGCATGTGTGTTCTTTTCATATACCACATATGGATCCACCAGTGTCATTGTATGTGTGGTCTTTTCACAATCCACCTATGGATCCACCAGTGTCATTGCATGTGTGTTCTTTTTACTAACAACAACTAGAGTCATTCCATGACTGTTCTTTTCACATACCACATATGGATCCACCAGTGTCATTGAAATGTGGTTTCTCTTCAGAGACCACACATGGATCCACCAGTGTCATTGCATGTGTGTTCTTTTTACTAACAACAACTGGAGTCATTGCATGCATGTTTTTTTTCACATACCGCATATGGATCCACCAGTGTCATTGCATGTGTGCTCTTTTCACAATCCACCTATGGATCCACCCGTGTCATTGCATGTGTGTTCTTATACTAACAACAACGAGTCATTGCAATGTGTGTTATTTTCACATACCACATATGGACCCACAGTGTCATTGCATGTGTGTTCTTTTCACAATCCACCTATGGATCCACAGTGTCATTGCATGTGTGCTCTTTTACTAACAACAACCAGAGTCATTGCATGTGTGTTCTCTTCACATACCACATATGGATCCACCAGTGTCAATGAAATGTGTGTTCTCTTGAGACCACATGGATCCACCAGTGTCATTACATGTGTGTTCTTTTTACTAACAACAACTAGAGTCATTGCATGTGTGTTCTTTTCACCTACCACATATAGATCCACTAGTGTCATTGCATGTGTGCTCTTTTCACAATCCACCTATGGATCCACCAGTGTCATTGCATGTGTGTTCTTTTTACTAACAACAACCGGAGTCATTGAAATGTGTGTTATTTTCACATACCACCTATGGATCCACCAATGTCATTGCATGTGTGTTGTTTTCACAATCCACCTATGGATCCACCAGTGTCATTGCATGTGTGTTCTTTTTACTAACAACAACTTCAGTCATTTCAGGACTGTTCTTTTCACATACCACATATGGATCCACCAGTTTCGTTGAAATGTGTGTTCTCTTCAGAGACCACACATGGATCCACCAGTGTCCTTACATGTGTGTTCTTTTTACTAACAACAACTAGAGTCATTGCATGTGTGTTCTTTTCACATACCACATATGGATCCACTAGTGTCATTGCATGTGTGCTCTTTTCAAAATCCACCTGTGGATCCACCAGTGTCATTGCATGTGTGTTCTTTTTACTAACAACAACCAGAGTCATTGAAATGTGTGTTCTTTTCACATACCACCTATGGATCCACCAGTGTCATTGCATGTGTGTTCTTTTCACAATCCACCTATGGATCCACTAGTGTCATTGCATGTGTGTTCTTTTTACTAACAACAACCAGAGGCATTGCATGTGTGTTCTTTTCACATACCACATATGGATCCACCAGTGTCATTGCATGTGTGTTCTTTTCACAATCCACCTATGGATCCACCAGTGTCATTGCATGTGTGTTCTTTTTACTAACAACAACTAGAGTCATTTCATGACTGTTCTTTTCACATACCACATATGGATCCACCAGTGTCATTGAAATGTGTGTTCTCTTCAGCGACCACACATGGATCCACAAGTGTCATTACATGTGTGTTCTTTTTACTAACAACAACTAGAGTCATTGCATGTGTGTTCTTTTCACCTACCACATATGGATCCACTAGTGTCATTGCATGTGTGCTCTTTTCACAATCCACCTATGGATCCACCAGTGTCATTGCATGTGTGTTCTTTTTACTAACAACAACCAGAGTCATTGAAATGTGTGTTCTTTTCACATACCACCTATGGATCCACCAATGTCATTGCATGTGTGTTGTTTTCACAATCCACCTATGGATCCACCAGTGTCATTGCATGTGTGTTCTTTTTACTAACAACAACCAGAGTCATTGCATGTGTGTTCTTTTCACATACCACATATGGATCCACCAGTGTCATTGTATGTGTGGTCTTTTCACAATCCACCTATGGATCCACCAGTGTCATTGCATGTGTGTTCTTTTTACTAACAACAACTAGAGTCATTTCATGACTGTTCTTTTCACATACCACATATGGATCCACCAGTGTCATTGAATTGTGGTTTCTCTTCAGAGACCACACATGGATCCACCAGTGTCATTGCATGTGTGTTCTTTTTACTAACAACAACTGGAGTCATTGCATGCGTGTTTTTTTCACATACCGCATATGGATCCACCAGTGTCATTGCATGTGTGCTCTTTTCACAATCCACCTATGGATCCACCCGTTTCATTGCATGTGTGTTCTTTTTACTAACAACAACCAGAGTCATTGCAATGTGTGTTATTTTCACATACCACATATGGACCCACCAGTGTCATTGTATGTGTGTTCTTTTCACAATCCACCTATGGATCCACCAGTGTCATTGCATGTGTGCTCTTTTTACTAACAACAACCAGAGTCATTGAAATGTGTGTTCTTTTCACATACCACCTATGGATGCATCAGTGTCATTGCATGTGTGTTGTTTTCACAATCCACCTATGGATCCACCAGTGTCATTGCATGTGTGTTCTTTTTACTAACAACAACCAGAGTCATTGCATGTGTGTTCTTTTCATATACCACATATGGATCCACCAGTGTCATTGTATGTGTGGTCTTTTCACAATCCACCTATGGATCCACAGTGTCATTGCATGTGTGTTCTTTTTACTAACAACTAGAGTCATTCAATGACTGTTCTTTTCACATACCACATATGGATCCACCAGTGTCATTGAAATGTGGTTTGTCTTGAGACCACACATGGATCCACCAGTGTCATTGCATGTGTGTTCTTTTTACTAACAACAACTGGAGTCATTGCATGCATGTTTTTTCACATACCATATGGATCCACCAGTGTCATTGCATGTGTGCTCTTTTCACAATCCACCAATGGATCCACCCAAGTTATTGCATGTGTGTTCTTTTTACTAACAACAACGAGTCATTGCAATGTGTGTTATTTTCACATACCACATATGGACCCACCGGTGTCATTGCATGTGTGGTCTTTTCACAAACCACCTCTGGATCCACGAGTATCATTGCATGTGTGCTGCTTTTACTAACAACAACTCGAGTCATTGCATGTGTGTTCTTTTCACATACCACATATGGATCCACCAGTGTCATTGAAATGTGTGTTCTCTTCAGAGACCACACATGGATCCACCAGTGTCATTGCATGTGTGTTCTTTTTTACTAACAACAACTGGAGGCATTGCATGTGTGTTCTTTTCGCATACCACATATAGATCCACTAGTGTCATTGCATGTGTGCTCTTTTCACAATCCACCTATGGATCCACCAGTGTCATTGCATGTGTGTTCTTTTTACTAACAACGACCAGAGTCATTGAAATGTGTGTTCTTTTCACATACCTCATATGGATCCACCAGTGTCATTGCATCTGTGTTCTTTTCACAATCCACCTATGGATCCACCAGTGTCATTGCATGTGTGTTCTTTTTACTAACAACAACTAGAGTCATTGAAATGTGTGTTCTTTTCACATACCACATATGGATCCACCAGTTTCATTGAAATGTGTGTTCTCTTCAGAGACCACACATGGATCCACCAGTGTCCTTACATGTGTGTTCTTTTTACTAACAACAACTAGAGTCATTGCATGTGTGTTCTTTTCACATACCACATATGGATCCACTAGTGTCATTGCATGTGTGCTCTTTTCAAAATCCACCTGTGGATCCACCAGTGTCATTGCATGTGTGTTCTTTTTACTAACAACAACCAGAGTCATTGAAATGTGTGTTCTTTTCACATACCACCTATGGATCCACCAGTGTCATTGCATGTGTGTTCTTTTCACAATCCACCTATGGATCCACTAGTGTCATTGCATGTGTGTTCTTTTTACTAACAACAACCAGAGTCATTGCATGTGTGTTCTTTTCACATACCACATATGGATCCACCAGTGTCATTGCATGTGTGTTCTTTTCACAATCCACCTATGGATCCACCAGTGTCATTGCATGTGTGTTCTTTTTACTAACAACAACTAGAGTCATTTCATGACTGTTCTTTTCACATACCACATATGGATCCACCAGTGTCATTGAAATGTGTGTTCTCTTCAGCGACCACACATGGATCCACAGTGTCATTACATGTGTGTTCTTTTTACTAACAACAACTGGAGTCATTGCATGTGTGTTCTTTTCACCTACCACATATGGATCCACTAGTGTCATTGCATGTGTGCTCTTTTCACAATCCACCTATGGATCCACCAGTGTCATGGCATGTGTGTTCTTTTTACTAACAACAACCAGAGTCATTGAAATGTGTGTTCTTTTCACATACCACCTATGGATCCACCAATGTCATTGCATGTGTGTTGTTTTCACAATCCACCTATGGATCCACCAGTGTCATTGCATGTGTGTTCTTTTTACTAACAACAACCAGAGTCATTGCATGTGTGTTCTTTTCAAATACCACATATGGATCCACAAGTGTATTGTAATGTGTGTTCTTTTCACAATCCACCTATGGATCCACCAGTGTCTTTGCATGTGTGTTCTTTTACTAACAACAACTGGAGTCATTTCATGACTGTTCTTTTCACATACCACATATGGATCCACCAGTGTCATTGAATTGTGGTTTCTCTTGAGACCACACATGGATCCACCAAGTGTCATTGCATGTGTGTTCTTTTACTAACAACAACGGAGTCATTGCATGCGTGTTTTTTTCACATACCGCATATGGATCCACCAGTGTCATTGCATGTGTGCTCTTTTCACAATCCACCTATGGATCCACCCGTGTCATTGCATGTGTGTTCTTTTTACTAACAACAACCAGAGTCATTGCAATGTGTGTTATTTTCACATACCACATATGGACCCACCAGTGTCATTGCATGTGTGTTCTTTTCACAATCCACCTATGGATCCACCAGTGTCATTGCATGTGTGGTCTTTTTACTAACAACAACCAGAGTCATTGCATGTGTGTTCTCTTCACATACCACATATGGATCCACCAGTGTCAATGAAATGTGTGTTCTCTTCAGAGACCACACATGGATCCACAAGTGTCATTACATGTGTGTTCTTTTTACTAACAACAACTAGAGTCATTTCATGTGTGTTCTTTTCACCTACCACATATAGATCCTTTAGTGTCATTGCATGTGTGCTCTTTTCACAATCCACCTATGGATCCACCAGTGTCATTGCATGTGTGTTCTTTTTACTAACAACAACCGGAGTCATTGAAATTTTTGTTCTTTTCACATACCACCTATGGATCCACCAATGTCATTGCATGTGTGTTGTTTTCACAATCCACCTATGGATCCACCAGTGTCATTGCGTGTGTGTTCTTTTTACTAACAACAACTTCAGTCATTTCAGGACTGTTCTTTTCACATACCACATATGGATCCACCAGTTTCGTTGAAATGTGTGTTCTCTTCAGAGACCACACATGGATACACCAGTGTCCTTACATGTGTGTTCTTTTTACTAACAACAACTAGAGTCATTGCATGTGTGTTCTTTTCACATACCACATATGGATCCACTAGTGTCATTGCATGTGTGCTCTTTTCAAAATCCACCTGTGGATCCACCAGTGTCATTGCATGTGTGTTCTTTTTACTAACAACAACCAGAGTCATTGAAATGTGTGTTCTTTTCACATACCACCTATGGATCCACCAGTGTCATTGCATGTGTGTTCTTTTCACAATCCACCTATGGATCCACTAGTGTCATTGCATGTGTGTTCTTTTTACTAACAACAACCAGAGGCATTGCATGTGTGTTCTTTTCACATACCACATATGGATCCACCAGTGTCATTGCATGTGTGTTCTTTTCACAATCCACCTATGGATCCACCAGTGTCATTGCATGTGTGTTCTTTTTACTAACAACAACTAGAGTCATTTCATGACTGTTCTTTTCACATACCACATATGGATCCACCAGTGTCATTGAAATGTGTGTTCTCTTCAGCGACCACACATGGATCCACAAGTGTCATTACATGTGTGTTCTTTTTACTAACAACAATTAGAGTCATTGCATGTGTGTTCTTTTCACCTACCACATATGGATCCACTAGTGTCATTGCATGTGTGCTCTTTTCACAATCCACCTATGAATACACCAGTGTCATTGCATGTGTGTTCTTTTTACTAACAACAACCAGAGTCATTGAAATGTGTGTTCTTTTCACATACCACCTATGGATCCACCAATGTCATTGCATGTGTGTTGCTTTCACAATCCACCTATGGATCCACCAGTGTCATTGCATGTGTGTTCTTTTTACTAACAACAACCAGAGTCATTGCATGTGTGTTCTTTTCACATACCACATATGGATCCACCAGTGTCATTGTATGTGTGGTCTTTTCACAATCCACCTATGGATCCACCAGTGTCATTGCATGTGTGTTCTTTTTACTAACAACAACTAGAGTCATTTCATGACTGTTCTTTTCACATACCACATATGGATCCACCAGTGTCATTGAATTGTGGTTTCTCTTCAGAGACCACACATGGATCCACCAGTGTCATTGCATGTGTGTTCTTTTTACTAACAACAACTGGAGTCATTGCATGCGTGTTTTTTTCACATACCGCATATGGATCCACCAGTGTCATTGCATGTGTGCTCTTTTCACAATCCACCTATGGATCCACCCGTGTCATTGCATGTGTGTTCTTTTTACTAACAACAACCAGAGTCATTGCAATGTGTGTTATTTTCACATACCACATATGGACCCACCAGTGTCATTGCATGTGTGTTCTTTTCACAATCCACCTATGGATCCACCAGTGTCATTGCATGTGTGGTCTTTTTACTAACAACAACCAGAGTCATTGCATGTGTGTTCTCTTCACATACCACATATGGATCCACCAGTGTCAATGAAATGTGTGTTCTCTTCAGAGACCACACATGGATCCACAAGTGTCATTACATGTGTGTTCTTTTTACTAACAACAACTAGAGTCATTGCATGTGTGTTCTTTTCACCTACCACATATGGATCCACTAGTGGCATTGCATGTGTGCTCTTTTCACAGTCCACCTATGGATCCACCAGTGTCATTGCATGTGTGTTCCTTTTACTAAAAACAACCAGAGTCATTGAAATGTGTGTTCTTTTCACATACCACCTATGGATCCACCAATGTCATTGCATGTGTGTTGTTTTCACAATCCACCTATGGATCCACCAGTGTCATTGCATGTGTGTTCTTTTTACTAACAACAACCAGAGTCATTGCATGTGTGTTCTTTTCACATACCACATATGGATTCACTAGTGTCATTGCATGTGTGCTCTTTTCACAATCCACCTATGGATCCACCAGTGTCATTGCATGTGTGTTCTTTTTACTAACAACAACCAGAGTCATTGAAATGTGTGTTCTTTTCACATACCACCTATGGATCCACCAATGTCATTGCATGTGTGTTGTTTTCACAATCCACTTATGGATCCACCAGTGTCATTGCATGTGTGTTCTTTTTACTAACAACAACTAGAGTCATTGCATGTGTGTTCTTTTCACATACCACATATGGATCCACCAGTGGCATTGCATGTGTGTTCTTTTCACAATCCACCTATGGATCCACCAGTGTCATTGCATGTGTGCTCTTTTTACTAACAACAACCAGATTCATTGCATGTGTGGTCTCTAAGAGACCACACATGGATCCACCAGTGTCATTGCATGTGTGTTCTTTTTACTAACAATAACCAGAGTCATTGAACTGTGTGTTCTTTTCACATACCATATATGGATCCACTAGTGTCATTGCATGTGTGCTCTTTTCACAATCCACCTATGGATCCACCAGTGTCATTGCATGTGTGTTCTTTTTACTAACAACAACCAGAGTCATTGAAATGTGTGTTCTATTCAGAGACCACACATGGATCCACCAGTTTCATTGCATGTGTGTTCTTTTTACTAACAACCAGTGTCATTGCATGTGTGTTCTTGTTACTAACAACAAGCAGAGTCATTGCATGTGTGTTCTTTTCACATACCACATATGGATCCACCAGTGTCATTGCATGTGTGTTCTTTTCACAATCCACCTATGGATCCACCAGTTTCATTGCATGTGTGTTCTTTTTACTAACAACAACTTCAGTCATTTCATGACTGTTCTTTTCACATACCACATATGGATCCACCAGTGTCATTGAAATGTGTGTTCTCTTCAGAGACCACACATGGATCCACCAGTGTCATTGCTTGTGTGTTCTTTTTACTAAGAACAACTGGAGTCATTGCATGTGTGTTCTTTTCACATACCACATATGGATCCACCAGTGTCATTGCATGTGTGTTCTTTTCACAATCCACCTATGGATCCACCAGTGTCATTGCATGTGTGTTCTTTTTACTAACAACTATTGTCATTTCATGACTGTTCTTTTCACATACCACATATGCATCCACCAATGTCATTGAAATGTGTGTTCTCTTCAGAGACCACACATGGATCCACCAGTGTCATTGCATGTGTGTTCTTTTTACTAACAACAACTGGAGTCATTGCATGTGTATTCTTTTCACATACCACATATGGATGCACCAGTGTCATTGCATGTGTGCTCTTTTCACAATCCACCTATGGATCCATCCGTGTCATTGCATGTGTGTTCTTTTTACTAACAACAACCAGAGTCATTGAAATGTGTGTTATTTTCACATACCACATATGGACCCACCAGTGTCATTGCATGTGTGTTCTTTTCACAATAGACTTATGGATCCACCAGTGTCATTGCATGTGTGCTCTTTTTACTAACAACAACCAGAGTCATTGGATGTGTGTTCTCTTTGGAGACCGCACATGGATCCACCAGTGTCATTGCATGTGTGTTCTTTTTACTAACAACAACCAGAGTCATTGAAATGTGTGTTCTTTTCATATACCATATATTGATCCACTAGTGTCATTGCATGTGTGGTCTTTTCACAATCCACCTATGGATCCACCAGTGTCATTGCATGTGTGTTCTTTTTACTAACAACAACCAGAGTCATTGAAATGTGTGTTCTCTTCAGAGACCACACATGGATCCACCAGTGTCATTGCATGTGTATTCTTTTTACTAACAACAACCAGTCTCATTGCATGTGTGTTCTTGTTACTAACAACAAGCAGAGTCATTGCATGTGTGTTCTTTTCACATACCACATATGGATCCACCAGTGTCATTGCATGTGTGTTCTTTTCACAATCCACCTATGGATCCACCAGTGTCATTGCATGTGGGTTCTTTTTACTAACAACAACTAGAGTCATTTCATGACTATTCTTTTCACATACCACATATGGATCCACCGGTGTCATTGCATGTGGGTTCTTTTTACTAACAACAACTAGAGTCATTTCATGACTATTCTTTTCACATACCACATATGGATCCACCGGTGTCATTGAAATGTGTGTTCTTCTCATTAACCACAGCTAGAGTCATTGGATGTGTGTTCTCTTCAGAGACCACATATTTATCCACCAGTGTCATTGAAATGTGTATTATTTTCAACTACGGCCGTTGGCCACAAACAATCGGTACGCAGAGCTAACCAGCAACCACTCTGGGCTTCTAGAAGACTCCATCCCCGATTGTTAGGCGACGTTGGATCGGGGTGCGTGGACGATAGTGATGTCCTTCGCGGGGGCAATCCTCGAGAAGTCTGTTCTGCAAACTGATTGGCAGTGGCAACGACGCTGGGCCTACGTCCTTGCCCTTATCCCCTTAACCTCGGGGCCAAAGATCAGATCGTGTTCCTTCATCGCAATGGAGAGGGAGAGGCCCAAACTCAGCTTGCACGAGGCTCAGATGTTCTCCCACTACGACATACTCGCACCGCCGTTCATGAGGCTTCCAGCCGGCTTCGAGCTCAGCTACGCCGGGGTTCCTGTCGCGCTGCTCTTGTGCGATAATGCATTGGCGAGGCAGATCGAGGAGCGCTGCCGCTAGCTATCGGGGCGGAAGAGGGCAATGGCGCGGTACTCGCGTTCGAGCGTGTACTGGCGAAAGCTGTTCAAGAAGGAGCGATCTGTGTTGATTGAGCTATGTGGAACCCACCGGTGGGAGATCCACCCAGATCTGCGCTACCCCGAAGGGAGGCAGTGCTTCTGGACAGTTCCTGGGCGTACGACCTCCACCGTTATCGATGCAGCACGCCGTGAAGAATCCATGAGGAGGAGGAACGCTACCGGGAACATTGGCATCAATTCTGACACGGAGGAGGCTGGCGGCTACGCGGACAACATCGTCAATGATGGAGACTACGGGAGTGTCATAGTCGATTAGGGCCACTTAAGCATAAATTAAATCTATGTACGGTATATTAATGTGCTCTTTGGATCTGGGTCACTTGAGTCATGGTCGATTATCGTCATAATTTATATATGTTGGCCATGTTTTAGTTGTCTTTGTCTTTAAAACTAGTCGATCGAAACTCGTCCGATCCTGAAAATAAACTTCGCGCGTTCCTGGCATATCTGATGGGACAGTATGCTAACTCTGCTCCCAGCACTTGATGGCACAGCCATAATTTGGAGTGCGTTAGAGGAGAAGGGATCGAGCGTGTTGTAATAGTGTACTACTCCTGTCCAGATATAACTGACTTAGTTTTTTTAGATATTTAATAAATGTGTCTATACCCAAAACATGTCTAGATACATGTTTTAGGTTTCTCTGTCTTTCAAACTAATCAAAAGTTGTCAAATTCTGAACAAACAAAGTAATTGTGTGCACACCTGATGGGACAATACGCTGACTCTGCTACTTGATGGCACAGCCATAATTCTGGAGTGCGCCAGAGGAGATGGGAATGCAAGGGAGATGGGAACTAGTAGCCACGTCCAAACGCAGGTAAAAAATTAATGTAATAATATTTAAAAAAATTGTAATCTGGTGCACATGACCCCATCACAGACAAGTTGCACGCACCAGATATAAATAAAGACGACATGGCTAGTTTAGTTTCAATGATATAATTCAACATACGACGTTACTGTGTCTGCATCTTTCTGCTCCTCTTATTAGTCTGCTATCCCACGCTACATTAAGCATTAGTTGATGAGGATAAAAATGATAAAATAGCAAATAAAACAATTTTTAAGCTTACCTTTCATTCGGAGAATCGTACAAAGATGAAATTGGCAGGGATTTATTATTTCTTCTGTAGTTAGTCGAAAGATCCTCAAGAACATCCTCAATCACCCCTGCAACTTCTTCATATTCTAATACACCTCCATTATTTGCCCTTTCCTCCCCGTCCCGCTTACCCTTTTGTTTCGTTTCACACCCTTTTCTCGCCAGCACCTCCACTTCTTCATAAATTGGCTGCTTACGTACGTTTTCCTCCGAGTGCTCATCACCGTCTTCGCGCTGATCTTCCGCCAGTTCTGGCTGAGAAGCCTCATTTTCTGCCACCGGGGTGTGAACAAGGACAATATCATGTGTAACTGGGTTTTTGCACAACCTCTTGATATGGCCGAATCCGCCACAACGTTTGCATTTCCTTTTCCTAGCTCCCAGCCTTGGACCTTTATCGGTGGAGGCTTTGATCCTTAGCTTTCTAGGCCTCCCAGGTGGCCTCCTAAGAACTGGTGGTTGAAGTTTGAACCCTGGATCGACAATCTCCCAATCATTTTCATCGGCCATAGGTGGTATGTTTTCTGCATAAGTTGCAGCAAACTTGTCCACGGAGAAATAGTTGTCGACATAGTTCTCTATTTCAGCTCCGTTACCTCTAAGCTTTAATATGAAGTAAATTGCATGGTGACATGGCAGACCAGTAATCTGCCACTGCCTGCATGAACAAGTCTTGTTTCCAATGTCTACATTGTACCTCCGTTCACTTCCATGCTTGTATTCTGCATAAACCTCAGCCAATGTTCTGGAACTTCTGACCATCCTCATCTTTATCATTCTCATTGCCCTGGTTCTTGCATTCAGTAACATAACCACCTTTGGAACTATTTTATGGCCTAAAAAATTTCTTGCACAAATTCTTTGCCTTAAATCTACTTCACCATTATGCACTGTCTTATTGCATCCAACAAAATAACAATTCCTAGTGTCTTCATGCCCGAAATCTTATCATTGAAACTCTCTGCCAAATTATTGCAAACAAAATCCACATTGCTTAACTCAACAAACTTGCTTCTGGACCATAGCTTGGTGTGATGTTCTTCAAGGTATTTTTTCACTTTTGGCACTACATACATGTTCTTCAAGTAAGTAGCATGCGTGCTTGGGGTGTATGTGTATGTTGATCGCCACAAGTCCTCTTCAAAGATCTTTCCTTTGAACTTCTTCGTGAAGTTAGTAGCGAGGTGCCGCATGCATTCCCTATGCTCAACCCCAAGAAACACAGCATCAACAACATTCTCAAAACCCTCGCATGCACCGGTGTGTATCACCAAGCCTTCAGGGTGACCAATTACTTCACGTAGTCTCTGCATGAACCATGTCCAGGTTTCATTTGATTCACCCTCAAGAACAGCATAAGCTATGGGTAGAAGCCAATTATGCGCGTCCAAAGCACAAGTAGAAGCAACATGTCCCCTGAACTTCCCTGATAAAGAAGTTGCGCCTATTGCCAAGTATGGCCTGCAGCCGTCTAGGAACCCCTTCCAGCATGCCTTCAGGCAAACAAAACATCTCCTGAAGCATATCTTATCTGCCTGCTTATACCTGACCCCCCTCGAGACCTTTTCTCTCCCTTTCACAACCTCGTAATCGATGTCAACAACACTACCAAGTGATGTTTTCTCTACCTGAGCTTTGAAACTATACAACATATGAAAACTGTCATTCCACTTGCCTTGAATGAAGTCTAGATCCATCTCCTTCCCATCAAAGACTCTGTGGTAAGGAATCAGAACGTTAAACGTTTTGCTAATCTTTGCTCTGAGTTCAGCAGATCCAATGTTATGATCCTGCCTCACCCAATCAAGTACAGTAGCAGCAATCCACTTGGTAGTTGCCGGTCTAATTTTACCACTTAAAGAAGTACTAGGGTAGTTGTGTTTCTTCGAGTTTGCTTTGATCTGCATTCGATAAGAATCCAAATAATTTAGAGCTAGTTATCAGCAGAATAAATATGAGAAAGATTGAAACTAAATGTAGCTATTGCAACCTAAAATGGGTGTCCACCCCGCATTGGAGATGCATGTAATCTCCATTTACACACATTACTTTCCCTACAGTGCACCCTAAATCTCTTTTGGTCCCTCTTGTCAATGATAAATTCGAACCCAACTCTGATTGCATAGGTTGCAACTACATATCTGCAATCCTCCACATTATCAAAGATAGTCCCCTCATCAATTGTAGGATTATCCCTGTCAAAGTGTATCACTGGCCTGTCCACGTCTTCGTCGTCGTATCTACATCCCATTTCCACATCTTCACATTCCTCTTCCTCATTAGTCCCATAGTCAGGCTCAAAGTTCGAATCAACCAAATATTCCCTACTCTCCATCCTATCGTGGTCGGCAGCCCATGTGCGGATATGCTTTCTCATCATCATCCGCACCGCCACACATTTCAGTGCCTTCATGCTTGCTTGACAAAGCATCATGCTCAAGGACAAGCTGTACAGACGTCCTGCGGTTACCAATACATATCCTTGCCATCACCACGGGACTAGAAACGCTAATTGGGGTATGCAGAAAAGGAATCACAGTTCTTACCCTTCAATGTGGACGCACGGCACCTTCTCCGAGCTCCATACCTCCAAAGCTCTGCACCCCGCTTCCTCTGCCCCTGTTTCGTTGTCCTCTGTGCTCTCCAGACTTGAAGGAGATTCCGTGCTCTCCAGCTGTGCAGGACCCATATCCATGCTCTCAAGCCTCGCAGAATCCATTTCCGAGCGGGATCCAGATCACCAACATCGTTGGGCCCCTAACCCAACGGTCGACTCTTGGTTTTCATTTCCAGACGCGCCTGGGCGGTGGGCGGCGGCAAGGAGATAGGGCAGGGAGGGGAGGGGACGTGAGGGGATGGCAGGAAGGGGAGGGCGGGAGGACGACGACCCAAGGGGAGGATGAGAGCGGTGCACGACTGAGCGGAGTGGCGGCGGCAGGAGCAGAGGAGCAGAGCGGAGAGGAGCTGGTTGCGACAAAGCATGGGAAATTGCACAATAATGTGTTGGTGGGCAGCACCAGCCCTCGAACCTTGGACACGCACCGTCGATGGTGGAGGAGGCGGGCCCGCCAGTCAGAAAACATGCCACCTGTCAGTGCACTATGCACGGGGAGCACTTCACGGAATTTTTTAGCAGGTCCCACATGTCAGTCTGTTTGATCAAAACTTGCATGCAGTGCATGGTTGGTTCACGCGCTAGTTCCGAAAAGAAAGCCCGTTGATCCAAACTTGAATTGGGAGTTCCGCTTCTTCTCCCCTGTCTCCTCGTCTCCTCGCAGTGGCAGTTCCGCTTCGTCTCCCTCGTCTGTTATCCTCTTCTTCTTCTCCTCATAGTGGTAGTTCTTCTTTCTTCCTCGATCAAAACATTCCCGCACGTAAGCCATGGCAAGTAGCCGGATGAAGAGGAACTGGTCCGATCTCATGGCCGACCCAGTTCGCAAGATCGCTGAATACTTGCTGGAGAAAGAGGAGTACGTCGACACCTATGTTGCTTGTCGGGAAGTCTGCACCGATTGGCGCCGCACTTTAAAGATGCCCGAATTCCATCTCAACAACTGGATCATGATAGATCACACACTTCCAGATGTTGGCGACTTCACCTTCCTCAACCTCGCCACTGGTCGTTGCTTCAGGACAAATCTAATGGACGTCCATCGCAAGTTCACATTCACATCCAATATTTATTGGTATTTTCCATTGTAAACATCTTAGTGCTAACTGATGCCCTCTTCTTCCAAAAGATTCTACTTCGTCGGTGTTTCTCGTGGCGTCACTGTGCTTGCTCAGAGGGTGGAGCCGTGCAGTTATCGAACCCAATCACTCATAAGTATAACACTGAGTTTCAAGCACACATACCATCTGATCTTCTGCAATTTGTCGTCGTGACGAAGTCCCCGATGATGGTGTTCATTTGCACTGATTATCCAGATCATATTGCATGGGCCGATGAGAGCACCCCAACGGGGCAAATAAATGAATCATTTGGAGAAGGATTGTATTCGCCACCTCCTGCTATGCTTCAGGACTGCATGACGGTATTCCGAGGGGAAGTATATGCATTACTTGAGAATGGAGACATCTTGTCGACCAATATCAAGTTAGAGCAGCGCGCGAGCACTGTCACGATGGCCAAAATAATTTCGGCCTAAGTATTTGAACAGGTACGCGGAACTTACAAATTTTACCTTGTGGAGTCAGATGGTGATCTTCTTCTAGTGTTAAACGGGGATTTCGCCAAAGGGCAACCGGTGTTGTACCGGGTGGAGATGGAGAACCGCTCTCTCAAGGCCGTCGGTGACATTGGAAGTCGTGCCCTCTTTGTTGATTACAATCGGTCTATCTCCATTGACACCAGGTTACAGCCCACAGTCAAACCCGGTTGCATATACTACAGGAATTATATCAGACTGTACGATCATGAGGTTCAAGCCTGGGAAGAGGAACCAACAATGACGCATGGCTTAAGTCTGGAACATACACCGAGGCCTTACCCTCTGGATGAGATACTGGCAGCACATTGCAGACGGAGAGAGTTCTCTGAATATGTGTTGCAGCACGTGGGAGCCGCCGCCGATCAAATATATAGGGGAGAATGAATCCTATATTCATCCTAGGTTATTTGCTAGCATTTTCAGGTCTACTTTTCGAAGTAGAAATTTGTACTGAATTTATATTATTTCAATCAGCAGTATGCATATTACCTTTCAGACAAAATTGTAATGTACTTAATTTTAGTACTTTTAGAATTCAAAGTATTTATTTTTAGTAGCTTCTTTCAGAACTCTCTGTGTTTGAAATGGGCATTAGCTCAGTGCCGGAATTCAGGTTCCACATGGAAAATTGCACAATAATGTGTTGGTGGGCGGCACCAGCCCTCGAACCTGGGATGCACGCCGTCGAAGGTGGAGGGGGCGGGCCCGCCAGTCAAAAAACATGTCACGTCGGCATCCCCTGTTTCTGATGCCCTTTAAAAAAAGAAAACACGCCACGTCGTTATCCCTTGTTTCTGATGGTGTTGCTACAATCGACGGTACATGGTGGCATATAAATAATATCGTATAAACATAAGGGCACAGTCCTCAACATTTCTAAAATGAAACCCGGTCCCGTCTCCTACATGTCCTGGTACATTGCCCGATGAGGTGGATAGCCACGACCGATCTTTTTAATATGTTCGCACTCTTATGCTGAGAAGGGAAATAAAGATTGAGTTGTTAATGCAACGAGTGTCGAATTATTACCCTCTAAGGAAATGGGAAATGGTTATTTTCATGCGTGCCCATAGTCCAAACCTACTGTTAGTCTTTCACTCCCCTTCTCCGAGCCGCACCAACTAGGGTAACATGGCCCCGCCTAAGCAGCCGCCATCACCGCTGCGACAGCCACCAAAACTGGGGTATTTAGCCCCTCTAAGGCAGGCCATGAAGCTCTACCTCAAGGCTGGTCTCCCATTGCCCTGCCAGGCGGATGATTTCCCCGAATGTGCCGAATCAGCCTTGGCGGCGGCCTTCTGGCGTCGTCGGCAAGCGGAAGCGTGGCCAAGAGAGCGATGTGGAGAAATCGCGTGGCGGCATTACGGCATGCTCTAGGCAGTGGGAACAAGGTACGTATCAATCGTTCACGAGAGCATGCCACCGAGGGTACACACCCTCGAACAGGGCAGCGCCAAGGTCCAGGAACTCTCGCGTCCACGCTTCAGCATGGACTACCTTACCTCAGTGGGGGAGGCTGGGATCACGCCTCTGCGGCAAAGACGCTCCATCCTATGCACCGTCGGAGGCTGTATCGTGGCGGCGACCAAGCGTCTCAACTCAGCATAATAGATTGTTCGACAGCCGGAGCCGGAAGCGGGCATCAGCTCAGCCCCGGAATTCAGGTTCGAGTTCACACGGACCTACGATCCCGAGAAGGAGATGCCGAATTTCAGTTTCGAAGAAATCGTTGCGGCGGCGCGGATGGTCCAACTGAACTGGGACTGGCGCACGCAAATCGCTCGTGCATCAACGATGCAGATTTCTTGTAGTTTGGCAGGAAGGCAATAGATCAGTTTGGGTTAAATGATCAAAGAACTTATGTCCTCTCAAGGCAATTGGCCAGCCAACTTTTCTGGTGGAGATCTATAGTTTCTTCAGTGTAGAATAGTTAAGTTCAGACTGAAGAATGGCTTTTGTAGATGAAATGCTGACGAATTGTCCTATAAACTAGTAGGAAGTTTAGCCCACTTTTGTGCAGGTATAAGACCCTTTTGTATGGAAGTACTACTTTTTTAAGCAAATACTATCAAGTATCTATTTCCTTCAATTACTAGTCATGGTTCAATCCAGTTATCTGACATCTTTTTATCCTAGACTACAGATTTTGCGTCTGCTGTCTGTGTTGTAACCATTTTTTCTTTGTCTTGTGTTGCCTGCAAAATGGTCCTGCGGTTCAACGTGTTACAAATGTAGCTACCTTGTACTTGAAGAGGAGATGGACTACATTTTCCTAGCATCCACAGAATTGACATTGCTCATTGCCAGACCACCCTCTTTTCATGAGGTTGTCCTTGGTTATTCACAGAAATTATAAAGCACGGTGTTCAACTACATCGATTCAAACTATTACACACACACTACATCAAATTCATTACCCACACATACTACATCGATTCAAACTATTACACACACATACTACTTCAAACTATTACACACACATACTACATCGATTCAAGCTATTACACATTTTTAGTCGATGCTAACTTCCTGCTACACTCTCCATACTACAAATTCATTAGCCACACATACCACGGCAATTCACTAGAGCTCTGTCTTCACTCGAGGGAAATCAGAACCACCATCTCATCCAAGCTCGGTTCCCCCACGCAAACTGTGTGCGCCATCGCGAAACGGTTGTGGTCCTGTGCCATCGATACTTCCAGGCCAACACTGCAAATGACGAGGATGCTTTCTGGCAGCCTCTTCGGGGCCCTGAATGCCATATACCGAGTCCAGAACCTCCTCCAGGTGGATGATGACCGGGTGCTTCCAGCAAAGCTGTCGCCCTGCCCTGCTTGGAATCTGCACCTCATACATCTTAGGAACGGTGTTAGGATCTTTCAGCCACACCTTTAC
The DNA here is from genome assembly GCA_023614405.1 of Avena insularis. Lineage (NCBI taxonomy): Eukaryota > Viridiplantae > Streptophyta > Magnoliopsida > Poales > Poaceae > Avena > Avena insularis. The sequence goes on from CM042696.1 coordinate 240,608,311, forward strand.
CTCGATGACCCATCTGTTGCTCGGTGCACGATTTCCACCAGCTCGCCGCCAAGTCTTCTGACGACCTGCTTGAGGGCCTCCAGCTCCCAAGCATCCAATGGGAGGCCGTCAAAGCCGAGTTTGGAGAAGAAACGAAGCTGCCCCAAGCGATTGTCCCACCCATAGGCACGATGCCAATGCATGAAGCTCATTTTCTCCCCACAGCACTCGAAAGAACGGGAAGAATGGAGAACGTGCTCAGTGTCTGAGTTGTGCTTGAACCGGATGAAAAAACCGAATGGCGGCATGCATACCTCAATGTTGACCTCATTTCATCTGATCCCAAAACGAGACCTGAAAGCAGACAGCAACTTTGCCGGCGACCCGGTTGGACGGACGCCCAGCACGGTGGCCATGAGAGCGTGGTCATCGAACTGCTGTGCTAGGGCTACCATGCCTAGGGTGCACGGCAACACGCAACTTCCCGAGGCCGGTCGCCGGCCTGGATCGCCCGACGGGACGCGCTCCGCCATGCGAGAAGGACTAGCCAGAGGCGAGATATTAGTCCGGGGACGTGAAGCTCCGATACGGCGGACGATGCAACAGCGACGGCTGCGAGCTTCGATTAGAGGCGTGGGAGGTTGACCGGACATGGCGGAGACGCAAATTAGAGCAAGTGCGAGCTCTGATCTGAGACGAGCAGCCAGAGCTAAGCAAATGTTATGGGGATGGGAGCAGGGGAGAAGACCAGAGCAGAGCAAAGAAATAGATCTGGTCCACTCAGGGATCTGATCCACGCAGGGGTAAGCTAGTCCACGACAGGAAAAGATAACGGGGAATACTGACATGGCAGGCCAAGAAGAGTTGACCTAAAGGCGGTATTTGAGTTCAACCGTTTTTCGTCTGGTTCAAATGACCGTTTGGCCATTAGATTTGTATTCACCCCAATTTGGGCCTTCTGGACAATTGGCGATTCTACTATGGCCCCTCCGTGCGATTGATGACAACTCGGGTACCGCGGTGCGCTCACCCACCAAGTTTGGTACCGCAAATGAACATTCCCCTTCTTTGTTTCTATGGATTTAGCTGCATCAGCTGTCCCCAAACTCCATTCTCATTGCCTGCTACATTACTTTGTGTGAGGCTGGCTCGGAGTCGAGCCACACTTTGGTCTATTCAAGAAGCTTTTTAAGCTTAAGCGTCAGTCGGGGTCGGGTTCGGTAGTCTACGATGTAGGAGGCTACAGGATCCACGTCGACTCTTCCGCTACCTATTTTGATATCAAGCTCACCGCGTCCGTCCAAGGGTGGAGAGACAGGTGGTTCTACATCCGCGACCTGGAGGCCGATGGAGATCACTTCAGACTCGCGCCGTTTGATCATGTGGCAACTTGCAAGAGGAGGTGTTCCTGGAAGAACGTCGTGATGCCTGGCGAGTACGAGGAAACAGAGGTGCTGTATCAGCGGGTTTGTGACCTTCAAGGCTGCATAGGCAAAGAAGAGGACGGTGCCGCTCTCATTCGCACGTGGTTGCACCGCCGCATCCAGCCTCTTCAAGCTAGAGTCCACCCAATGTTTCGCCGGACTGGCACTGACGATATCACTCGCATTTCCGTGGAGGGCATTTCTTCGGGTGAGGTAGATAGGAGGTTGCGATTGGTGACCAAGTACACCACCAAGGAGGATCTCCCAGGTGAATTAGTCGTGCCTCCGTTCGATGCCGCCAACCCTCCGCCTGAGGTAGAGTTTTCTATGAAGCAGTTTACTTTGTCGATTGCCACCAAGAACTTGATATATGATGATGTATCTTCTATTTGCATAACTGAAGTGTGGCCTCCAAACTTCCTCCTCTACCTAAAGGGGTTATTCCACGTGAAGCAGTGGAAGAGGACGAGTCGGATTCGACCGTCCCAGCTGAAGAAAAGGAGGAAGTCCCCGAGTCCAGCAGACACGGCACTCGCAAGAGTTCTCGTAGCGAGGGTTCTGACGCCTCTTCCCCGACAACACCAGAGGGTTCTCCTGCTAGTGCGGAGGGGCCGATTCCCGCCGTGCCTGTGCGCACTATGGCTCCTCCTACTCGGAAGAAGCTGCGGCTGCCGAAGGAGTCGTCGGATGACACCTTTGACTTTGACAAGTTCGACTGGTAAGTCTTAATTTCTGCGAGTTGGTATTGTTTGCCTTTTTGAAGTTGTCTTTCTGAAGTGGTTATTGACATGTTATGTAGTCAAGAAGCGTCGACGTCTTTGGATGGCGTCGAATTTGTGAAAGAGTCCGGAGTCGTAGACTCCAAGGCCAAGAAGGTGGCTGAACGGTCTCCTTCTCCTCTAGTGGCGGCCCACTCCGGCGCCAATTCTTCAAGTTCCCCACACGCTGGGGAACACTAGATGGTTGCCCGGACGTCTGCTCGACAGACATCCTTGGAGTCCCTAGAGGAACATGTGTGTCATTTTTGCTACTTGACAATCGAGTTTGCAATTTAGGTTGCCACTAATTCTTCGTTTTCATTGTTATAGCTCATTGTGAAGGAAGCTGTGCCTCTTGCAGAGCAAGTCCTTGCTATGGGTAGACAGCATGCCCTGCTAGACAATCGCCATCGCGCAGTCAAGGGTGAGTTTTTGACTTTATCTCTGCCTTCGTGAAAATTTGTTAGCTTCGAATGCTGATATGCCCTTTCTTTTGTAGTTGAGCATAATGAAATTCTCCACCGTGTTACGTCCCTCGAGAAGGGGCTTGCCGCAGCAGTGAAGAATCGTGATGAGGCAATCACCGCCTTGGAGGAATCGCGAAAGTGTGAGGAAGACCTTCACACTGCCGCTACTAAGAAGGAGAAGTTGTTCGCGGAACAGCTTTTTTCGACTGCGAATGCTCTCTCAGGTACTTGTGCCGGGTTTTTTTCTCGTCTTGGTTATCTTTATCTTGTGCTGACACCTTCGTGCCCTTCAGATGCTGTTGGCCTCGACTTTGACGCCCAAGCTTTGCATCGCAAGGATGCCCTTGCTGACGCTGTTACCATTGTCGAGGACCACGCTGCATCCCTCTAGGAGACATTGGGGAAGGCTAAGGGTGTGCTCAGTCGCATCCGTGAAGACTTGACTCCCAAGGCTGGGCTAATCGACAATCTTGATGGCCTGGTGGAATCCCTTGCTAGAGGTATTCCCATGGACTTCAGGAACTCCTAGCGGTCTGTTGACGCCACCATGGCACTCGCGATGGTGCAAGCCCATGGTGTGGAGCGGGACCCCGCCACGATCTCCAAGATGATGCCCGTCGACGCGGATGGCCAACAGGTAGTGTTTGCTCCCTTCGCTACTAGCTGTGGTGAGCATGGGCTGTAGCTCATCCATACAGTCGCAAAATACTCCGAGGAGCTGCAACGAGCGAAGAAGGCAGCGAAGGCTGCGGCCTCAGGGGCTGGCACCGAGAAGTCTATGGCGTCAAAGGCTTCCATGGATTCGATGAGGCCCCCAAAGTCAAAGTCGAAGTCGAAGAAGCAGATTGCTCCTTAGTTGCCAGTCTGTAATAGTCGAAGTTGCCTTCTGTCAAAACTGTGCTTTTGTGGGAGTGTCCCTATTGATAGATTGTTATGCTTGAATGCATTCATGCTTTTATCAATGTATTCTTGGTCCCTTATTTGCTTCTTTCTTGATTGTGATAGGGTACGTCGAGTGGTCCTTCGACTGATCCTCGCGACTCTCCACCCACCGATGAAACGACAGCGCAGCCGCGTTCAAAGGTGGAGGAACTGTCATTGCTTTAGTGACTGCGTGACCACATTAAGCAGTTGGAGCGTGAGTTGCCCATCGTCCGTGGCAAGGCGGATGTTTGGAAGTCAAAGGCTGAGAAGGCCACCGCCCGCGAGAAGTATCTCTTGGAAGAAGTGGCTCAGTTGAACGAGCAATTTAAATGTTATCTTTCTGCCTCCTCATCTTTTCTTCTAGTCCATCGTGGCGATGCCTTATCCTTACACTTTGTTGTTTGCTCGGTGTAGTTGTTAGCGCTCGTCATCCATGGGATGAGAAGGACTGGGTGGCCATTCGAATGAACAACCTGACCCAGGAGCAGCTACAGGCGAGTGGGTACTTTTGGGTGGACCACGACCGTGCAGTTGCCTTGGCGACCCTGCAGGATCGTTCTTCTCGAGTGCTCTAGTGCCTGAAGAAGGCACAGTCGTGCCTTAGGCACATTTACAAAGCAGTGTTTCCTCTCAACGTGGTGCCTTCAAGTTTGATAACTCTGCTGGCGAAGTTCCAGGATATGAGGGCAGTCCACAAGTGCGTACGACAACAGTTGGTAGTTGGTGCTAAAGTTGCATTGTCGATGGTCCGATTGCATAGGCCAGACGTGGATGTTGCATCTTTTGCCGCTGGGCCGCCGCCTCCGCCAGAGGGAATGACATGGAACATGGTTCTGCATTATCAGGCGGTTGATCGGCCAGCAGAGGACATCGTCGATTTCTTCGAGGAGCAGATGAACGTTCTTCTCTTGCAGCAGTAGCGTGATTTGTGTCCTGCACATAATTGTATAAGTGTTGTAAAGTTCGTATGATTGTATTAGGTGTATGTAAATACTCATTGATTTGTGAAGATCTTGCTAGCTTATATATTGTTCGAGTGTATTGTACTCTGCAGTTCCTTTTCGTTAGCCTGACTTGTGTTTATCTCAGCACCTTGCCAACCTGTCAGGTGCGTTGCAGTTGGGTTGGTGTTTATCAAGGGTTCGATTGGTATTGTGTTAGCTACTCAGGATACTGCGATTCGTTCGTAGAACAAAGATGTAAAGGGTGGCGCAACCCCCGAGGGATGAAATTGCAAGAAAATAAAGAAATACACAGAGTTTTGGGGCACTTAGCTTTATTTATTCGCAGAATAGTACGAGGTACAATGTGTGGCTAAGTAGCCTGGCTGAATAGCCTTATTTGTAATGTAAAACGCCTAGGGTAGAAACGACACAGTTGTGCGACGTTCCAGGGGTTGGAGTATGCGACTCCGCTCTCAAAATCTTTAAGGCGATAGGCGCCACCTAGGATTACATCTGTAATCACAGAAGGTCCTTCCCAAGGGGACTTGAGCTTGAGATGCCCTTGTTGCTTCAATCGCAGGACCAGGTCTCCTTCGACGAAGGATCTGGGGCGTAGCCTTCTGATGTGGTAGCTGCGGAGGTTCTGCTGGTTGATCGTTGATCTTTCCGCTGCTATCTCGCGTGCCTCGTCAAGGAGGTCGACGGAGTCTTCGAGTGCGAGGGTTGACTCTTTCTCGCTGTATGCAACAACCCATGGGGCTTTGAAGTGTACTTCTGCGGGTAGCACTGCTTCAGCACCGTGCACCATGAAGAACGGAATATAGCCCGTGGCGCTCTTTGGAGTTGTGCGCAAGCTCTAGAGTACAGATTGTAGTTTATCTGGCCAGCATCCAGTGGCTTGTTCGAGTGGCCGAAGGAGTCGCTTCTTGATTCCACCACACACGAGGCCGTTGGCCTTTTCAACTTGATCGTTGGTCTGCGGGTGAGCCACCGAGGCGTAGCTTATGTTGATCCCCAGGTTTTCACAGAATTCCTGGAACTCCTTAGAGGTGAAGTTTGTCCCATTGTCCGTGATGATGCTATGTGGTACTCCAAAGCGGTAGACAATGGACTCGAAGAACTTGACAGTGTTGGCTCCTGATTGATTCGTCACCGGCATGGCCTCGATCCACTTGGTGAACTTGTCAACTATGACTAAGAGGTAGACATAGCCTCCTCGCGAGGATCTTGGGAGCTTGTCGACCATGTCGAGTCCCCATTGTGTGAAGGGCCAGGCCAATGGTATTGGCCTGAGTTCCGCGCCAGGTGCATCAGGTTTGTCCGCGAATCGCTGGCAAGTATTGCAGCGCTGGACGATATCCTTAGCATCGTGCATGGCTCTGGACTAGTAGAATCCAGCTCGTAGAGCTTTGGCAACAAGGGCGCGACTGCTAGCATGATGGCCGCATGTGCCTTCATGTATGTCGAGGAGGACGACCCTTCCCTCCCTGTTGGAGACGCACCGTTGGAGCACTCATGTAATGTTGTGTTTGTATAATTCGCCGTTGATGAGGGCGAATGCCTTGGATCATCGCACGATGTGTCCCGTGTCAATCGGGTCTTCTGGCAGCCTTTTGCTGAGCAGGTATGTGATGTACGACTGTGTCCAAGATGGCTCGATCATCATGACACCCATTGGCCCTTCGAGTCCTGTATTGAGCTCCATGTCGTCAAGTGTCATTGGCTCGTTAGGTGGCAGAGCCCCCGAGTCCATTGACGTGCTTGCTTTCTTCTCTAGAGCCTTGGGCTTGATGGAGTACGCGTAGATGCGCTCGAGGAATACCCCAGGTGGTATAGGGGCACAAGTGGAGCCAATGTTGGCGCGTGTGTCCGCGTCTTCGTTGCTTTCGCGGCCTACGTGCCGCAGCTCACAGCCGTCAAAGTCTCCCTCGAGTGTGTCATAGAGGTCGCGATAGGCGATCATGTTGTCGCTTAGTGCGTCGCACTCGTGCATCGTTTGGTTGACCACCAGCTTGGAGTCGCTGTAGATAATTAGCCTTTTGACGCCATAGGTTTTGCATCCGCATCCCATGAATTAAGGCCACGTACTCGGCTTCATTATTGGAGGCAGTGAACTGCATTCGCATATTGTATTTCATCTTGTCTCCTTGGGGCGATGTCAGTATGACGCCTGCGCAAGCTCCATCCTTTCGCTTGGATCCGTCGAAGTGCATTGTCCAGAGATAGGACATATCTGGCTTGTCAGGGAGTTGGTTCCCCATCCAGTGTACAAGAAAGTCCGGGAGAACTTGCGACTTGATTGCGTCGCGCCTCTCATATGTGATGTCTCGTGGAGACAACTCAATTCCCCAGAGTGCGACTCGTCCGGTGGCATCAGGATTATTGAGTATATGCCCGAGCGGGGCGTCATTTACCACCATGATTGGGTGCTCCTGGAAGTAGTGACGCAGTCGCCTGGATGTCATGAAGATGCCATAGGCCAGCTTCTGGTAGTGCGGGTACCGCTACTTTGTTAGTGTGAGCACCTCGCTGAGGTAGTATACTGGGCACTGAACCCCGTGGACTTTATTTTCTTCGGCTGTCTCTACCATGAGCACGGTGCTGACGACCTGGTTGGTGGCGGAGATGTAGAGTAGTAGTGGCTCCTTTTCGCGAGGCGTCACCCGTATTGGCGAAGTGGATAGTAGACGCTTGAGGTCTTCGAATGCTTCTTGTGCTTCGTTTGTCCACTCGAACTTGTCAGCTTTGCGAAGGAGTTGGTAGAAGGGCAGTGCCTTTTCTCCCATTCGACTGATGAATCGACTGAGCGCCGCGATTCGTCCGGCTAGCTATTGGACGCCTTTTATGTTCTTCGGCTTCTCCATGGCCAGTATGGCTTTTATTTTCTTCGGGTTTTCCTCGATCCCTCTCGCAGAGATGAGATACCCGAGTAATTGCCCAGATGGTATGCCGAAGGCGCACTTGTCCGGATTGAGCTTGATCTGGTAGAGGTCGAGGTTAGCAAAGGTCTCGCGGAGATCGTCGATTAACATGGCCTCCTCCTTGGTTTCGATGACGATGTTGTCAACGTAGACTTGGATATTGCGACCAAGTTGGTTCTTGAGGCAAGCCTGCATGCACCGCTGGTAGGTGGCTCCTGCGTTTTTTAGCCCGAAAGGCATCGTGTTGTAGCAGAACACACCAAAGGGTGTTGTAAACACTGTTTTCTCTTGGTCTTCCTCCTTCATTCGAATCTGATTGTAGCCTGAGTAGGTGTCGAGGAAGCAGAGGCACTCACATCCCACAGTGGAGTCAGTTATTTGATCGATCCGTGGCAATAGGAAGTGGTCCTTTGGGCAGTGCTTATTCAAGGAGGTGAAGTCCACGCACATCCGCAGGATATCCGTGTCTTTTTAGGCACGAGCACTGTGTTAGCGAGCCAGGTGCTTTCCTTGATCTCGCTTATGAAATTTGCGTCGAGGAGTCCGTTGATCTCCATTCCGACTACTTTTGCTCTTGGTTCAGACAGTCGCCGTATTGTCTGCTTGATTGGCCTTGGGTCTGGATTCACGTTGAGTGAGTGCTCGGCGAATTCTCTGGGAACCCATAGCATGTCCGCTGGACACTAGGTGAAGATTTCCCAGTGCTCACGGAGGAATTCGATGAGCGTGAGTTCCTATGTGGAACTCAAGTTGTTGGCGATGAGGGCTGTCTTGGTCGGGTCTGTTGGGTGGACATGGAATTTCTTCGTGTGCACCGATGAGTCGAATGACATATCGGGTGAACTTGGCCTGCTCAGGGGAGGCAGACTGTTGTCTGTCGACTCCTTCAATCTTGCGAGTTCCTCCTGCATGCCGAAGGACTAGGAGATTCTGTTGAATACCCTGTCACAGCTGTCGGACCTCTCGAAGCTTCCATTAATTGTGATGACGCTGTTTGGAGCTGGCATTTTCATCTGCAGGTAGGCGTAGTGCAGCACTACCATGAACCTAGCGAACGCGACACGTCCGAGGATGCAGTGGTATTGTGAAGGCCAGTCGACGACTTCAAAGTTGATGCGCTCTCGTTGGAAGTTTTTCGGTGTGCCGAAGATGACGTCGAGGTTGATTTTGCCCAGGGGATATATGCCCTTGCCTGGGACGATGTCGTGGAACATCGTGTCTAAGACCTCCAGACAAGTCAGAGGGATACTCATTGCACACAAGGTACTTGTGAACATGAGGTTGATGCCGCTCCCGCTGTCCATGAAGACGCGACTCATATCGAAACCTCCGATCTATGCCTCGAGTACGAGGGGATAGTGGCATGGATGAGGGACTTGATGCGGATGGTTGCGTTTGTCAAAGGTGATGCAGGAGTCACTTCCACTGAGGTACTAAGTGGTGGAAGGTGGGGGGTTTATCGCCAAGTTGACATGGAGAGTGATGGCCTTCTGCACTCGATTTGAGGGACGCCCTTTTTGGATCATCATGTTGCCTACGGCTCGCGGTATGGTTTGCCTCCATGGTTCTAGACTGGCGCGGCCGCGGGTGGTGGTGGTCCGGGCGGTGGTGGAGGAGCTCCATGTGCCACAACGCCTGGGGCAGCTCCATAGCCCCTGCTTATCGCATCGTGATTCATCCGAGCTAGGCCCTCGTGGAGTTTGAGAAACTCGCAACAGTCCTTGAGAAGGTGGCTGGATTTCTTCTTGCCCTCGTGCTTGTCGATGTAGAAGTGCATGTTGCATGGCCCGGACAGTTTATCCTCGATAGATGTTGCGGGTGCCTCTTCGCAAGTGCGATGCTGCCACACCTACGTGGTTTTCCCGCTGTCGCGGTATCCGCTGCTACGATAGCCGCTGTTGCGGTTGTTGTCGCGTTTGTCGACGTAGCCGGTTGCGACCATATTGACGTCATCGCGGTCATCGTAGATGCGCATTCGACGCTTGTATCGGCGGTCGCTTCTACACCCAAGGTCGTCGTCATCGTTGGAGTGGGTGCGGTTTTTCACCGAATCTTCTCCATCGGCCCACCGATTCATGATTTCCATCAGGTGGTCGATTGTTTTGGGCTTCGAGCGGACCAGCTCCTCCCTGAGCTCTATGTGGCGAACACCACCGTTGAACGCGTCGATTGCGTGGTCTTCCGAGATGTTTTCTGCGGAGTTCTTGATGATGGACCACCTTTGGATGTACGAGCGCAGTGACTTGCCAGACCTTTGTTGGCAACCTCTTAGTTCTTCAATTGATGCAGGCCTTTTGTAAGTGCCCTTGAAGTTGCGCGATTGCATGTAGATGGTGTCTGTATTCCTCTTTGAGTAGCCAATGGGAGCCCATCAGCATGTCTTGCGAGGTGTTGTGGGGTAGAGGATTTCCCCGTAGAGCTTCTCGACAGCAGGCCCACTCGTTGTCATTGAGCCTGATCAGTATATGCTCTCCGGTGTTTTTGTTCACTATGATCGGTGGTTCTCCTACCATTCCATTGTTGGTGGGCGCGCCATTGCCACCGTTGGTGGGGTCGTGATGGCTCAGTGCACGGCGCCCAGAAAAGTGCTGGTGCATGGTTGATGTAGAGCTCGTTGGGAACCCCAAGAGGAAGGTATGATGAGCACAACAGCAAGTTTCCCTCAGTTATGAAACCAAGGTTTAATCGAACCAGTAGGAGCAAGGAAACACCCCAAAGGTGTTACTAGCTGAGCTTTGGCAGGACGCACTACCGGTGCTAGTAGCAATGTGGAGACCTGCACAACACAACCACAGAACTTTGTCCCCAACTTGCGATGAGGTTGTCAATCTCACCGTGTTTTGCGGAAAACAAAGGATTAAACGTATCGAATGGAAATAAGTAAAAGTTTGCAGAAAGTAACACAAAGCAGTAAACAGTTGTAGATTGTATGTAAAGAAAAAGAGGACCAGGATCCATAGTTCACTAGAGGTGGCTCTCCTTAGATAGAAAACATGTTGGGTGAACAAATTACAGTGGGGCAATTGACAAACACCGAGAAAGCAATACATGCATATACTAATCATCTTGACTCCTTTGAGACTTGATTGGGCATTACAACATAATACATAGACCGCCATCCAACTGCATCTATGACTAATAATCCACCTTCAGGTTATCATCCGAACCCCTCCAAAGATTAAGTTGCAAGCAACAGATTATTGCTTTACAAACTACGTGTAAAGTAAACAATACGATTGTTCTATGAACAAAGGATTGTTGTTTTCTCCCTAGTAGCAACAGCACATCTAGTACCTTAGAGATTTCTGTCACTTCCCCAGATTACCAGAGGCATGAACCCACTATCGAGCATAAATACTAACTCTTGGAGTTGCTAGCATCTACTTGGCCAAGATAGCTACTAACAACGGAAAGCGTGCAAGATCACAAATAACAAAGACATGATAGAATCAATAATCAATCTGAAATAGCATCTCAATATCCATCGGATCCATGCAAACACAACATGTATGAATTACAAATAGATGATCTTGATCATGAACGGAGCTCACAAGATCTAAACATGAAAGCACAAAGGAGGAGAACCAGCCATCTAGCTACTACATGGATCCGTAGTCCAAGGATGAACTACTCACGCATCACACCGAAGGCTTGCATGGTGATGAAGAAGGCCTCTAGGGTGAATTCCCCTCTCCGGCAGGGTGTCGGGAAGAGCTTCAGATCCCTCCCGATCTAGGGAAGGAGAGGCCGAGGGGGTGCCAGGAGCGGCCACACCACCCCCTGTCGCGGGCCAGGCCTGGCCGCGCGGCCAGGTGGTGTGGTGGCTCCCTGGCCCTTCTCCGTCTCGTATTCTGGCACTTGATCCCTTCCGAAAAAATAGGCACTTTGGCTTTTGTACCGTCCAATTCTGAGAATATTTATTTTCTAACTTTCCTAGAACCAAAAACAGCAGAAAACAGGCAGCTGGCACTGTGGCTCTTGTTAATAGGTTAGTCCAAGAAATCATATGAAAAGTACTCCAAAGTTGGAACAAAACACAAGAAAGTGGATAGAACCAAGCATGGAACATCAAAAATTATAGATACATTTGCAATGTATCAGGTCGCTGTTTGTGACTGGTATGCCGCCATTGGGTATGCCGTCGTTGGGTGGTCCGGTGCCAGATCCGATGCTGGTGTTTTCGCGATTGGCAATGGTATCACCCGCGTTGATGACGGCGCACATGAAGTGGTTGGGGAAGCTGTTGCTCCCGCAACTTTCAGATCCGGAGCCGTAGGCTCCATCTTCTGTGGCTAGATCACCCAGATCGGATCCACGACTGTTGTCGATGTCCGTGCTCCCAGCTTTTGCCGGGGCGTTGAGCTTGCTGAGGGTGCCGATTGGTGGAGGGAACCACGATTCTAGAGCAATCGCGGGTGCCGTCGACCGGCTCAGGCATGTGAAGCGTGCCCAGTTGGCCAACCTGGAAGTAGAAGCTCCCAATCGCCAGGCTGATCCTATCGCCCACGGACTCAAAATTCGGGCGAGTGGCCAGCGTGTGGACGGTGAAGTTGAAAGCACCGAAGAGCTGGCGAATCTCTGCTGTTGCATAGTTGTAGATCATGGTTGATGGGGCCGAAGAAGCCGGTACATCACCACTCCCAATTCCCACAGACGGCGCCAATTGACGAGGGTTTAACTCGTCAATGCCCATTATTATGGACTTGGGTTTTGGAGAAGGAGGGAGCGCTGGAGGCATCAGTCGGCTAGCAAACAAGCACACGGGGACGCAAGGTTTACCCAGGTTCAGGCCTCGTAGAGGTCCCTACTCCTGCTCGTCTGCTCTTGGAATTAACAAGGAATCGAAGATTACAGGGGTGCGCAGATACAATCTGGCGATGTTGGTGAAACTAGGGTTATGATTGTCCTCCTCGTGCCCCTCCCAGCCTTTATATAGATAGGCTGGGTCTCGGGTAGCAGGTCGAGTCGGTTATAGAAAGGGTTCGCCCCTTTGAACTTTCTATTTTAAGCTTCATCTTGCACTGCAAGCAATCAAAGAGTTCGTGGATCACCCGAATCGTGTATTGGGCCTTAGCAACACCGTGGACTTCTGTCGTATCTGGACCGTATATGCCAAGCCCGAGTACCTGTAGGGTATACCCATGTCAAGCAGAAACTAATAAAACTTGAGACCATCAATGCCTCAGGCTAGCTGCGTGAAGACCCGCGATCCCTACGCATCTTTCAATCTTTGGATTCTGCACATAAGATGTGCAACCAACGAGTTGGGTCAATACTTTGAATGTATTGGCAAAATACACCAAGGAAAGAATAAGACTAACACTACATGCAAGGCTTGGAGTAGGCTTTGGGGTTCATTTGCATTAAGCCAATTTTCTCTAAGTAAGAAGAAAAGAGGGAGAGTTTTACCCTACTTTGTAAACATTGTTTAAGTAGTATATGGTTGAGTGGAACGCGAGGATATTACTCACCAAGTGTCCAATCAACCTAGCACTTGGATATTACGCACCAAGTCCCCAAAATCCCACACAATGGCGATATTACTCACGCCCTGGGGTTTTATAAAAACTTTAAGTTTGGAAAGAGAGAGGAAGATCTTTTAGAGGCTCCATCCTTCAGATGCTCAAAGTGTTCTTTTCCGTGAACTCGGTTGATCGATCATATTGCAATACTCTCGAGAGGTTCTGCATTTTCCCCACAATCCACGATCAAGTCCTTTTATAGACAAGACCATGGCGAGGCTTTCCCTTAGTAGCCCCTCTACCAGCTGGATCCAACCGTGCCAAGAACCTCCAAATGTTGGTACCCCGGTGAGGTTTCCCACTAATTACTAGGCCAAGACAGAGCCCATATGTATTGTGGTTGCACTGGAAGCTTCTGAATTCTGAAACATGGCAAACTTCTTTAATTCCTGGGTGGCCGTCCTCCACCAAATTCCACTCGTTGACCCGACAACCATTCCTCCCAGAAGAAAACTTAGTTTTATTTTGAAGAGGGGTTTTGAGAAGAAAAGGTTCACTCGAGAGAGCTCTTATACTTAGTTTTTGAGTCTTTCGAACCCCCCAACGATACTTGATATATATAAATATATAGCATAGCAAGCATAACTTAGCAAAACAGGATAACCTATTGGTATGGAAAATCCTAAGCATAGAGCTACTCATGGCATACTACAAAACTGCACTTGTAAAATAGTACTAAGAAAATCTACCAGAAAATCCTACACATGCATACTACAGAATTTGAAGAGTAAAACATGCATAGTCAAATCTAGGACATAAACATGAACAAGTGGTGTAACTTGCCTTGATCTGAGCAGCACTCTACACAACAGTACTCCTCGGTGCACTCCGAACAATCTAACGAAACACAAACATAGATCTAATCACAACTTGCACAAAATAATGCCACAAAAGTAATTACGCATGCATGCCACATGGTAATATGCAAGGTTGGGTTCAAATTCGACCACAAATATTATTCAGGGGTATTATTGAGTTGGGGATGTCATTATTATCGATTTCCCACAGATTTTAAGTATTTTGGATCATTACTTAATTAAATATGCTCATAAATAGATCTACACTTCAAATCTACCACGAAACAGATCTAAAACCACAACCATGTTATACCAATTTTAAGCAGTATATCTCGTAGATACAAAGCCAATGCAACAGGAATCAACTAAAACAGAGTTACGATTATTTTCCTATAATTAAAATACTTCAAACTAAACTTTAAATTCTACCACAAGATCAGTACTGTATACTAGCAATAGTATTGCAGATCTGTGTTGTACTCAATTTTATGAATCCAACGGTATATTATACGCAATATTTAGCCAAGTATTTCATTTACTATGAATTTTACGAGTTTAAACCAATAATGTGCCTATTAAAATGAAAAGAAACAACATTATCCCAACCAGGTGGCCACGTGTCGCAATACTACTGGGTGACGCGGGTGCGTTGCTGACTAGCTGTTGACTTAACCTGTCACGTCCGCTTGCCACGTGGCGTAACGCGATTGGTGGGTACCGCTGCACCGTCAGACCTAATCCTACGCGTTGATCCTCAATCTGATGGACGAAAACAAGGCGACCAACCTGGCGGCGGTGATGACGGCGATGGGCGGCGGACACGTCGGAGGTGGGGCTTGGCGGAGATAGGGTGGGTCCTCGAGGCGGTGGAGTAGTTGACAATGTACAGCTCTTTCCTCCGGTTCTCCTAGTATGGACGACGTCGGTCCTTGACTCCTCGGCTCGCGGTGGCGCTCCGCTGAGCTCCTCCGACTCCGGCGGAAGTCCGGCGATGGTTCCCGCGTGTTCCAGTGCCCCTAGGAAAAGGAGAAAGGCGTGAGGCGAGGCGGTAGAGGATGGGGAGAAAACCAGAGGAAAAAGGAGGGGTCCGAGGCTCTGGTTCGTCAGTGACCTCGAGCTCCCGAGCTCGTCAATGGCGATGGCGGCGGTGCGATCGGAATTCGCTGGGGAGGCGGCTAGGGTTCGGGAAAAAGAGAAAATACGCACGGGGGTGATGCGGGAGATTATAAGGGGGAGAAAACATGGAGCGTAGGGCACGAAATCCTCTCTGATTCGATCGAGAAATTATTCCAGACGCGGCTGCGGGTCGAGTTCGTCTCGATCTCTACGGAGACGACGACGTAGGTGGTCCCATCTGTCGGTGACCGAGGCGGTGCGGGCAGGTTGCGACTTGGGCCAACCCAACTAGCGCGTGCGGCTGCACGCTGCCTTCTCCGCACACGCGGGCGGCAGGTAAGACGCGGGCTGGCTCGGCCGGCCTGCCTAGGTTAGGTAGTTTTTTTATTGTTTTTTTTCTTTTTTCGTTTCACAAATTGTTTAATAACTATATAACTCCAAATTTAATGAAATTTGTCTCTAATTTTTTTTAAAAAGGAGTAGATCATCATAGGATCATAATATAACAAATTTGCAAGGGTTTACAAGGTTAGGTTTTATATAACCCCTTCTTGTCTTTATATGACCATAGGGTTTAGGGAAAAGGGGGTTTTGTTGCAACTTTATTGAGTAATGCCATGATGATATGATATGATGCATGATTCTAGTAATATCTAAAATTGTAAAATTTGGGATGTTACATTGCATGTGTGTTCTTTTCATAAACCATCACTAGATTCATTTCATGTGTGTTCTTTCCATAAACCACATGGATCCACCAGAGACATTTGCATGTATGTTCTTTTCACTAACCACCACCAGTGTCATTGCATGTGTGTTCTTTTCCTAAACCACATGGATCCACCAGTGTCATTGCATGTCTTTGCATGTATGTTCTTTTCCTAAACCAGCACTAGTGTCATTGTATGTGTGTTCCTTTCATAAATCACAACTATAGTCATTGCGTGTTTGTTCTTTTCATAAACCACATGGAACCACAACTAGAGTCATTGCATGTGTGTTGTTTTCATAAACCACCACTAGATTCATTGCATGTGTGTTCTTTCCATAAACCACATGGATCCACTAGAGTCATTTGCATGTGTGTTCTTTTCATAAACCACCACCAGTATCATTGCATGTGTGTTCCTTTCCTAAACCACATGGATCCACCAGTGTTATTGCATGTCTTTGCATGTGTGTTCTTTTCGTAAACCACCACCAGTGTCATTGCATGTGTGTTAATTTACTAAACCACATGGATCCACTAGTGTCAATGCATGTTTGTCCTTTTCATAAACCACCACTAGAGTCATTGCATGTTTGTTCTTTTCCTAAACCACAACCAGAGACATTACATGTGTGTTCTTTTCCTAAACCACCACTAGTGTCATTGCATGTGTGTTATTTTACTAAACCACATGGATCCAC
Organism: Avena insularis; assembly: GCA_023614405.1. Lineage (NCBI taxonomy): Eukaryota > Viridiplantae > Streptophyta > Magnoliopsida > Poales > Poaceae > Avena > Avena insularis. The sequence continues at coordinate 240,624,573 of CM042696.1, forward strand.
CAGTGTCATTTCATGTATGTTCTTTTCCTAAACCACCACTAGAGTCATTGCATGTGTGTACTTTTCATAAACCACAACTAGAGTCATTGCACGTTTGTTCTTTTCATAAACCACATGGATCCACCAATGTCATAGCATGTGTGTTCTTTCCCTAAACCACCACTAGATTCATTGCATGTGTGATCTTTCCATAAACCACATGGATCCACCAGAGTCATATGCATGTGTGTTCTTTTCATTAACCACCACTAGTGTCATTGCATGTGTGTTCATTTCCTAAACCACATGGATCCACTAGTGTCATTGCATGTCTTTGGATGTGTGTTCTTTTCCTAACCCACCACTAGTGTCATAGCATGTGTGTTATTTTACTAAACCACATGGATCCACTAGTGTCAATGCATGTGTGTCCTTTTCATAAACCACCACTAGAGTCATTGCATGTTTGTTCTTTTCCTAAATCACAACTAGAGACATTGCATGTGTGTTCTTTTCCTAAACCACCATTAGTGTCATTGCATGTGTGTTATTTTACTAAACCACATGGATCCACCAGTGTCATTTCATGTGTGTTCTTTTCCTAATCCACCACTAGAGTCATTACATGTGTGTACTTTTCATAAACCACAACTAGAGTCATTGCATGTTTGTTCTTTTCATAAACCACATGGATCCACCAGTGTCATTGCATGTGTGTTCTTTTCCTAAACCACCACTAGATTCATTGCATGTGTGTTCTTTCCATAAACCACATGGATCCACCAAAGTCATTTGCATGTGTGTTCTTTTCATTAACCACCACTAGTGTCATTACATGTGTGTTCCTTTCCTAAACCACATGGATCCACCAGTGTCATTGCATGTGTGTTCTTTTCCTAAACCACTTGGATCCACCAGAGTCATTGCATGTGTATTCTTTTCATAAACCACAAGTATAGTCATTGCATGTTTGTTCTTTTCATAAACCACATGGAACCATAACTAGAGTCATTGCATGTGTGTTCTTTTCATAAACCACCACTAGATTTATTACATGTGTGTTCTTTCCATAAACCACATGGATCCACCAGAGTCATTTGCATGTGTGTTCTTTTCATAAACCACTAGTGTCATTGCATGTGTGTTCATTTCCTAAACCACATGGATCCACCAGTGTCATTCTATGTCTTTGCATGTGTGTTCTTCTCCTAGACCACCACTAGTGTCATTGCATGTGCGTTATTTTACTAAATCACATGATATCACTACAAGAAAAGGTTCCTTCCGCAACGACTTGGCCCGACGGTAATCGTAGAAGGCGTGTCTTTTGCGACGAAATTTTCGGCTCGGCCGTGGCTGATGGAAAACTTTTTTCCCGGTTTCGTGGCCCTCTCCTACGATGGATCTGCTAATAATGTGGAGGAAGCTCGGCAGTGCGTGGCAGAAGCAAGGTTTTCGTTTCCTCGCGCGATGTTGATTCGTCGTAGTCTTTTGAGGCATGTGGGTCCCGGATGTCAGTGTCTCTAGCAGACCATATTTTTCGGTCGCGCCTCCCTGGTTTGAACTCAATAACGTTGCTCGATGCGTCTACCATTTAGTCAGGCTGCTAGGTCCCACATGTCAGCCTCTCATTAGAAGGACCGTGTGTATGATGGATTTTTTTCTTTCGCTCGCGCTACCCTGTTCCGAAGTTGATAGCGTTGCTCGATGCATCTACTGTTTAATCAACCTCCTAGGACCCATATGTCATCGTCTCATTAAAAGAAACGTGTGTATAATGGAATTTTTTCCCTTGGCTATTGCCTCCCTGATTTCAACTTGATAACATTGCTCGATCTATCTTCCATCTAGTCATGCTGATGGGTCCTCCATGTCAGCCTCACATTATAAGAATCGTGTGTATGATGGAAATTTATTCTTCGCTCGCGCTACCCTGTTACAAACTTAATAGCGATGCTCGATGCATCTACCATTTAATCAAACTCCTAGACCCCACATGTCATCCTCTCATTAGAAGAAACGTATGTATGATAGAATTTTTTCCCTCGGTCGCGCCTCCGTGTTCCGAACTTGATAGTGTTGCTCGCTGCATCTATCGTTTAATCATGATGCAGGGCCCCACATGTTATCCACTGATTAGAAGAAACGTGTGTATGATAGAATTTTTTCTCTCGGTCGCGCCTCCGTATTTCTAACTTGATAGTGTTGCTCGATGCATAAGCCGTTTTTCCAGGCTACTGAGTCCCCCATGTGAGCCCCTCATTAGAAGAAATGTGTGCATGCTGGAATTTTTTCTCGCTCACGCCTCCCTGTTTAAAACTTGGCAACGTCGCTCGAGGCACAACCTATATAAGGCCGCGCACAACCTGTATGGGTCCCACATGCCGGTCTCTCTGTATATCAAACATGTGTATGATGGAATTTTTTTAGCCGCGTCCACTGTTTTGACCTTGGCAACGTTGCTCGATGTGGCAGCCGTGTATGGTCTTGCTACTAAGGCCCCCATGTCACCCTCTCTGTTATGTTCTAGCGGGTGGGTCCTTGATGCCAGCCTCTTTGTACAAGTATTTAACTTTTTTTCAAATCCAACCATTAAACTCGAGGGATGCTACAGTCTGGTGGGTCCACGATGTCGGCCTCTCCATAATGCAATATTAAAAGTAAACCCTTTCTCAAAAAAAAGTAAACCCAAGATATATATAAATATGTACACACGGAGGATTTGAACTAAAGACCTTCAAATCAAATCAAATAGACATAAACTGAGTGTTTTGCCACTATACCAAAGATACTAATAGACATTGAATCATTAAACATGTATTAGTACTACAACTTATGTATCAGTCTTCTAAAAATTTTTTGCGTGTCCACGTTATCTCTCTTAAAATAAAAGAGCAGTGCTACTGTAACCTCGATTTATAAAAAGCCACATAATGGATTAGTTTCTCAAAAACATGGGTAGGAAGAGTTCTTTTAGAGGTGGGGGGCAATGTCAAAAAGGCCAAATTAAAAAGGTTTTGGGCTATGGTCAATAGGCTCCTATCTAAAATTTCACTGGGCTGTGTCTTGCCAGATTCAAACACAGATCTCTTCGAGGGAGGAAAAAAAGCGATAATTCCTTTGACAGATATTCATGTAAAAATATCTAATGAACACACACCACATGCGCCAAAACAGGGCTGGTACTAATGACTTCACTTGGTGAAATCATGTTGTATATCTTTACCCTCTCATCTCTATCCAAAATGCATCCAACGGTTCCGATGACACAAATGCAAAAGCTCTAGAGCAAGCAGCCAGCAGCAACGACAGAACTTTTGAAAAATTCAATACCATTTGAAAGATTAAGGAGTACAGAATAATAAGACATAAAAAATCGACAGATTCCTAGTTCATATGTAGTAGCACTTGACCAATTCAGAAGCATTTCAAAGTGACTGATTCAGCAATACACACACTGAAATTCAATATCACTACAGAGAGAGACAGTTCTTGTTTCAGCTCTAAAAACCATGCCACGCGATCAGTTTTCCCTTTTCTCCAAACACACTCGATCACTGGAAAACAACCATTGTCATAATATTTGGTCATATAGGGAACCGTCATATAGATACAGATATACCATACCAGTACGTACTAGTCATAGCTCCAATCCAGCAAAAGGTTATCACAGTTTTACCACCCATATATGATCAGTGGAGATAAGACAACCACATAATTAATTACAATAGCATGCGGCCAAAGAGCTAGACAGCTAGGAAGTTCATGAACAACATGCAGCATTCGGGGCAGCCAGATACCTCGACCTCGACCTAGAAGTAGCTGCCAAGCGCCCATCAATCGAGTTAATGGCATAGTGTCCCTCGATTCGCAATCCTTTGCTCTGCATCGTGAAGACTGTTGTTCCCTTTCGTCTGGCCTAGAGTTGCTTTGTGGCACTCTTAGGCAATTTCTTAGTCAAAGCAAGAGATAGACGCATAATTACTAAGAGAAATGCACTGAATCATGTGAAACTTGAGAAGACATTCAGAACAATTTATCTACCGCCATATACTCACAAACATAATCCAGTGCCACCTTGTGATGACACATGTGTAGGATATGGTCTGACAAGGTGCTGTCCAGGGTGATGAAGGAGCTTGTGCCGGTGCCTGTGTTGGGGCTGGTGCTGGTGCAGGAGATGGTGCCACTAATTGTAGAGGGGATGGTGCAAGAGCCAGAAGGCCCATAACTGGTGTCGACGCTAGCATCTTGATGCTAGATTCCTTCTGAGGGGTAGCTAAGCTGACTACAGGGATGGTAGAGGCAGATGAGAAGTGTACAAGCAAAATGGTCTCATATACAACAGTTACTCACAAGACAGCGATCAGAGGATATGATGAGTATACAAGCAAATTAAGTTACTACCTCCATTCTTTCTCCTTAGGTCAACAGGTGCCAGAGCAGGAACTAGGGCCAGTGCCGTTGGGGGTGCCAACAGCTTGGTGCTAGTTACCTTCTGAGGGGTACATAAGGGGACTGCAGGAGTGCTCAGAGAGGCATATGAGATGTGGACAAGCAAAATGGTTTCTTATATAATAGTAACTCCTAGATAGAGATGAGAGTATAGAAGCGAATTAAGTTACTACCTCTATTCTTTCTCCTACTGAGATCAACAGGTGTCATTCCAGGAACTGGTGCCGGTGCCAGCAGCTTGATGCTGGCACCCTTCTGGGTGGTACATAAGGGAAAGCGTACTGCAGAAGTGGTCAGGGTCATATGATGAGTAAAGAAAATGGTGCAGAAAAGTTAGTCGCAATAAAATCATTAGAGGTTGTGATGAGTACAGAATCAAATTAATTAGTACTACCTCTGTTCTTGGTCCTTCGGTCAACAGGTGTATGATGGCGTGCAAGTATCTGCCAGGCTTGCTAAAATCGAACGATACCTCGTCCCCCTACTTTAGACCATTCTCACGGACATACTTGGACCAACCTCGACAACCCAAATAGGTGGTGGCCATCGTCTGGGAGACATCCACATCATATAGTTGCCGCATGCCTTTAGGGCCCTCGCTATACAGAGTTAGAAACTTGTCGTTTCCGAACATCTTGTTTATAATGGGGCGACCGACACAAGGGACAACCTTTATGAGAAAATTTATAGAGAAGTAAGGCGACATCAAAAAAAAGTGAGATACAAGATCTTACATCAAGTTGGTCTAAACCACTTGGAATCCATACCTGATACCATGGATACCCTTTGCGAAGGGTGGCCATGCACCATTTTTCATCCCTCTGCCTTTGGAATGGCATACAGGGCCCTCCTTTCAATCCACAAGCTTAGCAAGAGGAGGGTAGCAGAAAGGGCTGAGCAGCTAGTGTCTGGTACTGATTGAAATTAAGTGGAAAGGTTAAATTATGTAAAGAGCAAGTAAATCTAATAATATAAGACAAAACCATTTCCTGTAAAGCAAACACATTTTATTTTTGTGAAGTTCTAATGAGCGTAAACATATAGTACTAGCTGATAACAATAACATGGAAAATCATAACATGTGAAATTGTGGATTTCCAAATTATACCCACTTCTTAGAGAAGTCACTGCCCACATGGGTACTGTGTTGGCGCTTCCTCGTTGTGTAGAGGATGTCCTCTTTTGGTGCGGGCATCAGAAATCTACTAGCCTCTACGGTAGCCTCAGCCTCCGCAGCAGCACCTTCAATCCGCCTAAATAGCAACAGAGCTCAACAGTTCAATACTATGTAAAGTTTGACCATGTTTTTAGAAAAATATTATAATATGAATTATATATCCTTGGATACATCATGAAACATATATTCACGTTGTATGTATATAATATCATAGTTCTTGATAGTTTTTGACTTTTTTCAAAAGTTCGGTCAAACTTTCTGTTGCTTGACTTTACAAAAAATATAGTATATGCCTAAGACTTGGGACAGAGGGAGTACAGTACACAGTAGTCATATACTGACTGTATGAGACAGTCTAACAGATCTAGATCTAGATTCACATAAACACAGTGCTAGAATTAATAAAATCACATATATGTTTCTGAACATCTGATAAGCATGCATGACACCAATCGGGTAATACTTAAATCTGACTGCACCATGGTAATAAGAGTATAAAGAACAAATACCTTTCTCTTTAAGCTGGGCCCTCCCAGCTGGTCGGTGGCCTTGCGCTTGTTTGGTGAGTAGTGGTACTCGCCGGATCCTGCGGCATGTGGGGGTACCATCATGTTTGCCGCACCTTGAGCACCAGACATTCGCAGGTATGTACCACCGTGCTATAATAAATGAAGAAGATATGGTGTCACAGAGGCTTCCACAAAAACAGGATGCATATAGAGACAACTTTTAGCACATGGATACATCTAGATTGTAGCCAACCACTTTCAGCATTGGAAAGAATGGAAGAATGCAACAAATATACTGCTACATTACCTTTTAGGCAACTTTGAAGGGAACTGATGGGACCATCCATGTACGTAGTGCCCATGCATGCCACTGACCCATAGTTCTCCATACAGAATCGGGCGCAAAATTCATTTCACATTACGAGTACCAACTAGAGGTTATAGAAGTGAAGAACACTGAAATCGAACCCGACTAAATGCCCCAATCAGAACAGCGGTGACCATGCCCTGATCCGGAATCCATACGAAATCAGTACCACCTCCCCCCACACCCACCCCCCATCCCCACCACCACCCCCACCCCATCCAAATGACCCAATCGATTAGAAAAGAGGGAAAATATACTGATTAGGTGATTCCGAGGTGAGCAATAAGCAAGAACTCCACAATCAAAGCAAACCGAATACTACTACTCCTAGTACTAATAGTACCCCCAATGGCCCAATCGGAAGCAAATTAAGCAAAGCCGGATTTCGAGGTGAGCAAATACACCCACGTATTTCAACAAGAACTCCCCAATCGGAGGTTGCACCAGTTCCAGCAGTTGCTTGCTGGATGTGAGCTAGCTAGTGATGGTTTCTTGTCTTGCCGTCAGTAGAAAGGCATGGGCAAGGGAGTAGTAGTACTAGTAGTAGTAGGGATGGGCATTACACTTTTTTCTACACTAAGTATTTTTATGTGGCAGTGGTGGGAACATTTTGCTGGGAGAGAATCTCGAATTTTTGATCCCAGCTATCACATGGTGGCCTACAGCTGTTTCAAGTGGGACCCACGTCAGGGGTGAGTTAAAGCAGGTCCCACATCAAGTGGGTGAGATAATTGACCGAGCCAACCTCCTCCTTCCCTTGTTACCAATACTAGTTCTCCTGGGTTCCTCTCCAAGGACAGAGAAAATTGCCCCTCTTCGAATCAAATTGATCTCAGCTTATTATCCTTTTGCTGATTCGTCTCACAGAGCAGTGGACAATACAGCGGTAGTTGTAGCATAGGGCACCAGCATTGGGGCCTTAAAAACAATTTAGGAACCGATAAAATGATAAGCTCGGATTTCAGACTAGCAACACACACAAACACACATATACTCCATATATACTAATATACAGAATAGTTTCCAATTACAGTTCTGCTAACAAAGGCCTAGAAATCATAATAAGGTAGCTCCATATTACAGAACTACGATAGTAGCGAACCAATCATGGGATAGTTCTACACCCCAAGAGTTTTCCAGCTGGGCTCAAACGGCCCCAAAAGTACACCCCTCATGATCAGTAGCCCTGCATCAAATCCATCCAGAAGCAGTGTACCCGATCCACAGCCTCAGGTACAGGCTCATCAATGAATATGTCAGCATCATTACCATCAAAGTCCTCTTCGGTCGTCTGCTTCTACGATTAGTAGATTAACAGATACATTTTATAGAGAAACATCAAAGACACACAACCTGAATTTTTTTTGTTCTATAGATATACCTTGTCATCTGGCATAGCGGTAGTACCAGAAATGAAACATGTTTCATGCAGCTTGCGCTTTTTCTCTCCTCTCCCTTCTGCAAGTTGATCTAGATGCTTAGGAGCTGCCTCTGTCAGTTGATCTAGTTGATCAACATCTGCTTCCCCTACTTGATCTTGATGATAAAGATGTGCTTCCCCCGGTTCATATGGAGAATCATATGGTTCACCATGAAATACCCATCTAACATATGTGCTTAGCATCCCAAATGTAAAAATATGGTTTTCCACTATACTTTGGGCAGCACCCTATGATTCGCACACAACCGGCAGGAGCAATGTACCTTTGAGTTGTCAAAATGAGCTCTAACAAAACCCATAAATCGTAGAACATCAAGGATACGTTTAGCGCTGCCTAATGGAGCAATCTCAATCCAAAATATACCCATCTGTTTAATTATGACATACAAGGTTGGTTATTATTAAAACAAAAAGCAGGAAACATATAGATGGAGTACAAAAACTATATATGCCTATGCGTTTTAGCAAACATATTGAAAACAAAAATCGCCGAAGGTATTTAGGAACACAGATCCAGTGCAGAATAAACTATGACCATGCAAATTGAGGACAAATTAAACTACGTATTTGAAAGGGCAATAAAATGCCAACCAAATCGAGCTAGAGATAGAAGGACTACCGTGGGATCGACATACCCACCGGTGCGTCTCAAGAAGACCGACAGGTAGGGAAAGCTTCTTCGTGCACGTTGGTGATGAGGAGCGGCCGTAAGCGCGTCTGTTGTGTGGGGAAGGGGTGAGGCCTAGGCGGCGGAGGGTGGACGTTAATACACATCACGAAGGGGTGCAGAGGGATAACTTTGGAAATTCTGACCTACCTTGCTTTGGGCACCACCATACACGTGGCCCACCTGCCAGTCACCATAGATCAAAATTGATCCAAAACTTATAAAAATACAAGTTTATGTTTTACCATGGAAACTAATGCACATAGCATTGCACTTTGCGAACAAATGGCTTTATGTCAAAAGATACTTAATTTCAGCATCTTTAGATAGGAAGCTTGGAAACTCATGAAAGTAGGGCAGTATCCATCAAATCTGGAATTTGTAAACAATTGCTTGAAATGCCAAGATGCACCGATCTACCAAATATGGATAGGTTTGTAAGCTTGGTTGGCGAAGATGCTTCAATGTACGAAGTAGTACAAAACATGAAAAAGGTACATAAACTATGGATGTGACCTTGGTCCTCTTGTTTGAAAGCCTTGAATTAATGTTCATTAATTTCGGCAGATGTTTATAAACTCATTAAATGCTGGAAAGCATACAGGCATGTGGGTCTATCTGACGGGGACAGCATCCCAAGTGGGAGTAGCGTACCTTAGAAGCTTCAACTTCAAAATTTTGGCAGAGCGCCGAAATATCCTGCCCGCCCATTCAAACATCCCACCCATCCATTCAAACATCCAGCCCAAAAAAATATTTTATTGTACAAATTTAGACTGGAAGCTTGAAACGGAGTTATACACTGGGTGAAAAAAGGGGGCGGTGGCATTTTGAGCCATCATCTTTGTAGTTGCTTGCTTCACAACAAAACACATTGTTGTTACTTAGATATTTGAAAACAAACTTCAAATTTGGAAGTAGACATATTGGTTGATTAACAAAGATGCACATATATATCAAATACGGACACGTCATCATAAACTATTTCCATGACCTTTGTTATAGTGCGTTAAGCTTCGCCAGAAGCAAGCAAGATGATGAAGCGAAGCTTCGTAGACAAGGCTCGTTCCATGGTCACCTTTTTTCGGATGATGGTCATCTTCTTGAAAGCCATAAATTGTTCGAAAATTTCTGCAAATGCCTAGAAACTCGTTTAAATGATGGAAATCAACTCTCGCTGGCGTGTAGGCCTAGACAGTGACAGCACGTCTGAGAGGCCCCATGCCAGAGTAGCGTATGCTAGAAGCTTTGACCTCAAAATTTGGTATGGCGCCCAAACATCGCACCCATCCATTAAAACATCCCGCGCATCCATTCAAACATGCTTCACTGTAATACCTTGGACATGACGCTCTAAGTTCAAGCCTAGACGAACCCAAAAGTGGATAAGTGATTCTACCGCGGAGGCCCAAGGCCACCCACTTGTAAGCCCATCGAAGCGGAGCAGGGCACGGTACCGGCCTACCACCTTATCCACTTTCAAGAACATCGGGACAAGAGCGAGCGACATAAGCGATAGGTAACACGACCACGACATACACAAGTGAGTATGTATGACTGCGACTTACAATAGACATCAGAGTCACACCATCTAAAAGAAATAGAAATATTACAACGCCATACGGCAAGATCGAAATATCCTAGATAGATATAATGGTTTAGGATACATCCTCAAACATCACGCAATAGAGTATCAAGCGAAAGCGGAAAACATGATTTGTGTACGGATAAGAAGCAAATCGGCATAAGATGCCCTGAACATAAGCACATCCCGCCCATAGATCTCATGGATCTCCATCACCGGAATCTCTACACCGGATAGTTGTTGCCACCATCATCCATCTCCTCAACCTAGTAACCTTCCTGAGAGTATACCTGTCCATCTAAACCAAATATTTATCATGTGAGACCCTAGGGGTACTTAGCAAGTCTTAATGCAGCTAAAGGGAATAACTTGGGGGTGACGCAATTGCAGCGAAAGATAATATCTACAAAGAGCTATAGATACTCGCTACACATCTGCCCAACCAGAGATGGACAGACGCCTGTTAATTAATAGCAACAGTTATAGAAGCAACATAAATAACCTCGCTTGCCCTTCATCTCGCTTACCGACAAGAAGGCGGAAGAACATCCCATATGTTGGCAATTTTACTAACCATTCCATGAGCACTGTACTATTTACTAGTCATGTCTTAGTCAAATTAAAAGCGGTACTTTAGTTATACTTGTCTATGATCGAGAAATTGTGCTCCAAGTCGTCCATAACCGCGGACACGGCTTTTAGAAAGATTTACCCTGTAGGGGTGCACAAATAGCAACACACACGATTAACCCCGAGAAGAACCAAATAAAACACAATGAGGCCTCACGACAAATCATTCACATGATTCATAAATCATTTCAGGGGGCCACCCCAATAATCTACCCGCAACGAAGTTGGCCGACTCCGAGACGGACCTAGGGTTTGCGAGAACGGCTGTAAACGATAATCGTGCCGTGATCCTAAACAGTATAGGTGCTCCGCGCACAATCGTAAATAAAGCAGTAAAGCATGGCATATGTACAGGATAGTAATAAAGTCCCAAACTAGTTTGTGGCCCCAAGAAATAAAGTGCGAATCAAGCTCAGGCAAAGGGGGATCAATAGGGTCTCCTGGATGTGGATAGTGCGAATAGTCAAGGAACATGAATCAAGTACTCGGGGTCCTACGGGACACAAGTGAGCTTAAAGAACCAAATAGCAGATAATGTTCACCGATGTCTCTTTCATTAGTTATTCCATTACTACTCATATTAAGTTGTTTAGGTACCTCATTTTTCAAAGACTCACACAAACCCTATACATGCAATTCTATGATTTGCGTGGCTCAATCAACTCATGTAGTAATGGCTCATGGATGAAGGGATAAGCTTCTGTGGGGTTTAAAAGTAAAGGCTATGCAGTACTTGGGATTCAATTTAATGCAATCACGACTCAATGATGCAAGAGTAACATAAAAGAATAGGTACTATATGTATGCAAGCATGGGGAATTGCTTGCCTGCCAGTTCTGTTGTCGAATAGGAAGGATCCGGGTAATACTCCTGAGGCTCCTGGTATTCTCCTTACTCAGTGTCTATCCGGATAAAAACAAAACACACAAGGTACCAAAATAAATACATTGCACAATCATATAAATAATATGCAACAAGCAAACAATTATGCTATGATAGAATGATGCACAATTTACATGACATAGCATAGCATGGCATGGGTGAGATATGGGGTACAAGAACAAAGCATTTTACTAAGTTTTTAGTCATGATTTGCTCCCATAAACATTACTGCATACTTCATATTTATATGATGCATGCTTCAATTCATATTATGGAATGCATAGTTAGAACGGGCTCGGCGCGTTGATCGATTTAGATATATTATTTGTCGAATTTGGATTTACAAAATTAAAGTTATGAATTTATTAAGAAAGGCATTTAATTGGTATTTATATTATTTTGAAATTTTAAATTACTCAAAAACTATTTTGGATGACATATTTGAATTTCTGAAATTTTTCAGATCAGGAAACATATATCATATGCAAAATTTGAATTTACGAATTTAAAACATTATTAAATGCAAGTAATTTAAAAAGGGGTCAAATGTCAGAGGTTTGACTAGTTAGGGTTGAGCCAGGTCAAATTTGAATTTGTATTTGAATTTAAAACCCTTTTCGTTTTGAAACTTTTTCAAATTCAAAATATTTTAAAAGGTATGAATTATATTAGATATGGTAATATTCTGGATTTTATTTAATTAGAAAAGGGTCTGATACTTTAGTTACGCAGGGTGCACTCTACTCACTGAGACAGACATGCGGGCCAGGTTCCACCGCCGGGCCACACTCGCGCGGGCGAATGAGGCGTGGACACGTGCGCAAGCCGGGGCTGAGGTTTGACCGACACGAAACTGAACATCAATCTGTCGAAAGCAGCTAGCTCACGCGATTTTGCGAGGATGATATCGAGCAATCTGTTGCGAATTTTGCTATTGCACAAAACGAAAAGTTGGATACGGATGTTAGGGCTACAACTTTCGTGTAGGAAGTTTGCCCGGAAAAGATTTGCAGAGGCTGGAATCTTGCGAGGAACAGAGACGAAACCTCAACCGCGACTGACAGCGAGATACAGATAAAATGACGTTTTTCCGCCGGTTGCGCGAGATGATCTTGATCGATTTTCTGGATGGTTTTGGGCGTGATAAAGCTCGTTTGGAAGAGGGGACATCCGGCTAGATCTTTCGTTCACTCATCGTTCGTTGATGAGCGACACAGAGACGACACCGTCGCGACGAACAGGGGAGGCACGGCTACAGACGCTGCTGTCTGTCTGTCGATGCGCCGCGCGGTGAGCGGCTGCTGGGCGCGCACGGACGCGGCGCGGCGAGCTGCTGCTGCAGGCGGCATGGCGTTGTGCGCGCGGCGAGCGGCTCCGATGGATAGGACAGAGGAGAGAGGGCGAGACTCAGCTCACCGAGGGTTTTCTTCATGTGCTCGCGGTCATCGGTGGCGGCCGGGCGAAGCGATGGTCGTGGTCACCGCGGCGGCGTGGCCTTGGAGTCCTGGAAGGAGAGCTCGGCACAGCGGCGATGCGGCGGGGTACAGGGATGGCGAGGCCACAGGCGTGGTACGCAGGCTTCTCCTCCTCGCCGGTGTACGCAGGCAGCTTCACGGTCCCGATGACGCCAAGGAACAGCGGCACGATGAAAACTGAACGGCAAGGGTTTGGTGTCAGCTTCGTGGATGAGAAGGGAGGGCGGAGAGGATGGGGATTGGGCAGAGAAAGAGTGGTTCGTAGGGTTTGGTCTCCGCTGCCTTTTGATGAGGAGCACGCCAAGCTGTCAGGGAGATCACGCCCTCGGCGAGCGCGCGCGGTCGCTGCAAGGCGCGGGGAAAGGGAGGAACAGGGACCCGCGAGGCTCGGTCGTTCGCTGTCTAACTGCGGTTGGTTCGACCCGGCTAGAGGGAGAGGGGCTTGCCGATGCAGTTGGGCTGGCTTCTTGCGGTCGCTCGATCGAAACAGGGGCGAGGAGAGGTTGTACGGTATGTGCTGTGTCCAGGGGAGATAAACAGGACAGGCCCGGATCGGTGTTCTCCTGTGGGTTTCGGATCAGACCAGGAGAGGCCAGGGTCGGTGCGCGTCGCTTGCTGATGCTGCCTGCCTTGCTTGCTGCCGCTAGGGTGCGGCGGTACTGATCAGGCTAGACGCCGGGCTGCTGGGGTGTGGCCAGGAAAGTTCAGGGAGAGGGACCCCGGTTTTGCAACAGCTGGTTCGGTGGATGTGCTGTGTCCAAGTGCATCACCCTATCTATGTTTTTTAGCCCTTCTTCTAATTTACCTGTCCGCTCATTCCGACCTACACTGATTTTTTGGACTCACTATGCAAGTTACCCACATGTCAGTGAGCCAGAATTACGGGAAGTAGAGATTCCTATTGCTTGTTGTTCAAAATTCGAACATTTTTGCTAAACCGAGATAAAACCGTTAAAATCATCCAACTTGGCTTATACTATCATTCCACTATGTCAGAGTAAAAGATAAAAAACAAAGCCAAAAACACGTTCCTAGCTTTATAAGCCAAAAATCAAAAGCCAGAATTAGAGTCCCACCAAACAGCGCCTAAATCTCAAGGAACTCTTCCTGTTTCTCCCTTGTTTTAGTACTTGGGTACCTTCAGTTTTATTTAACAAAAAATATGACCAAGCAGGATATCATCGACTTGTAGATCAATTTTTTGATACTTTCATTAGATTGCGGTGACACCATTTTTTTCCACGAATATATATATAACCATAAAGTTTGAAAATATTATTAAGAATTCACTGAATCCTAAACCATAAAATCTAAACCCCTAAACCCTAACCAAGCAGGTATCGTGCAACTATAGATCAAAAATTGAGATACTTTCATTAAATTGGGTAACACCATTCTATTCCACGAATATAAGAATAAAACTTGAACATTATTGAAAATTCTCGAAAACCTAATCCCTAGCTAACCCCCTAAAACCCAAATAAACCCTAAACCCCTATACCCCAAAACCTGACCAAGCACGTAGCATTCACTTATAGATCAAAATTTGAGATACTTTCGTTAAATTGGGTGACGCCATTCTATTTGACGAATATAAGCATAAATCCTGAGCATTATCGAAAATTCCCTAAACCCTAAACCCTCAGCCCAAAAACCCCAACCAAGCAAGTGTCATGCACTAACAGATCAAAATGTGAGATACTTTCATTAAATCAGGTAATGCCATTCTATTAGACGAATATAAGCATAAATCCTGAGCATTACCAAAAATTCTCTGAACCTTAAACCGGAAATAACCCATGAAACTAAACTGTAAAACCCTAAACCCTAAACCCTCGACCCATAAACCCTAACTAAGCAGGTACCGTGCACTTATGTATCAAAATTTGAGATACTTTCATTAAATTGCGGTAACGCTATTATATTCCACGAATATAAGCATAAAACTTGAACATTATTTAAAATTCCCGAAACCCTAAAATCAAAACAGTAAACCCTAAATCCTTACCAAACACGTAGCATGCACTTATCGATCAAAAATTGATATATTTTCATTAAACTGGTAATTCCATTCTATTTGATAATATAAGCATAAATCTTGAGCATTATCGAAAATACCCTAAACAACCCCTAATAAAACCTAAACCTAAAACCCTAAACCCTCAACCCATAAACCCTAACCAATCAGGTATCATGCACTTATAGATCAAATTTGGAGATACTTTCAATGAGTTAGGTAACGCCATATTCTATTCGACGAATATAAGCATAATGCTTGGGTATTATTGAAAATTTGATAAACCCCCTAAACCCTATTCAGTCCATAAAACCTAAACCGTAAAACCCTAAACTCTCGACCCATATAAACCCTAACCAAGCAGGTACCGTGGACTTATAGATCAAAATCTAAGATCCAATCTTTCATTAAATTGCGGTAACACCATTCTATTTCACGAATATAACAATAATGTTTGAACATTATTGGAAATGCCCTAAACCCTAAACCCTAAAACCCTAAACCCTCAACCCCGCACGTAGCACTTATCGATCAAAAATTGATATATTTTCATTAAACTGGTAATTCCATTCTATTCGATGAATATAAGCATAAATCTTGAGCATTATCGAAAATACCCTAAACAACCCCTAATAAAACCTAAACCTAAAACCCCAAACCCTCAACCCATAAACCCTATGCCCTTATAGATCAAATTTTGAGATACTTTCAATGAGTTAGGTAACGCCATATTCTATTCGACGAATATAAGCATAAAGCTTGTGTATTATTGAAAATTCGATAAACCCCCTAAACCCTATTCAGTCCATAAAACCTAAACCATAAAACCCTAAAACCCTGAACCCTCGAACCATATAAACCCTAACCAAGCAGGTACCATGGACTTATAGATCAAAATCTATGATTAGATCTTTCATTAAATTGCGATAATGCCATTTTATTCCACGAATATAACAATAAAGTTTGAACATTATTGAAAATGCCCTAAACCCTAAACCCTCAACCCTGCCTAAACAACATTGGCAAATGAGGTATCACATGCACTTGTAGATCAAAATTTCAGATAAACTTTCCTCAAATTGTGCGAACGGTATTCAATTCCATGATTATAAGCATATATAAAGCAGCTTGAACATTATCGAAAATTCCCAAAAAACCTAAACCCTAAACGCCTAAACCCCAAAAACCATAAACCCTAAACCCTCATCCCCTCAACCCCTTACTAAGCAGGTATGATGCACTTATAGATCAAAATCCGATATACTTTCATTAAATTGCGATAACACCAGTCTATTCCACAAATATATATAAGCATATATATATATAAAAGGTTGAACATTATTATTGAAAATTCATAAACCCTAAAACCTAGAAAACCCTAAACCCTAAAACTCTAAACCCTAAATACGAAGCTTAAACTCCTAATCCCTAAACCCTAAAATCCTAAATCATATACCATAAACCCTAAACCCCTAAACCCTCAACCCAAAAAACACAAACCCTAAATCCTAGGCTATATATATCTTGTGTGGAAACTAGGGCAATGGGATCTTGTGCCATACTTATTTGTAGTTTCTTCATGACAAAAGCCATTATCGTCGTTGAAAAATTCAAAATAACTTCAATTTCAGAAGCTTCCTTTGTAAACAATATTTTAAATGCCAATAATATGGACCAATCTACCAAATACAAACATGTTGTTATAAACTATAACAAAGGTATGGCCATGACCTTGGTCACCTGGTTTGAAAGCCATGCAAATTCATACATGGTATGCCATATATCGTATGACAAAATTAAAGCCATTATTATCGATTGGAGCTTTTAAAATAACTCCAAATATGGAAGATCTTTTTCTAAACAATGTTGAAATACCAATATGCACCAATCTACCAAACATGGTTACATTATCATAAAGTATGGTAACACATATGGCCTTGACATTGGTCATCTAGTTTTTGAGTTCAAACATGGTAAGCCATATTGTGAGACGAGTTTTTCAAGAGTTATCAAATTTATATATTTTCATGGAAATTAGGCAATGCACACAGTGAGACACCAACAGAGAAACGAACGGTTGTATTTCATTTTATATTTTGTTTCTTTATTTTTTTTAAAAACTAGCCCAAATTTGGTGTCATTACTATTCATATCAAAAAATTGAAATCTTGCAAAACTCTCGGTGGTTCTCCAATATTTGACTAATTCGGTACCTTTAAACTATTTTTAAAAGTCAAGAGCAAGCTATATGACACACTTTGTAGTTTGTAAATAGACATACTTACTTTCAATCATCAAAAAGTTATTTAATTTCAGCATCTTCAGCTAGGAAGCTTGGAAACTCATGAAAGTAGGGCATTATCCATCAAATCTGGATCTCCTTTGTAAACAATTGTTTGAAATGCCAAGATGCACCGATCTACCAAATATGGATAGGTTTGTAAGCTTGGTTGGCGAAGATGCTTCAATGTACAGAGTAGTACAAAACATGAAAAAGGTACAGAACTATGGCTGTGACCTTGCTCCTCTTGTTTGAAAGCCTTGAATTAATCTTCATTAATTTCAGCAGACGTCTATAAACTCATTAAATGCTAGAAAGCATACAGGCATGTGGGTCTATCTGACGGGGACAACATCCCAAGTGGGAGTAGCGTACCTTAGAAGCTTCAACTTCAAAATTTCGGCAGAGCACCGAAATATCCCGCCCACCCATTCAAACATCCCGCCCATCCATTCAAACATCCATCCCAAAAAATTGCTGTAACACCCACCCATTCAAACATCCCGCCCATCCATTCAAACATCCATCCCGCCTGGAAGCTTGAAAGGGTGTTATACATTGTGTGAAAAAGGGGCGATGGCATTTTGAGCCATCATCTTTGTAGTCGCTTCACAACAAAACACATTGTTGTTACTTGGAAATTCAAAAACAAACTTCAAATTTGGAAGCAGATATATTGGTGGATTTGCAAAGATGCACCGATCTACCACATACGGACACGTCATCATAAACTATTTCCATGACCTTGGTCACCTTTTTTTGATGATGGTCATCTTCTTGAAAGCCTTAAATTTTTCAATTTTTTTAGCAAATGCCTAGAAACTCGTTTAAATGCTGGGAAGCAACTCTCGCTGGTGTGCGGGCCTAGACGATGACAGCGCGTCTGAGAGGCCCCACGCTGGAGTAGCGTATGCTAGAAGCTTCGACCTCAAAATTTGGTACGGTGCCCAAACATCGCACCCATCCATTAAAATATCCCGCACATCCATTCAAACATGCTTCACCTTTTTCTAGAATGCAAAATTCCTCTTCTATCCTTGCTCGGGAAACAACAATCCTAGGGAGCACTCTAATAACAGAGGGATATAGGTGGTAAATTTGCATTCTCCCAAGTGCATCACCCCATCCATGTTTCCCAGCCCTTCTTCAATATTTACCTGCCCACCCACTCCGACCTACACTGACTTTTTGGACCCACTATGCAAGTGAACCACATGTCAGTGAGCCAGAATTACGGGAAGTAGAGATTCCCATCGCTTGTTGTTCAAAATTCAAACTTTTTTGCTAAACCAAGATAAAATCGTTAAATTCATCCAACCTAGCTTATACTATCATTCCACTATGTCAGAGTAAAAGCTAAAAAACAATGCCAAAAACACGTTCGTAGCTTTATAAGCCAAAAATCAATAGCCAGAATTAGAGCCCAACCAAACAGTGCCTAAATCTCAAGGAACTCTTCGTGTTTCACCCTTATTTTAGTACTTGGGTACCTTCAATTTTATTTAACAAAAAATATGACCAAGCAGGGTATCATCGACTTGTAGATCAATTTTTGAGATACTTTCATTAAATTGCTGTAACGACATTCTGTTCCACGAATATATGTAACCATAAAGTTTCAAAAATATTATTGAGAATTCACGGAATCCTAAACCATAAAATATAATCCCCTAAACCTTGACCAAGCAGGTATCGTGCAACTATAGATCAAAAATTGAGATACTTTTGTTAAATTGGGTGACACCATTCTATTCCATGAATATAAGCATAAAACTTGAACATTATTGAAAATTCCCAAAAACCGAAACCCCTAAAACCCAAATCCTAAACCCCTAAACCCTAAACCCTCACCAAGCACGTAGAATGCACTTATAGATCAAAATTTAAGATAATTTCGTTAAATTGGATAACACCATTCTATTTGATGAATATAAGCATAAATCCTGAGTAATATCAAAAATTCCCTAAACCCTAAATAACCCCTAAAACTTAAACCCTAAACCCTAAAGCCCTAAACCCTCAGCCATAAACCCTAACCAAGCAGGTGTCATACACACATTGATCAAAATTTGAGATACTTTCATTAAATCAGCTAACACCCATTCTATTCTACGAGTATAAGCATAAATCTTAAGCATTATTGAAAATTCACTAAACCCTAAACCCTAAACAACCCATAAAACTAAACCGTAAAAACCTATAACCCTAAACCCTCGACCCATAAACCCTAACAAAAGAAGGTATCGTGCACATATACATCAAAATTTGAGATACTTTCAATAAATTGATGTAATGCCATTCTATTCCACGAATATAAGCATAAAGCAACTTGAACATTATTAAAAATACCTAAAACCCAAAACCCTAAACCCCTAAAACCCGAAACCATAAACCCTTACCAAGCATGTAGCATGCACTTATAGATCAAAATTTGATATACTTTCATTTAATTTGGTAACGCCATTTTATTCGACGAATATAAGCATAAATCTTGAGCATTATCAAAAATTCCCTAAACCCTAAATAACCCCTAAAACCTAAACCCTAAAACCCCAAACCCTCAACCCATAAACACTAACCAAGCAGGTAGCATGCACTTTATAGATCAAAATTTGAGATACTTTCAATAAATTAGGTAATGTCATTCTCTATACGACGAATATAATAATAAAGCTTGAGCATTATTCTCAATTCTCTAAACTCTAAACCCTATACAACCATAAAACCTAAACTGTAAAACCTAACCAAGCAGGTATCATGCACTTATAGATCAACATTTGTGATACTTTCATTAAAGCAGGCAACACCATTCTATTCGATGAATATAAGCATAAATCTTTGAGCATTATTGAAAAATCGCTAATCCCTAAACCCTAAACAACCCATAAAACCTAAACCGTAAAACCCTAAATCATCGACGCATAAACCCTAAACCAGTAGGTACCATACACTTATAGATCAAAATTTGAGATACTTCCGTTAAATTGTGGTAACGCCATTCTATTACATGAATATAAGCATAAAATTTGAACATTATTGAAAATCAAAAACCCTTAACCGTAAACCCTAATAACCTCCTAACCCTAGAACCCTAACTTCCTAACCCTAGAACCCTAAACCCTTACCAAGGAGGTATAATGCACTTATAGATCAAATTTCGAAATACTTTTATGAAATTGCGGTAACGCCATTCTATTCCATGGATATAACCATATATATAAAGCTTGAACATTATTATTGAAAATTCCCTAAACCCTAAACCCTAAACAATCAAAAACCATAAAACCAGGAACAACCCTAAACCCTAAATCATGAACCCTAAACCACTAAACCCTAAAAGGCTAAACCCTAAAATCCTAAACCATAAACCATGAACCCTTAAACTCTCAACCCAAAATAAAACCCTGAACCCTAAACTTAACCCTAGGCTATATATACTTTGAGTGAAAACCGGGGCAGTGGGATTTTAAGCCATGCTTTGTAGTAGCTTCATGACTAAAGCCATTGTTGTGCCTTAGAAAATTGAAATAACTTCTAATTCGGAAGCTTCCTTTGTAAATAATATTTTTAAATGTCAATACACACCATAACAAATATGGATAGGTTATTATAAACTATAGAAAGGATATGTCCATGACCTTGGTCATCTGGTTTGAAAGCCATGCATATTCTTACATGGTACTCCATATATTGTGATACTATTTTTTCTCAGAAGTTATCAAATTTCAAGATTATATTTTTCCATAGAAACTAGCTAGTGCACATAGTGAGACACGAAGAGAGAAAATAATGGATGCATTTCTTTTTATATTTTGTTTCTTTGTATTTTTTTTAAAATGGCCGAAATTAGGTGTCATTACCATTTATATCAAAAAGCTGAATTTTGCGAAACTCTCGGTGGTTCTCTAATATTGACTACTTGATATCTTTGAATTATTTTAAAAAGTCAAGAGTAAGGTATATCACACACTTTCTAGTTCGAAATTAGACATATTTACTTCAGATTGTCAAAAGGTCATTTTATTGCATAGATTTAGCCAAA
The DNA here is from genome assembly GCA_023614405.1 of Avena insularis. Taxonomy (NCBI): domain Eukaryota; kingdom Viridiplantae; phylum Streptophyta; class Magnoliopsida; order Poales; family Poaceae; genus Avena; species Avena insularis. The sequence goes on from CM042696.1 coordinate 240,646,080, forward strand.
AATCAAAAGTTTGGAAATTCTTGAAAGTTGGGCATTGTCCATTAAATCTTCTTTTGAAATGCCAAGATATAGCTATCTATGAGATATGGACACGCTATTATAAATTATAATGGAAATATGGCCGTGACCTTGGTCATCTTGTATGAAATCCTTCAAAATATATTATTTACCAATTTTGACAAATGTGTGGAAACTCATTTATATGTTCGTAAGCATATTGTCGCTGGTGTGTTGGTCTAGACGGGGCCAACACGTGAGAGCGGCCGCGTCGGAGTAGCGTACGTCGGAAGCTTCAACCTCAAAATTTCCGCATGGCGCTGAAACATCCCGCGCATATCTAATCAAATATCCCGTGCATCGATTCAAATATCCTGCCCCGCCTTTTGCAAATCCAAAATTCCTCTTCTATCCCTGCTCTGGAAACAAGGACCGTGGGAGTACTGCAATAATAGAGGGGTATAGGTCGTAAATGTGCGTCATACCACCTATATCCCCCCCATCGTCTCTTCCCTCCCACACCGCTATAACCTCGACCTACCTCTAGCTGCTTCACCGTTGGCCCTCTCTTCCACACTGGAGCTCTTCCACTTCAGGCGCTCTTCACCGAAACTATTTCACCGACTCCCTCGCAGCACCGGATCTACTTCGCCAACACCGTCATCTACCCTATCGGGGCCACTTCACTGAATCATTTGTTGCTGACCTTGAAATGCCGAGCCACCGCCCCCGCCGCCCACTTGCCCGTCCCACCCGTCCTCGCCGCGCAGCGGTAATTTCTCTTGTCTGCTTGCTATATTTTTTGGTACTTGTAAGCTATGAAATCGTTAGGATGTTGCTCAATATCCTGGATGCTATTGCCATTTCATTTGCACCCTTCATCTTGTAGGTCCTATCCACATCATTAGCTTCTCGCTTTTATTCCCTTTCTTTATTCTCACGCCATCGGTTTAATCCTCCAACATGAACTCATAGATTCTATTCTTTCCGAGCGCTCGCATGGGTCATGCAAATAACTCATAGAGGATCCAACACTGACAATCTGATGCCCAACAAGACTGAATCGTGAGGTTTCCTTGTGTTACTTAGGCCAGTTTCTTGTCATGTTAATTAGTTGTATAACCTGCATGCCTAATAAGTTAATAAGTCGTTCTACCTAAGAACTTGCCATGACATTTGCATTTATGTTCAGTTGTGAATATATGTGTGAATTCTTAATTCGGAAAATGTCCATCTAGTTTGGATGATATATCTGGTCATTTTTAATGCTATATGTTGGTGTTTTCACCTGCTTTCATCCTTCCAAACCAGTATCTAGTTTGAAACATACATCTGGTAATTTTTAATGCTATGTTTTTGGTGTTTTTCAAGAGTTTTCATCCTCCCAAATCAACCAATTTGGTTTCAAATGTCATGCAGAGAAATGACAATGGAGTACAAGGACTAGAGTTCCAACTGCTCTGCTCAGATTCTTCTGGCAGATTGACCAGGAGTCGTACCCGCTTGAGAAGGAGCTACTGTCAGCCTAAACATGCTACTATAAGTTCATACTTACATTAAATGATCTCTACTTTATATAATACTTCTTGTTTCCCTTGTTGTTTGTTTTAACCTGTTTCACCATATTTTAGCAGACTGCAGTTAAAACCTAGAAGGAGTCCTTGGAAGGCAGAACTAAAAGTTGTGATCCCTCGTCCCATTCATCCTCCCATTGCATTTCCGAAGCAAACAACTTACTTAAATGTCCACCTAGAACAACTCCTGTAGGTGATAAATATATAAATGTTGTATTGCATGCAGAACGAAAGGGTGTAACTGCTCTTAGATCTGTCGCTGAAATGTTAAAGAAGAGGACATATGATACATTGAAGCGAATCGCCATGTACCCATCTCTTATTGATGGTACTGACATGTTGTAATCTATCGAAATTACGATCTTGTTGTATAACCTGTTGTAACAAACTTTTATTGTTGTGTAATAAGTAATTTTAATTTCTGTGTGTTTATTAATTGATGTCTTGATATTCACCTGTTCTGCGAAAAGTAGGCGCTAGCAAAAAAGTCTAAAACAGTAACAGGTCGGAGCAGTAGCATGCCGAACATTGAAACAACATGAGCATGGATGGCCCAAAACGACCAAAACAGTAAAAGGCCAGAACAGTAGAAGGCTAGAATAGTAGAAGGCCAGAACAGTAAATGGGCAATATAATAAAAGGCCAGTACAGTAAAAGGATAGAACAATAAAAGGCCGTAGCACTAAAATGCTAGAACAGTAAAATGCCAGAATAGTAAGAGGCTAGAACAGCAAAAGGCTAGAACAGTAAAAGGCCAGAACAGTAAAAGTCTAGAACAGTGAAAGGCCAGAACCGTAAAAGGTATCAACATCAAAAGGACAGTACAGTGGCAGACCAGTACAGTAATAGGACAGACAGTGTTGGCCTGAACAGGCAAAAGCCCAAACACTAAAGGGCCTAAACAGTAATGGGTCGAAATTCTTAAAAGGCTGGAATAGTAACAGGACTGAACAGTAAAAGGCTAGATTCGCAATAGGCCTGAACAATGTCGGGCCGGATTTGTGTAGGCCTCAAGTGGAAACATAGTGTTAAACCAACATGGGCCTTCTGTAGGCCGAAACAGAATCGGGCCTAAAAGTTCGCGGGCCGCTGCTGGCTGCATTTTTGGGCCGATTTCAAACAGTGCAAGACAAAACAGTAACGAGCCATCTTCTTATTGGGCTCCCCTGATGGGCCGGCCCAGTTAGTATTTAGTAGGCCTTGGCTGGGCCTGGCTTCTACCATGGTTTCTATGACCGTTAACGGCGGTAACCGGCCGCTAACGGCGGCTGCCACGTGGTAGTTTGCATGACGTCAGCCGTCAGCGTGGCTGGCGAAATGATCTATGATGGAACAAGTTTTCGTGGCTAAAGGGTGTGATCCGCCATGGTCGAAAAAACCATGGTTAATTAATTTGTGACGGGGATTTTACCATGAAGGCCATCCGTCGCGCAAGACTCTTTGGCCACGAAAAATAGGACTTCAACCATGAAAACATCTGTTGTAAAAGCCAATTTTTCTTGTAGTGGATCCACCAGTGTTAATGCATGTGTGTCCTTTTCATAAACCACCACTAGAGTCACTTCATGTTTGTTCTTTTCCTAAACCACAACTAGAGACATTGCATGTGTGTTCTTTTCCTAAACCATCAGTAGTGTCATTGCATGTGTGTTATTTTACTAAACTACATGGATCCACCAGTGTCATTTGCATGTGTGTTCTTTTCATAAACCACCCCTAGTGTCATTGCATGTGTGTTCCTTTCCTAAACCACACGGATCCACCAGTGTCATTGCATGTGTGTTTTTTCCTAAACAACCACTAGAGTTATTGCATGTGTGTACTTTTCATAAACCACAACTAGAGTCATTGCATATTTGTTCTTTTCATAAACCACATGGATCCACCAGTGTCATTGCATGTGTGTTCTTTTCATAAACCACCTCTACAGTCATTGCATGTGTGTTCTTTCCATAAACCACAACTAGAGTCATTGCATGTGTGTCCTTTTCATAAACCACAACTAGAGTCATTGCATGTTTGTTCTTTTCCTAAACCACAACTAGAGACATTGCATGTGTGTTCTTTTCCTAAACCACCACTAGTGTCATTGCATGTGTGTTACTTTACTAAACCACATAGATCCACCAGTGCCATTTGCATGTGCGTTCTTTTCGTAAACCACAACTAGTGTTATTGCATGTGTGTTCGTTTCCTAAACCACACTACAAGAAAAGTTTCCTTCCACAAAGACTTGGCCCGACGGTCATCGTAGAAGGTGCGTATTCCGCGACGAAATTCTCGGCTCGACCGTGGCCGATGGAAAACTTTTTTTTCTGGTTTCGTGGCCCTCTACTATGACGGATCTGCTAAAAACATGGAGAAAGCTTGGCCAGCGCGTGGCAGAAGCAAGATTTTTGTTTCCTCGCGCGATGTTGACTCGCCAAAGTCTTTTGAGACGTGTGGGTCCCGGGCATCAGTGTCTCTAGCGGACCTTTCGGTTGTGCCTCCCTCATTTGAACTTTATAACGTTGCTCAATACGTCTGCCGTTTAGTCAGGATGCTAGGGCCCACATGTCAGCCTCCCATTAGATGGATCGTGTGTATTATGGAAATTTTTTTCCTTCACTCGGGCTACCCTGTTCTGAAGTTGATAGCGCTGCTCGATGCATCTACCGTTTAATCAACCTCCTGGGACCCACATGTCATCCTCTCATTAGAAGAAACGTGTGTATGATGGAATTTTTTCTTTCACTGGCTACCTCGTTCCAAAGTTGATAGTGCTGCTCGACGCATCTACCGTTAACCAACCTCCTGAGCCCCACATGACATCCTCTCATTATAAGAAACGTGTGTATGATGGATTTTTTCCTTGGCTCACGCTACCCTGTTCCGAACTTGATAGCGTTGTTCGATGCATCTACCATTTAATCATGCTGCTGGGCCCCACATGTCATCCTCTCATTAGAAGAAACGTGTGTATGATGGATTTTTTACCCTTTGTCGCGCCTTCGTGTTCCAAACTTGATAGCGTTGCTCACTGCATCGGCCGTTTATTCAGGCTAGTGGGTCCCTTATGGCAGCCTCACATTAGAAGAATCATGGGTATCATGGAATTTTTTCTTCTCTAGCGCTACCTTGTTCCGAACTAGATAGTGTTGCTCGACAAATCTGTCGTTTGCTCATGCTGCTGGATCCCCCATTTCAGCCTCTCATTACAAGAAACATGTGCATGCTGAACTTTTTTCTCGCTCGTGCCTTCCTGTTTCAAACTGGCAACGTTGCTCGATGCAACATCTGTGTAAGGTCACGCTACTAGGTCCCACATATCAGCCTCTTTGTAAATGAAACATTGATTACTCGATGCAACATCTGTATAAGGTCTCTGCTGGGTCCAACATGTTAGCGTCTCTGCAAATGCAAAGTGTGTATGATGGACTCCGCTGTTTTGACCTTGCCAACGTTGCTGGGTCCCAGATGCCAGCCTTCTCTGTGTAAGAAACGTGTGTATGCTAGAAAAAATGTAAAAGAATGACATAGATTATACTATATATTATATATTTATATTAAAAAACTAGGAATCTAACTTAAGACTTCAACAAATGGGAACCGTGTGTGCTTCCACTACGCCAGAACCATCTATGCCACTACTGGAAAAGATTACATTTAGAAATGCTGAACTCACTTAAAATGAAAAGGCAACGACCGTGATGACTTGCCATAAAAAATGCTAAATGCTCTGTACAAATACAACATGGGTAGGAGAAGCTTGTCCTATACTTTATCAAAATGGCACGGAAATAGTAAATTAAGATGATTTTGGGCGATAAAAAAATAACTTGGGTCCAATCTTGTGAACCATTGGGCTTCTTATCGTGGGCTCCTTACCGAAACTTCTTCACTGTGGTTCATGCTTAAAAAACCAAGTAACAATGTGTTCAGGGTTGGTGGCCCACGGCCAACCTGAACCCGGAAGGATAAATTAGCGAGGTTTTGGGCCACAATTGGTTAGAATGTAGTACTATTTTCTAATAACCTACTCACTAAAAATTCAATGTACTCAATATGTCGGGGGTCGGCATTCCACCTGACCCGGCAGGGTAAATTTGCAAGGTTTTTGGACAGTGTTGGGTCGAATGTGCAATCTTTTCGCTAGGTCCTTAGTGAAAATTCAATGTAGTTCGTACCCCATCCTCAAAAAAATGCAGTTGGTACCCTAAAAATATATATACTCTTCTCACCATGAAAGGCTAATTAAGGTTTTTTCTGAAACAAGAATATGGGAAGTTTTTTGTCCGAAGTGGGGTTGAAGTATTCGTTTTCATAGGCTGAGTAGTAAAAATATATTGTACTGAAGGTCGATGGTCCACCTGACCTGGCTGTACCTACGCCGAATCCAAAAGAATGAAGTTGGAAATGGAGAAAAGTGACTGATATGATGCCTTATTATACATAGCGAACATAGCGAGGAACTTGGGAAGCGCAGGATTCAAATATGGAAAGTACTGGAGGGAGTTTGACTAATTGACATAAAATCGTGTCATATCAAGTCTTATAGCGCGCAATCATCATCTCAGAAAAGGATATATTTCGAGATGGTTTGGGTGGCTTTGAATCGGCCGAAGTGCCCAATCGATTTGATGTACTCAAAACCTTGTAATCATGCCATATAAACTGTTGGCGATAGACATACGGTGGCCTTGACTTTCCTAGCCGCAGACAGCTCGGGTAAGCACCAGCTTAAACTGATCACTCGAAGTTGTATGCTTCCGTACGATGAAATTAGTACATACCGCAATTAGCGCCAACATGTTGCATTGTCATCATGGAAAAAGGTTCAGAATTCGCACATTTAGTTCATAGTTTCGAACACAATAATACAACCAGTTTGTACACTAGCACAGACAGTACAATGTCAGCACATCAGAGCTTGAATTGTTCATGTCACATCAGAGCTTGACTTGTTCATTTCACATACAAAAGAATGAGCAATGATACATACTTTATTGAACATGTAATTTCATGGTAGCGCCAAAAGTATGCCATGTATCAGAGACAATATGGGGTCTGCGTAAAAAAATTCTTTTTAGAAGGGTGTGCATTAACTCTTTTTTTTAGAATATCGGCATAAACATTTGCGGCTATCATCCTAGGGCGTCTCGGCCTGCTTTCGCGTACCGAGCCAAGATCAATTACGGCCTAGTTAAGGCCTGTTTTGTGGGCCTATAAGAAGAAGTGACCTACTTTTCTCTGTTCGCTAAGAGGAAAGAAGGAATATTGCTCTCAAAACACAAAGCTGCACGAGGTGCGATGGTTCAAAAAAAAATGCACGAGTTGCATATATACAAGACAGTAACAGTACGGAAAACTATAGGACAGAAATCACGCTATGAAATAAGCACGACTACATGGATTATACCGTGGAAGGAAATACTAAATACAAAAGCATGGTAGGGCTCATATAAACTGATTCAAGCTGGCCACTAAAACAAGTGTACTAACAGTCAACTGTTGAACCACGATGCAAAAAAAGATGACACAACGATACACCAGAAAGATCCACAGCTCAGTCTAGGGATGACACAACGAGCATACCACACCTAAACTAGGCCTAAACCAAATTGCCGCCTGTCGCACACAGTTCCAACCATCTTTGGGAAGGCTGCTAACTGCCATAGGGTCACCTTCAGTTGGCTACAGGTTGCAACATTTAATCTGAGGGAATTGTATTCCGCGAAAGCTCCTATATGTTGTGTACACACAGTTTTTCCTCATGAATGGGAATAATGTGCCATCAGTAGCCTTGCATCCGTGTTACTTCATCATCTTGTCAATGATTGGATAATTGAGACCGAGAAACATAGAGTTGTCCCCCAGGCTGTTAACCTGCCTCCAAACGATGACCCCTGGAGGTCCAGCAGAGCTAGGATCCTCTTCAAAAATGTAGACACGAGAGGCAGGATATAGGCGTAGGTTAGTCCTATTTTGAGCATGAGGAATGATTTCACCCTCTTTGCCATGGGCAACCCCCATGCCATACGTTGTAATTATGATCATCAAGCGTTCACCATAAGCCGATCGAGCGAGGAACCACATGCCTGGCCGATCATTCAGAAAAGGTGCGGGGATTACAAACGGAATCTCCTTGTTTCCTACAACATCCGAATTCAAGAAAAAAAGTGCATTACTGGCATACATATTCTAACACCAGCATTCTTCATTGTTCATGCTAATAGTGTGAATAGGCAAATCCTGACAATAATATTACTTAATAAATTAACAACATTAGGAATTGTATTTCTTACTCTACTATTCCGGATATTTGGATTTCTTTCTTATCTTAGTTTCCTAGTTGTTGTAAGTTTCAAAAGAGGAAGCGCCACTTTTTTTTGATATAGAGGCATGTCCACTTGAATCCTATAGGATTAGATGCCTACAATATTTTTGATCAAGTGGTGTTTGATTGCATAGGAAAACCAAAGGAATTGTACAAAGAGGTTGGAGTGGATGGAAATTTTCCTCCAAAATAGAGTGCAAAGGAAACCTTTGAAGGAATTCCTAAGGATTATACTATTTCGAATCAAACAACATTTTATAGAAAAAAATCCTAAGGATCTAAATCCTACAAAAATCCTACACAATTCCTCTGAATCCCAAGGCAAAATCCAAAAAAGGAAAGATTGGTGTCCTACAAAAATCCTATGTGATTCCTACAGTCCGAAGAGGGCCTGAAAGTACAAACAGATAAAGAAACCCCGCTTCACTGTGTTGTGCTCACAATTGAGATGCTGGTTAATAATACCTTTCATATTCTGACAATGAACGAACTTTACTAGTGCAGGGACGCCATCATACACTATATTTTTGGAAGGCATATTACTGGTACTAATTCATTACTGGCAATGGTTCATTCATTTTTTAGGACATAAAGCGTGTGCTCATTCAGTCATACGAAAGGTAAAACATAAACAAGGTAGTTAAAGAACAACTTCACTGAATCACTCACAATGTATCATCATGGAACTAGAATTACCTTCCGATGTGGGATCCTAGCAGTAGGTGAAGCCTTGACTTGCGACCACAAAAATGAGGCCACAGTGTTCAATGGAATCATAGTATTGTCGTCTTCCATGACCTGAATGCTTCAAACATCTCCAAACTTGGCTACTGCCTTCTAGGTAAGGAATTTCACCGTCGAACAACGCGAGGAGCTTATAGTCTGTGTAACCCCCAGCTTCTGTGGGAACTCTGCAGATTACGATCTTCAACAGCTCAAGAGATCCATCCCACGACTTATTGAACTTTTCTCCTTACCTGCGGATTTGCCAAAAAACGTTTTGAAATATGCATGAGTTCAGAAATGAGTACAGGTAACTAGGGGAACCCTGGCTGGCTAGTAGCATTACTTGTTATATACTGGATGTGAGGCAGCCTGAATGCCACAAGTATCCATCGATGGAAGGTCGATTACTCGATAGGTGTAGATGTTCGCTAGGCACCAGTCCCTGCGCTGGTCCATGGCGGCGAGCTAGTCGCCATTCATGCCAACCCAGAATTTTTCGTGCATGAAGGGTAGGATGGTGGTGCACCGAGGATGGTCGAGGGGCACCATGTCGTACACCGTGTCATGCAGACGATGTACCCTCGTACCATCATAGTGCTCATCGAACCAATAAGCAGCTGAGGCATTAGTAGGCAGGGTTCATTCCAATGGTGAAAAGTCCATTTCATACCTTCGTTGTTGGCGATACGATCGTACATCAGCTTGCACCATGCGGCTAGCCTGACGGTGCTGGAAATGTCCAAACGCTGAACGATGAGGTCGACATCATCCGTGCTGAGTTGATCCCACTTGAATCGCCCACTGAGCTTCGAATCGGCCATCACAGCCGGATGGATTTAGGCGGATGCCAAGTGTGACTGCGGTTTTCTGCAGGAGGAGGGGAGCGTGGGGGAGATCGTGGGCGGAGTGGGGACGGGAGAATTGATTTTAACCCCCTCCGTTCGCGGGCCTTGGATAATAAGCGCTCTTATTTGTCTGCCTCTATTTTAGCCCCCCATATCGCAACAGGTGTTGCTGTTGACCCCCTTTGGGATTGTTAATGCTTTATTAAGATCATAACATAGAATGTTAGACTAACTCCCTATGTGACGAAGCAAACTTAAGCAGCGACCTGGCATGTCAAAGCGGTGGCCGACAGCACCGGCTTAGGGACATCGATGTTGGCGGCGGAAGCTCGGGGACATTGACACCGACAACATCTCTGGCACTAGGACGCCAACATGGAGCGCCGCTGGCCCTTGGCTCTCGGCTCGCTCGCTACAGCACGGTCGGAGACAGGCACGAGCGCGAGGCTAGCTTCCCTCGTATGCGGAGGAAGAGATGCGGAGGCGCACGGTGGTGGCTTAGCCGGTCAGAGAGGACCATGATAAATCAGGTTGGTTCACCCTCGACCCTTACCCTAGGCTAGGGTTCGCGAGTGCCGACGCTAGATTGCAGGGTCGGTGAGCGAGAAGATGGCGGGGCTGGGCTATGCCGGCGAGGTATGCCGACTGGAGTGCCTGGGGCAAGGCTGCACGAGGGAGCTCGAGAGGCAGCGACGGCGATGGGCTAGGAGGTCACGCATGAGCAGGAAATCCTTTCACAATGAATTAGTTAATGTTTCCTTAATGAGGCATAACATTTCCTTAACAAGGCATTAACAATGCAAAAGGGGGCATCGACAACACCTATTGCGATATGGGGGGGCTAAAATAGAGGAAGACAAACAAGAGGGCTTATTATCCAAGCAGCACGAACGGAGGGGGTTAAAATCAATTCTCCCAGTGGGGACTGGGGAAGAAGATGGAGAGGCAAAGAACAAAAAATGAGGGAGGATATTTTACTTGCTTGGTCTGTCTAGTCAACAGCAGCATCGAGGACACCTCCACCTAGACTTCACTGTATGTTAGACTAACACGCCACGCAGCTAGTAATTTGACAATACTCCTACTTACTACGTATCAGAGGTGCAGTATTGTCTAGTCACATCAGTTTGACCAGAGGGTTTTCTTTTTACATCTTTCATTTCAATATAGTGTACTAGTATTTTTAACGGAAAATAGGAGGACGAACAACTACTAGTAGTAGTAGTAGCCGTGACATGGACACATGTACTTTCATCTTGTTCCCCTACATGCAGAACTTGTAGCACATAACCCAAAATATATACACCGGATATAATGCACAGTACGGGTGTGTCCGTGATATTTTTGGCATGTTGCATGTGTTCATATATGTTCTAGTACAAGGTACATGGAATTACACGTATAAAGCATGCAACCGCGCAGCAAAATGAGAGACGTGCATGGACACCAGATTTCGCTCAAGTCAAGCAACGTGCATGACTTTGTGTGGCTCTGATTCACTAACATGTGGGCCCTATTTAGGTCGGCCCACCTGCCAGTGAGAATCTGCATGCACCATGTGCTTGGAGCCACTAGGTACGTCCACGACGGAAATTACAATTTGCAACTAGTTGGACCGGCAAAAAGCTGTTGCATGTGGCACTTCCAAGTTTTTAGAAAATGTGAAATAAATCATGAACATAGATCATATTTATATAGTTCATCTATAAATTTCCATCCCAAAAATATTACTAGAACATGGCCTGGCCACCACAAAATGAACAAATGAACACAAGATATTGTTTGCTTAGGTTTTTCCTTTTTGATTGACACAGGTCACATAAGATCTTATTGTGGGACCGAATATTGTAGGTACACAAGATACAACATAGCCAAAATGTTCTGGATTTATTTCACATTTTTTGAGAACTCGAAAGTGCAACAAATAATAAAGGGGTGCGGGCGCAACGAGTTGCAGAATATTCAACCCGCACTGACTAAAACTATGACTTGCATACAGAAGGAGTTTGATCAAATCGCAGGCCTTGCACTACATTGTGGTGAAATGAGTGTTAGAGTATAGCAAGTTAACGGCTGAGGCCATACGATATAAATAAGGCGAAGGAAATAATTCAAGATACGCAAATCCCTATTCCATATGATCTCCCTTGAACCGTTAATTATGCCGGTTCCAATCCTTCGTGTTGGCCAAGCTTGGGACGAACCACAACGGAGTCTGCCGCCAATTCCAGCCAATGTTTTTTTGAGGGAAATTCTAGCCAATGTTGGTTGAGAAACCAACAGTGGCGTCTTGAGCATTCATACTGATGCGGCATATTTCAGGACAAATATTAAATCCACCAAGACTAACTACATGCGGCAAGGTGTATACACAGTTGCTCCTCGTTAGATCTCTAGGGCCAAGTCATGCCACGCCAACTGGAACGATAATCGGATAGTTCAATCCAAGGAAGATAGAAAATGCTCCAAGGTCTAAAACCCTCTGCCATTGCCTCAGTGGAAGTAACATACTAGTGTTACTCGAGAACACATGGCAGCAAAACCTAGTAGAATAGGTGTGAATATTGCGGTCATGATGATAACCAACATTTTCAGCCACAAGATAACCACCATAAGTAGTGTCATACCTCCTAGAACTAATGCCCATAGTATTGATTAGAATAAGGCTACCACCATCAGGATATCTTGCTAACCACCACAGATCAGGACTGTACTCACGATTACCATGTAATTTAGGTGGCCCCGGAAGACGCACAGGACCTTGCAAGGAAAGCACATTCAGAGGTCAGCTGAGCAAAATTTGAATGATGAAGCTTGAAAAATTAAGGATGGAAATTTTACCCCATGCCTGAGGATCCCATGCATAAACATTGCCAATCTGAGTTACAACATAGACAACTCCCTGGTGGATAATTGCATCATGGTAGCTGAACCTACTGAACCGGTTATCAAGAACCATCCACATACCATGAGAACCATCAAGGAAGGCAATTACCGTGTCGAAGATGGCTAGGACAGAGAAATCCTTATAGTTCCCAGCAGTAGTGGGAACTCGGCAAATGGCTATCTTCAGTAGATTAGTAGGCTGACCAGCCGCGATAAACTTAAGTACCTCGGGTGTGGCCTCAAAATCGAAGATCACTGGTAGAGAAATCCAGTGACGAGTGAACACATTCACAAGCTCCCAGTTCTAGGCGAGGCCAATAGTGGCGATCCAACCTCCATGGGTGCCTGCCCACTTCTTACCCTCACAATCTAGCATCACAACATCAGAGGAAGACCTGCCCAGCAGTGTCAGCTTGCACAAGGTCCACCGAACTTCTTCTATGACTTCTGCTTGTTCCTACCGCAATAGTAGCGTCCCCTATAGAACTTCTTCATGCGATTGTCGCGGTAGAAGACATTGTACTCACGCGGTACCTCAGTTGAGTGAGAGTACAGAACACATGGGAGACCAAACGGATGATATTTCGACAGGGATGCACTATGTGTTGCTGAGTAAAGATAACGTTTGCAGCAGGCGACGAGGCTTGTGGCGGTGATGACATTGCATCTAGCATATATTTCTTCAAGGGGGCCATCGGAAAACACCCTAGAAGTGTCACTATCATTGATCAATTGGGCCATCACGAGGAAGAGCTCGAGTAGGTGGGGGGCAATGGCGTTTGATTTTGATTGGGGGTTTTGGAGGAGAGAGCGAGTGACAACTGGTAGGGCGAGACGGAAAACTGTCTATCAAACTGGGCGCCGGAGCTGATCCTAAAGTGGCATGGCGGTGTTGGCACGTTCCTGTATTGGTGTGCGAGTGGTAATGGTCGTCGCCGGGACGCTGGAGGTGAAGTAAGGATGGAGATCGAGGCAAAGAGAAATACAGAATGAAATAAAACCAAGCATGCCTTCTTTCTCTCTGCTAAATCTGTTGTGCCTATCAAACTGGCCTACAGAGATGCTCCGAAAGCGGCATTGCGGTGTTGGCGTGTGCTAAAGGTGGGTGAGTGGGGATCAACAATAAGATGGAGAGGAAGAGGACAGAGAGCAAAGGAAAATAGAATAAATCGAATGAAATCGTACCGCCTACCGAGTGTGGTTTTTCTCTCTTCTCCGTGTTTCCTAGTGCCTATCGACTAAATAGGTCAGGCCTTTCTAGGAGTAGTACAACATAAGCTAACCTAGCACGGGATGGATCTGTACTGTCCTCTCAAATAAATGGTCATGGCAGAGCGACGGTTTGGAGTATACTCGGAGCTCCTCTTGCCAAACGTAATAATCCTTGGATCTTCTACATTCATCATCTTGTGCAGGCACATTTGGAACAAGTACTACTGTACTACTACTGTAACTAATAAAAACATAAAGGTTCCACCGGTAATTAAGGAACTAAAATTGGAATACTACTACTCTCGAACTCTTGTGTAGTACTACAACAACAAAATGCTCACAAAATGGGCTACCAGTACCATCTGTACACCCACACGCTGCCACCTCAAATAAGCTTGCCTGCCACACCGCCAATTTCCTCTCCCATCGGCCTCTCTACGCCCACATCGGGACCCCAAATCGAACATCTCTTAGTTCAATATAGAAAAAAAGTCGACAATCTCTCAAAAAAATCAAACATCCACCAAAAGAAAATCCACTGTCTAATGCTTCCCGTTCATTATGAACGGACGATCGCAATTGCTCGAGCATCGCGCGGGATTAGTAGTCGTCTGAGCTACTGGTTTAGCTCTGCAAAAGCATGCGCCTGGAAGCGGCAGATGAATTTATTCTCTGTCAGTGATGGAAGAAGATCGGCGATATACAATACAAAATCAACAAGTCAGTGGCTTTATCCGTCTGACCAGTGAGAGCCGACACGAGTGGTGAACAGCTTGAATCGCAGCGGAATAGGTGCCTTTAAGGCATACAGTACATACACCTCCATTCTGATTTAGGATGGTCACATAGTGCTAAATAACTTAGACTAGTAACTTGCACATGTACCTTCATAGTGGGTAACAACATGTGTGTAGTGTCATGCAAATGCCTAATTAATTAGGTTGTACTCCCTTCGTTTAGAAATATAAGATGTTTTAGCTTTGTGAATCGAATGTATCTAGACTTTTAGTGTATGGGTTCGTAGAGGTTCAGAGTGAACCTATACACCAAAAGGTGTCTAGATTAATTCATTTCACAAAGCTAAAATGTCTTATATTTCTGAACGGAGGGAGTATAATCATATACTACTAGTCTTGGTATGTGTGATGTTATGGTAACTAGCTAAGTTATTATGTCACTTTCTTTTTTCTTTAGTTAACTCAGAAAAGACATTTAATTTGAGACAAGTATCTACGCTTACTTGTAGTTCAAGTTTGTCAAGATGAAAAATCTTAGGAAGAAGTTGAACCTCTTGTCAAAACTCTCTATGGTTTCTGATACGGAGTATATTAATTGATTGTCCGATGGGTGCCTCCAAAAGCTTTTTCTTAAAACTTTCAAAGCAACCTACAATTTACTTGTAGTTCAAATTTGACCTTATTTTGATGAATCTACATAGAGTCATTCAAGTGGCAGAGTTAGCTAGGAAGTTTGAAAAGTCATAAAACATAGGAATCGTTAGTTCAACATATTGGTCCATTATATATACTAGTAAGTTGCACGTGCCTTGCACGTGAGACTCAGATAGTAGACGTATGACATATCATCACTATATACAATTATAATTGGTAAAACACAAAAAATTATAAATTTGATCAACATCTATAAAGTATGGGTGTATATTTGGTCCTTGTACTTTGTATCATCATGTAGAAGTCAAAGATTATTAGCTACCTAACACATGAAATATTTGATAACATGGTCTAAATAAACAAGGGAGAAGATTCTAGTATGATGGAGAAGTGTGTTTTGAGGTTTGTGCATATCATTCATTATGCCGAAGACTACCAATAGAATCTTCTAGATGCTAGAATGGAAAAGAAGATTCAACAGCTAGAAAAGCTGGGATTCGTGAGTCTTGATCCAACGATCAACATTCAAAGTTATTCATACACTATATAGCGGTTTGTAATGAAGACTATTAATAGAATCTTCAAGATGCTAGAATGGAAAAGAAGATCCAACAACTAGAAATGTTGGGATTCACGAGTCTTGATCCAACGGTCAAGATTCAAAGTTGTTTGTACACTATATAGTGGTAAGATCATGTAGAAGTCCACGATTATTAGCTACTAGTAAGTTGCACGTGAGACTCAGATAGTAGATGTATGACATATTGTCAACACCCAGATTTTTAATCCCAGATGCCCATTATGCCATACCTCGCAATCCCAGGATTACCATTTTTGCGAGACATAACGGATTGGATATCACAGTACATCATCCATTACAAACCATACATAAGGTTTTACACAAATAAGGATCTCATGATCCAGTCTTTAATACAACAAGCAGCGGAAATAAACGATAGCGTAGCGGTGGGGCCCATCTTCAGGGGCACATGCAATCTTGTGAAGAGATAGTCCTAGTTATCATAGCCGTCCTGCTAACCATCATCTTGATAATCTCCTTCATAGTCTGGCCATAATAATAGCCAGGGACAAAAGCCATGAGTACTCTTTAAGTACTCGCAAACTACTACTAACAAGGAGTATAATTATAAGTTAAAGTGCTGAATCTAAGTTAACTATCAAGTTAAGTTTGAAACCTAAGTTGAGTTCAGAAGCAAAGAAAGATAAAGTAAAGTTCTAGAATCACTTAAGTTGGGAATCTATTATCATAAACACAACCCTGTTGTGGTCAAGTCAAAGTTGACCATTCATTTCAAGTTATTTAGAAAACATCTGACAACGAAACAGTATGGCCATTCCAACTGTCCATAACCGCGGACGCGGCTATTCGAATAGTTTGACACTCTATAGAGGTGGTAGACTTTCACCACAAGATTCGATACATCTGTCAGGGATAGCCCTGAATCATCATATTTAGTATGCAGATAATCAAACATAACCTTCCCTTTACACACCCTAGTACAAGCACCTCTCCTATGAGAATGGCCTCCCAACCATGACCATCAGTCATCATGGGCACTGCATAGGTGGACATCATGAGAGGTAGCCTCAGCTCAAACCTCTCCCGTGAGGGAACTAATACTAATGCATATAAATTTCCAGCTAAGCCTTACCCAATTCAGGTAATATGGTTGTATGGTAAATTTGGAATGGTATTGCATCCGAATCCAACCATCAGTTTTATAAACGGGTTAAGGCTCATGCCTCATCATTTTCATCATCGTAAACCAGTTGTGTCTCTCAACACATGTCAAATCATCTCAATAGAATGACTCATCATTCCAAGGTTTTCACAATTCATTTTCACCAAGTGTTCCCATCTAAAGTGACTCAAGTTTTTGATCTATTCTAAAATACTAAGTTAAGAGTATTCACTAAGGTGGAAAAGATGGTTTCAATCTCATGCCATAGAATGACATCTAAAGGTTTCTAAGTAGGTCAAGTTTTATACTTTTTATGCTACCTTCAAAACAAGTAAAGAACTTTGTGTGAACTAAGGGAGGTAAAACTTGTCAATAAGACTTGGGGTACTAATAGTTAAAGGGGTGTGATCAAAGCATGCTGAAGGCATCTTTGCTAAACCATCTAGTTTAAATCTAGCTTGCTAACAATAGCTTGCCTTGGTTGGTGTAGTGGTTGAAGTTTTCTTCTTCTTCTTGGTAGAACTCCTCCTCCTTGAAAGTTTGGTCGGTACTAGCGTCTATAAATACATAGGGAGTATACAATCACCAAACCATACTTAGGCTAAGTAGCATTCTAAAACACACAATTGATGATCTATTATCATCACAAGCATCACAAGTTTAATTCAATAGTTTCAACCTTTTTATTTTAGAAAAGTAATTTCTACTCATTGAAATTTTAACTAAAATTTAATATTCACCACCAAAATATGGGATCATGTGGACACATGTCCTCACCACATATTCTAACATGTGGGAATGAGATTTAAGGGTTGGATCAATATTACTTTGGTTTAAGTTCATTATTTAATGATTTAAAGTGACTAGAAATGCCTATATAGCATTATTTTGGTACTAGTCCAAAGTCACTGCATGTAAACCTTAATATTATTACATATTTGGATAGATATGATGAAATGTGATTTTTGAGAGTTGGAATCAACTCAAAAGCTAACTTGGTTGATTTTATAAAAATGTTGCAAGGTGCAAATGCTTCTGTTTTGTTATTTTTTTAGGAGAGATCTATAACTCTAATTGAAATAAATCCAACAGGCTTGGATAGATTATTTCAATACCTTTTAGACAAAATTGGTTTCATGCAATTTGGATTTCTAAAACTCTCTGAATTGCTTTTTAAACTAGGGGACAGAAACTAGATTTAACTAAAAAGAAAAATCCAGATTTGAATCGATGGGCTAGCACGGGAAAAGGAATGGGCCGGCCCAATGGCGCTCCGCGGCGCGGGGCTCAGCTGACAGGGGGTCCCGATTGTCAGCAGCACTTAATCACGCGAAACGGTACGCGCGCTATGGGCCGTGCGATTAGAAGCGAGATCAACGGCTGAGGGTCATCGTCGACAGACAATGTCGTCGTGACTCGAACTAGCGGCTCGATGGGGGTCTACTGGGGGCGTACTAGGGCTCCAGCGGGGTCGGCAAGGCGGGCAAACGATGTGGAAGACGACGACGAGGCGAGGCGCGGTTGCGGCGGAGCTTGGGATGGTCGAAATCAACGACACCGTTCTCCTCTAGAGGCGGCGGCTCCGGTTCCAATTCCGGCGAGCTGCTGCTCCACTTGCTCCGGCTAGAGGTGGGTGAGGTTCAGAGAGGTGAAGGGAGTGGAATGATGTGGAGAAGAATGGCTGGGGAGGGCTCCTTTTATAGGCCCAACGGTGAGACCGAGCGGGATGGGCGGTCGACGGTGGCGACATGGCTACAACGAGCTAGTGGCATGGCGGGGGATGGCGATCGATGGGCGGTTCCCTAGTGGTGCTCTAGGACTTAAATGCGCCCGTAGGGGCGGTGGTACATGGTCTGGGCGAGGTGGCGCTCTGCGCGGCCGAAGCGGCAGTGTCCACGGCGAGCGGTGGCTGTGAGGCTTTGGGCGGCGAACAGGGATGTCTGGGGTGTTCTCTAGGTCGAGGCGGAGCGGCGGGCGTGGGCTGCGGTCGAGTGGTGACTTGTGCACGCGGGGACAAGGCGCTCTGGGCTGACCGGCATGGTCTTGATGGCACTGGGCGCGGGCTCTCCTCGGTGGTCCACGACATCACTTGGCTCGGGCAGGGGACAGAGAGGGGCGGTGAGGTGTTGGCTACCTCCTAGACATGGAGAGGAAGGAGGAGGTGGTCTGCTGGGGTGAGGGAATGTTTGGCCGGCGAGTTGGTGCTCGGCATGGTTTGGCCTGGCCACTAGGGTGTAGGGGTTGGGGTGGTAATGGCATGGTTTGATCAAGTGGAGACAGAGGGAGTGTTTTGTGGTCAAATGGGTGGCTAAACTCTGTAGAAACAGTGAGCTAGCTATTTGTGTTTGATTACTCGCCATGTGTTTGATGAAATGGCCGCAAGAGAAAAAGTTTTGAATTTTGAGTTCAAATTTTTTGAGTGATCTCCACTAGTGATAGGTAGTCTCTGGTTGCAAGGGTTTTGAAAGTGGAGATCAAATAGATGGTTTTTGAAATAGGGGTGATCTATGCATATGCATTAGATTCAATTTTAAACTGTCATTTAAAATAGTTAACAATATGTTTCTAGCAGATCCAAAGGTGGTCCTTGGTACCTCATTATGTGTACTAGCATGGGGTGCAAAGATCAAGAATTGTTTCTGTTAAGAATTGAGTACTAGGAATAGCCAAAGTAGGTATGAGAGTTAAATTTGCCAAAATGACCATTCCTTCTTTTTAATTCTTTTTGATTGGATTTTCTTTAAGAAAAGTTTGAGAATGATGTAGATGATGTTTAAATCACCTAAGAAACATTTTATAAGCATGAGATCACACAATCATGGCAATTCAAAACAACTCCTATTTTAAATGCACACACATGTGAATGCTTTCATTTTAAATTTGGAAAAGTTTTTGTTAACCCTATTTTTGGATGATTTGATCTTGTTAAGCTTGGATTAAAGTTTTGGGATGTTACAAACCTTCCCCCCTTAAACAAAATCTTGTCCCGAGATTTACAAAGAAAACTAGGAACTAAAGAGATCTGGGAACTCTGTCCTAATGTAATCTTCGCGTTCCCAAGTGGATTCCTCCTCGGTATGGTTGCTCCACTGAATCTTGAGAAACTTGATACTCCTAGTCCTGGTGGTTCTGTAGGCTTCTTCTAAGATACGGATGGGTACTTCCTGATATGTCAGGTCATTGTTGATTTCCACAGCTCTGTGATTGATATTCTTGAAAACTTCAGTCTTCTCAGGCACTTCCAAGCATTTGCGAAGTAACGAGATATGGAACACATTGTGGATGTCTGACATCTCTTCAGGCAGTTCCAGTTCGTACGATACTTCTCCTCGGCGGTTCAGAATATTGAAAGGTCCGATATACCTGGGAGCTAACTTTCCCTTCAGACTAAAGCGTTGAGTTCCCTTCAATGGTGAAACCTTGAGATATACGAAATCTCCGACATTGAAAGTCAGGTCTCTCCTTCACTTGTCAGCATAGCTCTTCTGTCTGGATTGGGCGGTCATGAGGTGCTCACGGACTTTGTGAACTTTCTCTTCTGCTTCTCGGAGAATATCGGGTCCAAAGATCTGACTCTCTCCTACTTGCGACCAATTCAAAGGGGTACGACACTTTCTTCCGTATAGGAATTCGAATGGTGCCATCTGCAAACTAGCCTGATAACTGTTGTTATATGAGAATTCTGCGAAAGGCAGGCAGTCTTCCCATTTTGATCTCTATTCCAACACACAAGATCTAAGCATATCCTCCAAGATCTGGTTGACTCTCTCAGTTTGTCCATCTGTTTGCGGGTGATAAGCGGTACTGAAATTCAACTTGGTTCCTAAACCTTCCTGAACTTTCTGCCAAAATCTTGAAGTAAACTGGGTTCCTCGATCTGAGACGATGGTCTTGGGGGTTCCATGCAGACTAACAATCCTAGTAATGTACAACTCTGCTAGCTTTGCACTCTGGTAGGTTGTCTTGACTGGTATGAAGTGGGCTATCTTGGACAATCTATCAACTATGACCCAGATTGAGTCATTTCCCCTACTAGAAGTGGGTAAACCGGTGATAAAGTCCATTCCGACAGAATCCCATTTCCATTCCGGAATCTGCAATGGTTGCAACAGTCCTACAGGTCTCTGATGCTCTGCTTTGACTCTTTGACAGATGTCACATTTGGTGATGTATCTTCTGATCTCTCTTTTCATCTTGTGCCACCAAAATTGCTCTTTCAAATCCTGATACATCTTTGTTCCTCCAGGGTGGATAGAATAAAGAGTATCATGAGCTTCCTGCAAGATAACCTCCTTCACTCGAATCTCTTTGGCACCAGAATCGTCCTTTGTACCACAGTACTCCTTCTTCGTCTTCTGTTAATCCAGGTACCTTTCCTGTACCAATACGACGTTTGATTCCATCGATACTCTCATTTCCCTTATGGGCTTCCTTGATTTGGCTAATCAAAGTGGGTTGAAGTTCAATGCTAGCTAGGAATCCTTTGCTAACTAACTCAGTCCTGAACTGCTCCAACTCCTCATACAAACTTGGTTGCTTCTCTTTGATCATGGTGTTAGGCCTACACGGCAATCTGCTAAGAGCATCCGCTACCACATTGGCTTTGCCGGGGTGATAGTGAATGTCAAGGTCATAATCCTTGATTAACTCTATCCATCTTCTTTGCCTCATATTCAGCTCCTACGGGTGAAGATATACTTCAAGCTCTTATGGTGCGAGTAAATCTCACAACGATTACCCATCAAATAATGACGCCATGTCTTCAATGCTAGAACCACATTTGCTAGCTCAAGATCATGGGTAGGATAGTTCTGCTCATCTTGCTTAGGTTGTCGAGAGCAGTCTGCGATGACTTTGCCTTCTTGCATCAATACACATCCTAGGCCAATCTTGGATGCATCACAATACACATCAAACGGCTTCTTGATGTCTGGCATGATCAAAATCGGGGCAGATATCAATCTCTTCTTCAGCTCCTAGAAACTAGCTCTACATTTGTCTGTCCATTCAAACTTCTTGTCATTCTTGAACAATTGGGTCATTGGTCGGGCTATGCTCGAGAATCCTTCTACGAACTTGCGGTAATATCCCGCTAATCCGAGAAATGAACGAACTTGGGTTTGATTGGTTGGGGCTTTCCATTCTTCGACATCTTTGATCTTGGTGGGATCAACAGAGACTCCTCCGGCAGACACAATATGTCCTAGGAATCCTACTTCTTTCAGCCAAAACTCACACTTGCTAAACTTGGCATATAACTGATGCTCTCTAAGGGTTTCTAGGATGATTCTCAGATGTTGCTCGCGCTCTTCTTCTGACTTGGAGTAGATAAGGATGTCGTCGATAAACACAACTACAAACTTATCGAGGAAATTCATAAAGATCTTATTCATGAGATTCATGAAATAGCGAGGGCATTGGTTAATCCAAAAGACATAACCGTATACTCGTATAAACCATAGCGAGTAGTAAAGGCGGTCTTGAATATCCGTTACGAATCTTAAGTTGGTGATAACCAGTCCTAAGATCAATCTTTGAGAATACTGAGCTCGGTCAACTGATCAAATAGATCCTCTATCTTTGGCAAAGGGTACTTGTTCTTGATGGTGGCGTCATTCAATTTTATGTAGTCCATACAGACGGTTGCCTCCATCTTTCTTGTCGACGAATAACACCGGTGATCTCCATGGCGATGCGCTTGGCTGAATCAAACTGTTGCTAACATGGCATCCAAGCTTCTTCAGTTCCACTAACTCGAGGGTTCATGGTATAGGTTCTCTAGGCTATAGGTCCGGTTAGGATTAGTTCAATAATGAACTCAATATCCCTATCCGGGGCATACAGCAATTCATGCAGGAATACATCAGGGTATTCACAGACTACTCTGACTTGGGCAATAGTGGGCAGGGCTACACTCTTGTTGCACTTGAATTGACGGGGTAAGGTTTCAAAGATATGCTCTACTGTTACTCCAGAACTACTGGTCATGGTGATGGCTTTCTTAGCACAGTCTATCAGTCCTTTATGCCTTGACATCCAGTCCATACCTAGTACTACTTCCAATCCTTTGGTTCCAAGTATAATTAGGTTGGCATAAAAATCTATCCCATGTATTCTGATAGGTACCGCTTTGCAAATTTTTCTAGCTTTTGTTGTTGAACCGGGGATTTGAACTATCATGACATGCTTTAGGTTGGTTGGGCGAATCTTACTAGTGCATACAAATTCTTCGGTGACAAATGAATGCGATGCTCCAGAATCAAACAATACTCTTGCTAAAACTGAGTTGACAGAAAACATACCCAGCACTACATCTGGCGCTTCACAGGCTTCTTGCGTTCATGTGGAAGAGGCGACCGTTCTTGATTGTCGGGTTCCCGGGGCAAATCTCCTTCCTGGTTGAACATGACGCTACTACTGAGCTGGGGCATTCACAGGGACATTGGCGGCAGTCTTCTTGGGACACTCATTGGAGTAGTGACCCTTCACTCCACACTCGAAACAAGTGATCTAGGACTTGTCCTTGACTACGACAGGTACAACATTGCTGCCAGTTCTGGGTGCAGTGTTGTTGTTGTTGTTGCTCTTGGGAGGGGCACGGTTGAAATTGTTGGCATTGCCGGAGTTGTGATTGTTTCCTCCGGACTTCACATTTCCTCTGCTACGGTTGGGGTAGCTTGGGCGAGAATTTGGGGGTTGGTTGTTCCTTGGTGCATATCCTGGTGAAGGGTTGGGGCGGTACTTCTAGTGACTACTGGATCCAGACTGCTACATCATACAGCACTTGCAGTTGTCGTTTGCCTGGTTAATCTTTCCTTCCATCTGAATGGCAGAGTCGACTAGCTCTTCGAGATCATCGAAACGGATGTTGACGAGGACAGTCTGCATCTCATCATGCCGTCTGTTTAAGAATCTCTCTTTCTTCTTGGCCTCCGTGTTGATCTCATCCGGTGCATATCTGGCAAGTGACAAGAATTTGTCACGGTACTCTACCACAGTCATTCTTCCTTGCTTCAATTCGTGGAATTCATCTCTCATCCTATTGACGAGACCTTGCGGCACGTGGGTGCGGCTGAACTTGACCTTGAATGCTTCCCAGGTCATCACCTGGCCATGGTTCATATTGCGGATGCTATTCCACCAAGCTCTTGCATCTCCCGCCAGATAGTGGGTGGCGAAGAGAACTTTCTCATTCTCATCAACTCTGGCAACCTCTAAGTTGTTTTCCATGGTCTGTAACCAGTCATCATCATCTAATGGGTTTTCAGATTGGTTGAATATTGGGGGATTGGTGTTCTGAAAGTTTTTGAGTTTGGATCGTTGGTGATCCTGATTTCCATGTCCTTGGTTGTTGAGAGCCATTTGGGCGATCTGCTGCAATGTTGCTAAGTTGGCTTGACGCTCGGCCCTACTTGCTTCACGGTCCGCGATAAGATTCTGCAATATCTGCAGCATTGGGTCCTGCGACGAGCTGCTCCCTCCTTGGTTTCCACGAGTCATCTGAAGATTGAGATAGATATAGGGGTAAGAGGGAAATTCTAAGGTTCATGGTTTTGGGTTTTTCAATGCTAAAACATTGAGTTAGACTCAGGTTTATCAACTAACTTCTTTTTCATTCATGCAAGCAAGCACCCGATACAACACACACCACAACAATCAAAGGGGAACACAGATGGTTTGAAGAACCATTCTGCAAGCTACGATACAATGAGATGATACATCTCATGCTACGACAGTGCTATAGTGCCTCTACTCATCGTCGATGAAGTCGGAGTCTTCATCATTAGTGTAGAAGTCCACAACATCCTCCTCCAGAATGTCATCATCGTTGCTGAGGTAAGAATCCATATCTCCCTGGATGTCTTCACCCTCATCTTCTTCTTCCTTGGCGCTAAGCTGAGCTTCCTGCTCCTTGACGGTCTTCTCGAGGTCGGCCACCTTCTTGCGAAGAAGGGCGATGGTGCGATCCTTCTTTGCACGCTGGCGACAAAGAGACTGGCGATCTTGGACAAGCAGCACGAAAGTCTGGGCTTTCTGGTCGGCAATGGCACGGTTCTGGTTGGCTAACTCCCTGGCATTGTCCAGTTCCTGCTGCCTGTCATGAAGCAAGAAGTCAAGGTTCTCCACTTGACGCCTCAATTCTGGGTGACTTGGCATTTCCATCGGCATTCCCATGAAGTCACATATTGCATAGTGGGCAAAACGAATTCCTTGGATCTTGTTGACGCTGAGGGCACATAGACGTGCGAGAGCTTCATGCCTTGCCCTGGCTAATCCATCTAGCCAGTTGTTCTCTCTCACGGAGAACTGAATTCTCCCGGAAGTTGGTGCTTCAATGCTTCCCCGAAGATCCGTGGTGACTAGCCACTATAGGTCTCCTCCTGGGGGTCCTAGAAGTTGAGCTCCAAGAAACTCCGGATGTGGGCGTCCCAGTAACTCCGACAGCGAATCTAGATCCCTCTCGAAGATCAGCTGACCTCCGTTTCCCAACTGGTAAAACTTGCTGAACTGAGTCTCCATCTACAAGAATTTAGGATGAGGAAGTTAGTGAAGTGATCAAGTGTGTCAAATTTTAGGTAGTAATGTAAGAATTTTGAGGAACGTGAATTTTTGAGAAAGAATGAGTTCACAAGGGTAAGAGGGGAAATAGTTTTTCATAAATACTCACTTTGGTTTTGAAACTAAGTTTTTGTTTGAACGTCCATTCTAACTAGGGTCTCCTATGGTCAGGATGGCTCTGATACCAACTTGTCAACACCCGGATTTTTAATCCCAGATGCACGTTATGCCATACCTCGCAATCCCAGGATTACCATTTTTGTGAGACATAACGGATTGGATATCACAGTACATCATCCATTACAAACCATACATAAGGTTTTACACAAATAAGGATCTCATGATCCAGTCTTTAATACAACAAGCAGCGGAAATAAACGATAGCATAGCGGTGGGGTCCATCTTGAGGCACGAGCAATCTTGTGAAGGAGATAGTCCTAGTTATCATAGCCATCCTGCTGATCATCATCTTGATAATCTCCTTCATAGTCTGGCCATGAAAATAGCCAGGGACAAAAGCCATGAGTACTCTTTAAGTACTCGCAAACTACTACTAACAAGGGGTATAATTCTAAGTTAAAGTACTGAATCTAAGTTAACTATCAAGTTAAATTTGAAACCTAAGCTGATTTCAGAAGCAAAGAAAGATAAAGTAAAGTTCTAGAATCACTTAAGTGGGGAAGCTATCATCGTCAACACAACCCTGTTGGGGTCAAGTCAAAGTTCATCATTCATGTCAAGTTATTTAGAAAACAGCTGACAACGAAACAGTATGGCTATTCCAACTGTCCATAATCATGAATGACTATTGAATAGTTTGACACTCTGCAGAGGTGGTACACTTTCACCACAAGATTCGATACATCTGTCAGGGATAACCCTAAATCATCATACTTAGTATGCAGATAATCAAACATAACCTTCCCTTTACACACCCTAGTACAAGCACCTCTCCTATGAGCATGGCCTCCCAATCATGACCATCAGTCATCTTGGGCACTGCATAGGTGGACATCATGAGAGGTAGGCTCAGCTCAAACCTCTCCCGTGAGGGAACTAATACTAATGTATATAAATTTCCAGCTAAGCCTTACCCAATTCAGGTAATGTGGTTGTACTGTAAATTTGGAATGGTATCGCATCCGAATCCAACCATTAGTTTTATAAACGGGTTAAGGCTCATGCCTCGTGATTTTCATCATCGTAAACCAGTTGTGTCTCTCAACACATGTCAAATCATCTCAATAGAATGACTCATCATTCCAAGGTTTTCACAATTCATTTTCACCAAGTGTTCCCATCTAAAGTGACTCAAGTTTTTGATCTATTCTAAAATACTAAGTTAAGAGTATTCACTAAGGTGGAAAAGATGGTTTCAATCTCATGCCATAGAATGACATCTAAAGGTTTCTAAGTAGGTCAAGTTTTATACTTTTTATGCTACCTTCAAAACAAGTAAAGAACTTTGTGTGAACTAAGGGAGGTAAAACTTGTCAATAAGACTTGGGGTACTAATAGTTAAAAGGGTGTGATCAAAGCATGCTTAAGGCATCTTTGCTAAACCATCTAGTTTAAATCTAGCTTGCTAACAATAGCTTGCCTTGGTTGGTGTAGTGGTTGAAGTTTTCTTCTTCTTGGTAGAACTCCTCCTCCTCGAAAGTTTGGTCGGTACTAGCGTCTATAAATACATAGGAAGTAGACAATCACCAAACCATACTTAACTAGGCTAAGTAGCATTCTAAAACACACAATTGATGATCTATTATCATCACAAGCATCACAAGTTTAATTCAATAGTTTCAACCTTTTTATTTTAGAAAAGTAATTTCTACTCATTGAAATTTTAACTAAAATTTAATATTCACCACCAAAATATGGGATCATGTGGACACATGTCCTCACCACATATTCTAACATGTGGGAATGAGATTTAAGGGATGGATCAATATTACTTTGGTTTAAGTTCATTATTTAATGATTTAAAGTGACTAGAAATGCCTATATAGCATTATTTTGGTACTAGTCCAAAGTCACTGCATGTAAACCTTAATATTATTACATATTTGGATAGATATGATGAAATGTGATTGTTGAGAGTTGGAATCAACTCAAAAGCTAACTTGGTTGATTTTATAAAAATGTTGCAACGTGAAAATGCTTCTGTTTTGTTATTTTTTAGGAGAGATCTATAACTCTAATTGAAATAAATCCAACGGGCTTGGATAGATTATTTCAATACCTTTCAGACAAAATTGGTTTCATGCAATTTGGATTTCTAAAACTCTCTGAATTGATTTTTAAACTAGGGGACAAAAACTAGATTTAACTAAAAAGAAAAATCCAGATTTGAATCGATGGGCTAGCACGGGAAAAGGAATGGGCCGGTCCAGTGGCACTCCGCGGCGCGGGGCTCAGCTGACAGGGGGTCCCTCTTGTCAGCGGCACTTAATCACGCGACACGGTACGCGTGCTGTAGGCCGTGCGATTAGAAGCGAGATCAACGGCCGAGGGTCGTCGTCAACGACGAACAGGTCTACTGGGGGCGTACCAGGGCTCCATCGGGGTCGACAAGGTGGGAAAATGACATGGAAGATGACGGCGAGGCGAGGCGCGGTTGCGGCGGAGCTTGGGGTGGTCGAAATCAACGGCACCCTTCTCCTCTAGAGGCGGCGGCTCCGGTTCCAATTCTAGCGAGCTGCTGCTCCGCTTGCTCCGGCTAGAGGTGGGTGAGGTTCAGAGAGGTGAGGGGAGTGGAATGGTGTGGATAAGAATGACTGGGGAGGGCTCCATTTATAGGCCCGACGGTGAGACCGAGTGGGATGGGCGGTCGACGATGGCGACATGGCTACGGCGAGCTAGCGGCATGGCGGGGGATGGCGATCGATGGGCGGTTCCCTGGTGGTGCTCTAGGACTTAAATGCGGCCGTAGGGGCGGTGGTACACGGTCTGGGCAAGGTGGCACTCTGCACGGCCGAAGCGGCGGTGTCCACGGCGAGCGGATGCTGTGAGGCTTTGGGCGGCGAACGAGGATGTCTGGGGTGTTCTCTGGTCGAGGCGGGCGGCTGGCGGTCAGTGGTGACTTGTGCCTGGGACAAGCGCGCTCTGGGCGGCATGGCATGGTGGCACTGGGCGCTTGCTCTCCTCGGTGGTCCACGGCAGCACTTGTCTCGGGCAGGGGACATAGAGGGGCGGTGAGGTGTTGGCTACCTCCTAGACATGGAGAGGAAGGAGGAGGTGGTCTGCTGGGGTGAGGGCAAGTTTGGCCGGCGAGTTGGTGCTCGACATGGTTTGGCCTGGCCACTAGGGTGTAGGGGTTGGGGTGGTAGTGGCATGGTTTGATCAAGTGGAGACAGAGGGAGTGTTCTGTGGTCAAATGGGTGGCTAAGCTCTATAGAAATAGTGAGCTAGCTATTTGTGTTTGGTTCTGCCTGCCATGTGTTTGATGAAATGGCCGCAAGAGAAAAAGTTTTGAATTTTGAGTTCAAATTTTTTGAGTGATCTCCACTAGTGATAGGTAGTCTCTGGTTGCAAGGGTTTTGAAAGTGGAGCTCAAATAGATGGTTTTTGAAATAGGGGTGATCTATGCATATGCATTAGATTCAATTTTAAACTGTCATTTAAAATAGTTAACAAAATGTTTTTAGCAGATCCAAAGGTGGGCCTTGGTACCTCATTATGTGTACTAGCAAGGGGTGCAAAGATCAAGAATTGTTTATGTCAAGAATTGAGTACTAGGAATAGCCAAAGTAGGTATGAGAGTTAAATTTGCCAAAATGACCATTCCTTCTTTTTAATTCTTTTTTATTTGATTTTCTTTAGGAAAAGTTTGAGAATGATGTAGATGATGTTTAAATCACCTAAGAAACATTTTACAAGCATGGGATCACACAATCATGGCAATTCAAAACAACTCCTATTTTAAATGCACACACATATGAATGCTTTCATTTTAAATTTGGAAAAGTTTTTGTTAACCCTATTTTTGGATGATTTGATCTTGTTAAGCTTGGATTAAAGTTTTGGGATGTTACACATATCATCACTATGTACAATTATAATGGGTAAAGCACAAAAAATATAAATTTGATCAACATCTATAAAGTATGGGTGTATATTTTGTCCTTGCACTTTGTATCATCATGTAGAAGTCAAAGATTATTAGCTACCTAACACATGAATTTTTTGGTAACATGGTCTAGAGAAACAAGGGATAAGATTCTAGTATGATGGAGAAGTGTGTTTTGAGGTTTGTGCATAGCATTCGTTATGCCAAAGACTATCAATAGAATCTTCTAGATGCTAGAATGGAAAAGAAGATCCATCAACTAGAAATGCTGGGATTCTAGAGTCTTGATCCAACGGTCAACATTCAAAGTTATCTGTACACTATATAGTGGTTTGTAATGAAGACTATCAATAGAATCTTCAAGATGCTAGAATGGAAAAGAAGATCCAACGACTAGAAATGTTGGGATTCGCGAGTCTTGATCCAACGATAAATATTCAAAGTTGTTTGTACACTATATAGTGGTAAGATCATGTAGAAGTCAATGATTATTAGCAACTAGTAAGTTGCACGTGAGACTCAGATACTAGACGTATGACAGATCATCACTATATACAATTATAGTTGGTAAAGCATAAAATATTATAAATTTGATCAACATCTATAAAGTATGGGTGTACATTTGGTCCTTGTACTTTGTATCATCATGTAGAAGTCAAAGACTATTAGCTACCTAACACATGAATTTTTTTGATAACATGGTCTAGAGAAACAAGGGAGAAGCTTCTAGTATGACGGATAAGTGTTTTTTGAGGTTTGTGCATAGCATTCATTATGCCGAAGACTATATATAGAATCTTCTAGATGTTAGAACGGAAAAGAAGATCCAACGGCTAGAAATGCAGGGATTCGCTAGTCTTGATCCAATGGCCAACATTCAAAGTTATTCATACACTATATAGTGGTAAGATAAGATACTAGTAAGTTGCACGTGCCTTGCACGTGAGGCTCAGATAATAGACGTCTGACATATCATCACTATATAAAATTATAACAGGTAAAGTGGAAAAATACAAATTTGATCAACATCTATAAAGTATGGGTGTATATTTGGTTCTTCTACTTCGTATCATCATGTGTAGAATTCAAAGATTATTAGCTACCTAACACTTGAAATTTTTGGTAACATGGTCTAGAGAAACGAGGGAGAAGATTCTAGTTTGATAGAGAAATGTGTTTTGAGTGGTTTATGAAGAGTGCATTCATTGTGTTCAAGACTATCAATATAATCTTCTAGATGCTAGAATGGAAAAGAAGATCCAATGGCTAGAAATGTTCGGATTCGCGAGTCTCGATCCAACGATCAATATTCAAAGTCATTCATAGACTATATAATGGTAAGATTTATAAAAACATGGCTTGTGGCATTCAGATCCATACTCTTCAAACTGCCTTTACAGAAAGGAACAATCTCGTCATCACTCGAAAAATTAAGAATGATATTTCCTGATATTTGGAAACTCACATCAACGAAATTGTTTACTACAAGAAGATTCACCCATCTACCTCCAAAAAGAAAATTAATTCAAGAGCAATCTATCGCATTTACTTGTAGCTCAAGTTTGATCTAATTTCGTTAAATTGTCAAGATGCAAAATCTTAGCTAGAAGTTGAACTTGTTGGTAAAACTATCGGTGGTGGTTTGTGATATATTAAATCAGCCCCCAATGGTTACCGCCAAAAAACGTAAAACTTTCGATGCAACCTACAATTTACTTATAGTTCAAAATTGACCTAATTTCAATAAATCGACATAAAATCACTTTCAAGTGGGCAAAGTTAGCTATAGAAAGAAGTTTGAAAACTCATAAAACACGGGAATCATAAGTACAACATGGCAGCCCAATATATATGTCTGAAAGCTTGGCTTGTGGCGTTCAGGTCCATATCCTTCGGACATTGTTTAAGAAAATGAACAATAATCTCATCATCACTCGGAAAATTGAGAATGTTCTTTCCTGGTAGTTGGAAACTCACACCGGTGGTACTGATTACTACAAGAAGATGCATCTATCTACCTCCAAAGAGACATTTAATTAAAGAAAAATCTATCGCACTTATAATTGTCAAGATGCAAAATCTTAATTAGAAATGAGTTAAAAACCTATTGTCAAAACTCTCGGTTGGTTTCTGATATATGAACTGAGCCCCCAATGGGTACACCTCCAAAAGTTTTTCGTAATTATTTAGAAGCAACTTACAATAATTTAGTTGTCGTAGTTCAAGTTTGACCAAATTTCAATAAATATAGGCATGGGGTTATTCAAGTGGGGCAAAG
Source organism: Avena insularis (assembly GCA_023614405.1). Classification (NCBI taxonomy): domain Eukaryota; kingdom Viridiplantae; phylum Streptophyta; class Magnoliopsida; order Poales; family Poaceae; genus Avena; species Avena insularis. The sequence continues at coordinate 240,677,633 of CM042696.1, forward strand.
TTAATTAGCTATATAGGGAGTTTGAAAACTTATAAAACAGGGTCATCGTAAGTAAAACATGTTGATCCACTTAATATGTCTAAAAGCTTGGCTTATGGCATTGAGATCCATATTCTTCAGACTTTCTTTACATAAAAGAACCATCTCATCATCACTCAGAAAACTAAGGATTTTCTTTCCTCATAGTTACAAACTCACACCGACAACATTGTTTACTAGAAGAAGATGCACCCATCTACCTACGAAAATACATTTAATTCAAGAACAATCTATCGAACTTACTTGTAGCTCAAGTTTGACCTAATTTCGTTAAATCGACAAGAAGTCACTAAAGTGTGCAAAGTTTGCTAGGAAGCTTGAAAAATCCTAGTACTAAAAACTTGGGCATTACCTATAAGAAACCATTGGTCCAGTTTGTGTGATAATTGGGGTTGTTGCATTTTCTTTTAACTATGGTAGGTCTCGTAGGAGAGAGGTGTTTGAGAGTTAACACGATCGATGGAAGTACAACTTACATCAAGACCTCATAAAAAATGAAAATTGCATCCAAGTCCATCCATTTAACACAATGAACCTAAAACTGAATAATGAAGTGTGTGTGTTTTGAGGTTTGCGCATACTAGCGTTCATCGTGCTAAAGACTATCAATATAATCTTTCTCGATGCTAAGGGAAAATAGAAGATCTAACGGTTAGCAATGTTTGGTTTTGCCAGTCTTGATCCAGCAGTCAATGTTCGAAGTTAATTCGTACACTATACAATGGTGGTATGGTATTGTAAGAGGTAAGACAAGATAAAGATAAGATAAGAAGTACCACGAATGGCTGATCTAATGGTTGGTCTTGTACGAGCGAGGTGCTTGAGAGTTAAGACGGTCGGTGGAAGTACAAGTTACATCAAGGACCTCATAAAAAATGAAAATTGCATCCAAGTCCATGCATGCATTTAGCACAAGGACCCTGAAACTGAGCAATGAAGTGTGTGTTCTGAGGTTTGCGCATACTAGCATCCATTGTGCTAAAGACTATCTGTAGAATCTGTCTAGATACTAATAATGGAAAAGAAGATCCAACGGTTAGCAAAGTTTGGATTTGCCAGTCTTGATCCAATGGTCAATGTTCGAAGTTTGGATTTGCCAGTCTTGATCCAACGGTCAATGTTCAAAACAGGTTCAAAATTGCCTTCCCTCCTGATGTGTGGCCGATATTTTGAATAACCTTCCCTCCCGATGTTTGGGAAGCAAGTGAAAATTTCAAAAATCGGAAAACTTTGAAATTTTGTGCCGCTAAGGAGCAAAGCGGTTTCCTTCCTATGTACTCCTCGTCCCTAGTCCACACCAACGCGCGGCTGCCGAACATGCCAGAGATACAGAGCTGACATACCAAGGCACACGTGTGTAGCGCCACGCTGTGGACGAGGGGTGAGAGATTAGCCGGACCGGTGCGCGAGGGGAAAGGGGAGGAGAGATGGAGCATAGGGAAGGAGAGAGAAAACACACGATTTGTTTTGCATGCATAGGTCCTGAACTTTACTACTAGTAGAGTTTACACTCTAAGGCCGCAGGAGTACTCGTGTTAGAAACCCATCATAACTTTTCTCTGACATGGAACCGCCTTCAACTTCTCTTCTTTGCTGCCCTCTTCCCCTGCCAACGTTTTTATTCTCTTAGCATGTACAACGCGTGGACAGAGGTGACCATATGTCTAAGCAAAGAAATATACATACTACTCCCGCATTGTGTAAAAAAGCACACCTTAATAAGGCTCAGATAGTAAACGTATGCCATATCATCACTATATAAAATTATAATTGGTTAAGCACAAAAAATTATAAATTTGATCAACATCTATAAAGTATTGGTGTATATTTGGTCCTTGTACTTTGTATCATCATGTAGAAGTCAAAGATTATTACCTACCTAACACATGAAATTTTTGATAACATGTTCTAGAGAAATAAGGGAGAACATTCTAGTATGATGGAGAAGTGTTTTTTGAGGTTTGTGCATAACATTCATTATGCCGAAGATTATCAATATAATCTTCTAGATGCTAGAATGTAAAAGAAGTTTCAATGGCTAGAAATGTTGGGATTCGCGATTTTGATCCAACATTCAATATTCAAAGTTATCCGTACACTATATAGTGGTAAGATAAGATAAGATCATGTAAAAGTCAATGATTATTAGCTACGAGGGAGAAGATTCTAGTATGATGGAGAAGTGTGTTTTGAGGTTTGTGCATAGCATTCATTATGCTGAAGACCATCAATAGAATCTTCTAGATGCTAGAATGGAAAAGAAGATCCAACGGCTGGAAATGTTGGGATTCACGAGTCTTGATCCAACGGTCAATATTCAAAGTTTATTCGTACATTATATAGTGGTAAGATAAGATATCTCTATCTCTACTACTATAGTGGAGAAGTTTTGAATTGGATCCATAGCACCAATCCTGACTGTTGGGCTGTTGGATCCAATGGTTCACAGAAGCTGGATTCATGTTGAATAGTACCTAGAGCAAAATCTACCATGCATGTTATAGAACCATCATGTCACCCCCCCAAAATTTCATAGCACAATAGGCTGTATTCTCTCTACTACTATAGTGGAGCAATTTTGAATTGGATCCATAACACCAATCATGATCGTTGGACTATTAGATCCAATGGTTCAGAGCAACTGGATTCATGTTGAATAGTACTCCCTCCGCCAAAATATAAGGTGCCTAAAGATTAGTCAAAAGTCAACATTTTTAAGTTTAACCATGGTTATACACAAAAATATAAAAATTTATAATACTAAATTAATATCAATAGATTCACAATAAAGTATATTTTCTTAATATGTCCATTCAATATTGTAGATGTTGATTTTTTTTCTAAATATTTGGTCAAAGTTAGTAAGGTTTGACATTTGACCAATCCTGAGGTGCCTTATATTTTGGCCTACTTTGTGGCATCCGCTAAGGTTAACCTTATACATAGTGGAAACTATAAAGTATCTTTAAGCCTAAGGTGCACCTCAAGCTTGTCTGTTGACCATAGAGAATAGAAAAATCATTTCCCGTCTCTCCTTATTTCATGTGATGGTTTTCAAAAGGGGTTAAAAATTTCCAAGACGCAAAATCTTAGTAGCTAGAAGTCGAACAGTCTCAACTGATATCTTAATTGACCACTCGATGGGTACCCCCAAAATCTTTTTACATAAAACTTTCAAACCAACCTACAATTTATTTCTTGTAGTTCAAATTTGACCTTTTATTTCGATACATCGACATAAAGTCATTCAACAAGTGGAAGGGGTCAGCTAGGAACCTTGAAAATTCATAAAAAATGGGAATCGTAAGTAAAACACATTGGTCCACCTAGCTAATATGTCTAGAAGCTTGGCTTATGGCATTGAGATCCATATTCTTCAGAGTTTCTTTACGGGAAAGAATCATCTCGTCATCACTCAGAAAACTAAGAATTTTCTTTCCTGATAGTTGGAAACTCACACCGACGACATTGTTTACTACAAGAAGATGCACACATCTACCTCCGAAAAGACAATTAATTCAAGAGCAATAGATCACACTTACTTGTAGCTAAAGTTTGACTTAATTTCGTTAAATTGACAAGAAGTCACCAAAGTGCGCGAAGTTACCTAGGAATCCTAGTACTAAAAACTTGGGTATTACGTATAAGAAACCGTGGTCCAGTTTGTGTGATAATTAGGGCGGTTACATTTTCTTTTAACCTTGGTAGGTCTCGTAGGAGCGAGGTGCTAGATAGTTAACACGGTCGGTGGAAGTACAAGTTACATCAAGGACCTCGTAAAGAATGCAAATTGCATCCAAGTCCATGCATTTAGCACAAGGACCCTGAAATTGAGCAATAAAGTAATGTGTTTTGAGGTTTGTGCATACTAGCGTTCATCGTGCTAAAGACTATCAGTAGAATCTTTCTAGATGATAAGAATGGAAAAGAAGATCCAATGGTTAGCAATGTTTGGATTTGCTAGTCCCTATCCAACTGTTAATATTCAAAGTTAATCTCTACACTATATGTAGTGGTATGGTATTGTAAGAGATAAGAGACAAGATAAAGATAAGATAAGAAGTACTCTGAATGGTCGATCTAATGGTAGGTCTCGTAAGAGCGAGGTGCTTGAAAGTTAATACAATCGATGGATGTACATGTTACATTAAGGACCTCGTAAAAACTGAAAATTGCATCCAACAAGTCTGTGCATTTAGCACAAGGAACCTTAAACCGAGTAATGAAGTACTATGTGTTTTGAGGTTGTGCATACTAGTGTTCATCATGCTAAACACTATCTGACGAGGGTTTAACTCATCAATGCCCATTGTTATGGACTTGGGTTTTGGCGAAGGAGGGAGCGCTGGAGACATCTATCGGCTAGCAAACAAGCACACAGGGGACTCGAAGATTTACCCAGGTTCAGGCCCCCTCCTAGGGTTGTGGAAACTAGGGTTGCGTGTGTCCTCCTCTTTGCCCCTCCTAGCCTTTATATAGATAGGCTAGGTCTCGGGTAGCAGGTCGAGTCGGTTACAAGTTAGGGTTTTCCCCTTTGAACTTTCTATCTTTAGCTTCTTGTTGTTCTTCAAGCAATCGAGAGTCCGTAGGTTACTTGAGTTCTTCATTTGGGCCTTGGTGATACCGTGGACCTTTATGTATTCAGGCCGTATATACCAAGCTCGAGTACCTGTAGGGTATACCCATGTCAGTAGCCCCTGAGTGTCCAGTGGAATCGTAGACTCGACTGTAGACTTTATGAAGCCTTTCGAGTACATGACTGAGTACACTTTTCGACTGCTCTATTTATGTCATAGGGATTGTTGATGTGCGTGCCTGATTTTAACCGATGTATCGGTATCAGTTAACTACCTTAGGGTAAAACAACACCACCTACTCAAATTCGAGTCCCTGGACTAAAATCCGGAAAAGTGCTGGTGTAATTCGACTCAAGCCGTGGAGGTCTTACAGGAGTCGAATTCTAGTATATGGGTGTGAGCACTCGATGCATCCGTTAAGGCATGTTCATCGTACCTACAGGCACGGATATATTTCTGGTAGTGCGCAGCTTAATGCGTTGCCAGGCCTTATTCAGGTCTTATCTTCACGTTGTAAGCGCGACATTCAAATTTTATCATCGCAGAGACGATTCAAGTGACCCAAGAGACGCGGTCTCTTTGTAGGGAAAAATTATGAGGCGGTGTCGCCATAAACTTCGATTGTGGATGTTATCAACACATAATACTTTGTACAAATAATCATAGGGTGCGCGACCAGCTCTCCCTATGGGAGTAGCCCCCGAGTGCCTGGTTGAGTCGAAGACTCAGGCAGGGACTAAAGAACTTTTGCGACTGCTGTTTTTTTTACTTGCTTGTTTCAGTCGAATTTGCTTCCAGCGCTCCCTATGGGAGTAACCCATATCCATAGTCGAACCGTGCTTCGAGTGATTGGGTTTTTGCCTTGATTGTTCATGTTCCTATAAAAGAGAAAAATCGTAGGGTGCGCGACCAGCGCTCCCTATGGGAGTAGCCCTCGAGTGCTTGGTGGAGTCGAAGACTCGAGCAAGGACTAAAGTTGTCGAAGTCCTCTGCTGCATAGTTGTTGATGACGTCAGTGCTGACAATTTCATGACCTCAGTTGCCCGCGTGAGCGAGTTTGACGGGACGTGACGAGCGGTGGGTCCCACTCCCTGACTCTGATTAGACTGGGCGTGTGTAATCTTTATTTTAACCGCGCCTCCTCGATTTCCACGCGTAATGGGAGTAGTGGGGGGACGGTTCGTGTTTTAGCTCCTCCATGTGTCGAGCACGATGAACACCATGCGTCCAGTAGGGTTTTTTCGAGCCGTTGGATTGCATCTTCCAGGGGTTAAGTAGTGACGCTGCGACGGTAATTTTCTCATCTGCTTTCGTTCATCCTTTGCCTTCATCGCTATTGCCGCTGCTCCTCTGCTTTCTCTGCGCTCTTTTTCCTCCGCGGCGCTGGACCATCTCTGCATGTTTCCCAGCTACTTTCTCCGGTCGCATCGCTGCCGCGCAATGGGGAAGAAGAAAGGAGGTGTTGTGGCTGATTCCGTGGCTACCGCTGCTGCGGTGAAGAAGAAGGGCAGCTCCACCGCTGCAGGCACTAGCACCACCGCCGGCGGGAAGAAGAAAGTCACGGGCACCCGCGTCACGAATGGCGCGTGGCGTCCATCCGTCATCAAGTCCTCTGATCTTCGTCTTCTTTGCCAAGACGGAGTGTTGTCCGCCGCAGTCGCCGACACGCGTGTCCTCGGCGGCGAGGTAATCCCCTCTCCTCCTGCCGGTTTTTGAGTGATGTTCCTAGCGTTCATCATTCGCGGCCTCTCTTTGCCCCTGCATCCTTTCTTCAGGGGCCTTCTTTGTTTTTACGGGCTCCAGCTCCATCAGCTGTCCCCCAATTCCATCCTCCATGCAGCTTGCTACATCACCCTCTGCGAGTGCTGGCTCGGGATCGAGCCGCATTTCGGTCTCTTCAAGCGCCTCTTCAAATTGAAACATCAATCGACATCTGGTTCCGTAGTCTATGATGTAGGCGGCTGCGGAATCCATGGTGATCCATCCGCCACATACTTCGACATCAAGCTGATGATGTCCGTCCAAGGGTGGAGGGACAAGTGGTTCTACATTCGTGACAAGAAGGCCAACAGAGACCACTTCAGACTCGCGCCCTTCGACCCCCCGATGCCATGCAAGAGGAGGCGCTCCTGGAAGAATGTGGTTATGCCCGGCGAGTCCGCAGAGACAGATGTGCTGTACGAGCGCGTCTGCAACCTCGAGAGTCGCATAGGCAAAGAGGAAGGAGGCTGCGCCCTCATTCGCACGTGGCTGTGCCGTCGCGTCCAGCCCTTGCAGGCTAGAGTCCACCCCATGTATCAGTGAGCTGGCGCTGACGATGTCACTCGCGTGTCTGCCGATGGCATGTCCGCGAGTGAAGTAGATAAGAGGGTTCGACTGGTGACTAAGTACACCGTCAAGGATGTTCTCCCCAGTGAACCGGTCGTTCCTCCGTTCGACGCTTCTAACCCTCCTCCTGAGGTACAGTTGTGCTACGTAGTAGCTTAGTTTGTTGATTGCTTCTTTGCTGTTTCTTTGCTTTGTGCTGAATTATGGTATGTATGCAGGATTGGGCGGTGTCACCAGATGCCCCTCTTCTGAGGGGTTACCCTCAAGAACTTGGAAGAGGACGAGTCGGAGTCGACCGTCCTATCCGATGTGGAGGAGGAAGCCCCCGAGTCAGGTAGTCCGGATACTCGCAAGCGTTCGCGCAGCGAGGATTCTGATGCGTCGTCTCCTTCGACTCCGAAAGGTGCAAGCGTTGGTGCGGAGTCACCAATCCCTGCCATTCCTGTGAGCGCCTTGGCGCCATCTTCTCGCAAGAAGATGCGACTGCCAAAGGAGTCCTCGTCAGAGTTGGGGGAGCCAACCTTTGACTCTGATAAGTTTGATTGGTAAGTATTCGATTTGTCCTTTTTGATTCTTCACTGGATTTGCCTTGTCCTTGATGTTGGTTTTGTCTTGTAGTCAGGAGGCGTCGTCATCTTCTAGCGACATCCAATTTTTGAAAGAATCAGGAGTCACAACCTCAAGGGCCAAGAAAGAGGTCGAGCGTGCTCCTTCCCCTCCATTGGCGGCCCACTCCGGGCACAAATCTTCCAGCTCTCCGCATGATGGGGAGCATCGGATGGTTGCCCGGATGACTGCGCACCAATCGACTTCGGAGTCATTGGAGGATCATGTAAATGTAGGGCTTCTTCTTTTGATGTTGTAGTCGATGTTATCTATGACTTCTGCTGATCCTTTTTTGTTTTTCCTTTTGCGACAGCTTCTTGTGAAGGAAGCCGCTCACTTGGCGGAGCAGGTGCTTGCGATGGGCCGCCAGCATGCAATGCTGGAGACGCGCCATCACGTGGTGGAAAGTAAGTGCTCTGCACTTCTCCTTCTTCTGCATCATTTTTATGTAGTCGACTGATAGTCAATCCCCTTTTGTTTTGTAGCTGAACATAATGCACTTCTGCGCGACGCCACCACCATGGAGAAGACACTCGCCGTGGCTATGAAGGGTCGCGATGAGGCAATCGCGGCGCGTGACGAGGCACAGAGGCATGAAGAGGATCTGCGTGCCTCCATCGCAGCCAGGGAGAAGTTGTTCGAAGAACAACTTTTCTCGATTGCCAAGGCCCTCTCAGGTACCTTCCTTGGATATCGTTATCGTTCTCTGTTCGATTTTTTGCCGTTGGCGCTGATTTTCATGTCCATGTATGGGTTTATGTACAGATGCTGGCGATTTGAGATTTGACCCTCTGGCCCTCCACCGTGACGATTTCTTAGCGGGTGCGCTTTCAACAGTCGAGGACCGCAGTGCCGCCGTTCAAGATATGATCTCCAAGGCCAAGGGCGTGCTCGGTCGCCTCAGGGAGGAGTTGATGCCCAAGGCTGAGCTACTCGAGAACATGAACAAGCTGGTGGAGTCCTTCGGCGGGGGTGTTCCTGCAAGCTTCAAGAATTCGCACTGTGCGGCTGGCGCGTTGATGTCACTCGCCATGGTGTAGGCCCACGGAATCGAAGTTGATCCTACAACGGTTTCGAGGGCGATGCCCGTTAGCGCGGACGACCAGCAGATAGTCTTTGCTCCCTTTGCGACTGCCTATGTCAAATATGGGCCGCAGCTGATTAACACAATTGCAAAGTATTCTGAGGAGCTGCAGCGATCCAAGAAGGCGGCAAAGGCTGCGGCATCAGGGGCTGGCGGAAAGTCAGTGGCATCTGATACCGCCACGGACTCGATGAGGCCCCCGAAACCGTCTAAGTCAAAGAAGCCAATCTCTCCTCAGTAGCTTTGTAATAGTTGATTAGTTTATGTCTTTTGTCAAGGACATGCCTTTGGTGACTGTATCTGCTGATACTTTTGCCAATCTTGAATGCACTCGAATCTTTTGCCTATGTGTCGATTGGATCTTCTTATTGCTTCTTGCTTGGCTTGTGGTAGGGTACATCAAGTGATCCTTTGAGGGAACCTCAGGATTCGCCACCCTTTGATGATACTTTGGCACCACCGCGCTCCAGGGTGGATGAGATGTCGCTGCTTTCGCGACAGCGTGACCATGTGAAGCAGTTGGAGCATGAATTGCCCGTGCTCCGCGGTAACACGGATGTATGGAAGTCAAAGGCAGAGAAGGCCACCGCCCGAGAATAGTATCTGCATGGGGAGATGACGCAGCTAGGCGACCAATTTAAGTGTTAGTTTGCTTGCTCTTATCTTTTCCTCGTAGTCACTCGCAATGGTGTGCTGTCCTTATGCTTCCATTGTTGCGTTGTATAGTTGTCAATGCGCGCCATCCGCAGGATGAGAAGGATAGGATTGCTATTCGCATGCATGATCTGACCCAAGAGCAACTTCAGGAGAGTGGATACTTCTAGGTGGATCATGATCGTGTGATTGTGCTGGCGACCCTGCAGGATCGTGCATCGCGAGTGCTGCACTTTCTGAAGAAGTCGCAGTCATGCTTGAAGAACATATATCGGACGATGTTTCCACTAGATGTTGCTCCATCGAGCCTGCTGGCCCTTCTTGCCAAGTTCCAAGACCTGGCTGCGGTTCGCGAGTGTGTAAGGCAACAGTTGGTGGCTGGTGCCAAGGCCGCTCTGTCGCTGGTGCGACTGCATAGGCCTGACGTAGACGTTGCGGCAATTGCGGCTAGGCCACCTGCGCCACCAATAGGTTCTGCTTGGAATATGGTGCCACACTATCAGGCAGTGGATCGCCCAGTAGAGGAGATCGTCGATTTCTTCGAGGAGCAGACCAATGTTCTTTTGTTGCAGTAGTAGCTTAGTTTGTATCATGCACATAAGTGTACCAATGTTGTAAAGTTCGTATATACATTGTGTATAATTGACTGTCGATTATGTATAAAGAGCTTGTTAGTGTGTGAGTGCGTTGTACTATGCGACTCCTTTTCGTTAGCCTGGCCATGCGCTTATCTTGGTCCCTTGTCAACCTGTCAGGTGTGTTGCAACTGGGTTGATGTGTGTCAAGGGTTTTCGATTGATGTGCCAGCTACTCAGGATATCGCGTTTTAGTTCGTAGAACAGATGTGTATAGGGTGGCGCAGCCCCCGAGTGGATAAGTTGTGAAAAAATAAAGGAGAACACAGAGTTTTGGGGCACTTAGCTTTATTTATTCGTGAGACAGTACGAAGTACAATGTGTGGTTAAGTAGCCTTGGCTGAGTGCCTTATTCATGATGTAAAAGTAAAAACGACTAAGGGTAGAAGCATCGCAGCTGCGTGACATTCCAAGGGTTGGAGTATGTGACTCCTGTCTCTAAATCTTGAAGGCGGTAGGCGCCACCTGGGATTACTTCTGTAATCACGTATGGTCCCTCCCAGGGGGACTCGAGCTTGAGATGTCCTTGCTGCTTTAGTCGTAGGACCAGGTTGCCTTCGACGAAGGATCTGGGGCGTAGCCTCCTACTGTGGTAGTTGCGCAAGTTCTGCTGGTAGATCGTTGATCTTTCCGCGGAGATTTCCCTTGCCTCGTCAAGGAGGTCGACGGAGTCTTCGAGTGCAAGAGATGACTCCTGTTCGCTGTAAGCGACCACACGTGGCGCCTTGTACCGTACCTCAGCGGGTAGCACCGCTTCAGCCCCGTGCACCATAAAGAACGGGGTGTAGCCCGTAGCACTGTTTGGAGTTGTGTGTAGGCTCCAAAGTACTGATTGCAATTCGTCTGGCCAGCAGCCCGCGGCTTGTTCGAGTGGCCGGAGGAGTCGCTTCTTAATGCCGCCGCAGACGAGCCCGTTCGCCTTTTCGACCTGACCGTTCGTCTACAGATGTGCTACCGAGGCGTAGTTGATGTTGATTCCTAGATTCTCATAGAATTCTTGGAACTCCTTGGATGTGAAGTTTGTTCCATTATCTGTGATGATGCTGTGTGGCACTCCGAAGCGGAAGACGATGGACTCGAAGAACTTGACTGCGTTGTGCCCCGATTGATTGGTCACTGGCATGGCCTCTATCCACTTGGTGAACTTGTCGACTGCCACCAGGAGGTAGACGTAACCTCCTCGTGAGGACTTGGGGATCTTGCCGACCATGTCGAGTCCCCATTGCGCGAAGGGCTAGGCCAATGAGATTGGCCGGAGCTCTGCGCTAGGTGCGTGCGGTTTTTCCGCGAATCGTTGACATGCGTTGCATTTCTGGACGATGTCCTTGGCGTCGCACATGGCCGTAGGCCAATAGAACCCAGACCGTAGAGCTTTGGCCACGAGGGCACGACTGCCAGCGTGGTGTCCGCAGGTTCCCTCATGGATGTCGAGGAGAACAACTCTTCCATCAGCCGCGGAGACGCATCGCTAGAGTACTCCTGTGATGCTGCGCTTGTATAGTTTGCCGTTGATGACAGCGAATGCCTTGGATCACCGTGCGATGTGCCGAGCATCAGTCGGATCATCCGGTAGCCTTTTGCTGAGGAGGTACGTGATGTATGGCTGATTCCACGATGATTCGATCACCATGACGCTCATTGGTCTTTTGAGTCCTGTATCCAGCTCCAGGTCGTCGAGTGCCATTGGCTCATTGGGTGGCATAGCCCCTGAGTCCGTTGCTGTGCTTGTTTTCTTCTCTGCTGCCTTTGGCTTGATGGAGCGTTCGTAGATGCGCTCGAGAAATACCCTAGGTGGTATGGGGGCGCAGGTGGAGCCTATGTTGGCGAGTGCGTCCACCTCTTCATTGCTTTCGCGGCCTACGTGTCGTAGCTCGCAGCCGTCAAAGTCCCCTTCGAGTGTGTCGTAGAGGTCGCGGTAGGCGATCATGTTGTCGTTTAGTGCGTCGCACTCATGCATTGTTTGGTTGACGACCAACTTGGAGTCGCCGTATATAATGAGCCTTTTGGCGCCGCAGGCTTTTTCCATCCTCATCCTGTGTAGTAGGGCCTCGTATTCAGCTTCATTGTTGGAGGCGGTGAACTACATCCGCAGGATGTACTTCAGCTTGTCCCCTTGGGGCGATGTCAATATGACACCTGCACCTGCTCCGTCCTTCCGCTTGGACCCATCGAAGTGCATTGTACAGAGGTAGGACATATCTGGTTTGTCAGGGAGCTGGTTCTCCATCCAGTGCACGAGGAAGTCAAGAAGAACTTGCGACTTGATTGCGTCGCGCTTCTCGTATATAATGTCTCTTGGAGACAATTCTATCCCCCAAAGCACGACTCGTCCCGTGGCGTCAGGGTTATTGAGGATATGCCCCAACGGGGCATCGTTTACCACCACGAGTGGGTGTTGCCAGCTTCTGGTAGTGCGATTACCGCTGTTTTGTTGGCGTGAGGACCTCGCTGAGGTAGTAGACTAGGCGTTGTACCCTGTGGACTTTGTTTTCCTCGGCTCGCTCGACGACGAGCACTGTGCTGACCACCTGGTTGGTAGCGGAGATATATAGCAGAAGTGGTTTCCTTTCTTGTGGGGTCACTAGTACTGGCGAGGTGGATAGCAGGTGCTTGAGGTCTTCGAATGCTTCATGTGCTTCATTGGTCCATTCGAACTTTTCAGCTTTGCGGAGGAGTTGGTAGAAGGGCAGTGCCTTTTCACCCATCCGACTGATGAACTGACTCAGGGCTGCGATTCGCCCAGCCAGCTGCTGAACACCCCTTATGTTTTTCGGCTTCTCCATGGCAAGTATGGATTTTATTTTCTTCGGGTTTGCCTCGATTCCCCTCGCGGAGATGAGGTATCCGAGTAGTTGCCTAGATGGGACGCCAAAAGGCGCATTTGTCCGGATTGAGCTTGATCCGGTAGCGGTCGAGGTTGGCAAATGTTTCGCGCAAATCGTCGATTAGGGAGGCTTCCACCTTGGTCTTGATTATTATGTCGTCGACATAGACTTGAATGTTGCGACCAAGTTGGTCCTTGAGGCAAGCCTGCATGCACCGCTAGTAGGTGGCTCCTGCATTTTTTAGCCCGACAGGCATTGTGTTGTAGCAGAACACACCGAAGGGCGTTGTAAACGCTATTTTTATTGATCTTCCTCCTTCATTCGAATCTGATTATAGCCTGAGTAGGCGTCGAGGAAGCAGAGGCGCTCGCATCCCGCGGTGGAGTCGATGATCTGGTCGATTCACGGTAACGGGAAGTGATCCTTTGGATAGTGCTTATTCAGAGAGGTGAAGCCCAGGCACATCCGCAGGATATCCGTGTCCTTTTTTGGTACTAGCACCGTGTTGGCGAGCCAAGTGCTTTCCTTGATCTCGCGTATGAATTTGGTGTTGAGGAGTCTGTTGATCTCCATTCCAACTGGCTTTGCTCATGGATCAGATAATCGCCGGATTGTTTGCTTGACTGGCGTTGCGTCTGGGTTGACGTTGAGTGCATGCTCGGCGAATTCCCTGGGAACTCCTGGCATGTCCGCTGAACACCAGGTGAAGATTTCCCAGTGCTCACGGAGGAATTCGACGAGCGCGAGTTCCTATGCGGGACTCAAGTTGTTGGCGATGAGGGCCGTCTTGGCGGGATCCGATGGGTGGACCTGCACTTTCTTTGTGTGCACCGATGAGTCGAAAGATAGAGCAGGCGAACTTGGCCGGCTCAGGGGAGGCAGACTGTTGTCTGTCGACTCCTTTAGTCTCGCGAGTTCTTCCTGCATGCCGAAGGATTGGGAAATTCTATTGAATTCCCTGTCACAGCTGTCTGACCTCTCGAAGCTCCCGTTGACTATGATGACGCCGTTGGGACCCGGCATTTTCATCTGCAGGTAGGCATAGTGTGGTACTGCCATCAACCTAGCGAACACGACACGTCCGAGGATGCAGTGATACTGTGAGGGCCAGTCGACGACCTCAAAGTCGATGCGTTCGCGCCGAAAGTTTTTCGGCGTGCTGAAGATAACGTCGAGGTTGATTTTGCCCAGGGGATATACGCCTTTTCCTGGGATGATGCCGTGGAATGTTGTGTCCGAGGATTCTAGGCAAGTCAGAGGGATCCTCATTGCTCGCAAGGTACTCGTGAATATAAGGTTGATGCCGCTTCTGCCGTCCATGAAGACGTGGCTCATGTCGAAGCCTCCGATTTGCACCTCGAGTACAAGGGGGCAATGTCCTGGACGATGTACTTGAGGCGGATGATCGCGTTTGTCGAAGGTGATGCAGAACTCGCTTCCGCTGAGGTACTCAGTGGTAGCTGGTGGCGAGTTTGTGGCCAAGTTGACTTGGCGAGTGATGGCCTTCTACACCCTATTGGAGGGGCGTCCCTTTTGGATCATCATGGTACCCATGGCCCTTGGGTAGGGTTCGCCTCCCTGGTGCTGGTCCGGTGCAGCTTCGTTTGGGAGCATTCCAGGTGGCGGTGGCGGAGCGCCATGTGCCACGACGCCTAGAGCGGCTCCATAGCCTCTTTCGACTATGTTGCGATTCATCCGAGCTAATCCTTCATGTAGTTTGAGGAACTCGCGATAGTCCTTGAGGAGGTGGCTGAACTTCTTCTTTCCATCATGCTTCTCGATGTAGAAGTGCACCGTAGATGGCCCAGACAGTTTGTCTTCAATGGATGTCGCGGGTGCCTCATCACGATTGCGGCGTTGCCACACTTGCGTGGTCTTCCCGGAGTCGCGGTATCCACCACTGTGGTATCCGCTGTTGCGGTTGTCATCGCATCTGTCGGCGTAGCCGGTTGCGACCATGTTGACATCGTCGCGATCATCGTAGTATTGCATGTGACGTTTGCCTCGGCGGTCGCATCTGCGCTCGAGTTCTGCCTCCTTGTCGGAGTGAGCACGATTTTTCATCGAATCTTCTCCGTCGGCCCACCGATTCGCGATTTCCATCAAGTGGTCGATGGTCTTGGGCTTTGAGCGTCCCAGCTCCTCCCTGAGCTCTATGCGGTGGACACCGCCGTTGAATGCGTCAATCGCGCGATCCTCCGAGATGTTTTTTGCGGAGTTCTTGATGATGGACCACCTTTGGATGTAGGAGCGTAGCGATTCGCCCGATCTTTGCTGGCAGCATCTCAGCTCTTCAATTGATGTAGGCCGCTTGTACGTGCCTTTGAAGTTGCACACGAAGCTGTAAACCAGCTCATCCCAACTGCGAATGGATCCGCGTGGGAGGTTGTTGAGCCATGCTCGGGCGGCGCCTTGCAGCTATAGTTGTAAGCATTGCATGGCCGTGCTTCGACTTCCTCCATGGAGCCTAACGGAGGAGATGTGGTCTTCCAGCCAGATCTTTGGGTCCTATAGGCCGTCAAACTTCGGGTTTTCCATTGGGAGTTTAAACCCCTTGGGCTTTCGCTTTTGCCTGATGGCCCTGCTGAAGCATCTGGTGCCACAGAGTTCCACATCCTCGTCTTCTGAATCAGTTGACCGAGCACGTCGCGCCCTTGATTTGTCAATCTTGCACTGCGTGAGGTCGTCCCTCGCATCATAGTCGTGGTCGTGTCGCCGTGAGCGGCGACGTCGAGACAGGTCATGATTGTCGTCGCTGGATGAGGGCGAGGAGTAGCGCTTTGCTAGCGCTTTGCCTTTTTTCTGCTCCGGTGTTGGCTCCTTGTCGAGGGCAGCTTCGACTAGTCCCAAGCCCGCGATCGTAGATCGATGCATAGCGGCTCGGGGATCTCGAGCTGGCGGCTGATTGTTGAGGAGGTACATGGTGGCTGCGGTCACCGTGGCCTGCGGCGTCTTGGGGACCACATTGCCCCGTGTATCGACTATCATAGAGCTGAAGTCGAGGACCTTTGCATCTTCTATGCGCTCTTGCTCGGTGAGATGGGCCATCCGAGATCGCCTCTTGTTTGCGAGGTACTCGTTGCCCTTTGAGGAGGATCCTCCGTGGGAGGAGAGCCCAGCACGTCGAAGGCTCGACTCGTCTGCCGCCTTTTTGCGCGCCTCGAGTTGCGCGATTGTTTGCACTTGGCGCTTGAATTCTTCCTTCAGGAGCCAATGGTATCCCATTAGCAGTTCTTGTGGAGATCCGAAGGGTAGAGGGGTGCCTCGTAAGGCCTCGCGGCAGCAAGCCCACTCCTGCTCGTTGAGCCTGATCGCGATGCGTTCGCCGGTTTGCTCGTTTGTTATGGTCGGAGGCTCGACTGCTCCTCCATTGTTGACGGGGATGCGATTGCCGCTGTTGCCGCCGTTGCCACCATTGCCGCCATTGCCATCGAGAGGCGGGTCAGTTTCGTTACCGCGATTGGCCGTGTTGTCGCGGTTGGTGGAGGTGTCGCCTGCATTGATGACAGCGCACATGAAGTGATTGGGGAAGCTGCTGCTCCCGCAGCTCTCAGATCCGGAGCCGTAGGCTCCATCTTCAGTTGCCAGATCGCACAAATCGGAGTCGCGACTGCTGTCGCTGATTGTGATCTCGACTATTGTCGGGGCGTTGACCTTACTGAGGGTGCCGATCGATGGAGGGAACCATGATGCTGGGGCAATCGACAGCATCGTCGGCTGGTCAGGCATGCGGAGCGTGCCCATCTGACCAACCTAGAAGCGGAAGCTCCCGATTGCCAGGCTGATTCCGTCGCCCACGGACTCGAAAGCCGGGCGAGTGGCCGGCGTGTGGACTATGAAGTCGAACGCGCCGAAGAGCTGGCGAATCTCCGCTATTGCGGAGTTGTAGATTGCGGTTGATGGGGCCGAAGAAGCCGCAACATTAGCACTCCCAATTCCCATAGACGATACCAATTGACGAGGGTTTAACTCATCAATGCCCATTGTTATGGACTTGGGTTTTGGAGAAGGAGGGAGCGCTGGAGACATCTATCGGCTAGCAAACAAGCACACAGGGGACTTGAAGATTTACCCAGGTTCAGGCCTCGTAGAGGTCCCTACTCCTGCTTGTCTGCTCGTGGAATTATCAAGGGAATCGAAGATTACAATGGTGCGCAGATGCAATCTGGCGAGGGTTGTGGAAACTAGGGTTGCGTGTGTCCTCCTCGCCGCCCCCTCCTAGCCTTTATATAGATAGGCTAGGTCTCGGGTAGCAGGTCGAGTTGGTTACAAGTTAGGGTTTTCCCCTTTGAACTTTCTATCTTTAGCTTCTTGTTCTTCAAGCAATCGAGAGTCCGTAGGTTACTCGAGTTCTTCATTTGGGCCTTGGCGACACCGTGGACCTTTATGTATTCAGGCCGTATATACCAAGCTCGAGTACCTATAGGGTATGCCGATATCACTATCAGTAGAATATTTCTAGATGCTAAGAATGGAAAAGCAGATCCAACGGTTAGCAATGTTTGGATTTGCCAGTCTTGATCCAACGGCCAATGTTCAAATAAGTTAATCCCTTCACCATGTAGTGGTGGTATGCATGGTATTGTAAGAGATAAGAGACAATATAAAGGTACGATAAGAAGTACTGCGAATGGACGATCTAATGGTAGGTCTCGTACGAGCGAGGTGCTTTGAGAGTTAACACGGTGGGTAGAATTACAATTTACAACAAGGACCTCATAAAAAATGAAAATTGCATCCAAGTCCATGCATTTAGAACAAGGACGACCCTGAAACTGAACCATGAAGTTTGTGTTTTGAGCTAGAGGTTTACGCATACTAGCGGTCATCATGCTAAAGACTATTAGTAGAATCTTTCTATATGCTAAGAATGGAAAAGATGATCCAACGGTTAGTAATGTTTGGATTTTCCAGTCTTGATCCAGCGGTCAATGTTCAAAGTTAATCCATATACTATATGTAGTGCGTGGTATGGTACAATATTGTAAGAGATAAGACAAGATAAAGATAAGATAATAAGAAGTACTATGAATGGCCGATCTAATGGTTGGTCTTGTAGGTGCGATGTGCTTGAGAGTGAACACGGTCGGTGGAAGTACAAGTTACATATCAAGGACCTCATAAAAAATGAAAATTGCATCCAAGTGCATGCATTTAGCACAAGGACCCTAAAACTGAGCAATGGAGTGTGTGTTTTGAGGTTTGCGCATACTAGCTTTAATCGTTCTCATCAAGACTATTAGTAGAATCTTCTAGATGCTAAGAATGAAAAAGAAGATCCAACAGTTAGCAAAATGTTTGGATTTGCGAGTCTTGATCCAACTTGTCGTCAAAACTCTCGTTGGATGGTTTCTCATATATTAATTGTGACCCTCGATGGGTACCTCCAAAATATTTTTTGTAGAACTTTCACAGTAACCTAAAATTACATATACTAGTTCAAATTTGGCCTATTTTCGATAAAAAGGCATAAAGTCATTCAAGTGGGTGGACTTAGGTAGGTAGTTTTGAATTGGATCCATATCACCAATCGTGACCGATTGGGCTGTTAGATCCAATGGTTCAGAGTAGTTGGATTCGTGTTACACAGTATCTAGAGCAAACTCCACCATGTTCTAGAATCATCATGTCCCCCTTAACCACCCCCAGCAAAAAAATTGATAACACAGCAGGTTGTATTCTCAATATGTGTAGATAGTTATTATTAATATATTTAATGTATGCCTTTTTCTCTAACAAGACTATTGGTTAATAACAACTTAATGTTCGTTAAATCACATTTCATACAATATATACGAGTGTGGCACGTGCATGTGTGTGTGTATGTGTGCGTGCAAAAACTTCGGCTTGTGGCATTTATTTAGATCATTATTCTTCAGACTTCCTTTACAGAAGAGAATGATCATGACATCACTCGAAAAATTGAGAATGTCCTTTCCTGGTAGTTGAAAACTCACACCGACGAAATTGTTTACTACAAGAAGATGCACCCATCTACCTCTGAAAATACATTTAATTCAAGAGCAGTCTATCACGCTTACTTGTAGCTCAAGTCTAACTTAATTTCATTAAATTGATGCAAAATCTTAGCAAGAAGTTGAACTGTACGTATATATTATCAAAACTCTTAGTGGTTTCCCATATATTAATTGACCCCCTCCCCCCAATATTTGGGTACCTCCAAGAGAGATCTTTCATCAAACTTTCAAAGCAACCTACAATTTACTTGTGGCGGTTCAATTTGTACCTAATAATTTCAATAAATCGGAATAAAATCAATCAAATGGGTGAAGTTAGCTAGGAAGTTTGACAACTCATAAAACATGGGAAATCGTAAGTACAACATGTTGGTCCACAATATATGTCTGAAAACTTGCCTCGTGTGTCATTCAGATCCATATTCTTCAGACTTGCTTTACGGGAAAGAACAATCTCGTCATCACACTCGGAAAATTGAGAATGTTCTTTCCCGAGATAGTAGGAAACTCATACTGATGGAATTGTTTACTACAACAAGATGCACCTATAGACCTCCGAAAAGACATTTAATTCAAGAGCAATCTATATCGCTCTTACTTGTAGCTCAAGTTTGACCTAATTTAGTTAAATTGTCAAGACGCAAAATCTATCTTAGCAAGAAGTTAAACCTATTGTCAAAACTCTTGGTGTTTTATGATATATTAATTAACCCCCGATGGGTACCTCCAAAAGCTTTTTTGAAAAACTTTCAAAGCAACCTACAATTTTCTTAGACACGAGGCTAGTAAATTTCTAAGCTACGTATAGTAAGGACGTGTGTAGTGTCTAGAAGTAGCTAAGAAAACTACTTTTGGTCCAGCATTTAGAACAGAAGTGGGTCTAGACAACCATGCTAAAAATAAAAACAAACTGTTATCCACTGAATAGTGGGCCCTCCCAATTGATTCTCTTAGACATAAGTCTAGCACTAGAATCATCTTTAAGAATATTTTTATTAGCACTACCCACTCCACCGTTAAGATATATGTTTAAGACTTGACACCATGCTTGTTTTGATGTCTGGGGCCAATGGGCTCACTACCATGGGGACCCCGTTGTAATTAGTGGTCTAGTTATATCCTATAGCAGCCAATGGATGTTAGCTCTGACTCCTCTAGATCTTCCTTCTCAATGAAGCCTCGACGCTCGGCTTTGAAGGATGGTTACAAGGGCAGTAGGAGGCAACATTCCCATTGACAACGAGGTGCCTATGGTGACTTCGTCAAGCTCAAGCCCCCCCACCGGACAGTCTGAAGACACAATCTTTTGGAGGTGCTCATCGGGGTAGGATGTGTGTTCATGCGTTCATAGGGGTGAGTGTTTCTATGCATTTGTGAGCGTGTGCATTTTGTAGTGGATTTTCACAAAAATGAGAGAGATGGGCCTTCTATTTGTATTATGTTTTGCTCGGTTTTCCCAAAGTAATTGTAATGGTCACTGGTATCTACCTATATGGGCTCACAACCGGGGGCCACATTATTAGTGGTTCAATTACATCCCATAGCAGCCAACGAATGTGAGATCCAACCCCCTAGCACTTCCTTCGCCACGAAGCCTCGGCGCTCGACTTTGAAGGATGGTTATGAGGGTAGTGAGAGGCGACATTCCCGTCAATATATAGCGAGGTACCTATGGTGACTTCATCAAGCTCAAGCCCCACGGGGTCAGTCTCAAGATTCAGTCTTTCTGAAGTGCTCATAGGTGTAGGGTGTGTGTACCTGCATTCATAGGGGTGAGTGTGTGTACGCATTTGTGAGCTTCTCCATTTTTTAATGGGTTTTCGACAAAAGAGAGGGGGGCCTTTGGTTTATTTATTGAGTTTTGATTTGTTTTCCAAAAGTACTCCATGTAATTCAAGTCAAACTAGGCGAGTGATGTTTGGGGGCCCGCGGGCTCTCTAGCGCGAGCCCCAGTTATTAGTGGTTGAGTTAAATCCAATACGGAGTAGTAGCCAACGAATGTGAGGACCAGCTCCCCTACCTCTTCCTTCCCCACGAAGCCTCTGCGCTAGGCTTTGAAGGCGCGCTCTTTTTTTGAGCAATTTCGGCGGATTCAGTCATGCCGGTCTGGCGAACGACGGAGGATCTTGATGCGCAAGGTGGCCGGGTTAGGGTAAGTACGCCAGAGTTCACGGTCTCAGTTTATTTTCTTGAATTCAGCTTATGGGTTCTCTCCTTTTGGGGATTTTCTCTATTCTGCCCGTCTCGATCGACGATGTTTCCTGGGTTCAGATGCCAGCACGGATGATAGACGTGGAGTGGTACGGCATAGTTACCGATGCAGGTCTCCGGCTCTGGTACGACTACGCCCTGGCACCCCGTCGCCGCGTCGCATTCGAGGGAACGAACATGGGCCGCAGGTTCTTGGGTTGCTACTACGAATGAGAGCGCTGCATGTTCGTCCACTGAGTAGATCTACCGCACTCACTTTCGCTGCAGCACGCGATGATGTCGCTGTGGTTATAGCTCGATTTCCACGATCACCTCGAAGAGGAGGAGCAGGAGCGCCATCAGATGCATGCCGAAGAGATGGCTACAGAGTTAACGGATGTCTCCAACTCACTGCACTTAGTCGTAAATAGGATAGATGCTCTTAATTGGGTAATTAGAGCTGGAGATTAGGTTCTTAAGCAAGTATGGTCTGCAATCTAGATATTTAGCATGATCATGATGCTTTTGGTGGGTGGCTATAGATTCTACTAATAATTAAGTAATCCCCTTTTGTTTACTAGTACTCGCCATCTCATAATACTCCCACGTTAAATTACACTAGGTTAATTAATATGGAAGTAGTTGACAGTCTGCTTACAGCCTATCTAGAGTTTGTGGTTACTACTAATTGATCTGGTTCATGTGTTACTGCCATCTCTATCTATATACGAGTATCACTACATTTTTTGCACATTTGTGCACCTCCCCCGTCGCGCACCTTCTTTACATAGCAACGTCCACCTTTCCATCGCATCAGTGCAATCTCCGGTAAGTTCGCAACCATCCAGATAGTTGTTTAGGTGATTGCTATTTCAAATAGTAGATCTATATGCCACATTAGGAAGCTCGGATCACCATGGATGTATGGAATTAGTTATAAGGTCCACTGAAAATAGGTAAGTATATATTGCCAAGAAGAGTCTTATGAGGATGGGAAGCTTGCCCCTGGCTTTATTTCACAGAACAATCCTCTGCTGAGCAATGCAGATGTAATTTGCTGCATATCGTTCATAAACAGATTGTTGTTTGCTGGTGTCCTACATTGCTGAGTTCTTTAAATTATATTTTCGTTAAAGGGGAACACGCCCAATCCTTGGCATCAAATTAATGCACGTATCCTCCTTTGCATTGCAAAGTTCATGAGTTCTTTCCTAAAATTTACTGGTTTTGCTGCATTTCATTTAGCATCATGCGCATGTCCCACCCATGGAGGAGGCATTATCGAGTGACAAGTGTTTTTATGTATCCCGCTTCTTTGCTAGAATTTTAGTAACCTATGCTTTGTCCTTGAATATTTTTTCCGATAAAGAGCGCTTTTTACTTAAAATGTCCCCTAAAATATACTGATCATTTTTGTTGCATCATGATTTGCATAAACGGAGTCATTCTGACCTATTGCCACTTATTACTAAGGCCAGGGCTGCTCATGTGTTAGCTAAGAAGGCAAACCCTGAAGTACAGCCCTTTTCATGTCGGTTCTGTTTCCCATGTTTAGCAAATATACCTCTATGGTTCTTTGCCATTTGCGGTACCACTGTGGAGCTTGCACGATGTGTGCAGCTGAATTTGGATTTTTTTTCTATGAAACAAGAATTTGGTTTTTTTTGAAATGAGAATCTGGTTTAATATTTGATTTGTTATCTACAGTTTCCACCTTACTCATATTGCTCCTGGCGTAATGGTGCTGGTCACTACAAGGATTTGGCAATTGCCCGTCTTCGAGAGAAATACGAAGCTCATAGACACATGATTTCCTACCTTCAAGAGAAAGTGAAACACCAGGACGAACAGATTAGGCGCCTGAAGGAAAAAGTGTCCATATCCACTAAGCGGATAGCTGATTTGACTACATGATGGAATACATCAATTTCAGTTGCTCATGATGCTGCTATCGATTTTCAAAAGTTCGTGGCTGACAACTTAGTTCCCGAGTTTCCTGATGTGGATGGCGATGAGCTGATTGGCCAGGTGTATGACTGGATCTTGGAACAGGTGGGAATGCAAGCAAACAATCTTTTCAATTCGGCTCTAGAAGCAGATGAGACCCTGATAGAAATTCGAGATTCTCCACGCCCATACAGTCCTGATCCTGCAAAAGATGAGGAAATCTGTAAACCATATTGACCGCTCTACTTTCATTTTTGAAGGGTTTGGGTCTCTTGTAAGGATGATTGTTTGTTAAGTCAGGTATTATAACTATTTTTTTGCTCTGCTCGTGTGTGGTGTCCACGAATCTATATATTTTATGTACTATTATGACATATATATTGGACCTAGCTTTATGTGAATATATTTGGCAACAACAGTCATCTTATTCGAACTTGCGGTGGTTTTTTATCTTTCAATTTTTTTCCTTCTGAGATCTGTTAATGATGATGTTAATGGCAGTTGCGAGTGATTTGTTAGCATGTTTCTGGTAGAAAACCAAAACTTGTAGTTGTAGATTGTGGAATTTCAGGTCGATGTTTGAACCTTAGATCTTGATGTCATAGAAAGGGCAGGCTTCTACCACCTGGAATATTTTACCCAGCAATTGATTGTATCACACGAATAAGTGCACAAACTTGATGTCTATAGGTGGGAAACTGAGCAATGCAAGTGCATAAACTTATATCAGTCGTGTGGTTGCTACTATTAATACAGCCGGGGTTTCCCCTAAAAAAGCGGGGTTTGCAAAAAAAATATAGTGGGGCAAAAGTTAGATTCAAGTTCGAGGAAGCTCAGTCGTGTGCCCCTCGACCCCATCATCATCTTCTCCGCCTGGCCGCCCTCCCTCGACCGGACCATCTCTGCCGCTCCACCATTGAACACCACCACACCGCCGTTCGCTGGTATGTACGTCCCCAACCTCCAGCCATTACGGGCTTTCTGAAGGATAGATTGCATTTATTTTTGGGCATTGCCAGCTAAATAAGCTGGTGGCGTTTACATGAAATGGAATCGGTGTTGGCAGATGCATTTGCTGCCTCAACGGATGCTTGTAAAGCAGAGGTGGATGATGAAGCAGCACCAGCGGATACATGTGAAACGGATGCGGAGGCCGATGCTTGTACCGCATCGGAGTCTTGGGCAGTGTTGAGTGATGCTTGGAAAGTGGTGGAGGTGTGGTCGAAATCCTCATCAGCTGCTGCTGGCACAAATTCGTCTATGTTGGCTGCCGCTGCCAAAGCGACGGCTGTGTGGGATGCTAGGAATGCATCAGCTCGTGGTCGTGCTTCTTCAGCGTCAACGACTGTGGCTCGTCATTCATCGGCAGCGCCTACTCCATCTTCTTAGAACTCGTCGACCCCATTGTAAGTTCTGCGTTGGATTTTGTCTCCCTGACTTCCTCCCTCTTTTGTGTATTCTGCTCCGGGGTTTTCTCTGGATACAGTGGATATTAGTTTAAACTAGTAGTACTAGGAACATAAAAATCTATTTAATCACAAACTAGTGATCTGAATGGGATGAAACTTTCACTGGATTCAAACCTAGGCACCGATGATTTACTGATTTTTTGTCAATTTTTTTTGAATAGTTTTACTTTTTAGTTCACAATCTTAGCTACTGTCATACATTTGATCTAAGATGGAAGGTGGATCCTGGGACAAGTCACCGTGAGACTTGGGTTCACCAAGTCACTAAAGCTGCGTCCGTTTTTCTCCCCTTCTTTATGATAAAACCAGAAAATTCAGGTGGGGGCCATTCTGTCCTCCCCGGTGACCTAAAAAAAGTTCTTCATTACCTTTGCCTAGTTCCAACATGCTGAAGCATTTTGCGGTGCTTTCGTACTACTGTGCTTGATTCCTTATGCTGTTTAGGTTATTTTGTTGATAGACTCTGCTTTTTAGGTAGTTTTTCAGATGCGTGCAGTTTAGGAAATTTCGATGATAAATTTTCCTATCAAATTGTATGATGCATTGTGGTGTTTACTTAATTCTTTTTTCGGGTTGTGCATTGTGCATTGTGTTGTTTTCTTAATTCTGATGATGCACTTGTGCTATTCGCATCTTCCAACCAGCTTTGGTGGAAGAACATATGCAACAATCAATGACTTGTCAGGCGATGTATTTGGTCAGATTCTTGTCAGGATTCCTCCACACCCATCCTGCATACTAAGGGCATCAGTCACCCAAAAATGTTGGATGGACTTCATGGGAAGCAACAATTTCAAAAGGCTAACCGTGTCACATAACAGAGGAATGCTATTACTTGGGTTTTTCACAAACAGCTCCGAGGACGCTCGATTTTTAACAGATCATAATCTTGACGAATCCATCTTCCAGAAGCTGAGCAGGATGGTGGAAGTACATAAAGCTTACAAACCATATGTACTCGGATGTCGCAATGGTAGGGTGATACTTCATTATCCGCAAGGGTCTAACATGATAAAGTCCTGGGATCCAATAAGTGGAAGTGAAACAGTGATACCAGAACCACCAATTTGGCGGAGACGTGAGTATGATAGCGGCACAATTCTCTGTTCAAGAAATCATGGGCAATTGTCTTCACACTATTGCAGCAATTTCTAGGTTGTTTGGATAGTAACCAATGGTAACCAAGCACTAGTGCAGAGGTACTCATCAGAGTTAGGAAAATAGGAGGACTGGATTGAACCTCCTGAGATGCTGGCTAAGATTGATCGCAGACCGTCAAATCTCATAGGGGACATTTTGTACTGGCCAACAATGACAACAAAACTCTGTTATATTGAGTGCCCCCAGGAGACACATGATATTTCCAGACACAATTTTGTTATCGCTAAGGGGCATAATGGAGATGTTGCCCTTGCGGTTATAAGAGACTTCACTCTAAACATGTGGTCCAGTGCAAGATCATCAACAGGCAAATGCGAAGCTTGGGTGCCTCATATAAAGGTTGAGTTGGATACTCTCCTTGGCCTTGAGAAATCATGGGCATATGGTGGGAAATATGAAGTACGGTTACTCTCCGCATTTGAGGACAGAGAAGTGTTGGTTATATGGGCGAAGGAGGGAGTATTCGAATTAGATCTCAGCAATATGAAGTCTAAGAAGTTAAGATCTAGTAAATGTTGGTGTACTATACATCCCTACACTATGACACCTGGTTAGTGCAGTCATTCATGTGCAACTCTTGCATTTTTGTACACCTATGATTTTTTTGATCATTTTGTTCATTTCCTTCAGCAAACGACATGATTCAGAGTGCTAAATCAAAGAAACAAAAAGGAAGTCTTGTCAGCAACACAACTTATTCAGACTGCAACATCGAGGAGATCAAAATAACACTCGGATGAACAAGCAAGGCTTGCTTGGGCAAGCATGTGTTTTCCCAGGTTGTGTTATTTGGAGATGTAGTATGATATTTGTTTGTTTTGGTAGATGATAGAATTGTGGCGGCACCTTTGTTTGTGCTGCAGTCATAGCGGCAGGGGCTAGAATATTAAAGCTGTCTGTTCGTTTTG
Source organism: Avena insularis (assembly GCA_023614405.1). NCBI lineage: Eukaryota > Viridiplantae > Streptophyta > Magnoliopsida > Poales > Poaceae > Avena > Avena insularis. Next base: position 240,704,034 of record CM042696.1, read on the forward strand.
GGTGCCTATGTGTGTCTGATAAAACATTGTTTATATGATGAAATGGTGTTCTCTATATAGCAGTATATGCGTGATGAAATCTTGTTTTATTTGTTCTACATATACTTAAGCTGGTCTTTGTGTTTTGATAGTATGATGTAGTAGGAGTATTTGTTTCGTAGCAGGCATTTTATTTGATCTGAATTAGTATTACCATTTAGTTAGTGCTTCCTATAGAAGAGTCTGTGTCGACACCTAAATAATTAGTAGACCTTGGTTGCACACCATTTTCACATGCTTGAATCAGAGCTACTTCAAACATTTGTTTGTTGTTATGTTAAACAAACATTCTTGTATCGGAGGTCTGCATTTTCATACGTGTGGTAGATAATCACTCTCCCTGACATGGATCCCTAAAATAGAGGGACAATGACCTATTTTTTTAATTATTCTTTCGACGATCTCTAAATTCAAAATCACTATCGACCGCCAAAACCTAGCGCCTACCCCGTTTGAATCGGAGGCATCAATTGATATGAGTCTCGCCTTAAATTCCTGACCAGATGGCATTAGACCTACACAACCTTTTTTCTAGTAATATAATAAAAACTTGGCCGACATACAAATTCAAAATAGTAATCGAGCGGGAAAATAACCCACCGACCCCGAAGCACTTCGCACCCCTCTGTTTCAAACATTTTCAGTCAAAATCACCCACCGAGGTAGTACCATTTTTATATTATTACATGGATGCTAGCCAAATTTAAAATCTGAGTCAAGCGGTAAAATTTACCGCCTACGTTGTGTGTCCAAGTTTCTGTGCAAAAAAATGTTTATGGATGGTCAGTTGATGCGACTTTCAGCCTTGAATTCCTAGACAGATAGCGTACGGTCTACTGCCTTTTTTCTATCAGTAGATGGAGGCTATCCAAATTCAAAATCTCAATCGAGCGGCAAAATCACCCACCTACCAAGCATTTCCCGCCCCACCGTTTCAAAAACTTGGAGCCAAAATATCCCACCGACCGGGGAGTACCATTTTTCTATTATTATTATTAGATGGGCACAAGCCAAATTCAAATTCTCAATCGAGCGGCAAAACAACACACTGACCTTGAAGCGTTTCGCGCGCTTCCGTTTCAAAAACTTCAGAATTTAAAATTCCGAATCTATCCATTGTTCAGACGACAAATGGGCATGCTAAAGTCGATAGCTCGGGGGCACGATTGTAATTATTTTTTCTGCTCACCTCTATGGTCCCGATTCCCCCAGTTTTTCCCATCGGTCCTCCCAAAAATCCCAAGCTCCTCTACCCCTCCACGACCACCGTGCGCACCGACTTGAGCTGCGGTCTCGTGCACCGCCGCGCAACCGCTTCACCGACGCTCACCCACCAGATCTAGGAGCTGCGGTGTCGTTCACCATGCCGATGGCGTCATTGACCGCTCAAACTCTGCTTCCACGCTGCTGAAAGCTACCCAACCGTACCGGATCTGCTTCACCGGTGTCCACCGGGCCTGATCTAGTTCAAAGAGTTCCATGTCCACTGCTCCAGACCAACTGCATGGCCGTCGCCATTTACTTAAGCGGATCTGCCTCAGCGATGCTCTCGTCCACCACTTTCAAGCCGGCATCGACAACCCAAGATCTGCTTCCTCGACGCCAACAGCCACCGCAACCACAACACCCTCGGTGACCTGGACGTCACTCGCATGGTATCGACCATGCTTAGACGCCTCTTCGACCAAGGTTAACCAAATCTCCAACCCGTTTTTGTTTTGTCAGCGGTATAGCAGGTTCAAGCCTGTCGTAGTGAACTGCATTTTTGTAATTGTGCTAGTACATACAAGTCACTAGGCACACCTATTCTTCGTGCTAGTACATGCAAGGTCATTAGACATGTTGGTTTGCATTTGCTGCTCTACAAATTTCAACTCATGCACATGTCTGTTATTTTGTCATGCACATGTTCTTAGCTACTCCATACACTAGTAATTACCTGCTACCGTGTAATTCTTGCAAAATCTATAGTCAATGGAAATATTAGTGTGGATTCCCTGCTCTACAGTAGTTGAATCTATCTGGTTCATCTCGCGATCAGTTCCTGCTATTATTTCCTCCTTGGCATTGTTCTGCTATGCTGTAGTAGCCGTTTAAACTCTTCATACCAATTTGATTATAATTTTGTTGTTGCCCTAATGCCATCTGGTTCTTCAAAAGCTACATCACTAACTATTTCATTTTTCTTGCATAGAGCTCAAAATGGAACAATGAACATGTTGGTTTGCATAGCCTATTCTATAGGTTCACAAGGGATGCCATTACTTCCTTATCTGGTGCTGGTTCGTCCTGAGCAACGACATAACTGTCCTTTACTATGTAGTTCACTCGTGGTTTGTATTCCTATTCTAGAATTTCTCTTATGATGCCATTATAATTTCTATCTGGTTGATTTTTAGCTATGACAGTACCTACATGCCATTGTGTATCTCACCGCAAATTCCGAGTCATCCAGCGACTCTTTGCATTCCAGGAGATGCCACTATTTCCATATATATTTGCTGAAATTCTAAGAAACACTTTGTTTGATTGCTCATTTCATTCTAGGCACACTTGTCTAATGCTTGTTTGTTACATTTCTGAGTTCACGAGCGCCATTATATCTCGTGATCCGTTCTGGGTCTGGTTCGTTCTAAGCACGACATAACTATCCTCTACAATATATAGTTCATTCATGGTTTGCATTCCTGCTCTACAGGTTCTCGTATGATGCGGTTATAATTTCTATCTGGTTCATTCTTCGCTATGACAGTAACTGCATGCCATTTTGTGGATCAGCGCAAATTCCGAGTCACCCAACGTCTCTTGCATTTTAGGTTATAGAACTGCTTCCATATATATTTGTTCAAAATGACCTGGCTAGTTTATATCTGCTGAAATTCTAAGCCACAGACACACATTTTTTGATTGCTCGTTTCACGGTAGTCACACTTTTTTAATGCGTGCTTGCTTGTCATGTTTGTTTGACGTGTTGGTCAATAATTGAACCATTGAACAGTTGTAAACTCTAGTTCATAGCTCCTCTCATATCAGTCAAATGAGTAGTTTGTCTTATTTCATGTATTAACTTGTTATTACTTAGTTTCAGACTGCAATTATTGCTAGTCCCACCAAAGAGGGGCTACAAGATCATGTCTCTCCAATGTAGATATCACACTCAATGGAATATGCAAGTGATCGATTGAGAAAGCAAATTGAGGACTCTGCTATCAACTTGATTGTCAACTAAAATGCCGATTTGTCTTTCCCCTGAGTTGATAATATGTAATAATTTTAAGAAGTTTGCAGCTGATGTAATATCTAGATAACTCGCGTAGGCCATGTAGGTATTTAGTTGACGCCGTCCACACATTCCGGTAGTTGTTACGGTAACTACGCCAGGCATGTCGATTAGGGAACAATACCTTGCTTTGTTATTGACCCATCGTGTATTCGGCCGACGATAAACAGTAAAAAATGCTATATTATTATACACGTTTTATGATATTGGCATCGGCTTCAGAAATGATGAAACTGTAAAAGGCCGTAAACGTAACAGGCAAATCCGCATGTGGTAACAAGCCGCAACAGTAACATGCCATAACAGTAACAGGCCGTAACAGTAACATGTCATAACAGTAGCATGCCAGAACATAAACAACCCATTACAGTAACAGGCAAGAAATTGCAAAAATCACAGAATAGTAACATGCCAAAATTGTAGCGGGCCACAACAGTAAAGGCCGCAACAGTAAAAGGCCAGAACAGTGACGAGCCTGAATAGTATGGGTCGAAAAATTTCTAGACGAGGGTAGTAACATGCCGACAAATTTACCAGGCTAGAGAAGTAAAAGGCCGTTTGTGGGCCTAAAAAGCTAAAGACCAGAACAATAAAAGGCCAGAACAGTAACATGCCAGAACAGTAACGGACCATCTCAGAGAAGGGTCGTCAGTAGGCAGTCGACCATGGGCTGCGATAACAGTGATGGGCTGACCATCGGCCTTATGTTTATAGGAGCAACTTGGCGCAGGCTGCTAATGGGCCACACAGTGTTGGACCAACATGGGCCTTCTATAGGCTGAAATAGAATGGGTCACTGCTGGCTGCATTTTTGGGCCCATTTCAAACAGTGCAGGACAAAACAGTAATAGGCCATCTTATTATTGGGCTCCCCTGATGGGCCGACCCAGTTAGTATTTAGCAGGCCTTGGCTAGGCATGGCTTCTGCCACGGCTTCTATTTCCGTTAACGGTGGTAACTGGACCCTAACGGCGTCTGCCACCTGGCAGTTTGCATTACGTCAGCAGTCAGCGCGGCTGGCGAACAGATCTACGATGAAACAAGATTTCATGGATGAAGGGTGCGATCCGCGACGGTCGAAAAAAACCGTGGTTAATTCATTTGTGACGGGGTTTTACCAAAAAGGCCATCCGTCACGGAAGACTCTTTAGCCATGAAAAATGGGCCTTTAACCACGAAAATCGTCCGTTGTAAAAGCCAACTTTTCTTGTAGTGCCACATGGATCCACCAGTGTCATTGCATGTGTGTTCTTTTCCTAAAAAACCACTAGAGTCGTTGCATGTGTGTACTTTTCATAAACCACAACTAGAGTCATTGCATGTTTGTTCTTTTCATAAACCACATGGATCCACCAAAGTCATTGCATATGTGTTCTTTCCATAAACCACAACTAGAGTCATTGCATGTGTGTTCTTTTCATAAACCACCACCAGGGTCATTGCATGTATGTTCCTTTCCTAAACCACATGGATCCACCAGTGTCATTGCATGTATGTTCTTTTCCTAAACAACCACTAGAGTCATTGCATGTGTGTACTTTTCATAGACCATAACTAGAGTCATTGCATGTTTGTTCTTTTCATAAACCACATGGATCCACTAGTGTCATTGCATGTGTGTTCTTTTCATAAACCACCACTAGATTCATTCCATGCGTGTACATTCCATAAACCACATGGATCGACCACGGTCATTTGCATGTGTGTTCTTTTCATTAACCACCACCAGTGTCATTGCATGTGTGTTCCTTTCCTAAACCACATTGATCCATCAGTGTCATTGCATGTCTTTGCATGTGTGTTCTTTTCCTAAACCACCACTACTGTCATTGCATCTGTCTTCTTTTCCTAAACCACCTCTAGTGTCATTGCATGTGTGTTCTTTTCATTAACCACCACCAGTGTCATTGCATGTGTGTTCCTTTCCTAAACCACATTGATCCATCAGTGTCATTGCATGTCTTCGCATGTGTGTTCTTTTCCTAAACCACCACTAGTGTCATTGCATGTGTGTTCTTTTCATAAACCACAACTATATTCATTGCATGTTTGTTCCTTTCATAAACCACATGGAACCACAACTAGAGTCATTGCATGTGTGTTGTTTTCATAAACCACCACTAGATTCATTGCATGTGTGTTCTTTCCATAAACCACATGGATCCACCAGAGTCATTTGCATGTGTGTTCTTTTCATAAACCACCACCAGTGTCGTTGCATGTGTGTTAATTTTCTAAATCACATGGATCTACCAGTGTCATTGCATGTGTGTTCTTTCCTAAACCACCACAAGTGTCATTGCATGTGTGTTATTTTACAAGACCACATGAATCCACAAGTGTCAATGCATGTGTGTCCTTTTCGTAAACCACCACTAGAGTCATTGCATGTTTGTTCTTTTCCTAAACCACAAATAGAGACATTGCATGTGTGTTCTTTTCCTAAACCACCACTAGAGTCATTGCATGTGTGTTATTTTACTAAACCACATGGATCCACCTGCATGTGTGTTCTTTTCCTAAACCACCACTAGAGTCATTGCATGTGTGTACTTTTCATAAACCACAACTAGAGTCATTGCATGTTTGTTCTTTTCATAAACCACATGGATCCACCAGTGTCATTGCATGTGTGTTCTTTTCCTAAACCACCAATATATTCATTGCATGTGTGTTCTTTTCATTAACCACCACCAGTGTCATTGCATGTGTGTTCATTTCCTAAACCACATGGATCCACCAGTGTCATTGCATGTCTTTGCATGTGTGTTCTTTTCCTAAACCACCACTACTGTCATTGCATCTGTCTTCTTTTCCTAAACCACCTCTAGTGTCATTGGATGTGTGTTCTTTTCATAAACCACTTGGATCCACCAGAATCATTGCATGTGTGTTCTTTTCATAAACCACAACTATAGTCATTGCATGTTTGTTCCTTTCATAAACCACATGGAACCATAACTAGAGTCATTGCATGTATGTTCTTTTCATAAACCACCACTAGATTTATTGCATGTGTTCTTTCCATAAACCACATGGATCCCCCAGTCATTTGCATGTGTGTTCTTTTCATAAACCACCACCAATGTCATTGCATGTGTGTTCCTTTCCTAAACCACATGGATCCACCAGTGTCATTGCATGTCTTTGCATGTGTGTTCTTTTCTAAACCACTGATGGCTACGCACTTCTATTCTTGTTGACAGTTGTTGAGCCTCCAAGTATAGAGGTTTGTAGAACAACAACAAGTTTCCTTTAAGTGGATTACCCAAGGTTTATCAAACTCAGGGAGGAAGTGGTCAAAGGTATCCCTCTCAAGCAACCCTGCAATCAAGATACAAGAAGTCTCTTGTGTCCCCAACACATCCAATACACTTGTCATGTGTATAGGTGCACTACTTCGGCGAAGAGATAGTGAAATACAAGTGGTATGGATATAAGACAACGGTGCTAGAAAATAGCTTGATGGCGTGGAAGAGACTAAAGGCAAACTGAAATAAAGATAGAAGCAAGCAAATAGGTAACAGATCTAGTTGCAAACAATGTTTCAATGCTTAGAAACAAGGCTTAGGGATCATACTTTCACTAGTCAACACTCTCATATAAATATCTTCTCTTTGTGATACTACTCTAAACTACTCTCCGGTTGGACACTCTAATCCATGGTAGGGCTATAACAGCACACCTCATAGTTCGCTTTCCCCATCTAGATAACCCCACACTGTCACCTTGAGCGCCAGATGGTTCCAACAAACACCACAATTTCATAGAGACATCCAACTCCAAATATAACTCATAACAAGTATTTGTAATATCTAGCCTAAGTGCCACCATGGTGTGCACGCTGTCACTTTTACACATATGGGGAGAGCAGAGATCTATTAAAGCACTTGAGTAGCAAGGTAGAGCTATAGATTACAAAGCTCATGATCTCATAAGATCACACATAGAGAGAGATGAACACATAGCTACCGGTAGAGCCCTTAGCCTCGAGGAAGAACTACTTCCTCATCATCATGGGAATTAGCAACGACGATGGAGATGGTGGTGGAGATCGATGAAGATGGCTCAGAGGGCACTTCCCTGTCCCGGCAGGGTGCCGGAATAGAGACTTTCTGTCCCCCGAATCTCCCCTTCGGTGGCGGCGGCGCGACGAAACTTTTCGTGGCTGGAGGCTCCAGGATTTAGGGTTTTCTCATCGGAGGCTTCTTATAGGCGAGAGGGGAGGCCGAGTGGGTGCTGGAGGGGCCCACACCACCCCCTGGCGCGGCCTGGCATGGCTCGTGTCACCAGGTGGTGTGGCCAGCCCCTGGCCCCTCTCCGTCTCATCTTCCGGCTCCGTGAGTCTTCCGTTAAAATATCGACTTTGGCTTTTGTCCCGTCCAATTCCTAGAATATTCATTTTCTGACTTTCTGGAACCAAAAACAGCAGAAAACAGGCAACTGGCACTATGGCATCTTGTTAATAGGTCAGTCCAAGAAAGTGTGTAAAAATACTCCAAAGTGTGGATAAAACATAAGAAAGTAGATATAAAACAAGCATGGAACATCAATAATTATAGATACGTTTGCAACGTATCAACATTCCCAAGCTTAACTCCTGCACGTCGTCGAGTAGGTAAGTGATAAAAAGAAAGAATAATTTTTGAGGTGACATGCACCATCACAATCTTGATCAAGGCATGTATAAAACATTGATAGCTGGGATCATAGTACTTTAACATATCATAAAAGATATAGTTCTAACAATAAGACATAACAACTATGTTGTAGCATGAAAAGGTACAAACAAAGGATTCATGAATAACAATGCTTTGAAAGACGTTTGTTTGTTTCACATATAGAAAACATAATAAGTATGGTATTCAGCTTGTCCCTCATAGTGTAGCAAAACATAAATGCATAGGACACCTTCAAAGTTCATAAGGGTGACTAGATAGAAATAGTTTAAGAACAAGCAATAACAAAGTTATGCATCAATCAACAAGTCTTGGGACAATGCACATTAAACTAAGAATGGCCACTATGCTCCCTTAATAGGTGCATAAAGATAGAAGATGGAGACTCAACATAAAAGTAAAAGAAAGGCCTTCATAGAAGGAAGCAGGGATTCAAGTTTCATAAAGAGCTTCCAAAAATTATGGTACTTATTAGCTTTCAGCTCTCATTGCCCCTATCATAAGCAACTTGAAGTGATTAAGGTTAAAGTGAACAAACTATGGAGTATATGCTTGACAAAGTATAAGTTGGCAATCTCATGTCCCTTGAATACGAGGGCCGCTCCTCATGCTACTCAAGTTTAGTTACCGGTAAGTTCTTGTCATAGTAAGTACATGTGTATCATAGAGAACCGCTTAACGGGTACCTTGCCCGATGATACGGAAGAATCCCCATATCAAAATGACAAGGCAAGCAGACAATAAGCATCTCAACAATCTTCTTATTTACCATGGGAAAATGGTGCTTTTTTCTCTATTTCCTCTTTTCTCATATCTTTTTTTCTTTTTCTATTTTTCTCTCAATCTCTATCTCTTTTTTTATAAGAAGAATGCTTCATAGATTGCTCATTATGGTTACGCTGTAGGTTTCCACCATGATTAGGCATGGATTAGACCAGCGGCCCAGGCGTTTCTCTAACACACATATATAACTCCATGGACTTACAAGCTCCCCTTTCATTTCACACCGACGACATCCATAAACAAAGGAGCATGATATCAACTAGGTACAATGTACAAGTGCAATGTTGAAAGAGTTCCCCATGACAACATGGTTCTTCTAATCCCCAACGTATAGGTGCAAGCATATACAGCATAGATGACACAATGGTTTAAGTTTATTAAGTGCAAGAAAAGTAAAGTGTGCCATCAAGTTCGTGAGAGCTTTAATCACTAATTTTCACATAACAAGTTTAATTCGGAAGGTAGATAAAAACATGAATATACTTGAAATAGCAAATGCTAATAGGTAGGTATGGTGGACTCTTTGGAATAACTTGGTTTTATTTGGAGTTGGATGCATGAGTGGAACTCATACTTGGTTATGGAGGCTAGCAAAAGACTAGGAGCGACCAACTAAGAGAGCAATAATGGCCATAATCATGCAAAGCAACAAAACATCATGGATTAAAGCATAAAGTGATATTACAAGTCGAAAACTAAAGGATAATAAAGGCTAGGTGACTTGGGATAGTCATAACATGGTGTGAGCATGCGCCAAGTCAACCCAAATAAAGCATTTAAAGGAGACTACCAAAATACTATGCTTTTAATATGCTAAAACAACGCATGATTCTTTCAAGGCACATTAAGCAATCTCAGTTGTTTATAACAAGTCATGCTACATCAATAATCACTAAGCATAAAGCCAAAACAATATCAAGGATGACATGACAAATCCTAGGCCACAGTCAAAAACTAGCTCCTTTTACCACTTATAAGCATGAACTTTCCTACTCTTTTCCAATCCAAACCAACTTATTTGAATGAACTCACAAAGATAATAATAAATAAAGATCAGTGAGCTTGTCTCACAAATCCAAAAGGAAGAACTAAAAATTTCTAAGCTGAAAGCATAAGAAAACTAAGGCTAAACACAATGCTAGCAAAAGAGAACACTCGTAGAACAATAAGAGTAAAAACTAGAGTGTTCTAGGCAATGAACAACGTGGTGTGTCTCTCTCCAAAAGAAGTGTGTTGGGATCCAACCAACTAATTCAAGCAAACTAAGCAAATAAAAACCAAAAACAAAAAACGAAGACACTCCAAGAACAACACAACTTGTGCATGAAACAATAAAAATAAAGTGTTTGGAAGAAACCTGAGATTTTTATTGATAAAGAAGGGGATGCCTTGGGCATCCCCAAGCTTTGACGCTTGTACTTCTTGGATATTTCTTGGGGTGACACGGGTGGCATCCCCAAGCTTGAGCTTTAGTCCATTCTTCAACTCATTACATCATTCTTTCCCTACACTTGAAAATTTCCTTCATACAAAACTTCACGCAATCTTCATTAGCAACATTAGTGTACTCAAGATAATCAGTCTTTTGGTTCAGTTTCAACACATGTAACTTCCATTAAAAAACTTGCTACTGTAGCACTTCCTTTAAAAAGTTCAAGTGATCAAAGAGAACTCAAAGAGAAAGAGATTAAGAAGCAAATGCAAACAATGGTAGAAATCTGTCAAAACAGACCAACAGGTAAAAACCAATTTTTTCAAAGACCTTCTGTTGATCAAATAGAAAAGTGTTAAACTAAAGAAAGTTCTATAACAACCTGGGTCAGAAGCACAAAACATTACAGCTCAATCTGACGTATAGAGATTTTTCATGAATTTTTACAGCGAAGCACAAAATCCTGTTTTGGGACAGCAACTTTCCCAAGCATTACTTCTCTCTCATTAGAGGTTATTCTTGGCACAAAAATCAGAATAAAAAGGATAAGGAGAGGTTATTACAGAAGTAATAACTTCCAAGACTCAAGAAAACTATTGGGTTATCTCCCAAAAAGTACTTTTATTTAACGCCTTTAAGTTAGGCATGATAGTTTGAGAATATGCTCACATAAGAAATATGAATTGAAGTAAAAGAGAGCATCAAGAAGAAAATTCAAAGCACATTTAAGTCTAACCCACTTCCTATGCATATAAATCTTCTAAAGAAACAAGTCATGAAAGCACAAAGCAACAAGCAGAGGAAAGCAAAACGAGTGCAACTTCAAGATTTTCAACATAAAGAGGGGAAACTTAATATTGTTGAGATACATAAAACCATGTTTCTCTCTCTCATAATAACTTTCAGTAGCATCATGAATAAAATTAACAATATAATTATCACATAAAACATTCTTATCATGAGCCACATGCATAAAATAATTTTTACTCTCCCTATTAGCATAGTCATTCTTATTAATCGTAGTGGAAGCAAATTCAATAAAATAGCTATCATTATTATTCTCATCACCATAAGAATCAAATATAGGAGGCATATTATAATTACAATTAATTTTCTCCTCAATAGTTGGTGGACTGAAAATATCATATTCATCAAAACCAGCTTCCCCAAGCTTAGAGTTTTCCATAACATTAGCAATAATGGTGTTCAAAGAATTCATACTAATAACATTGATATTAGCATGCAAATAAAGTTCCATAGGTTTTTTAATTTTATGTTCAAACACTTCATGTCCTAAGTCAAGATAAATACTATCAAGCTCTCTATTTTTTGTTTTGTTTTCCATTAAGCCTAACTAGTGAAAACAAGAAACAAATAGACAAAATTGCAGAATCTAAAGGAAATAACTTCGAGCACTCACACCGGAGGATGTGAGTACCTTTTACCTTACCTCCCCAACAACGGCACCAGAAAATAGCTTAATGTCTACGCACTTCTATTCTTGTAGACAGTTGTTGGGCCTCCAAGTGCAGAGGTTTGTAGAACAACAACAAGTTTCCCTTAAGTGGATTACCCTAGGTTTATCGAACTCAGGGAGGAAGTGGTCAAAGGTGTCTCTCTCAAGCAATCCTGCAATCAAGATACAAGAAGTCTCTTGTGTCCCCAACACACCCAATACACTTGTCATGTGTATAGGTGCACTAGTTCGGCGAAGAGATAGTGAAATACAAGTGGTATGGATATAAGCCAACGGTGCCAGAAAATAGCTTGATGGCGTGGAAGAGACTAAAGGCAAATTGAAATAAAGATAGAAGCAAGCAAACATGTAATAGATCTAGTTGCAAATGGTGTTTCAATGCTTAAAAACAAGGCCTAGGGATCATACTTTCACTAGTGAACACTCTCATATAAATATGTTCTCTTTATGATACTACTCTGAACTACTCTCCGGTTGGACACTCTAATCCATGGAGGGGCTATAACAACACACCTCAAAGTTCACTTTCCCCATCTAGATAACCCCACACTATCACCTTGAGCGCTAGATGGTTCCAACAAACACCACAATTTCATAGAGACATCCAACTCCAAATATAACTCATAACAAGTATTTGTAATCTCTAGCCTAAGTGACACCATGGTGTGCACGCTGTCACTTTCACACACATGGGGAGAGTAGAGATCTATTAAAGCACTTGAGTAGCAAGGTAGATCTATAGATTAGAAAGCTCATGATCTCATAAGATCACGCATAGAGAGAGATGAACACATAGCTACTGGTAGAGCCCTTAGCCTCGAGGAAGAACTACTCCCTCATCATCATGGGAATCAGCAACAGCGATGGAGATGCTGGTGGAGATCGATGAAGATGGCTCCGGGGGCACTTCCCCGTCCCGGCAGGGTGCCGGAACAGAGAATTTTTGTCCCCCGAATCTCCCCTTCGGTGGCGGTAGCGCTGCAAAACTTTTCGTGGTTGGAGGCTCCAGGATTTATGGTTTTCTCATCGGAGGCTTCTTATAGGCGAGAGGGGAGGCCTAGGGGGTGCCGGAGGGGCCCACACCACCCGCTGGTGCAGCCTGGCATGGCCCGCCCCACCAAGTGGTGTGGCTAGCCCCTAGCCCATCTCTGTCTCGTCTTCTGGCTTCGTGAGTCTTCTAGTAAAATATCGACTTTGGCTTTTGTCCCGTCGAATTCCGAGAATATTCATTTTCTGACTTTCTGGAACCAAAAGCACCAGAAAACAGGCAACTGGCACTCTGACATCTTGTTAATAGGTTAGTCCAAGAAAGTGTGTAAAGTACTCCAAAGTGTGGACAAAACATAAGAAAGTGGATATAAAATTAGCATGTAGCATCAAAAATTATAGATACGTTTGCAACATATCAACCACCACTAGTGTCATTGCATGTGTGTTATTTTACTAAACCACCTGGATCCACCAGTGTCAATGCATGTGTGTCCTTTTCATAAACCACCACTAGAGTCATTGCATGTTTGTTCTTTTCCTAAACCACAACTAGAGACATTGCATGTGTGTTCTTTTCCTAAAGCACCACAAGTGTCATTGCATGTATGTTATTTTACTAAGCCACATGGATCCACCAGTGTCATTGCATATGTGTTCTTTTCATAAACCACCACTAGAGTCATTGCATGTGTGTTATTTTCATAAACCACAACTAGAGTCATTGCCTGTTTGTTCTTTTCATAAACCACATGGATCCACCAGTGTCATTGCATGTGTGTTCTTTTCCTAAACCACCACTATATTCATTGCATGTGCATTCTTTCCATAAACGACATGGATCAACCAGAGTCATTTGCATGTGTATTCTTTTCATTAACCACCACCAATGTCATTGCATGTGTGTTCCTTTCCTAAACCACATGGATCCACAAGTTTCATTGCATGTATTTGCATGTGTGTTCTTTTCCCAAACCAACACTAGTGTTATTGCATGTGTGTTCTTTTCCTAAACCACCACTAGTGTCATTGCATGTTTGTTCTTTTCATAAACCACTTGGATCCACCAGAGTCATTTCATGTGTGTTCTTTTCATAAACCACAACTATAGTCATTGCATGTTTGTTCTTTTCATAAACCACATGGAACCACAACTAGAGTCATTGCATGTGTGTTCTTTTTATAAACCACCACTAGATTCATTGCATGTGTGTTCTTTCCATAAACCACATGGATCCACCAGAGTCATTTGCATGTGTGTTCTTTTCAATGATAGCCGTTGGGAACAAACAATCGGGATGCAGAACCAACCAGCAACCGCTCCGGGCTTCTAGAAGACCCGATCCCCGATTGTTAGGCATCGTTGGATCGGGGTGCGTGGATGATTAGGATGTCCTTCATAAGGGCGATCCGTGAGAAGTCTATTCTACGAACTGATTGACAGTGGCATCCATGACTAGGCCTACGTCCTTGGTCTTATCCCCTTAACCTCGGGGCCAAAGCTCAGATCGTGTTCATTCATCGCCATGGAGAGGTAGAGGCCCAAACTTAGCTTGCATGAGGCTCAGATGTTCGCCCACTATGACATAATCACGCCACTATTCGCGAGGGTTCCGTCTGGCTTCGAGCTCAGCTATGCTAGGGTGCCTGTCATGTTTCTCTTGTGTGACAAGATGTCGGCAAGGCAGATCGAGGAGCACCGCCACCAGCTGCCGGAGCGGAAGAGGGCAATGGTATGGTATTCGTGCATAAGTGCGTACTGGTGAAAGCTATTCAAGAAGGAGCGGATGGCGTTGATTGAGCTATGCGGAACCCACCAGTGGGTGATCCACCCAGATATGCGCAACCCCGAAGGGAGGCAGCCCTTCTGGGTAGTGTCTGGGCATACGACCTCCACCGTTATTGATGCGGCATGCCATGAAGAATCCATGAGGAGGAGGAACATGGCCAGGAACGTCGACATTTATTCTAACACGGAGGAGGCTGGCGGCGACGCGGACAACGTCGTCGATGATGGAGACTGTGGGAGCGGCATAGTTTATTAGGGCCACTTAAGCCTAAATTCTATGTACGGTATCTTAATGCCCTCTTTGGATCGAGATCACTTGAGTCATAGTCGATTAGCGTCATAATCTATATATGTTGGCCATGTTTTAGGTGTCTTTGTCTTTGAAACTAATCGAAAGTTGTTCGATCTTGAAAATAAAGCTCACATGTTCCTGGCATATCGGATGGACAATACGCTGACTCTGCTCGCAGCACTTGATGGCACATCCATAATTTGGAGTGAGCCAGAGGAGAAGGGGTCGAGCGTGTTGTAATAGTGTACTACTTCTGTCCAGATATAACTGACTTAGCTTTTTTATATATTTAAATGTATCTATACCCAAAACATGTCTAGATACATATGAATCTACACAAATTCAAGTCACTTATTTCTAGACAGAGGGAGTAATAATAATTTTTGAGGAATAGTTTCTGAGGGCATATATTAGCCATGTTTTAGGTTTCTCTGTCTTTCAAACTAATCAAAAGTCGTCCAATTATGAACAAACAATGTTCGTGCGTTCAAATCTGATGGGTAATACGTTGACTCTGCTACTAGCACTTTATGACACAACCATAATTTTGGAGAGCGCTAGATGAGATGGGAATCCAAGGGATATGGGAACTATTAGCTACATCCATGCGCAGGTAAAAAATTACTCCAATGTAATGATATTTAAAAAGTTGTAATCTGGTTCGTCTGACCCCATCACAGACATGTTGCACGCGCCAGATATAAATAAAGACGACACAACTAGTTCAGTTTTAATGATAATTCAAAAAACGGCGTTACTGTGCCTGCTTCTTTCTTCTCCTCTTATTAGTCTGCTAGCCCATGCTGCATTAAGAAATAGTTGATGATGATGGAAAAAATGATCAAATGGCAAATAAAATAATTTTTAAGCTTACCTTTCATCTGGAGAATTGTACAGAGATGAAATTGGCAGGGATTTATTATTTCTCCTGCAGTTAGCCGAAAGATCCTCAAGAACATCCTCAATCACCCCTACAACTTCTTCATATTCTAATACACCTCCATTATTTTCCTTTTCCTTCCCGTTCCGCTTACCTTTTGTTTCGTTTCGCACCCTTTTCTCGCTGGCACCTCCACTTCTTCATAAATTTGCTGCTTACCTACGTTTTCCTCCGAGTGCTCATCGCCATTTTCCTCCACCTGCTGCACTTCCTCAAGTTCTTCGTCTCCGTGCTGCTCTTCCTCCAGTTCTAGCTGAGAAGCCTCATTTTGTGCCACCGGGGTGTGAACAGGGACAAGATCATGTGGATTTGGGTTTTTGCACAACCTCTTGATATGGCCGAATTCTCCACAACATTTGCATTTCCTTTTCCTAGCTCCTAGCCTTGAACCTTTATCGGTGGAGGCTTCGATCCTTAGCTTTCTAGGCCTCCTAGGTGGCCTCCTAAGAACCGGTGGTTGAAGTTTGAACCCTGGATCGACAATCTCCCAATCATTTTCATTAGCCATAGGTGGTACGTTTTCTGCATAAGTTGTAGCAAACTTGTCCATGGAGAAATAGTTGTCAACATAATTCTCTATTTCCGTTCTGCTACCTCTAAGCTTTAAGATGAAGTACAATGCATGGTGACATGGAAGACCAGTAATCTGCCACTTCCTGCATGAACAAGTCTTGTTTCCAATGTCTACAGTGTACCTCCATTCAGTTCCACGCTTGCATTCTGCATAAACCTCAGCCAATGTTCTGGAACTTCTGACCATCCTCATCTTTATCATTCTCATTGCCCTGGTTCTTGCATTCAGTAACATAACCACCTTTGGAACTATTTTATGGCCTAATTTTTTTTGCACAAATTATTTGCCTTAAATCTATCTTCACCATTATGCACTGTCTTATTGGATCCAACAAAATAACAATTGCAAGTGTCTTCATGCCCGAAATCTTAGCATTGAAACTCTCTGCCAAATTATTGCAAACAAAATCCACCTTGCTTAACTCTCCAAACTTGCTTCTGGCCCATAGCTTGGTGTGATGTTCTTCAAGGTATTTTTTCACCTTTGGCACTACATACATGTTCTGCAAGTAAGTAGCATGCGTGCTTGGGGTGTATGTGTATGCTGATCACCACAAGTCCTATTCAAAGATCTTTTCTTCTAACTTCTTCGTGAAGTTAGTAGCGAGGTGCCACATGCATTCCCTATGCTCAAACATAGGAAACATAGCATCAACAACATTCTCAAGACCCTTGCATGCACCAATGTGTATCACCAAGCCTTCAGGGTGACCAGTTACTGCCCGTAGTCTCTGCATGAACCATGTCCAACTTACCTTTGATTCACCCTCAAGAATAGCATAAGCTATAGGTAGAAGCCAATTATGCGCGTCCAAAGCATAAGCAGAAACAACATGTCCCCTGAACTTCCCTATTAAAGAAGTTGCGCCTATTTCCAAGTATGGCCTATAGCCGTCTAGGAACCCCTTCCAGCATGCCTTCAGGCAGGCAAAACATCTCTTGAAGCATTTCTTATGTGCCTGCTTATACTTGACCCACCTTGAGACATTTTCTCTTCCTTTCACAACCTCGTAATCGATGTCAACAACACTACCAGGTGATGTTTTCTCTATCTCAGCTCTGAAACTATACAACATGTGAAAACTGTCATTCCACTTGCCTTGAACGCTAATTTTTTTTGCTAATCTTTGCTCTGAGTTTAGCAGGTCCAATGTTATGATCCTGCCTCACCCAGTCAAGTACAGTAGAAGCAATCCACTTGGTACTCGTGGGTATAATTTTATCACTTAAATAAGTATTAGGGCAGTTGCATTTCTCCGTGTTTACTTTGATCTACATTCTATAAGAATCCAAATAAATTAGAGCTAATTATCAGCAGAATAAATATGTGAAAGACTGAAACTAAATGTAGCTATTGCAACCTGAAATGGGTGTCCACCCCGCATTGGAGATGCATGTAATCTCCATTTACACACATTACTTTACCTACAATGCACCCTAAATCTCTTTTGGTCGCTATTTTCAATGATAAATTCGAACCCAACTCTAATTGCATAAGTGGCAACTTCATATCTGCAGTCCTCCATAGTCTCAAAGATAGTCCCCTCATCAATTGTAGGATTGTCCCTGTCAAAGTGTATCGCTGGTCTGTCCTCGTCTTCGTCATTGTATCTACATCCCATTCCACATCTTAACATTCCTCTTCCTCATCGGTCCCATAGTCAGTCTCAAAGTTTGAATCACCAAATATTCCCTACTCTCCATCCTATCAGGGTCAGCAGCCACGTCTGGATATGATTTCTCATCATCATCCGCACCACACATTTCAATGTCTTCATGCTCGCTTGACAAAACATCATGCTCAAGGACAAGCTATACAGACGTCCTACGGTTACCAACACATATCCTTGACATTACCATGGGACTAGAAATGCTAATTGGGGTATGCAAAAATGGAATCACAGTTCTTACACTTCAATGAGGACGTATGACACCTTCTCCGGGCTCCATACCTCCAAAGGTCTGCACCCCGCTTCCTCTTCCCCTGTTTTGTTCTCCTCTGTGCTCTCCAGACTTGAAGGAGATTTCGTGCTCTCCAGCCGTGCATGACCCATCTCCGTGTTATCAAGCCGTGCAAGATCCATCTCCGAGCGGGATCCGGATCACCAGCATTGTTGGGCGCCTAACCCAACTGTCGACTCTTGGTTTTTGTTTCCAGACACGCCTAGGCGTTGGACGGCGGTAAGGAGACAGGGCAGGGAGGGGAGGGGACGTGAGGGGATGGCAGAGAGGCGAGGGAAGGAGGACGATCGCCCAAGGGGAGGACGAGAGCGGTGCACGACTTAACGGAGTGGTGGCGGCAGGAGTAGAGTAGCAGAGCAGAGTTGGTTGCGACAAAACCTAGAAAATTGCACAATAATGTGTTGGTGGGCGGCACTAGTCCTCGAACCTGGGATGCGCACCATGGAAGGTGGAGGAGACGGGCCCGCCGGTCAGAAAACATGCCATGTCGTCATCCCCTGTTTCTGATGCCCTTTAAAAAAGGAAAACATGCCACGTCGGCATCCCCTGTTTCTGATGGTGTTGCTACAATTCGACGGTACATAGTGGAATAGGAATAATATCGTATAAACATAAGGGCATAGTCATCAACATGTCTAATATGGAACCCAGTCTTCTATCTGTTCTGGTACATTGCCCGATGAGGTGGATAGCCATGACCGATCTTTTTAATACGTTCACACTCTTATGCTGAGAAGGGAAATAAAGATTGAGCGGTTAATGAAACGAGTGTCGAATCATTACCCTCTCAGTAAATGGGAGATGATTATTTTCACGCATGCCCGGAGTCCAAACCTACTGTCAGTCTGGCACTCCCCTTCTAGGACAAACCACAGTTCACCTTGCGTAGCTCCGCCACGCCGCACCACCTTGGGTAACATGGCCCCGCCTAAGCAGCCACCGAAACTAGGGTATTTAGCCCCTCTAAGGCATGCCATGAAGCTCTACTTCAAGGTCGGTCTTCCATTGCCCTTCCAGGCGGATGATTTCGCCGAATGTGCTGAATCGGCTATGGCGGCGGCGCTGGTGTCATCGGTGCCGGATGCGGCGAGGAGGGCCAAGGGAGCGCTGTGGAGAAAGTGCACGGTGGCATTATGACGTGCTCTAGGCAGGGGGAACAAGGTACGTGTCAAATCGTTCATGAGAGCATGCCACCGAGGGTACACACCCTTGAATAGGAAGCGCCAAGGTCTAGGGACTCTCGCGTCCACACTTTAGCACGGGCGACCTTACCACAGTGGGGGAGGCTGGGAACACGTCGTCTGCGGCAACGACGCTCCATCCAACGCACCGTCAGAGGCCATACCGCGGCGGTGACCAAGCGTCTACACTCAGCCTGTTTGATTGTTTGACAGCTGGAGCCGGCAGCGGGCATCAGCTCAGCGCCAGAATTCAGGTTCCAGTTCACACAGACCTATGGTCCCTACAAGAAGATGCCGAATTTTAGGTTCGAAGAAATCGCTGCGGCGGCGTGGATGGTCCTACTGAACCGGGACTAGAGCAAGCAAAGCGGTCATGCATGAACGATGCAGATTTCTTGTAGTTTGGCGGGAATGCAATAGATCAGTTTGGGTTAAATGATCAAAGAACTTATGTCCTCTCAAGGCAATTGGCCAGCCAACTTTTCTGGTGGAGATCTGTAGTTTGTTCGGTGTAGAATAGTTAAGTTTAGACTAAAGAATGGCTTTTGTAGATGAAATGTTGACGCATTGTTCTATAAACTAGTAGGAAGTTTAGCCCACTTTTGTGCAGATATAAGACCCTTTTGTATGGAAGTACTACTATTGTAAACAAATACTATCAAGTATCTATTTCCTTCAATTACTACTCGTGGTTAAATCTAGTTAACTACCATTTTTTATCCTAGACAGATAAAACTCAAACGATAGTTTATGTACAAATTTTGTGTCTGCTATCTGTGTTGTAAACCATTTTTGATTTGTCTTGTGCTGTCTATGAAATGGTCCTGCATTTCAACGTGTTACAAAACCAGTAGATAGTGTTATAAGGATCATCGGGTAATCTTCATTTGAAACAAGAATCATTTATTGTCTTTCGGATCGCTCATCATTTGGCACAATAATCTAGCTACCTTGTACTTGAAGAGGAGATGAACTACATTTTCATAGCATCCGTAGAATTGACATTGCTCATTGCTAGTCCACCCTCTTTTCATGAGGTTGTCCTTGGTTATTCACAGAAATTATAAAGCACAATGTTCAACACAGATGCATTAGACACACATGCTTCAAATTCATTACCCACACATACTACATCAATTCAAACTATTACATATTTTTAGTTGATGGTAACTTCCCGCTGTGCTCTCCATACTACAAATTCATTAGCCACACATACTACAACAATTCACTAGAGCTCTGTCTTCACTCAAGGGAAATCAGAACCACCAGTTTGTCCAAGCCCAGTTCCCCCACCGAAACTGTGTGCACTGTCGCGACACGGTGGTGTACCTGTGTCGTCGATCCTTCCAGGCCAACACTGCAGGTGACAAGGACACTTTCTAGCCGCCTTTTCAGGTTCCTGAATCCCATGTACCGATTCTAGAACCTTCTCCAGGTGGATGATGACCGGGTGCTTCCAGCAAAGCTGTCGCCCTGCCCTGCTTGGAATCTGCACCTCATACATCTTAGCAACAACGTCAAGATCTTTCAGCCACACCTTTACCTCAATGACCCATCTGTCGCTCGATGGCATGAACTCCACCAGCTCTCCACCAAGGCTACTAATGACCTGTTTGTGGGCCTCCAGCTCCCAAGCATCCAATGGGAGACCGTCAAAGCCGAGTTTGGAGAAGAAATGAAGCTGCCCCAAGCGATCATCCTACCCATAGGCGTGATGCCAACGCATGAAGCTCATTTTCTCCCCGCAACACTAGAAAGAACGGGAAGAATGCAGAACGCGCTCGGTGTCTGAGCTGTGCTCGAACCGGACAAAAAAATCGAATGGAGGGGCGCATACCTCAATCTTGACCTCATTTCGTCTCATCCCAAAACGAGACCTGAAATCCGAAAGCAACTCTACCGGTGACACGGCAGGATGGATGCCCAGCATGGTGGCCATGAGAGAATGGTCATCGAACTACTGTGCCAAGGCTACCATGCTTGGGGAGCACAGCATCACGCAACTACCCGAGGTCGATCGCAAGCTAGGATCGCTCGACGGGATGCGCTCCACTGTGCGAGAAGGACTAGACAGAGGCGAGATACTAGTACAGGGACGCGAAGCTCCGATACGGAAGACGATGCGACAGCGACGGCTGCAGTCTAAGATTAGGGGCGTGGGAGGTTGACCGGACATGGCGGGGACGCAAATTAGAGCAAGTACGAGCTCCGATCTGAGACGAGCATCCAGAGTTGAGCAAATGTTATGGGAGGGGAGCAGGGGAGAAGTGCAGAGCAGAGCAAAGAAATAGATCTGGTCCACGCAGGGGTAAACTAGTCCACAATAGCAAAAGATAACGGGAAATACTAACAGGGCGGGCCAAGAAGAGTTGAGCTAATGGCAGTATTTGAGTTCAACCGTTTTTCGTTTGGTTCAAACGACCGTTTGGTTGTTCGATTTTTATTCACCCCCATTTGGCCCCTCTAGACAATTGGCGATTCTACTACGGCCCCTCCGCGAGATTTCAGCCAACTCGGGTACCGGGATGCACTAGCCCGGGAACTTTTGAGCCACAAATGAACAAGCCCGAGCCCCCCCTGGAAGAGGGTTCTTGCCAAGGTGATGTGGTATGATCCTATAATACCACGGTTGAAACATTTGTTTTGGAACAAAGAGCATCCCAGGTTGTTGCGATGACACAAAGAGGAACATAAGTCAGATGGGATGTTGATAGACCCCGTTGATGGATCGAAGTGGAGAAAAATCGATAGAAAGTACCCGAACTTTGCAGATGACGCAAGGAACTTAAGTTTTGGTCTAAGTATAGATGGAATGAATCCTTTTGGGGAGCATAGCTCCAGTCATAGCACCTGGCCCATGATTCTATGTATCTATAACCTTCCTCCTTGGTTGTGCATGAAGCAGAAATTCATTATGATGCAGTGCTTATCCAAGCCCCAAAGCAACCCGACAATGATATTGATGTGTACATAAGGCCATTAGTTGAAGAAGTTCTACAGTTGTGGTGCGACGAAGGTGTGCATGTGTGGGATGAGCACAAACATGAGGCATTTGACCTACGAGCTTTGCTGTTTGTAACCATCAATGATTGGCCTACTCTTAGTAACCTTTCAGGACAATCAAACAAGGGATACAATGCATGCACGCACTATTTAGATGAGACTAGAAGTATATATTTGGAATATTGTAGGAAGAATGTGTCCAAACATCCCTTAAGAAAGAAAGGCATCATCGATTTCTTTTGGCCAAACATCCCTTAAGAAAGAAAGGGAAGCATTTCAACGGCCAGGCATGCCATTAGCCGAAGCCTAAGGAATGTACTGGTGCTGATGTATTTGATATGGTCAAGGATTTCGAACAAATAGTAACTTTTGGAAAGGGTTCTGGCGGACAATCTATTCTGAAAGACGCTGATGGACACGCATCCATGTGGAGACAAAACCTATATTTTGGGAGCTACCCTATTGGAAATTCTTAGAGGTCCACTCTGCAATCTACATGATGCATGTGACAAAGAATCTTTGCGTGAACCTGCTAGGCTTCTTGGGCATGTATGGGAAGGCATAAGATACACCGGAAGCATGGCAGGACCAACAAAATATGAAAGACCTAGAAGGCCAGCATCCAGAATGGTTTCAAGGTCCTGCCAGCTATGCTATTACCAAACAAGAGAAGTAAATCTTTTTTGAATGCCTGAGAAGTATCAAGGTCCCTTCTAGCCTCTCGTCAAATATAAAGGGAATAATAAATATGGTAGAGAAAAAGTTTCAAAACCTAAAGTATCATGACTACCACGTGATTATGACGCAATTTCTTCTGATTGCATCGAGGGGGCTTCTACCAAATTAAGTGAGGACCCATTGCGAAGCTATGTGCATTCCTCAATCAAATATCTCAAAAGGTAATTAATCCTAAAGATCGAGCACAGTTACAGAATGATGTGGTCTAGTGTCTTGTCAGTTTAGAGTTGGTGTTCTGACCATCCTTCTTCACTAGTATGACGCACCTCCTGGTTTACCTAGTCGAAGAGATTTCCATTCTCGGTCCTGTATTTCTACACAATATGTTCCCCTTTGAGAGGTTCATGGGAATCTTAAAGAAATATGTTCGTAATCGTGCTAGGCCAGAAGGAAGCATCTCCAAGGGCTATGGAACAGAGGAGGTCATTGAGTTTTGTGTTGAATTTTTTCCTGACCTTAAGTCAATTGGTCTTCCTCAATCATAGAATGAGGGGAGACTGAGTGGAAAGACAATATAGGAAGGAAATCAATAATATGTAGGGACGGACATTCTTACACTGAAGCACATTACACAATTCTACAGAATTCCACCTTGGTGGCTCCGTATATCGAGGAACACAAGAAAATTGTATGCTCCAACAACCCTCGGAAGCATGACGATTGGATTAGAGATGAACACATGAAGACTTTTGGTGGTTGGTTGCAAGCACATCTCATAAAAAACAACACTCTTGGAGATCAGCTATACTTGTTGTCTAGGTCACCATCTTCGACTATATCGACTTTCCAAGGGTACGAGATAAATGGGAATACATTTTACACGATCGCCCAAGATAATGAGAGGACCAACCAAAATAGTGGTGTACACTTTGATGCTACAAACAACAATGGGTCAAAGACCACAAATTATGGTTACATAGAGGAGATATGGGAACTTGACTATGGACCTACTTTTAAGGTCCCCTTGTTTCGGTGCAAATGGGTCAAGCTGACAGGAGGCGGGGTAAAGGTAGATGAGCAGTAGGAATGACAACAGTGGATCTCAACAATCTTGTGTAATTAGCCGAACCATTCGTCCTAGACAATAATGTGGCTCAGGTTTTCTATTTGAAGGACATGTCTACCAAACCGAGAAAACAAAAAATAAGCAAAAAAGAATATAGTAGACTATGAGCCAAAGCGCCACATAGTTCTTTCATGAAAAGAAACATCATGGGAGTGGAGGACAAAACAGACATGTCAGAAGATTATGATAAGTTTCATGAAATTCCACCCATCGCAGTGAACACTGATCCAACAACCCTGTTAATTAATGAAGATGCTCCATGATTACAGTGCAATCAGCAAGGGACACACGCGAAGAAATGATGTGTAATAATGTATTAAACATTTTATGTAACTGTGTTCTGAAAACTCAGAAGAAAAAATTTATGTAATGTATTGTTCCTAAGCATTCTGAATAGTTCCCAAGACAATCTCTTCATTTTACTGATCTGCTAATTTGGATATGAACTAACTTTCAGTAGGCAATTATTAATATTAAAAAATAAACACTTGAGAACTTGAGCAAACTCACAAGAATACAACAACATCTTCATAGTTCGGGAGGGTTGTAGAGAGACCATCACGCAAGACATTTATTAGTCATAATCATGTCTATCCCTATAGTACATAGCTTTAGGGTCGACTTCATCATCGTCGTCATCGCTAGGCACAGGCAACTGGATCCTCAGCCCTTCCCCGGCTTGTGTACAGGAGAACCGGGGACCATAAACCATGGCATATTCCAAGGGCACCAGCCACTCTAGCCTCGGATTCACCACGCATGGGGGAGGGGGCTCCCGGATGACGGCACCATTACGCCCGCGGCCTTCACCACTGCCACCCTTTTTGTGGCTCTACGGCAGGTGAAATTTTGGGTACCGTAGGAGAGGATGATGTCCCTTAGAGATGTAGCTCATCATGCCAGCGATAGTCCGATTAGCCCACCACAGGCAGAGGACGGCTTTGTTGTGGTTCACCGGGGATGGGCTAACACCCTTGTACCCTCGTACCCGGATGGAAATTTGAGGCACAGGAGGTACAAGAACTCCTCCAGCGCTCAACATCCAGTCAGCGGGCAGCTGGAAGCCCGACGGGCATGGGTAGCTAGAGGTGCACATCGTCCCGGTCTCCACGAGGGTCAGAAAGGCCTAGTATGTGGTGTCCATTCATGTGAGAGAGGATTGTGTGGATGTGTGGATCGCCATGGTGGTTAGCCTAGATATAGAGGGAAATGGCGAGAAAACATGGCAGGAAGTGGAGGGAAATGGCCGAAAAGCATGGCGCATGGCTTGACGGCTCTGAGATTGGCGGGAAATATCTTTAGTACCGGTTAGTGGCTCCAACCGGGAGTTTTGATAGGCATGAAGATAGGGGATGATCCTCGCTAAAACTTGCATTGGATCTCTGAAGAAATATCATATTTTGAGTCTAAAGATGGGTGATAGCATTTACTCCTAGTTAGTGTCTCCAACCGGGACTAAAGATGAACCTTTAGTCTCGATTGGAGACACCAACTGGGGCTTAAGGGGTTGCGGCGGGCTGGGGCCAGCACGAACCATGTTTAGTCTCTTGGTGTCTCCAATTGGGACTAAAGATGAACCTTTAGTCCCGATTGGAGACACCAACTGGGACTAAACATGGGTGGCGATAGTATTTCTGTGGGTGGTGGCACTATGTGTAACAT
This sequence comes from Avena insularis, assembly GCA_023614405.1. Classification (NCBI taxonomy): domain Eukaryota; kingdom Viridiplantae; phylum Streptophyta; class Magnoliopsida; order Poales; family Poaceae; genus Avena; species Avena insularis. The sequence goes on from CM042696.1 coordinate 240,729,917, forward strand.
CCCAAATCTTTAATCAAGGTTAATCAAGATCCAAATCACTCAATTTGGGGTTAACAAAAACTTTTTATTATTTAAAGATTTAAGAATGCATATGTGTGTTGCATTAAATAGGAATTTATTTGAATTGCCATGATTGTTTGTTCTAATGGTTGTAAAATGACTCTAAGGTGAATTACACATCATCTAGATCATTCCCAAGAAAAATCCAAAGAAAAAGAAATAAAAAAGAATTAATAATGGAAATGGTCACTTTTGCCATTTTAATCAACTAGGACACTTTGGGTGTTCCAAGAACTCAATTTCAAACAGAAACAATTGTGGATCTTTGCACCCCTTTCTAGTACAAGTAATGATCTACCAAGGCCCACTTTGTGATCTTCCAAAAACATTCAAACTCTAAATTTAAATGACATTTGAAATTTGAATCAAGTGTATGTATTTAGATCCCACTTTTTCAAAAACCACTCAAATGAACTCAATTTGAAAATCCCAAGCAACCAGAGATGCTCAAGCTTGAGATCAACAACTCCACCAAAATTCATTTCAAAATTTAAAAGTTTTCTTCATGCGGCCATTGTGTCGAACACCTTGTGAGCAGAATCAAACCTGCCTAACTAATACTGTTTTGATCAAATTTTTGTCGAGCCATTTGAGCACCTTTAACCTTCCTTGTCTCCCCTAGCCCCAACCAGGCCATAAACTAGCCACTCCCTAGTCCCTAGCCATAGTGCAGCGCCACCCCGAAGCCATGCCCGCCGGTCGAGCACGGGCAGATCGCAGGAGACCACCAGCCCCTCTCTACCGCTCTAGGGAGGCATGCGTGATCACACCACCGTCCCCTGTCCCTTCGCCAAGCACAGAAAGCCCCTGGACCACAATAGATCACCCCTGCACTGAGCCTTTGCGCCACGCCAGCGCACACCAGAGCGGCATCCCGGCAAGGCAGCACACGCCGCCCCTCAACCACAGCCCACGTGCGCCGCTCTGCCTTGACCACAGCACCCTGCCAGACACGCCCTTCTCCCGCCGCGCGACCCACAGCCGCCGTGGACCACGTCGAGCACCGCCTCTGCCGCTTAGAGCGCGAGACGCGCCCGACCATTTGCCACCGCCCCTAGCATCTCCATAAAGCCGTAGACGACCGCCAGGAGGCAAGCCACCGTCCTCCTACACCGCCCATGCCGATAGCACCCTGTATCATCGTCACCGATGAGCTTGCTGTCTCCGATGAGCTTGCTGTCACTGACGAGCTCGCCGTCGCCCTCTCGGTCCCCTCGGCTAGCCTATATAAAGAGCCCTCCCTAGAACCAATTCCTCACACCACTCAGCTCCCCTCTCACCACTGATCATCCTCCACCTCAAGCCGGAGACGCTCGAGTAGCCAGTTGCCGGAATTTCGCCGGAGATAGTCGCAGTAGAGGAGGAGAAGCTCCTGTCGATTTCGTCCACCCCCGGAGCTCCCGTGACCTCGCCTGAGTCCGCCGTCATCTTCTTGTTCAAACGCCCCCATCGCCAAGCTTGCTAGAGCCCTGGTATGCCCCCACTGCACCCCCACCGTGCCGCTAGGTTTCCGTCTCGCCGGCGACGTGTCCGTCGTCGACGATGAACGTGAGTCGTAGATTCTAGTTCTAATCGTGTGGTCCACGTTGCCCCGTACCGCTTAGCGTTTAAAGATCCACTAACATATGGGACCCCCCTGTCAGCTGTCCTCAGAGCCGTGGAGTGAGACTGGGCCGGCCCATTAGTGTTCCCGCCTTAGCCCGTAGATTCAAATTTAGATTTTCCTTTTTAACTAAATCTAGATTCTGTCCTTTAGTTTGAAAATCAATTAAGAGAGTTTTACAAATCCAAATTGGATGAGTCCAATTTTGCTAGAAAGATAACTGAAATCTCTATCCAAGACCGTTGGATTTAAATAAATTAGAGTTAGAGATCTCTCCTAGTAAAAGTAATAAGACATAAGCGTTTTCACATTCAAACATTTTTCTAAAATCAACCATAATAGCTTTTGAGTTGATTCCACCTCTCAAAAATCACATTTGAACATACCTATCTGAATATGTAATAATATTGAGGTTTGCATGCAGTGACTTTGGACTAGTACCAAAATAATGCTATATAGGCATTTCTATTCACTTTAAATCATTAAATATTAATCTTAAACTTATTAAAATGTGATCCAACATTTAAATCACATTCCCATGTATTAGAATATGTGGTGATGATATGTGTCCACATGATCCCATATTTTATTTGGAGAATATTAAATCTTAATTATTTTCAATGAGTAGAAATTACTTTTCTCTAATAAAATAAATGAAACTAGTTCCTTAAACCTTGTGATGTTTGTGATGATGCTAGATCATCAAATGTGTGCTTTAGAGTACTAAATAGACTTGTTAAGTATTGTTTGGTGATTGTGTATCCTGTATGTATTTATAGACGATAGTACCGACCAAGCTTACGAGGAGGAGGAGTTCTACCAAGAGGAGTTCTGCCCCGAGGAATACGAGGAGAATTTCAACCACTGCACTACTCAAGGCAAGCCTAGCACTTCAAGTAAACTGAGCAAGCTAGAACTAAGCAAGTTAACACTTGCCCCCTTGAACTAAGCAAGATGCAATAGGCATGCTTGGTTATACATTTTTGACTTATACCATCCCAAGTCTTATTTTACAAGGTTTACTTTCCTTTACTTTACCAAAATTCTTTACTTTGTTTATAGATAGAATAAAGAGTATAAAACTTGGCCTATCTAGTTAGACTTAGATGCCATTCTATGGCATGAGATTGAAGATTAGTATCCTACCTTAGTGAACACTCTTAACTTAGTTATTAGAGCTAAACCAAAAACTTTATCACTTTAGATGGGAATACTTGGTGAAAATGACTTATGAAAACGTTGGAATGATGAGTCATTATATTGAGATGTTTTGACATGTGTTGAGAAACACAAATGGTTATGATGATGAAAATGTTGAGGCATCAGCCTTAGCCCTTTATAAAAACTGATGGTTGGGTTCGAATGCGATACCATTCCAAAATTACCGTACAACCACAATACCTGAATTGGGTAAGGCTTAGCCAGAAGTTTATATGCATTAGTATGAGTTCCCTCACGGGAGAGGTCTGAGCTGAGGCTACCTCTCAATGTTGTCCACCTATGCAGTGCCCAGGATGGCAGATGGCCATGGATGGGAGGCCAAGCTCATAGGAGATGGGCTTATACTAGGGTGTGTAATTGAAAGGTTATGTTTGATTATCCGCATACTAAGTATGACGATTCAGGGTTATCCCTAACAGATGTATTGAATTTTGTGGTGAAAGTACCTATGTAGAGTGTCAAACTATTTGAATAGCCGCGTCCGCGGTTATGGACAGTTGGAGTGGCCATACTGTTCCATCGTCAGATGTTTTCAAAATGACTTAAGCAATGAATGATGAATCTTGACTTGACCATAACAGGGTTGTGATTATGAAACTAGTTTCCCAACTTAAGTGATTCTAGAACCTTATCTTATCTTATCTTTCTTTACTTCTAAACTCAGCTTAGGTTTCAAACTTAACCTTGCAAACAAACTTAGAGTTTAGCATTCCTACTAGAACTTCCTTGTTAGTGATAGTTTGTGAGTACTTAAAGAGTACTCATGGCTTTGTCCCTGGATATTCCCGTGGCCAGGCTATGAAGAGGACTACCAAGATGAAGGACAACAGGACGGCTATGATAACTAGGATTATCTCCCATCGTCTGCATTGCCTGTGACACTGAAGATGGACCCCACCGCTACGCTTATTAATTATTCTGCTGCTTGTTGTATTAAGACTAGATCATGAGATCCTTTATTCGTGTAAGACCTTATTATGGTTTGTAATGGATGATGTACTGTGATATCCAATCTATTATGTCTCGCAAAAATGGTAATCCTGGGATTGCGATGTATGGCATAACAGGTATCTGGGATTAAAAATCCGGGTGTTGACACTATGCCAGTGAGTGGTGACACTATTTCGGTGGGTGGCGGCACTATGTTAGTGAGTGTCGACACTATGTCGTGAATGGCGGCACTATGCCAGTGAGTGGCAACACTATTTCTATGGGCGGAGGCACTATGAAAAGGCTGAGTGTCAACATTATGTCATGAGTGTCTACACTATGTTGTGCTGCTTAATCTATAAATAGGCATCCTTGTTAAGTTATCAACTGCAAGCTAGCTGGTGTCCGAGAGCATGGACACCACTACGGCGGAGCTTCTCAAAGATGTCTTAGGCTTGTTAAGAATTTTTTTGGTTCTTGCTTGTTGCAATGGACAATGATTAAAATGCTAGGGCACCACTATACATGTGTGCATTCATGTCAGATGTGATCTTGGGGGAGGTGTGGGTGAGCCTTGTGATATGCACAAGGAAATGTATTGGGCATCCTACTTGGCTTGCTCACTCCGTCCCAATGATTTTTGTGTCCAACATAAATATGAGGCCCTATAGTACTTGATCTTCATAGTTTTTGTTCTTATTTATGTTGCAATGGCCGATGATTAAAATGCTAGTTTTGGTTCTTATTTTTGTTGCAATGTTATTGTAGATGCAACTAGCTTTTTATGTTGAAAGTTTTATTGGATTCAAAAGTACGCAAAAGATATGATTAAATACATTTTATTTTAAAATTTCAAAAATTACTCCCAAAATAAACCCACAAAACCCTTAAACTATACTTTTATTAGATAGATATTTCTTTTATGAACATTTTGATATGATATACATACTTTTATTAGATTGACATTTCTGTTATGAACATTTTGATATGATATATATACTATTTTTTAGATAGATATTCTTTTATGTCTTTTATTTAACATTGTAATAAGCAATAAGGCAGGAACCATAGTTTGTAAATTTTTTTCAACAACAATTCTCGAAAGGACCTTTAGTCCCGATTCATGCTTTAGCACCCTCTAGGCTACTGCCAAAAACCTTTAGTCCAGGGTCATGGCATGACCCGGGACTAAAGGGCCACCTTTAGTCCCGGTTGATTGCTCGACCTAGGACTAAAGGACCTTTAGTCCTGGGTCATGCCAAGAGTCGGGACTAAAGGTCCTGGATATATATTATGTGTCGTTCCTTGCTCCTCTTCCCCCACCCCCATCTCAATTTTCTCTAAGTTCACAACGCAGGAGGAGCCGCCGAAGCGGTGCCGACAGGCTGCCAACTCCACCGCGAGTGGTCCTCCTCCTCTCCGTAGCCATCCCTGTTGTTGTGTCGCAGTCGGCCGCCACGCCACACTACCGCCACCAACGACCGCAACTCTCACCACCACCACCACCAATGACCGTCGCCGCTAGCCCCAGCAGGTAGGTGCACCCCTCGATCTCCCGCCCCATGGTTAGTAGTAGTATTAGCTAGGAAATTAGCTAGGTAACTAACTAGGTAATTAGTCTAGGGTTAGTAGTAGTATAGTGGTAGTGGTATAGTAGTATTAGTAGTAGTAATATTAGTAGTAGTAGTATAGGCATATTAGTAGTAGTAATATTAGTAGTGGTAGTGGCTAGGCATAATTGGTTTAACAAAAGAAATGATTATAAAGAAAGTGTATGTATATATTTTTGTGTATGAACAAAAGAAATAATTATTATGAAACTGTATGTATTGTAGTGTATGTATACATAAGAAACTGTATGTATATATAAGAAAGTTATGTATACATAAGAAAGTGTAGTTGAGTTATTTATTTGTTTATATAGTTATTTTTTAGTTGTTTAGTTAGTTATTTTCTTAATTAGTTGTTTAGTTATTTTCTTACTTGTTTAGTTATTTGGTTATTTTAGTTACGTAGTTATTTTAGGTACTTAGTTATTTTAGTTAGTTAGTTGTTTAGTTACTTAATTGTTTACTTAGTTATTGTACTTAGTTATTGTACTTAGTTATTTTACTTAGTTTATGGACTATTTAGTACAAATTTGATTTTATTTCGATAGGAATTTATTATCAGCGGTTATGCCCATCTCGCATCCTTTTCGTCGACTAGGCGGCAACGATGGAGGACTAGGCTCCGCTGGGCATATCCGAGATTAGGCTCCGCCGAGCTGGCACTAGGAGTTGCTACCTTCCGGGACACGTAACCTGGTGAGGAATCCGGTTCCTGTCATCGACCTAGAGCTTCTTTGGTTGCGATCGAATGGCCCACTATTAGTGTACAGGGAGACCGGCCCCAAGGAGGTGGTACAGAATCATGTCAGGGAGGAGGACGACCATGTCTGTCACTATATGGCTGCGTTGGACGTTAGCGTCTCCAATACCTAGTAGTTTCTTCAGAGATATCACCCGAGCTATGCTCCTGTGATGGTTCTTCTCTTTGGGTGTTCACCACCCGTGGCTCAGGACCCAGGAGTCGACGTCCAGTTTGATCGAGCTAGATCTGTATTAGTGATGTCTAATTCGAGATGTATTAATTTACTTATTATTTCTTCAAGGATCTGTTGCATTAACTGGATTATTCGAGATGTAATAACTTTACTTATTGTTTCATTAGTACTTTCTTCTGTTGTTGCATTAACTTAGTGTTTTTACAAAATAGAATTTTATGATAATGCTAAAATTGTTTTATCTTCTGTATTAGTGAATCTATCGATTTTAATGGTAGAGAAGGTTAGGAGGATATGGTCTACTAGATAGATGCATTAATTGATTTGTGTGTATATATTGGCGAATACGTTTCTTATTTTAGACCTCCGCAACAACCAAATCTGGTAAAAGTAAACGAGGCCCAGCCAAAGGGATGGTTGCCGATAGTGACAGCAACCCATCTCAGGGAGAAACAATGTGGCTTGAACGGCAGTGGGGGATGATGAGGCACCAATGGATCTCTACCCCATGGATAATATTATTGAGATGACAAGTTTTGAGATAAATGTGGGAGTGATCAATTTATCCTTCAAGGTGGCGTTTGGCCTTGCTTTATCCTATGAACTCAATATGATTTAGTGATCTCCATGTAATTAAATAGTTGTATATATCAAATTGTATATGTATGCTTGGAAAATATCGAATATTACTTATATATGCATCAACGTGTAATGTGTATGTAGTAGCGTAGAATATGTGTACGAAAACATGTTTGAAATTATAATGAAACACAATTTAAAAAAAAACGAAATAGAAAAAATGAAAAGGAAAACACAAAATCGTGTTCTAGTAGAGAAAGACACGAATCGTTGTCACGATAGGAAAAGCTCTAGGCTCAGGTGGTGTTACGGCCAAGGACTAGAGGTCCTCCAGCCCCCATCGCGTTGTCGCTTCCACGTGGTGGCCTCTAGTCCTGGTTCATAGCAAAGAAGGACTAGAGATAGAGGACTCTAGTCCCGAATTGGCAGTCCTAGGTATGAAACCGGGACTAGAGCCAGTTACAGCCCGGGACTAGAGCCCCGTTTTCCACTAGTGACCTTGATCACACATGAAATGATATAGCGTGAAACTTGAACTGACGAAAAGGAAAACTTCCTCCTCCAACATTGTTCGCTATCCCAAGATGCACATGTATGCACAATATGTGCACACATTATCACAAACTATGTTGCGATTCTAGCCATAATATTGGTCGTTTGGCCTGAAAGTCATGAAACCTCAGAAGGTTTTTTTGAGATGCAATCAGTATACCAAGTTTGATATTTCTTATGACCGTTTCAACTATGTCACTTAAATGATGCAACGTGAAGATTTTACATTGTCCAGATCATTTTTGAATTTCTTATGACCGTTTCAAAATATGGTCAAAACGGCGGGCATTTCTAGGGAAACCCTAGTTTGCGGCCAACTGCGGTCTAGGCCCCTAGCTTTCTCTGCACGGTGTTCCACCAATGTGCTTTTGTGTTGATTTAGTATTGTTTAGGTCATGTCTACCTCGAAAACCAAGGTTGTGTTGGAGGGATGACCCTAGGTAGGGTAAATCAGAGGTAAAGGACAAGGTCCACCGAGGCAACAACAGGTCAAAGCGTGAGCTGGCCGAATCATAGAAGGGCCGGTTGGGTTACAGCCGGTTCACCTTCAGTCAGAAAGCACTAGCAAGACTCAGCCGACATACACGATATGTTGGCGTGAGGAAGGAGCTATTTACCCTTTACAATTACCAACTTGGCCGGGTTAAACATACCTAGACTGAGTCAGGAGAGGGTGTAGCACCCCGATAAAACCACTACTAGAAAATCGCTATGTTTTTGTGTTGCGCATCATCATGACCGCATGCTCATTTCATCATGCCACATTGCATTTGAGCATCGTCATGTCATCATGCATCTTTTTGGCTAAAACTGTTCTCCAAAAGCCTATCTTTGTTTTCTAAATAACCCCGTCTTTGTTTCAAATCAAAACCGCCGTCATCCGGATATTTTGTTTTGTCTAAAAACTATTTACAAAAATCTATTTCAATTAAAATAAATAATCAAACAAAACTATTTTTGTACGGGAGAGGCATCCCAGCCCGTAGGCCAGGCCACCTACTACCCCGACTGACCTAGCCCATTTCAGATCAAACCCTAATCCCTGGCTAACCCTAAACCTAACTTACCACAGTCCACCCACCGCCAGCCCTACCTAGGCACACACCCATCCGCGTGCGACACAGGCAGCAGTGTAGTGCCACACCTACACACCTTGCAACACAACGCCCCGTGCGGTGCGGGCACACCGACACGGCCGCCACTGACCCCACCCGCACGCGAGATGGCCGCAACACGCGCCCGCACGTCGCGAGCGACGCGTCTGCTTTGGCCCCACCCCGCGCCCCAGCTCCACCACCCCGCGTCGGTGTGTGACCCCCTCCTCTCTCCCTCAGGCCTCACGCTCCTCTTTCTCCCACCAACCGCCACCAAGGTCGCGCCTCACTCCTCTTCTCGTGCTGAGGCCCCTGCCGCCTCTCTCCTCATACGGATCCTCTGCCGCCCATCTACCTCTCTCCCTGATGCAGCGCCGCCATCAGCGGCATTCGTGCTGTCTCCACCACGGTCATCACGATCACTACGGACCGAGCCCGCTCGCTTAGCGAGCCTCCTCGCTCATGGGCTAGGAGCCCGCGACCCTGCAACCTGCACGTCGCTCGGAACCGCAAGATCGACCTCGCCATGTTCCGTCCGCCTCGCCGGCCTCTGCGCCCAGTCGCCGCCCGCCAGATCCTGAGCCCGTGCATCGGTCCTCTGCCGCCAGGAGCTCCTCTAACGGACCACGTCGGCGCCGCCGTGTCGCCCTCCTCGGCTCGATATCATCGTCCGCTGTCCCGACCAGTGCCACGCACCTCCTTCTCGCCGTCCTCGCGTTTGTGTGCACGCAGAGCCTCCGCCACTAGGTGCTCCAGTACGCGCTGCCGTCATGCTCCTGTTCTCGACCGTGCCCTGTTCTGGCGCCGCCACCAGGCCCTCCCTATGCCTCCACTTCTGGGTGCTCGCATCTCGGCCACGACGCGCGCCTTCCCACCTCGCCCGAGCACCTCCCTCTCTCGGCTTCGCCGGCCGCTTCTTCCACCGCCCTAAGACCGGCCGTCGTTGCCGTGGTCCTTCTGCATGTATGCGTCGCTGTTTTCACCTCCCTCTGCAACGCCACGCAAAGCCGCCCCTTTTTCCTCATGGACGTGCTCCCCTTCAGCCCTGACACTCTACTGCAGGTAGTCGTGTTCCTGTGTCATGTTGCTACCTAGATCATAACGCCCAGTTGATATTTGTTGACCATGATCTTCTACTCATATGCTCCTTTGTGCCTTGCCGGTGATGTGTGTGAAGACATGTTGACGATCACGTGAAGATGGCGTGCTGATAATAACAGTGAACCATCTACCTCTGATGTGACACCTACTATGTGTAGATGTGGTCACACCAAGGCAATTCCTGGCACCGTCGAGTTCTTTCCGATGTCACCCAAGTTCGCCATAGGTGAATAAGGTGAAACTCCAAGACCTTCGACATGGATCCGGCAAGATCTTCATCATGGACACCAAGACCCCGATCCTCGGATCCGGAGCCTCGACCCAGAACCGAAGACCGATCCCACCAAGCCTGAACCCCGTCAAACCCTCGGAACCCCAAGTTTGTCGAACCCCTAGAGTCAAAGATCGCCGAGCCCCCTATGTGTGAACCTGATCCGATACCCCTATTTTTTATAAATGACATATACTTGTTGCATATTAAATTGTTCATGTCGTATACATATTTTGGGGTTTATGGGTACTTTGACGATTCACCTCATAATTAAATATGGAGACCATATGCGGGCTATTCTAGTCTTATATGAACTCCATTTAAATTTGTGTAGCGAACCGATGCCAAGTTTTGCCTTATTAAGACAACATTTAAACTGCGGCGTAACTAAACAACATGAACCATCTAATTAATTGTCGGGACCTCGGTTCCGCTTAATTTTGTCTAGTCGCATCGCATCTTTGCCATGTCATACATCATACATGCATCATGCCCGATCTTCTGCCGTAGTATTAAATGGTGCATCTGGTGTTTCTTCTAGTGCTTTGGTTCTTCACGGATTAGGCCGTTGAGATGATGCGAGCTTCGACCCATTCTCCGATGTATCTTCGGCTATATTTCCCAGGTGAGCATCCTTCCCTTTTCTACCTATTTTGTGTTTATAGTCTTTATTTCCTCCTGTTGATCTATTGCTATCCTTATTGCGATGCTTTAGTTTCCGTGCACCATTTATATTCCCTGTAGCCTCTATATTGCCTTGGACACATCCTATTGCCTGTTGTTTGATAGCTAGTCAGCCTTGCGAGTCGTAGTTGCTTGTTCAGGTGCTGCTTCGTGTCGTTGTCGTTCCACCGTTGATGGAAAGTTATCATATGCTTAATGGTGGTGATGCTTAATGGTGGAGATGATCATGACTTTAATTAAAACTTGATATTAAATTGCTGGGATAACTAATGAAAGAGGCACCGATGGGCAATATATGCTATTTGGTTTTTCATGTCCACTTGTGTCCCGTAGGCCCCGAGTACTTGATACCTATTCATTGACTATTCGCACTATCCACATACAGGAGACTCTATGAATCCCCCTTTGCATGAGCTTGATTCCCACTTTATTTCTTGGGGCCACAAGTAGTTTGGGGCTTTATTACTATCATGTACTTATGCCATGCTTTACTGCTTTATTTATGATTGTGCGTGGAGCACCTGTACTGTTTTGGAACGTGGAATGTTTTTGCGGTATCGATAAGCCCAGTCACACTTTCGGGTTCCCAGTCGTTTACAGCCATTGTCACAAACCCTGGGTCCGTCTGGGAGCCGGCCAACTTCGTTGCGGGTAGCTTAGTGGGGTGGCCCCCTAAAATGATTTATGAATCCTGTGATTGCTTTGTCGTGAAAGCCTCGTTGGGTTTTGATTTGGTTTTTTCAAGGCTGGTCATGTGTGTGTTGCTATTTGCGCACCCCTGCATGGTAAATCTTTCTGAAAGCCGTGTTCGCGGTTATGGACGACTCGGAGCATAGTATCTCGATCATAGACAAGCATAACTAAAGTAGTGCTATAAATTTGACTATGACATGTCTAGTAATCAGTTTCACTACAACGGAATGAGTAAATAAAAGTGCCCACAACTACTGGATTTGGGATATCTCTGGCTAATTATATCTGACTAGTAAGTGCTGCAACCATTTCGGAATGGATAAAACTGCCAACTGTGTGAGTTCCTCGGTTTGACTTCCTCGTTTGGTCTCGAGGGGGAAATACTAGGATGGGTATGATTGGTGTTACTATCAGGTTGGATCCGAATAGGTCTCTCTTATCCCTCTCTAATTGCCGACAGTTGCATCGGGTCTCTGTAGGTTGTTTAGTTCATGCTGCGCTGCCGCTTCAGTCCACCATACCTATGTAGGAGAGAGCCGCTGAATTCTAGCCTCGCCGTGTACTGGCCTCAGTACTTACGCTCCTCTTTTTCCTTGCCCTTTGTCGGCACCCCTTTTGTTTTAGCAGGTTTGAGATCGACATCGTTAGCAGGGTTAACCTTCCGGCTTGGCCTGGGCAGGGTTATGGACGCCATTGGTTATTCTTCAGGGCTCTTAGCCCCATTTGCATCTTGTCCGTAGTCGGACGCTCTATCGTTTTCGAGGTGATTTGGATCTTTGTATAGTATATCTGTATTCTTGACTCATGGAGTCATTGTTGTATATATATGTTCTATGGGTTCCATCGTGGACTAATGTGTAATGGTATTACTTCGTTCTCCACCCGCACGCAAGTGCCTGGTGGGCGTCCTTGAATCTTTTCTATGCCGGTTTGGCGGGAAGCGCTAAAACTTGTATAGGGCCGATTCGAGGGTGTTACAGAGGGCTTATGTGAGAAGGATGGAATCATCCCCAAGGTCAGTGCTTTTCTCTCACTACTAGGGTTTCCTATAGAGACAAGCGCTAGAGACAAATGACAGAGAGACAGGAGCAGAGCAAAGGCTCATGAGCGTGATGATGTCTGACCGCCAACGGGTAGACAACATGGACTTTGGGAGATTTCCGCACAGAGGCTGGTGACATACAAAAGAGGAGCGCCGCTTTGCTATTTCGGGAGCAGCATCTCTAGTGAATATACCGGGCCATGTATGACCTAGATGTAACCTGGCCACCCCTTTATAATGTGAGCCAGGGCCTCCAAGAGGACGGTCGGTCTTTTTGGCTCAGGGAAGAACCCTAGAGAGTAGAGAGCAGGAGCACTTCATCTCCTTCCTCTCTATGATACAGCTCAAGGAGCACCTGTATTAGCCCATTGATTGTAATATAAGATCTGCAAGCAGTTCATCGTGTGTTGTTTTGTTCTATCTTTTGTGTGTAGATTCACTAGACTATCCCTCCCTAGATAGCATTAGTGCACATTGGCCCCATCTTTAGCCTACCCATGGCATATGCCGTGACACCACTATGATAGTTGGCGCCAATCATGGGGCCAGTAGCGGTGCTAGCTGGAGTCAAGATCTAGACGGGAAACTTCATCGTCACCGGGGAGCGCATCGTCTCTAGGCTGGTGTAGTGGTTCAGCACGCTGGAGTTCGTCAGCGACAATGCCCGCAGCATCGGCAACCGCCTGCCTCCATGCAATAGGCTCTTCCTCAACTTTGGCGCCCACAATATCTACATCGGCATCAACGAGTCCTGCGTGCACCCACATCAAGTCGTCGAGGGAGGAGAACCTCCTCTCAGCATGGCTCGTGGTGCGCGTATCACTCGCTCCGCTAGCTACACCGAGGTGATGATGACTGCACTTGACGCGCGAACAAGCAAAGATCTGGAAGAAGACCCTGAGACAACTCCAAAGGTACGTAGGGCTTGAGGTCCTCCACTAGAGAGGCCACAGAACATACTGTAGCATGCAATAGAGAGCCTAACTGCACCTATAGCTCCCATAGTTGATTCGGCTCAAGCACAAGACGAGCTGGAGGAGACTCGACAGAAAATATTAGAGGGTGCAAAAAAGGTAGTCGCGGCTCAGCAGTCATTGAACATCACGCTGTGTGAGTACGCCAAGGCAAACTATATTAGTACTAGTCCCACCCATTTGGATGGAGTGAATACTAGGGGTAGAAACCTCATCAGTGAGATAGATAAGGAATATGTTCCATGGTCGGGGAAATGAGGTAACCCCATGTCAATAGGTCTGCAGAGGTATAGTGCCCTGACAAAGAACCTCAGGGCTACAGATGCAGTAGTGTTCGAGTTCGAGGGACTGACCGGTGAAGCCCGACAAAGGTAGCAAGAAAGAGTTATTGAGTTAGTAAAAATTTCTAACAAGCAGAATGAGGAGTTGCTCAAGGCAAACCCAGCAAGGGCAGGAGGATCTCGAGTCGTTCATTCGGCAGGGGCGCTCTAGCAAAATCCACCAGGGCAGCATCATCCCCACATGCAGGCCCAAGAAGAGAGGAGGTAGTAACTTCTGGGAGGAAAAACAAGCAGATGGTCCCGTATGACCTAGCAAGGCAGGGAAAGGAAAAGCAATACAGTGTGATGAGGACCGTCATAGTGCCAACCGAGGTGAAGGTGGACAAGGTAACCACGGCCAAGGCCATGCAGGATAGGGAAATGTTGGGTACGGCAATGCCGGACAACGTAACTCGGCAGGAGCTGCACAGGATCCACCTCGGCAGCACTAGCAACAGTACATAACTCGGGAAGAGGAAAGTGTCAGCCTAGCTATGCAACAAAAATATGTTCATCCGGGTCAAAATAGATATGATGATGGTTAATCGGCTATGGCCAATGCCGGGTTTCCTAAGCCAGATCATCATGTGATAGGATCAAGGTTGGGAAACAGGAAATTATGCCAGATGATGCAAGATTGAAGTTAGACCGGATTTATAGGTCAAAAATTATGGAGGGACGAGGTCCTCCAGGTCCAGCATGGTTTGTACCTCAGATTATGAGGGAACCCATAGTGCCGAACTTCCAGTTGACCAGAGGGACAAAGACATATCACGGTAGTACCAAGCCAGAAGATTGGTTGATTGATTATGCCACCACAGTGAACATTGTGATGGGTAATTTGAGATGGGTGGAACAAGTCAAATGAAGAATATTACCCCCGTGATGGAGCCGGGTCATCCCGACAAAATGATTTCTGGGGTAAGAGGAGAGATGAAAGGCCGGATTACTGGTATGGATCGCATCAAGTTGCTGTTGTGGATCAAGATCAGCCCGGAGCTGGGAGTAGCCAATAACAGAAGAGTGGTGGCCAAAAGTGGGCATAGAAAAATGATGGAAAAAAGCCTTGGACCAGTGAATAGAAAAAGCAAGGGGCAAGAAAGGAAAGATAGGCCACGGTATACGTATGAGGATATGCTGGATCAACCATGCAAGTTCCGCACGCCCAATCCGAGAAAACTGGCGAATCATATAACCCGGAAGTGCGAGTGGTTTCAGCATGCAGGACAAGGTAACCTAGAGCAAGGTAACATGGGGCCACCTCAGTAACCTCGGCAGCAGCAGCTTACGGGAGCAAATGCTTAGCAAATGATGTTGCCTCCACCCCCGCTGAGGTACGAGAATCACAACATAAGTGATGCAGTGCGTCAGGTGGAAAACCAGAATCAGGGGAACCGACGAAACCCCGACAGTGATGGGAGAAATGACTTCAGGTAGCACCACCAAAGCTATTGTGTGTTTACCACAGAAGAAACTGACAGGCAAAGTGTATAGCGATGACATAAGGAGTTCAATGTTGTTATGTTGGCTATGCCGAGGTACATGCATCGGTCTAATCAAGAAATCACATGGAGTATCAAGGATCATCCCAGGCTAATGCCGAGCCCTGGATCTTATGCATTGGTGCTTGACCCAACTTTAATCGGGCCAAATATCAACGTGAAGTTATCCAAGGTGTTGATTGACAATGGTAGTAGTATCAGCATATTATATAAGGACACCATGCACAAGTTGGGAGTCTCAGAGATTATGCTCCAAGCAACAAAGACCACATTCCATGGTATTGTGCCGGGTTTATCCTGCGAGCCTATTGGAAAAGTACAAATTGATGTCTTATTCAGCACGAGAAATAATTGTTAGACAGAGAATCTGGAGTTTGAAGTTGTGGATTTGGACAGCTACTACCATGCATTACTCGGCAGGTCCGCTCTTTCGAAGTTTATGGCAAGTGATCACATTAGTTACTTTAAAATGAATATGCCAGGGCCAAACAGGGTCATCACCATAGCAGGGGACTTTAGGCTCTCTATGGAGTGTGCCTCAACCGGGTCAAACCTGGCCGAGTCACTTGTGATCACTCAAGAGAAGAAAAGGATCCAAGATGTTGTGGCATTGGCTCAGTCCACACAGCTGAATATGCCGGCTCTGAGTAATCCGCATGGGAGTGTGTCATTTCAGCCGACAAAAGATACCAAGAAGGTGCCCATTGATGATCAGTACCCAGAGCACACCATGACTATTGTTTTGAGCCTTGGTGATAAATAGGAAAGCGAGCTCGTGAGATTCCTCTGTGATAATCAGGATATCTTTGCTTGGTCCACACAGGATCTCCAAGGTGTGCCAAGGGAGCTGGTTGCGCACTCTTTGCACGTCAGACCTGGTGCAAAGCCGGTGAAGCAACCTCTCAGCCTCTTCACCAAATATAGGAGAAAATTTATTGGTGACGAGATTTCTCGGCTCCTTGCAGCCGGGTTTATCATGGAAGTACTTTACCCAGATTGGCTATCTAATCCGGTGCTGGTGGAAAAGAAGAAAGATGACCCAAATGTGGCAGTTGTGTGGCGTATGTGTATAGATTACATGAACCTGAATAAGGCATGTTTAAAATATCCATTCCCTATGCCGAGGATAGATCAGGTCATTGACTCAACCGCTGGGTGTGAGCTCTTATCTTTTGTAGATGTATATTCTAGTTTCCACCAGATACCTTTGAACCGGGATGATCAAATAAAGACTGCTTTTATTACCCCATACGGGGCTTATTGCTATCACAATATGCCATTTGTCCTACGTAATGTAGGGGCAACGAATCAAAGGTGCATGCAAAAATGTTTACATAATCAAATTGGCAAAAATGTCAAAGTATATGTCGATGATGTGGTGATAAAAACCAAGGAGAGTCACACCCTCTTAGATGATATCCGACAAACATTCATGAACTTAAGAATGTTCCAAATGGAGCTTAACCCAGAGAAGTGCATCGTCAGTGTCCCGGGTGGAAAATTACTCAGTTTCCTCGTGTCCAGCCGAGGTATCAAAGTGAACCCAATTAAAATCCGAGCTATCAAGCGAATGGAACAGCCAAAGTGCCTCAATGATGTCTAGAAGTTCAATGGTTGTCTGGCGTCGTTGAGTCATTTTGTATGTCAGCTAGGGGATAAGGCATTACCCCTCTATCAGCTAATGAAAAAATTGGATAAGTTCATATGGACACCGCATGCAGATAGTGCGTTTCATGAGCTCAAATAGATGCTAGCCTCTACACCAGTATTAGCTTCACCATTATCCAAAGAGTCAATGTTGCTCTACATAGCAGTGACCAACCGAGTCGTAAGTCCTATGATAGTGGTGGAGCGTAACAAGGAGGGTAAGTCGGTATATTACCTAAGTGAAGTACTATCCACTTCGAGGCAGAATTATCCTCATTATCAGAAAAAGGCATATGGCGTCTATATGGCGGCCAAAAAGCTTAAGCACTATTTTGAAGAGCAGCCTATAAAGGTGATATGTGAAGCACCTATATATGAGATAATGAGCAACAAGGATGCAAGAGGCTGAATCACCAAATGGGCCATTGAATTAGCCCCATATGCTCCACAATATGATAGAAGACACGCAATCAAGTCTCAGGCAGTGGTCGACTTTTTTGTGGATTGGGCTGAAATGCAATATGAGCCACCCTTGTCGGATTCAAACTATTAGAGAATGCAATTTGATGGATCAAAGTTGAAGGACAAATTAGGGGTCAGGGTAGTACTTACCTTGCCCAAGAAAGAACAATTGAGATATTTTCTTCAGATCCACTTTCGAGCATCAAACAATGTGGCCGAGTATGAGGCGCTAGTGCACGGGTTAAATGTAGCAAAAGAAATTTGATATGTGGCCGAGTATTGGCCGTTTAGCGTGAAAGCCATGCAACCTCGAACATGATAGAACATTTTTGAGAAGGTTTTTTGAGATGCAATCGGTATACCAAATTTGATATTTTTCTTTGCAACTATGCCACATGAAATGACGCATCGTGAAGGTTTTACATTGTCCGAATCATTTTTGAATTTCTTATGCCTGTTTCAAACTATGGTCAAAACGGCGGTCAAATTCCAGGGAAACCATAGTCTGCAGCCCCCGGCGGTCTAGCCCCCTATCTTTCTCTGCACGATATTCCACCAATGTACTTTTGTGTTGGTTTAATTTTGTTTAGTTCATGTCTACTGGAAAACCAAGGTTGGGCCAAAATTTCCACCAGTAGCCCTCCGTTAGATCCGTAGCGGGAGTTTTCTCATACACGTACGACACTTTTCTAAGTGTCATCGCATGCGCGCGACCAGGAGCTAGATATTGCATTTCTCAACATCCCACAACACTTTTGAACATACCGTTGGTCCACATGCAAGTTTTCTTGGGATTCCGGTGTTCCAGCGGTCCATTTCTGGCAGTCTAGCCCCTAAATTTCTCCGCACGAGGTTCCACCAATGTACTTTTGTGTTGGTTTAGGTTTTTTAGGTCATGTCTACATGGAAAACCATGGTTGGCCCAAGATTCCACCGGTATCCCTCCGTTTGACCCGTAGCGGGAGTCACCTTGATCTCACATGAAATGATAGAGCGTAAAACTTGCATCGATGAAATGGAAAACTTCCTTCCGCAACATTGTTCGACATCCCAAGATGAAAATGTGTGCACAATATGGGCACATTATCACAAACTATGCCACGATTCTAGCCATAATATTGGACATTGGCCTGAAAGCTATGAAACCTCGAATATGATAGCTCATTTGTGAGAAGGTTTTTTTGAGATGCAATCAGTATACCAAGTTTGATATTTTTTCTTGCAGCTATGTCACATAAGATGATGCAACGCGAAGTTTTTACATTGTCTGGCTCATTTTTGAATTTCTTATGCCTGTTTCAAATGACGGGCATTATTCAGGGAAACCCTAGTCTGCGGCCCCAACGGTCTAGCCCCCTAGCTTTCACCGCACTGTGTTCCACCAATGTATTTTTTTGTTGTTCTAGTATTGTTTAGGTCATGTCTACATGCAAACCAAGGTTGGGCCCAATTGTCCACTTGTAGCCCTCCGTTAGACCCGTAGAGGGAGTTTTCTCCTACATGTCCAGTACTTTTCAAAGTGTTATCGCATGTGCACGATCGAGAGATAGATATTGCAATTCTCAATGTCCCAAAACACTTTTGCACATACCCTAGGTCCACATGCAAGTTTTCTTGGGATTCCGGTGCTCCGGCGGTCCTTTTTCTGGCGAAACCCTAGTTTGTGGGCCCAACGGTCTAGCCCCCTAGATTTCTCTGCACGAGGTTCTACCACTGTACTTTTTTATTGGTTTGGGTTTGTTTAGGTCATGTTTATATGTGAAACCAAGGTTGGGCCCAAGATTCCACTAGTATCCCTCTGTTAGACCCGTAGCGGGAGTCACCTTGATCTCACATGAAATGATAGAGCACGAAACTTGCACTGACGAAAAGGAAAAATTCCTCCTGCAACATTGTTCCCCATCCCAAGATGCAAATGTGTGCAAAATTTGGGCACATTATCACAAACTATGCCACGATTCTAGCCATAGCATTAGCCATTTAGCCTGAAAGCCATGAAACCTCGAACATGATAGCTCATTTCTGAGAAGGTGTTTTTGTGATGCAATCAGTATACCAAGTTTTATATTTCTCCTTGCAACTATGTCACATAAAATGACGCAACGCGAAGGTTTTATATTGTCTAAATCATTTTTGAATTTCTTATGCCCATTTAAAACTATGGTCAAAACGGCGGTCATATTCCAAGGAAACCCTAGTTTGCGGCCCTCAGTGGTCTAGAACCCTAGATTTCTCTGCACGGTGTTCCACCAATGTACTTTTGTATTGGATTAGTATTGTTTACGTCATGTATACCTAGAAAACCAAGTTTGGGCCCAATTTTTCCACCGGTAGCCCTCCGTTCGACCCGTAGCGAGAGTTTTCTCCTACACGTCCGACACTTTTCTAAGTGTTATCGCATGCACGCGACCGGGAGCTAGATATTGCAATTCTCAACATCCCACAACCATTTTGAACATACCCTATGTCCACATGCTAGTTTTCTTGGGATTCCGGTTCTCCGGTGGTCCTTTTCCGGCGAAACCATAGTCTTTGGGCCCCAACGGTCTAGCCCCCTAGAATTCTCCGCACGAGGTTCCACCAATGTACTTTTGTATTGATTCATGTTAGTTTAGTTCATGTCTAGATGGAAAACCAAGGTTGGGCCCAAGATTCCACGGGTATCCCTCCGTTAGACCCGTAGCGGGAGTCTCCTTGATCTCACATGAAATGATAGAGCGCGAAACTTGCACCGACAAAAAGGAAAACTTCCTCCTACAACAATGTTTGCCATCCCAAGATGCACCTGTGTGCACAATATGGGCACATTATCACAAATTATGCCGCGATTCCAGCCATAACATTATTAGCCATTTTGCATGAAAGCCATCAAACCTCATACATGATAGCTCATTTCTGAGAAGGTTTTTTTGAGATGCAATTAGTATACCAAGTTTTATATTTTTCCTTTCAACTATGTCTCATAAAATGACGCAATGCAGAGGTTTTGCATTATCGGGATCATTTTTGAATTTCTTTGGCCCGTTTCAAACTATGGTCAAAACGATGGGCATATTCTAGGGAAACCCTAGTCTGTGCCCCCCAGCGGTCTAGCCCCCTAGCTTTCACCGCACTATGTTCCACAAATATACTAGTGTGTTGGTTTAGTATTGTTTAGGTCATGTCTTCATATAAACCCAAGGTTGGGCCGAATTTTCCACCGGTAGCCCTCCGTTAGACCCGTAGAGGAAGTATACCATCGCATGCGCGTGATCGGGAGCTAGATATTGTAGTTCTCAGCATCCACAACACTTTTGCACATACCCTAGATCCACATGCAAGTTTTCTTAGGATTTTGGTGCTCCGGTGGTCCTTTTCTTGTGAAACCCTAGTATATGGGCCCTAGCGGTCTAGCCCCCTAGCTTTCTCCGCACGAGGTTCAACCAATGTACTTTTGTGTTGGTTTAGGTTTTATTAGGTCATGTCTACATGAAAAACCAAGGTTGTGCCCATGATTCCACCGGTGTCCCTAGGTTAGACCCATAGCGGGAGTCACCTGGATCTCACATGAAATGATAGAGCATGAAACTTGCACCGACTAAAAGGAAAACTTCCTCCTGTAACATTGTTCGCTATCCCTAGATGCATATGTCTGCAGAATATGGGCACATTATCACAAACTATGCCACGATTATAGCCATAACATTGGTTGTTTGGCCTAAAAGCCATGAAACCTCTAACATGATAGCTCATTTCTCAGAAGGTTTTTTGAGATGCAATTAGTATACCAAGTTTGATATTTTTTAATTGCAACCATGTCACATAAAATGATGCAACATGGAGGTTTTACATTGTCCAGATCATTTTTGAAGTTCTTATGCCTGTTTCAAACTATGGTCAAAACGGCGTGCATATTCCAGGGAAACCCTAGCCTGCAACCCCCGACAGTCTAGCCCTCTATCTTTCTCTGTATGGTGTTCCACCAATGTACTTTTTATATTGGTTTAGTATTGTTTTGGTCATCTCTACATGGAAAACCAAGGTTGGTCCCAATATTCCACTAGTATCCCTCCGTTAAACCCGTAGCGGGACTTTTCTCCTACACGTCCGACACTTTTCTAAGTGTTATCGTGTACGCGCAACTAGGAGCAAGATATTGCAATTCTCAACATCCCACAACATTTTTTCACCCACCCTAGGTCCACATGCAAGATTTCTTGGGAATCCGGTGCTCCGGCGGTCCTTTTCCGGCCAAACCCTAGTCTGTTGGCCCCAACGGTCTAGCCCCCTAGCTTTCTCCGCACAAGGTTCCACCAATGTAGTTTTGTGTTGGTTTAGGTTTTCTTAGGTCATGTCTACATGGAAACCCAAGGTTGGGCCCATGATTCCACGATATGCCTCCATTATACCCGTAGCGGGAGTCACCTTGATCTCACATGAAATGATAGAGCGCGAAAGTTGCACCGACGAAAAGAAAAACTTCCTCCTCCAACATTTTTCGCTATCCCAAGATGCACATGTGTGCACAATATGGGCACAGTATCACAAACTAAGCACTATTATAGCCATAACATCGGTTGTTTGGCCTGAAAGCCATGAAACCTCGAACATGATAGCTCATTTATGAGAAGGTTTTTTTGAGATACAATCATTATACCAAGTTTGATATTTTTACTTGTAACTATGTCACATAAAATGATGCAATGCGAAGGTTTTACATTGTCCGGATCATTTTTGAATTTCTTATGCCTTTTTCAAACTATGGTCAAAACGGCGGGCATATTCTAGGGAAACCCTAGTCTGCGGCCCCTGGTGGTCTATACCCCTAGATTTCTCCGCACGGTGTTCCACCAATGTACTTTTGTGTTGGTTTAGTATTTTTTGGTCATATCTACATGGAAAACCAAGGTTGGGCCCAATATTCCACTAGTAGCCCTCCGTTACACCCATAGCGGGGATGTTATAGTGTTCCTTACCAATGTGTTACGGTCATTTTGGGGTAAATGCTATGAATCCGGGGATTTCTAGGGTTCCAGGGGTTTCGTGGCTGGCTTGCATTTTGGGTTTGGATCTGGCCGTCACCATATTCCTTGTGTGTGTTAATGTGTTATTTAGATGGGAGTTTTAGGTGGTGCAACTTCTTGTTTAGATGTTCACATTCTGAAGTGATGTGATAGATTATAATTTGGAAATATGGTACCAAATGTGTCTGCAGTAGCAAATGGTAGTGTACTAGCTAAGTTAAACTGGACTTGGCAGGTTGTTTTGAGTTCTAGTACCATATTTGAAGAACAAAGGCTGGCGCGAATGATGTTTCATAGTTTACGTTCACCCCATTTCCTCTGCTTGTTTCACCGCTGATTCTTGTATGTATGTGCCGCTGCAGGTAATCTCTGCTGCAAGTTTTTTTGTTGGGAAAAATTGATGAAGTATGATAGGAAAATACGGTACTTTAAAGTTACTAACTTTGGGAAGGATTGCCAGTTATTACTATATTAGTAATTGAATTATCTCAACATGCAATGAGTACCTATAATATATGCCAATAATGGGCGATATTGAGCTATGTCGGCTGTTCTCTTTGAGTGAAGAGTTTCAGTATTTTGGTTCCAAACAAGATTAGAGAATGAAGTCCTGGGATGTTAATTGCAAGTTCCTTTTCTATTTTGTGCATTGTAAGTAGTGGTATCATTGTGATTTGTAGCTAAACTTATTATTCCTTTTACAAATACTGTTTGAGTTACATTCGATCAAAGGATGGGAAGGTTCTAAATCTTTGAATAATGATCGATAAAGTTTCCATACTCCATGTTTTGATCTAGATATCAGTACTACCATTTGGTTTGTTAATACTTAATAGGTAACCTTTTAGTCCATCTTCTTTTTTTGGTAGGCAGCTCCACCTTCAAGTACTTACATGATGGTTTATATATAAAGGCATCCATTTCTAGTATGTACCTCAAGCGTAGACCAAGATCTGAACGAAGTTTTGCATCTTGCTTGATTTCTATAGATTGATTGGATCCGGCTTATTGTTTCAACAAATACCCTTTTTTTAATCGCTTAGCCGGTTGTCATCTGAACCTATTTTATTTGATGTTGCCATGTTTGTTGTAGTATTTATTGGTCATATTTCTCTTTTGGTGGTGCAACTTTCTAGTATGGGGACTCTTTTGGTGTAACATACTATCATGATTAATGTGTTATTTAGTTGTGAGTTTTAGGTGGTGCAACTTGCTAGTATGGGGATTCTTCTTGTTCTTTAGGTGATGATATTTTGCACTCCCTAGTTTGTGTTACACCATGTCTATTTATGTATAGGTCTACACCATGGATGACAATCTTTCCCTCGTCTAGAATGTGAAAAATGTTGATCACATTGAGATCTTTAGTTCCAATGATGATGATGTTGCTGTTGCTGCATGGCGTCGAGCTGCTACCACTATTGGAAAGCAGTACGCTGATGCCACTGATGCAAGGTGTCGTGCTGATTCCACTGAAGCAAGGCATCGCGCTGATGCCACTGATGCAAGGCGTTGCGCTGCTGCCACTGATGCATGGATTGCAAACAAGATTATGGGTCGAGGAAGTGATCATCTGCCAAGTTTGGCACTATACCTGACCTTGTTGGAACTCATAGTGTGTGTGATATATTACAGCTTCTTATTGCTTTCTTTGCATGTAGGTCCTAGGACAAAGGGCTATGACACAATTCATCCGCATTGCGTGTTTCCGAACAAGGTTGCACTGAAACGCACACAAGTGCAATTTCTGAAGGAAGTTGCAAGGTAGCGGCCCACATTAAAATTGTATGTGTGCACTATGTAGCCACCAAACATAGATGAGCCAAAAGTAAAAATGGTAAACGAATAATCTTCTTTTGATCATTTTCTTTGATTGCCATCATGAACTAGGTATCCCCATTAGTATGATGTTATGTATGAAAGCAAAAAATGGATATGCTGTTTTGTGTGAAGCAAAAAATAAACCAGTCTTGACTGATTCCATTTATTTGCAGTATTTCTCAAGAACGTTCAGTAATTCCTGTATCTACATGTACATTAACCTGCCATCAGATTTAAGGCTGTTCTGGAAGGGCAAGGAACATGGAACTGTCATAATTATCGAGGGTAAAGGGAGGCATCAAGGTGCTCAGTTTAAATCCTACTAGAATGAGGTGGTGGAGATGACCGAGATGCAAACCGGTGATATCTTCATGTTTAGGTTCCACCGCAGTTCGAAGTCTGGACTTAAGTTGATCATTGAATAAGTCGTGTAGTCAGCTCGCTTAGCTAGTTGAGCTTCTAGTATTTATTAGCTTGTGTGTTAGACTTGTGAACATGGTTGGTTCCATTTTGTAAGTATGTTAAAGGTCCTATTGGTGAACATGGCTGGTTGCTTTTCTAAAGTATGCTAGTACTTTTATTGGTGAACATGGTACTATAGGTATTATGCTATGAAGTATGCTAGTACTTACATATGGTATGGAATAGGCTATTACAGCTGATCATTGCTGCTTTGGGACATGTTATTTGTTATTATTCTTTATATTTTTGTTGTTCAAACAAAACAGAGATGAGAGTTTGATCTTTACATTTGTAGTTATGAAATGAAATATGCTATTATAAAATGTTTGATCTTATTTACCTAACAAGATCACTACAGTAGCACATTGGTAAGGAACACTGTAACATCCCAGCATTAGATCTTAGAAATAAGCTGAGATCAGGTGTGTGCATTGCATTCATGCATAGAAAATCTGGATAATTTTCGCGCTTTTAAATAAAACTTTCCAAAGTGATTGAAGCTTCTCTTAACTTGGTGGAACTAAAGTAGATCATCAAGTTGATTGCGATAAGTTTCAATATGACCTTTGCTAAAACCCTAATTTTGGGTAGTATAATTTGATCTATGGGTAGATCAAATGGAATCAAGCTAAACCCATAACACATTATTTAATGAATAATAAAGGATCTTATAGAGATCATATCATGGTATTCATTGCAACAACTCTTGAATACCCAATCAAGTATATAACCCAAGTAAAGAAACTCAACAACTAAACCTTAATATACATGCCTTTCATTATTTATACCATGAACATCAAAGTAGTTCCCAAGCATTAACCTGTGTCACAAATAGAGTAGAAAGTGAAGTCAAGCCAAGACCCTTCATCACATGTCCTTATTTTCATATTAATAATTGACATTCCTATTTAACCAAGTCTAAGAGTCAATTGATCATCAATGATCGAGTGATCAATCCTTGGCCTAACACTTATTAACCTTTAGCTTTGACCTATTATATTGACCTTCCAAAGACCTTAAGTAAATTAGTAAGAAGGAGGAACTAGTTATGGTAGAGTGTGCCATCATCAATGGAATGTGATCCTTGGTGGAGATCAAACTATTTGATATTGGAGGAGTTAAATCACTCATGAGTTAACTAGAAGAAGCATCTAAACCTAAGAGTTAAGCTAGTAATTATAAAGCTATGAGATAGCTAGTAGTACTAGAGTATCAAATGATAATCTTGTTAAGCCAAGTAGGTATAAACTTAAAGTAAGCTTCCTTAACAAGATAAGCCTACTTGAGAATAGATGCCTGGATGATGAAGAAGTGTTGTGAGAATACCAAATTAGGCAAAACCTTGGTAATCTGAATCATCTAGCTTGATCATGAGAAGTCAAGCTAGAGTTTGATGAAGTATATAATATTAGTTGTATTGAGTAGTTGGAGGAATAGTAGTTTAACCAAGCTAATATAAGAACAAACTTGTATTATGGAGAGTAGTACCATACCTATTCGAGAGGATTAATATCAAATGTGATATAGAGATAATTGTAATCTTGCAAGACTTGGATGTATATGCAAGGTGAATATAAAGAAGTTTATGATGGAGTTAGAAAGAGCTACATTGATAGATTCAGTAGAGATAGCTAAGAAATAGAAGTTATATATTAGAGTAAGAGGGAGAATGAGTATTGTTGAAGTGGCATTAAGTTAGTAGTGGAACCAATTCCTATTTTTAGGCATTCAAAGAATAGTAGCTCTTAGTCAAATTAAGTTTCTAAGGGATAATTAGAATATCAGATGAGTGTGTGGATGAAAGCCTTACCTACCTTATTATCTTAAACCCTATACAAATAGAGCCATCAAGATCACCTTAACTTTTGGTCCTTAGGAATTATTATGAATTTGGGTGAATCATTTGAATTCATATTTGAAATTTGAATAATTCGAAAGTTAGAGGTAGTTAGTGTTTATTTGATTTCCAAAAAGATTTAGTTATTATTGTTTGAATATTTCACAATTATAAAACAATAATAGACATTGAGAACAATACAAGTGTATAACTCAAATAGTACTTCTTAATTCTTTCCTTTATTCAACAAGTATTGAATAAATACAAATCTAGATGAAAACGGAACATTACAGAGACAATTCTCAAGGAAATACAAGCTTTATTAATAATGAACACATATTACATTGTTCTTACAAAAGAGTAAAAGAAAAGATTACAAATAAAAAACTAACATACTAGTCCTAATTTAATCCTAATATAATCTTCTTATTCTTCACTTTGTAACATCCCAAAAATATTAATCAAGCTTATCAAGCTCTAATCACCCAAGTTTAGGGTTAAAAAACTTTTATAATTAAACCTAATAAGAGTGTATGTGTGATTTGCATTTGTGTATGAATGATTGCAATTGCCATGTTTGATGGTTACAAATGATAAAGAATGGTTTAAAGATGAATACTACATCATCTAGATCATTTCCAAGAAGAATCAAATAAAGGAAAAATCAAATATAAGATATATAAGCAGATGGTCATTTTGGCCAAACTCATTCACTAGACCACTTTGGGTGTTCCAAGTAAAGAATTTTCAATAGAAACAATTCCAATTCTTTTCACCCCTTGCTAGACCAAGTAAAAGTGAATCCAAGCAAACTTTACAAAGTGGAAGAAACTAAATTCAAATCTATTTAAGAGGCATTGCAAAATTGAATCAAGATCATATGTATAGATCACACTTTCTCAAAAACCACTCAAATCAATTCCACTTGACAAATCCCAGCAACCACAGTCTACCAAGCAAACAACAAGATCACTCACCAAATATCTTTTGAATTTTCGAATTATGAATTCATGCGGCCATTGTGTCGAAGAGTTGGCATGCATAGTACAATCTCACAAACTAAACACTATTTGGAATTGTCAATTGCTCACAAAATGTACTATAATCAACCCATTGAATTGTCCTAGTTCACCCTTAGTACTTGGTCGTGCAATGGAGAGCCCTTGGCCCACCGTTGCACCAGTGACATGCCCATGCCGAGCCATCCGTGTCGGTCGAGCACGAGCCAGTCGCAGCGTGCCGCGCCACCCTCTACCACGACCCCCACGAGGTAGGCGTGACTTCAACGCCACCCCCTGACCACCCCTAGACCAATGGCGAGGCCAGAAGGAGCCAGACCAGCTGCACCTATTTAACCCCTGGCCATGCCGAGAGCACGACGGAGCGCCGCAACCGCCTCGCTTGCACACGTCGCTCCTCATAATCTCCGCCCGTACCCGTGTTCCCCGTGACACTAGTGAGCTGGTAGACAAGATCGTTCACCGTCTCGTGCCCCGTGACCACCATACCAAGTGACGAACGGCAGCGTACCCGCCCAGAGCACCGACGTATTCCGGCCAATGGAGAGCGCCCTTTGCCATGCCATCACTTCCATGACGACTGCCATAGTCCACCGCCTTGACCCATGCCCTTCGCTGTGACGATTGCAACCTGTAGCAGCGTCGCCAGAGTACCCCGACCATGTCGCCCAACCGCCACACTGGGTGTATAAATAGACACAACCCCAGCCCTCAATCTCCACACCATTCCACTCCCCACTCACCACATAACCTGTAGCACCACACCGCCGAAATTTGGCCGGAGTTTGCCGCTGCAGAGGAGGAAGGAGCCCGTTGATTGCGACCACCCAAGGAGACACCATGTACACGCCTCGAACCGTCATCGATGACAACCCCATTCGCCCCCATCACCGACCCTAGCTGGAGCCCAGGTGAGCCTCATGCGCCCCCACCGCCGTGTTAGGGTTCAGTTCTCGTCGGAGCTGTTCGATGTAGATGACGCACGTCAGCCGTTAGATCGTGTTCTAATTGTAGGGCTAAGATTGAAACTTACCGTTTTGGTTAGATAGAGTCACTAACGAGTAGGACCCATCTGTCAGTAGCCAGCTGCTCCCGCAATGCAGTTGGGCTGGCCCGTTTAGTTTCCCGCGTAGAGCCCACCCATTCAAATATTATTTTTCCATTTTAGTTAAAACTAGATTCTGTCAGTAGTTTGAAAAATCAATTCAAAGAGATTCACTGAACAAAAATGCATGTTTCCAATTTTGTTGGAAAGTATTGAAACTATATAATCACTCCCATTGGACTCAAACCTATTGGAATTATAGATCACCTATACTAAAAATAACAAGACAAAGACTTTTGACACTTCAAACATTTTTATAAAATCAACTATAAATGCTTTTGAGATGATCCCACCTCTCAAAAATCACATTTGTCATGCTCTACATGAATATGTAAATACATTTAGTTGTACAGATTTTAAACTTGGACTAGTAATAAAAGAAGGCTATATAGGCTTTTCTAGCCATTTAAATCTTATTAAATAGTAATATTAAATCTTGTAATGCTTAACCACCTTTTTAAATCACATTCCCAAGCTTGAGAATATATGGTGAGGACATGGTCCATATGAACCTATATTCTAGTTGGAGAATATTAAATCTTAAACAATTTCAATGAGTAGAAATTACTTTTCTCATTAAAGAGAAATAAAAATGTGCCATTATAACATGGAAGGATTGAGATGATATTAGATCATCTAGTATGAGCCTTGTGTGCTAAATAGGAGTAATGAGGTGTTGTTTGGTGATTGTGTACATTGGATGTATTTATAGACGCTAGTACCGACCCGGATTCAACGAAGAGGAGTACTTCTAGGAGGAGGAGGAAAACTTCAACGACTACAACAACTTCTCTGCTCAAGGCAAGCTAAATAATGAAAGCTAAATTATGCAAGCCCACTATGCAAGCTAAATAATGCAAGACATCACTAAATGCAAGCTAGAACTATGCATACTATATATGCAAGCCCCTCATACCAGATGCACTAGGCATACCTGGTTATGCAACTTTACCCATTTCCCAGTATTACTCCAAGCTTTACTTACCCCTTTACTATAGTTTTTACTTAGTTAATGAATTGAGTAGTGGAAAATGAAATGGATCCTATCAAGATCATAGGATTAGTCTTGGATACCCTCAAATAGAGAATACCCTCAATATTAGTGGCTAGTGCTAAGCATAAAACTTCATCACTTTAGATGGGAATACTTGGTGAAAATGATTATGAAAACCTTGGAATCATGCTTCAATCTATTGAAATTTTTTGACATGTGTTGAGAAACATAATGGTTGATGATAAAAATGTTGAGGCATGAGCCTTGACCCTTATAAAAACTGATGGTTGGGTTCGGATGCGATACCATTCCAATTTTATCGTACAACCACAATACCTGAGTTGGGTAGGTCTTGACTGGAAGTTTATATGTCTTAGTATGGGTTCCCTTGTAGAAGAGGCTGAGATGAGGCTACCTCTTGATGAATGTCCACCTATGTAGTACCCAAGATGACAGATGGTCATGGTTGGGAGGCCAAACTCATAGGGGAGGTGCCTATACTAGGGTGTGTAATTGAAAGGGTAAGATTGATTATCCGCATACTAAGTATGATGATTCGGGGTTATTCCTGATGGATGTATCGAATTTTGTGGGGAAAGTGTATAATCTCTGCAGAGTGTCAAACTATTCGAATAGCCGCGTCCGTGGTTATGGACAGTTGGAGTGGCCATACTGTTCCGTTGTCAGATGTTTTCAAAAATGATTTGTGACTTGAAAGATGACCCTGACGTGACCACAACAGAATTGTGGACATGAAAACTAGTTTCCCCCTAAGTGATATAGAGAACTAATTAGCTCTTTTCTCTTGAAAACCCTTAGGAAGTAGATCTGGCTTTTTGCAAAACCAACCTAGAGCTTAAGATTCCTATTAGCTTTTATCTTACCTATACTAGTGTTAGTTTGCGAGTACTTAAAGAGTACTCATGGCTTTGTCCTTGGATATTCCCATGGCCAGACTATGAGGAGGATTACACGGAAGATGGACATCAGGAGTTCTATGACAACTAAGATCATCTCCCATCGCCAGCATTGCCTGTGACCCTGAAGATAAAGCCCTGCTACGTTTACTTTCTGCTGCTTTGATTATATTAAAGACTGGATCATGAGATCCTTTGTTTGTAAGAACCTTGTTATGGTTTGTAATGGATGATGTACTGTGGTACCACTTCTGTTATGTCTCGCAAAAATGGAAATCCTGGGATTGCGATGTACGACATAACATGCATCTGGACTTAAAAATCCGGGTGTTGACAAGTTGGTATCAGAGCCATCCTGACCATAGGAGACCCTAGTTAGAATGGAAGCCTGAAAAACCTAGCTTCAAAACAAAGAAATTAAGTATTTACAAAAACCTATTCTCATTCTTATCCCCAAGATTCTTTCAAAAAGAGATCACTTGTTACTCAAAACTCCTACAAACCTACATAAAATTTGACACACTTGAAACCCACCACTAACTTACTCATCTTAATTCTGGTAGATGGAGGTCAAATAAAATAAGTTCTATCAGCTGGGCAACGGAAGCCACTTGATCTTTGAGAGGGATCTAGATGCACTTGCAGAGTATCTCGAACGCCCGCACTCGGAATTCTCCGGGGCACAACTCAACGATCATGTGGGAGGAGAGGTACAGTGGTTGATCATTGCCGACCTGAGAGGCGGGATGGAGCCACCTCTTTCCGACAAGATCCGATTCAGCGTTCGAGAAAACATTTGGCTAGATGGATTAGCCAGGGCGATGTAAGAAGCTCTTGCTCGCTTATGTGCCTAGAACATCAATCAGATCATCGGAACCTATTTTGCGCACTATGCAAGACGTGACTCTTCAGGACAACCTCTATCCATGCTAGCCCATCTAGAGCTGAGGCATTATGTGGATCACATGGACTTCATGCTCCATGAGACACAGAAGGAGTTAGACAATGCCCGTGATCACGTCAACCAGAGCAACGCTGAAGCTGTTGAGAGAAAGAAAACCATCACCATTCTCGCCAAGGATCACAAGTATCTTTGTCAACAACGTGACAAGAAGGATCGTACCATCGCCCGTCTTCATCAGAAGATAGCTACCTTGGAGGAGACCGTCCACGACTAGGAGAACCAGCTGAAGGAACAACAGGAGGAGGAAGGTGAAGACATCCGGGGGGGATATTCACTCTTACCTTAGTGATGACAATGATTACCTGGAGGACGAGGCCATGGAGGATCACACCGATGAGGATGATGATAGCTTCATAGATGATGATTAGTCGCACCTGAGCACTACCATAGGAGTGAGATGTACCCGCTCCCATTGTATCGTAGTTTCACAAAATTGTTCTTAAAACCATCTATTTTCTAGTTGTGTTGTGGTGTGTGTTTGTATGGTGTTGTATGAATGAATGTATGAAAATAAGTTGTTAGTTTACAAAACCTGAGTCAAACTCAAAGTTTAAAGTTTTGAAAACAAACCCATGAACCTTAGAAATTTCCCTCGTGTCTCACTATCTATCTCAATCTTCAGATGACTCGTGGAAATCCCGGAGGATGTAGTTCATCTCAGGATCCAATGTTGCAAATTCTGCAAATGCTAGTTTCTGATCGTGAAGCTGGTAGAGCTGAACGCAAGCCAACTTAGCCACTCTTCAACAGATAACCCAGATGGCCCACAATAATCAAGGCCATGGAAACCAAAATCACCATGGATCCAAACTTACGAACTTCCAAAATACCAACCCACCCATGTTTAACAAGTCTGAGGAGCCCTTAGATGCATATGATTGGCTGCAAACCATGGAAAACAATCTCGAAGTTGCAGGAGTTAATGCAAATGAGAAGGTGTTATTTGCTACTCACTATCTATCCGGCTATGCCACATCATGGTGGAATAGTACCCAAACAATGCATGGAGGTCAGATGATGACTTGGGAGGAGTTCAAACTCAAGTTCAGCAGAACCCATGTGCCCCCAGGTTTGATCAAGAGGATGAGAGATGAATTCGGAGACTTGAAGCAAGGAAGGGTGACAGTAGTTGAGTACCGTGACAAATTTCTTTCACTATCCAGATATGCCCCTGATGAGATTGACATAGAAGCCAAGAAGAAAGAAAGATTCCTAAACGGTCTGCATGATGAGATGTAGACAGTGCTAGTCAACATCCCCTTTGATGACCTAGAAGCCTTAGTGGACTCTGCCATCTAGATGGAAGGAAAGATTAACCAGGACAGTGAGAACTGCAAGCGTCAAATGATGCACCAACCAGGACCCCACCATACCCCGAAGTATTTCCCCAACCCGTCTGCAGGATATTCACCCCAAAACAACAATAGGCCCCCAATGAACCGCCCGAACTATCCCAACCGTGGAGGAAGAAACCCAAGGCCCAAAGGAAACCACAACAACAACCCCATCAACTCCAACAATTTCAAAAGTGCACCGCCCAAGCCCAACAACAACAACAATACTGCCCCAAGGACTGGAAGGAATGTTGTGCATGTCGCAGGAAAAGACAAGTCAATGATCACTTGTTTTGAATGCGGAGTCATGGGTCACTACTCCAACGAGTGTCCCAAGAAGATTTCCGCAGCAACCAATGTGAATGCACCTGCCCAATAGCAGCGCCGTGTCCATCCTGGAAAGAGATTCGCCCCAGGGAACCCACACAACCGTAATGGCTGTCTATTTCACATGAATGCTGAGGAAGCCCAGGTAGCGCTAGATGTCGTGCTGGGTATGTTTTCTGTTAACTCAGTATTAGCTAGAGTGTTGTTTGATTCTGGAGCATTGCACTCATTTGTTACAGAAGAATTTGCATGCACTAGTAAGATCCAACCAACAAAACTTAAGCA
The DNA here is from genome assembly GCA_023614405.1 of Avena insularis. NCBI lineage: Eukaryota > Viridiplantae > Streptophyta > Magnoliopsida > Poales > Poaceae > Avena > Avena insularis. The sequence goes on from CM042696.1 coordinate 240,763,265, forward strand.
TGTTATGATAGTTTAGATCCCTGGTTCAACCACCAAAGCTAGAAAAGTTGCAAGTCCGTATCCATCAGAATCCATGGGATATATTTTTATGCCAATCTAATCGTACTTGGAACCCAAGGTTTGGAAGTAGTGATAGGGATGGATTGGATGTCGAAACATCAAGGGTTAATCGACTGTGCTAAGAAAGTCATAACCATGACCAGTAGCACCGGAGTATTGATAGCCCAAAATATATCGAGCTCGTTGGGGAACCCCAAGAGGGAGGTATGATGAGCACAACATCAAGTTTTACCTTAGTTATGAAACCAAGGTTATCGAACCAGTAGGATCAAGGAAACACCTCCAAGGTGTTTTTTCCAACTTGGAATCCTGCACAACACAACCACAGAACTTTGCCCCCAACTTACAGTGAGGTTGTCAATCTCACCGGTTTTGCTGAAAACAAAGGATTAAACGTATTGTGTGGAAGAAAGTAATAGCTTGCAGAAAGTAAAAAGAATACAGTAAACATTTGTAGATTGATTTTAAAAGAAACGACCAGGGTCCATAGTTCACTAGTGGTGATTCTCCTTAAGATAGATGACATGTTGGGTGAACAAATTACAGCGGGGAAATTGACAAACATCGAGAAAGCAAACATGCATATACTAATCATCTTGACTCCTTTGAGATTTGATTGGGCATTACAACATTATACATAGACCGTAATCCAACTACATCTATGACTAATAATCCACCTTCAGGTTATCATCCGAACCCCCTCCAGTATTAAGTTGCAAGCAAAAGATAATTGCATTAAGCATTGCGTGTAAAGTAAACAATATGATTGTTCTATGAACAAAGGATTGTTGTTTTCTCCCTAGTAGCAACAACACATCTAGTACCTTAGAGATTTCTGTCACTTCCCCAGATTACTAGAGGCATGAACCCACTATCGAGCATAAATACTCCCTACTGGAGTTGCTAGCATCTACTCAGCCAATATAGTTACTAACAACGGAAAGCATGCAAGATCACAAATAACAAAGACATGATAGAATCAATAATTAATCTAAAATAGCCTCTCAATATCCATCGGATCCCCGCAAACACAACATGTAGGATTACAAATAGATGATCTTGATCATGAATGGAGCTCACAAGATCTAAACATGATAGCACAAAGGAGAAGAACCAACCATCTAGCTACTACATGGACCCGTAGTCCAAGGATGAACTACTCACGCATCACATCGGAGGCTTGCATGGTGATGAAGAAGGCCTCCAGGGTGAAGTCACCCCTCCGGCAGGGTGCCGGGAAGAGCTTCAGATCCCTCCCGACCTAGGGATGGAGATGAAGGCGGCTACAAACTCTTTTGTGAAATTTTGATCGGGTTCTTAGGGTTTCTGTATCGGAGGCAATATATAGGCGAAAGAGGAAGCCGAGGGGGTGCCCTAGGCGGCCACACCACCCCCTGGTGCGGTCTAGGCCTGGCCGCACGGCCAGGTGGTGTGGCGGCCCTCTGTCCCCTCTCCGTCTCGTCTTCTGGCTCCGTGTCCCCCTCGGTGAAATATTGACTTTGGCTTTTGTCCCGTCGAATTCCGAGAATATTCATTTTCTGACTTTCCTGGAACCAAAAACAACAGAAAACAAGCAGCTGGCACTGTGGCATCTTGTTAATAGGTTAGTCCAAGAAAGTTTATAAAAATACACCAAAGCTGGAACAAAACATAAGAAAGTAGATAAAAACCAAGCATGGAACATCAAAAATTATAGATACGTTAGCAACGTATCAAGTATCAGTAGAACATGTATCTGAGACCTTACCCCATAAATTCAAGTGCAACAAAAGTAGCCAAGACCACCTTGACCAAGTCAGAGTAGTCTGTGAATACCCCGATGTGTTCCCAGATGAATTGCCCGGTATGCCCCAGATCGGGATATCGAGTTCATCATTGAACTAATCCCTGGAACTGGACCCATAGCTCAGAGACCCTATAGTATGAACCCATCTGAACTAGTGGAGATGAAGAAGCAACTTGATGATATGCTGGGAAAAGGACTGATTCAACCAAGTGCATCGCCATGGAGATCACCTGTTTTGTTCGTTGATAAGAAGGATGGTGCCAACCGTCTTTGTACGGATTATCGAAAGCTGAATTATGTCACCATCAAGAACAAATACCCCTTGCCAAAGATAGAAGATCTGTTTGATCAACTGACTAGTGCCAGTGTGTTTTCTAAGATTGATCTTAGAACTGGTTATCATCAATTGAAGATTCGTGCAACAGATATTCCCAAGACAGCCTTCAACACCAGATATGGATTGTATGAGTATAATGTCATGTCTTTTGGATTAACCAATGCCCCTTCTTATTTCATGAACCTCATGAATAAGATTTTCATGAATTTTCTGGATAAGTTTGTCATTGTTTTTATCGATGACATTCTGATCTATTCCAAATCAGAAGAAGACCGTGAGAAACATCTTAGAACTATCCTTGAAACCCTTAGGGAACATCTGGTATATGCCAAGTTTAGCAAGTGTCAATTTTGGTTAAAAGAAGTAGGATTCCTAGGCCATATCCTGTCGGCAGGAGGAGTCGCTGTTGATCCTGCCAAGATCAAAGATGTTGAGGAATGGAAAGCCCCAACCACCCAAGAAGAAGTCCATGCTTTTCTTGGATTAGCCGGATACTATCGCAACTTTGTTGAAGGATTATCGAGCATCGCAAGACCGATGACCCAGTTGTTGAAGAAAGATAAGAAGTTTGAATGGACTGACAAATGTGAAGCAAGTTTTCAGGGCATCAAGAAGAGATTAGTTTCAGCCCCAATTCTGATCATGCCCGATAACCAAGATTGGTCTCGGATGTGTGTTGATGCAAGAAGGCAAAGTTATACCCTATATATCCAGGCAATTGAAGCAGCATGAGCAGAACTACCCCACACATGACCTAGAACTAGCTGCAGTAGTTTTAGCTTTGAAGACATGGCATCATTTCCTCGTGGGTAATCGCTGTGAGATTTTTTCGGATCACCAGAGTCTGAAGTATATTTTCACCTAGAAGGAGTTGAATATGAGGAAAAGGAGAGGGATTGAGTTAATCAAGGATTATGACCTTGACATTCACTATCACCCCGGCAAAGCCAATGTGGTAGCGGATGCTCTTAGCAGATTGCCGTGTAGATTAAACACCATGATTGAGGTAGCCCATTTTATACCCGTCAAGACAACCAACCAAATCTGGAAGCTAGCGGAGTGGTATATCACTAGGATAGTCAGTTTGCATGGAACCCCCAAGACCATTGTATCGGATTAGGGAACCCGGTTTACCTCAAGATTTTGGCAAAAAGTCCAAGAAGGATTAGGAACCAAACTGAATTTCAGTACCGCTTACCACCCGCAAACCGACGGACAAACTGAAAGAGTCAACCAGATATTAGAAGATATGTTGAGAGCTTCTGTGCTAGAGTATGGATCTAAATGGGAAGATTGTCTGCCTTTAGTGGAATTCTCTTACAACAATAGTTATCAAGCCAGTTTGCAAATGGCCCCCTTTAAATTTCTGTATGGAAGGAAGTGTCGTACCCCTTTGAATTGGTCTCAAGTAGGAGAGAGTCAGATATTTTGACTCGACATCCTACAAGAAACTGAAGAGAAGGTTCACAAAGTCTGTGAGCACCTCAAGACCGCTCAATCCAGACAGAAGAGTTATGCGGATAAAATACATCCAGACCTGACCTTCAGTTTCGAAGATTTCATGTATCTCAAAGTATCACCATTGAAAGGAATGCAATGTTTTCGTCCGAAAGGAAAGTTAGCCCCCAGATATATTGGACCCTTCAAGATTCTAAATTGCAGAGGAGAAGTATCGTATCAATTGGAACTGCCTGAAAGTGTACAATCTCTGCAGAGTGTCAAACTATTCGAATAGCCACGTCCGCGGTTATGGACAGTTGGAGTGGCCATACTGTTCCGTTGTCAGTTGTTTTCAAAAAATATTTGTGACTTGAAAGATGACCTTGACTTGACCACAACAGAGTTGTGGACATGAAAACTAGTTTCCCCCTTAAGTGATATAGAGAACTAAATTAGGTCTTTTCTCTTGAAAACCCTTAGGAAGTAAATCTGGCTTTTTGCAAAACCAACCTAGAGCTTAAGATTCCTATTAGATTTTATCTTACCTATACTAGTGCTAGTTTGCGAGTACTTAAAGAGTACTCATGGCTTTGTCCCTGGCTATTCCCATGGCCAGACTATGAGGAGGATTACACGGAAGATGGACAACAAGAGGTCTATGACAACTAGGATCATCTCCCATTGTCATCATTGCCTGTGACCCTGAAGATGAAGCCCCTCTATGTTTATTTTCTGCTGCTTTGATTGTATTAAAGACTGGATCATGAGATCCTTTGTTTGTAAGAACCTTATTATGGTTTGTAATGAATGATGTACTGTGGTACCACTTCTGTTATGTCTCGCAAAAATGGTAATCCTAGGATTGCGATGTACGGCATAACAGGCATCTGGACTTAAAAATCCGGGTGTTGACAGTCTTGTACATGCAAACAAAGACAGAAAATGAAATAGACAGAGAGGGGGGTTAGTGCTAGTAGTGCTCTTAGCTTGGAAATGAAGTGCATTGCTAGCACATCATAGAGCTTAAATTAACTCAGGGGCATATTAGTAATTTGCTCTTATCAGCTTGTATGCCTCACTACAACATCATAGGCAGGGGCAAGTTTCACCATCAAATAAACAGTTGGCAGCATAGAAATAAAGATTAAGCCAAGATAATATCAATCTAGCCCAAGTACATCCATAGTAAAGATCTTTCAAGTTGAGCTTATCCCTAGGCACAAGTTACAAGGAATGGGAACTTGCACCATGTGGCGCCCAGCTACAAGCAACTTACTCATCCTCTGCATCTATGTGTTGTCACCTCCACAACAAAAGAAGAAAGTAGTACAAAAGAGGGAACTCTCCATGTCCTAGCCATAGCTGGCCATATCCATTCATTTCACCATTCAGAGATCCAACTACCAAGAAAGGGGAATAGTAAAGAAAAAATAGGAATTCACTTATCAACTTGAGCTCATCCATAATAGATATTTCCACACTCATTGGAACTTGAACCTATAGGTCCCACTGGTAAGTAGCTCACACAACACATGCAGATGGTGTGTTGTCACCACCACATGCACTTCCCTGGGAGTATATAGGGAGAGAGTAGTTGTATCAACACAGTACAACACAACCTCCACCACCTTATCTCTTCATAGCCACTTCTGTATATGGTTGCTTGAACAACCATACAAAAGCCAGGATGGGAGACGTTCGTATAGAAAACAACATCTTGGAGTAAAGGCACCAACAACAAGAAGATCAAGTTCAGGAACAAAGATAGCTTGTTGATTAAGCACCTCCACTACCAGGTTTAACACACCTCCCAGCATTAGGTATTTCTCTATTATTCTAATGAATCATAGTATCTGATCTTATCATTTAATTAAGAAAAGGATTTTGAGGGTGAAAGAGAGAGGTCTTTGTTTAGCATAGCGGTGCTATGCCTAGTTCATCCTAGAGCTAAGAAGAAGCCAGCAATGAAACACTGAAATTAAGTAACCAGAGTTAGCTTCAGCCTTTTGCATCATGAGCTTAGACCTCTATTTTTTTTATATCAGCATCAATTGCATCTTCATGAAGGTTTCGAGCAGCAAATCATACCACCTGGTCTATTACTATGCACACTCCAAGAAGGAGGTACCATAGTAGCAACCCATGGCAGTAGAAGCCACTAGAGCAGATCCACAATTTAATGCCTTGAGATAGCCACTTATAAAAACCATACTAATTTCACAAATAGGGTCTCAGACCAGCATCACTAACCCAAGGATTTACTCCAAACTAGATAGCCATAAATCATAGCTGTTAGTATACAGTGCACATCCCCAGTGTGTAGCACCTCTGTACCTAACAGATTCACATTTTTTAAGTACAAGCTCAAGCACAAGATCTTAAACACAAACAATCACTTTCCTAAAACATTTTAGGAATCATTTGTTCTCTTTATTTAGAAAGAACAACAAGGGTCAACATTGCTTATCACTAGCCCACAATATGCAGTACCTCAGAAAATCAATAAGTTAAATCATTTTCCTACAAGTAGATAGGAATCATTTCTTCATAAATCATATCTATATTCATCATAGATAAGAGATTAAGCACTATTCACCATAAGCTCTACGCAACATCAAAATAGATCCTGAATAAAGCCATTAATCACAAGGTACTTCACAAACAATATCAAAACAAGCGAGATCATTTCAGCAGTGAACCACAACTCCATAGGAGTGAATCCATAATAATAAAAACCTAGGAATCCACACTATATTAATTAGGAATTTAGAGATTTATCCTCTGACAGTCCCATAGTAGCAGGAGCTTGATCAGTAGAGTGTAGTAACTAACATCAGCGGGTCATCCACAAGAGTATTGCCCAGGAAACTAACTAAGAAGCTAAGCTAAATTACCACTGCAGGGGATGAGCCCTAGAATTTAGGGATGAACCCTAAAATAGGGAATCCATCACAACTAACCACATGGCATCGAGTAGAGGGCAGAGAGATCAAAGTGAGAGGAGTGGGAGACTTACTCGAGGTCCTCGCAAGGTTATCGGAGAGGAAGCAGAGAGGAGGCCGGCAACAGAGAGGAGGGGTGGCACGGGGAGCACCCCAAAGGGGCGCTGCGACCTGTGCCAGTAGCATGTCGGAGGCGGTCAGAGAAGAAGATCCCACCACAAGCATCGTCAAGGGAGTGTCGGAGCGTGGCCGACCCAAACCCTAGCCACGAGAAAGGGTCAACATGGCCAGTAGAGAGCACCATCGCCAAATCGGTTTGGAAAGTGGCATGCAGACGCGTCGACCATGTCGTCCTGCACCACGGCGGTAGCCATGGAGGCCAGAGGCGGCCGGAATTGCACGCAGTAGCGGCGGCGGCATCAAGCGGGCTAGAGAGGAGTCGCGAGAGAGATAAGGGAGAGAGCGAGTGGGGGTACTGGGCCGATGGGCAGCCCAATACTACCTAGGGGCTTTTCACTAGCCCAAGTGGGCTAGGTTGGGCTGGGCCAGCCTAGTGGGCCAGGCCCGAGATTTGATACAAGGGCTTGTATAAAAATAAATATTTACAAATATACCCCTCAAATAAAATAAGCTCTAGAAAAATAAAATTCACTTTTAAGATCCTAAATGGATATACTAAGTTATGAAAATACTAACTTGTATTTGAGTTAAGTAAAGTAAGTTGCATAAAATAAAATATTATTTCCTTCATAGAATTTTAAGAAAATATTAACAAGAGTTGAAATTAAATAAAATTAATTTTGGAACTCTTAGAATATTATTTGTTATCACAAAAATATTAAATATAATAATTGTATGATTTTAAGAAGTCTTTAGATACCATTCCACACTTGACTACTTTAATACTGTATGCTACTTGTTGTGTTTACATATTGTTTCACACACTCCCACAAGCCTTAATAAGAAGCACAAATATGAAGCTGATATAAAAGTGAAACACATTCTAAAGAAACCATCCCTAATTTTCGAACCCTAGATCAGATATGATTATTCCAAGGATTCGTGTTTATCCAATTGCAATAGATTACTTATGCATAATTGCATCTTGCTTCTTTAAACATTCGTCCTTACTAGACTAATGATGCTGTTTATAGAATTTGGATCTTCTATTGTCTTGAAGACAGTGATTGCATATTCTTGCAATCACAAAAGGCAAGTTCACACTTGCTCATGTCCCTTGGTTATTTTCTATCAAATACTTGTAACTAAGAGGTTGTCATCACCTATATTTCAAAAAGGTCAGAAAACACTATTTTCATAATAATATGATTATGGGTTATTTACCAAATGGTAATAACCTTCTATTATAGTTCTAGTGGTAAAGGAACATAATACCTAGGACTTAACAACCAATGTCGCCAGTGATTCTTCTTCAGTAAATTACGCGTTAACCATAAGATCTAAAATGGCTCTAGGGAAGTCAGTTGTATCTTCTCCCTTTCGAATGGACAGATGACCTTATCGTGAAGCTGCTGATTTTTCGTGGAAAATATAGCACATGGGTGGGACCCCTTAGTGCCCCGCGATATTGGTGTCTAGATTATCTGTGCATAGCTGTCTTGGTGGAGGTTCACCATAGCTGATGGTGGCTATCAGGCAGAGATGCTTACAGAGTCTTCGAGAGGCTACCCGGACCGTACTCGTGGTAAACCTTCTTGGGGATCATGTCTTCATGCGGGGTCGCGGAGAGGGTAGTACTGGCTTGGATCTTAGACTAGGCCCCATACCACGGAAGTGTGGACAAGCTCGCGACTTGGATGTGCAACAAGGCTAAGGTCTCTTATGGGAACAATAACGCACCTCTGTAGAGTGTATAAAACTATGACATGTTACTCCCTGTTCCCAGAAGGAGTTGCGAACACTATAGGAAAGGAACACCACGAAAGTTTTGGTAAACCAGTGAAGGCTGACGGACATAGTTTTTGGAATAAAAGCAACCTTTGAAGAAATATTTACGAAACCTGCATTGCCTACGACCTTTGGTCTTTGGCTATAGATAGTGCATCAAACACTCCTTTTTAGTGAACTTGCTGAGTACGCTCATAGTCAACAATACCTTCTTAACCCTTGCTAGGTTCTAAGCTGTTGAAGATGACATCAACACCAACTTATGCTCAAGAAACCATCATCGACATCTCAAGTTCTTCAACAAATTCAATGAAGTCAACATATACATCAACCGAAGTGAAGGCGAAGTTCCTAATTAGATAGGAGTAGATTATCTAGCCATAAAACCTACTTTTGTAGAGCATTGCATTAGCAGCAATTGCAAGCTAGATAGTTTAGATGCTAGTCTTGTTAGCAAGATAGTTATAAGTTGTTATTTCTGGTTCTTCTTTGTATGAAGTTGTTTTCTTCCTCTTTAACCTAGAGTGTTCTCTGGATCTTTAGAAAGTGTCGAGTTGTAATCTATAGTCATATCTTGGACCTGCTGTATTTCTATTGTACCACTCTGAGGGATGTAATACTGAACGGTGTTTCATTGGTGTTATGTTAATGACTATAGTGTACTACATCATGTAGTGGTATGCTGGGTCACCTCAGCTGGTATTAGAGAATATGCTTTGACCTTAGGATTTAAACCCTTTTAGGAGATACGTAGGTTGGATAGTGACTATAGGAAGCCATCTTATCTAAACCAGGAATTGTGATGGGTATCCATTTGAGGATAACCTTGTCATGCTTCAGTAAGATATTTTAATCATCTTTCTTAAAGAGTAGTTGTCTATCTTCTCTAGAGAAATGTCATCCTAGTGTAGCTATAAATAGGTATAACACCACTACGATATCTTAAGTAAGTTAAAATATCAAAGAAGATTGCGACTAAGTTTAGGATATAATGTGGAGTAGTATTAGTGATGGAGTCTTTATTTAGAATCCCTGTAAATTAGAAGAACCTTATCACTAGTTGATACCACTATACCACATAGGATAGACCATTGGAGTGTGTATAGATACAATTGGAAGTAAATCATGTGGCATTCACTTGAGAATTCCATGTGAGGAGTAGAATTCTGTTAAGAATCATTAATAGTAAGCTAAGAAGAAGAGTCGTCATGGTGAGATTAGCTCCCCAATCATGATGACTAGGTAAATCTTAAAAGGTTCATGGTGGGAATAGCTCCGAGACCATGATAAGTTTGTAATTAGAACAAGTACTCAGTAACAAATATTGTAATAATAGTAAGTAAAGAACAGTGTAGCTCTATGATAGAAGTCATAGGTATTATAACATTACGATAATTTTTGGATTAAGGTAGTAACTACAATTTTGTTAGTAGTTTTGAGAGATGATGTGAGGATAGTTTACGATAGAATGGAAAGTTGGTAGTCTTTAGTAGTCCCTAAAGAAAGGTAAGAGGTTAGTCAAAACCAAAGTGAGACCACTATGCTCAAAATTATCCGATTGCAATTGAGAAATTTGGGTAAATACTGATACAAAGTATAGTTTGAACCTTAAGTGCTAAGTATGACGATATAAACCTATACTAGGAGGTGTCATATATTACACAACTAAGCCTGAATTCTAGAGATGTTTTACTCAACTACTATATTATGGGCTTAGAATAATGTGTGTTATATGTACTACATTTGGATTTCTTGGTTTTTCTTGGATCTTCTTGATTGACTAGATCTATGCATGAAGTTTGATTTGATGTGGAAATGCATGTTGCATCATCAAGTTATTACTTGATGTTATAGACCTAGATATAAAAGGGAATTCGTGTAAGGGAGTGACGAGTTCAAGGTGTCAAGATGAAGACTTGCTTAAAGAGGGAAGCAAAATATAAGGTATATCAACACTACCTTGAAGGATTAATCAACTTCAAATCCTTATTAGTCGATAACAAGAAGGAAATTAGTGTAGAAAAGGTGTGGAGTAACATGAAGAAATGAACTTAAGTTCACTGAAAATAGGTGATGTTGCTAAGAAGCTAATGAAGTAGTTGTACCAAGTTCATGGAAGTAACTTGGAAGGGTGCAAAGAAGAAGTCTTGGAACTAAAGTGGTATTCAAGCTCTGGCAACTCAGAGAGAATGCTAGTAAGAAGTAGAAAATATGTAGGGTAATCCATACACCTAGGAGGATCCGCAACTGGTATTTGTAGCTGGTATCCTAGCGGTTTAGTTAATTAGGTCATCTTTGTATAATTTAAAGAGCATAAAACTTGGCCTAAGTTAAGAAAGATATAAATGATTATGAAATTAAGGCGATCACCTTCTGAGAAGTTTCGCGAAATTGGGTTTATCATTGAGAAATAATGCCCAAAAAGGTTAAGAGTAAGACAAGTAATGTTGGAAGATTCATTTTGGAGATCCACAAGTGTGTGGGTATACCGCAGATTCTTTCGTGAGACTTGGTAAAGGTAAACTATAAGCTAGACAGAGACCAATATCTTAACTGTAGAGTTAATGGGTATTATACGTACAGTTTAGAGACCATTAGGAAACCCTTAGGGTTGACTTTCTGAATAAAGGCTGTAGAAGATTTACTAGACTATAATGAGGTTAAGCCTTATTCTCATAAGGTTATAAGAGGTCATTATTATAAAGTATTTCCGAGAGTATCTCCAGATGAAACATCGAAGGAGATTAACCCTAACAAACTAGTTCTATAAGAAACAACTCATAAGTTGTCCTTAAGAGTGAAGAAAGTATTCCAAAATAGACCTGTGTAGAGTAATAGGACACTCTGATTGGATTGGGTTAAATGTATCCAAAACCAATCCTAAGTAGGACTAAGAGACCTAACCCAAGGGATTATATTAAAAGGAGTTATGATACAAATTGGAAACGACAGTTGGAAGTTGCCAAGTATAAAGAGAATTGAAGGAAAAGGTCTAGATACGGGATACCAGAATTATCCCCAGTTGTGATCACAATAGAATTTGAGAAATGTCATGATCAATACAAATCAATACCGTATTCTGAAACGTAAGAGAGTACGGACTTCAGGGATGAAATTTATTTTAAGGGGGAGAGACTGAACCATCCTAGCATTAGAGCTTAGAAATAAGATGAGATCAGGTGTGCATTGCATTCATGCATAGAAAATCTGGATAATTTTCACGCTTTTAAATAAAACTTGTCAAAGTGATTGAAGCTTCTCTTAAATTGGTGGAACTAAAGTAGACCATCAAGTTGATTGCGATAATTTTCAATATGACCTTTGCTAAAACCCTATTTTTGGGTAGTATAATTTGATCTATGGGTCGATCAAATGGAATCAAGTTAAACCCATAACACATTATTTAATGAATACTAAAGGATCTTAGAGAGATCATATCATGGTATTCATTGCAACAACTCTTGAATACCCAATCAAGTATATAACCCAAGTAAAGAAGCTCAACAACTAAACCTTGATATACATGCCTTTCATTATTTATACCATGAACATCATGGTAGTTTCCAAGCATTAAACTTTGTCACAAATAGAGTAGAAAGGGAAGTCAAGCCAAGACCCTTCATCACATGTCCTTATTGTCATATTAATAAATGACATTCATATTTAACCAAGTCCTAGAGTCAACTGATCATCAATGATCGAATGATTAATCCTTGACCTAACACTTATTAACCTTTATCTTTGACCTATTATATTGACCTTCCAAAGAACTTAAGTAAATTATTAAGAAGGAGGAACTAGTTATAGTACAGTGTGCCATCATCAATCGAATGTGATCCTTGGTGGAGATCAAATCATCTGATGTTGGAGGAGTTAACTCACTCATGAGTTAACTAGAAGAAGCATCTAAACCTAAGAGTTAAGCTAGTAATTAGAAAGCTATGAGAAAGCTAGTAGTACTAGAGTATCAAATGATAATCTTGTTAAGCCAAGTAGGTATAAACTTAAAGTAAGCTTCCTTAACAAGATAAGCCCTATAAAGAGACTAGTGTAAGTTTACTACTTAGTTGATGATAGATCTTGATCAGACAATGAGAAGCCTAAGTTTAGTATGATCAAAGGGTGGTGGTCATTATTCTCAAGTCACTTGAGAATAGAGGCCTGGATGATAAAGAAGTGATGTGAGAATACCAAATTAGGCAAAACCTTAGTAAGCTGCGTCATCTAGCTTGATCATGAGAAGTCAAGCTAGAGTTTGATGAAGTATATAATATGAGTTGTATGGAGTAGTTGGAGGCATAGTAGTTTAACTAAGCTAATACAAGAACAAAATTGTATTATGGATAATAGTACCATACCTATTCCAAAGGATTAATATCAAATGTGATATAGAGATAATTGTAATCTTGCAAGCCTTGTATGTAGATGCAAGGTGAATATAAAGGAGTTTATGATGGAGTTAGAAAGAGCTACATTGATATATTCAGTAGAGATATCTAAGAAATAGAACTCATATATTAGAGTAAGAATGGAGAATGAGTATTGTTGAAGTGGCATGACCATGTCATCATATGATGATGGATATGGTGGAGTCAGATGATTGACTTATTCAGGAAGATGTGATCTTTGTGAATAAGATAAGCGAGATATATAAAGTATGTTTAGGAAAGGAATTCCTTATCTAAAGATAATCTTAGTGAGGTATTAAGGTAGGGTGCTTGAGAAACCTTTAACTAACATTATAGGAAGCCATGACAAGTCTTATGTCTACCTCTTTGTCCAAAACCCTAGAATTAAGTTAGTAGTGGAACCAATTCCTATTTTTAGGCAGTCCAATAATAGTAGCTCTTAGTCAAATTAAGTTTCTAAGGGATAATTAGAATATTAGATGAGTGTGTTTATGAAAGCCTTACCTACCTTATTATCTTAAACCCTATACAAATAGAGCCATCAAGATCACCTTAAGAGGCATATCAATATCTCACTCTGAGTTGAGACATCAACTATAATTACCAAGTTAAAAATAAACCCTTAACTTTTGGTCCTTAGGAATTATTATGAATTTGGGTGAATCATTTGAATTCATATTTGAAATTTTAATAATTTGAAAATTATAAGTAGTAAGTGTTTATTTGATTTCCAAAAAGATTTATTTATTATTGTTTGAATATTTCACAATTATAAAAGAATAATATACATTGAGAACAATACAAGTGTATAACTCTAATAGTACTTCTTAATTCTTTCCTTTATTCAACAAGTATTAAATAAATACAAATCTATATGAAAAAAGAACATTACAGAGACAATTTTCAAGAAAAAACAAGCTTTATTAATAATGAACACATATTACATTGTTCTTACAAAAGAGGAAAAGAAAAGATTACAAATAAAAAACTAACAGACTAGTCCTAATTTAATCCTAATCTAATCTTCTTATTCTTCACTTGGTCTTGTACCTACAAACAAAGACAAAAAATGAAATAGACAGAGAGGGGGGTTAGTGTTAGTTGTGATTTTAGTTTGGTAATGAAGTGCATTGCTAGCACATCATAGAGCTTAAATCAAATCAGGGGCAGATTAGTAATTTGTTCTTATGAGCTTGTATGCCTGAGTACAGCATCACAGGCAGGGTCAACTTTCACCATCAAATAAACACTTGGCAGCATAGAAATAAAGATTAAGCCAAGATAAGATCAATCTAGCCCAAGTACATCCATAGTAAAGGTCTTTCAAGTTGAGCTTATCCCTAGGCACAAGTTCCAATGACTGGGAACTTGCACCATGTGGAGCCCAGCTACAAGCATCTTACTCATCCTATGCATCTGTGTGTTGTCACCTCCACAACAAAAGAAGAAAGCAGTACAAAAGAGGGAACTCTCCATGTCCTATCCATAGCTAGCCATATCCATTCATTTCACAATTCAGAGATCCAACTACCAAGAAAGGGGAATAATAAAGAAAAAATAGGAATTTACTTATCAACTTGAGCTTATCCATAATAGATATTTCCACACTCATTGGAACTTGACCTATAGGTCCCACTGGTAAGTAGCTCACACAACACATGTAGATGGTGTGTTTTGACCACCACATGCACTTCCCAAGGAGTATATAGGGAGAGAGTACTTGTATCAACACAGTACAACCCAACCTCCACCACCTTTTCTCTTCATAGCCACTTATGTATATGGTTGCTTGAACAACCATCCAAAAGCTAGGATGGGAGAGGTTCATAGAGAAGACAACATCTTGGAGGAAAGGCACCATCAGCAAGAAGATAAAGTTCAGGAACAAAGTTAGCTTACTGATTAAGCACCTCCACCACCATCTTTAACACACCTCCCAACATTAGGTATTTCTCTATCATTCTGATGAATCATAGTATCTGATCTTATCATTTAAGTAAGAAAAGGATTTTGAGCGTGAATGCTATGCCTAGTTCATCCTAGAGCTAAGAAAAAGCTAGTAATGAAACTCTGAAATTAAGCAACCAGAGTTAGTTTCAGCCTTTTGCATCATAAGCTTAGACCTCTATTTTTTTGATATTAGTATCAACTAAATCTTCATGATGGTTTCCAGCAGCAAATCATACCACATGGGCTATTACCGCGCACACTCTAAGAACGAGGTACCATAGTAGCAACCCATGGCAGTAGAAGCCACTAGAGCAGATCAACAATTTAATGCCTTAAGATAGCCACTTATAAAAACCATACTAATATCACAAATAGGGCCTCATACCATCATCACTAACCCAAGGATTTAGTCCAAACTAGATAGCCATAAATCATAGTTGTTAGCATACAGGGCACATCCCTAGAGGGTAGCACCTCTGTACCTAACATATTCATATTTCTTAAGTACAAGCTCAGGCACAAGCACCTAAATAGAAAGAATCACTTTCCTAAAAGATTTTAGGAATCATTTGTTCTATTTACTTAGAAAGAACAACAAGGATCAACATTGCTTATCACTAGGCCACAATATGCAAGACCTCCGAAAATGAATAAGTTAAATCATTTTCCTACAAGTAGATAGGAATAATTTCTTCATAAATCATCTCTATATTCATCATAGAGAAGAGACTAAGCACTATTCACCATAAGCTCTACACAACATCAAAATAGATCCTGAATAAAGCCATGAATCACAAGGTACTTCACAGATAGTATCAAAACAAGCAAGATCATTTCAGAAGTGAACCACAACTCCATAGGAGTGAATCCACAATAATAATAACCTGGGCATCCACACTATTAATTAGGCATTACAGAGTTATCCTTTGACAGTGACATAGTAGTAGGAGCTTGATCAGTAGAGTGTAGTAACCAACATTAGCAGGTCATCTACAAGAGTATTGCCCAGGAAACTAACCAAGAAGCGAAGCTAAATTACTACTACAGGGGATGAACCCTAGAATTTAGGGATGAACCCTAAAATAGGGAATCCATCACAACTAACCACATGGCATGGAGCAGAGGGCAGAGAGAGCACGGTGAGAGGAGTGGGAGACTTACTCGAGGTCCTTGTAAGGTTATCGAATAGGAAGCAGAGAGGAGGCCGACGACAGATAGGAGTGGTGGCACGGGGGAGCACCCCGAAAGGGCACTACGACCCACGCCAGCAGCATGTCAGAGGCGGCCAGAGAAGATGATCCCACTGCAAGCACCACATCATTGTTGAGGCAGTGCCAGAGCATGGACGACCCAAACCCTAGCCATGTTGAGGGGTTAGAGTGGCCAGTAGAGGGCATCGCCAAATCAGTTTGGAAAGTGGTGTGCAGTAGTGTCAACCATGTTGTCCTGCACCGCCACGGTAGCCATGGCGGCCGGAGGTAGCCAGAATTACGTGCAGTAGCGGCGGCGGCATCGAGCGGGCCAGAGAGGAGTCACAAGAGAGATAAGGGAGAGAGCGAGTGGGGTACTAGGCCGGTGGGCAGCTTAGTACTACCTAGGGGCTTTTGACCAGCCCAAGTGGGCTAGGTTGGGCCAGGCCATCCCTGTGGGCCAGGCCTGGGATTTGATACAAGGGCTTGTTTAAAAATAAATATTTACAAATATACCCCTGATATAAAATAATCTCTAGAAAAATAAATAAAAATCTTAAAAATACAAATAATGTATATATGAAACCACAACAATATCCTCTACCCAATAAAAATAATAAATAATGATATTAAGTAATAAATTTATATCTATTACTGAAATTGTATATATTCCTTTTTGAATTTTATAAAAAGAAATAAAATACTTAAAATTGAATAAAAATCACTTTTAAGATCGTAAATGGATATACTAAGTTATAAAAATACTAACTTGTATTTTAGTTAAGTAAAGTAAATTGCATAAAGTAAAATCTTATTTCCTTCATAGAATTTTAAGAAAATATTAACAAGAGTTAAAATTAAATAAAATTAATTTATGAACTCTTAGAATATTATTTGTTATCAAAAAAATATTAAATATAATAATTATATGATTTTTAGAAGTCTTTAGATACCATTCCACACTTGAGTGCTTTAGTATTATATGCTACTTGTTGTATTTACATATTGTTTCACACACTTTGACAAGCTTTAATAACAAGCACAAATGTAAAGCTGATATAATAGTGAAACACATTCTAAACACTAGATCAGATAGGATTGTTCTAGGGATTCACGTTTATCAAATTGCATTACATTACTTATGTATAATTGCATCTTGCTTCTTTAAACATTCATCCTTACCGGACCAATGATGTTGTTACAGAATTTGGATCTTCTATTGTCTTGAAGACCGTGATTGCATATTCTTGCAATCACAAAAGGCAAGTTCACACTTGCTCATGTCCTTTGGTTATTTTCAATCAAATACTTGTAACTCAAATGTTGTCATCACCTACATTTCAAAAAGGTCAGAAAACACTATTTTCATTATACTATGATTATGGGTTATTTACCAAATGGTAATAACCTTCTATTATAGTTCTAGTGGTAAAGGAACATAATACCTAGGACTTAACAACCAATGTCGCTAGTGATTCTTGTGCCATAAATTACGCGTTAACCATTAGATCTACAATGGCTCTGGGAAGTCAGTTGTATCTTCTCCCTTTCGCGTGGATGGATGACGTTATCGTGAAGCTGCAGATTTCTCGTGGAGAATCCAGCACATGGGTGGGACCCCTCAGTGCCTCGTGATATTGGTGTCTAGATTATCTGTGCATAGCTATCTTGGTAGAGGTTCACCATAGCTGATGGTGGCTGCTAAGCAGAGCTACTTATAGAGTCTTCGAGAGGCTACCTGGACCGTACTCATGGTAAATCCTCTTGGGGGATCGTGTATTCATGCAGGGTCGCGGAGAGGGCACTACTGGCTTGGATCTTAGACTGGTCCCCATACTAAGGAAGTGTGGACAAGCTTGCGACTTGGATGTACAACAAGGCTAAGGTCTCTTATGGGAAAAGTGACGCACCTCTGTAGAGTTTATTAAACTATGACATGTTACTCCCTGTTTCGGGAAGGAGCTGCGAATGCTGCAGGAAAGGAACTCCATGAAAGATTTAGTAAACCCGTGAAGGCTGACGGACATAGTTTTCAGAATAAAAGCAACCTTTGAAGAATTGTTTATGAAAACCTACATTGCCTACGACCTTTGGTCTTCGGCTGTAGATAGTGCATCAAACACTCCTTTTTATTGAACTTGTTGAGTATGCTCGTACTCAATCGTACCTTCTTAACCCTTGCTAGGTTCTAAGCCGTTGAAGACAATGTTAACACCAACTTATGCTCAAGAAACCATCATTGACAACTCAAGTTCTTCAACAAAGTCAACATATACATCAACTGAAGTGAAGGAAAAGTTCGTGATTAGATAGGAGTAGATTCTCTAGCCATAAAACCTACTTCTGTAGAGCATTGCATTAGTAGCAATTGCAAGCTACATAATTTAGATTCTAGTCTTATTAGCAAGATAGTTATAAGTTTTTATTTCTGGTTCTTCTTTGTAAGAAGTTGTTTTCTTCCTCTTTAACCTAGAGTGTTCTCTGGATATTTTGTAAAGAGTCGAGTTGTAATCTATAGTCATGTCTTGGACCTTCTGTGTTTTTTTTGTACCACTCTGAGGGATGTAATACTGAACGGTGTTTCATTGGTGTTATGTCAACGACTATAGTGTACTACATCATGAAGTGGTATGTTGGGTCACCGCACACACTGGAATACTGGACACTTGGTTATTTGTTCGAGTCTAAGTTGTCACCTTTTTTGCCTCTTTGGTGAAACATGGTTGTCCTAGTTTGAGTCCTAGTCCCAATTATTTCTGGATCGAATCCCCAGGGACAGTTGACATATAAAAATGACACAGATTGTATCTTTGTTGAAGTATACTAGACACTAGTTCGAGTCCCAGTTATTTAAATGGCTCAAGTCCTAGGCACAAATGACATACTGAACTTAAACACTGCATTTCTAAGACAAATGACATGCTGACATCGCCGAGACGTTTCTAAGTCCCAGGCTCAATTGACATACTGAACTTAAACACCGCATCAAAATCTTCAATTTAACAAGTTCACACTCCAATCTTGAACATTACAAGTTTAATTTTAACAAGTTTACACTCCAACATTCAACAGTCCAAGTTTACACTCCAAAAATGCAGCTGCTAAAATGACGAGATCTTGCCTTGAGATTGTTACTAATCTTCGTCATCGAAATGCCTGTGCCTGTTATGTTTAGCATCGCTATAGTACTGGAATACCGTGTCATTGACCATGTTTCCTTCCTCCTCACATTCATGTCCGTCCACTATCTTCCTTCTTTTCCTATTTTTTTACAAATGTAGCATCAAGTAACGCTTGTTCCTAGCTCCTTCGCAATCTGGTATACACACTGGGTTCTTTATCTTGCACCGTAACTTCCGTAGTGTCATCATCTTGGTATGTTAGACTACCAGCACAATGCTCCACTTCAGTTTCTTTCACACTCCACAAGTGTCTATGCTAAAACTTTTTCACCACTTGCCAATTTCCATGCAAATAGGTGTCTAGCACATAGAACACCTTTGATGCTCGTGTTGTTAGAATAAATGGATCACTCTTATACCAGAACCTTCCAGTGTTAATGCTCTTGAAGTGTCCATCATACCGGATCCCTGTCTCCTTCTTGCCACCAAGATCAAACCAATCACACCGAAATAAGACAATTGATTGATGGACGCCTTTGTTGTAATTGTACTGTAGCCTTATAATAGTTTTGAGCTGACCATAGAAGTCAATTTCCTCCTCATCATGGTCTCCTAAGGCAACTATTCCACTGTTCTATGTGTTTATATTTTTCTCGTGACCAATGGTGTAGTAGCAGACACCGTAAACTATACACGCTGAGTACAACCTCACTCGCATATCTGGCTCGCATGCCAAAGCAAAAAAGATCA
Source organism: Avena insularis (assembly GCA_023614405.1). Lineage (NCBI taxonomy): Eukaryota > Viridiplantae > Streptophyta > Magnoliopsida > Poales > Poaceae > Avena > Avena insularis. Next base: position 240,783,159 of record CM042696.1, read on the forward strand.
GCACTAAGCTTATTATCTGCATCCAACTTTCCAATCTGCACAAATAAAAAACCATGGTGAATAACAAATACACCCAAAAAATCACATGGAAATTGATTCCAAGACTAAAGACCACACATGTTTCTTAAACCATTTAGAAAATCCCTTCGTGGTCCATTTATCAACATTGATGCGGCTATATTGTTGATTCCACTCTTCCTTACATAGACTACAATGCCAACAAAAATTTAAAGTTAATAACATTATGAGGCCTAAAAAAATGGGTTCCTTCCAATCAAATAAAAAAGATACAGTGTGTGCATAATAGATGACATACTTGATATATGGTAGAACCTAAAGGCAACTTCTGAGAACATACCAATACATCTTGTCATAGTCATCACTAGAAGCATCCAAGTATTCCGATCCTCCAATAAGGTTTACACCATGGTTGAAAACCGTGACATCACCAATGTCCGAATCATTCCAATCCCTATTTCTACCCAGCCGATTAAATCTAGTTTCCACATCGTCAAAGTACCTCGAGCAAAATGTAAGGCACTCATCAACAACATATGCTTAGGCAATGGATCCTTCAGGCCTAGCAGTGTTTTGCACAAAATGCTTGAATGTAAGCATCCTTCTTTTGACAGGGTACATCCAGCCATATTGCACAGGGCCTCTAACCATTGCCTCTTTAGGTAAATGCACGGCCAAATAAACCATCACAGTGAAGAAGGCTGGAGGAAAGATCTATTTCAAGCTTGCAAAGGATAACCATGATTTCTTTTTGGAGTTTTTGAAGAACAGTTAGCTTCAACGTTTTGGAGCACAACTCTCAGAAGAAATTTCCCAACTTAGCAACTACTTCATATATATTTTTCATCTATAATTCCATGGAGTCCAGCCGGTAAAGTCCTTTGGAGGAGGATGTGTTAATCATGGGTTTCACTCGTTGGAGCTCGCAACCATCGGGAGACATGCATTTTGCCAGATTAGCGGCATACCCATCTGGAAATCTCACAGCTCTTATGAAATTCACAAAATGCAATCTTTTGTTCTTTTGTCATTGTATACCATGCTTATGGCATCTCAAATGACTATCCACCTTCAACATGTTGTAGATGCAAATCTTGTATTATGTCCATGTCCTCCAAATCCATCCTAGAGTTAACTGTGTCCTTCGACTTCCCGTTGATGTTCATAATTGTTCAAAGAAGATTGTTCCATATGTTTTTCTTAGTATGATTACATCAAGGTTATGCCTCAACTTCAGATCTTCCCAGTACGGGAGGTCCCACAGAATAGCCCTTCGGTCCCAACAATGACCATCCTAATGATTTATTTTCTTTTGATGTTTTCCTAGTCTCACATCTTTCACATTGTCAAGTTGTTGCGTCAGCTCTTCATTAGTGAACTCCACGGGCTCAAGTTATTGTGGGTTTTAGTTTGGTCATTGAAATCCTTGCTTCTTCTCTAAGGATGGTTCCATGGAAGAAAACGACGGTTCACAGTCCAACATATCTTGTTCCTTATTCTTTCCTAGCATGGCTCCTTGCCACAATGCACACATGTTTGATAACCAACTATGAGCCTCCCTAACAAAGTATGAAACGCTGGGAAATCATGGATACACCATATGACTATAGCGCGAAGGTCGAACTTATTAGGACTCAAGGCATCATATGTACGGACACCCTTCTAGAGCTTATGAATGTCTTCTACCAGGGGCTCCATAAAAACATCAAAATCCTTTCCACAAGAATCTGGACCCAGGATCAACAAAGACATCATGAAGTTGGAATGGTCCATACATTCCCAAGGTGGAAGGTCGTACGACATGAAAACTACTGACCACATACTATATTACGATTCATTCCAAATGGATAAAAGTCATCTGTGGCAAGGCCGAGTCTTATGTTCCTCTCGTCAAACTCCTTATGTTTATCATAAAAATCTTTACATGCCTCTTTGTCAGCTGGATGGATAAGTTCATTATCAACGGGTTTCCACTTTAGCTTTTGCCATTGTACATCCTCCGACTGTTGCTTCAAAATGAACATCCTCTACAACCTTGGAATCAAAGGAAAGTACCCTAACACCTTCTCTGGTATCTGCTTCCTTCCATCAGCATCTTTCCGCCTAGAGCCATCACATTTTGGGAACCTCTCATGCTTGGCATACATGTCCCGAAACAAGATACAGTTGTTTGGGTAGACATGGATTGATTCATAACCGAGGCCCAATCTGCCAATTATACCCAATGCTTCATCATAAGTTTTGGGAAATACCCTTTTAGGATATTGGATGGTCAAGATATAGAGTAGTGCGTTGAAGGAAACATTGTTGATCTGGTAGAAGGACTTGGCATGAAGTAAATTTATAGTGAAGGAAAATTTGGACATTGTCCCACCATCACTAGCTATGCACCTTGCCTCCTCTATCAGCTCGACATAGATCATGTTCTGTCTAACTCCTTATTGTTCTGACTTGTATAGATCCTTAAACAAATCAGGAATTCTATCATCATCCCAGTCCACCTCCTCCAAACCATCATCCACTATCCGAACATCATCTTGTACAAAATCATCACCTTCAGCATCAACATGGTGTGCATCAGGTTGAGGTTCAGCTTCATCTTGTAAAGGTTCTCCATGAGAGATCCATCTATCATAAGTTTGTGCCATTGAATACAACAGCAAATAAGCCTCTACATTTACCAGAGTTTGTTTGTAATGGTTGATACATCTATGGCATGAGTAAAGAACTTCAGCATCCTCAGAAACACTTCTCCGAACAAATTCCATAAATTCATCCACTCCCTTTAGATGCTCATTGGAAAGCCTTCTAACTCCTTTTCTAATCCAACTTATGTCCATCTGCAAAATATATGTTGCAACTTAGCACTCAAGAAACTTAAAAACATGGAGCACAAATTATGTACAGGAAAAACAAGACAAATCATGTACAGGAAAAACAACAGAAATCATGTATAACTAGCTAGGCCACAAACTGAAGATCTTCTGACTGAAATATATAGAACATGAACTCTCCATCTAGAACCAAAAAGTCCATCCTTTTTTCCACAAATTGGTACTTGGTACTGCCGAGGCCACCCCTTGCTTGTCTGCGATGATGGAAGGACCACCGGCAACAGGGAGTCCGATGGCGGGAGGGATCTCGTCGTGGAAGGGGGCTCATCATCGAGTTGCTTACTCCTGCCGTGGCTAACAGCGACATGATCCAGCAGCCCCTTGCTCGGCATCGGCTCTAGTAGCACTACCTCCCCTTGCTCGGTCACGCGCTGGCAGCACCACTGCCTCGGTCGGTCGCCTGTAGCTGAGACAAGTTCCCTTATTTTTATGCTAAGTCATAGGTAGGGTTTCTGCGTTAAAGGCAGTGATACGCCCATAACGTATCTATAATTTTTGATGGTTTTATGCTAATAATATGCTTTTGACACTCCTTTTTGTATGAAGTTTATGATTTATTTGGACTAACCTACTAATAGTTGCAAAAGTGTACATTGTTCTTGTTTTACACTTTGATGTGTAGGAATTACCAAGAATACAAGTGGAAACCTTATTGCAGTCAAATTGGGATTTTTCCAGAAATCTGTCTCAGAACTCTTTTTGAAGATGGTCACATTTTGGGACGAAGACGGTATCAAACGGAAAACTCTTCAACTATAAAGTTGTTGGAAATTTTGCGGCAAACGTTCTGGACATAAAACTTAGCTGATTCCGAGTCCATACGGGCCCTCTAGACCCGATTTACTACAGCCCAAGATGGGGTGACGGGAATCCGAGAAGCTATATAAAGGGAGGAAACCTAATTCGCCCAGGGCATCTCAACCCATAAATTTACAGCCACCAAAGCCACGTTTTTGCCTCACCCATGGATCCCATATCCATGGGGAGGGCTCCGAAGAAGCCATGAAGGAAGGGGGCTAAGGGGCGGTGCTCCCCCATGATACCAGCGGCGGGGAAGGAGTCCCCCGCGCCACTGCCGGTGCCGCCGCCACCCTCTTCACCATCTTCACCGCCATCTCCATCACCTAATCCCCCTAGTATGCAGTGGTTCATCCTCCCACACACCTCTGTACCGTCCTATGTAAACATGGTGTTTGATGCTATAAGTTATAATCATATGATCTATGTCATTGTTTGCGTAGTTTCTTTGTTCTTAGATTGAATGGTTGAATGTCTTTGGTTCATTATTGTTATATGTTGATATGGTACAGTCCTTTGGTGTCCATTATATTTATGTGCGCATGTATTAAACAAATAGGTTTTGTATTATGTGTAAAAGGAAGGGGGAGTTCTGCCGGAGTGACAGAAACCTGAGGACGCGAACCGAAACGTTGCACGTATGGGAGGAAGAGGAGCACTAAAACAGTCAGTGCACGGTCGTTGGTTCGACTCCCCGCTCTAGCAATTTTTTGCCAATTATCAGAATTCGTTGTAGCGGGTTAAAAGGTCGACGTAGGCCATTCGGCGAAAGAAATAATGGGCCCAACATGTTAAAAGTTTGTATGTGCAAGGTCCAGTAAGCAATGTCGGCCACTCGGTAGCAGGTCCATTCGGTAGATGCCCAACGTCTTAAAAGGCCGAATTTAGGTCTCGTGTGTCAGGTGGAGCGGTTGGGCCCATATGTCATTTGAGCGGTGGGACCGACATGTCAGATGCAATATGGTTGGGTCTAGTATGGGGTCCCACATGTCATGCACTGGTCCCACCTGTCGGTTTGTTCAAATGACACCTAGACACCGCCATGTAGGGATGACTACTAACGTGGCTACCCATTCATGACAATGCATGTTAGTTAACGATGTTATTGTATGGTCACAGATGTTATGACCATTTAAGTTGGTCCTAAACGGCTAAAGATAAGGCCGTGCAGCGCTTCTGCCTAAGTTATTACCAATTCGTGTAAACACACTATGACCTTTCTCGCTAGATTGGTCGTAATGTTTCAGGCTTTGGACCCTCCCAGATAGCTTAAGACCATTTGGTCTGAGATTGTCACAGATGCATGACCAATTTATCCATGGTCACTAAGTAAAGGTCATAAGTTAACGCATTTGTTGTAGTGTTAAAGATGCATCACTATAGGGAGGCAGCCCTTGGCTTGCGAAATGCCTTGAAACTGACTTCCAAATGGTATGGATCCTTTCTCATTCTGCAAAAAATTGGTACTATGGTATACAAACTATAGCTACCCCCTGGTACACAAATGCACAATGTTTTTCATGTGAATCAGCTAAAGAAACACCGGGGGAAAACAACCATATATCAAAACCCAAGCTTCCTTTAGTGACTGCTTCGGGCAAGATCAAAATAGCTCCAACTGAAGTACTACAGCGTCGCTAGGTACCACGAAGTGCAGGTGACTATGATATCCCAGTACCATAGTGGTTGCTTTGCTGGGAGAACATGATGATCGAAGAAGCTACCTTGGAAGACGTCACTTTCATCCAATCAGGATTTCCGTGGTTCAAGCTCTAATGTCTTGAGTCGAGGGGAGAATAGTGTTAGGACCCTGCTCTATTTCCTCTACTTCTTCAGTACCATCGCCAAGATCCAATAGTCAGAAGTGCTAATGATCTCTTCAACAAGAACCAACGGTGTTCTATCATCGTCTTTGTTTAAGTGAACTTTTCATGTTTCAGCTTAATTAATCACTACTTAAGGTGCTATATTTGCTAAGTACTCTATTATCTTGGACTCCTCTTTCGATATAAAGAGCAGGGGTGGTAGGTTGGGCAACAAGCTAATACAAACATTTTATTTTCATCATGTTTTTTCTTATTCTACAAATAGTACTATAGATCTGAGCCCTGAGAGCTCCTCCTTCCTCCTCCTTCGACGAGTTATTGTCTGTGATCCAGCGTGGCTCCTGACAGCTACCTTCATGTGTAATTATCATTTTCTGTTTGTACTTTGGTTTTTATCTGATTGCTTAGACGAGGGCATTTTCCATGTAGTGAGTTTTTGGTACTAGAAGTCGACTCTGTTTTTGAGTTTAAACTGGTTTAGGCTATTGACCTCCATTACTCGGCAGTGTTTCCTTGCTAAAGGTTTGCCGACTCACGAAAGGGATGTGGCTAAAAGCCAGATAAGTAATCGGTATGAACAAAAAGTTCTTAAATAATTTTCGAGCACATCAAAGAACAACCATGTGCTAGAGTAAAGATATAAGTCCTTACAAAGTAGCACAAGCATATAAATATTTTATGTTACACCACTTGTTCTAAAATAATGCATAGTATTTTTCCACTCTATGCTCCAGGTGGAGGAGATGGACGATTTGCCGACCCACTATTGCCAACATCCAAGTCGCTCTGATCTTTGTCCGAGATGAGGATGTTAGACTCGGTCTTTTCGTCATCGTCGGAGGCTTCAGTTTCTTCGGCTGGGGGGCATGGTGGCACTGTGACGGATTGGAAGAGCGACTTTTTGTAGCTGGTCATCTCAGCCAGGCAACGAGCATATCCGACACAAGACTCCCAAATGGCTCCGACATTTTGCTTGTTGATGTCTTCATCAACAGTCGAAATACCCTTCGTGACTTGCCATATTCCCATACTACCATGGTAACTCATCACCATGGTAAGGGCATTCTAGGAAGCTGTTCGAGCATATGACATTTTCCAGTCCTCCATGAGTTTCGAAAATTCCTTGGCCTTGTCCCGCATTTCAAATGTAGATAGCTTGTATAAGTTAGAGAATCAATGGCTTCACCAATATCTTCAAGAGTTTGGTGGAAGTCATGAATGATATCTCTGACTATGAAAAGTCGGTCATTGTAGGACTCGGACTCGGATGAATGCAGAATGATCAGGGGTCCTATGGAATGACAAGATAACTAAGTCGAACAAAAATGAAGTCAAAAAACATCTAAGCAGATATGGCATTGGTAGCAAACTTACCAAAGATGCACTAAAGAAAAGTTAGCTTTTACAACGGATGATTTTCGTTGTTGAAGGCCCATTTTTCGTGGCAAAAAAATCTTTCGCAACGGATGGCCTTCGTGGTAAAAGCTCCATCACAAATGAATCAACCACGGGTTTTTTTTCTGATCGTGGCAGATCGCACCCTTTGACCACAAAAACTTGTTGCATCGTCGATCTCTTCGCGAGCCGTGCTGACTATTGACTTGACGTAACCTGCCACGTTGTTGCCGCCATTAACATCCGGTTACCACCGTTAACGGTCGTAGAAACCATGGTGGAAGCCAGGCCCAGCCAAGTCCCGCTAATAATTAAATGGGCCGGACCATGTGGAGAGCCCAATAGCAACATGGCCCTTTACTGTTTCATCCTGCACTATCTGGAATCAGCCTAGTACTACAACCAGTAGCGACCCATACACTTTCGGTCCTGACACTATTTCGGCCTATTAAAGGCCCAAGTTAGCCCAACACTATGTTATCACTTGAGGCCTGCACCAAGACGGCCCGACACTATTCAAGCATCTTGCCAATCTAGCCTTTTACTTTTCAGTCATGTTATAGTTCTAGCCTTTTAGGAATTTTGCCATGTTACCCTTTAGAGTTTGGGTTTTTCCCATTTAGGACCGTACTACTCGGCCTGTTACTGTATTGGCCTGCCACCATATTGGCCTTTTACTGTTCTGGCCATTTACTGCTGAGACCATTCACGGTTTCGGCCTTTCACTGTTCCGGCCTTTCTCTACTCTGGCCTTCTTCTATTCTGGCCTTTTATAGTTCTGGACTTTTACTGTTTTGGCCTTTTACAGTTCTGGTCATTTACTGTTCTGGCCTTTTACTGTTCTAACCTTTTACTGTTCTGGCCTTTTCCTATACTGGCCTTTTACTGTTCTAGCCTTTAAGCGTTCTGGCCTTTTACTATTCTGGCCTTTTATTGTTCTAGCCTTTTACCGTCCTAGCCATCTACCGTTATCGCATTTTTCTTTTCTGGTCGTTTTGGGTCATCCATGTGCACGTTGTTTCAATGTTCAACATGTTACTACTCTGGCCTATTACTGTTTCGGCCTTTTTTGCTAGCGCCTACTTTTGCCAGAACAGGTGAATATCAAGACATCAATTAATAAACACGCACAAATTAAAACTACTTATTACACAACAATAAAAGTTTGTTACAACAGGTTATACAACAAGATCTAAATTCCGAAATATTACAGTGTGTTAGTATCATCAATAAGAGAATGGTACATGGCGATTCGCTTCAATGTATCATCTATCCTCTTCTTCAACATTTCAGCTACAGATCTAAGATCATCTACACCCTTTCGTTCTGCATGCAATACAGCCTTTATATATTTATCACTTGCACGAGTTGTTCTAGGTGGATTGTTAAGTAAGTTGTTTTCTTTGGAAATGCAATGGGAGGATGAATGGGAAGAGGGATCACAACTTTCAGTCCTGCCTTCCAAGGACTCCTGCTGGGTTTTAACTACAGTCTGCTAATATATGGTGAAAGAGGTTAAAACAAAGAACAAGGGAAACAAGTAGTATTATATAATGTAGAGATCATTTAAAGTAAGTATGAACTTATAGTAGCACGTCCAGGCTGATAGTAGCTCCTCGAGCGGGTGCGACTCCTGGTTAATCTGCCAGAAGAATCTGAGCCGAGCAGTTGGAACTCTGGTCCTTGTACTCCATTATCATTTCTCTGCATGAAATTTAAAACCAAGTTAGCTGGTTTGGAAGGATAAAAACTCTTGAAAAACACCAAAAACATAGCATTAAAAATGACCCGATATATGATTCAAACTAGATGGACATTTTCTGAATTTAGCATTCGCAGATAGAAACACAATAGAACATGAATGCAAATGTCATGGCATGGTCTTAGGTAGAATGACTTATTAACTTATTAGGCATTCAGGTTATACAACTTATTTACATGACAAGAAATTGGCCTAAGTAACACAAGGAAACCTCACACGTCAGCCTTGATGGGCGTCAGATTGACAGTGTTGGATCCTCTATGTGCTGTTTGCATGACCTATGCGAGCGCTTGGAAAGAATAACATCTATGAGTTGGTGTTGGAGGACTAAACCGACAGCGTGAGAATTTAAGAAAGGGAATAAAAGAGAGAAGCTAATGATGTGGATAGGACCTACTAGGGGTGCAAACGAAATTGCAATAGCATCTAGGATATTGAGCAACATCCTAACGATTTCGTAGCTTACGAGTACCAAAAATATAGAAAACATGCAAGAGAAATTACCACTGCGCGGCGAGGATGGGTGGGACGGGCAAGAGGGCGGCGAGGGCGGCGGCGAGGCATTTCAGGGTCAGCAACGAGTGATTCAGTGAAGCAGCCCTGGTAGGGTAGACAATGGCATTGGCGAAGAAGATCCGGTGCAGCGTGGGAGTCGGTGAAATAGTTCTGGTCAAGACCACCGGCAGTGGAGGAGCTCCAGTGTGGAAGAGAGGGCCAGCGGTGAAGCAGCTGGAGGAAGGTCGAGGTTGGAGGGGTGTGGGCAGGGAAGATACGATGGGGAGATATAGGTGGCATAACGCACATTTACCACCTATACCCCTCTATTATTTCAGTACTCCCATGGTCATTATTTCTGGAGCAGGCATAGAAGAGGAATTTTGCATTTGCAAAAAGCGGGGTGAGATATTTGAATAGATGTGCGTGGGATGTTTCAGCGCCTTGCAGAAATATTGAGGTTGAAGCTTCCAACGTACGCTACACTGATGCGGCCGCTCTCACGTGTTGGCCCCATCTAGACCCACATGCTAGCGATAGTATGCCTACCAACATATAAATGAGTTTCCACACATTTGCCGAAATTGATAAACAATATAATTTGAAGTCTTACATACAAGATGACCAAGGTCACTGCCATATCTCTTTTATAGTTTATAGTAGTGTGTCCATATCTGGTAGATCGCCGCATCTTGGCATTTCAAAAGAAGATTCTAGATTTGATGGACAATGCCCAACTTTCATGAATTTCCAAACTTCCTAGCTAAATTTATGCAATAAAATGACTTTTTGACAATCTCGAGTAAGTTTGTCTAATTTCAAACAAGAAAGTGTGTGATATACCTTTCTCTTGACTTTTTAAAATAATTCAAAGATACCAAGTAGTCAAATATTGGAGATCCACCAAGAGTTTCGCAAAATTCAACCTTTTGATATGAATGGTAATGACACCTAATTTCGGACATTTAAAAAAATACAAAGAAACAAAATATTAAACGGAATACATCCATTCTTTTCTCTCTTCATGTCTTAGTATGTGCACTAGCTAGTTTCCATGGAAAAATATAATCTTAAAATCTAATAACTTTTGAGAAAAAATTGTATCACAATGTATGGAGTACCATGTGAGAATATGCATGGCTTTCAAACCAGATGACCAAGGTCATGGCCATATGTTTTCTATAGTTTATAATAACCTATCCATATTTGCTAGTTGGTGTGTATTGGCATTTAAAATATTATTTACAAAGGAAGCTTCCGAATTCAAAGTTATTTCAATTTTCTAAGGCACATCAATGGCTTTTGTCATGAAGCAACTACAAAATATGGCTCAAAATCCCACTGCCCCAGTTTTCACATAAAGTATATATAGCCTAGGGTTATGTTTAGGGTTCATGGTTTATTTTGGGTTGAGGGTTTCAGGGTTCATGGTTTATGGTTTAGGATTTTAGGGTTTAGGCTTTTAGGATTTAGGGGTTTAGGGTTCATGATTTAGGGTTTAGGCTTGTTCAGGGTTTCAGGGTTTATGATTGTTTAGGTTTTAGGGTTTAGGGAATTTTCAATAATAATGTTCAAGGTTTATATATATGGTTATACTCATGGAATGGAATGGCATTATCGTAATTTAATAAAAGTATCTCAAATTTTGATCTATAAATGCATTATACCTCCTTGGTAAGGGTTTACGGTTCTAGGGTTAGGAGGTTAGTGTTCTAAGGTTACGAGGTTATTAGGGTTTATGGTTAAGGGTTTTTAATTTTCAATAATGTTCAAGCTTTATGCTTATATTCATGGAATAGAATGGCATTACCACAATTTAATGAAAGTATCTCAAATTTTGATCTATAAGTGCACTGTACCTGCTTGGTTTAGGGTTTATGGGTCAAGGATTTAGGGTTTTACAGTTTAGGTTTTATGGGTTGTTTAGGGTTTAGGGATTAGAGATTTTTCAATAATGCTCAAAGATTTATGCTTATATTTGTCGAATAGAATGGTGGTACCTGCTTTAATGAAAGTATCTCAAATTTTGATCTATAAGTGCATGATACCTGCTTGGGTTGGGTTTATGGGTCGTGGGTTTTGGGTTTTAGGGTTATATAGTTTAGGTTTTATGGTTGTATAGGGTTTAGGGTTTAGCGAATTTTCAATAATTCTCAAGCTTTATGCTTACATTTGTCGAGTAGAACGGCATTACCTAATTTATTGAAAGTATCTCAAATTTGATCTATAAAGTGCACGATACCTTCTTGGTTAGTGTTTAAGGGTTGAGGGTTTAGGGTTTGGGGTTTTATGTTTTAGGTTTTAGGGGTTTTTTAGGCTTTAGGGTTTAGGGAATTTTCGATAATGCTCAAGGTTTATGCTTATATTCGTCGAATAAAATGGTGTTACCAAATTAAACGTAAGTATATCAAATTTTGATCTATAAGTGCATTCTATGTGCTTGGTAAGGGTTTAAGGTTTAGTGTTTTAGGGGTTTAGGGTTGGGTTTCAGGAATTTTCAATAATGTTCAAGCTGGTTTGTGCTTATATTCGTGGAATAGAATGGGATTACATCAATTTATTGAAAGTATCTCAAATTTTGATCTATAAGTGCACGATACCTATTGTGGTTAGGGTTTATGGGTCGAGGGTTTAGGGTTTTAGGTTTCTACGGTTTAGTTTTATGGTTTTTTTAGGGTTTAGGGCTTAACGAATTTTCAATAATGCTCAAGATTTATGCTTATACTCGTAGAATAGAATGGTGTTAGCAGATTTAATGAAAGTATCTCAAATTTTGATCAATGTCTGCATGACACCTGCTCGGTTAGGGTTTATGACTGAGGGTTTAGGGCTTTACGGTTTAGGGTTTAGGTTTTAGGGGTGTTGAGGGTTTAGGGAATTTTTGATATTGCTCAAGATTTATGCTTATATTCGTACAATAGAATGGCATTACCAAATTTAACAAAATTATCTTAAATTTTGATCTATAAGGGCATGCTACGTGCTTGGTCAGGGTTTAGGGTTTAGGGGTTTATGATTTGGGTTTTAGGGATTTAGGGGTTTAGGGTTTCAGGAATATTCAATAATGTTCAAGCATTATGATTATATTTGTGGAATGGAATGGTGTTACCCAATTTAATGAAAGTATCTGAAATTCTGATGTATAAGTACACGATACGTACATGGTCAGGGTTTATGGGTTTAGATTTTAGGGTTTAGGATTCCGTGAATTCTCAATAATATGTTCAAACTTTATGGTTATATACATTCATGGGATAGAATGGTGTTACCGCAATTTAATGAAAGTTTCTCAAAAATTGATGTACAAGTCGATGATACCCTCCTTGGTCATATTTTTTGTTAAATACATGTGAAGGCACCCAAGTACTAAAATAAGGGAGAAACACCAAGAGTTCCATGAGATTTAGGCGCTATTTGGTTGGGCTCTAATTCTGGCTTTTGATTTTTGGCTTATAATGCCAGGAACGTGTTTTTGGCTTTGTTTTTTTAGCCTTTACTCTGACATAGTGGAATGATGGTATAAGCCAAAAGCAAACAATATAATGTGGCTTATAAAATAAAGCTAAAAGTGACAGATAAGCTTAACCAAACAACCCCACGACTTCTTGATATGAATGTTAATAATGCAGCCTAATTTGAGACCTTTTGAAAGAAAAATCCAAATAAAAAATATATAAATTGAAGCAATTTCTTTCTTTCATAGAGTATTTTGTTATGTGCACTGCCTAGTTTCCATGAAAAGTATGCTAAAATTTTACAACTTTTGAAGAAACCCGTTTCACAATATGGCGTACCATGTATGAACATCCATGGCTTTCAAACGAGATGACCAAGGTCATGCTAATATGTTTGCCACAGTTTATGATAACGTGTCCATGTTGGTAGATCGGTGCATCACTTCATGTTGGCATTTCGAACAATATTTACAAAAAAAGGGTGCATCCAAATCGAAGTTATTTTAAATTGTCCAAGTGACAACAATGGCTTCCGTTGTGAAGCAACTACAAAGATTATATGTGGTTCTAAATCTCACCGCACCAATTTCTCACGGAGTATAAATTTTTTGACGGATAATGCCCAAGTTTCATGAATTTTCAAGCTTCTGAGCTAGGTTCGATGATTTTCACTATTTTATCTTGGTTTAGCAAAAAATGTTCGAATTTTGAACAACAAGTGATGGGAATCTCTACTTCCCGTAATTCTGGCTCACTTGCATGTGGGTCACTTGCATAGTGGGTCCAAAAAGTCAGTGTAGGTCAGAGTGGACGGGCAGGTAAATATTGAAGACGGGCTAGGAAACGTCGATAGGGTGATGCACTTCGGAGAACACAACTTTACCACCTATATCTCTCCGTTATTGCAGTGCTCCCTCGGATTATCGTTTCTGGCGCAGGGATAGAAAAGGAATTTTGCATTCCAGAAACAGGTGAAGCATGTTTGAATGGATGCGCGGGATATTTTAATGGATGGGTGCGATGTTTGGTCTCCGTACTAAAATTTTGAGGTCGAAACTTCCAGCATACGTTATTCAAGAGTGGGGCCTCTCAGACATGTTGTCACCATCTAGACCCACACACCAGCAAGAGTTGCTTTGCAGCATTTAAACAAGTTTCTAGGCATTGGCTGAAATTTTCCAACAATTTAAGGATTTCAAGAAGATGACCATCATCCAAAATAAGGTGACCAAGGTCATGGAAATAGTTTATGATGTCTGGTAGATCGATGCATATTTGCAAATCAACCAATATGTCTGGTTCCAAATTTGAAGTTTGTTTTCACATTTCCAAGTAACAACAATGTGTTTTGTTCTGAAGCAACTACAAAGATGATGGCTCAAAATGCCACCGCCCCTTTTTTCACACAATGTATAACGCCCTTTCAAGCTTCCAGGCTAAATTTTGCAATAAAATTATTTTTGGGGCTAGATGTTTGAATGGATGGGCAGGATATTTTGGTGCTCTACCAAAATTTTCAAGTTGAAGCTTCTAAGGTATGCTACTCCCACTTGGGATGCTATCCTTGTCAGATGGAACCACATGCCTGTATGCTTTCCAGCATTTTATGAGTTTATAGACATCCGCCAAAATTAATGAACATTAATTCAAGGCTTTCAAACAAGAGGAGCAGGGATAGAAGAGGAATTATGCATTCTAAAAAAAGATGAAGTATGTCTGGATGGATGCGCGGGATATTTGAATGGATGTGTGTGATGTTTGGGTGCAGTACCAAAATTTTGAGGTCGAAGCTTCAAGCATACGCTACTCTGATGTGGGGCCGCTCAGATTCACTATTACACTATAGACCCACATATCAATGAGAGTTTCTTTCCAACATTCAAATGAGTTCTTAGGCATTTGCTGAAATTATCAAATAATTCAAGGCTTTCAAAAAGATGACCATCATCCAAAAAAAGGTGACCAAGGTCATGGCCATAATTTATGATGATGTGTCCTCATTTGGTATATCGGTGCATCTTGGCAAATTAACCAATATGTCTAGCTCCAAATTTGAAGTTTACTTTCGATTTTCCAAATTTGGCCCCTTCTCGAAAAAATTAGGGGTGAAATTAAATATATATGTTGAAATAAAGCCATTCGTTCGCAAAGTGCAATGCTATGTGCATTAGTTTCCATGGTAAAACATAAACTTGTATTTTGACAAGTTTTGGATCAATTTTAATCTATGGTGACTGGCAAGTGGGCCACGTATATGGTGGTGCCCAAACCAGGGTAGGTCAGAATTTCCAAAGTTATCCCTCCCCACCCCTTCGCGTTGTGTATTAACTTCCACCCTCTACCGCCTAGGCCCTCACCCCCTTGCCCACAAAACATACGCGCTTACGGCCGCTCCACATCACCACCGTGCGTGAAGAATCTTTCCCTACCTGTCGGTCTTCTTGAGACGCACCGATGGGCACATCGATCCCACTATAGTCCTTCTATCTCTAGGTCGATCTGGTTGGCATTTTATTGCCCTTTCACCCGATCTGCCTCCTCAAATACGTAGTTTAATTTGTCCTCAATATGCATGGTCATAGTTTATTCTGTGCTCGATCTGTGTTCCTAAATACCTTCAGCGATTTTTGTTGTTAATATGTTTGCTGAAATGCATAGGCATATATAGTTTTTGTACTCCATCTATATGTTTCCTGCTTTTCTTTTAATAATAACCAACCTTGTATGTCATAATTAAATAGATGGGCAAATTTTGGATAGAGATTGCTCCATTAGGCAACGCTAAACATATCCTTGGTGTTCTACGATTTATGGGGTTTGTTAGAGCTCATTGTGACAACTCAAAAGTACATTGCCCTACCGGTTGTGTGTGAATCGTAGGGTGCTGCCTCAAAGTATAGTGGAAGACCATATTTTTACATTTGGGATACTAAGCACATATGTTAGATGGGTATTTCATGGTGAACCATATGATCCTCCATATGAACTAGGGGAAGCACATCTTTATCATCAAGATCAAGTAGGGGAAGCAGATGTTGATCATCTAGATCAACTGACAGAGGCAGCCCCTCAGCATCTAGATCAACTTGGAGAAGGGGAGGAGAGAAAAAGCGCAAGCTCCTTGAAATGGGTTTCATTTCTGGTACTACTGCTATGCCATATGACAAGGTATATCTGTAGAACAACAAATGTTCAGGTTGTGTATCTTTGATGTTTCTCTATAAACGTATCTATTAATCTAATAATCGGAGAAGCAGACGACCAAAGAGGACTTTGATGGTCATGACGATGAATTGTTCATTGATGAGCCTGCACCTGAGGCTGTGGATCGGGTACACTGCTTCTGGATGGATTTGATGCAGGGCTACTGATCATCAGGGTGTACTTTTGGTGCTGTCTGGTTAGTCTCATGACCACTAGCCCAGCTGCAAAACTCTTGGGGTGTAGAGCTATCCCATGATTGGTTCGCTACTATCGTAGTTTTGTAATATGGAGATAACTATGATTTCTAGGCCTTTGTTAGCAGAACTATAATTGGAAACTATCATGTATATTAGTATGTATATATGTGTGTTTTTGTGTGTTTCTAGTCTGAAATCCGAGATTATCATTTTATTAGTTCCTAAACTATTTTTGAGGCCCCAGTGCTGGTGCCCTATGATGAAACTACTGCCGTCTTGTCCACTGCTAGCCCTTCCCCTCCCTCAATGCTCCGTGAGATGAATCAGTAAAAGGATAATAAGCTGGGATCAATTTGATTCTAGGTGGGCCAATTTTCTCTGTCCTTGGAGAGGAACCTGGGAGAACTAGTACTAGTACCAAGGGAAGGAGGAGGTTGGCTCGGTCAATTATCTCACCCACTTGATGTGGGACCCACTTTAACTCAATCCTAATGTGGCTCCCACTTGAAACAGTTGTAGGCCACCACGTGATACCTGGGATCAAAAATTCGGGATTATGTCCCAGCAAAATGTTCCCGCCACTGCCACTTAAAATACTTACTATAGAAAAAGTGTGCTGCCCAACCCTACTACTACTACCCTGCCCATGCCTTTCTACTGACGATAAGAGAAGAAACCATCACTAGCTAGCTTCCATCCAGCAAGCAACCGTTGGAACTGGTACAACCTTCGATTGGGGAGTTCTTGCTGAAATAGGTGGGTGTATTTGCTCACCTCGAAATCCGTCTTTGCTTAATTTTCTTCCGATTGGGCCATTAGAGGTACTATTAGTACTAGGAGTAGTAGTATTTGGTATTCTTTGCTTATTGCTCACCTCGGAATCACCTAATCAGGATATTTTTCCTCTACTCTGATCGATTGGGCCATTTGGGTGGGGTGGGGATGGTGGTGCGGGTTGGGGTGGGGTGGGGGGAGGTGGTACTGATTTTTTATGGATCCGGGATGAGGGCATGGTCACCGCTTTTCTGATTGGGGCATTTGGTCGGGTTCGATTTCGGTGTTCTTCACTTCTGTAACCTTTAGTTTCTACTCGTAATGTGCAATGGATTTTGCGTCAGATTCTGTATGCAGAACTATGGGTCAGTGGCACGCACGGCCACTACGGACAGGGATGGTCCCATCAGTTCCCTTAAAAGTTTCCTAAAAAAGGTAATGTAGCAGTATACTCGTTGCGTTCTTCCATTCTTTCTAATGCTGAAAGTGGTTGGCTGCAACCTGGATGTATCCCTATGCTAAAAGTTGTCTCTGTCTGCATCCTGTTTTTGTGGAAGCATCTGTCACACCATCTCTTCTTCATTTACTGTAGCACAGTGGTACATACCTGCGAACATGCGGTGGTCCAGGTGAAGCAAATAGGATGGTACCCCCACATGCCGCAGGATCCGGCCAGTACCACTACTCACCAAACAAGCGCAAGGCCACCGACCAGCTAGAAGGGCCCAGCTTAAAGAGAAAGGTATTTGTTCTTAATACCCTTATTACCATGGTGCAGTCAGATTTAATTATTACCCGCTTGGTGTCATGCATGCTTATCAGATGTTTAGAAACATATGTGTGGTTTTATTAATTCTGGCACTGTGTTTATGTGAATCCAGGTCTAGATCTGTCTGACTGTCTCATATAGTCAGTATATGACTACTATGTTCTGTACTCCCTCCATCCCAAGGCTTAAGCCATATATATTTTTGAAAAGTCAAGCTATGGAAATTTTGGGCAAACTTTTTGAAAAAACTCAAAAACTATCAAGAACTATGATATTATATACATACGACGTGAATATATGTTTCATGATGTATCCAAGTATATATAGTTCATATTATAAATATTAATATTTCTTTTCTAAAAACTTGGTCAAACTTTACATAGTATTAAACTATTGAGCTCTGTTGCTATTTATGCAGATTAAAGGTGCCGATGTGGAGGCTGAGGCTGCTGTAGAGGCTAGTAGATTTCAGATGCCCGCACCAAAAGAGGACATCCTCTACACAACGAGGAAGCACCAACACAGTATCTAGGTGGGCAGTGACCTCTCTAAGAAGTGGGTATAATTTGGAAATCCACAATTTCACATGTTATGATTTTCGATGTTATTGTTATCAGCTAGTATTATATGTTTACGCTCATCAGAAGTTCACAAAAATCAAATATGTTTGCTTTACAGGCAATGGTTTTGTCTATATTATTAGATTTACTCTCTCTTTACAAAATTTAACATTTCCACTTAATTTCAATCAGTACCACGCACCACGTGCTCAGTGCTTTCTGCTACCTCCTCTTGTCAAGCTTGTGGATTGAAAGGGGGCCCATGTATGCCCTTCCAAAGGGAGAGGGAAGAAAAATGGTGCATGGCCACCCTTCGCAAAGGGTACCCATGGTATCAGGTATGGATTCCAAGTGGTTTAGACTGACTTGATGTTAGATCTTGTATCTCAATTTTTTTGTTGTCACCTTACTTCTCTATCAATTTTCTCATGAAGGTTGTCCCTTGTGTCGCTCGCCCCATTATAAACAAGATGTTCGGAAACGACAAGTTTCTAACTCTGTATAGCGAGGGCCCTAAAGGCATGCGGCAACTATATGATGTGGATGTCTCCAGACGATGGCTACCACCTATTTGGGTGGCCGAGGTTGGTCCAAGTATGTCCGTGAGAATGGTCTGAATTAGGGGGGCGAGGTAACATTCGATTTTAGCAAGCCTGGGCAGATACTTGCATGCCATCGTACACTTGTTGACCTTAGGACCAAGAATAGATGTAGTACTAATTAATTTCCTTTTGTACTCATCACAACCTCTAATGATTTTCTTGCGACTAACTGTTCTGCACCATTATCTTTACTCATCATATGACCCTGACCACTTCTGCAGTCCGCTTCCCCTTATGTACCACCTAGAAGGGCGCCAGCATCAAGTTGTTGGCACCAGCACCGGCACCATCCCTAGTTCCTGCAACGGCACCAGTTGACCTCAGTAGGAGAAAGAATATAGGTAGTAACTTAATTCACTTGTATACTCTCATCTCTATCTTGGAGTTACTGTTGTATAAGAAACCATTTTGCTTGTACACATCTCATATGCCTCTCTAACCACTCCTGCAGTCCCCTTACCTACCGTGGAAGGTAACAAGCATCAAGCTGCTGTCACTCGCAATGGCACTGACCCTAGTTCCTGCTCCGGCACCTGTTGACCTAAGGAGAAAGAATGGAGGTAGTAACTTAATTTGCTTGTATACTCATCATATCCTATGATCACTGTCTTGTGAGTAACTGTTGTATAAGAGACCATTTTGCGTGTACACTTCTCATCTGCCTCTACCATCCCTGCAGTCAGCTTAGCTACCCCTCAGAAGGAATCTAGCATCAAGTTGTTGGCGCTGGCACTAGTCCTGGGCCTTCTGGCTCCTTCACCAGCCCCTCTACAATTAGTGGCACCATCTCCTACACCAGCACCAGCACAAGCCCCTTGTCAGACCATATCCTACACATGTGTCATCACAAGGTCTTCTCAAGTTTCAACATGATTCAGTGCATTGCTCTTAGTAATTCTGCGTCAATCTCTTGCTTTGACTCAGAAATTGCCTAAGAGTGCCACAAAGCAACTCCAGGCCAGACGAATGGGCATAATAGTATTCATGATGTAGAGAGAAGGAGTGCAAATCGAGGGACGCTACGCCAATAACTCGACTAGTGGGTGCTTGGCAACTACTTCTAGGTGGATCAAGTTGGAAAGTAGCCCAACTTACTATTGGAAGAACGGTCAAGGTCGATGTATCTGGCTACCCTGAATGCCGCATGATGTTCATGAACTTCCTAGCTGTCTAGCTCTTTGGCCGCATGTTATTGTAATTAATTATGTGGTTGTCTTATCTCCACCGATCATATATGGGTGGTAAAACTGTGATAACCTTTTGCTGGATTGGATCTATGACTAGTATGTACTAGTATGGTATATCTGTATCTATATGACGGTTCCCTATATGACCAAATATTATGACAATGATTGTGTTCCAGTGATCGAGTGTGTTTGGAGAAAAGGGAAAACTGATCACGTGGCATGGTTTTTAGTGCTGAAACAAGAACTGTCTCTCTTTGTACTGCTATTGAATTTTAGTGTATGTATTGTTGAATCAGTCACTTTGAAATGCTTATGAATTGGTCAAGTGCTGCTAAATATGAACTAGGAATCTGTCGATTTTTTATGTCTTATTTATCTGTACTCCTTAATATTTGAAATGGTATTGAATTTGTCAAAAGTTTTGTCATTGCTGCTGGCTGCTTGCGTTAGAGCTTTTGCCTTTTGGATGCATTTTGGACAGAAATGAGAGGGTAAACATATACGGTGTGATTTCACCAAGTGAAGTCATTGGATACCAGCCCTGTTTTAGCGCATGTGGTGTGTGTTCATTAGATATTTTGACATGAATATCTGTCAAAGGAATTATCGCTTTTTTCCTCCCTCGATGAGGTCTGTGTTTGAATCTGGCGAGCCACAGCCCAGTGAAATTTGAGATAGGAGCCCATTAACCATAGCCCAAAAACTTTTTAATTTAGCCTCTTTGGCATTGCCCCCACCTCTAAAAAACTCTGCATACCCATGTTTTTAAGAAACTAATCCATTATGTGGCTTTTTATAAATTGAGGTTCCAGTAGCACTGCCCTTTATTTTAAGAGAGATAACATGGACACACAAAATATTTTTTAGAAGACCGATACATAAGTTGTAGTACTAATAAATGTTTAATGATTCAATTTCTATAAATATCTTTGGTGTAGTGGCAAAACGCTCAGTTTACGTCTATTTGATTTGATTTGAAGGTCTTTAGTTTGAATCCCATGTGTGTACATATTTATATATATATATTGGATTTACTTTTTTTGAGAAAGGGTTTATATTTTAATATCGCATTACAGAGAGGCTGACATCATGGACCCACCAGCTTGTGGCATCCCTCGAGTTTAATGGTCGGGTTTGAAAAAAAGTTAAATACTAGTATAGAGAGGCTGGCATCTAGGACCCACCCGCCAGAACATACAGGCTGCATTTGGGACCCACACACGAGAACATACTAGAGAGGCTGACATGGGGGCCTCAGCAGCAAGACCATACATGGCTTCTGCATCGAGCAATGTTGCCAAGGTCAAAACAGCGGACGTGGCTGGAAAAAAGGCCATCATATGCAGGTTTCATTTATAGAGAGACCGACATGTCGGACCCAGTAGCGTGACCTTATACAGGTGTTGCCTCGAGCAACGTTCCCAAGTTTGAAATAGGGAGGCGCGAGCGAGAAAAAAGTCCTGCATGCACATGTTTCTTCTAATGAGAGGCTCACATGGGGGACCCAGTAGCCTGGAAAAATGGATGATGCATCGAGCAACGCTATCAAGTTCGAAACACGGAGGTGCAACCGAGAGCAAAAATTCCACCATACACATTTCGTCTAATGAGTGGATGACATGTGGGGCCCTGCAGCATAATTAAATGGTAGATGTAGCAAGCAATGCTATCATGTTTGGAACACGGAGGCGTGACCGAGGGAAAAAACTCTATCATACACATGTTTCTTCTAATGAGAGGATAACATGTGGGGTCCAGGAGTCAGATTAAACGATAGATGCATCGAGCAGCTCTATCAAGTTCAGAACAGGGTAGCGCGAGCGAAGAAAAAAATTCCATCATACACACGATTCTTATAATGTCAGGATGACATGGAGGACCCAGCAGTGTGACTAAACGGCAGATAGATCGAGCAACGTTATCGAGTTGAAATCAGGGAGGCAATAGCCAAGGGAAAAATCCATCTTACACATGTTTCTTCTAATGAGAGGATGACATGTGGGTCCAAGCAGCCTGATTAAACGGTAGATGCATCGACTAACGCTATCAACTTTGTAAAAGGGTAGCATGAGCGAAGGAAAACAATTCCATCATACACACGATTCTTGTAATGAGAGGCTGACATGTGGGACCCGGTAGCCTGACTAAACGGCAGACGCATCGAGCAATGATATATTGCAAATGTATCTATAATTTTTGATGTTCCATGCTTGGTTTTATCTGCTTTCTTATGTTTTGTCCACACTTTGGAGTACTTTTCATATGATTTCTTGGACTAACCTATTAACAAGAGCTATAGTGCCAGCTGCCTATTTTCTGCTGTTTTTGGTTCGAGGAAAGTCAGAAAATGAATATTATCGAAATTGGACGGGACAAAAGCCAAAGTGCCTATTTTTCCAGAAGACTCACGGAGCCAGAATACATGACGGAGGAGGGCCAGGGGCTGGCCACACCACCCCCAGGCGCGGGCTAGGCCTGGCCGCGCCAGGGCATGGTGTGGGCCCCCCAGGCACCCCCTCGGTCTCCCTCTTATCCTATAAGAAGCCTTCTGACCTAAAAACTCCGGGGGCTTCGATGTTTTTCCAGAAGGAGTTCCGCTCCGCCGCCACCACCAGATTCCACGAAATAGCACCAGAAACTCTGTTTTGGCACCCTGTCGCGACGGGGAATTGGAGGAGATCATCGCCATCATCATCACCATCGCTTCTCCATCGACCATCCATGTTTCCCCCATCTATGAGTGAGTAATCCCCCACTGTAGGCCATGGGGATGGTAGGGATTGGATAATATCATTCATGTAATGGCATCAGATTGTTAGGGCATGGTGCCTAGTATCTTTTATTAGTGCTTTATGACTTTGTTGTGACTTGTTGTGCTTAATGCTTGTCACTAGGGCCCGAGTGCCATGATTTCAGATCTCAACATGTTATTGATTCATTATGATAGTATTATTTTTGATCTTATCTATAAGTTGTATACACACGTTGTTGTCCATAACCAATAGCCCCGAAGTGACAGAAATCGGGATAACCGGAGGGAATGGCTTTGATGTGAGGATCACATGTGTTCACGGAGTGTTAATGCTTTGCTCCGGTGCTCTATTGAAAGGAGCACCTTAATTGCCAGTAGTTCCCTTGAGGCCCCGCTACAAACGGGCTGGCAGGACAAAAGATGTTGTGCAAGTTCTCATTGTGAGCATGTATGACTATATATGGAACACATGCCTAGGATTATCTAGTACTTGGATGCTTTATCTAATTTATCTGCAATTGCCCTATGTTCTGATTGCTATGTGAATTGTCTTATTCATGCAACGCCCGTCCATCCATCCCTATGCCTACCGCACTCGAATCCTTGTTCTTATCGCTTTTTTACTTTAGTATTGTTGTTACTTTGCTATTCCTACTTCAAAACTGTTGCTACTGATAAACTGCTCTAAGCAAGATTGTTTCCAGGTGCAGCTGAATTGACAATTCAGTTGTTAAGGCTTATAAATATTCTGTGGCTCCCCTTGTGTCGAATCAATAAATTGGGTTTCACTTCCCTCGAAAATACTGCGATACACCCCCTATACTTGTGGGTCATCAAGCAACATTATCGAGTTCAAATCAGGGAGGCGCGACCGAAAAGTATGGTCCACTAGAGACACTGGTGTCCGGGAGCCACATGCCTCAAAAGTCTTCGGCAAGTGAACACCGCGCGAGGAAACGAAAATCTTGCTTCTGCCACGCGCTGGCCGAGCTTCCTCCATGTTTTTAGCGGTTCCATCATAGTAGAGGTCGAGCCGATAAATTCGTCGTGGAAGACGCGCCTTCTACGACAATCGTCAGGCTAAGTCATTGCAGAAGGAAACTTTTCTTATAGTGATGGTTTCATCTAATTTGGTTTTCTCTTCCCTCAAACTCTGGAGTTCTTCCCAAAGTGCCTACGTAGTATCAGCTTGCATATCCATTTCTGCCTTCAAATCTTTGATTTCTTTGTCTTGGCAGGCAATGGTTCGGTCACACTCTTCAATGGCCATGTTGCTGGATTCAATAATATTCCTAACACTATTCATGGTCAGCCTTAATCTTGGTGATATCAGCTCTCAATTCGCATTCTCTGCCTCCAAGACCTTGAAGTTTTCTACCTCCACCACAAGTTTGGATTATTAATTCAGCGAACCCGGAAAGTCAAAGGAATAGTATCAAAATAAAATTCGGCACATCAATCGAACTTAAAAATAGTAGAGCCAAAAATGATTATCTTCCGCCTCGTCCTTCTCAACCTTTAGGTGTGCATTTTCAAGACAGAGAGCTTTAATCTCCTTCCGCTTGTTGCATATATTCTTCAACAATTACTAGTTGTAACAATTAACTTTCTATAAGTCAGAAGTCTACTAAGACTCGGGCTATTATTTTAACTATGTTAAATTTCCAGCACGAGCCTTGGGGGCTACACTACTTCATTCTTTCTCATCCTAAAAAAGCATAAACTTGGATTTCTGTACTCCTAGTTCCCATCCGACTTCATGCTTGGGGCTAGAGGGTATGATATAAGGACAAATGAAAAGAGTCGGGTAAATACTTATAATGTGTTCATAATGCATTTTGTTAAGACTGGTGTTTATTTTGGCAAAAACTTTCTTGGTTAAAGTTAAGGGATTTATCTAGGGAGGCAAAACACCACCAACCCTTAACATCTCATCCTAAGCACGAATTTGTACTAGCAATTCTTCAAGCTTTGAATCTTTGGCTTATAGAGCCTCTTCCTCTGTAGAAATGTTCCGAGATTCTAAACAAGTAAATGCCAGTTTTCAAATCTCTTATGCTCTTTTCCTGATAAGTCTAAGGTCGGCAGAACCAGAAATGTTCATCATATTCTCGGAAAATGTATCAGCTGAGGGATCATTACCCTTGAAGGGTTCACCCTAGTCTGCTCTTAAGTCACTAATAATGACATCAGTTTGAGAACTTGCATTCACTGGATATTCAGCTTCAACATTGCTAGCGTGTGAAGACGAAACATCCTCCGGTGCTGATGATGAGCCGAGTTTAGGAGTCGGAGGAGCATTTGGGGAGAAGTTAGATTCAACTTATGTTGGCATAGCGTCTTCACGGGTTTCCCCTTCCCGTCTGTCAATTGTTTAGCTCTGAATGGCAGGATGAAGACCATTATGATTCAGAAAGAATACAAATAAAAATACAAATAGTAATAAGAGGAACTTAATTTTGGATGATTGGTAGTGTTTGTAGGTCACCCGAAACAACTGGAGTCTTACACTTTTAAGTGAGTGTCTCCGACAATTCTTCAAGTTCCTCCTCCTCATAAAGTGGAATCGGATCTTCAGGTGGATAACCCTCGAGGGGAGTAAGCTCTGACTCGGGGAGATCAGCAAGCTGAAAGTCAGAAATACTCAAAATTGCAATATGATAAAATGCACAAGATAGACATAACATGGTAGGTAAAAGTTTAAAGACTTACTAGGGTCAGAGGATTCTCCGCGGTATACATATTCATGGAGACCTCTGGTACTTTTTGGTTAACCCACTCCTTGATCAACCACTGAATCTGAGTCTTGTAGTCCTTGGATGGGATCGAGGTTGGGCTAGCCTTTAAGCCGTCCTTCTTGTTAAGGGTGATTGAATGCATCGGCTGGTCCCCGTGGTGCTAAAGAGGTTGAATCCGACATGATAGCCAGAAATGGACAAAATCAGATCCCTTCAGGCCTTTGTTCTTCATCAAGAACTCAATCGGCCTCTTGGCACGGATCAAGTCTTCAGACAGAGCCGATGCTTCTGCATCCCAAGATTCTTGGTGGGTTGCAGCACCATCGATGAAAACCGACAAGCCTTCCAACTTGAAGGGAGACAGCATATCCTTATGGTAAAAGAAACTGGCTGACCATTTCTTCACTGAATTACTAGCTATGACCTTAGGGTAGACTCAATCTATCCTAAGGACTAGGCGAAGAGTTCTAGTATTGTAGGGAATACCAACAGTGATAGAGTTTTTCCAAGAACTAAAATAATATCGTAAAAAGAGCAAACTTGTTTTAATTCTCAGAAAATCCTCACAAAGAGAGAGATGGCCACTAAGCTCAAGTATGGAATTTGGGGGAGATTGTGAAGCTGGACGCCATAGTAGTTTGTTACCTTGGAAAAGAATTCCGATGGCAGAAAGCTGAGATCCTGATCCAGATGGGTTGCGAAGTGAACCTGTTTGTCATCGCGCGGTGCAGGGAGGGCTCGTTGAAGCCACTCTGGCTTGCGGTAGCACGGAGCAGACCTTCTTCCTCCATGATTTTGATCTTATCATCGTTGATGATGCTTGGGATCCAAATCCTGCGATACTTCTTTTCTTCGACCGCTGACAATGCCACGCCCGGAGAACTTGAAGCATCGGCCATCTCGCTAGAGGATTGATCAATAAATGACGGTGCTACAGGATTTGGTGGAGGACCAAGAGGATGATGAGGAGCACATGGTTTCTCGAGGAATAGGAAGAATGGGAACAGTGGTGGAGAAGTGAGTGAGATGTTTTTCCCTCTTATAGTCCATTTGCACCAAGATTAGCACTAAATGTGCCGGATTACCGCCACACATTGTGAAACGGGAGGGGAAACTTCCTCGTGAAGCCTATGCCACCTTGATCTCTGTGTTCGTATTAAAGCGGCACCTTGGTTCCGGGCGATACAGACCCACCAACAATCACATTGACAGAATATTTGTCAATAACGTGGCAAGACCTAAAAAGTTGTCAGCTTACGTCATAGACCAAATTCTAGATCAGTTTGAAATCGAGCGTGGAAGCAATGATGAGATATCAACATGTTTTACTCACTTATGACTCGGATCCTACACTTTTGTTTTGAAGTTTCAGGAACCCTTCAATATTATACAGCCAAAGAAGAATCAAGTTAGATGATGGAATCTGACTTTGGATCTTGGAGCCTTCTGGGAGCTACTATTGGGGATATACTTTCTGGGTATACGCACTGTGACTCGCTGACCAGGGTAGCCCACTACAGGGATAGAGCTATGCTTCATGGGCGTCCTAGTCAGAGAGAGAAGATGGAAGCCCATCCCGCAATGGAAAGGCCTAGAAGACTGACCAACTTAGTCCTATAGGAATACTTATAGTCCAAGATGTACTCTGTACCGACTCTGTATTGTAGCCAGATAAGACTCTCATGTAACCCTAGTTAATATGACTATATAAGTGGACCTTGGGATCAGCCTTTAGGGAATGCACTACCAACCAGAACTCGCACACACGAAACCTCTCTTGTAATATGTTATAATTCTGGCTCGGCCAATATACTGGATTGCTAGCAGGAGCAGGATCCGTCCACCGCAGTATGATATGAAACTGGGTAAGCTTGTGTGCTCACCGTCCTAGATAATCGTACATCTCACACCCCACCTTTTCCCACGCCTCGAGGATCCCCTCATGATGTACTTGTCTTCAATGCGATGACAAGTGGAAAAATGAACAAACTTATAGGAGGGGACAAGTTTTTATCCGACCTATACGGTCGCATCCCATCTTGGAATCCATCGAACTTTCCATGCGTGATCTTCTTCAGGGCAGCAGCATAGTCTTCTTGTTTCCACTTCATCGTGGTGGACCACGTGGGGTCGCTTTTCCTGATGTACTGGTGCATCTAGTGTCCATGAGCAGCGAGAGGGACGATATGCCAGCCAAGCTAGTAGTTGTAGAGGTTGATTTTAACCCCTCCTTCTCCAGCTCCTCCATGCAACTACGCATCTCTAAGATAACCATTGCTTGGTCCTCAAGAAACTTCTTTGCCAGCAGTCGCTCTAGCATCCAAAATGTCTAACATTGTAATACTACATAATAAATAAATATTATGTGACTCTATACTTGTCAGCATCACATCATTATAGTATCATTTTCATGTCATCATGCCACATAGCATTTTAGCATCATATTAAAACACTTGTGTTTGGTTCTTCTGCTCATAATGCATTTGTATTTGCCTATTACTATTATTGCTTCTTGATAATTTTATTTGCTTCTTACTAAATTGATTGATGCCCAAGTTGAGTTGGGGGAATATCTATTATCATTCCACCACCATATTGCCACCTTCCAATTGTTTTTCCTTCCCCATCTCCACCATACTAATTATATATGAGCAAATTCTTTTCTTTGATATTTAACTCATTCTCATGAATAGTTGGTTTGGGTCCTTTGTTTGTCTACTTGCTCCCATATATGATCTATATTTTTTTCACAATATTGTATTGGAATCTACATAGTTCTTGCTTGATTGCTATGTAGAAGTAGAAACTCCAATTCAAGTCATGCTTTATTCAAATATGGAGCCTAGTTGAATTCATAAGGTCATATTAAACCCTATTGGGACAATACACACTAGTTTCAGTTTTGAATTCAATTAGTCCTTTATTCAATAAGCCATGTTTTGTTTTGAGTGTTTTCCACACAAAGCAAGGTAGAACGTTCTCTTGATCTAGCTTGTTTTAAAAACTAGACCAAAGCCCCTACATTGCATGGGACATGCAAGGGACTCTTACATTCATCCCTTTTGGATTTATTTTGGATTTCAAACCATGGTTTGTAATAATTTTTTAAGCAAACCATGAAACCAATAAAATCAAATAAATTAAACCTACCATCTAGCTATATTTTCTTTCTATGTTCAGACATGTTTGGGCTTGTTGCAAGGTTTGGTTTTAGACAAATTTGAAAATACATGAATATAATTCAAAGAAAAGAAATAAAATCAAACATATCTAACCACTCCATCTATCCTAAACCCTAAACTATCCCAAGCACACTCCTCTCTTTGGTGTGGTAAAACCAGACTATCCCACCACCACCTAAGTACACAAACCTTAACCCAAGCTAGCCCTAGCCCCAAACCCGACCATGGTTAACACTAACCATGGAGTACATGGCATACATGGCCAGGAGCCCTCCACGTCGCCCCATGTCCCTCCCTTGTTGATCAAGCCAACATCCAACACCATCCCCACACCATGGTCCCTACTCCCTTTTCCTCTCTTGGCTAGTAGATAGATTGAGAGAGCAAGAAAAACCTGAGCCTCCTCCTCTACCTTTTCCAAGCAACCACTACCATCACGTGAGTTGTCCTCCTCCTTATCTACCTACCGCTCCATAGGCTCCATAGGTCAAGATCCAACCCCTCTACCTCCTCCTCCTTCCTCAAGCTTGGCCATGGCCGCCTCCATGCCTTTCTTCTCCTAGCTCGGCCACCACCTAAACCAGATGAAGGGGAGACAGAGAAGAGGAAATAAGGCATTGGGGAAGCCTAGGACCATCGCCGGAGCATGCATCTACACATATACAAGGAAGAAGTCCACTAGAACCTGCAGATCAAGCATGCACCCTAGGAGAAATCCTAGCTACTTGCATGCGAGAAACTTCACTAGCACACTCGTGGTGAGCCTCTCAACCTCCTGGACATGGTCATGAGTCACTTCGCTTCCTAGAATACAAGATCTTTTCGATGAACACCTTGTGCGTGCCGCTGCTCGCCGCCAACCCTGCAAGCTATCTACCACTATAGTGTGCCTCGTTGTCGCACATGTGCATGCCTAGAAGTGCCTTGCTGCACCGCGTCTAGCCCCCCTAACCGGGATTCCTAGAACCCAAGTTGTCCGTGTCATCGTGCATGCCCATGTCCCATTCATGCCACTGTTGGTGCCGCCTGTCTGTGGTCATTGTTGCCAACCTTCTGCAACATTTGCCTTCCCTATGACCTAACCTGGACCAAGCCAGCACCTACCACATCGTTTTGCAACCATCAGAGCAAGCCAGAGGTCCCTAATTTGAGCCCCGGTGCCTCTGAAGTTTGGCATCGCATAGTGTTAACTGAAGCATAACTCGTGGAGAATATAAACAGTGACGTCGGTTAACACACGAAACGTTTTGTAGAAACCCCGCCCCCAGCCTTTTTACACCTCAACCCGGCATCCACCTCGCAGCCCACCTATCAGCCACCTAGTACCCTGTTGCCCCACTAGCCTAGTCGACAATGCATTCCCACCTATCTATGTATGTGGCTAGGTCGATCCTAGTAAGAAAAGCCCGAGATAGTTCAAATTTCAAAATTTGAATTTAAACTCGAAGTCAAACCTTGGAGTAACTTTGACCAATATTTAAAAAAGTTCTAAAAGGAATTTGAAAAAAGTCAAAACATGAAACTTGTTTGTTATTAAATTCTAAACATGAATATGTCCTCTTTTTATTTTATCAAAAACTGCAATTGAATAAATATCTTTTCTACTAATATTAAATGCTTTATTAAATGATTAAATAACACCTTCTATTTCATAAAGCCAATTAATACATATAATATATGCTTTGAGATTAGAAAATTACATGGATTAATAATATGCCATCCAAAATAATTTCTAGGCAAATAAATTTTTGAAATTGTTTTAATGTTATTAAATGGCCTTTTCTTGATAAATTATCTTTAATTCCATGAATCGTATATGACAAATAATACATCTAAATCGATTAGCTCGATGAGCCCTTTCCAACCATGCATTCCATGATATCAATTGAAACATGAATTATATAAACACTAAATAATCATAACTATTTCTGCAAGTAAAACATGGATAATAAATTATGAAAATTCTTTATTCTTGTTCTTATGCCTCACCCATGCCATGATATGTTATACCATGCAATTGTGCATCATTTCATCATGGCATACCATGTTTTCGTTTTTGCATATGCTTCATATGTTTGCGCACTTTATTTATTATGGCCCTTGTTTGTTTGGCTTTTATTCCGGATAGACGCTGAGCAAGGAGGTTATCAATGGGTTATCAGGAGGAACCTAGAACCCATTTATCCCAGTTATGAGCTTCCAAGCAAGAAAATCCCCATGTTTGCATTTACATATAGCACATTTGCCTCTATTATTATTCTTGCATCATGAATCATGTTCCTAATTAAATTCCAATCCCAAGTACTGCACATCCATTACTTTTAAACCCCACTGAAGCTTGTACCCTATAGCATCCCAATTGTCTAACAATTGTAATGCTACTTGCCTAGTCTATATATTGCTACTTCCTACATGTTATTTATTGCATCATCATTATATCATGCGCATATCACCATGCCACCTTGCATTTGAGCAACATTAAAAACCCCTCTATTTGGTTCTTATCCCATATGCATTATATTGTATTACTTGTATTTGTTTCTTGATGAATTGTAGTTGGATCTTGATATATTGCTTCATGCCCAAGTTGAGTTGGGGGCACATATTTTCGACTCCACCACCTTACTTGTCACCACCTTATAACTCCACCCATCCAAACCATATATGAGCACTTGCATTTGTGTTGATGTTTAAATCTAGCTCATATGTGTTTGGAGGGATCCACTTCTAATTCTACATGCTTCCATATGTGATATATATTGTTTTCACAATATTAGTATGTGGACCCCCATGGCCACCTTTGCATGCTATGTGGGTAGAACAGCTCCTCTATTTCCCATATGGTTTACATTTGACTATATGGTCATGTTCAAATATGTATGAGGCTATATGTATGTCTAGTGGATCATAGACACTAGCTTGGCCCTCTTATCTTCATGCATGCTCTCTTTCATCTATGCCATATCGGGAAGCAAGCTTTCATACTATTTTGTAAGGCCTTATTCAAAATTTTGATGTGTGTCTAAATAAGTGACCATGATGTATTATAGTTATTTTCACAACTAGTAGTGGGAACTCATTACACATACATGGGCCCTGCAAGCTTGTATCTATCCTCACCATACTTCTTCTAATTTTGGGTTCTTTTGGTTTTTGTGACAAGATTGGTATGTTTTGAATTCAAACCAAAAGTAATGAAATCAGAAAAGATAAAGAGAGAGAGAGGCAGCCTTTTCAGCCCTGCTAGCAGCCCAACCTCTTGGACATCGTGTCGGCTGATACGTCCATTTTGCATCACTATTCTATGTCATAATTCACTGTTATTCATTGATATATTTCATATTGAGAGGTGATACTTATGTTATTTCAACTGTTTTTGCATGGTTGATGACTTTTGGAGCATGGACCGCTGCAGTCAGGATTCTGATGGAAAAGGTGCTGTTTGGAGGCAAAATTCGCGAAGATCAGAAAATCCGGGAAAATATACGGAAAATCCTATTTTTCCAGAAGACGAAGGAAGCCAGAAGGGGGGTTGGAGATGGGCCACAGGGGGCCCACACCACCCCCTGGCGCGGGCCATCCTAGGCCGCGCCACCAGGTGGTGTGGCCGCCCTAGTCCACCCCTGGCACTCCCCT
This sequence comes from Avena insularis, assembly GCA_023614405.1. Lineage (NCBI taxonomy): Eukaryota > Viridiplantae > Streptophyta > Magnoliopsida > Poales > Poaceae > Avena > Avena insularis. The sequence goes on from CM042696.1 coordinate 240,815,403, forward strand.
CTGGTGTATATTATCCTCCTAAAACCCTAAGACTCGGGGAGCGGCCATAGAAAGATTTCGCCGCCTCTATGGGGCGGAAAACACCAAGAGAGAAAGATCTCTCCGGCAGATAGATTTCTGCCAGGGGAATTCCTTCCCGGAGAGGGGAGATCGTCGCCATCAACATCACCATCAAGATGGACTTCATCGGGATCGTCATCATCATCACCACCATCATCACCATCATCACCATCATCACCATCTCCATATTGTTGTAACAATTGGGTTGAATCTTACATTAGTTCATAGGGGAAACTTTCCCGGTGTTGATTACTCTTTGTAGTTGATGCTATTGAGTGAACCATGGAATTATTTTTATGTCCAGATTGTCATACATCATTATTCCATCTCTGATCATGATCCATATGATGTCTTGTGAGTAGTTCGTTTTGTTCTTGAGGACATGGGAGAAGTCATGTTGTTAGTAGTGGAGTTGTGTTGAGAAAGATTCAATAGTTTGATATTTAAGTTGTGGTGTACTTCTTCTAGTGTTGTCATGTGAACGTCGACTACATGACACTTCACCTATATGGGCCTAGGGGAATGCATTGTGTATTTGGCTACTAAGCCTAGGGGTTGCCAGAGTGACAAAAAACTGAACCCCTGTTAGGAAACCATTGCACAAGGGACGTAAGGGTCTTAGAGTTTAAAGCTATGGTTAGGTTTCTACCTTAATTACTTTCTTGTACTTACGAATGTTTGCAAGGGGTATAATCACAAGTATGTATTGGTCCTAGGAAGGTCAGTACATTACCACAGGTTCACCCACACAACACTTAACAAGCTAAAGAAGATTAATCAACTATATGAAGCGAAAGCACTTGACAGTCTTCCCATGTGTCCTCGAAAACGTTTGGTCATCTTAAGTAATACAACCGGCTTGTCCTTTGCTGCATAAAGGATTGGGCCACTTGCTGCATTTATTCCTCATCTTTTATTTACTGCATTGTTTACTTGCTTTATCAAAAACCCCTAAAAATCCGTTTGCTAAGTATTTGCAGAGAATTCCTGATCCATACCACTAGCTAGCACCTTCTGCTCCTCGTTGGGTTCGACACTCTTACTTATCGAAAATACTGTGATACACCCCCTATACTTGTGGATCATCAAGACTATTTTCTGGCGCCATTGCTGGGGAGTGAAGCGCTATTGGTGAGTGGAACTGGTAAAGGAAACTTGTACTATGAGTATTGTTTACTTCTGTTAGTTGCTTTATTTTTGTTATGGATAATTAGCTGAGTTTCTTACTTGGTAATGCTACTACCACTGCTAAGGTAGTAGATAAGCCACCACCTGCTGAGAATGATGTTTTTAAAATACCTACAAGGATTATTGATCGTGTTATGGATAACTACTATGTTGGGGATGGAACTGTCCATCCCAGTGATAATTTAATCTTTATACACGAATTATGCGGGTTGTTCAAGTGTGTAGGTATTACTACAGATCAAGTTAAGAAGAAGTTATTCTCATTATCACTAAAAGGAAGAGCTGAGGAATGGTATAAGCTGCTGAAGAATGGTCAAGCTCTGGAATGGGAGGAAATAGTACCTCTCTTTTATTCAAAGGTTTATCCTCCTAGTGAGATTCATAAAGATCGGAATCAAATATACAACTTTTGGCCTTTTGATGGAGAGAGTACAACTCAATCTTGGGGGAGATTGAAGTTATTATTGCTCAAATGTCCCATTCATGAGCTTCCCAACAATATTATTATCAATAACTTTTATGCAAGACTCCCTCTTCATGACAAGGATTTATTGGATGCTTCTTGTGCTGGATCATTCACTCGCATGGAAGAAGAAGCTAAATGGGATCTTCTAGACCGTATTCAAGATAATGCTGAAGCTTGGGAGAATGACAAAGGTAGAAAGTCAGGTATAAATTATGATTATGAATGCATTGAATCTTTTATGGGAACTGATGACTTTCAAAATATTAAAAATTCTTATGGTCTAGACTCTCAAGCTATTGCTTCTTATTTTAATGCTTTTGCTTCCTACATTGAAGTGCCTAAAAAGAAGTGGAATAAGTATCATGAACCTTATCAATATGTTGCTAAGAGTGTTCCTGCAAGAAATACTGAAGTTTATACTACTAATCATGTCTTACCTAAACCTTACATTGAGAAAATGCCTTTTCTAGTTAAGATAAAGGAACATTCTATGATAGCTCGTATGGTTAATGAAAGTACAAATGAAGCTGTTGAACCTGATAAACAAATGGTTGATGAACCCATAATAGCAAATGTGAAATACTTTGTTACTAAATATGACGAAGAGGGACACACTATCCTTTGTAAGGATACCTCTAATATTGTTTCACAAAGTAGTGTTATGAGAGCTAGTATTCCTATGTTTTCTATTAGGATAAGTGATCACTGTTGCGATGATCCTTGTGATAGTTATATTGTTAAGTTTATGCATGATACTAAAAGTTACTATGAAAGAGGGAAAAGTGTTCTTATGTATCTCAATAATATCAAGTTTCCTCGCTTTATGCTGAAAGTTTTTATGTTGCACTTCTTTTGCCTTCTTATGCAAGTAGCCTCTGGTTTCAACAACTTGTTTGTTTACAAAATTATCTTGCATAGGAAGTGGGTTAGACTTAAATGTGTGTATTTTTTATTCTTAATGCTCTCTTTCACTTCAATTCATATTCCAAGTGAGCAACATCAAAATTATCATGCCCATCTTAATGGCTATAAAGAAAGAGCTTTTTGGGAGATAACCCAATTTATTTTTTCTTTCAGTTTGTTTGTGTTTCTTTGAGTCTTGGAAGTTATTATTTCAGTAATAACCTCTCCTTATCCGTTTTTTTTCGTTTTTGTGTCAAGATCAACCTCTAATGAGAGAGAAGTAATATTTGGGGAAGTTGGTGTCCCGAAACAGATTTTTGTGCTTCACCGTAAACATTTGTGTGAGATCTCTGTATGTCGGATTGAGCTGTAATTCTTTGTGACTCTGACCTAGGTTGTTATTTAACTTTCGTTAGTTTTGCACTTTTTGATTTGAGCAACAGAAGATTTTCGAAAAAATTGGTCTTTACCTGCTGGTCTATTTTGACAGATTTTGCCACTTTTGCATTTACTTCTTTAATCGATTTCCTTTTTGAATTCTTTTTGGGTTTTCGGAAGGAGTTGCTACAGTAGCTTATGTTTTGATGGTTTTCAGTTGAAATTGAGCTCAAAAGGTTTTGTCACTTCATTTATACTAATGTTGCTAATGAGAACAGTGTGAAGTTTTGTGTGAAAGAAATTTCCACGTAGTGGAGATAATGGTGTAATAAGGAAGAGAAGGGCTTTATGACTCAAGTAATAAGTGTATGAATATGAAGATATTGATATTATTCAAGTGGTGACTCTGGAAGAATCTACTAGATACCAAATTCAGAGACCTGCAGAGCCCGCTTTCAAATAGGTAACAGTTCTGGTAACAAAAGTTCCACGAAAATACTATCCAACTATATTTTTGCAGTTTTTAGTCAATAAGGAAAGCTACGAAGTGAAAAAGGGACGGAAATGGAGCCAGGGTGGCTCACACCACCCTGTGGCACGGGCCCACCCCTGGCCGCGCCGCCAGGTGGTGAGTCCACCCCGGACTCCGCCTCCGACTCGTTTTCTCCTAGTACCTTCCTTTTGTTTTGAAACTTCGTAATATATAATCCCCCGGATCTCCCGAGGTTCGTATATCGTGTTTTCGTCGTGTTTTTGTTTTGATCTGTTTCTGCTAGGACATACTCTTTGAAAGCTTAGAAGCACAATGGTGTCCGCCAAGGATAAAGGGAAGGAGCCTATGTTGGAATACCTCCAAGACCCCGGGCAGGAGAAGGAGATCAAGAGTGAAGATGAAGAGGAGCAAGGCCAACATCCGCACACCAGCACTATCATTTCAAGCATTGGAGTGGTGACAAAACCTGTTAGGGTTAGAAGGACTGCACGGATGCAGACTGGGGGGAAAGCTCCTCGTCGCTGCTTGGCTCCACGGTCACTTCCTCCACGCACCAAGAATCCTTTCCATACCCTTATCCATGAGCATCAATACCAGAATATGCCCAAGGGGAAATTACCCTCCAATTGGGATTTGCCTCGTTCTAGCCATGCAGGAAAAGAAGACTTCAAGGAGGAAGAGTGGGGAAAGAATCACAAGAGCTGGAATTCTCAACCTGACATGATCATGAGCCGCATTGAGCAAAACTCACAGCTGATTCGTAATCTCACCTTCGAGATTGAGGACTTGAGGAAACTTATCAGAGAACTCATCGAGAGGATACCACCACCACCGAAGGAATAATTCGTCATCAGGTTTGGCATCCCCTTGGTTTGTTCCAATCTTGGGGGAGTGCCGCGGTATCACATCACTATCTTCTATCTTTTTACCTTATTAGTAGAGTCATATCATGAATAGAGAAGTTATTATGTAGGATAGTTTGCATTATGGAAGTGTCCCCTCTCTCGTTAGATATGTATCCCTTGGTGTGAGTTGCCGTTATGGAATATTAATGAGAAGTTCTATCATTTACTCTTTTGCATAGCTTATATTAGTTTTCAATTCGTGGTTATATGATTGATCTTGTTGTTAGTATTGGTATCACTTTGGGATCATTGAGTTAATTTAGTTGGTTTTGGCAAACCTGGCTTGGTTAGTAGCAAAAAATTTTGAGAGTTGATAGAAAAGATAAAAGTACTCTAAAGAAATATAATTTCATCATCTTTCTTTCTTGATTTGCTCATAAGTCTTGTATTCTCTAGTTAAGATCTTTTGTGCTTCCAAGGAAGATTGCATGTTTGTCTTTATCACTTGTATGTTTGTTTGTTTCCTTCAACTCTTGTACTTGCTACCCAACCTTGCTAGCCAAAAACCTGTATTGAGAGGGAATTCTTCTCGTGCATCCATCCCTTAAACCAAAACCTTTGCCATTTGTGTCCACCATACCTACCTATTAGCATAATTGCTATTCCAAGCAAATTCTTGTTTTATCTACCTCCCAAATTAAACTTGTTATGTGAAAATTAGTGATTAAATCTCTCACGAACTTGATGGCACACTTTACTTTCTTGCACTTAATAAACTTGAACCATTGTGCTCACCTATGTTGCGTATATGCTTGCGCTTTGTAAGTTGTGAATTAGCAGAACCATGTTGTCATGGGGAACGCTTTCAACATTGCACTGGTACTTTGTACCTAGTTGATATCATGTTCTTTTGTATATGGATGGTGTCGGTGTGAAATGAAAGGGGAGCTTGTAAGTCCATGGAGTTATGCATGTGTGTTAGAGAAACGTCTGGGCCGCTGGTCTAATCCATGCTGACATGGTGGAAACCTGCAGCGTAACCATAACGAGTATCTATGAAGCATTCTTCTTATATAAAAAATAGATAGATATTGAGAAAAAAAAGAGAAAAAGAAAAAGAGATTATGAAAAGGGGAAAGAGAGAAAAAAGCACCATATTCCCATGGTAAATAAGAAGATTGCTGAGATACTTGTTGTCTGCTTGCCTTGTCATTTTGATATGGGGATTCTTCCATATCATCGGGCAAGGGGTACCTCGTTGGTGGTTCTCTATGATATATGCTTACAATGACAAGAACTTACCGGTGACTAAACTTGAGTCAGTAACCTCGTATATGGTGCCTCGTATTCAAAGGACATGAGATTCTCAACTTACAACTTGTCAATGCATATCCTCATATTTGATCACTTTAACCATAATCACCTAAAGATGCCTATGATAGGGGCAATGAGAGATGAAAGCTAATACATATCATAATTTTTGGGAGCTCTTTATGAGACTTGTAATCCCTGCTTCCCTCTGGGAAGGGCCTTTATTTTACTTTTTAAGTTGAGTCAGTAAACCTACTCCCTTCTATCTCAGCAAGTATTTTGAGTTTTTGTGTTTCATTCATTCATATGATGATTTATTCAATCATGTTGCTTATGTTCCTTGCTTTGCACATTGCTCTTATCTTGATGTTTACTACTTTGAAAGCTATCATTGAAAACCAGTTATTTGTGAACTCCAGCAAATTATCAACTCTTCTTCGACCAAGAGCTAAGTTTGCCATTACCAATTATGATTTACTGTATGGATCTTTATTGTGTTTCCTTTACTCATTGCAAGTTGAGTTATATAATAGTGAGTTGTCTTCTATTATGATCTATGTATTGATGAATGTGATGCTTCTTGTCCGTATTGTTTTATCGACTCTTCACTCCATAAACCTGAGGCCATGTTTATTGAGCTCGGTTTAAACAGGGACAAGCGAAGTCTAAGCTTGGGGGGAGTTGATACGTCCATTTTGCATCACCATTCTATGTCATAATTCACTGTTATTCATTGATATATTTCATATTAAGAGATGATACTTATGTTATTTCATCTGTTTTTGCATGGTTGATGACTTTTGGAGCATGGACCGCTGCAGTCAGGATTCTGATGGAAAAGGTACTGTTTGGAGGCAAAATTTGCGAAGATCAAAAAATCCGGGAAAATATACGGAAAATCCTATTTTTCCAGAAGACGAAGGAAGCCAGAAGGGGGGCTGGAGATGGGCCACAGGGGGCCCACACCACCCCCTGGCGCGGGCCAGCCTAGGCCACGCCACCAGGTGGTGTGGCCGCTCTGGTCCACCCCTAGCACTCCCCTCTGGCGTATATTATCCTCCCGAAACCCTAAGACTCGGGGAGCGGCCACAGAAAGATTCCGCCGCCTCTGCGAGGCGGAAAACACCGAGAGAGAAAGATCTCTATGGCAGACACATTTCTGCCGGGGGAATTCCTTTCCAGAGAGGGGAGATCGTCGCCATCAACACCACCATCAAGCTGGACTTCATCGGGATCATCATCATCATCATCATCACCACCATCATCACCATCAGCACCATCATCACCATCTCCATATTGCTGTAACAATTGGGTTGAATCTTGCATTAGTTCATAGGGGAAACTTTCCTGGTGTTGATTACTCTTTGTAGTTGATGCTATTGAGTGAACCATTGAATTATTGTTTATGTTCAGATTCTCATACATCATTATTCCATCTCTGATCATGATCCATATGATGTCTTGTGAGTAGTTCGTTTTGTTCTTGAGGACATGGGAGAAGTCATGTTGTTAGTAGTGGAGTTGTGTTGAGAAAGATTCAATAGTTTGATATTTAAGTTGTGGTGTACTTCTTTTAGTGGTGTCATGTGAACGTCGACTACATGACACTTCACCTATATGGGCCTTGGGGAATGCATTGTGTATTTGGCTACTAATCGTAGGGGTTGCCGGAGTGACAAAAACCTGAACCCCCGTTAGGAAACCATTGCACAAGGGATGTAAGGGTCTTAGAGTTTAAAGCTGTTGTTAGGTTTCTACCTTAATTACTTTCTTGTACTTACAGATGTTTGCAAGGGGTATAATCACAATATGTATTAGTCCTAGGCAGGTCGGTACATTAGCATAGGTTCACCCACACAACACTTAGCAAGCTAAAGAAGATTAATCAACTATATGAAGCGAAAGCACTTGATAGTCTTCCCATGTGTCCATGAGAACGTTTGGTCATCTTAAGTAATACAACCGGCTTGTCCTTTGCTGTATAAAGGATTGGGCCACTTGTTGCATTTATTCCTACTGTCTTTTATTTACTCATACTTCATTTACTTGGTTTATCAAATACCCCTAAAAATCCGTTTGCTAAGTATTTGCAGAGAATTCTTGATCCATACCACTAGCCAGCACCTTCTGCTCCTCGTTGGGTTCGACACTCTTACTTATCGAAAATACTGCGATACACCCCCTATACTTGTGGGTCATCATCGGCCCAGCAACCTACCACAGTGCTAGAGCCCAGCCCAGGGCACCACCTTTATCATCTCCCCTCCCTCTTGGGTCTTACCGCTTCGGCGCAACGGAGCAGGCTCCGTTACTGTTTATCCCCTCCCTAGCAGTCGACCTTTCTCCTCTCTACACGTGGACGGAGCAGAGAAGGTGGATGTCCTTATTGCCGTCAACCGTTGTGTTCGTCCCGTTGAGCCAGCTACTACCCTTTTAACCCCTGTGACCATCGTGCCAGCATCCCGAACCCTAGATCGAAATCCCCCTGTCACAAACATGACTGTCGCCTCGAGCCACCTTCCGACGCGACGTCTGTTGGAGCTGAGCACCGTGCGATAGCATAGGAGCACCGCCTTTTTCCTCTTTGTTGGACCTGCATTGTCAGAAGAGCCAGGACTGCTAGGAACTTGTCCCCTTTGTAGTTTTTGTCAAGCCGAGAGCGTCGCCATTGTCGGCCTTAGCTCGCCATCGCCTCTAGCCATCCCCAACTCTGATTACGGAGGGAATCGGCCGCGGTTCACACCCCTACCCCTTCCAAAACCTTACCCCTTAACCCTGCTTCCGAGGCGCTGCTAGATTCTGGTCATCGTTGTCGCCGTTGCTGCCGCAGCATGCTAGCCGCCGCCACGCATCAGTTTTTCCACTAGGTTTTTCCAAGCAAGCTTGCTTCACGGTAAGTGCATGCACTCCATCACTGTTGAATCTCCGCTGTAGACCGAACTCAGTCATAGCCCCCAACCGCACCCTTTTGGTGCACCACAGGCACTGCTAGCCTCGCCGGAAGGTGACGCTGACGTCCGTTGTCGTCGGCAGTTTTAGAGAACACCGGCGTAGAAGTTCAGTTAGCATGCAGAACATTTTGCAGAAAACCCCATGTGCTTTTTGTCGATCAGACACCGCTCCCCGCCCGTGTCCCACCTGTCAGCCCCGCAGTCTGCACGCAAGGTGGACCCTCAGCACCCCTAGGCCCGCTTGTCGGTCTCCGAGGGTAGGCTGCCAGCGAGTGAGAAATCCCAGCACGGTATATTTCTGCCAGCGTAGCACCCAATCAGCACCGAGCCCCACACGTCAGTGCCTGTGGCTACAAATGCCTAGGTACAAAAAGTTTCCAGAATATTTTATAAATAAAAATAATTTCAGAAATTGCTTAAATACAAATAAATTCATATCTATTTAAATATATTGAATTTGACAAAAATTTCAAAATGAAATATGAATCTAGTTTAAATATGAATTCAAATGCAAATTCAAATTTCACCAGAGTCAACCCTAACTAGTTAAACATGTGACATTTGACATCTTTTTTGAATTACTTGCATTTAATAATAATTTAAAGTTCATAAATCCAAATTTTGCATATAATACATGTTTCTTGATCAAACAAATGCTAGGAATTCAAATATGCCATCCAAATACCTTTATCTTAATAAATCCATAACACTAATTTTGTAATTCCAAATTTGACAAATAATATGTCTAAATCGATCAACGTGACGAGCCCGTTCTGATTATGCATTCCATGGTATGAATTGAAGCATGCATCATACAAATACTAAATAATCAGAACTGTTTATGAGAGTAAAACATGCCTAAATAAATTAATAAAGTGCTTTATTATTGTCTCCACACCTCACCCATGCCATGCTATGTTATACCATGCAATTGTGCATCATTCCATCATGGCATACCTTGTTTGCTTGTTGCATATGATTTATAGGATTGTGAAGTGTATTTATTTTGGCCCTTGTGTGTTTGGTTTTTTATCCGGATAGACATTGAGCAAGGAGAATACCAGGAGCCTCAAGAGTATTACCCGGATCCTTCTTATTCTGCAAGTGAACTGCTAGGCAAGCATTCCCCATGCTTGCATACATATAGTACCTATGCTTCCATCTTACTCTTGCATCATTGAGTCGCGATTGCATTAAATTGAATCCCAAGTATTGCATAGCCTTCACTGTTAAACCCCACCGAAGCTTGTATCCTAAATCCTATAAGCCATTACTACATGAGTTGTTTGAGCCATGCGAGTCGTAGAATGGCATGCGTAGGGTTTGTGCGAGTCTTTGGATAATGAGGTACCCAAACAACTTAAACTAGGTAGTAATGGGATAACTAAAGAAAGAGGCAACGGTGGGCAATATCTGATATTTGGTTCTTTATGCTCACTTGTGTCCCGTAGGACCCTAGTACTTGATACCTGTTCCTTGACTATCGCACTATCCACATGTGGGACCATGAACCCCCTTTGCTAGTGCTTGATTCACATCTTATTTATCGGGGCCACAAACTAGTTTGGGTTTTTTATATTCTAAACTAAGCAATGTATGCCATGTTTATTATCTGTTGCTCGATGAGTGTTTACTATTGCACTGTTTAGGATGTGGGTCATTATGTTGAGGATTATACCTATGGCCTCTGATCTCTTGGCCGATCTTGATACCTCTGGGTCTGCCTTTGGAACTCGGCCGACTTTGTAGCGGGTACCTTAGTGGGGTGGCCCCCGATATCATTTTTCAATCTTACGAATGCTTTGTCGTGATGCCTCGTTGCTTTTCATTTGGTTCTTCCCGGGGTTGAGCGTGTGTGTGTTGCTATTTGTGCACCCCTGCAGGGTAAATCTTTCTGAAAGCCATGTCCGTGGTTATGGATGATTTGGAGCACAATTTCTCGATCATAGACAAGCAGAACTAAAGTATCGCCTTTAATTTCACTAAGAAATGACTAGTAAATAGTGCAACACGCATGGAATGGTTAATAAAATTGCCAACGGATGGGATGTTCTTCCGCCTTCTCGTCGGTAAGCGAGAAGGAGGGCGAGCGATGTTTATTTAGGTTGCTTATATAATTGTTGTTATTAATTAACGAGCATTCATCCATCTCTAGTTGGGCGGATGTGTAGAGTGTCTCTATAGACTTTGTAGATATTATCTTTTGCTGCAATTGCATCACCCCCAGGTTGTTCCCTTTAGATGCATTAAGACTTGCTAAGTACCCCTAGGGTCTCACACGATAAATATTTGGTTCAGGTGGATAGGTATACTCTCAGGAAGGTTACTGGGTTAAGGAGACGGATGATGGTGGCAACGACCATCAGGTGTAGAGATTCAGGGGGGTGGAGATCCATGAGATCTGTAGGTGGGATGTTCTTATTTTTAGGGAATCTTATGCCAATTTGCTTCTTATCCATACTCGGATCATGTTTTCCGCTTCCGCTTGATACTCTGTCGTGTGATGTATGAGGATGTATCCTAAACTATTATCTCTATCTAGGATATTTGGATCTTGATGTATGGCGTTGAATACTTCTGTTTCTATTATTTTTAGATGGTGTGGCTCTAATGTCTATTATATGTCGCTGATCTACGTACTCATTTGTGTATGTTTTTGATTGCTTTACCTCTCGACTACGCCACTCGTTCTTGTCCCGATATTCTAAAAAGTGGGTGGGATGGTTGGCCGATACCATGCCCTGCTCCACGAGGTGGGCCTACTGTGTGTGGCTGCGCGGCCCCACGGTAGTACGTCCTGTCCACTTTTGGTTCATCCAGGCTTGAGCTTAGAGCGTAGGGTCTGAGGTATTATATACCCTCCATCATATCAGACCTTACTACAGGAATTGTTTGATCCATGCGATTCGTCGAATAACATGTGTAGGGTTTGTGCGAGTCAGGTGTGGATAACGAGGTACCTAAACAACTGAATTGTGTAGAAATGGGATAACTAAATAAAGAGGCACCAGTGGGCAATATATCTAAGAATTGGCTTTTATCCGCTCACTTGTGTCCCGTAGGACCCGAGTACTTGATTCTTGTTCCTCAACTATCGCACTATCCACATGTGGGCCCATGGAACCCCTTCGTATACACTTGATTTAGATCTTATTTCTTGGGGCCACAAATAGATTGGGGCTTTACTACTATCCTATACTTAAGCCATGCTTTACTGCTTTATTTAGTATTGTTGATCGAGGAGCATTTAACTGTACTATTTTGGGATTGTTCTATGTTTTCATGGTATCGACAAGCCAAGACACACTTTAAGGTTCTCAGTCATTGACAACCGTCGACACAAACCATGGGTCCGTCTCGGAGCCCGACCGACTTTGTTGCAGGTAGCTTAGTGGGGTGGCCCCTAAAATCATTTTTGAATCTTGAAAATGCTTTGTCCTTATGCCTCTTTACTTTCATTTGGTTTGATCATGCGTATGTTGATAATTGTGCACACCTACAGGGTAAATATTTCTGAAAGCCGTGTCCGCGGTTATGGACAACTCGGAGCATAGTTTCTCGATCAAATAAAATTCTAATTAAATTATCATGTTTAACTTGACTATACATCACTAGTAATTAGCGCAATCCTCATCAAATGGGTAATAAATTTCTTACAGATGGGATATTCTTCTGCCTTATCATTGGTAAGCGAGAAGGAGGATGAGTTATGTTTACTTTATGTTGTATATACCGTTGATTTTTAATTAACATGCATCCGTCTATATCTGGTTAAGCATATGTTGTAGCGTGTCTCTATAGAACTATTAGATACTTCATCTTCTGCTACAATTGCATCATCCAAGGTTATCCCTTTAGTTGCATAAAGACTTGCTAAGAGTGCCCCTAGGGTCTCACACTCTGTTGATCAGGTTGTAAGGTATACCTTTATGGAGGCTACTACATTGATGAGGATGATGATGGAGGCAATGACTCCCGTGAGTAGAGATTCCATGGATGGAGATCTCTAAGATATATGGGTGGGTGTGTGCTTATTTCCATGGTAGCTGATTCCCATTTCACTATTAATCCGTACTCGGATCTGTGATTTGCTTCCGCTTGATGTTTGTTGAATGGTGTATAAGGTCATGTGACCAACAATGATATTACTATCTTTTTATATATTTGGATCTTGCTGTAATGGCATTGCAATATACTTTTATTTCTTCGTAGATGGAATTGCTCTGATGTACTATTGTATGTCGCTAGCGTACATACTCATTTGTCTATGTTAGACTCGCATACTAGCTGTGCACGTATCTTGCACTAGAAGATATAACCATGAATTTTGGGTGGGATGGTTGGCCAGTACCATGCCCTGCCATAGTAGCCTGCTTGTGGGTGGCCTCATAGCCTCCACGCTAGTACGTGATCAAAAAATCGGGTTATACCGGCTTGTGATTTAGAAAAGTGAGGTCCGGAGGATTATAGTCATCGCGGCTGGTATCGATATCTCGCCTTCAGGGGTGGCCTTCACAAAGAACCATGATGGCCTGCAAGTGCACAGGTTCATCAGAGAATGTTTTCGCAGAAGTATTAATTCCAGTTTTTTATATCGATCCCAATAAGGAGCCTAGGTAAGTATTTTTATGCGGTGTTTCTGTCGCACTCAAGGTGTCACAGGTCTTCAGTGAATTGATTGCAAAAGCTGATGGTGGAAGTGGTGAGTAAAAGATAGATGAAACTTGCTTAGCAAATAAGTAATTGCATAAAAGTAAAGATGTGAAAAGTGTGTGAAGGTCCTACAGATGAGAAGTTAGGCGCGGAGAGAAACAGTTCATGATGATAGTGAAAGTGCCAAATGGATAAAGTGGAATAAGTGATAGTGATATTTCTTATTTATAAGTTAGTAGTCAAGCAACCCATATACTGACTAGGAGTCCTCATGGCCAATTCTCCCTAGTCCCAATGATCCATCTGCCTGTTACCATGACCATGGTCAGCACATTAATTAAGGTCTTGTGACCGGATCAAGGCTTTAATCTTGATGGTTCCTTATTCTCCTCGAGTAGTACTAGCTCTTCACTAATATCGATCGTGTCTCTCGGGGGTCGCCGACTTACTAGCATACAAGCTCATATCTAAGAGATATTTGGATCATGTTACCTGGGGCCTTAAATGAGATAATAAGCATTAGGCAAACATAGATAATCATTCTCACTATTAAATAAACACTACAATGATCACAAATGGATGAATTTAAAGGAGGCACAACACATCTCACCAAATCCCCTACATCTCCCACGCCTATGGGGATTTACTCAGACACGATATGAAGACAAATCAAAGGTATAACTGTATTGCAAATGGGAATCATCTCAAAGTTATTGTAGCAAACCACAATAGCAATCAAAGATCAAATCAAATACAAACCAAAGGTAGATCAAAGTATCAAACCCTAATCTTACAAGTGCCAATCTCTCTCTCTAAGTAGTGATGGGAATGATGACTGAGTGTGTGGATTGGAGATTGGAGATCGTCGAGTATCAGGTAAAGTTCTTCTCGTCTTCCAGATCTGATCTAACCCCCTCTGGATGGTCTGTGGCGGTTGTATTTTATGTTCTGTTGTTCTTCTCGTCATCTCTCCTTAACGAATGTTGCGTGTATTGATATAAGGGAGCCATCATCATGTAGTACGGGCGGGCGGTCCAGGCGCGTCCCGACCATCCTGATGGTCATTAAGCGTGCTGAACGCCTCCAATGAAAGGGGCTCCAATTGGGGATTTACTTCTTTGGATGCAATTAGCCCATAAATGCTATTAGATCTTCAAAAAATGTTCATTACCTGAAAACCATCACAAGAAACCGAAGATTCTTAATTGCAACATTAACATTAGTAGAAAGGGGTAATCTTCAGTGAAATCGAGCAATAAAAAAGAGGAAAACCAATAGTAAAAAACGTGAAATTTGGAGATATCAACATCCCCAAGCTTAGCGATTAATAACCCTCGAGTGATAAAGCTATAATGCATAATAGTGAAGAATTGAATCAAGATGAAAACTTACAAGTTCGAGGTTGTATCATATTCCATTGTCTCAAATCTTGCAACCTTGAACATGCGCATAATATATCTGAACAATTGCACTTAAGTTAAATTCCTAAACGCAAGTAACTCGCTAGCTAATAGTTCTTATAACTCAAATGATATTGTTACAAAATTGGCTAGGCTTGCAAATCAATTTCTTTCAGCGCCTCTGTTATTATGAGAGTGAAAATGTTTTGAGCGAGGTCGCTTGAGTCAAAATTAAAGGTGCACTTGTACATCTCAAAAAGAAGGATAAACTTAGAGCTTTTTTATTAACACCCACTTCGATAATCGTGGCTATCAAATACCTATTCTTTTCCTTTTCTTTCAAGAACTCTAATTATTCAATTTAGGTGGTGACATGATGCCAAAGAACAAAAGTATCGAATATTTTTAAGCTCATATCTTGACGATAAATTTGTCTTCCTTTCTCAAGGATCAATGTATGTTTCTTTTGTAACGCTTACACAACCTTTTGAGAGTGCCAATAATTTTGCCCATATAGCGACACGTATGCCACTCATGTTGGCAACTCATAGCTGAAATCCGGGTTATACCATAGATTGTTCAGAGGCTAGAGGAGTTGTTGGCATCCCAAAGGTGTGTATTTGAAACATAGAACTTTATTTTATTTCTTCTCTCTCTTTTTTTAAGCAGGTCAACAAAGGTTTTGGCATCTCCCTCTCCCACCATAAAAAGTTTGTTCTATCAAACAATTATATTTTAGAACGTATCATCAAGTCAGCGATCAGTATGTGGGGTTGAGTACTACTAAGATTAATCCCTTAAGACAAAAACATGGCACCAAAGTTGTCTATAGACACTTTCTCTTATTCTTAAAAATTTAGAATTTAATCCAAGGGGTAGTTTTCAAACTGATATTAATTGTCGAAATTCTTAACCAAAGTGCAACCGAACGGACATAAAATGTTCATGAATAAGCTTACAAGAAGAAGAAAAATAGGAATGTGGTACCTCCTCTTGCTTGTTCGTCTCCTACTTGACCCAACTCTTTGCATTCGTCTCCATAGCTCGATCACTAGAAGTGAGTATCCTGTAGGAAAAATCAACAAGAACCGAGAGCAATTTGCACAAATAAAATTAAAAGCTAGTCTAATATTTTTGGGTTTTCTTTTTATCAAATGCAAAATTGAAAGTAAACATGCATTGAAACAAAACAAATAAAAAGAATAAAGAAAAGTATGGATGCAAAAAGGTGGGAGGAGTTTAATCTCCCCAAGCTTAGGCTTTTTGCCTAACTGGAATCAAATGTCTCCACCGTCGGGCGGCGGCTGCTGGTATGGAAAGTTCAGGTAGCGGTTTGGAAATTCGGTCATGAAAGATGTGAAGTCTTGAGTGAGGTTGACAATATTGGCGTTCGCATCATATAACATGTTCTCTATGTTGTCAATGCGATGCACCAACTGGTCAAACTCGCCCCTCGGGACATAGTTGAATCCCGGCTGTGGTTGAGGCATACCTTGTTGTTGGTGTTGGTGGAAAGGTTGTTGGTGATGGTGTTGTTCAACATAGTCGTCCCAACCTGCACCATGCCAATCTTCTTGTCCTTGATATTGATATTGTTGGCCAGCTGCTGTGTTTTCCCAATTGGGTTAGCCTCCTTGCGGCGTAGTCCTTCCTGAGAGGATCAGTTCTTGCTGGAACTCCTCCTCAGTGAGGACCCAACTCTGTTTACCTAGCAAACCCAAAAGCTTGGACAAAAGGAAGCAAAACTTGGTGGAGATCACCGTTAGGCTCAAAATAAAGCTGGTAAGCACCAAGGGAGCGTTTGGGTCTATAGACCCCCATGAACTTGGTGCTAGCCATATGAATGTCACCCAGGGTCTTACTGCCAGCCATAGCTCTTTCCTATGGTAGGACAAATTCGTTTGCGTTGGCGATCTGTGTGATCATCCCACCAAAACAAATGTCCCCCACGAAAGCCGACCTTTGGCAGCAAAAGTGTTGGATGAGAAAAGCACCTAAGTTTACCTTGTGATCCATCTCTAGATGCAAGGCCATATGAATTACACTTATTTTGGGGTCTGCCATTGCCCTGACATCACCTTTCCCAAAAAATAGAATTAACAAGGAAGGTATGAAAATAATGGATAGTAGGATTCTGGATGGTGGCACTCTTTTTGTGCAAATAAACAGTGTTCCCATGGATAGAAATTTGCTCCCAAGAATGCATTGCCTCCATGTGCAGATTGTCATCAATATCAAGTTCCCCCGCATGGGATAATCCGAAACTATCACAAAATTCATAGATGGAAAGGTTGTGGAGCTGCCCATTGAGTACAAAACTTACAGTGCAACTACGCTCTTGGGCCTCGAGATCATCATGGAACGATGACAGGAACTTGTATGTGGCGAGATTGTAGGTGTCGATGGAGAGGTAGGAGAAGTTGACCATGCCAGCATGCACAGTCATCCGCTCGAAGTCCTCCAAAAGACCTTGGCGGGAGATAAACTCGCGGTTTACCCACTTGGTGGGCAAAACCTTGCGGTTTCTCACCCTCTCATTGTCTCGGCTCATGGTATCCCTCAAGCTGTCCACCTCCGAGCGCCTCTTCTTCGAACCCGGAGGCTTGGCGGCGCCCAAGGCTCCCGTCGTACCTGAGCCCTTGCCCGAGCGGAAAACCCTTCCAATGTTATGCATTGTGCTGCAAATTTTTTAAATAAAAATATAGGCATCAAGTTTATATCACATGAACAAACGATTGCAGGTAGAAGTTACAAATCCTAACATGAGAAATCAACAATAATCTCAAAATATGATGAACTCATCTAAATAACCACTGTTATGAATTCAACCATGGATTTTAGAAAATAGAGCATGGATCAGATGATAAACTTACCGATGTGAAGATTCCCCAACTCAAGAACACAAAATCAAAGAAGAATGAAAGGTTCTAGGAGGTTAGAGTTTGTGGTGGAGAGAGAAAGAACAAGGAAGAAAGAGGAAGAAGAAGAAGGAAGCTGGCTGGGAGCCATCCGCTGTCATCCTTTACCTGCGACATGGTCGGTAAGGGCAGGCGAGACGGGCGTAGCCCACCTGTACCGGTGGTCATCACCGTTGGATCAAAGTTAGGGTTCGAGATCAAACCTTGTCGTCCTGGTACGGTCATGCAGTACGGGCGTACCCGGGCTGTGTCGTTGCTCGTTATCAATACTGAGAACTTTGGTTGTTTTCGTCGAGGTTCGGTACGGGCACGCAGTACGGGCGTGTCCCCGCCGTACCACCTCTCGTTGCCTTGATCGATCGCTCTTGCCGAGATTCAAGATTAAAGACGCAGCGGGGCGCACCTCGCCGTACCATTGCATTGCTCGTTATCCGATCTTAACCTTTTTGTTCTCTTCATTTTTCCCTTGCTTCTCAACTTATGTAAGGTAAATTCTCTGAATCAACTTAGGACTTGAAATAAATTTATTAGAACATACAAATAATAAAATAAAATAAAATAAACTTAAAATTAATTTATTGAGAATGGGTTAACTCCCATTAAGTATTTTTTCTAGAGTCTTGATCAGCCAAACTCCATATCATTAGTGTTTACCTCAAGCTGCTCTTTATCTTCGGTTCTTGTTGCTTGAACACGCTTAGGTGGCGAAACATATTTTCCATTGTGTTCCGCTTCTTTGGAAAGTATCAAACAATCTGATCATCATATATATTGAAGACAATCTTACTGCTAGAGAAATCTACATTAGATCTAGCTGTGCTAAGAAAATGTCTTCTAGGGATGATAGAAAGTTTGTCATCCTCAGGGACATCAAGAATAATAAAGTCAGTGGGTATAACATGTTGGTCTATTCTAAGTAGAACATCTTCGATCATACCGATAGGTTGTTTAGTTGTTTTATCAACCATTTGTAAAATAATTTAAGTAGGAGAGTATCCTCCAAGGTTCAATTTTTTAAATAGGGAATAAGGCATAACACTAACGCCCTCTCCTAAATCACAAAGAGCGTTAAATATATTAGTTTTCCCAATTGCACAGAAGATGGTTGATATGCCTGGGTCCCCAGGCTTAGCAGGCAGCTTATCACCAAAGCTTGTCATAACTACTACAGTCTTAGTTACCTTCTTCTTTCTATTAAGTATATCTCGCATAAACTTTTTATAAGTACGAACTTGAATAGCATCAGTTAAAGGAAGTTCTAAACTTAAGCTTCCCAGTCCCTCAGCAAAAGAGTCATAAATAGCTTTATCCGGCTAATATTGAACTCAGTTAGGATAAGGAATTTTGTTTTTAGTAGGTATTACCTTCTCCTTTACCTTTTTTGAGATCGGCTTCTTCCCTTGATTCGATTGTCTTCGAGTCTGAATCATATGGTCCATGCTTGTCCCCTACTTCTTCTTCTTCTTCTCCAGTTTTGAAATTTCCTTGGTTCAAAATCAAAGTTTGGGTTTCAATTATATGCTCACAGTGAGTTTTAACCATACTTAGATATCTATCTACTCCCTCCGTTTCAAAATATAAGATGTTTTAGGTTTGTGAAGAAAATGAATCTAGGCTTTTTTTAGTGTATAGATTCATCTTAAAGTTGAATGAACCTACATACTAAAACAAGTCTAGATTCATTTTCTTCACAAACATAAAACGTCTTATATTTTGAAACGGAGGGAGTAAATGTTTTGTAGCTTCACCTAAGTCATCAAAGACTTCTGTCAGATCTCTTATGTTCTTTTCTTGTGTCATGAGACGTTTATAGTTTTTCTCACAAAATTGATTCTGTTGATATCTAAACTTTTGCATTACAAGATCTATAGCATCTTCTATTACATAAGTTTGAAGAATGTCAACTTTATTTTCTTTCACAAGTTCCGAGACTATACCTTTTTCATCCATGGACCTTTTAACCTCGGGTACTAGATCTAGTGGTATGTGAATCATGCCTTTTCGTGCTTCAACATCCACAACTGGATTGTACTGTTCTTCATTAAAGGATCTTAACTCGAAAAGCTTTACACATTCCGGTAGTGTTAAGTTTCATATAGCTCCTCCTGTAGATAGATCCATCATTTCTTTTATCTCATCATTAAGCCCATTGTAAAAATATTGAATAACTAAGTTCTCGTGAAAATCGTGATTTGGGACTTTCATAATCATTGCATAAAATCTATTCCATGCTTGATAAAAGTTTTCTCCAACTATTTGAAGAAAGTTTGTTATACTCGTTTGATTTGTATGATTTGAGTGAATGAACAATATTGATACATAAATTCTCGGATGCATTCTTTCCAGCTTTTTATAGTATGATTAGGTAATGATTGTAACCAATGAAAAGCTTTATCTTTTAGAGATCATCGAATGAGTTGAAGGAGTACAAACTCTATTGCTAAACTTGCGGGTTCAAGAGTTGCGCAAAGGTCATATACCCTTGTCAAGTGGTCACTAGGATCTTCCTCTTCCTTTCCTGCAAAAGAAATTTCTTTCATCATATAAATTAGCTCAGGATATATTTCGAATTCCCGGCCTTCAAGTTTAGGACAAAGAATTTTCCTTAAGTGCCTAGATGGATTTCCATATTCTCCAAAAGGTAGCTCAGGTTTGGCCCCTCGGGTGAGGGTCAAATCTTCCATCAATGGAATCAAACTGTTCACATCTACAATATGCGAGTTAGTAAATCTTTCAATAAATTCTAGGCGTCTCTTTATCGGAACACGATCAATATATGGAGGTAAATAAGTTTTTCCTGATCGAATGGTACCTCTGTCTTCAACAGAGATCATGAATGGTGTCAACAAATGCTGTTGCAAAGAAACAACACTTAGCGCTTAGCTCCCCGGAAATGGCACCAGAAAATATCTTGATGGCCTGCAAGTGCACAGGTTCGTCAGAGAATGTTTTCGTCAAAGTATTAATTCCAGTTTTTTATATCGAGCCCAATAAGGATCCTAGGTAAGTGTTTTTATGCGGTGTTTCTGTCACACTCAAGATGTCATAGGTATTGAGTGAATTGACTGGAAAAGCTAATAGTGGAAGTGCTGAGTAAAGGATAGAGGAAACTTTCTTAGGAAATAAGTAAATTGCATAAAAGTAAAGATGCGAAAAGTGTGTGAAGGTCCTGCTGATGAGAAGTTAGGCGCGGAGAGAAACATCTCATGATGATAGTGAAAGTGCCAAATGGATAAAGTGGAATAAGTGATAGTGATATTTCTTAATTATAAGTGAGTAGGCAAGCAACCCATATACCAACTAGGAGTACTCATGGCCAATTCTCCCTAGTCCCAATGATCCATTTGCCTGTTACCACGACCTTGGTCAGCACATTAATTAAGGTCTTGCGACCATATCAAGGCTTTAATCTTAATGGTTGCTTGTTGTACTCGAGTAGTACTAGCTCTTCATTCATATCGGCCGTGTCACTTGGGTGTCGCCGAATTACTAGCATACAAGCTCATACCTATGAGATCTTTGGATCATGTTACCTGGGCCCTTAAATTAGATAACAAGCATTAGGCAAACATAGATAATCATTCTCACTATTAAATAAACACTACAACGATTGAAATGGATGGAATTTAAGGAGGCACAAACATCTCACTAATCCCCTACATCTCCCATGCCTATGGGGATTTACTCAAACATGAGAGGAAGACAAATCAAAGGCATAATTGTATTGCAAATGGAATCATCTCAAAGTTATTGTAGCAAACCACAATAGCGATCAAAGATCAAATCAAATACAAACCAAAGGTAGATCAAAGTATGAAACCACAATCTTACAAGTGCCAATATCTCTATCTCTCTCTAAGTAATGATGGAAATGATGGTGGAGTGTGTGGATTGGAGGTTGGAGATCATCGAGGATCAAGGTGAAGTTCTTCTCCTCTTCCAGATCTAACCCCCTCTGGATGGCTTGTGGCGGCTGTATTTTTTGTTCTCTTGTTCTTCTCATTGTCTCTCCTTAAAGAAAGTTACTTGTATTGATATAAAGGAGCCTTCAGCGTGTAGTACGGGTGGGCGCGTCCCGACTGTACTGATGGTCGTTAAGTGTGTTGAATGCCTCCAATGAAAGGGGCTCCAATTGGGGATTTACTTCTTTGGATGCAATTAGCCCATAAATGCTATTAGATCTTCAATAAATGTTCATTACCTTAAAACCATCACAAGAAACCAAAGATTCACTAATTGCGACATTAACATTACTAGAAAGGGGTAATCTTCATTGAAATCCGGCAATAAACAAGAGGAAAACCAATAGTAAAAAGCGATGAAATTTGGAGCTATCAAACCACAATTTTCCCCACTTGATGGCTGCCTTCTTCGGGAGCATCAACTTTTAGAAGTCCACATTGCCCTGCACGTGGAGGGTGATGCCACCCGCCACCAGGACCAACCCGTTCTTCCGATCATGGCTGATCCGGACGTGGAACATGCCCAACCATGACACGGAGTATGGAGGGCACCCGACGTAGCTCTCGTAGAAAGCCAAAAAATGGTGATCTGCTTGATACTATCCGGACCTAGATCTGAGGGCTTGATGTTATAAAAGGCGCAGAATCACCTAAAGAAGAGGGACATGGGAAATCCTAGTCCTTGCTCTAGGTGGCTCGAGAATGCGATGAATTCCCCTTCCCACGGCTATGGCTTGGTCTCCATTGCTTGCAGGAACTAATAGTAACCCTTACGGAGGATTCTCGTGGAGAGAAATGACGATAAGTTCTTCTCCGTGCATCGGTTCTTACCCACGCGTCTTTGGAGGGCAATTCGATGGAGTGCTTACGCAACACGGAGGCTATGGGCTACTGGACTGTCACGTCTGGCACAATAATCATGACCATCAGGGAATCCGGTGAAGCCCACAGGAAAAGCTTCTAGTGGTTCTCGCAGCACATAGAACAAATCGTGGAAGATGAGGAGGTTCCTCAGGTGTTGGTAAAGGTCTATGAAGTTGGACCCATCTACTTTTAGTTTCTCACTCTTCATGAATCCCTCAAAACTAAACAGAAACATGGGTTTTGACATGATCTACAAAAGTTTCTTAAAGACATTTAGACTAAGTTCATATTATGAGTTCAAATTATAATCACGTTATATTAGATGAGCTCCCAATAAAACAAACATCCCTAAAGAAGTTTTAGTGATAACACGATCCCAATTCACTATGTCACCCCCGATCATCACGGTCGGCAACATAGCTAAAAAGGTAGACATTGTCCAATGTCAATCACATCATTCATGTGGTTAATACTCGATATTTCGATCATCCATGTTCCGAGTCCATCTCTATACATGCTAGGCTTGCTAATTCAACCTTACGTGTATCCGCTGTTCAACATGTCTTACACCCATCGTATGTGAACGTAGATATATCTAACACCCCGTCGTTACAATGTGCCTCATATAGGAGAAATTTCTTGGTGGTACACACTAAGGGAGAACACAATATTGGTATTATATTAAGGGATCGTCCTATTAATGCTACCGTCGAGTATCTAATATTAGCACAAACAAGATGCACACAATTAAACATCAAATGTAAATAAGTGTTACATGACATGGTCGTAGGTTGTTGCGCCATGATCTCCATCATGCGCTCTAGTGTGTGGTGCCAAGAACTTTATGCCACAATCCTATTACTACAACTTAGCAAGAGGAAAGTAAACTACTTTACCTATTACTTTGACCATATCATATCACAATCCCCTACAAAATAAAGTTAGACGCCTCTACTTTATTTTTTGCATATTTTACATGGATGCTAGTGCTTTTGCAAAAGAACCATTTCGTACCTACAAACATGAACCACAACATTGATTAAATAATTGTCTCTACTACACCCCTCTCAGAGCCTCTGTTGTAAATGGTATACCAACTACTACGAGAGAAAATGACACCCCCAAGCCACTTATACGGTGCAAGACGTATGTCAAGCATGCACCAGTCACGCGAATGAACGCGTACTGTCGGTTGGGGGCCGCTTCGATCAAGTAGTGTTGCGGTATACGCAAGTATACGAGAGAGGGTAACAATTTTATGATCAATGCCCACAAAATCAACATGTGTTCTACCTGTACCATCATAACTATACATAGATCGGCTCTGATACCACTGTTGGTGTTTAGCGCCTGAAAACAATAATTTTTCAACACAACCAGCCCTAATGCCAGGATCTATCTATTAGTCATGCGGTAACGGGACGAGCTTTTGGCAAACTTACCAAGTTTAAGATCAAAAAGCCGTGTCAACGTTTGGGAGAACGTGGTTGATGTAGTCGTACGGACGCCGACCTCAAGGTCGTTCTAAACTCGGATGGCTCCACCAGCTCCAGCTCCACCAGTTTCAATGAATCCGATGGCTTGAACCACTTGAGCGCCACAAGTGCAGCGCCTTGTAGGGGGTCACACACATACGGTGTTTGACGACGACTCCCGAACCCTAATCCAGCAGAGGTTGCGGAAGTAGATCACTTGGATCCAGAATCCTCGCAGCGCGACGGCGCTCTGCGGTGAAGAACACTCTCGTTCGCGCAGCCCTTACAGTGGGGCCGCGCTCACAAGAGAGATAGGGGGAGAGGAGGGAACTTGGACGGGGAAGCCTCAAAGCTTGGGATGGTGTGTTTAAATCCCTTCCTATGCCCTCCTTTATATAGGGAGAGGGGATCCCCCAAGTTCTTTGCCTAAGCCACGTGGGACTAAAGGAGTGAAGGAGGTGGGGAGGCCACCTTGGCCACCGTCCAAAACCCTCTTGGGCCCCGCATGGGCACCAAGGGCCCATGCAATCACTCCCTCCCTCTCCTCTTTGGGTTGCCCTCCCTCTTGGGCCTTTTTCCCTTAGGGAATTGGCCCATTATGCATGGTCTTCCCATTAAATCATATTTAATTCATTAAATAAATGTATAATTCAATAATTAACATATATTTACATATTATTTAATTCCTCTTGCATCGGAACTCCTTTCGGACAACTCTGGACACCCGCCGAACTTTCTCGGAACCCTTTCGGTTTTCCCTTCTCTTTTCTTCGGTGATTCCTATGATACCAAAATGATCTCCGAGCGATGTCAAACCCTTAAGTGTACTACCCTAACAGTTTGGGAACACTACAGACATGGTCAAGACCCCTCTCGGACCAATGATCATCAGCGGGACCTGGATGCCCATAATGACCCCTGTGTATTTGATGTCTACGCACGCTTCTATTCTTGTAGACAGTGTTGGGCCTCCAAGTGCAGAGGTTTATAGAACAGCAGCAAGTTTCCCTTAAGTGGATCACTTAAGTTTCCCTTAAGTGGTAGGGTCCCAGAATAGAGACTTCTGTCCCCCGAATCTCCTCTTCGGTGGCGGTGGTGCTGTGGAACTTTTCGTGGAAATCTGATCTTGTACTTAGGGTTTTCATACCGGGGGGCTTTTATAGGCGAAGAGGCAAGGTCGGTGGGCGCCCGAGGCAGCCACACCACCCCCTGGCGCGGCCTGGCCCGCTCCACCAGGTGGTGTGGGCCCCTCATTCCCCCTCTCTATCTCGTCTTCTGGCTCCGTGAGTCTTCTGGTAAAATAGGAACTTTGGCATTTGTCCCATCCAATTCCAAGAATATTTCTTTACAAGCTTTTCTGAAACCAAAAACAGCAGAAAATAGGGAACTGGCACTGCGGCATCTTGTTAATAGGTTAGTTCTAGAAAATGTATAAAAATACCTCAAAGTATGAACAAAACATAAGAAAGTAGATACTAAACAAGCATGGAACATCAAAAATTATAGATACGTTTACGACGTATCAACATCCCCAATCTTAACTCATGCTCGTCCTTGAGTAGGTAAGTGATAAAAAAAGAATAATTTTTGAGGTGACATGCACCATCACAATCTTGATCAAGCTATTTGTAAAACATTCATAGCTGGGATCATAGTACTGTAACATAGACATGAAAGATATAGTTCTAACAATACGACATAGCAATTATGTTGTAACATGAAAAGGTACAAACAAAAGATTCATGAATAACAATGCTTTGAAAGACGTTTGTTTGTTTCACATATAGAAAACATAATGAGAATGGTATTCAGATTGTCCCTCATAGTGTAGCAAAACATAAATGCATAGGACACCTTCAAAGTTCATAAGGGTGACTAGATACAAATAGTTTAAGAACAAGCAACATCAAAGTTATGAATCAATCAACATGTTTTGGGACAATGCACATTAAACTAAGAATGACCACTATGCTCTCTCAATAGGTGCATAAAGATAGAAGATGGAAACTCAACATAAAAGTAAAATAAAGGCCCTTCATAGAAGGAAGCAGGGATTCAAGTCTCATAAAGAGCTTCCAAAAAATATGGTACTTATTAGCTTTGAGATCTCACTACCCCTATCATAAGCATCTTTACGTGATTAAGGTTAAAGTGAGAAAATATGAGGATATGCTTGACAAGTTATAAGCTGAAAATCTCATGTCCCTTGCTTACGAGTACCGAACCTCATGCTACTCAACTTTAGTCACAAGTAAGTTCTTGTCATTATAAGTACATGTGTATCATAGAGAATCGCCAACGGGGTACCCCTTGCCTGATGATACAGAAGCTTTCCCATATCAAAATGACAAGGAAACAGACAATGAGCATCTCAGCGAACCTTTTATTTGCTTATTTGCATAGGGTTTTCCCTTTTTTATTTCTTTATTGAGGATGCTTCACAGATTGCTCACTATGGTTATGCTGCAAGTTTCCACCATGATTAGGCATGGCTTAGGCTAGCCGACCAGGCGTGTTGGGGATGTAACCCCAGGTACCCCAGAGTTGGTGTGTCTGAAGAGAAAGGATATTTAATAGAGTAAAGAATAAGAGAGATAAAGGAAAAGGAATAAAACAAAGCTAGGCCGAATTTGGAAATAATCCGGCCTGGCTAGAACAGCTTCAGGCAGATTCAACCCTTGGAGGGCCGAATTGCCTCAGACCCCGGCTGGGCCGAAACACCCCAGCCGGCCCATCAACGTCTCCACCACAACGCCAGCTCCTCCCGCCGGACTTCATGCTTGCTATGATTCCCGCCTCGGTCAACGCTGCCTCGCCGGGTCTCCTTCACCTCGATACGCCTCTTTTCCCGGGTGGGCCGACGGAGGAAGCTCGGCCACCGCAGGTCTTCTTCACCCCGGATGCAAACCATCACCAGCGGCCCACCCCAAGGTACCTTCATGTCAGCCAGCTCCTCCCGCCAGCACGACGTGATCGCTTCTCGGGTGGGCCGGTTTCTACTTCGCCCTTGTCGGCCCACCACGAGTCTCCGCCAGGCGGGATCCAACTCGCCCCAGG
Source organism: Avena insularis (assembly GCA_023614405.1). NCBI lineage: Eukaryota > Viridiplantae > Streptophyta > Magnoliopsida > Poales > Poaceae > Avena > Avena insularis. The sequence continues at coordinate 240,842,327 of CM042696.1, forward strand.
CCGGATCGCCAGCACCCCGGCTGGGCCAGTATCGCCTTGGCTAGGCTTTCCTGCTGTCTGTCGCTTGGGTCGAAGGAGAAGCAGCCCCACCTGGGCCGAATCAACAGTAGTCCGGCTGGGCCGCCTATCTCCTTCTCACAGGCCGAATCAAGCTGTAACTCAGGTGGGTGAAGGATAATTCGGCTGGGCACTATTCACCGCCCAGCTGGGCCCCATTTTACCCCCAGGCCGAATATTTTCCACCCATGGCCGAATTTCACTTCCTCGGGCCGAATTACTTCGTCTCGAACGTCATTTCTCTCATACCTGGACCCACCAGCAACCTCTACATCGACATGCTGCCAGGTCAAGTCAAGCCTATGTTAGGTACCAGTCTTGGGACGCCCCTGGCTCAGACTGGCCCCTTTGGTCCAAGATGCTAAGGAATATGTTGGGCATCTTGGGAGATGCTAGGGAATATGCCAAGCATCTCCTAAAGATGCTAAGGAATATGCCGAAGGGATAAGACCGATGACTCAACAAAGTACAAGGTGACTAGGAAAGCCCCACAAGACAGCTCATAGGAGTACTTTAGATGACATACCTTGTCCCCTGGGCTCCCCTTTATAAGGAGCACCAAGGGTAATGTTACGTGGGAGGCTCCTAGGAGGGCTCCTCTCCCTCTGCTAACTAGGAGCATGGCTTCTTCTCCCTCTGCTCTCTCCATGAGAGGCATAAGAGTACAACTCAAGGAGCACCATTGTAGCCACAAGCATGGCAAGATATATGAGATTAGATGCAGGAGTAGAGGTGTTATCTCACTAGGAGAGCCTCAAACCTGGGTATATCGTGTCTCTTTGAGTTCTTCCATGTGGGGTCTTCACTTCATCATCCCTCCCCGGATTCCTCCATCGCCCATCGGCCCCAACTTTAGCCTATACCAGGCATCTGCCGTGATACCACCACGACAGTTGGCGCCCACCGTGGGGCTGATAAGAGGCGCTGGTTGGGTTACCATCCGGACGGGAACGTCTTCATCAAGCTCTGCTTCATCATTGATCCTTTACCTCAACCTCTTCACCAACATGTACTGTAAGTGTTAGCTGACCCATTGGATGTGACTCAACTAGATAACTCAACCTCACCACCAAAGACACAGTGAGTAGTGAGTAACTCAACCAACATGCACATGAGTTACCCTGGATGTCACTCGGGGAGTATCACCTAGTTGTTCACCCCGGGGATGAGATAACTCAACCCGGGGACTAGCATGCGTGCTTTTTGAGTCACCTAGGGGTAGAAAAAGTAGCTCAGGGACTCAATGTCTCCGTGCATAGAACAATAACTCAAAAAAGACTTAGGATATGCCATGATCTCATATGTATCCACTGCTTTGTGTATTTAAGCTGCCTTGGACTAAAAAGTAGCTCACCAAGTCATTTATAACTCGGATTTAACTCAACTCACCAAGTTACATAGAAACTAGAGTTATACTTCAGCTTGCCTAGTTGCCTTGTAACTCAGATTTGACTCAGTCAGCCAGATTACCTGGTAACTCAGATTTAACTCGGATTGTTGTTTTTAGCTTACCAGATCATCCATAACTCGGATTGGTGCATGCATCACCATGCCAGGTTACCTGATAACTTAGATTTTACTTCAGTTTGCCTAATTCCAGGTTTCCAGGTTACATGGTAACTCGGATTTTACTTCAGTTTGCCTAACTACAGGTTTCCTAGTTACATGGTAAATCGGATTTTACTTCAGTTTGCCTAAGTACAGGGTAATTCAGATTTGCTTCAAGTTCCTAGTTACATGGTAACTCGGATTTTACTTCAGTTTGCCTAACTGCAGGGGTAATTCGGATTTGCTTCAATTTCCTAGCTACAGGGTAACTCGGATTTCATTTCAGCTTGCCAAGTTATTTAGTAACTCGGATTTTAACTCAGCTTACCAGGTTATCTTATACCTCAAATCAATTTGTTACATACCTTGGATGGCAATGAGCCAGCATATCGATAACTCATCATATTCAATCCCGGATCCATATCTATGGAAGTATGCCATCGTATCATAAAATCATATCAATAATTCCTCATATTCAATCTCGGATCAGTATCTCGGATCAATATCTATGGAAGTAGGCATCATATGATAAAGTCATGTCATAAATCAAAATCATACCTCGGATCAATGTCTCGAGTCAAAATCTAGGGCAGTTTGCCAGCATATCATAAGACCATATCATAGCTCAACCAAATGACTCGGATCTAAGACTTATGTCAGATTCGAATAAAGCAACTCAAACTTCCATCGTGTAACTCGGATTTGAGTCAAGTAACTCGGATTTGAGTCAAGTATCTCAAAACAGAAACTCATGTCAATTTTGAGTCATATAACTCAGCAATTATATCTCGGATGGGATAACTCGAATTACAATTCATAAGGCCAGAGCCAAATCAGGCCAGAAGCCAAAAGACTTACCCAAAAGGGTTAAGGCCAGAGCCAAAATCGGCCAGAAGCCAAAAGACTTACCCAAAAGGGTTAAGGCCAGAGCCAAATTCGTCTAGAAGCAAAAAGAGTTACCCAAAAAGGTTAAGCCCGGAGCCAAATTTGGCCAGAAGCCAAAAGACTTACCCAAAAGGTTTAAGGCCAGAGCCAAATTCGGCCAGAAGCCAAAAGAGTTACCCAAAAGGGTTAAGGCTAGAGCCGAATCAGGCCAGAAGCCAAAAGAGTTACCCAAGTGGGTTAAGGCCAGAGCCGAATTAGGCCAGAAGCCAAAAGACTTACCCAAAAGGTTTAAGGCCAGAGCCAAATTCGGCCAGAAACCAAAAGAGTAACCCAAAAGGGTTAAGGACAGAGCCGAATCAGGCCAGAAGCCAAAAGAGTTACCCAAGTGGGTTAAGGCCAGAGCCGAATCAGGCCAGAAGCCAAAAGAGTTACCCAAAAGGGATAAGGCCAGAGCCGAATCAGGCCAGAAGCCAAAAGAGTTACCCAAGTGGGTTAAGGCCAGAGCCAAATTCGGCCAGAAGCCAAAAGACTTACCCAAAAGGGTTAAGGCCAGAGCTGAATCAGGCCAGAAGCCAAAAGACTTACCCAAAAGGGTTAAGGACAAAGCCAAATCAGGCCAGAAGCCAAAAGACTTACCCAAAAGGGTTAAGGCCAGAGCCGAAATACTTACCCAAACGGGTTAAGACCAGAGCCAAATTCGGCCAGAAGCCAAAAGAGTTAACCCGAATGGGTTACGGCCAGAGCCGAATCAGGCCAGAAGCCAAAAGACTTACCCAAGAGGGTCAAGACCAGAGCCAAAGCAGGCCATAAGTCAAAAAACCTACCCGAAGAGGGTCAGATGGCGAATGCCCATGAGACTATATGACGATCTGAGTCAATTCTTGCCAAGGATATATTGAAATGGAGAAAATGATTATAGGTCACAGACAACTCTGGAGAAATTTCTTTTAAAGCCTATGCGCGATTCTATGAATCCCACATAGCCTCGGGGACTAATGTTGGGGATGTAACCGCAGGTACCCCAGAGTTGGTGTGTCAAGTGGTTTAATGGAGTATATATGAAGAGAAAGGATATTTAATAGAGTAAAGAATAAGAGAGATAAAGAAAAAAGAAATAAAACAAAGCTGGGCCGAATTTGGAAATAATCTGGCTAGCTAGAATACCAGCAGATTCAACCCTTGAGGGCCGACCTCACGGACCCAGTGGTACCGGCTGGGCCGAAACACCCCAGCCGGCCCATCAACGTCTCCACCACAACGCCAGCTCCTCCCGCCGAGCTTCATGCTTGCTACGATTCCCACCTTGGTCAACGTTGCATCGCCGGGTCTCCTTCACCTCGATGTGCCCCTTTTCTCGGGTGGGCCAATGGAGGAAGCTCGGCCCACCCCGGGTCTTCTTCACCCCGGACGCAAACCATCACCAGCGGCCCACCCCGAGGTACCTTCATGTCAGCCAGCTCCTCCCGCCAGCACGACGCGATCGCTTCCTGGGTGGGCCGGTTTCTACTTCGCCCTTGTCGGCCCACCACGAATCTCCGCCAGGCGGGATCCAACTTGCCCTAGGACGGATCGCTAGAACCCCGGGTAGGCCAGTATCGCCCTGGATGGGCTTTCCTGCTGTCCATTTGGGTTGAAGGAGAAGCTGCCCCGCCTGGGCCGAATCAACAGTAATCTGGCTAGGCCGCATATCTCCTTCTCACGGGCCGAATCAAGATGTAACTCGGCTGGGTGAAGGATAATTCGGCTGGGCACTTTTCACAGCCCAGGTGGGCCTCATTTTACCCCCAGGCCGAATTATTTCCACCCATGGCTGAATTTCACTTCCCTCGGCCAAATTACTTCGTCCCGGACGTCATTTCTCTCATACCTGGACCCACCAGCAACCTCTACATCGTCACGCTGCCAGGTCAAGTCAAGCCTACGTCAGGTACAGTCCTGGGATGCCCTTGGCTCAGACTGGCCCCTTTGGTCCAAGATGCTAAGGAATATGCTGGGCATCTTGGGAGATGCTAGGGAATATGCCAAGCATCTCCTAAAGATGCTAAGGAATATGCCGAAGGGATAAGACCGATGACTCAACAAAGGACAAGGTGAGTAGGCAAGCCCCACAAGATAGCTCATAGGAGTACTTTAGATGACATACCTTGTCCCCTAGGCTCCCCTTTATAAGGAGCACCAGGGGTAACGTTACGTGGGAGGCTCCCAGAAGGGCTCCTCTCCCTCTGCTCACTAGGAGCATGGCTTCTTCTCCCTCTGCTCTCTCCATGAGAGGCATAAGAGTACATGTCAAGGAGCACCATTGTAGCCACAAGCATGGCAAGATATATGAGATTAGATGCAGGAGTAGAGGTGTTATCTCACTAGGAGAGCCTCGAACCTGGGTATATCGTGTCTCTTTGAGTTCTTCCGTGTGAGGTCTTCACTTCATCATCCCTCCCCAGATTCCTCCATTGTCCATCGGCCCCAACTTTAGCCTATACCAGGCATCTGCCGTGACACCACCACGACAAGGCGTTTCTCTAACACATATACAAACTCCATGAGCTTTACAAGCTCCCCTTTCATTTCACACCACCGAGATCCATAAGCAAAAGAACATGATATCAACTAAATAAAGTGCAATGTTGAAAGCGTTCCCCATGGTAACATGGTTTTGCTAATTCGCAACTTACAAAACGCAAGCATATAAACAACATAGATGGGCACAATGGTTCAGGTTTATTAAGTGCAAGTAAGTAAAGTGTGCCATCAAGTTTGTGAGAGCTTTAATAACTAATTTTGACATAACAAGTTTAATTCAGAAGGTAGATAAAAATATGAATATACTTGGAATAGCAATAGTGCTAATAGGTAGGTATGGTGGACTTTTTGGAATAACTTGGTTTTATTTGTAGTTGGATGCATGAGTGGAACTCATACTTGGTACATGTGGAGGATAGCAAAAGAGTAGGAGCGACCAACTAAGAGAGCAATAATGCATAATCATGCAAAGCAACAAGACATTATTAATTAAAGCATAAAGTGATATTACAAGTCAAAAACTAAATGATCTAGAGGCTATGGTGACTTGGTATAGTCTTAACATGGTGTGAGCATGCGCCAAGTCAACCTCAATAAAGCATCAAAGGAGAATACCACAATATTATGCTTTTGTATGCTAAAACAACGCATGATTCTTTTGAGGCACATTAAGTAATCTCAATTGTTTGGAACAAGTCATGCAACAACAATAATCACTAAGCATAAAGTCATAGCAATATCAAACATGACATGATAATGTCTAAGTCATAGTCAAAACAAGCTTCCTTTTGTACAACTATAAGCATGAAACTTCCTACCCTTTTCTAACACCAATCGAAAACTAAAGCTAAATGTAGTGCTAGCAAAGGAGAACACTCGCAGAACAATAAGAGTTAAAACTAGAGTGTTCTAGGCAATGATTAACGGGGTGTGTCTCTCTCCAAAATAACTGTGTTGGGATCCAACCAACTTATTACAGAAAATAAAGCAAAAGATAGCTAAAAACAAAGACGGAGACGCTCCAAGAACAACACAATTGTGCATGAAACAATAAAAATGAAGTGTTTTGGAAGAAAACCTGAGATTTTTATTGATGAAGAAGGGAGTGCCTTGGGCATACCCAAGCTTGGACGCTTATACTTCTTAAATATTTATTGGGGTGACATGGCTGGCATCCCCAAGCTTGAGATTTTGTCCATACTTCATCTCATCACATTATTCTTCCCTACACTTGAAAATTTCCTTCATACAAAACTTCACACAATCTTCATTAGCAACATTAGTGTATTCAAGATAATAAGTATTTGGGTTTAGTTTCAACACAAGTAAAACTTCCATTAACACACAAGCTACAGTAGCAATTTATTTTAAAAGCTCAAGTGATCCAAGAGAACTCAAAAAGAAACCGATTAAGAGGCAAATGCAAATAATGGCAGAAATCTGTCAAAACATACCAGCAGGTAAAGACCGATTTTTTAGAAAATCTTATGTTGCTCAAATCGAAAAGTGCGAAACTAACAAAAGTTAGATAATAACCTGGGGTAGAAGCACAAAAACTTACAGCTCAATCCGACGTACAGAGATTTTTCACGATTTTTTACAGCGAAGCACAAAAATCTGTTTCGGGACAGCAACTTTCCCAAGCATTACTTCTCTCTCATTAGAGGTTATTCTTGGCACAAAAACCAAACAAAAAGGATAAGGAGAGGTTATTACAGAGGCAATAACTTCCAAGACTCAACAAAAAAATTATTGACTAAAAATTTGGGTTATCTCCCAATAAGTGCTTTTCTTTAACGCCTTTGAGCTAGGCATGATAATTTCGATGATGCTCACATAAGAAATATAAATTGAAGTAAAAGAGAGCATCAAGAAGAAATTATGGAATAAATTTAAGTCTAACCTACTTTCTATGAAAAATAATCTTGTAAAGAAACAAGTCATGAAAGCACAAAGCAACAAGCATCGGAGAGCAAAACAAGTGCTTCAAAATTTTCAACATAAAGAGGGGAAACTTAATATTGTTGAGATACATAAAACCATGTTTCCCTCTATCATAATAACTTTCAGTAGCATCATGAATAAAATTAACAATATAAATATCACATAAAACATTCTTATCATGACCCACATGCATATAATCATTATTACTCTCCACATAAGCATTGTTATTCTTATTAATCATAGTGGGAGAAAATTCAACAAAATAGCTATCATCATTATTCTCATCACCATAATCATCAAATATAGGAGGAATATTGTAATCATAATTAATTTTCTCCTCAATATTAGGTGGGCTGAAAGTATCATATTCATCATTGTAATCATCATATATTGGAGGTACAGTATCATCAAAGTAAATTTTCTCCTCCATGCTTGGGGGACTAAAAATATCATGCTCATCAAAACCAGCTTCCCCAAGCTTAGACTTTTACATAGCATTAGCAATAATGGTGTTCAAAGAATTCCTATTAATAACATTGCTATTAGCATGCAAATAAAGTTCCATAGGTATTTTAATTTTCTCTTCAAACACTTCATGTCCTAACTCAAGATAAATACTGTAAAGCTCTCTAATTTTGTTGTTGTTTTCCATTAAGCCTAACTAGTGAAAATAAAAACAAGAAACAAAAAGATATAATTGCATAATCGAAAGGAAATAACTTCGAGCACTCACACACTAGCAACAGTAATAGAAGATAGCTTAGTAGCCAGAGGATGTGAGTACCTTTTACCTTACCTCCCCAGCAACGGCACCAGAAAATAGCTTTGATGGCACATTGTTGACGTGGGAGCTTCTTCTTCTTTAAATCCTCGGCAACGGCGCCAGAAAATAGCTTGATGTCTACGCACTCTTCTATTCTTGTAGACAGTGTTGGGCCTCCAAGTGCAGAGGTTTGTAGAACAGTAGCAAGTTTCCCTTAAGTGGATCACCCAAGGTTTATCGAACTCAGGGAGGAAGTGGTCAAAGGTATCCCTCTTAAGCAACCCTGCAATCAAGATACAAGAAGTCTCTTGTTTCCCCAACACACCCAATAAACTTGTCAGGTGTATAGGTGCACTAGTTCGGCGAAGAGATAGTGAAATACAAGTAATATGGATGATTATAAGTGTTAATTGCAATCTGAAATAAGAGTGGTGGCAAGCAAACATGTAACACGAATGATTGTAATCGGTGTTTCAATGCTTAGAAACAAGGCCTAGGGATCATACTTTCACTAGTGGACACTCTCATATAAATATTTTCTCTTCATTATTCTACCCTGAAGTACTCTCCGGTTGGACGATGTAGGGCTATAACAGGACACCTTAAAGTTTGCATTCCCTATCTAGATAATCCCTCACTGTCACCTTGAGCGCTAGATGCTTCCAATAAACACCACAATCTCATAGAGACATCCAACTCAAAGTATACTCATGATAAGTATTTATGTAACCTTAGCCAAAGTGCCACACGGTGTGCACACTGTCAACTTCACACACGTGGGGATAAGCAGAGATTCATTAAAGCACTTCAGTAGCAGAATAGATCTATAGATTACAAAGCTCATGATCTCATAAGATCACGCATAGAGAGAGAGATGAACACATAGCTACCGGTAGAGCCCTTAGCCTCGAGAGAGAACTACTCCCTCCTCATCATGGAAGCCAGCAACAGGGATGGAGATGGCGGTGGAGTCGATGGAGATGGCTTCGGGGTTTCTTCCCTGTCCCGGCAGGGTGCCGGAACAGAGACTTCTGTCCCCCGAATCTCCTCTTCGGTGGTGGCGGCACTGTGGAACTTTTCATGGAAATCTGATCTTGTACTTAGGGTTTTTATCCCGGGAGGCTTTTATAGGCGAAGAGGAAAGGTCAGTGGGTGCCCGAGGTGGCCACACCACCCCCTGGCGCGGCCTGGCCTGGCCCATGCCACCAGGTGGTGTGGTCCCTGAAGGAAATATGCCCTGAGAGGCAATAATAAAGTTGTTATTATGTATTCCTTGTATATTATAGATGTTTATTTTGCATGTTATAATTGTATTGATAGGAAACATCAATACATGTGTGTTTAATAAACAAAAAGGGTTCCTAGTTATGCCTCTCTTATAGACTACCTTGTTGATTAACAAGATGATCAAGGTTTCCTGATCATGGACATTGGATGTTGTTAATAACAAGGTCACAGCATTTGTGAAATGATGTGATGAACATTCATCCGAAGTATAGCATTACGATCAAGTCATTATGTTTATATTGCTATAACATCATACAAAGTAGTCTCAGTCCTTAGACCATGAGATCATGTTAATTGCTAACACCGGAAGAGTATCTTGATAACATCAAACATCACACCGTAACAGGGTGACCATAAAGGTGGGTTCAGTGCTATGAAGGTGTTATGTTGAGGATCATGGATCAAGAGTGGAATTTGTCAATCCCGATGACGAATAGATATACTCTGGGACCTCTCGGTGATATCACATTAAGATAGCTTGCAAGCAAGTGATGTGATCACTAGAATGTTCTATCACGGGAACGAGAAAAGAGTGCATGTCGGTAACAAGATCAAACTAGGTATTTGGATATCGATGATCGAATCTCGGACATGTATTATATCATGAGACAAAGGGATTAAATTGCTGGCATTAAAGGTTCTCATGATCACAGAAGTCATCGTTGAATATGCAGGAGTCAGTATGGATCTCCAGGTCCCGCTTCTGATTATTGATCTGAGAGGAGTCTCAATCATGTCTGCATTATTCGCGAACCATAGGGTGACACACTTAAGGGTTGCCGGACACCATTTAGGACCACATATGTTCCAGACAAAAGGTTTTCAAAGCGCAGGAAATGTTTCGATAGAAACAGGAATTGTTTCAATAGAAACCGGAATTGTTTCGGGTGAAATTGCAGAAAGTGGTTCTGCATGTGATATTGAAATGTTGCAAGGGTTTTATGTGAATGTTTTTTAATTAAAGTAATTAACAAAATTCTGAATAAAATAAATAAAAGAGTTTTATTAATTGAGAGTTGCATTTAAGTTGGTGGAAATTAAATACATGTGAGTGGGATTTTGGGTGGAGGCCATGTTTATGTGAGTGGAGGTTCACCACATGAATGAAGGAGGGGAGGAGTCCCCCCCCTCATGCGCCGGCTATGGGAGGGGAGGGGTCTCCCTCCCTCCTATATAAAGCCCCCCTCTCCCCTCTCACAAAACACACCTCCTCGTGAAGGATCTCTCCCCCTCTAGATATTCCCCCATGGTCTCGGATTAGCGAGATACGTGTTCCCGGTGGCCTTGTGTCTGGAAGGAGTTGCTGCTTCCGCTGATTCGCTGGAGCGAGGAGGTGGAGGTTGTCCGGTGGCTTGAACGTGTGTGCGATGACGGATGCGCTGCTGATTTGCGGCGCTCGGACTTCCACACGATCTTGAGATCGGCAAGCATACGACTACATCAACCACGAGTTCCTACTCGTTAACAAAACTCGTTGTCTTCAAGGGTAAGTTCTCCATGGATGTATGTCCACCCGTTGCTCTGTATCTAGTAGATAGATCTTGGCGTATAGTTCTCATCGTAGGAAAAATTTTGTTTTCTATGTCATGGACCCAACAAAGGGTATCGAGCCTGATCTATGCGTAGGTGCTTTGCACGGGTAGTACACATATGTTTATATGTGGGCGATGATGATCATGTTATTGCATCTTCTATGTACTTTGGATATTGGTGGCATAGTGGGATGAAGCGGCCCGGACCAACCTTACATGTCATCGTACATGAGACCGGTTCCACGACTGACATGCAACTAGTTTTGCATAAGTGGCTAGCGGGTGTCTGTCTCTCCTACTATAGTCAATATCTGATTTACAACGAGTTGCTAATAACTTGGTTTTCCTCGTTGTGGTTCATGTTCGTAGGTAAGACCAGTTCTATCTCCGAAAGCCCTAAGCCACGTAAAACTTGCAATTGATAAATTAGAGGCGTCTAGTTTAGATCGTTGCTGGGCTAGTGTCTTCATATGGTATTGTTGTAAGTTGATGTATGATAGATACTCTTACAACTCACTTAACGTGTAAGTTCCATAGACCTTGGCCTTACACACAAAGGAATGATAGAGATCATACCACGATGCAAATGATAGAGATCAAATGCATGGACCATATCACCTCACTTCACACATTAGATGTTAGCATCTTATATTGCTAGTTTGGCGCTTTTGGTAGCATTATAAGATGATCCCTCATTTAGATATCAAGATAAAATGTGCTCTTCCTTAAGTATGCACCGTTTTGTGGATCGTGTTTTGAGTCATCACGTGATGATCGGGTGTTCTCGACTCTATGCTTTCATACAATGGGTGTAAGACAGTTTTACACACGTGAATACTAAGGTTCTTACTTGACGAGCCTAGCATGTACAGACATGGCCTCGGAACACGGACCGAAAGGTTAAGCATGAGTCATATAGATGATATGATGCCCATATAGATGCTCGCCTTTGAAGCTACACCGACTCACGTGATGATCGGACTTGGTGTAGTGGATTTGGTTCATGTAATCACCAAAAGGACACGAGGGATGTAATTTTTGAGTGGGAGTTCATTAGTAATTTGGATTAGTTGAACTCAATCTATCATAAAATTAGTCTAAATATATTTTACAAATTCTGTTGTAGATGGCACCACCTGCTTTTAATTTCAATCTGTTCATGGAGAAAGAGAAGCTTGCTGCGAATGGTAGCAACTTCACCAACTGGGCTATGAATTTGAGGATTCTCCTCACTGCTGCACAAAAGCAATATGTGCTAGAGGCACCGCTAGGCCCCCCACCAGCTCCTGATGCCCCTGCCAAGGAAAAGAACATCTATATAACTCGTCAGGAGGACCACAACTTAGTTCATTGCGGCATACTGTATGGGATAGAGCCAGAACTTCGAAAACGTTTCGAAAATGGCAATGCCTTTGATACCATGGGAGGATTGAAAATGATTTTCGATACCCATGCTGCCGTAGAGAGTTATAATGCTTCTGAAAAGTTCTTTAGCTGCATGATGGAAGAGAACAGCTCCGTTAGTGAGCACGTACTCAAAATGTCTGGGTACGCCGATAAGCTTGTGTCCTTGGGAATATCGATTCCCATTGACTTAGGCATACATCGTGTTCTCCAATCTATGCCACCTAGCTACAAGAGCTTCATGATGAACTATAATATGCAGGGCATGAAGAAGTCTCTTCCCGAGCTTCTGTCAATGCTTAAGACTGCAGAAGTGGAGATTAGGAAAGAACATCAAGTGTTGATGATCAATAAGACCACCGGTTTCAAGAAGGACAAGAAAGGCAAGCAGGAGGGAAAGAAGGGCGGCAAATCTGTTGCTGCGCCTGAAAAGAAACCCTGAGCTGGCCCTAAGTCTGACACCGAGTGCTACTATTGCAAGGGGACTGGCCATTGGAAGCGCAACTGCCCCAAGTATTTGGCAGACAAGAAGGCCGACAAGGCAAACAAAGGTATATGTGATATACATGTTATTGATGTGTACTTGACTAGTACTCGCAGTAGCACCTGGGTATTTGATACGGGATCGGTTGCTAATATATGTAACTCGGTTCAGGGGCTGCGGAACAAGCGACAACTAGCAAGGGATGAGGTCACGATGTGGGTCGGCAATGGATCAAGAGTTGATGTGATCGCTATCGGAACGCTGCCTCTCCATATGCCGTCAGGATTAGTTATAAACCTGAATAATTGTTATTTGGTGCCTACACTGAGCATGAACATTGTATCCGGATCGTGTTTGATGCAAAGTGGTTATTCGTTTAAGTCTGAAAACAATGGTTGTTCGATTTATATGAATAATATCTTTTATGGTCATGCACCTGTGTTGAATGGTTTATTTCTGTTGGATCTCGATAGTAGTATTACGCATATTCATACTGTTGATGCTAAAAGGATTAAACTTGATAATGATATATCTGCATATATGTGGCACTGCCGTCTAGGTCATATTGGCGTTAAACACATGAAGAAACTCCATTCTGATGGACTTTTGGAATCACTTGATTTTTAATCATTTGATACATGTGAGCCATGCCTTATGGGCAAGATGACTAGAACATTGTTTTCCGGTTCAATGGAACAGGCGACAGATTTATTGGAAATCATACATACTAATATGTGTGGACCAATGAGTGTGTCGGCGCGAGGTGGATATCGTTATTTTGTTACTTTCACGGATGATTTGAGTAGATACGGGTATATCTATTTGATGAAACATAAGTCTGAAACCTTTGAAAAGTTCAAAGAATTTCAGAATGAAGTGGAAAATCATCATAACAGAAAGATCAAATTTTTGCGGTCCGACCGTGGAGGAGAGTATCTTAGTTACGAGTTTAGCACACATATGAAAGACTATGGAATAGTTTCACAACTCACACCTGCCGGAACACCACAACGTAATGGTGTGTCAGAATGTCGTAATCGTACTTTATTGGATATGGTTCAATCTATGATGGCTCTGACTGACTTGCCACTGTCAATTTGGGGTTATGCACTTGAAACCGCTGCATTCACTTTAAATAGGGCACCATCTAAATCCGTTGAAAAGACACCGTATGAATTATGGTTTGGAAACAAACCTAAGCTATCATTTCTTAAAGTTTGGGGATGCGATGTTTATGTGAAGAAACTTCAACCGGATAAACTCGAACCCAAAGCGGAAAAATGCGTCTTCATAGGATACCCTAAGGAAACGATTGGGTATACCTTCTATCACAGATCCGAGGGAAAGGTCTTTGTTGCCGAGAATGGATCCTTTCTTGAGAAGGAGTTTCTCGCGAAAGGTGTGAGTAGTCGGAAGGTAGAACTCGAAGAGGTTATTGAACCTTCTCTTCATGAAATAGCGAGTAGCGCAGCACCGGAAGTTGTTTCGGAGTTGACTTCGCCTAATGAAGAGAGAGCTAATGATATTGATCATGAAACTCCGAAAGAGGACACTACCGAACCTCGCAGGTCAAGTAGGACACGTGCAGCTCTTGAACTGTACGGCAATCCTGTTATGAATTTCATGATTGATGAAATAGATGACCCTGCGACGTATGAAGAAGCGATGATGAGCCCTGATTCCAACAAATGGCTAGAAGCCATGAAATCCGAGATGGAATCCATGTACGAAAACCAGGTTTGGACCTTGGTGGACTTACCTCACGATCGAAAGGCCGTTGAGAATAAATGGATTTTCAAAAGAAAAACTGATGCTGATGGTAATGTAATCATCTATAAGGCTCGACTTGTTGCAAAGGGGTTTCAACAAATTCAAGGAGTTGACTACGATGAGACATTCTCTCTCGTAGCGATGCTTAAGTCGGTTAGGATTATGTTAGCAATTGCTGCATATTTCGATTATGAAATATGGTAGATGGATGTCAAAACTGCGTTCCTCAATGGTAATATTGAGGAAGAGTTGTATATGATACAACCTAAGGGTTTTGTCGATCCTAAGGATGCTGATAAGGTGTGCAAACTTCAGCGATCCATCGATGGACTGAAACAAGCATCCCGGAGTTGGAATCTCCGCTTTGATGAGGTGATCAAAGAGTTTGGATTTGTCCAAACTTATGGAGAGGCTTGTATTTACAAGAAAGTGAGTGGGAGCAATGTGGCATTTATGATATTATATGTGGATGACTTATTATTTATTGGAAATGATATAGATCTTTTAAACAGTGTTAAAAGTTATCTAAACAGCAAATTTTCGATGAAGGACCTTGGTGAAGCGTCATATATATTAGGCATTAAAATCTATAGAGATAGATCAAGACGCCTAATTGGGCTATCACAGAGTACATACCTTGATAAGATATTAAAGAAGTTTAATATGGACGGAAGTAAGAATGGGTACTTACCTATGTTGCAAGGCAAGACATTGAGTAAGACTCAAAGTCCAGCTACGGCGGAAGTAAGAGAGATAATGGATAAGATCCCCTATGCCTCAGCCATAGGCTCTATAATGTATGCCATGCTATGTACAAGACCGGATGTGGCACATGCTATTAGTTTGACTAGTAGGTACCAATCTGATCCAGGTTCGGAACACTGGATAGCGGTCAAGAATATCCTTAAGTACTTGAGAAGAACTGAGGATATGTTTCTTGTATACGGAGGTGAAGAAGAGCTAGTCGCTAAGTGTTATGTCGATGCTAGCTTTGACACTGATCCGGATGACTCTAAGTCTCAATCTGGATACGTATTTCTCTTCAATGGAGCAACAGTTAGTTGGAGGAGCTCCAAACAACCTGTGGTGGCTGGATCAACGACGGAGGCGGAATATGTTGCTGCTTCAGAAGCGGCGGAGGAAGCGGTTTGGATGAAGGAGTTCATAACGGAATTAGGTGTGGTTCCTAGTGCGTTGGACCCAATGGTGATCTATTGTGACAATAATGGATCCATAGCCAACGCCAAGGAACCAAGATCTCACAAGAATTCCAAGCATATTAAGCGCCGGTTTCACTCCATCTGCGAGCATGTCAAGGATGGAGATATAAAGATTTGTAAAGAGCACACGGACCTGAATGTAGCAGATCTGTTGACTAAAGTACTCCCTAGGGCAAAACATGATCAACACCAGAACTCCATGGGCGTTAGATTTATCACTATATAAACTAGATTATTGTCTCTAGTGCAAGTGGGAGACTGGAGGAAATATGCTCTGAGAGGCAATAATAAAGTTGTTATTATGTATTCCTTGTATATGATAGATGTTTATTTTGCATGCTATAATTGTATTGATAGGAAACATTAATACATGTGTGTTTAATAAACAAAAAGGGTTCCTAGTTATGCCTCTCTTATAGACTAGTTTGTTGATTAACAAGATGATCAAGGTTTCCTGATCATGGACATTGGATGTTGTTAATAACAAGGTCACAACATTTGTCAAATGATGTGATGAACATTCATCCGAAGTATAGCATTACGATCAAGTCATTATGTTTATATTGCTATAACATCATACAAAGTAGTCTTAGTCCTTAGACCATGAGATCATGTTAATTGCTAACACTGGAAGAGTATCTTGATAACATTAAACGTCACACCGTAACAGGGTGACCATAAAGGTGGGTTCAGTGCTATGAAGGTGTTATGTTGAGGCTCATGGATCAAGAGTGGAATTTGTCAATCCTGATGACGGATAGATATACTCTGGGCCCTGTCGGTGATATCACATTAAGATAGCTTGCAAGCAAGTGATGTGATCACTAGAATGTTATATCACGGGAACAAGAAAAGAGTGCATGTCGGTAACGAGATCAAACTAGGTATTTGGATACCGATGATCGAATATCGGACATGTATTATATCATGAGATAAAGGTATTAAATTGCTGACGTTAAAGGTTCTCACAATCACAGAAGTCATCGTTGAATATGTAGGAGTCGATGGATCTCGTGTCCGCTACGATTATTGATCTGAGAGGAGTCTCAATCATGTCTGCATTATTCGTGAACCGTAGGGTGACACACTTAAGGGTTGCCGGACACCATTTAGGAGCACATATTTTCCAGACAAAAGGTTTGCAAAGCGCAGGAAATGTTTCGATAGAAACAGGAATTGTTTCGATAGAAACCAGAACTGTTTCGGGTGAAATTGCAGAAAGTGGTTCTGCATGTGATATTGAAATGTTGCAAGGGGTTTTATGTGAATGTTTGTTAATTAAAGTAATTAACAAAATTCTGAATAAAATAAATAAAAGAGTTTTATTAATTGAGTTGCATTTAATTTGGTGGAAATTAAATACATGTGAGTGGGATTTTGGGTGGAGGCCATGTTTATGTGAGTGGAGGTTCACCACATGAATGAAGGAGGGGAGGAGTCCCCCCCCTCATGCGCCGGCTATGGGAGGGGAGGGGTCTCCCTCCCTCCTATATAAAGCCCCCCTCTCCCCTCTCACAAAACACACCTCCTCGTGAAGGATCTCTCTCCCCCTCTAGATATTCCCCCATGGTCTCGAATTAGCGAGATACATGTTCCCGGTGGCCTTGCGTCTGGAAGGAGTTGCTGCTTCCGCTGATTCGGTGGAGCAAGGAGGTGGAGGTTGTCCGGTGGCTTGAACTTGTGTGCGAGGACGGATGCGCTGCTGATTTGCGGCGCTCGGACTTCCACACGATCTTGAGATCGGGAAGCGTACGACTACATCAACCACGAGTTCCTACTCGTTAACAAAACTCGTTGTCTTCGAGGGTAAGTTCTCCAAGGATGTATGTCCACGCGTTGCTCTGTATCTAGTAGATAGATCTTGGCGTATAGTTCTCATCGTAGGAAATTTTTTGTTTTCTATGCTGCGGACCCAACAGGCCCCTCGTGCCCCCTCTTCGTCTCGTCTTCTAGCTCCGTGAGTCTTCTGGTAAAATAGGAACTTTGGCTTTTGTCCCGTCCAATTTGGAGAATATTTCTTTACGATCTTTTCTGAAACCAAAAATAGCAGAAAACAGGCAACTGGCACTGCGGCATCTTGTTAATAGGTTAGTTACAGAAAATGTATAAAAATACCTCAAAGTATGAACAAAACATAAGAAAGTAGATACTAAACAAGCATGGAACATCAAAAATTATAGATACGTTTATGACGTATTAGTATTCCACGAGAATCTTTGGCATTGAACCATTAAACATAGAGTCCTATTCCCTTTGTTACTTTGATACTTTAATTGTCAGAGAACTGATCAATGACATTACCATGTCATGTTCAATCTCGTTACCGACAAGTACAACTTTACTCGTTCCGAGCTATGCCGTCCCTGTGACCTAGTGACTCGCTACAGTTGTATGGATGTCATGTCTCCGAGTGGGCCCAGAGTATGTCTCCGTCATGTGGAAGACCAAATCACACTCTTGACACATATGCCTCTACATGCCCTCAGAATACCTGAAGACAACTTTATGATCACCGTTTTACCGAGTGACGTTTGATGCAAACAAGGCACTCTCGGGTGATAGTGATTAAATATGGTCTCATGGTCTAAGGAATTGGTTACTACGTTTCCCAGCCAATGTAACATGTAACTCCGTGACTTGATTGTGTTACAATTCATGTGTTGGGCATGTCCATCACTTTCATTCACCTAATGAAATGACCCCATTGTCAATTTACATAAATGTCCATGATCGGGAAACATCGACCATCGATTGACCAATGAACTAGTGTCTAGAGGATAAGTAGGGACTCTGGTGGTTTACATATCACATGTGTATTGATGTTCCTATTGATACAGTTATAGCATGATATAAAACCTATTATGAACTTAACGAAATATGTCAATAATCTATATTATTATTTGCCTCTAGGGAATATTTCCAACACCTACGACCGCACCGAGGTGCGAGAGGATAGGGGAGCTTGAAGTGTAGTCGTAGTCTGGGTCTAGACTAGCCTGCTTAGCATCCCACATGTAGTCTTGTATGTCACCATCGTTGAGTCGGTGGGCTCCTACGCAGTAGAGAGAAAAGTTGAGATGGAAAGAGAGAAAGAGGTGACGTGTGGAGGCTTACCTGTGAGGCAAATACAATATTGTCGGCAGAAGAAAAGATGATGAAGTAGAGCATCCCATCGGTCCAACAATGGCGAGGTTCGAGAGTATGTGGCGAGGGTTGAAGAGTATCTGACCATAGACGCATCACAGGAAATGCCGGTGGGCAGTTGATGTATTCAAGTGCACAGATTGTTTGTAGCTAGTTTCAAAGTATAGATATTGATCTCACAGGGAGCCCAAAGGTAAGTGTTTATGGGTGAAGTCTCTGTCACACTCAAAGTTGTCACAGGTCTTCGAGTGAATTGACTACAAGTGTGAAATAAGAATGAAATTTGGATTAAACCGGATGTATTTAAATAAAACTAAAATGTAAACTTCAGAAATAAAAAGCATAAGTAAAGAATGATTCGGTTGTTTGTTGTTTTCTGCAGATGATGAAAGAAGGCATGGGGAGATACAGTTCATGGTGATAGTGACTGTGCCAGGTGGATGAGTGATAAGTGTAACACTTGTAATCTTATAAGTATATGTGTAGGCGAGCAACCCATAATTAGCCGGAACTTTTCTTGGTAGATTTCATCCCAACTTCAATAATACTACTAGCCTGTTACCAAAACCATGGTCAGACACTAGACGATTAAGACCCTTCAGGTTTCTTAGCAATTAAGCTCCTTGGATCATACTAATGCAAAAATCACAGTGGTTCCTCGTTATCCTCGAGTTTACTAGTTTCCCATTGATATCCGCATGTCACTCGAGGGTCGTTGGTCTGCTAGCGAACAAGATCATATCTATGTAGAACAAAGCATCATGTTGTATGGGCCCTTAATTGGACAACAATCATTAGACATCCCACAGATAGTCAAGCACACATAATATAGTAATTAAAATCAATCACAAATTAATGGAAAATATATGGAGGCACATCACATCTCACCAATCCCTTACATCTCCCATGCCAAAGGAACTTACTCACACATGAGAGAAGAATACATCATCGATATAACCAAATAAAGGGATTTCTTCTCGATATTACCATGGAGATCCACAATAAGAATGGAAAAGTAATCTAACACAATTCAAGATAGGAAGAAATAATCTCAAACCCTAATCTTGCAAGGTGAAGATCTCTCTCTCTCAAGTACAAGTAATGGCTATGGGGGTGTGATGGCTAGGAGGTCGAAGATCGTGGAGCAAGATGAAGAACGTCTCCCCCTTCTTTTTCGGATCTCCTTTCTGGATGGCATGGTAGTTGTTGTGTTGTGTTTTCGCGTCTGGCCTCTTCACGGAAGTTGTCCCTTCTGAAAAGACGGAGGCGGTGGCAGCTATACGACAGGAACTATATGGCCGGAAAAATGTTCCCAACGTATATTTGCTCGTTAAAGCCTCTATGTGCTTCCCTCTTTTGCTTCCAAAGAGAGACTTGCTTGTTTTTGCCTGAATATTGTGTTTCTCTTGTTAAAACCTTCTGTTGACGTTCAGAACCTGAAACACACATTAAAACCCAAGTTTTCTTTGCTACTAAAGTATTAGTGTTAGGTAAAGCTAGAAAACGATAAAATCCAGGAGAAAACCATCAATAAAACCCACCAAAAATGTGTCAAATCTCATAGCTATCAACTCCCCCAAGCTTAGATGTTGCTCTCCCTCGAGTGACAAGGAAATAAGGAAGAATAGCAGAGATTCGAGACTGAAATAAAAGAACTTACAAGCTTGAATTGGTGTTAAATTCTTTTCTTCACAATTCCTGCAATCTTAAACATGATCATACAAGTATTCACAAGATTGCACTGAGTCAACTTCCTAACCATGTATATCTTGCTAGCAAATAAATCATATGCCCGAGCAAGTGTCAAAAGTTTAGCTAGGAAGGTGAGACAAATTCATTTGGTGTCTCTCTTTGTTGAGAGATGAAAACTTTTTGCTTTTGTTTCTTTAATCAATTAAGAGTACTCAAATTGGCACCAAAACATTCAATTTGAGAACAACTCATTTACTCTCATGTCAATATTTTAAGACTCTCAAAGCACCTTTTTCCTTTTCTTGCCTTTCAAAAACTTCAGCCCTTTCATAGAGAAATCATGCCACTATTTTTAACATGTTAATTTGGACTATATTGTGCACTCGTGACCATGTAATAAATAATTGTTGAGCAATAGTGGGTCAGAGGAGTACTATAACTTCACTTGGAACGTGAAACCATGAGGAGACTAAAAATTTACCCATCATAGCATTGTTGCTATAGATGTTTACATAACTCAATAGCCGAAATCAAGTGGTTTCCCACATTTAGATCGTTCGTTGGCCAACAGAGTTAATAGTTCCCCATGGAGCACGATAGTGTTGTAATGACATGCGTAAAGCAATATCTTACGGTAATTATTAGAAAAAGCAGTGGCATAATCTCTACTACTTCGAAGCATCCATTTTATCAGACAATTTCATTCAAGGGTACTATCGAGTATATTTACATTAAGCTCAAATGAGATGGAGTAGTTCTAAAATCAAATCCTTTGGGCTAAACATGGACTCAAGTCATCTTTTAGATGGTTTTTTTTGTTGTAAAAATGTAGGAAGTATTTTTAACCAAGTTCATTGCTCATTGTTTCAAAGCTAAAAAGGAGACACTAGCAAAGGAATATAATTTATAGGATAGCAAGCTAAGTGGGGAGTGACTCCAGTGCAAGTGAGTAAATAATTATAAGATCAATTCAAGGTTGCAGAAAAAGTGATGAAAGGAATGTGATACCTCCTCTTGCTTTCTTTGTTCTCGTACTTGAGTCGAACCCCCTCTATATTTCCATATTGCCAAGTCACCTGAAATTGAGCAATCTCCAAGAGAAACAAAGAAACAAACTTGCAATAAAAGTTACAACTAATTTTTGTTTGTTTTGGTTTAGGAATGCAAACTGAAAGTAAACATGCAATTTTGAAGAAGTAAAATAAATCAAAAGAAGAAATAAAAATATGAATGCAAGGTTTGGAGGTTTTCAAACCTCCCCCAAGATTAGGTCGTTGCTAGGCTTAGTTGTTGCCATCATTCGGCGGCTGGTGCGAATACTGCTGGTAGTAGTTGGGGAAATTGGTCATGAAGTGACTAAAGTTTTGAGTTAAGGCACTCATATCTTCATTCACTCCTTGTAGAGTGTGGTCAATCTCCCCAACACGCTGGTTGAGCTGCTGGAATTCTTGATAGGGGACGTAGTTGTACCCCTACTACGACTGATTGGGCCATGGGTCCCAGGCTCCCCCTCACTGCTTCTACTATCCCTCCCAAGCAGGGTTGTATCCCTGCTCATCCTCATGCTCCTGCTCATGCTCATCCTTTTGCTCTCCTTCTTCATCTTCCTCTTGATCAGGCTGGAGTTTAGCCATGATCTCCATCACTTGGTCCTTGGTGAGGATCCAAGTGTCCTTCTCCACAATTGATAAGGCTTGGGAACAGGGCAACGGAACCTGCTCACCCTATGCATCACCAAGATAACTAAACTGATATGCTCAGAGCCTCCAGTTAGCTTGGTAAACACCAAGGAAGCCACAAGCAGTCAAATACTTGACGTCCATAAGTTTGGAGCCGTCAACAGATTGCATAATAGGTAATGTAATATTTAATGCATGGGCAAGGTGGGTTGCCAATCCACCAATGCGAATACCACCTTTCGTCTTGTTGCTTTGGTGACGAAAGTGCTAGATGTGTAGAGCTACGGGATTGGGGCTTTGCGGTGCATCGGGGAAGAGAGCCTTGGTGATCATTGCCATGTCCGCATTAGCCATGGAACCAGTATCTCCTCTTCCCAGCAGTGTGTTGGAGAGGAACAAGGCATAGTAGAGAATTGTTGGGTTCTGAATGATGGACATCTTCTTCTGGTAGAATTCCGTGCCACCATTAACAGAAATAACCTCCCAAGTTTCTCCACTTGTGACACTATATAGGTTAGTAACAGTTGACTCCCTAACATGAGGGAAGCCGAAAACATCACAAAATTGTTCAAAAGTTATTTCATAAGTGCGGTGACCCAGCATACCACGACATGATGTAGTACACTATAGTCATTGACATAACACCAATGAAACACCGTTCACTAGTATTACATCCCTCAGAGTGGTACAACAGAAACACAGCAGGTCCAAGACATGATTATAGATTACAACTCGACTCTTTACAGAAGATCCAGAGAACAATCTAGGTTAAAGAGAGAGAAAGAAACTTCTTACAAAGAAGAACCAGAATAATAACTCTGAATTATCTAATGACTCAGACTAGCATCTAAACTATCTGGCTTGCAATTGCTACTAATGCAATGCTCTATAGAAGTAGGTTTTATGGCTAGAGTATCTACTCCTATCTAATCAGGAACTTCGTCTTCACTTCGGTTGAATTATGTGTTGACTTCATTGACTTTATTGAAGAACTTGAGTTGTTGATGATGGTTTCTTGAGCAGAAATTGATGTTGACGTCATCTTCGACGGCTTAGAACCTAGCAAGGGATAAGAAGGTACGATTGAGTATGAGCGTACTCAGCAAGTTCACTAAAAAGGAATGTTTGATGCACTATCTCTATAGCCACAGACCAAAGGTCGTAGGCAATGCAAGTTTTCACAAACATTTCTTCAAAGGTTGCTTTTATTCTGAAAATAATGTCCGACAGCCTTCACAGGTTAACCAGAACCTTCATGGGGTTCCTTTCCTGCCGCGTTCATAGCTCCTTCCCGGAATAAAGAGTAACATGTCATAGTTCTTACACTCTACAGAGGTACGTGCTTTACCCATGAGAGACCAAATCCTTGTTGCACAACCAGGCAGCTTATTCCCGTCCACAATTCCACGATGTGGGGCCCAGTAGATGATCCAAGCCAATTGATGCCCGTCTCCATGACCCTGCATGAAGACACGATCCTCCAGGACATGCCCCACCTCTATTAAGCCCCTTATAGGACCGGCTATAACTCTGGTAGGCACCCGAAGACTTTATGAGACGGTTATGCCCTGGCAAGCTCCCTTAAAGGTCCAGCTAAACCACTGGCAGCCTCTCAAGATAATCTAGACACCAAAATCATGGGAAACTAATGGGTTCCACCCATGTGCTAGGTTTCTCCATGAGAAATCCTCAGCCTCATGATCAGGTCATTCGTCCATGCGAAAGGAAGAAGATCCAGTTGACTTCTCCGTCCCATTCTAGATCTCATGGTTAACGCGTAATATACGGCGCTAGAATCACTGGCAACATTGGTTGTTAAGTCCTAGATATTATGTTCCCTTACCACTGGAACTATATCAATAGATTATTATCGTTTGGTAAATAATCCATAATCATATTATTATGAAAATAGTGTTTTCTGACCTTTTTGAAATGCAGGTGATGACAACATTTGAGTTACAAGCATTTGATAGAAAATAATCAAAGGACATGAGCAATTGTGAACTTTCCTTCTGTGATTGCAAGATTATGCAATCACGGTCTTCGAGATACTAGAAGATCCAAAATCTGGAAATAGCATCATTGGTCTAGTAAGGACTAATGTTTAAAGAAGCAAGAAGCAATGATGCATAAGTAATGTAATGCAATTTGATAAGCACAAACCCCCGGATCGTATCTGATCTAGGGTTCGGAAACTGGGAATGGTTTCTTTAGAATGTGTTTCACTTTTATATCAGTTTCACACTTGTGCTTCTTATTAAGGCTTGTGAGAGTGTGTGAAACCATATGTAAATACAACAAGTAACATGCAATACTAAAGCACTCAAGTGTGGAATGGCACATAAAAACTTCTTGATTAGGATTATCAATTTATTAGAGTATTCACAAAAATGCTTAAGGATTACTTTTAATACTTCTTAAAAGAATAACTTTTGAGGAAATATTACTTTACAAAGTAAAAAGCATTTAAACTGAAAGCTAATACTTTAAAGTGTTCTTATTAATTACAAGTATTAAAGTAGAAAACAATTAGTATTTTTGAATAGTTATTCCACTATCAAGTGGAGACTTTGAACACTTCATGAAGGTGAAACAAAAGTATTATGCTTTTATGGAAGTGGTGTTTTCTTGATTTTATAAGTGAATAGAATCACTTACTTACTATAGAATTATTACTTATTTCTATAAACATGGGAATGGAATTATGTTAAATACTTAAAAACTATGTTTAGCTTTTAAAGTGGATTCCCAAACTTGTAAAAGAATTAGTACTCAAATCTTGATGATTTTATGATTTATATTTTTTTGGAAAGTAAGATTTAATTAATTTTAAATGGTAGTTTTAGTAAGTACAACTTAAATTGGTTAGACCTATCTTGACTTCACTTAAATATCACTTGAACTTGTTATTATACTTTTAGATTTTAAATAACTTATTTTAAAGGCATAAGCAAAGTTTTATATAATTTGTATGCATTAAAACAAAACAAAAGGGTTTAAACAAGTTTTATTAAACCTTTACCTTTTATTTTACTTCAAAAGTGAGAGTTGACATTTTTGATGTGTAGTTTTTATTTTTGTGCTCAATTTGGTATATTATAGGTATTTTGTGATTTTTAAATAATAAGATATGATTTTACAAGTTTTATCACTTTATAAAGACTTAATAAATAATAATATTTATTTAAGTGATAACAAAAATTTATGAAACAAGTTTATAAATGCAGATTTTGTTTTTCTAACAATTTTGGTATATTATTTATATTTTTCTAATTTACTAATATTAAAATATGAATTTTCAAAGTATTATTACATATAAAATATTTATTAAATAATAATTATTTAAATAGTTAACACAATAATGTTTGATAATAAAGTTAAATTATAGATCTTATTTTTTTTGAGCATTTTGATATATTATATACATTTTTCTGAATTTAAAACAAAAGATATTCAATTAATAAGATTTAATCATTTTATTAAATTTCTAGAAATCATTTATATTTGAATTTATACTATTTTAACTATTTACTTAACTGGTAATACTTTTTATACCGAGGTAACTCCTACCCTAAGTCACTAACACGTGGGCCAGTGGCCACATCAGTACGCCATGTTGGCGCGGACCAGTGAAATGGATGAGGTGACGTGGGCCTGATGTCGACATGATGTTACCTCACCGGAGAGGCTCAGACGGTGAACGGCGGCGGCGATCTAGTGCGAGTTAGCAAGTGCGGTTGGTGTGGTTTGAAACTGCGCAATGCGGGGAACCTAACAGTGGTGGCACTGCTAGCAAACGGTCGCCAGAGCATCAATGATAGCTAGCTACCGCGGCGGCGGATGGCGAGCTACGGCGGCAGATCGATCTAGAGAAAGAGAGCGATTGGAGGGCACAGGAAGACTCGCAGGCTTACCCTTGATGCATTGGTAGCCTCGGATGAAGCAGTGGAGGAAGGAGATAATGGCACAGTCTCGGTGGCGCTCGGTCGGAGCTCGGGAAGAAGTGGTTGTGGGCGTCGATTGGAAGCACCCCAACTCAATTCCTTTGGCTAGGAAGCTCAGAGAAGCGAGGCGAAGCAGCGAGCATGATCAATGGAGCATAGGGAGGCTCATAGCAACGGTGCTACATAGTGGCTTCGAGCTAGGGTTTCTATCCATGGAGGGGAACAGAGAGAGCGAGCGCAAGAGAGGGAATGAGAGGATGAGGATGGGCAGAGGGATTCCGTGGTGTTCTTATCCTCCTCCCTAGCAACAGCGAGCATCCCGGCAATCGATTATTGCTTATGGCGGTGGACGACATCGAGTGGCAGTGAGGTGCTCCAGCGATCTGCTTGTGACGCACGGAGAAGACGACGACGAACCGGTACGTGGGCTGGGCTGCTGCTGGGCCGTGGCGAAATGAGCGGAAGATGGTGCGACACACATGCGAGCGACGGGTAGCGAGGAGGAAATGGGCCATGGGCTGGAACTATTGGCTGCCTCTTCTTCTTTTCTTATTCTATTTTTATTTCTGTTTTTCTCTTTTCCATTTACAATTTTCTTTCAAATTTGATTTCTACAAGGGTTTAATGCCTCAGAGTTCTGGTGGAATATTCCAAATGGTTTAGAGATTCACTCTACTAAATCTTCTCTATTTTTCTTTATCTTCTCGAAATTTATGAGTGTATGAAAGGTTCTTTTATTTAGTAAAGTAAATACAAATTAGGTTTTTTTAGAGTTTTATTCCTTTATATAGAAAATTATTTCCATTTTCCCATGATAATGGTTATGGTTAATAATTTATATAAACTTCTATTCACACTTAATTTCATATAAGAATTAATATATATACATTATAATGCTTTCAATGTTTAATGGTTTATAGCATGGTGATTTAAATTCCACTATTCTCAACACTTGGTAATTTCACCTATTCCAATTCTACTTGGTGTTTAGTATTTAGCATTACCCTAACACAACCTTGGTTAAGTCATTATGCAAGAATAATAATCATTGATGAAAATATTTGTTTTACAAGTAGTGATTTTGAGTTTGGAGAACATTGAATAGACTCACATTCTATTATGGTTATGGATGAAGCTTTAGGTTTAAAGACACTACTTCTCAATCTATGATTTGGTTGATATCTCCTCTTAGAGTGAGATATTGGAATTACTTCCTAGAGTACTCTTGTTAGTTCATGGGTCTAGGTTTCTATTAGGGTTTAAGATATTAAAGCAGACAAGGCTTTCATCCATAAACACTCATCTGGTTCTCTAATTATCTCTAGAAAGCTTTATTTGTCCAAGAGGTATTGTTCAATGGTTACCTAGGAATAGGAAATGGTTCCACTATCAATTTGATTCAGGGGTTTTAGACAAAGAGCTAGACATGGGTCTTGTCCTAGTTGATATGATCTTAGTTAGGCTTCTAAAGAATTCCTATCTTAATACCTCACCAAGGTTATCTTTAGATAAGGAATTCCTTTCCTAAATATACTCTACTTAAATCTCTCTTATCTTATTCACCAAGATATCATCTTCCTAAATAAGACAATCATCTGACTCCACCATATCCATCATCATATGATGACATGGCCATGCCACTTCAACAATACTCATTCTTCTCCTAGTATCTATATAACTTCCATTGCTAAACTACCCTTGATGAATCCATAAATGTAGCTACTTCTAACCCCATCCATTAACTCCTTTAAATCCCTCTTGCAACTTATTCCAAGGCTTGCAAGATTACAAATCTCTCTCTATTACAGGTGATATTAATCCTCTAGAGGAGATATGATACTACTCCCATCATACAATTTTGTTCTTGTATTAGCTTGGTTAAACTACCATGCCTCCAGCTACTCCATACAACTCATATTACATACTTCATCATACTCTAGCTTGACTTCTCATGATCAAGCTATATGATTCATCTTACTAGGGCTTTACCTAATTTGGTATACTCACAATTCTTCTTTATTAGTTGGTCATCTATTCTCAAATGACTTGAGAATAATGACCACCATCCTTTGATCAAGCAAAGCTTAGGCTTCTAACTGCCTGATCAAAGTCTATTATCACCAAGTAGTAGACTTGTACTACACCTGGTCTCTTTATAGGGTTTATCTTGTTAAGGAACTTACTTTAGGCTTACACCTACTTGGCTTAACAATGTTATCACTTGATACTCTAACACTACTAGCTTTCTCATAGCTCCATAATTACTAACTTAACTCTTGGGTTTATGTGTTTCTTCCAGTTTACTCATGAATGAGCTATCTCCTCCAACATCAGATGGTTTGATATCCACTAAGGATCACATTCCATTGATGATGGCACACTCTACCATATCTAGTTCCTTCTTCTCATTAGTTTACTTAAAGTCTTTGGAAGGTTATTATAATAGGTTAAAGCTAAGAGTCAATAAGTTCTAGGTCGGCAATTTATCACTTAACATTGATGATCAATTGACACTAGACCTTAGCTATTTAGGAATGTCATATGTTAATATGACAACAAGGGCATGTGATGAATGGTCTTGACTTCTATTTTCTCTCTATTAGTGATAAGAGTTAATGTTTAAGAACTACTATGATACCATGGTAGGAATAACTATGGCAAACAAGTGTTTCTAGATTTAGTTATAGAGTTTCTTTACTTAAGTTATATACTTAACTTGGTATTCATGGTTTGTGGTAGGAAATATATTGATATCGTCTTTAGAATATTAAGTATTCATCCTTGAGTTGTTGTATGGAATACCATGTAATGATCACTAGAAGATCAAGTACTCCTTATTAAGCAGTGTTTTGTGACTTAGTTTTATTACATTTGATCTACCCTTAGATCAAATTATCTTACCCAAAGATAAGGCTTTAGCAAAGGTCATACTAAAACTTATCGCAATCAACTTGATGATCTACTTCAGTTCCACCAAGTTAAGAGAAGCTTCAATCACTTTGAAAAGTTTTATTGAAAAGCGCGAAAATTATCCAGATTTTCTATGCATGAATGCAATGCACACACCTCATCTCAGCTTATTTCTAAGCTCTAATGTTGGGATGTTACAATAAGGCTGTCGGTTCATGGTGAAGCTTACTTTGCATGCATTACCTTTCTCCCTGTGTTCGTCATAGAAGGAGGTAAGGAACTCATAGGTAATCTCGGCGTAGGTGTTGTGGCTTGCGTAGCCGAGTACTGTTAGCCCGGCCTTGTTACACATGAGGTCGAATTCCGCCTTCAACCCCACCGCGGTGAGAAAGCTATGGTCGGCCCAACATGTGGGCAACACCCTCCTTGATGAAATGGTGGCCAAATTGGGTTGAGCTCGGTCCTTTGCCCCAAGCTCTCGCCACGTTGGCGCTTGCTCTTGCAAAAAATATTACCGATTTTGTTCATCTTGTTGCACTGAAAAAATTCACCATAAAACCTTAGGCATATAGTGTCTACATGATATACAAACGATTCTACATGGAAACATGTAATCCTAACGTGAGAAATTAAGAGGAAAAGCTAAATAATCTTGAGTTCATCCACTAGATAAATGTGAGAGTTTCAACCATGAAAATCTGAAAATAAAGCATGGATAGGGAGAGAAACATACTGATATGTTAATTCCCCCACTCAAAGGAACAAAATCCACGAAGAATCAAGTGTTCTAGGTGGGTTTTGAGTGGTTTGGAGAGAGGATATGAGAGAAATAATGAGGAAGGAGAAGAAACCAGGCTGCCCTGGCCCGATTATGTGGTTGCACCGAACTATACGGCCGAAACTATATGGGCGGGATATGTAGTTCCGCCCATATAGTTGCGGCGGTGCCGCCAATTAGGGTTTCTTTAAGCACAATGCAGCTATACGGACATAGCTATACAGCCGGATCATAATGATCCCGCCGTATAGTTGGTCGTCAAAGTGTCTGTATCCTCGAGATAAATTTTCTAAAACAGGAATCGATATCTATACGACCGAAACTATATGGCCAGAATTTTTATTCCTGCCGTATAGTTGGTCGTTAAACCATCAATACTTTTGAGAAGAAATTGTACGGAGGTATCGATATCTATACGACCGGAGCTCTATTGCCAGAATTTTTATTCCCGCCGTATAGTTGGTTGTTAAATTCTCTGTGCCCACGCAAGAAAATTTGTCGATGGCAAAGATATCTATACGGCCAAACTATACGGCCGGAATTTTTATTCCTGCTATATAGTTGGTCATTAAACCATCAGTACTCATAAATAAAATTATGTTTCTTCAAGAATACCTTCTTATCCAGAAACATTTTGGTCCTCCTTGGTTTGATCTTGTGTTTCTTGAGTAGTTTCATCTTGAGGATCCACCAGTGTATCATATTCTTGGCTTGCTTTGAGCAAGGCTTTTTCTTTTCGCTCTTTCGCAGCTTCATATTCGGGTGGTCCTAATGGTCCTGTAACAACTGCACCTCTTCTTGTAACAACATTAGTAGAAATAGGAATATCTATATCATCTTGAAGAAAAATTTGATAACTAGATGCTATTTGTTCGCATTGAGTTTCAATCATACTAAGATACTTGTGAAATAATTTTATTTCTTGGCCGGTCTCATCATAATTTTCTGTGAGTTCTGCCAAGATCTTTTTATGTTTTTGAAAATGTTTATGTAGGTTATTGTGAGATTTTGCTTCTCAATGTTTTAATTCTTGAAAAACTTTTCTAGTCTCATCTTCTTCAGTAAAAACTTGTAACAAGTCTACTTTGTTTTCCTTAACAAGTTCAGAAGTTATACCTTTTTCTTTCATGGTTTTGCATACTTTAGGCATAAGATCAGGAGTTATCCGAAGTATCCCTTTTTCCAGCTTAGTGTCGAAATCAGGATTATATACAGAATCATTCTTAGCCCTGGTAGACATCAATTCCAAAGATTCTTTAATAGTTAAAGTATTTATCGATCCTCCTGCTGAGAAGTCAAACATCTCTCTACATTGAGTATTAAGACCGTGGTAAAATAAATGGCAAATAGTTGATTCAGAATAGCCATGATTAGGAATACTATTGATCATTCCAAAAAATCTATCCTAGGCTTGTGGGTAGTTTTCTCCCATGTTCTGACTAAAATTGCATATATTCTTTCTTAGTTCAGTTACATTTTTGAAAGGATTAAACCTATTTATGAATTTAACAATGCCGTTTCCCAACATTTAATGTAATGGCGAGGGAGAGAATATAAGCAGTCTAGAGCCTTACCTTTAAGAGACCAACGAAATAATTTTAGACGAGAGAAATCTCTTGGTAAACCTTTTGGTCCAAGTGATGTTATCACATCGTCGAACTCACTAAGATGTCTTCCTGGGTCTTCATCTTCCCTTCCACTAAAAGCTTTTTCCTGCAAAATTTTAATAATTCCACCATCAAATCGATATTCTCTAACTCTAGGATTAGGGAATTCTATTGGTTGTTTAAGAAATTCAGAACTTGGAGCACTGTATTCTCTGAGAGTTTTCTCAGGTTTCTTGGGAGTTGTCATGTAAATAGACATGATTTCCATAATATCACTCAAGTTTTCAACTTCAACTTTATTTGATCTTAAAAGTTTTTCAATAATTTCCTCGCACCTTTGAGCAGGCACGCGCTCAATATAATCTGATAAATAGGTCCTACTAGAGCGTGTAGACCCTTTATCTCCTAAGGAGAACATTTTGTAGTAGTAACACCTAAAATGTCAAGAGACAAACACTTAGCTCTTAGCTCCCCGGGAACAGCACCAGAAAATAGCTTGATTCTGCAAGTCCACAGATCGTTTGTAGCTAGTTTCAAAGTATAGATATCGATCCCAAAGGGAGCCCAAAGGTAAGTGTTTATGGGTGAAGTCTCTATCACACTCAAATTTGTCACAGGTCTTCAAGTGAATTCACTGCAAGTGTGAAATAATAATGAAATTTGGATTCAACCAGATGTATTTAAATAAAACTAAAATGTAAACTTCATAAATAAAAAGCATAAAAGTAAAGAACGATTTGGTTGTTTGTTCTTTTCTGCAGATGACGAAAGAAGGCGTGGGGAGATACAATTCACGATGACAGTGACTATGCCAGGTGGACGAGTAATAAGTGTAACAGTTGTAATCTTATAAGTATATGTGTAGGAGAGCAACCCATAATTAGCTGGAACTCCTCTTGGTAGATTTCATCCCAACTTCAATAATCCTACTAGCCTGTTACCAAAACCATGGTCAGACATTAGACGATTAAGACCCTTCAGGTTGCTTAGCAATTAAGCTCCTTGCATCGGACTAATGCAATAAGCACAGTGGTTCCTTGTTATCCTCGAGTCTACTAGTTTCCCATTGATATCCCTGTGTCACTCGAAGGTCGCTAATCTGCTAGCGAACAAGATCCTATCTATGTAGAACAAAGCATCATCTTGTCTGGGACCTTAATTGGACAACAAGCCTTAGGCATCCCATAGATAGTCAAGCACACATAATATAGTAATTAAAATCAACCACAAACTAATGGAAAATATATGGAGGGACATCACATCTCACCAATCCCTTACATCTCCCATGCTAAAGGAACTTACTCACACATGAGATAAGAAAGCATCATCGATATAATCAAATAAAGGGAGTTCTTCTCGATATTACCGTGGAGATCCACAATAAGAATGGAAAAGTAATCCAACACAATTCAAGATAGGAAGAAACAATCTCAAACCCTAATGTTGCAAGGTGAAGATCTGTCTCTCTATCTCTCTCTCTCTCTCTCAAGTACAAGTAATGGCTATGGGGGTGTGATGGCTAGGAGGTCGAAGACCGTGGAGCAAGATGAAGAACGTCTCCCCCTTCTTCTCTAGATCTCCTTTATCTCCTTTTCGGATGGGATGGCAGTTGTTGTGTTGTGTTTTCGCATTTGGCCTCTTCATGGAAGTTGTCCCTTTTGACAAGACGGAGGCGGCGGTAGCTATACGATGGGAATTATACGGCGGAAAAATGTTCCCACCGTATAGTTGCTCGTTAAAGCCTCTGTGTGTTTCCCTCGATTGCTTCCAAAGAGAGACTTGCTTGTTTTCACCTGAATATTGTGTTTCTCTTGTTAAAACCTTTTGTTGATGATCAGAACCTAAAATACACATTAAAAACCAAGTTTTGTTCACTACCAAAGTATTAGCGTTAGTTAAATCTAGAAAATGATCAAATTCGGGAGAAAACCATGAATAAAAACCATCAAAAATGTGTCGAATCTCACAACTATCAGTAGCGGTAAGTGTCAGTTCCGGGTATGGTCAGTGGAATGGTGCTTGCGACCGACCACTGGAGAGAACCGAAACACGATGGCGGTGAGGAAAAGAATGGTTAGCATGAAAAACGATGCTAGTTTTTTTATAGTTGCAACGCAAGCTCCCTCACGATACGTTAGTCCGTGAACGGGACCCACCGCAAGGCATAGCCACGAGAACACGTGGGCAGATACAGTCGATGTGTACAGCTCATGCGACTGGCTTTGGATAGATGTTCTCTCGCCCACGATCACAACCAGCCATCTCGAGTTTCCTTAGGCACGACGTCTCTATAGCGGGACCCACAACATGATCGTCCCGTGATAACCCGCTAACATATACAGTCTACGGTGCAAGGTCGGCTAGCCAAACGTGAGAACAATCATCCTCCACGCTATACGCTCATGCACAGAATCATTTTAGGAGCCACGTCACCTCTGGACGGGCCACGCGTAGTCGAGAAATCACGGCTGGCATGGATTACGGCGCCATGTCCGCAATGGGTGGGCACCGTGTCCGGGAGGATATGCGGTCGTCATGGGCTTATGGTGCCACATCAGCTATCGGCAGACCCCGCATCTATGAGAGTCCACAGACGGCATGGGCTCACGTCACCATGGTGGCGTTCGGGGGCCCTACAACCCAGCGGGTCCATAGGCCTGTCATGGTAGGAACACCTCTCACAGAGCCTGTTACTGCCAGCGTATGCTGACAGTAGGCCCATGTCGCACGTGCGGCCCACCGTCCAGCAATGCAGGATACGATGACACGCGGTACACCCATCCATGGTATGGAATCCTTCGCCCTGGCACGCAGTGGGTCCCGCATCGTGGGATAGCAGGGCTCCGTTGCAACATCGCCACGTGTCCTTTCCTGCATCTATCACATTACCGCAAAGAATCGGGACAACGTGGATAGCAGTTTGCGCTGAAACAATCTAGCGCTATTATTTACTCCACATAAGTTTGAGCCGAATCAATACACGTCATCCTAATTCTTTTCAATCGTGGGATAGACGCTAGAAAGGACACGCGGTGATGTCACACCAGAGCCCTACTATCCTGTGAGGCGGGACCCGCTACATGCGAGGGCAAAAGATTCACTGGTGTGGATGGGTGCCACGCGCCGTCATACCCCGCGTCGTTGGACGAAGTACCGTGTTTGCGCTATGGCCCCGCTGTCAGCATACGCTGGGAGAGCCGGGCTCTATGAGAGACATTCCTGGCGCAACACGCCTCCGCACCCGTCGGGTGGCGGGGCCAACCGAGAGCCAACGTGGCACCATGAGCCCATGCTGGTTGCGGACTCTCGCGGACATGAGGCATGCCAAAAGACGATGTGGCATACGAATTGCATATTCTCGTGGACGCAGGGACCACCCATTGCGGACGTGGTGCCGTAAGACCATGTCGGTCGCGGTTTCTCGTGAAGCGATTTCGTGGTAGAAAACAAAAATTCCTATTACGAGAAGGCACCAACCCAAGATCTATCTATGGATAAGTATAATAACGAGTAGGGTATGGTTTTTATACATTTGAAGGCCGAACGCGGGACTATTTTCCCGCACAAACATTGCTGATGAAGACGAGTGTAGTAGACCTCAAGGTCTAGAAGGCTTCTGTCGGGCCAGGGAATTAAGGGGTACCCCGGCCCACTGGTGGTAAGGCCGCTCGTAGGGAGGGAGGTATTCCGGCTAGAATTATGAGGAGCCTCATATGCACCTCCGGAAAGGGCCTCAAGAGGGGCACGGTCCCGTAGAGACATAATACCCTCTCGAGGGTCTCCACGGTTCACGAGGATGCTTGAGGGATCCTACAAGGGCCTTCTCGAGGACCAGCTAATCATCCTAGAAGACAACGAGACCAATGGGTGGTATGCGTGTTGAACTGGCCGTAAGGCGCACCTCGTAAATAAGAAAGATCATGCTTAGACCTGACCGTGCTAAAGAGGTGCTGAAGCCATCCACGTCGGTCCCCCACTCTACCCTCTTTTATTACTTCAGTGCAAGACCACGGTGAGCAACGCCAGACAACAAGAGGGAGGTAGTAAGAACCACAGCCTTATGGTAGGAAGGCATTTGTGGGGGCCCTAGACTAATTCCATGGCTCGTAATCTATAGACCAGAGTCCTTTGGGCGGCAATGTGGTGACCCTTCCCACCCATAAGATTGGGGAAGAGGCTCAACTCCCCTTTAAAAGGAGGGTTCCCCCACCTTAGAAGAGATTGGTCCCTGGGGTGACAAAAACGCTAAGTGGTATCCACCATTCTACCCGGGTGGAACATTGTAGGTAATACAACCAAGGCAGGAGTAGGGACTTTACCTCCTCAAGAGGGTCTTGAACCTGGGTAAAAAACCGTGTCCACTTTTTGTCGTGTGTGACCTCCACCGTAGCCATCATCACTGAGGAGTTCCAAACTCGTGTTCAGCCCCCTCTCAAACCCTGGGGCCGTTGGACCCCTAATTCCTTCACGGGACGTAAACTCTAACATTTGGCGTGCCAGGTAGGGGCTGAGGCGCGTTTTTTAGGATCTTTGAGGTAGACATCACCATTGCGGCTCATGTTGGGGAGCTAGTCGAGCGGGACGAGGTTTCTTGCAGAACCTCGGCGCTGGGGGTTGCACTACTCAAGGCCCGAAGGCTGCTCCATTCCCCTCATGGGGAGCTGAGAGGGTCACGTGGCACGCACACCTCATGGAGCTCTTGGGAGGTTAGTACCCTGTGCCCGCACTTGCAGTCCCGAGGGGAAGTCCTCAAGCGCTGCACCTGGAGACGGATGCACCCGCGTGTAGTCGCCTCGCCGCTCTCGGAGCCATCGTCTGCATACTCGGCGGGTCCCAGACACCAGCCTTCAAGCGACACTTCAAGAAACTCTCTCGTGAGCTCACGATAGCAAGATCTAGGGCTACCGTCCCATAGCTCAGATGGTCGCAACAGTCGGTATCCTTCTGCGAAGGATCACCCTGTCTCGACCAAAGTGGTGGGAATCATCCCGATGGTGTGCACCGACACAATCGATGGTGTCTCTATCCCCAAGACACTCATTGACGGCAGCGTCGGACCAAACATGCTCTCAAAAGAGGTGTTCGAGAGGATGCAGATCCCTCACTCGCGGCTGATGCCCGCGCTACCTTTCTTAGGGGTGATGGAGGGGACCACCTTGCCCATCAGGCAGGTGTGGCTTCCTGTCGTGTTCAGGATGTGCGAGAACTATCACACCGAGTTAATCGACTTCGATGTCGCTAGTGTCGGTCTACCGTACAACGCCATCCTAGGCCACCCAGCCCTGGATAAGTTCATGGCGGTCACACACCATTCCTACAACCTCATCAAGATGCTGGGTGGCAGCAAAAGAACCCTCACCATCCACTACGACGTAGGGGAAGCCATATGCTCCCTGGAGCAGGTCTACAAGGGCGCGATAGCCGCTCGTCCTGAGAAGGAGGGTGACTCGATGAACACTAGACCCACTTCATGGAAGAAGCAGGCCGCAGGTCTCAGTGAGGAGCACGTTGAATGCTCCCCTGGGTTGGCCAGAAAGAGAAAGGCCTAGTTTACCCAGGAGTGCACCGTCACGAAGAAGGTCCCTCTAGACACCAACCGCTCGGGGCTACTATCACCATAGGTGCCCTCCTCTCGGTCGAGCGGGAGGGTGCACTGATGGGTTTCCTACGGACGAACGCGGACATGTTCATCTAGACACTATCAAACATGACAGGGGTACCCAGGGAGGTAATCGAGCACCACCTAGTGGTGTGCCCCATCACACGTCCCGTAAAGCAGAAGGTACATCGGTAATCCCCTAAAAAACAACAGTTTATTGTGGAGGAGATGGAGAATCTCATCAAGGCCCACCTCGTCCTTGAATTCATCCACGCCGACTAGTCTTCGAACCCGGTGGTAGTTCTAAAGGTCACGGGAAGAGGAAGGTTATGCATCGACTTCTCCTGTCTCAACAAGGCCTGCCCCAAGGACCCATATCATTTTCCTAGTATCGATCATATAGTGGACTCCACCAAGGGCTACGACCTCATGAGCTTCCTAGATGCCTTATTTGGCTACCACCAAGTTGGCATGGTGAAGGAGGATGAATAGAAGACCAAGCTCTTGCGGGGTATTCTGCTACACGTGCATGCCATTCAGCCTCAAGAATGCAGGCACGAGCTTCCAATGGCTGTTGCGCATTGCTTTGGGGTCGCAGGTGGGCAAAAACATAGAGGCCTATGTCGACGACATTGTTCTCACGAGAAGGGCACACTCATGGCGGATCTCAAGCAAACTTTCTCCAACCTACGCAAGGTCAACATCAAGCTCAACCCCGCCAAATGCGTGCTTGGTTTCCCATCTGGCAAGCTCCTAGGTTTCCTGCTGTCGTATCGCTGCATCGAGGCTAACCCTAAAAAATCAGAGCCATTGAGGAGATGTGACCTCCCCGACGGCTCAAGGACATGCAACGCCTAGCAGGCTGCATGGCGGCGCTGGGAAGATTCATCTCCAAGCTCAGAGAAAAGATCCTCCCCTTCTTCATGCTCATGAAGCAGTCGAGCACATTCCAGTGGATGCCCGAGGCGACCGAGGCATTTGAAGGCCTCAAGAGGTACATCACGAGCCCCCTCCCCCGCCATGTTGGCTCCACGAACCTACGAGCCATTACTGATATATCTAGAAGCAATGCCTCAAACGGCCAGCGACGTACTACTTGCCAAGAGGGAAGAAGCCGTAAGGGCATGCCTGAGAGCTGCCGCGCAGAAACCTCGCAGGGACTCGGGGGTTAGACCTAGCGAGGCAACGAGAGAACCCTCGGGAGGCCGTGGGTCTCGCGCGGGGGATACCCTCGCCGAGATCCCGAGAGGATCGCATGAGGCAATGAAGGCAATGGAACTCGTGTAGCACCCTGTCTATTTTGTTAGCATGGTACTCCGTGACGCGCGCGAATGCTACCCAATGCAGCAGAAGCTCCTCTACACGCTCCTCATAGCCTCACGGAATCTAAGGCCATACTTCGAGGCCCACCCCATCAAGGTAGTGACTCAGTTCCCCCTCGAGACAGTCCTACGCAAGGCAAATGTGACAGGGCGTGTGGCCGAATGGGCAATCGAGTTGCAGCCTTTCGAGATGACGTTTGACACATCCCCCGCTATCAAGGGCCGCGCACTGGCTGAGTTCTCCACAGAGTGGACCGACCCTTTCACCGAGGAAGATCAAGAAGAGGAGACACAGTTGCTAGGGAAATTATCTCTGGGTCGTTGGGCCATAAACTTCGACTGCGCGTTCAAGGTGATGGAGTCATAGTAGCAGCGGTCCTCACCTTGCCCACCGGCGACAAGCTTTTCTATGTCATCCAGCTATGCTTTAAAAGGGACATCAAGTGCTCCAACAACATCGCTGAGTATGAAGGCCTCATCACAGGCCTAAAAGCGCCATCACCCTCGGCATCAAGCGCAATAGCATACTGGGAGATCCTTGCTTCCGGTTAACTTCTCCGACAAGAGGTACAAACCTAAGGAAGAGAACATGATGGCTTACTTCGAAGAGGTGCGAAGGCTCGAGAAGCACTTCTTGGGCATGGGACTGGTACACATCCCTCGAGGAGACAACTACGAGGTCGACGAGATCGCAAAACGCGCATCTCATCGAGAGCCCCAGCGACCAGAAGTCTTTGAAGAGAGCTTATTCAAGTAATCCGCCACATCACCCAGTGGAGAAGACGCTACCCCAGGTGAGGAGCTGCCTTCCCCACCTTCAACGGGTGCACTAGACTACAGTCCACCATCAGGCGACTGCCTTGTCCTAGCAGTCACACCTCAAGAGGCGTTCTGGATCACCGAGCTCAAATAATACCTGAAGGATGGTACCCTCCCTGATAAGAACGAGGTGACCATAAAGAGCATCCTCCGTCGTGCCAAGAATTACTGCCTAGTGGACGGAGATCTCTACTGCCGCCGACCTAACGGCATAGCATTGTGGTGCATCTCCGCAAAGGAAGGTTGCATGCTGCTCGCTGATATACATGCCGGTGAATGCGTCCACCACGCCTTCACCTGCACCCTCGTCGGGAAGGCATTTTGCAGCGGCTTCTATTGGCTCACGGCACTAGATGACGCCATCGAGATGGTCAAAGTGTGCGAAGCTTGTCAGTTCCACGCCAAGTAGATACTCCAGCCTGCTCAGCACCTACAGACCATCCCGCTGTCATGGCCCTTTGTGGTCTAGGGGTTGGACATTCTAGGGCATTTTCCTAGAGCACTCGGGGGTTACTGCTACCTTTACATCGCCATTGACAAGTCACCAAATGGACAGAGGTAGAGCTAGTGCAAACAATCCCTGTCAAGGTCACCGAATGGATTCTTTGTGATGCAACTTCTGTCACACTAGTGCAACATGCAATAATGTTGGAAGCTGCTTTCCTATGTGGTTTTTGGTTTCTATGACCATGATGTGGTGGTTTGACACATATATATGGATCCCCTAGAATGATTGCATGTGTTCTTTTCCTAAACCACACATTGATATCTCCACTAGAGTCATTGATGATCCACATGACCACATTGATATCTATACATGACCACACACACTCCAGTGGATTATATTCTGTGATGCAACTTCTTTCACACTGGTGCATTGCAATGTGTGGAAGTTGATTTCCTATGTGTGTTTTGCTTCTTCTACACCATGGTTTGCCACTTGGATCCCCTAGAGTCATTGCACATTGCATATGTGTTATTTTCCAAAACCACATTGATATCTACATGACCACACACTCCAGTGGATTCTGTGATTCAACTTCCGTCACACTAGTGTGTTTTTGGTCTGTATGACCATGATGGTTTGAAACATATATATATATGGATCCCCTAGAGTGATTGCATGTGTTTTTTTCCCTAAACCACACATTTATATCTCCACTAGAGTCATTATGGATGATCCACATGACCTTACATGTGTTATTTTCCAAAACCACATTGATATATAGACCACACACACACCCTACTGATCCAGTGATTCTGTGATGCAACTTCTGTCACACTGGTGCATGCAATGTGGAAGTTGCTTTCCTATGTGTTTTTGGTCTTATACACCATGAGTTGCCACTTGGATCACATTTATATATACATGACCACACACACCCTAGTGGATTCTGTGTGATGCAACTTCTGTCACACTAGTGCAACATGCAATAATGTTGGAAGCTGCTTTCCTATGTGGTTTTTGGTCTCTATGACCATGATGTGGTGGTTTGACGCATATATGGATCCCCTAGAGTGATTGCATGTGTTATTTTCCTAAACCACACATTGATATCTCCACCAGAGTCATTAATGATCCATATGACCGCATTGATATCTATACATGACCACACACACTCCAGTGGATTATATTCTGTGATGCAACTTCTCTGTCACACTAGTGCATTGCAATGTGTGGAAGTTGATTTCCTATGTGTGTTTTGCTTCTTCTACACCTTGGTTTGTGATGTGTACATATTTGCATCATGTTTTATATTATTATTTTGCATTTTAGATGGAGGATCTTGGTATTTTATGGCGCTTATGTGCATCTTTTATGTCTGTTTTCACCATGATCAGGACAAATGATAGATACAATGGACACAATTCTTGAAGCAGTTGTACTAAGGAGAAAAGGAGTCAAAAACAACGTAAATCTCTTATTTGGGAAATATTAATAATACCAGAAGAAAACCCGAAGCGAACAAAGGACACAGACGGTTTAACGACCAACTATATGGCGGGAATAAAATTTCTGGCTGTATAGTTCCTGTCGTATAGTGGGCGCCGCCACTGCCTCCTTAAATAGTTTCACCCCGTGCAACTAGATCAGGGAGACGACATACAGAACAACCAGAAATCGCTGAAACCTCACCTCCAGAAGGCATCTAGAGGGGGAACTCGTCCACTGGGGATCCATCTTCGCCCTGCGCAGATCCAGGAGGCTAAGGCGTCGATCTTCATCGCCAACTGCTGCATCACCACCATCTTCATCCATCCCATCTACATCTTGTCTAGATCTTGTTGTAATTTCCATACTTGTTGTGGATTTATACAAGTAATATTCATCTATGATAGATTCCATTGTTATTACCATGATGTTGATTGCCTCCATGTCTGAGTAGATCTCTAGTTCTTGGGGATATGGAGAAACCCTGGTATGAGATTGAAATAAGAAAAAGTTTATTATGATATTCATCAGTGTGACCATGTGTTAGATTGTCTTCATCGTGATGTTGGGAGAAGTCGACCTCTCAATATTTGCCTCTTATGGGGACTTGATGGAGGGAACTACTTGTTGGTAGATGGAGGTGTGTTAGCACTTACAGTGACTATAAAGCTGTTGGCACTCCTTACGTATCAACTTGGGAACCGATGAAACTCACGGAACACTATCCATGCCATGGGATACGTCCTACGGGATTAAGTCCCTTAATAGCACAGTAATTCGATTGATGTCGATTTCTGACTGATGTGGTTATGAGGATGATGTGAGTAGTGGTTGCTGCCTATTTGTCCATATACGGAGTTCCTGCCACACATACACAGTTGAGAATGTTCATGATAATAATCTTTACCTTAGCTCTTTATAATGGTAGTGGTGTATCCGCTACTCCCTGAGAACGCCTTTTCCCTATTGCAGTTCTGATCTCTCTTACATACGCGATACTTGTTTTCTGTGTTCAGTTGTTTTACTTTACTTATTATTGCTCTTATACCCAAAAACCCAAAAACACCTTTTTACACAATACTCGCATTTTATCTTGTCACTTAGAACTTTATTAGCATTTCCATTGTAGTATTTAATTCAAGAGTTATTAGACTTCAGTCACCTGCTCCTTGTGGGATCGATATCTTTATTTAGAAACTAGCTACAAACGACCTGTGCACTTGTAGTCATCAAGCTATTTTCTGGCGCGTTGCCAGGGAGCTAAGTGTTGTAGGTCTTTTAGTTTTTGCT
Organism: Avena insularis; assembly: GCA_023614405.1. NCBI lineage: Eukaryota > Viridiplantae > Streptophyta > Magnoliopsida > Poales > Poaceae > Avena > Avena insularis. The sequence continues at coordinate 240,884,458 of CM042696.1, forward strand.
TATTTATTTTTGTCTTGCTAAGTTTTGTTTTGAGTTACAGGTTTCCACCAACATGATGGATTTTGAGCATATGACTAGTGCTAACCCACTCAGCCACTTTTGGAAGCCCTATGACATTTATAAAAGATATAACTCCAATGAGAAGACAAGGGGGTTGGAAATAAATCCTCTATTACTTGGTATTCTACACAAGAAGCAATTTACTAGGGATGAATAAGATCCTGATCCATATGAGCATATTGCATGTTTCAGAGATATATATGGCACTTTTCAATTGATGGGATATACGGCCAATAAGGTAAGGGTTAAACGTTTTAGTCAGACTTTGACTAGTTCGACTCTCTCATGGTATAGATCTCTACCCCCATAAGCCACTACTACTTGGGATAATTTATCCTGTGAATTTCTAGCAAAATATTACCCATTATCAAAATCTTTTGGAATCAGGCGTCTTATAATGACTTGGAGGAACCGTCCTAATGAAGGACTAGTAAGAGCTTATATCAGATTTAAAGATTTACTTAATCTATGTCCTCATCATGATTTTCCTAAATGGTATTTATTGCATATCTTTTATGGCGGTCTAATTGAACCTAATAAAATAGAACTAGACTCTTTCACGGAAGGAGCCTTTATGAATCTTCCTATAACTAAGGCTTGGGATTTACTTAATAGAATTCGCGATCATAGAGTTTCATGGAATTTTGGTCTAGGAAGCGAAGAGGCATAGAAATAGATCATGAGTGTATTCATGACTATAACAAAAAGGGCCATGTTAAAGAATTATCTAAAGAACTTTATTTAGATTCAGATCTTGTGTTGCAAGTTGTTAAAGCTTTTACAGAACACATCAAAGCTCCAAAAGAGGGTTTGGTCAAGTATGATCCACCACCCAAACCTGAAAGAAGAAAGAAGTTAAAGCAACACTAGCCTCACTAGAACCAACATATGAGATACATTTCCCTAACACTCCACAAAAGCATATTTCTGAATATGAACAGGTCAAAGCAGTACAGGAGAAGAAGGAAGAGGAAAGTATGCCAGAAGTTGTAGAACATCTGGAAGAAACCAAAGATGAAGTGGTAACCAAGGAAGAAATTATGGCTATGTATGCGCATTGTAACATAGTTGAACTTGATAAAGAGACTTCCCTATTAGTTGAAGGTAAGACAAAGGTAAAAGATGTGGGTAAGCCTATTCTTCCATGCATATTTAAGGAAACCTCGCATTATGGTTTATGTGATCTTGGCACCAAAGTTAATGTTATATCCTATGATTTCTATTTACAAATAAAAGAAGAAATAGAACCGACTACAATTGAAAATACTGATATGACAATAAGGTTAGCCAATAAAACTCTTAGAATCCCAATGGGAGTAGTTGAAGATGCAACTATCACAATTGGCAATAAAAACTTTCCTATATATATATTTTGTAGTTGTTGATATGTTAGCTGACACTCTTTGCCCTATTATATTTGGAGGAAACTTTTTGAGTGATGTAGGTGCCAATGTTGATTTCAAAAAGGAGATTGTGTCTCTTAAGCTTGGGAAAGCGGAAAATTAATTCCACTTTTCCAAATTTAAAGACAGGCCTCCACAAATACAAGAAGAAGAGAAAGATAAAACTATTGAGGAAATGGCAGCTCTCTTCTTTAGTGATCAAAAAGAAGAAATAAATGAAGACTTAAATTATGAAGAAATAGTTATGGAGGACAAGTCCCTAGAAGAACTAGAACATGAATTCGATTCACTTCCCATTATAGGGCCTCCAACTAATGAGGCTTTTGAAGAGCCAGAAAAGAGAGGGGACGAGGAATTACCGCCCCCTGAATTGAAGACTCTACCAGATAATCTTAAATACAGATTTTTAGATGATACAAATAAATTTCATGTTATTATTAGTGCTAAACTTTCAGGAGAAGAAGAACTCATGAAAATACTTAAGGAGCATCGGAAGGCCTTTGGGTACTCAATGGATGATTTGAAGGGAATTAGTCCCATGATAACCGTCCATTGAATATTCATGGAGGAAGGTGCTAAACCAGTTGCGGAATTTAATAGAAGGTTGAAGCCCGAAATAAAGGAAGTGGTAAGAAAGGAAATTGTATGCCTATTTGACACAGGTATAATCTATCCTGTAAAAGAAAGTGAATGGGTAAGTATTGTTCATTGTGTCCCTAAGAAGGGCGGTTTTACTATTGTTCTTAATGAAAACAACGAATTGATACCTACTAGAAGTATTGTTGGACATAAGATGTGCATAGATTTCAGGAAATTGAATAAATAAACTAGGAAAGATCATTATCCTTTACCGTTCATAGATCAAACTTTAGAAAGATTAGCAAACCACACTCATTCTTGCTACTTGGACAGATATTCTGGTTTTTCTCAAATAGCTATTCATCCTGATGACCAACTTAAAACAACTTTCATTAGTCCTTATGGTTTACATGCTTACCGACATATGACTTTTGGTTTATGTATGCTCTAGCTACTTTTCAAAGATGCATGACTGCTATTTTTGCGGATTTCATAGAACTAATAATGGAAGTATTTATGGATGACATTTTTGTCTATGGAACTTCATTTACTAGTTGTTTGGATAATCTCAGAAGAGTTTTGCAGCATTGTGAAGAAACAAATCTTGTTCTAAACTGGGAGAAGTGCCATTTTATGGTCAAAGAAGGTATAGTCCTTGGACATAACGTATCAGGTAAGGGAATTGAAGTGGATAGAGCTAAGGTTGAGGCCATAGAGAGAATGCCACAACCTAGGGATATAAAAGGTATAAGAAGTTTTCTTGGTCATGTGGGTTTTTATAGAAGGTTCATTAGAAATTTCTCTGGAATATCTAAACCTTTGACTACCCTCCTGCAAAAGGGAGTATGATTTAATTTTTATGAGAAATGCCTTATAGCCTTTGATAAATTTAAAAATGCTTTATCCCATGCTCCTATCATTAAACCACCTATCTGGGATATGACTTTGACTTAATATGTGAAGCTAGTGATGATGTTGTAGGAGTAACTCTGGGATAACACATAGGTCGTAGATTTAATATTATATATCATGCTAGTAGAACTCTCAATAGTGCTCAAAAGAATTATCCTAAGGAAGAGAGGGAACTTTTTGCTATATTTTTCTCTTGTGATAAATTTCATTCTTATATAGTTGATGCAAAAGTAAGAGTTCATATGGATCGTGATGGTTTCAAAGAACTCCTTGAGAGGAAAAACCATAAGCCAAGACTGATTAGTTGGATTCTTTCACTTCAAGAATTTGAGTTACAAATCATGCAGAGGCAAGAAATAAAGATGTTGGATGCAGTGTCCATATTTGCCAAGCAAGACACCAATCTTGTTGAGAGGAACTTTAGTCCTGGTTATTTTGCTTGTGAGAATTATTCAATGAACTAAGGTCAATTCCTTCAAAAGAGAAGAAGTCTTTGTTGTTGGAGGACCTTGTCATCCCCAAATAAGTGAACGGTAAGTGCAAGGTAAGTGTTCTTACTGAAATAAGTGATTTATTTTCACAGATTTTACTCCTAAAATTTTTGCATTTGAATTCCTTGTGTTTTTCTGAAGTTTTTGAGGGTTTTACCAACTATACGGGCGAAACTATACGATCGGAGAGGAAGCTCCCGACGTATAGTTGGTCGTTAAACTCTCTGTATCTTCTTTGCGATTTTTTTTTGATGTCTGGAACTATATGGGCATAACTATACGACCGGAAGAAATAATTCCGGCCGTATAGTTGGTCGTTGAACTCTCAGGCACTTTCGATTTTTGGTGTATGTATCTATACGATCGAAACTATACTGTCGGAGATGAAATTCTGGCCATATAGTTGGTCGTTAAACTCTCAGACATCTTTGTTTACTTTTTCGTTTTTCCAATTATAATCCTATTCATTTATAAATAAATAATAATAATAACAATGGTATTATCAGTTCCAAGTCGGTAACTTAACCGACCTAGACTCGAGATATTTGGAAATATCTGACCGGAACCAACTATACAGCCGGAGCTATACGGGTCGCGCCCGTATAGTTGGTCGTTACGCGGCATGACTCCTCCAAATCCGTGATTTCTTTCCCTGTTTTGTTAAGATTCTTTTCTTGGGCGTGAATTTGGTGTTTCTCGCGAGTTTTACCGACCTCTGACCCCCCTTATATACTGTCATTGTATCCAGCTCTAATCATAATCTCGAGGAACCAATCTATCTCTTCTTCATACTCGAAGACATGCAAACCAAGGGACAGAAGCCAAGGAGAGAAGTTCCTATGGAGATCAGGAGCAATAGCAAGTAAGGCAAGGAGATCAAGACCATCCCTATGGAGTTCCTCGACACTGACCATGGGCGTCGGAAGAAGGAGTTGAAAGCCCTCGAGTGGAAGATTGAAGAGATGGACAAAGAGATGCCAGGGACTCCCAAGCATCTTCAGCTGCTGTGACTTTATCTTGACAAACTTGATGAAGATATTAAGCAGACAACCGAAGCAGGTTTTTCTATGAGTCTCAAGGCACTACAAACCCTTCAAGATAACAATGAGTTCATTAAAGAACAAGTGAAAGTGTTGGAGAGGAATAATATTTTCTACAAGCTGCGTGTTAAAGAATTAGAAGCTGTAAATCAATCCCTCCGTCTCAGGCTGGCCCATGAGGAGAATATACCATGTGCCATGGCACCAAACTGATCTACAATAATCACGGTATCAAATAATCGCAAGGGATTATTTGATCCCACCTGGCTTGAGTCCAAGCTTGGGGAGATCTTTAAGACCTTGTAATCTGTCTTATAAGTTTTTACGTTATTATTTTAGTTTTGCATTAGTTCGCAATAAAGTTTGCATCATTAGAATTCCCTTCAGGAATAGTCGATCCCTTTTATGAAATTCTGAGTTTATTATCATATATGGAGCAATATTGAGTTTGTGTTTGTCCTATTGGATATATGAATGGCCTGAGTATAATTTTACTTGTACTTGATGATAGCAATAGGAGTCTTGCACACCATTGGTATTAATGGAACATACAAAGATAATTTGGTCAATATGTTGTAGGTACATGGTTTGATTACAAAGAAATAAAAATTATCTAATCTGTTAGAGTTGAAAAAGAAGCCTTGAACAAAGGAAAATACAAAGTGATATCAAATTAGAGTGAGAACAAGATGAGGTAGAATATTCAAGCTATAAAGATTGCTTCATATACAATTGGAATTTAGTAATTGAGATCATTTAACTTTGAATTCCTACATGAAGTGGAATGTATGGCTAGCTTCTTTGCACAACACTTAAACAAAAGTGTGAGCATATATAAAAAAGAAAAAGAAGAAGAAGAAAAAGAGCGAATGTGCAAAGAGAAAATAGGCATACACCACTATATTGTAGTATGACAAGGAGAAGTTTTTGAGATTTTGAATCCCAAGTGAATATGTTAAATCCTAAAACACTTGGGACTACCTCGCTAACTCATTTGATTGAACTGAATACTTTTACATCATATTGAGAGTAATCTTTTGTGAACTATTAAATGCTAAGGTGTGGAAGCCTGTTAATATTATTCGTATGGTTTGAGTAAGGTACTATTCATGAACTTATTCCTATGTATCATATATGATAAACACATGCTGCAACAGCCTCATTTATTTTATCAACTCAGCTTCATGAATATGGGGATCACATCCATTAAGCTAACTTGCTCGGGACAAGCAAGAGTCTAAGCCTGGGGAAGTTGATGAGTGCATATTTGCATCATGTTTTATATTATTATTTTTCATTTTAGATGTAGGATCTTGGTATTTGACGGTGCTCGCAGGCACGTTTTATGTCTGTTTTCACCAGGATCAGGACAGATGATGGATACAATGGACACAATTCTTCAAGCAAATGTACTGAGGATAAAAGGAGTCAAAAACAACGTAAATCGCTTATTTGGGAAATATTAATAATACCAGAAGAAAACCTAAAGCGAAAAAAGGACACAAACGGTTTAGCGACCAACTATACGGCGGGAATAAAATAACCGGTCGTTAGGAAATCGACCGTTCGTATAGTTCCTGCCGTATAGTTGGCGCCGCCACTGCCTCCTCAAATAGTTTCACCCCGTGCAACTGGATCAGGCAGACGACATATAGAACAACCAAAAATCGCCAAAACCTCACCTCCGGAAGACATCTGGAGGGGGAACTCATCCACCGGGCATCCATCTTCGCCCTGTGCAGATCCGGGAGGCTAAACCATCGATCTTCATCACCAACCCATGCACCACCGCCATCTCTATCCATCCCATCTACATCTTGTCTAGATCTTGTTGTCATTTCCGTACTCGTTGTGGATTTATACAAGTACTATTCATCTATGATAGATTCCATTGTTAATGCCATGATGTTGATTGCCTCCATGTCTAAGTAGATCTCTAGTTCTTGGGGAGATGGAGAAACCCTAGTATGAGATTGAAATAAGATAAAGTTTATTACGATATTCATCGCTATGACCATGTGTTAGATTTTCTTCATCTTGATGTTGGGAGAAGTCGACCTCTCAATATTTGCCTCTTATGGGGACTTGATGGAGGGAACTACTTGTTGGTAGAAGGAGGTGTGTTAGCACTTATAGTGACTATAAAGATGTTGGCACTTCTTACGTATCAACTTGGGAACCAAGGAAACTCACGGAACACTATCCATGCCATGGGATACGTCCTATGGGATTAAGTCCCTTAATAGCACACTAATTTGATTGCTGACTGTTGTGGTTATGAGGATGATGTGAGAAGCGGTTGCTACCTATTTTTCCATATACGGAGTTCCTCTAACACATACATAGTTGAGAATTTTCTTGATAATAATCTTTACCTTAACTCTTTATAATGCTAGTTGTGTATCCGCTACTCCCTGAGAACGCCTTTTCCCTATTGCGGTTCCAATCTCTCTTACATACGCGATACTTATTTTCTATGTTCAGTTGTTTTACTTTACTTATTGTTGCTATTATACCCTAAAACCCAAAAACACCTTTTTACACAATACTCGCATTTTATCTTGTCACTTAGAACTTTATTTAGCATTTCCATTGTAGTATTTAATTCAAGAGTTATTAAACTTCAGCCTCCTGCTCCCTATGGGATTGATATCTTTATTTCGAAACTAGCTACAAAAGATATGTGCACTTGCAGTCATCAGTTTGCCACTTGGATCCCCCTTGAGTCATTGCACGTTGCATATGTGTTCTTTTCCAAAACCACATTGATATCTACATGACCACACACACTCCAGTGGATTCTGTGATTCAACTTCTGTCACACTAGTGTGTTTTTGGTCTCTATGACCATGATGGTTTGACACATATATATATATATGGATCCCCTAGAGTGATTGCATGTGTTCTTTTCCCTAAACCACACATTGATATCTCCACTAGAGTCATTATGGATGATCCGCATGACCTTACATGTGTTCTTTTCCAAAACCACATTGATATATAGACCACACACACATTGCACCCTACTAATCCACTAGTGATTCTATGATGCAACTTCTTTCACACTAGTGCATGGACTGTGGAAGTTGCTTTATCTCCTATGTGTTTTTGGTCTTCTACACCATGGTTTGCCACTTGGATCACATTGATATATACATGACCACACACACCCTAGTGGATTTTGTGTGATGCAACTTCTGCCACACTGGTGCAACATGCAATAATGTTGGAAGCTGCTTTCCTATGTGTTTTTTGGTCTCTATGACCATGATGTGGTGGTTTGACACACATATATATGGACCCCCTAGACTGATTGCATGTGTTCTTTTCCTAAACCACATTGATATCTCCACTAAAGAGTCGTTGATGATCCACATGACCACATTGCATGTGTTTTTTCCAAGACCACATTGATATCTACATGACCACACACACTCCACTAGTGGATTCTTCACTGTCACACTACTGCATTAATATTATTGCAATGTGTGGAAGTTGCTTTCCTATGTGTGTTTTGCTTATACACCATGGTTTGCCACTTGGATCCCCCTAGAGTCATTGCACATTGCATATATGTGTTCTTTTCCAAAACCACATTGATATATATATATACATGACCACACACACTCTAGTGGATTCTGTGATGCAACTTCTCACACTAGTGCATTACAATGTGTGGAAGTTGCTTTCCTATGTGTGTTTTGCTTCTACACCATGGTTTGCCACTTGGGTCCCCTTAGAGTCATTGCACATTGCATATATGTATTCTTTTCCAAAACCACATTGATATCTACATGACGACACACATTCTAGTGGATCTGTGATGCAAGTTCTCAATGTGTAGAAGTTGCTTTCCTATGTGTGTTTTGCTTCTACACCATGGTTTGCCACTTGGGTCCCCTGGAGTCATTGCACATTGCATATATGTGTTCTTTTCCAAAACCATATTGATATCTACATGACCACACACACTCTAGTGGATCTATGATGCAACTTCTCTGTCACACTGTGCATTGGTGATGACTACAAGTGCACATATCATTTGTAGCTAGTTTCGAAATAAAGATATCGATCCCATAGGGAGCAGTAGGAGAAACACTAAAATGCTTTAAATTATAACTAAATCGAGTACTTAAAAAATAACTTTAAGATGCAAGATAAGTAGAGTTGTTTTTGGGTTTTTGGTTGAACAACGTAATTTAAAGTAAAGCAGAACTTAATGCAGAAAGTAAGAATCGTGTGTGTAATAGAACTTTGGAACTACAATAGAGAAAATGCATTCTCACGGAGTAGCGGATACACCACTAGCAATTTAGATTAAGTAATCGAGAGTATTATAACGAATATTCCCATAGTGTGTATGTATGTGGGAGGAGCTCCATATATGGACAACTTGCCAGCAACCGCTGCACACATCGTCCTCATAACCATAACATACAGTAACCGACAACCATCGCATTACCGCGCTATTAAGGGATTTCTCCCATGGCATGGACATGGCTTGATGAGTTCTCCTTGGTTCCCCAAGTTAGTATGTAAGGAATAACAACAGCTTTATAGTCACAGTAAGCATTATCATCCCTCCGTCTAGTAACAAGTAATCCCCTCCATCGAGTCCCCATAAGAGGAAAATATTAAGAAGGTGTGCACTTCTCCTTAATATCAAGATGAAGACAATTAATGATGGGCCACGTAGAGATAAACAAAACTTTTTCCCTACATGGTGATCCCAAGATCCAGCTCAGGTAGAAGGCCACGAGGATTAGCACTAGACGCGCAGTTGCGGAATCGATGAAGCACGTCGCTTGATGCAGTGCAGTCCTCACGATCCATTCCGGTTCCACGATCGTCAAAGTGTTGAACGTACAGCACCTCCGCCAGTATCCACACGTACGAGGAGGAGCACCGGCGGTGGACCGCCACGATTCCGAGTCTCACTCATGATCGATCAGTCGGTAGCGGCTCCTAGTAGAACGTGTCGACTCCCAAGTACCAATAAATCATGACGACATACCTTTCCAATGCGACTTCCGTCTAAGTCCCTTTTGCCTCACGATATACCTTGTCGGACTATAGGCGAATGATCGTCCTCCCTTAAATAGTCCGACTCTCTTTCTCGATCCGAGATAAGTGATTCGTCTGACTAACTCTTAGTCGGTTGCATCGGTTAACACTTAACCGAGACGCGCATGGCCATGCTTTCTGAATCATATATTCCGAGAGGGCCCAGAGAATATCTCTCCAAACAGAGGGGCAAAATCCCATCTTGGTCATTCACATCATGTAGCTTGATTCACAGTCGACCCGAACTCCGCCTTTATAGCTGCCCATTGATGGAACAACGTTTGACAGAACCTAAGTCGGTGATCCTCAACTCAGACTGTGCAATAACCTCAGGTCTAAGGATTACATTGATTGAGACATGCAAATAATGACTTGTTCGTTGCATCTCAATATGGGTTAGTCCGACTCGCTAAACTCTTTAGCCGAATCCGTGTAAGTCGGAATAGCATCTCCATGCCCATGACAAGTGGAACCTAGTCATCTGCCGACTTTCACATTGGTCTAAGTTGTGTGTCCAGCACAACCTCAATGACCAAGGACAATTAGTATGAACAACATGAATATATAGTTCCACAATCGAATCACGTATTCGATGATACATATCAGCAGTTCATACATGGATCATAACTCTATGAATACATTGGGAAATATCATCAACCATGATTGCCTCTAGGGCATATTCCCAACAATTAACACATACACATAATGATGTATAACATAATAATCTCTATCTCATCTCAGTCATATGCTAGGGTTTCTCCATCTCCCCAAGAACTAAGGATCTACTCAGACATGGAGGCAATCAACATCATGGTAATGGTAATGGGAACAATCATAGATGAATAGTACTTGTATAAATCCACAACGAGTATAGGAATTACAACAAGATCTAGACAAGATGTAGGTGGGATGGATGGGGATGGTGGTGATGCAGCGATGGTTGATGAAGATCAATGCCTTAGCCTCCTAGATCTGCGCAGGGTGAATATGGATCCCTGGTGGACGATTTCCCCCTCCAGATGCCTTCCGGAGGTGAGGTTTTCACGATTTCTGGGTGTTATGCATGTCATCTCCTTGAACCAATTTCACGGGGTGAAACTATTTGACGAGGCGGAGGCGGCGCCAGCTATACGGCCGGAGCTATACGGGCCAAGAAAATTCTCCCGTTGTATAGTTGGTCGTTACGCTCTCTGCCTCCTTTGTTCGCTTCTGGTTTTCTTCTGGTATTAATAATATATCCCAAATAAGCGATTTATGTTGTTTTTGACTCCTTTTATCCTCAGTACAACTGCTTCAATAATTGTATCCATTGGATCCATCATCTGTCCTGATCCTAGTGAAAACAGACATAAAATATGCTCGCAAACGCCGTAAAATACGAAAATCCTACATCTATAATGCAAAATAATAATTTAATACATGATGCAAATATGCAGTAATCAACTTCCCCAAGCTTAGACACTTGCTCGCGCCGAGCAAGATTTTAGCTTAATGGATGTGCTCCTCATATTCATGAAGCGGAGTCAATAAAATAAATGAGGCAATTGCAGCATGTGTTTATCATGTACAATATAGGGAAATAAGTTCATGAATAGTACCTTACTCGAACCATCTGAATAGTATTGGAAGGCTTCCACACCTTAGTTATCAATAGTTCATAAAATATGAATCTCAACATAATGTAAAAGAATCTAGTTCAACTGAATGAGTTAATGAGGTAGTCCCAAGTGTTTTAGGATCAACGTATTCACTGGGGATTCAAAATCTCAAAAGTGTCTCTTTGTCATGCTACAATACAGTGGTATATGCCTATTTTATCTTTGCACATTCGCTCTTTTTCTTCTTTCTTTTCCTTTTCTTTGCATATATGCTCACACTTTTATTTTAAGTGTTGTGCAAAGGAGCTAGCCATATATTCCACTTCATGTAGGATTTCAAACTTCAACGATCTCAATTATCAAATTTCAATTGTATATGAAGCATTCTTATGACTTGAGATTCCACCACGACTTGCACTCACTCTAATTAGATACCACTTCATTTTCCTTTGTTCAAGGTTTTCTTTTTCAACTTAATTGTATAGATAATTTTTCTTTGTGAATCAAACTATAATCTTATAGCATATTGACCAAATTATCTTTATGTGTTCCATTAATACCAATGGTGTGGAAGACTCCTATTGTTATCATCAAGTGCAAGTAAAATCATACTCAAGCCATTCATATATCGATAAAGCAAACACAAACTCAATATTACTCCATATATAATAATAAACTCGGAATTTCATAAAAGGGATCGACTATTCCTGAAGGGAATTCTAATGATGCAAACTTTATTTTTAGTTTGAACTAATGCAAAAACTGCAATATAAAACTTATAAGAAAGATTACAAGGTCTTTAAAGATCTCCCCAATCTTGGAATCAAGCTAGGTGGGATCACTTAACTCCTTGTGGGTACCTATTCCTCCTCTTGGGTAGATGGAGCGTCGCCTTCTTTCTTTACGTTGCCCGCTTTAACTATGCTTTCAAAGCGAATGCTGAGCTTGGCCACGTCGTATTGGATCTTCAACATTTTCCTCTTGAGGAATTTCTTCTCATTTGTTAACTCAAAGACAGTTTTAATCAAGAAACCAACTCTACCATCGATTGCATCGACCTTCTTCTCAAGGTCTTTGCTCATCATCCAGTAGGAGTCAATCCCTTCTCCAATTGTTTTAATGCATGCCTTAGAAGCCTTTTCTAACTCATAGATCTTATCATGAATCTCATCTTGCCGCACCTTCTTAGGTTTAAGAGGTGATGAACCAAGAGGAGGTTTATAATAGGATCCTATGTTGTAACGATAAGTATTAGGGAGGTACTCATCCTTGTTCCTTCCCTGCTCAGCTTGTCTCATCATCTCCATCCTCTGTGGGAACAGGTCCTCCCAATTTGGGAGAGGCTTGATCTCCAGGCCGGATGATGATGACGATCCTTTAGGTTCTGCTTCCTTGATCCTCTTCACGGGCTTCTCATATTTCTTCTTCTAGACCTGGTTGACGTGGAAGGGCTGCATGGCTTCGCTGCATGGATGTTATTAGAGGGTTTTTATAGGGATAGCGAGGATTTTTAGAGGCTGGAGGCTGTAGCTCTGTGAAAACTTAATAAAAAGGTTAGATGTGATCATCTTTAAAAGGAGGGCTCAAAAACCCTAGCCGCCTTGCGTAACGAGCAACTATACGAGCGCGGCCCATATAGTTCCTGCCGTATAGTCGTGAACCGACTATAGATTAGATCTACGGCAGAACCTAGCTATACGACCGGAACTATACGGGCGGAATTTTTAATTCTGGCCGTATAGTTGGTCATTAAACTCTCAGTATACCAGAAATCATTTTGTCAAAGGTATAGGCAACTATACGACCGCAACTATACGGGTGGAATTTTAATTCCGGCCGTATAGTTGGTCATTAAACTCTCTGTTTCCTCGCCAAAATTTTTGGAGAAGGGTCGACAACTATACGAGCGCGACTATACAGGCAGAATTTTTAATTCTGGCCGTATAGTTGGTCGTTAAACTCTCAGTACCTTTCGAGGACGGAAGCATTGTCGTCGCAACAACTATACGGCCGGAACTATACGGATGGAATTTTTATTCCCGCCGTATAGTTGGTCATTAAACCTTCTGTGTCCACCAAAAAATTTCTGCTTCTCCAAGTATTCTTTATTAATCTAAAACTTAACAAAATATTGAGTTTTGAAAGAGAAATGTCAGCTTAGAATTTCGACCAATTTTGGCATCATCCATTTCCTTCTTCTTTGCTAGAGCATGAATAATTTTCATTAAAACAATACTTAATCTAGACTTTAACTGAAAGTTTAAAAACTTACTCAACCTTTATTTCACATGGGTTGCCTACCATGAAGCGCTCTTTTATGGTCAATAGCTTGACCGTAGTATCGTTCATTCTATCTTGAGTCCATTCCTCTTATAATTGTCGTTCTTCGTATATTTTCGCTTTATCACTTCTTTGGGGATGCTCAATTCTATAGTGATTGCACTTATGTCTTCTTTCACCCGATAATGCTTCAAGCGTTGTCCATTTACCACCCATGCAAGAGAGGGTGTTTTCTCTTGGAGCTTCACTGCTCCTGACAAATAGGCTTCTTCAACTACATATGGACCTTCCCACTTTGACCTGAGTTTTCCTGAGAATTATAGAGCAATACTTTGTCTCCACTTTAAAAAAAATATTCTCTATTTTTCTATCATTCCATCTTTTAACCGTTTCCTTAAACAACCTAGCATTCTCATAGGCTTCACTTCTAAACTCATATGAAGCATGCATATCTAATAAACGATTTTCCCCTGCTGCTTTGAGATCATAATTTAGATTCTTGATTGCCCAAAAAGCTTGGTGTTCTAGTTCTAATGGTAAATGACATGCCTTACCGTACACCATCTTATAAGGTGTCATACCCATTGGATTTTTAGACGCAGTACAGTATGCCCATAGAGTGTCGTTTAACTTGTATGACCAATCCTTCCTTGATTTGTCCACCGTCTTCTCGGGTATGGTCTTTAGTTCTCTATTTGAGAGTCTACTTGACCACTTGTTTGTGGATGATATGGTAAAGCAACGCGGTGAGTTACTCCATACTTGCTGAGGATTTTCCTGAAAGTCCTTTTCATAAAATGAGAACCACTGTCAGTAATTAAAAATCTAGGAACTCCAAACCTGGGGAATATGACATCCTTGATCATCTTCACTGAGGTAGCTGCATCTGCATGATTTGTTGGGATGGCTTCAACCCACTTAGTAACATAGTCAACAACAACAATAATATGAGTATAACCGTTTAACCCTGTAAATGGCCCCATGTAATCCATTCCCCATACATCAAAGGGTTCAATTATTAGACTATAATTCATCGCCATTTCTTGTCTCCTACCTATATTACCTCTTCTTTGGCAAGCATCGTAGTATTCCACATACATGTGTGCATCCTTGAGCAAGGTGGGCCAATACAATCTAGATCGAAGTACCTTTGCAGTAGTTCTTTTACCTGCATGATGCCCTCCATATGGATTGTCATGGCAAGCCTTTAATATAGTATTCATTTCGTGATTAGGAACACACTTCCAAATAATTCCATCAAGTCCATGACGATATAAATACAGATCATCCCAAAAATAATACTTACGATCATTAAAGAATTTCATTCTTTGATTTCTTGTCATATCGGGGGGTAGAATTTTTGTTGCTAGATCGTTAGCACAATTTTCATACCATGGATCATTAATATACACCTTTGCTAAATATTCTCCTGGAAATGATTAATTAATAGGTACGGGGTCATTAATTATTCCCTCCATCCTAGAGAGATGATCTTCTACCAGATTATCCTTACCCATCATATCTACAATTTGCAAATCAAATTCTTGTAGTAATAAAACCTACCTAATCAACCTGGGCTTAGCATCCTTTTTCACAAGCAGGTGACGCAAAGCTTGGTGATCCATATGAATTATTACCTTAGAATTAATTATGTAAGATCAAAATTTGTCGCAAGCAAAAATTATAGCTAGAAACTCTTTTTCTGTAGTAGCATAATGTTTTGGAATCTTATTACGAGGTCTACTAGCGTAATAAATAACATTTAAATTCTTTCCATCTCATTAACCCAACACAGCCCCTAAAGCATAATCACTAGCATCACACATAATTTCAAAAGGTTCATCACACTTTGGAGATTGCATGATAGGTGCTGAAACTAGTTTATCTTTAAGGTTCTCAAAAGCTGCAATGCAGTCATGGTCTAAATAGAATGGAGTTTCTTTATCAAGAAGACTGGTAAGGGCATAGTTACTTTAGCAAAATCTTTTATAAACCGCTCATAAAATCCTGCATGTCCTAGAAACATTTTTAAGCTTTTAATGTCCTGAGGTATTGGGAGATTTTCTATAGCATTTATATTAGTTTTATCTATTTCTATTCCCTTCTCCGAAACCTTGTGCCCAAAAACTTTACCTTCTCTTTCCATGAAACGGCATTGCTCCCAATTCAAAACCAAGTTTGATTGCCTGTATCTTTGCAAAACTCTGGTCAGATTGTAGAGACAATTATCAAAAGTTGTTCCACAAATGACAAAATCGTTTGTTAGGACTTCCATAGTTTTCTCAACAAAACCATCAAAAATCTTTAGAACACATTCCTGAAAAGTTGCTGCTGCATTACATAAGACAAATGGAATTAATCTATAAGCATATGTGCCATAAGGACAAGTAAAAGTTGTTTTCTCTTGATCTTCCGGCTGTATGACAATTTGAGAATATCCAGAATAACCATCAAGAAAACAAAAATAAGAATTATTACCAAGTCTTTCTAGAATTTTCTCCATGAAAGGTATAGGTTTATGATTCTTTTGTGTTTCACGGTTTAATTTCCTAAAGTCAATGCACATACGATATCCTACAATTGGTCTCACAGGAACTAGCTCACCTCCTCATTCATAGCAGCATCAAGACCACCTTGTCTTGGTATGCAATGAACTGGGCTAACCCACTTACTGACAGAAATAGGATATATTATACCAGCATCAAGTAAGCATGTAACTTATTTTCTTACTACTTCCTTCATCTTAGGATTAAGCCTTCTTTGTGTATCTACTATGGGTTCGGCATCATCAAGCATGGTAATCTTATGAGTTACAATAGATGGATCTATTCCTTTACTATCACTCAATGTATATCCAAAGGCTTCACGATGCTTAACCAAAACTAAAATGAGTTTATTTGTTTCATTTTCTGATAGATTCTTGCTAATAATAAAAGGACATTTATTTTCATTATCTAAAAATCCATACCTCATATTGTTTGGAAGTTTTTTTAATTCTATTGGTGGAGGTTCTTCATCACCTATTCTTACCAGTTCTTCATACTCATGTGGATTTTGTGCTTCCGGAATTGAATCAAGGTAATCATCCATGTCTTCTTTATTCTCATCATCCGGTGCTTCTTCCCAATTAATCAAAGTCCTTTCTAGTTCATCTTGTGGAGTACTAAAATGAATTGCCGCTATCTCGGTAATCATCTTTTCTTCCTTGATATCCTACACTTCATATGGCCTCTTTTTTAGTTTGGCGAAGTGGAATGTCATTTCTTCTTCTCCAAACTTAAGTGAAATGGTTTCCTTCTGATTATCCACTCGAGCTTTGGTGAGGGAAATAAAAGGCCTGCCTAAAAGAATAGGGCAAAAAGAATCTCGAGGCATATCAACAATATGAAAATCAAGGGGGTACATGAGTGAGCCAATAAAGACATAGATATTTCTAATTACCCCTTCTGGTTTTATATTGGTTTTATTAGACAATTTAACAATAGTGTCTACTGGTTCAACATCCAGATTATTTTAAGTTGTAGCGAAGTTCTTGATAAAGTGATGACGGCATAATATTTATGGTGGAAATTGGTTCACAAATTCCATATAAGAAAGTTTCTCCACAATATATAGGGGTCATAGGTTTTGAAGTTTCGTTACCTCGAACCTTACCTTGGATGAATTCCAAAGTTTCATGGTCGAACATAACCACTTCATCTTCCACTATTCGTGCCTCCATAAGGTCTTTTATTATAACATTATTTATATTTGTAGCTTCGGAATTCCTTTCTAGTTTCTTTAGTCTCTTATTTATTTGTTCTTCCTCTTTTTATCTCTTTTCAAAGATTCCCCGTATAGGTATTGAGGAGAACTCTTCCATTAGTGCTCTTGCATGCTTCTTTTCTTCGAGAGGTTTATGAGGTTCCCATTCTATAGGTACCTGCAAATGCCCTGCATAATTCTCAATAGTTTTCTTTACTGAGTAAGAATCAATACCGAGGGTTTTAATCATTGTATCTGTCCTCTCATCTGCAAGGAAATCATTAATGCAGGCATATTCTGAAAAACTATTTGTAAGATTTTACTTATCTTTAGAATTTTCATTTGCCTCTTTCATTTTTATTATTAGATTCCAAGCCTCGTCATAAGTATAAGATAGAAAACTGCCATTTGAAGCAGTGTCTAGATTCGTCCTATTTTCAATATTTAGCCCTCCATAAAATGTATGGGTGATCAACCAATCAGGTAAACGATGATGGGGGCAATTATCCTGGTAACTTTTATACCTTAGATATTCTTCATATAAGCCCTCACTAGGATTATTTTTGAAACTGACAATAATACCTCTCATCCTGTGAGCTTTACTTTCAGAATAATATTTTGATAGGAACTTGGTTGTCAATTCCTCCCAAGTCCTTGGTGCTTCCACACAAAAAGATTTGTACCAGTTGCAAACATTATTAGAGAGAGTTTGTCTAAACAACTGGATTTTAACCATATCAAGATTACAGTCATCAAGAATAAAGGAACTCAAAATGTCTTCAAAGAATGTAAGTGTCCATATGGACTTTCTTCATTGGTTCCTGCAAATTTCTTAGAATGTAATAACTCAAATAATAAAGGATGGATTTCGACTCCATCCAGATTTATGCTCTTGTTGACAGTTATAAAAGCGTCCATGGGAGAACCCATTTTCCTTACTGCCTCAAGCTGATTTAAATGTTGAGTATTGTCCATTGTTGTGGTCCTGCAACTTCAAGTAAAAATTTGTACAACAAAAGTAAATAACTAAAAGTAAAGTGACTTATAGCACCAAGCTCCCCGGCAATGGCGCCAGAAAATAGCTTGATGACTGCAAGTGCACGGATCGTTTGTAGCTAGTTTCGAAATAAAGATATCGATCCCACAAGGAGCAGTAGGCGAAAGAATAAAATGCTTTTAATTATAACTAAATGGAGTACTTAAGAAATAACTTTAAGATGTAAGATAATTATAGTTGTTTTTGGGTTTTCGGTTGAACAAGGCAATTTAAAGTAAAGCAGAACTTAATGTAGAAAGTAAGAATCACGTGTGTAATAGAACTTTGGAACTACAATAGGGAAAATGGGTTCTCAAGGAGTAGCAGATACACCACTAGCAATTTAGACTAAGTAATCGAGAGTATTATAACGAATATTCTCATAGTGTGTATGTATGTGGGAGGAGCTCCATATATGAACGATTTGCCAGCAACCACTGCACACATCGTCCTCATAACCATAGCAGACAGTAACCGACAACCATCGCGTTACCGTGCTATTAAGGGATTTCTCCCATGGCATGGACAAGGATTGATGAGTTCTCCTTGGTTCCCCAAGTTAGTATGTAAGGAATAACAACAGCTTTATAGTCACAGTAAGCGCTATCATCCCTCCATCTACTAACAAGTAATCCCCTCCATCGAGTCCCCATAAGAGGCAAATATTAAGAAGGTGCACTTCTCCTTAATATCAAGATGAAGACAATTAACACATACACATAATGTTGTATAACATAATAATCTCTATCTCATCCCAGTCATATGTTAGGGTTTCTCCATCTCCCCAAGAACTAAGGATCTACTCAGACATGGAGGCAATCAACATCATGGCAATGGTAATGGGTACAATCATAGATGAATAGTACTTGTATAAATCCACAACGAGTATAGGAATTACAACAAGATCTAGACAAGATGTAAGTGGGATGGATGAGGATGGTGGTGATGCAACAGTGGTTGATGAAGATCGATGCCTTAGCCTCCTGGATATGCGCGGGGTGAAGATGGATCCCTGGCGGACGAGTTACCCCTCCAAATGCCTTCTAGTGGTGAGGTTTTCGCGATTTCTGGGTGTTCTGTATGTCGTCTCCTGGAACCAATTGCATGGGGTGAAACTATTTGACGAGGCGGAGGTGGCGCCAGCTATACGACCGAAGCTATACGGGCGGAGAAAATTCTCCCGCCGTATAGTTGGTCGTCACGCTCTCTGCCTCCTTTGTTCGCTTCTGGTATTAATAATATTTCCCAAATAAGCGATTTACGTTTTTTTGACTCCTTTTCTCCTCAGTACAACTGCTTCAATAATTGTATCCATTGGATCCATCATCTGTCCTGATCCTGTTGAAAATAGACATAAAATGTGCACGCAAGCGCCGTAAAATACCAAAATCCTACATCTATAATGCAAAATAATAATTTAAACCATGATGCAAATATGCACTCATCAATTGCAATGTGTGGAAGTTGCTTTCCTATGTGTGTTTTGCTTCTACACCATGGTTTGCCACTTGGATCCCTAGAGTCATTGCATATTCTTTTCCAAAACATATCTACATGACCACACACACTCTAGTGGATTCTGTGATGCAACTTTTGTCACACTGGTGCATGCAATGTACATTTGTGGAAGTCGATTTCATGTGTGTGTTTCACTTGGATCCCCCTAGAGTCATTGCACATTGCATATTATGTTTCTTTTCCAAAACCACATCATTGATATCACATACTCTAGTGGATTATGTGATGCAACTTCTGTCACACTAGTGCAACATGCAATGTGGAAGCTGCTTTCCCTATATTTGTTTTTGGTCGATCTCCTATGACCATGATGGTTTGACACATGGATCCCCTAGCTAGAGTGATTGCATGCGTGTTCTTTTCCCTAAACCACACATTGATATATCTACATGACCACACACTCCAGTGGATTCTGTGATGCAACTTCTGTCACACATTATATTGGTGCAACATGCAAGGAAGCTGATTTTTCCTATATATGTGTTGGTCTCTGTGAACAACATGGTTTGGACACATGGATCTATCCCCTAGAGTAGTCACTATTAATTGCTTGTGTTCTTTTTATTAATTTCCTAAACCACACATTGATATCTCCACTACTAGAGTCATTGAGATCCACATGACTATGTACACCATGCATGGTTTGACACATGGTGGAGTCATTTGCATGTGTTCTTTTCCAAAACCACATTGATATATATACATGAACCACACACATACACACACACTATTGTCAAAACACTCATAAAAAAGAAACACATATGAATATGCAACTACACCATGACAGGGAAGTTGCATTTGAGAACAGGCTCACCCAGGGGTGGGTTCTGCATATATCAACATCCCACCATACTTTAATAAATATGGTAATGCCATATATGCAAGATTTCCGCATGTTTTTCCCATATGGTTCACCCGTAAAGAGATTTTTCATACCACACTTTGGATCTCACCTATACCAATATTTTGGCAAAAATCAGCATAATGGATTTTTCCTAATTTTTTTGGGTTAGTAATTGCTAATTTCTTTGAAAGGTACCCTTTTTAACAAGTATCCTATATGATTAATTTATTTGAGCCACTCATCATGCAATAGACGGCCAAGATACGCCATCAAAAAATTGACCGACACACCCCGCTCGAATTTTACGCGTAGGAGTTAAATTTTACGCCTCGAAATTTTGTCCCTGGGATAGACCGATCAGCCCTTCAGCATAGCGCCACACATCATTCGCGGTGAGGGCATTTAGGTAATCTAAAAGAAACCCTCCTTATCCCCTCCCCTGCCAAAAGTGGACGAGATCCATTTTTCCTCACCTCGTTGTCCTCTGCCTCCTCCCTTGCCCTCACCCTCGCCGCCGTCCAACCTTCCTCCACTCGCCACCGTCCTTCCCTCCGCCCCTCGCCGCCCTATGCCCCTCCTCACCATGTCGCTGTCCTTTGTTCCAGTAGACAGTAGCTAGTCGTTGGTGTAGCCCAAACCCTAGCCCGTCGTCACCTTCGTGGTTTCCCACCATGTCGTGATAACTGCCAAGCTCGCAGGTCTGCAACCTCACCGTCAACCTCACCCACAAGATCTGCCACCCCTACGTGCACCTCTCCGTAAAGATATCCCCACTTGTCATGCACCTCTCTGTCAAGGTCTGCTCCCAGGATGCCAAGGTCTACCCACCCGCGGTCAAGGTCTACTCACTCGACGTGCACCTCTCCAACAAGGTACGCCACCTCGCCGTGCACCTCGTCATCAAGGTCTTCCCACTATCCGTGCACGTCATCATAAAGATCTTCCCACTCGCGGCCAAGGCCTGCTCACTCGACGTGCACCTAGACTACAAGGTACGCCTACTCGCCATGCACCTTGCCGTCCACCTAGTCGACACGGTCTGCCACATCACCATCGACAAGGTCTGCCTACTCGCTGTGCACCTCGTCCACATAGTCTGCTACCAAGGTCCGCTGACAAGACTCGATGCCATGATTTGAGAGTTCCGCTAGAATAGCAGTAAGAAAATGGCCCCACAGCCTGAAGGCAAGGAAACACTTACCTTGATTTTTAGCTATTTGGTTATATTGTTTGTTGCAGATAAAGGCTGCATTATCTTGTTTGTTGCAGATAAATGCTTTTCATAACACGTCTTATGATTAGAGTATAAATACAAATTGTTCATAGTGGAATATTTTACACTTGTGATTACTATTGGACAATCAACAACATATGTTATATTCTGCCTACTTGCCTATTTAGTGGCAAGATGTAGATGCATATACTACTCATGTTTAATTGTCCTGATCTCCTTATTATTGCAACCATTTGGTGAATTGCCTAGCTTGTAAACTATTAGGCTTATGATTAGTTTGTGTGTGATAAAGGTTGCATTATCCTGTTTGTTGCATTACTTTGGTTGTTTCGTGATATGTCTTATGTTCACCGTATAAGTAGTTCATAGTTTACTATTTTACATGATGGTTACTATAGGATAATGAGCACCATAGGTTATATTTTGCTTAATTGCCTATTTAATTGCATGGTAGATGCTTGTATTGCTTATGTTTAATCGTCCTGCCCTGCTTATTATTGCAGTGTATAATAGTGGGGAGTAACATAGCATGTTACTAGGCTATGTTACTCCCCACTATGACTGGTCTTAATATTATCTCCATAGTGAGCAGTGTCATAGGTCTTATAACATAGACACCATCATTTAGGTTGGTCATAGTGGGAAGTTTGTACACACTAGTATTATGTGTATGATACTAGTGTATAATACCTTCTAGGCTACCCATAGTAGGACTATCATGCAATCCATGTTGCATTTGTTTTGCTGTTTCATCGTATGTCTTATGATCAGAGTATGAATTGGTCATAGCGGATTGTTCACCCCATATCTTATATATTGAGCCATATTTGGAGTTCCCTATACATGTTAGAAACACATATGTACAGTGGAATGTGCTTGGGGTGTTGCTTAGAAAAATAATTCAAGCTTTTTCGTAAGAAACAGTGCTTATTTGTATTCGAGAGGTGCCAATTTAGACATCGTCCTGTTATAAATAAGCACCATTGCTTAACCAAAAACCTGTTTATTTTGCTAAGCACTTCCCTAAGCGTCTTGGATTGTACATGCTCTTAGGTTCTTAGCATATGTTGTTGCATCGCCAAGTGTATTCACCCCCCCTCCTAGACCCCTAGAAGTAGCAAAAAGGAAGGATGTAGACGAGGTTACATTATCCCATGTGTTGCATTAGTTTGGCAGCCTATGATCTTTTTGTTTAAATTGCTCATGGCGACCTGTTAAATGATGAGTACTATATACTATATAACATAGGTTGGTATCGCACCCAGTTTTATATTTCTAGATTAATTGGAATTCTTTATTCATGCTAGAACCACAAATACTACCAATGGAAGAAAGTCAGGTCAAAACCATCATGAGAAAGAGTCCATGGATGCAACGACTTGGTATTAGGTTCATAGCCAGTGTTGTTGCATCCCCAACTGTATTATCCCCTAATAAGAGAAACGGTGATCCCTCTGGACCTCGGTATGATCCCGAGGGGGGGTATCAGTGAAGGTGACATATCAGGTGATGAAACACTAGTCACCGAGGAGACTGGGCTGCAGGTAGTCGCCTTACCTACTAGCTCACCATCTTGTCATGATTTCTCCATAATTAAGGTGTTGCCAAATCATCTTGTGTGGAATTTTTTGCTTACTCTTTTTGCCATATGTTTTGTTCCTCTTTATTTTCCCCAATCGACTGTTACATGTAAAATGTGTAGCTTAAGCAGAGAAAATTCAAGACGAAAACTCCCAGGCGAAGGATGGCCCCTGGTGGTGGATCATCTTGCAAGCGCGTTGTGGCATTAGTACTATCTCCAGACACAGAAAATGAAAGAGATGCACGAGGTCCAAGCGGAATCCGCTAAAAGCAGGACTTCCACCTCCAGGTTCCACACGGCGAACAAAAAAAGTGGCAAGTCCTGCGACCCATTCACGAGAAACTCAGAGTGCAACCTAGAAGATTTCCAAAGCCGAACTACCTGATGCCCGGCAAATGACCAAAGCCAAACTTCCTGATGCCAGGCAAACTGCTAAAGCCGCACTTCCTAATGCCCTGGAGGTGGCTAGAGTTGCACTTCATTTTCCCCTGCTGGTGACTGATGATGCAGTTCCTGATGCCAACCTAGTGGCCAAATCTGCAGTTCCCGATGCTCGGCAAGTAGCTAAACCTTCAGTTCCTGATGTCGGCCAAGTGGCCAAAGCTGCAGTTCCTGATGCCGGCCAAGTGGCTAAAGCTGAGGTTCCTGATGCCGACCAAGTGACCAAAGTTGCAGTTCCTGATGTCGGCCAAGTGGCTAAAGCTGCAGTTCCTGATGCCTACCAAGACGAGAAGCCAGCAGTCATCAATCTACCACCTACCCAAGCCAAGAAGGCAGCATCCTAAGGCAAGCAACCAGCTACCCAAGGCAAGCTTGCAGCTGTCCAACATGAGTAGCACTCTGCCCAAGGCGACCTTCCCACTCCCTCCGACCCGCTGGTATGCCGTACAGCACCTCCCCAAAGCCAGCAGCCACCTCCCCGAAGCTAGAATGCACCCCCCCAAAGCCAGCAGCCACCCCCCAAAGCCGGAAGCCACCATCCCAAAGCCAGCATCCACTTCCCCAAAGCCAGCAGCCACCTCCCCAAAGTCAGCAGCCATGTACCCAAGGTGTGGAACCCCAACCCACATCCTGCCGTCCTCTGGCACCTCCTAAAGCCAGCCTGCCACCTCCACAAATCAAGAAGCCACCTTCCTAGGTGACGAAGTCCGCATCCTTCTTCCCACGGGTATCCCCCAAAGGTGAATTTCTACCTTTCCAAATCCAGAAGCCACCTCCCAGCTATCTGTGGGCACCTCGCCGAACCGACTGTGCATCATCCCAAACTGATGGGTTAGGTACCTAAGGTGCTACATCAGCTACCCAACATCTGTGTTCAGTTGTCGACGGCGAGGACTCTGGTACCCAATTTGAGGGTCAGGGGTCAGCTACCCAATATGATGAGTCAGCTACCGAATATGGGGAATCTGATCCTAGTCATGAAGTATCGTGCCAAGACTGGAGTGACTAGTCTCAATGTGGTAATGCGTTAAACCGACTTCTTGCTCTACAGTAATCCATTTAATCCCATCATATTACTATGGAACACTAAATCAGCACATTGTATTCCTGTAGATGATGATGGCTACCAGATGTCTCAAGACTTTGATGCACCTGGTTCTGAAGACGCCGAAACGCAGAATTCTGAAGATATAGTTCTGCATATTGGTCAAGCTCTGGTGGTGAGGGGAAAACATGGGGAAGAGGCTTGACAAGTTGTCCAAAGGAGGGAGGCTTTCACTTAATGTTCTTCTAGGAAGAACTAGACCAGACGAGCCGGGTGTTGCTGCCAGGTTTGCCAGTGAGTGTGCAGTCACAGTAAGGACTAGCATGCCTATCTTGCCCCACTAGAAAGAGTACAAGAAGAGGGTTGATGTCCAATCAGACTTCATAGGCAAAGTTTTTGTATGTTCTGTGACTTAGTTGTCCTTTACCTTCCCATTTCTGTGTTTATGCAAATGCTGATGCTCCATGTTTTATTTCAGCAAAAGTTTGCCATGGACACAAATCACCCTGACGTGCGGAATGCTTACGCAAATAAATTTATGAGGCATGCAAGGAATTAGCGGTATATTCTGAAGAAGAAGTATTTTGATCCCTACCCTCTGAACCAAGTTACAAGGAAATGTCCTAATGAAGTGAAACACATGATCGACGAGTAGTGGTGCAAGCTTGTTGATACTTGGTCTAACCCCAGGAAATAGGTCACTTTTCATTTACTCTTATAATATTACTTCATGTGTTTGAATTGTTTGATTGGAACTGCCTCTTATACTATATGGTTTCTGCTTGTGTAGAGTACTTGTGTAAAAAACAAGGTCAACAGGAGCAAAGTCGTGTACCCTTCTACCACAGGTTCTCGTAGCTATGAGGTTGTGTGCAACGGTGAGGATGATGCCTTCGAACCCTTCAAAAATACGCCGATAAATGGCTTCACTCCGAATGTGAAGAAAGAAATTGTAAGTCCACTTGAATACTTTTCATCTTTGTTAAGTTCAAGGTTATCTTTGTATCTCAATTGTATACGATATGATTGTAGTTTGCTTGTTATTTTTCTAATGTTCGCTTCTATTCTTAATACTGTTGGAAATCATAAAAAAGAAGATGGCTTCAAATGTCCAGGGGGAAGAACCACTTTCTTCCATCGAGGTTGTGCACTTTGCACTCTCGTTGGACAGCAGAAAGCCAACGTTCCTGAAGAACATCAGCCTCCATCCAAGTACATCAAGATGAAGAAGGTCTGGCCTTGAAGCGGAACTTTTGTCTAAGACAACAGGGAGTGACAAACTGCATTGTACCATAGAGGAATTGTAGAGAGCGAAATAAGCTGCCAAGGCAGAGAGGCTGCAGTATGCTAAACACATGAGAGAAATGCAAAAGAAGCGGAACGTTCCCCTCTTTATGTTGAAAGTCTTGAAGTTGCACTTGTTTTGCTTTACAATTCTTGTTGCTTTGTGTTTTCATAACTTGTTTATTTACAAGATTCCTATGCATAGGAAGTGGGTTAGACTTAAATGTGCTTTGAATTTGCTTCTTGATGCTCTCTTTTACTTCAATTCATATTTCTTATGTGAGCATCTTGTCAAACTATCATGCCTAACTTAAAGGTGTTAAAGAAAAGTACTTATTGGGAGATAACCCAAAAGTTTTAGATGAATCTTGGAAGTTATTACCTCTGTAATAACCACTCCTTATCCTTTTTATTTGCTTTTTGTGCCAAGAGTAACCTCTAATGAGAGAGAAGTAATGCTTGGGAAAGTTGCTGTCCCAAAACAGATTTTTGTGCTTCTCTATAAAAATTCGTGTAAAATCTCTGTATGTCGTTTTGAGCTATGATTTGTTTTTATTCTGCCCCAGGTTGTTAGCCAACTTTCTTTAGTTCAACACTTTTCAATTTGAGCAACAGAAGGTCTTCGAAAAAATTGGTTTTTACCTGCTGGTCTGTTTTGACAGATTTCTGCCATTATTTGCATTTGCTTCTTGTTGATTCCTTTTTGGGTTCTTTTTGGGGAATTGAGCTTTTTGAGAGAAGTGATGTAGTAGCTTTTGTTTTAATGGAAGTTTTATTGGTGTTGAAACTGAACCCAAAGACTTATTATCTTGAGTGCTGTAATGTTGCTAATAAAGATTGTGTGAAGTTTTGTATGAAAGAAAAATTTCAGATGTATCGAGAGAATGATGTAATGAGATGAAGAATGGACTAAAGCTCAAGCTTGGGGATGCCACGCGTGTCACCCCAAGAAATATCCAAGAAGTACAAACGTCAAATCTTGGGGATGCCCAATGCATCCCCTTCTTGATCCATAAAAATCTCATGTTTCTTCTAAACACTTCATTTTTATTGTTTCATGCACAATTGTGTTGTTCATGGAGCGTCTTCTTTTTGTTTTTGTTTTTATTTTTCTTTTGCTTGGTTTGCTTAAATAAGCTGGTTGGATCCCAACACTTCTTTTGGAGAGAGACACACTCTACTTTCATTGTTTAGAACACTCTAGTTTTCATTCTTATTATTCTGTGAGTGTTCTCTTTTGCTAGCACTGTGTTTAGCCTTAGTTTTCTTGTGTTTTCAGATTAGAACTTTTTAGTTCTTCCTTGTGGATTTGTGAGACAAGCTCACTGATCTTTATTGATTATTATCTTTGTGAGTTATTTCAAATAAGTCGATCGGTGTTGGAAAAGAGTAGGAAAGTTCATGCTTTAGTGGTACAAAAGGGAGCTTGTTTTGACTGTGGCTTAGAATTTATCATGTCATGCTAGATGTTGTTTTGGCTTTATGCTTAGTGATTTTTACTGTAGCATGACATGTTACAAACAATTGAGATTGCTTAATGTGCCTTGAAAGAATCGTACGTTGTTTTAGCATATTAAAGCATAGTATTGTGGTATTCTCCTTTGATGCTTTATTTGGGTTGGCTTGGCGCATGCTCACACCATGTTATGACTATCCAAATTCACCATATCTTTTGTGATCCTTTAGTTTTCGACTTGTAATATCACTTGATGCTTTAATTAATGATGTTTTGTCGCTCTGCATAATTATTGCCATTATTGTTGTCTTAGTTGGTCGCTCCCAGTCTTTTGCTAGCCTCCGTAACCAAGTATGAGTTCCACTCATGCATCCAACTCCTAAAACCAAGTTATTCCAAAGAGTCCACCATACCTACCTATTAGCATTTGCTATTCCAAGAATATTCATGTTTTTATCTACCTTTCGAATTAAACTTGTTATGTGAAAATTAGTGATTAAAGCTCTCACGAACTTGATGGCACACTTTAGTTTTCTTGCACTTAATAAACTTGAACCATTGCGTCCATATTTGTTGCATATATGCTTGCGCTTTATAAGTTGAAGTTAGCAGAACCATGTATCATGGGGAACGCTTTCAACATTGCACTTGTACATTGTACCCCGTTGATATCATGTTCTTTTGCTTATGGATCCCAGCGGTGTGAAATAAAAGGGGAACTTGTAAGATCATGGAGTTTGTATGTGTGTTAGAGAAACGCCTGGGCCGCTAGCCTAAGCCATGCCTAATCATGGTGGAAACTTGCAGCATAACCATAATGAGCACTCTATGAAGCATCCTCAATAAAAACCTATGCAAATAGCAAATAAAAAGATCGATGAGATGCTCATTGTCTGCTTGCCTTGTCATTTTGATTATGGGATAGCTCATGTATCATGTGCAAGGGGTACCCTGTTGGCGGTTCTCTATGATACATATGTACTTACAATGACAAGAGCTTACTTGTGACTAAAGTTGAGTAGCATGAGGTTCGGTCTTCGTAAGTAAGGGACATGAGATTTCAGCTTATAACTTGTCAAGCATATCCTCTTAGTTGTGTCACTTTAACCTTAATCACCTAAAGATGCTTATGGTAGGGGTAATAAGAGCTGAAAGCTAACAAGTACCATAATTTTTGGAAGCTCTTTATGAGACTTGAATTCCTGCTTCCTTCTATGAAGGCCTTTCTTTTACTTTAACGTTGAGTCTCCATCTTCTATCTTTATGCACCTATTAAGAGAGCATAGTGGTCATTCTTAGTTTAATGTGCATTGTCCCAAGACTTGTTGATTGATGCATAATTTTGATATTGCTTGTTCTTAAACTATTTGTATCTAGCCACCCTTATGAACTTTGAAGGTGTCCCATGCA
This sequence comes from Avena insularis, assembly GCA_023614405.1. Classification (NCBI taxonomy): domain Eukaryota; kingdom Viridiplantae; phylum Streptophyta; class Magnoliopsida; order Poales; family Poaceae; genus Avena; species Avena insularis. The sequence continues at coordinate 240,913,479 of CM042696.1, forward strand.
ATTATGATTTGCTACATTATGAGTGACAAGCTGAATGCCATTATGCTATGTTTTCTATATGTGAAACAAACAAACGTCTTTCAATGCATTGTTATTCATGATCTTTGTTTGTATCCTTTCATGTTGCATGCATAGTCACTATGTCTTATTGTTAGAACTTCATCTTTCATGCTCATGTTTAGAGTACTTTGATCCCAGCTTTCAATGCTTGCAAATGGTTTGATCTTGATTGTGATGGTGCCTGTCACCTCAAGAATTATTCTTTTTATCACTTACCTACTCGAGGACGAGCAAGAGTTAAGCTTGGGGATGTTAATACGTTGCACACGTATCAATAATTTTTGATGTTCCATGCTTGTTTTATATCTACTTTCTTATGTTTTGTCCACACTTTGGAGTATTTTTATACACTTTCCAGGACTAACCTATTAACAAGATGCCACAGTGCCTGATGCCTATTTTCTGCTGTTTTTGGTTCCAGAAAAGTCAGAAAATGAATATTCTCGGAATTGGACCGGACAAAAGCCAAAGTCGATATTTCACCGGAAGACTCACGGAGCCAGAAGACGAGACGGAGAGGGGCCAGGGGCTAGCCACACCATGTGGTTGTGCGAGCTAGCCCTGGCCACGCCACCAGGTGGTGTGGACCCCTGGTCCACCCACCGACCTTGCCCTTTCGCCTATAAGAAGTCTCCAATGCAAAAACCCTAGATAGTCCAGCCTCCAGCCACGAAAAGTTCTGCAGCGCCGCCGCCACCGAAGGGGAGATTCGGGGGATAGAAAGTCTCTGTTCCGGCACCCTACCGGGATGGGGAAGTGCCCCCGGAGCCATCTCCATCGATCTCCACCACCACCTCCATTGCCATTGCTGATTCCCATGATGAGGAGTGCCGCCGCCACCGAAGGGGAGATTCGGGGGACAGAAAGTCTCTGTTCCGGCACCCTACCAGGATGGGGAAGTGCCCCCGGAACCATCTCCATCGATCTCCACCACCATCTCCATTGCCATTGCTGATTCCCATGATGAGGAGGGAGTAGTTCTCTCTCAAGGCTAAGGGTTCTACCGGTAGCTATGTGTTCATCTCTCTCTATGCATGATCATATTGTGATCATGAGCTTTGTAATCAAGTACATCTACCTTGCTACTCAACTGCTTTAATAGATCTCTGCTCTCCCCATGTGTGCGAAAGTGACAGCGTGCACACCATGGTGGCACTTAGGCTAGAGATTACAAATACTTGTTATGAGTTATATTTGGAGTTGGATGTCTCTATGAAATTGTGGTGTTTTTGGAACCATCTAGTGCTCAAGGTGATAGTGTTGGGTTATCTAGATGGGAAAAGCGAACTTTGAGGAGAGTTGTTATAGCCCTATCATGGATTAGAGTGTCCAACCGGAGAGTAGTTCAGAGTAGTATCATAAACAGAAGATATTTATATGAGAGTGTTCACTAGCGAAAGTATGATCCCTAGGCCTTGTTTCTAAGCATTGAAACACCATTTGCAACTAGATCTGTTACATGTTTGCTTGCTTCCATCTTTATTTCAGATTGCCTTTAGTCTCTTCCTACCAGTCAAGCTCTTTTTTGGCACCGTTACCACTTATAATTATCCATACCACTTGTATTTCACTATCTCTTCGCTGAACTAGTGCACCTATACACCTGACAAGTGTATTGGGTGTGTTGGGGACACAAGAGACTTCTTGTATCGATTGCAGGATTGCTTGAGAGGGAATAGATTTGACCACTTCCTCCCTGAGTTCGATAAACCTTGGGTGATCCACTTAAGAGAAACTTGCTGCTGTTCTACAAACCTCTACACTTGGAGGCCCAACAATTGTCTACAAAAATAGAAGTGCGTAGACATCAAGCTATTTTCTGGCGCTGTTGCCGGGTATTGAAGAAGAAGAAGCTCCCACGTCAACCATGCGCTAGAAGCTATTTTCTGGCGTTGTTTCCGGGGAGGTAAGGTAAAAGGTACTCACATCCTCCGGTGTGAGTGCTCGAAGTTATTTCCTTTAGATTCTGCAATTTTATCTTTTTGTTTCTTGTTTTTATTTTCACTATTTAGGCTTAATGGAAAACAACAACAAAATTAGAGAGATTTTTAGTATTTTTCCTAAGGTAGAACATGAATTGTCTGAAAAGAAAATTAAAAAAGCCATGGAACTTTCATTGCATGCTAATAGCAATGTTATTAGTATGAATCTTTTGAACACCTTTGTTACTAATGCTATGGAAACGTCTAAGCTTGGGGAAGTTAATTTCTATGAAAATGATATTTTTAGTTCCCCAGTTTTAAAGAAGGAAATTTGCTCTGATGATACTTTATCTCCCATATGTGGTAATTCTAATGATACTTGTGATATTTTAAATCCACATACTGAAAGCATCCCTGTTAAAATACCTATAAAAATTGTTGAACGTGTTATGAATAACTGTTATTTTGGAGATGGAACTATCCATCCTAGTGATCATTTACTCTTTATACACAGATTATGCGAGTTGTTCAAGTGTGCAGGTATTTCAATGAACCAAGTTAAGAGGAAGCTATTCCCTTTTTCACTTAAGGGCAAATCAAGGGAGTGGTATGAGCTACTAGATGATCCTCATCATTTGGAGTGGAAGGAACTTGAATCTCTCTTTTACTCTAAATTTTATCCTCCTCATGAAATTCATAAATATAGGAATTACATTTATAATTTTCATCCACATGATGGAGAAACTATTTCCCAAGCTTGGGGAAGATTGAAGTCACTAATGCTCAAATGTCCCATTCATGAGCTCCCTAGTAATATTGTTATTAATAATTTCTATGCAAGGCTTTCAGAACATTACAAGGACTATCTAGATACTTGTTTAGAGGGATCCTTCACAAGTAAGGAGGTCAAAGATAAGTGGGATCTTCTTGAAACAATTCAAAGCAATACCGAAGATTGGGATGACAACAAAGGTAAAGAACCAGGTATAAACTATGGGTATGATTGCATTAAGTCTTTTGCTGAAACTACTGATTTTCAAGAGCTTAGTGCTAAATATGGTCTTGATCCTCAAATTCTTATTGATTGTTTTAGAGCCTTTGCTTCTCATATTAATGCTCCTAAAGAAAAATGGGACATGTATCATGAGCCTTTTAAAGACACTTGTATGGAAAATGAAATTGTTATTAATGATAGCAATAAACATGATCAAACCTCTGAAAGTACTATTTCTTATAAGCATGTTAATTTTTGTGGAATACATAGACCTTGTGAGAATAATCTAATTGAAGAAGAATATTGTATCACCCACAGGAATGAAAAAACTAGAACGTGGTATAGGGCTCTAAATGATCTTGGTAAAAAAGTCTGTGCCCTCTATCCTTTTATTTGTGAACTTTGCTTTGAAGTGGGTCATTTCAATTTTTAATGCTCAGGCCATAATAATAGCCCTTCTAATCCAATGCGTACTGCAAGTTTGTATTGTGATGACATGATCACTCCTAATCAGCATGATGAACTTACATTATTTTTGGGGTGTGAAGAGTTATCAAGAAAAACCTCTTTGGTAGATATGGTGATTTTGATATGAATAGTGTCATGCATGGTTGTCATCTTTATTGTGTTGATAATTTTCACACAAATACTTACATACAAAATATTATAGATGATGATATTTTACCAAAATATGACAGGACTAATATGTGTTTTGATCTTATTAATGAAAAGAAGGAATCCTCCAAAGTTTCTTCTATTGTCTCTAACAATAAACTAGGGAATATGGATAAGCTTTATTTCAAGCCTCTCCCTCCTAAAGAGAAGAAGGAAAAGAAGAAAAGGAGGAGTAAAAGGAGAGAGGAAATGGTATTTTTCCCTAAGAATGTTGCTACTATTATAGTTTTTGATGAGTCTAAACTCGATGATGTTCCTATGCCTGTTACCTATAGTAGTGATCATGATTGGGAAAAGCACACTTCTTTTGATATTGAAAATCTCTTCGATACCAATTCTGAAAATGATGATATTAATAATTGTTGTACTATTAGTGCTATCCATGTTCCTTCCGATGATGATATGTTTACAAATGAACACTCTTTGGAAGATAATTACTCTATTGCTTATGATGATACTACACCTCCAATATATGATGATTGCAATTATGAATATGATATTTTCAGTCCACCTACTATTGAGGAGAAAATTAATTATGATTACAATATGCCTCCTATATTTGATGATTATGGTGATGAGAATAATAATGATAGCTATTTTGTTGAATTTGCTCCCACTACAATTAATAAGAATGACTATGTTTATGTGGGGAGTATTAATTATTTTATGCATATGGCTCATGATAAGAATGTTTTATATGATCGTTATATTGTTAATTTTATTCATGATGCTATTGAAAGTTATTATGAGAGAGGGAAACATGGTTTTATGCATCTCAATCATATTAAGTTTCCCTCTTTATGTTGAAAGTCTTGAAGTTGCACTCATTTTGCTTTACTATGCTTGTTGCTTTGTGTTTTCATAACTTGTTTCTTTACAAGATTCCTATGCATAGGAAGTTGGTTAGACTTAAATGTGCTTTGAATTTGCTTCTTGATGCTCTCTTTTACTTCAATTCATATTTCTTATGTGAGCATCTTGTCAAACTATCATGCCTAACTTAAAGGCGTTAAAGAAAAGTACTTATTGGGAGATAACCCAAAATATTTAGATGAGTCTTGGAAGTTATTATCTCTGTAATAACCGCTCCTTATCCTTTTTATTTGCTTTTTGTGCCAAGAGTAACCTCTAATGAGAGAGAAGTAATGCTTGGGAAAGTTGCTGTCCCGAAACAGATTTTTGTGCTTCGCTGTAAACATTCGTGTAAAATCTCTGTATATCATTTTGAGCTGTGATTTTTTGTGCTTCTGCCCCAGGTTGTTATCCAACTTTCGTTAATTCAACACTTTTCGATTTGAGCAACAGAAGGTCTTCGAAAAAAATGGTTTTTACCTGCTGGTCTATTTTGACAGATTTCTGCCATTATTTGCATTTGCTTCTTGTTGATTCCTTTTTGTGTTCTTTTTGGGGAATTGAGCTTTTTGAGGGAAGTGCTACAGTAGCTTGTATTTAGTGGAAGTTGTATTGGTGTTGAAACAGAACCCAAAGACTTATTATCTTGAGTGCACTAATGTTGCTAATAAAGATTGTGTGAAGTTTTGTATGAAGGAAAAATTTCAGGTGTATGGAGAGAATGACGTAATGAGATGAAATATGTACTAAAGCTCAAGCTTGGGGATGCCACGTGTGTCACCCCAAGAAATATCCAATAAGTACAAATGTCAAAGCTTGGGGATTCCCAAGGCATCCCCTTCTTCATCCATAAAAATCTCAGGTTTCTTCCAAACACTTTATTTTTATTGTTTCATGCACAGTTGTGTTGTTCTTGGAGCGTCTTATTTTTGTTTTTGTTTTTAGTTTTACTTTGCTTGGTTTGCATAAATAATCTGGTTGGATCCCAACACTTCTTTTGGACAGAGACACACTCTGCTTTCAATGTTTAGAACACTCTAGTTTTCATTCTTATTGTTCTGTGAGTGCTCTCTTTTGCTAGCACTGTGTTTAGACTTAGTTTTCTTGTGCTTTCAGCTTAGAACTTTTCAGCTCTTCCTTGTGGATTTGTGAGACAAGCTCACTGATCTTTATTGATTATTATCTTTGTGAGTTGTTTCAAATAAGTCGATTGGTGTTGGAAAAGAGTAGGAAAGTTCATGCTTCAGTGGTACAAAAGGGAGCTTGTTTTGACTGTGGATTAGACTTTATCATGTCATGCTAGATGTTGTTTTGGCTATATGCTTAGTGATTTTTGCTGTAGCATGACATATTACAAACAATTGAGATTGCTTAATGTGCCTTGAAATAATCGTGCGTTGTTTTAGCATATTAAAGCATAGTATTGTGGTATTCTCCTTTGATGCTTTATTTGGGTTGGCTTGGCGCATGCTCACACCATGTTATGACTATCGAAAGTTACCATATCCTTTATGATCCTTTAGTTTTTGACTTGTAATATCACTTTATGCTTTAATTAATGATGTTTTGTCGCTCTGCGCGATTATGGCCATTATTGCTCTCTAAGTTGGTCGCTCCCAGTCTTTTGCTAGCCTCCATAACCAAGTATGAGTTCCACTCATGGATCCAACTCCTAAAACCAAGTTATTCCAAAGAGTCCACCATACCTACCTATTAGCATTTGCTATTCCAAGTATATTCATGTTTTTATCTACCTTTCAAATTAAACTTGTTATGTGAAAATTAGTGATTAAAGCTCTCACGAACTTGATGGCACACTTTACATTTCTTGCACTTAATAAACTTGAACCACTGCATCCATCTTTGTTGCATTTACGCTTGCACTTTATAAGTTGAAGTTAGCAGAACCATGTATCATGGAGAACGCTTTCAACATTGCACTTGTACATTGTACCCCGTTGATATCATGTTTTTTTTGCTTATGGATCTCGGCGGTGTGAAATAAAAGGGGAACTTGTAAGATCATGGAGTTTGTATGTGTGTTAGAGAAATGCCTGGGCCGCTAGCCTAAGCCATGCCTAATCATGGTGGAAACTTGCAGCATAACCATAATGAGCACTCTATGAAGCATCCTCAATAAAAACCTATGCAAATAGCAAATAAAAAGATCGTTGGGATGCTCATTGTCTGCTTGCCTTGTCATTTTGATTATGGGATAGCTTCTGTATCATGTGCAAGGGGTACCCCGTTGGCGGTTCTCTATGATACATATGTACTTACAATGACAAGAGCTTACTTGTGACTAAAGTTGAGTAGCATGAGGTTCGGTCTTCGTAAGTAAGAGACAAGAGATTTCAGCTTATAACTTGTCAAGCATATCCTCTTAGTTGTGTCATTTTAACCTTAATCACCTAAAGATGCTTATGATAGGGGCAATGAGAGCTGAAAGCTAACAAGTACCATAATTTTTGGAAGCTCTTTATGAGACTTGAATCCATGCTTCCTTCTATGAAGGCCTTTCTTTTACTTTTACATTGAGTCTCCATCTTCTATCTTTATGCACCTATTAAGAGAGCATAGTGGCCATTCTTAGTTTAATGTGCATTGTCCCAAGACTTGTTGATTGATGAAAAAATTTGATATTGCTTGTCCTTAAACTATTTATATCTAGTCACCCTTATGAACTTTGAAGGTGTCCCATGCAATTATGATTTGCTACATTCTGAGGGACAAGCTGAATGCCACTATGCTATGTTTTCTATATGTGAAACAAACAAACGTCTTTCAATGCATTGTTATTCATGATCTTTGTTTGTATCCTTTCATGTTGCATGCATAGTCACTATGTCTTATTCTTAAAACTTCATCTTTCATGCTCATGTTTAGAGTACTTTGATCCCAGATTTCAATGCTTGCAAATGGTTTGATCTTGATTGTGATGGTGGATGTCACCTCAAAAATTATTCTTTTTATCACTTGCCTACTCGAGGACGAGCAGGAGTTAAGCTTGGGGATGTTGATACCTTGCAAACGTATCTATAATTTTTGATGTTCCATTCTTATTTTATATCTACTTTCTTATGTTTTGTCCATACTTTGGAGTATTTTTATACACTTTCCGGGACTAACCTATTAACAAGATGCCACAGTGCAAGCTGCCTATTTTTTGCTGTTTTTGGTTCCAGAAAAGTCAGAAAATGAATATTCTTGGAATTGGACCAGACAAAAGCCAAACTCGATATTTTACCGGAAGACTCATGGAGCTAGAAGACGAGACGGAGAGGTGCTAGGGGCTAGCCCTGGCCGCGCCACCAGGTGGTGTGGCCCCTGGTCCACCCACCGACCTTGCCCATTCGCCTATAAGAAGCCTCTAATGCAAAAACCCTAGATAGTCCAGCCTCCAGCCACAAAAAGTTCTACAGCGCTGCCGCCACCGAAGTGGAGATTCAGGGGACAGAAAGTTTCTGTTTCGGCACCTTTCCGGGACGAGGAAGTTTCCCCAGAGCCATCTCCATCGCTCTCCACCACCATCTCCATCGTCGTTGCTGATTCCCATGATGAGGAGGGAGTAGTTCTATCTCAAGGCTAAGGGTTCTACCGGTATCTATGTGTTCATCTCTCTCTATGCATGATCATATTGTGATCATGAGCTTTGTAATCAAGTAGATCTACCTTGCTACTCAAGTGCTTTAATAGATCTCTACTCTCCCCATGTGTGTGAAAGTGACAGCGTGCACACCATGATGGCACTTAGGCTAGAGATTACAAATACTTGTTATGAGTTATGTTTGGAGTTGGATGTCTCTATGAAATTGTGGTGTTTGTTGGAACAATCTAGTGCTCAAGATGATAGTGTGGGGTTATCTAGATGGGAAAAGCGAACGTTGAGGAGTGTTGTTATAGCCCTACAATGGATTAGAGTGTCCAACCGGAGAGTAGTTCAGAGTAGTATCATAAAGAGAAGATATTTATATGAGAGTGTTCACTAGCGAAAGTATGATCCCTAGGCCTTGTTTCTAAGCATTGAAACACTGTTTGCAACTAGATCTGTTACATGTTTGCTTGCTTCCATCTTTATTTCAGATTGCCTTTAGTCTCTTCTACCAGTCAAGCTCTTTTCTGGCACCGTTACCACTTATAATTATCCATACCACTTGTATTTCACTATCTCTTCACTGAACTAGTGCACATATACACCTGACAAGTGTATTGGGTGTGTTGGGGTCACAAGAGACTTATTTTATCTTGATTGCAGGATTGCTTGAGAGGGAATACATTTGACCACTTCCTCCCTGAGTTCGATAAACCTTGGGTGGTCCACTTAAGAGAAACTTGTTTCTATTCTACAAACCTCTACACTTGGAGGCCCAACAATTGTCTACAAGAAAAGAAGTGCGTAGACATCAGTTGACACTTGTGAGTTCTTGGGCTAGGAAAGTTAACTGGTGTGTGGAAACTTTTGAGTCTTTTGGGCAGGGAAACTTGTGAGGATTTTGGCTCATAAACTGCTATGGAAAGTTTTTGGCTATGGAAGCTTGTGAGGATTTTGGCTCAGAAACTGGTGTGGAAATTTATGTGGAAACTTGTCCTGAAATTCATTGTCAAATTATGTTATTTGATGCATGTGGTGTGAAATGCGTCACAATCAATTAGGGCTAATAGAAATTTACATGCACAAATGGCCCCCTGATCTCACGGTGACGCCAGCCCGCATCCGCGACAAAAACAAAATCGTCTCAGTTGTTCTCGGCAAAACATTTTCGTCACAGGTAAACGCCGACGTGGCAGACTTTAATTGGCCAACTATCTAGACGAAACAGAAACATCACGGCCAACGATGACGTCATCACACATAATTCATCGTCGGTAGGTGATACGTGTCCCATTTTGATTTGTCAATGTGGCGTTCTGCGCTTGCCTATGTGGCCTTGTCCGATTGGCGCAAGCTTGGCCGTGCCAACCGTCCACGTGTCAACATGGTGTCGAAGGTGGCGACGGACAAAATTCGTCACGGCGCGTGTGACGTCATAAACGGGATGTATGGCGTCATGAACAGGTTGGATGACATCACAAATATGGAGACAACAGAATCGGATCATGACAGAAAAAAATGTCAGGAACTCGATGACGTCGTAGACAATGAACAAGATGCATCAAACGTCGCTGACGGCCATCCACGGTGCTGTCTGCCACGTGGCTTCGGTCGTGAAGAAATAAAAACGTCATGAACGATTGGGCCTGGGCTGGGCCGGTCCAGTTCGCTGCGACGAAATTATAGGAACTTCGTGGTCGGGGTGACGTTTTCAGATAGAAAAAACGTCACATATTGAATTATGACGTGAGGTCTATGACCTATTTTTTCCTCGCAGAATTCATCACAGATGGCCATCTACGACATTTTGTCCCTCATTCACGATGATATCAGATCCTCATGAACTGCTCAGATTCTTGTAGTGCATGCAATAGTGATTCATATTCGGCAATGTTGTTTGTTGCCGTGAAGTGGATCTGGAATACATAGAAAAGCTTATCTCCTTGGGGTGATTTGAGCACCACGCCAGCCCTTGAGCCCCGAGCGCTTTAGACCCTTCAAAATATAAGGTCTAGTATTTCGACTCTGGGAGGGTCATGTTTTCTGTTGTCTCTATCCAATCAGCGACAAAGTCAGCGAGGATTTGGGATTTAATTGCCGTACGAGGTTTGTACTCAATGTCGAAAGTTGAAAGCTCTATTCCCCATTTTGCGACACAGCCTGTAGCATCGATGTTGTTAATTATGTCTCTCATGGGAGCTATGCTCACCATGGTTATTTGGTGCTCCTGAAAGTAATGTCGTAGCTTCCTAGATGCGAAGAACACACCATAAGCCAACTTTTGATAATGTGGATATCGCTGCTTTGATTCAGTTAGAACTTCACTGAGGTAGTAAGTCGGACGCTACATCGGGTATTCCTGTTTTCCCTCTAGTCTTTCCACCACCGATGACGCTGACGACTCTATTTGTCGCAGCTAGATAGAGCAACATCAGTTCGTGAGGTTCTAGCGCTGCAAGGATAGGAGCGAACGAGAGTAATGCTTTCAGGTCTTGTAGTGTAGCTTCAGATTCATCAGTCCAAACAAATTTTTTAGTCTTTATCAGGAGCTTGTAGTATGGTGCGGCTCTTTCATCGAGCCATCTTACAAACCGACTGACTGCATCAATGCAACTAGTTAGCCTTTGAACATCCTTCAGGCGAGTCGGCCTAGAAATATTTAGTATAGCCTTAATTTTGTCTCGGTTCACCTCTATGCCTCTTTGAGACATGATGAAACCTAACAATTTCCCAGCTGGTATTCCAAAGAAACACTTCTTTGGATTAAGCATTATGTTGTATTTGTGTAGATTGATGAATGTTTCCTCTAAGTCAGAAATCAAGGTTTCCTTCTTTTTGGACATCACAGCTATGTCGTCCACATATGCATGCACATTGTGTCCGATTTGATCGTGGTGGCAACGCTGCATAGTGCGCTAGTACGTAGCTCTTGTGTTCTTGAGACCAAAGGGCATCGTAATGAAACAGAAGGATCCGAAGGGGGTTATGAATGAAGTTTTAACTTTGTCTGATTCGTTCATCCGGATTTGGTGATAATCAGAATATGCATCAAGAAAACATAGGACATTCGAGCCTGCTATAGAGTCGATAACTTGATCAATTCTAGGCAGAGCAAACGGATCTTTGGGAAAAGCCTTGTTCAAGGCGGTATATCAACACACATCCTTAATTTAGTGGTGTCCTTTTTAGGGACCATTACAGGATTGGCCGACCACTCAGTGTGGATGACCTCTTCTATGAATCCGGCTAACTCGAGCCAGGCTAGTTCCTTAGCTATTGTTTTTCGCTTTTCATCGCCAAAATGTTGTAAGGACTATTTGACGGGTTTAGCATTTGGGTGTACATTTAGAGACTGCTCGGCAAGTTTCCTAGGTACTCCGGTCATGTCAAATGGCTGCCATGCGAAGATATCTTGATTGGCTTGGAGGAACTTGACGAGCACACTTTCCTATGTGCTATCTAAACCTACACCTAGCTAAGTCACCTTGGAGGGGTTGTCATCCTTCAACGACGTCGTCTTCGTCTCTTCAGATGCGTTGAACTCCGAAGTCGGATTTGTCACCTCCTTCTTCATCGTGGGCATCTCGGACGGGTCGACGGTCTTCTTGATCTCCTGGTACTCCTGGCGTGCAGTACGACTTCAGCAAAGGCGACATTTCCGTCCTTGCACTCTCGTGCTTTCTTCGGGTCTCCCCTGATGGTGCTCATGCCCTTAGGGCATGAAATTTTCATTTATAAATGTAACACGGACAAGCCATAAAAGCCCAGTAAGCTGGCCGTCCAAAGATAGCATGATATGCGCTCTTGAACGGGACCAGTTCAAAAGAAAGTGCTTCCATCCAGTAGTTCTTTGGAGTTCCGAAAGTAACGTCCAAAGTGATCTCTCCCAGGGAATTTGCTTGTCTTCCTGGGACAACTCTGTGAAAGATCACAGAGCTGTGATTCAGCTGAGTTTCCGAGATCCTCATCCGACGCAGCATTTCGATGTAGGGGATATTGATGCTGCTGCCGCCGTCCATGAGGGTCTTGGAGAAACCATAGCCATCAATAAGTGGATTGACGACTAAAGCGTACTTTCCTCGCTTGTGCAACTTAGGCTGATGATCAGCGCGGTCAAAGGTGATTGTCACTTCCGACCAGTCCAAGAACTAAGGGACAGTCGGAACAGTTGCGTTCAGCTCATGTAAAACTGCTTTCGTGACCTTAGCTGGTTGAAACCGAAGGAAAGTGACATAAGTGTCTTTCTTCGTTGGGAAGTTCTTATTTCCATCTGACTTGGGTTTTGAAGGCTTTGCTTCCTCCATGTCGGAATCTTCCTTGGTCTCTTTTTCTTTTTCGGGATTCTTCTTCCCCTTTCTTTGCTTGGCCATGTAGCCAGCGGATTCGTCTTTCTTGATGTCATCGTTGAAACAACACTCGGAATTTGTGTGGGACGAGCCCCCATTGGCATCTAAGTGATGCACACACGGATTGCTGGCAATGTCGGTCCAAGAGTAGGCTTTGTCAGGTTGCTGGTCTCCTCTACCTTGGACTCTAGATGTCCCACGACCGCGTCTGTGGCCGCCTCCGCGCCCTCCTCATCCTCCAGACCTGAAATTAGCATTGACAACTGTCGTTTCCGCGTTGGGCTTTTATTCCGAGGTGTTCTTGCGCTTCTAAGTTTGTTGCTTCGGCAGTTTTGCTGACTGTGGTACAGCCAGGACGTTCCGTTGTCCTTCTGTGTTATCGTCGGTGTCTGCATATTTGGCCGCCATCTCTCCCAGATCAGTGACCTTGTCGCACTTCAAACAGTGACGTAGTAGACCAATTGGGAGTCCTGCAATGAAAGATTCAATCATAGTTTGATCGTTTACTCCTTCACAGGAGTTCTTGGTGTCGATCCAGCATCCGAGATAATCTCAACAAGTTTCTCTGGCTTTCTGGGTGCAATGCTGTAGGTCTCCTACCATATAGGGCCTCCGATATGTGCCTTTGAAATTTCAAAAGAACGCGCTTTGCATGTCATACCAGTTGTGGGTGGTGTTTTCCAGAAGTTCGTTGAGCCAGGATCATGCGGTCTTCCTCAGCATAAGTGGGAGATACCGGGTCGCGACCAAGCTATTTCCGCCTTTGGCGATGCAGCAAGCCTGGAAAAAATCCTGAAGCCAAGTGTCTGGCTGGTCCACACCGTCGTAGGGTTGGATGTGTCTTGAGATAGCAAATCCTTCCGGGAAGTTTGTTTGTCGAATGCGTGGTCCAAAGCACTTTGGACCCACATAAATATTGTTGGACTCGTAGCACCGTGCCTCTATGTTAGAGTGCCTCGCGTCGCTTGGTCACAGAGAACGATGTATTGGTTGTTCACTGTGGTTGTGGTGCCTTGTAGCCGAACTTCTGCTTCTACCACCACCACCTCCGCCACGACGCCCTCCTTGACCTCCTCAAGAGCCGCTATGATGGATGCTTAGTCGAGAGGGTGGTGCAGGTGGATTGTTTTCGGCGGATTGCCGGCTTCCATCCAGAGCGTCATTATTACGGTTCCAGGGAGGGTCTTGATTACGACGAGCCCCTGCCGGCTTGACTCGACACGGTGTCTGTCGTTTCCCCCATTGTGATGAGGGTCAGTCGGACGGCTTGTATGTCTAGGAGGTGGCATCCTTTGTCGGTCCTCCTCCCGACATCGCTCTTCTTCGTCTTCCTTGCGATTATTTGACTATCGCCGGGGAGGCTGCCTTGGAACCAGTGCCGCAACTGCATCTCGCTCTGTGGCCAGAGCAACATTGCTCCAGTCACGTGCAGCTCTATGCCGTTTCCCTGAAGATCTGGTTCTCAAGTAGTTGTCTTCCCGACGGTCGGGACGGTGATGTTGTTCTGGGTCCCGTCGGGACCTTACGTCATGCCAAGTCAGATCTATGCGACATTGGTCGGACTTGGAGACCAATTTTTTGGTCCCGGATCTCGCGGCCTTCTGCTTCTCCAGACCCTTGGTAAGTATCTTTACACCTAACCAGATTTGATCTGGGTTTGGATTGTTCGCTAGGATATCTCGAGCTGCAGCAGTGTTTTCCACTGGTGTTCCATACACTAGCTCTCCTTTGCTATCCAGTCGAGGTTCTCCCTTGATGGCGTCATCTCCCTCAAAGAGGGTCTTGTGGACTTCTGGATTTTTGTTAGCCCGCAAGGGGTCGTTCCGGGTCTTCTGGTGCTACAGGGAGTTGATGTAATGCGCTTCTTCTCCTCCAAGAGGTTGTTAGCTTCATCCAGGAGTACTTGACAATGCGCTTCTAGGGCTTGGCCCTATCTTCCAGTTCTGTGGGTGGTAGATCTACAACAATAGGGATTAGCGTAGTTAACGCATCTCCGATGAGTTTACAGGCACTAGGGGTAACCACGTTTCCATCCACTAGAGTTTCCTTTGGCTCGTCTGGGATTAGGGATCCATCCGAGTCTTCTCCATATTCTTCGGCAATTACCTCCTCAGCCGTAGGGTCCTTTGCTGGAGTCTTCTTCTTGTTCTTCTTCCTTGCCTTCTTGGCAGCGCCGGTAGCAAAGACAGTTTTGGGTCCGTTTCCTGGAGTCAAGCTCTGATCAGTACTTTCGGACATCTGGACATCGGGATTATCTCTGAGATCCATATCATCCTGCGCTTTGGGAGAGTTTTCTCTGGATCCTTCGTCCATGGCTTCTCCTTCTTCTACGGCTTTGGAGTTGTACTCCTCTTCATACTCCGTGGAGAACTTTCAGAAATCCGCCAACGTTATTGAATTATCTGAGGATGCCGGTAAGTTGGTGTTTGTTCCAATCACCTCCAGCATCGAGTCTTCGTTGTCTCCATCGTCGGCAGAGCCGGATCTGGATCCAACATATCCGACAAAGTGCGATGCGTGCAACCTGAGGTAGTTGCGGCTTTCCTCGTGGGCTTCCTTGAAATGTCTGATGGTCTCAAAAATCTCATCCACGCTGGCGTCATGCAGCATCATACGCCTCAACATGTACCTTAGGAAAGGTTGGTCCATTCTGGCGTTGCTAGAGATGGAACTAGAGTTGTTGTCTTGCTCCTCCTAGATTTCGACCTTGTTGGGAAGATCGATCTGGAATTCGGCCTCGCTAGGGAGATCCACTCTAGATTCAACGTTCACCATAAGATCTACTTCAGGCTCAACTTTCTCCACTCTCTCCATGTTAGGTGCAGGCTGGGTGGGATTGGTATTTTCCGGGATCCGGAACTCTGCCGCCTCCATGGACAAAGTGGACCTAGAAGCTTCTTCTGCCTCTATCATCACCACTTGGGTGGGTGGGGCAGGTTCAACGAAACCAATGTAAACATCGATCTCACCGAAAGACATGATGGTGTAGGTAGTCATGGCCCCCTAGCTGGAATCTAGGTCCTGTCGAGAATGATGAGAGGGACGTCGCTAGCGTAGAGGACGCGGCCGACGACGATTGTCTCGCCAATTCCGATTCTTGTAGATTTCGCTCGGAACGCAGCTCCAAAGCTCACTTACCCCACGGTGGGCGCCAACTATCATCGGATTGAGGACAAGTACGCCATGAGGGGGTCCTCGAGGCATGTGGAAGAGAGGGGTGTGAGACGTACGGTGTTCCTTGACGGTGAGCACACAAGTTTATCTAGGTTCGAATCCGCCGGCTTTGGACGGATCCTACTCATGCTAGCAATTCAGTAATATGGTAGATACGGATATGATTTACAAGGGTTTCGCCTATGCGAGTCGAGATTGTAGACTATTATGGGGTGCCCTAAAGCCTGGTCCCTAGGACAGCTTATATAGATATCCAACCTAGGGTTTACAGGAGAGACCTATCCGGCTACGACTAAGAGTCAGTTATAAAGTATATCTTGAACTACAAGTAACACTATAGGCCTATGTCGGTAAGTCTTCTTGGCCTTCCCGTAGCTAGACTGGACTCCGTCTCTTCTCCCTGACTGGACCGCCCGTGAAGCAAAGCTCTAACCAAAGTGGGCCACCCTGGTCAGTGAGGCACAGTGAGGATACCCGGAAAATATATCCCCAACAATTTACAATAATCCAAATACAAGTAAAATAAATTAAAATACAAGAAAAGATTAATCTTATATCTTATATTTACTAATTGGAGGCACCGTAGGAGCCTCCACGTTTACTCTCACGTGTCAAGGAAAATTGTCCGCCCGATCTTCCTGTGAGTTAACTGCAGACGTTAGATAATTTTACCCTTACCAGGCCTCACGTCCTTCCGAGAAAAAACTAGGTCTTCTCTCCTTCCTCTTATGCCGCCATGCGCTTAAACCTAGCGATCAGTCCGCCATCTCATCGCCGTCTCATCTACCTCACTGCCGTTTCATCTGCCCTTGAAGGCTGTCGCCGGACGCCGGACACAGGTCACCGGACGACACCAGATGGAGGCCGGCCCAGGTTTTGGCGCGCCCATCTGCAGCTCCTCGATGCTCCATCTCTACTTGCACCATGTCCAGCACTGCCTGGCACCACCGTTTGACAAGAAACCTTCATGCGCTCCATCCTCTCAGACACCAATCCACGACTAAAGGTAGGCTTGTGAACTTTGTCGTGTCTTCCTCCGTATCTCTCAATTTGTTGTATCACATGTCATGGGCGTGTACTGTAGATTAGTATACCTTCCACGTGTTTGATAAAATTCCCAGCCGCATAAGTTTAACCCTGTATGTTTTGTAGCAATGCCATGATTGCCAGTCGTTTGTCCAGAGGTGATTTGGTCTTAATTTTCTTATGCTTTTATACTTATATAAAAAAAGTAGCACTTCAGATTTTAATTACACATGTTTCTCCTTTGAAAGTTGAGCGTCGTCTTCATGCATATGCTATGGATTGTTCTACTCTTCTGAGTTCATTAGTGATCTGTTTGAATTGAATCTAGGAAGCCTCTAAGGAATCAAATTATCTTCATTTTGATACATTACTACTCAGGGTCTGATGGTAAGTGTCATTAGCAAGCTAGAGCGATACCTAGGAGCCGGACCTAGACCTCGCCTTGAACAACTTAGACGAGGACGAGATTGAGACCATGATGCGCTTTGTCCATCCAACATCAGTCTATTCTCTGCCCATTTCCAATCATTCCACTTTCATCTGCATCTTCGTTATTTCTATCCACCGGGCAATGCTCTGTGTACTCAATGAAATTTCTGACACAACCCAGATTTTGTAAAAAGGAAATAAATTGGCTCAACCTGTGAAACAAAATACAGTCGTAGCAGAGATAAGGTAAATATTTGGATTTTTATGCGAAGTCAAGAAAGTATGGATGTACCTAGAGTAAGTATTGCTTACCATCCTATAGTTTAATTTTTCTAACTATGCACACAGATAAATTTCCACAAGATGATGAAAAGAATTTCTTGCTTATATGCTCTGTATGGATAGGTATGCTGTAGATCTTATATAATAATTTTGCAATACTGATATATGATCAAAAGCTTTTAATCAGTGCTCTAGCAGAATTGTGCTCATTTTTATTATTGTTGCCACTAACTATCTTTCTCCTTCCATATAAGGAGTTTAAATTTGTTTCTTTTGCTAGCTGTTGTTGAATTCAGGATATACATTGATTCTTCATCTCTTTTCTTCCATTGTTCGAAGCAAGAATATAATGATGAAAAGAAATTTCATGTAGCTGAAAATACAAGAGGACGTCGGTTTTTTTATATACAACTGGGATAGGTGTAGGCTCATAATAGCTAGGACAAAAAATGTCAAAACAATTCATTATATTTGTCACCAGCGGATCGGTTTGTAAGCAAGCCCAAGCGCCACTTCCTCCTCCACCTCGCGAGTTTCCTCAATATGATGTCCGAAACTTCCATACTGCAACAAGCATAAAAGGTCACGATCAACTCCTTTCTCTCTCCATTCCCCTCCTCCAACAGTAGAATTTCCTGATCCAAGTTCTAATAGCTGCTGCAATTCCAAACCCCCTTTTAGGATAATCAATTGAACATTCTCATGGTGTATCACGGAAGTTTGAGGAAATCAGGCGGACTGCCATCATCAAGGCTCATGTGCAAGAACTATGACACCCGGGTACCGGGTGGCAAACCGATTCATCTCCTTGTTGTTTATGTTCATTAGTTTTCAGTCTACTCCCACTTCCCAGTAGAGTAGTCGTGTATCCTTCACCTTCCTGCTCTATTCTTATGCCCAATAAACTCATCTCGAAATCTACCACCAATTCCTGTAAAGTTCAAACACTAGCAAACCAGTTAACTTTGATATTTGTACGCTTAACTGCAGATGTTTCTCCGTCAGACCACATGGTGAAAAGAATCAGTTGTGATTTCATCCGTACATGATTTGTTTGTCATATATTGTTTGTTCTGAGTACTCTGAATATCCCATTATACATCTGCATGGTATATCTCTGGCTAGACTTTAACTTCCATGTACCAAGTTTGTAGATTTCTATTATTATTTCCAATACAGTGTAGTATTGTTTTCAAGATCTGATAGTTAGAATCTATAATTGTTGCCCATGCGAAATTTAAGCTATTGGAGCTGTACACATTTTATGTTGTTTCTTTTCTCCATACTAGAAATCTCTTAGTATCTCCATGATATATGTCCAAATATTCATAGCGAAGGTATAATTTCTTAAAGTATTTTATGTTCTACTTAGGAAGCTCAAAGATTTTAAAATATGTTTAATAGAATGTATGATGTCTTCTTTTTTGATCTGTAAGTCACATTTTAAAACTGTCAACCATGCTAGGCTAGATGCAAAGTGCTTGGAGTTATTGTGCGGGCCTTTGTTAGATGATTCCTATGAAAAGAGGCGCATAATCGATTCCGGATTTAAGGTGCCGACTTCCTTTCTTAAGCCAATGCACACGTGACAGCTGCGCGAGCTCAAGGGCTTTCCCTTTCCTACTCCGACCATGCATCAACAACAGCTACTTGCCTGTTTACATTCTGTTCTCCTTGAGTCGCAACTCATCCTTGCCGTCCTCATGCGCCGCACTCGCCGTGTGAAGCGCCTACTCATTGATTGATAAGAGAGGGGACCCCAGGCACATGGAATGGAATTGAATTGATGGAAGCTCAGGATTTGCTTCCTAATATGCCACTTTAGGAGTTTTCTTTTCCGTAAGCCAGTCGATAAAAACACTCGAGATTGATGACATGTAAAAATATTAAATATCACATGAAATTTTCCTAGATCTATCACAGTGTATGTTTACGATGTTCTCATAATTTCTGGAATGGGTTGTGTAAATTGATAAGTTTTCAACATACTTTTAGTTAGAATTTCTTTTCACCAAAGTAGTAGATTTATGGATTCCGTTGTGTTTTCCTACATGACAATGTTTACCAATCAATCAACTGGTAAGAAAACCTTGGCATGCACAAAAGGTAGAAGTTTCACGTACAGCTGAATGTCGACAGGTCTATGTTCTAATACATAAATATCCAAATTTTCTGCTTCTGAACATTTTGATTTCTGTGCAATTAGTTACATAATGTATACAAGGTGTTTTCATCAACTTGAGTCTGTTTATAATCACTAGTAGAAAATGGGCCTTTGGGGGCCACTAGTCCCGGCCGTGGCTGGGGCCAGGACTAATGGTCCGAACTAGACGACCCGAGGAGGCCGAGGTATTTTGTCTCGGCCCGTAAGGGACCATTATTCCTGGTTTGAGATACAAACCAGGACTAATGGGTCTGGGCACGCGCGCGTGCTCTAGCAGAACCATTAGTCCCGTGTGTATCTCAAACCGGGACTAATGGTCTGGCCCTATATATATGCACCCATCCCTCCACTCTCTTCCGTTTTTTTCTATGTAAGGTGGGTATAACTTTGTGCTAATTTTTTTTCTTCATATGCACTAGAGGTGTTCGGTGAAATGCCTGTTAGAGGGATGTCACTTGAGTTCACACAAGACAAAACATGATATGAGGTGCCAGAGCCACACTTAAGTTTTCTCATCTTTGTTTCCAAATGTCCTAAAAGGTTAGCCACTATTTTCTCGTTTAGACCGCGCGGTACTAATTTGAGCATCGTCATTGCGTTTGATATATATGCATGGTTGTATGATGCATATGAGCCATCCATGGATGTACAGTGACCGACGCTCTAACGCTTACAGAGTAGGCGTGCGTTCTTTTCGCCTTGTGGCCAAGAAGAACAAGCGGCGGGATGGTTTTATGTGTTGTCTATGTGTTGAATGTCGAAATGAGTAGGCTCAAACTTCCTCAAGAGTCATTCAGAGTCACCTGCTTCGGTCCGGTTTCATGTCCGGCTATAATGTTTGGATCAAGCACGGAGAAAGAGGGGTTATGATGGAAGACGACGATGAAGAAGAGAACAATGATGACAACTACCGATCTATGTTCCCTGAATACGCTAATACCGCAATGGAAGACAATGAAGAAGAAGGGATGAAGAACGGGAACCAGATGAGCCTGCTGATGATCTTGGTCGGGTCATTTCTGATGCAAAGCGAGACTGTGACACAGAAAAGGAGAGGTTGCAGTTCGAGAAGATGTTACAGGACCACAACAAATTATTGTACCCAACTTGTGAAGATGGCCAGAAGAAGCTGGATAGCACACACTAGAATTGCTGAAGTGGAAGGCAGAGACCGGTGTGACTGACTCGGGATTTGAAAAGTTGCTGGTAATAATGAAGAAGCTGCTTCCAAGAAATAACGAATTGCCCTCCAGTACGTACGAAGCAAAGAAGGTTGTCTGCCCTCTAGGATTAGACGTGCAGAAGATACATGCATGCCCTAATGACTGCATCCTCTACCACGGTGAGAAGTACGAGAATATGGATAAATGCTCGGTCTGCACTGCATTGCGGTATAAGATCATAAAAGATGACCCTGGCGATGTTGAGGGCGACCACCCAGGAAGAGGGTTCCTGCCAAGGTGATGTGGTATGCTCCTATAATACCACGGTTGAAATGTTTGTTCAGAAACAAAGCATGCAAAGTTGTTGCGATGGCACATGGAAGACCATAAGAAAGACGGGAAGTTGAGGCACCCTGCTGATGGTCGGCAGTGGAGAAAAATCGAGAGGGACTTCCCAGAATTTGTTGGTGATGCAAGGAACTTATGGTTTGGTCTAAGTACCGATGGCATGAATCCTTTTGGGGAGCAGAACTGCAGTCACAGCACCTGGCTCATAACTCGATGTATCTACAACCTTCCTCCTTGGTTGTGCATGAAGCGAAAGTTCATTATGATGCCAGTGCTCATCCAAGGCCTGAAGCAACCCGGCAACGACATTGATGTGTACCTAAGACCATTAGTTGCTGAACTTTTATAGTTGTGGGCCAAATCAGGTGTACGTGTGTGGGATGAGCACAAACAACAGGAATTTGACCTACAAGCGTTGGTGTTCGTAACCATCAATGATTGTCCTGCTCTTAGTGACATTTTAGGACAGACGAACAAAGGATACAATGCATGCACGCACTGTTTAGATGAGACTGAAAGTATATATCTAGATAAATGTAGGAAGAATGTGTATCCGTAAAATCGTCGTTTTCTTCCGCCAAGTCATCACTTAAGGAAGAAAGGCAAGCATTTCAATGGCAAGGGAGAAGCCCGGATGAAGCCTGTCCCCTGTATTGGTGCTGATGTATTTGGTATGGTCAAGGATTTGGATGTAATCTTTGGAAAGGGTCCTGGAGGACAACCTGTTCCGAAAGACGCCGACGGACACACACCCATGTGGAAGAAGAAATCTATATTTTGGGAGCTACCTTATTGTAAAGTGCACGAGGTCCGCTCTGCAATCAACGTGATGCACCTGACGAAGAATCTTTGCGTGAATATTCTAGGCTTCCTGGGCTTGTATGGGAAGTCAAAAGATACCCAGGCAGCATGGGACGACCAGCAACATCATAAAGGATGAGACTGCAATCATCCAGGGCAGTTTCAAGGGCTTCCAGCTATGCTCTTACCAAAGAAAAGAGAAGGAAATCTTTTTTGAAGTCATTTTTAGTATCAAGGTCCCGTCTGGCTTCTCGTCGAATATAAAGGTAATAGTAAATATGAAAGAGAAAAAAATCAAAACCTAAAGTCTCATGACTGCCACGTGCTTATGACGCAATTGCTTCCGGTTGCATTGAGGGGAATTCTAACAGAAAATGTTCGACTAGCCATTGTGAAGGTATGTGCATTCCTCAATGCAATTTTTTAGAAGGTAATCGATCAAGAAAGTCTATCAGGGTTACAGATTCATGTGGTCTAATATCTGGTCAGCTTCGAGTTGTTGTTCCCGCCATCCTTCTTCAATATTATGACGCACCTCCTAGTTCACCTAGTCGAAGAGATTAGAATTCTCGGTCCTGTGTTTCTACATAATATGTTCCCCTTCGAGAGGTTCATGAGAGTCTTAAAGAAATATGTTCATAACCGTGCTAGGCCAGAAGGAAGCATCTCCAAGGGCTATGGAATAGAGGAGGTCATTGAGTTTTGTGTTGACTTTCTTCCTGACCTTAAGCCGATTGGTGTTCCTGAATCTCGGTATGAGGGGAGGCTGACTGGAAAAGGCACACTAGGAAGGAAATCAATGGTATGTAGGGACGGGAATTCTTTCACTCAAGCACACTACACAGTTCTGCACAATTCCACCATGGTGGCTCCGTATATCGAGAAACACAAGAATATTCTACGCTCCGAAAACCCGGGAAAGCCTGACTCCTTGATTAAAGGGGAACACGAGAAGAATTTCGGCAGTTGGTTGCAGACACATCTCATGAATAACACCACTGTTGGAGATCAGTTGTACTTGTTGGCCAGGTTACCATCTTCGACTATATGTACTTTCCAAGGGTACGAGATAAATGGGAATACATTTTACACGATGGCCCAAGATAAAAAGAGCACCAACCAAAACAGTGGTGTCCACTTTGATGCAACAGATGAAAATGGGCAGAAGGACACATATTATGGGTACATAGAGGAGATATGGGAACTTGACTATGGATCTACTTTTAAGGTCCCTTTGTTTCGGTGCAAATGGGTCAAGCTGACAGGAGGAGGGGTACATGTAGACCAAAAGTACGGCATGACAACAATGGATCTCAACAATCTTGCGTACATGGATGAACCATTCGTCCTAGCCAACAATGTGGCTCAGGTTTTCTATATGAAGGACATGTCTACCAAACCGAGAAAAAGGAAAGATAAGCAAAAGAATACAGAATATGATGAGCCAAAGCGCCAAATAGTTCTTTCAGGGAAAAGAAACATCGTGGGAGTGGATGACAAGACAGACATGTCAGAAGATTACAATAAGTTTCATGAAATTCCGCCATTCAAAGTGAAAACTGACCCAAGCATCCTGTTAAATGATGAAGATTCTCCATGGCTACGGTGCAGAAGAAAACCACAACACTAGATGTTGGTGATGTGTAATAATGTATTAATTAAACTTTTATTTGAGACATAAATCTATGTAATGTATTAAACCTTTTATTTGAGACATAAATCTAGGGAATGTGTGGATGTGTGGTGTTTCGCCGGAGGAAGACCACTGGAGCGTCGGCCCCATGTGTAGGCCCCAGGAGTGACCCCTTTCCCGGACATGCGTTAACACTTAGTGAAATCCTGGATCTGTATGTAGAAACTCCCGCCGCGGAACAACCGGGGCCTAGAATGTGGCAAAGTTGGCCCAACATTTGCTCTCCATGTACATATTTCCTAAACAAACCAAAACAAATAGAAAGGTCCACCGCGCTACCCTCGTACGAAGAAAGCTATAGGGGTAGACGATCCAGGGCCCCCGGTCTAGGGTTTCGCCGGAGGAAGACCACCGGAGCGTCGGAATCACATGAAAAAACTTGCATGTGCCCCTAGGATATGTGTGTGAGAGTGGTGCAAGATTGGTAGATGCCATGTGTAGGCCCCAGGTGAGACCCCCTTCCCGGACATGCGTTAACACTTAGTGAAATCCTGGATCTGTACATGGAAACTCCCGCCGCGGGACAACCGGGGCCTAGAATGTGGCAAAGTTGGCCCAACATTTTCTCTCCATGTACATATGTCCTAAACAAACCAAAACAAATAGAAAGGTCCACCGCGCTACCCTCGTACGGAGAAAGCTATAGGGGTAGACGATCTGGGGCCCCCGGTTTAGGGTTTCGCCGGAGGAAGACCAGCGGAGCATTGGAATCACATGAAAATGGCAAAATGGTTCATAGTTTGACTAGTTAGAATAATTATTTTATAAAACAGAAAATGGATTTGAATCGATTATTCAAATTCAAGTATTTTTATGTTAAAAATTTAGTGAGATTCAAAAATATGCAAAATATAATAGTTAATGCATTTTTAAATTGAAAATGGCAAAATAGTTATTAGTTTCACTATTTAGAATAATTATTTTATAAAATATAAAATAGATTTGGATTACTTATTCAAATTCAAGAACTTTTCATGTTGAAAATTTTCTCAAATTCATAAGTATGCAAAAACTGTATAATTCAAATGTTTAAATAATATGCTAATTGAATTTTTTTTAAACAAAGCGCTACTGGGTGAAAAATTAAAAAGACCTTTAGTCCCGACGTACACACCGGGACTAAAGGTGCATTGGCAACCTTTAGTGCAAACAACTTTGGCGTCTTAGTCTTGACTGGGTGGCCACCGATTGAAAGTGGACCTTTAGTCCCCCTTTAGTCCCGGTGCGTTATACGGACTGGGACTAAAGGTCCCCCACCTATATATTGGCGCGCCCCTTCTTCTTCCAAATCACCACTCGAGGACGCACGCACGCAGAGCACCACGCGAGGACGACGAAGGAGATGCCGGCAGGCTGCCCGATCTCTCCGGCCGCCACCACCCCAACCGGCGCGCCCACTCCAGCCGCCACCACCCCCAACCGCCGCCCCCACCCTGGCCACAAGGCTACTGCCAGGTACCGCCTCCCTTCCCCGTCACGCTGGCGGCGCGACAGACGTGCCGACGCCGATGCACGCAAGCACGGGCCACTGTGGGCGAGCAGGCTAGGCCGGCGACAACTGCACGCAAGGCGAGTGATGGCGGGCGGCGCCCCCGGCCAGTTCTCTAGTTATTTTTTTATTTTTTTATTTTGTAGTGTATATAGTTGTAATATTATTTAGTAGTGTAATAGTAGTGTAATATTATATAGTAGTGTAATATTATTATAGTATATAGTAGTGTAATACTCCCTCTGTTTCAAATTACTCCGCGCGCACGCTTACCTAGGTGGACTAGTACTCTCTTATTTTTCATCCAAAAAAAATTCTGGATTTTTGGTATACGTAGTACACATTTCATACTATCTATTTCAAAAATCTCAAGATTTTTTTGAATGAAAAATGAGGGAGTAATAGCCCACCTACATAAGCATGCCGGCGGAGTAATTTGAAACAAAGGGAGTATTATTTAGTAGTGTTGTATTATAGTATATATATAGTAGTGTAATATTATTTAGGAGTGTAATATTATATATATAGTAGTATATTGCATATATAGTAGTATATTGTATGGCATATATTATAGTAGTATATATAGTAGTATATTGCATATATAGTAGTATATTGTATGGCATATATTATAGTAGTATATATAGTAGTATATTGCATTATAGTATAGTAGTATATTGTAATATTATAGTATATATATAGTAGGATATTGCATATATTGATGAATATTATATATAGTAGTATATTGCATATATAGTAGTGCCAAATAAAGATAAGGTGAACATGGCGGCAAAACTTGCAGCTTGTTTTTTCTTGCCTTTTATTCATCAAGCAAACGATATGTGTCTGAGTCCACAATCCCTATCGCAAAAACCAGCTAGTAACGATCCCTAAAAATAGCTGAAGAAATAACTACCCTAAGTCCGGTAGTGCTCGCGGGTACCCCGGACTTAGGGTTAGGGTGGTAGTGCTTGCGGGCCCCCGGACTTAGGGTTAGGGTGGCAGTGCTCGTGGGCCCTGGACTTAGGGTTAGGGTGGTGGTGCTCGCGGGCCCCGAACTTAGGGTTAGGGTGGTGGTGCTCACGGCCCCCGAACTGAGGGTTAGGGTGGTAGTGCTCGCGGGCCCCGGACTTAGGGTTAGGGTGGTAGTGCTCGCGGGTCCCCGGACTTAGGGTTAGGGTGGCAGTGCTCGCGGGCCCCCGGACTTAGGTTTAGGGTGGCAGTGCTCGCGGGCCCCCAGACTTAGGGTTAGGATGGCAGTGCTCGCGGGCCCCCGGACTTAGGGTTAGGGTGGCAATGCTCGCGGGCCCCCGGACTTAGGGTTAGAATGGCAGTGCTCGTGGGCCCCCGGACTTAGAGTTAGGGTGGTAGTGCTCGTGGGTCCCCAGACTTTTTGTATATAGGAAATATATTTTTGTATATAGGAAATATTTGTATATAGGTAATATTTGTATATAGGAAATAATATTGTGTGCATCTCGCATTTTGCAGAAACTATGGATCCACCTAGTCCAATGCGCAGAGACCTAGCACAAGAAGAAATTCTTGAGGATATGATCAACGACGCCCATGTTGATCCACCCGAATCTCCGTCGATGTATCTGAACCCCTCCGGTGAGGGTGAGGAGGTCGACCGAAATGATCAGGGAGAAGCTGACGGCTCCGTTGATGGAGAAGCCGACGGCCTCGGTGGAACCTTAACAAAGTCTGGCGAGGTATATATATGAAGTCCGGTGATTAGTAGATGCATTAATTGAGTTGTATATATATAAATTGACGGATGTTTCTTCTCTTAGGCCTCCACATCGAGCAAAAAATATTCCAAACAAGGCTCGGCCAAAAAGTTGGACGGCTCTACGCGTTATACAATTACGGTGGTATCACCACGGGGTGAACTGTTGGAACCCGAAAAGGATAAAAGTGTATTTGTACAACAATGCGGAGTTATGGTTAGGGATCGCGTCCCGATCACCGTTCAAGAGTGGAATAAGACAAAAGGGGCGGAAGAGGGTGAGTATGTCGCCGACAGGTACAAAGAGGGTCTTTGGAATGAACTCATGACACATTTCACCCTGCCAGAATGTGAGGATGATGCCGACACAGCTGCATTGAGGAAGAAAGTCAAGCAGTGGACTCTTACGAAGATGGCCGAACTATTCAAGAACTGGAAGAAAGCATTATGGCAAAAGTATCAGAAGACGAAGATTCCTCCAAAATTCGAATGCGATCTAACGAAGCAGTAGGCTAACTGGGATGCATTTGTGAAGTACAAGGAGTCAGAACCTGCTATGGAAAAGTCGGAAAAAAACAAGAAAAATGTCCCGATGAAGAAATATCACCATCACCTGGGGCCAGGGGGCTATGCGACTGCCATGCCAAAGTGGGATGCTAAAGAGAGTGAGCTGCTTGCTAAAGGGATCACTCTAGAACCAATACGCAGAGAATGGGATCTGAGGGCAAGAAATTGGTTCCTTGGGCATGGGAGTGAGTATGACGAAAAAACAGGGGACCTTATTTGCAGTGATGGAATTAGGATGCCCCGGGAGACATGGAAGAGAGTGGTTAAGGAAATTAAAGAGGGGACAACAAAGTTTTGTCCCGATAGAGAGAATGACTTGCTGACAAAGGCCTCGGGAATAAAGAACGCGGAGGACGAGTACGAGGCCTTGGCACTAGTTATACTTGGGAGATGGGGTTTCCCAAAGACAGAGATACTTATAGGAGCCGAGAGAGAGAAAAGAGGCGACGACAGGAGGAGGATGGAGACAGGTTCACCGAGTTGATAGGAACACTTCGAATGCATCAGCAACAGATTGACGAACTTCGAGGAGTAGCGCGCCTGCAAGATCCTGCACTCGATATTACCGCCATTCCATCTCAACGGAGAAGCAGCATGGCTGAATCGGAGGTCCCGTCTGTCGATGCACGGATGGTAGATGGTGGTCCCGGCTACCCCGTTGATGGAATCAAGGAGCAGGCATCTTGTGAGCTCCATCAGAAGGTGAAGAACCTATCCATCAAGGTGGCGGTCGGATGTGCTTTACCTTGTCCACCTGACGCACGCTGGCATGGCCGTGAGATTCCAGCTGGTTATGCTAAAGTTAGGGTGGATGAAATCGCAACGGGGTGGGACTCAATGGAGCTTGACATCCCTGGACCTGAAGGTGAGAGGACACTCGGAGAAGTATTGGGTGGCATCATTCTATGGGACAAGAACAACATCAAGCTTCCAGGCTCAGCGCCAAGGCCAACACCGCCTCCGAGTCGTCGCATGTCACCTTCACCTCCATCACCTCCAAGAAGCCCACCCCATGACTACGACCACCACAGCGCGAGTCCATCTCAATCTCCGCCGCAGGGTCAGCCACCTTCGCCGCCCGCTAAGGACAAAAATTGGAAGCATGCTCCGTCGATAAGGACTAAACGATGCAGCAGCCCAAAATAACAAATGTCGCCCCTCCCAAGAGTACCTCATAAGAATATTCCCATCAGACCTTACGATCGTACTGACGAGGAAAACGACATGATCGTAAAGGCCGAATGTGTTGCGCAGCTTCAAAAGAAGAAACCCGAGCCCGCCTCGGTATACACCGAGAAGCAAAAAGCGTATGCACTTTCTTTTCTGAACACAAAATCGCAATATGACTTGCACCATAAGCCAGATGACTATCGATGCGCACTTCAGAAGGAAGTGAAGAAGAGCAAATCAAGAAGTGCAAGCGGGAGCAAATCATCAAGTCAAAGTGCAACCGGGAAAAGAAAGGACGTCCCCCAGCTCGGGGAACAGGCCAAAAAATCGACCCCACCCCTCAAGGTGGTATCCCATGACATTCCCCAGCAGAATATGGAAGAAGCTGTGAAGATTGCGGCCTCTATGAATGTGATTGTTGAGGAATTTCTAGGTCCCAAGGATGACAAGTTACCCAAGGCTCAAGTAGTCCCTACATATGTCCCAGGGAAGCCTCTGGTCAGATTTAGTTCCAACAACTACCAACAGAAATGCAGAGTTTACATAACTGGTACTTGAAAGCCGTAAAGCAGGACAGAATAATGATCGTGGCAAAAGTCCCACATGACTACTACTTCCGAGAAGAAGAGGTCCATGTTGAGTTTCTAGAACTCTTCCAGTTATACGCTTTCGACGCCCTCGACAAATCTATCATGAGTTGCTATTGTCTGTAAGTTGTTGAATTCATTGTCTATATATAAGTTGTTCATTTTTTCAGTTGTTCAGTTCATTGCATGTAATTATCCTAATTATATCCTTTTGTACTCTATTATTATGCAGAATGAAGATCATGGAATGCAAAAGAAGGTCAATCTTTAGCGTTGGGTTCATTGACCCAGATAAAATACATGTAAAGACGCTAACGACAAAACCCGAGGAGACGCAGGAAAATCTTCTAAGGTTTCTAACGGAGCAAAAAATTTGTGACCACATATTGTTTCCTTAAAATTTCACGTGAGGGTCTTACTCTGTTGTACACATTCACTTTTGCTTACCAGATGTTAAGTGTAATTGATGAGTTACTGATGTATATATAAACGTGTGCAGTTTTCACTGGATTCTACTAGACATTCAACTTAATAAGGGAAGAGTTGAAGTCATGGACCCATTAAAGAGACCCCTAGAATTGTTTAGGGACATGCAGGACATGCTCCAGAGGTAATTTTCACGCTACATCGGTCCCTTTCGTTGATTTCCTGAGATATCACGTAATAAATAACTCATTCATTTTCTTTACCGAGCAGGGTTTGGAACCAGTTCAAGAGTGCGGTTATGGGTGACTTTAGTGAGAAGCTGACGTTTAAGCCGGTATCGGTAAGTAGTACACGCATCTCTTTACTTCTAGTTTCAATACAATTATGATGCTAGATTATTATTTTGATTGAATTCTATTCTCGTAAAGTGCGCGAGGCAGCCACCGAAGACGAATCTATGTGGATTCTACGTTTGCGAGTTCATTCGCACGTTTACCAGTGAGCTGAATGATTATAGAGTCGATGTAAGCAATACATTCACAACATTATTTTATTACCGTCACTTTTTGTTATCATGATTGATATTCATATTGATCTCCTTTTCTTATATAGTTCGAGAAAATGCGAGATCAGCTCCTACCAGAGCAACACGTAGTAGCAATTGCTGAAGAACTGGCAGGATTCTTGATGAACGAGATGATAGATGACGCCAGAGAATTTAGTGTGAATAGGCGTCGATGATCCCCGACCGTGTAATTGAATAGACGGGCTCTAGTCCCGATAATTGTGATCTCCATGTGTAACTATCATGTATATATTTGTATGTTCGATCTTAATAGAAGTTATCTTATGTATGCACGAACATGTACGGTATGTGGTAGCGTAG
Source organism: Avena insularis (assembly GCA_023614405.1). Classification (NCBI taxonomy): domain Eukaryota; kingdom Viridiplantae; phylum Streptophyta; class Magnoliopsida; order Poales; family Poaceae; genus Avena; species Avena insularis. The sequence goes on from CM042696.1 coordinate 240,943,854, forward strand.
AAAACTATTTTGAAATGAAAAAAAAGGATACAAATTGAATTCTCTGCCGCGACAGAGAAAGTGCCTAAAATTCTGCCACGACAGAGAACCATTTGTCTCGGTTCGTAATACGAACCGGGAATAATAGAGGGCACCCCGCGCCCGCAGAGACGGCCACGTGGATTCCCATTGGTCCCGGCTGGTAAGCAGGCCGGGACTAGTGGGTGGGCCTTTAGTCTCGCCTCTCTAGTCCCGGTACCACAACCGGGACTAAAGGCTCTTACGGGCCGGGACTAAAGGCCCGTTCTCCACTAGTGAATCAGCAAGAAAGCTACCGTGTTTGCGCAGATGTTGTGTTAAATGACCGAGACAAATCAGTGCTTATTTGGCAATAGTTCTAACTACTACGGATCATTGCTCCATCACGCTTTAGTTGTCTTATGTTTTCATATATTACAAGAAGAAACATAAGCCTGTAATATAATTCATTATTGATTATTTGACAATATAACTTTCGAAAGAATCCATGTATGATGGAGGCAATAAGAAATGACAAGTTGGATAAATATCAACTGATATCCTCCTTTCATGTAGCCGCGCATGATATTTGATTCAGTCTCTTTTTCATCTCCTTGGGTAGCAGTATCTCATGAATTTCTACCATTTCCGAAAAGAACCATATTTTGATGTTACATATTGTTCATTATATTCTTTGTACATATCTGTGACTCCTCGTTTGGTACCTAGAAGTTCCTGTTAGTTAAACAATAAACACATATTCAGAAGTGATAATTACCTTATTTTGTGGAAGTGTGAAAACCAGTTAACATGACGCATGTAAATGTAAACTTAATGTAACTATGCATTAGATGCATAGGATCATCTATATGTTTCATATTTACTTTTGTTGGACATATGATGCTCCTTTAGTACTACATGATTCAAAAAAATGTACTGTTCAATTTGTATTTGCAGAAATATTTACTCCCTCCGATACATATTATTGTTCTCAACTTTGTCTAGATACAAATGCATCTATACTAAATACTTAACTAGATATGTATGAATCTAGATAAAGTTGAGAACAATAATATAGACCAGAGGGAGTAATATTGTTCTCTTTTGATTTCAGGCCATAGAAGCAGATGAAAGAGCTATGTAGTACCCCAGTTTTTCCTTCTCCCAGCTTCAAACCAATTCTATATGTGTCAATTCAAGGAAAAATATCAGCATATATATACATGCTATTCTAAGTGTATCAGTTCTTCCACTTGACCATGTACAAGAAGAATCACTATGATAACGACTCTAATAAAGTGTTTTGGTATGATTAGCTTATATAAACTCCATAATGAAAAACAACCTCAATAGTACAGTTTGTTTTGTGCTAGAGATTACCAACTACAAAGGAAAAATGTTACTTATTGATAATAGTAATGTTGACAAAGAATATCCTCCCCATTTTTATAATTTTAAATTTTTTATACATACAAAAAGTATAGCATTATGTTTTTTTGAAACAGCACACGTGCGGATGCACGGGTTGATGACTAGTTTTATTAATTAAACACAAGTATTACAATATCAATAAAGAAAAAGAATAATAATAATAAGGAGAAATAATATATTACAATGCTTTTACATTATTCTCAAACAGAAAAGAAGACTACAAAATGAATAAAAGAGAAATCCTAAACTAAATATTTATTACCTTCCATTTTTTGATTCTTCATTCCTGCAAATAGAAACAAATGAAACAAAGATAGCAAAACTGAAATATGGTTAGAGTTAGTTTTACTCTCAGACTTTCAATGTGTTGCATTGCTAATTTCACCATCGAGTATCTGATTAGGGCCAAATATAGTAATCTATTCTTATCGGGACATTTTGCCTCAGCCTTAGCATCACTGGCTTTGGGGAGAGTTTCACCATTTAGAGCTCCAACTGCCACAAAAGAGGGAATAGTAAAAACCAGGAAATCACTTGTCACTTGAGCCATCCATAACAGATATTTTCACAGCCATTGAAACTTCAACATATAGGTCCCACAGGTAAGCAGCTCACTCAACACATCCAAACATGTGTGTTGTCAACATAACAAGGTCTGTATAAGGAGGAAATAAGCCTAGCTGTAGCATCACTCCTCTCTCCACACAGCCAATAAACCATTTCACAGCCACCTCAGTTCACCATAAGATTACCCATCTAGATCACCACTCCACCCTAGCACTCTGGTTGCTTAGGGAAGCCATCCAGGAGCTTGGAGGAGACGAGATTCACCATTTCATCTCCAAATCCATACATTCCACCACACTAAACCAACCCAGTCAATAGTTCGGCATGGTAACCTGAAGGAGATTAAGGGCAAGCAGCACTAGGAAGATCAGGATAGACATGAGATCAAGCCAACATCAAATCAGGCAAAGAAGGAGAAAGTCAGGCATCAGCCAAGAGGAGCTGGAGCTAGGAGTGAGAGGCTATAAGATCAAGTTACAAAAGATGATTTAAAGTAACATCAAAACAACTACAAGATCATCACTAGCATCTAGTACAAGCATATTTGTCTACTCAGCAACCACAGATTAACCATTAAATAAATTCCTTAGCATCTATTCTTATCAGGCTTATTACGGATATATTTTGGTTAAGAAATGCTCTCAAATATACATACAAGTGGTATGCTAGTATCATCACAGAGCTTTTGTTTCTAGACACAAAGAGTTTTATATGTTCTTATTTTAGAAAGTATTTGACCTCAGACTTTGCATCATTGGCCTAGGACTATTTCTTAAAAGTAGCAGATCATGTTACCTAGCTACTTATATGCACACTCTAGGTACGGAGGCACCAAAGAAGCCGCCAGGATAACAGATTCCACTGATAATAAGGAAATCCATTTTGCAATACATCCACTTAATTAAATCATTTTCCTAGTGTTGTGCACTAGGAATCATTTCAAATAAGGCCACTTTTAAATTATCAGCTAGCACAACTTCACAGCCACTCCAAAGGAGCAACAAATCTTGTTGTTTGAACCCACTACTGTGCACACTCTAGCATGGGATGCACCACAGAAGTAAGGCCAATTAATAGAAATCATTAAGAAGTGTTCCCAACAGTATTAGCCATCAAACCACATATTTCTGTACCTTCTACAAGCCATCACAAATAAGCTTCAAATCATTTTCCTAAGTAAAACTTAAGACTAGGAATCTTTGAAAATATTATTATTCTGTCACAAGAGAACCTATTTGTTGTTCACTCCAAACTAATTATAGTAATCAATGCCTTCAAATCATCTTCTTAGTAATATAACTAAGAATCATGTTAGATCAGGGTGTTGTTAGGATGACAGTATATGGAGGGCATCATAATATGATCCTCAGTAGGGCAATCTGCAAGGTTGGATTCAAAATCTTTTCACAGAGCTATTCCCAGCCAAACCAAGTATGTTGTGCGACAGAAACATGCAATTAATCCATGGTAACCTGCCAGTGATGCATAAGCCACAAGTAGATCATATAATAAGTGACTTGTAAGAATGTAATAGTATTCCAACCTATAGATTTAGTACAATTGCTGAGAGGAATAAATTCTCCAACTTGAGGTATTAACACCAGTTAAACCAATTTCCATATGACCATGCTTTAGCTCACCATCAATATATTCAGAATATAACAAGTATTTAGCTAGGGTGTTACCCCAGAACAGCAAGCTACACTAACAACAGAACCACAATAGTAGCAGCACTTTAAGATAAATTGAGGATAGTGAAACAATCGCTATCAACACTAGAGAATAATATGGTAGTCTATTTTAGCACCGGGATATATATACAAATCATCACTATCAACATTGACAGCAAATGATCAACACATAACTCTAATTCACAATTTATGGATTCCAACTCAACACCATTATAATCTAATTAAGATCTACAAACCACCACTACAAACAGACCAGCTTGACAGTAATAAGTGATAAGATAATATAATCATGAATTAGACCAGAAAGGAATTGTAAGGTCATAGCACTAGTAGGCATGTCACTGAATCTAAGATTCAGTTGAATCAATATCAGTAGCCATAGGAAAATCATCAAACAAGTAGAAGAGAGCCACTACTAATAAAAATGAGGGTAAACCCTAATAAGGGTTTGACCTATGGGAGAGACAGAGAGGCCATGAGAGAGGAAGAGAGGGAGTAGGGGAGAAGAATTACCCGAGGGTCCTCGCTTAAGCTTGAGAAGGGGAAGCAGAGGTGGCCAATGATGGCGGCCATAGCATGGCAACACGATGAGCACTAGAAATCACCATCACCACACCGTGCCGCGCCAGAACTACTCAGGCAGTGACACCACACCAAGGAAACCAGGAGAAGGGTGACGGGTTCCAGCCATGCTGCCATCCTGCCAACGTTGGACCAAGAAATAACATGGCAGAGCCAACATCTGCACCTATGCACTAAGTCGAAGTAGTTAGGGTTTTCGAGTAAGGGCGAGAAAACGGAAGAGGGACAGATAGATCAAAATGGGTAGAATGATGCGTCATTATCCAGTGGATCACTTGCCACCATGGTGGCAGTCGAGATGGCTAGAGCCGGTCGTGGCAGCGTGGTGACCACGGTGACGCCATCGCGTCGCAGGAGAGACAAGAGGGGAGAGGATGAGAGGATGATCGACTGGGTCTGGGTTGTCCCAGTGGACCATGAGGTGGTCTAGCAAACCTATTGGGATGAGTTGGGCCTAAGTCAAGCTAGCCCATTGTCAACACCTGGATTTTTAATCCTAGATGCCTGTTATGCCATACATCGCAATCCCAGGATTACCATTTTTGCGGGACATAACAGAATTGGTACCACAATACATCATCCATTACAAACCATAATAAAGGTCTTACAAATAAAGGATCTCATGATCTAGTCTTAATACAATCAAAGCAGCGGAAAGTAAACGTAGTAGGGGCTCCATCTTTAGGGTCACAGGCAATGTTGATGATGGGAGATGATCCTAGTTGTCGTAGACCTCCTATTGTCCATCTTCCTGGTAGTCCTCCTCATAGTCTGGCCACGGGAATAGCCAGGGACAAAGCCATGAGTACTCTTTAAGTACTCACAAACTATCACTAACAAGTAAGGTAGTTCTAGTAGGAATCTTAAGCTCTAGGTTTATTTGCAAAAGGCCAAGTTTATCTCATACTGAGTTTAGAAGTAAAGAAAACTAATTTAATGTTCCACATCACCTAAGAGGGAACATAGTTTTCATGTCCACAACCCTGTTGTGGTCAAGTCAAAGTCATAGTTCAATTCACAAGTCATTTTGAAAACATCTGACAACAGAATAGTATGGCCACTCCAACTGTCCATGACCGCGGACGTGGCTATTCAAATAGTTTGACACTCGGCAGAGGTGGTACACTTTCACCACAATATTCGATACATCCGTCAGGGATAACCCTGAATCAATCATACTTAGTATGCGGATAATCAATCATAACCTCCAATTACACACTCTAGTATAGGCACCTTCCCTATGAGCTTGGCCTCCTAGCCATGGCCATCTGCCATCCTGGGCACTACATAGGTGGACATTCATCACGAGGTAGCCTCAGCTCAACCTCTTCCGCAAGGGAAACCATACTAAGGCATATAAACTTCCAGTTAAGCCCTACCCAATTCAGGTATTGTGGTTATACGGTAAAATTGGAATGGTATCGCATCTGAACCCAACCATCAGTTTTTGAAAAGGGCTAAGGCTCATGCCTCAACATTTTCATCATCAATCATTGTGTTTCTCAACGCATGTCAAAACATTTCAATAGAATGAACTATCATTCCAAGGTTTTCATAATCATTTTCACCAAGTATTCCCATCTAAAGTGATCAAATTTTATGCTTAGCACTAGCCACTAAAGTTGAGGGTATTCGCTATTGAGGGGTGTTAATCAAGTGTAACTATCCATATCTAGTTTTATGCCTTTTGATGACATCTAAGTATAACTACTTAGGCCTAGTTTTATACTCTTTATGGTATCTATCCTATTTGTCCAATACTCTTAAATCACTAACTAAAGGTAAAGAACTTTGGTAAAAGTAAAAGAATAAAGCTTCCAAGTAAAACTTGGGATTGGTATAATCACGGTTGCATAACCAAAGCATGCATAATGCATCTTGCATAGGTTATCTTGCACAATTCTAGCTTGCAAGTGTTAGCTTGCATAGTAATGAAACTTGCAAGTGTTAGCTTGCTTAGTTTACTTGAAGTGCTAGGCTTGCCTTGAGTAGTGCAGTGGTTGAAGTTTTCTTCTTCTTCATAGTACTCCTCCTCCATGTATCCTGGGTCGGTACTAGCGTCTATAAATGAATACGAGGTACACAATCACCAAACAATACTTAACTACTTCTATTTAGCACACTAAGGTTCACACTAGATGATCTAGCATCATCACAATCATCACATGAAATAAAGTACTAGTCTTGTTTATTTTATTTTAGAAAAGTAATTTCTACTCATTGAAAATACTTAAGATTTAATATTCTCCAAATAAAATATGGGATCATGTTGACATATGTCATCACCACATATTCTAATACTTGCGAATGTGATTTAAAGTGGTGGTCACATTTTATAAAGTTTAAGATTATTATTTAATACAAATAAAGTGACTAGAATTGCCTAGATAGCATTCTTTTAGTACTAGTCCAAGATCACTGCATGTAAACCTAGATATTTTTACATATTCGGATAGATCTTGTTAAATGTGATTTTTTGGGAGTTGGAATCAACTCAAAAAGCATTTATGGTTAATTTTTTAAAAATGTTTGAACTGGCAAAATCCTCTGTCTTGTTATTTTTACTATAGGTGATCTATAATTTCAAATGATTTGAATCCAACGGGCTTGGGTAGACAATTTGAATACCTTTCTAACAAAATTGGAATCATGCAATTTGGTTTAGAGAATCTCTTTGAATTGATTTTTGAATCTACTGACAGAAACTAGTTTGAACTAAATTAGAAAAATCCTATTATTTGTCGTGCTGGAAAGTAAACGGGCCGCCTAATCGCATCGTGTCAAGCAGGGCTATCGACAGGGGTCCCACTAGTCAGTGGCTCATCTAACCCGAAATGGTATGTTTCAATCTAGGCCGTGCGATTAGACTAAGATCTATGGTTGTGGTTCGTCGTCTCCGGCAAACAACTCCGACGAGGAATTAAACCTAATGCGACGGTGGGGATACATGGGGGCTCACCAGGGCTCCAGATAGGGTCGGCGATGGGGGCAAACAACGTTGTAGACAACGGTGGTTCGAACGGTGGTCGCGGCGACTTCTGGTGCGACTCCAATCGACAGCTCCCTTCTTCCTCTGCAGTGGTGGACTCCAGCTAAATTCTGGCGGGCTGGTGCTTGCCTTGCTCCGAGAAAGATGTGGGAGGTTCTGTGAGGAGTGGGGAGTGAGATGGTGTGGTGAATTGAGGCGGAGGGGGCCTCTATTTATACACCGGTGAGAGGGGCATTGCGGCATGGGCTGGCTCCTCCGGCGACGACGGTACAGCGAGCTAGCGGCATGGCTGTGGGTAGGGGGCGATGCGGTGTTCCCTGGTCGAGAATGGTCGGCCACGGGCGATGCTCTGCGCGGGAGCGGCGGTGTTCGAGACGGCGTACAGGGGCTACTGGTCGCGCGGTGGTGAACGGGCATGTCTGGGAGGTAGCTAGGGTCATGGCGAGCATGTGCACGTGTGGAGAGGGCGAGGTGCGGCGTGTGTGCTCTGGTCGGTTGCGGTGCTCTGGCACGCTGTTGGCATGGTGCAGAGAACATGGGTGCGGCGGTTTTCTGGTGGTCCATGGCTTTCCTGTTGTCGAGGGTTGGACAGGGGGTGGCGGTGAACGGTGGCCTGCCTCCTGGACATCATGGACGAGGGCGGTGTGGTCTGTGGCGAGCTGTCCATGGTCGGCCAACACGGTGAGCATCGGGCGGCGCTGCACTAGCGCAACGGCAAAGGGGGGAGGCCGTCCACTGTGTTGTTAGGTACTGGGGGAGACAGGGGAGTGAAATGGGGGCAAATGGTCGAGTGATCACTGCTCCAAACAGTGGAGTTAGGCAGGGTTTAATGTGTGTCTGCCAGGTGTTCGACTAAATGGCTGCATGAACTTAAGTTTGAAATTTTTGAATGAAATTTGGTGAGTGTTTTGATCTTATGCTTAAGTGTCTATGGTTGCTTGGAAAAGTCAAGTGGAATTGGTTTGAGTGGTTTTTGCAAAATGGTGATCTTAGTACATACACTTGATTCAATTTTGAATTGTCCTTTAAATACATTTGAAAATAGTTTCTGTGAGTTTGTAAAGTGGGCTTGGATTCACTTTTACTTGGTCTAGCAAGGGGTGAAAAGAATTGGAAATGTTTCTGTTACAAATCCTTTACTAGAAACACTCAACGTGGTCTAGTGGTTAACTTTGGTCAAAATGACCATTTGATCATATGGATATTATTTGAACTTCTTTTGATTTGGTTTGTAATTGGCCTAGATGATGTTGTAATCATATTAAAACCATTTCTTATCATTTGTAGCAATCAAACATGGCAATTGCAATCATTCATACACTAATGCAAATCACCCATACACTCATATTCAAATTAATAATAAAAGTGTTGGGGGGATACCCCCGGGTAGGGCACCGTCGGGGTATAAGGGCCGAGTTAGCCGGGGTACGGCACAGTCAAAGCAAAGTGCTGACCAGGTCACCTCAAGGCAGGCCGAATCACGATGTGGCCCGACCCGTGGGGCATTTCCTTGACAATGGTCCAGCCGGCATAAGATCCATGCCGGCCGTGCCTATCTGTTTTGCAGGTAATCGGGTAGGACGGATTAGCTATATGCTAGCCGGATTACCTTGGCTTCAGAAGGAATTCCCCGTTGGTCAAAAGGTGGCTTTACTAGCTAAAGCATGTGCAAAGTAAAGTAAAGGAGAGGACCAGCGGGTCAGCAGTGACAAAGGTGACGCAGGCAAAGCCGAATGACGTAGCCTGTGACGCCAAAAGACAAGGATGATGCTGCGGGTTACGTCCAAAGCCCGGGCGAGTCATTAAAGAAGAATAAAGAAGCATCTGCTTTAGGAAAGGAGCATATTCATAGAATATGCTGCCACCTAAGCCCTAGAATTGTAACCCGGGCTCCCTATGTAAGGAGCACCAGGGCCTCCATAGAGAGGGGACGGCATTTAGAGGAATCACTCTCTGTCTAAGGTATAACTCAGGGGCTAGTTAGTGAGGGGTAAGAGACATCGTCTCCTTCATGCTAAGAGCTTCAAGAACACTTGTAAACACCATTGATAGAGAGAATACAAGAACTTCCGTGCGTGGAATCACCACGTTCTCCCTCCCTGGATTCCCCTAGCACACATTGGCCCCATCTTTAGCCTATGCATGGCATCTGCCGTGCCACCACCATGACAGTATACCATCAGGCTAGCGATGCTAGCAGGGGTGAAAATCCAGACGGGAAACTTCTCGAGCACCGGCGAGCGTATCGTCTCAGGCTTGGTTCAGCGCTTTGGAGCGCTGGACTACGTCAGCAACAACGCGGGAAGCTTCCGCAGGAACCCTCCGCCATGCAATGGCATCTTCATCAAGCTTGGTGCGCACAAGATCTACGTCGGGGTGGATGAATCTTGTGTTCACCCACGGCACATCATCGACGGTGGCGAGCCATCTCTCAACGCCGCCCGTGGAGTGTGTATCACTCGCCCCACTAGCAGCATTGAAGTCCTGATGACCGTGCCAGATGCTGGACCGAGCAAAGATCCGGCGCCAGAGCCACATGTAACGCCCAAACAGACCAGGTCTAGGTTTCCTCCGCTAGAGAAACCAGAGAATGTGCTCCAGCAAGCGATAGATAGCTTAGCAACACCAATAGCACCTATAGTAGATCCGGCTCAGGCACAAGTTGAGTTAGAGGAAACTAGGCAGAAGATGTTAGCTAGAGCAAAGAAGGTAGCTGAGCTGCATCAGTCGCTGAACATCACCTTGAGAGAGTATGCTAAGGCAAACCGCATCGATGGAGTGAAAATCCGAGGCAGAAACCTGATCACTAAGATTGACAAGGAGTATGAGCCTAGGCCGGGTCATACAGCTACTATAGTGACAGGAGGGTTGGATAGGTACAGTACCCAGCAAAGAACCTCAGAGCAGCAAACGCGGCCGCATCCGAGTTAGAAGGTTTGACCGGTGAGGCTCGGCAGAGGCAATAAGAGAGAGTGAATCACCTATTGAGGGTCTCGTGCTAGCAAAATGAAGAAATTAACAAGGCTAACCCGGCACCACCAGGAGCTTCACAGGTGGTACATTCGGCCAGAAATAACCCGGCAAGATCCAGAGGAGCCGCATCATCTCCGGGTCATGATCCAAGGAGAGAAGAGGTAGTGGACTCCAGGAGAAGAAACAAGCAAATGGTCCCTTATGACCCGGTAAGGGCTGGAAAAGGAAAAGCAGTGCAAATTGATGAGGATCGCCACAGTACCAGCCGGGGTGTGGATGCCCAGGGTAATCATGACCAAGGCAATGCCGGTCAAAGGAATTCTGCCAACAACAATGGTGGACAGCGTAATCCTGTGGGAGCGGGGCAAAATGTGCCTCAAGCGCAACAACGTGAACCTCGGCAAGGAGGAAGTGCAGGACAAGCAGCACAATAGCGTCCTGCGCATCCGGATCAAGAAAGATATGTTGGGTCCGCAGCATAGAAAACAAAAAAATTCCTACGGTGTGAACTACACGCCAAGATCTATCTACTAGGTACAAAGCAAATGGGTGGACATACATCCATAGAGAACTTACCCTCGAAGACAACGAGCTTTGTTAACGAGTAGGAACTCGTGGTTGATGTAGTCGTACACTTGCCGATCTCAAGATCGTGAGGAAGTCCGAGCGCCAAGAACTCAGCAGCGATCCGCACTGCACACACGCTCAAGCCACCGGACAACCTCCACCTCCTCGCCTCCAGCGATCCAGTGGAAGAAAACTCCTTCCGCATTTAAATGCCACCGGGAACATGTATCTCGCTAATCCGAGACCATGGGGAAATAATTCTAGAGGGGGAGAGAGATCCTTCACAAGGAGGTGTCTGGATGAAGGAGGGAATGGGTGGCCTTTTATAGGAGGAGGGAGGGTGCCCCCTCTCTCCATGGCCGACGCATGGGGGGTGACCCCTCACCTCCCCCATTCATGTGGTGGTAACTCCTCCACATTAAAATGCCTCTTCACATTCCCTTTTAAAGTCTCCACTTTAAATGCATTAAGTTTCTCCAAATTTAATGCTCTCTCACTTAATAAAACTCTTTTATTAAATTTATTCAGAATTTTTTTAATTACTTTAATTAACAAACATTCGCATATATCCCCTTGCAACATTTCAATATCACATCCAGAACCACCTTCTGCAATTTCACCCGAAACAATTTCCGGTTTCTATTGAAACAATTCTTGCGCTTTGCAATTCTTTCGTCTGAAACATATGTGCTCCAAAATGTTGCCCGGTAACTCTTAAGTGTGCCACCCTACGGTTCGCGAATAATGCAGACATGATCGAGACCCTTCTCCGATCAATAATCAGCAGCGGGACCTGGAGATCCGTACTGACTCCTACACATTCAACGATGACTCCTGTGATCGTGAGAACCTTTAACGCTTGTAACTAAATCCCTTTGTCGCTCGATATATTACATGTCCGAGATTCGATCATCGGTATCTCCATACCTCGTTTGATCTCGTTACCGACATGCACTCTTTTCTTGTTCCCGTGATATAACATTCTAGTGATCACATCACTTGCTTGCAAGATTTCCTAATGTGATATCACCCAGAGGGCCTAGAGTATATCTATCCGTCATCTAGATTGACAAATTCCACTCTTGATCCATGAGCCTCAACATAACACCTTCGTAGCACTGAACCCACCTTTATAGTCACCCTGTTACGGTGTGACGTTTGATGTTATCAAGATACTCTTCCGGTGTTAGCAATTAACATGATCTCATGGTCTAAGGATAAAGATTACTTCGTATGATGTTATAGCAATATAAACACAATGACTTGATCGTAATGCTATACTTCGGATGAATGTTCATCATATCATTCCACCAATGGTGTGACCTTGTTATTAACAACATCCAATGTCCATGATCAGGAAACCTTGATCATCTTGTTAATCAACAAGCTAGTCTATAAGAGAGGCATGACTAGGAACCCTTTTTGTTTATTAAACACACATGTATTGATGTTTCCTATCAATACAATTATAGCATGTAAAATAAACATCTATCATATACAAGGAATACATAATAACAACTTTATTATTGCCTCTCAGGGCATATTTCCTTCAGTCTCCCACTTGCACTAGAGACAATAATCAAGTTCACATAGTGATAAATCTAACACCCATGGAGTTCTGGTGTTGATCATGTTTTGCCCTAGGGAGTACTTTAGTCAATGGATCTGCTACATTCAGGTCCGTGTGCACTTTACAAATCTTTATATCTCCATCCTTGACATGCTCGCGGATGGAGTGAAACCGACGCTTAATATGCTTGGAATTCTTGTGAGACCTTGGTTCCTTGGCGTTGGCTATGGCTCCATTGTTGTCACAATAGATCACCATCGGGTCTAACGCACTAGGAACCACACCCAGTTCCGTTATGAACTCATTCATCCAAACCGCTTCCTGCGCTGCTTCTGAAGCAGCAACATATTCCGCCTCCGTTGTTGATCCAGCCACCACAGGTTGTTTGGAGCTCCTCCAACTAACTGCTGCTCCGTTCAAGAGAAATACGTATCCGGATTGAGACTTAGAGTCATCCGGATCAGTGTCAAAGCTAGCATCGACATGACACTTAGCGACTAGCTCTTCTTCACCTCCGTATACAAGAAACATATCCTTAGTTCTTCTCAAGTACTTAAGGATATTCTTGACCGCTATCCAGTGTTCCGAACCTGGATCAGATTGGTACCTACTAGTCAAACTAATAGCATGTGCCACATCCGGTCTTGTACATAGCATGGCATACATTATAGAGCCTGTGGCTGAGGCATAGGGGATCTTATCCATTATCTCTCTTTCTTCCCAGAAGCGGACTTTGAGTCTTACTCAATGTCTTGCCTTGCAACATAGGTAAGAACCCCTTCTTACTTCCGTCCATATTAAACTTCTTTAATATCTTATCAAGGTATGTACTCTGCGATAGCCCAATTAAGCGTCTTGATCTATCTCTATAGATTTTAATGCCTAATATATATGAAGCTTCACCAAGGTCCTTCATTGAAAATTTGCTGTTTAGATAACTTTTAACACTGTTTAAAAGATCTAAATCATTTCCAATCAATAATATGCCATCCACATATAATATCAGAAATGCCACATTGCTCCCACTCACTTTCTTGTAAATACAAGCCTCTCCATAAGTTTGGACAAATCCAAACTCTTTGATCACCTCATCAAAGCGGAGATTCCAACTCCGTGATGCTTGCTTCAGTCCATAGATGGATCGCTGAAGTTTGCACACCTTATTAGCATCCTTAGGATCGATAAAACCCTTAGGTTGTATCATATACAACTCTTCTTTAATCTTACCATTGAGGAACGCAGTTTTGACATCCATCTGCCATATTCCATAATCGAAATATGCAGCAATTGCTAACATAATCCTAACCGACTTAAGCATCGCTACGGGAGAGAATGTCTCATCGTAGTCAACTCCTTGAATTTTTCGAAACCCTTTGCATAAGTCGAGCCTTATAGATGGTCACATTACCATCACATCAGTTTTCCTTTTGAAAATCCATTTATTCTCAACGGCCTTTCGATTGGTGAGGTAAGTCCACCAAGTTCCAAACTTAGTTCTCGTACATGGATTCCATCTCGGATTTCATGGCTTCTAGCCATTTGTTGGAATCCGGGCTCATCATCGCTTCTTCATATGTCGCAGGGTCATCCATTTCATCAATCATGAAATTCATAACAGGATTGCCGTACAGTTCAGGAGTTGCACGTGTCCTGCTTGACCTGCGAGGTTCGGTAGTGTCCTCTTTCGGAGTTTCATGATCAATATCATTAGCTCTCTCTTCATTAGGCGAAGTCAACTCCGAAACAACTTCTGGAGCTGCGCTACTCGCCATTTCATGAAGAGAAGGTTTAGTAACCTCTTCGAGTTCTACCTTCCGACTACTCACACCTTTCGCGAGAAACTCCTTCTCAAGAAAGGATCCATTATTGGCAACAAAGACCTTGCCCTTGGATCTGTGATAGAAGGTATACCCAATCGTTTCCTTAGGGTATCCTATGAAGACGCATTTTTCCGCTTTGGGTTCGAGTTTATCCGGTTCAAGTTTCTTCACATAAACATCGCATCCCCAAACTTTAAGAAATGACAGCTTAGGTTTGTTTCCAAACCATAATTCATAAGGTGTCTTTTCAACGGATTTAGATGGTGCCCTATTTAAAGTGAATGTAGCGGTTTCCAGTGCATAACCCCAAAATGACAGTGGCAAGTCAGTCAGAGACATCATAGATCGAACCATATCCAATAAAGTACGACACGACGCTCGACACACCATTACGTTGTGGTGTTCCGGCGTGAGTTGTGAAACTATTCCACAGCCTTTCATATGTGTGCTAAACTCGTAACTAAGATACTCTCCTCCACGGCCGGACCACGAAATGTGATCTTTACATGTTACGATGATTTTCCACTTCATTCTGAAATTCTTTGAACTTTTCAAAAGTTTCAGACTTGTGTTTCATCAAATAGATATACCCATATCTACTCAAATCATCCGTGAAAGTAACAAAATAACGATATCCACCTCGCGCCGACACACGCATTGGTCCACACACATCAGTATGTATGATTTCCAATAGATCTGTCACCCGTTCCATTGAACCAGAAAACGGCGTTCTAGTCATCTTGCCCATAAGGCATGGCTGACATGTATCAAATGATTCAAAATCAAGTGATTCCAAAAGTCCATCAGAATGGAGTTTCTTCATGCGTTTAACGCCAATATGACCTAGACGGCAGTGCCACATATATGTAGATATATCATTATCAAGTTTAATCCTTTTAGCATCAACATTATGAATATGCGTAATACTACTATCAAGATCCAACAGAAATAAACCATTCAACATAGGTGCATGACCATAAAAGATATTATTCATATAAATCGAACAACCATTGTTTTCAGACTTAAATGAATAACCACTTTGCATCAAACACGATCCGGATACAATGTTCATGCTCAGTGCAGGCACCAAATAACAATTATTTAGGTTTATAACTAATCTCGATGGCATATGGAGAGGCAGCGTTCCGACGGCGATCACATCAACTCTTGATCCATTGCCGACCCGCATCGAGACCTCATCCCTTGCTAGTTGTCGATAGTTCCGCAGCCCCTGAACCGAGTTACATATATTAGCAACCGATCCTATCAAATACCTGTGTGCTATCGAGAACTAGTCAAGTACACATCAATAACATGTATATCACATATACCTTTGTTTGTCTTGCGGACTTCTTGTCCGCCAAATACTTGGGGCGATTATGCCAATGGCCAGTCCCCTTGCAATAGTAGCACTCGGTGTCAGACTTAGGGCCAGCTCGGGGTTTCTTTTCAGGCGTGGCAACAGACTTGCCACCCTTCTTTCCCTTGTGCTTGCCTTTCTTGTCCTTCTTGAAACCGGTGGTCCTATTGATCATCAACACTTGATGTTCTTTCCTAATCTCCACTTCTGCAGTCTTAAGCATTGGCGAAGCTCGAAGAGACTTCTTCACGCCTCGCATGTTATAGTTCATCACGAAGCTCTTGTATCTAGGTGGCGAGATTGGAGAACACGATGTATGCCTAAGTCAATGGGAATCGTTATTCCCAAGGACACAAGCTTATCGGCGCATCTGACATTTGATGCGTGCTCACTAACGGAGCTGTTTTCCTCCATCATGCAGCTAAAGAACTTTTCTGTAGGATTATAACTCTCTACGGCAGCATGGGTATCGAAAATCATTTTCAATTCTCCCATGGTATCAAAGGCATTGCCATTTTCGAAACGCTTTCGAAGTTCTGGCTCTAGCCCATACAGTATGCCACAATGAACTAAGTTGTGGTCCTCCTGACGAGTTATATAGACGTTCATTTCCTCGTCAGGGGCATCAGGAGCTGGTGGGGGGTCTAGTGGCGCATCTAGCACATATTGCTTTTGTGCAGCAGTGAGGAGAATCCTCAAATTCATAGCCCAGTTGGTGAAGTTGCTACCATTCGCAGCAAGTTTCTCTTTCTCCATGAACACATTGAAATTAAAAGCAGGTGGTGCCATCTACAACGGAATTTGTAAAGTATATTTAGACTAAGTTTATGATAGATTGAGTTCAACTAATCCAAATTACTAATGAACTCCCACTCAAAAACGACATCCCTCGTGTCCTTTTGGTGATTACATGAACCAAATCCACTACACCAAGTCCGATCATCACGTGAGTCGGTGTAGCTTCAAAGCCGAGCATCTATATGGGCATCATATCAACTATATGACGCATGCTTAACCTTTCGGTCCGTGTTCCGAGGCCATGTCTGTACATGCTAGGCTCGTCAAGTAAGAACCTTAGTATTTGCGTGTGTAAAACGGTCTTACACCCGTTGTATGAAAGCGTAGAGTTGAAAACACCCGATCATCACGTGATGCCTCAAAACACGATCCACAAAACGGTGCATACTTAAGGAAGAACACATTTTATCTTGATATCTAAATGAGGGATCATCTTATAATGCTACCAAACGCGCCAAACTAGCAATATTAGATGCTAACATCTAATGTGTGAAGTGAGGTGATATGGTCCATGCATTTGATCTCTATCATTTGCATCGTGGTATGATCTCTATCATTCCTTTGTGTGTAAGGCCAAGGTCTATGGAACTTACGCGTTAAGTGAGTTGTAAGAGTATCTATTATACATCTACTTACAACAATACAATATCAAAACACTAGCCCAGCAACGATCTAAACTAGACGCCTCTAATTTATCAATTGCAAGTTTTACGTGGCTTAGGGCTTTCGGAGATAGAACCTGTCTAACCTACGAACATGAACCACAATGAGGATAACCAAGTTATTAGCAACTCGTTGTAAATAAGATATTGACTATAGTAGGAGAGACAGACACCCGCCAGCCACTTATGCAAAACAAGTTGCATGTCAGTCGTGGAACCGGTCTCATGTACGATGACATGTAAGGTTGGTCCGGGCCGCTTCATCCCACTATGCCACCAATATCCAAAGTACATAGAAGATGCAATAACATGATCATCATCGCCCACATATAAACATATGTGTACTACCCGTGCAAAGCACCTACGCATAGATCAGGCTCTGATACCACTGTTGGGTCTGCAGCATAGAAAACAAAAAAATTCCTACGCTGTGAACTACACGCCAAGATCTATCTACTAGGTACAAAGCAAACGGGTGGACATACATCCATAGAGAACTTACCCTCTAAGACAACAAGCTTTGTTAACGAGTAGGAACTCGTGGTTGATGTATTCGTACACTTGCCGATCTCAAGATCGTGAGGAAGTCCGAGCCAAGAACTCAACAGCAAGATCCGCACTTTTCGCACACGCTCAAGCCACGGACAACCTCCACCTCCTCGCTCCAGCGATCCAAATGAGCAGCAACTCCTTCCAAACGAAATGCCACCGGGAACATGTATCTCGCTAATCCGAGACCATGGGGGAATAATTCTAGAGGGGGAGAGAGATCCTTCACAAGGAGGTGTCTGGATGAAGGAGGGAATGGGTGGCCTTTTATAGGAGGAGGGGGGTGACCGCTCTCTCCATGGCCGGCGCATGGGGGGGTGACCCCTCACCTCCCCCATTCATGTGGTGGTAACTCCTCCACATTAAAATGCCTCTTCACATTCCCTTTTAAAGTCTCCACTTTAAATGCATTAAGTTTCTCCAAATTTAATGCTCTCTCATTTAATAAAACTCTTTTATTAAATTTATTCAGAATTTTTTTAATTACTTTAATTAACAAACATTCACATATAGCCCCTTGCAATATTTCAATATCACATGCAGAACCACCTTCTGCAATTTCTCCCGAAACAATTTCTGGTTTCTATTGAAACAATTCCTGCGCTTTGCAATTCTTTCGTCTGAAACATATGTGCTCCAAAATGGTGTCCGGTAACTCTTAAGTGTGCCACCCTACGGTTCGCAAATAATGCAGACATGATCGAGACCCTTCTCCGATCAATAATCAGCAGCCGGACTTAGAGATCCGTACTGACTCCTACACATTCAACGATGACTCCTGTGATCGTGAGAACCTTTAACGCTTGTAACTAAATCCCTTTGTCTCTCGATATATTACATGTCCGAGATTCGATCATCGGTATCTCCATACCTAGTTTGATCTCGTTACCGACATGCACTCTTTTCTTGTTCCCGTGATATAACATTCTAGTGATCACATCACTTGCTTGCAAGCTATCCTAATGTGATATCATCGAGAGGGCCTAGAGTATATCTATCCGTCATCTGGATTGACAAATTCCACTCTTGATCCATGAGCCTCAACATAACACCTTCAGTAATCGAACCCATCTTTATAGTCACCTTACGGTGTGACGTTTGATGTTATCAAGATACTCTTCTGGTGTTAGCAATTAACATGATCTCATGGTCTAAGGATAAAGATTACTTCGTATGATGTTATAGCAATATAAACACAATGACTTGATCGTAATGCTATACTTCGGATGAATGTTCATCACATCATTCCACCAATGGTGTGACCTTGTTATTAACAACATCCAATGTCCATGATCAGGAAACCTTGATCATCTTGTTAATCAACAAGCTAGTCTATAAGAGAGGCATGACTAGGAACCCTTTTTGTTTATTAAACACACATGTATTGATGTTTCCTATCAATACAATTATAGCATGTAAAATAAACATCTATCATATACAAGGAATACATAATAACAACTTTATTATTGCCTCTTAGGGCATATTTCCTTCAAGATACAATGATGGTTATTCGGCTATGGTTAACGATGGATACCCTAGACCAGATCATCGTGTAGTTGGATCACGGTTGGGAAGCAGGAACTTGCAACCACATGATGCAAGGTTGAAGTTGGATATGATTTATATGTTAGAGCAAATCAAACTACAAGGTCCACCGGGTCTAGCATGTTTTGGGCCCCGGATCATGAATGAGCCACCTGTGCCGAACTTCCAGCTGGCCAGGGGAACCTAAACTTATGATGGAAGCACCAAGCCAGAGGATTGGTTAATTGATTATGCCACAGCCGTCAAGATCGCGATGGGAAATTTGAGATGGGCAGTGAGATTTGTACCACATATGCTGGAAGGACCAGCGTGGGTTTGGCTGAACAATTTTCCACCAGGGAGTGTCAACTGTTGGTTGGATTTCCAGGAGTTGTTTGTTAGCAACTTTTCAAGCACTTACAAGAGACCCAACAGACCACAAACCCTTACACTATGTCGGCAGAGACTGAATGAGCCAGATAGAGATTTCCTAACTCGGTGGTGCAATGTGCGAAACTCATGCGAAGGGGTGATTGAATCGCAAGCAATTGCGTGGTTCGCTCAGGGATGCAGGTATGGAAGTATGCTATGGCAAAGGTTATAACGAGATATGCCAACCACCTTGTCCGAGGCAATCCGGATTGCGGATTCATATGCCTTGGGAGATCCAACTCAACCCCGGCTAATGTCCAGCGAAGCAAATGAGGAATATTACAACTGAGATGTCTTCGAGTCATCAAGGAGGAATGGTTTCCAGGGAAAAAGAAGGGACGAGCGGCGGATTATCGGTATAACTCACAGCAGGTTGCAGCAGTGGACCGGGATCAGCCCAATGCCGGAGCAAGCCAACGCTAGAAAACTGGAGGGCAAAACTGGCAGCAGAAGAGCGAAGGAAGAAAGCCTTGGACCCCGGAGCAGAAAAAGCAATGGCAAGAACGAAAGTATAGGCCGAGGTATATGTTCGAATCTATGCTGGATCAACCTTGCAAATTTCATACGCCAAGTCCGAACAGTCCAGTGAATCATACGACCCGGCAGTGTGAATGGATGAGGAAGTTGGAGCAGGTGGGTTCGGGGAATGCTCAGGCACCTCGGAACGAAGCACCTAGAAATGAAACACCCCGACCACCGTTACTAACTGGGGGAAATGGACAGCAACTGATGTTGCCACCACCTCCGTCGAGGTACGAGAATCCGGAGAGAAGGGATGCGGTACATCAAGTAGGAAATAACCAGCAACAAGGCCAAGGTGACAACGAGAATGAAGGATGAAATGAGTACAGGGAACATCATCAAAACTATTGTGTGTTCACCATGGAAGAAAATGACCGGAAAAGCTTACAGCACCGGCATATGGAGGTGAACGCAGTAATGTCGGCTGTGCCAAGATATATTCCTTGGGCGGATCAAGAGATCGCCTGTAGTATCAAGGATCACCCGAAGATCATGCCAAGCCCAGGAACTTACGCTCTAGTCTTGGATCCGACATTGTGGCATCCCGCAAAAACCACTACTAGAAAATCGAGTTGTTTTTGTGCATTGCATCATCATGACCGCATGCTCATGTCATCATGCCACATTGCATTTGAGCATCGTCATCATCTTGCATGGATTTGTCTAAACTATTTTCGAAACGGCTAGTTTTGTTTTCTAAATATTCCCGTCTTTATCCAAATTAAAACCGCGGGCCTCCGGATTATTTTGGTTTGTCTAAAAACGGATTGCCAAAGCCTCATTTTAAATAAATAAATATTTATAATATTTTAAGGAGGCAGCCCGCCAGGCTCGAAAGCCCGGCCGGCCACCTCCAAGCCCTAAACTAAAACCTAGTCTAATCCTAATTCTACCCAACCCTATCCTACCCAGCCTTCCTCCACCTCACCCTGACCAATCCCCTCCCTCCACCTCACACCTCCACCTCACTCCGGCCACCCACAGCCAACTCACCGCTTCCTCCACCTCATCACTCCACACAGCCACCCACACCCAGCCCCACACGCCTCACCATACCTCCACCCCTTGCCACCTCCTCTCACCCTGCGCAGCCCCACTCCCCGCCTACCACCGCACTCCCTGCCCGCACACCCACGCGCCCAGGCACCCAGTCCCACCCCGCCTGCCCGCGTCGTCAGCCCAGCCCCACCCAGCAACGGACAGACCACCCCGGTCCCCACACCCCGTCCCCACCACTCCGCGTCCCCTCCACGCGACCCCCGTATCCCTCGATCCCCATCCTGTCTCCTCTCTCCTTCCCACTCGCGATACCCGTCCCTGGCCGCCAGCAACCGCCGCCTCGACCCCCTCCGCTCCGGCCACCGCCTCCTCCATGCGCGGGAGCGCCGTCCCTCGCGTCGCCTGCGACCCCACCGCCGGGCGCCCTTCTCCTCGCTGCGCCTTCCATCGCCCTCCTCTTCTCCAGCGCCTCCGGCGAGCCGCCTTCCGCCGGTCCTGCTCGATCTGCGCCGCCACGCTCACCTCCGACCACCTCGCCCCGCCAGAGGCGCCCCCGCCTCGCCAAGCTCCACGGGCCGCCGTTGCCCTGCCTCCTCGTCGAGCACGCTGCAGCGCCACCTACCCGACCCCTCTGTCGCGACCTTGAGCCTCCGTCGGCTTCCTCCCGAGCGCATCCTGCCCCGCCGCCCTGCAGCATGACCTCGGCCACCTCGCCTCCTAGCGAGCTCCGCCTTCCTGGCAACCGGCCGCCCGTTCTGCGGACCCCACCGCCCGGCCTCGCCTTCCTCCCTGCCTCCCATGTGCCGCAGCAAGCTCAGCTCCATCCTGGTCGCCCTCCCGCGCAACCTCGCCTCCGGTCGCCGTCACCAGCGTCGGTGAGCCACGACATCGACCGTACCGTCCGTGTGTGGTTTCTCAGTTGGTTGTGCTAAGTGTGCACTTCGTTTTATTTCTCTGTGGTACATGTATGGGTGTGATATGCGTACATGCCAACCACCATCATGAGATGTCGATGTCTCTGATTCCAGTTTTCCCTACCCAATTTTTTTTCCTGTGACAGTCTTTTTGTCGAGCATTCTCTGGCGCGGCTTCAATCCCCTGCCTCGGGTCCGTGCTTTTGTGACGCCATGCAAAGGATCGCTCCGATGGCATTAAGACATGAGAAGCCAAACCCGAAGAGACGTATGGAGCCTGGCACCACCCGAACCCGTCAACGCGCCAAGTTCTCCGATCTCGAACCTTGAAGGCCGATCCCTTGGAACGCCAAGATCGATAGTGATGAACCATCGGCGCCGAACCCGAGACCCCGAGCGCGCCAACGACAAGACCTCCTTCGCGCACCGATGGCCAAGAACCCGGACGACAAGGTCGCCGACATGGAACGCCAAGTCCTTCTTCCCGGAACGCCAAGATCTACTCTGTTGTCCGAGAACATTCCTGCCGAGACCGATCCCCGTCGAACCCTGTCGAACCCTGAACCCCCGGAACCCAAGATCTTCTGAACCCAGATGTGTGAACCTTTCCCGAGCCCCTATTTTATAAATGCTATATCTATAAACTGTCGCATATTAAATTGTTCATGCATGCATATCTGTTTGTGGTTTGGGGGCATTATGCCGATTCACCGCATAATTAAATATGGAGTCTATATACGGGATATTGTTGTCTTATTCTGGACTCCATTTAAATTTGTGTAGTGAACCGATACCATGTTTTGCCTTGTTAAGACAACATTTAATTTGCGGGGTAGATAAATAACTAGAACCATATAATTATTTGTCGGGACCCCGGTTCCACTTAATATTGCCTAATTGCACCGCATATGTGCCATGCCACGCATCATATCATAAGCATGCCAGATCTTCTGCCGTAGTATTAAATATTGCATCCGGTGTTTCTTCTAGTGTTTGCTTCTTCGCGGATTAGGCCGATGAGTTGATGCGAGTATCGACAAGTTCTCCGGATATGAATCTCTGACAGTGTTTTCCCAGGCGAGCATCTCTCCCCCTTCTACCTATTTTTCATTTATAGTCTTTATTTCCTCCTGTTGATCTATTGCTACCCGTGTCGCGATGCTTTAGTTTCCGTACCCCAGTTATTTCCCGTGTAGCCTCTATATTGCCTTGGACACCTCCTATTACTTGTGTTTGGTAGATAGCTGGCCTTGCAAGTCGTAGTTGCGTGCTCAGGTGCGATCTCTTGTTGACAAGTACCACAGTTGTTGGAATCCTGGCAGATGGTTATTGGTGGAGATGATCATGACTTTAAATACAACTATTAAAATGCTAGCTATAACTAATGCAGAGGGATCGGTGAGCAATAGATGTTATTTGGTTCTTCCACGCTCACTTGTGTCCCGTAGGACCCGGAGTACTTGATACTTGTTCCTTGATTTTTCGCACTATCCACATCCGGGAGGCCTTATGGACCCCCCTGAGCCAGAGCTTGATTCATTTCTATTTCTTGGGGCCACAAAGTAGTTTGGGGCTTTGTTACTATCCTGTACCTATGCCATGTTTTACTGCTTTATTTAAGATTGTGCGTGGAGCACCTGTACTGTTTTGGAACGTGTAATGTTTTCGCGGTATCGACAAGCCCAGTCACACTTTCAGGTTCCCAGTCGTTTACAGCCATTGACACAAACCCTGGGTCCGTTCTGGAGCCGGCCAACTTCGTTGCAGGTAGCTTAGTGGGGTGGCCCCCTGAAATATTTTATGAATCCTGTCATTGCTTTGTCGTGAATGCCGTGTTGGGTTTTGAGTTGGTTTTTCCGAGGTTGATCGAGTGTGTATTGCTATTTGTGCACCCCTGCAGGGTAAAACTTTCTGAAAGCCGTGTCCGCGGTTATGGACGACTTGGAGTACAGTATCTCGATCATAGACAAGCATAACTAAAGTAGTGCTATAAACTTGACTTGATACATGACTAGTAATCAGATTCAATTATAACGGAATGGATATTTAAAATTCCAACAACTGGTGTATCTGTGGTGATATGTGTCATACTATACCTGCCTAGTAATTATTGCAACTCCAATGGAATGTGATAAAAGTGTCAATAACTGCTGGGTTTTGGGATTCCTCAGGACAATTATATATGACTAGTAAATGTTCCAACTACAACGGAATGGTAATTAAAATTGCCACTACTAATGCTTCAGGATGACTCATGCTATCTATATCTGATTAGTAATTGCTGCAACTATAATGAAATGAGTAAAATTGCCAACTGTGTGAGTTCCTTGGTCCGACTTCCTCGTTTGGTCTCGAGGGGAAATACCAGGATGGGTTTGTTTGGTGTTAGCTTCAGGTTGGATCCGAATAGGTCTTTCTTATCCCTCTCTGATAACCGCCAGTTGTATCGAGTCTCTATAGGTTGTTTAGTGCTGCTGCGCTGCCACTTCAGCCCACCATACCTATGTAGGCAAGAGCCGCCGAATTCTAGCCTCGCCATGTACTGGCCTCAATACTGACGCTCCTCTTTTTCCTTTGCCCTTTGTCGGCACCCCTTTTGTTTTAGCGGGTTTGAGATCGACGTCGTTAGAAGGGTTACCCTTCCGGCTTGGCCTGGGCAGGGTTATGGACGCCATTGGTTATTCTTCAGGGCTCTTAGCCCCATTTGCATCTTGATCGTACTCGGACGCTGTATCGTTTTCAAGGTGAATTGGATCTTTGTAGTGTATATCTGTATTCTTGACTCTTGGAGTCATGCTGTATATATATGTGTTCTGTGGGTCCCATCAAGGACTGTTGTGTAATGTTATTACTTCGTTTTCCACCCGCACGAAAGTGCCTGGTGGGCGTCCTTGAATCGTTTCTATGCGGGTTTGGCGGAAAGGGATAAAACTTGCATAGGGCCGATTTGAGGGTGTTACAGAGTGGTATCAGAGCTCAGCAGTTGTGATACCCCACAAGTCCAGCCTATAGGATAACCTAGCTAACTGCCAAAGTAGACTGTCAAAACTATTTTGGAAAGTCAGTTGGATAGGTCTGATTAGGTCTGCTTTTACTCCTTACCCTCTTCTATTCTCCTCTTACCTCTGCGTGTTTTGGATCTGTTCTCTTATCTTTTCTTCGAGTCCAGGAATTCTCGTGGTTGGGTTTCCGTCGTACCTTCAGGGTTTCGCTTCCTTCTTTGTTAACGGTGCTTCTACATCCGGTCTTCGTGCTATCTGAGTAATCCTTCATCTGTTGGACTTCTCTCTATTCCTTCTTGTGCCTTCCGGTGTTTTCCGAGACGACGTCATCATCTATGCTAGATCTGATGTAGAGCCTGCATCACTCCTTTGTTCCGAACCTCGATTGTCGAGATCTTCAGTCTGAATTCCGAGAATGGCTGCATGATTTTCCACTGATTGTGCGGAGTAATAGTTTGGGTGCGTGATGGACTGGCCCCCATGCCGACTACTCACTCTATTCGCTCCTGTACACTGAAGTGGATGAGGATGCATCGTTTCTCTCCTTCTAACGAAGTTGGAGGTGGCTTTATTTGTTGATACCTCTACCTTCGCCCTTTGTTCCCGGAGTGTTCTCTCGACGATCACGGACAACGACCTCTTGTTAGTGGTGTCGCGAGGATCCACATGAAGCGAGAAGATTCAGATCGCCGACCTTCTTCCCGGTACCATGAGGCGGATCTCGAGGGCGAGATCCCTTGTTAGTGGTGTCGAATTGTGGCATCCCGCAAAAACCACTACTAGAAAATCGCGTTGTTTTTGTGCATTGCATCATCATGACCGCATGCTCATGTCATCATGCCACATTGCTTTTGAGCATCGTCATCATCTTGCATGGATTTGTCTAAACTATTTTCGAAACGGCTAGTTTTGTTTTCTAAATATTCCCGTCTTTATCCAAATTAAAACCCCGGGCCTCCGGATTAGTTTGGTTTGTCTAAAAACGGATTGCCAAAGCCTCATTTTAAACAAATAAATATTTATAATATTTTAAGAGGCAGCCCGCCAGGCCCGAAAGCCCGGTCGGCCACCTCCAAGCCCTAAACTAAAACCTAGTCTAATCCTAATTCTACCCAACCCTATCCTACCCAGCCTTCCTCCACCTCACCCTGACCAATCCCCTCCCTCCACCTCACACCTCCACCTCACTCCGGCCACCCACAGTATGCCACCTCACCGCTTCCTCCACCTCATCACTCCACACAGCCACCCACACCCAGCCCCACAGGCCTCACCATCCCTCCACCCCTTGCCACCTCCTCTCACCCCGCGCAGCCCCACTCCCCACCTACCACCACACTCCCTGCCCAAGACACCCACCCCCGTTGTTGTTGGCCCGCCCCACCCAGCAATGGACAGACCACCCCAGTCCCCGCGCCCTGGCCCCACCACTCCGCGTCCCCTCCACGCGACCCCCGTCTCCCTTGATCCCCACCTTGTCTCCTCTCTCCTCCCCACTAGCGGTACCCGTCCCTGGCCGCCAGCAACCGCCGCCTCGATCCCCTCCGCTCCGGCCACCACCTCCTCCATGCGTGGGAGCGCCGCCCGTCGCGTCACCTGCGACCCCGCCGCCGGGTGCCCTTCTCCTCGCCGCGCCTTCCGTCGCCCTCCTCTTCTCTAGCGCCTCCGGCGAGCCGCCATGCTCACCTCCGACCACCTCGCCCTGCCAGAGGTGCCCCCGCCTCGCCAAGCTCCGGCCGCTGTTCTGCCTCCTCTGAGCACATGCAGAGCGCTCACCACCCCTCTGTCGTGACCTCGAGCCTCCGCCGGCTTCCTCCCGAGCGCATCCTGCCCCGCCGCCCTGCAGCATGACCTCGGCCACCTCACCTCCTAGCGAGCTCCGCCGTCCTGGCGACGGCCGCCTGTTCTGTAGACCCCACCGCCCGGCCTCGCCTTCCTCCCTGCCTCCCCTGTGCCGCAGCAAGCTCAGCTCCACCCCGGTCGCCCTCCCGCGCAACCTCGCCTCCGGCCGCCGTCGCCAGCGTCGGTGAGCCACGACATCGACTGTACCGTCCGTGTATGGTTTCTCAGTTGGTTGCGCTAAGTGTGCACTTTGTTTTTGTTCTCTGTGGTACATGTATGGGTGTGATATGCGTACATGCCAACCACCATCATGAGATGTCGATGTCTCTGATTCCAGTTTTCCCTACCCAATTTTTTTTCCTGTGACAGTCTTTTTGTTGAGCATTCTCTGGCGCGGCTTCAATCCCCTGCCTCAGGTCCGTGCTTTTGTGACGCCATGCAAAGGATCGCTCCGATGGCATTAAGACATGAGAAGCCGAACCCGAAGAGACGTATGGAGCCTGGCACCACCCGAACCCGGCAACGCGCCAAGTTCTCCGATCCCGAACCTTGAAGGCTGATCCCTCGGAACGCCAAGATCGACAGTGATGAACCATCGGCGCCGAACCCGAGACCCTGAGCGCGCCGACGACAAGACCTCCTTCCCGCACCGATGGCCGAGAACCCGGACGACAAGGTCGCCGACACGGAACGCCAAGTCCTTCTTCCCGAAATGCCAAGATCTACTCCGTTGTCCAAGAACATTCCCGCTGAGACCGATCCCCGTCGAACCCTGTCGAACCCTGAACCCCCGGAACCCAAGATCTTCCGAACCCAGATGTGTGAACC
The DNA here is from genome assembly GCA_023614405.1 of Avena insularis. Classification (NCBI taxonomy): domain Eukaryota; kingdom Viridiplantae; phylum Streptophyta; class Magnoliopsida; order Poales; family Poaceae; genus Avena; species Avena insularis. The sequence goes on from CM042696.1 coordinate 240,971,473, forward strand.
TTTCCCGAGCCCCTATTTTATAAATGCTATATCTATAAACTGTTGCATATTAAATTGTTCATGCATGCATATATGTCTGTGGTTTGGGGGCATTATGTCGATTCACCGCATAATTAAATATGGAGTCTATATACGGGATATTGTTGTCTTATTCCGGACTCAATTTAAATTTGTGTAGTGAACTGATACCATGTTTTGCCTTGTTAAGACAACATTTAATTTGCGGGGTAGATAAATAACTAGAACCATATAATTATTTGTCGGGACCCCGGTTCCACTTAATATTGCCTAATTGCACCGCATCTGTGCCATGCCATGCATCATATCATAAGCATGCCGGATCTTCTGTTAAATATTGCATCCGGTGTTTCTTCTAGTGTTTGCTTCTTCGCGGATTAGGCCGATGAGTTGATGCGAGTATCGACAAGTTCTCCGGATATGAATCTCCGGCAGTGTTTTCCCAGGCGAGCATCTCTCCCCCTTCTAACTATTTTGCATTTATAGTCTTTATTTCCTCCTGTTGATCTATTGCTATCCGTGTCGTGATGCTTTAGTTTTCATACCCCAGTTATTTCCCGTGCAGCCTCTATATTGCCTTGGACACCTCCTATTACCTGTGTTTGGTAGATAGCTGGCCTTGCGAGTCGTCGTTGCATGCTCAGGTGCGATCTCGTGTTGACAAGTACCACAGTTGTTGGAATGCTGGCAGATGGTTATTGGTGGAGATGATCATGACTTTAAATACAACTATTAAAATGCTAGCTATAACTAATGCAGAGGCATCGGTGAGCAATAGATGTTATTTGGTTCTTCCACGCTCACTTGTGTCCCGCAGGACCCCGAGTACTTGATACTTGTTCCTTGATTTTTCGCACTATCCACATCCGGGAGGTCTTATGGACCCCCCTGAGCCAGAGCTTGATTCATTTCTATTTCTTGGGGCCACAAAGTAGTTTGGGGCTTTATTACTATCCTGTACCTATGCCATGTTTTACTGCTTTATTTAAGATTATGCGTGGAGCACCTATACTATTTTGGAACGTGGAATGTTTTCGCGGTATCGACAAGCCCAGTCACACTTTCGGGTTCCCAGTCGTTTACAGCCATTGACACAAACCCTGGGTCCGTTCCGGAGCCGGCCAACTTCATTGCAGGTAGCTTAGTGGGGTGGCCCCCTGAAATATTTTATGAATCCTGTGATCGCTTTGTCATGAATGCCTCGTTGGGTTTTGAGTTGGTTTTTCCGAGGATGATCGAGTGTGTGTTGCTATTTGTGCACCCCTGCAGGATAAAACTTTCTGAAAGCAGTGTCCGCGGTTATGGACGACTTGGAGCACAGTATCTCGATCATAGACAAGCATAACTAAAGTAGTGCTATAAACTTGACTTGGAGCACAGTAATTATTGCAACTCCAATGGAATGTGATAAAAGTGTCAATAACTGCTGGGTTTTGGGATTCCTCAGGACAATTATATCTGACTAGTAAATGTTCCAACTACAACGGAATGGTAATTAAAATTGCCACTACTAATACTTCAGGATGACTCATGCTATTTATATCTGATTAGTAATTGCTGCAACTATAATGAAATGAGTAAAACTGCCAACTGTGTGAGTTCCTTGGTCCGACTTCCTCGTTTGGTCTCGAGGGGGAAATACCAGGATGGGTTTGTTTGGTGTTAGCTTCAGGTTGGATCCGAATAGGTCTTTCTTATCCCTCTCTGATAACCGCCAGTTGTATCGAGTCTCTATAGGTTGTTTAGTGCCGTTGCGCTGCCGCTTCAGCCCACCATACCTATGTAGGCAAGAGCCGCAAAATTCTAGCCTCGCCATGTACTGGCCTCAGTACTGACGCTCCTCTGTTTCCTTTGCCCTTTGTTGGCACCCCTTTTGTTTTAGCAGGTTTGAGATCGACGTCGTTAGCAGGGTTACCCTTCCGGCTTTGCCTGGACAGGGTTATGGACGCCATTGGTTATTCTTCAAGGCTCTTAGCCCCATTTGCATCTTGATCGTACTCGGACGTTGTATCGTTTTCAAGGTGAATTGGATCTTTGTAGTGTATGTCTGTATTCTTGACTCTTGGAGTCATGCTGTATATATATATATCTATTATGTGGGTCCCATCGAGGACTGTTGTGTAATGTTATTACTTTGTTTTCCACCCGCACGAAAGTGCCTGGTGGGCGTCCTTGAATCGTTTCTATGCGGGTTTGGCGGAAAGGGATAAAACTTGCATAGGGCCGATTTGAGGGTGTTACAGACGTTTATGGGACCGAATCTCAACGTGAGGTTTTCCAAGGTATTGATTGACAATGGCAGCAGTATCAAAATTATGTACAAGGATACCATGCACAAATTGGGGATAACAGAAAATATGCTGCAAGCAACAAGGACCACTTTTCACGGTATAGTGCCAGGTATCTCTTGTGAACCAATAGGTAAGGTCCGGGTTGACGTGCTATTCGACACAAGAGATAGTTGCCGCACTAAGAACTTAGAGTTTGAGGTAGTGAATCTGGAAAGTGTTTATCACGCATTACTCGGCAGGCCAGCGCTGAGCAAATTCATGGCAACTACCCACGTCAGTTACCTTAAGATGAAGTTGCCCGGACCAAGGGGTGTGATAACAATATCGGGGGACTTCCGGTGTTTGATCGAGTGCGCGTTAGCCGGATCTAATTTAGCCCACTTGTGATAGCTCAAGAGAAAAGGAAGATACTAGAGGTGGCGGCATTGGCTCAATCCGCGCAACAACATATGTCGGCCCTAACCAACCCGCATGGGAGCATATCATTCCGAGCGACTAAGGATACGAAGAAAGTGCTAGTTGATGATCTGTTCCCAGAGTGCATCGTTACCATAGGTGCCGGGTTAAGCAGCAAATAGGAAAGCGAGCTCGTCAACTTCCTCCGTGAGAATCGGGATATCTTTGCTTGGTCTATGCAAGATCTGCAAGGTGTACCGAGGGAGTTGGCTGAGCACTCATTGAATGTAAGACCCAGGGCTAAGCCGGTAAAGCAGCCTCTCAGGCGTTTCGCAGAAGATAGAAGAAAAGTAATTGGAGATGAGATAGCAAGATTGCTAGCGGCCGAATTTATCATGGAGGTACTCTATCCGGATTGGCTCTCTAATCCGATGCTAGTGGAGAAAAAGAAGGATGATCCGAACGTGACAGTGGTAACGCGCATGTGTATTGATTACACGAACCTGAATAAGGCGTGTCCAAAAGATCCATTCCCACTCCCTAGAATAGATCAGGTCATAGACTCAACTGCCGGATGTGAACTTCTGTCATTCATTGACGCGTATTCTGGTTTCCATCAGATACCCCTAAATCCGGACGATCAAATAAAGGCAACGTTCATTACCCCGTACGGGGCTTATTGTTATCGAACTATGCCGTTTGGATTACGTAATGCTGGAGCAACGTACCAACGATGTATGCAGAAATGCTTGCATGACCAGATAGGTCGGAATGTGCAGGTGTATGTGGATGATGTGGTGATAAAAACCAAGGAAAGCAATACGCTCCTTGAGGATATCTGGCAGACATTCGCGAACTTGAGAAGGTTCCGAATGAAACTGAACCCAGAGAAATGCACCTTTGGCGTACCATTCGGAAAGTTACTCGGTTTCCTGGTATCTAGCCGCGGCATTGAAGCTAACCCGACGAAGATCCGGGCCATAGAAAGAATGGAGTTACCAAAGTGTCTTAATGATGTCCAGAAGTTCACCGGTTGTCTGGCATCGTTAAGTCGGTTTGTATGTCGGCTGGGAGAGAAGGCCTTGCCCCTCTATCAGTTAATGAAAAAAGCAGATAAGTTCACATGGACGCCACAGGCGGATCTTGCATTTCGCGAGTTGAAAAAGATGCTATCTACCGTGCCAATACTAGCTGCACCATTACCTACGGAGCCAATGTTGCTTTATGTAGCCGCGACCAACCTAGTCGTAAGTGCAGTGATCATAGTGGAGCGTGAAGAGGAAGGAAAGTCGGTGCAAAGGCCGGTGTATTATCTGAGCGAAGTATTGTCAACGTCAAAACAGAACTATCCTCATTATCAGAAGATGGCGTACGGCGTATATATGTCGGCCAAGAAGCTCAAGCACTATTTCGAGGAACACCCCATCAAGGTGATATGTGATGCGCCTATTTCGGAGATCATGAGCAACAAGGATGCAAGCGGCAGAATAGCGAAATGGGCAATCGAATTAGCTCCATACGCGCCACAATTCGACAGAAGAGATGTGATCAAATCACAAGCGGTGGCGGATTTCTTTGTGGACTGGGCTGAAATGCAATATGAGCCACCCCTGCCAGACTCAAATTATTGGCAAATGCACTTCGATGGATCAAAACTGAAGGACGGACTAGGCGCTGGAGTAGTGCTTACCTCGCCCAAGAAGGATCAACTGAAGTACGTCCTACAGATCCACTTCAGTGCCTCGAATAATGTGGCGGAGTACGAAGCATTGGTACATGGTCTCAAAGTGGCAAAGGAAGTGGGAATACGTCGAATACAGTGCTTTGGAGATTCGGATTTGGTGGTACAACAAGTGTCTGGAAATTGGGATGCCCCGGATGCTAACATGGCCTTGTATAGGTTCCATGTCCAGAAGATAAGCGGGTTTTTCGAAGGGTGTGAGTTCCATCACGTACCTCGGAGTGAAAACGAGGCAGCAGATACACTATCCAAGCTGGGCTCATCCCGGCAACCCATTCCGCCAAATGTGGCCTTTGAACACTTGAGAAAACCGTCTATCACACCGTCACCCGAATCAGATTCAATTTATATCCCGGCGCTCACCGGATCAGGAGCTGCACCTATGGAAATAGAATGGGGAGGCACCTCAGCAAACCCAAGGACTGCTTCAGCAAACCCGGGGACTATGCAGCTTGATCCGGCAGGAGTTATGTCGGTGGATGCAATGGAAGTGGATGAGGAACCATTTCCCGTCCGACCTATACCGTCTTGGGCCAAGCCAATTTTTGATTTCCTGAAGGAGGGAGTCTTGCCGGATGATGAAATAAGTTCAAGTCAAATTCAGAGAAGGGCAAAGGCTTATACCATTATCAACGCCGAATTATACAAAAGAAGTGTGCCAGCAGCACTACAATGGTGCGTTGATCCGGAGGAAGGACTCGACATACTCTGAGATATTCACCAAGGGGAATGTGGCCACCATGCCTCCTCAAGGGCCTTAGTAGCAAAGGCTTTCCGGCATGGATTTTATTGCCCAGTGCTTTGGAGCAAGCAGAGGACTTGGTGAGAAAATGTAATGGTTGTCAAAGATACGCCGCGAAAACTCACCTGCCAATGTCGAAGCCTAAAACTATCCCAATTACATGGCCATTTGCTATATGGTGCCTAGATATGGTAGGGCCATTTAAGCCGGCCAAAGGAGGGATGACCCACATGTTGGTCATGGTTGACAAGTTCACCAAATGGATTGAAGTGAAACCAATTCGCAAGTGTGATGGGGAACGGCAGTAAGATTCCTCAAGGATATAATCTTAAGGTACGGCTACCCTCATAGCATCATAACTGGTAGCGGGACAAATTTTGCTGAAGGAGCATTTGCGAGGTTCTACCAGGAAAAGAAGATCTGGTTAGATGTCGCCTCAGTCGCCCACCCCATGTCGAACGGGCAAGTGGAAAGATCCAACGGACTGGTATTGTCTGGGATAAAACCCCGGCTCATAGAGCCGCTGCAAAGATGAGCGGGGTGCTGGATAGAAGAACTACCAGCGGTACTGTGGAGTTTAAGAACAACTCTGAATCGATCAACGGGCTATACGCCATTCTTTCTGGTATATGGGGCAGAAGTTGTATTACCAGCCGACATAGAGCATGATTCGCCTAGGATCACCCAATACACAGAAGCCGAAGTGCGCGAAGCCCGGCAGAATGATGTTGATCTACTGGAAGAAGCGAGAGAACTGGCCTTGTCCAGATCCGCCATATACCAGCAAAATCTCCGACGCTATCATAGCCGGAAAGTAAACCCCCGTGTTTTTCGGGAAGGTGATTTGGTGCTAAGGCTAATATAGCGCACCGCTAGAATGCATAAGTTATCCCCCCCATGGGAAGGGCCCTTCATTGTGAGCAAAGCTTTGCGCAATGATTCCTACTATCTTATTGATGCACATCCCCATCAAAAGAACAAGGCGGACATGTCCGGAGAGGAATGCAAAAGACCATTGAACGTAGCACTGCTGCGTCCTTTCTACACCTGAGAGGTGAATTTATCCGAACACCTCATATGTCGGTATGTATGTCGGCAATGAGCTTATCAATAAAAACTTTGCCACCCTAAGCAGAGACTCGGGGACTGCTATAGCACTTGTCTTGTTTTCATATTCTTTATGTCGGCTGGGTTAAGTCGCTTACGTCTTAGTTGGATTAGTAATTTGTTAGCACCAAAAACCTAAATCTTCGACTTTGCTGTTGTCCAACAAGAATTGGCTTCATGGTAAGCAAGAGAACAAGTTTGGAATGGCAAAGCACATGAAAAACAACTAAGGAAGAAGAACTTAAGCGGGTCAACGTTGGTTTTTTTGGCTAACCCTTAGTTTATTTTCTTCACTAAAGCACCGAATCATTTTGAGCTAATCTCAAGGTTTCAAGTACTGTTAAGACAATTTTTTGAACCTCGGACTCGTAAGTCAAAAAACCGAATCAAGGTAGACACGAGCCGAGTCAAAAATTGGAGGAACAGGAAAATGAAACTCGACGACTTCGCCCATGATAATCCGGCAATAAAAACTTAGTTCGAAACATAAAATTGTAGCACAAACAAACCAAGGTATTGAAATACATCTGCGCCCGGCATTCCGGGGATCTGATAAATATGATGAGTGTTTTTCAAGGGGCAGAAGTAGCAGGAGAATCATCTATTGAAGGAGGTACTCCGGAGTGTGCGGAAGGACCGCTAGCTTCGGCCTCGTTGTACGGGTCAACTTTGTTGACCTTCGGGTCTTCATCTTCGTTGCCTAACTCGGAGTCCTTGCTCTCATTCCCTTCTTCACCTCTAGAGACAATTTCATCGTCAGCAGCGTCGAGGAAGCTTGGCCCCTCATTCCAGGCATGGCAAAGGGAGTACTGAATGAGATTGTTCGCACAGGCCTGGAGGTGCGCGATCCACTCCGGATCCTCACACCACTTAGACCCGGTGCGCATATGCTTGAGCAATGCCAAGTCAATCCCTTCATACCATGAAAGCGTAAACTTCACAGCAATGTCGGCTCCAGCCCGTGCTGCAGATTCGCGCCACAAGTCCAGTTGTGTCTCGCATTCCATGAGTTTGGCTATGAAGTCTGAGGTTCTCTTGGGAATGGTCTCACCGGGCCAGAGGCAGCCGAACATCCGTGTCGCTGCTGGGATAATGTCCGAGCCGAAATTCCTCACTATATCAAGACGAGCGGTGAGACTCGCCAGGAGATCCTCTATGGCATAAGGAATTGGCTCGGCATCAGGGCCAACAGGAATTCCACGCTGCTCACGGGATTCGCGTAAACAGAGTCGGCGAACGAATCGCTCTCTGGAAATTTTCCTAAGGGTAAGAGGAGCAACAGTGAGCGGATGGACCGAATTCGAATTGTAACAAATCAATCAAGAGCGGAGAACTTACGCGTAATCTAGAAGAGAAGTCGATGAATCTCGGAATCAGTGTTGGCGTTGTGGACCTGGAGTTTTTCACACTCATTAATCGCCGATGCAAGTTTGACGTCGGCTTCCTCCAGTAGGCCTTGTCCTTAGAGATTTGCGTAACAAGACGCTCCTTCTCTTCGGCAAACTCCTGATCGGCCTTCTCCAGCACGGACTGATGAGAGCTCTTTGAAGGGAATATGCCCGAGAGGCAATAATAAAGTGGTTATTATATTATTCCTTGTTTATGATAAATTTTTATTTTGCATGCTATAATTGTATTAATTGGGAACGTTAATACATGTGTGTTTAATAAACAAAATACAAACTTACCAGTAATGCCTCTCATATAAACTAGCTCGTTGATTAACAAGATGATCAAGGTTTCTTGATCATGGACATTGGATGTTGTTAATAACAAGGTCACAACATTGGTGGAATGATGTGATGAACATTCATCTGAAGTATAGCATTACGATCAGAGTCATTATGTTTATATTGCTATAACATCATACGAAGTAATCTTAGTCCTTAGACCATGAGATCATCTTAATTTCTAACACCGGAAGAGTATCTTGATAACATCAAACGTCACACCGTAACAGGGTGACTATAAAGGTGGGTTCAGTGCTACAAAGGTGTTATGTTGAGGCTCATGTATCAAGAGTGGGATTTGTCCATCCTGATGACGGATATATATACTCTGGACCCTCTCGGTGATATCACATTGGTTATCTTGCAAGCAAGTGATGTGATCACTATAATGTTATATCATGGGAACAAGAAAAGAGTGCATGTCGGTAACGAGATCAAACTAGGTATGGAGATACCGATGATCGAATCTCGGACATGTAATATATTGAGAGACAAAGGAATTTAGTTACTAGCGTTAAAGGTTCTCACGATCATAGAAGTCATTGTTGAATGTGTAGGAGTCAGTATGGATCTCCAGGTCCCACTTCTCATTATTGATCTGAGAGGGGTCTCGATCATGTGTGCATTATTCGCGAACCATAGGGTGACACACTTAGGGATACCGACACCATTTGGAGCAAATATGTTTCAGATAAAGATTTAAGAAAGCGCTGGAATTATTTCAATAGACACCAAAACTATTTCGGGTGAAATTGCTGAAATTGGTTCTGCATGTAATATTGAAATGTTGCAGGGGGTTTTATGTGAATGTTTGTTAATTAAAGTAATTAACAAAATTCTGAATAAAATTAATAAAAGAGTTTTATTAAATGAGAGAGCATTAAATTTGGAGAAACTTAATGCATTTAAAGTGGAGACTTTAAAAGAGAATGTGAAGGGGCATTTTAATGTGGAGGGGGTTACCACCACATGAATGGGGGAGGTGAAGGGACACCCTCCCCTCCTCCTATAAAAGGCCCCCCTCTCACACCTTCACACTCACACCTCCTTGTGAAGGATCTCTCTCCCCCTCTAGTATTATTCTCATGGTCTCGGATTAGCGAGATACATGTTACCGGTGGCTTTATCTAGAAAGGAGTTGCTGCTTCCGCTGCTTTGCTGGAGCGAGGGACGGAGGTTGTCGAGTGCAGACGTGTGTGCGATCACGGATGCCTGTAGATTTGTGGACTTGGTGGTGCTGGACTTGCTGGAGCTGGATCGATGGACGTCTTGGGCGGACTGCTGGACTTCATCACGATCTTGAGATCGGCAAGCGTACGACTACATCCACGAGTTCCTACTCGTTAACAAAACTCGTTGTCTTCGAGGGTAAGTTCTCTATGGATGTATATCCACCCGTTGCTTGTATCTAGTAGATAGATCTTGGCGTATAGTTCCCATCGTAGGAAAAATTTTGTTTTCTATGCTGCAAACCCAACAGTGGTATTAGAGCCTGATCTATGCGTAGGTGCTTTGCACGGGTAGTACACATATGTTAATATGTGGGCGATGATGATCATGTTATTGCATCTTTCATGTATTTTGGATATTGGTGGCATAGTGGGATGAAGCGGCCCGAACCAACCTTACATGTCATCATACATGAGACCGGTTCCACGACTGACATGCAACTAGTTTTGCATAAGTGGCTGGCGGGTGTCTATCTCTCCTACTAATGTCAATATCTGATTTACAACGAGTTGCTAATAACTTGGTTATCCTCGTTGTGGTTCCATGTTCATAGGTAAGAACAGTTCTATCTCCGAAAGCCCTAAGCCACATAAAACTTGCAATCGATAAATTAGAGGCGTCTAGTTTAGATCGTTGTTGGGCTAGTGTCTTGATATGGTATTGTTGTAAGTAGATGTATGATAGATACTCTTACAACACACTTAACGTGTAAGTTCCATAGACCTTGGCCTTACACACAAAGGAATGATAGAGATCATACCACGATGCAAATGATAGAGATCAAATGCATGGACCATATCATCTCACTTTACACATTAGATGTTTGCATCTTATACTGCTAGTTTGACGCTTTTGGTAGCATTGTAATATGATCCCTCATTTAGATATCAAGATAAAATGTGTTCTTCCTTCAGTATGCACTATTGTATGGATCGTGTTTCGAGACATCACGTGATGATCGGGTGTACTCGACTCTACGCTTTCATACAACAGGTGTAAGACAGTTTTACACACGCGAGTACTAAGGTTCTTACTTGGCGAGCCTAGCATGTACAGACATGGCCTCGGAACACGGACCGAAAGGTTAAGCATGAGTCATATAGTTGATATGATGCTCATATTGATGCTCGCCTTTGCAGCTACACCGACTCACGTGATGATCGGACTTGGTGTAGTGGATTTGGTTCATGTAATCACCAAAAAGGCACGAGGGATGTCGTTTTTGAGTGGGAGTTCATTTCTAATTTGGATTAGTCGAACTCAATTTGTCATAAACTAAATCGAAGTGAATTTGCATAATTTGTTGTAGTCATTGGTGTCTGTTCACTACCTTATGCTTAGTTTTAATTGAGATAATAGAACTATATAATTCTGGATATTTACTTTACGAACTAGTATCATATTGTTTTGAATGTCAATTTAAAGTTTAAAAGTCCTATTGCAAACTTTCAGCAAACTCTATTTACTCCGTGAAGTTTAATAAGTAGTATTAAATCAAGAGTAAGAATTCCAATGTTAGTATCTAAAGTATCATGTTTGCCTCCATGATTAATGATATCCAAAAGTTGTTTTAATATCAAGATTATCTAGGAGCTGAAAATTGTTTCAGAAACCATCATGTGTGAAAGATATTGTGATATCTGAAACAATGTTTTTGGTTGCATTATGATAGAGTATAATTTAGCAAAATACATGTTCTCATATTGTATGAGAATTTGTGAAGGATAGAGATGCTAAGCATCCGGATCTCCCAAAAAGGTTTTGGGAACTAACATTATACTCGCAATTCTTCCTTACAGGCTATAGTAGCTTGATCATGAAAGTTGTCGTGATAAGGATGAATAGAAGATGTAAGTAAAATGTTTACTACACTAATAGATTACTAAAGAATGGATTTTTGAAAGAACACCAAACATTTGATGATGGTGATCCACTTCAAAGTGCAAGTCCAAAGGTATTAGTATTTGACTATATACACTTTGTACTATGTGTCATGTGAATGACACCACTATTGATGTTGATAGATTCTTTTAAAAGGGAAAAGGAATTGCTGAAAGAGAATCTATAAAATATTTGGCAGAAAAGAAAAGGTTGGAGATGTCCAACATAGGTATATAGAAGATATACATGTTATGCCTATATTCCTTGCTTGTTAAACAATGTGGTTTTGAGGTATTGGATACCGAATTGGTTGGTATGAAGTGTCATACAGGACAACACAATTCATGAACTGCAATGGCCTAAGTAACTAGCAAGAGAATAAGTGATGATGTTCATCGAAAACAAATAAAGTGTTATTGTGTTTTTCGTTGTCGTCAAAACTAGCCTTCAAGATTTGTTTTAATAATTGTTATTCTATTCCGGTACTACGAAAACAATGGTTGTTCAAATAATTACCGTATTCCATAAAGGATGGATGAACTTTTACAAGTCTAGTGGGAGAAATCACATCCATAAACACTATTGATAAAATGACGCAAGACAAATGATTGAAAGATCACTTATGAAGTGACATCGCTGTTTAAATTATATTGGAAAGAAAACATGAAGAAACTCCACGTTGATGGATTTTTGGAGTCTTTGATTTTGATCAATTGACGCTTGTGAGACTTTCCTCAAGATAATTGAAACTCCGTCCATAGGCCAAAGAGGAACGGATGACTAAATTATTGTATATTATACATATTGATGTATATAGTCCATTGTATGTAGCCATATGCGATGGATCTTTTTGCTTCATATGCTTTCTCCAGAAATTTAAGTGAATATATATATATATATACTTAATAAGGAAGAAGTATGAAACATTTGAAAATTGTTCAAAGACTTTCAAGATGAAGTGAAAAATCATTGTAACAAGAAAATAAAAGAGTTTATGATTTGATCATAAAGGAAGATATTTGAGTTACATGTTTAGCAAAACACCTAAGATTTGAGGAATTGTTCCATGATTTGTGTTTTCCGGTAAACCATAGGAGTATGGCATATTCGAGAGATGAAATCAAACCATGTTTGACATGGTAAGATCAAAGGTGTCATTTATAAAAATGCCATTATGTTTTAAGGATTAAAGATTTAGAGACGACCGCTTTTACACTGAAAAGAGCACCATCGTGATCCGTTGAAATGACACCATATAAGTTATGGTTTGGGATAAAACCCGAATTGTCTTTTCTTAAATTTTGGTATGCTATGCATAAGTAAAATATTTACAACCAAAGTCGGATAAGCACGTATTTGTAGGTTATACCAAAGAATTTGTTGGGAATTTCTCCATAACACCGAGGACAAAAGAGTTTGTTACTTGGAACGTCAAGTTTCTTGAGAAGGAATTTTTCACGAAAAGTTAAGTGGTAGGACAATAGAACTTTGATAAGGTTGTTGAACCTTAGCTATATGTGCTAAGTAGCGCAGCGCCGGAAAGTTTCCCGGTGGCGGCCATAATGCTCATGGCTCCCGTGATTACAAAGGTTGTGATCTCGGAGATTAGAGTTCCTATTGAACCGTGTGGGTTGGTAAGAATCAAATAGTGTGATTTGATAAGCAAGTCGTTATTGTTTTGACAATGATGAACCAACTACATGCAAAGAAGCGATGATGGGCCCTGACTCCATAAAATGACTAGAAGTCATAGAATCCATGATAGTATCCACACACGAGAAATCAAGTTTCTGAACTTGGAAGACCCTCCAGAAAGGCGTGAAGCATACCGGTCGTGTTTGGATCTATAAAGAAATATACATGGATGTTTAACATCTATGAAATAATCGACATGTTGGAAAGAAGTTTACGACAATGTTCAAGGAGTTGACTATGATAAGATTTGATCTTTCATAGCGATAGTCTTGACGGATTAATGTAGCAACCGCTACATATAATTTGATGTATGGTAGTTGAACAAACAAAACAATGTTCTTCTAATATAATGGTTCCCTAGGACGTGTACATGACACGGTCCGAAGGGTTTTGTTAATTCAAAGGATGCTAAAAGGAAATGCAAACTTCAATAGTTGAAGTAAGCATAGCGGAGTTGGAACCTTCACCATGATGAAACTGGTAAAAGAGTTTAAATTCATCGGAGATGATGAAGATACTTGCATTTGCAAGAAATTAAGTGGGAGCGCTGAGACATATTTCTAATACATTATGTAGAGGACATATTGTTGATTAGAAATGATGTATCTTGTGTTGACACAAGTTAAGAATTTCATTAAAATAAGATTTCGATGAAAGACTTGGGCAAAACCGGAATATTAGGCATCAATATCTATATGGATAGATTGAGGCGCTAATATGGTTGTGCCATACATACATATATGAGATATTGAAAGGGTTCAATATGGAAACAACAAGAAAGGTTCTTGATGCATGGAAAGGATTGTATCAAGATTCAAGTGTTTCAACACTTGGTGAGTAAAATCACATGAAGATTTTGATCGATAATACCGTGATATGTATATATCCAGATATGTCCTATGCTCTAAATGTTATGAGCACATACCAGAATGATTCATAAGATGATCATTGGACAATAGTAAAGATATTCTTATGAGCTTTGGAAGAACTAAGAATATATCATGTATAAGTGACAAATAGTTAAAGGTAGTTCATTGTAAAGTGTTACATTGATTTGTCATAAGATACAAATTAAATTTATCTCAATTTAGACTATGGGTGGCATAGTGTAATGGAAAGGATGTTCCATGATGGATTTGGATAAGTTCCAAAGTTGAAACATTGTGACGGATAATACAACAAAAGGCTAAGTATATGACTGATATAGTAGCAGCAAAGGAGGGCATTTGTGTGATGCAGTTTGTTATCAAACTAGGTGTGGTTCAAAGTGGGCTAATACTATGAAGATATATTGTATGACAATAATATCAACATATTTTAACTCAAACGAACTAAAGGTCTCACCAAAGGACCAAATTTATACAATGCCATCTCATTTGAGAATGAGTGATGCGTAGAGACGCAAAGACATGCAAATACACACGGACCTGAAACTGTCAGATCCGGAGATTATGTTAACCACTAGCAAACGCGTATATTCAACACCTAGGTGTTGTATATACAAGTTTACAAACTAGATTATTGACTCTAGTGCAAGTGGGAGACTGAAGGGAATATGCCCGAGAGGCAATAATAAAGCTGTTATTATCTTATTCCTTGTTGATGATAAATGTTTATTTTGCATGCTATAATTGTATTAATTAGAAACGTTAATACATGTGTGTTTAATAAACAAAATACAAAGTTCCTAGTAATGCCTCTCATATAAACTAGCTCGTTGATTAACAAGATGATCAAGGTTTCCTGATCATGGACATTGGATGTTGTTAATAATGAGGTCACAACATTGGTGGAATGATGTGATGAACATTCATCCGAAGTATAGCATTATGATCAGAGTCATTATGTTTATATTGCTATAACACCATACGAAGTAATATTAGTTCTTAGACCATGAGGTCATGTTAATTGCTAACATCGGAAGAGTATCTTGATAACATCAAACGTCACACCGTAACAGGGTGACTATAAAGGTGGGTTCAGTGCTACGAAGGTGTTATGTTGAGGCTCATGGATCAAGAGTGGCATTTTTCCATCCCGATGACGGATAGATATACTCTGGGCCCTCTCAGTGATATCACATTTGTTAGCTTGCAAGCAAGTGATGTGATCACTAGAATGTTATATCACGGGAACGAGAAAAGAGTGCATGTCGGTAACGAGATCAAACTAGGTATGGAGATACCGATGATCGAATCTCAGACATGTAATATATCGCGATAAAAAGGGATTTAGTTACTAGCGTTAAAGGTTCTCACGATCACAGAAGTCATTGTTGAATGTGTAGGAATCAGTATGGATCTCTAGGTCCCGCTTTTGATTATTAATCTGAGAGGGGTCTCGATCATGTCTGCATTATTCGTGAACCGTAGGGTGACACACTTAGGGATACCGACACCAGTTGGAGCAAATATGTTTCAGATAAAGATTTAAGAAAGTGCTAGAATTATTTCAATAGACACCAAAACTGTTTCGGGTGAAATTGCTGAAATTGGTTCTGCATGTAATATTGAAATGTTGTAGGGAGTTTTTTGTGAACGTTTGTTAATTAAAGTAATTAACAAAATTCTGAATAAAATTAATAAAAGAGTTTTATTAAATGAGAGAGCATTAAATTTGGAGAAACTTAATGCATTTAAAGTGGAGACTTTAAAAGAGAATGTGAAGGGGCATTTTAATGTGGAGGGGGTTACCACCACATGAATGGGGGAGGTGAAGGGACACCCTTCCCTCCTCCTATAAAAGGCCCCCCTCTCACACCTTCACACTCACACCTCCTCGTGAAGGATCTCTCTCCCCCTCTAGTATTATTCCCATGGTCTCGGATTAGCGAGATACATGTTACCGGTGGCTTTATCTGGAAAGGAGTTGCTGCTTCCGCTGCTTTGCTGGAGCGAGGGATGGAGGTTATCGGGGTACCGGACGTGTGTGCGATCACGGATGTACCGCTGCTTTGTGGTGATGGACTTGGTGGTGCTGGACTTGCTAGAGCTGGATCTGATGGACGTGCTGGAGCCGGACCTACTGGACATCATCACGATCTTGAGATCGGCAAGCGTACGACTACATCATCCACCAGTTCCTACTCGTTAACAAAACTCGTTGTCTTCGAGGGTAAGTTCTCTATGGATGTATATCCACCCGTTGCTTGTATCTAGTAGATAGATCTTGGCGTATAGTTCCCATCGTAGGAAAATTTTTGTTTTCTATGCTGCGAACCCAACACTCTTGAGCCTCTGGATTTCGACATTCAGCCGAGTAATTTCCAAGTCCTGCTGATGGAGCCGAGCTATCTCAGCGTCCTTCTTCTTCAATTCAGCTTCATACTTCCCTGATTGTTCCAGGCAGTGGGTCATCAGTTTAGGCATAGGAACATTGTCCTCAAGAGCAACTGCGACATGATCCGGAGGACCCAAAATATGAGTGTCCACCAGATAAAGCATAGAGGGTATGATGATCACGTGAAGGGGATGAAATTACCTTTAATCTCCACAAGATTCTTCCTCGTAATTTTATTCTCAGCCTCAACCTTGGCTGCATAATTTGGACAAGACATTCATATAAGCTCGAAGAAGTTGAAATGAACAAGGAAGGGAGGGAAATGGAAACTAACCCCTCTTCTGGTACTCCTCCAGGAGTTTACCATGACGCCCGCATATGTCTTTGTAGGAGTCCAGCAGGCGCTGGAACTCGGCGGATCGGCGGTTAGTGGTAATCTGAAACAAGAAAGAGATAAAAGTTCAGAGAAAGTGGAAATTATTCGAAGTCTACAAGATCCGGGCCAAGTGGAACTTAACCCGGCCCTAGGTGTGTGGATATTCGATGTCTATAAGATCCGGGCCAAGTGGAACTTAACTCGGCTCTAAGTGTGTGGATATTTGAAAACCACGAGATCCGAGCCAAGTGGAACTTAACCCGGCTCTAGGTGTGTGGATATTCGATGTCTATAAGATCCGGGCCAAGTGGAACTTAACCCGGCTCTAGGTATGTGGATATTTGAAGTCTACAAGATCCGGGCCAAGTGGAACTTAACCCGGCTCTAGGTGTGTGGGTATTCGAAGTCTATAAAATCCGGGTCAAGTGGAACTTAATCCAGCTCTAGGTGTGTGGATATTTGAAGTCTATAAGATCCGGGCCAAGTGGAACTTAACCCGGCCCTAGGTGTGTGAATATTCGAAGTCTACAAGATCCGGGCCAAGTGGAACTTAACCTGGCTCTAAGTGTGTGGATATTTGAAAACTACCAGATCCGGGCCAAGGGAACTAGACCCGGCCCAAAATTTAGTGCAAATTAATGATAATATGAACAAA
Organism: Avena insularis; assembly: GCA_023614405.1. Lineage (NCBI taxonomy): Eukaryota > Viridiplantae > Streptophyta > Magnoliopsida > Poales > Poaceae > Avena > Avena insularis. The sequence goes on from CM042696.1 coordinate 240,988,614, forward strand.
AATTAGGGAGCATCCGACCGAATAACAAGTTATTCCCTCGGAGGCTCGGGGACTGGGATATATCTACAAGTGCTAAGTTATAAAAGAAACATCAACAACAGAGAAAAAGGATTACCTCCATCATCCGCCCAGCCAGGGAGATAGCCTGAGTGGCAGAGTTCATTTGCATGCTGAACTCTGCAAGGCCGAACCTTTCTAGGAGATCGCCCTGAGGGTCGACGATGTCGGCGTTGTTCCAGTTTTTCACATACTCAAGGAGATGTGGACTATAACTCTCACCACTCGCAGAATGGCTCATCACTAGGCCCTTCACATGGGCCTCGCGCCTGGCGGATTGAGCCGCAGCGGGGCTGGTGTGTAAAACCAGCTGCTTGCTACCCTCTGATCCGGAAGCTGGCCCGGACGAAGCTGACCTGGAAGTCTTCATAGCTTTGCCGGATGAGGGTTGAGGAGCGTGTTGAAAGAAATCACTGATTGAAGGGGAAGACCCAGTGGGGGCCGAAGGGGCTTTCCCCTTAGGAGGCTTGGAGGCCCTTGTTGCGCTGGTGTTGGTGCTGGTGTTGTTGCTACTGGTGTTGCTGGTGCTGTTGCTGGTATTGGGGATACTGGGGGCGGCGCCGATGAAGCTGGCGCCTCAACGATGGGCACAGAGGCTGAGGAGCTGGGCAGATCCGGCATTGCCGTATCCAAATCCGGCCCGTTACCCCCCACGTCGACGTACCCCTCCTCTTGATGAGGTGGACTCTGGTTAGGCACGGCCGCAGAACCCTCATGAATAGGGCTAAGCGGACGTTGGTCATCGTTGCGGGGGGAGAGGGAACGCTCCGGAGTGGGGAGACTATGTCGGAACCGCTCTAGGAGACATCCACAGGAGCTCTGAAAAAAGGAAGGACAGCAAGTAAAAAAAAAGCACCAACCAGAAACTAAGGCAAGGAATGGAAGAATTCGAGATAGAAATGCTAAAAGGACTTACTCGTCAACGGTAGGAGGAGCCCGAGGCTTGGGTGCCTTCCGGACTGTGCTCTTGGCGACAGGCTTGGCCGAGGGTTTAACCCTGGACTTCTTTTGCCTCTTCTTGGGCGGCGGCGCCTCCGAAGCTGCGGCCGGGGTAGCTGTGTGCTTCTGGGAAGGGGTTGGGGCCGGGCCACCGGTCGCAAGCGGGGGAACCTCATGGACCTGAGCGTCCGGGTTAGCTGAACATTCAAACATAAGCCAGATGCAATTAAGAAATAAGAACCGGATCAAGTACCTCTAGGACCTCAATGTCCGAATCATCATCGTCTGGCCAATCCCTTAGAGAAGAGGCATTACCAGCACTGCGCTTGACGACGTCCAGGGCGGGCAAGAAGGCCTCCAGGTCAGTATCAACCTCGTCTCCCTCAGGGCGGTCCTCCAACCACTTGCTGGCCAGAACCTCGCCATCCTCCAGCATTTGCTGGAGAAATCTCTGAAAGAGTAATACCCAAGTTACAAAGGGAAATCAACATACAAACAAAATCTGGATGATAAGAGAAGATTAACTTACCCATGGAGGAGGGTTGGCGCGAGTGAAGGGCTCAAGTCCCCACTCCCAGGCCTCGGAGAACTCCTTCTCCACGTTGAAGACGGCCTTGACCCGGCGGTAAACCGCCGAGTTATCCAGCTCGAAGGAGGAGGTCTGTTGAGGGTCAAGAGGACCACTAAGGTAGCAGATCTTGTGGGCTCGCTTCTGGAGGGGGAGACCCGGCTGTGGAGGAAAGTGATCATGATATCCTCCCCCCGGAGATGCTCCTTGAGCAACTCCATGATCCGGCGAGCCACTTGAGTCACCAGGGCTCTAGCACGCTTGGGAATGCTTTCCCATTGCGAAGTATCTGGAGGACTGAGTCTAAAGGGGAGAAGCCAGATCTGGTCCTCCTTGGTGGTGTTCCGGATATAGAAGAAGGTCCGGGCCCAGCCCTAGCAAGATTCAAGCCCCGTGACCTGGGGGAAGACAGATTGTTTCCTGGGCGAGAAGGAGGCGGTGCCACACTAGGTCAGGTGCTTGTCCTCAGGGGCACGCTCCTTGTCCGGAACCACATTTCTCTGCAGACCAAAGAACTTGATCCACAGTTCTTTGGTTGGCCAGACGCCGATGTAACCCTCAATGCCAGAGGCAAAAGAGGACAGAGAGGTGATAGCATTCGTGGGAAGATGATGCGGTTGCAATTTGTAAGTGGAGATGAAATCGAAGAAGAAATCAGAGGTGGGAAGGCCGAAGGCGTGTTGGAAATGTGACAAGAAAACAATGTACTCCCCAGATTTGGGGGTGGGGGTAATCTCACCGGAGGGGAGGCGGCAGGCGACGCCGGCGGGGATGCGACGGGAGGCGTAGAGCCAAGCCAGGTCCTCCTCGCGGGCGATGGAGCCATCCTAGCATCCGCGCTCCCGGCCCTCCGCCCCTTCCTCCTGCTGCGCCACCATTGTAGCTTCCGCTTCAGTCATGGTGGGATTGAAGCTCTCGAAGCGATGATCTGAGTAATGGTAGCCCGAAGAGAGGAAACAGGAAGCTCAAGGCCCTATGGTGAAGATTGGAACTGGAGGCGGCGGCGCTAGCGTGAAATACCGCCGGAGCACGGTCGCGGTGGCGATCGAGGAGAAGAAAACCGGCGGCGGCGAACTCTCGGTGAAAGAGAGAGAGCAATGGAGCACGGAGAGAATGGGGGAACTTCCCCTGGGAGTGCACAGCACCCTCTACTTAACCGTTCCACATGCGTCGGGATCTCTTTATGCGGCAAACCGCACGCAGAAGCAGCATGGCGCGCTGTGCAACCAATCAGAGCAAGGCCACAGGAGGGGCCACTGGAGAAAATGATCCCATGACAGGACATGGCGTTACGGTTAACGAGGCGCTGCAGTGATGAGACGTTTACAGCAGGTATGCCTGACGCAGCGACAGTAACCGGCGCGGTAAATGCGCATGGCCCTTAAAATGAGGCAAATGATGATTACCCTCCACGTATGATGTGGAGAAGCGTACGAGAGAAGGAAAAGAAACCTGGATAAGCAAGCAAAATACCTAGCCAATGAGGAATAACCCGGAAAGAGCGAAAGGATCGCAAGAGAAGAAACTCCGGGCAACGAGATAACTCGGCCCAAGGAATAAAAGATTCGGATATGGGAACCTGTTGTGGCCTTAACAACTAGAAAATTTGCTAAGGCTACACCAGCTTTGGGGACTAATGTTGGGGGATACCCCGGGTAGGGCAACGCCGGGGTATAAGGGCCGAGTTAGCCGGGGTACGGCACGGTCAAAGCAAAGTGCTGACCGGGTCACCTCAAGGCAGGCCGAATGACGATGTGGCCCGGCCCGTGGGGCATTTCCTTGACAATGGTCCAACCGGCATAGGATCTATGCCGGCCGTGCCTATCTGTTTTGCAGGTAATCGGGTAGGACGGATTAGCTATATGCTAGTCGGATTACCTTGGCTTCAGAGAGAAGGAATTCCCCGCTGGTCAAAAGCTGGCTTTACTAGCTGAAGCATGTGCAAAGTAAAGTAAAGGAGAGGACCAGCGGGTCAGCAGTGACCAAGGTGACGCAGGCAAAGCCAGATGATGTAGCCTGTGACGCCAAAAGACGAGGATGATGCTACGGGTTACATCCAAAGCCCGGGCGAGTCGTTAAAGAAGAATAAAGAAGCATCTGCTTTAGGAAAGGAGCATATTCATAGAATATGCTGCCACCTAAGCCCTGGAATTGTAACCCGGGCTCCCCTATATAAGGAGCACCAGGGCCTCCATAGAGAGGGGACGGCATTTAGAGGAATCACTCTTTGTCTAAGGTAGAACTCAGGGGCTAGTTAGTGAGGGGTAAGAGACATCGTCTCCTTCATGCTAAGAGCTTCAAGAACACTTGTAAACACCATTGATAGAGAGAATACAAGAATTTCCGTGTGTGGAATCACCATGTTCTCCCTCCCTGGATTCCCCTAGCACACATTGGCCCCATCTTTAGCCTATCCATGGCATCTGCCGTGCCACCACCACGACAAAAAGTTTTTGTTAACCCTAAACTTGGGTGATTAGAACTTGATAATCTTTATTAATATTTTTGGGGTGTTACACCCATGGGCCAGGCCCAGTTCCAAAAGAATATTACAAAATAAATTATTATCCCAAATATGAAATAACTAAAATACCCCTGTACACAATTTAAGCCCTAGAAAAATGTAAAAAAATCCTAAATTTATATATAATATATTAGAATTCTCATAAAAATAATATCTAACTAGGAAAATATAATAATACTTATTTGAGTTAAATAAAATGCAAATAAATATTAACACCATCAAATCTCTAAATGAAATTTAGTAAATCAAGGAATAATCCTAAAAATAATTAAAAAACACTTTTAGGGATCAAAATTCATCCACCACCATGGAAAAATACTAAATACAAAATTTCAAGTAATTTTGGTATTTATTAAAATAAATATGATGAAAGGGTGTCAAATCATTTAAATAAATAGAATATGTTTTCATCCATCGTCTATAAATTCAAAATGCCTTATAACTTCATTTAAGTTATTTAGAATTTATTGTTTTAATAAAAGACCATTATGTCCTTCATAAATGAAATAAGAATGATTTCTCATCTTAAGATTACTTCCTAACTATTAATTTAGTTAAAAACACCCATAAAAGATAAAACATATACATTCTACTTAAAATTATAGCTATAGTTTGTTCTATGATCTATGATTATTAAACCCGCTAAATCTAAGTCCTTAAAACTATGCTTTATATTTATAATATTTCATCTTTGATTATGCTTAGGAAAACCCTAAAAGTTGGTGATGCCATAAATGTTGTGCCCTAAGTTCATTTATGTTTGTCATAGTTAACTTTGGTCTAATATACAATAATCTAAGAATATAATAACTGAAGATCATTTGTACTTGGTCAAAACCCAAAGCTTTATCCTATTAATCTTCAAAGTCGATTAAATTAACATAAACACTATTTTCTTCAAATGTTATTCTTTTTTTCCACTTCAAAACAAACACTATGCTATTTCCTTCAAGACATAACAACTTTACACATGAGCTTTGTAATGGTTAAAAGATACCACTTAACCTTAATTCTGTATTATAATTGTACTTCATCTTTTATGTCTTATATGTTAATCTTTAAGTTTTTGCCAATGTATCCTTTTATGAAGTAAACTTGAAGATAAATAAAATCTTAACCAATCACCTAATACAACTCAATTGTAATGTTGGGGCTACTTGGGGGGGGGTTTACAACATGCATCTCATTTCTTATGCATAACATCATATTGCTTCTTTAAACATTGTCCTTACCGAGCAATGATGGTATTTCGTAGGACCTGGGGTCCAGGGTCAAGTCGAGACATTTGACTACAATACTTTGCTATATCAAGGCAAGTTCACACTTGCTCATGTCCTTTGATTATTTTCTATCAAGTATTTGCAAATCAAATGTTGTCATCACCCGCATTTCAAAAAGGCCAAAAAACACTATTTCCGATAATAATGTAAACTATTGGTTACTGATCCAGAGTGATCAGCTAATCTATTAAGCTTGGCAATTGGAATACCATTGCACAGGAATATATCATCTAGGACTTAACAACCAATGTCGCCAGTGATTCTTGCGGCATAGATTACGCGTTAACCATGAGATCTATATGGGATCTAGGGAAGTCAGCTGGATCTTATTCCTTTCGCATGTCAATGGATGACTGGGCTGTGGCTGTAATTCTCGGAGTGGATTGACAGCAGGGTGGGATCCCTCAAAGTCCCACATATTTATGAGACTTGTGCGTTTCAGGCCGTAATTGGAAACAAGATTTATCCTGGGTCTAGCATGCAATCCAACGGGCATGCAGGGTCACGGAGAAGGACAGTGATTGCCTTGGATTCTTATACTAGGCCCCACACCTAAGGAAGTGTGGACAAGGCTCGCAACTTGGTTGTGCAAACATGGATAAGGATCTCTCATGGGTAAAGCAACACACCTCTAGAGAGTGTAAAAGTGTGACATGTTACTCCCTGTTCTAGGAAGGACTGCGAACGCTATAGGAAAGGAACTCCACGAAGTTCTAACACAACCTGTGAAGGCTGACGGACATAGCTTTTCAGAATAGAAGCAACCTTTGAAGAAATTTTTACGAAAACTTGCATAGCCTATGACCTATGGTCTGTGGATGTACTAAGTGCATCAAACACTCCATTTTAGTGAACTTGCTGAGTATGCTCATACTCAACCGTACCTTCTTAACCCTTGCTAGATTATGAAGACATTGATGACCAAGAAGATGAAACACTATCTTCAGCTGAAGACCAAACAGAATTCCACTACAAGGAGCTAGAGTTATCTGGAAGCCTCGAGAGAAATAACTACGGGAACATATATGGAATGGAGGTTGGTGAGTCTGAAGCATAGTTACATCAGATATAGTTAAATAAGTTTGGTAGTATAGATATCTATCCTCTAGCTAGTAACCTTGTATTATCGTAAGGTTTAGTTTGCTTCTTTATCTTGTTCTCAAGTTATTATATTTTAGTTTTGATTCGTCGGCATTCCTCTATGGACCTAGGAGGATCTCAAAGTCGTCATGTAATTTTTGGTTGTAATAATAATGTATGTTTGTGGACCCGCTTTGTTTCTGTTGTACCATTCTAAGGGATGTAATATTTGTGGAATGGTGTTCCGTGAGTGTTATTTCAATGACTATAGTGTACTGCATCATGCAGTGGTATATTGGGTCACCACACGCTGGTCCTGACAAAGTAGTTGAATGCCAGTCGGTAGTTCTATCGTGGCGGTCGTATGGAGAAGCTCATGAAGGAAGTCTGCGACAACCACATCGGCTGTGACCTACACTCCAAGTGGAAATCGGTCCGACTCAGTAAGGTCCCACAAGTATTTGTTGTGCCATTGTAGAGGAGCTATCCGGCGATGGAGAAACTCCATGGCAACCAATGGGCCAGACAACCCGGCTTCGTCTACCTCCATGATGCGGGCATTGAGGGCATCAACCTTCTCCCCCATCACCACCTGGTTGGACCACAGTCGCCTAGACTTCACTGCCAGCTCCGTTGGAGGCTGAAGCTAGCGATTCTCCTCCCATGCATCCATGTAGATCCAACACTTGCGGAAGTCATCCACCCTCTTCGTCCAGCCCATCGAAACCCATGACGTTCTGTCTCTGATTTTGAAAATAGCGCAATCGGCGACGTATGAAGAAGTGATCTGGAGGCTGTAAAAATGGTGGAACAATGCCACCAAAGGCTACCGAAAAAGGCTTCACACTAGAATGCAAAAATTGAAAGGGTGGTGATGGAGTTGGGTTAGAGGTGAAGGGACGAGATCCGGTAATGCTCCAAAATGGCATACAATAAAGGAGAAAAAGGGGGAAAGCCCGGCGATGATGTCATGATAAAAGAAGGGGTACACTGATGCATCTGAAGTATATCCATCTACGTCCACATTTAAACTGCATATTATTCACAATTTTGATGAAATATCTCTTGAAATCCTGTCACTAATGCCTAATATTCAAACGGGTATGCAATCCTTTCTTTCTATTTTTTCCTGCACAGATAATGACGTTTTATGATGGGAATCACTACATTAAAGTCAAAGATACGAGATTTCCAACAACCATAAGAAACCAGGAGTCGTGGATCGGAGGCAGACGCTTTAACGACCAACTATACGACCGGAATAAAATTCCGGCCGTATAGTTGCCATCGACACCACTAAGTCAAACAGAACAACTTTCGTGAAGGGACCCCTATATAAAGAGGCCTCGGGCAACAATAAATAGGCGCTCGCAGAAACCATCAGCCACCCCCCAGATCTCCATCCACAACACCGACGAGCCACGGAGGAATAGACTTAGATCTAATCTCTCCACCACCATAGCCATATTCCACCACTTGTAATAGTAGATATCTTCTTCGATTGGCGACATTGTAAGACTATTTGCTATCAATCTCATGATTTCTACTACATTGTTTATGATCTTTGATCTCATCTCTATGTGTGAGTAATTCTCCTTGGGCTAAGGGCTTCGGCCTAGCCATGTAGCTTTTTGTTCATGTTATTTATCATAGATGGGATCATGTATTAGTTTGTATGACATGATGATTATTGTATCCTCTCTTGCCTCAATCTAAGGACTTGTCAGGTACCCAAGACCCTGAGGATTGAGCCAGGTATAGGGAGTATGAGTAATGACTAATCTGCAGGTTGGGAACCCTAGTGACAGAAAGGGTAGTATGGCTGTATGTGAGGGATTTACTTGGGATTAACGGTGACATCACTATGCATATCATTAGTTCTCTTTCTTCTATGGATGAGACTAGTAGGTTATTGCTATAAGCGGTTGGTAATAGAAATTATGGATGCACTTCCCACATCTAATTAATCTTGCTCTAACAATTACATGCATACTTTATTTCTATCTTCTATTCCCATCAAATGTTTTGCACAGCTACAGGTGAAATCGAACGCCCTAGGCCCTCTCTCTCCATCATCGACAACAACAAAAAGACGCAAACTCTTGGTCTGATAAAAAACACAAAGGAATTCTAAAACTCCCGAAGGTCCGTTATAGTAACTTCACTACGCTTCTGCTTCCCGAGGATTCGATGAACCTAGGTCTACTAGGGAAAAGAGATATACTACATCCGTAATACGGATCGAAGGTATCATACACCGAGGCACCGAGGCTCTCCCGCGGTACCATACCAGGTCACGCTTTGGTCCTCCCCCATTCGTTACGGCTCGACGCAAGACGAGAGTGGAATCCATTGACTCTAAATTCATGTTGAATGGTGGAGGGGAGTAGCACCCCCTCGACCTCGGTCTCCACATCCGTTGTCCGGACCGAGGAGGTCGCCGCTTGCTTCCCTTTCATGGAAGAGGCATTCCAAGGAGTCATCTTGGCTGCCAAAAGCCATAGTCTAGAGAAGACAGAGGGAAAAAGGGGAGCATTGTTAGAGGAAGAGGAGGCTGGAGTAACTACATAAAAAGGGATTCTCCCCTCATAGAGAAAATGGAAAAGATTTAGCGACACCGATGGTTGGACGCGACCCTCGAGGCTGCGGGCCCAGGTCCCTAGGAGACTTCATGGAGGCATTACCCACTATTTGGGGACCTCTCGCCACTACTGAAGCATGACCCGCAGGCCAAGCACCCGGGGGCTACTGTCGGGCTAGGGAATTAGGGGGTACCCTGGCCCACTGGTGGTTACGATGCCCGTAGGAAGGGAAGTACTCTGGCTGGAAGTATGAGGAGCCTCGTCTGCACCTCCGGAAGGGCCTCAAGAGGGGCACGGTCCCACAGAGACATAATACCCTCTCGAGGGTCTCCACAGTTCACGAGGATGCCCATGGGATCCTACCAGGGACTTCTTGAGGACCAGCTAATCGTCCCAGAAGACGACAAGACCAACGAGCGATATGCGTGTTGAACTGGTCGTAAGGCGCGCGTCGTAAGTAAGAAAGATGATGTCTGGACATGACCGTTCTAAGGAGGTGTTGATGCCATCCACATCTGTCCCCCACTCTTCCCTCTTTTACTACTTCAGTGCAAGACCACGGGGTGCTAGCAAGAACCACAGCCTTATGGTAGGCCGACATTTGTGGGGGCCCTGCACTGAGTCCATGGCCGTAGTCTATAGACCAGAGTCCTTTGGGAGGCAATGTGGTGACCCTTCCCGCCCATTAGATTGGGGAAGGGGCCCATCTCCCTAATAAAAGGAGGGTTCCCCTACCTTAGAAGAGGTCGGTCCCTAGGGTGACAAAAATCCTAAGTGGTATCCACCGGGTGAAACATCGCAGGTAATACAACCAAGGCAGGAGTAGGGACTTTACCTCCTCAAGAGGGTCCTGAACCTGGGTGAAAAAACTATGTCCACTTTCTGTCGTGCGTAAACTCCACCATATCCATCATCGCTGAGGAGTTCCAAACTCGTGTTCAGACTCCTCTCAAACCCTAGGTCGTTGGGCCCCTAGTTCCTTCATGAGACGTAAACCCTGACAACTTCAAGCATCCAACACCACTAATGGCAGTGCCTCATGGAGTTTTACACACATTTGGTGTAAAAGACGTCTCACAGGCCCTAGTCCAGCAAGGCAATGGAAGAATAAAATTTGGACCGATTTCAGGGGCACGACGGTGTGCGCCTGGTGGAGATTTCTGTGCCTCGTGGAGCATGTTCCAAACTTGGGAACATGCACAAGAGGGAGAGAGATTCAGGCAAATAGCAATTGTGGGATAGGATTTTAGGGAGGCGTGGCGCACCTTTATATAGGAAAAACCCAGGCACTCCCACCCTCCAAGTCCCTGGGTGGGACTAAACATGGGAGGGGGCTAGCCTCCAGAGTGGGGTGGGTCCCACCCATATGCCAAGTCCACCTAGGCTAGCCGGCGGGGTGGGATCCCCCTAGCCATACGCCTTGGCCCACCTAGGGCAGCCACCTCCCCCTCTTGGGCCTACTCCCCTCCGAGGAGGGTCCATGTAGTTTTTTATGCCTTTTTCATTTTATTAAATAAATATATATTCAATACTAATTAAATAATTAAATATTAAATACCTTTTATTCAATTCATTTTATTAAAAACTCCTTTTGAATAACCTCCGAACACTTTGGCATCTCTCTAGAACGCTTCCAAATCCAAATTCCTATTTTTCATTCGGTTGCGGATCAACCCGCATCGTCTCTACCCTTAAGCGTGACACTATTATGGTTAGGGAATGTTTAGACATGAACGATACACCTCTCTGATCAGTGACCAACAATGGTATCTAGAAACACATGATGGTCCTTTCACATTCCATGAATTTGGTTGTCCGCTCGAACCTTTTAAACGTTGAGTCTTATTCCTTTTGCACAACGATACCTTTTGCACAATTTGGTTGTTCGCTTGAACCTTTTAAACACTGAGTCTTATTCCTTTTGCACAATGATACCTGATTTATCCAAGACCTTATCTCATGTATCTATATACTAGTTCGATCTTGTTACTAACAAACACATTTACTTGTTCTTGTGATATTACATCCTCGTGACCTAGTCACATACTTGCAAGCTCATTGATGTAATCTCATGGAGTGGGCCCAGAGTATCAATCCGTCACTCAGATAGGAAAATCCCGATCTCGATTTGTACACCTCAACTATTCCTCTGGAATACCTGATGCACACCTTTATGGTCAACCAGTTATTGGCATGACGGTTGATGTGATCAAAGCAGCCGCGAGACATAGTGATTAAGTATGATCTCACGGTCGAAGGATTAAGTTACTATGCTTTGCTAGATATTGCAATGCTGGACTTTGTGACTGGATCATATTGCAATTCTACTATCGGGTGTGTCCATCACTTCATGAAGTGACCTTGTTGTCAGTTGATATTAATAAGTCCATGATCGGGAAACATCGATCATCATATGCCCAACAAACTAGTATTAGAGGATACTATGGACCTATTTTTTATATACCACACTTGTATTAATGTTTCCACTTAACATAGTTATAGCATTATACAAAACTATTATGAACATCAGATATATATCAATAAAACTACTTTATTATTGGCCTCTAGGGCATATCTCCTCCATCTAGAATACGCGGGGGACACCCAGAGCCTACGTGCCATCGTAGGCTATAGGCTGTCACACTTCCTCGTGGCGGATGGGCCCACATACATCTGATGTGGCATCGTAGGTCCTGCACGACAAAGGTTCCTCATGGTGGAAGATCCCTCAAATATCCGATGTGGCATCATATGTCCTAGACATACGTAGTTCCTCGCGGTCGAGGGCCGAGCTCGTAGTGTAGACTGTAGGTATCAATGGTTTCTCACGGCGATGGCTTGTCGTGGTTCCCATTCACGGATAGATTTCTCTTGAGAGAGCTTGCGTTGCAAACCTTACACTTTCTCAAGAACGTCTTGAGTATAAAAACGACCATCATTTTTCGGACTAACCATTCTTTTCCTCGCCACCAGCGAGTTTTGGTTCTCTCCAGTGTTCGGTCACAGGTACCGTTTTGGTGACCATACCCATAAAGGACGATGTGGTTGCACGCCGGGTTAGCTGTAACGCGTCTATAGTCGGATACTCTCGAACCTTGTCGATGTAGGACCGTCAGTACACTCTACTTTGTCCTCTTTTCTTTTGCCGGTGGTGTCATCTTTGCCTTGCAGGTACGCCCAAGAAGACTCGTGATAGTAACGATGCACTTGTATAGCTTGTTCTAATAGGGAAAAAACATAGGTTCATAGTTCTAAGAACAAAAGCACGTGCAAAAAGCAAGAGAGTGAGCACTGATCGAGGGAGTGAATGAATCAATATCGTGAAGTTGTGCCAATGTCTTGTGATCTATCGAGTACGAAGGTATATGCGATGCACGTTTCGGACACCCCACGATCTATAGCTGTTTTTCTAAAGAACGCTAGGTCAAAGAGAATGTACCGATGGTTGTCCGAGTCGATGTACCACCTGCAGATGGCGGTCCCGTGGAGAGTGCCTCTGCCTTCAGATGTGATGATCATGCCAATGAAAATGGTGCTTACTGGCCTAGCATGACACATGAGTAACACCTCGTTTGCAGGGAACTCGGTTGCTCGGTCACCCGAAAGAGCTACAGTCACTTTGTTGGCGCTACAAAATATTTAGGTAAACAAAGGTTGTCTAAAAGGAAAACATCATTCACACGTACACGTTGTCTTTAATGAGGACACTCTGCTTATTGATCACGAAATCCATGTGGTGTCGGCCTACACGAAGCGCTCGCAGATCAGAAACACCGTTGATGATACCACTGACTTCTGTCAGAATAAAAATATACAGTCATACGAAAGCAACCACCTAAATAGTGGCCGAAAAATGTAACGAACCAATGAAGCGCGAGACGTCACCAATGAAAGCAGCTAGGTCGGTTAATGCAATGGGATCACAAATGAGTTTTAGAAATTCTTCAGGGTATTGGACTACCTCATCAATGACACTGTCTCTAGTGAGACGAATCATGAGCCTGCCCTTGACAACACGATAGGAAACCTAAACGTTGGAGACCGTAAACCGCCACAGCGGACATGTGCTTTTCCAATTTCCACATAAATACTGGTGCCCTGCAAATGAAGTAAGCAAGTATGTAGTCAGGCGCGAGATAGGAAAACAAGAAACGATTCCAGCTAAAGACACCAAACCAATCTACTTTTGAGTCAACAGAGACGATTTCCACACGAACAATCATACACTCGGCTTTGATAGTTGCATAAGCGAGAAGGCCTTACGACCACAGTCGATTCTATGTCACCCACCATCAACTCTGATAGAAGTCTTAACGTAGGCATTTGCAAGGAAAAAACACGTACGTAATAACACACACGAAAAAAGACAAAGCGGAAGACACGGTATGCCCATTTCTAAGCAAGACGACAACGCAAGACATGTACTCGCAAACACGTTGCAACAACAACAATTGTGAAAACAGGAACATCGTGATGCATTCCATAGAGCCCATGTACAATGACTATCCTGCAAATATCTAGAAGAAAGCTCAATCTAGAAGAAAGCTCGGCTATTCAGTTGCCATACTAGCGCGATACACGCACGACAAAACTATGTAAAGCTCTAACAATAACGCCCCCATAGATTGGAAGAAAATAGAGAGTCGACATTAAAAATATGATGTAAACTCAGTTTATGTAAAGCATGTCTCTATGTAGTACATATATTTACCTGGATCAGGACTAGTCCGATATGCGCACGACGAAACTACGTAAAGCTCTAACAATAAAGCCCCCATAGTTTGGTAGAAAATAGGGAGTCGACATTAAAAAGATGATGCAAACTCAATTTATGTAAAGCATGTCTCTATGTAGGACAAATATTTACCTGGACCAGGAAGTGATGGGAGCGGTTGCCGATAGGCAAAGGACGCAACGACAGAACATTTCTTGACACGCACCTAGCAAACCTTCATGAAGAAAAAACAGGACATAACCTTAGACGCTGCAGCACGGAACACACACATCGCTCAAAAGAAGACTAACCGTGTGGACAACCAAGACAGGAGAACCATGCACCACGATGAACCTTGAAGAAGAAAGGAACCTGTGAAAGACAAAGAAGCATAGTTAGCAGACGCAAAGAATAGACCAGAAAGGCATCAAGAAAAGAGACAAAAAAGCACGAATAGGCAAAGAAGAACGACAGAAATCAGTACCTACAAAAGCAACCAAGAAGGCGTAAAATGAAACGTAAATGATAGAGAATGAAACCTGCGAGATCAGAGAAAATATGACGTTAGTGACCAAAGGAAAGATAAGAGATAGAGAAAGTCACCAGCGTCAATAGATGATAGCGTAAAGAACCTTTTTTTTACAAATTTAGGAGCTTTATTGATTAACTAGTGGGATTACAATCCTTAACAAGGATCTGAGCCAATAAGGGTGGGGTAAAGTTAGTCCACAAGCACCTTCTTCTAGCACTACTAGCAACCTTAGCACAAGAGTGAGCCGCCATATTGGCAAGTCTCCCAACAAAAGAAAATTTTATGCTAGATAAACACCCACTAAGCTCCTTAATCTCCTGGCATAAATCGGCAATTTCAGATCTGCCTCCGCCAGGGTCTTCTATCAACTTTAACACCTCATTTGCATTAGTTTCAATCTTGATCTTCTAAAAGTTCCGATCGAGAGCAAGTTGTATGCCATCTCTTATTGCAGTCGCCTCCATGATCATTGCGTTAGCCGCAACACGATACCAGAGGGATTGACCAAGTACGAGTTATCCATCAAAGTTTCTGACAACAGGACCCGTTGCGCCCTCCCTGTTCTCAGGATTGAAGCCTGCATCAACGTTTATATTCAGATAGTCGGCCTCCAGTTTCTTCCAAATGGGCGTCACCTTGGCGATAGATGGCTTCTTCTTCTTTCCTAGCTGAGCAAGGTTGAAGGTAGTCTCCAAAACCCATTTTACCGATGTCGATGCTGATCTGCCACCGTCCCCATGCAACACCGCGTTCTGCTCCGCCCAAATGGCCCAGCACCCACATAAAATGATACAAGTTGCATCTCTATTCACCCTTTCTCCTTCGATGAGATCTGTGGCCCATGTCATTGGATGAAGAGCTGGTATCTTGAAAGATATTACCTTGTATAATTCATTCCAAAACATTTTCGCCCATGAGCATTTAAAAAATGCATGGAAAGTAGTCTCATCATCCACACCACAAGCTTTGCAGTTTGAAATTTCCTCCATATGTCTCCTTTTGAGATTGTGTCTTCATGGGATGAACTCATTAATCACCCGCCACCAGAAATTTCGCACCTTTGGTGGAACCTCTAATTTCCATAGAAGCTTCCATGTCTTGCCTTCATCCATCCCTGAACTTGATGCCATATCTTTTTGTTGGAGAGACAGGGCCAGGGTTCTATAGCATGATCTTACTGAGAACTGACCTGGCCTCTCCAAGCTCCACGACCAAAAGTCCTCTCCATAATGGCTGACTGGAATCTTACCGATGGTTGCTGCATCAGCGGGCACAAAGTTTTTCTCTAACTTCTCTTCATCCCACCCATTACCATGAGCATTAATCAACTCATTGACATGGACAGTCGTTGCTTCAGGTTTCCTGGTAATCGGCTTCATTCTATAATTCCCAGGGATCCACGGGTCCTCCCAAAAACGTATAGTAGAACCATCCCCTGGCATTTTAATTAGCCCAACCTCCATAGCATCTCTCCCATATAAAATATCATTCCATATGTGTGATGCATTCCTCTTCCTTCTAGCCGACATAAAATCTACTCCATGGTAATATTTCCCTTTCAGAACATGAGCACACAAGGAATTAGGATTAGTTAGGAGCCTCCAACCTTACTTGGCCAGCATAGACTGGTTAAATAGTTGAAAGTCCCTAAACCCCATTCCTCCTGCACATTTTGGAATAGCCATCTTCTCCCATTTTCTCCAGTGAATTTTCCTCTTCTTCTCATCCCCACCCCACCAGAATCTTGCAATGCAGCTCAATATCTTTTTACATAATCTCTTTGATAATTTGAACCAGCTCATTACATACGTGGGGATTGCCTGACAGATAAACTTGATCAAAACCTCCCGAGCAGCACTACTCAAGGTTTTCAGCGCCAAGCCTCACAAGAGCTTCTTGATCCTTGTCAGTATGTGTTCGAACTCATCATCCGTCGACCTACCTAGAGATGTAGGCAGCCCTAAGTATTTTTCAATTTTTGCTTCCGTCGAAATACTCGTGGCAGCATGCACTATATTTTTTGCTTCTATTAAAGAGTTGCCACTAAATAGAATTGCATATTTTGCTTTGTTTACCATCTGCCCAAAACCTCTCTGATACGCATCCAGAATAGCATGCAAACTCGTCGCTCCCAAGGCTGACGCTTGTGTAAAGACCAGGCAATCATCCGCAAACAGTAGGTGCAAGATCCATGGAGCGTGGATCCCCACCCTAATACCTTTTGCTAGGACTTCTCGGCCACTATATTTCAGAAGTGAACTAAAACCCTCTCCACATAATAAAAATAGATAGGGGAAGATTGGGTCCCCCTGTCTAATACCCCAGGTGGGTTTAAAGAATTCAGAAAACTGACCATTCACTCTGACCAAAAAAAGAGCGCGACTCCACACATTTCATTACCAGATTAATCCACTGGTCAGAAAAACCAAGCTTTGACATTATTGCTCTTAGGTATCCCCATTCCACTCTATCATAGGCTTTTGCCATATCAAGTTTGATCGCACAAGCACCACTCTTCCCTTTCTTCCTCTTAAGATAATGAATACTTTCATAAGCTATAATCACATTATCTGATATTAACCTCCCAGGAACGAACGCACTCTGCTCCTCTGAGATAATCTAATCAAGCACCGGTCGCAGCCTTAGCGCTAGAACTTTTGAAGCAATTTTATAAAGTACATTGCATAAGGCGATAGGTCTATACTGAGATAGTTCCTGCGGCTGCTTGACCTTTGGAATAAGCACTAAGACCGTTTTATTGACAATCTCCGGCATATCTCCTCCTTCCAGAAATTGCCTTATAGCCGAGCACACATCATGTTTAAGCAAACTCCAATGCCTAATATAAAACCCCGCCATGAACCCATCTGGTCCGGGGGACTTATTTGGGTGCATCATGAAAAGCGCCTTTTCAATCTCCAAATCAGAGTATGGTGCATTAAGATGTTCATTCATCTGTTCCGTCACTTTGTGCTGCACAAACTGAGTAATAATCTAGGACTTAACAACCAATGTTGCCAGTGATTCTTGCGGCATAGATTACGCGTTAACCATGAGATCTATATGGGCTCTAGGGAAGTCAGCTAGATCTTATTCCTTTCGCATGTCAATGGATGACTAGGTCATGGCTGTAATTCTCGGAGAGGATTGACAGCAAGGTGGGATCCCTCAAAGTCCCACGACATCTAGTATCTATGAGGCTTGTGCGTTTCAGGCCGTAATTGGAAACAAGATTTATCCTGAGTCTAGCGTGTAATCCAACGGGCATGCAGGGTGACGGAGAAGGACAATGATTGCCTTGGATTCTTATACTGGGCCCCACACCTAAGGAAGTGTGGACAAGGCTCGCGACTTGGTTGTGCAACATGGATAAGGATCTCTCATGGGTAAAGCAACGCACCTCTACAGAGTGTAAAAGTGTGACATGTTACTCCCTGTTCTGGGAAGGTGTTGTGAACGCTATAGGAAAGGAACTCCACGAAGTTCTAACTCAACCTATGAAGGCTGACGGACATAGATTTTTAGAATATAAGCAACCTTTAAAGAAATGTTTATGAAAACTTGCATAGCCTACGACCTATGGTCTGTGGATGTAGTTAGTGCATCAAACACTCCATTTTAGTGAACTTGCTGAGTATGCTTGTACTCAACCGCACCTTCTTAACCCTTGCTAGATTATGAAGACATTGATGACCAAGAAGATGAAACACTATCTTCAACTGAACACCAAACAGAATTCCACTACGAGGAGCTAGAGTTATCCGGAAGCCTCGAGAGAAACAACTACGGGAGCATCTATGGAATGCAGGCTGGTGAGTCTAAAGCATAGTTACATCAGATATAGTTAAATAAGTTTGGTAGTATAGATATCTATCCTCTAGCTAGTAATCTTGTATTATCGTAAGGTTTAGTTTGCTTCTTTATCTTGTTCTCAAGTTATTATAGTTTAGTTTTGATTCATCGACATTCCTGTATGGACCTAGGAGGATCTCAAAGTCATCATGTAATTTCTGGTTGTAATAATAATGTATGTTTGTGGACCCGCTTTGTTTCTGTTGTACCACTCTAAGGGATGTAATATTTGTGGAATGGTGTTCCATGAGTGTTATGTAAATGACTATAGTGTACTGCATCATGCAGTGGTATGCTGGGTCACCACACGCTGGTCCTAACAAAGCAGTTGAATGCCAGCCGGTAGTTCTATCGTGGCGGTCGTATGGAGAAACTCATGAAGGAAGTCCACGACAACCACATCGTCTGTGACCTCCACTCCAAGTGGAAATCGGTCCGACTCAGTAAGGTCCCACAAGTATTTGTTGTGCCATTGTAGAGGAGCTATCCGGTGATGGAGAAACTCCATGGCAACCAATCGGCCAGACAACCCGGCTTCGTCTAGCTCCATGATGCGGGCATTTAGGGCATCAACCTTCTCCCCCATCACCACCTGGTTGGACCACAGTCGCCTAAACTTCACTGCCAGCTCCGTTGGAGGCTGAAGCCAGCGATTCTCCTCCCATGCATCCATGTAGATCCAACACTTTCGGAAGTAATCCACCCTCTTCGTCTAGCCCATCGAAACCCATGATGTTCCGTCTCTCATTTTGAAAATAGCACAATCGGCGACGTATGAAGAAGTGATCTGGAGGCTGTAAAAATGGTGGAACAATGCCACCGAAGGCTTCATGCCGAAAAAGGCTTCACACTAGAATGCAAAAATTGAAAGGGTGGTGATGGAGTTGGGTTGGAGGTGAAGGGACGAGATTCGGTAATGCTCCAAAATGGCATACAATAAAGGAGAAAAAGGGGGAAACCCCGGCGATGATGTCATGATAAAAGAAGGGGTACACTGATGGCTCTAAAATATAGCCATCTACGTCCACATTTAAAGTGGATATTATTCACAATTTTTATGAAATATCTCTTGAAACCCTATCACTAATGCCTAATATTCAAAGGGGTATGCAATCCTTTCTTTCTATTTTTTCCTGTGCAGATAATGACGTTTTATGATGGGAATCACTACATTAAAGTCAAAGATACGAGATTTCCAACAACCAGAAGAAACCAGGAGTCGTGGATCGGAGGCAGATGCTTTAACGACCAACTATACGATCGGAATAAAATTCCGGTCGCATAGTTCCGGCCGTGTAGTTGCCATTGACGCCGCTAGGTCAAACAGAACAACTTTCGTGAAGGGACCCCTATATAAAGAGGCCTCCAGCAACGAGAAATAGGCGCTCGCAGAAACCATTAGCCACCCCCCAGATCTCCATCCACAACACCGACGAGCCACCGGAGGAATAGACTTAGATCTAATCTCTCCACTACCATAGTCATATTCCACCACTTGTAATAGTAGATCTCTTCTTCGATTGGCGACATTATAAGACTATTTGCTATCAATCTCATGATTTCTACTACAATGTTTATGATCTTTGATCTCATCTCTACGTGTGAGTAATTCTCCTTGGGCTAAGGGCTTCGGCCTAGCCATGTAGCTTTTTGTGCATGTTATTTATCATAGATGGGATCATGTATTAGTTTGTATGACATGATGATTATTGTATCCTCTGTTGCCTCAATCTAAGGACTTGTCAGGTACCCAAGACCCCGAGGATTGAGCTAGGTATAGGGAGTATGAGTAATGACTAATCTGCAGGTTGGGAACCCAAGTGATAGAAAGGGTAGTATGGCTGTATGTGAGGGATTTACTTGGGATTAACGATGACATCACTATGCATATCATTAGTTCTCTTTCTTCTATGGATGAGACTAGTAGGTTATTGCTATAAGCGGTTGGCAATGGAAATTATGCATGCACTGCCCACATATAATTAATCTTGCTCTAACAATTACATGCATACTTTATTTCTATCTTCTATTCCCATCAGATGTTTTGCACAGCTACAGGTGAAACTGAACGCCCTAGGCCCTCTCTCTCCATCATCGACAACAACAAAAAGACACAAACTCTTGGTCCGGTAAAAAACACAAAGGAATTCTAAAACTCCCGAAGGTTCGTTAAAGTAACTTCACTATGCTTTTGCTTCCCGAGGATTCGATAAACCTTGGTCTACTAGGGAAAAAGAGCTATACTATATCTGTAATCCGGATCGAACATATCATACACTAAGGCACCGAGGCTCTCCCACGTTACCGTACCAGGCCACGCTTCGGTTCTCTCCCATTCGTTCTGGCTCGATGCAAGACTAGAGTGGAATCTGTCGACTTCGAATTCATGTTGAATGGTGGAGGGGAATAGCACCTCCTCGACCTTGGTCTCCACATCCGTTGCCGGGACCGAGGAGGTTGCCGCTTGCTTCCCTTTCACGGAAGAGGCATTCCAAGGAGTCACCTTGGCTGCCAAAAGACATAGTCTAGAGAAGACAGAGGGAAAAAGGGGAGCATCGTTAGAGGAAGAGGACGCTAGAGTAACTACAGAAAAAGGGTTTCTCCCCTCTTAGAGAAAAGGGAAAAGATTTAGCGACACCGATGGTTGGACGCGACCCTCGAGGCTGCGGGTCCAGGTCCCTAGGAGACTTCGTGGAGGCCTTACCCACTATTTGGGCCCTTGACCTCTCGCCACTACTGAAGCGTGACCCCCAGGCCAAGCACCCGGGGGCTACTGTCGGGCTAGGGAATTAGGGGGTACCCTGGCCCACTAGTCGTTACGCCGCCCGTAGGAAGGGAAGTACTTCAGATGGAAGTATGAGGAGCCTCGTCTGCACCTCCAGAAGGGCCTCAAGAGGGGTGTGGTCCCCCAAAGACATAATACCCTCTCGAGGGTCTCCACAGTTCACGAGGATGCCCACGGGATCCTACCAGGGACTTCTTGAGGACCAGCTAAGCGTCCTAGAAGACAACATAACGAATGGGCGGTATGCGTGTTGAACTGGTCGTAAGGCGTGCGTCGTAAGTAAGAAAGATGTTGTCTGGACCTGACCATTCTAAAGAGGTGTTGATGCCATCCACATATGTACCCCACTCTTCCCTCTTTTACTACTTCAGTGCAAGACCACGGTGAGTAGCTCTAGATGACAAGAGGGTGCTAGCAAGAACCACAGCCTTATGGTAGGCTAGCGTTTGTGGGGGCCCTGCACTGAGTCCATGGCCGGTAGTCTATAGACCAGAGTCCTTTGGGAGGCAATGTGGTGAGCGCTACTGCCCATCAGATTGGGTAAGGGGCCCATCTCCCCTATAAAAGGAGGGTTCCCCCACCTTAGAAGAGGTCGGTCCCTAGGGTGACAAAAACCCTAAGTGGTATCCACCGGGTGAAACATCGCAGGTAATACAACCAAGGCAGGAGTAGGGACTTTACCTCCTCAAGAGGTTCCTGAACCTGGATGAAAAACTGTGTCCACTTTCTGTCGTGCGTGAACTCTGCCATATCCATCATCGCTAAGGAGTTCCGAACTCGTGTTCAGACTCCTCTCAAACCCTGGGCCGTTGGACCCCTAGTTCCTTCGCGAGACGTAAACTCTGACAACTTCAAGCATCCAACACCACTAATGGCAGTGCCTCGTGGAGTTTTACACACATTTGGTGTAAAAGACGTCTCCCGGGCCCCAGTCTATCAAGGCAACTGAAGAATAAAATTTGGACCGATTTTAGGTGCACGACGGCGTGCGCCTGGTGGAGATTTTTGTGCCTCGTGGAGCTTCTTCCAAACTTGGGAACAGGCACAAGAGGGAGAGAGATGCAGGCAAATAGCCAATTGTGGGATAGGATTATAGGGAGGCGTGGCACACCTTTATATAGGAAAAACCTGGGCACTCCCACCCTCCAAGTCCCAGGGTGGGACTAAACATGGGAGGGGGCTAGCCTCCGGAGTGGGGTGGGTCCCACCCACATGCCAAGTCCACCTAGGCTAGCCGGCGAGGTGGGATCCCCCTAGCCATATGCCTTGGCCCACCTAGGGCAGCCACCTCCCCCTCTTGGGCCTACTCCCCTCCGGAGAGGGTCCATGTAGGTTTTTTATGCCTTTTTTTCATTTTATTAAATAAATATATATTCAATACTCCCTCCATCCCAAGGATTAAGGCATATAACTGTTTTGAAAAGTCAAACCATGTAAAGTTTGGCCAAACTTTTAGAAAAAACTATCAAGAACTATTATATTATATAGATACCATGTGAAAACATGTTTTATGATGTATGAAAGGGTATGGATTACGTAGTGTAAATATTAATACTTTTCTCTAAAAACTTGGTCAAACTTTATTTGGTTTGACTTTTGAAAAAAGTTATATGCCTTAAGCCTTGGGACAGAGGTAGTACTAATTAACTAATTAAATATTAAATACCTTTTATTCAATTCATTTTATTCAAAACTCCTTTTGAATTACTTCCGAACACTTCGGCATCTCTCCAGAACGCTTCCAAATCCAAATTCCTATTTTTCATTTGGTTGTGGATCAACCCGCATCGTCTCTACCCTTAAGCGTGACACTATTATGATTAGGGAATGTTTAGACATGAACGATACACCTCTCCGATCAATGACCAACAACGGTATCTGGAAACACATGATGGTCCTTTCACATTCCATGAATTTGGTTTTCCGCTCGAACTTTCTAATTATTGAGTCTTATTCCTTTTGAACAACGATACCTTTTGCACAATTTGGTTGTTCGCTTGAACCTTTTAAACATTATGTATTATTCCTTTTGCACAATAATACCTGATTTGTCCAAGGCCTGATCTCATGTATCTATATACTAGTTTGATCTTGTTACTGACAAACACATTTACTTGTTCTTGTGATATTACATCCTCGTGACCTAGTCACATACTTGCAAGCTCATTGATGTAATCTCACAGAGTGGGCCTAGAGTATCAATCCTTTACTCGGATAGGAAAATCCTGATCTCGATTCGTACACCTCAACTATTCCTCTGGAATACCTGATGCACACCTTTATGGTCACCCAGTTATGGTCATGATGGTTGATGCGATCAAAGCAGCCGCGAGACATAATGATTAAATATGATCTCACGATCGAAGGATTAAGTTACTATGCTTTGCTAGATATTGCAATGCTGAACTTTGTGACTGGATCATATTGCCACTTTCCTTTTGTTTCCATCCACCATCCTATTTAAATATGAGCACATGAATTTCTTTTGTTATTTAAGTCTAACTCACAAATGATTGGGATGGATCCTATCTTTTATCTCATCTTCCATTCTTGACCTAATATTGTTTTCACAATATTAATGTGGTAGCTACCTTGCCACCTTTGTTGGCCATGTTATATAGAATTTCTATTTATCTTCTTTTCATGATTTTACTCAATATTATAAGTATATTTGAGTTAAAAATACCATAGCATCCATAGTTTCTCATTCACACTATACTTGGTCTTCTTATTTCAAATACACGCCTTTTTCTAGAGAGATTCATGAGGTTAAGCTTTATTGTTTTCAAACATGTTCTTATGCAAATGCTAGTGAAGATGTGGTGGTTTTCACCACCACATCATGCAATCATGCATGGTGCTCCCTATTCCTCTTTTGAATTCTTTTGGTCTTCATCATTTGGTTTTATGAGGTTTTATTTTCAAATAAGGAGACCAACCAAAGATCCTATGGTAAACCCCTACAAATCCTAACCATCTATCCCCTTTCTTATTTTGTTCCTCTTAGCTTGATTCCACATGCTTGATTTATGAATCAAGGTTGAAAATAAAACAAACAAGACAAGTAAAAATAAAAAATCTAAATCTAACTAGGCATCTGCGGTGACCCAGCATACCACTGCATGATGTAGTACACTATAGTCGTTGACATAACACCAATGAAGCACCGTTCACTAGTATTACATCCCTCAGAGTGGTACAACAGATACACAGTAGGTCTAATGCCTGACTATATATTACATCTCGACTCTTTACAAAAGATCCAGAGAACACTCTAAGTGAAAGAGAGAGAAAGAACTTCTTACAAAGAAGAACCAGAAATAATAACTCAGAACTATCTAGTAACTAAGAATAGTATCTAAACTATTTGGCTTGCCATTGCTGCTATTGCAATGCTCTACATAAATAGGTTTTATGGCTAGAGAATCTACCCCTATCTAAACCGACACTTTATCTTCACTTCAGCTGATGTATATGTTGACTTCATTGACTTTATTGAAGAACTTGAGTTGTCGATGATGGTTTCTTGAGCAGAAATTGATGTTGACATCGTCTTCAATGGCTTAGAACCTAGCAAGGGTTAAGAAGGTACGGTTGAGTACGAGCGTACTCAGCAAGTTCACTAAAAAGAAGTGTATGATGCACTATTTCTACAGCCACAGACCATAGGTCGTAGGCAATGCAGGTTTTCGTAAACATTTCTTCAAAGGTTGCTTTTATTCTGAAAACTATGTCCGACAGTCTTCACAGGCTGCCCAGAACCTTCGTGGGGTTCCTTTCATGCCGCGTTCGTAGCTCCTTCCCGGAACAGGGAGTAACATGTCATAATTCTTACACTCTGCAGAGGTGCGTCACTTTTCCCAGCCAGGAGTAGCTTTGTTGCACAGCCGGGAGTATATCCCCGTTCAAACTTCCATGCTTTGAGGCCCAACTTAAGATCCAAGCAAATCACTACCCCCTTCGCGACCCCGTATGAAGACACGATCCTTTGGGCCTGACTACATCTCCGTTAAGCCCCCTTTCGGGCAAGCTACAACCCTGATGAGTTCCCAAAGACTCTGTAAATAGCTCTGGCTGGTGGTCACCATCAGCTATGGTGAACTCTGACCCAGACAGCCTCCATAGATAATCTAGACACCTAGCTCGCGGGGAACTAAGGGGTCCCACCCATGTGCTGGATTCTCTGGAACTCCACGAGAAATCAACAGCCTCACGATAAGGTCATCTGTCCATACGAAAGGAAGAAGACACAGCTGACTTCTTCGTCCCATTCCAAATTTCATGGTTGGCGCGTAATATACGGCGCTAGAATCACTGGCGACATTGGTTATTAAGTCATAGATGATACATTACTATACAATGGCGTTTCCATTGCCAGTTATGATAGATTAGCTGATCACCCTAGATCAGTAACCAATATTTCTAGTTAATTGTGAAAGTAGTGTTTTCGACCTTTTTGAAATGCAGGTGATGCCATAGTTGAGTTACTGATACGTTGCAAACGTATCTATAATTTTTTATGTTCCATGCTTGTTTTATATCTACTTTCTTATGTTTTGTCCACACTTTGGAGTACTTTTACACATTTTTTGGAACTAACCTATTAACAAGATGCCACAGTGCCAGTTGCATGTTTTCTTCTGTTTTTGGTTCCAGAAAAGCCAGAAAATGAATATTCTCAGAATTGGACCAGACAAAAGTCAAAGTCGATATTTTACCGGAAGACTCACGGAGCCAGAAGACGAGATGGAGAGGGGTCAGGGGCTGGCCACACCATGTGGTGGCGCGGGCTAGCCCTGGCCGCGCCACCAGGTGATGTGCGCCCCTGGTCCACCCACCGACCTTGCCCTTTCGTCTATAAGAAGCCTCTGATGCAAAAACCCTAAATAGAACAGCCTCCAGCCACGAAAAGTTCCGGCACCGAAGGGGAGATTCGGGGGATAGAAAGTCTCTGTTCCGGCACCCTGCCGGGATGGGGAAGTGCCCCTGGAGCCATCTCCATCGATCTCCACCACCATCTCCATCGCCGTTGTTGATTCCCATGATGACGAGGGAGTAGTTCTTCCTCGAGGCTAGGGGTTCTACCGGTAGCTATGTGTTCATCTCTCTCTCTATGCATGATCATATTGTGATCATGAGCTTTGTAATCAAGTAGATCTACCTTGCTACTCAAGTGCTTTAATTGATCTCTGCTCTCCCCTGTGTGTGAAAGTGACAGCGTGCACACCATGGTGGCACTTTGGCTAGAGATTACAAATACTTGTTATGAGTTATATTTGGAGTTGGATGTTTCTATGAAATTGTGGTGTTTGTTGGAACCATCTAGAGCTCAAGGTGACAGTGTGGGGTTACTTAGATGGGAAAGGCTTACTTTGAGGTGTGCTGTTATAGCCCTACCATGGATTAGAGTGTCCAACCAGAGAGTAGTTCAGAGTAGTATCACGAAGACAATATATTTATATGAGAGTGTTCACTAGTGAAAGTATGATCCCTAGGCCTTGTTTCTAAGCATTGAAACACCGTTTGCAACTAGATCTATTACATGTTTGCTTGCTTCCATCTTTATTTAAGTTTGCCTTTAGTCTCTTCCCACGTCAACCACACGCCAGCAAGTATTTTCTGGCACCGTTGTTTTATATCTATACCACTTGTATTTTACTATCTATACCACTTGTATTTTACCATTCTAACTAGGGTCTCCTATGGTCAGGATGGCTCTGATACCAACTTGTCAACACCCGGGTTTTTAATCCCAGATGCCCGTTATGCCATACCTCGCAATCCCAGGATTACCATTTTGCGAGACATAACAGATTGGATATCACAGTACATCATCCATTACAAACCATACATAAGGTCTTTACACAAATAAGGATCTCATGATTCAGTCTTTAATACAACAAGCAGCGGAAATAAAAGATAAGCGTAGCGGTGGGGTCCATCTTCAGGGCACAGGCGTCTTGTGGCGAGATGGTCCTAGTTATCATAGTCATTCCGATGACCATCCTCCTGATAGTCTCCTTCATAGTCTGGCCATGAGAATAGCCAGGGACAAAAGCCATGAGTACTCTTTAAGTACTCGCAAACTACTATTAACAGGTACTATAGTTCTAAGTTAAAGGGCTAAATCTAAGTTTAACTATAAAATTAAGTTTGAAACCTAAGCTGAGTTCGGCAACAAAGAAAGATAAAGTAAAGTTCTAGAATTACTTAAGTTGGGAAGCTATTGTCATAAATACAACCCTATTATGGTCAAGTCAAGATTCATCATTCATTTCAAGCTATTTAGAAAACATCTGACAATGAAACAGTATGGCCATTCCAACTGTCCATAACCACGGACGCGGCTATTCGAATAGTTTGACACTCTGCAGAGGTGGTACACTTTCACCACAAGATTCGATACATCTGTCAGGGATAACCCTAAATCATCATACTTAGTATGCAGATAATCAAACATAACCTTCCCTTTACACACCCTATTATAAGCACCTCTCCTATGAGCATGGCCTCCCAACCATGACCATCAGTCATCTTGGGCACTGCATAGGTGGACATCATGAGAGGTAGCCTCAGCTCAAACCTCTCCAGTGAGGGAACTAATACTAATGCATATAAATTTCCAGCTAAGCCTTACCCAATTCAGGTAATGTGGTTGTACGGTAAATTTGGAATGGTATCGCATCCGAATCCAACCATTAGTTTTATAGAAGGGTTAAGGATCATGCCTCATCATTTTCATCATCATAAACTAGTTGTGTTTCTCAACACATGTCAAAACATGTCAATAGAATGACTCATCATTCCAAGGTTTTCACAATTCATTTTCACCAAGTGTTCCCATCTAAAGTGACTCAAGTTTTTGATCTACTCCAAAATACTAAGTTAAGAGTGTTCACTAATGATGGAAAAGATGGGTTCAATCTCATGCCATAGAATGACATCTAAAGGGTTCTAAATAGGTCAAGTTTTATACTTTTTATGCTACCTTCAAAACAAGTAAAGAACTTTGTGTAAACTAAGGGAGGTAAAACTTATCAATAAGACTTGAGGTACTAATAGTGAAAGAGGTGTGATCAAAGCATGCTTAAGGCATCTTTGCTAAACCATCTAGTTTGTTTCTAGTTTGCTAAGCACTAAACTTGCAAGGGTTAATCTTGGGTATTGCTAGCTTGCTAAGGGTAGCTTACATTATTAATGGTGGCCTGCCTTGGTTGGTGCAGTGGTTGAAGTTTTCTTCGTCTTCGTCTTGATAGCACTCCTCCTCCTCGTAAGCTTGGTCGGTACTATCTTCTATAACAATACATACGGAGTAGAAAATCACCAAACAATACTTAACTAGGCTAGATAGCTTTCTAAGACACACAATTGATGATCTATTATCATCACAAGCATCATAAGTTTAATTCAATAGTTCCATTCTTTTTAATTTAGAAAAGTAATTTCTACTCATTGAAAATTTAACTAAGATTTAATATTCACCACTTAAAATATGGGATCATGTTGACATATGTCATCACCACATATTCTAATATGTGGGAATGAGATTTAAGGGTTGGATCAATATTACTTTGGTTTAAGTTCATTATTTAATGATTTAAAGTGACTAGAAATGCCTATATAGCATTATTTTGGTACTAGTCCAAAGTCACTGCATGTAAACCTTAATATTATTACATATTTGGATAGATATGATGAAATGTGATTTTTGATAGTTGGAATCAACTCAAAAGCTAACTTGGTTGATTTTATAAAAATGTTGCAAGTTGCAATTGCTTCTATTTTGTTATTTTTATTATGAGAGATCTATAACTCTAATTGAATTAAATCCAACGGGCTTGGATAGATTATTTCAATACCTTTCAGACAAAATTGGTTTCATGCACTTTGGATTTCTAAAACTCTCTGAATTGATTTTCAAACTAGGGGACAGAAACTAGATTTAACTAAAAAGAAAAATCCAGATTTGAACGGGTGGGCTAGCGCGGGAAAAGACTTGGGCCGGCCCAGTGGTGCTCCGCGGCGCGGGGCTCAGCTGACAGGGGGTCCCGCTTGTCAGCGGCACTTAACACGCAAAACAGTACGCGCGCTTGTGGGCCGTAGGATTAGAATAGGAATCTACGGCTGAGGGTCGTCGTCGACGACGAATAGGTCACCGGCGAGCTCGAATCCTAGCGGCTCGGTGGGGGTCTGCTGGGGACGTACCAGGGCTCCAGCAGGGTCGGCGAGTCAGGCAAACAAACTGGAAGACAACGGCGAGGCTAGGCGCGGTTGCGGCGGAGCTTGGGATGGTCGCAATCAGCGGTGCCCTTCTCCTCCAGAGGCGGCGGCTCCGGCTCCAATTCCGACGAGCTTCTGCTCCCTTTGCTCCGGCGAGAGGTGGGTGAGGTTCAGAGAGGTGATGAAAGTGGAATGGTGTGGAGAGAAGAGGCTGGGGAGGCCTCCTTTTATAGGCCCGACGGTGAGACCGAGCGGGATGGGCAGGCGACGGTGGCGACATTGCTACGGCGGGGTAGAGGCATGGCTGGGGGTGGCGATCGATGGGTGGTTCCCTGGCGGTGCTCTAGGAATTGAATGCGGCCATAGGGGCGGTGGCACGCGGTCTGGGCAAGGTGGCGCTCTGAGAGGCAGAGGCGGTGGTGTCCACGGCGAGCGGTGGCTGTGAGGCTTTGGGCGGCCAACGGGGGTGTCTGGGGGGTTCTCCAGGTCGTGGCGGAGTGGCGGGCGCGGGCTGAGGCCAAGGGGTGGTCTGTGCGAGCGGGGACAGAGCGCGGTCTGGGGGCGGCGATGGCATGCTCGACCAGCTCTGGGCGCGGCGGTTCCTGGCCACTCTGCCCTCTGTCTCTGGCCTAGGGCTAGTTGGGCGGTGGAGGTGGACCACTAGCGGTGTGTTAGACATGGCGAGAGAGGTTGGCGGCTGCTGTGGCGTGATGCCGCCGGTGGGGGTGCTCAAGGTGCTCGGCCTTAATGGCCATGACCATTTGGTCGTGTGCACAGGGTGTGGCCGGGCTAGCAAAAGGTAGGGCTGGTACTAAGGGAACAAGGGGACAAGGTTAGGCACAAATGGTGACCAAGATCACTGCTCAAATTAGTGTTTTAAATTTGGCCAAATTTGAAGCTATTTGATGAAATGGCCGAAAGAGAAAAAGTTTTGAATTTTGGTTTCAAAATTTTTAAGTGATCTCCACTAGTGCTAGGTAGTCTCTGGTTGCAAGGGTTTTGAAAGTGGATCTCAAATAGAGGGGTCTTGAAATAGGGGTGATCTATGCATATGCATTAGATTCAATGTTCAAATGCCAATTAAAATAAGTAAAAGAATGTTTTTAGCAGATCCAAAGGTGGGCCTTGCTACCTCATTATGTGTACTAGCAAGGGGTACAAAGATCAAGAATTGTTTCTGTTAAGAATTGAGTACTAGGAATAGCCAAAGTAGTGTAGTGGATTAAAATGGCCAAAATGACCATTCCTCCTTTTTAATTCTTTTTTATTTGATTTTCTTTAGGAAAAGTTTGGGAATGATGTATATGATGTTTAAGTCACCAAAGAAACATTTTACAAGCATTGGATCACACAATCATGGCAATTCAAAACAACTCCTATTTTAAATGCACACACATATGGATGCTTTCATTTTAACTTTGGAAAAGTTTTTTGTTAACCCCATTTTTGGATGATTTGATCTTGATAAGCTTGGATTAAAGTTTTGGGATGTTATATTGGGTGTGTTGGGGACACAAGAGACTTCTTGTATCTTGATTGCAGGATTGCTTGAGAGGGAATACCTTTGACCACTTCCTCCCTGAGTTTGATAAACCTTGGGTAATCCACTTAAGGGAAACTTGCTGTTGTTCTACAACCCTCTGCACTTGGAGGCCCAACAGCTGTCTACAAGAATAGAAGTGCGTAGAACTCAAGCTATTTTCTGGCGCCGTTGTCGGGGAGGTAAGGTAAAAGGTACTCACATCCTCCGGTGTGAGTGCTTGAAGTTATTTTTTTAGATTCTGCAATTTTGTCTTTTTGTTTCTTTTTTTCACTAGTTAGGCTTAATGGAAAACAACAACAAAATTAGAGAGCTTTCTACTATTTATCTTGAGTTAGGACATGAAATGTTTGAAGAGAAAATTAAAAAACCTATGGAACTTTATTTGCATGTTAATAGCAATGTTGTTAGTATGAATTCTTTGGACACCATTATTGCTAATGCTATGGGAAAGTCTAAGCTTGGGGAAGCTAGTTTTTATGAAAATGATATTTTTAGTCCCCCATCTTTAGAGGAGAAAATTTTCTTTGATGATACTATGCCTCCAATATATGACGATTACAATGATGAATATGATATTTTTAGTCCACCTACTATTGAGGAGGCAATTAATTATGACTACAATATGCCTCCTATATTTGATGATTATGGTGATGAGAATAATAATGATAGCTATTTTGTTGAATTTGGGATGTTACAAACCTTCCCCCCTTAAACAAAAATCTCGTCCTGAGATTTTACAAGGAAAACTAGGAACTAAAGAGATCTAGGAACTCTGTCCTAATGTAATCTTCTCGCTCCCAAGTGGCTTCTTCCTCGGTATGGTTGCTCCACTGAATCTTGAGAAACTTGATGCTTCTGGTCCTGGTGGTTCTATAGGCTTCTTCTAAGATACGGATGGGTACTTCCCGATAGGTCAGGTCATTGTTGATTTCCACAGCTCTGTGATCGATATTCTTGAAAACTTCAGTCTTCTCAGGCACTTCCAAGCATTTGCGAAGTAACGAGATATGGAACACATTGTGGATGGCTGAGATCTCTTTAGGCAGTTCCAGTTGATACGATACTTCTCCTCGGCGGTTCAGAATCTTGAAAGGTTCGATATATCTGGGGGCTAACTTTCCCTTCAGACTAAAGCGTTGAGTTCCCTTCAATGGTGAAACCTTGAGATATACAAAATCTCCGACATTGAAAGTTAGGTCTCTCCTTCTCTTGTCAGCATAGCTCTTCTTTCTGGATTGGGCGGTCTTGAGGTGTTCACGGACTTTGTGAACTTTCTCTTCTGCTTCTCGGAGAATGTTGGGTCCAAAGATCTGACTCTCTCCTACTTGCGACCAATTCAAAGGGGTACGACACTTTCTTCCGTATACGAATTCAAAGGGTGCCATCTGTAAACTAGCTTGATAACTGTTGTTATACGAGAATTCTGCGAAAGGCAGGCAGTCTTCCCATTTTGATCTGTATTCCAACACACAAGCTCTAAGCATATCCTCCAAGATCTGGTTGACTCTCTCAGTTTGTCCATCTGTTTGTGGGTGATACGCGGTGCTGAAGTTCAACTTGGTTCCTAATCCTTCCTAAACTTTCTGCCAAAATCTTGAAGTAAACTGGGTTCCTCGATCTGATACGGTGGTCTTGGGGGGTTCCATGCAGACTAACAATCCTAGCAATATACAGCTCTGCTAGTTTTGCACTTTGGTAGGTTGTCTTAACAGGTATGAAGTGGGCTACCTTGGACAATCTATCAACTATGACCCAGATTGAGTCATTTCCCCTACTAGAAGTAGGCAAACCGGTGATAAAGTACATTCCGACGGAATCCCATTTCCATTCCGGAATTTGCAATGGTTGCAATAGTCCTACAGGTCTCTGATGCTCTGCTTTGACTCTTTGACAGATGTCACATTTGGCGATGTAGCTTCCGATTTCTCTCTTCATCTTGTGCGACCAGAATTGCTCTTTCAAATCCTGGTACATCTTCGTTCCTCCGGGGTGGATAGAATAAAGAGTATCATGAGCTTCCTTCATGATAATTTCCTTCAGCTCTGAATCTGCTGGCACACAAATACGTCCTTTGTACCATAGTACTCCTTCTTCGTCTTCGGTGAATCCAGGTACCTTGCCTGTACCAATACGACGTTTGATTCCGTCGATACTTTCATTCCCCTCCTGGGCTTCCTTGATTTGGCTAATCAAAGTGGGTTGAAGTTCAATGCTAGCTAGGAATCCTTTGTTAACTAACTCAGTTCTGAACTGCTCCAACTCTTCATACAAACTTGGTTGCTTCTCCTTGATCATGATGTTAAGCCTACATGGCAATCTGCTAAGAGCATCCGCTACCACATTGGCTTTGCCGGGGTGATAGTGAATGTCCAGGTCATAATCCTTGATTAACTCTATCCATCTTCTTTGCCTCATATTCAGCTCCTTCTGAGTGAAGATATACTTCAAGCTCTTATGATCCGAGTAAATCTCACAGCAATTACCCATCAAGTAATGACGCCATGTCTTCAATGCTAGAACCACAGCTGCTAGCTCAAGATCATGGGTAGGATAGTTCTGCTCATGTTGCTTCAGTTGTCAAGAAAGATACGCGATGACTTTGCCTTCTTGCATCAATACACATCCTAGACCAATCTTGGATGCGTCACAATATACATCAAACGGCTTCTTGATGTCTGGCATGATCAAAATTGGGGCTGATATCAATCTCTTCTTCAGCTCCTGAAAACTGGCTTCACATTTGTCTATCCATTCAAACTTCTTGTCCTTCTTCAACAATTGGGTCATTGGTCGGGCTATGCTCGAGAATCCTTCTACGAACTTGCGGTAATATCCCGCTAATCCGAGAAATGAACGGACTTGGGTCTGATTGGTTGGGGCTTCCCATTCTTCGACATCTTTGATCTTGGTGGGATCAACAGAGACTCCTCCGGCAGACACAATATGTCCTAGGAATCCTACTTCTTTCAGCCAAAACTCACACTTGCTGAACTTGGCATATAATTGATGCTCTCTCAGGGTTTCTAGGATGATTCTCAGATGTTGCTCATGCTCTTCTTCTGACTTGGAGTAGATAAGAATGTCGTCGATGAACACAACTGCAAACTTATCAAGGAAATTCATAAAGATCTTATTCACGAGATTCATGAAATAAGCAGGGGCATTGGTTAATCCAAAAGACATAACCGTATACTCGTATAAACCATAGAGAGTAGTAAAGGCGGTCTTCGGAATATCCGTTGCACGAATCTTAAGTTGGTGATAACCAGCCCTAAGATCAATCTTTGAGAATACCTGAGCTCCAGTCAACTGATCAAATAAATCCTCTATCTTTGGAAAAGGGTACTTGTTCTTGATGGTGACATCATTCAACTTGTTGTAATCTATACACAGACGATTGCCTCCATCTTTCTTGTCGATGAATAACACTGGTGATCTCCATGGCGATGCGCTTGGCTGAATCAATCATGTTGCTAACATGGCATCCAACTGCTTCTTCAGTTCCACTAACTCTGAGGGGTTCATGGTATAGGTTCTCTAGGCTATAGGTCCGGTTCCGGGGATTAGTTCAGTAATGAACTCAATATCCCTATCCGGGGGCATACCTGGCAATTCATCTGGGAATACATCGGGGTATTCACAGACTACTCTGACTTGGTCAATGGTGGGCAGGGCTACACTCTTGTTGCACTTGAATTGACGGGGTAAGGTTTCAGAGATATGCTCTACTGTTACTCCAGAACTACTGGTCATGGTGATGGCTTTCTTAGCATAGTCTATCAGTCCTTTATGCCTTGACATCCAGTCCATACCTAGTACTACTTCCAATCCTTTGGTTCCAAGTACAATTAGGTTGGCATAAAAATCTATCCCACGTATTCTGATAGGTACCGCTTTGCAAATTTTTCTAGCTTTTGTTGTTGAACCGGGGATTTGAACTATCATGACATGCTTCAGGTTGGTTGGGCGAATCTTACTAGTGCATACAAATTCTTCGGTGAAAAATGAATGCGATGCTCCGGAATCAAACAATACTCTTGCTAAAACTGAGTTGACAGAAAACATACCCAGCACTACATCTGGCGCTTCCTGGGCTTCTTCTGTGTTCATGTGGAAGAGACGACCATTGCGGTTGTGCGGGTTCCCCGGGGCAAATCTCCTTCCTGGTTGAACACGACGCTACTGCTGAGCTGGGGCATTCACAGGGGCATTGGCGGCAGTCTTCTTGGGACACTCATTGGAGTAGTGACCCTTCACTCCACACTCGAAACAAGTGATCTGGGACTTGTCCTTGACTACGACAAGTACAGCATTGCTGCCAGTTCTGGGTGCAGTGTTGTTGTTGTTGCTCTTGGGACGGGCACGGTTGAAATTGTTGGCATTGTCGGAGTTGTGATTGTTTCCTCCGGACTTCACATTGCCCCCGCTACAGTTGGGGTAGCTTGGGCGAGGATTTGGGGGTCGGTTGTTCCTTGGTGCATATCCTGGTGAGGGGTTGGGACGGTACTTCTGGTGACTACTGGATCCAGACCGTTGCATCATATGACGCTTGCGGTTGTCGCTTGCCTGGTTAATCTTCCCTTCCATCTGAATGGCAGAGTCGACTAGCTCTTCGAGATCCTCGAAACGGATGTTGACGAGGACAGTCTGCATCTCATCATGCAGTCCGCTCAAGAATCTCTCCTTCTTCTTGGCCTCCGTGTTGATCTCATCAGGTGCATATCTGGCAAGTGACAGGAATCTATCACGGTACTCCACCACAGTCATTCTTCCTTGCTTCAATTCGCGGGATTCATCTCTCATCCTGTTGACGAGACCTTGCGGCACGTGGGTGCGGCTGAACTTGACTTTAAATGCTTCCCATGTCATAACCTGACCATGGTTCATATTGCGGATGCTATTCCACCAAGATCTTGCATCTCCCGCCAGATAGTGGGTGGCGACGAGAACTTTCTCATATTCATCAACTCCTGCAACTTCGAGGTTGTTTTCCATGGTCTGTAACCAGTCATCAGCATCTAATGGGTTCTCAGATTGGTTGAAGATTGGGGGATTGGTGTTCTGAAAAAAAATAGTTTGGATCCATGGTGATCCTGATTTCCATGTCCTTGGTTGTTGAGAGCCATTTGGGCGATCTGCTACAATGTTGCTAAATTGGCTTGACGCTCGGCCCTGCTTGCTTCACGGTCCGCGATGAGATTCGGCAAGATCTGCAGCATTGGGTCTTGCGACGAGCTGCTCCCTCCTTGGTTTCCACGAGTCATCTGAAGATTGAGATAGATATAGGGGTAAGAGGGAAATTCTAAGGTTCATGGTTTTGGGTTTTCAAAGCTAAAACTTTGGGTTAGACTCAGGTTTTTCAACTAACTTCATTTTCATTCATGCAAGCAAGCACCCGATACAACACACCCCACAACAATCAAAGGGGAAAACAGATGGTTTGATGAACCATTCTGTAAGCTACGATACACTGAGATGATACATCTCATGCTACGACAGTGCTCTAGTGCATCTACTCATCATCGATGAAGTCGGAGTCTTCATCATCAGTGTAGAAGTCCACGACATCCTCCTCCAGAAAGTCATCATCGTTGCTGAGGTAAGAATCCATGTCTCCCTAGACATCTTCACCCTCATCTTCTTATTCCTTGGCGGCAAGCTGAGCTTCCTGCTCCTTGACGGTCTTCTCGAGGTCGGCCACCTTCTTGCAAAGATGGGCGATGGTGCGATCCTTCTTGGCACACTGGCAACAAAGAGACTGGCGATCCTAGGCAAAGGCGAAAGTGCAGGCCTTCAGTCGGCGATGGCACAACGGTTGGCTAACTCCCTGGCATTGTCCAGTTCCTGATGTCTGTCGTGAAGCAAGAAGTCAATGTTCTCCACTTGACGCCTCAATTCTGGGTGACTTGGCATCTCCATCGGCATTCCCATGAAGTCACGTCTTGCATAGTGGGCAAAACGGGTTCCTTGGATCTTGTTGATGCTGAGGGCACATAGACGTGCGAGAGCTTCATGCATTGCCCTGGCTAATCCATCTAGCCAGTTGTTCTCTCTCACGAAGAACTGAATTCTTCTAGAAGTTGGTGCTTTGATGCTTCCTCGAAGATCTGCGGTGACTACCCACTATTGGTCTCCTCCTGGGGGTCCTGGAAGTTGAGCTCCAAGAAACTCCGGATGTGGGCGTCCCAGTAACTCTGACAGTGAATCCAGATCCCTCTCGAAGATCAGCTGACCTCCGTTTCCCAACTGGTAAAACTTGCTTAACTGAGTCTCCATCTACAAGAATTTAGGATGAGGAAGTTAGTGAAGTGATCAAGTGTGTCAAATTTTAAGTAGTAGTGTAAGAATTTTGAGGAACATGAATTTTTGAGAAAGAATGAGTTCACAAGGGTAAGAGAGGAAATAGTTTTTCATAAGTACTCACTTTGGTTTTGAAACTAAGTTTTTGGTTTGGACGTCCATTCTAACTAGGGTCTCCTATGGTCAGGATGGCTCTGATACCAACTTGTCAACACCCGGGTTTTTAATCCCAGATGCCCGTTATGCCATACCTCGCAATCCCAGGATTACCATTTTTGCGAGACATAACGGATTGGATATCACAGTACATCATTCATTACAAACCATACATAAGGTCTTTACACAAATAAGGATCTCATGATCCAGTCTTTAATACAACAAGCAGCGGAAATAAAAGATAAGCGTAGCGGTGGGGTCCATCTTCAGGGCACAGGACAATCTTGTGAAATGAGATGGTCCTAGTTATCATAGCCATCCTGATGACCATCCTCCTGATAGTCTCCTTCATAGTCTGGCCATGAGAATAGCCAGGGACAAAAGCCATGAGTACTCTTTAAGTACTCGCAAACTACTATTAACAGGTACTATAGTTCTAAGTTAAAGGGCTAAATCTAAGTTTAACTATAAAATTAAGTTTGAAACCTAAGTTGAGTTCGGCAACAAAGAAATATAAAGTAAAGTTCTAGAATTACTTAAGTTGGGAAGCTATTGTCATAAATACAACCCTGTTATGGTCAAGTCAAGATTCATCATTCATTTCAAGCTATTTAGAAAACATCTGACAACGAAATAGTATGGCCATTCCAACTGTCCATAACATGACAGCTATTCAATAGTTTGACACTCTGTAGAGGTGGTACACTTTCACCACAAGATTCGATACATACATCGGGGATAACCTGAATCATCATACTTAGTATGAGATAATCAAACATAACCTTCCTTTACACACCCTATTATAAGCACCTCTCCTATGAGCATGGCCTCCCAACCATGACCATCAGTCATCTTGGGCCTTTGCATAGGTGGACATCATGAGAGGTAGCCTCAGCTCAAACCTCTCCAGTGAGGGAACTAATACTAATGCATATAAATTTCCAGCTAAGCCTTACCCAATTCAGGTAATGTGGTTGTACGGTAAATTTGGAATGGTATCGCATCCGAATCCAACCATTAGTTTTATAAAAGGGTTAAGGCTCATGCCTCATCATTTTCATCATCATAAACTAGTTGTGTTTCTCAACACATGTCAAAACATCTCAATAGAATGACTCATCATTCCAAGGTTTTCACAATTCATTTTCACCAAGTGTTCCCATCTAAAGTGACTCAAGTTTTTGATCTACTCTAAAATACTAAGTTAAGAGTGTTCACTAATGATGGAAAAGATGGGTTCAATCTCATGCCATCGAATGACATCTAAAGGGTTCTAAATAGGTCAAGTTTTATACTTTTTATGCTACCTTCAAAACAAGTAAAGAACTTTGTGTAAACTAAGGGAGGTAAAACTTATCAATAAGACTTGAGGTACTAATAGTGAAAGAGGTGTGATCAAAGCATGCTTAAGGCATCTTTGCTAAACCATCTAGTTCGTTTCTAGTTTGCTAAGCACTAAACTTGCAAGGGTTAATCTTGGGTATTGCTAGCTTGCTAAGGGTAGCTTGCACTGTTAATGGTGGCTTGCCTTGGTTGGTGCAATGGTTGAAGTTTTCTTCGTCTTCGTCTTGATAGCACTTCTCCTCCTCGTAAGCTTGGTCGATACTATCTTCTATAACAATACATACGGAGTAGACAATCACCAAACAATACTTAACTAGGCTAGATAGCTTTCTAAGACACACAATTGATGATCTATTATCATCACAAGCATCATAAGTTTAATTCAATAGTTCCATTCTTTTTAATTTAGAAAAGTAATTTCTACTCATTGAAAATTTAACTAAGATTTAATATTCACCACTTAAAATATGGGATCATGTTTACACATGTCATCACCACATATTCTAACATGTGGGAATGATATTTAAGGGTTGGATCAATATTACTTTGGTTTAAGTTCATTATTTAATGATTTAAAGTGACTAGAAATGCCTATATAGCATTATTTTGGTACTAGTCCAAAGTCACTGCATGTAAACCTTAATATTATTACATATTCGGATAGATATGATGAAATGTGATTTTTGATAGTTGGAATCAACTCAAAAGCTAACTTGGTTGATTTTATAAAAATGTTGCAAGTTGCAATTGCTTTTGTTTTGTTGTTTTTATTAGGAGAGATCTATAACTCTAATTGAATTAAATCCAACGGGCTTGGATAGATTATTTCAATACCTTTCAGACCAAAATTGGTTTCATGCACTTTGGATTTCTAAAACTCTCTGAATTGATTTTCAAACTAGGGGACAGAAACTAGATTTAACTAAAAAGAAAAATCCAGATTTGAACGGGTGGGCTAGCGCGGGAAAAGACTTGGGCCGGCCCAGTGGTGCTCCATGGCAGGCTCGGTGACAGGGGGTCCCGCTTGTCGTGACACTTAACACTGGCTTGATCTGGCAGCAATGGTGGGCCGTTGGATTAGAATAGGAATCTACGGCTGAGGGTCGTCGTCGACGATGAACAGGTCGCCGGCGAGCTCGAATCCTAGTGGCTCGGTGGGGGTCTGCTGGGGACGTACCAGGGCTCCAGCAGGGTCGGCGAGGCAGGCAAACGAACTGGAAGACAACAGCGAGGCTAGGCGCGGTTGTGGCGGAGCTTGGGATGGTCGCAATCAGCGGTGCCCTTCTCCTCCAGAGGCGGCGGCTCCGGCTCCAATTCCGACGAGCTGCTGCTCCCTTTGCTCCGGCGAGAGGTGGGTGAGGTTCAGAGAGGTGAGGAGAGTGGAATGGTGTGGAGAGAAGAGGCTGGGGAGGCCTCCTTTTATAGGCCCGACGGTGAGACCGAGCGGGATGGGCAGGCGACGGTGGCGACATTGCTACGGCGGGGTAGAGGCATGGCTGGGGGTGGCGATCGATGGGTGGTTCCCTGGCGGTGCTCTAGGAATTGAATGCAGCCGTAGGGGCGGTGGCACGCGGTCTGGGCAAAGTGGCGCTCTGAGAGGCAGAGGCGGTGGTGTCCACGGCGAGCAGTGGCTGTGAGGCTTTGGGCAGCCAACGGGGGTGTCTGGGGGGTTCTCCAGGTCGTGGCGGAGTGGCGGGCGCGGTCTAAGGCCAAGGGGTGGTCTGTGCGAGTGGGGACAGAGCGCGGTCTGGGGGCGGTGATGGCATGCTCGACCAGCTCTGGGCGCGGCGGTTCCTGGCCACTCTGCCCTCTATCTCTGGCCTAGGGCTAGTTGGGCGGTGGAGGTGGACCACTAGCGGTGTGTTAGACATGGCGAGAGAGGTTGGCGGCTACTGTGGCGTGATGCCGCCGGTGGGGGTGCTCAAGGTGCTCGGCCTTAATGGCCATGACCATTTTGGTCGTGTGCACAGGGTGTGGCCGGGCTAGCAAAAGGTAGGGCTGGTACTAAGGGAACAAGGGGACAAGGTTAGGCACAAATGGTGACCAAGATCACTGCTCAAATTAGTGTTTTAAATTTGGCCAAATTTGAAGCTGTTTGATGAAATGGCCGAAAGAGAAAAAGTTTTGAATTTTGGTTTCAAAATTTTTGAGTGATCTCCACTAGTGCTAGGTAGTCTCTGGTTGCAAGGGTTTTGAAAGTGGAGCTCAAATAGAGGGGTCTTGAAATAGGGGTGATCTATGCATATGCATTAGATTCAATGTTCAAATGCCAATTAAAATAAGTAAAAGAATGTTTTTAGCAGATCCAAAGGTGGGCCTTGGTACCTCATTATGTGTACTAGCAAGGGGTACAAAGATCAAGAATTGTTTCTGTTAAGAATTGAGTACTAGGAATAGCCAAAGTAGTATGTGGATTAAAATGGCCAAAATGACCATTCCTCCTTTTTAATTCTTTTTTATTTGATTTTCTTTAGGAAAAGTTTGGGAATGATGTAGATGATGTTTAAATCACCAAAGAAACATTTTACAAGCATTGGATCACACAATCATGGCAATTCAAAACAACTCCTATTTTAAATGCACACACATATGGATGCTTTCATTTTAACTTTGGAAAAGTTTTTTTTTAACCCCATTTTTGGATGATTTGATCTTGATAAGCTTGGATTAAAGTTTTGGGATGTTACATTGGGTGTGTTGGGGACACAAGAGACTTCTTGTATCTTGATTGCAGGATTGCTTGAGAGGGAATACCTTTGACCACTTCCTCCCTGAGTTTGATAAACCTTGGGTAATCCACTTAAGGGAAACTTGTTGTTGTTCTACAACCCTCTGCACTTGGAGGCCCAACAGCTGTCTACAAGAATAGAAGTGCGTAGAACTCAAGCTATTTTCTGGCGCCGTTGTCGGGGAGGTAAGGTAAAAGGTACTCACATCCTCCGGTGTGAGTGCTTGAAGTTATTTTTTTAGATTCTGCAATTTTGTATTTTGTTTCTTTTTTTCACTAGTTAGGCTTAATGGAAAACAACAACAAAATTAGAGAGCTTTCTACTATTTATCTTGAGTTAGGACATGAAATGTTTGAAGAGAAAATTAAAAAACCTATGGAACTTTATTTGCATGTTAATAGCAATGTTGTTAGTATGAATTCTTTGGACACCATTATTGCTAATGCTATGGGAAAGTCTAAGCTTGGGGAAGCTAGTTTTTATGAAAATGATATTTTTAGTCCCCCATCTTTAGAGGAGAAAATTTTCTTTGATGATACTATGCCTCCAATATATGACGATTACAATGATGAATATGATATTTTTAGTCCACCTACTATTAATTGTGACTACAATATGCCTCCTGTATTTGATGATTATGGTGATGAGAATAATAATGATAGCTATTTTGTTGAATTTGCTCCCACTACAATTAATAAGAATGACTATGTTTATGTGGGGAGTATTAATTCTTTTATGCATGTGGCTCATGATAAGAATGTTTTATGTGATAGTTATATTGTTAATTTTATTCATGATGCTACGGAAAGTTATTATGAGAGAGGGCAACATGGTTTTATGTATCTCAACATTATTAAGTTTCCCCTCTTTATGTTGAAAGTCTTGAAGTTGCACTTGTGTTGCTTTCCAATGCTTGTTGCTTTGTGCTCTCATGACTTGTTTCTTTAAAATATTCCTATGCATAGGAAGTGGGTTAGACTTAAATGTGTTTTGAATTTGCTTCTTGATGCTCTCTTTTACTTCAATTCATATTTCCTATGTGAGCATCTTCTCAAACTATCATGCCTAACTTAAAGGCGTTAAAGAAAAGTACTTATTGGGAGATAACCCAAAAGTTTTAGATGAGTCTTGGAAGTTATTACCTCTGTAATAACCGATACTTATCCTTTTTATTTGCTTTTTGTGCCAAGAGTAACCTCTAATGGGAGAGAAGTAATGCTTGGAAAAGTTGCTGTCCCGAAACAGATTTTTGTTATTCACCGTAAAAATTCGTGTAAAATCACTGTACGTCTTTTTGAGACGTGAATTTGTGTGCTTCTGCCCCAGGTTGTAATCTAACTTTCGTTAGTTCAACATTTTTTGATTTGAGCAACAGAAGGTCTTCGAAAAAATTCGTCTTTACCTGTTGGTCTATTTTGACAGATTTCTGCCATTATTTGCATTTGCTTCTTGTTGGTTCCTTTTTGAGTTCTTTTGGGGAATTGAGCTTTTTGAGGGAAGTGCTACAGTAGCTTGTGTTTTAATGGAAGTTTTATTGTAGTTGAAACTGAACCCAAAGACTTATTATCTTGAGTGCACTAATGTTGTTAATAAAGATTGTGTGAAGTTTTGTATGAAGGTAAAATTCCAGGTGTATGGATGGAACGAGTAATGATATGAAGAATGGACTAAAGCTCAAGCTTGGGGATTCCACGCGTGTCACCCCAAGAAATATCCAATAAGTACAAGCGTCAAATCTTGGGGATGCCCAAGACATCCCCTTCTTCATCAATAAAAATCCCAGGATTCTTCCAAACACTTCATTTTTATTGTTTCATACACAGTTGTGTTGTTCTTGGAGCGTCTTCTTTTTCGTTTTCGTTTTGGTTTTTCGTTTGCTTGGTTTTCTTAGTTTGCTTGAATAAATTGGTTGGACCCCCTCTTTCATGCATTAGTATTCAAATAAGTTTGGTTTGGATTAGAAAAGAGTAGGAAAGTTCATGCTTAAGTGGTAAAAGGAGTTTTGTTTTTGACTATGGCCTATGCTTTCTCATGCCATGCTTGATATTTTTTTGGCTTTATGCTTAGTGATCTTTGATGTAGCATGACTTGTTATAAACAATTGAGATTGCATAATGTGCCTTGGAAGAATCATGTGTTGTTTTAGCATATTAAAGCATAGTATTGTGGTATTCTCCTTTGATGCTTTATTTGGGTTGACTTGGCGCATGCTCACACCATGTTATGACTAT
Organism: Avena insularis; assembly: GCA_023614405.1. Taxonomy (NCBI): domain Eukaryota; kingdom Viridiplantae; phylum Streptophyta; class Magnoliopsida; order Poales; family Poaceae; genus Avena; species Avena insularis. Next base: position 241,032,050 of record CM042696.1, read on the forward strand.
CCAAAGTCACCATAGCCTTTATGATCCTTTATTTTTCGACTTATAATATCACTTTATGCTTTGATTAATGATGTTTTGTCGCTCTGCATGATTTTGGCCATTATTGCTCTCTTAGTTGGTCGCTCCCAGTCTTTTGCTAGCCTCCGTAACAAAGTATGAGTTCCACTCATGCATCCAACTCCTAAAACCAAGTTATTCCAAAGAGTCCACCATACCTACCTATTAGCATTTGCTATTCCAAGTATATTCATGTTTTTATCTACCTTCTGAATTAAACTTGTTATGAGAAAACTAGTGATTAAAGCTCTTACGAACTTGATGGCACACTTTACTTTTCTTGCCCTTAATAAACTTGAACCATTGTGTCATCTATGTTGTATATGCTTGCACTTATATGTTGGGGATTAGCAGAACCATGTTGACATGGGGAACGCTTTCAACATTGCACTTGTACATTGTACCTAGTTGATATCATGCTCTTTTATCTATGGATGTCGTCGGTGTGAAATGAAAGGGGAGCTTGTAAGTCCATGGAGTTATGTATGTGTGTCAGAGAAACGCTTGGGCCGCCGGTCTAATCCATGATTTCATGGTGGAAACCTGTAGCGTAACCATAATGAGCTGTCTATGAAGCATTCTTATTATAAAAAAAGAGTCAGAGAAAAAAAGAGAAAAATAAAAAAAGAGATATGAGAAAAGAGGAAAGAGAAAAAAAGCACCATTTCCCCATGGTAAATAAGAAGTTTGCTGAGATGCTTGTTGTCTTCTTGCCTTGTCATTTTGATATGGGGATTCTTCCGTATCATCGGGCAAGGGGTACCCCGTTGGCGGTTCTCTATGATACACATGTACTTATGATGACAAGAACTTACCAGTGACTAAACTTGGGTAGCATGAGGAGCGGCCCTCGTATTCAAGGGACATGAGATTTCCAACTTATACTTTGTCAAGCATATAATCCATAGTTTGTTCACTTTAACCTTAATCACTTCAAGATGCTTATGATAGGGGCAATGAGAGCTGAAAGCTAATAAGTACCATAACTTTTGGAAGCTCTTTATGAGACTTGAATCCCTGCTTCCTTCTATGAAGGCCTTTCTTTTATTTTTATGTTGAGTCTCCATCTTCTATCTTTATGCACCTATTGAGAGAGAATAGTGGCCATTCTTAGTATAATGTGCATTATCCCAAGACTTGTTGATTGATGTATAACTTTGATATTGCTTGTTCTTAAACTATTTGTATCTAGTCACCCTTATAAACTTTGAAGGTGTCCTGTGCATTTTTGTTTGCTACTCTATGAGGGACAAGATGAATGCCACAATGCTATGTTTTCTTTATGTGAAACAAACAAACGTCTTTCAATGCATTATTATTCATGATATTTGTTTGTATCATTTCATGTTGCATGCATAGTTACTATGTCTTATTGTTAGAACTTCATCGTTCATGCTCATGTTTAGAGTACTTTGATCCCAGCTTTCAATGCTTGCAAAGGGTTTGACCTTGATTGTGATGGTGCATGTCACCTCAAAAATTATTATTTTTATCACTTACCTACTCGAGGACGAGCAGGAGTTAAGCTTGGGGATGTTCATACGTTGCAAACGTATCTATAATTTTTGATGTTCCATGCTTGTTTTATATCTACTTTCTTATGTTTTTTCCATACTTCGGAGTACTTTTACACATTTTCTGGAACTAACCTATTAACAAGATGCCATAGTGCCAGTTACCTATTTTCTTCTGTTTTTGGTTCCAGAAAAGCCAGAAAATGAATATTCTCAGAATTAGACCGGACAAAAGTCAAAGTCGATATTTTACCGGAAGACGAGACAAAGAGGGGATAGTGGCTGGACACACCATGTGGTGGCGCGGGCTAGCCCTGGCCGCGCCACCAGGTGGTGTGGGCCCCTGGTCCACCCACCGACCTTGCCCTTTCACCTATAAGAAGGCTCTGATGCAAAAACCCTAAATAGAATAGCCTCCAGGCACAAAAAGTTCTGCGGCACCTCCGCCACCGAAGGGGAGATTCGGGGGACAGAAAGTCTCTGTTTCGGCACCCTGCCGGGACGGGGAAGTGCCCCCGGAGCCATCTCCATCGATCTCCACCACCATCTCCATCGTCATTGCTGATTCCCATGATGATGAGGAAGTAGTTCTTCCTCGAGGCTAAGGGTTCTACCTGTAGCTATGTGTTCATCTCTCTCTCTCTATGCATGATCATATTGTGATCATGAGCTTTGTAATCAAGTAGATCTACCTTGCTACTCAAGTGCTTTAATAAATCTCTGCTCTCCCCATGTGTGTGAAAGTGATAGCGTGCACACCATGGTGGCACTTAGGCTAGAGATTACAAATACTTGTTATGAGTTATAATTGGAGTTGGATGTTTCTATGAAATTGTGGTGTTTGTTGGAACCATCTAGAGCTCAAGGTGACAGTGTGGGGTTACTTAGATGGGAAAGGCTTACTTTGAGGTGTGATGTTATATCCCTACCATGGATTAGAGTGTCTAACCGGAGAGTAGTTCAGAGTAGTATCATGAAGATATATATTTATATGAGAGTGTTCACTAGTGAAAGTATTATCCGTAGACCTTGTTTCTAAGCATTGAAACACCGTTTGCAACTAGATCTGTTACATGTTTGCATGCTTCCATCTTTATTTAAGTTTGCCTTTAGTCTCTTCCCACGTCTACCACACGCCAGCAAGTATTTTCTGGCAACGTTGTTTTATATCTATACCACTTGTATTTTACTATCTCTTCGCCGAACTAGTGCACCTATACACCTGACAAGTGTATTAGGTGTGTTGGGGACACAAGATACTTCTTGTATCTTGATTGCAGGATTGCTTGAGAGGGAATACCTTTGACCACTTCCTCCCTGAGTTCGATAAACCTTGGGTAATCCACTTAAGGGAAACTTGCTTCTATTCTACAAACCTCTGCACTTGGAGGCCCAACAACTATCTACAAGAATAGAAGTGCGTAGACATTAGTTACAAGCATAGAAAATAAGCAAAGGACATGAGCAAGTTGTGAACTTGCCTTTTGTGATTGCAAGATTATGCACTCATGGTCTTCAAGACATTAGAAGATCCTAATTCTGTAAACAGCATCATTGGTCCGGTAAGGACTAATGTTTAAAGAAGCAAGATGCAATGATGTATAAGTAATGTAATGTAGTTTGGAAAACCCCAAAGTAATACCCCAATATGGTGAATGAGTTAAACTTAGGTGGTTTCTTTAAGATTTAGTTTGTCTATAAGTTTACTTTACAAGCTAATATACATATACAAGGAATTTAAGACTAACAGGTATGATATAAATTAAATATCACAATACATGCTTAGAGTTATTTGATATTATGTATCTATTATGGAAGTCCATGTTTTAGGTTGATAAGAGTTGAAGAACTTATTATGAGATTGTTGTTTGAAGTGGCAAAACGAATAACTCTTGAAGAGAAGGTTTCTTTGATAAGGTTTAACCAATCTTTATGGTTAATAGAATGTGATTGATGTCATTTGCGTTTGTTCGATAAGTTTGGATTTGAGGTGCCTTATGACTTAATTTGGAATAGACAAAAGTTAACTATAAAACATAATTAGATCTAGGGTGTGATGTGTTTAAGTATTAATAAACTTTAAATATTATAACAAGCATGTTTGAAGGTCTACGATCATTCACTTTCATCTTAAGTGAATGATGAGTTTAAATGTGATTTGTTATTTTGAATATAGTTTATCTTATTAAATAAAGTAAATTTAGATGCTTTGAATAATCTGTTAAAGCTAGAATCATGTTTAAGAATAGTTAAGAGATAAATAGCATTTATTTTTATGATGTTCAAATCTTACTTAAAATTGTTGGTTTAGTTTGGATTTATAATTTTAAAAGAGTTTTATAAGGTTCATAAGTTATACTTAAGTTTTATTATAGATCCAAGTGATAGCTTTGGACTTAGTATTTAGTTATTAGGGATTTAAGGTATTATAGATAGAATTGTGATTGTTTCTTATTTAAGAATGTTCTTGAAGAACTTACCAACTAGATAACAAATAAGGATTTATTTCTTAATAACCTTAAAATGTGTTGGAATAATATAATTAGTATTTTTATGATAACTAATACTATTCTAAGAGTTTAAAATTAATTTTATTTAATTTTAACTCTTGTTAATATTTTCTTAAAATTCTATGAAGGAAATAAGATTTTATTTTATGCAAACTTACTTTACTTAATTAAAATACAAGTTAGTATTTTTATAGCTTACTAAGTATTTTATTTAGTTTTGTAAAATTCCAAAAGGAATATATACAATTATAATAATAGATCTCAATTTCATTACTTAAAATTACTATCTATTATTTTTATTGGGTAGAGGATATTTTTGTTATTTCATAGATATATTATTTGTATTTTTAGGATTTTTATTTATTTTCCTAGAGCTTGGTTTATCTCAGGGGCATGTCTGTAATTAATAATTTTAAACAAGTCCTTTTAAAATACAGGCCTGGCCCACTAGGCTGGCCCGGCCTGAGCCGACCCGGCCCAGTTGGGCTGTTCAAATGCCCCTGGGTCGTACTGGGCTAGAGTACCCCCCACACTCTCTCCCCTTCCTCTTATCTCTCTCGCAACGCTACTCTCTGGTCCGCTCGATGCCACCGCCGCCGCGCGCTCGATTCTGGCCAACCCAGGCCACCGCGACCATTGCCGTGGTGCAAGACGATGTGGACGACGACGCCACACAACGCTATCCAGCTCGATCTGGCTTTGGCGCTCTCAGCTGGCCGTGCTGACCCCACCCTATGACTAGGGTTTGGGTCTGCCGTGTTCCGGCGCTTCCCCGATGATGTTGCGGTGCTTGCGGTGCTATTCTTCCTCCTTCGGCCACCTCTGTCACGGCTGGTGTGGGTTGCAGCGCCCCCTCTAGGGTGTTCCCCGTGCCGCCGTGCTCCTCACCACCGCCGGCCTCCTCCTCTACTTCCTCTGCTGTATAATCGCGAGGACCTCGAGTAAGTTCTCCTACTTCTCTCACTATGCTCCCTCTCTCTTCCCTCTGCTCCATGCCGCGTGATTACTGCACGAATTCCCCATTTAGGGATCATCCCTAAATTCTAGGGTTCATCCCCTGTAGTGGTGTTTAGCTTAGCCTCTTGGTCAGTTTCCTGGGTAACTCTTGCAGATGACCTACTGATGTGTATTGGTAAACTCTGTTAATCATATTCTATTGCCATGTTCTCTATCAGAGAACACTCTATAAATGCATGGTTAGTATTGTGCGGATGCCCGGGTTATTATTGTTATTGGTGGTAGATTCACTACTATGGCTTGAGTTGGGATGCCTCTCTGCTGAACTGATGTTGCTTGGTTAATTGTCTTGGTACTTTCGTATGAAGTACCCTGTGATCTATGGCTTTGCTCAGGAATCTATCTTGATACTGTGTAGAACCATGGTGAATAATATTTATTCTACTCTCTATGATGATTATTGGATTGATCTTGTAGAAGAATGATTCCTATATGCTTGTAGGAAGATGATTTATTTTCCTTGATTTCTGGGGTTCTCAATATTGTAGCCTGGTGTTAGACAGTGTTGACCCTTGCTATTTTTTCTAATTAAAGTGAATAGATGATTCCTAAAATCTTTGAGGAAGATGATTATGTGTGTTTAAGAAAGTGTACTTGAGCTTGTACTCAAGAAAAAATGAACCTGCTGGGTACAGAGGTGCTTCCCTTCTGGGAATGTGCCATGTATGCTAGCAGCTGTGATTTATTGTTATCTAGTTAAGACTAGATCCTCTTTGGTAAATGATGTTGGTCTGAGATCCTTCTAAAGTAAAAACCACTTGTTTCTACTTGTTACCTAACTACTCATGATTTATCATGCCCTTGCATGATCATATATGGATATGTTCATGATTACAGATATGAACATGCCCAAGATCAACTATTGGATCAAAAGGTTTTGGAATATACCTAGGTAGTCTTGTGTTGCTGTTGCCTTTTACTTCTGGGCTTGTGGTAGCATTGGATCTGATTCTGCCTTCCTTTTGGCCTTGTATTGCTATCTATTTTTATAAACTGATATGAACAAGTATTATGCTTGATGGCTTCGCCAATTCTGAGAGGACATCTCTGTCCAATCTTCCTAGATAAAAATATTTTTGAGGTAGATGGAATTGGTGGCTGTGTATTATTTCCCTAGTATTCCTAGATCTTTATGCAAAATATAAGAACAGATATTGCATGATCTATTGGTTAGTTCTGATGATTTTTACCTGCTGTTGGTGAGTGATCTTATGGACTGTTGGAGATCTTGGCCTATTACTAATGCTTCTTGAGCATCTCTCCTTTCATGTCATCATGCTTGATCTTCACCATCTTTCTTGTGCTCCTGATGTTGCTCCTTTGTTGATCTCCTCCTTGTCCTAGCTATTGGAAGGCTTCTTGAAGCAACCATAGGTTGGGTGATGGTTTGGTGGGATGATCAATATATAAGTATGAAGAAAATCTGTGATGATCCATCAAGAACAGATGTTGTTCTTGTGGTTTGAGCTATGAAGATGTTGGGGTTCCGTGTGGTGAAAAGGATATGGTAGCAACCCTGCTACGGCTGGTGCTCTCTCTCTCTCTATTTGATGTTCTCTGGTGGTGTTGACAGCACACCAAGTGCATGTGGTGACTGTGTTCCTTGCTTGCTTGTTGCTTGATATGGATCAGATCAAGTACACCTAGATATTTCTTGGTTTTTTTACCTTTTGCCTTTTACTATTTTTGTGAAACTTGCCCCATGCATGTGATGCACTAGTCTGAGGCAATTCTTTACTGATAAGAACAATTACTAACTTGGACCTTATTCATATACTCAATGATGAGATTAGCATATCACTTGTATGCTCAATCTGAGAGTAATCTAACTCCAAAACTAACCCTTTATTTTATCATTTGTTTGTCTATTTCTTTTATTTTGTGTTACAGGGATTAAAGAGAAGAAGGAAAGATCAGAAATATAAAAGATGTAGATAGGAATTTTAGTCTAGACTTTTCCTATATACTTTTGTAATCATTCTTTTCTATTTGAGGAAATTGTAATATTTGTATAACTTATTTAATACAGTTAAACTTTCTCTCTTATTGTAAAGTCAATTTCTCTTGTAATTTATTTATACTTGTAATTGTAATAAAAGAAAGTGTAACTTCTTATTTTGTAATTCTAGAATTTTGTAACTATTTGTACATTATTTATAAACAATTATTCATTTATTTACTTATTATAATCATTCATTTTCACTTATCTTTATATTCAAATATATCATTTGAATACTCAATTATACTATGACTCGTATTTGAATTGAACTTCAATCACTCTTCCTCAAAACACATAGGTTCCATAGAGGTCATGTCGAAATCTATCACACTTGCCCTGACATTTCCATCCGAACAAGAGAGATCTCGATCCCTCTATTTCTCTATTAGTTTTGCACAAAAAATCCCCGGATTTTCTATGCATGAATGCAATGCACACACCTTACCTCAGCTTATTTCTATGCTCTAATGCTGGGATGTTACAGACTCTCCCCCTTAAAATAAACTTCGTCCCTGAAGTTCGTACTCTCTTGCGTTTCGGAATGAGGAGTTGATTTGTATTGATCACACCATTTCTCAAATTCCATTGTGATCACAGTTGAGGATAATTGTGGTATCCCGTATCTAGATCTTTGTCCTTGAATTCTCTTCATACTTGGTAACTTAGAACTGTTGATTCCTATAGATAGTATAAATTCTTTGTACTACAATCCCCTGGTTATGTCTTTAAAATTTTACTTAGGATTGGTTTGGGATGCATTTAGTCCATTCCAATCAGGCTTTCCTACTACTTTACACTAGACTATTTTAGTAAGCTCTCCTCCTTCTTAAGGACAACTTACTTGTTGTTTCCACCTTACAATTAGTCTACTAGGGTTAAGCAGATATATCTCCTTCGATCTTTCATCCGGACATACTCTAGAGAGTACTCTTATACAGATGATTTCTTATAACCTTATGAGAATAAGGCTTAACCTCACCACAAATTTGTATTTCTTCTCCACCTTTAGTCAGAAAGTTAGACAACAACACTTCAGTGTTTATTGTTTACTCTCCCCCTTGGGGTTTCCTAATGGTCTCTAAACTTCATGTATAATATCCATTAACTCAATAGTAAGGATATTGTTCGCTGTCTAGCTTATATATTACCTATATAAGGTCTCACGAAAGAATCTGCAGTACACCCACACATTTGTGGATCTCCGAAATGAATCTTCCAACGTTACTTGTCTTACTTTTAACCTTATGGACATTTTTGCTTTAGTAAGCCCAACTTCGCGAAGCGTCTTGAAAGACGATCTTTAATTGTGTACTTCCTTAGGTCTAACTTAACTTAGGCCAAGTTTTATACTCTTTAAATTATATAAAGATGACCTAATTCACTACACCGCTAGGATACCAGCCATGGATACCAACTACGGATACCAGCTGTGGATCCTTCTAGGTGTATGGATTACCCTATAGGTTCTGGACTTACTACTGGCATTCTCTCTGAGTTGTCAGAGTTTGAATACCACTTTTGTTTCAAAAACTTCTTCCTCGCACCCTTTCATGTTACTTCCATGAACTTGTGACGACTATTTCATTAGATTCTGAGAAACATCACCTATCTTAAGTGAACTTAAATTCATTCCTTCATGTTGCTCCACCCCTTTTCTGCATTACTAATCCTTCTTGTTGCCAGCTCACAATGAGTTGGGATTGATGCATCCTTTCAATATAGTGTTGATACACCTTCTATTTAGCTTCCTTCTTATTGCAAGTCTTCAACTTGATCTTCGGAACTCGTCACTCCCTTACACGAATTCCCTTATATATCTAGGTCCATAACATCAAGTAATAACTTGATGGTGCAACATGCATTTGCACATCAAGTCAAACTTCATGCACGGATCTAGTCAATCAAGAAGATCCAAGAAAAGCCAAAAATCCAAATGTGGTACATAACACACATCATTCTAAGCCCGGAATATAGTAGTTGAGTATAATGCCTCTAGAATTCAGGCTTAGCTATGTAGTGTATGACACCTCCTAATATAGGTTTACTCCATGATACTTAGCACTTAGGGGTTAAACTACTGTTCGTCTCAATATCTACCCAAATTGCTTAGGTGCAACAGGATAATCTTGAGCAAAGTGATCTCACTTTGGTTCTAACTAACCTCTTACCTTTCTTTTGGGACTACTAAAGACTACCAATTTTCCATTATATCGTAAACTATCCTCACATGATCTCTCAAAACTACTAACAAAATTGTAGTTTCTACCTTAATCCAACAATTATCGTAATATTATAATATCTATGACTTCTATCATAGACCTACACTATTCTTTACTTATTGTTACTACAAGATTATTTACTATGTACTTGTCTTAATTACAGACTTATCATGGTCTCGGAGCTATTCTCACCATGAACTTGTTAAAATATACCTAGTCATCATGATTAAAGAGCTAATCTCACCATGACGACTCTTCTTCTTAGCTTACGATTAATGATTTTTCACCAAAATTCTACTCCATCACATGGAATTCTTAAATGAATGCCACATGATTTACTTCCAACTGTATCTATATATACTCTAATGGTCTACCTTAAGTGGCATAGTGGTATCAACTAATGGTAAGATTCTACTACTTCACAAGGATTCTAACTATAGACTCCATCACTAATACTACTCCACATGATATTTTAATCTTAATCGTAATCTTCTTTGATATTTTAACTTAATTGAGATATCTTAGTGGTGTTATACCTATTTAGAGCTACTCTAAAATAACATTTCTCTAGAGAATACATATAACTAATCCTTAAGGAAGATGACAAAAACATCCAACTTAAGTGTGACAAGATTATCCTCAAATGGATACCCATCACAAGTCTTGGTTTAGATAAGATGGCTCCTATAGTCACTATCCAACCTACAGATCTTCCTAAAAAGGGTTTTAATCCTAAGTTCAAAGCATATGCTCTGATACCAGCTGCGATGACCTAGCATACCACTTCATGGTGTAGTACACTATAGTCGTTGACATAACACCAATGAAGCATCGTTCACTAGTATTACATCCCTCAGAGTGGTACAATAGAAACACAGCAGGTCCAAGACATGACTATAGATTACAACTCGACTCTTTACAAAAGATCTAGAGAACACTCTAGGTGAAAGAGAGAGAAAGAACTTCTTACAAAGAAGAACCAGAAATAATAACTCAGAACTATCTAGTAACTAAGACTAGTATCTAAACTATTTGGCTTGCCATTGCTGCTATTGTAATGCTCTACAGAAATAGGTTTTATGGCTAGAGAATCTACTCCTATCTAAACCGACACTTTATCTTCACTTCAGCTGATGTATATGTTGACTTCATTGACTTTATTGAAGAACTTGAGTTGTCGATGATGGTTTCTTGAGCAGAAATTGATGTTGACATTGTCTTCAATGGCTTAGAACCTAGCAAGGGTTAAGAAGGTACGGTTGAGTATGAGCGTACTCAGAAAGTTCACTAAAAGAAGTGTATGATGCACTATTTCTATAGCCATAGACCATAGGTCGTAGGCAATGCAAGTTTTCGTAAACATTTCTTCAAAGGTTGTTTTTATTCTAAAAACTATGTCCGACAGCCTTCACAGGTTGACCAGAACCTTCGTGGGGTTCCTTTCCTGCCGCGTTCGTAGCTCCTTCCCGGAACAGGGAGTAACATGTCACAATTCTTACACTCTGCAGAGGTGCGTCATTTTTCCCACAAGAGACCTTAAGCTTTGTTGCAAAGCCGGGAGTATGTCCCCATTCAAACTTCCATGGTTTGAGGCCCAACTTAAGATCCAAGCCAAACGCTGCCCCCTTCGCGACCCAGCATGAAGACACGATCCTTCGGGGCTGACTACATCTCCGTTAAGCCCCCTTTCAGGCAAGCTGCAACCCTGATGAGTTCCCGAAGACTCTGTAAACAGCTCTGGCTGGCGGTCACCATTAGCTATGGTGAACTCTGACCCAGACAGCTTGCACAAATAATCTAAACACCTAGCTCGCGGGGAACTAAGGGGTCCCACCCATGTGCTGGATTCTCTAGAACTCCACGAGAAATCAACAGCCTCACGATAAGGTCATCCGTCCGTACGAAAGGAAGAATATACAGCTGACTTCTCCGTCACATTCCAAATCTCATGGTTGACATGTAATATACGGTGCTAGAATCACTGGCGACATTGGTTATTAAGTCCGAGATGATACATTATTGTACAATGGCATTTCCATTGCCAGTTATGATAGATTAGCTGATCACCCTGGATCAGTAACCAATATTTCCAGTTAATTGTGAAAGTAGTATTTTCGACCTTTTTGAAATGCAGGTGATGACACAGTGGATTTACAGGCATAGAAAATAAGCAAAGGATATGAGCAAATTGTGAACTTGACTTTTGTGATTGCAAGATTATGCACTAATGGTCTTCAAGACATTAGAAGATCCAAATTCTATAAACAGTATCATTGGTCCGGTAAGGACTAATGTTTAAAGAAGCAAGATGCAATTATGTATAAGTAATGTAATGCAATTTGGAAAACCCCGAAATAATACCCCAATATGGTGACTAAGTTAAACTTAGGTGGTTTCTTTAAGATTTAGTTTGTCTATAAGCTTACTTTACAAGCCAATATACATATACAAGGAATTTAAGACTAATAGGTATGATATAAATTAAATATCACAACACATGCTTAGAGTTATTTGATATTATGTATCTATTATGGAAGTCCATGTTTTAGGTTGATAAGAGTTGAAGAACTTATTATGAGATTGTTGTTTGAAGTGGCAAAATGAATAACTCTTGAAGAGAAGGTTTCTTTGATAAGGTTTAACCAATCTTTATGGTTAATAGAATGTGATTGATGTCATTTGCGTTTTTTCGATAAGTTTGGATTTAAGGTGCCTTATGACTTAATTTGGAACAGACAAAAGTTAACTATAAAACATAATTAGATCTAGGGTGTGATGTGTTTAAAAGTATTAATAAACGTTAAATCTTATAACAAGCATGTTTGAAGGTATAGGATCATTCACTTTCATCTTAAGTGAATGATTAGTTTAAACATGATTTGTTATTTTGAATATAGTTTATCTTATTAAAGAAAGTAAATTTAGATGCTTTGAATAATCTGTTAATGCTAGAATCATGTTTATGAATAGTTAAGAGATAAATATCATTTATTTTTATGATGTTCAAACCTTACTTAAAATTGTTGGTTTAGTTTGGATATATAATTTTAAAAGAGTTTTATAAGGTTAATAAGTTAAACTTATGTTTTATTATAGATCCAAGTGATAGCTTTAGACTTAGTATTTAGTTATTAGGGATTTAAGGTATTATAGATAGAATTGTGATTGTTTCTTATTTAAGAATGTTCTTGAAGAACTTACCAACTAGATAACAAATAAGGATTTATTTCTTAATAAGCTTAAAATGTGTTGGAATAATATAATTAGTATGTTTATGATAACTAATACTATTCTAAGAGTTTAAAAATTAATTTTATTTAATTTTAACTCTTGTTAATATTTTCTTAAAATTCTATGAAGGAAATAAGATTTTATTTTATGCAAACTTACTTTACTTAACTAAAATTCACTTTTAAGTATTTTATTTAGTTTTGTAAAATTCCAAAAGGAATATATACAATTATAATAATAGATCTCAATTTAATTACTTAAAATTACTATCTATTATTTTTGTTGGGTAGAGGATATTTTTGTGATTTCATAGATATATTATTTGTATTTTTAGGATTTTTATTTATTTTCCTAGAGCTTGGTTTACCTCAGGGGCATGTTTGTAATTAATAATTTTAAACAAGTCCTTCTTTTGAAATACAGGCCTGGCCCACTAGGCTGGCCCGGCCTGACCCGACCTGGCCTAGTTAGGCTGTTCAAATGCCCCTGGGTCGTACTGGGCTAGCCTTACCCGGCCTAGTACCCCCCCACACACACACACTCTCCCCTTCCTCTCATCTCTCTCTCGTGCGCGACGCTACTCTGACACGCCAATTCGATGCGACCTAGGCCACTGCGACCATTGTCGTGGTGCAAGACGATGTGGACGATGACGCCACGCGATGCTATCCAGCTCGATTTGGCTTTAGCGCTCTCAGCTAGCCGCGCTGACCCCACCCTGTGACTAGGGTTTAGGTCTGCCGCATTCCGGTGCTTCCCCGATGATGCTGTGGTGCTTGTGCTGCTATTCTTCCTCCTTCGGCCACCTCTGCACGGTCGGTGTGGGTTGCAGCATCCCCTCTGGGGTGCTCCCCGTGCCACCGTGCTCCTCACCGCTGTCGGACTCCTCCTCTACTTCCGGCCGCCCTAGGCCACCGCGACCATTGTCGTGGTGCAAGACGATGTGGACGACGACGCCACACGACGCTATCCAGCTTGATCTGGCTTTGGGGCTCTCAGCTGGCTGCGCTGACCCCACCCTATGACTAGGGTTTGGAGTGCGCGTGTTACAGCTCCCGGCGATCTTTGCGGTGCTTATTGCTATTCTTCCTCCTTCGGCCACCTCTGTCACAGCTGGTGTGGGTTTGAGCGCCCCCTCTGGGGTGCTCCCCGTGCCACCGTGCTCCTCACTACCGTCGGCCTCCTCCTCTACTTCCTCTGTTGTATAATCGCGAGGACCTCGAGTAAGTTCTCCTACTTCTCTCACTATGCTCTCTCCCTTCCTCTGCTCCATGCCACGTGATTACTGCACGAATTCCCCATTTAGGGATCATCCCTAAATTCTAGGGTTCATCCCTTGTAGTGGTGCTTATCTTAGCCTCTTGGTTAGTTTCCTGGGCAATACTCTTGCAGATGACCTACTGATGTGTATTGCTAAATTCTGTTGATCATATTCTATTGCCATGTTCTCTATCAAAGAACACTCTATAAATGCATGGTTAGTATTGTGCGGATGCCCGGGTTATTATTGTTATTGGTGGTAGATTCACTACTATGGCTGGAGTTGGGATGCCTCTCTGCTGAACTGATGTTGCTTGGTTAATTGTCTTGGTGCTTTTCTATGAAGTACCCTGTGATCTATGGCTTTGCTCAGGAATCTATCTTGATACTGTGTAGAACCATGGTGAATAATATTTATTCTACTCTCTGTGATGATTATTGGATTGATCTTGTAGAAGAATGATTCCTATATGCTTGTAGGAAGATGATTTATTTTCCTTGATTTCTGGGGTTCTCAATATTGTAGCCTGGTGTTAGACAGTGTTGACCCTTGCTATTTTTCTAATTAAAGTGAATAGATGATTCCTAAAATCTTTGAGGAAGATGATTATGTGTGTTTAAGAAAGTGTACTTAAGCTTGTACTCAAGCAAAAATGAACCTGCTAGGTACAGAGGTGCTTCCCTTCTGGGAATGTGCCATGTATGCTACCAGTTGTGATTTATTTTTATCTAGTTAAGACTAGATCCTCTTTGGTCTATGATGCTGGTCTGAGATCCTTCTGAAGTAAAAAACCACTTGTTTCTACTTGTTGCCTAACTACTCATGATTTATCATGCCCTTGCCTCTGTAACCAAGTATGAGTTCCACTCATACATCCAACTCCTAAAACCAAGTTATTCCAAAGAGTCCACCATACCTACCTATTAGCATTTGCTATTCCAAGTATATTCATGTTTTTATCTACCTTCCAAATTAAACTTGTTAGGGGAAAACTAGTGATTAAAGCTCTCACGAACTTGATGGCACACTTTACTTTTCTTGCCCTTAATAAACTTGATATCATGCTCTCACGAACTTGATGGCACACTTTAATTTACCTAGTTGATATCATGCTCTTTTGTCTATGGATGTCGTCGGTGTGAAATGAAAGGGGAGCTTGTAAGTCCATAGAGTTATGTATGTGTGTTAGAGACACGCTTTGGGTCATTGGTCTAATCCATCTTTGTCATGGTGGAAACACAGTAAGCGTAACCATAATGAGCTGTCTATGAAGCATTCTTCTTATAAAAAAAGAGTCAGAGAAAAAAGAGAAAAAGAAACAAAAAAGAGATATGAGAAAAGAGGAAAGAGAGAAAAAAGCACCATTTTCCCATGGTAAATAAGAAGATTGCTAAGATGCTCGTTGTCTGCTTTCCTTGTCATTTTGGTATGGGGATTCTACCGTATCATCGGGCAAGGGGTACCCCTTGTCTGCTATCACTTTTTATAAACTGATAAGAACAAGTATTATGCTTGATGGCTTAGCCTAGTCTATGATGCAAAGGCTGAGGCCCATCTTTGGATAAGAACAGATATTACGGTTGGCTCTAAACCTCTCTGATGAATCCTGCATGGCATTTCCATGCAATTCTGAGAGGACATCTCCGTCCAATCTTCCTAGATAAAAATCTAGTTGAGGTAGATGGAATTGGTGGTTGTGTATTATTTCCCTGGTATTCCCAGATCTTTATGCAAAATATAATTACAGATATTGCCTGATCTATTGGTTAGTTCGGATGATTTTTACCTGTTGTTGGTGAGTGATCTTATAGACTGTTGGAGATCTTCGCCTATTACTAATGCTTCTTGAGCATCTATCCTTTCATGTCATCATGCTTGATCTTCACCATCTTTCTTGTGCTCTTGATGTTGCTGGCTTGATCTTGATCTCCTCAATGTCCTAGATATTGGATGGCTTCTTGAAGCAACCATAGGTTGGGTGATGGTTTGGTGGGATGATCAATATATAAGTATGAAGAAAATCTATGATGATCCATCAAGAACAGATGTTGTTCTTGTGGTTTGAGTTGTGAAGATGTTGGGGTTCCGTGTGGTGAAAAGGATATGGTAGCAGCCCTACGACGGCTGGTGCTCTCTCTCTATTTGATGTTCTCTGGTGGTGTTGACAGCACACCAAGTGCATGTGGTGACTGTGTTCCTTGCTTGCTTGTTGCTTGATATGGATCAGATCAAGTACACCTAGATATTTCTTGGTTTTTTTACCTTTTGCCTTTTACTATTTTGGTGAAACTTGCCCCATGCCTGTGATGCACTAGTCTGAGGCAATTCTTTACTGATAAGAACAATTACTAACTTGGACCTTATTCATATACTCAATGATGAGTTTGGCATATCACTTGTATGCTCAATCTGAGAGTAATCTAACTCCAAAACTAACCCTTTATTTTATCATTTGTTTGTCTATTTCTTTTATTTTGTGTTACAGGGATGAAAGTGAAGAAGGAAATATCAGAAATATAAAAGATGTAGATAGGAATTTTAGTCTAGACTTTTCCTTTATACTTTTGTAATCTTTCTTTTCTATTTGAGGCAATTGTAATATTTTTATAACTTATTTAATACAATTAAACTTTCTCTCTTATTGTAAAGTCAATTTCTCTTGTAATTTATTTATACTTGTAATTGTAATAAAATAAAGTGTAACTTCTTATTTTGTAATTCTAGAATTTTGTAACTATTTGTACATTATTTATAAACAATTATTCATTTATTTACTTATTATAATCATTCATTTTCACTTATCTTTATATTCAAATATATCATTTGAATACTCAATTATACTATGACTCATATTTGAATTGAATTTCAATCACTCTTCATCAAAACACATAGGTTCCATAGAGGTCATGTCGAAATCTATCACACTTGCCCTGACATTTCCATCCGAACAAGAGAGATCTCGATCCCTCTATATCTCTTTCAGTTTTGCGCAAAAATTTCTGGATTTTCTATGCATGAATGCAATGCACACACCTTATCTCAGCTTATTTCTATGCTCTAATGCTGGGATGTTACAGCATCTACCTAAGCTACACCCTAAGGCTCTAAGCACCCGAGACACCAACCTTAATCTAATCCTTTGGATCAGATCCTCCTCACCTAATCACCACCAATTGACTACACCTAGCTAACCCACCCCCATCCAAACCCTAACTCTAACCTGAGTTCCCTCCCACATGTGCATTCGACCATGGCCAAACTAGGCCAACAGAAGGCCATGCCGCTTCCAACCCTCCTTGCTGACCAAGACAGCTAGCCACCACCACACCATGCGCCTTGGTCCCCTCTCCTTTTCCTCTCTCGGCTAGTAGACAAAGAGAGAAGAAGCAACCACCCGAACCCTCCTAGCTAACCTTGGTTAGGATCCCACCTTTATCAGGCATCCCACGTGCTCCTCCTCACCTAGATCCACCCAGGGCTACGCCCAAGAACCCCCTTTCCCTTCCCATGCCTCCCTACTAGCCACCTACCACCATAGTAGTGAGCTTTGGCAAGCTTGCTCTTCCAACGAAGGGGAGAAGGAGGAGAGGATCATGGGGTGTCGAGGAAGATTACCGCCATCCACTATACCCCTTGTACACAGAGAGAAAGTACCTCACTGCCAGAGCTCGCTGATCAAGCGCAAGACTGAACCGAAACCCTAGTTATGGCTGCATGCTCCATCGCAGAATGTTGCTACCTTGAGCAAGTTTTCCTTCACCCACGCACCCACGGTGAGCAAAGGATCCTCCCTGATATGCATGTCCTCTCATTTTCTCCTTGTCTTGCGAGAACCTTTCATCAAGCACATTTTGCATGCCCTGACCTTGCAATCTCCTGCCCGTTGTCGTGCGCCTCGAGTCCATCTGTGAGCACGACGAGCTCCGCCTCACTGCGTCGCGTGGAGCGCCCCTAGACTCGCTTCCTGAAACCCTACCTAGCCGCACCGCTACACACGCCCGAGAGCCCACCATGTCGTTGTTGTTGCCGCCCTGCTGAGGTCGTCGTTGTCGAGTTGTCACAGTTTAACCAGCACCCAAAACCTAACCTAACGCAAGCTCCAAGTACCTTAGTGGTACGAGCCCATCCACGCAAGCAACCGTTTTTTTCATGCGTGGTGTTTTCTGATGGCTGAATGCGCGAGAGATAATAACAGTAACAATAGTAGGTTCAGATAGCGCTTTGCAAAAAAACCTGTGGCCTTTTTATTATGAACCCGACGTCCATCCTCTAGGCCCACCTGTCAGACGCTCTTCAACTCGCGCTAGTGCAGCGGCCTCACGAACCTATCTAGTGTTGTGCTTAGTGAGAAAAGCCTAAAAGTTTTCAAAATTTCAAATTCAAATAATTTAAACTAGTCAAACTTGTTTAAAAACTTTGACCAAGCATATAGTGAGATCTGTGAGGAATTTTCAGATGTTTCAAAAACCAAACATGTTTGTATTTGAATGCTGAACAAGAAAATGTAATATAATAAATATTTTTGGTATTTCATTAAATGATTTATTATAGGGTTAAATCACATCTTTTTATCCATAAATCCGAATAATACATACTAGACTTTTCTCTGTGTCCCTTGGGGCACGACCGTTAGACAAAACGCTGTAAGAGTAAACGCAAAAGAATGCAGTCAACGTTAGTATAATGGGCATAAGCGACTACTATGGGAGTAAAACCTAGTCCTATCTTCACCGACGGCAGAAAATAGGAACCAAAAAGACGCATTAGACGAGGCGATGTCAATGATTACGAGCAAAGCAGACAACACGCGCAGAACGTTTAATGCATCACTGTTTCCCATCAATACAGGCATGTGACAACATCTTCATCTTCAGCAGGCGATAGACATCACGCAAAGGAAGTTTAATGCACCACCATTTCCCATCGAGCCAGGCACGTGACATTGTCTATAGCTTTAGCAGGCACTAGAAAACACGCAAAGGAAGTTTAATGCACCACCATTTCCCGTAGAGCCAGGCATGTGACAACGTCTGCATCTTCAGCAGTCGCTAGCGATGTCAGCACGACAGCGGTTCTAAACACGTGAGCTAGAGCCGAGATAGGAAGGCTCTCACATGAGCATGTTTCTGAGTCACTCGTAAAATCCACAAACAAAGGGGGTGGGTAATCCCTTTGTTAGTTCAGCTAGGGGCGCAACATCCGATGAGCTTGATCGGCGAGCTAGACAAACACACACACATAGAGACATGGTTTTTACCCAGGTTCAGGTCCGCGATGTGCGGATCCCTACGTCCTGCAACTATTTGGTGGGTGATCACAATTACACCGGTTCCTTCCCCGAGAAGGCTCGAGCTAGCAAATCCTCCTCTCCTCTCTCTCGACTGACACGGGCCTCCTTTTATAAAGGTAAGGGGATACCACAACGGTCGGCGAACACGCGGCGGTGAAGCAGAGTGCATGCTTACAATGTGGCGGTGCGATCCTGCTGCTATACCGCGTGTACTTTTTTCACCTACACCAAACAGACTGGCATTGGCGCCTGTATGTCAGTCTGAATCTTGTTGGGGGTTGGCTCTCCGGGCGCACAATTCCTGGGGCTCCCAATCGGGGCCCCAGAGGAAATCCCAACTAGGACCCCGCGAGTTGTGTGGCTTGCATGGTTGCAACATGGCGCACTGGTTCTATCAGCGGGCGCGATGTGGCTTGGTCATGCTATCAGTATCTAGGTTGGGTCATATGAAGCGTGGCTAGAGGGAAGTATGTCCCCTAGGATAGGCATCGTCAGTCATCTGTCCCTCTTCCTTCTCTATGGTATCTGTTGGCTCCATGTACCTGAGACCTGTTTCTGGGATATTCTTCTCGAGCGGGTGCTTTGAGCTCCCGACACCACGTCCCTATGGAGAACCTAGACCAAGGACCTCAAGGGGATTCCCTGACCAAGTTCCTGTGAGGCTACTACACAGGGGTCGCGACCCGCCCATTGGCTCCGGGGTAACCGAACCCACGAATGGGACAAAAATCAAACTAAACAATGTGATCAAAAGCTATGGTTATTATTTGGGTATGTCCATCACATCATTCTCCTAATAATGTAATCCCATTATCAAGTGATAATCATGTCCATGGTCAGAAAACCTTAACCACCGCTTGACTAACGAACTAGTAGAAAGGGGCTTACTAGGGACTTTGTGTTGTTTACTATCCACACATGTGTTTAGTTTTCAGTACATACAGTTATAGCATGGACAATAAACATTAATAATGAACAAGAAAATATGAATAATAACAACTTTATTATTGGATCTAGGGCATATTTCCAACTGAATGTTCTTTCCTAGGAGGAGTTCTTCTTGGCACTCAATCCCGCGCTTGAGATTGACGGGTATATCACTGACTAGAACGCGCTCTTTTCGTCCATGACCCCTTCCTTGGTGGCCGCGACAATGTGAGTAGTAGATTCTTGGCATCCTGACATCCTCCCTATGAACCTACGTGCAAGTACCCATCCGCTGTAACTCCTCTCCACTTCCTTCCAGGACCGAGTTCTAGCGAAGTCATTAGGACAGCGAGGCGGTGGAAATATTGAGTGAGCACATGCGTAACAACGAGACCTTCAGCAGCAAGCGATGGTGCTTAACTCCAGGCCGCCAGCGGAGGAAGATCTCGATACGGCCATGGAATTCAGCTTTGAGAAATTCCTCGTGTCACCACTCCTATCGGAGAGAACTCTCTACGCTCAGAGAAGCACCTTCCATGGCGCTCTCACCCTCAAGGCAGAGGCGCAGCCCTCTGGCACTTCAGCTGCATTGCCAGTTGTTCCTTGTCGGTGTCCTCCAATGGAACACGGTAGTGATTCGGGGCACGGTAAATCTGGCCAGCGGTGCGCTCACACTCAGGAGCGTGGCGATGGAAGCCACACGCGAGAGACCTCTGGAACTACGTCTCCTAGCATATCTTGCCTTGTGGTGTGGAAGCGTCCCACTCAATACAATGCTGATTTGTTGGCCTACGAACCTATACATTGCCTAGTTGGCTAGTTTCAGTTTTTCTCTCTTAACAATACACCTACAGAAGATTGTTTAGGAGATCGGAAGGCATATGTCTATTGGATTTATTTTACCAATCAGGGGATGGGAAGGCATATGTTAAAGACGGCTGATGACGAATGATGTGCGATAAAAATCACTGCAAGCAAATTAATAGCACTAGACTTTTTTCTGCGCCCCCGGGGCGCAGTCGGTAGTCAGAACACCTCGTGATATAGTCGTAGTACATCTACGTGTAAGAACATCTATGTGTAAGAGAAAAGATGGAATTAGATAAGTCTAACACAAACGCTTCTTTTCCACGCCGTCTAGGTTCACAAGAAGATGCCACCACCATGAACTCGTCAAAGCGCGTCCAACCTAACGCCGGAGGCACAGAAGGTTGACACGCATCCGAATCTATAGTGTGTTGGATATCCTACTTGCTACTATAAAGGGACGAACATACGCTTCCGCGCCACGATGAGGGTAGTCGTCACCTAATGAGATAACTGATGCCGCACATTCTAGATGAACAGAACATGTCGTGTGATAAAGGGCGAACACCATGTACATCTACGAGTAAGATAAAAGATGGAACGGAATGAGTCGCAACTTTGGTCGTGCAAATAATCCAGCATCATAGCAAGGCCATGTTGAGGGCATCAATAGTGAACACAGTGTACATAGAAGCAGTCACAAATGATGAGAGTCATACACATAGAATATGTTTTAACATACATACGTTACAAAAAGTCTCGTCGCACAAAAGAAACTCTGATGCTTTCTCTTTTTAGCGAATATAGTGCACAACACTCGCAGCCACTTCGCGATGCTCTCAACTCTTGTACGATCGCCTGCTCTTTTTGTTCCACTCTTTTGTCACGACTCTGCGTAATAGAAGATACGAATGTAAGATTATTGTGTCTGAAGTAAGTTCGCAGCTGAAATAACATATGTACATATAATTGTAGTTGTTCAAGGAAACACCCGTACTGTCGACTCGTAAGACATTCTTCCTGTTGTAGGAGTGTCTCCTTATGATCGTCATGTCCCATGTATACTTCTTATATAGGATAGCGACCACTTCACCTGGCAATCCCGAACCGTGATTGTGTTTAAGTAGTAGGTCGACCGATTTCCCAACAACTGTCTCAGCGACACACCCCTTGAGCAAGAATTTGGCTTTAAACAAACCATTCATGCTTACAACATGAAGATTGTAGCTGAATTTAGGACATTCGTTGCGGCATCTCCGACATTTGTTGGCGTAAAAAGCGTTGCGACGATACCATATGCAGGATACTCTGCGCACCAAGCGACCCACCATGCGCCCTTATCGAGCAGACTCGTGATAGTAATGATGCACTTGTATAGCTTGTTCTAACAGGGAAAAAACACCGATTCATAGTTCTAAGAACAAAAGCACGTGCAAAAAGCAAGAGAGTGAGCACTGACTGAGGGAGTTAATGAATCAATATCGTGAAGTTGTGCCAAATGTCTTGTGATCTATCGAGTATGAAGGTATATGCGATGCACGTTTCGGGCACCCCACGATCTATAGCTGTTTTTCTAAAGAACGCTAGGTCAAAGAGAATGTACCGATGGTTGTCCGAGTCGATGTACCACCTGCAGATGGCGGTCCCGTGGAGAGTGCCTCCGCCTTCAGATGTGACGATCATGCCAACAAAAATGGTGCTTACTGGCCTAGCATGACACATGAGTAACACCTCGTCTGTAGGGAACTCGGTTGCTCGGTCACCCCAAAGAGCTACAGTCACTTTGTTGGCGCTACAAAATATTTAGGTAAACAAAGGTTGCCTAAAAGGAAAAACACCATTCACATGTATACGTTATCTTTAAGGAGGACACTCCGCTTATTGATCACGAAATCCATGTGGTGCGGCCTACACGATGCGCTCGCAGATCGGAAACACCGTTGATGATACCACTGACGTCTGTCAGAATAAAAATATACAGTCATACGAAAGTAACCGCCTAAATAGTGGCCGAAAAATGTAACGTACCAATGAAGCGCGAGACGTCACCAATGAAAGCAGCTAGGTCGGTGAATGCATTGGGATCACAAATGAGTTTTAGAAATTCTTCAGGGTATTGGACTACCTTGTCGATGACAGTGTCTGTAGTGAGATGAATCATGAGCCTGCCCTTGACAACACGATAGGAAACCTAAGTGTTGGAGACCGTAAACCACCGCAAGGGACATGTGCTTTTCCGATTTCCGCATAAATACCCGTGCCCTGCAAATGAAGTAAGCAATTATGTAGTCAGACGCGAGATAGGAAAACAAGAAACGATGCTAGCTAAATACACCAAACCAATCTACCTTCGAGTCAACAGAGACGATTTCCACACGAACAATCATACACTCGGCTTCGATAGTCGCATAAGCGAGAAGGCCTTACGACCACAGTCGATTCCGTGTCGCCCACCATCAACTCTGATAGAAGGTTTAACGTAGGCATTTGCAAGGAAAAACACGTATATAATAACACACACGAAAAAAGATAAAGCGGAAGACACGGTATGCCCATTTCTAAGCAAGACAACAACGCAAGACATGTACCCGCAAACACGTTGCAACAACAACAATTGTGAAAACAGGAACATCGTGATGCATTCCACAGAGCCCATGTACAATGACTATCCTGCAAATATCTAGAAGAAAGCTCGGCTATTCTGTTGCCATACTAGAACGATACACGCACGACGAAACTATGTAAAGCTCTAACAATAACGCCCCCATAGATTGGAAGAAAATAGAGAGTCAACATTAAAAAGATGATGTAAACTCGGTTTATGTAAAGCATGTCTCTATGTAGGATAGATATTTACCTGGATTAGGACTAGCCCGATATGCGCACGACGAAACTACGTAAAGTTCTAACAATAACGCCCCCATAGATTAGCAGAAAATAGAGAGTCGACATTAAAAAGATGATGCAAACTCAATTTATGTAAAGCATGTCTCTATGTAGGACAGATATTTACCTAGATCGGGAAGTGATGGGAGCGGTTGCCGACAGGCAAAGGACGCAATGACAGAACATTTCTTGACACGCACCTAGCAAACCTTCATGAAGAAAAACACGACATAACCTTATGATGTCTACGCACTTCTATTCTTGTAGACAGTTCTTGGGCCTCCAAGTGCAGAGGTTTGTAGAACAGCAGCAAGTTTTCCCTTAAGTGGATCACCCAAGGTTTATCGAACTCAGGGAGGAAGTGCTCAAAGGTATCCCCTCTCAAGCAACCCTGCAATCAAGATACAAGAAGTCTCTTGTGTCCCCAATACACTTGTCAGGTGTATAGGTGCACTAGTTCGGCGAAGAGATAGTGAAATACAAGTGGTAATGGTGATAAAAATAGCTTAATTTCGTGGAAAAGACTAAAGTAAAACTGAAATAAAGAAAGAAGCAAGCAAACATGTAATAGATCTAATAGCAAACGGTGTTTCAGTGCTTAGAAACAAGGCCTAGGGATCATACTTTCACTAGTGAACACTCTCATATAAATATATTCTTCTTTATGATAGTGCGCTGAACTACTCTCCGGTTGGAAACTCTAATCGATGGTAGGGCTATAACAGCACACCTCAAAGTAAGTCTTTCCCATCTAGAAAACCTCACACTGTCACCTTGAGCACTAGATGGTTCCAACAAACACCACAATTTCATAAAGACATCCAACTCCAAATATAACTCATAACAAGTATTTGTAACCTCTAGCCTAAGTGCCACCATGGTGTGCACGCTGTCACTTTCACACACATGGGGAGAGCAGAGATCTATTAAAGCACTTGAGTAGCAAGGTAGATCTATAGATTACAAGCTCATGATCCCAATAAGATCATGCATAGAGAGAGATGAACACATAGCTACCGGTAGAACCCTTAGCCTCGAGAGAGAACTACTCCCTCCTCATCATGGGAATCATCAATGGTGATGGAGATGGTGGTGGAGATCAATGGAGATGGCTCTGGGGGCACTTCCCCGTCCCGGCAGGGTGCCGGAACAGAGACTTTCTGTCCCCTGAATCTCCCCTTCGGTGGCGGCGGCGCTGTGGAACTTTTCGTGGATTTCTGATTGACTATTTAGGGTTTTGGTATCGGGAGGCTCTTATAGGCGAAGGAGGCAAGGTCGGTGTGGCCACACCATGGGGTGTGGCCCCTCTCCGACTCTCCTTCTAGCTCCGTGAGTCTTCCGGGAAATAGGAACTTTGGCTTTTGTCCCGTCCAATTCCGAGAATATTTATTTTCTGACTTCCTAGAACCAAAAATAGCAGAAAATAGGCAACTGGCACTATGGCATCTTCTTAATAGGTTAGTCCAAGAAAGTCTATGAAAATTACTCCAAAGTTGGAACAAAACACAAGAAAGTAGATAAAACCAAGCATGGAACATCAAAAATTATAGATACATTTGAATGTATCAACATCCCCAAGCTTAACTCATGCTCGTCCTCGAGTAGGTAAGTGATAAAAAGAAAGAATAACTTTTGAGGTGACATGCACCATCAAAGACTTGATCAAAGTATTTGTAAAACATTCAAAGCTGGGATCATAGTACTTCAATCATAACATGAAAGACAAAGTTCTAGCAATAAGCAAAGAAACTATGATGCAACATGAAAAGGCACAAACAAAAGATTCATGAATAACAATGCTTTGCAAGACGTTTGTTTGTTTCACATAAAGAAAACATAGCATAAAAGTATGCAGCTTGTCCCTCAATAGAGTAGCAAATATAAATGCATAGGACACCTTCAAAGTTCATAAGAGTGACTAGATACAATAGTTTAAAACAAGCAATATCAAAGTATGCATCAATCAACTAGTCTTGGGACAATGCACATAGAACTAAGAATGGCCACTATGCTCTCAAAGTAGGTGCATAAAGGTAGAAGGTGGAGACTCAATATAATGGTGGAAGAAAGGCTTTTTTATAAAAGGAAGTAGGGATTCAAGTCTCATAAAGAGCTTCCAAAAATTATGGTACTTATATCTTTCAGCTCTCATTGCCCCTATCATAAGCATCTTGAAGTGATTAAGGTTAAAGTGAACAAACTATGGTGTACATGCTTGACGAAGTATAAGTTAGGAATCTCATGTCCCTTGTATCCGAGGGTCGCTCCTCATGCTACTCAAGTTTAGTCACCGGTAAGTTCTCGTCATCGTAAGTACATGTGTATCATAGAGAACCGCCAACAGGGTACCCCTTGCCCAATGATACGGAAGAATCCCCATATCAAAATGACAAGGCAAGTAGACAACGAGCATCTCAGCAATCTTCTTATTTACCATGGGAATATGGTGCTTTTTTCTCTCTTTCCTCTTTTCATAATCTCTTTTTTTCTCTTTTCTCTTTTTTTCTCAATATAGGACTCTTTTTTTTATAAGGAGAATGCTTCATAGATAGCTCATTATGGTTACGCTGCAGGTTTCCACCATGTCAGCATGGATTAGACCAAATGCCCAGCGCTTTCTAACACATATACATAACTCCATGGACTTACAAGCTCCCTTTCATTTCACAATCGACATCCATATACAAAAGAGCATGATATCAACTAGGTACAAGTACCAAGTGCAATGTTGAAAGCGTTCGCCATGAAAGCATGGTTCTGCTAATTCCCAACAAATAAGTGCAAGCATATACAACATAGAAGACACAATGGTTCAAGTTTATTAAGGGCAAGTAAAGTAAAGTGTGCCATCAAGTTCATGAGAGCTTTAATAACTAGTTTTCTCATAACAAGTTTAATTTGGAAGGTAAACAAAAGCATGAATATACTTGGAATAGCATAAGCTAGTAGGTAGGTATGGTGGGATCTTTGGAATAACTTTGTTTAGGGAGTTGGATGCATGAGTGGAACTCATACTTTGTTGTGGAGGCTAGCAAAAGACTGGGAGCGACAAACTAAGAGAGCAATAATGGCCATAATCATGCAGAGCGATAAAACATCATTGATCAAAGCATAAAGTGATACTACAAGTTGAAAACTAAAGGATCATAAACGCTATGGTGACTTGAGATAGTCATAACATGGTGTGAGCATGTGCCAAGTCAACCCAAATAAAGCATCAAAGGAGAATACCACTATACTATGCTTTAATATGCTAAAACAAAGCATGATTCATCCAATGCACATTAAGCAATATCAATTGTTTATAACAAGTCATGCTACAGCAAAGAATACTAAGCATAAAGCCAAAACAATATCAAGCATGGCATGACAAAGCCTAGGCCACAGTCAAAAACGAGCTCTTTTTATCACATAAGCATGAACTTTCCTACTCTTTTGCAAACCAAACCAAACTATTTGCAAACCAATGTATGAAATAGGGGGTCCAACCAATTTATTCAGCAAACTAAGAAAACCAAGCAAACTAAAAACAAAAATGAAAACGAAAAAGAAGACGCTCCAAGAACAACACAACTGTGCAAGAAACAATAAAAATGAAGCGTTTGGAAGAAACCTGGAATTTTTATTGATGAAGAAGGGGATGCCATGGGCATCCCCAAGCTTTGACGCTTGTACTTATTGGATATTTCTTGGAGTGACACACGTGGCATCCCCAAGCTTGAGCTTTAGTCCATCCTTCATCTTGTTACTCATTCCTTCCATACACCTGAAATTTTTCCTTCATACAAAACTTCACACAATCTTATTAGCAACATTAGTGCACTCAAGATAAATAAGTCTTAAGGTTTAGTTCTAACACCAAATAAACTTCCATTAGAACACTAGCTACTGTAGCACTTCCCTCAAAAAGCTCAGTTCCCCAAAGGAACTCAAAAAGGAATCAACAAGAAGCAAATGCAGAAAATAGCAGAAATCTGTCAAAATAGACCAGCAGGAAAATATGAATTTTTTCGAAGACCTTATGTTGCTCAAATAAAAAAGTGTTGAACTAACAAAAGTTATATAACAACCTGGGGCAGAATCTCAAAAATTCACGCCTCAAAAAGACGTTCGGAGATTTTACACGAATATTTACGGTGAAGCACAGAAATCTGTTTCGGGACAGCAACTTTCCCAATCATTACTTCTCTCACATTAGAGGTTACTCTTGGCACAAAAAGCAAATAAAAAGGATAAGGAGCGGTTATTACTGAAGTAATAACTTCCAAGACTCATCTAAAACTTTTGGGTTATCTCCCAATAAGTACTTTTCTTTAACGCCTTTAAGTTAGGCATGATAGTTTGAGAAGATGCTCTCATAGAAAATATGAATTGAATTAAAAGAGAGCATCAAGAAGCAAATTCAAAGCACATTTAAGTCTAACCCACTTCCTATGCATAGGAATCTTGTAAAGAAACAAGTCATGAAAGCACAAAGCAACAAGAATAGGAAAGCAAAACAAGTGCAGCTTCAAAATTTTCAACATAAAGAGGGGAAAGTTAATATTGTTTAGACACATAAAACCATGTTTCCCTCTCTCATAGTAACTTTCAGTAGCAACATGAATAAAATTAACAATATAAATATCACAAGAAACATTCTTATCATGAGCCACATGCATAAAAGAATTAATACTCCCCACATAAACATAGTCATTCTAATTGATTGTAGTGGGAGCAAATTCAACAAAATAGCTATCATTATTATTTTCATCACCCTAATCATCAAATATAGGAGGCATATTGTAATCATAATTAATTTCCTCCTCAATAGTAGGTGGCCTGAAAATATCATATTCATCATTGTAATCATCATATATTGGAGGTTTGGTACCATCATAAGCAATAGAATAGCTATCTTCCAAAGCTGGGGAACTAAAAAGATCATTTTCATAAAAACTAGCTTCCCCAAGATTAGACTTTTCCATAGCATTAGCAATAATGGTGTCAAAAGAATTCATACTAACAACATTGCTATTAGCATGCAAATAAAGTTCCATAGGTTTTTTTAATTTTCTCTTCAAACACTTCATGTCCTAACTCAAGATAAATACTATAAAGCTCTCTAATTTTTTTGTTGTTTTCCATTAAGCCTAACTAGTGAAAACAAGAAACAAAAAGACAAAAATGCAGAATCTAAAGGAAATAACTTCGAGCACTCACACCGGAGGATGTGAGTACCTTTTACCTTACCTCCCCGGCAACGGCGCTAGAAAATAGCTTGATGTCTACGCACTTCTATTCTTGTAGACAGTTGTTGGGCCTCCAAGTGCAGAGGTTTGTAGAACAGCAGCAAGTTTTCCCTTAAGTGGATCACCCAAGGTTTATCGAACTCAGGGAGGAAGTGGTCAAAGGTATACCCTCTCAAGCAACCCTACAATCAAGATACAAGAAGTATCTTGTGTCCCCAACACACCCAATACACTTGTCATGTGTATAGGTGCACTAGCTCGGCAAAGAGATAGTGAAATACAAGTGGTAATGGTGATAGAAAATAGCTTGATGGCGTGGAAAAGACTAAAGTAAAACTGAAATAAAGAAGAAGCAAGCAAACATGTAATAGATCTAATAGCAAACGGTGTTTCAGTGCTTAGAAACAAGGCCTAGGGATCATACTTTCACTAGTGAACACTCTCATATAAATATAATATTCTTTATGATACTACGCTGAACTACTCTCCGGTTGGAAACTCTAATCGATGGTAGGGCTATAACAGCACACCTCAAAGTAAGTCTTTCCCATCTAGAAAACCCCACACTATCACCTTGAGCACTAGATGGTTCCAACAAACACCACAATTTCATAAAGACATCCAACTCCAAATATAACTCATAACAAGTATTTGTAACCTCTAGCCTAAGTGCCACCATGGTGTGCACGCTGTCACTTTCACACACATGGGGAGAGCAGAGATCTATTAAAGCACTTGAGTAGCAAGGTAGATCTATAGATTACAAGCTCATGATCTCAATATGATCATGCATAGAGAGAGATGAACACATAGCTATCGGTAGAAACCTTAGCCTCGAGAGAGAACTACTCCCTCCTCATCATGGGAATCATCAATGGTGATGGAGATGGTGGTGGAGATCGATGGAGATGGCTCCGGGGGCACTTCCCCGTCCTAGCAGGGTGCCAGAACAGAGACTTTCTGTCCCCCGAATCTCCCCTTCGGTGGCGGCGGCGCTGTGGAACTTTTCGTGGATTTCTGATTGACTATTTAGGGTTTTGGTATCGGGAGGCTCTTATAGGCGAAGGAGGCAAGGTCGGTGGCCGGCCAGGGGGCCCACACCATGCACTAGCGTGGCCGAGGTGGACTCGCGCCTAGGGTGGGTGTGGCCACCCTGTGGCCCCTCTCCGACTCTCTTTCTGGCTTCGTGAGTCTTCCAGGAAAATAGTAACTTTGGCCTTTGTCCCGTCCAATTCCGAGAATATTCATTTTCTGACTTCCTGGAACCAAAAATAGCAGAAAACAGGCAACTGGCACTGTGGCATCTTGTTAATAGGTTAGTCCAAGAAAGTCTATGAAAAGTACTCCAAAGTTGGAACAAAACACAAGAAAGTAGATAAAACCAAGCATGGACCATCAAAAATTATAGATACATTTGCAATGTATCACCTTACACGCTGCAGTACGGAACACACACATCGCCCAAAAGAAGACTAACCGTGTGGACAACCAAGACAGTAGAACCATGCACCATGATGAACCTCGATGAAGAAAGGAACCTGTGAAAGACAAAGAAGCATAGTTAGCAGACGCAAAGAATAGCACCGGAAAGGCATCAAGAAAAGAGACAAAAAAGCACGAATAGGCAAAGAAGAACGACAGAAAACAGTACCTATAGAAGCAACCCAGAAGGCATAAAATGAAACGTAAATGATAGAGAATGAAACCTGTGAGATCAGAGAAAATATGACATTAGCGAGCAAAGGAAAGAGAAGATATAGAGAAAGTCACCAGCGTCAATAGATGATAGCATAAAGAACCTTTTTCTACAAATTCAGGAGCTTTATTGATTAACCAGTGGGATTACAATCCTTAACAAGGATCTCAGCCAAGAAGGATGGGGTAAAGTTAGTCCACAAGCACCTTCTTCTAGCACTACTAGCAACCTTAGCACAAGAGTGAGCCGCCATATTGGCAAGTCTCCGAACAAAAGAAAATTTTATGCTAGATAAACACCAACTAAGCTCCTTAATCTCCTGGCATAAACCGGCAATTTCAGATCTACCTCCACCAGGGTTTTCTATCAACTTTAACACCTCATTTGCATTATTTCAATCTCGATCTTCTGAAAGTTCCGATAGAGAGCAAGTTGTATGCCATCTCTTATTGCAGTCGCCTCCATGATCATTGCATTAGCCGCAACGTGATACCAGAGGGCTTGACCAAGTACAAGTTGTCCATCGAAGTTTCTAACAACAAGACCCGTTGCGCCCTCCCCATTCTCAGGATTGAAGCCTGCATCCACGTTTATCTTCAGATAGTCGGCCTCCGGTTTCTTCCAAACGGGCGTCACCTTGGCGATAGCTGGCTTCTTCTTCTTTCCCAGCTGAGCAAGGTTGAAGGTAGTCTCCAAAACCCATTTTACTGATGTCGATGCTGATCTGCCACTGTCCCCATGCAACATCGTGTTCCACTCCGCCCAGATGGCCCAGCACCCACATAAAATGATACAAGTTGCCTCTCTATTCACCCTTTCTCCTTCGATGAGATCTATGGCCCATGTCATTGGATGAAGAGCTGGTATC
Source organism: Avena insularis (assembly GCA_023614405.1). NCBI lineage: Eukaryota > Viridiplantae > Streptophyta > Magnoliopsida > Poales > Poaceae > Avena > Avena insularis. The sequence goes on from CM042696.1 coordinate 241,063,563, forward strand.
TTGAAAGATATTGCCTTGTATAATTCATTCCAAAACATTTTCGCCCATGAGCATTTAAAAAATGCATGGAAAGTAGTCTCCTCATCCACACCACAAGCTTTGCAGTTTGAAATTTCCTCCATGTGTCTCTTTTTGAGATTGTGTCTTCATGGGATGAACTCATTAATCACCCACCACCAGAAATTTCGCACCTTTGGTGGAACCTCTAATTTCCATAGAAGCTTCCATGTCTTGCCTTCATCCATCCCTGAACTTGATGCCATATCTTTTTGTTAGAGCGACAGGGCCAGGGTTCTATAGCACGATCTTACTGAGAACTGACCTGACCTCTCCAAGCTCCACGACCAAAAGTCCTCTCCATAACGGCTGACTGGAATCTTACCGATGGCTGCTGCATCGGTAGGCACAAAGTTTGTCTCTAACTTCTTTTCATCCCACCCATTACCATGAGCATTAATCAACTCATTGACATTGACAGCCGTTGCTTCAGGTTTCCTGGTAATCGGCTTCATTCTATAATTCCTAGGGATCCACGGGTCCTCCCAAACACGTATAGTAGAACCATCCCCTGGCCTTTTAATTAGCCCAACCTCCATAGCATCTCTCCCATATAAAATAGCATTCCACACGTGTGATGCATTCCTCTTCCTTCTAGCCAACATAAAATCTACTCCATGGTAATATTTCCCCTTCAGAACATGAGCACACAAGGAATTAGGATTAGTCGGGATCCTCCAACCTTGCTTGGCCAGCATAGACTAGTTAAATAGTTGAAAGTCCCTAAACCCCATTCCTCCTGTACTTTTTGGAATAGCCATCTTCTCCCATTTTCTCTAGTGAATTTTCCTCTTCTTCTCATCCCCACCCCACCAGAATCTTGCAATGCAGCTCACTATCTTTTTACATAATCTCTTTGATAGTTTGAAGCAGCTCATTACATACATGGGGATTGCCTGACAGATAGACTTGATCAAAACCTCCCAAGCAGCGCTACTCAAGGTTTTCAGCGCCCAGCCTCGCAAGAGCTTCTTGATCCTTGTCAGTATGTGTTCGAACTCATCATCCGTCGACCTACCTAGAGTTGTAGGCAGCCCTAAGTATTTTTCAATTTTTGCTTCCGTCGAAATACCTGTGGCAGCATGCACTATATTTTTTGCTTCTGTTAAAGAGTTGCCACTAAATAGAATTGCAGATTTTGCTTTGTTTACCATCTTCCCAGAACCTCTCTGATACGCATCCAGAATAGCATGCAATCTCGTCGCTCCCAAGGCCGACGCTTGTGTAAAGACCAGGCAATCATCCGCAAACAGTAGGTGCGAGATCCATGGAGCGTGGATCCCCACCCTAATACCTTTTGCTAGGACTTCTCGGCCACTATATTTTAGAAGTGAACTAAAACCCTCTCCACATAATAAAAATAAATAGGGGAAGATTGGGTCCCCCTGTCTAATACCCCTGGTGGGTTTAAAGAATTCAAAAAACTGATCGTTCACTCTAACCGAAAAAGAGACCGACTCCACACATTTCATCACCAGATTAATCCACTTATCAGAAAAACCAAGCTTTGACATTATTGCTCTTAGGTAGCCCCATTCCACTCTATCATAGGCTTTTGCCATATCAAGTTTGATCGCACAAGCACCACTCTTCCCTTTCTTCCTCTTAAGATAATGAATACTTTCATAAGCTATAATCACTTTATCTGATAGTAACCTCCCAGGAACGAACGCACTCTGCTCCTCTGAGATAATCTCATCAAGCACCGGTCGTGGCCTTAGCGCTAGAACTTTTGAAGCAATTTTATAAAGTACATTGCACAAGGCGATAGGTCTATACTGAGACAGTTCCTGTGGCTACTTGACCTTTGGAATAAGCACTAAGATCGTTTTATTGATGATCTCCGGCATATCTCCTCCTTCCAAAAATTGCCTTATAGCCGAGCACACATCATGTTTAAGCAAACTCCAATGCCTAATATAAAACCCCGCCATGAACCCATATGGTCCGGGGGACTTATTTGGGTGCATCATGAAAAGCGCCTTTTCAATCTCCAAATCAGAGTATGGTGCATTAAGCTGTTCATTCATCTGTTCCGTCACTTTGTGCTGCACAAACTGAGTAATAATCTCTGGTGTTGTATACTCTTGTGCAGTAAAGAGATTAGAGAAAAACTCAATAGACATGTTCTCAAACTCTACCTGAGACAATGCAAATGTACCATCTGGTTTCTTCAAGGAATTAATTTTATTTACTCAAGCTCTCTCTTTGGCCTTTGCATCAAATAACCCAGTGTTGCGGTCTCCCTCCGCAAGCCACTGAATCCTCGAGCGTTGCTTCATCATCATTTCCTCTCTGGCCAGGAGGTCCGAAATCTTATTCATCAAGTCACATTCCTCCTTTGTTGGGCCACTCTGGATAGAATCCTCTCTCACATGCTCCAACCGAGCCCTCAATACTCGGAGGTTCTTTTTAAGAAAGCCAAATTCCTCACGACTCCAATCTTGGAGATTTTTCTGCATTTTCCCAAGCGATGCATTTAAATCCTCCAAATTATGGGCACCACCTTCCCATCCTCCCTCCACTATTGGTACATATCTCTCATGTTTGGTCCACATATTCTCAAATCGGAACAGACTTGGCCCCCCTCTCTCCGGCAGCCACTCCGATTTATTCACCATGAGTAACTGGCCATAGTGGTAAGATTACGTCGTTTGAATATGATAGAGAACTGTACTATCAAATTTATCCATGTAACTTCATCACCGAGCCCTCTATCCAACCTGACTTTGATGTTATGGCTGCCTTGTTGTTTGTTATTCCACGTGTAAGGCAGACCGCTATACCCAAGATCAATGAATCTGCAGTAATCCACCATCTCTCTAAAGCCTTCCATCTTTCATTCCTCCCTTTCACATCCTCCCATTTGTTCTGATGCATGCAAAATTTCATTAAAGTCACCTGCACATAACCATGGGAGATCAAATTCCCTTCTCATGTACTACAATAGCTCCCAACTTCTCTTCCTCCTCGATCGGACAGGTTCCCCATAGAACCCTGTAAACCGCCACTCCCCTTCTCCTGTAGAGTCATTCTGAATAAATACATCAATATGATTCTTACTAAAATACTTTAACGTCACTTTAGTATCGATGTTCTAGTATTGAGCTAGACCGCCACTCAACCCTTCACATTTCACTCCAATCGCATGATCAAAGCCAAACCTCCACCTCAGAGCTTGAGCTCTTTTATCCGACAACTTTGTTTTCGACAGAAAAATCACTGATGGGCGATGCAGCTGAATTAAGTTGTTAATCTCTTGAACTGTCTCGGGCTGCCCACAGCCCCGACAGTTCAAACTGAAAAGATTCATTGTGCCCGGTGGTCGTCCTCGGGGGACGCTGCCGATCCTGCAGATGTGTTCGACACCGAGGTGCCATCAGCTCTCCTTCTCCTTTTCCTCCTCAAGATCCTTGCCTGAACCGTCCCCAAGAGTCAGCTGGGGATTAGGATTGGTAGCAGGATTATTAGTCTGATTATCAAAGATAGCTCCCAGGCTTCGTTTAGCAAGCGTTTCAGCTTTAGCCATCTTCACATCACTAGCTTTATTAGGACTAGACGCTGTGTCCATTAGATCATCGTGTTGACCATCTGGGTGTTCACTCCGGTCAGAATATATTCCATGACCACGCCCCCGGGCCATTCCAGTGAGTCCACCATGACCCTGAAATCCATCATACATTGCACGACGACCTCCACCAGTAAACACCTCGCTTCCACGGCCCCGCGTAGACCGCCTCTGAAATAAGGGCCTCCACGACCACTCCCGGGTGGTGTCCACTCACCAAACTTCAGAGTCTTTTCCTCAAACACACCATCACCGCACTCTTTAAAGGTATGTCCAATAAGTCCACACGCATAACATAATTGTCCTAGCTTTTCATATTTGACTGCATAAAGATACCTCTTACCAGCCAATGAAATTGATACAAACCATGTTACTGGCTTGCGTACATCATGATTGACACACACCCTAACATAATCTCCCCGAACAGCTCCTACCGGGTTCATCTCCACTGTTGTAACTTCTCCAGCAACCCGACCAACAAGCTTCTTCACCACCTCTGCATTTATGTATGCCTCGGGCAGTTTATGAACTTGCAACCAAATTGACATGAACTCAAGTTCCACAGTTTGGGGATCTGATAGCCCATCATACGGTCCCATCACTAATGCCCAGTCCCGAAACAACCACGGACCTCTCTGAGTGATCTTTTCCCAATCCCCTAGACATAAACACTGTATAACGAACAGATTCTCCCCTGCCACCCGCATCTTCACTTCCCGCGCTGGGTTCCACGCGTTGTTCATCTGCTGGAATAGGGCCTCATGCGAGAATTCTTCAAGCACACCACGCGCGCCACTGCCAGCCAGTGTGTGCTTTCCGCTATCTCACCATCATCCTCAATGACGAAGTCATCGAAATCTTCATCCTCCAGGTCCAATCTATCAAACAATGACTCAATCCCCTCCTTCACCGAATCTGAATTAGCCGAGGCCTCATCAGATGGCACTGCATATGGAGGGGTTTGATAGGCTAATGGGTTCCCCTTCGCCCCATCTTCCTTCTCGTGAGCTTCCATCAACCTCGACTATGAAGCTGCCGCATCTTCTGCCATGATCGCCAACCACGAAACAGAAAACCCTAACCCTCACGTCGTGAGTCTCCCAGCCTGGTCAAGTAGGACAAATCCCACCCTTCAGCCAGGGAGGATGCAAGTACGCGCAGGGAAGGGATAGAGATCAAAACGGATCCGGCACTTGGCCGGAGAACGGAGTAGACAAGGACTCGTCGCCAGATCGCCTAGGGAAGGACAAAACCCTAGGGGTATGAAGCGCACGACATCAATTGATAGCATAAAGAACCTACGAAGGGGAGCCAGACATCCAGCTGAACCCGTAGGGAAAAAAGCGCGTAGAGCGTGTGTGTAGAGAGAGATGAAGAAAGGGAGAGGATGAGGATAATCGAGACCGAGTAATGGCTATTGTAAGCGCCATAGGTGATCTGGTGCTGCGGAAATCCACACAACGCGTGTCTCTTGCAGCAAACCCTCCCCACAACAACCCGATAATGGCAATATCCGCGTACAAAAATGACAATGAACTCTGAGCTCGCGAGGAAACACACAACCTTCAGCCGCTATTTCCTAGATCCATAGCACAAGCCCACCTAGAAGTGACTAAGAGGCAAGCATGAAAGGAAACTCACCTGCCGTGGTGTCAAGAATCTACGCTGCGAGGTACATGCTTTACCACGAGAACTCGCGTGTGGCTAAGGTTGAAACCACCACGTCCGTTATATGCAGGCCACATAGCGACGAGAAACCGCGCACGCCTACAGACTATAGGGCCACGGCGATATAGCGTGGGCCTACTTCATTGCCCTACTTCATAGCGGAAAGAAACCGCACACGCCTACAATCTACGAGCCCACGTTGGCGAGAAGCTATGCACACCTACAGTCTACGGGGACATGTCGGCAAGAAACCGCACATGCCTACAGTCTACGGCGAGAAACCGCGCACGCCTACTTTGTTGGCACTATAAAATATTTAGGTAAACACATTAGGTAAACAAAGGTTTCCTAAAAAAGGAAAAGCATCATTCACACGTACGTGTCGTCTTTAAGGAGGACACTCTGCTTGTTTATCACAAAATCCATGTGGTGTCGGCCTACACGAAGAGCTTGGAGATCGAAAACGCCGCCGACGATACCGACGACATCAGTCAGAATAAAAATATACATCATATGAAAGCAACCGTCTAAATAGTGACTGAAAATTGTAACGTACCATCGAAGCGCGATATATCTCTAATGAAAGCAGCGGCCGGTGAATGCAATGGGATCACGTATGAATTTTGAGAATTCTTCAGGATACTGGACTACCTCGTCGATGACAGTGTCTTGAGGGAGACGAATCATGAGCCCGCCCTTGACAGCATGATAGGCAATCCGAGCATTGGAGACTGTAAACCACCACAGCGCGTACACGTGGCCTTCCTCTAGCCTCACCCTAAGATCGCAGACATGTGCTTTTCCAATTTCCGTATAAATATCGGTGTCCTGTAAATGAAGTAAGCAAGTACGCAGTCAGACGCAAGATAGAAAAACATAAAACGATACTAGCTAAAGACACTAAAACGATCTACCTTTGAGTCAACGGAGATGATTTCCACGCGAACGATCGATCCGTCATACACTCGGCTTCGATAGTCGAGTAAGACGTGAAGCTCTTACGACCACAACCGAGTATGTGTCGTCCATCTTCAACTCCGATAGAAAGCTAAACGTAGGCATATGTAAGAAAAAACACGTACGTAATAACACACATGAAAAAAGACAAAGCAAAAGACACAGTATGCCTATTTCCAAGCTAGACAACCAAACAAGACATGTACCCGCAAACACGTTGCAAGAACAATGGTTGCAAAAACAAGAGCACCGTGATGCATACCGCGGAACCCATGTACAATGGCTACCCTACAAATATATAGAAGAAAGCTCTATTTAGAACAAAGCTCGTCTATTCAGTCGTCGGACCAGCGCGAGACGTGAGACGACATAAAGCTCTACAAATAATGCCTCCATAGATTGGAACAAAATAGAGAGACCGCGTTAAAAAGATGACACAAACTCTGTTTATCTAAAGCATCTCTCAACGTAGGATACATATTTACCTGAATCAGGAAGCGAGGTGAGCGATCGCCGATAGTCAAAGGATGCGACGACACGACGTTTCCTAACACGCGCCTAGCAAACCTAAAAAAAGAAAAAACACGACAAAAACATAGACGTTGCAGCACGGAACACATGCGACGCTAAAAAAGACTAACTGTGTGGACAACCAAGACAGGAGAACCATGCACCATGACGGACCTCAACGTAGAAAGAAATGTGCGAAAGACAAAAAACAAAGTTAGCAGATGCAAAGAATAAACACGGGAAATGCGTCAAGAAAATAGACAAAAAAGAACGAACATGCAAAGAAGAACGGTAGACAATAGTACCCAACATAAGCAGCCTAAAAGGTGTAGAACGAAGCATAAACGGTAGAGAATGAAACCTACGAGATCAGAGGAAATATTACGTTAGCCTAAAAGGAATATAGAAGATACTAAGAAGGTCGCCAACGTTAATAGATGACAATGTAAAGAACCTACGAAGGGGAGACGCATGGCCGACGAGCCGAACGTCTAGCTGAACTCGTCAGGAAAAAAGTGCATGGAGCGTGTGTGTAGATAGAGATATGAAAAAAGATAGAGGAAGAGGATAATGGAGACCAGATAATTGTTGGATTCGCAGCATAGAAAACAAAAAAAATCCTATGATAGGAACTATTATACGCCAAGATCTATCTACTAGAAACAAGCAACGAGTGGATATACATCTATAGAGAATATACCCTCGAAGACCGATAAAGTGTAACGAGATAGAACTCATGGATGATATAGTCGAACGCTTGACGATCTCAAGATCGTGTAGAAGTCCTAGCACCGCAAATCAGCAGCGCATCCGTCCTCGCACACACGTTCAGGCCACCGAACAACCTCCATCTCCTCGCTCCAGCAATGCAGCGAAAACAGTAACTCCTTCCAGACGAAATACCATCAATAACATGTATCTCACTAATCCGAGACCATGGAAAAATAATTCTAGAAGAGGAGAGAGATCCTTCACGAGGAGGTGAGCTTTGTGAGGGAGGAGAGGGAGGCCTTTTATGGGGGAGGAGGGGGCATCCCCTCCCATGGCCAGTGGCCAAGGAGGATCCCCTCCACCTCCTCTCATTCATGTGGGTGGAAGATCCACTCACATAAATTTGACTTCACTCAAAATCTCATTCTCATGCATTAAATTTCCACCAAATTTAATGCAACTCTCATTTAATAAAACTCTTTTATTTATTTTATTCAGAATTTTATTAATTACTTTAATTAACAAATATTCACATAAATCCCTCCTCAACATTTTAATATCACATGCAGAACCAATTTCAGCAATTTCAAAAAAAAACAAAGCAAAAGACACGGTATGCCTATTTCCAAACTAGACGATGACGCAAGACATGTACCCACAAACACGTTGAACAGTGGTTGCAAAAACAAGAACACCGTGATGCATACTGCGAAACCCATGTACAATGGCTACCCTACAAATATACAGAAGAAAGCTCTATTTAGAACAAAGCTTATCTATTCAGTCGTTGGACTAGCACGAGACGTGCGACGACATAAAGCTCTACAAATAATGCCTCCATAGATTGAAAGAAAATAGAGAGCTCGCGTTAAAAAGATGAGACAAACTCAGTTTATCTAAAGCATCTCTCAAAGTAGGACAGATATTTACCTGGATCAGGAAGCGAGGTGAGCGATCGCCGATAGCCAAAGGACGCGACGACACGATGTTTCCTAACATGCGCCTAGCAAACCTACAAAAAGAAAAAACACGACAAAAACTTAGACGTTGCAGCACGGAACACATGCGACGCTAAAAAAGACTAATCGTGTGGACAACCAAGACAGGAGAACCATGCACCATGAATGACCTCGATGTAGAAAGAAATGTGCGAAAGACAAAGAAACAAAGTTAGCATATGCAAAGAATAACACTGGAAATGTGTCAAGAAAAGAGACAAAAAAGAACGAACATGCAAAGAAGAACGGTAGAAAATAGTACCCGACATAAGCAGCCTAGAAGGCGTAGAACGAAGCATCAATGGTAGAGAATGAAACCTATGAGATCACAGGAAATATTACGTTAGCGAGCAAGGAAAATAGAAGATACAAAGAAGGTCGCCGACGGGTTAATAGATGACAACGTAAAGAACCTACGAAGGGGAGACGGATGGTCGATGAGACGAACGTCTAGCTGAACTCCTTAGGAAAAAAAGTGCACAGAGCGTGTGTGTAGATAGAGAGATGAAAAGAGAGAGAGGAAGAGCATAATGGAGACCAGATAATTGTTGGTTCGCGGCATAGAAAACAAAAAAATTCCTACGATGAAAACTATTATACGCCAAGATCTATCTACTAGATACACGCAATGGGTGGATATACATCCATAGAGAACATGCCCTCGAAGACCGACAAAGTGTAACGAGATAGAACCCATGGATGATGTAGCCGAATGCTTAACAATCTCAAGATCGTGTGGAAGTCCTAGCGCCGCAAATCAACAGCGCATCCGTCCTTGCACACACGTTCAGGCCACCGAACAACCTCCACCTACTCGCTCCAGCGCTGCAGCAGAAGCAGCAACTCCTTCCAGACAAAATACCACCGATAACATGTACCTCGCTAATCCGAGATCATGGGAAAGTAATTCTAGAGGGGGAGAGAGATCCTTCACGAAGAGGTGTGCTTTGTGAGGGAAGAGAGGGAGGCCTTTTATGGAGGAGGAGGGGGGCATCCCTTCCCACGGTCGGCGGCCAAGGAGGATCCCCTCCACCTCCTCTCATTCATGTGGGTGGAAGCTCCACTCACATAAATTTGACTCCACTCAAAATCCCACCCACATGCATTAAATTTCCACTAAATTTCATGCAACTCTCATTTAATAAAACTCCTTTATTTATTTTATTAATAATTTTGTTAATTACTTTAATTAACAAATATTCACATAAATCTCCTTGCAACATTTCAATATCACATGTAGAACCAATTTCAGCAATTTCACCCGGAACAATTCCGCGGTCTATTAAAATAATTCCAGCGCTTTTCAATTCTTTCGTCTAGAACATATTTGCTCCAAATGGTGTTGGCAACCCTTAAGTGTGTCACCCTACGATTCGCGAATAATGCAGACATGATCGTGACCCTTCTCGGATCAATAATCAGAAGCGGGACCTGAAGATCCATACTGACTCCCACACATTCAACGATGACTTCTGTGATCGTGAGAACCATTAATGCTAGTCACTTAATCTCTTTGTCTCGCGATATTTTACATGTCCAAGGTTCGATTATCGGTATCCCAATACCTAGTTTGATCTCGTTACCGACATGCACTCTTTTCTCGTTCCCGTGATATAACATTCTAGTGATCACGTCACTTGCTTGCAAGCTATCTTAATGTGATATCACCGAGAGGGCCTAGAGTATATATATCCATCATCGGGATGGACAAATTCCACTCTTGATCCATGAGCCTCAACATAACACCTTCGAAGTATCTGAACCCACCTTTATAGTCACCCATTTACGGTGTGACGTTTGATGTTATCAAGTCACTCTTCCGGTGTTAGCAATTAACATGATCTCATGGTCTAAGGACTAAGATTACTTCATATAATGTTATAGCAATATAAAAATAATGACTTTGATCATAATGCTATACTTCGGATGAATGTTCATCACATCATTCACCAATGTTGTGACCTCATTATTAACAACATCCAATCTCCATGATCAGGAAACCTTGATCATCTTATTAATCAACGAGCTAGTTTGTAGAGAGGCATAACTAAGAACTTTCTATTTGTTTATTAAACACACATGTATTAAGGTTTTCGTATTAATACAATTATAGCATGCAAAAATAAACATCTATCATATACTTAGAATACGATAATAACAACTTTATTATTGCCTCTCAGGACATATTCCTCTTAGTCTCCCACTTGCACTAGAGACGGTAATCTAGTTTACATAGTGATAAATCTAACACACATAGAGTTCTGGTGTTGATCATGATTTGCCTTAGGGAGAACTTTAGTCAACGGATCTGCTACATTGAGATTTGTATGTGTTGGAAATATGCCCTAGAGACAAATAGTAGTAAGGACTATTGTCATATTTCATATAGTTTATGATTAAGTTTTATATCATGCTATAACTATATTGAGTGGAAACATCAATGCACGTGTGATATATAAACAACTAGGGATTCCCAGTGAAACTCTAGTCACTGGTTTATTGGTCAACAGATGATCATGTTTCCTGATCATGTGGCATTTATGCCAGTTGGAAATGGAGTCATCCCATTTTGAGAATGAGATGATGAACCAATACCCAACCTAAACATCATGACCCGATCATGTCACGAAGTTCAAGTTACGATGATTAGAAATGGATCCTCATAGACTATTCCTTAGACCGTGAGGCTATATCAATCACTATCTCCCGAGAGTGCTTAGATAGCATCAAGCGCCACTTGGTAATACAGTGGTTATAAAGGTGTGTTCAGGTACTCGGAGGAAACCGTAGAGGCAATATATGTCAAGACCGGGATTTGTTTGTCCATGTGACGGGAAGATACTCGAGGGCCCACTCGGAGAAGTAATATCCAATAGCTGTGCATCATGTGATTTGACAGGGATATCACTTGTCGGAACGAGTCAAGTAGCATTGTTCAGTAACAAGATTGAACATGACATGGTGATGTCATTGATCAGATCTCAGACAATGCAAGTATCGAGAGACAAAGGGAATAAGACACGATTGTCCCGGTTCAAACGACAAAAGATCTTCGTGGAACGCACAGGGGTCACATGGCCATCCAGGTCCCTCTGTCGATCATTGGTGTGGGAGTGTCCCGACCATGTCTGGAGTGTTCCTGAACCATGGTATCACGCTTAAGGGCTTGATGATGCTTAGAGAGTGTTTATAGGATCGGAAGAATCGTCGAAGGATAGTAGAGAGAAAACCAGAAGGGTTTCAGGAAGTCCGGAGGATGTCCGGAGTGGAGGTGGAAGTGTTCCATAGCCACGAAGGTTGAATAATATGTGAATGAATGTTAAATATTGATTTAATCATTTATTCATAATTATTTAATAAAGAGAAAATCAATTTAAATGGTCAAAGGCTTAATGGGCCAATTTCCGGAGGGAGAGGGCCCATTAGGGAAAGGAGAGAGGGAGAAGGGGCAAGGGGGATGGCCGGCTAGGCCAAGCCCCCGCGCAGGGCCCACTAGGGCTGGCTGGCGGCCTCCCCTCCCCTCCTCTCCTTTAGTCCCACCCCGGGACTTTGAGGGAGGTAGTACCTCTCCTCCCCCTATATATAGTGGGGGTATTTGGCCAAATAAATACACCCAATAATCAATAAAGGTCTTCTCACTTTTGGGAGGACCTCCAGTTGATATTATCTCTCTCTCTCCGTGACCATGTCCCAAGTCTGGATCCTTGAACGAGAGACTTCTTCGGTGAGCACCGTCGTCAAGGATTCGGATCCGGGAGCTCTACTTCCGCAATTGCTGCTAGATCGGGGAAGCGGGAGTCATCGTCAAACACCGGATGTGTGTAACTCCCCGCGAGGTGTCGCACTTGAGGCACTCAAGTCGTTGGAGCCAAGGAGCGCAAGGACTTCATCACGACCTTGAGGTCGGCTTTGGCTCGTCTACATCAACCACGCTCTCCTGAGCGTTGACAATGCTTTTCGGTCTTCAAGGGTAAGTTCGTGAAAATCCCCTCCCGTTACTGTATTACTAATAGATAGGTCCTAGCAGCATCAAGGGTTCAGGGGCATAGGGTAAAATTTTATTGTTTTCATACACGGAACCCCTATAGTGGTATCAGTGCTAGGTCTATGCATAGTAATGCTAGTACAGGTAGAACACACGAGATGTAGCGTGTGGGCATTGATCTTTTAGTTGTTACCCTCCCACGTGTACTTGTGTATACCGCAGTAATGCTTGATGAAGCGGCCCTCAGCCGAATTTACGCGTTCATTCGCGAGACTGGTCCACGCTTGACATACGGCTTGTACCGTATAAAGTGGCTTAGGGGGTGTCTGTCTTGGTATGCCATTTGCAACGGAGGGCCCCGAAAGGGGTGTAGTAGACACAACTACTTGATCAGCGTTGTGCTGAAAGTTCGTAGGTAAGAACGGTTCTTGTGCGAAAGCCCATTCAGCCACGTAAAACATGCAAAGATAAAGTAGAGGCGTCTAACTTTGTTTTGCAGGGGGCGTTGCTTTGTGATATGGTTGTGGCAAAGGTAAAGTGATTACCTTTTGTTACATAGTAGTAGATAGTCACGGAGGTGACGAACTACCACGCCGGAAAGACACCGGTACCCTGGTGTCTACGGCGCCGGAACCCTGGCGCCGGAATCCGGTGATGACGGATGGAGATCACAACATGAAGGACCATATCACATCGCATTTACGTTCAATGTTATTGTTTGTATATCTTATTGTGTTCTAGTATTAGATACTTGATGGTAGCCTAATAAGATGATCCCTATTAAAATTACCAACGATTGTGTTCCCCCTTAGTGTGCACCACCAAGAAAGTTCTTCGGTATGAGGCGATCCATGGTACAGGCATGGGTGTCAGACATACCTACGTTCGCATACAGTGGGTGTAAGCCATGTTGCACAGCGAATACACTAAGGTTGAGTTGGCGATCCTAGCATGTGCAGACATGGCCTCGGAACACGGATGGTCGAAAGATCGAGCACGAGTCGCATGAATGATGTGACCGACGTTTAGCGTCCACCCTTGAACCCACATTGATGGCTGTGACGATCGGGGGAGATGTGGCTGATAGGGGTCGTGTTATCACTAGGAACCCTTCTGGGGATAGGTGTATCTGAGTGGAGTTATTATTAACTCATTTAATTATAAACTTAGTCTAAATTCCTTTTTGCAATTATAAATGTAGAAAATGGTTCTTCCCGAGATTACCTTCCCTATTGATAATTGGTTAAAAGGAGAAAAGCTCAAGTTAGATGGATCCAACTTTTCTGCATGGGTCATGCGCCTTTTTGATCTCCTTGGTGAGAACAAAGTAGCTGACTACATGACCTGCGAGATGTACTTCGAGCCTCCCTATTCTCATGAGACCCAGGAGCAGCGGGATCTCCGCTGCCGGTGTCGTGTGATGGCCACATTCATATCAGTGACGATGTGCCTCGGGATGGAAGATGGGCTGTGGCCGATTGTGGGAAGTCTTAATCCCCGAACAGTTATGGCTCATCTGAGATCGCATTTTGTGGAACAAGTGCGCATGTGGGAGTATGAGATGATGGGGGACTTCCTCTCCATAAAGATGGAGGTGGGATCCTCACTGGACGATCACTTGTTGAGCATATACGATGCATACATGACTCTGGCATACTACCTGGACAATTGGTTCTCAAGCTCTTTTGCAATAGGAGTTGTGCTCCGGTCGCTACCACCAAGCTTCCAAGCACAAGTCAGGATTTGCATTATGAGAGGCGACACGGAAACACTGGATTTCCATGAGTTCATATCACATTTCAGAAATGTGGTGGTTGAACCCGACGTCGCTGGGGTCATCAATGACAAAGGTATATATTTGATATACAATTTTATAAATGTTATAATCTTGCAAACACATTTTCAGTGTTAAGTATATTTGATACGTGTTCTGTTTTGCTGAAAACAGGTCCTTCTGCATGAGAGGTGCTTGCTGGAGAGGAGGTGACATTGCGTGTTGATGGCGAGCATGATGATGATGGCCAACGACATTCTCCCTCGACATTTATCATTTAGTTTATATATTTCGGATAGTTATTGTAATCAAGAGATTGTGAACTTCTTTAGTTTGTCTCACACTTTGTGAGATAGTTATTCATATGAGTTTGTAACAAGCAGTTGTTCCACTTTTATGAATGATTTCTATTCGTGTTCATGTCTTGTTTGATTATGTGTAAATTATCCTTATTGTTTGAAACTAATTGATAATGCATGAACATTTGTAAAATATTGAAATGCCTTAAAATACACAACTTAAATGATATTTCATTATGGAATGAAAACCATTGTTTAAATTCAAAGTTATATTGATAATATGTGAAAGACATTCGATTTCTTATCACATATAAATAATGCCTAAGTTCGGGAAAATAACTTGAACACCGTGTATTACTTGAATACAAAGTGTTTAATGAATTGTTGAAAGTAAATACATATTCGATGTATTGTGTTTTAACAAAAATGGTAATTATCATTATATGATTGTTTAAAAGTGTAAAGAAGTTTACCAAAGGAAACATGAACATGAAACTATTTGATTTGATCAAAGTGTTTCATCAAACAAAGGGTATTAAAGATAAAAGAGAATCTAATTACTATGATTTGATCAGTAGTAATGAAATTCAACTTTATAAGATTGGCATAAAAGAAATTGTGAAATGCAAAGTGTTTTGAAATGTCAAAATGCAAAGCATCACAATGTGATATTAGATATCAAAATGGGTAAATAGATGGCACCAAATAAATCGTTGTAGTGTAGATGTAGAGACCATTAGTTAGAAATAGTTAGCACTCAATTAGAAAATATAGTGAACCATCTGGATTCGTGAAAGTTTTGGGGTTATTCGATATAACCAAAACAATAGCGAATTAGTCCTTGTAGAGTATTCATTGGAAACTTTGAATACGAAATCCATAGCTAAACCAAAAGGAAAGCAAAACTAGTATTGCTTGGATTTTGGTACATTCTTGAGAAAGTTCACTATTAGTGATATTTCTCAATTATGGACCAAATGGAAGATAGTGAAAAACACGATGAGGATTCAAAACCCTGCATCAGAGTGTTGAGAAGCGCATAGGAAAACGTTCCTGAAGAATTCTCTTCACAAAGGAAAGAATCAATGATAATTATCATTGTGATTTTCCCCACTGGTGTTTTCACTACATGAAGTAGGATTCAAAATGTAATCCATATCTTGTATGGAGACATTTGCGAATCGTTTGTCATGATTCTTGGAATATGACATACCTACGAACTACTAACGAAATAATGGTAAAGTAGAATTATGAGAAATCCTAGAAGCAAAATTCCCTTGAGATTAGAAAGCAATTCGTTGCTGAATCTCACAAGTAAAAGGGGTTACTTGGAATTTTCCCAAATGACTGCAAAGCCATAGTGGAAAAGGGGGTGAATGATAAAAGCACAATTTTTCAAGTATTGGACGAATTCAAATGATTGATTCAAATGTGCTAAATGTCTAGTGGATTTAAAACTAGTAAAAGTACTAGTATCTCATAATAAAACTCCAAGTTTGATATTTGATCAAAGGATTTGAAGCTATTCAAAATAGTGAGTGGATGTGCAATTTGCATGAAATTGAGTGGGAGCTATGCAAGTCTTCCTAAAACAATATGTTGGAAACATATTTTTGAGTGGGAGCTTATACAGTGATTCTTAAGGGTGTTAAGAATAGAAGGGAAAGTGCTTATAAATAAATGATTTATAAGGTATAGAAGTTAATAATAGGTGTATTATGATATTATGTAGTATTCCTTAAGGGATTGTGAAAAGGGTTTCAGAATAGAAGTTAATTAAGGAACTGGTCCTTAACAACTCAAATTAGGAATAGTATTAAGTTTAACATCAATGTTTGAAAGAAATAAAAGGATGATCATCATCCACTATGTTGAGACATAGGTTCTATCTTAGAAAACCATGATGATAAAACATAATATGTAATCCAATAAGGAATGTTTGAAAGTGATTAAGTTTGAATCATAGAACGTTGAGCTAAGTTTGTCTGCAGTGTCTAATAGAGAACTGTAGACATGTTTTCCAAATCCATAAAGGATGACATATCTTAAAGCATAAAGGGTTATGTTATAAGGAAATATGTTGGAAACTCCCGTAATACCGACTAGAGTCAAGTAGGAAGCGAGGTGAACTAAAACATCAAAAGTTGCACAGAGTGCACTAGTGTTTCTATGAATACATTTATAATAATAGATAAGGGTACCATCTAAAGTGTTGTATAATGTTATGGTGGGGCTAGTTCACTTTTAACGTAGAATGATATGTCCCATGGCACAGTGCCCATGAGAAAGCCCTCGAGGTTGATCTAAAGTCACTGTAGGCTCTAGGAACCCGGCCTCGTTCTGCTGCCATAGCGACGATGCATACACACATATGTTATCATGTGATGATAAAGTATTAATGTCAATCAAGGTGACATTAGTAAGTTGCAAAGGATTTGGGACTGTAAAGTACAGACCCAAGACTCAACCTCTTCCATGAGCAAGCATGTTTAGGGTACCGGATATGGTGCCAATGATTGAGAACAAATGCAGCTAGTGTATTTTTACTCTAGTGCAAGTGGGAGACCATTGGAAATATGCCCTAGAGACAAATAGTAGTAAGGACTATTCTCATATTTCATATAGTTTATGATTTAGTTTTATATCATGCTATAACTGTATTGAGTGGAAACATCAATACACATGTGATATATAAACAACCAGGGGTTCCCAGTGAAACTCTAGTCACTGGTTCATTGGTCAACAGATGATCATGTTTCCTGATCATGTGGCATTTATGCCAGTTGGAAATGGAGTCATCTCATTTTGAGAATGAGATGATGAACCAATACCCAACCTAAACATCATGACCCGATCATGTCACGAAGTTCAAGTTATGATGATTAGAAATGAATCCTCATTGACTATTCCTTAGACCGTGAGGTGATGTCTACGCACTTCTATTCTTGTAGACAGTTGTTGGGCCTCCAAGTGCAGAGGTTTGTAGAACAGCAGCAAGTTTTCCCTTAAGTGAATCACCCAAGGTTTATCGAACTCAGGGAGGAAGTGGTCAAAGGTATTCCCTTTCAAGCAATCCTGCAATCAAGATACAAGAAGTCTCTTGTGTCCCCAACACACCCAATACATTTGTTAGGTGTATAGGTGCACTAGTTCGACGAAGAGATAGTTAAATACAAGTGGTATGGATAATTATAAGTGGTAACGGTGATAGGAAATAGCTTGATGGCGTGGAAGAGACTAAAGGCAAAATGAAATAAAGATGGAAGCAAGCAAATATATAACATATCTAATAGCAAATGGTGTTTCAGTGCTTAGAAATAAGGCCTAGGGATCATACTTTCACTAGTGAACACTATCATATAAATATCTTCTCTTTATGATACTACTCTTAACTACTCTCCGGTTGGACACTCTAATCGATGGTAGGGCTATAACAGCACACCTCAAAGTAAGCCTTTCCCATCTAGATAACCCCACACTGTCACCTTGAGTACTAGATGAGTCCAACAAACACCACAATTTCATAGAGACATCCAACTCCAAATATAACTCATAACAAGTATTTGTAATCTCTAGCCTAAGTGCCACCATGGTGTGCACGTTGTCACTTTCACACACATGGGGAGAGCAAAGATCTATTAAAGCACTTGAGTAGCAAGGTAGATCTATAGATTACAAGCTCATGATCTCAATAAGATCATGCATAGAGAGAGATGAACACATAGCTACCGGTAGAACCCTTAGCTTCGAGAGAGAACTACTCCCTCCTCATCATGGGAATCAGCAATGGTGATGGAGATGGTGGTAGAGATCGATGGAGATGGCTCCGGGGGCACTTCCCCGTCCCGGCAGGGTGCCGGGACAGAGACTTTCTGTCCCCCGAATCTCCCCTTCAGTGGCGGCGGTGCTGCGGAACTTTTCGTGGATTTCTGATTGACGATTTAGGGTTTTCGCATCGGGAGGACTATATAGGCAAAAGAGGCAAGGTCGATGGCCGGCCAGGGGGCCCACACCATGCCCTGGCGTGGCCTGGGTTAGCCCATGCCAAGGGGGGTGTGGCCACCCTGTGGCCCCTCTCCGAATCTGCTTCTGGCTCCATGAGTCTTCCGGGAAAATAGTAACTTTGGCTTTTGTCCCGTCCAATTCCGAGAATATTCATTTTCTGACTTCCTGGAACCAAAAACAGCAGAAAACAAGCAGTTGGCACTGTGGCTCTTGTTAATAGGTTAGTCCAAGAAATCATATGAAAAGTACTCCAAAGTGTGGACAAATTACAAGAAAGTAGATAAAACCAAGCATGGAGCATCAAAAAGAAGCAAATGCAGAAAATGGCAGAAATCTGTCAAAACAGACCAGCAGGTAAAGACGAATTATTCGAAGACCTTCTGTTGCTCAAATCAAAAAGTGTTGAACTAATGAAAGTTAGATAACAACCTGGGGCAGAAGCACAAAAATTCACGTCTCAAAATGGCGTTCAGAGATTTTACACGAATTTTTATGATGAAGCACAGAAATCTGTTTCGGGACAGCAACTTTCCCAATCATTACTTCTCTCTCAATAGAGGTTACTCTTGGCACAAAAAGAAAATAAAAAGGATAAGGAGCGGTTATTACTGAAGTAATAACTTCCAAGACTCATCTAAAACTTTTGGGTTATTTCCCAATAAGTACTTTTCATTAACGCCTTTAAGTTAGGCATAAGAAGCAAGAAAAAGAATCAAGTGTTCTCAAATGAAGAAGCATTAAGATCAATACCAGAAATATTTTCAACAAGGCAAGGTATATCATCCAAATAAGTTCTAGAGGATCCTCTCTCAATGCTCTTAGGTTCACTATTCTCATCAAAAGGGTTTGCAGGAACAATCCAATCAAGATTCTTTTCTATGGCATCATGTATTGCTACTAGTTTAAAGGGTGTTGGTATCTTAGGTTCCTCCCCATTAGGTTCGGTTTTGTTCATCTTTTCTCGTGTACCAACAACATCTACACATGATCCTAGCATATTGAAACGTTCAAAGACTTTCCTAGCTTCCTTGGCAACATCATAGAACTCCTTAAACAAAGTTTCTAGAATAAAGACCCTCTTTTTAGGGTCTTCAATTTCTTTAAGCTTAAGAAACATTACTTGCATTAAGGGGTTGAGATTAACAAACCTAGCTTCTAACATGTGAATTAAAGAAGCTGCAGCAATCTCATAATTTGGAGCAAGTTCTGCAAGGGATCTATCCTCAGTATCTTCATGTTTGCTAACATGATTAAAGAATTCTTCAATATTATCTTTCCCAATTATAGAACCACTACCAATTGAAAGGACTTACAGGGTGAATTTGGGGATCAACATGGTGAGCTAAGGAAGGGGTGACAACTAAAGGAGACTTAATTTTTTTGTGTTTTTGAAAAGAAAGCAAACTAGTAAAACTATTTTTTTTTTGTTTTTGAATAACAAAACAAGCAAACAAAGCAAAAAGAAACTAAGCAAAACAAAAACAACAAAGTAAAGAGATTGGTTATGAGGGACTCCCCTTGTGAAGATGTCCTTGACTCCCCGGCAATGGCGCCAGAAAAATGCTTGATGGCTCAATGCACGGCGCCCAGAAAAATGCTGGTGCGTGGTTGATGTAGAGCTCGTTGGGAACCCCAAGAGGAAGGTATGATGAGCACAGCAAGTTTCCTCAAGAATGAAACCAAGGTTTAATCGAACCAGTAGGAGCAAGGAAACACCCCAAAGGTGTTACTAGCTGAGCTTAAGGTATGCGCACTAGGTGCTAGTAGCAACGTGGAGACCTGCACAACACAACTACAGAACTTTGTCCCCAACTTGCGATGAGGTTGTCAATCTCACCCTGTTTTGCTAAAAACAAAGGATTAAACGTATTGAATGGAAAGAAGTAAAAGTTTGCAGAAAATAAACACAAAGCAGTAGGAGTTTATAGATTGTATGTAAAAGACAAGGATCGAGATCCATAGTTCACTAGAGGTGGCTCTCCTTAAGATAGATAACATGCTGGGTGAACAAATTATAGCGGGGCAATTGACAAACATCAAGAAAGCAATACATGCATATACTAATCATCTTGACTCCTTTGGAACTTGATTGGGCATTACAACATAATACATAGACCGCCATCCAACTGCATCTATGACTAATAATCCACCTTCAGGTTATCATCTGAACCCCCTCCAGTATTAAGTTGCAAGCAACAGATTATTGCTTTACGATCTGCGTGTAAAGTAAACAATATGATTGTTCTATGAACAAAGGATTGTTGTTTTCTCCCTAGTAGCAACAGCACATCTAGTACCTTAGAGATTTTTGTGACTTCCCCAGATTACCAGAGGCATGAACCCACTATCGAGCATAAATACTAACTCTTGGAGTTGCTAGCATCTACTTGGCCAAGATAGCTACTAACAACAGAAAGCATGCAAAATCACAAATTACAAAGACATGATAGAATCAATAATCACTCTGAAATAGCATCTCAATATCCATCAGATCCCCGCAAACACAACATGCAGAATTACAAATAGATGATCTTGATCATGAACGGAGCTCACAAGATCTAAACATGAAAGCACAAAGGAGGAGAACCAGCCATCTAGCTATTACATGGATCCGTAGTCCAAGGATGAACTACTCACGCATCACACCGGAGGCTTGCATGGTGATGAAGAAGGCCTCCAGGGTGAATTCCCCTCTCCGGCAGGGTGCCAGGAAGAGCTTCAGATCCCTCTCGATCTACGGATGGAGATGACGGTGGCTACAGACTCTTTCGTGGATTTTTAATCGGGACCTTAGGGTTTTTGTCCCGAGGGCAATATATAGGCGGAAGGGGAGGCCGATGGGGTGCCAGGGGCCACCACACCACCCCCTGGCGTGGGCCCAGCCTGGCCGCGCGGCCAGGTGGTGTGGCTGGCCTCTGGCCCTTCTTCGTCTCGTATTCTAGCACTTGATGACTTCCGGAAAAATAGGCACTTTGGCTTTTGTCCCGTCCAATTCCGAGAATATTCATTTTCTAACTTTCCTGGAACCAAAAACAGCAGAAAACAGGTAGCTGGCACTGTGGCTCTTGTTAATAGGTTAGTCCAAGAAATCATATGAAAAGTACTCCAAAGTGTGGACAAAACACAAGAAAGTGGATAAAACCAAGCATGGAACATCAAAAATTATAGATACATTTGCAATGTATCAGATAGTAATAGAATACTTCAAGCACGATGGCTATCACAATGTAAAGTGCATAAGTAAAGAGCTTGGGTATAGAGATAACCGAGGCACGCGGGGACAACGATGTTTTACCGAGTTCCTCCCAACAAGGGAGTACGTCTCGTTGGAGGGGTGGGCGGTACTAAGACCACCAACGCCACAAAGGCCTCAGCCTATTCTCCCGATCACTCACCACGCAGGCAAGCACCTGTTCCACTATGGGACACTTTAGGGCGGTCACTAAACCCGTACAAGATTGGGGCTATCTCCACAACTTAATTGGAGGCTCCCAATAATCGCCACCAAGGCCTCAATCTTGGGGGAGCTTCACAAATTAATTGAAGACCCCAAGAACACGCCGCAAAGGCCACACAACCGTCTAGGCTTCCAAGAACCCAAGAGGGACAAGCAACGATGAGTATCACCGAACAAATCCTCCGGAGAGGACACACACCGATGCACCAAATGAAAAAAGAAAGAACACCACAAAGATGTCCCAAATCTTCACTCTCAAGTTCCAACAAAGCTACTAAAGCAATTGGGGGAACAAGAGAGGAAGAACACAAAAGAGGAACACAAAAAGGCCCAAAGATCTAGATCCCAAAGATCCACTCACAAAGAGTGGATTGGCTTTGGTCAAAGTGTAGATCTAGATCCCCTCTATTTACCCCTCAAATATTGGCAATAATCAATGGAGGGATAGAGAGAAATAAAGCAAAGAGATGTGTCAAATATTAGGCAAAGCTTGAGCAAATAAGAGAGAAGAAGTAACATGTAAAAATAGAAAAAGAGGCTATTTAAAGGGGAGGCCAACATCTGCCCGATGGGGCACAAAACTGGGTCAGCCGGTAGTACCGGAATGGACCGGTACTACCGCACTTCCTGGCGATGCTGGGCAACGCGCAGCAGAGCGAGCGGCACGCGCGCAGTAGGGGAACAGGCGAGTAGGCCATGCGCGCGGGAGCGAGCGAACCGACAAGCAGCAGCACGCGCGAGCTGAGCGAGGAGGCTGGGCGGGCGAGGCTGGAGGTAAGCGAGCTAGCAGCCAAAGCGGCGACCCACGCGAGTGGAGGCGAGGCAGCGAGTGGGCGAGCAGCACGAGCTGGCGAGCGCGCCGGGAGGAGGGGATCGGGAGAGCGCGGTATGCTGTGGGAGAGCGAAGCGAGTGAGGCGGTCAAGTGGAGGAACCAGGTGGGTGCGGAAGACACAGTGGGACGGCCCAGTAGTCCGGCGCCTAGTACTGCCCGCTGGTACTACCGAGCTAGGTCGGTGGCATCGGATCGACCACCAAGGGAGGCAGACAGGAGGCGGCGGGGCCAATGGGCCGGCCGGTAGTACCGGCCCGCACGGGCAGTACTACCGGATGGGCCAGGAGAAAAGGTTTTCTTTTTCTTTTTCCAAATAAAACAAAGGCAAATTCCAACTGCGATAACTTTTGCTAGGAGACTCCGATTGACCCGAATCCAATTGCGTTGGAAAGAGGATGACAAGATATCACCAAGTGAGAAAGTATCAAGAAGTATAATGTGAGATACCTAACTCGGTGAGAATCCGGAAAACCGCCAAGATCAAAATCACAACAAGATATAAAAGGGGGATACGATTTTGATGAACAAGATCTTGTCATGAAGATAACCACAAGCTCTATATCCTCACATGGATAAGACAAAATAACCAAATACGATGATGCAAGTGTGCAAAGGTTTGAGCTCTGTCCGAACGATATGATCGAGATACTCACTCGAGAGCCTCTCTTGATAGTACGACTATCTATCCTAAACCCGGTCAACATGAGACCAGTAAAGGGGAAAACCTATCAAGAATACCTTCGCCTTGAGCATCCTTTGGCCTTGTCTTCACGATCCATAAACACCGAGGATGACAAGCACCAAACATGAGATCTTCTAGGGATGGCGCATATTGAGCTTCCACAACGCATCTTCTTCTTCATTTCATCGACCTTCAAGCCAACACATGCTCCAAGCGATGTCAATGGACAAATCCTACAAGTACAACTTAATACACACATTAGTCCATAAAGATTGTCATTAAAAACCACACATGGGGTCCCACATGCTCTTTCAGTTGGAAACAACCTTGTTGAAATCCTTTGAGACCAAGATGGAGGAGATGCAACAAATGATTGCTCACCTCACATCACCCGCAGCCCCATCTCCATCCTCCTCGGAGGCTGCCACTCCTTCATCCAAGGATAAGGCTAACACCGGATCTAAGGAAGATGAAGTGGTAGGTGAAAAACATAATGGTTCCGCCTTCAAGAAGGGAAGTGGTAAGGAGGACTATAGTGAGGTTCATCACCTATATTCCCCCGAACCACCTATCCCTCATCCTCATATAAACAATAGGGGTGATCCACCCAAGCTTACTGCATCTTCATTTAATCAATGGTAATTCTTAATGAAGTCTCATGTATGCAGTTCTTCAATTGAACTTTGGAGGATTATCGAAGAGGGTCTTCATATTGGAGATCACACCAACTTGACAAGAAGAGAAGTGGTGGATAGTCAATTGAATCAAACGGCTCTCCACATGATATAACTCAGAGTGGGTCCCAAGGACATGCCCCACATTGAGCATTTCAACACCGCTAAAAAAGCTTGGGATGCCCTCACCGATCTCTTTATTGGAAATGAAAGCATGAGGAGGAATAGGTATGATGCCCTTAGCAATGAAGCTAAAGGATTCTACATGTTGGATGGTGAAAACCATGAAGATATGTATAGAAGAATCAAGGGCATTGCAACAACATTTAGAAAGCATGGAGGAACTCACATTGATGATGCTTGGATAAAAAGGAAATATGTGAGTGCTCTAATGCCTTTTGAGCCAACGGACTTGAAGAGCTTGCAAGGTAGACACAACTACCATCAAATGACTTCCAATGAAGTCATGTAAGAAATGGTATCATTCAAGGTTGCAGCTAAGAACGCGGAAGATGCCCGTGCTCGAGCCATTGGAATGCAAAAGGGGGTCAATGTTGCTCTAAAGGCAAATGTTGTTGAGCAAGATGAGGATGAAAGAGGTTTCGAGAGTGTCTCCATGGGCTACCCCGAGGAAGTCAAGCATGCTCATGGTGAGTATATGGCATTCTATGCAAGGAATTTTTGGAAGGATCCAGCCAAGGCCAAGTCAGAACTAGAGCACAAGAATGGTCCAAGTGGAAGAAGAGAGAATGGCCCAAAACTGAGAACATGCTACAATTGTGGAGATAGGCTACACTTTGTGGCTGAGTGTCCATATCAAAATAGAGAAGACAATGGTCGCAGGCTCATCCTTAAAGAAAATTCCAAGGCACCTCGAAAGAAGCCATTTATCAAAAAGAATGGCCCTTACAAGAAGCAACCCAAGATTGTCTTGGTGGCACAAGAAGAATATTCCTCTGCAAGTGAAGATTAAGAGGATGAAGATAGTACTCGTGAGGTGGCTGCTATAGTGATGTCTACGCACTTCTATTCTTGTAGACAGTTGTTGGGCCTCCAAGTGCAGAGGTTTGTAGAATAGCAGCAAGTTTTCCCTTAAGTGGATCACCCAAGGTTTATCGAACTCAGGGAGGAAGTGGTCAAAGGTATCCCCTCTCAAGCAACCCTACAATCAAGATACAAGAAGTCTCTTGTGTCCCCAACACACCCAATACACTTGTCAGGTGTATAGGTGCACTAGTTCGGTGAAGATATAGTGAAATACAAGTGGTATGGATATAAGACAATGGTGCTAGAAAATAACTTGATGGCGTGGAAGAGACTAAAGGCAAACTGAAATAAATATGGAAGCAAGCAAACATGTAACAGATCTAGTTGCAAATGGTGTTTCAATGCTTAGAAACAAGGCCTAGGGATCATACTTTCACTAGTGAACACTCTCTCATATAACTATCTTCTCTTTATGATACTACTCTTAACTACTCTCTGGTTGGACACTCTAATCCATGGTAGGGCTATAACAGCACACCTCAAAGTAAGCCTTTACCATCTAGATAACCCCACACTGTCACCTTGAGCACTAGATGATTCCAACAAACACCACAATTTCATAAAGACATCCAACTCCAAATATAACTCACAACAAGTATTTGTAATATCTAGCCTAAGTGCCACCATGGTGTGCACTCTGTCAACTTCACACACATGGGGAGAGCAGAGATCTATTAAAGCACTTGAGTAGCAAGGTAGATCTATAGATTACAAGCTCATGATCTCAATATGATCATGCATAGAGAGAGATGAACACATAGCTACCGGTAGAACCCTTAGCCTCGAGGAAAAACTACTCCCTCATCATCATGGGAATCAGCAACGGCGATGGAGATGGTGGTGAAGATCGATGGAGATGGCTCCAGGGGCACTTCCCCATCCTGGCAGGTGGTGCCGAACAGACTTCGTCCCTGAATCTCCCCTTCGGTGGCGGTGGCACTACGGAACTTTTCGTGGTTGGAGGCTTGATGATTTAGGGTTTATGCATCGGCAGGCTTCTTATAGGCGAAGAGGCAAGGTCGATGGGCGACTAGGGGGACCACACCACCTGGTGGCGCGGCCAGAAGACAAGACAGAGAGGGGCCACAGGGTGGCCACACCACCTGGTGGCGCGGCCAGGGCTAGCCCACGCCACCACATGGTGTGGCCACCCTGTGGCCCCTCTCTGTCTTGTCTTCTGGCTCCGTGAGTCTTCCGGTTAAATACCGACTTTGGCTTTTGTCCGGTCCAATTCCGTGAATATTGATTTTCTGACTTTCCTGGAACCAAAAATAGCAAAAAACAGGCAACTGGCACTGTGGCATCTTGTTAATAGGTTAGTCCAAGAAATCATATGAAAAGTACTCCAAAGTGTGGACAAAACATAAGAAAGTAGATAAAACTAAGCATGGAACATCAAAAATTATGGATACGTTAGCAACGTATCATATAGCCACTACATCTACTCCATCATCACTCTTCGACTCTCCAAACGAAAACTTCAGCAACAACAACGTCACCTGCCTTATGGCAAGAGGGTCTGAGGTATCATCTTCTATTTCTTGATTTCCTAAGACTAACATTAATATGGATATGGATGATCATACTAGTCTTAAGATAAAAGAAGAAGTTATTGCTTTGGACAAATTTTGCACTAACTTGTAAGGTGAGCACAAACTTCATTTTGACGCTCTTATGAGTCAACTTTCCCAATCCGAAGATCTCCTCGAAGAAAAGGGCAGAATTGAAAGAGAAGATGCCTTAGAGATAGCCTCCTTGGAGAATGCCTTGGACGAAGAAGAGGAAGCTCGAGTATCCTTGGAAGAGAGACTCGAGTCAATTGAGGAGTCCCGTGAAGAGGTTGTTGCTCAGATCATCAAAGAACGTGACAACGCTCTTGCTAAGGTAAAGAAACTAAAGAAGGAAAAGATTGAATTTGGGGCTGCTCATGCTAGACTCTCGGAAAAGTTTGAGAAACTTGACATTTCTCACAAGGCATTGGATAGTGAACACTCTACTCTAAATGAGTCTCATGACCAGCTCCAAACTCAATTGGAGAAGTATGATATGCCCAGCACCTCTACTCCATCTTGTGGACAAGAAGAACTTGTAAAGGGATCTCAACACAAAGGTAAAGAAGTTAGATGAGGTGCTTAGCAAGCAAAGGACAAACATTGGAAAAGAGGGTCTTGGTTATGTTTCCAAGACAAAGAACAAGAAGAACAAGAAGAAGAATAAGAGCAAAACTGCTCAACCAAAAACTAGCACCACCACCAAGGACAAGTCTAACTATGATGGTTTTGCAGGGACTAATAATCCTAACTATGAGTTATATTGTGATTATTATGGTGATGTTTATGCTAGTTATGTAGGTCCTTATGATAGTTACATTCCATGGTCTATTTGGGTTCCCAAGACCCTTATCACTAACATGAGAGGACCCATTGAAAAATGGTTACCTAAAACCAAGAAGTTACTTTCTTGCAGGGCTATGCTTCTAGTGAGTCTAAATGGGTACTCGATAGCGGGTGCACAAGTCACATGACCGGAAGCAAGGAGATCATCACGGAGATGCGGCCAAATCATGATCACATAACCGTCTCCTATGGTGATAAGTCAAAATCTGAGGTATTGGGTCTTGGCAAAGTAGTGGTTGCTCACGATATCTCTCTCATGGACGTCATGCTTGTTGAGACCCTTGGTTACAATTTACTTTCAGTTCATGCCCTTGGTAAGATGGGCTTTGCAGTTTTCATTGATGCTGATATGGTGGTACTCTTGTGGAGCAAGTCTCTAAAAGTCGCTTTCGTGGGATATGTCGAAAATGACCTGTACGTGGTGGACTTTTCGGGGAAAACCACTACATGTCCGATGTGTCTTTTCGGAAAGGCTGACACGGGTTGGTTATGGCATCGCCGACTACCCCACATCAATATGAGAACTTTGCAAAGTCTCCACAAGGGTGGCCACATCCTTGGACTAAAAGAAAATGTTTCCTTTGCCAAAGATCGTGTTTCTAGGGCTTGTGTTGAAGGAAAAATGCATGACTCTCCCCATCGACAGAAGACCATTATCTCATCATCAAGAATTTTGGAGCTTCTTCATGTGGATCTCTTTGGTCCTCCATCACATGCAAGCCTTGGTGGGAAGAAGTATTGTCTCGTGATTATTGATGATTACTCAAGATACACATGGGTCTATTTCTTCAAGTTGAAGAGCGAGACTCAACAAACGGTCATCGATTTTGCCAACAAGGTTCAACATCAGCATAATCTCCCAATTTTGGCAATTAGAAGCGATAACGGCTCCGAGATCAAGAACTACACCTTAAATGAATTTCTAAGTGAAGAGGGGATAAGACATCAATATTCCGCTACATACACCCCTCAACAAAATGGTGTTGCCAAGAGGAAGAACCGGACCTTAATGGATATGGAAAGGTCTATGCTAGCTGAATTCAAGTCTCCTTATAACTTCTGGATTAAAGCAATCTCTACCGCTTGCCATTCATCCAACCGGCTATATCTCCGCAAAATCTTGGACAAGACTCCATATGAAATACTTACCGGCAACAAGCCAAACATCTCATACTTCCGGGTATTTGGTTGTAAGTGTTTCTTTCTCATTAAAGGAGTCCGTTTATCTAAATTTGAGTCTAAGGCTTTAGAAGGCAGTTTTGTTGGTTATGGTGCCGAATCCCACACTTATAGAGTCTACAATAAGCTCTTCGGAACTATTGTAGAATCTTGTAGTGTGGTGTTCGAGGAAAATGATGGCTCTCGTGCGGGGCAAGTTGATGTTTGTGATGCAGATGTTGAAACACCCCAACATGCCATAATAAGAATGGGCGTGGGATTTTTCCGCCCCATTGAGGAACCCCTTGTGGCGGATCGGGAAGGACAATGTTATACTCATGTAGAGCCCTCATCTACACAAGCTCAACATGCTCCAACCACGGGAGAAACTTCTACACCAACTCCACCAAATGCTGAAGGTTAACATGCTCCTGAATGCTCCAAGCCGGATTATCCGATCGACACCGGATTATCCGGCCATACCTCCACTGGCGACCAAATTGGACATCATGTCGAAGAAACAACTGCAAGCCCCAGGCCGGATTTTTCGGCTGACCCCAGATTATCCGGCCACTCCCCAATTCGAGCAAGATCCAGTCAAGTTAGCAAAGATGCTCTAGGTTCTCCTAGGCTGGGTTATCCGGCCTCACCCTCGGCCGGATTATCCAGCCCTGAAACTCCTGAAGAACAACAGCCTCCTGTTATGGCTGTTGATCCACGTCAAGGGCAAGGTTCATCATCTCCTACTCCTGCTAATCAAGCTACAGATCAAGGCTAAGCCAATGATTCCAACAAAGACTCAAATGATGAAGCTATTACACCAAGAGACAACAAGCTAATTGAACTTCGTCGCAAAGCTCGTGCCGATAGGAACCTTGAGTTAAGGGGTCATACTCTTGACAAAGTTGTAGGTGATCTTCGAGAAGGGTTTCCACAAGAAGGGAGTTGGCAAGTTTCGGTGAGCATCAAGCTCACATCTCAATGGTGGAACCCAAGAAAGTGTTTGAAGCTCTTGAAGATCCGTACTGGGTTGTTGCTATGCATGAAGAGTTGAATAACTTTGAACGCAACAAGGTTTGGAAATTAGTAGAGAAGCCCAAGGATTTCCGCAATGTTATCGACACTAAATGGATATTTAAAAACAAGCAAGATGAGAATGGCATTTTTGTGAGGTACAAGGCGAGACTCGTGGCACAAGGCTATTCCCAAGTTGAGGGCATTGACTTCGGCGAGACCTATGCTCCTGTGGCTCGTCTTGAGTCCATCCGTATCCTTCTTGCTTATGCTGCTCATAATAATTTTAAATTATAGCAAATGGACATTAAGAGTGCTTTTCTTAATGGTCCTCTACATGAGTTGGTATATGTAAAGCAACCCCCGGGATTTGAGGATCCTAACTTTCTGAACCATGTCTACAAAATCGATAAGGCACTCTATGGCCTTAAACAAGCCCCACATGCGTGGTATGAGCACCTTAAAGAGCTCTTGTTAGACCGTGGCTTCGAAGTTGGGCAAATGGATCCCACTCTTTTTACTAAGAAGGTTAAGGGGGAGCTCTTTGTATGCCAACTATATGTAGACGACATCATCTTTGGCTCTACTAATAAAGCTTTTAATGATGAATTTTCAAAGCTTATGAATGACAGGTTTGAGATGTCTATGATGGGGGAGTTATGGTTCTTTCTTGGATTCGAAATCAAGCAACTTAGAGAGGGAACCTTCATCAATCAAGCAAAATACATCCAAGACATGCTCAAGAGATTCAAGATGACAGATCTTAATGGCGTCGCCACTCCGATGCAAACAAAATGTCACCTTGAACTCAATCCCCACGGTAAAGATGTGGACCAAAAGGTATACCAGTCCAAGATCAGCTCTCTTCTTTACCTCTATGCATCTAGACCCGATATTGTGTTGAGTGTAGGAGTGTGTGCAAGGTATCAAGTAGCTCCTAAAGAAAGCCACTTAGTGGCGGTCAAGAGGATCTTCTGATATTTGGTTCATTCCCCTAATTTTGGTCTATGGTATCCCAAGGGCTCCAATATCTCTCTATGTGGTTATACTGATTCATATTGGGTTGGTGATAAGGATGATCGAAATCAACTTCTGGAGCTTGTCAGTTCTTGGGAAGGTCTCTAGTCTGTTGGTCTTCTAAAAAGCAGAATTGTATATCTCTCTCCACCGCCGAAGCTGAATATGTCGCTGCTGCTAGTGCCTGCACTCAGTTATTGTGGATGAGGCAAACTTTAAAGTAATACGGTGTCAATTGTGACAAAGTGCCTCTTTTATGCGATAATGAAAGTGCAATCAAAATTGTGTACAATCCGGTACAACACACAAGGATGAAACACATTGAGATTCGGAATCATTTTATTCGGGATCATGTTGCTCGAGGTGATATTGATCTATCTTTTGTGAGCACGAAGAACCAACTTGCTGATATTTTCACGAAGCCTCTTGATGAAGCAAGGTTTTTTTACTTGAGGAATGAGCTAAATATCGTTAATTCAAGGAGCTTGTCTTGATTACACATGCACTCACTCTTACATCTCAGTCTTATTTGGTCTAGGTGTGGGCATGGATATAGGGGGAGTGTGGTCCTAATTGATTGGGCCAACCCTCCCCACATAATGCTGAAAGCAAGTCAAATCATTCCTCTTAATATCATTTTGTGATATGTGAGCTTATTGCTGAGTATTGGTCATGAACCCAAGATATATCTTCGCGGTGTCATACCATACACTCCAACAAGGTGGCTTCGGCCACCGCCCTCTTCCATGAGAAGAGTTGGATTTATGTGGATCTTTTTGGTTGTTTTAGCTCCTCTCATGTTCTTATGGGAATCACACTCAGCAGCTCATTCTTCACCACGTGTCCGGTGCTTCGGGCGACCCCCCTGCTCCTACTACTCCCACACCATATGCTCGGTGGAACTCTTCTTCTGGGCTTAACTATGGAGAGATGGAGCGTCACCTGTTCCCTTCCGCGGCCACTGCTAATGATGAGGAGGATGACACCAAGGAGCTTGAGGATGAGGACAAGGACGGGGACGAGGATGAGGATGATGATGAGGATGAGGACTACGAGTGATCCCTTGGGGCATTAGCATCGCTCTTCTTCCTTTTTGGCATCTTGATGCCAAAGGGGGAGAAGTAGTTCTATTAGGTATCCGAGGATTTGCATGGGTCGAGCACAAGTTCTTGCTCTTTAGCATTTCGGTTTTTTTCTCGCTTGTGCCCTTTTAGCGTCGAACTTTTATGTGTCTTTTGTGCCGTATGAGACTATGT
This sequence comes from Avena insularis, assembly GCA_023614405.1. NCBI lineage: Eukaryota > Viridiplantae > Streptophyta > Magnoliopsida > Poales > Poaceae > Avena > Avena insularis. Next base: position 241,095,629 of record CM042696.1, read on the forward strand.
TTGTGTGGCTCTGGATTTATCTTGTGGACTATTCATATGGAGTCATCTATCATATTGGATATATTGGATATCTTTATATCGAGGGAGGCGCTCATTATGGCTATCATTGGATATTCTTATAATATTTTGAGGACGCATCTATCTATCTCCCGGTGGTATGAGCTTTTCGCATATGCTTCAATGAAATAGAATTTTACCTTCTTGTGTGTATTTGTATTCAAATGCAAATTTTAGTATGCACACTTTGAGGGGGAGTCTTTTTCATTCTTTAAATATTGTGCCTTATGAACTATCTTGCAAATCCTAGTATTGTCATCTAACACCAAAAAGAGGGAGATTGAAAGAACATTTCATGGTTCCCTGTGTTTTGAGTGTTAGATAACAATACCGTGGAGTTTTCTCATGTGTGCTAAGTGTGCAGGGATTTATATTGTGTTTGAGGGGCCGGATTATCCGCCCCCATCAAGGGCCAGATAATCCGGCCTATCTCTCTTGGCAAAGGCAGCCATGGCGCGTCGCTCTGTCTAGGGGCGGATTTTCCCCCGAAAAATCCGAACAGGGCGGATTTTCTTCCCCCTGACCAGATAATCTGGCCTCACCTTGGGCCGAATAATCCGGCCCCTAGAGACGATCAAAGGCAGGCAAGGCGCGTCGCTCTGTCTAGGGGCGGATTTTCCCCTGGATAATCCGAACAGGGTGGATTTCTCCCCCTGACCGAATAATCCGGCCCTCACCTTGGGTCGGATAATCCGGCCCCCAGGAGGCGATCAAGGCCAGGCTCGGCGCGTCACTCTGTCTGGGGGCGGACTTTGTGCCGGATAATCCGAGTGTGGGGGCGGAGTATTCCCCAGACCAGATAATCCGACCCTCACTTGGGCTGGATAATCTAGCCCACAAAGTCTCCAATGGCTCATTTGGGTAGTGGGTATAAAAGGCCCTTCATCCCCTTCAGTCAGAACTCTTGATTCATTCGAAAAAGGCCAGACCTGTTGCAAGAGCTCTCTCTCTCTCTACATCTCCCACTTCAAACCACCAGAAGGCTTCGATCTTTGGGGGAATCGAAGGAGGAGACAACCTACATCGTCATCATGAATCAAGCGCATCAACTCCTCTCCATTCACTTGGAGAAATCCCCGATCTAGTATTCTCGTTAATATCTAGATCTTGTGTTTTGTTATTGATAACTTGTTCTTGTGGCAGCTTGTTGTCATCACGTGAGCCTCCAATTTGGTTGTGGAGTTGTGCCCCGCTAGTTTTGTAAAGGCGTTGGTTCCCGCCTCGAAGGGTTCCTATAGTGGAAAAGTGGATCAGGCCTTTGGTGGCGGGATCCATCAGAGAACAGGGTGAGGCCTATTGTGGCGTGGTGGTCTTAGTACCGCCCACCCCTCCAACGCAGATGTACTTCCCTTAACAAGGAAGGAACTGTGGTAAAACAAATCCTGTGTCTCCGTGTGCTTCACTATGGTTCACACGTTCCTCTATCTCACTCGCCTTTACTCGCTAGTATTTAGGTTTGCATATAGGGAAATTCTTCATAATAGCTTATCTGGAGAATTTACCTTTTGTGTCAAGCCTAAAATTGAAAAAGCATAATTTTTTTGAAGTAGCACCTATTCACCCCCCCCCCCCTCTAGGTGCCCATACGATCCATTTCAAGTGCCACATATATGCAGATATATCATCATCAAGTTTAATCCTTTTAGCATCAACATTATGAATATGTGTAACACTATTATCGAGATCCAATAGAAATAAACCATTCATCACATGTGCATGACCATAAAAGATATCATTCATATAAATCGAACAACCATTGATTTCAAACTTAAACGAATAACCACTTCGCATCAAACACGATCCGGATACAATGTTCATGCTCAGTGCAGGCACCAAATAACAATTATTCAGATTTATCACTAATCCCGACGGCAGGTGGAGAGGTAGCGTTCTGCGGTGATCACATCAACTCTTGATCCATTGCTGACATGCATCTTGACCTCACCCCTTGCTAGCGGTTAAACATTCATGACCCACTGATTCGAGTTACATATATTAGCAACCGATCCAGTATCAAATACCCAGGTGCTACTGAGAGTACTAGTCAAGTACACATAAATAACATGTATATCACCTATACATGTGTTTGCCTTGCTGGCCTTCTTGTCTGCCAAATACTTGGGGCAGTTGCGCTTCCAATGGCCAGTCCCCTTACAATAATAGCACTCGGTATTAGACTTAGGGACAGCTCGAGATTTCTTTTTAGGCGCGGCAACAGATTTGCCACCCTTATTTCCCTTTTGTTTACCCTTCTTGTCTTTCTTGAAACCAGTGGTCTTATTGATCATCAACACTTGATGCTCTTTCCTAATCTCCACTTCTACAATTTTAAGCATTGATAGAAGCTCGGGGAGAGACTTCTTCATGCCCTGCATATTATAGTTCATCATGAAGCTCTTGTAGCTAGGTGGCAGAGATTAGAGACACGATGTATGCCTAAGTCAATGGGAATCGTTATTCCTAAGGACACAAGCTTATCAGCGTACCTAGACATTTTGAGTATGTGCTCACTAACGGAGTTGTTCTCTTCCATCATGCAGCTAAAGAACTTTTTAGAAGCATTATAACTCTCTACGACATCATGGGTATCGAAAATCATTTTCAATTCGCCCATGGTATCAAAGGCATTACCATTTTCGAAACGCTTTTGAAGTTTTTGGCTCTAGCCCATACAGTATGCCGCAATGAACTAAGTTGTGGTCCTCCTGACGAGTCAAATATATGTTCTTTTCCTCGTCAGGGGCATCATGAGCTAGTGGGGGCCTAGTGGCGCTTCTAGCACATATTGCTTTTGTGCAGCAGTGAGGAGAATCCTCAAAATTCATGGCCCAATTGGTAAAGTTGCTACCATTTGCCACAAGTTTCTCTTTCTCCATGAACACATTGAAATTAAAAGCAGGTGGTGCCATCTATAACAGAATTTGTAAAGTTTAGACTAAGTTTATGATAGATCGAGTTCAACTAATCCAAATTATGAATGAACTCCCACTCAAACACAACATCACTCGTGTCTTTTTGGTGACTACATGAACCAAATCCACTACACCAAGTCCGATCATCATGTGAGTCGGTGTAGCTTCAAAGGCGAGCATATATATGGGCATCATATCAACTATATGACTCATGCTTAACCTTTCGGTATGTGTTCCGAGGCCATGTCTGTACATGCTAGGCTCGCTAAGTAAGAACCTTAGTACCCGCGTGTGTAAAACTTTCTTACACCCGTTTATGATCGTGGATTCAAGTACACCCGATCATCACGTGATGTCTTAAAGCGGCGAAACATAAAATGGTGTGTACTTAAGGGAGAACACATTTTTATCTTGATATCTAAAGGAGGGATCATCTTATAATGCTACTAAAACGCTAAACAAGCAATATAAGATGCAAACATCAAATGTGTAAAGTGAAATGATATGGTTCTTGCACTTGATCAATATCATGTGCATCGTTGTATGATCTTTATCATTCATTCGTGTATAAATCCAAGGTCTATGGAACTTACACGTGGGTGTGTTGTAAGAGTATTAACTATACATCAACTTACAACATTACCATATCATGGCACCAGCCCAGCAAAGATCTAAACTAGACGCTTCTAATTTATCAATTGCAAGTTTTTACATGGCTGAGGGCTTTCGAAGATAGAACCTTTCTTACCTACGAACATGGAACCACAACGATGATAACCAAATTATTAGAAACTCGTTGTAAATTAGATATTGACTATACTAGGAGAGACAGACACCCGCTAGCCACTTATGCAAAACTAGTTGCATGTCAAGTGTGGAACATGTCTCATGTGCGAGGACATGTAAAGTTAGTCCGGACCGCTTCATCCCACTATGCCACCAATATCAAAAATACATATAAGATGCAATAACATGATCATCATCGCCCACATACTCATATGTGTACTACCCGTGCAAAGCACCTACGTATAGATCAGGCTCTGATACCATTGTTGGATTCGCAGCATAGAAAACAAAAAACTTCCTATGATGGGAACTATTATACGCCAAGATCTATCTACTAGATACAAGCAATGGGTGGATATACATCCATAAAGAACATACCCTCGAAGACCGACAAAGTGTAATGATATAGAACTCGTGGATGATGTAGTCAAATGCTTGCCGATCTCAAGATCGTGTGGAAGTCCTAGCGCCGCAAATCAGCAGCGCATCCATCCTCGCACACACGTTCAGGCCACTGAACAACCTCCACCTCATCGCTCCAGCGATGCAGCGGAAGAAGCAACTCCTTCCAGACGAAATGCCACCGGGAACATGTATCTCACTAATCCGAGACCATGGGGAAATAATTCTAGAGAGGGAGAGAGATCCTTCACAAGGAGGTGTGCTTTGTGAGGGAGGAGAGGGAAGACTTTCATAGGGGAGGAGGGGGGCATCCCCTCCCATGGTCGGCAGCCAAGGAGGATCCCCTCCACCTCCTCTCATTCATGTGGGTGGAAGCTCCACTCACATAAATTTGACTCCACTCAAAATCCCACTCACACGCATTAAATTTTCACCAAATTTAATGCAACTCTTATTTAATAAAACTCTTTTATTTATTTTATTCAGAATTTTGTTAATTACTTTAATTAACAAACATTCACATAAACCCCCTGCAACATTTTAATATCATATGCAGAACTAATTTCAGCAATTTCACCCAGAACAATTCCGGTGTCTATTGAAATAATTCTAGCGCTTTGTAGTTCTTTCGTCTAGAACATATTTGCTCCAAATGGTGTTGGCAACCCTTAAGTGTGTCACCCTATGGTTTGTGAATAATGCAGACATGATCGACTCAGATCAATAATCAGAAGCGGGACCTGCAGATCTATACTGACTCCCACACATTCAATGATGACTTCTGTGATCATGAGAACCTTTAACGCTAGTCACTTAATACCTTTGTCTCGCGATATATTACATGTATAAGATTTGATCATCGGTATCCCAGTACCTAGTTTGATCTTGTTACCAACATGCACTTTTTTCTCGTTCCCGTGATATAACATTCTAGTGATCACATCACTTGCTTGCAAGCTATCTTAATATGATATCACCGAGAGGGCCCATAGTATATCTATCCGTCACCAGGATGGACAAATTCCACTCTTGATCCATGAGCCTCAACATAACACCTTCGGAGTATCCGAACCCACCTTTATAGTCATCCTTTTACGGTGTGACGTTTGATATTATCAAGTCACTCTTCCAGTGTTAGAAATTAACATGATCTCATGGTCTAAGGACTAAGATTACTTTGTATAATGTTATACCAATATAAACACAATGACTTTGATCGTAATTCTATACTTCGGATGAATGTTCATCACATTATTCACCAATATTGTGACCTTGTTATTAATAACATCCATGTCCATGATCAGGAAACCTTGATCATCTTGTTAATCAACGAGCTAGTTTATAGAGAGGCATAACTAGAAACTTTTTATTTGTTTATTAAACACATATGTATTAAGGTTTTCATATTAATACAATTATATCATGCAAAATAAGCATTTATCATATACTTGGAATACGATAATAATAACTTTAGTATTGCCTCTCACGATATATTCCCTTCAGCAATGGCTACTGTAAGTGTCGTAGGTGATCTGGTGCCGCAAAAATCCACACAACGCATCTCTCTCCCGCGCAACCTCTCCCCACGACAACCCGATAATGGCAATATACACATACTAAAATGTCAGTGAACTATGAGCTCGCAAGAAAATGCGCAACCTATAGCTGTTATTTACTAGATTCTTAGCGTGAGCTCACTTGGAAGGGACTAAAAGGAAAGCATGAAAGGCGGCTCACATGTTGTGGTGTCAAGGATCTACGCTGCGAGGTACACGCTTTGCCGCAAGAACCCGCGTGTGGCTAAGGCTAAAACCGCCACGTTGGTTCTATGCGGGCACCGTAGCAGCAAGAAACCGCGCACTCCTACAGTCTACAGGGCCACGTAAGCTTTGCGCAGGCCCGTCCACCGAGAGGAACCGCTTCCGTCTAGAGCCTACGATGTCATGGTGGACGTACGCGAACCTCCCCCCACGATAAACCGGGCCTGACTATAGTCTACACCGCCACATCAGCTATGGTCATGCCCCGTGTCCGCGAGAAAGCACAATCGCCTAGAGTCTACGCTTACACGTATGTTCTAGGCGGACCGCGAGAAGGCGCACCCATGGTGACACGTCGTATCTCGACGGGCCCTGCCACCCAGCAGGTGCGGAGACATGTCGCGCGGGGAATGCCTCTCAGAGTACCTGGCTCTAGCCACGTACACTAACATCGGGCCCAAGGCGCGCATGGGGTCCAGTGTCCAGCGACATGGGGTATAACACCGCGCTCGACACACGTACGCAGTAGGGAACCTAGCCCGCAGTTGGTCCCGCCTCACGGGATAGCAAGGCTCCATTATGATATTGCCTTCCTTTTCGGCGTCCATTCCATGGTTGAAAACGTGAGATCCAAACACATGGCTTAATATGATTGATAAGATACTCATACCAACAAGTTACAACTTTTTTCGTAAGCTCATTCGAAAATAACTCTAAGATTAAGCGTGTCTAGCCTAGAGAAATTTTAGGATGGGTGACCAACCCGAAACTGGGTACCAGGTGCGCACGAGTGAGGACAAAGTGCACAGAAAAGACTAGTGTTGGTATGTGGGGTCAGTCTAAATATCCTATTAAGCTGTCAGGAGTGACACCCCGGGGCCAATGAACGGGGTGTTACAAGTGGTATCACAGCCGATCCTCGCGGTTACACGGGCGTATACGGGTCAGTGGCGGGACATGTGGCCTATAGTGGACACGACATGGCACATGTGCCGACACTAGACACACGAACGTGTGCCAAGAGGGGACGTTCCTGGCTGGTGCTTGATCAATGAGGCATCGATCTTCTAAGGGTGGATGTATGTGAGATCCAAACATATGGCTTAATAGGATTGATAGGATACTCATACCAACAAGTTGCAATTTATTTTCCGAAAGCTCATTGAAAAAAAATTCTAAGGTTAAGCGTGCTTGATCTAGAGTAATTCTAGGATGGGTGACTGACCGGGAAGTGGGTACCGGGTGCGCACGTGTGAAGACAAGATGCGCAAAAAAGACTAGTGTTGGTTTGTGGGGCCAGTCTAGATATCCTATTAAGCTGCCAAGAGTGACACCCCCGGCCCCCGGTGGACGTGGTGTTACAGAAAAGAATCAGGATGACATGGATAGCAGTTTGAGCTAAAACAGTCTAGCCCTATTATTTACTCATAATAGATATTAGGTATAGATATTGGTATATTGATATAGGTATATTAGGTAGAGATTTTAGGGACACCCATGTGGTCTCGATGTATTTGTAATTTGCAAACATATGGATGAAACTCATATCTAAATGATTTGAAAACACAAATAAAATCCAAATAATGCTAAATATTACATAACATAAAAAATCCATCATTATTACACGAATAGTCCATCATCAAGTCGCACACAAATCCATCACAAATAGGCATAGTTTATCACAAATGCACATAGTTCATCCACAAACACACATAGTTCCATCACACAATTCAACAACGACCACCACTCCCCTGTCGCCCACCATGCCACCACTCCTCCATGATAGCCCTCTCAAGATCTTCATGGGTATCTTCATCCTGAATCACGTGATAACACTCAACGAATCTGGCGATGCAGTCTTACAGGTGAAGCGGCCGCACCGGATGCCCCATCAACTCATAGGGATGATCATGCAAACCTTGACCACTGTGTCATCCCGCTAAAACCACTACCAGAAAATCGCTCGTTGTTTCTATTTTGTGCATTATCATGACATCATGCATAGGATTCATGTATTTTTTTGGAGCACAAAATTATTTTATTAAAAATCATATTTTGTTTGCTAAATTATTCGTACGGTTTCATATACATAAAGCCATCCTTCTTTTTCTTAATTTAAAATTAAACAAAATAATATTTCCGTCACTATAAGACTACAAAAGAATTTTCTTTATTTTACTAATAATAAAAGTTGACAAACCCGTCTAAAAGTTTAGCCTAAAACTAGTCACATCTAGTCTACTTTAGACTAAATAAATATCCTAATCCCCTTCTTTCTCTTTCCAAACCCTAACCCCAAATCTGAGATCTAGATATTGCCGAAATTCCCCACCTTCAACCAAGCCCTTCCTTGTCCACTCCACCATGCGCACGCCACCGCAGAGCCCGTCGCCGCAATATCCTTGATTTCTTTGGCCACTGCACATCACCCGCCATGTTCCTTTTTTTATCCGCGCGCAAGACGACACACAATAGCTTAAATCCATTTGCAATATGAGCACCAATCCCCCATCGTGGCCTCCTTGTTTTAATCCTTGAAGCTAGCGACCTGATGATCCACGGCACCACCATCAGCTCATACCTGTCAATCTCCACACGCAATAGCAGAGCAAGATGCTGCTTGGCTGCGCGTGCCCTCCTTGATCTGTGGCCAGCTCCACACGCGCGCGCCGCCGTGGCTTGCCGTGTCCCCTGCCTGCAAACTACAGGGCCAGCATCAGACGCCCACGCCCCCAACTGGGGCTTGGTCAACGCGCCTAGCAGCCCGGCCGCTTGCCCTTCTCGTGCTTCCCAAGAGTCAGATGCTCGCTCGTCGCACTCCGTTGTTGTTCCCCATTAGTCTTAGTTTTCAATCCAGCGTCGCCACAAGTAGCCAGGCAGCGCCTCGGTCTGATCCAACTGCGCCGCAACACACCAGCTCCAGCTACTGTCTTTATTTCTTTAAAATTGATGCACTGCCGAGGCTTCTTTCCCTTGGTCTGCGTGCGCGGCAACCAACATCCATGGTCGCCGTTTGTTTATCCTCATGCCGATTAGGTGCGCTGCTTCACTATGGTTCTCGGGCCAAGTACAAGCAGTAGCCAAAAAGTCCCACACTCCTACATCTCGCTCCCATCCGTGGCTGCCGCGCAGGTGTTCGACGAAATAATCGTACCAGTTTGGCCTCTATTTTTCTTGTTTTTGTTGACTAATTCCCTACCTCTTTGTTGGGCTGTTTCATCACCAGGAAACTTTTGTCTATTTCCCTTGATAGCGGCCACTCTCACCACATCAGCAACAATCTAAAGACTGTCTTTCCACCCCTCCGATCCGAACTGTGAGACCCCGACCATACCTATATTTTTTTTATAAATACAACATATTGTCGCATTAAATCTAGTAATTCTTGCATACATATCATATTATGGGTTTGGGCTAAATAGCAATTCACCTAAATTAAATATGGAGACCATATGCGGGCTTTTCTAGTCTTATATTGTCTCCATTTAAATTGGTGTAGCGAACCGATGTCATGTTTTGTCTTGCTAATCTAACATTTAATTTGCGGGGTAGATAAATAACTTGAACCATATAATTAATTGTCGGAACCCCGGTTCCGCTTAATATTAATTAAACCGCATCTGTGTCATGCCATGCATCACATCATAAGCATGCCGGATCTTCTGCCATAGTATTAAATATTGCATCAGTGTTTCTTCTAGTGTTTGCTTCTTCGTGGATTAGGCCGATGAGTTGATGCGACTATCGACAAGTTCTCCGGATATGAATCTGCGGCTATGTTTCTCAGGCGAGCATCTCTTCCCCTTCTACCTATTTTGCATTTATAGTCTTTATTCCCTCCGGTTGATCTATTGGTATCCGTGTCGTGATGCTTTAGATTCCGTGCACCAGTTATATCCCGTGCAGCCTCTATATTGCCTTGGACACCTCCTAATACCTGTATTTGGTAGATAGCTGGCCTTGTGAGTCGTAGTTGCTTGCTCAGGCGCGATCGCGTGTTGTCGAGTACCACAGTTGTGGGTATGCTGGCAGATGTTTATGGTGGAGATGTTTAGTGGTGGAGATGATCATGACTTTAATTACAACTATTAAAATGTTAGATATAACTAATGCAGAGGCATCGGTGGGCAATAGATGTTATTTGGTTCTTCTACGCTCACTTGTGTCCCGTAGGACCCCGAGTACTTGATACATGTTTCTTGATTTTTCGCACTATCCACATCCGGGAGGCCGTGGACCCCCCTGAGCCAGAGCTTGATTCATTTCTATTTCTTGGAGCCACAAACTAGTTTGGGGTTTTATTTACTATCCTGTACTTATGCCATGCTTACTGCTTTATTTAAGATTGTGCGTGGAGCACCATGCTTTAGGATCACGAGTGTTTTATTGTATCGACAAGCCTAGTCACACTTTCGGTTCCCGGTCATTTCTGACCATTGAATGCAAACTCTGGTCCGTTCGAGCCGACCAACTTCGCTATGGTAGCTTAGTGGGGTGGCCCCTGAAATATTTCGAATCTGTGATCGCTTTGTCGTGAATGCCTCGTTGGGTTTTGAGTTGGTTTTTCCGAGGTTGATCGAGTGTGTTGCTATTTGTGCACCCCTGCAGGTAAAACTTTCTGAAAGCCGTGTCCGCGGTTATGGACGACTTGGAGCACAGTATCTCGATCATAGACAAGCATAACTAAAGTAGTGCTATAAATTTGACTTAATATGTGACTAGTAATCAGAAGCAACTATAACGGAATGGATATTAAAAATGCCAACCACTGGTGGATCTGGGTTGTTCTGTGTCATACTATACCTGCCTAGTAAGTGTTGCAACTCCAATAGAATGTGATAAAAGTGCCAACAACTGCTGGGTTTTGGGATTCCTCGGGACAATTATATCTGACTAGTAAATGTTCCAACTACAACAGATTGTTAACTAAAACTGCCCGCTACTTATGCTATCAGGATGACTCATGCTATTTATATCTGACTAGTAAGTGCTTCAACTATAATGGAATAAATAAAACTGCCAACCGTGTGAGTTCCTCGGTTTGACTTCCTCGTTTGGTCTCGAAGGCGAATACCAGGATGGGTATGTTTGGTGTTAGTGTCAGGTGGTTCCGAATAGGTCTTTCTTATCCCTCTCTAATAGCCGCCAGTTTTACTGAGTCTCTATAGGTTGTTTAGTGTTCTTTGTCTTGCCGCTTGATCCCATACCTATGTAGGCGAGAGCCAATTCTAGCCTCGCCATGTCTTCGCCTCGATCGACGCCTCTTTTTCCTTTGCCCTTTGTCGCACCCTTTTGTTTTAGCAGGTTTGAGATCGACGTCGTAGGTGGTTACCCTTCCGCTTGGCGGGTGGTTATGGACGGCATTGGTTATTCTTCAGGGCTCTTAGCCCCATTTGCATTTTGTCCGTACTCGGACGCTATATCGTTTTCAAGGTGATTTGGATCTTTGTAGTGTTTATCTGTAATCTTGACTCTTGGAGTCGTGTTGTATATATATATATATATTTGTTCTGTGGGTCCCATCGAGGACTGGTGTGTAATGGTATTACTTCGTTTTCAACCCGCACGAAAGTGCCTGGTGGGCGTCCTTGAATCATTTCTATGTGGGTTTGGCGGGAAGCGCTGAAACTTGCATAGGGCCGATTCGAGGGTGTTACAACCACGCTCGTTCTCGATAATCATGTTATGCATGATCACACAATCCATCATGATGTACCAGAGGATCTTCTGCTCCCAAAACTCGGCCAGACCTCTCACAATAGCAAATTGGGCTTGCAAAATGCCGAATGCTCGATCAACATCCTTCCTAGTCGCTGCCTTAGCAGAATGAAAGTCTTGTTCTTTCTTACCTATGGGGGATACGACATGATTCACACATGTAGCCCACTTCAGATAGATGCCGTTCGCAAGGTAGTAACCTTTTTGTCATAGGTGCGTCCATTGGCGACGAACGCCACCACCAACATCTCTCCATTCGCTAGCTTGGCAAAGAGTGGTGACCTCTGAAGAACATTGATGTCATTGCATGAACCGGGCATCCAAAAAAAGCATGCCAAATACATGTCTCTTGATTGGCGGCGGCTTCAAGAATGATAGTGGAATCCTTCTTGTGTCCTTTGACTATCCATGCCAAGCTACTAGACAGTTTTCCACCTCGAGTGCATATAGTTAATGGAGCCAAGCATACCCAAAAAAACCATGGGCTACATTGATCGCCAAGAGTCTAGCCGTGTCTTGAGCATTGGGAGCTCTCAAGTACTCTGATCCAAACACCTCCATCTTAGGAACATGAAAGTGCTTGACACACTTGATGCTTTGGCACTCACTCATCGCCAAGTTATCATCAACAAGATCTGCCAAAATTCCATATGCCATCATGCGCAATGCGACGGTCACCTTCTGGAATGTGCTATGCCTAAGTTGGCCAGCCGCATTCCTTCTTTGATCAAAGAAGGTGTCGTGCAACTTCATCACCTCGACAATGTACTTGAATAACTCCGTCCCTATTTGAAACCAGCGATGGACCACCGCTCAAGGTATATGGGTGGGTCGACAAAGTAGTTGCGCATTAGCCGGGCGTCGACATCAATCCTCTCCCGCCAAAGCTTGGTATGGCTGGTAGATGATGAACCTCCATGCTTTGGATGCTTGTTGTGCGCGTGCAATGCAAGAACCATGGCGATGTCTTCTTCCTCTTCGATCTCAAACTCCTCGTCGGATGTTCTGTAGTCAAAGGAGCTTAAACTCTTGCTCGAAGACATCAACATTCCAAATGATAGTGCCATTTAACAAAACAACACAAAATAATGGACAAAAGATCAAGAATCTACCTTTGATAAACCATCGAACACCGGTTGTGCAACCCGGAGCTACGCGGTCGGCGGCCGTACATGGACGTGTCGAAGGCATGGCGAAGGGGCTGGAGGCCGGCAGGAGTCCCAATGGCATCGACATGAGGCGGGCTAGGCGGGGTGAGGACAACGGGGCGAGCCGGTGGGCGCGAGGCAGAGCCGATCATGTCCCGACTGATTCTGGCCAAAATCAGCAACGCAGGGGATCCTGGACGACGAATCGATGATGCCCTGTGTCGGGTGGCCCCGTAGAACCCCGACAGAAGGGCGTGGCATGCCGAAATCGGGTCGGCGAGCAGTGGATAACTAAGGTCACGTTCTCGACCATCTCAAGCTATGGGGCAACTTCAACGAGGTGCGGTGGGGCTCGGCGGGAGATGGAGAAGCGAATCCCTGTTGCAGCTGACCGGATTTGGCCACGGCGTGCCAGAATCGCACCGACGGCGAAGCGGGTGGGCGGTCAGGGGTGGCAGGAAAATCCAAAATAGCGGTTGGAGAAATGTGTGGCCGGTCGCTAGTTTTTACACCATTAGCCCAAGTGGTGTAAATTTACACCAGCTAGTGCAAATTATACACTACGTGCCACTTTTGGGATCATTTTTTTTGAATATGTACGCCCGTGGGCATACATTACTTGTATTTATAACTGTAGCAATATAAATATGAAATGCATACAAGTAATATAAAACAAGGAGAAACAAACGGTTGAATAGCTGCAAACCTTTCTCGCCGGAAGTACTAAGGACCCAAATCCTTCGCCGTCACTGGAGAAAAAGAAGATCACCAGCTGCCGGTCCACACTTTCGAATTGAATAAACCTCTAGCCAAAAGGCGTCAATCAGCCACAATAACCACCAGACTCGTAAGACTAGATCTAGGCTGCTGCTATGGAACATCCCGGAGGAGCCCTCTAAGCATCTTCAACGCCGGATCCGTGGCTAGCGCCATGTCAACACCCAGATTTTTAATCCCAGATGCCCGTTATGCCATACCTCGCAATCCCAGGATTACCATTTTTGCGAGACATAACGGATTGGATATCACAGTAAATCATCCATTACAAACCATACATAAGGTTTTACATAAACAAGGATCTCATGATCCAGTCTTTAATACAACAAGCAGCGGAAATAAAAGATAAGCGTAACAGTGGGGTCCATCTTCAGGGGCACAGGCAATGCTGACGAAGGCAGATAGTCCTAGTTATCATAGCCGTCCTGCTGACCATCATCTTGATAATCTCCTTCATAGTCTGGCCATGATAATAGCCAGGGACAAAAGCCATGAGTACTCTTTAATTACTCGCAAACTACTACTAACAAGGAGTATAATTCTAAGTTAAAGTGCTGAATCTAAGTTAACTATCAAGTTAAGTTTGAAACCTAAGTTGAGTTCAGAAGCAAAGAAAGATAAAGTAAAGTTCTAGAATCACTTAAGTTGGGAAGCTATTATCATAAACACAACCCTGTTGTGGTCAAGTCAAAGTTCACCATTCATTTCAAGTTATTTAGAAATCATATGACAACGAAATAGTATGGCCATTCCAACTGTCCATAACCGCGGACGCGGCTATTCGAATAGTTTGACACTCTGCAGAGGTGGTACACTTTCACCACAAGATTCGATACATCTGTCACGGGTAACCCTGAATCATCATACTTGGTATGCAGATAATCAAAAATAACCTTCCCTTTACACACCCTAGTATAAGCACCTCTCCTATGAGTATGGCCTCCCAACCATGACCATTAGTCATCTTGGGAACTGTATAGGTGGACAACATTGAGAGGTAGCCTCAGCTCAAACCTCTCCCGTGAGGGAACTAATACTAATGCATAGAAATTTCCAGCTAAGCCTTACCCAATTCAGGTAGTGTGGTTGTACGGTAAATTTGGAATGGTATCGCATCCGAATCCAACCATCAGTTTTATAAAAGGGTTAAGGCTCATGCCTCATCATTTTCATCATCATAAACCAGTTGTGTCTCTCAACACATGTCAAAACATCTCAATAGAATGACTCATCATTCCAAGGTTTTCACAATTCATTTTCACCAAGTGTTCCCATCTAAAGCGACTCAAGTTTTTGATCTACTCTATAATACTAAGCTAAGAGTGTTCACTAAGGTGGAAGGATGGGGTCAATCTCATGCCATAGAATGACATCTAAAGGTTTCTAAGTAGGTCAAGTTTTATACTTTTTATGCTACCTTCAAAATAAGTAAAGAACTTTGTGTACTAAGGGGAGTAAAACTTGTAAGTAAGACTTGGGGTACTAATAGTTAAAAGGGGTGTGATCAAAGCATGCTTATGGCATCTTTGCTAAACCATCTAGTTTGATTCTAGCTTGCTAACAATAGCTTGCCTTGATTGGTGCAGTGGTTGAAGTTTTCTTCGTCTTCGTCTTGATAACACTCCTCCTCCTCGTAAGCTTGGTCGGTACTATCTTCTATAACAATACATACGGAGTAGATAATCACCAAACAATACTTAACTAGGCTAGATAGCATTCTAAGACACACAATTGATGATCTATTATCATCACAAGCATCATAAGTTTAATTCAATAGTTCCATTCTTTTTAATTTAGAAAAGTAATTTCTACTCATTGAAAATTTAACTAAGATTTAATATTCACCACTTAAAATATGGAATCTGCTGGCACACAGATACGTCCTTTGTACCACAGTACTCCTTCTTCGTCTTTGGTGAATCCAGGTACCTTTCCTGTACCAATACGACGTTTGATTCCGTCGATACTTTCATTCCCCTTATGGGCTTCCTTGATTTGGCTAATCAAAGTGGGTTGAAGTTCAATGCTAGCTAAGAATCCTTTGCTAACTAATTCGATCCTGAACTGCTCCAACTGATCATACAAACTTGGTTGCTTCTCTTTGATCATGGTGTTAAGCCTACACGGCAATCTGCTAAGAGCATCCGCTACCACATTGGCTTTGCCGGGGTGATAGTGAATGTCAAGGTCATAATCCTTCATTAACTCTATCCATCTTCTTTGCCTCATATTCAGCTCCTTCTGAGTGAAGATATACTTCAAGCTCTTATGATCTGAGTAAATCTCACAGCGATTACCCATCAAATAATGACGCCATGTTTTCAATGCGAGAACCACTTTGCTAGCTCAAGATCATGTGTCGGATAGTTACGCTCATCTTTGCTTGATTGTCGAGACAGATAGCGATGACTTTGCCTTCTTGCATCAATACGGCCCTAGGCCAATCTTGGATGCATCACAATACCGTCAAACGGCTTCTTGATGTCCGCATGATCAAAATTGGGGCTGATATTAATCTCTTCTTGACTCGAAGGCGGCTTCACATTTGTCTGTCCAGTCAAACTTCTTGTCCTTCTTCAACAATTGGGTCATTGGTCGAGCTATGCTCGAGAATCCTTCTACGAACTTGCGGTAATATCCCGCTAATCCGAGAAATGAACGGACTTGGGTTTGATTGGTTGGGGCTTCCCATTCTTCTACATCTTTGATCTTGGTGGGATCAACAGAGGCTCCTCCGGCAGACACAATATGTCCTAGGAATCCTACTTCTTTTAGCCAAAACTCACACTTGCTGAACTTGGCATATAACTGATGCTCTCTCAGGGTTTCTAGGCTGATTCTCAGATGTTGCTCATGCTCTTCTTCTGACTTGGAGTAGATAAGGATGTCGTCATAAACACAACTACAAACTTATCTAGGAAATTCATAAAGATCTTATTCATGAGATTCATGAAATAAGCAAGGGCATTGGTTAATCCAAAAGACATAACCGTATACTCGTATAAACCATAGCGAGTAGTAAAGGCGGTCTTCGGAATATCCATTGCACAAATCTTAAGTTGGTGATAACCAGTCCTAAGATGAATCTTTGAGAATACAGGCTCGATCAATGATCAAATAGATCCTCTATCTTTGGCAAAGGGTACTTGTTCTTGATGGTGACATCATTCAACTTTCTATAATCTGTACACAGACGATTGCCTCCATCTTTCTTGTCGATGAATAACACTGGTGATCTCCATGGCGATGCGCTTTGCTGAATCAAGCCTGTTGCTAACATGGCATCCAACTGCTTCTTCAGTTCTACTAACTCTGAGGGGTTCATGGTATAGGGTCTCTGGGCTATAGGTCCGGTTTCGGGGATTAGTTCAATAATGAACTCAATATCCCTATCCGGGGGCATACCTGGCAATTCATCTGGGAATACGTCAGTGTATTCATAGACTACTCGACTTGGTCAATGGTGGTGGCTACACTCTTGTTGCACTTGAATTGACGGGGTAAGGTTTCAGAGATATGCTCTACTGTTACTCCAGAACTACTGGTCATGGTGATGGCTTTCTTAGCATAGTCTATCAGTCCTTTATGCCTTGACATCCAGTCCATACCTAGTACTACTTCCAATCCTTTGGTTCCAAGTACAATTAGGTTGGCATAAAAATCTATCCCATGTATTTTGATAGGTACAGCTTTGCAAATTTTTCTAGCTTTTGTTGTTGAACCGGGGATTTGAACTATCATGACATGCTTCAGGTTGGTTGGGTGAATCTTACTAGTGCATACAAATTCTTCGGTGACAAATGAATGAGATGCTCCAGAATCAAACAATACTCTTGCTAAAACTGAGTTGGCAAAAAACATACCCAAAGACTACATCTGGCGCTTCGGCTTCTGCGTTCATGTGGAAGAGACGACTGCTATGTTGTGAGGGTTCCTGGGCAAATATCCTTCTGGTTGAACACGATCTTTCTGAAATGGGCATTCACAGGGGCATTGGCGGCAGTCTTCTTGGGACACTCATTGGAGTAGTGACCCTTCACTCCACACTCGAAACAAGTGATCTAGGACTTGTCCTTGACAGCGACAGGTACAACATTGCTGCCAGTTCTGGGTGCAGTGTTGTTGTTGTTGTTGCTCTTAGGAGGGGCACGGTTGAAATTGTTGGTATTGCCGGAGCTGTGATTGTTTCCTCCGGACTTCACATTGCCTCCGCTACGGTTGGGGTAGCTTAGGCGAGAATTTGGGGGTCTGTTGTTCCTTGGTGCATATCCTGGTGAGAGGTGGGGCCGGTATTACGGTGACTCTCGGATCCGCATCGCATCATATGACGCTTGCGGTTGTCGTTTACTGGTTAATCTTCCTTCCATCTGAATGGCGAGTCGACTAGCTCTTGAGATCATCGAAGCGGATGTTGACGAGGATCTTCATCTCATCATGCGCTTCAAGAATCTCTCCTTCTTCTTGGCCTCCATGTTGATCTCATCCGGTGCATATCGGCAAGTGACAAGAATCATCACGGTACTCCACCATCATTCTTCCTTGCTTCAATTCACGGAATTCATCTCTCATCCTGTGACAAGACCTTGCGGCTTGCGTGCGGTGAACTTGACCTTGAATGCTTCCCGGTCATCACCGCCATGGTTCATATTGCGGATGCTATTCCACCAAGCTCTTGCATCTCCCACCAGATAGTGGGTGGCAAAGAGAACTTTCTCATTCTCATCAACTCTGGCAACCTCTAAGTTGTTTTCCATGGTCTATAACCGTCCTTGACATCTAATGGGTTTTCAGATTGGTTAAAGATTGGGGATTGGTGTTACGAAAGTTTTTGAGTTTGGATCCTTGGTGATCCTGATTTCCATGTCCTTGGTTGTTGAGAGCCATTTGGGCGATCTGCACGCAATGTTGCTAAGTTGGCTTGACGCCCGCTTGCTTCACGGTCGCGATGAGATTCTGCAAGATCTGCAACATTGGGTCTATGACAATTGCTCCCTCCTTGGTTTCCATGAGTCATCTGAAGATTGAGATAGATATAGGGGTAAGAGGGAAATTCTAAGGTTCATGGTTTTGGGTTTTTCAAAGCTAAAACATTGAGTTAGACTCAGGTTTTTCAAATAACTTCTTTTTCATTCATGCAAGCGAGCACCCGATACAACACACACCACAACAATCAAAGGGGAAAACAGATGGTTTGAAGAACCATTATGCAAGCTACAATACAATGAGATGATACATCTCATGCTACGACAGTGCTCTAGTGCATCTACTCATCGTCGATGAAGTCGGAGTCTTCATCATCAGTGTAGAAGTCCACAACATCCTCCTCTAGAAAGTCATCATCGTTGCTGAGGTAAGAATCCATATCTCCCTGGATGTCTTCACCCTCATCTTCTTCTTCCTTGGCGGCAAGCTGAGCTTCCTGCTCCTTGACGGTCTTCTCGAGGTCGGCCACCTTCTTGCGAAGACGGGCGATGGTGCGATCCTTCTTGGCACGCTGGTGGCAAAGAGACTAGCGATCTTGGACGAGCAGTGCGAAAGTCTGGGCCTTTTGGTCGGCGATGGCACGGTTCTGGTTAGCTAACTCCCTGGCATTGTCCAGTTCTTGCTGTCTATCATGAAGCAAGAAATCAAGGTTCTCCACTTGATGCCTCAACTCTGGGTGACTTGGCATCTCCATCGGCATTCCCATGAAGTCACGTCTTGCATAGTGGGCAAAACGGGTTCCTTGGATCTTGTTGATCCGAGGCACATAGGCGCGAGAGCTTCATGCATTGCCCTGGCTAATCCATCTAGCCAGTTGTTCTCTCTCACGGAGAACTGAATTCTCCCGGAAGTTGGTGCTTCGATGCTTCCTCGAAGATCTGCGGTGACTAGCCACTGTAGGTCTCCTCCAGGGGGTCTTGGAAGTTGAGCCCCAAGAAACTCCGAATGTGGGCGTCCCAGTAACTCCGACAGTGAATCCAGATCCCTCTCGAAGATCAGCTGACCTCCGTTTCCCAACTGGTAAAACTTGCTGAACTGAGTCTCCATCTACAAGGATTAAGGATGAGGAAGTTAGTGAAGTGATCAAGGGGTGTCAAATTTTAAGTAGTAATGTAAGAATTTTGAGGAACATGAGTTTTTGAGAAAGAATGAGTTCACAAGGGTAAAAGGGGAAATAGTTTTTCATAAATACTCACTTTGTTTTTGAAACTAAGTTTTTGTTTGAACGTCCATTCTAATTAGGGTCTCCTATAGTCAGGATGGCTCTGATACCAACTTGTCAACACCTGGATTTTTAATCCCAGATGCCCGTTATGCCATACCTCGCAATCCCAGGATTACCATTTTTGCGAGACATAACGGATTGGATATCACAGTACATCATCCATTACAAACCATACATAAGGTTTTACACAAATAAGGATCTCATGATCCAGTCTTTAATACAACAAGCAGCGGAAATAAAAGATAAGCGTAGCAGTGGGGTCCATCTTCAGGGGCACAGGCAATGCTAACGAAGGCAGATAGTCCTAGTTATCATAGCCGTCCTACTGACCATCATGTTGATAATCTCCTTCATAGTCTGGCCATGATAATAGCCAGGGACAAAAGCCATGAGTACTCTTTAAGTACTCACAAACTACTACTAACAAGGAGTATAATTATAAGTTAAAGTGCTGAATCTAAGTTAACTATCAAGTTAAGTTTGAAACCTAAGTTGAGTTCAGAAGCAAAGAAAGATAAAGTAAAGTTCTAGAATCACTTAAGTTGGGAAGCTATTATCATAAACACAACCCTGTTGTGGTCAAGTCAAAGTTCACCATTCATTTCAAGTTATTTAGAAAACATCTGACAACGAAACAATATGGCCATTCCAACTGTCCATAACCGTGGACGCGACTATTCGAATAGTTTGACACTTTGCAGAGGTGGTATACTTTCACCACAAGATTCGATACATCTGTCAGGGGTAACCCTGAATCATCATACTTGATATGCAGATAATCAAACATAACCTTCCCTTTACACACCCTAGTATAAGCACCTCTCCTATGAGTATGGCCTCCCAACCATGACCATTAGTCATCTTGGGCACTGCATAGGTTGACAACATTGAGAGGTAGCCTCAGCTCAAACCTCTCCCGTGAGGGAACTAATACTAATGCATATAAATTTCCAGCTAAGCCTTACCCAATTCAGGTAGTGTGGTTGTACGGTAAATTTGGAATGGTATCGCATCCGAATCCAACCATCAGTTTTATAAAAGGGTTAAGGCTCATGCCTCATCATTTTCATCATCATAAACCAGTTGTGTCTCTCAACACATGTCAAAACATCTCAATAGAATGACTCATCATTCCAAGGTTTTCACAATTCATTTTCACCAAGTGTTCCCATCTAAAGCGACTCAAGTTTTTGATCTACTCTATAATACTAAGCTAAGAGTGTTCACTAAGGTGGAAGGATGGGGTCAATCTCATGCCATAGAATGACATCTAAAGGTTTCTAAGTAGGTCAAGTTTTATACTTTTTATGCTACCTTCAAAATAAGTAAAGAACTTTGTGTACTAAGGGGAGTAAAACTTGTAAGTAAGACTTGGGGTACTAATAGTTAAAAGGGGTGTGATCAAAGCATGCTTATGGCATCTTTGCTAAACCATCTAGTTTGATTCTAGCTTGCTAACAATAGCTTGCCTTGATTGGTGCAGTGGTTGAAGTTTTCTTCGTCTTCGTCTTGATAACACTCCTCCTCCTCGTAAGCTTGGTCGGTACTATCTTCTATAACAATACATACGGAGTAGACAATCACCAAACAATACTTAACTAGGCTAGATAGCATTCTAAGACACACAATTGATGATCTATTATCATCACAAGCATCACAAGTTTAATTCAATAGTTTCCTTCTTTTTATTTTAGAAAAGCAATTTCTACTCATTGAAAAATTAACTAACATTTAATATTCACCACTTAAAACATGGGATCATGTTGACACATATCATCACCACATATTCTAACATGTGGGAATGAGATTTAAGGGTTGGATCAATATTACTTTGGTTTAAGTTCATTATTTAATGATTTAAAGTGACTACAAATGCCTATATAGCATTATTTTGGTACTAGTCCAAAGTCACTGCATGTAAACCTTAATATTAATACATATTTGGATAGATATGATGAAATGTGATTTTTGAGAGTTGGAATCAACTCAAAAGCTAACTTGGTTGATTTTATAAAAATGTTGCAAGTTGCAAAAGCTTCTGTTTTGTTATTTTTATTTGGAGAGATCTATAACTCTAATTGAATTAAATCCAACGGGCTTGGATAGATCATTTCCATACCTTTCAGACAAAATTGGTTTCATGCAATTTGGATTTCTAAAACTCTCTGAATTGATTTTCAAACTAGGGGACAGAAACTAGATTTAACTAAAAAGAAAAATCCAAATTTGAATAGGTGGGCTAGCGCGGGAAAAGAAATGGGCCCCGGCCAGCCTTGAGGCTCGGCTGATAGGGGGTCAGCGTGTCAGGCACTTAAAACGCAAACGATCTGCGATGTGGGCCGTCACGATTAGAATAGGAATCTATGGTGAGGGTCGTAAATCGACGAAACAGTCGTCGTGACTCGAACCCTAGCGGCTCGGTGGGGGTCTACTGGGGGCGTACCAGGGCTCCAGCGGGGTTGGCGAGGCGGGCAAACGACGTGGAAGATGACGGCGAGGCGAGGCACGGTTGCGGCGGAGCTTGGGGTGGTCGCAATCAACGGCGCCCTTCTCCTCCCTTGGGCTGCTCGGCTCCAATTCGTGTTGCTGCTCCACTTGCTCCGGCTAGAGGTGGGTGAGGTTCAGAGAGGTGAGGGGAGTGGAATGGTGTGGAGAGAAGAGGCTGGGAAGGGCTCCTTTTATAGGCCCGACGGTGAGACCGAGCGGGATGGGTAGGCGACAGTGGCAACATGGCTACAGCGGGGTAGAGACATGGCTGGGGATAGCGATTGATGGGCGGTTCCCTGACGGTGCTCTAGAACTTGAAGGCGGCCGTAGGGGCGGTGGCACGCGGTCTGGGCGAGGTGGCGCTCTGAGAGGCAGGGCAGCGGTTTCCACGGCGAGTGGTGGCTGTGAGGCGTTGGGCAGCCAGCGGGGGTGTCTGGGGTGTTCTCCAGGTCGAGGCGAAAGGCGGTCTGGCTGGCAAGCGGGCGACAGCGCTCTAGGGGCGGCGTTGGCATGCTCGACAAGCTCGGCGCGGGCGATTCTGGCCGCTCGCCTCTGTCTCGGCCTAGGGCTGGTTGGCGGTGGAGGTGGACCCTTTGGCGTGTACTAGACATGGCGAGAGGGGTGGAGAGGGCTAACTGCTGAGTGCAGTGGCGGCGAGAGGGCTCGGCATGGCGGTCTTGATGCGACTAGGGGTAGGGAAGAGGCGGAGTTGGTGCATTTCAGGGCTTGAGGGGGACAAGATGATCAAAGCACATTGTAATGGCTAGACAAAAATCAACCCAAAACAGTATTAGTTAGGCCAATATTATCTTGCCAGCAAGGTGTTTGATGAAATGGCCGAAAGAGAACAAGTTTTGAATTTTGGTTTCAAAATTTTTGAGTGATCTCCACTAGTGCTAGGTAGTCTCTGGTTGAAAGGGTTTTGAAAGTGGAGCTCAAATAGATGGTTTTTGAAATAGGGGTGATCTATGCATATGCATTAGGTTCAATTTTAAACTATCATTTAAAATAGTTAACAGAATGTTTTTAGCAGATCCAAAGGTGGGCCTTGGTACCTCATTATGTGTACTAGCAAGGAGTGCAAAGATCAAGAATTTTTTCTGTTAAGTTTTGAGTACTAGGAATAGCCAAAGTAGGCATGAGAGTTAAATTTGCCAAAATGACCATTCCTCCTTTTTAATTCTTTTTTATTTGATTTTCTTTAGGAAAAGTTTGGGAATGATGTAGATGATGTTTAAATCACCTAACAAACATTTTACAAGCATTGGATCATTCAATCATGGCAATTTAAACAACTCCTATTTTAAATGCACACACATATGAATGCTTTCATTTTAAATTTGGAAAAGTTTTTGTTAACCCTCTTTTTGGATGATTTGATCTTGATAAGCTTGGATTAAAGTTTTGGGATGTTACAAACCTTCCCCCCTTAAACAAAATCTCGTCCCGAGATTTACAAAGAAAACTAGGAACTAAAGAGATCTGGGAACTCTGTCCTAATGTAATCTTCGCGCTCCCAAGTAGCTTCCTCCTCGGTATGGTTGCTCCACTGAATCTTGAGAAACTTGATACTCCTGGTCCTGGTGGTTCTGTAGGCTTCTTCTAACATACGGATGGGTACTTCCCGATAGGTCAGGTCATTGTTGATTTCCACAGCTCTGTGATCGATGTTCTTGAAAACTTCAGTCTTCTCAGGCACTTCCAAGCATTTGTGAAGTAACGAGATATGGAACACATTATGGATGGCTGACATCTCTTCAGGCAGTTCCAGTTCATATGATACTTCTCCTCGGCGGTTCAGAATCTTGAAAGGTCTGATACATCTGGGGGCTAACTTTCCCTTCAGACTAAAGCATTGGGTTCCCTTCAATGGTGAAACCTTGAGATATACAAAATCTCCGACATTGAAAGTCAGGTCTCTCCTTCTCTTGTCGGCATAACTCTTCTATCTGGATTGGGCGGTCTTGAGGTGCTCACGGACTTTGTGAACTTTCTCTTCTGCTTCTCGGAGAATGTCAGGTCCAAAGATCTGACTCTCTCCTACTTGCGACCAATTCAAAGGGGTATGACACTTTCTTCCATATAGGAATTCAAATGGTGCCATCTGCAAACTAGCTTGATAACTGTTGTTATATGAGAATTCTGTGAAAGACAGGCAGTCTTCCCATTTTGATCTGTATTCCAACACACAAGCTCTAAGCATATCCTCTAGGATCTGGTTGACTCTCTCAGTCTGTCCATCTGTTTGCGGGTGATAAGCGGTACTGAAGTTCAACTTGGTTCCTAAACCTTCCTGAACTTTCTGCCAAAATCTTGAAGTAAACTGTGTTCCTCGATCGGAGCGATGGTCTTGGGGGTTCCATGCGGACTAACAATCCTAGCAATGTATAGCTACGCTAACTTTGCACTGGTAGGTTGTTTTGACAGTATGAAGTGGGCTACCTTGGATAGTCTATCAACTATGACCCATTGAGTCATTTCCCTACTAGAAGTAGGTAAACCGTGATAAAGTCCATTCCGACGGAATCCCATTTCCATTCGAATCGCAATGGTTGCAACAATCCTGCAGGTCTCGATGCTCGCTGACTCTTTGACAGATGTCACATTTGGCGATGTAGCTTTCGATCTCTCTCTTCATTTTGTGCCACCAAAATTGCTCTTTCAAATCCTTATACATCTTTGTTCCTCCGGGGTGGATAGAATAAAGAGTATCATGAGCTTCCTTCATGATAATTTCCTTGACTCGAATCTCTTGGCACACGAATCGTCCTTTGTACCACAGTACTCCTTCTTCGTCTTTGGTGAATCCAGGTGCCTTTCCTGTACCAATACGACGTTTGATTCCGTCGATACTTTCATTCCCCTTCTGGGCTTCCTTGATTTGGCTAATCAAAGTGGGTTGAAGTTCAATGCTAGCTAAGAACCCTTTGCTAACTAACTCGATCCTGAACTGCTCCAACTGATCATACAAACTTGGTTGCTTCTCTTTGATCATGGTGTTAAGCCTACACGGCAATCTGCTAAGAGCATCCGCTACCACATTGGCTTTGCCGGGGTGATAGTGAATGTCAAGGTCATAATCCTTCATTAACTCTATCCATCTTCTTTGCCTCATATTCAGCTCCTTCTGAGTGAAGATATACTTCAAGCTCTTATGATCTGAGTAAATCTCACAGCGATTACCCATCAAATAATGACGCCATGTTTTCAATGCGAGAACCACGGCTGCTAGCTCAAGATCATGTGTCGGATAGTTCTGCTCATGCTGCTTCAGTTGTCGAGACAGATAAGCGATGACTTTGCCTTCTTGCATCAATACACAGCCTAGGCCAATCTTGGATGCATCACAATACACGTCAAACGACTTCTTGATGTCTGGCATGATCAAAATTGGGGCTGATATTAATCTCTTCTTCAGCTCCTGGAAACTGGCTTCACATTTGTCTGTCCAGTCAAACTTCTTGTCCTTCTTCAACAATTGGGTCATTGGTCGAGCTATGCTCGAGAATCCTTCTACGAACTTGCGGTAATATCCCGCTAATCCGAGAAATGAACGGACTTGGGTTTGATTGGTTGGGGCTTCCCATTCTTCTACATCTTTGATCTTGGTGGGATCAACAGAGGCTCCTCCGGCAGACACAATATGTCCTAGGAATCCTACTTCTTTTAGCCAAAACTCACACTTGCTGAACTTGGCATATAACTGATGCTCTCTCAGGGTTTCTAGGCTGATTCTCAGATGTTGCTCATGCTCTTCTTCTGACTTGGAGTAGATAAGGATGTCGTCATAAACACAACTATAAACTTATCTAGGAAATTCATAAAGATCTTATTCATGAGATTCATGAAATAAGCAAGGGCATTGGTTAATCCAAAAGACATAACCGTATACTCGTATAAACCATAGCGAGTAGTAAAGGCGGTCTTCGGAATATCCATTGCACAAATCTTAAGTTGGTGATAACCAGTCCTAAGATGAATCTTTGAGAATACCTGGGCTCCAGTCAACTGATCAAATAGATCCTCTATCTTTGGCAAAGGGTACTTGTTCTTGATGGTGACATCGTTCAACTTTCTATAATCTGTACACAGACGATTGCCTCCATCTTTCTTGTCGATGAATAACACTGGTGATCTCCATGGCGATGCGCTTTTGAATCAAACTGTGCTAACATGGCATCCAAGCGCTTCTTGATTCTACTAACTCGAGGGGTTCATGGTATAGGGTCTCGGCTATAGGTCGGTTTGAGGATTAGTTCAATAATGAACTCAATATCCCTATCCGGGGCATACGGCAATTCATTCGGGAATACGTCGGTGTATTCATAGACTACTCGACTTGGTCGATGGTGGTGGCTACACTCTTGTTGCACTTGAATTGATGGGGTAAGGTTTGGAGATATGCTCTCATTACTCGAACTCTGGTCATGGTGATGGCTTTCTTAGCATAGTCTATCAGTCCTTTATGCCTTGACATCCAGTCCATACCTAGTACTACTTCCAATCCTTTGGTTCCAAGTACAATTAGGTTGGCATAAAAATCTATCCCATGTATTTTGATAGGTACAGCTTTGCAAAATTTTCTAGCTTTTGTTGTTGAACCGGGGATTTGAACTATCATGACATGCTTCAGGTTGGTTGGGTGAATCTTACTAGTGCATACAAATTCTTCGGTGACAAATGAATGAGATGCTCCAGAATCAAACAATACTCTTGCTAAAACTGAGTTGGCAAAAAACATACCCAGCACTACATCTGGCGCTTCCTGGGCTTTACCGTTCATGTGGAAGAGACGACCGTTCTTGATTGTGAGGGTTCCACAGGCAAATATCCTTCTGGTTGAACACGCAGCTCTTCTTGGTGGGGCATTCACGGGGGCATTGGCGGCATCTTCTTGGGACACTCATTGGAGTAGTGACCCTTCACTCCACACTCAAACAAGTGATCTAGGACTTGTCCTTGGCGGTAGCAGTACAACATTGCCGATTACGGGTGTGTTGTTGTTGTTGTTGCTCTTAGGAGGGCAGTTGAAATTGTTGGTATTGCGGGCTGTGATTGTTTCCTCCGGACTTCACATTGCCTCCGCTTCTGGTTAGGGTAGTTAAGCGAGAATTTGGGGTCTGTTGTTCCTTGGTGCATATCTGGTGAGGGTGGGGCGGTACTTCGGTGACTCTTGGATCGATCTGCATCATATGGCGCTTGCGGTTGTCGTTTACTGGTTAATCTTTCCTTCCATCGAATGGCGAGTCGACTAGCTCTTGAGATCATCGAAAGCGGATGTTGGCGAGGGCCAGTCTTCATCTCATCATGCGGTCGTTCAAGAATCTCTCCTTCTTCTTGGCCTCCATGTTGATCTCATCCGGTGCATATCGGCAAGTGACAAGAATCATCACGGTACTCCACCAGTCATTCTTCCTTGCTTCAATTCACGGAATTCATCTCGTCTGTTGACAAGACCTTGCGGCACGTGCGGTGAACTTGACCTTGAATGCTTCCCGGTCATCACCGGCCATGGTTCATATGCGGATGCTATTCCACCAAGCTCTTGCATCTCCCACCGAGATAGTGGGTGGCGAATAGAACTTTCTCATTCTCATCAACTCGCAACCTCTAAGTTGTTTTCCATGGTGCGTAACCGGTCATCAACATCTAATGGGTTTTCGATTGGTTAAAGATTGGGGATTGGTGTTACGAAAGTTTTGAGTTTGGATCCTTGGTGATCCTGATTTCCATGTCCTTGGTTGTTGAGAGCCATTTGGGCGATCTGCTGCAATGTTGCTAAGTTGGCTTGACGCTCGACCCTGCTTGCTTCACGGTCCGTGATGAGATTCTGCAAGATCTGCAGCATTGGATCCTGCGACGAGCTGCTCCCTCCTTGGTTTCCATGAGTCATCTGAAGATTGAGATAGATATAGGGGTAAGAGGGAAATTCTAAGGTTCATGGTTTTGGGTTTTTCAAAGCTAAAACATTGAGTTAGACTCAGGTTTTTCAAATAACTTCTTTTTCATTCATGCAAGCGAGCACCCGATACAACACACACCACAACAATCAAAGGGGAAAACAGATGGTTTGAAGAACCATTATGCAAGCTACAATACAATGAGATGATACATCTCATGCTACGACAGTGCTCTAGTGCATCTACTCATCGTCGATGAAGTCGGAGTCTTCATCATCAGTGTAGAAGTCCACAACATCCTCCTCTAGAAAGTCATCATCGTTGCTGAGGTAAGAATCCATATCTCCCTGGATGTCTTCACCCTCATCTTCTTCTTCCTTGGCGGCAAGCTGAGCTTCCTGCTCCTTGACGGTCTTCTCGAGGTCGGCCACCTTCTTGCGAAGACGGGCGATGGTGCGATCCTTCTTGGCACGCTGGTGGCAAAGAGACTAGCGATCTTGGACGGCGGTCACGAAAGTCCGGGCCTTTTAATTCGGCGATGGCACAGTTACGTTAGCTAACTCCCGGCATTGTCCGGTTCTTGCCATCTATCATGAAGCAAGAAATCAAGGTTCTCCACTTGATGCCTCAACTCGGGTGACTTGGCATCTCCATCGGCATTCCATGAAGTCACGTCTTGCATAGTGGGCAAACGGGTTCCTTGGATCTTGTTGATCTTTGAGGGCACATAGGCGCGCGAGAGCTTCATGCATTGCCTGGCTAATCCATCTAGCAGTTGTTCTCTCTCACGGAGAACTGAATTCTCCGAAGTTGGTGCTTGATGCTTCCTCGAAGATCTGCGGTGACTAGCCACCGAGGTCTCCTCCGGGGGTCTGGAAGTTGAGCCCCAAGAAACTCCGAATGTGGGCGTCCAGTAACTCGGCAGTGAATCCAGATCCTCTCAAGATCGGTGACCTCCGTTTCCCAATGGTAAAACTTGCTGAACTGAGTCTCCATCTACAAGGATTAAGGATGAGGAAGTTAGTGAAGTGATCAAGGGGTGTCAAATTTTAAGTAGTAATGTAAGAATTTTGAGGAACATGGGTTTTTGAGAAAGAATGAGTTCACAAGGGTAAAAGGGGAAATAGTTTTTCATAAATACTCACTTTGTTTTTGAAACTAAGTTTTTGTTTGAACGTCCATTCTAACTAGGGTCTCCTATGGTCAGGATGGTTCTGATACCAACTTGTCAACACCCGGATTTTTAATCCCAGATGCCCGTTATGCCATACCTCGCCATCCCAGGATTACCATTTTTGCGAGACATAGCAGTTGGATATCCTGATACATCATCCATTACAAACCATACATAAGGTTTTACACAAATAAGGATCTCATGATCCGGTCTTTAATACAACAAGCGCGGAAATAAAAGATAAGCGTGGATGGGGTCCATCTTCGGGGCACGAGCAATGCTAACGAAGATAGTCCTAGTTATCATAGCGTCCCTCGACCATCATCTTGATAATCTCCTTCATAGTCTGGCCATGATAATAGCCAGGGACAAAAGCCATGAGTACTCTTTAAGTACTCGCAAACTACTACTAACAAGGAGTATAATTATAAGTTAAAGTGCTGAATCTAAGTTAACTATCAAGTTAAGTTTGAAACCTAAGTTGAGTTCAGAAGCAAAGAAAGATAAAGTAAAGTTCTAGAATCACTTAAGTTGGGAAGCTATTATCATAAACACAACCCTGTTGTGGTCAAGTCAAAGTTCACCATTCATTTCAAGTTATTTAGAAAACATCTGACAACGAAACAATATGGCCATTCCAACTGTCCATAACCGTGGACGCGACTATTCGAATAGTTTGACACTCTGCAGAGGTGGTATACTTTCACCACAATATTCGATACATCTGTCAGGGGTAACCCTGAATCATCATACTTGATATGCAGATAATCAAACATAACCTTCCCTTTACACACCCTAGTATAAGCACCTCTCCTATGAGTATGGCCTCCCAACCATGATCATTAGTCATCTTGGGCACTGCATAGGTGGACAACATTGAGAGGTAGCCTCAGCTCAAACCTCTTCCGTGAGGGAACTAATACTAATGCATATAAATTTCCAGCTAAGCCTTACCCAATTCAGGTAGTGTGGTTGTACGGTAAATTTGGAATGGTATCGCATCCGAATCCAACCATCAGTTTTATAAAAGGGTTAAGGCTCATGCCTCATCATTTTCATCATCATAAACCAGTTGTGTCTCTCAACACATGTCAAAACATCTCAATAGAATGACTCATCATTCCAAGGTTTTCACAATTCATTTTCACCAAGTGTTCCCATCTAAAGCGACTCAAGTTTTTGATCTACTCTATAATACTAAGCTAAGAGTGTTCACTAAGGTGGAAGGATGGGGTCAATCTCATGCCATAGAATGACATCTAAAGGTTTCTAAGTAGGTCAAGTTTTATACTTTTTATGCTACCTTCAAAATAAGTAAAGAACTTTGTGTACTAAGGGGAGTAAAACTTGTAAGTAAGACTTGGGGTACTAATAGTTAAAAGGGGTGTGATCAAAGCATGCTTATGGCATCTTTGCTAAACCATCTAGTTTGATTCTAGCTTGCTAACAATAGCTTGCCTTGATTGGTGCAGTGGTTGAAGTTTTCTTCGTCTTCGTCTTGATAACACTCCTCCTCCTCGTAAGCTTGGTCGATACTATCTTCTATAACAATACATACGGAGTAGACAATCACCAAACAATACTTAACTAGGCTAGATAGCATTCTAAGACACACAATTAATGATCTATTATCATCACAAGCATCATAAATTTAATTCAATAGTTCCATTCTTTTTAATTTAGAAAAGTAATTTCTACTCATTGAAAATTTAACTAAGATTTAATATTCACCACTTAAAATATGGGATCATGTTGACACATTGCAATGGCTAGGGGTAGGGAAGAGACTGGAGTTGGTCTGGTCAGGCTTGAGGGGGACAAGATGATCAAAGCACATTGCAATGGCTAGACAAAAATCAACCCAAAACAATATTAGTTAGGCCAATATTATCTTGCCAGCAAGGTGTTTGATGAAATGGCCGAAAGAGAATAAGTTTTGAATTTTGGTTTCAAAATTTTTAAGTGATCTCCACTAGTGCTAGGTAGTCTCTGGTTGCAAGGGTTTTGAAAGTGGAGCTCAAATAGATGGTTTTTGAAATAGGGGTGATCTATGCATATGCATTAGGTTCAATTTTAAACTGTCATTTAAAATAGTTAACAGAATGTTTTTAGCAGATCCAGAGGTGGGCCTTGGTACCTCATTATGTGTACTAGCAAGGAGTGCAAAGATCAAGAATTTTTTTCTGTTAAGTTTTGAGTACTAGGAATAGCCAAAGTAGGCATGAAAGTTAAATTTGCCAAAATGACCATTCCTCCTTTTTAATTCTTTTTGATTTGATTTTCTTTAGCAAAAGTTTGGAAATGATGTAGATGATGTTTAAATCACCTAAGAAACATTTTACAAGCATTGGATCATTCAATCATGGCAATTTAAACAACTCCTATTTTAAATGCACACACATATGAATGCTTTCATTTTAAATTTGGAAATTTTTTTGTTAACCCTCTTTTTGGATGATTTGATCTTGATAAGCTTGGATTAAAGTTTTGGGATGTTACACGCCACCCCGGCTATTAAGCGGCTAGATCCTCCACCATCCACCACAAACCAACACCAATCCGCACCGCTGCACTTCAAGGCCGCCAGGACCAAATCGACGACGAAATCATCACCACACGAAGCCGAATCACCTTTTTTCCACCTACAACATCTAATCTAGCCGTTTTTCTGGCCTGTATATGACATGTTTTTTATTGCACCTAGACCATCTGATCAAGATGCTCTCATAGGCCTGATGCCCGTCCGAGATCGGCCCACACCGGCCTGCTATATGCTCGTCTTTACCATATTACCCTTTACCCTATTTTTGTTTGCTTTGACCTCGCGTCTCCTAACTTCTCATCCTCACATTCCAAAACCTCTCAAAACCCTCGCTCGCCTCCGCCGCCGC
This sequence comes from Avena insularis, assembly GCA_023614405.1. NCBI lineage: Eukaryota > Viridiplantae > Streptophyta > Magnoliopsida > Poales > Poaceae > Avena > Avena insularis. Next base: position 241,127,849 of record CM042696.1, read on the forward strand.
CGCCGCCTCCGCAGCCGATCCCAAGCAAGATGAGGTGAGCGGAACCTGAGCGCCCCCTCCCGATCTAGCGTCTCCCTCCCGATCTAGCGTCTCCCTCCCCTCTCCCGTTCTGATTCGGCTTTAGATTCTGTGCAAAGTGCGGAGGTCGTATTTTCGAACCGCGTGAATGGATCTGGAGGACTCGTCTCGCGGCCCCGCAGGATTTTTCGCTTCCCTGTGTTTAGTTGGTCAGTTTAGGCTGTCTGATATCGGCGTTCTGACGGTGCTCGACTGGGTGCGTTGTTTTTTCTATGGCGTCTTTAGGGTTGGAGGTTTCCGGATTTGACTGCCTTACTGGCGATTTAGGCGATGCGGAAAGTTTGAGCTATTTGGTAGCCTTTCTATAGCTTAATTTAATTTTCTGAGAAAATCTAGATGATTCCGTTTTTACGGCAGTCCAATCTTGTTAACTGTTTTATTTGTGATTTTAATTGTTCTGCTGCCATTTTGACCGAACATGACATCGGTAATTCTGTTACTCTGCTTCTTAGGCGTGACTGTTACTGCTGCTGTGCTTAATAGAGTTAGAAGCGTGATCTCCTGGGATTTGAGTTTTTTTTGTAAGTTCTGTGTGTTCACTGTTCAGATCTTGTGGTATGTTTCTTCCAAAAGAATCAAATGTATCTCTTCTGGCAACCTTTAGTTTTACTTCGGGTTTCTACATGCAGTTTGTGAGTGTATTGGATCTTGTTACTTGGTTGCAATCTCTGGAAATGTCTCTGACTAGTAGTTTTGCATAACCATGAGGTGTTATTGCATTTTCTGACCAATTATTTATCATCTAGGAGGATTATATTATATTTTTAATCTATTGTTTGTGACTGGTAATTTGCTAGCGATAATTCCAAATTTGTTTTTGTCATTGCGAATATTTCTTATAGTGTAGGTAAAATAGATCATGATTGCAGGTTATATTATGCACACAGGTACCATTATGTTATCTTTCTATATGGGCTGATGTAAACTGTGAAGGTATATGGTATAGTTTGCTATCTGACAAAAGCTTTAATACTCCCTGCGTCCTTAAATTAACTGACTAACTTTATCTAGATACACATGTATCTAGACAAATTTGAGGCAATTAATTTGGAACAGGGGGAATGTATTATATATATAATGATTATTACTAACATGTTAATAGCAATGTGTTAATGAGGTTAAAGAAAAATTTGATTTTAATTGGTATAATTTTATGCTTTGTCATCTTGATTTTTACTACCTCTGTCCCAAAGCTTAAGGCTTATATTTTTTTCAAACGTCAAACTATGTAAAGTTTGACCAAGTTTTTAGAAAAAAATATTAATATTTACTAGGGAAAATTTGCTAGAGGACACCGTTATTTCCAGGCGTTTGCTGAAACACACCGCTAGAATGTGTCATTGCTGAGTACCATTACAATTCTGTGGCACATTTGCCAGAACACACTACATGCCCCAAAATGGAAAGTTTGACTAGTTTCTTTTAGGATGACCATCGTATGTCTGGTTTTGAACACTTTTTCTTTTCTCTAAATCAAATTCACCACATCCAGCATAAGCACAAACCGAATGTCAATTCTAGTACTCCGTAGTAGATGAACTAATGTCCATCCTATGCAAATGAATGGGGACATGAATTTGAGACTATGATCAGTTCACATCAACTGCGAAAGGATTTTGGGAGAAAAGTAATCGTTGGGCACCTAGGCCTAGTCGCCATCCATGGCAACATGCAGCGTCGTGCTCCAGCAGGAGGGCGACAATGACTGCGGACACGAGCGCCAGTGCATGGCCCGGACGGCTCATGGGGGGGGGGTGCACACGCCCTGTGGCCGGCCAACCTGGGTATACCTTACTAGATGACGCGGGATCAGAGACTAGACTATACGGTTGACGAGGGAATACCTTGCATTTCAATTAAAATTCTAGACATTTGTGAAAAGGTAACCTGAAATCTCAAACTTTTCGTTTTGGGATGTACAGTGTGTTCGAGCAAATTGTCACGAAATAATAATGGTACTGGGCAAAGCCACATTTCAACAGTGTTTTGGCAGACGCTGGAAAATACCTCTGTTCTCTAGCAATTTTCCCTATTTACAATATGAAATCCATACCCTATACATCATGAAACATATTTTCACATGGTATCTATATAATATCATAGTTCTTGATAGTTTTTTCTAAAAGTTTGGTCAAACTTTCCGTAGCTTGACTTTTCAAAAAATATATGAGCCTTAAGCTTTGGGACGGAGGTAGTATTAAATGGTACTAGTAAATGTGATATCTAACTGTTCAATATCTCCATTGCAATATATAATAGTTTTTATATGTGGTTTAATAGCTATGTGTGTGCATTCAGCAGAGTACTTGTTTGTTCTTTTTGTTTGAATGCATTGGCCTGCTTGGCCATGCATCATATTGTTCTACTAGGAATATGATTGATATGATGCAAAACATTCGAGTGTGCTGTTATGTTCTGCTTTCTAAGTGCATCTAGAATGTGCTAGGTGTGTCAGATGTACTAGGATACTAGGCATTCACAGCCACATGATCGAAAAATCAGTGGCCCAAATATGAAGAGGTACAACTCATGCACACTTTATAATAACCCCTGCAGTTATGCTATACCAGCAAAAATTCAAGGGCTCACAAGAATTTCACCTATGGTTGAGCACAGTTACAAAAATATTTACAATTTTTTCATTTAGTTTCACTATTTCTTTAGAAAAATCAAGTATATTCTACACTAATAGTTCTGCAATTTTTTTTAGCATTTCACAGTAATGTTTGCACAAATTTGACATAGATTTTCGTTCATGTTTCTTATCAGGGCAGTGTTTCCTACAATTTTCTGGTAGGTTTTGTTCATGTTTCACATGTTCATCTGAGTTAGACACAAACCACTATTAAACTTTGTTGTAACACGTATGGAAGTTTAAAAAAAGAAACCATACTGAGACCTATACAAAACCTACTTGTACAAAATGATGGTTCTGATAAGTTCCTTAACTCATCCATTCGAGTTTTCAACAAATGATTTTTTTCGTTTTGAAGAACATATTCAGCATTGATGTTGTTTTGAAGAGCTCATCGAGACGAAGAGGATGGTGAAAACCGATCCTGAATCAGACACCTGATTCCAAATAGTATTGTTGGGCTATACTTTTAGATGCATACATTAAATGATGGGAAAAAGGGGAGTGGACTGCGGGTTAAATTTGGTAAAGCTCAGGGTTGTAAGTGCAAAACCAAGTGAATGACATACCTAGGGGCATATTATATGTCCCCTGCTATCTGTCTGTGTATGGTTGAATTTCCCAATGCCCATTTTTGCGTATTTTGTTTTGCCTAATTACTTCACTTAAATTTTCTTGCATATATAATTGTTATTCCTTCTATTCTTAACCGGTTGTAAACATTTATTTTAAGTAACTTTTGGTAGAGATATTTCACATCCAATGTGTGTTTCTTGATAATTTGTATTATCTTCTGTAGTCGGCACCCTGAAGTTAGGTGGGCCCAGAGGATTGATAAGGTGTACATCACAGTACAATTGCCTGACGCAAAGGATGCCAAGGTCAATCTGGAACCTGATGGTGCATTCTCTTTCTCTGCCACTGCTGGAACTGATGGGAACTCCTATGAATCAAAACTAGATTTGAATGGCAAAGTAAATGTCGAGGTAATAAATATCTATATTTTAGACTATACTGCAACTTCTGATCCTATTTAATTGCCGCAAGTTTGGGCACCTAAACTTGGGCCATTAAATTGGATCGGATAGAGTGCAATATTAGTAACTATTGTCATGTATGTTGAATCCTCAGTTGTCAAAAAAGATGTTTTTTCTTATTTTGTAGTCCTTTGGTCTTTTACTCTACAGGCAAGCAAAATAAGTGTTGGTGTCAGGTCCATATTCTGCATTGTCGAAAAAGCTGAGGCCAAATGGTGGAATAAACTTGTTCGTGATGATCAAAAGGTGCCACACTTTGTGAAAGTTGATTGGGACAAATGGGTTGATGAAGATGATGATGGTATGCTACCTACCAAACGTGTTCTATTTACAGAAGCAATAAGTTGGTATCCTATATAACTAAGAAGATCACCCCCACTACCATATTTCTCTCAACATGCAGCTATGCCACCTCAGCGGCCCCACCATATCACCCAACTCACATCCACATCAGCCCATGGAAGCAATAAGTTGGTATTAGTGATAATAGCCTAGTTTAGAACTTCTAGAAATAATTGATGATTAGCTCTAGGGCCGGTAGTGAAGGAACGTTCTTAATACCTGGTAAACTAGTACCTTTCCGTTGTAAATGTGTGTGTGTAAAGTAACATTGGAAGATTTTGCAGTCAGCTCTTTCTCTGACGTTATGTCACTAAAAGCTTCATATTCAAACTCGATTGATACAATAAAACGGTTTTCTGCTACTTCTACATCTTAGTACTTACATACTTATGAAGAAGAAACAATAATTCTTTGAGGCGAGAAGACCCTAAGGCTTTGTTAATAGACAGCTGATTTTTTTGCCGGTAAATAGACAGCTGATTTTTGCAACTTCAATTTTCTATGGTTAAGATAGAGAACATACTTTTGTATATATTTACTGCTGAATTGACTAGACATTATTGCTTGTACCTGTACACATTTTGACATTCATCTTTTCTTGTCTTAGGCGCTGATATAAATGTTGATGGGATGGACTTTGCGGTAAGTTCTTTTTAAGGTTTTTCTGTCGATTGATTGAGTGATATGCTTTGTTATGATGTTCTTCATCTCCTTTTTGTAGAACATGGGAGGTATGCCTGGCATGGGAGGTATGCCTGGCATGGGAGGTATGCCTGGCATGGAAGGTTTGGGAGGCATGGGTGGCATTGGTGGTATGCCTGGCATGGGCGGTATGGGTGATTTGGCCAGTATGATGGGTGGTATGGGCATGCCACCTGGTATTGGTGGTATGGGGATGGATGAGTTCGACGATGAGAGTGATGAAGAAGGTTGGTACTCCGGTACCTGTTCTCAGTTTCAAATTATGCTTGATATGTTTCTTAGCTACAGGATATCACAGACATGTTTTCTCACATATCCAAATTAGGATGTGTTCTTAGGCATATTATTTTGGTATGGTGGTTATATATAGTTGAACCTACCTGATAAATCGATTGATTATTCTCTCGTGTTAATTAGAAATTGCCAAATTGGTTGCCACTAAAATCTCTTGATCATATCATGTGTAAATGAGAGGCTGTGCCTTGAAATCCACAATTTTTTTTCCATGCAATCCCCATAAGGTAGGGATAGGGTTCCACTATCATCAGATAACGGAACAACCACAAAACACAGGTTTAAAGCTTCTGGAGCTAACCACAAACAAAAGCTTAACAGTTTCTCTAGCCAAGCTATCCACAATTATTTGGTACTAATATAGTAATAGCAGTCATCATTGTAATTAATAAAGTAAATCTTCTAATGTCAGTGTCCTGGGGAAATATGTTATGCCTGCTGTACAGTTTAATTTTTTCCCTAGAAAGAGATCTTACATAATGAGTATTTAAACCACAATAGGAAGTGAAATGACCTTAAGTAGAGAATTAAATTTGGAACTTAAGACTACTGTTTACCTAAAAATATGCAATCTACTGTTGAATATTAGTATCATTAAGAACTTAATTGTTCTCGAGAATTTGTGAGTGAGACTAAGAAGCATTTTGCTTGGCGTGTAACTACATTAATGAAATTCATTTCAGTAAACCTGTACTACTCCCTCCGTCCTGAAATAAGTGACTGGTTTTGTCTAGATTCGCATGTATCTATATACTAAAACACGTCTAGATACGTGCGAATCTAGACAAGCTCAAGTCACTTATTTTGGGACGGAGGGAGTACGTAATTCCTGTAATTCCTTCAGATGTGGTGGAGAATACAAAGACAGGCACTTGTGGTGCATAGAATAAAAAATGAGGGTGAGGGTAGGCTCTACTGAATTTGGCAACTGCTAGACAGGCTTTTTTTGTTTAAGTAGCAAGCATGTCATATTGTCATTTAAGTGATGTCAAATCAATTGGTTTAACTGTTTAAGTGTATTCTGATCAGCATATTGATGAAAGTACCTACATACTAGAAGAGATCTAGATACACATCTTATATTATGAAACGGAGGGAGTAGTACAGATGTCCTGTGAAACGGTCCTGATATTGTTATTTTTCTTCAGTCTTAAAACCTCAAGATGAAGGCAAGGCAGATGCAGCAGAAAAGCCCGAGGAGCTGGAAGCCAGAGCTGACACAGCTCAGGGCAACTGAAGGCTTCCTACTCGATAATCCGTACTCAAATTGTATCCGTGTTTTTATGATTCTGCTGAACTGACACTTTACCCCCTGGTAGGGATTGGTGATCTCTTTTGTAAGATGATGGTATGCCTTGATACTTGTGGTCCAAGTAAGCATCTGACTGTCTGTCAGCATATTATGATATCTAAGATTGTTTGCATACGCTGATGGTTCTAAAAGACAATGTGTGCTTAGCAGTTTTTTAGACGCTTCATGCCTACAGTCATGCAGCTTGTCTTGGCTGACTCCCACCTGATAGGGAAGAAATTTGAACTGCAACCCTAACATCAGAATATATGAACCTGTAAAGATTTGAATTGAGGTGGTAGTATAACTTTGACCATCTGTTTAACTATCAACGTATGGAAATCGTGTCATGAAAACTAAGAGGTCGTTTGGTATCCATCATTTGGGTCGGTCTGGAATCTTGAAATTCATTTTGCAATTCCATCTGTTTGGTTGGCATGAAATTGGACTGTCAAATCCATCAAAATATCATCATGTGTAAATCTAATTCCTATCTCAGACCTATCATTTGCAAACTCTGGTGAGTGTTTTTAAAATCATAATATAAATGAAATGAATACCTAGGTGCCAAATGATCTCTAAGAAACTTTATTTGAATCCAACTGTTCAACTCTGTCTATAAATAAATGACATGGATTTGTCTAGATTGATTCGGATGATAGATAAACCTAAATCTGAACATTAATTTGGATTGGAGGGTGTAATCTAAATTTAGAAAAATTTACTGACATTTATAGATTGATTCGGATGATAGATAAACCTGAATCTGAACATTAATTTGGATTGAAGGGTGTAATCTAAATTTAGAAAAATTTACTGACATTTATTTTGAGACGGAGGGAGTAATACATCTGATTATGTAAATATGGACAGAGGAAGTGTATCTCTTTTCTAGTCTATACCCAAATAAATAGACATGATACATACATACAAACCTATGGCGTGATAGGTACCCTGCATGAAGTGCAAATAGGCCGCCAGCTGCATTTTGGGTTGTTTGGTAGGCTGGGCGCATTTGGCGTTGTTGCCAGTGCACAGACAGGCCCTGACGAGCGAATTGGGGCCTCGTTTTCTCAAGCACACGTGGAGAAGCACGGGAGACGCGGGCCATAACTCCTCATTGCCTCACTCGCTCGGTATTGTCACTGTCGCAGTGGCACACTTCTTTTCCCCTCACGTCCCATCAGCGGCAACCGACCATGGACACATCGCCTCCTTCGCCCACTCGAACTACTCAGGAGATCAAGCTCTTTCTCGGTGAGCTGCCGACCAAGCTCGCGCCGTCCAGGAGTACGAGGCCAAGTTCATGCGGAGCTCGAGGGAGGTGGTGAATTCAGCAGCGGCGCCGTCTCTAAACTTTCCTTCTTCGTTTGTGGCTATGGCGCCGCGCGTGACGACGAGGGCGACAACGACGACCCTAGCAGCTACATGGGTTCCATCGACGCCCCTATAGATTGGGCGAGTCGGGGCATTGACAAGCTCCACGCCGCCACCAGGGCCGTAGATCAACGCCATGGCCGCCGACAACAACCAGTGGATGTCACATCCGCTGGACTTCAACCCCGTGCCGTGATTCCCTCCTATCCTATCCAATGCATTTCCTCTGCCCGGATTTGAATCACCTCCTTTAGGAGCCATGGCGTTCAGACCAACAACCGGTGCAAGTCCATCAGCGGCAGGACCTTCTTCGACAACTCCATCTTCCTCAAGACGTGCGCGTTCTCCTGCACCACCTCCGGCTCCACACCCCTTTGTAAGTTCTCAAACTCACTAGGGCATTTTCTTAGTTTTGGTTTTTAGGTCTTCGGTAGATTCGTGCAATCTTGGTTTAATTAGTCGATTAGAGTTGGGGTTAGTCGATTTTAGGCTAGATCTGCACTTCTCTCGGTAGATTAGAGTGTCGATATGATTAGCGGCTTGTGCATGTTAGTAGGCGCTCTACGAGCAGAGCAGAGCACCGTCGGCCATGCACTGGCATGTGAAAGATCGATGTGCGCACGTAGCCGTTGCACGGTGATCACCAGCATGACCGTCGCACCAAGATGGCATTTCTGGTGATCACCGTGACATAGTTGTGTGAAAGAACATTTCATGTTTTCCTATGTTTTGCGTGTTAGATAACAATACTATGGAGACTTTTCATGTGTGCTAAGTGTGCAAGAAGTTTTGAGGGGGGCCGAATAATCCGCCTCTCCAAGGGCCAGATAATCCGGCCTACCTCATCTCTCAAGGAAGCCAAGGCGCGTCGCTCTGTGTCCAGTCGGATTTTCTCCCGGAAAATCCGAATCAGCGATTTCCTCCCGTGCCGATAATCCGGGTTTCGCAAGGGCCGGATAATTCGGCCCCCAGTTTTCGAGCAAAAGGAGCCAAGGCGCGTCGCTCGGTATCCGGTCGGATTTTCTCCCGAAAAATCCGAACTGGGGAGGTTTTTCTTCCCCAGGCCGAATAATCCGGCCTTCACAGAGGACCGGATAATCCGGCCCCCAGAAGTTGATCAAGGGCAAGCTCGGCGCGACACTCCGTGAGGGGGCGGATTTTCTGCCGAATATTCCGAGTCTGGGGCGGTGTTCTCCCCAGGTCGGATAATTCGGCCCTCACTTGGGTCGGATAATCCGGCCCCCAAAGTGTGCAACGGCTGGTTTTTGGAAGGGGGTATAAGTACCCCTTCCTCCCCAACGTTCAGAACTCTTGATTCATTCAAAATTTACCAGACCTTGTGCAAGAGCTCTCATTATCGATCTCCCACTTCAACCACCCGAAGGTCTTGATCTTTGGTGGAATTGAAGGAGGAGAAGTTCATCATCAACATCAAGAATCAAGCGCTTCAACTCCTCTCCATTCACTTGGAGAAATCCCTGATCTAGTATTCTTGTTAATACCTAGATCTTGTTATTGTGTTTGACAACTTTGTTCTTGTGGCAGCTTATTGTCATTTCGGGAGCCTCCAAGTTGTGTGGAGTTGTTGCCCCGCTAGTTGTGTAAAGGCGCCGGTACCCGCCTCGAAGGGTACCTATAGTGGAAGGTGGATTAGGCTTGTTGTGGCGAGATCCATCGGAGAACAGGGTGAGGCTTTTTGTGGTGTGGTGGTCTTAGTACCGCCCACCCCTCCAACGCAGACGTACTTCCCTTAACAAGGAAGGAACTGCGGTCAAACAAATCCTGTGTCTCCGCATGCTTTACTTCGGTTCACTCGTTCCTCTTCCACTCGCTCTTTACTCGCTAGTAGATAGGTTTGCATTTAGGGAAATTCCACTCATTAGTTTATCTAGAGAATTTACCTTTGTGCTAAGCCTAAAATTGAAAAAGAATTAAAAATTGGTGTAGCACCTATTCACCCCCCTCTAGGTGCCCATACGATCCATTTCAATTGGTATCAGAGCCCCGACTCTTAATTCGGACTTAACCGCCTAAGAGTAGTATGGGTACCAAGGATGATGGAAATGAGGCTGTGGATAAGGTCACAATGGATGACCTCAAGTCGTTGGAAACAACCTTGTTGAAATCCTTTGAGGCCAAGATGGAGGAGATGAATCAAATGATTGCTCGCCTTACATCATCCATAGCCCCATCTCCATCCTCCTCTGAGGCTCCCACACCATCATCTAAGGAAAAGGGTAACACCGGATCCAAGGATGATGATGTGGAAGGTGAAAAACTAAGTGGCTCCACCTCCAAAAAGAGAAGTGGTAAGGAGGAATATAGTGAGGTTCGCCACGTATATTCCCCCGACCCACCTATCCCTCATCCTCATATAAACAATAGGGGTGATCCACCCAAGCTCACTGCATCCTCTTTTAACCAATGGCAATTTCTAATGAAATCTCATGTTTGCAGCTCCTCTATTGAATTGTGGAGGATTATTGAAGAAGGTCTTCATATTGGAGATCAAACCAATCTAACGAGAAGGGAAGTTGTGGATCGCCAGTTGAATGCCACCGCTCTCCACATGATACAGCTGGGTGTGGGTCCCAAGGACATGCCACACATTGAACATCTCAACACAGCTAAAGAGGCGTGGGATGCTCTTACGGACCTTTTCGTTGGAAATGAAAGCATGATAAGAAACAAGTATGATGCCCTTAGTAATGAAGCTGAGGGATTCTACATGTTGGATGGTGAAAACCATGAGGACATGTATAGAAGACATAAGGGCATCGCAACAACATTTCGGAAGCATGGGGCAACTCACATTGATGATGCATGGATAAAAAGAAAGTATATGAGTGCCGTAATGCCTTTCGAACCAACGGATTTGAAGAGCTTGCAAGGTAGACACAACTATCATCAAATGACATCCAACGAAGTCATGCAAGAAATGACGTCATTCAAAGTGGCGGCAAAGAATGTTGAAGATGCCCGTGCTCGGGCCATTGGAATGCAAAAGGGTGTCAATGTGGCTCTCAAAGCCAATGTTGTTGAGCAAGAGGACGATGAAGGAGTTTTTGAGGGGGTATCCATGGACTGCCCCGATGAGGTCAAACGTGCTCATGGTGAGTACATGGCATTCTATGCAAGGAACTTTTGGAAGGACCCTGCCAAAGCCAAGTCTGAACTTGAGCGCAAGAATGGGTCAAATGGAAGAAGAGAAAGTGGCCCAAGATTGAGAACTTGTTTCAACTGTGGAGATAGACTACACTTTGTAGCCGAGTGTCCTTATCAAAATAAAGAAGACAATGGTGGAAGGCTCATTCTTAAAGAGAAATCCAAAGCTCCTAAGAAGAAGCCCTTTACTAAGAAGAATGGCCCTTTCAAGAAGCAACCCAAGATGGTCCTTGTAGCTCAAGAGGAATACTCCTCCACAAGTGAAGATGAAGAGGATGATGATAGTTCCCGCGAAGTGGCTGCTATAGCCACCACATCGACTCCCTCCTCTCTCTTCGACTCGCCGAACGAGAACGCCATCAACAACAACGCCACTTGTCTAATGGCAAGAGGATCTGAGGTATCAACTTCTAACTCTTCATTTCCTAAGACTAACATAATTTTGGATATGGATGATCATGACAGTCTTGAAATGAAAGAATTTATTGCCTTGGATACTTTTTTCACTAACCTACAAGGTGAGCACAAACTCCATTTTGATGCTCTTATGAGTCAACTTGCTCAAGCCGAAGATCTCCTTGAAAAAAAGGGCAGAATTGAAAGAGAAGATGCCTTGGAGATAACTTCTTTGAAGAATGCCTTGGAAGAGGAAGATGAAGCTCGAGTTTCTTTGGAAGAAAGACTCGAATCCCTAAAGGAGTCATAAGAAGAAGCTGTAGCTCAGCTCATTAAAGAACGTGACCATGCTCTTGCCAAGGTAAAGAAACTAAAGAAAGAAAAGATTGATTTTGGGGCTGTTCATGCTAGACTTTTGGAGAAGTTTGATGATCTTGAAAGTGCTCACAAGGCATTGAAGAGTGATCATTCTACTCTAAATGAGTCTCATGACCAGCTCCAAACTCAATTAAAACGGTATGATGTGCCAAGTACCTCCACTTCATCCTTTGGAAAAGAAGATCTTGGAAGAAGTTCTCAACCCAAAGGTAAAGGGGTTATTGATGAGATACTGAGCAGGCAAAGGACAAACAATAGTAAAGAAGGTCTTGGTTACATACCCAAGATAAAGAGCAAGAAAAACAAGAAGAAGAAGAACAAGACTGCTCAATCAAAGACTAGCAACATTACCAATGACAAGACTAGTTATGATGGTTTTGCAGGGATCAACAATCCTAACTTCGAACTATATTGTGATTTTTATGGTGATGTTTATGCTAGTTATGTAGGGCCTTATGGTTGTTACATTCCTTGGTCTATTTGGGTTCCCAAGACCCTTGTTACTAACATGAAAGGACCCATTGAAAAATGGGTACCTAAAACCAAGAAGTAATTTTCTTGCAGAGCTATGCTTCCGGTGGTTCTAAATGGGTACTCGATAGCGGTTGCACGAGTCATATGACGGGAAGCAAGGAGATCATCACGGAGATGCGGCCAAACCTTGATCATATTACCGTCTCCTATGGTGACAAGTCAAAATCTGAGGTATCGGGTCTCGGCAAAGTTGTGGTGGCTCACGATATCTCTCTCGTGGACGTCATGCTTGTTGAGACCCTCGGGTATAACTTACTTTCAGTTCGTGCCCTTGGTAAGATGGGCTTTGCAGTTTATATTGATGCTGATTTAGTGGTGCTCTTGTGGAGCAAGTCTCTTAAAGTCGCTTTCGTGGGATATGTCAAAAACGACCTGTACGTGGTGGACTTTTCGGGGAAAACCACTACAGGCCCGATGTGTCTCTTCGGAAAGGCTGATGCGGGCTGGCTATGGCATCGCCGACTAGCCCACGTCAATATGAGAACTTTGCAAAGTCTCCACAAGGGTGGCCACATTCTTGGACTAAAAGAAAATGTCTCTTTTTCCAAAGATCGTGTTTGCAGGGCGTGTGTTGAAGGGAAAATGCATGATTCACCTCATCGAAGGAAAACCATTATCTCTTCAAAAAGGATTTTGGAGCTCCTTCATGTGGACCTCTTCGGTCCTCCATCTCATGCAAGCCTCGGTGGGAAGAAGTATTGTCTAGTGATTGTTGATGATTACTCGAGATACACTTGGGTTTATTTCTTCAAGTTGAAGAGTGAAACTTTACAAACTGTCATCAACTTCGCCAACGAGGTTCAACGTCAACACAACGTCCCCATTTTGGCTATAAGGAGTGATAACGCCTCGGAGTTCAAGAACTACACCTTAAATGAGTTCCTAAGTGAAGAGGGGATAAGACATCAATATTCCGCTGTGTACACCCCTCAACAAAATGGTGTAGCCGAGAGGAAGAATCGATCTCTAATCGACATGGCAAGATCAATGCTAGCCGAATTCAAATCTCCATATAACTTCTGGGCTGAAGCAATCTCTACTGCTTGTCATTCATCCAACCGTTTATACCTCCGCAAGATTTTGGACAAGACTCCGTATGAAATACTTACCGGTAACAAGCCAAACATCTCATACTTTCGGGTATTCGGGTGTAAGTGTTTCTTCCTTATTAAAGGAGTTCGTTTATCTAAGTTTGAATCTAAGGCTCTAGAAGGTATTTTTGTTGGTTATGGTGCCGAATCCCACACTTATAGAGTCTACAATAAGCTCTCCGGAACTGTTGTAGAATCTTGTAGTGTGGTGTTCGAAGAAAATGACGGTTCCCGTGCGGAGCAAGTTGGTGTTTGTGATGCAGATGTTGAAATACCCCAAGATGCCATAAGAAGAATGGGTGTGGGATTCTTCCGCCCCATTGAGGAACCCCTTGTGGCGGACCGGGAAGGACAATGCTCTACTCATATAGAGCCCTCATCTACACATTCGCAACATGCTCCAACCACGGGGGCAACTTCTACACCATCTCCATCAACTGCTGAAGGTCAAGGTGCTCCAGAAAACTCCAGGCCGGATTTTCCGGTTGACACCGGATTATCCGGCCACCCCGCTCCAGCTGACCTTGCTGCTCCTGGTGGTGAAGATCACAACGCAAGCTCCAAGCCGGATTTTCCGGCTGTCCCTGGATTATTCGGCTCCTCGCCAGTTCAAGCAAGTCCCAGGCTTCCTGATGGAGCTGCTGCAAGTACTCCCAGGCCAGATTTTCCGGCCTCTTCATCGGCCGGATTATCCGGCCCTGACTCTCCAATTCTGCAGCCTCCTGTTATGGCTACGGATTCACCTCAAAGGCATGCGTCTCCACCACCTGCTATTGATGTTCCAGTTACTGATCAAGGCGGAGAAAATGCTTCCAATGAAGACTCAAGTGATGAATCTCCTCCACCAAGAGACAACAAACTTATTGAACTTTGTCGCAAGGCTCGGGCTGATCGTAACCTTGAGTTGAGGGGTCACACTCTCGACAAGGTTGTTGGTGATCTTCGACGAAGGGTTTCTACAAGAAGAGAATTGGCCAGTTTTGGTGAGCACCAAGCTCATATATCCATGGTGGAACCTAAGAAGGTATTTGAAGCTCTTGAAGACCCAGACTGGGTTGTTGCTATGCATGAAGAATTGAATAATTTCGAGCGCAACAAAGTCTGAAACTAGTGGAGAAACCCAAAGAGTGCCGCAATGTTATCGGCACCAAGTGGATTTTCAAGAACAAGCAAGATGAGAATGGCATTGTTGTGAGGAACAAGGCAAGACTTGTGGCACAAGGGTACTCCCAAGTTGAGGGCATCGACTTCGGCGAGACCTATGCTCCTGTGGCTCGCCTTGAGTCCATCCGTATCCTACTTGCTTTTGCTGCTCATAACAATTTTAAGTTGCAGCGAATGGACGTCAAGAGTGCCTTCCTTAACGGTCCTCTACATGAGTTGGTATGCGTAAAGCAACCCCCGGGGTTTGAGGATCCTAACTTCCCGAACCATGTCTACAAACTCGATAAGGCACTCTATGGACTTAAACAAGCCCCACGTGCGTGGTATGAGCACCTTAAAGAGCTTTTGTTAGATCGTGGCTTCGAAGTTGGGCAAATCGACCCCACTCTTTTTACTAAGAAGGTTAAGGGGGAGCTCTTTGTATGCCAACTATATGTAGACGATATCATTTTTGGTTCTACTAACAAAGATTTTAACGATGAATTTTCAAAGCTTATGACTGATAGGTTTGAGATGTCTATGATGGGGGAATTACGGTTCTTTCTTGGGTTCGAGATCAAGCAACTTAGAGAAGGAACCTTTATTAATCAAGCAAAGTACATCCAAGACATGCTCAAGAGATTCAAGATGTTGGGTCTAAATGGTGTCGCCACTCCGATGCAAACAAAGTGTCATCTTGAACTCAACCCTCATGGTAAAGATGTGGACCAAAAGTTATACCGGTCCATGATCGGCTCTCTTCTTTACCTCTGCGCATCTAGACCCGATATTGTGTTGAGTGTGGGAGTGTGTGCAAGGTATCAAGCAGCTCTTAAAGAAAGCCACTTAGTGGAAGTCAAGAGGATCTTTCGATATTTGGTTCATTCCCCCAACTTTGGTCTCTGGTATCCCAAGGGCTTCAATTTCTCTTTATGTGGTTACACTGACTCAGATTGGGCTGGTGATAAGGATGCTCGGAAGTCCACTTCTGGAGCTTGTCAATTCTTGGGAAGATCTCTTGTTTGTTGGTCCTCCAAGAAGCAGAATTGTATATCTCTCTCCACCACCGAAGCTAAATATGTTGCTGCTACCAGCACTTGTACCCAATTATTGTGGATGAGGCAAACTTTAAAGGAATACGGTGTCAATTGTGACAAAGTGCCTCTTTTATGTGATAATGAAAGTGCAATCAAAATTGCATAATCCAGCTTCAAAGACACAAGGACGAAGCATATTGAGATTCGGAATCATTTTATTCATGACCATGTTGCTCGAGGCGATATTGATCTATCTTTTGTGAGCACGAAGAACCAACTGGCGGATATTTTTACAAAGCCACTTGATGAAGCAAGATTCTACTATTTGAGGAATGAGCTAAATATCATTGATTTCGGGAGCTTGTCTTGATTACCCATGCACCCACTCGTACATCTCAATACTTGTTTGGTCTAGGTGTGGGCATGGATATAGGGGGAGTGTGGTACTAACTCATTGGGCTAACCCTCCCCCCATAATGCCAAATAGCAAGATATATCATTTCTCTTAATATCATGTTGTGATATGTGAGCTTATTGATGAGTATTGGTCGTGAACCCAAGATATATCTTCGCGGTGTCACACCATACACTCCAACAAGGTGGCTTCGGCCACCGCCCTCTCCCTTGTGGAGAATTGGATCTTTTTGGATGTTATTTGCTCTCTCATGTTCTTATGGGAATCACACTCAATCTTGGCTTTTATTTGATTTGGTTTTTGCAATTTTGAGTGTCTAGTACCATCTCAGTTTGGCTCTCTTAATCCTAAGCCTTCCCTACCCCTAAGCCATCTATTCTTGCACACAAGTCCCTTGTACACCTTGTGGGGGTGTTGTTTGAGGACGTGCGGGGCTGGTTCTGTGTATAACAGAATCCCAGAATTTAGGCCGGATAATCCGGCCCAAGTGTTGGCCGGATAATCCGGCCCTGGTGGATTTGATCTTAAAGGGCAGGGCTCGGGGGGAAGGGCTCATAACGAGCAGCACTTCTCTCCCAGCCCTCTCCTTCTCCCCAGCCGCCGCCTGCCGCCCCTCACCCTCCCCGGAGCCTCTCCGGCCACCGGATTTTCCGGGCCTCCCCGGATCTTCTTCTCCGCGCCTCCGGGTACCTTCTCCTCCGTGTTCTTCCTCCAATGAGTGAGGGTAACTCCCTCTCTCCCCATCTTTGGCTAGATGTGTATCTTGTTGGGTGGAACGTTGTCTAGAAGGATGTGTTTTCGCATAGAACTCGTAGTCTTGCAGTTTCTAGGCCCGATCTACTTTTTTTGAATGCATTCTAGGCGGGGCGGATAATCTGGCCTGACAGATTCAAGTCTGCTTCAGTTTCACTATGGTGTATGCATTGAGTAGTTTGTCCTATGAACTTTTTGACTACTTTTTCCATGCTCTCTCCTGGACTTGTGTGTATGCTTATCCCCATGCTATCGCCCTTATTCTCCTCACAGGTGGTTCCGGTGTCTCCAAGACCTACAAGCGCCGTCCTCGTGCCAAGTACTTTCGGGACGACGGACAGGGTCACTTAGTGGACGAAGTTGAATTGAGGAGAAGGAAGAACGAAGAGAGGCGCATGGCTGAACAATCCAAGAGGACTAGGAAGGGGGTGTCCAAGAGGAAGGGCAAGGAGCCCAAGATCAACTACCAAACTTTGGATGCGGTCTCCTATTCCGCCATTCGTCACCGTGACTTGTTTGCTGAGCTGCCTCGTGATGATGAGCTGGGGGATACCCGGTTTTGGTGTGCAGAACAGAAGGGGATTTATGAAGACATCTATGCCAGGCTGAACATTAGGCCTATGCACCCACTGGTACTTGCTGAGGCTTTGGAGAAGGCGCATCTTGTGGATGCGATGTATGTGGCTGAGAGGATGGGGCTGCACCATCTCATGTCTCTCTAGTGCTCTTTTGACTCTGAAGTGGTAAAACAGTTCTTCTCCACTCTGGTGATTTGTGGGGATGAGCGTCGCACTATAAAGTGGATGACTCATGACAAGCCCATGACTGCTGATTTTCACGTGTTTACTGGGGTTCTAGGGTACTCCTTCGTTAGGGATAGAGCCGTAGCCACCGCATCATCACTCAGCTGAAGCCCAACAAGGATGCAGCTCTCTCTCCGTGCACTGTGGACAATGGCATTGTGGGTACTGTAGCTGGTCTTGCTCCCATCTATGCTGCATTGGTGGGTCTCTTCCGTGACTCTATTACACCGAGTCGGGGCAACAATGACAGCATCCGTGGTCACCTTGTTCAGCTACTTCAATTTTCTCATGAGGTTGCCTCCTGCAAGGACGAGTCAGTGCAGTACAGGCTGGATGTCATGGACTTCATTTACCATGAGCTGTGTGATGCTATGTTCAACCGTCTGTCCATTCCCTATGCGCCCTACATTATGCTGCTCATCCGCCACCTGCTTCCTGCTGAGGAGTTCCACATTGACTTGGTGCACAAGAAGATATACAACAAGGTTCGGAAGACCTCTCACCCATCCTCTGCTCCTGAGGGCCTCATGAGGGATGCTCGCAGGCCCCTAGTGCCTCCCGTAGCCCGTGAGATGAAGCAGCTGAACTGGTTCCAGCGTCACATTCTCTGCATGGGCGTGGACACGCGCAAGGGTCAGTACAAGGCATACAGGCAGCGCCATGAGTTGGCTCACTCCCAGTAGCTCATTCTTCACCATGTGTCTGGCGCTTCGGGTGCTCCTCCGGCTCCTACACCTCCCACTCCGTATGCTCGGTGGAACTCTTCCTCCAGGCTAAACTATGGTGAGCTGGAGCGTCACTTGTTCCCCTCTGCGCCTGCTGCTGATGCTGAAGATGAGGAAGGTGACATTGAGGAGCTCGAAGATGAGGATGAGGAAGATAATGAAGAAGAGGACGAGGACGAGGACTACAATGAGTGATCCCATGGGGCGTTAGCATCGCTCTTCTCCCTTTTTGGTGTCTCGATGCCAAAGGGGGAGAAGTAGTTCTATTAGGTTGTCCGTGGATTTGCATGGGTCGGGCATAAGCACTTGCACTTTTCTATTCGTTATTTCTTGCTTATGCCCATTTAGCGTTAAACTTTTAAATTCGTGGTTTGTGATTTGTGGTTGAGACTTTATGTGGTTGTCTAGATGATACCTATGGACTTCATATCATGGATTATGCTCATGGTTATATCTATTCATATTCTATTGCTGGAGATTTATCACGGAAGGTGCGCGCTCATAATGGTTATCCAATAATAATTGTGATTTATGTTAAGGATGCCTATTCTCTACTTCGGTGGTATGTGTTTTTGCCCTTATGTCTATGGAATAGATTCACCTATTTGTGTGCATTTGTATTCCAATGCAAAACTCTATTATGCACACATTGAGGGGGAGTCCCTTTCATAGTTATCTCTGTTTGTCTTGTGTCTTTCTCCTGCAAATCCTGGTATTGTCATCTAACACCAAAAAGGGGGAGATTGAAAGAACATTTCATGTTTTCCTATGTTTTGCGTGTTAGATAACAATACTATGGAGACTTTTCATGCGTGCTAAGTGTGCAGGAAGTTTTGAGGAGGGCCGGATAATCCGCCCCTCCAAGGGCCGGATAATCTGGCCTACCTCATCTCTCAAGGAAGCCAAGGCGCGTCGCTGTGTCGGCCGATTTTCTCCGGAAAATCCGAATCGGGTTTCCTCCCCAGGCCGGATAATCCGGGTTTCGCAAGGGCCGGATAATCCGGCCCCCAGTTTTCGAGCAAAAGGAGCCAAGGCGCGTCGGTCGGTATCCGGTCGGATTTTCTCCCGGAAAATCCGAAGTGGGGCGTTTTTTCGTCCCCAGGCCGGATAATCCGACCTTCGTAGAGGACCGGATAATCCGGCCCCCAGAAGTTGATCAAGGGCAAGCTCGGCGCGACGCTCTGTGAGGGGGCGGATTTTCTGCCGGATATTCCGAGTTTGGGGCGGTGTTTTCCCCAGGCCGGATTATCCGGCCAGTGACTCGGAATATCCGGCAGAAAATCCGCCCCCTCACAGAGCGTCGCGCCGAGCTTGCCCTTGATCAACTTGCCGGATAATCCGGCCCCCAAAGTGTGCAACGGTTGGTTTTTGGAAGGGGGTATAAGTACCCCTTCTTCCCCAACGTTCAGAACTCTTGATTCATTCGAAATTGACCAGACCTTGTGCAAGAGCTCTCATTATCGATCTCCCACTTCAACCACCTGAAGGTCTTGATCTTTGGTAGAATTAAAGGAGGAGAAGTTTATCATCAACATCAAGAATCAAGCGCTTCAACTCCTCTCCATTCACTTGGAGAAATCCCTGATCTAGTATTCTTGTCAATACCTAGATCTTGTTATTGTGTTTGACAATTTTGTTCTTGTGGCAACTTGTTGTCATTTCAGGAGCCTCCAAGTTGTGTGGAGTTGTTGCCCCGCTAGTTGTGTAAAGGCGCTGGTGCCCGCCTCGAAGGGTACCTATAGTGGAAGGTGGATCAGGCCTGTTGTGGCGAGATCCATCGGAGAACAGGGTGAGGCCTTTTGTGGCGTGGTGGTCTTAGTACCGCCCACCCCTCCAACGCAGACGTACTTCCCTTAACAAGGAAGGAACTGCGGTCAAACAAATCCTGTGTCTCCGCGTGCTTCACTTCGGTTCACTCGTTCCTCTTCCACTCGCTTTTTACTCGCTAGTAGATAGGTTTGCATTTAGGGAAATTCCACTCATTAGTTTATCTAGAGAATTTACCTTTGTGCTAAGCCTAAAATTGAAAAAGAATTAAAAATTGGTGTAGCACCTATTCACCCCCCCTCTAGGTGCCCATACGATCCATTTCATTGTGTCAGCAAGGTGATCTTTTCCTTGTCCGTGCACTTCCATGCCGCTGATCACTGCCATGGCCCTTGAGCGTGCAACCTGTGATCACTTGTGCCTTGCCCATACTGACTTGTACATGCTGTCATGTTGATTAGGACTGGGACACGATCTACAGCTACGTCGCACCGCCTCCAGAGAAAGCTGATGAGATCGCTATCAACTTATACTACGAGCAGAGGGTGCCCATGCTTGGAGCATTGCAACACTTGTAGATGAAGGAGGAACATGCTCGTCTAGGGAGGCATGCAAAGTTGGGGCATTGTCTGGTGGCTCGCCGGTTCTACGTGCATATCTAGAGGTTTGATCTCTCCGTGCTCTCTCTGCCAACAAGGATTGCGCCCATAGTGGCCAAGCAACTGATGGTGACTCGCCATGCTCCAGTAGCTGTGCCCATCGAGATTGGCAAGTTCTATGAGCACGTCGTGCAAATGGAGTGGTTTGGAGGGCGACTGTTCTTCATGAGGGTGAAATGGATGGGTATGGGCACCTAGAGGGGGGGGGGTGAATAGGTGCTACTCCAAATTTTACTTCTTTTTTCAATTTAGGCTTGACACAAAGGTAAATTTTCTAGATATGCAACTAAGGTGAATTTACCTATATGACAACTTAGCAACTAGCACGACACAAGTAAGGAACGATAAGAGGAAAGAGGTAACCGAGAGTGAAGCACACGAGGACACGAGACTTGATTCACCACAGTTCCTTTCTTTTTAGCGGAAGTACGTCTACGTTGGAGTTGGAGGGTGTAGCACCCCGGGTAAAGCTGTAGGGGTTCGTAGCATGGAAAACAAAAATTTTCTATCGCATACAAACAAACAAGCCAAGATCTATCTACTAGATTGTAGCAACGAGTCGATGGAATAACTCACCCTCGAAGATTCCAAAGTGTTTAACGAGAGCAGATTCTCGTGGGTGATGTAGTCGTACTCTTTCCGATCTCAAGATCGCGTAGACGATCCTTCCGCGCCAGCGTTCATAGCGCTCCGCAGTCGGTCACATCGCTCGACTGACGAAGACCTTCCTCTCCCTTGTTCCAAAGAAAGCGGAGGTTGTAGCACTCTCCTCGCGATTCCGGCAGCACAACGGCGTGGTACCGGAGGTAGAGGGGAAATCCCGCAGGGCTTCGCTTTAAGCCGGTGCGAGTATGGTGAAGCTTATGAGAGAGGCTATTAGTGGTCTAGTAATTAGACACACCAATTAGAGGGCTCTAAACCAATTAGAAGGCTCTAAACCGAAGAGCTCTACACCGGGGTCTAGATCTAGGGTTTAGTTTAGAGGATAGGAAACTTGTGTGTCTAGGAGGGGAGGCCCTGCCTGCCTTTATAGGTGGGAGGGCAGCGGCCAAGGGAGGAGTCCTCCCCAAGTCGGCCTTGGGAGGCGCACGCCAAGGGGACTCCTCCCAAGTCGGTCTCCACTTCCTCCTCTTTTCCCACTTCCCAAAACTTGCTGCTTGACTTTCAAACTAGCCGTTTGACTTTTCACTTTAGGATTTAAATAAATCCTTTATTTGGGACAGCAAGAATACTTAGAACATGATTCAATCATTCCAATCTGTAATGACACACTCATGTACCCTTCCCCCTCCGGAGTGCCGGACATTCCGACCTTCTAGAATGTTCCGATGAAAACACCGGAATCATTCCGCCATTCAAACGGACTTTCCTTATATGAATCTTATTCTCCGGACCATTCCGGATCACCTCGTGATATCTCGGATCCCATCCGAGACCAACAACATTCGGTCTTTCTCATAATACCATAACTACTCAAACAACGTCGAATCCTTAAGTGTGTCTCCCTACGGTTCGTGAATTATGGACATGATCGAGACACTTCTCCTAACAATAACCAATAGAGGAATCTAGAAATTCATATGGCTCTACATATTTCTTTATTACTTTGCATCGAATGAACCACTTACATACGATACCAATTTCCTTTGTCTCACGATATGTTACTTATCCGAGGTTATGATCGTCGGTATCTCGCATACCTAGTTCATCCTCGCATCGATAAGTACTTTTCTCGTTCCGTGATATGTGATCCCTTGTGACCAAGTCACATGCTTGCAAGCTAATTGGATGACATTTCACCGAGAGGGCCCAGAGAATATCTATCCGTCATGTGGATGGACAAATCCCACTCTTGATCCATGTGTTTCAACCAATACTTTCCGAACACTCAATGCCACCTTTATAGCCACCTCGTTACGGTGGTGTTTGATGACATCAAAGCATCCATCCAAGAAAGGCAATATGCATGATCTCATGGTCGAAGGAATTAGGTTACTATGTATCGTAAAGCATATAGCAATTGAACTATTGAAATGACTTGATCTTTATGCTACGCTTGTCTATAGGAGTATGTCCACCATATCATTCTCCTAACGATATGATCTTGTTGTTGATAACATCTCAATGTTCATGATAGGGAAACCACAATCATCAATCAACCAACAAGCTAGTGAAGTATAGAGGCTATACTAGGGACTTCAAATTAGGTTTACAAATCACACAAGTATTAATGGTTTCCTTGTTAATACTATTATAGCATGAATGTAAACATTTATCATAAACACAAAGATATATAATAATAACTACATTTATTATTACCTCTAGGGCATATCTCCAACAGTCTCCCACTTGCACTAGAGTCATCTAATCTAGATTACATGGTAATATACGAACACCCATGGCAGTTTGGTGTTGGTCATGTTTTGCCCTCGGAGAGGTTTAGTCAACGGATCCGCCACATTCAGATCTGTGTGTACTTTGCAAATCTTTATATCCCCATCCCGGATATGTTCTCGAATAGCGTGAAAACGTAGCTTGATATGCTTCACTTCTTGTGTGACCTTGGTTCTTGCGATTGGCTATGGCGCCCATGTTATCACAAAGAGATAGACATTGGGTCCAACAGACTTGGAACCACACCCAGCTGTAATGAACTCTTTCATCCATATCGCTTCTTGTGAAGCCTCGGAAGCAGCCATGTATTCGATTCAGTTGAAGATCTCGCCACAACGCTTTGCTTCGCTCCTCCAGCTAATCGCCGCACCATTCAAAATAAATACGTATCCAGATTGTGATTTAGAATCATCCGGATCGGTGTTCCAACTAGCATCGGTGTAACCATTAACAACGAGCTGTTCATCACCTCCATAAGAAAGAACCATATCCTTAGTTCTTCTCAAGTACTTAAGGATGTTTTGATCACGTCCAATGATCCACTCGGATCACTTTGATATCTGCTAGTTAGACTAACAAAGATATGCGATGTCGGGTCTAGTACATAGCATGGCATACATTAGAGATCCTATGGCTGAGGCATAGGAGTCTTACTCATCTTTTCTCTATCTTCGCCGATGTCGGACTTTGAGTTTTACTCAAGGTCGATTAGCAACATGGGCAAGAACCCTTTCTTGCTATCTTCCATTCCAAACCTCTTTAGAACTTTGTCCAAATATGTACTTTGTGACAATGATATTTGGCGTTCGATCTATCTCTATAAATCTTTATGCCTAATATGTAAGTGCTTCGCCAAGATCCTTCATTGAAAAAATATTATTCAAATAATATTTTACAATATTAAGAAGGTCTACAAAATTACAAATAAACAATATGTCATCCACAAACAATTAAGAATGCTACTGAGCTCCCACTCACTTTCTTGTAAATACAAGCTTCTCCATAAGTTTGTAAAAACCAAAACTTTTGATTACCTTATCAAAACGTTGATTCCAACTTCGGATGCTTGCTTCAATCCATAGATGGACCGTTGAAGCTTGCATACCTTGTTAGCATCTTTAGGATCGACAAAACCTTTGGGTTGCATCATATACAACTCTTCATCAATGTCTCCATTGAGGAATGCTGTTTTGACATCCATCTGCCATATCTCATAATCATAATATGCAGCGATTGCTAACATAATCCTCACAGACTTTAGCTTCGCTACCGGTGAGAAAGTCTCATCGTAGTCAACTCCTTGAATTTGTCGAAACCCTTTTGCGACAAGTCGAGCTTTATAGACAAGAACATTACCATCAGCATCTGCTTTCTTCTTGAAAATCCATTTGTTCTCGACGGCCTTCCGGCCATCCGGTAAGTCCACCAAAGTCCATACTTGGTTTTCGTACATGGATCCAATCTCGGATTTCATGGCTTCTTGCCATTTATTGGAATCTGGGCTCATCATCGCTTCCTCATATGTCTCGGGGTCATCAGTGTTGTCCACCAACATGACATTCATAACGGAATCATACCAACTGAGTGGTACGAGTTCTCGTTGACCTCGAGGCTCAGAGCAACTTCAACCGAAGTTTCATGATCACTATCATTAGCTTCTCTTATTGGTGCAGCACCACAGGAACTTCTTCCGGTGCGCTACTCGCAATTTCGAGAGAAGGTTCGACAACCTCGTCGAGTTCTACTTTCCTTCCAGTCACCTCTTTCGAGAGAAATTCCTTCTCTAGAAAGGATCCATTCTTAGCAACGAAGATTTTGCCTTCGGATCTATGATAGAAGGTATACCCAATAGTTTCCTTCGTATCCTATGAAGACGCATTTTCCGCTTTGGGTTCAAGCTTGTCCGGCTGTAACTTCTTTACATAGGCTTCAGATCCCCAAACTTTAAGGAGCGACAATTTAGGTTTCTTCCCAAACCATAATTCATATGGTGTCGCTTTCAACGGATTTAGACGGTGCCCTATTTAAAGTGAATGCGGTTGTTTCTAATGCATAACCCCAAAATGATAGTGGTAGATCTGTAAGTGACATCATAGAACGAACCATATCTAAGAGAGTTCGACACGCTCAGACACACCATTCTGTTGTGGTGTTCCCATGTGTCAATCGCGAAAGTATTACACATTTCCTTAAATTTTAGCCAAACTCGTTTCTTAGATATTCACCTCAACGATAAGAACTTAGAAATTTAATCTTCTTGTTACGTTGATTCTCTACCTCACTTTGAAACTCCTTAAACTTCTCGAAAGTTTCGGATTTATGTTTCATGAAATAGATATACCCATATCTACTCAAGTCATCCGTGAAGGTAAGAACATAACGATAACCATCACATGATGCTACACTCATTGGACCACACACATCGGTATGTATGATTTCCAATAAGTCCGTAGCTCGCTCCATCATACCGTAAAATGGAGTCTTAGTCATTTTACCCATCGACATGCCTCGCATCTTTCAAGTGATTCAAAATCAAGTGATTCAAGAAGTCCATCGGAATGGAGTTTCTTCATACGTTTCACTCCAATGTGACCAAGACGACGATTGCCACATATAGGTCGAGTTATCGCTGATTTCAATCGTTTAGCTTCAATGTTATTAATATGTGTATTTCTACTATCGAGATTCAACATGAATAGACCATCTATCAAAGGTGCATGTGCATAAAACACATTACTCATATAAATCGAACAACCATTATTCTCGGATTTAAACAAGTAACCTCGCAATAAACAAGATCCCGATATAATGTTCATGCTTAACGCAGCACCAAATAACAATTATTTAAGTATAAAACTAATCCCGATGGTAGATGAAGAGGTAGCGTGCGACGCGATCACATCAACCTTTGATCCGCTTCCTACGCGCATCGTCACCTCGTTCTTCACTAGCTTCCGCTTATTCGCAGCTCCTGCTTCGAGTTACAAATATGAGCAACAACCAAGATCAAATACCTGTGCACTACTACGAGTACTAGTGAGATACACATCAATAACATGTATATCGATATACCTTTCTTCTTGATGTTGCCGTTCTTCAAATCCGCCAAGTACCTTGGGCAATTCCGCTCAAAGGACCTTCTCCTTGCAAGAAAAGCACTCAGTTTGTGCTTAGGTCCAGCCTTGGTCTTCTTCACGGTATGGTAACTTTCTTACCTCCCTTCTTGAAGTGTCCTTTGCTTAGACTTGCCTTTCTTGAATTTGGTGGTCTTATTGACCATCAACACTTGGTGCTCTTTCTTGATCTCCACTTCGCAGATTTTAACATAGCAAACAGTTCCGCAACTCTTTGTTCATGTTACGCTGCATGTTGTAGTTCATCACAAAGTTCTTGTAACTTGGTGGTAGTGATTGGAGGATGCGGTAAACCCCAAAGTATTAGGAATCACTATACCCAAACTTTGAAGTTTATTTGCGTGCCTGACATCTTAAGCACATGCTCACCGACGGAGCTACCCTCTTCCATCTTGCGCTTAAAGAACTTTTCGAAGCTTCATAGCTTTCAATTGCCGCATGAGTCTCAAAGATTAATTTGAGATCCTCGACAATATCATATGGATCGACTCTTCAAATCTTTTCAAGTCTGATTCTAAACCATACAAGATAGCACATGAACTATGGAGTACGATTCTTCCGAGCGAGGTAAACATTCTTTACTTCATCGGTAGCATCAGCGCAGTGGGTCACCTAGCGTGCATCCAGACATAGGTCAAATTACCAGCTGTGAGGACAATCCTCAAATTGTGGAACCAATCCGAAGTTGCTTCCATTGTTTTTCAACTTTTCTTTCTCTAGGAACGCATTAAAATTGATGGTAGGGGCTGCCATTGATCTACAACATATTTGCAATAGTTTAGACTAAGTTTATGACAAATTGAGTTCAAATTAATTAATGAAATTAAACTAGGTGAACTCCCACTCAAAACAACATCCCTCACATTGTTTTAGTGATCACACGAACCAAATCCACTACATCAACACCGATCATCACGAGAGCTGATATAGTTTTAATGGCGAACAATCATCATGTTCATCATATCTACTATATGATTCATGCTTTGCCTTCGGCGATCCGTGTTCCCGAGGCCATGTCGTACATGCTAGGCTCGTCAAGATCAAACCTTAGCTTCCGCATAAGCAAATCTGGCTTGCTTACGTTGTATTCACCGCGGAATCAAAGACACCCGATCATCACGTGGCTTCAAGCGCAAGCTTTGGCAACGGTGCATACTAAGGGTGAACACTTTAGAACTTGAAATTTATGTGCATGAGGGATCATCTTATAATGCTACCGCTGCTACTAAGCAATACAAGATGCATAAAGGATTAACATCACATGCAATTCATAATATGTGATATGATATGGCCTTTCTTCTTTGTGCTTCCGATCTCCATCTTCAAGCACGAACATGATCTCCATCATCACCGCATAGCATCAAGGTCAATGACGCTTCTTCATGGTTGTCGCCCACCAGCTTCAACTATTACAACTATTTTGAATAGACACGAGGTCTTAATGTAAATTAAAGACAACCATATGGCTCGCGGTTGCCAACTTACAATAAGGAACATTGCATACATCAAATATAATCACAATCATGGCCATATCACATCACGACACCCCGCAAAACAAAGTTAGACGCTTCTACTTTCTTTTGCATATTTTACGTGGTTTGGGATTTCCATAGGTGTCGTTCTAACCTACGAACAAGAACCACAACATTGATACTAGCATTGTTGATTACCCATTGTAAATTGGATCTTTACTATGCTAGGAGAAACAGCACACCATAAAGCCACTTATGCAAAACGAGTTGCATGTCAAGCGTGGAGCAAGTCTCATGAACGATGTCATGTAAGGTTAGCCCGGCCGCTTCATCCCAACATACCGCAAGATGCAAAGTACAAAAAGCAATCTACAATAAAGCATCAACGCCCACAATGACCATTGTTCTACTGCGCAACAGATCTACATATAAACACGGCTCGATACCAATGTAGGGGTTCGTAGCATGGAAAACAAAAATTTCTATCGCACAAACAAACAAGCCAAGATCTATCTACTAGATTGTAGCAACGAGTCGATGGAATAACTCACCCTCGAAGATTCCAAAGTGTTTAACGAGAGCAGATTCGTGGGTGATGTAGTCGTATTCTTTCCGATCTCAAGATCGTAGACGATCCTTCGGCGCGCGTTCCGCTAGCGCTCAATCGGTCACACGTTCGGTACTCGACGAAGACCTTCCTCTCCCTTGTTCCAAAGAAAATGGAGGTTGTAGCACTCTCCGCGATTCAAAGACAACGGGCGTGGTACCTGAGGTAGAGGGAAATCCCGCAGGGCTTCGCCTTAAGCCGGTGCGAGTATGGTGGAGCTTATGAGAGAGGCTATTAGTGGTCTAGTAATTAGACACACCAATTAGAGGGCTCTAAACCAATTAGAAGGCTCTAAACCGAATAGCTCTAAACCGGGTCTAGATCTAGGGTTTAGTTTAGAGGATAGGAAACTTGTGTGTCTAGGAGGGAGGCCCTGCCTTGCCTTTATAGGTGGGAGGGCCGGCGGCCAAGGGGAGGAGTCCCTCCCCAAGTCGGCCTTGGGAGGCGCGCCGTCCAAGGGGACTCCTCCCCCAAGTCGGTCTCCACTTCCTCCTCTTTTCCCACTTCCCAAAACTTGCCGTTTGACTTTCAAAATAGCCGTTTGACTTTTCAATTTATGATTTAAATAAATCCTTTATTTGGGACAGCAAGAATACTTAGTACATGATGCAATCATTCCAATATGTAATGACACACTCATGTACCCTTCCCTCCGGAGTGCGGACATTCCGGACCTTCTAGAATGTTCCGATGAAAACACCTAATCATTCCGCTACTCAAACAGGACTTTCCTTATATGAATCTTATTCTCGGACCATTCCGGATCACCTCGTGATATCTCGGATCCCATCCGAGACTCAACAACATTCGGTCTCTTTCTCATAATACCATAACTACTCAAACAACGTCAATCCTTAAGTGTGTCTCCTACGGTTCGTGAATTATGCGACATGATCGAGACACTTCTCGAACAATAACCAATAGAGGAATCTGGAAATTCATATGGCTACATATTTCTACGATTACTTTGCGATCGAATGAACCACTTACATACGATACCAATTTCCCTTTGTCTCACGATATGTTACTTATCCGAGGTTATGATCGCTTGATCTCTGCATACCTAGTTCATCCTCACATCGATAAGTACTTTTCTCGTTCCGTGATATGTGATCCCTTGTGACCAAGTCACATGCTTGCAAGCTAATTGGATGACATTTCACCGAGAGGGCCCAGAGAATATCTATCCGTCATGTGGATGGACAAATCCCACTCTTGATCCATGTGTTTCAACCAATACTTTCCGAACACTCAATGCCACCTTTATAGCCACCCTGTTACGGTGTGGTGTTTGATGACATCAAAGCATCCATCCAGTAAAGGCAATATGCATGATCTCATGGTCGAAGGAATTAGGTTACTATGTATCAGAAAGCATATAGCAATTGAACTATTGAAATGACTTGATCTTTATGCTACGCTTGTCTATAGGAGTATGTCCACCATATCATTCTCCTAACGATATGATCTTGTTGTTGATAACATCTCAATGTTCATGATAGGGAAACCACAATCATCAATCAACCAACAAGCTAGTGAAGTATAGAGGCTATACTAGGGACTTCAAATTAGGTTTACAAATCACACAAGTATTAATGGTTTCCTTGTTAATACTATTATAGCATGAATGTAAACATTTATCATAAACACAAAGATATATAATAATAACTACATTTATTATTACCTCTAGGGCATATCTCCAACAAAAGCCACTACTAGAAAACCGCTTGTTGTTTTGTGCATCGTCATGACTGTATGCTCATGTCATCATGCCACATTGCATTTGAGCATCTTCATGTCTGCATGCATATATTTTTCCTAAATCTATTTTGCAAAATCCCTATCTTCGTTTTCTAAATACACCGTCTTAATTTCAAATTATAATACCGAGCTCATCCGGATATCTTGTTTTGTCTAAAAACTACTTACAAAAGAATATTTAAAAACTATCGATTTAACAAAACTATTTTATTGGGGAGGCAGACAACCGGCCTGGCCTAGTGGCCCAACCGGAGTCCACCTACAATCCCATCAAAGCTAACCCTAACCCTAGTCCAGTCCCCGCCGCCAGCCCTACCTAGACCCGCGTCCTCTCCCCCACCACCATTTAACTTGCCTCGCTGCGTAAAACTTTTCCTCCCATACGTGAGGCCTCTCTGACCTCGCCGCCGCCTCCACCTCCGTCTCCCATAGATCGGTTTCCCCTCCTCCGGCCGACCTAGCTGGTAGGAGGAGTGGGGAACTCGATCTATGGGTGGAGTTTTCAATAAAAGTAGTGTTTTCTGAAGATTTGATTAGGTTTTGGTAGTCATCTTTCTGTTGCATCTATGTCAATGGAGATGACATCGTTCATAATAAGAGATCTTCGGCTCTTCCGGAAATTAAAATTATGGAAGAACCATCGTTGGTATTTACAGGTCTGTTCATGTTTCTTCGGCTATCTTCAGGAAAGTATAAGATCGTGTCATAAAAGAAGAAGAATTTAAAGGTCTTGAAGATTTGCTTATTTTTTTAGACTTTATTTTATAAACGCTGAAGTTGGCTTATATTATCATGTACTATTTATCGGTATAAATATATATGGTATTGATTGTAAAACACCCGCGCGCAAGACCCCGCCAGCGCCCCGCTTCCACCGGACCCACTTCTTCGCGCCACCGCACTTGCCGTTTCCCGCGGGACCCACTTCCGCTAACTACTCCGCGTCCACCCCGCGCGCGTTACTCGCCACCTACCCCTGGATCCCTGATCGCGTCGCCCGCGTACCCCGCTCCACCCTGGCCCACCCTGACTCGGTCTCGCCTGTTCTTCGCTTCCTCGCGTCCCCACGCCGCGACTCGCTTCCTCGCACCTGCCGCTCCCCCGCGTCGAAGCTCACCTACCCCGCTCCCGCTACCGGCCCCACCACGCGTGGCCGCAGCCGCTCCTCACCAACCCCATGGCTTCTCCGCACATCGTCGCGAGCCCCGCCCTATATACCTTCCTTGCAACGGCCGCTGTCGCGTGGGCCCCTCGTCGCCTCGCGCCATAGGAGCCCTAGCACCGCGTCCTCGCCCCCCGCCATCCCTGGCCTTGTCTCTCCGCCGCAGGAGCTCGCTCTACCCGCCTTGGCGCCTGCCTAGCAAGCACGCGCTGCCGCCTGCAAGCTTCGTCCTCCACCGGCGCCCTGCTTCCTTCCTAGCGTTGCCACGGGCGCCCTCCTCCTGGCCGGCTGCTGCTCTATAGCAGCGCACTCACCGAGCTCGCGCGGTCACCTCCCGCTGTTCCTCGGCCCGCAGGATTCCCCTCTCGTCAGTACCAGCGCTGACCTGTGCCTTCTCCACCTCGCCTCTGACCTTAGCTACGCCATGCCTCTGTTCGACGCCGCCTTCGTCCTGGTGAGCTTCCCCGTGGCCCCTTCTTGCTGCACGACGAGAGCCGCTCCCCTCTGTCCAAGGAAGCACGCCGGCTGTCCCTGCTTGCCTCCACCCGCATAGAGCACTAGCTCAACCTTCAGCGCGTGGACGACGCCCACCCCGAGCAGCTCGTCCTGCAGGTCTCGTCAATGTTGCTTGCTGCAGGTCTTCACCCTAGTCATTTTCTCTCGATGCAGTATGACCGGATGGTGCACGCCATGTTCTCCTTCGCGAACCCGAAGCCCCGATTCGAAGACCAATCTCATCGAGCCTGAACCCCGTCGAACCCTCAGAATCCCAAGATCTTCGATTCGAAAAGTGCGTCCCTTACCTATCCCATCTCTGTTTTTGTAAATGACATATATACTTGTTTCATATATTTGTTCATGTCGCATACATATTGTGTGGTTTGAGGGCATTATGCAGATTCACCTCATAATTAAATATAGAAACCATATGCAAGCTTTTCTAGTCTTATAGTGACTCTATTTAAATTTGTGTAGCGAATCGATTTTATGTTTTGCCTTGTTAATACAACATTTAAATTGCGGGATATCTAAATAACATAAAGCTCTAATTAATTATCAGGACCTTGGTTTCGTTTAATATTGCCTAATTGCATCACATCTTTGCCATGTCATAGCGCATACATACATCATGCTTGATCTTCTGTCGTAGTATTAAATAGTGTATCCGATGTTTCTTTAGTGCTTTGTTTTTTCACGGATTAGGCCGATGAGTTGATACGAGTGTCGACCCGATCTTAGGATGAACCTTCGGCAGTGTTTCTCAGGTGAGCATTCTCTCTCTTTCTACCTATTTTGCATTATAGTTTTTACTTCCTCCTGTTTATCTATTACTATTCGTGTTGCGATGCTTTAGTTTTCCATACCATTGATATCCCGTGCAGCCTATATTGCCTTGGACACATCCTATTGCCTGTTGTTTGGTAGACTGTTGGCCTTGTGAATCGTAGTTGCTTGCTCAGGTGCTGTTTCATGTCATCGATGTTTCACTGTTGTTAGGAGGTTGACACATGCTTAATGGTGAAGATGATCATGGTTTTCATTATGCCTATCAATTAAAAATGCTGGAAATAGATCTAATGCAGAGCCACCGGTGGGTAATAGATGTTATTTGGTTTTTACCTGCCCACTTGTGTCCACCTAGGACCCGAGTTCTTGACACCTGTTCTGAGACTGAGCGCGCTAACCAAATGTGGGGTGTCTAGGCACCCCTATCGGCTTATTACCTGATTTTAAAGTACTATACCGGGGGCCACAAAACTAGTTCAGACTTTATACGATACCTATTGTACCTATGCCATGTATGCCATGTTTATTACATGTTACTCGATGAGCGTTTATTACCATTGTATAGGCTTGCGGCACTCTGTCACGGGAATATATTGTCTATGGCCTTTGCTCGCGTGACAAGTGCACGCAACCTCAGGGTCCGTATGAAGAGGATTAGCTATACCTCGTACGGGTAGCTCTTTCGGGTGGCCCCCATGTACTTGCTTTGGGTTTGGGAAAGCGTCGTGTCGGAGCCCCGCCGACATACCGATGGAAGTATGTTAACTGATCTAGCAAAAAGGATGGAAGTGCGTGTGGAAACTTTGGTGCACCCCTGCAGGATGAAATCTTTTCGAAAATTCGTGTCCACGGTTATGAACGACTTGGAGCACAGTTTCTCGATCATAGACAACTATAACTAAAGAATTACTTTTATAATTTGACTTGGATATGATATGACTAGTAAGTTGGACAACCACCATGGAATGAATGAATAAAACTGCCAACTGTGTGAGTTTCCTTGAAATGACTTCCTCGTTTTGGTCTCGAGGGGGAAATACCAGGATGGGTATGTTTGGTGTTACTATCAGGTTGGTTCCGAATAGGTCTTTCTTATCCCTCTCCGATAGCCGACAGTTGTATCAAGTCTCTATAGGTTGTTTAGTGCATGCTTTGTTGCCGCTTCAGTCCACCATACCTATGTAGGCGAGAGTCACCGAATTTTAGACTCGCCATGTACTGGCCTCAGTACTGATCGCTCCCTTTTTCCTTTGCCCTTTGTCGGCACCCCTTTTGTTTAACAGGTATAAGTTTGACGTCGTTAGCAGGGTTACCCTTTCGGCTTGGCATGAGCAGGGTTATGGATGCCATTGGTTATTTTCAGGGCTCTTAGCCCAATTTGCTTCTTATCC
Organism: Avena insularis; assembly: GCA_023614405.1. NCBI lineage: Eukaryota > Viridiplantae > Streptophyta > Magnoliopsida > Poales > Poaceae > Avena > Avena insularis. The sequence continues at coordinate 241,161,679 of CM042696.1, forward strand.
GTACTCAGATGTTGTATCATTTTCAAGGTGATTTGGATCTTTATACTGTATATCTGTATTCTTGACTCATGGAGTCGTTGTTGTATATATATGCTCTGTGAGTTTCATCATGGACTATTGTGTAATGATATTACTTAGTTTTCCACCCACACGCAAGTGCATGGTGGGCATCTTTGAATCGTTTCTATGCGGGTTTGGCGGGAATCGCTAAAACTTGCATAGGGCCGATTCAAGAGTGTTACAAAGTGGTATCAGAGCCCAGCAGTTGCGATACCCCACTAGTCTAGCCTGTAGGATAACCTAGCTAACAAACGTTGTAGAGTGTCAAAACTATTTTGAAAATCGGTTGGATAGACCTCATTAGGTCTGCTTTTATACCTTATCTCTGTGCTATTCTCCTCTTACCTTTGCGTGTTTTAAAACTGCTCTCTTATATTTTCTTCGAGTCCAGGAATTCTCGTGGTTGGGTTTCCGTCGTACCTTCAGGGATTCGCTTCTTCCCTTTTATAACGGTGGAGACACAATCATCAATCTGCATCTCATTTGTTGTATCCTTCATCCAATCTTTTGTCCTTGAATTCTTTATCTGTATTTGACCTTGACGAATATCCGTATCTTTGAAAAACATATGAGAAGGATGAGCAGTGGTGAAGTTAGAGTATACCTTGAGCATGTGTTGTTCATGCCAATGGAACCATCGTGGAACCTAATCATTGTGTATTTTCATACGATTTCTTTTTTATATTCCGGTTGTTTCCAAAGCGACGACATCATCTACATCATAAGATCCTACATCAATCCTTTGTTTTCGAACATCGGTTGTAAAGATCTTCAGTCCGAATTCCGAGTGGTTGTATAATTCTCCTATTCATGTACAAAGTAATGCTTTGGGTGCGGGATGGAGTAGCTATCATACCACTATTCTTATCATTTGCTCTTGTACATTGAATTGGTGGATCAAGCAATTTTACTCTTTTCCTGGAAGTTAGACGTGGCCTTATTTGTCGAGACCTCTACTTTTGTCCTTTGTTTCTCAGGAGTGTTCTCTTGACGAACGCGAACAACGACCTCTTATTGGTGGTGTCACTGAATTCAAGATGGAGCAAGAATCCTTGTTAGTGGTGTCGTGAGGATCTACATGAAGTGAGAAGATTCAGATCGTCAGCCTTCTCCCCCGTACCATGAGGCGGATCTCGAGGGCGAGATCCCTTGTTAGTGGTGTCGAATTGTAGCACCCCGGGTAAAACTACTACTAGAAAATCGCTCGTTGTTTTATGCATCATGATGACTTTATGCTCATGTCATCATGCCATATTGCATTTGAGCATCTTCATGTCTGCATGCATATATTTTCCCTAAAACTATTTTGCAAAATGTCAATCTTCGTTTTCTAAATACCTCGTCTTAATTTCAAATTATAATATTGGGCTCGTCTGGATATCTTGTTTTGTCTAAAAACTACTTATAAAAGAATATTTAAAAACTATCAATTTAACAAAACTATTTTACTGGGGAGGCACACAACCGGCCTAGCCTACTGGCCAAACCGGAGTCCACCTACAACCCCATCAAAGCTAACCCTAAGACTACCCTAGTCCCCGTGCTAGCCCTACCTAGACCGCACCCACGCGCAAGACCCCGCCAGCGCCCCGCTTCCACCAGACCCACTTCTTCATGCCACCGCACATGCCGTTCCCCGCGGGACCCACTTTCGCAAACTACTCTGTGTCCACCCCGCATGCGTTACTCGTGACCTACCCCTGGATCCCTGATCGTGTCGCCCGCGTACCATGCTCCACCCTGACTCGGTCTTGCCCCGCTCCTTCTCGCTTCCTCACGTCCCTACCTTGTGACTCGCTTCCTCGCACCGCCGCTCCCCCGCATCAAAGCTCACCTGCACCGCTCCTGCTACCGGCCCCACCAAGCATGGTCGTAGGTGCTTCTCACCAACCCCATGGCCTCTCCGTGCATCACTGTGAGCCTCACCTCGTACCTTCCTCGCAATGGCTGCCATCGCGTTGGCCCCTCGTCGCCTCGCGTCGCCGGAGCCCCAACACCGTGTCTCTGCCTCCCACCATCCCTAGCCTCGTCTCTCTGCCGCAGGAGCTCGCTCTTCCCACCTTGGCGCCTCCCTAGCGAGAACGCACCGCTGCCTGCAAGCTTCATCCTCCACCGGCGCATTGCTTCCTGCACTAGCGCTGTCACGGGCGCCCTCCTCCCGCCCAGATGCTGCTATCCAGCGGTGCACTCGCCGAGCTCGCGTGGTCACCTCCCGCTGTTCCCTGGCCCATAGGCTTCCCCTCTCGCCAGTACCAGCACCGACTTGCGCCTCCTTCACCTTGCCTCTAACCATAGCCACGCCATGCCTCTGTTCGATGCTGCCTCCGTCCTAGTGAGCTTCCCTGTGGCCCCCCTTCTTGCTGCACAACGAGAGCCGCTCCCCTCTGTCCAAGGAAGCACGCTGGCTGTCCCTGCTTGCTTCCACCCGCATAGAGCACTAGCTCAACCTTCAGCGTCTGGACGATGCCCACCCCGAGAAGCTCGTCCTACAGGTCTCGTCAATTTTGCTTGCTGCAGGTCCTCACCCTAGTCATTTTCTCTCGATGTAGTATGACCGGATGGTGCTCGACCATATGACTTCCTAGGAGATGCCTCTTCGCAGTGCACCTACGTGCCTCCAGCTAACTCTCGATGTACAAGTATAACGAGATGGATAAGCACCTACCAAGACGCCACGACCCGTCAAGATCTCCGGGGCCCTTCGAGAGACCAAGGCCGACACGAGATGAGAACCCGAAGATCCACACAAGACCATCAGTGCCGAACTCCGAGAACTCCAACTCGGAACATTAAGTTCTCTATCACGGCATGCCATGTTCTCCTTCATGGACCCGAAGCCATGATCCGAAGACCAATCCCGCTGAGCCTGAACCCTGTCAAACCCACGGAACCCCAAGAGAACCCATGGGGGCATTATGCCGATTCACCTCATAATTAAATATGTAGACCATATGCGGGCTTTTATAGTCTTATAGTGGATCCATTTAAATTTGTGTAGCGAATCGATTCCATGTTTTGCCTTGTTAATACATGCTGGCCCAAAATATATCGAGCTCGTTGGGGAACCTCAAGAGGAAGGTATGATGAGCACAACAGTAAGTTTTCCCTTAGTACGAAACTAAGGTTATCAATCCAGTAGTAGCAAGGAAACACCCCAAAGGTGTTGCTAGCTGAGCCTTGGCAGGGCGCACTACCGGTGCTAGTAGCAACATGGAGACCTGCACAACACAACCACAAAACTCTGTCCCCAACTTGCGATGAGGTTGTCAATCTCATCGGTTTGCTGAAAACAAAGGATTAAACATATCGAATGGAAGGAAGTAATAGTTTACAAAAATTAAACACAAAGCAGTAAACAGTTTGTAGATTTAATGTAAAAGAAAGGACTGGGGTCCATAGTTCACTAGAGGTGGCTCTCCTTAAGATAGATAACATGCTGGGTGAACAAATTACAGCGGGGCAATTGACAAACATCGAGAAAGCATACAAGCATATACTAATCATCTTGAATCCTTTGAGACTTGATTGGGCATTACAACATTATACATAGACCGTCATCCAACTGCATCTATGACTAATAATCCACCTTCAGGTTATCATCCGAACCCCCTGACACGTCTATTTTGCATCACTATTCTATGTCTTAATTCACTATTATTCATTGATATATTTCATATTGAGAGGTGATACTTATGTTATTTCATCTATTTTTGCATGGTTGATGACTTTTGGAGCATGGACCGCTACAGTTAGGATTCTGATGGAAAAGGTGCTGTTTGGAGGCAAAATTCGCGAAGATCAGAAAATCCGAGAAAATATACGGAAAATCCTATTTTTCCAGAAGACTCAGGATGACAGAAGATGGAGAGGAGGTGGGCCACAGGGGGTGTAACAGCCTCAGACCCTACACTCTAAGTTCAAGCCTGGATGACCCAAAGGTGGTTAAGGGTTTTACAGCGGAGCCCCAGGGCCACCCACGTGTAGGCCCGTCGGCCGCCCTAACCACTTCCAAGAACATCAGGACAAAAGCGAGCGGTGTAGGCAACAGGCAAAGAGATCAAATACATACACAAGTGAGTATGTATGCAAGCTACCTTACAACAGTTCTCAGAGCCATACCATCTAAAAGAAATGGAAATATTGCAACGCCATACGGCAAGATCCAAACATCCTAGATAGAGATAATAGTGTAGGATAGCTCCTCATACATCAATCGACAGAGTATTAAGAGGAAGCGGGAAACAAGATCCGAGTACGGATAAGAAGCAAATCGGCATAAGATGCCACATAACTAAGCACATCCCGCCCACAGATCTCACGGATCCCCATCCCCGGAATATCTACACCGAGTGATTGTTGCCAACATCATCTGTTTCCTCCACCCAGTATCCATCTTGCGAGTATACCTGTTCATCTGAATCAAACAATTTATCATGTGAGACCCTAGGGGTACTCAGCAAGTCTTTATGCCTCTAAAGGGGACATAACCTGGGGTGCGCAATTGCAGCAAAAGATAACAACTAACAAGTCTGTAGATACTCGCTAACCATCCGCCTAACCAATGATAGGCGGATGTCCGTTAATTAGAAACAACAGTTATAACAGTATAAAGTAACAGATCCATCCTCCTTCTCGCTTACCAACGAGAAAGCGGATGAACAACCCATCCGTTGGTAGTTCAATTACTCATTCCATGAATATTGCACTGTTTACTAGTCAGATATTTAGTCAAATTAAAGACGGTACTTTAGTTATGCTTGTCTATGACCGAAAAACTGTGCTCCAAGTCGTCCATAACCGCGGACACGGCTTTCAGAAAGATTTACCCTGTAGGGGTGCATAAATAGCAACACACACTCGATCAACCTCAGAAAAACCAACTCAAAACCCAACGAGGCATTCACGACAAAGCGATCACAAGATTCATAAAATATTTCAGGGGGCCACCCCATTAAGCTACCCGCAACGAAGTTGGCCGACTCCGAGACGGACCCAAGGTTTGCATCAATGGCTGTAAATGACCGGGAATCCGAAAATGTGACTGGGCTTGTCGATACCGCGAAAACACTCCGCATCCAAAACAGTACAGGTGCTCCACGCACAATCTTAATAAAACAGTAGCATGGCATAAGTACAGGATAGTAAATAAAACCCCAAACTAGTTTGTGGCCCCAAGAAATAGAAATGAATCAAGCTCTGGCTCAGGGGGGGGTCCATAAGGCCTCCCGGATGTGGATAGTGCGAATAGTCAAGGAATAGGAATCAAGTACTCGGGGTCCTACGGGACACAAGTGGGCATAAAAACCAAATGACAGATATTGCCCACCGTTGCCTCTTTCATTAGTTATCCCATTACTATTTAGGTTAAGTTGTTTAGGTACCTCGTTATCCATCAGACACTCACATACCCTACACATGCTGTTCTACGACTCGCATGGCTCAAACAACTCCTGTAGTAATGGCTCATGGGATGGAGGAACAAGCTCGGTGGGGTTTAAAAGTAAAGGCTATGCAGTACTTGGGATTCAATTTAATGCATTCGCGACTCCATGATGCAAGAATAAGATAGAAGCAATAGGTACTATATGTATGCAAGCATGTGGTAGTGCTTGCCTGACAGCTTAGTTGAAGCGAGAGATGGATCTGGGTAGTACTCCTGGGTTTCCTGATAATTCCCCTGCTCAGCTTCTATTCGAAAGAAGAACCAAACAAACAAGGGCCAACATAAATAAAGTGCACAAGCATATGAAAAAATGCGACAAGAAAACAAGCATGCTATGATGAATGATGCACAAATAACATGGCATAACATAGCATGGCATGGTGAGGTGTGGGGGTACAAGAATAAAGCATTTTATTAAGTTTTTAGTCATGTTTTGCTCCCATGTAACTTGCTGTCCACTTAATATTTATATGATGCATGCTGCAATTCATATCAAGGAATGCATAAACAGAACGGGCTCGTCGCGCTAATCGATTTAGATATATTATTTGTCAAATTTGGAGTTACAGAATTAAAGTTATTAATTAATTGAGAAAAAAGCATTTTTATGGAAATTAAACAATTCCGAAAATTTAAATTAGATAAACATTATTTTGAATAGCAGATTTGAATTCCTCACATTTTTCTGATTCCAAAACATATATTATTTGTATTATTCGGAATTACCAAAATAAAGATGTTAATTTCTAAATTTTAAAAACATATTTGCATTCTCTGGATTATTTTTATTATTTAGAAAAGATCACAGAAACTTTTTGGTACTCAGAAGAATCTAGCCCGTGACGCTGACGGTTGGGCAGCTGAGTCGGCGCCGGTGACACAGACAGTGGGGAAGTTCTCGCCCAGGTGTGCTAGCCATGAGGTAGACAGTGGGGCGCTTAGCGGGGCCACGCGTGGGCCGGCGAGAGGAACGGCGACACGTGGCCGAGACGGGGACTGCGGGTTGAGGAACCAAAAAGCCTGGGTATCTTTTTATAAAATGCCACAGCACATGACAAGCGGGTCCGGGTGGAGTGCGGTTTAAGCAGCAAAAAGATGCAGGGGGTAAACGAAAAAGTGCCGCGTGATCACCGGTGTACTGTTGTTCTTCCTGTCCGTTTCTGACGAAACTGACGACGCAAACACCGGCGTGGCGGGGACTCGATCTCGACGGCCTTGCGGTATTTGCTACCGCTGGACCGGCTCGGGTTGGTGATGGTAGCAGCGGTAGCGGCCGGTGAGGTTATCTTGGCGCAACGAAGGAAGGCGAAGCGCGGCCTTGGTGCATAGAGAGCGCTTCGATGGAAGGATCCACGTCGTGAAGAGATAGCAGGGGTGTCTGGAGGCAGCGATGGCTCACCATGGTGTGCTGGTGGTGACGGATCGGGCCGGAGCACAGGGGATCGGCGGGGACGCTGGCGCTCGCTGGTTAGGGTTTTGCGTTGGTCACGTCAGCGTGCAGCATGTATAGGGCCTCCTCCTCTCGTTGTCGTGTACTGGGTTGATGCAGGAGCTCGCCTGGGTCTTCCCCAACGCCAAACGCCTCGCTCGCCTTCTTGTGATGGTGGTGGGAAGAAGGAGCCGACGTGAGGTTGTCGGGGATGGGAGAGAGAGGGGTAGCGGCAGGTGGGGATCTTGGTGGTGAAGGCGGCGATGGGCAGAGCCCTGGGGAAGATCTGAGGCTGCAAGGCAGAGGAGGGATTAGATAAGGGCAAGGGGAAGGTGCACATGGGGCTCGGGTGGGAAAGGTGGTGTGCACCTCTCCTTCCTCCCTCTCACACGGGTCGGTGGACCAGGGGATGATCGAGGCTGGCTGGGTCGTGGCTCAGGGGTGGTACGGTGCAGGGCTCGGTGGGGTATCCTTGGCAGCGAGGGAGAGAGAAAAAGGGAGAGGGGGATGGCTCGGCTAGGGTTTAGATTAGGGATGTGGCTCGGCCTAGAGTTAGCTAGGTTGGGGTGGTGGCCGAACTAGACCACAAGGCTGGTGGTGGCCTTGGTTTGGGAAGAGGGGAAATGGTGAGTGTAGCTAGGGTTTGGTGTTGTGTAGGTTTAGGGTTAGATAGGGAGGTTGGGGTTAGGGTTAGATAATGGCACCAAATAGAATAAAGAGAGGAAAAGGAACTAGGTTAGATCATGGGGAAAAACCATGCCCCACTCAAAACCGAAGAAAAACCAAAGAAAAAGAAAAGAGGATGATCTTGCATGGCCCATGCATGTATAATAAATACAATATTTACTATGGTAAAAACAATTGTAAAAGACCATGGGCATTTAGTAACACATGCAATTCCAAAAATATGGAATTAAGGCCAAGCCAAAAGAAAAGAGTTGTGTCCCAAGTAGAATAGATGAAATATGCTCATATTTGAATATAATTTGGGCATGCTAGTGTGTATGTCCCACTAGGTGCATAATAGCCTCAAATTATTCCACCATGAGCATACATTCAAAACAATCCATTTGGAAGCTTGACAAGGGGTTCCACTCACATAGCATGCAAAGGTGGCCATGTGGCTCACCACATATCAATAATGTAAAAACAACATGATGCATATATGGGAGCATGTGGAATTATAAGTGGATCCATCCCAACCCACATGAGCTAGAGGTAAAACCAAATAAATTGCAAGGCTCACATATAGTGGGATGGTGGAATAATGGGGTGGTGACAAAGAAAGGTGGTAGAGTTAACAAAAGATATGCCCCCAACTCAACTTAGGCATCAAGCATTATCAAGAACCAAATACAATATAGCAAGAGGCAAATACAATTAATAGTGCATATGAGATAAGAACCAAATGATAGAAGGGTTTTATATGATGCTCAAATGCAAGGTGGCATGATGACATGAGCATGATATAATTATGATGCAACAATTATATGTAGGAAGTAGCGTTTTATTATTAGACCATGTAGCATTACAGATGTTAGACAGATGGGATACTACAGGGGGCCCACACCACCCCATGGCGCGGGCAGGCCTAGGCCGCGCCTAGGAGTGGTGTGGCCGCCCTGGCCCACTACAGCCTCTCTCCTCTGGCGTATATCATCCCCACGAAACCCTAAGACTAGGAGAGCGACCACAGAAAGATTCCGCCGCCTCTGCGGGGCGGAAAACACCGAGAGAGAAAGATCTCTTCGGCAGACAGATTTCTGCCGGGGGAATTCCTTCCCGGAGAGGGGAGATCGTCGCCATCAACACCACCATCAAGCTGGACTTCATCGGGATCATCAGTTTATAGTCTGTCAAGCATATAACTCAAATTGGACCTCACTTTCACCTTAATCACCTAAAGATGCCTATGATAGGGGCAATGAGAGCTGAAAGCTAGTAAGTATCATAATTTTTGGGAGCTCTTTATGAGACTTGCAATCCCTGCTTCCCTCTTTGAAGGGCCCTTTCTTTTACTTTGTAGTTGAGTCAGTAAACCTACTCCCTTCTATCTCAGCAAGTATTTTGAGTTGTTGTGTTTCATTCATTCATATGATGATTTATGCAATCATGTCTTATGTTCTTGTTTTGCACATTGCTCTTATCTTGATGTTTACTACTTTGAAAGCTATCATTGAAAAACCAGCTATTTGTGAACTCCAGCAAATTATCAACTATTCTTCGACCAAGATCTAAGTTTGCCATTACCAATTATGATTCACTTTATGTATCTTTATTTGTGTTTCCTTTACTCATTGCAAGTTGAGTTATATAATAGTGAGTTGTCTTCTATTATGATCTATGCTTTTGATGAATGTGATGCTTCTTGTCCGTATTCTTTTATCGACTCTTCACTCCATAAACCTGAGGTCATGTTTATTGAGCTCAGTTTAAACTTGGGGACAAGCGAAGTCTAAGCAGGGGAGTTGATACGTCCATTTTGCATCACTATTCTATGTCTTAATTCACTATTATTCATTGATATATTTCGTATTGAGAGGTGATACTTATGTTATTTCATCTATTTTTGCATGGTTGATGACTTTTGGAGCATGGACCGCTGCAGTCAGGATTCTGATGGAAAAGGTGCTGTTTGGAGGCAAAATTCGTGAAGATCAAAAAATCCAGGAAAATATACGGAAAATCCTATTTTTCTAGAAGACTCAGGATGCCAGAAGATGGAGTGGAGGTGTGCCACAGGGGGCCCACACCACCCCATGGCGCGGGCAGGCCTAGGCCGCGCCTGGGAGTGGTGTGGCCGCCCTGGCCCACTCCAGCCTCTCTCCTCTGGCGTATATCATCCCCACGAAACCCTAAGACTAGGAGAGCGACCATAGAAAGATTCCGCCGCCTCTGCGGGGCGGAAAACACCGAGAGAGAAAGATCTCTCTGGCAGACAAATTTCTGCCAGGGGAATTCCTTCCCGGAGAGGGGAGATCATGGCCATCAACACCACCATCAAGCTGGACTTCATCGGGATCATCATCATCATCATCACCACCATCATCACCATTAGCACCCTCATCACCATCTCCATATTGCTGTAACAATTGCATTGAATCTTGCATAGTTCATAGGGGAAACTTTCCCGGTGTTGATTACTCTTTGTAGTTGATGCTATTGAGTGAACCATTGAATTATTGTTTAAGTTCAGATTGTTATACATCATTATTCCGTCTCTGATCATGATCCATATGATGTCTTGTGAGTAGTTCGTTTTGTTCTTGAGGACATGGGAGAAGTCTTGTTGTTAGTAGTGGAGTTGCATTGAGAAAGATTCAATAGATTGTTATTTAAGTTGTGGTGTACTTCTTCTAGTGGTGTCATGTGAACATCGACTACATGACACATCACCTATAAGGGCCTAGGGGAATGCATTGTGTATTTGGCTACTAATCGTAGGGGTTGCTGGAGTGACAGAAACCTGAACCCCCATTAGGAAACCATTGCACAAGGGACGTAAGGGTCTTAGAGTTTAAAGCTGTGGTTAGGTTTCTACCTTAATTACTTTCTTGTACTTACGGATGTTTGCAAGGGGTATAATCACAAGTATGTATTAGTCTTGGATGGGGCGGTACATTAGCACAGGTTCACCCACACAACACTTAGCAAGCTAGAGAAGATTAATCGACTATATGAAGCGAAAGCACTTGACGGTCTTCCCATGTGTCCTCGAGAACGTTTGGTCATCTATAGAAATACAACCGGCTTGTCCTTTGCTGCATAAAGGATTGGGCCACTTGCTGCATTTATTCTTACTATCTTTCATTTACTTGTACTTTGTTTACTTGCTTTATCGAAAACCCCTAAAAATCCGTTTGCTAAGTATTTGCAGAGAATTCCTGATCCATACCACTAGCGAGCACCTTCTGCTCCTCGTTGGGATCGACACTCTTACTTATCGAAAATACTGCGATACACCCCCTATACTTGTGCGTCATCACCCCCTCCAGTATTAAGTTGCAAGCAACAGATTATTGCATTACGAATTGCGTGTAAAGTAAATAATACAATTGTTCTATGAACAAAGGATTGTTGTTTTCTCCCTAGTAGCAACAACACATCTAGTACCTTAGAGATTTCTGTCACTTCCCCAGATTACCAGAGGCATGAACCCACTATCGAGCATAAATACTAACTCTTGGAGTTGCTAGCATCTACTTGGCCAAGATAGCTACTAACAACGGAAAGCATGCAAGATCACAAATAACAAAGACATGATAGAATCAATAATCAATCTGAAATAGCATCTCAATATCCATCGGATCCCTGCAAACACAACATGCAGAATTACAAATAGATGATCTTGATCATGAACGGAGCTCACAAGATCTAGACATGAAAGCACAAAGGAGGAGAACCAACCATCTAGCTACTACATGCACCGGTAGTCCAGAGATGAACTACTCATGCATCACACCAGAGGCTTGCATGATGATGAAGAAGGCCTCCAGGGTGAATTCCCCTCTTTGGCAGGGTGCCGGGAAGAGCTTCAGATCCTTCCCGATCTAGGGATGGAGATCACGGCGGGTACAGACTCTTTCATGGATTTTTGATCGGGTACTTAGGGTTTCCGTATCAGAGGCAATATATAGGCGGAAGAAGAGGCCGAGGGGGTGCCGAGGGTGGCAGACCACCCCCTAGCGTGGGCCAGGCCTAGCCGCGCGGCCAGGTGGTGTGGCCATGCCCCAAGCCCTCTCCGTCTCGTATTCTGGCTCCAAGTGTCCCCCGGTAAAATAGTGACTTTGGCTTTTGTCCCATCCAATTCCGAGAATATTCATTTTCTGACTTCCTGAAACCAAAAACAGTAGAAAATAGGTAGCTGGCACTGTGGCTCTTGTTAATAGTTTAGTCCAAGAAATCATATGAAAAGTACTCCAAAGTGTGGACAAAACACAAGAAAGTAGATAAAATCAAGCATTAAACATAAAAAATTATAGATACATTTTCAATGTATCAACATCCCCAAGCTTAACTCCTACTCGTCCCCGAGTAGGTAAGTGATAAAAAGAAAGAATAATTTTTGAGGTGACATGCACCATCATAAACTTGATCAAAGTATTTGTAAAATATTCGAAGCTGGGATCATAGTACTTCAATCATAACATGAAAGACAAAGTTCTAGCAGTAAGACAAAGAAACTATGATGCAGCATGAAAAGGCACAAACAAAAGATTCATGAATAACAATGCTTTGCAAGACGTTTGTTTGTTTCACATAAAGAAAACATAGCATACTAGTATTCAGCTTGTGCCTCATAGAGTAGCAAGTATAAATGCATAGGACACCTTCAAAGTTCATAAGAGTGACTATATACAAATAGTTTAAAACAAGCAATATCAAGGTATGCATCAATCAACTAGTCTTGGGACAATGCACATAGAACTAAGAATGGCCACTATGCTCTCAAAGTAGGTGCATAAAGGTAGAAGGTGGAGACTCAATATAATGGTGGAATAAACGCCTTCATAGAAGGAAACAGAGATTCAAGTTTCATAAAGAGCTTCCAAAAATTATGGTACTTATAGCTTTCAGCTCTCATTGCCCCTATCATAAGCATCTTGAAGTGATTAAGGTTAAACTGAACAAACTATCGTGTACATGCTTGACAAAGTATAAGTTAGGAATCTCATGTCCCTTGAATACGAGGGTCGCTCCTCATGCTACTCAAGTTTAGTCACCGGTAAGTTCTTGTCATCGTAAGTACATGTGTATCATAGAGAACCTCAACGGGGTACCCCTTACCCGATGATACGGAAGAATCCCCATATCAAAATGACAAGGAAAACAGACAACGAGCATCTCAGCAATCTTCTTATTTACCATGAGAATATGGTGCTTTTTTTTTCTCTCTTTCCTCTTTTCATAATATGTTTTTTTCTTTTTCTCTTCTTTTTCTCAATATAGGACTCTTTTTTTTGTAAGAAGAAGGCTTCATAGACAACTCATTATGGTTACACTACAGGTTTCCACCATGTCAGCATGGATTAGACCAGCGGCCCAGGCGTTTCTCTAACACATATACATAACTCCATGGACTTACAAGCTCCCCTTTCATTTCACACCGACGACATCCATAGACAAAACAACATGATATCAACTAGGTACAAAGTACCAGTGCGATATTGAAAGATTTCCCCATGACAACATGGTTCTGCTAATCCCCAACAAATAAGTGCAAGCATATACAACATAGACAACACAATGGTTCAAGTTTATTAAGGGCAAGAAAAGTAAAGTGTGCTATGAAGTTCGTGAGAGCTTTAATCACTAGTTTTCTCATAACAAGTCTAATTTGGAAGGTAAACAAAAACATGAATATACTTGGAATAGCATAAGCTAGTAGGTAGGTATGGTGGACTCTTTGGAATAACTTGGTTTTAGGAGTTGGATGCATGAGTGGAACTCATACTTGGTTACAGAGGCTAGCAAAAGACTGGGAGCGACCAACTAAGAGAGCAATAATGGCCATAATCATGCAGAGCGACAAAACATCATTGATCAAATCAGAAAGTGATACTAGAAGTTGAAAACTAAAGGATCATAAAGGCTATGGTGACTTGGGATAGTCATAACATGGTCTGAGCATGCGCCAAGTCAACCCAAATAAAGCATCAATGGAGAATACCACAATACTATGCTTTTAATATGCTAAAACAACGCATGATTCATCCAAGGCACATTAAGCAATCTCAATTGTTTATAACAAGTCATGCTACAACAAATAATACTAAGCATAAAGCCAAAACAATATCAAGCATGGCATGACAAAGCATAGGCCACAGTCAAAAACAAGCTCTCTTTACCACTTACGCATGAACTTTCCTACTCTTTTCCAAACCAAACCAAACTATTTGAAAACCAATGCATGAAATAGGGGGTCCAACCAATTTATTAAGAAAACAAAGCAAACAAAAAACCAAAACAAAAATGAAAAATAAGATGCTCCAAGAACAACACAACTGTGCATGAAACATTAAAAATGAAGTGTTTGGAAGAAACCTGAGATTTTTATTGATGAAGAGGGGGATGCCTTGGGCATCCCCAAGCTTTGACGCTTGTACTTCTTGGATATTTCTTGGGGTGACACACGTGGCATCCCAAATCTTAAGCTTTAGTCCATCCTTCATCTCATTACTCATTTCTTCCATACACCTGAAATTTTTCCTTCATACAAAACTTCACACAATCTTTATTAGCAACATTAGTGCACTCAAGATAATAAGTCTTTAAGCTTCAGTTCTAACACCAATAAAACTTCCGTTAAAACACATGATACTGTAGCACTTCCCTCAAAAATCTCAATTCCCCAAAAGAATTCAAAAAGGAACCAACAAGAAGCAAATGCAGAAAATGGCAGAAATCTGTCAAAACAGACCAGCAGGTAAATACGAATTTTTTCGAAGACCTTCTGTTGCTCAATCAAAAAGTGTTGAACGAACGAAAGTTAGATAACAACCTGGGGCAGAAGCACAAAAATTCACGCCTCAAAAGGATGTACACAGATTTTACACAATTTTTTACGATGAAGCACAAAAATCTGTTTCGGGACAGCAACTTTCCCAATCATTACTTCTCTCTCATTAGAGGTTACTCTTGGCACAAAAAGCAAATAAAAAGGATAAGGAGCGGTTATTACTTCCAAGACTCATCTAAAACTTTTGGGTTATTTTCCAATAAGTACTTTTCTTTAACGCCTTTAAGTTAGGCATAAAAAGCAAAAAAGAATCAAGTGTTCTCATATGAAGAAGCATTAAGATCAATACCAGAAATATCTTCAACAAGGCAAGGTATATCATCCAAATAAGTTATAGAGGATCCTCTCTCAATGCTCTTAGGTTCACTATTCTCATCAAAAGGGTTTGCAGGAACAATCCAATCAAGATTCTTTTCTATGGCTTCATGTATTGCTACTAGTTTAAAGGGTATTGGTATCTTAGTTTCCTCCCCACTAGGTTCAGTTTTGGTCATCTTTTCTCGTGTACCAACTACATCTACACATGAGCCTAGCATATTGAAACGTTCAAAGACTTTTCTAGCTTCATTGGCAACATCATAGAATTCCTTAAGCAAAGTTTCAAGAATAAAATCCCTCTTTTCAGGGTCTTCAATTTCTTTAAGTTTAAGAAACATTACTTGCATTAAGGAGTTGAGGTTAACAAACCTAGCTTCCAACATGTGAACTAAAGAAGCTGCATCAATCTCATAGTTTGGAGCAAGTTCTGCAAGGGATCTATCCTCAATATCCTCATGTTTACTAACATGATTAAAGAATTTTTCAAGATTATCTTTTCCAATTATAGAACCACTCCCTATTGAAAGGTCTTTCAGGGTGAATTTAGGGATCAACATGGTGTGCTAAGGAAGGGGTAACAACTATAGAAAGACTTAATTTTTTTGTGTTTTGTAATAAGGAAAGAAAACTTGTAAAACTATTTTTTGTGTGTTTTTGATAAAGAAACAAGCAAACAAAACAAAAGTAAACTAAGCAAAACAAAAATAACAAAGTAAAGAGATTGGTATGAGAGACTCCCCTTGTGAACATGTCCTTGACTCCCCGACAACGGCACCAGAAAAAGTCTTGCTGGCCCAAAATATATCGAGCTCGTTGGGGAACCCCAAGAGGAAGGTATGATGAGCACAACAGTAAGTTTTCCCTCAATACGAAACCAAGGTTATCAATCCAGTAGGAGCAAGGAAACACCCCAAAGGTGTTGCTAGCTGAGCCTTGGCAGGGTGCACTACCGGTGCTAGTAGCAACGTGGAGACCTGCACAACACAACCATAGAACTCTATCCCCAACTTGCGATGAGGTTGTCAATCCACCGGTTTTGCTGAAAACAAAGGATTAAAGGTATCGAATGGAAGGAAGTAATAGTTTGTAGAAAGTAAACACAAAGAAGTAAACAGTTTGTAGATTGAATGTAAAAGAAAAGACCAGGGTCCATAGTTCACTAGAGGTGGCTCTCCTTAAGATAGATAACATCCTGGGTGAACAAATTACAGCGGGGCAATTGACAAACATCGAGAAAGCATACAATCATATACTAATCATCTTGACTCCTTTGAGACTTGATTGGGCATTACAACATTATACATAGACCGTCATGCAACTGCATCTATGACTAATAATCCACCTTCAGGTTATCATCCGAACCCCCTCCAGTATTAAGTTACAAGCAATAGATTATTGCATTACGAATAGCGTGTAAAGTAAACAATACGATTGTTCTATGAACAAATGATTGTTGTTTTCTCCCTAGTAGCAACAACACATCTAGTACCTTAGAGATTTCTGTCACTTCCCCAGATTACCAGAGGCATGAACCCACTATCAAGCATAAATACTAACTCTTGGAGTTGCTAGCATCTACTTGGCCAAGATAGCTACTAACAACGGGAACCATGCACGATCACAAATAACAAAGACATGATAGAATCAATAATCAATCTGAAATAGCATCTCAATATCCATCGGATCCCCGCAAACACAACATGCAGAATTACAAAAAGATGATCTTGATCATGAACGGAGCTCACAAGATCTAGACATGAAAGCACAAAGGAGGAGAACCAACCATCTAGCTACTACATGGACCCGTAGTCCAGAGATGAACTACTCACACATCACACCGGAGTCTTGCATGATGATGAACAA
Source organism: Avena insularis (assembly GCA_023614405.1). NCBI lineage: Eukaryota > Viridiplantae > Streptophyta > Magnoliopsida > Poales > Poaceae > Avena > Avena insularis. The sequence continues at coordinate 241,178,311 of CM042696.1, forward strand.
GGCCTCTAGGGTGAATTCCCCTCTCCGGCAGGGTGCCGGGAAGAGCTTCAGATCCCTCCCGATCTAGGGATGGAGATGACGATGGCTGACTCTTTCGTGGATTTTGGATCGAGTACTTAGGGTTTCCGTATCAGAGGCAATATATAGGCGGAAGGAGAAGCCGAGGGGGTGCCTGGGGTGGCCAGACCATCCCCTGGTGCGGGCCAGGCCTGGCCGCACAGCCAGGTAGTGTGGCCAGGCCCTAGCCCCTCTCCGTCTCGTATTCTGGCTCCAAGTGTCCCCCGGTAAAATAGTGACTTTGGCTTTTGTCCCGTCAAATTCCAAGAATATTCATTTTCTGACTTCCTGAAACCAAAAACAGCAGAAAATAGGTAGCTGGCACTGTGGCTCTTGTTAATAGGTTAGTCCAAGAAATCATATGAAAACTACTCCAAAGTGTGGACAAAACACAAGAAAGTAGATAAAACCAAGCATGGAACATCAAAAATTATAGATACATTTGCAATGTATCAATACAACATTTAAATTATACTGTATCTAAATAACATGAACCTTCTAATTAATTATCGGGACCTCGGTTTCGCTTAATATTGCCTATTTGCAACACATCTTTGCCATGTCATACCGCATACATGCATCATGCCCGATCTTCTGCCGTAGTATTAAGTAGTGTATCCGGTGTTTCTTTTAGCGCTTTGCTTCTTCACGGATTAGGCCGATGAGTTGATGCGAGTGTCGACCCGATCTTCGGATGAACCTTCGGTAGTGTTTCTCAGGTGAGCATTCTCCCTCTTTCTATCTATTTTGCATTTATAGTCTGTACTTCCACATGTTTATCTATTGCTATCCGCATTGAGTTTCTTTAGTTTTCTGTACAAATTGATATGCCGTAAAGCCTATATTGCCTTGGACACATCCTATTGCTTGTTGTTTGGTAGTCTGTTGGCCTTGCGAGACGTAGTTGCTTGCTCAGGTGCTGTTTCGCGTCGTCGATGTTCCACCGAGGTTGGCACATGCTTAATGGTGGAGATGTTCATGGCTTTCATTATGCTTATCAATTAAAAATGTTGGGAATAGATCTAATGTAGAGGCACCGGTGGGTAATAGATGTTATTTTGTTTTTACCCGCCCACTTATATCCACCTAGCACTACTAGGAAAATAGCTATACGTAATCTACATACTCGTGGCGCACATGGTAGGTGGTACCCCACCAGTAAATAGCCGTGGCGCACCTGTCAGCAGTGCCCCACGGGTATGTCACTTAGTCGTGGCGCATATGCTCCCAGGCGCGCCACAGCTAAGTACGAGCCATGCAGCCAGGGGACGACCTCACTTAGCTCAGGGGCACCACATAGTAGTGCGCCACGGGTGGAGGCTAAGTGTGGGCAGTTTCAACTCCACCCCCCGGGATCGTCTTTTTAGTTTTGCAAAAAATAAAAGAAAATGATAAATACTTCAAAAAATAAAATCCTTTCAGATCTAGGTAGGTTATGTGATCTAGTTTGTAGGAAAATTATCATATGAATTTCGACTTTTTTTTGCAAAAAATGGTCATGGAACGGTAAAACGGCCATAACTTTTGCATACGATGTTGAAAAAAATCTATAATATATCAAAACGATGAGCACAAAATTTCTATGCTCTCGTAACAGTTGGAGACTATTTACCGATTTTTTAGATTCTCAAAATTCGAAAAGGAAAAAAATATGGCAAAAAGAAGATTTTTTCCTGCAAAAAAAATTGAGGCCACTTAGCCGTGGCGCACCTCATAGTAGTGCGTCACGGCTAAGTGAAGGCGGGATTCGAAATTCAAATTGACCCGGCCACCTACCAACACCCCCTTTGAATTTACCTTCCCCTCCCATTGTCCTCCTTGTCCCCTTCACTCCTCCTCTCCTCCTCTTCTCCTTCTTCTTCTCCTTCTCCTCCTTCTCCTCTCCTTCTCCTCCTCTCCTCCTCCCTTCTCCTCACCTTCTCCTCCTCTCTCCGATGGCGCCCTCCTCCAAGTACCTACGATCACGGCCTCCTCCGCCCACCTCCGATACGGCCACGGCCTCCCGCACCTTCTTGCGGTCGTAGGCTATGGCCACGACCTCCCATACCTCCGGGGTGACTTCGGCAACGACAGGAGCAAGACGAGGCGACTCCGGTGACAAACTCCGATGACCACATCAGCAAGATTTAGATCCAGATCCGAATCTGGATCCCGCTTTTTTTGAATTTTGAAAATTGTACCCGTGGCGCACATGGAACCCTTAGCCCTAGGGTCCGTTCGAGGAGGATTAGCTATACCTCGTACGGGTAGCTCTTTCGGGTGCCCCCCATGTACTTGCTTTGGGTATGGGAAAGTGTCGTGTCTAAAGCCCCGTCGACATACCGATGGAAGTATGTTAACTGATCTGGAAAAAAGGGTGGAAGTACGTGTGTAAACTTTGGTGCACCCCTGCAAGGTTAAATCTTTTCAAAAAGCCGTGTCCACGGTTATAGACGACTTGGAGCATAGTTTCTCGATCATAGACAACTATAACTAAAGAATTACTTTTATAATTTTACTTGGATCTGATATGACTAGTAAGTTGGACAACCACCATGGAATGAATGAATAAAACTGCCAACTGTGTGAGTTTCCTCGGAATGACTTCCTTGTTTCGTCTCGAGAGGGAAATACCAGGATGGGTATGTTTGGTGTTAGTATCAGGTTGGTTCCGAATAGGTCTTTCTTATCCTTCTCTGATAGCCGACAGTTGTATCGAGTCTATATAGGTTTTTTTGTGCATGCTTTGCTGCCGCTTTAGTCCACCATACCTATGTAGGCGAGAGTTGCCGAATTCTAGACTCACCGTGTACTGGCCTCAGTACTGACCGCTCTATTTTTCCTTTGCCCTTTGTCGGCACCCCTTTTGTTTAATATGTATAAGTTTGGCGTTGTTAGCAGGGTTACCCTTCCGGCTTGGCCTGGGCAGGGTTATGGATGCCATTGGTTATTCTTCAGGGCTCTTAGCCCAATTTGCTTCTTATCCGTACTCGGATGTTGTATCGTTTTCAAGGTGATTTGGATCTTTGTACTATATATCTATATTCTTGACTCATGGAGTCGTTGTTGTATATATTTGTTCCATGGTATCCATCATGGACTATTGTGTAATGATATTTCTTCGTTTTCCACCCGCACGCAAGTGCATGGTGGGCATCTTTGAATTATTTCTATGCGGGTTTGGCGGAAATCGCTGAAACTTTCACAGGGCCGATTCGAGGGTGTTACAGAGGGGTGGGCGGTACTAAGACCACCACGCCACAAAGGAGAATATCATTTTGTGCCCCGAAAGTTGGGGCTCCCAGGCAACGTGGTACCCAAGTTGCCTGTAATCAGCCGCGATGACTACAGTTGGCGTGCCATATACTTAGAGGTTCTTTTTCGGCACGAATTCAACTTTATGTTTCAATATAAAATATCAGGCTAACGGCCATCAAGTTGGCCCCCTGTCAGTTCTCGCTGTTATGTCGCTCCCGTCGCTTAGGCGTCAATTAGGCTTGCAGCGTTGACGCTTGCATCCATTACGCGTCTTCTTCTTCCCCGGAGCAGCAATCTGTGGGTCATCGCGACCATGACATGGAGCTAGGATGACGAACCTGCTCGACCTTGCTCTCCTCCCTATAGGCTTGCAGTGTTGGCACCTGCATCTATTACGTGTCGTGGAGCTGGGACGTGATGAACCTGCTCGGCCCCGCTCTCCTCCCCATCCCGAGTCGGAGCTCGCCCTCACCATGGACGCACCCATGGCATGGTGCGGGGATGAGAATTGGTTCCCGGTGAGATCTATCACCGTGTCGACCATGCTCAGTCCTGTTTTCCTCCTCCAGAATCCGAGCTCGCCGTCGTCGTGGTCGCACCCGCACCAATTCTATCACCTCTGCCGAGGTCTCTGTGGTAGCTCAAGTTCTGCCATGTTGGACCTGTAAGCAAATTCGAAGCTGGGCGGCGGTAACCTGTTGTTGAACCTGTAAGGAATTTGCCGAAGACTACGTGCCGCTCTAAGGTCTTCGGCTGATGCCTTCGGCTTCTGCGAACGTCCACCATCGATGTGAGATTATTTAGTTACTTGAATACAAAATTTTGACCAATTTAACTTATTGATGTATTCCTTGACAATTATAATATAATCGAGCACTAGAAATATTTTGTAGTATGCATGAGCATGATCAGTAATATAATTGAAAACTAGAAATTTTAAGGCACTCCATATAAAGGAGTAGATATATATATATATATATATATATAGAAGGTTCACCAGAGACACCACACGAATATATTGTCTTACATGCCACACATGTAATAATAATTAACTAAAACAAAATAAAAGCAGGGGCAACAGCAGGAGGCCGGGACACGGAGATGCCTAGCAGGACAGGGGCATATCAGCAGGAGGCAGGGACAACCTAGTCGATGGGATACAGGCCAGTCCTGACATACTCCCAGAGGAATTTGCCGAAAGCTGCATGCCGCACCAAGGTAATCGGCCTATGCTTTATGCCTCCGCCTTTGCCAACGTCCACCGCATGCTGGATCATGCTGTCGAGGTCCACGTTCATTGCTCTGCCACAAAATGGGCAAAACAGTCTCCCCCTACGGTAGAAACGGATTAGCCCACACCGTAACCGCCTCAGCACGTAGCAACTCTTGTTGTCCTTGGATACCTTGCTATCATCCACTTCATCATCATCCTCTTGTTGATTTTTAAGAACATAACTTAGAACTCATACATATGATTGAATTGTATTACAACTCAAGAATTGACAACATGTATATGTAAGACAATATATCCGTGGATATCAAAGAGAAAGCATCTCAGCAATAGTTTGATCAGTTTATATATCATTTCATCTCAACGCAATGAAAATTAATTGCATTAGAGTGTATGTAGAATAAATCTAGGGGCCTCATAAGTTTCTTCAGGGATGGAGTGGGCGAACCAAGTAACAATTGCACAACCTATAATGTTCTTGTACATCGCCCCAGGCTCGCTAATCATCCCTGAAAAAATCTGACACCAATGTGTCTTCCTCTCTTTGGGGGCAAATTTGAATCATTGGCCGCAGTAAGAGATTGAAATGTAATCGTACTAAACAATGTACAAAAACAAGCCTAAATATTGTAATTATAAATAAAAAACCAAACAATTAATCTTCAGGTACATGTTAAAAATACTTATGATCAAAACCATTCGTATACATATGCATCATACGAATCATTCAAAGATCAGAAACAATTCAAGGATCATATATGTAGTTCCATATGAGAATAAATCAAGGTCCTCATAATTTTTCAGAGATACGGTTAGCGAACCAAAGTACCAACAACACAACCTATATTGTGTGTGTGCATTGCTGCCTCAGGTTCACAACCCATCCCTAAAACACGACACCAACATACGTGTCTCCCCTTGAACTCGTTTGGGGCAAATTTCAATCATCGGCCTCAGTGACAAACTGAAATGTAATTCTTATACACTATGAATGCATGGAATAGATAATTCAAATATCATAGTTCTATGAATGTAGAATAAATATTACAGCCTCATAAGTTTTTTCAGGGATGGCATAAGCGAACCAAGTAACAATTGCACAACTTATATTGATCTTGTACATGGCCCCAGGTTCGCTAACTCATCCCTGAAAAAATCTGACACCAATGTGTCTGCCTCTCTTTTGGGGCAAATTTGAATCATTGGCCACAATAAGAAATTGAAATGTAATCGCACAAAACAATATTCAGGGACATACATATGCATCATACGACGCATTCATAGATCAGAAACAATAAAAAGATTATATATATAGGTTCCATATGAGAATAAATTAAGGGCCTCATTTTTTCAGAGATGGAGTCGTGGAACCAAAATACCAACAGCACAACCTATATTGTTTATGTGCATTGCTGCCTCAGGTTTACTAACCATCCCTAAGAAAACGACTCCATCAGATGCCCTTGCACTATTTTGGGGCAAAATTGAATCATTGGGCTCAGTAAGGAATATAAATGTAATGTTATAGGCATGTTGTGTATCGAAATCAACACTCAACTAGCAAACTCAACTAGATGGTAGATGAGCAGATTGGGGTTTTATGACGAGGGATTGGGGTTTTGTGACTAGATGGCAGATGCATCAATCTGCCGTTCGAACCATATATGCACTACCCTACTTCAAGAGCAAAATAATCTATACACAATTGAGCAAATCCTATGTATGAATAGAGAAATCTGCGGTTGCGACTAGAGAAGCTAGCAATGTAGTACCTCGGACTCCTCATCAGGGACCTCCTCCTCGAGATCGTCATTCTCTGTGAATGCGTCGAAGATTTCTTGGACGGCGATGGGGTCATTGATATAGAGCACCGGTGTAACACCCTCGAATCGGCCCCATGTAGATTTCAGCGCTTCCCGCCAAACCCGCATAGAAACGATTCAAGGACGCCCACCAGGCACTTGCGTGCGGGTGAAAAACGAAGTAACACCATTACACAATAGTTCATGATGGAACCCACAACACATATATATACAACAACGACGAATACAGATATACAGTACAAAGATCCAATTCACCTTGAAAACGATACAACATCCGAGTACGGATAAGAAGCAAATTGGGCTAAGAGCCCTGAAGAATAACCAAATGGCGTCCATACTCCTGCCCAGGCCAAGCCGGAAGGGTAACCCTGCTAACAACGTCGATCTCATACCTGCTAAAACAAAAGGGGGTGCCGACAAGGGGTGAAGGAAAAAGAGGAGCATCAGTACTGAGGCCAGTACACGACGAGGCTATAATTCGGCGGCTCTCGCCTACATAGGTATGGTGGACTGAAGCGGCAACGCAACATGCACTAAACAACCTATAGAGACTCGATTCAACTGTCGGCTATTAGAGAGGGATAAGAAAAGACCTATTCGGGGCCAACCTGATACTAACACCAATCATACCCATCCTGATATTCCCCCTCGAGACCAAACGAGGAAGTCAAACCGAGGAACTCACACAATTGGCAGTTTTATTCATTCCGTTATAGTTGCAGCATTTACTAATCAGATATAGATAGCATGAGTCATCCTGATAGCATAAGTAGTGGACAGTTTTAGTTAACCATTCAGTGGTAGTTGCGGTACTTACTAGTCAGATACAATTAGCATGTGACATCCCAAACCCAGCAGTTGTTGGCACTTTTATTTCATTCGATTGGAGTTGCGATACTTACTAGGCAGGTATAACATGACACGATACAGCACAGCTCCACCAGTTGTTGGCACTTTTATTATCCATTCCATTGTAGTAAAGCTGATTACTAGTCACATATTAAGTCAAATTTATAGCACTACTTTAGTTATGCTTGTCTATGATCGAGATACTGTGCTCCAAGTCATCCATAACTGTGGACACGGCTTTTAGAAAGATTTACCCTGCAGGGGTGCACAAATAGCAACACACACACGATCAACCTCGGAAAAACCAAATCAAAACCCAACGAGGCTTTCACGACAAAGCAATCACATGATTCATAAAATATTTCCGGGGGCCACCCCACTAAGCTACCCGCAACGAAGTTGGCCGGCTCCAAGACGGACCCAGGGTTTTGTGACAATGGCTGTAAATGACCGGGAACCCGAAAGTGTGACTGGGCTTGTCGATACCAGGAAAACATTCCACGTTCCAAAACAGTACATGTGCTCCACGCACAATCGTAAATAAAGCAGTAAAACATGGCATAAGTACAGGTTAGTAATAAAGCCCCAAACTACTTTGTGGCCCCAAGAAATAAGAAATGAATCAAGCTCTGGCTAAGGGGGATTCATAGAGTCTCCCGTATGTGGATAGTGCGAATAGTCAAGGAACAAGTATCAAGTACTCGGGGCCTACGGGACACAAGTGAGCGTGGAAGAACCAAATAACATCTATTGCCCACCGATGCCTCTGCATTAGTTATATCTATTCCCAACAATTTAATAGTTGTATTTAAAGTCATGATCCTCTCCACCGTAAAGCATATGACAACATTCCAACAACTGTGTGGTACTTCACGACACGGGATCGCACTTGAGCAAGCGACTACGACTCGCAAGACCATCTATCTACCAAACAACTGGTAATAGGTGGTGTCCAAGGCAATATAAAGGCTGCACAGAATATATCTGGTATGGAACACTAAAGCATCGCGACACGGATAACAATAGATCAACAAGAGGAAATAAAGACTATAAATGCAAAATAGGTAGAAAGGGGGAGAATGCTCGCCTGGGAAACACTGTCGAAGATACATTATCCGAAGGACTTGCCGATACTCGCATCAACTCATCGGCCTAATCCGCGAAGAAGCAAAGCACTAAAAGAAACACCGAATGCACTATTTAATACTACGACAGAAGACCGGGCATGATGCATGACATGGCAAAGATGCGGTGCAACTAGACAATATTAAGCGAAACCGGGGTCCCGACAATTAATTAGATGGTTCATGTTGTTTAGCTACCCCGCAATTTAAATGTTGTCTTAACAAGACAAAACATGGCATCGGTTGTCCACACAAATTTAAATGGAGCCAATATGAGACTAGAAAAGTGCGCATATGGTCTCCATATTTAATTTAGGTGAATCGTCTAAATACCCCCCCAAACAACCACAATATGTTTGTGAATATGAATGATTTAATATGCAACAATTTATAAAGATGGCATTTATAAAATAGGGGCTCAGATCAGGGTCACACATTGGGGGTTCGGGTCCGGAGGTCTCGGGGTTCGACGGGGATTGGTCTTCGCCTCCAGGAACGGGGTCTTCGGGTCCGGCCATTGGATCCATGAAGAAGGTCATGGCGTCCCGGAATGGAGAACTTGTCGTTCCGAGAGTTCAGTCTTTAGTTCCTCGGGATCAGTCTTCGGCTCCGAGAACGGGGCTTCGAAATCCATGATGATCTTGGTTTAGGAGGGGTGGGTTTGGTCTTCGGATCCATGTCGGCATACTCGAGGTCTCGGCGTCTTCAGATTCTATGAAGGAGGTCTTGAGGTTATGGGTGCTACGGTCGGTGGTGCACTTGCGACGACTTGCCACGACACTGGGTACTCGTGCTCCCCTTTAAGCATCGGAGATCTGGGCAGTAACGTGCGTCAAACTCCATGTCCGTTCGTCGATATTGTATGCCGGGGTTGTCCGCTTCTTGCGAGTTGAATTTGGGCCACACCATCCACCAAACTACACCAACATCGAATCAGGAAAATAAAACATTAAGCCACCATGTCTAAGATGTGTGCTGCAAACAACACTCGATCGGGATGTTTAGGCGGATCTTGAGGCTTGGAGGTTTACCGTGAGCAACAACACCTACCTGCAACATGGCATAGAGGCCGGGCAGGGACATGGCGATGGGGCAGGAATGAGGAACACACGGTCATCGACCTGGATCGGATAGAGAAGAACTTGGACGTCGAGGTCGGTGTTGCAGAAGGAGAGGTGGGCAGAGGCAGAGGCCGACGACGGCGCGGGGTTGAGGAAGTGCAGGGGCACCAGGAGGCCAAGCACGACGCTGGGGGCGAGGACCTAGGAGGAGCGGGGCCACGCCTGACGGTGGAGGGCATGGCCGCAGGAGGATGAAGGCCGGCGAGGTCGGGGCAACGACAGAGGCCCAGGGCGTGGGGCTCTAGCGGCGGTCCAGCAGGAAGAGGGTGCCAGGCGAGGACGCGCAGGTGGGGCGACCGGCGACGCAGAGCCTGGGGTGAGGTCGGCCGCGGCAGAGCGGGTCAAAGTGGTGGCGACACAAGCTCGGGTTCGGGGACGCAGACCAGGTGACGGCGGCGGACGCCGGGGACCCGTGTGGCTGCAGAGAGGGAACACCAAGGCAGGGCGGTAGAGGAGCTCGTCCGTGGGCGTGCTGCGGCGGCCGGCAGAAGATACAGAGGTGGCGACGAGGTGAGGAGCTCGCGACGGGATGGCCTGGGCTCCGGTCGAGGAGGCGTGGGTATGCAGGAGGAAGGTGGGGATGGGCGTGCGATGCGACGGGGTTAGCGGGGTAGGTGGGGATGCGGGTTACAGGCCGTGTCGGTCGTGGTGGGACCAGCCGTGGGGTGGGGCCAGGCGGGTTGGTGGACACGGTTTGAACATGGGGTGAGAGCAGGGCGATGCAGGAGCGTGTCAAGGCGCTGTGTACGCTGCTGAGTGCTGCGTGCGTGGCGGCCTAGGAGAGTGGCTGCGGCAGGTGGAGGGAGTGGCTGGGTATAGGTGGGGTGTGTGGCTAGGGATTAGGGTAGATTAGGGTTTAGTTTCGGTTGGGTAGTAGGTGGCTGGTTGGGCCTTTTGGGCCTGGCTGGCTACCTCCCCTAAAAATACTTTTATTTATTTATTTTTATTTTAGAATATTTTTGTAAATAGTTTTTAGACAAATAAAAGATCCACAGAAGACCGGGGTTTATAGTTTGAAATAAATATGTTAGAAAACAAAGGTGGGCTTTTAGAAAATAGTTTTAGGCAAACCATGCATTATGACATGACGATGCTCAAATGCAATGTGGCATGATGACATGAGCATGCAGTCATGATGATGCACAGAACAAAAACAGAGCGATTTTCTAGTAGTGGTTTTACCCGGGGTGCTACAATTCGACACCACTTGGATCTCGCCCTCGAGATCCGCCTCATGGTACCGAAAGAAGGCTGGCGATCTGAATCTTCTCGCTTTGTGTAGATCCTCGCGACACCACTAACAAGGGTGCTTACTCCATCTTGGAATCGTCGATACCACCAACAAGGATTGTTTCTCACATTCGTCGAGAGAAATCTCCGGAGAACAAATGACGAAGGTAAAGGCAGCAAAAGGTCAGGCCACCTCTAACTTCAGTGGAAGGAGTAATTGCAGATCCACCGATTCAATGTACAAGAGCGAATGATAAGAGTAGTCGGATGGGGATCAGTCCATCGTGCACCCAAAGCATTACTCTGCATATGAATAGGAGAATTATGCAACCAACTCTCAGAATTAGACTGAAGATCTTAACAAACAGCGTTTGGGAAACAAAAGATTGATGGAGGCTCTTCATCAGACCTAACACAGATGTTGTTGTCGTGTTGGAAAACTCCGGAAGGTACAAATAAAACAAATTAGTGGATTTTAGAACAAACAAAGGTACAACAGAGGAAGGATTCATCAGATAGCATGAAGACCGGGTGTAGAACACCGGTACAAAAGGAAGGAAGCGAAACCCTGAAGGTACAACAGAAAACCCAACCACGTGAATTTCCTGGACTTGAATAAAGGTAAGAGAACAGATTCAAAACTCGCAAAGGTAAGAGGAGAATAGCATAGGGGTAAGGAGTAAAAGCAGAGCTAATCAGATCTATCTAATCGATTTTGCAAAATAGTTTTGACACTCTACAACGTCCGTTAGCTAGGTTATCCTAAAGGCTGGACCAGTGGGTATCGTAACTGTTGAGCTCCGATACCACTCTGTAACACCCTCGAATCGGCCCTATGCAGATTTCAGTGCTTCCCGCCAAACCCGCATAGAAACGATTCAAGGACGCCCACCAGGCACTTGCGTGCGGGTGGAAAAAGAAGTAATACCATTACACAATAGTTCACGATGGAACCCACAACACATATATATACAACAACGACTCATTGAGTCAAGAATACAGATATACAGTACAAAGATCCAATTCACCTTAAAAACGATACAACATTCGAGTACGGATAAGAAGCAAATTGGGCTAAGAGCCCTGAAGAATAACCAATGGCGTCCATAACCCTGCCCAGGCCAAGCTGGAAGGGTAACCCTGCTAACGACGTCGATCTCATACCTGCTAAAACAAAAGGGGGTGCCGACAAGGGGCGAAGGAAAAAGAGGAGCGTCAGTACTGAGGCCAGTACACGGCGAGACTAGAATTCGGCGGCTCTCGCCTACATAGGTATGGTGGACTGAAGCGGCAGCGCAGCATGCACTAAACCTATAGAGACTCGATTCAACTGTCGGCTATTAGAGAGGGATAAGAAAAGACCTATTCGGGACCAACCTGATACTAACACCAATCATACCCATCCTGGTATTCCCCCTCGAGACCAAACGAGGAAGTCAAACCGAGGAACTCACAGAGTTGGCAGTTTTATTCATTCCTTTATAGTTGCAGCATTTACTAATCAGAAATAGATAGCATGAGTCATCCTGATAGCATAAGTAGTGGACAGTTTTAGTTAACCATTCAGTGGTAGTTGTAGTACTTACTAGTCAGATACAATTAGCATGTGACATCCCAAACCCAGCAGTTGTTGGCACTTCTATTTCATTCCATTGGAGTTGCGATACTTACTAGGCAGGTATAACATGACACGATACAACACAGCTCCACCAGTTGTTGGCACTTTTATTATCCATTCCATTGTAGTAAAGCTGATTACTAGTCACATATTAAGTCAAATTTATAGCACTACTTTAGTTATGCTTGTCTATGATCGAGATACTATGCTCCAAGTCGTCCATAACCACGGACACGACTTTCAGAAAGATTTACCCTGCAAGGGTGCACAAATAGCAACACACACACGATCAACCTCGGAAAAACCAAATCAAAACCCAACGAGGATTTCACGACAAAGCAATCACAATATTCATAAAATATTTCAGGGGGCCACCCCACTAAGCTACCCGCAACGAAGTTGGCTGGCTCCGAGACGGACCCAGGGTTTGTGACAATGGCTGTAAACGACTAGGAAACCTGAAAGTATGACTGGGCTTGTCGATACCGCGAAAAAATTCCATGTTCCAAAACAGTATAGGTGCTCCACGCACAATCGTAAATAAAGCAGTAAAGCATGGCATAAGTACAGGTTAGTAATAAAGCCCCGAACTACTTTGTGGCCCCAAGAAATAAGAAATGAATCAAGCTCTGGCTAAGGGGGATTCATAGAGTCTCCCGTATGTGGATAGTGCGAATAGTCAAGGAACAGGTATCAAGTACTCGGGGCCTACGGGACACAAGTGAGCGTGGAAGAACCAAATAACATCTATTGCCCACCGATGCCTCTGCATTAGTTATATCTATTCCCAGCAATTTAATAGTTGTATTTAAAGTCATGATCCTCTCCACCGTAAAGCATATGACAACATTCCAACAACTGTGTGGTACTTCACGACAAGGGATCGCACCTGAGCAAGAGACTACGACTCGCAAGACCATCTATCTACCAAACAACTGGTAATAGGAGGTGTCCAAGGCAATATAAAGGCTGCACGGAATATATCTGGTACGGAACACTAAAGCATCACGACGCGGATAACAATAGATCAACAGGAGGAAATAAAGACTATAAATGCAAAATAGGTAGAAAGGGGGAGAATGCTCGCCTGGGAAACACTGTCGAAGATACATTATCCGAAGGACTTGCCGATACTCGCATGAACTCATCGGCCTAATCTGCGAAGAAGCAAAGCACTAAAAGAAACACCGAATGCACTATTTAATACTACGGCAGAAGACCGGGCATGATGCATGTATGATGCATGACATGGCAAAGATGCGGTGCAACTAGACAATATTAAGCGGAACCGGGGTCCCGACAATTAATTAGATGGTTCATGTTGTTTAGCTACCCCGCAATTTAAATGTTGTCTTAACAAGACAAAACATGGCATCGGTTCTCCACGCAAATTTAAATGGAGCCAATATGAGACTAGAAAAGTCCGCATATGGTCTCCATATTTAATTTAGGTGAATCGTCTAAATACACCCCAAACAACCACAATATGTTTGCGAATATGAATGATTTAATATGCAACAATTTATATAGATGGCATTTATAAAATAGGGGCTCAGATCAGGGTCACACATTGGGGGTTCAGGTCCGGAGGTCTCGGGGTTCGACGGGGATTGGTCTTCGCCTCCAGGAACGGGGTCTTCGGGTCCGGCCATTGGATCCATGAAGGAGGTCATGGCGTCCCGGGATGGAGAACTTATCGTTCTGAGGGTTCAGTCTTCAGTTCCTCGGGATCAGTCTTCGGCTCCGAGAACGGGGCTTCGAAATCCATGATGATCTTGGTTTAGGAGGGGTGGGTTTGGTCTTCGGATCCATGTCGGTGTACTCGAGGTCTCGGCGTCTTCAGATTCTATGAAGGAGGTCTTGAGGTTCTGGGTGCTACGGTCGGTGGTGCACTTGCGACGACTTGCGACGACACTGGGTACTCGTGCTCCCCTTTAAGCATCGGAGATCTGGGTAGTAACATGCGTCAAACTCCGTGTCTGTTCGTCGATCTTGTAAGCCGGGGTTGTCCACTTCTTGCGAGTTGAATTTGGGCCACACCATCCACCACACTACACCAACATCGAATCAGGAAAATAAAACATTAAGCCACCATGTCTAAGATGTGTGCTGCAAACAACACTCGATCGGGATGTTTAGGCGGATCTTGAGGCTTGGGGGTTCACCGTGAGCAACAACACCTACCTGCAACATGGCATAGAGGCCGGACAGGGACATGGCGATGGGGCAGGAATGAGGAACACACGGTCGTCAACCTGGATCGGATAGAGAAGAACTTGGACGTTGAGGTCGGTGTTGCAGAAGGCGAGGCGGGCAGAGGCAGAGGCCACCGGCGGCGCACGGTTGAGGAAGTGAAGGGGCACCAGGAGGCCAAGCACGACGCTGGGGGCGAGGACCTAGGAGGAACGGGGCCACGCCTGACGATGGAGGGCATGGCCGCAGGAGGATGAAGGCCGGCGAGGTCGGGGCAACGACAGAGGCCCAGGACATGGGGCTCTGGCGGCGGTCCAGCAGGCAGAGGGTGCTAGGTGAGGACGCGCAGGTGGGGCGATCAGCGATGCAGAGCCTGGGGTAAGGTCGTCCGCGGCAGAGCGGGTCAAAGTGGTGGCGACACACAGCGTCGCAAGCTCGGTTTCGGGGACGCAGACCAGGTGACGGCGGCGGACGCCGGGGACCCGTGCGGCTGCAGAGAGGGAACACCAAGGCAGGGCGGTAGAGGAGCTCGTCCGTGGGCGTGCTGCGGCGGCCGACAGAAGATACAGAGGTGGCGACGAGGTGAGGAGCTCGCAACGGGATGGCCTGGGCTCCGGTCGAGGAGGCGTGGGTATGCAGGAGGAAGGTGGGGATGGGCGTGCGATGCGACGGGGTTAGCGGGGTAGGTGGGGATGCGGGTTACAGGCCGTGTCGGTCGTGGTGGGACCAGCCGTGGGGTGGGGCCAGGCGGGTTGGTGGACACGGTTTGAACATGGGGTGAGAGCGTCTGCGTGAGAGCGTGTCAAGGCGCTGTGTGGCTCTTGAGTGCGTGGCGGCCTAGGAGAGTGGCTGCGGCAGGTGGAGGGAGTGGCTGGGTATAGGTGGGGTGTGTGGCTAGGGATTAGGGTAGATTAGGGTTTAGTTTCGGTTGGGTAGTAGGTGGCTGGTTGGGCCTTTTGGGCCTGGCTGGCTACCTCCCCTAAAAATACTTTTATTTATTTATTTTTATTTTAGAATATTTTTGTAAATAGTTTTTAGACAAATAAAAGATCCACAGAAGACCAGGGTTTATAGTTTGAAATAAAATTTTAGAAAACAAAGGTGGGATTTTAGAAAATAGTTTTAGGCAAACCATTCATTATGACATGACGATGCTCAAATGCAATGTGGCATGATGACATGAGCATGCGGTCATGATGATGCACAGAACAAAAACAGAGCGATTTTCTAGTAGTGGTTTTACCCGGGGTGCTACAACCGGTTTGCCTCCGCCTGCCGCCTGCCCCCATCCAGATCTGCCGGTTGCACCACGACATTGTCGACCATGATGTTGTAGGCCACCTGCTGCTCGGTGGTGATGTCTACTGGCTAGACGGATGAGCTCGAACCCTCGACGGCGCGGTGACGAGCGGCGTTCGTGCCCGGAGAAGACGCCTCCGCCTGCTTGGCAACGACCAAGCCATCTCCTGCCGCGTCTTCAACTGGCTTCACCGCCAGCTCGTCTCCATGCGTACGCTTCATGGCGCACCTAGGGAAGCAGGTAGTGCAAGCGAAGGAGCTTCGGCACGCGCGGTAGGTGCAGATTGGGGTTTTGGGACTAGACAGATTGGGGGAAAATGACACGAGCACATGGAAGAAGAAGGCCGAGCGGGTTTATAAACATTGGACCATTCGTAGTCCTCGAGTGGACACGTGTGGTGGGCGGGGGGCGGTGGGGCTACCACGATCTACACCTTTTTTTGGGTTCCCTTTTTTGAAACATCCACGATCTCCACTTTAGAGCTGCATTGAAAAGACGCTCATGGCAGACCTCGATTCCACTGCATGCAAGTGGCGTGGAACCAATTTCTAGCAACGTTAGATCTACTCGAGGGGGGGCCCTTGACTCATGGAAGTTACTTGCGGTAGGGCCCAGTTGGAAGTGAGATTGAGAGCGCTGCGTAAAAATGGGATATGTCTTATTTAAATCAAGTGGCAATAAATTGCAGCGTTCCGTCGACAACCGTGCACTCGATGACCCTGTTGCCCTATGCATGTGTTGCAATAGAAGTAGTAGCCTTTACAGACTAGATTAAACGTGACATGACCACTCGACGACTTTTTCCATGGACGACACCGTGTTCCTTCTTGTAGAAGCCTCGCTAAGGGAGACGTCCGTGCTATCTCACGCTGTACTATGAAGGGAACGACGTGTGCAATGATCATCGTTGGATCACACAGGATCAACGGTTGATGCGCACGATCCGCGTGACAACTGTGACAACCAATCATGGCGTAGTAGACAGAGTGAGCATAGGTTTGGCCTTCTACGAAAGATAGAGAGAGGGGGCAAAACTAAGTACTATCAAAAAACCAAGGGCAAAACTGAGTAGTATAAAATGGAAAGTGAGTGTCTTGTACAATGAAATACATCATGGCATACATCAAATTATGCCTAGATAGATCCACTAGAGTTCATTGGATGTGTGTTCTTCTCATAAACCACATGGATCCACTACAGTTCATTGCATTTGTGTTATTGTGATAGACCACATGGATCCACCAGTGTCACTGCATGTGTGTTCTTTTCATAAACCACATGTTGATCCACCAGTGTCATTGCATGTGTGTTCTTTTCATGAACCACATATGGATCCACCAGTGTCATTGAATGTGTGTTCTTTTCACAAACCACATATGGATCCACCAGTGTCATTGGATGTGTGTTCTTTTCATGAACCACACCCAGTGTCATTGCATGTGTGTTCTTTTTCACAAACCACATATGGATCCACCAGTGTCATTGGATGTGTGTTCTTTTCATGAACCAACCACAGCTAGAGTCATTGAAATGTGTGTTCTTTTCACAAACCACATATGGATCCACAAGTGTCATTGAAATGTGTGTGATTTTCACAAACCATAGCTAGAGTCACTGGATCTCTCTTCTTTTCACAAACCACATATGGATCCACCAGTTTCATTGCATGTCTATTCTTTTCATTAACCACAGCCAGAGTCATTGCATATCTGTTCTTACCACAAACAACATATGGATCCACCAGTGTCATTGCATGTGTGTTCTTTTCATGCACCACATATGGATCCACCGGTGTCATTGCATGTATGTTCTCTTAACAAACCACATGTGGATCCACCAGAGTCATTGCATGTGTGTTATTTTCATGAACCACATAAGGATCCACTAGTGTCATTGGATGTGTGTTCTTTTCATGAACCACACACAGTGTCATTGCATGTGTGTTCTTCTCAAAAACCATATATGGATCCACCAGTGTTCATTGCATGTGTGTTCTTCCACAAACAACATATGGATCCACCAACGTCATTGCATGTGTGTTCTTCTCACAAACCACATGGATCCACTAGTGTCATTGTATGTGTGTTCTTTTTACAAACCACATGTGGATCCACTAGAAGCATTGCACGCGTGTTCTTTTCATGAACCACATATGGATCCACCAGTGTCATTAGATGTGTGTTCTTTTCATGAACCACACCTAGAGTCAGTGCATGTCTGTTCTTTCACAAACCAGACATAGATCCACCAGTGTCATTGCATGTGTGTTCTTCTCACAAACCACATATGGATCCACTAGAGTTCATTACATGTGTGTTCTTTTCACAAACCACATCTAGATCCACTAGAGTTCATTGCATGTTTGTTCTTTTCACAAACTACATATGGATCCACCAATGTCATTGCATGTCTGTTATTTTCACAAACCACATATTGATCCTCCAGTGCCATTGCATTTCTGTTCTTCTCACAAACCACATATGGATCCACCAGTGTCATTGCATGTCTGTTCTTTCCACAAACAACATATGCATCCACCAATGTCATTGCATGTGTGTTCTTTCCATGAACCATATCTAGAGTCATTATATGACTATTCTTTTCACAAACCACATGGATCCACCAGTGTCATTGCATGTGTGTTCTTTTCATTAACCACATCTAGGGTCATTGCATGTGTGTTCTTCTCACAAACCACACATGGATCCATCAGAGTCATTGCATGCCTGTTCTTTTCATTAACCACAACTAGAGTCATTGCATGTTTGTTCTTTCTACAAACAACATATGGATCCACCAGTGTCATTGCATGTTAGTTCTTTTCATTAACCACAACTAGAGTCATTACATGTGTCTTCTTTTCACAAACCACATATGGATCCACCAGTGTCATTTGATGTCTGTTATTTCACAAACCACATCTAGAGTCATTGCATGTGTGTTCTTCTCACAAACCACATATGGATCCACCAGAATTCATTGCATGTCTGTTCTTCTCACAAACCACAGCTAGAGTCATTGCATGTCTGTTCTTCTCACAAACCACACATGGATCCACCAGAGTCATTGCATGTGTGTTCTTTTCACAAACCACAACTAGAGTCATTGCATGTATGTTCTTTTTTCAAACCACATCTAGAGTCATTGCATGTGTGTTCTTCTCACAAACCACATCTAGAGTCATTGGATGTTTGTTCTTTTCACAAACCACATCTAGACTCATTGCTTGTGTGTTATTCTCACAAACCACTTATGGATCCACCTGACTTCATTGCATGCCCGTTCTTTTCACAAATAACAACTAGAGTCATTGCACGTCTATTGTTCTCACAAACCACACATGGAACCACCAGTTTCATTGCATGTGTGTTCTTTTCACAAACCACATCTAGAGTCATTGGATGTCTGTTATTTTCACAAACCCCATATTGATTCACCAGTTTCATTGCATGTGTGTTATTTTCACAAACCACATATAGAGTCATTGCATGTGTGTTCTTGTCACAAACCACATAAGGATCCACCAGTGTGATCGCATGTGTGTGTTCTTTTCACAAACCACATCTAGAGTCATTGCATGTTTTTTTCACAAACCACATATGGATCCATAAGTGTCATTGTATGTGTGTTCTTTTCACAAACCACATATTGATCCACCAGAGTTCATTGCATGTCTGTTCTTTTCACAAACCACATATGGATCCACTAGTGTCATTGCATGTGTGTTCTTTTCACAAACCACATAATGATCCACTAGTGGCATTGCATGTCTGTTCTTCTCACAAACCACATACGGATCCACCAGTGCCATTGTATGTATGTTCTTTCTCACAAACCACACATGGATCCACCAGTGTCATTGCATGTGTTTTTTTCACAAACCACATATGGATCCACCAGTGTCATTGCATGTGTGTTCTTTTCATTACCTATAGCTAGAGTCATTGCATGTCTATTCTTCTCACAAACCACATATGGATCCACCTTAGTTCATTAAATGTGTGTTCTTCTCATAAACCACATCTAGAGTCATTGCATGTCTGTTATTCTCACAAACCACACATGGATCCACCAGTGTCATTGCATGTGTGTTCTTTTCACAAACCACATCTGGAGTCATAGGATGTCTGTTCTTTTCACAAACCACATATTGATCCACCACTGTGAATGCATGTGTGTTCTTTTCACAAACCAAATCTAGAGTCATTGCATGTGTGTTCTTTTCACAAACCACACATAGATCCACCACTGTCATTGGATGTGTGTTCTTCTCACAAACCACACATGGATCCACCAGAGTTCATTGCATGTGTGTTCTTCTCACAAACCACACATGGATGCATTAGAGTCATTGCATGTCTGTTCTTTTCATTAACCACAGCTAGAGTCATTGCATGTCTGTTCTTTCCACAAACAACATATGTATCCACGAGTGTCATTGCATGTCAGTTCTTTTCATTAACTATAGCCAGTGTCATTGCATGTGTGTTCTTTTCACAAACCACATGGATCCACCAGTGTCATTGCACGTGTGTTCTTTTCATTAACCACATCTAGAGTCATTGCATGTGTGTTCTTTTCACAAACCACATATGGATCCTCTAGTATCATTGCATGTGTGTTGTTTTCATTAACCATAGCTAGAGTCATTGCATGTGTGTTCTTCTCACAAACCACATATGGATCCACCAGAGTTCATTGCATGTGTCTCATAAACCACAGCTAGAGTCATTGCATGTCTGTTATTCGCGGAAACCACACATGGATCCACCAGTGTGATTGCATGTCTGTTCCTTTCACAAACCACATCTAGAGTCATTGCATGTGTTTTCTTTTCACAAACAACACATGGATCCACCAGTGTCATTGGATGTGTGTTTTCCTCACAAGCCACATATGGATCCACCCGAGTTCATTGCATGTCTGTTCTTTTCACAAACCACGTAAGGATCCACCAGAGTCATTGCATGTGTGTTCTTTTCACAAACCATAGCTAGAGTTCATTGCATGTGTGTTCTTTTCACAAACCATAGCTAGAGTCATTGCATGTGTGTATTTTCACAAACCACATCTAGAGTCGTTGCATGTGTGTTCTTTTCACAAACCACAACTAGAGTCATTGCATGTGTGTTCTTTTCACAAATTACATCTAGAGTCATTGCATGTGTGTTCTTTTCACAAACCACATCTGGATCCACCAGAGTTCAGTGCATGTGTGTTCTTTTCACAAACCACATCTAGAGTCATTGCATGTGTGTTCTTCTCACAAAGCACATATGGATCCACCAGAGTTCATTGCATGTCTGTTCTTTTCACAAACCACATAAGGATCCACCAGAGTCATTGCATGTGTGTTCTTTTCACAAACCATAGCTAGAGTCATTGCATGTCTGTTCTTTTCACAAACCAAATCTGGAGTCATTGCATGTGTGTTCTTTTCACAAACCACAGCTAGAGTCATTGCATGTGTGTTCTTTTCACAAACAACATCTAGCATTATTGCATGTGTGTTCTTTTCAAAAACCACATCTAGATCCACCAGAGTTCATTGCATGTGTGTTCTTTTCACAAACCACATCTAGAGTCATTGCATGTGTGTTCTTCTCACAAACCACATATGGATCCACCAGAGTTCATTGCATGTCTGTTCTTTTCGCAAACGACAACTAGAGTCATTGCATGTGTGTTCTTCTCACAAACCACATATGGATCCACAAGAGTTCATTGGATGTGTGTTCTTTTCATGAACCACACCCAGTGTCATTGCATGTGTGTTCTTCTCACAAACCACATCTAGAGTCATTGGATGTTTGCTCTTTTCACAAACCACATCTAGAGTCATTGCATGTGTGTTCTTCTCACAAACCACATATGGATCCACCTGACTTCATTGGATGTCTGTTCATTTCACAAACCACAGGTAGAGTCATTGCATGTCTGTTCTTCTCACAAACCACACATGGATCCACCAGTGTCATTGCATGTGTGTTCTGTTCACAAACCACAACTAGAGTCATTAGATGTCTGTTATTTTCACAAACCACATAAGGATCCACCAGTGTGATTGCATGTGTGTTCTTTTCACAAACCACAGCTAGAGTCATTGGATGTCTGTTCTTTTCACAAACCACATATGGGTCCACCAGTGTCATTGCATTTGTGTTCTTTTCACAAACCACATATTGATCCACCAGAGGTCATTGCATGTCTGTTCTTTTCACAAACTAAATCTAGAGTCATTGCATGTATGTTCTTTTCACAAACCACATATGGATCCACCAGTGTGATTGCATGTGTGTTCTTTTCATTAACCACCGCTAGAGTCATTGCATGTCTGTTCTTTTCACAAACCGCATATGGATCCACCAGTGTCATTGCATGTGTGTTCTTTTCACAAACCACAGCCAGAGTCATTGCGTGTGTGTTCTTTTCATTAACCACATCTAGAGTCATTGCATGTGTGTTCTTTTCACAAACCACATATGGATCCACCAGTGTCATTGCATGTGTGTTCTTTTCACAAACCATAGCCAGAGTCATTGCATGTGTGTTCTTTTCATTAACCACATCCAGAGTCATTGCATGTGTGTTCGTTTCACAAACCACATATGGATCCACCAGTGTCTTTGGATGTCTATTCTTTTGACAAACCACATTTAGAGTCATTGCATGTGTGTTCTTCTCACAAACCACATATGGATCCACCAGAGTTCATTGCATGTCTGTTCTTTTCACAAACCACAACTAGAGTCATTGCATGTCTGTTCTTCTCACAAACCACACATGGATCCACCAGAGTCATTGCATGTTTTTTTTACAAACCACAGCTAGAGTCATTGCATGCCTGTTATTCTCACAAACCACACATGGATCCACTAGTGTCATTGCATGTGTGTTCTTTTCACAAAACACATCTAGAGTCATAGGCTGTCTGTTCTTTTCACAAACCACATATTGATCCACCAGTGTCATTGCATGTGTGTTCTTTTCACAAACCACATCTAGAGTCATTGCATGTGTGTTCTTTTCACAAGCCACATATGGATATACCAGTGTGATTGCATGTGTTTTTTCTCATTAACCGCAGCTAGAGTCATTGCATGTCTGTTCTTTTCACAAACCACATATGGATACACCAGTGTCATTGCATGTGTGTTCTTTTCACAAATCACATATTGATCCACTAGTGCCATTGCATGTCTGTTCTTCTCACAAACCACACATGGATCCATCAGTGTCATTGCATGTGTGTTCTTTTCACAAACCACAGCTAAAGTCATTGCATGTGTGTTATTTTCATTAACCACATCTAGAGTCATTGCATGTGTGTTCTTTTCACAAACCACATATGGATCCACCAGTGTCATTGCATTTCTGTTCTTTTCACAAACCACATGTAGAGTCATTGCATGTTTGTTCTTCTCACAAACCACATATGGATCCACAAGAGTTCATTCATGTCTGTTCTTATCATGAACCACATATGGATCCACCAGTGTGATTGCGTGTGTATTATTCTCACAAACCACAGCTAGAGTCATTGCATGTGTGTTCTTTTCATGAACCACATCTAGAGTCATTGCATGTGTGTTATTTTCACAAACTACATATGGATCCACCAGTGTCATTGGAAGTTTGTTCTTTTCACAAACCACATCTAGAGTCATTGCATGTGTGTTGTCCTCGAAAACCACATATGGATCCACCAGAATTCATTGCATGTTTGTTCTTCTCACAAACCATAGCTAGAGTCATTGCATGTCTGTTTTTCTCACAAACCACACATGGATCCACCAGAGTCATTGCATGTGTGTTCTTTTCACAAACCACAGCTAGAGTCATTGCATGTCAATTCTTTTCACAAACCACATCTAGAGTCATTGCATGTGTGTTCTTCTCACAAACCACATATGATCCACCAGAGTTCATTGCATGTGTGTTCTTTTCACAAACCATAACTAGAGTTCATTACATGTGTGTTCTTTTCACAAACCACATCTAGAGTTATTGCATGTGTGTTCTTTGCACAAACCACAACTAGAGTCATTGGATGTTTGTTATTTTCACAAACCACATCTAGGGTCATTGCATGTGTGTTCTTCTCACAAACCACATATGGATCCACCAGAGTTCATTGCATGTCTGTTCTTTTCACAAACCACATATGTATCCACCAATGTCATTGGATGTCTGTTCTTTTCACAAACCACTTATGGATCCACTAGTGTCATTGCATGTGTGTTCTTTCCATGAACCACAACTAGAGTTAGTGAATGTCTGTTCTTTCACAAACCAGACATGGATCCACCAGTGTCATTGGATTTCCTGTTATTTTCACAATCCATAGTTAGAGTCATGGCATGTGTGTTCTTTTCACAAACCACGTCTAGAGTCAGTGCATGTATGTTCTTTTCACAAACCACATCTAGAGTCATTGCATGTGTTTTCTTCTCACAAACCACATATGAATCCACCAGAGTTCATTGCATGTGTGTTCTTTTCACAAAAAAAAGCTAGAGTCATTACATGTCTGTTCTGCTCACAAACCACACATGGATCCACTAGTGTCATTGCATGTGTGTTCTTTTCACAAACCACAACTAGAGTCATTGGATCTCTGTTCTTTTCACAAACCACATCTAGAGTCATTGCATGTGTGTTATTCTCACAAACCACATATGGATCCACCAGAGTTCATTGCATGTCTGTTCTTTTCACAAACCACAACTAGAGTCATTGCATGTCTGTTCTTCACACAAACCACACATGGATCCACCAGTGTCATTGCATGTGTGTTCTTTTCACAAAACACATCTAGAGTCATTGGATGTCTGTTATTTTCACAAACCACATCTAGAGTCATTGCATGTGTGTTCTTCTCACAAACCACATATGGATCCACCTAACTTCATTGCATGTCTGTTCTTTTCACAAACCACAGCTAGAGTCGTCGCATGTCTGTTCTTCTCACAAACCACACATGGATCCACCAGTGTCATTGCATGTGTGTTCTTTTCATTAACCACAAGTAGAGTCATTGCATGTCTATTCTTTTTACAAACCACATATGGATCCACCAGTGTCATTGCATGTGTGTTCTTTTCACAAACCACATCTAGAGTCATTGGATGTGTCGTCTTTTCACAAACCACATATGGATCCACCAGTTTCATTGGATGTCTGTTCTTTTCACAAACCACAGCTAGAGTCATTGCATGTGTGTTCTTTTAATTAACCACATCTAGAGTCATTGCATGTGTGTTCTTTTCAAAAACCACCTATGGATCCACCAGTGTCATTGCATTTGAGTTCTTTTCACAAACCACATCTAGAGTCATTGCATGTGTCTTCTTTTCACAAACCACATATGGATCCACTAGTGTCATTGGATGTCTGTTCTTTTCACAAACCACATCTAGAGTCATTGCATGTGTGTTCTTCTCACAAACCACAAATGGAACCACCAGAGTTCATTGCATGTCTATTCTTCTCACAAACCACAGCTAGAGTCTTTGCATGTCTGTTCTTCTCACAAAGCACACATGGATCCACCAGAGTCATTGCATGTGTGTTCTTGTCACAAACCACATCTAGAGTCATTGGATGTCTGTTCTTTTCACAAACCACATCTAGAGTCATTGCATGTGTGTTCTTCTCACAAACCACATATGGATCCACCCGAGTCATTGCATGTGTGTTCTTCTCACAAACCACATATAGAGTCATTGGATATATGTTATTTTCACAAACCATATCTAGAGTCATTGCATGTGTGTTCTTCTCACGTACCACATATGGATCCACCTGACTTCATTGCATGTCTGTTCGTTTCACAAACCACAGCTAGAGTCATTGCCTGTCTGTTCTTCTCACAAACCACACATGGATCCACCAGTCTCATTGCATGTTTGTTCTTTTCACAAACCATAGCTAGTCATTGCATGTCTGTTCTTCTCACAAAGCACCCATGGATCCACCCATGTCATTGCATATGTGTTCTTTTCACAAACCACAGCTAAAGTCATTGGATGTCTGTTCTTTTCACAAACCACATCTAGAGTCATTGCATGTGTGTTATTCTCACAAACCACATATGGATCCACCAGAGTTCATTGCATGTCTGTTCTTTTCACAAACCACAACTAGAGTCATTGCATGTCTGTTCTTCTCACAAAGCACACATGGATCCACCAGTATCATTGCACGTGTGTTCTTTTCAAAAAACACATCTAGAGTCATTGGATGTGTGTTCTTCTCACAAACCACATCTAGAGTCATTGCATGTGTGTTCTTCTCACAAACCACATATGGATCCACATAACTTCATTGCATGTCTGTTCTTTTCACAAACCACAGCTATAGTCGTCGCATGTCTGTTCTTCTCACAAACCACACATGGATCCACCAGTGTCATTGCATGTGTGTTATTTTCATTAACCACAGGTAGAGTCATTGCATGTCTGTTCTTTTCACAAACCACATATGGGTCCACCAGTGTCATTGCATGTGTGTTCTTTTCACAACCCACATCTAGAGTCATTGCATGTGTCGTCTTTTCACAAACCACATATGGATCCACCAGCGTCATTGGATGTCTGTTCTTTTCACAAACCATAGCTAGAGTCATTGCATGTGTGTTCTTTTAATTAACCACATCTAGAGTCATTGCATGTTTGTTCTTTTCACAAACCACATATGGATCCACCAGTGTCATTGCATGTGTGTTCTTTTCACAAACCACATCTAGAGTCATTGCATGTCTCTTCTTTTCACAAACCACATATGGATCCACCAGTGTCATGGGATGTCTGTTCTTTTCACAAACCACATCTAGAGTCATTGCATGTGAGTTCTTCTGATAAACCACATATGGACACCAGAGTTCATTGCATGTCTGTTCTTCTCACAAAGCACACATGGAACCACCTGAGTCATTGCATGTGTGTTCTTATCACAAACCACATCTAGAGTCATTGGATGTCTGTTCTTTTCACAAACCCATCAAGAGTCATTGCATGTGTGTTCTTCTCACAAACCACATATGGATCCACCAGAGTCATGGCATGTGTGTTCTTCTCACAAACCACATCTAGAGTCATTGGATATCTGTTCTTTTCACAAACCACATCTAGAGTCATTGCATGTGTGTGGTCTTCTCACAAACCACATATGGATCCACTGACTTCATTGCATGTCTGTTATTTTCACAAACCACAGCTAGAGTCATTGCCTGTCTGTTCTTCTCACAAACCACACATGGATCCACCAGTGTTATTGCATGTGTGTTCTTTTCAGAAACCATAGCTAGAGTCATTGCATGTTTGTTCTTTTGACAAACCACATCTAGAGTCATTGCATGTGTCGTCTTTTCACAAACCACATATGGATCCACCAGCGTCATTGGATGTCTGTTCTTTTCACAAACCACAGCTAGAGTCATTGCATGTGTGTTCTTTTAATTAACCACATCTAGAGTCATTGCATGTTTGTTCTTTTCACAAACCACATATGGATCCACCAGTGTCATTGCATGTGTGTTCTTTTCACAAACCACATCTAGAGTCATTGCATGTCTCTTCTTTTCACAAAACACATATGGATCCACCAGTGTCATGGGATGTCTGTTCTTTTCACAAACCACATCTAGAGTCATTGCATGTGTGTTCTTCTCACAAAGCACCCATGGATCCACCAGTGTTATTGTATGTGTGTTCTTTTCAGAAACCATAGCTAGAGTCATTGCATGTTTGTTCTTTTGACAAACCACATCTAGAGTCATTGCATGTGTCGTCTTTTCACAAACCACATATGGATCCACCAGCGTCATTGGATGTCTGTTCTTTTCACAAACCACAGCTAGAGTCATTGCATGTGTGTTCTTTTAAATAACCACATCTAGAGTCATTGCATGTTTGTTCTTTTCACAAACCACATATGGATCCACCAGTGTCATTGCATGTGTGTTCTTTTCACAAACCACATCTAGAGTCATTGCATGTCTCTTCTTTTCACAAAACACATATGGAGCACCAGTGTCATGGGATGTCTGTTCTTTTCACAAACCACATCTAGAGTCATTGCATGTGTGTTCTTCTGATAAACCACATATGGACACCAGAGTTCATTGCATGTCTGTTCTTCTCACAAAGCACACATGGAACCACCTGAGTCATTGCATGTGTGTTCTTGTCACAAACCACATCTAGAGTCATTGGATGTCTGTTCTTTTCACAAACCCATCAAGAGTCATTGCATGTGTGTTCTTCTCACAAACCACATATGGATCCACCAGAGTCATGGCATGTGTGTTCTTCTCACAAACCACATCTAGAGTCATTGGATATCTGTTCTTTTCACAAACCACATCTAGAGTCATTGCATGTGTGTGGTCTTCTCACAAACCACATATGGATCCACTTGACTTCATTGCATGTCTGTTATTTTCACAAACCACAGCTAGAGTCATTGCCTGTCTGTTCTTCTCACAAACCACACATGGATCCACCAGTGTTATTGCATGTGTGTTCTTTTCACAAACCATAGCTAGAGTCATTGCATGTTTGTTCTTTTGACAAACCACATCTAGAGTCATTGCATGTGTGTTCTTCTCACAAACCACATATGGATCCACCAGAGTTCATTGCATGTCTGTTCTTTTCACAAACCATAGCTAGAGTCATTGCATGTCTGTTCTTCTCACAAACCACACATGGATCCATCAGTGTCATTGCATGTGTGTTCTTTTCACAAACCACAGCTAGAGTCATTGGATGTCTGTTCTTTTCACAAACCACATCTAGAGTCATTGCAGGTGTGTTCTTCTCACAAACCACATATGGATCCACCAGAGTTCAATGCATGTCTGTTCTTTTCACAAACCAGATCTAGAGTCATTGGATGTCTGTTGTTTTCACAAACCATATAGTGTTCCACTAGTGTCATTGCATGTGTGTTCTTTTCACAAACCAGATCTAGAGTCATTACATGTGTGTTCTTTTCACAAACCACATAAGGATCCACCAGTGTGATTACATGTGTGTTCCTTTCACAAACCACAGCTAAAGTCATTGCATGTCTGTTCTTTTCACAAACCATATATGGATCCACCAGTGTCATTCCATGTGTGTTCTTTTCACAAACCACATATTGATCCACCAGAGTTCATTGCATGTCTGTTCTTTTCACAAACCATATATGGATCCATCAGTGTCATTGCATGTGTGTTCTTTTCACAAACCACATATTAATCCACGAGTGCCATTGCATGTCTATTCTTCCCACAAACCACATATGGGTCCACCAGTACCATTGCATGTATGTTCTTCTCACAAACCACATACGGATCGACCAGTGTCATTGCATGTGTGTTCTTTTCACAAACCACATATGGATCCACAAGTGTCATTGCATGTCTGTTCTTTTCATTAACTATAGCTAGAGTCATTGCATGTGTGTTGTTCTCACAAACCACATATGGATCCACCAGAGTTCATTGAATGTGTGTTCTTCTCATAAAGCACAGCTAGAGGCATTGCATGTTTGTTATTCTCACAAACCACACATGGATCCACTAGTGTCATTGCATGTGTGTTCTTTTCACAAACCACATCTAGAGTCATAGGATGTCTGTTCTTTTCACAAACCACATATTGATCCACTAGTGTCATTGCATGTGTGTTCTTTTCACAAACCACATCTAGAGTCATTGTATGTGTGTTCTTTTCACAAACCACACATGGATCCACTAGTGTTATTGGATGTGTGTTGTTCTCACAAACCACATATGTATCCACCAGAGTTCATTGCATGTGTGTTATTCTCACAAACCACACATGGATCCATCAGAGTCATTGCATGTCTGTTCTTTTCATTAACCACAGCTAGAGTCATTGCATGTCTATTCTTTCGACAGACAACATATGGATCCACCAGTGTCATTGCATGTCAGTTCTTTTCATTAACCATAGCCAGTGTCATTGCATGTGTGTTCTTTTCACAAACCACATGGATCCACTAGTGTCATTGCATGTGTGTTATTTTCATTAACCACATCTAGAGTCATTGCATGTGTGTTCTTTTCACAAACCACATATGGATCCTCTAGTGTCATTGCATGTGTGTTCTTTTCATTAACCATAGCTAGAGTCATTGCATGTGTGTTCTTCTCACAAACCACATATGGATCCACCAGAGTTCATTGCATGTGTGTTCTTCTCATAAACCACAGCTAGAGTCATTGCATGTCTGTTATTCGCACAAACCACACATGGATCCACCAGTGTCATTGCATGTGTGTTCTTTTCACAAACAACATCTAGAGTCATAGGATGTTTGTTCTTTTCACAAACCACATATTGATCCACCAGTGTCATTGCATGTGTTTTCTTTTCACAAACCACACCTAGAGTCATTACATGTGTGTTCTTTTCACAAACCACATATGGATCCACCAATGTGATTGCATGTGTGTTCTTTTGTAACACCCTCGAATCGGCCCTATGCAAGTTTTAGCGCTTCCCGCCAAACCCGCATAGAAACGATTCAAGGACGCCCACAAGGCACTTGCGTGCGGGTGGAGAACGAAGTAATACCATTACACATTAGTCCATGATGGAACCCACAGAACATATATATACAACAACGACTCCATGAGTCAAGAATATAGATATACAGTACACATATCCAAATCACCTCGAAAACGATACGACATCCGAGTACGGATAAGATGCAAATGGGGCTAAGAGCCCTGAAGAATAACCAATGGCGTCCATAACCCTGCCCAGGCCAAGCCGGAAGGGTAACCTTCTAACGACGTCGATCTCATACCTGCTAAAACAAAAGGGGTGCCGACAAAGGGCAAAGGAAAAAGGGAGCTCAAGATCGAGACCAAGACAGCGAGTCTAGAATTCGGCGGCTCTCGCCTACATAGGTATGGTGGACTGAAGCGGCAGCGCAGCATGCTCTAAACAATCTATAGAGACTCGATTCAACTGTCGGCTATTAGAGAGGGATAAGAAAGACCTATTCGGATCCAACCTGGTACTAACACCAATCATACCCATCCTGGTATTTCCCCCTCGAGACCAAACGAGGAAGTCAAACCGAGGAACTCACACAGTGGGCAGTTTTATTCATTCCATTATAGTTGAAGCACTTACTAGTCAGATATAGATAGTAGGGGTCATCCTGATAGCATAAGTAGTGGGCAGTTTTAGTTCACCATTCAGTTGTAGTTGCAGTACTTACTAGTCAGATACAATTAGCAGGTGACATCCCAAACCCAGTAGTTGTTGGCACTTTTATTTCATTCCATTGAAGTTGCGATACTTACTAGGCAGGTATAACATGACACGATACACCCTAGTCCCACCAGTTGTTGGCACTTTTATTATCCATTCCATTGTAGTGAAGCTGATTACTAGTCACATGTTAAGTCAAATTTATAGCACTACTTTAGTTATGCTTGTCTATGATTGAGATACTGTGCTCCAAGTCGTCCACAACCGTGGACACGGCTTTCAGAAAGATTTACCCTGCAGGGGTGCACAAATAGCAACACACACATGATCAACCTCGGAAAAACCAAATCAAAACCCAACGAGGCTTTCACGACAGAGCAATCACAGGATTCCTAAAATATTTCAGGGGGGCACCCCATTAAGCTACCCGCAACGAAGTTGGCCGGCTTGGAGACGGACCCAAGGTTTGCGTCAATGGCTGTAAACGACTGGGAACCCGAAAGTGTGACTAGGCTTGTCGATACCGCGAAAACTCTCCGCATCCAAAATAGTACATGTGCTCCACGCACAATCATAAATAAAGCAGTAAAGCATGGCATAAGTACAGGATAGTAATAAAGCCCCAAACTAGTTTGTGGCCCCAAGAAATAAGAAATGAATCAAGCCCTGGCTAAGGGGGATTCATAGACTCTCCCATATGTGGATAGTGCGAATAGTCAAGGAACAGGTATCAAGTACTCGGGGCCTACGGGACACAAGTGGACATGAAAAACCAAATAGCATATATTGCCCACCGGTGCCTCTTTCATTAGTTATCGTAGCAATTTAATAGTTGTATTTAAATTCATGATCCTCTCCACCATAAAGCATATGACAACATTCCAAAAACTATGTGGTACTTCACGACACGGGATCGCACCTGAGCAAGCGACTACGACTCGCAAGACCATCTATCTACCAAACAACAGGTAATAGGAGGTGTCCAAGGCAATATAAAGGCTGCACGGAATATATCTGGTACGGAACACTAAAGCATCGCGACAATAGATCAATAGGAGGAAATAAAGATTATAAATGCAAAATAGGTAGAAAGGGGGAGAATGCTCGCCTAGAAAACACTGCCAAAGATACATTATCCGAAGAACTTGTCGATACTCGCATCCACTCAACGGTCTAATCCGTGAAGAACCAAAGCACTAAAAGAAACACCGGATGCACTATTTAATACTACAGCAGAAGATCAAGCATGATGCATGTATGACACGGCAAAGGATGCGATGCAACTAGGCAATATTAAGCGGAACCGGGGTCCCGACAATTAATTAGGAGGTTCAAGTTATTTAGATACCCCGCATTTTAAATGTTGATTTAACAAGGCAAAACATGGCATCGGTTCACTACACAAATTTAAATGGAGCAATATAAGACTAGAATAGTGTCAACACCCGGATTTTTAATCCCCGATGCCCGTTATGCCATACCTCGCAATCCCAGGATTACCATTTTTGCGAGACATAACGGATTGGATATCATAGTACATCATCCATTACAAACCATACATAAGGTTTTACACAAATAAGGATCTCATGATCCAGTATTCAATACAACAAGCAGCGGAAATAAAAGATAAGCGTAGCGGTGGGGTCCATCTTCAGGGGCACATGCAATGCTGACGAAGGCAGATAGTCCTAGTTATCATAGCCATCCTGCTGACCATCCTCTTGATAATCTCCTTCATAGTCTGGCCATGATAATAGCCAGGGACAAAAGCCATGAGTACTCTTTAAGTACTCACAAACTACCACTAGCAAGTAGTATAAATCTAAGTTAAAGTGCTAGAGCTAGGTTTAACTATAAAGTTAAGTTTGAAACCTAAGCTGAGTTCTGAAGCAAAGAAAGATAAAGTAAAGTTCTGGAATCACTTAAGTTGGGAAGCTATTATCATCAACACAACCCTGTTGTGGTCAAGTCAAAGTTCATCATCTATTTCAAGTTATTTAGAAAACATCTGACAACGAAACAGTATGGCCATTCCAACTGTCCAAAACCGCGGACGCGGCTATTCGAATAGTTTGACACTCTGCAGAGGTGGTACACTTTCACCACAAGATTCGATACATCTGTCAGGGGTAACCCTGAATCATCATACTTAGTATGCAGATAATCAAACATAACCTTCCCTTTACACACCCTAGTATAAGCACCTCTCCTATGAGCATGGCCTCCCAACCATGACCATCAGTCACCTTGGGCACTGCATAGGTGGACAACATTGAGAGGTAGCCTCAGCTCAAACCTCTCCCGTGAGGGAACTAATACTAATGCATATAAATTTCCAGCTAAGCCTTAGCCAATTCAGGTAGTGTGGTTGTACGGTAAATTTGGAATGGTATCGCATCCGAATCCAACCATCAGTATTATAAAAGGGTTAAGGCTCATGCCTCATCATTTTCATCATCATAAACTAGTTGTGTTTCTCAACACATGTCAAAACATCTCAATAGAATGACTCATCATTCCAAGGTTTTCACAATTCATTTTCACCACTTGTTCCCATCTAAAGTGACTCAAGTTTTTGCTCTACTCTAAAAGACTAAGTTAAGAGTGTTCACTAAGGTGGAAGGATGGGATCAATCTCATGCCATATAATGACATCTAAAGGTTTCTAAGTAGGTCAAGTTTTATACCTTTTATGCTACCTTCAAAACAAGTAAAGAACTTTGTGTACTAAGGGGAGTAAAACTTGTAAGTAAGACTTGGGGTACCAATAGTTAAAAGGGTGTGATCAAAGCATGCCTAAAGCATCCTTGCTCATTCATCTAGCTTAATTCTAGCTTGCTAACAATAGCTTGCCTTGGTTGGTGCAGTGGTTGAAGTTTTCTTCTTCTTCTTCTTGGTAGCACTTCTCCTCCTCGTAAGCTTGGTCGGTACTATCTTCTATAACAATACATACGGAGTAGACAATCACCAAACAATACTTAACTAGGCTAGATAGCATTCTAAGACACACAATTGATGATCTATTATCATCACAAGCATCACAAGTTTAATTCAATAGTTTCTTTCCTTTTATTTTAGAAAAGTAATTTCTACTCATTGAAAAATTAACCAACATTTAATATTCACCAATTAAAACATGGGATCATGTTGACACATGTCATCACCACATATTCTAACATGTGGGAATGATATTTAAGGGTTGGATCAATATTAGTTTGGTTTAAGTTCATTATTTAAAGATTTAAAGTGACTATAAATGCCTATAAAGCATTCTTTTGGTACTAGTCCAAAGTCACTGCATGTAAACCTTAATATTATTACATATTTAGATAGATATGATGAAATGTGATTTTTGTGAGTTGGAATCAACTCAAAAGCTAACTTGGTTGATTTTATAAAAATGTTGCAAGTTGCAAAAGCTTCTGTCTTCTTATTTTTATTAGGAGAGATCTATAACTCTAATTGAATTAAATCCAACGGGCTTGGATAGATCATTTTAATACCTTTCAAACAAAATTGGTTTCATGCGATTTGGATTTCTAAAACTCTCTGAATCGATTTTCAAACTAGGGGACAGAAACTAGATTTAACTAAAAAGGAAAATCCAGATTTGAATGGGTGGGCTAGCGCGGGAAAAGAAATGGGCCGACCCAGTGGCGCTCCGCGGCACGGGGCGCAACTGACAGGGGGGTCCCGTGTGTCAGCGGCACTTAAAACTCGAAACGGTACGCACGCTGTGGGCCGTGCGATTAGAATAGGAATCTACGGCTGAGGGTCATCGTCGACGACAAATAGGTCACCAGCGAGCTCGAACCCTAGCAGCTCAGTGGGGGTCTACTGGGGGCGTACCAGGGCTCCAGCAGGGTCGGCAAGGCGGGCAGACGACATGGAAGACGACGGCGAGGCGAGGCGCGATTGCGGTGGGGCTTGAGGTGGTCGCAATCCACGACGACCTTCTGCTCGTGCCGCGGCTGCTCCGGCTCCAATTCCGGCGAGGCAGAGCTTGCCTTGCTCCGGCTAGAGGTAGGTGAGGTTCAGAGAGGTGAGGTGAGTGGAATGGTGTGGAGATAAGAGGCTAGGGAGGGCTCCTTTTATAGGCCCGACGGTGAGACCGAGCGGGATGGGTAGTCGATGGTGGCGACATGGCTACGGCGGGGTAGAGGCATGGCTGGGGGTGGCGATCAATGGGCGGTTCCCTGGTGGTGCTCTAGGAATTGAATGCGGCCGTAGGGGCGGTGGCACGCGGTCGGGGCGAGGTGGCGCTCTGAGAGGCAGAGGCGGCGGTGTCCACGGCTAGCGGTGGCTGTGAGGCGTTGGGCGGCCATCAGGGGTGTCTGGGGTGTTCTCTAGGTCGAGGCGGAGTGGCGGGCGCGGGCTGCTGCCAAGGGGCGGTCCATGCGAGCGGGGACAGGGCGCGCTCTGGGGGCGGCACTGCCATGGTGCGGTGGCACTGGGCGCGGCTTGTCCTTGGTGGTCCACTGCATGGCCGGGCTCGGGCAAGGGGCAGGGGGTGGCGGTGAGGTGTGAGCTACCTCCTAGACATGGAGAGAGGGAGAGGGGCGGTCTGCTGCGGTGAGGGCAAGGTTGGCCGGCGAGAGGCGGCTCGGCATGGCATGGCCGTGCCACTAGGGGCTAGGGGAGTGGGTGCTTAGACTCTGGTTAGATCAAGAGGGGACAGGGGAGATAAATGAAGTATCATTTGGGGGCAAAACCCTGTAGTAAACAGTGAGCTAGGATTAGAGTAGAGATTATGCATGCCAAGTGTTTGATGAAATGGCCGCATGAAAGAAAGTTTTGAATTTTGGTTTCAAATTTTTTGAGTGATCTACACTAGTGATAGGTAGTCTCTGGTTGCAAGGGTTTTGAAAGTGGAGCTCAAATAGATGGTTTTTGAAATAGGGGTGATCTATGCATATGCATTAGATTCAATTTTAAACTGTCATTTAAAATAGTTAACATAATGTTTTTAGCAGATCCAAAGGTGGGCCTTGGTACCTCATTATGTGTACTAGCAAGGGGTGCAAAGATCAAGAATTGTTTCTGTTAAGTTTTGAGTACTAGGAA
The DNA here is from genome assembly GCA_023614405.1 of Avena insularis. NCBI lineage: Eukaryota > Viridiplantae > Streptophyta > Magnoliopsida > Poales > Poaceae > Avena > Avena insularis. The sequence continues at coordinate 241,214,397 of CM042696.1, forward strand.
TAGCCAAAGTAGGCATGGGAGTTAAATTTGCCAAAATGGCCATTCCTCCTTTTTAATTCTTTTTGATTTGATTTTCTTTAGGAAAAGTTTGGGAATGGTGTAGATGATGTTTAAATCACCCGAGAAACATTTTACAAGCATTGGATCATTCAATCATGGCAATTCAAACAACTCCTATTTTAAATGCACACACATATGAATGCTTTCATTTTAAATTTGGAAAAGTTTTTGTTAACCCCAAATTTGATGATTTAGATCTTGATAACCTTGGATTGAAGTTTTGGGATGTTACAAACCTTCCCCCCTTAAAAAAAATCTCGTCCCGAGATTTAAAAGAAAACTAGGAACTAAAGAGATCTGGGAACTCTATCCTAATGTAATCTTCTCGCTCCCAAGTAGCTTCCTCTTCGGTATGGTTGCTCCACTGAATCTTGAGAAACTTGATACTCCTGGTCCTAGTGGTTCTGTAGGCTTCTTCAAAGATACGGATGGGTAGTTCCCGATAGGTCAGGTCATTGTTGATTTCCACCGCCCTGTGATCGATGTTCTTGAAAACTTCAGTGTTCTCAGGCACTTCCAAGCATTTGCGAAGTAACGAGCTATGGAACACATTGTGGATGGCTGACATCTCTTCAGGCAGTTCAAGTTGATACGATACTTCTCCTCGGCGATTCAGAATCTTGAAAGGTCCGATATATCTGGGGGCTAACTTTCCCTTCAGACTAAAGCATTGGGTTCCCTTCAATGGTGAAACCTTGAGATATACAAAATCTCCAACATTGAAAGTCAGGTCTCTCCTTCTCTTGTCGCCTGTAACTACCTCGGTGAATTACGCTCCTAGTTACAAGCCTGGATGAGCGGAAATGGTTAAAATAGTACGGTGGGGCCCAAATGCCACTCACAGGTAGACCTTTCGGCCGTCCTAACCATTTCCAAACATCGGGACAAGAACGGGCGGTGTAATCGGCAGGCGAAGGGATCAACTACATACACAAATGAGTATGTATGCAAGCCACCATAAAACAGTACATCAGAGCCATTCCATCTAAAAAGAAAGGAAATATAGCAACGCCATACGGCAAGATCCAAATATCCTAGATAGATATAATAGTTTAGGATATCTCCTCATACATCAAACATCAGAGTATCAGGCGGAAGCGGAAGACAAAATCCGAGTACGGATAAGAAGCAAATCGGCATAAGATTCCCCATAAATAAACACATCCCGCCCACAGATCTCACGGATCCCCGTTCCTTAATCTCTACACCAATGATCGTTGCCCACATCGTCTGGCCTCCTTCACCCAAAGATCCATCTTAAGTAGCTTACTGCTCATCTGAATCAAACAATTTATTGTGTGAGACCCTAGGGTACTCAAGAAGTCTTTATGCCTCTAAAGGGACACAACTGGGTGACGCAATTGCAGCAAAAGATAAACCCTACAATTCTATAGATACTCGCTAACCATCCGCCTAACCAGAGATAGACGGATGTCCGTGATTTAATAACAACAGTTATAATGGTAATGTCCACAGATCCATCCTCCTCCTTGCTTACCAACGAGGAAGCAGACGAACAACCCCCCATCCGTTGGCAGTTTTATTATCCATTCCATGAGTGTTGCACTATTTACTAGTCCGGTACTTAGTCAAATTAAAAGCGGTACTTTAGTTATTCTTGTCTATGATCGAAACGTGCTCCAAGTCGCCCATAACATGGACACGGCTTTGAAAGTTTTACCTAGGTGCACAAATAGCAAAACACACTCGATCAACCTCGAAAAACCAAATCAAAACCCAACGAGGCGTCACGACAAAGCGATCACAGATTCAGAATATTTCAGGGGCCACCCCATTAAGCTACCCATGACGAAGTTGGCCGACCGAGACGGACTCAAGGTTTGCGTCAATGGCTGTAAACGATCGGGAACCCGAAAATGTGACTGGCTTGTCGACATCGAAAACACTCCGCTTCCCTAACAAGACAAAGGTGCAGTGACTCGCACAATCTTAAATAAAGCAAGAAAGCATGGCATAAGTACAGATAGTAAATAAAACCTCAAACTAGTTTGTGGCCCCAAGAAATAAGAATGAATCAAGCTCGCTGGGGGTTCATAAGCCTCCTGATGTGGATAGCGAATATTCAAGGAACAGAATCAAGTACTTGGGGTCCCACGGACACAAGTAAGCCTGAAAACCAAATAGAATATGGCTCACCGATGCCACTTTCATTAGTTATCCCATTACTACTCGATTAAGTTGTATAGGTACCTCGTTATCCATCGACACTCACATACCCTACACATGTGTTCACGACTCGCATGGCTCAAACAACTCCTGTAGTAATGGCTCATGGGATGGAGGAACAAGCTTCGATGGGGTTTAAAAGTAAAGGCTATGCAATACTTGGGATTCAATTTAATGCAATCGCGACTCAATGATGCAAGAATAAGATAGAGGCAATAGGTACTATATGTATGCAAGCATGTGGTAGTGCTTGGCAGCTCAGCTTGAAGCAAGGGATGGATCTGGTAGTGCTCCTAGTTCTCTTGATATATCCCCGTCATAGCCTATTCAAGAAGAACCAAACAAACAAGGGCCAACATAAATAAAGTGCGCAAGCATATGAATTAAGTGCGACAAGCAAAACAATCATGCCATGATGAATGATGCACAATTTGCATGGCAATAAAGTAGCATGGCATGGGTGAGGTGTGGAATACAAGAATAAACCATTTCATTGAGTTTTAGCCTCATTTTACCCTCATAATAGTTGCTGTACACATTATATTTATATGATGCATGCTTCAAAACAGATAATGGAATGCATAAACAGAAAGGTCTCGTCGAGCTAATCATTTTAGACATATTATTTGTTAAATTTGGAGTTATAAAACAAAAGTTATTAATTAATTAAGGTAAAAGGGCATTTTATTGTAATTTAAATCAACTTGAAATTTTAAGTGTTCAGAATATAATTTGAAGGGCATATTTGAATTCCTCACATTTTTCTGATTTCAAAACATATATTATTTGTATTATTTGGATTTATATTTTAAAAGTTATTTTAAAACAGATTTGAAATTTGAATTTAATTTAATTTGAAAAAGATTTGAATTAAAACAGAAATACAGAAATGTTTTTGTTACTCAGCCCAGTTCTAGCCACAGTCAATGACCAGTGGGTCCAAATGACAAAGACAACAAGGCAGAAAAGATTTTACACCGCGGGCTAGTCTAGCCTCAGAGAGTGACAGGTGGGGCCAGAGCACACGCGGGTCCACTCGCGGGCGCGCCAGCCGGGGCGTGACACGCGGCAGATCCCAGGGAGTGCGGGTTAAGCGCTCAGATCTGCGGGGTGTTTTCTGCAAGAAGGTCTGAGAGGCTGACGGTGGGCTCGGTTGTACCGCGGGTTTAGGAATAAAAACTAGGGAAGGGGTTTTCTGCAAAAAGGACGACACGGACCCACTGTTCCTCTTCTCCGCGTCTTGCGGACAGATCGGTGTCCGACGCGGGGCGGGGATCGAACCAGGGACGTGCGGGCGCGCGCCGGGGGTGCGAACCAGTGCGGCTGGCTCGGGGAGGTTGCTAGGAGGGAAAAGGGCGGCTAGATGAGGCTCTCCGCGACGCGGCGACGCACGCGCACGCGACGCACCGAGAGCGCTCGACGTTTGGTCCGGCGAGAACAGAGAGCTACGGCGAGGACGGAGGTGTCAGCGGGAAGAAGGAGCTCACCGGGAGGGTGTTGGTGCGGTCGGATCGGCTCGGGACGCAGGGGATCGGCGACGACGCAGACGGACGGCGAGGTTAGGGTTTCGGCTCGGGCTCGGCAGGTGCAGCGGTTCTGGGGCTACTCCTCCTCGACGGCGTGTACGGAGCGGATGCAGAGGACCTCCTTGTCCTCCTCGATCACCTCCATGTCGCGCTTGTCGTCTGGATCGAAGCGCCGTGGGAGCAGACGTGGCCGCAAGAGGGAGCTGGGTCGGTGGAGAGGGAGAGGGAAGGGCGCCTCGGCCAGATCTGGAGAGGTAGCAGGGCGAGGCAGAGAGGTGGGAGTAGATAGTAACAGAGAGAGGGAGGGGTAGATGGCGTGGTGGAGGGGAAAGGTGGCATCGGCCACTTTGCTCCTTCTTCACGTGCTAGGCGGCTCGGGCAAGGTGAGCAGGTGGCGAGGTGGTGAAGGGGGCTGTGGTGGGGTAGGCCGGTGGAGGAGGGGACTGCCTGGGTGTCCCTTGTGGCAGAGAGAGAAAGGAGAGGGAGGCTCGGTTTAGCTAGGGTAGAGGAGTGGTAGGCTCGGGTTAGGGTTTTGGGGTGGATGGGGTAGCTAGGTGGGCTGGGGTTAGGAACCAGTGGGGCCGAGCTAGAGAGAGAGAGAGAGAGGCCGATAGAGAGGGAGGTAGGTTTAGGGTTTGCTTTTGTCAAGATCAAGCCAAGAACATGCCTAGCTCCAACAAGATCAAGACAAGAAAAGATAGGGATGTGGTGATATGGTTTAAGCAAGGTCAAACTAGATCAAGCCAAAAGGAGGGAGGAGAGATGAGGGTTAGAGAGAGGATGGGGAAAAGATTCACTCAAACTTCAAATACAAACCAAAGGACAAGAAAAAGGTGGTACTTGCATGGGCCATGCATACATAATTATTTCCTTGCTTATCTTTGTGAAAACAAGATTATTTACAAGGCATTTTTCTTATGCATTCCAAAATGTGGAGTAAAGCCTAAGCAAAAGAATTTGAAAGAAAGTTCCAAGTGGAGTAGATGGAGATGATCACATTTGATTACAATTGGGACTTGCTAGTGTGTATATTCCACTAGATGATTACTAGTCCCAAAAATATTCCCACATGAGCATAAATCCATAATAATCCATATGGAAGCTAGGAAAAGGGTTCCACTCACAAGGCATGCAAAGGTGGCCATGTGGCTCTCATATATCAATAATGTGAAAACAACATGATGCTAAGATGAGAGCATGTGGAAAAGAATTGGATCCATCCCAACCCACATGAGCTAGAGGTAAACTCAAATAAAGTGCAAAGCTCATATTTAGTTGGATGGTGGAATTATAAGGTGGTGAAAGAAAAGGTGGTGGAGTTGAATAAAAGATATGCCCCCAACTCAACTTGGGCATTTAACAATATATCAACAACCAAATACAATATCAAGTGGCAAATACAATTAACAATGCATATGAGAGAAGAACCAAATCAAAAGGTTTTATATGATGCTCAAATGCAAGGAGGCATGATGTCATGAGCATGATATAATGATGATGCAACAATTATATATCTGAAGTAGCCATTATATTACTAGACCAAGTAGCATTACAATTGTTAGACAATTGGGATGCTACAACTCTCCCCCACTAAACAGGAATCTCGCCCCGAGATTCTAGGAAGAAGAAGAAGACTCAAACAGGGTAGGATACTTGGCACGGAGCTCATCTTCACGTTCCCAAGTGGCTTCATCAACAGAATGGTGCGACCACTGCACCTTGCAGAACTTGATGGACTTGTTACGAGTCCTTCTTTCTGCGATCTCAAGGATTTTTGTGGGGTGTTCTTGATAAGACATGTCTTCTTGGAGATTGATAAGCTCATGATCCATGGTCCTGCCGGGATCCTTGAAGCACTTCTTGAGTTGAGAGATGTGGAAAACATCATGGACTTTGAGTTTTTCCGGGAGCTCAAGAGCATAAGCAACTTCTCCTCTTCTTCCACGAATTTTGAATGGACCGATGTATCTAGGAGCCAGCTTTCCTTTGATACCAAAGCGGTGCGTGCCTCTCATGGGAGTGACACGAAGGTAAAGGAGATCACCAGGGACATACTCGATGTCCATGTGCTTCCTGTCATAATTGCTCTTCTGGCGACTTTGAGCAATCCTCAGATTTTCAAGAATGATATGAACCTTCTCCTCCGCTTGAGTTACAATGTCAGGGCCAAACAAAATTCTTTCTCCTGCACCCGACCAACCAATCGGAGTTCTGCATTTGCGACCATAGAGAGCCTCAAATGGTGCCATCTTTAGACTTTTCTGGAAGCTGTTGTTGTAAGAGAACTCAGCATAAGGAAGACATTCTTCCCACTTCATGCCAAAAGAGATAACGCAAGCACGAAGCATATCCTCCAGAATCTGATTGATCCTTTCCACTTGTCCTTGCGACTGAGGGTGGTAAGTTGTGCTGAAGTTCAACTTTGTTCCCAAAGCATTTTGGAAACTCTCCCAGAACTTGGAAGTGAAGATGCTTCCACGGTCTGAACTGATCTCAAGCGGAACCCCATACAGAGAGACAATTCTGTTGATATAGAGCTCAGCCAACTGAATTGCAGAAATTGTTTCCTTGACAGGGAAGAAGTGAGCCACTTTAGAAAGCCTGTCAATGACAACAAAGATTGCATTGTTGCCCTTCTGCGACCTTGGAAAACCAGTGATGAAGTCCATCTCTACTTTCTCCCATTTCCATTCCGGGGGTTTCAATGGTTGTAGAAGACCGGAAGGTTTCTGATGGACAGCTTTCACTCTGCGGAAGACATCACACTCCGAGACATACTTGGCACAATATCGTTTCAAACCCGCCACCAATATTGTGTTTTCAAGTCCATGTACATCTTTGTGCCGCCAGGTGGATAGAAAGAATGTAATCATGCGCCTCCTTGAGAACTTGCTCTCTCAAACCCGGGTAGTTCGGAACAAACATCCGGTGTTCAAAGAAAAGCGTGCCTTGATCATCGACGTGGAAGGACTCATACTTCAGAAGCTGGATGTTGGAGATGACCTTTCTTGTGTACGGATCACCAAGCTGATAGGAGCGAACCTTTTCTTCCAAGAGAGGGGTTGCCAGCAGGTTCAGAAGATACCCTTGTTCCACAATTTCAAGGTTGAGCTGACGGAATTCCTCGCACAAGAGAGGCTGTTGTTCTTCCATCATGAGGTTGTTGACATAAGCTTTGCGGCTGAGCGCATCGGCCATGACATTTGCTTTGCCCGGAGTGTAGTTGATGGTCAAATCAAAATCATTGATTGCTTCAATCCATCTCCTCTGCCGAAGGTTGAGATCAGGCTGAGTGAAGATATACTTCAAACTCTTGTGATCAGAAAAGATTTCACAACGGTTGCCAAGCAAGTAGTGCCTCCATACTTTCAAAGCAAAGACAATCGCCATGAGCTCGAGGTCATGTGTAGGATAGTTGATCTCATGCGTCTTCAACTGGCGAGAGGCATAAGCAACAACTTGTTTTTCTTGCATGAGGACCGCACCCAATCCGTGCAAAGAGGCGTCACAGAATATCTGGAAAGGCTTGGATGTATCCGGAGGAACCAAGACTGGTGTGGAAGTGAGCTTCTCTTTGAGTGTCTCAAAGCTTGCTTGACATGCAGGAGTCCAAAGGTATTTCTTGCCTTTCTTGAGGAGATCGGTAAGAGGCTTCGCTATCTTCGAAAAGTTCTGAACGGTTTACGGCAATAACTAGCCAAACCAAGGAAACTCCGCACTTCTTTGACATTAACAGGAGGAAGCCATTCAACAATTGTCTTCACAGTTTCCGGGTTGACTGCAATGCCCTTGGCAGAGATGACGTGACCCAGATAGGTTACTTGAGGCAGCCAAAACTCACACTTGGAGAACTTTGCATACAAGCGGTTCTCACGAAGCTTGTTTAGGACACACCGAAGGTGTTCTTCATGTTCTTCCTGTGACTTAGAATAGACTAGGATGTCATCCAGATAGACCACAACGAACTTGTCAAGATACTCCATGAAAACCGAGTTCATGAGCCTCGAGAAGGTGGCAGGTGCGTTGGTGAGACCGAAAGACATGACCGTGTACTCATACAGACCATAGCGGGTGGTGAAAGCTGTTTTAGGAACATCTTCCTTGCGAATCTTGATTTGGTGATAACCACTTCTCAAGTCAAGCTTAGAGAACACCACAGCTCCAGCTAGCTGATCGAAGAGATCATTAATCCGCGGAAGGGGATATTTATTCTTGATGGTTTTAGCATTGAGAGCCCGATAGTCAACACAATGTCTATCAGTCTTGTCTTGCTTCTTCACAAAAATTGTTGGGCTACCCCAAGAAGAAGTACTATGCTGAATGAAACCCAACTTCTCTTGTTCATCAAGCTGCCGTTTGAGTTCAGCCAACTCAGCAGGACCCATTTTATAAGGCCGCTTAGAGATAGGAGCGGTACCAGGTTCAAGCTCAATTACAAACTCAACCTCACGATCCGGAGGCATACCTGGCAACTCTTCAGGAAAGACATCTGGGAACTCACAGACCACCGGAACACTCTGAATAGCTTCCATAGCATCATCATTCAGAGCCGCCAAAGAGAAAAGCTGGATAGCAGGAGTCAGACTTGGAGAATAGACTATATGGCCTTCAGAATCTTCGAGAGAAACCGGCGTTCAAAGACAATCAATTACAGCTGCATTTGCTGTCAACCAATCCATGCCCAAGATGACATCAATGTCAGAATTGCCCAGAACAATTAAGGAAGCCGAGAACGAAGAGCCACCAATCTCAATTTGATTGCCATGGCTGACTTTAGAAGCTGCCATTGTTGCTCCAGGAGAGAGGACCATTAACCGCTTAAGGAGAGGATCCATAGCTAACTCATTCTCATTTGCAAACTTGTGAGACACAAAAGAATGCGATGCACCAGAATCAAACAAAACTCGCAGGGACTGAGTTAACGGAAAGCATACCCATCACAACTCCAGGTGCATGCTCAGCTTGAGCGGCGTTGACACAGTTGGCACGAGCAATAGCAGACCCGGGCTTGGTGTTGATGTTGAGAGCCCGAGGTGGTGGTGCACGAACCATAGGAGAGCTTGCCGCAGATCTTGGAGGTGGTGGAGGAAGAGCCTTGTTCTTCAACGGACAGTTCCAGTTGATGCCCGTAGTTTCCACACGCGTAACAAGCACTGTGGACGTGGAGCAACGAGCTGTGGGACTCCGCCAGCGCCTGTGGTAGTTGTGGTGTAGCCCCGGAGCAGCAGTGAGGAAGTTTGGTGGCCTTGCCAAGCTTGAAGGTCTTAGGAGCCGGGAGCGACGGTTGGGTGTTAGGAACCCAGACACGACGCTTAGAAGGAGTTGACATAGCTGAAGAGCCTGATGCATCACGGCTGTGTTTCTTTGACTCCTCAAACACTTGCCTACTTGCCTCTTCCTGCAGAGCTGTATGCTGAAGTTCCAGAAAAGACGCCGGCCTTGCATGTGTGATTGCATATTTAATCGATGCATTGAGCCCTTGCCGGAACCTCTTTTGCTTCTTCTTGTCATCAGAGATCTCATCGCCACCATAACGAGAAAGGTTCATGAAGTTCCTGATGTAGGTATTGACATTATCATTGCCCTGCTTGAGGTTGAGAAACACTTCCTTCATCCTCTCCATGACAATTTCGACAGATATCGCTTTGAAAGCTCCAGTGAACTTTCCCCAAGTAGGCTGAAAACCAATGCAGTTTGCCTTCAGGTAATTCTCCCACCAGAGAGCTGCATCTCCCTTCAGAAGGTGAGTAGCACACTTTACCCATTCTTGCTCAGGAACATCAGCAGTCATCAGCATCCTTCACATCTCACGCAACCAATCATCAGCATCAAGTGGTTGATCAGAAACATCAAATTGGTGTGGGTTGAACTTCAGGAAGCTTTTGATGTCTCCTCGCTTAGGAGGTGGAGGTAGCGGAACAAACTCATTCCTCGACACTTTCTTCAAAACGCTGGTTCTCTGCATTGCTGCCAAGGCATTGGCGATGCTTGACAACGCCGCCCAGCTCAGGTTGTATGTCCTCCTCAGAACGGCGTGGTGGTGCCATCCTGTTATTGATATAAAACACAAGTCAGTACTATGATGGAGAATAATAATAATCCAAAATAGTACCAAGATGGAATTAATCAAGATTAAAGGATACAATTTACTAAGATGATATTAAAATATCAACGAAGTTCAAAGCACCTAGAAGATATTAAGCATATCGCACACGACTGAAAAGGAGTGTGGTACACAAATATATCAAAGAAAATTTTTCCACAAATTTCGGCATTAAAATACCAATAGATGCGCAAAATCACTTAACGAATCAAGATTAGTGACTCTACCAATTCAATATACAAGAGCGAATGATAAGAGTAGTGGTATGGTCGCGACTCCATCCCGCACTCAAATCATTACTCCGCACATGAATAAGTAGAAGACATATCCCAACACCTTCTTCTCACGATGAACCTAAAGATTAGTAACTACGTAAACGAACACCCCAAACAAGATAACGCCGGATAACAAAGAGTAAGACAGATCACAAGCGGTATACAACTAATCGATAGATCGGCCGGTTTGCAAAAGCCTGTCGGTATGGAATGTACCAACAGTTGATAACCAAAAGGCCGATAAAGATGACAACTTGGATGCAACAGATAGACAAGGAGTTACACACACACACACACTCTATGGTACTACGGAAACCCAGAACACATGAATCCTAGTTTGAATTTTTAAGAAGAGGATTGAAAACGTTACACTTTCTTACCAGAAAAGGGTGGGTGGGTGGGTAAGAAGAAAAGTGGAAGCAGTCCTACTCTCGCGTTTTGTTTTTCCCTAGTATACATAGCTACCAAAAATATTTGCTAGACTGACGACGACCATTTGGCTGAGACCCTGAAGGGCGGGATGGCTCTGATACCAATTGTAACTACCTCGGTGAATTACGCTCCTAGTTACAAGCCTGGATGAGCGGAAATGGTTAAAATAGTATGGTGGGGCCCAAATGCCACTCACAGGTAGACCTTTCGGCCGTCCTAACCATTTCCAAACATCGGGACAAAACGGGGGCGAATCGGCAAAGTAAGGATCAACTACATACACAAATGAGTATGTATGCAAGCCACCATACAACAGTACATCAGAGCCATTCCATCTAAAAAGAAAGGAAATATAGCAACGCCATACGGCAAGATCCAAATATCCTAGATAGATATAATAGTTTAGAATATCTCCTCATACATCAAACATCAGAGTATCAGGCGGAAGCGGAAGACAAAATCCGAGTACGGATAAGAAGCAAATCGGCATATGATGCCCCATAAATAAACACATCCCGCCCACAGATCTCACGGATCCCCGTTCCCGGAATCTCTACACCGAATGATCGTTGCCCACATCGTCCGTCTCCTCCACCTAGTATCCATCTTAAGCCACTGCTCATCCGAATCAAACAATTTATTGTGTGAGACCCTAGGGTACTTAACAAGTCTTTATGCCTCTAAAGGGACACAACCTGGGTGACGAATTGCAGCAAAAGATAAACCCTACAATTCTATAGATACTGCTAACCATCCGCCTAACCAGAGATAGACGGATGTCCGTGAATTAATAACAATGCTTATAATGGTAATGTCCACAGATCCATCCTCCTCCTCGCCACGACGAGGAAGCGGACTTAACAACCCCCATCCGCTGGCAGTTTTATTATCCATTCCATGAGTGTTGCACTATTTACTAGTCGTACTTAGTCAAATTAAAAGCGGTTCTTTAGTTATTCTTGTCTATGATCGAGAAACCGTGCTCCAAGTCGCCCATAACCGCGACACGGCTTTCAGAAAGTTTTACCGCAGGGTGCACAAATAGCAACACACACTGACCAACCTCGAAAAACCAAATCAAAACCCAACGAGGCCGCCACGACAAAGCGATCACAGGATTCAGAAATATTTCAGGGGGCCACCCCATTAAGCTACCCGCGACGAAGTTGGCCGACTCCGAGACGGACTCAAGGTTTGCGCCAATGGCTGTAAACGACTGGGAACCCAAAAATGTGACTGGGCTTGTCGATACCGCGAAAACACTCCGCTTTCCTCAAAGATAGTGTGCAAGACTGCACAATCTTAAATAAAGTAGTAAAGCATGGCATAAGTACAGAATAGTAAATAAAACCTCAAACTAGTTTGTGGCCCCAAGAAATAAGAATGAATCAAGCTCGCCTGTGGGGGTTCATAAGCTTCCCGGATGTGGATAGCGCGAATATTCAAGGAACAGGAATCAAGTACTCGGGGTCCTACCGGACACAAGTGAGCCTGAAAAACCAAATAGCAAGTATGGCTCACCGATGCCACTTTCATTAGTTATCCCATTACTACTCAGATTAAGTTGTATAGGTACCTCGTTATCCATCGATACTCACATACCCTACACATGTTGTTTCTACGACTCGCATGGCTCAAACAACTCCTGTAGTAATGGCTCATGGGATGGAGGAACAAGCTTCGGTGGGGTTTAAAAGTAAAGGCTATGCAATACTTGGGATTCAATTTAATGCAATCGCGACTCAATGATGCAAGAATAAGATAGAGGCAATAGGTACTATATGTATGCAAGCATGTGGTAGTGCTTGCCTGGCAGCTCAGTTGAAGCAAGGGATGGATCTGGTAGTGCTCTCGGTTCTCTTGATATATCCCCGCCAAAGCCTATTCAAGAAGAACCAAACAAACAAGGGCCAACATAAATAAAGTGCAAGCATATGAATTAAGTGCATAAGCAAAACAATCATGCCATGATGAATGATGCACAATTTGCATGGCAATAAAGTAGCATGGCATGGGTGAGGTGTGGAATACAAGAATAAACCATTTCATTGAGTTTTAGCCTCATTTTACCCTCATAATAGTTGCTGTACACATTATATTTATATGATGCATGCTTCAAAACAGATAATGGAATGCATAAACAGAAAGGTCTCGTCGAGCTAATCATTTTAGACATATTATTTGTTAAATTTGGAGTTATAAAACAAAAGTTATTAATTAATTAAGGTAAAAGGGCATTTTATTGTAATTTAAATCAACTTGAAATTTTAAGTGTTCAGAATATAATTTGAAGGGCATATTTGAATTCCTCACATTTTTCTGATTTCAAAACATATATTATTTGTATTATTTGGATTTATATTTTAAAAGTTATTTTAAAACAGATTTGAAATTTGAATTTAATTTAATTTGAAAAAGATTTGAATTAAAACAGAAATACAGAAATGTTTTGTTACTCAGCCCATTCTAGCCACAGCCAATGACCAGTGGTCCAGCGCTCTCAGCAAAGACAACAAGCAGAAAGATTTTACACCGCTGGCTAGTTCTAGCCTCAGAGAGTGACAGTGGGGCCAGCACACGTGGTCCACTCAGCGCGCCACCGGGCGTGACACGCGAGATCCTGTGGAGTGCGGGTTAAGCGCTCAGATCTGCGGGGTGTTTTCTGCAAGAAGGTCTGAGAAGCTGACGGTGGGCTCGGTTGTACCGCGGGTTTAGGAATAAAAACTAGGGAAGGGTTTTCGCAAAAGGACGACACGGACCCATCGTTTCCTCTTCTCCGCCTTGCGACAGATCGGTGTCCGACGCTGGGCGGATCGAACCATGAAGCGAACCAGGCGGGCTGGCTCGGGGAGGTTGCTAGGAGGGAAAAGGGCGGCTAGATGAGGCTCTCCGCGACGCGGCGACGCAGAGGACGCACGCGCACGCGACGCACCGAGAGCGCTCGACGTTTGGTCCGGCGAGAACAGAGAGCTACGGCGAGGACGGAGGTGTCAGCGGGAAGAAGGAGCTCACCGGGAGGGTGTTGGTGCGGTCGGATCGGCTCGGGACGCAGGGGATCGGCGACGACGCAGACGGACGGCGAGGTTAGGGTTTCGGCTCGGGCTCGGCAGGTGCAGCGGTTCTGGGGCTACTCCTCCTCGACGGCGTGTACGGAGCGGATGCAGAGGACCTCCTTGTCCTCCTCGATCACCTCCACGTCGCGCTTGTCGTCTGGATCGAAGCAGCGCCGGTGGAGCAGACGGTGGCCGGCAAGAGGGAGCTGGGGTCGGTGGAGAGGGAGGGCAGAAGGCTAGGGCGCCTCGGCCAGATCTGGAGAGGTAGCAGGGCGAGGCAGAGAGGTGGGAGTAGATAGTAACAGAGAGAGGGAGGGGTAGATGGCGTGGTGGAGGGGAAAGGTGGCATCGGCCACTTTGCTCCTTCTTCACGTGCTAGGCGGCTCGGGCTGGGCAGGAGCAGGGCGAGGTGGTGAAGGGGGGCTGCCAGGTGGGGTCGGTAGGCCGGTGGAGGAGGGGACTGGCTCGGGTGTCCCTTGTGGCAGAGAGAAAGGAGAGGGGAGGCTCGGTTTAGCTAGGGTAGAGGAGTGGGTAGGCTCGGGTTAGGGTTTTGGGGTGGATGGGGTAGCTAGGTGGGCCAGGGTTAGGAACCAGGTGGGGCCGAGCTAGGTGAGAGAGAGAGAGGCCGATAGAGAGGGAGGTAGGTTTAGGGTTTGCTTTTGTCAAGATCAAGCCAAGAACATGCCTAGCTCCAACAAGATCAAGACAAGAAAAGATAGGGATGTGGTGATATGGTTTAAGCAAGGTCAAACTAGATCAAGCCAAAAGGAGGGAGGGAGAGATGAGGGTTAGAGAGAGGATGGGGAAAAGATTCACTCAAACTTCAAATACAAACCAAAGGACAAGAAAAAGGTGGTACTTGCATGGGCCATGCATACATAATTATTTCCTTGCTTATCTTTGTGAAAACAAGATTATTTACAAGGCATTTTTCTTATGCATTCCAAAATGTGGAGTAAAGCCTAAGCAAAAGAATTTGAAAGAAAGTTCCAAGTGGAGTAGATGGAGATGATCACATTTGATTACAATTGGGACTTGCTAGTGTGTATATTCCACTAGATGATTACTAGTCCCAAAAATATTCCCACATGAGCATAAATCCATAATAATCCATATGGAAGCTAGGAAAAGGGTTCCACTCACAAGGCATGCAAAGGTGGCCATGTGGCTCTCATATATCAATAATGTGAAAACAACATGATGCTAAGATGAGAGCATGTGGAAAAGAATTGGATCCATCCCAACCCACATGAGCTAGAGGTAAACTCAAATAAAGTGCAAAGCTCATATTTAGTTGGATGGTGGAATTATAAGGTGGTGAAAGAAAAGGTGGTGGAGTTGAATAAAAGATATGCCCCCAACTCAACTTGGGCATTTAACAATATATCAACAACCAAATACAATATCAAGTGGCAAATACAATTAACAATGCATATGAGAGAAGAACCAAATCAAAAGGTTTTATATGATGCTCAAATGCAAGGAGGCATGATGTCATGAGCATGATATAATGATGATGCAACAATTATATATCTGAAGTAGCCATTATATTACTAGACCAAGTAGCATTACAATTGTTAGACAATTGGGATGCTACAACTCTCCCCCACTAAACAGGAATCTCGCCCCGAGATTCTAGGAAGAAGAAGAAGACTCAAACAGGGTAGGATACTTGGCACGGAGCTCATCTTCACGTTCCCAAGTGGCTTCATCAACAGAATGGTGCGACCATCGCACCTTGCGTAACTTGATGGACTTGTTACGAGTCCTTCTTTCTGCGATCTCAAGGTTTTTTGTGGGGTGTTCTTTATAAGACTTGTCTTCTTGGAGATTGATAAGCTCATGATCCATGGTCCCCGGATCCTTGAAGCACTTCTTGAGTTGAGAGATGTGGAAAACATCATGGACTTTGAGTTTTTCCGGGAGCTCAAGAGCATAAGCAACTTCTCCTCTTCTTCCACGAATTTTGAATGGACCGATGTATCTAGGAGCCAGCTTTCCTTTGATACCAAAGCGTGCGCGGCCTCTCATGGGAGTGACACGAAGGTAAACGAGATCACCAGGGACATACTCCATGTCCATGTGCTTCGTCATAATTGCTCTTCCGCGACTTTGAGCAATCCTCGATTTTCAAGAATGATATGAACCTTCTCCTCCGCTTGAGTTACAAATGTCGTGGCCAAACAAAATTCTTTCTCCGCACCCGACCAACCAATCGGAGTTCGCAGATTTGCGACCATAGAGAGCCTCAAATGGTGCCATCTTTAGACTTTTCTGGAAGCTGTTGTTGTAAGAGAACTCAGCATAAGGAAGACATTCTTCCCACTTCATGCCAAAAGAGATAACGCAAGCACGAAGCACCTCCAGAATCTGATTGATCCTTTCCACTTGTCCTTGATCGAGGGTGGTAAGTTGTGCTGAAGTTCAACTTTGTTCCCAAAGCATTTTGGAAACTCTCCTAACTTGGAAGTGAAGATGCTTCCACGGTCCGAATCGATCTCAAGCGGAACCCCATACAGAGAGACAATTGTTGATATAGAGCTCACCAACTGAATTGCGTAAATTGTTTCCTTGACGGGAAGAAGTGAGCCACTTTAGAAAGCCTCAATGACAACAAAGATTGCATTGTTGCCCTTCTCGACCTTGGAAAACCAGTGATGAAGTCCATCTCTACTTTCTCCCATTTCCATTCCGGGGTTTCAATGGTTGTAGAAGACCGAAGGTTTCGATGGACAGCTTTCACTCATGCGCAGACATCACACTCCGAGACATACTTGGCACAATATCGCTTCAAACCCGCCACCAATATTGTGTTTTCAAGTCCATGTACATCTTTGTGCTGCCAGTGGTGGATAGAAAGAATGTAATCATGCGCCTCCTTGAGAACTTGCTCTCAAACCCGGTAGTTCGGAACAAACATCCGGTGTTCAAAGAAAAGCGTGCCTTGATCATCGACGTGGAAGGACTCATACTTCGGAAGCTGGATGTTGGAGATGACCTTTCTTGTGTACGGATCACCAAGCTGATAGGAGCGAACCTTTTCTTCCAAGAGAGGGGTTGCCAAGAAGTTCAAGATACCCTTGTTCCACAATTTCAAGGTTGAGCCGACGGAATTCCTCGCACAAGAGAGGTCGTTGTTCTTCCATCATGAGGTTGTTGACATAAGCTTATACCGAGCGCATCGCCATGACATTTGCTTTGCCCGAGTGTAGTTGATGGTCAAATCAAAATCATTGATTGCTTCAATCCATCTCCTCTCGCCAAGGTTGAGATCAGGCTGAGTGAAGATATACTTCAAACTCTTGTGATCGTAAAAGATTTCACAACGGTTGCCAAGCAAGTAGTGCCTCCATACTTTCAAAGCAAAGACAATCATGAGCTCGAGGTCATGTGTAGGATAGTTGATCTCATGCGTCTTCAACTGGCGAGAGGCATAAGCAACAACTTGTTTTTCTTGCATGAGGACCGCACCCAATCCGTGCAAAGAGGCGTCACAGAATATCTGGAAAGGCTTGGATGTATCCGGAGGAACCAAGACTGGTGGAAGTGAGCTTCTTTGAGTGTCTCAAAGCTTGCTTGACATGCAGGAGTCTAAAGGTATTTCTTGCCTTTCTTGAGGAGATCGGTAAGAGGCTTCGCTATCTTCAAAAAGTTCTGAACGGTTTAAGCAATAACTAGCCAACCCAAGGAAACTTCGCACTTCTTTGACATTAACAGGAGGAAGCCATTCAACAATTGTCTTCACAGTTTCCGGGTTGACTGCAATGCCCTTGGCAGAGATGACGTGACCCAGATAGGTTACTTGAGGCAGCCAAAACTCACACTTGGAGAACTTTGCATACAAGCGGTTCTCACGAAGCTTGTTTAGGACACACCGAAGGTGTTCTTCATGTTCTTCCTGTGACTTAGAATAGACTAGGATGTCATCCAGATAGACCACAACGAACTTGTCAAGATACTCCATGAAAACCGAGTTCATGAGCCTCGAGAAGGTGGCAAAAGTGCGTTGGAGACCGAAAGACATGACCGTGTACTCATACGCACTATAGCGGGTGGTGAAAGCTGTTTTAGGAACATCTTCCTTGTAATCTTGATTTGGTGATAACCACTTCTCAAGTCAATCTTAGAGAACACCACAGCTCCAAATAGCTGATCAAGAGATCATTAATCCGGAAGGGATATTTATTCTTGATGGTTTTAGCATTGAGAGCCCGATAGTCAACACAATGTCTATCGCCTTGTCTTGCTTCTTCACAAAAATTGTTGGGCTACCCCAAGAAGAAGTACTATGCTGAATGAAACCCAACTTCTCTTGTTCATCAAGCTGCCGTTTGAGTTCAGCCAACTCAGCAGGACCCATTTTATAAGGCCGCTTAGAGATAGGAGCGGTACCAGTTCAAGCTCAATTACAAACTCAACCTCACGATCCGGAGGCATACCGCAACTCTTCAGAAAGACATCTGGGAACTCACAGACACCGAACACTCAATAGCTTCCATAGCATCATCATTCGAGCCGCCAAAGAGAAAAGCTGGATAGCAGGAGTCGACTTGGAGAATAGACTATATGGCCTTCGTGAATCTTCAGATAAACCGAGCGCTCAAAGACAATCAATTACAGCTGCATTTGTCAACCAATCCATGCCCAAGATGACATCAATGTCGAATTGCCTGTAACAATTAAGGAAGCCGAGAACGAAGAGCCACCAATCTCAATTTGATTGCCATGGCTGACTTTTAGAAGCTGCCATTGTTGCTCCAGGAGAGAGGACCATTAACCGCTTAAGGAGAGGATCCATAGCTAACTCATTCTCATTTGCAAACTTGTGAGACACAAAAGAATGCGATGCACCAGAATCAAACAAAACTCGTGCAGGGACTGAGTTAACGGAAAGCATACCCATCACAACCTGTGTGCATGCTCAGCTTGAGCGGCGTTGACACAGCTTGGCACGAGCAATAGCGACCCGGCTTGGTGTTGATGTTGAGAGCCCGAGGTGGTGGTGCACGAACCATAGGAGAGCTTGCCGCAGATCTTGGAGGTGGTGGAGGAAGAGCCTTGTTCTTCAAATCGGACAGTTCCAAGTGTTGATGCCTGAGTTTCCACACGTAACAAGCACTGTGGACGTGGAGCAACGTAGCTGTGGACTCGCCAGCGCCTGTGGTAGTTGTGGGTGTAGCCCCTGGGAGCAGCAGTGAGGAAGTTTGGTGGCCTTGCCGCGAAGCTTGAAGGTCTTGGTGGAGCCGGGAGCGACGGTGGGGTGTTAGGAACCCACACACGACGCTTAGAAGGAGTTGACATAGCTGAAGAGCCTGATGCATCACGGCTGTGTTTCTTTGACTCCTCAAACACTTGCCTACTTGCCTCTTCCTGCAGAGCTGTATGCTGAAGTTCCAGAAAAGACGCCGGCCTTGCATGTGTGATTGCATATTTAATCGATGCATTGAGCCCTTGCCGGAACCTCTTTTGCTTCTTCTTGTCATCAGAGATCTCATCGCCACCATAACGAGAAAGGTTCATGAAGTTCCTGATGTAGGTATTGACATTATCATTGCCCTGCTTGAGGTTGAGAAACACTTCCTTCATCCTCTCCATGACAATTTCGACAGACATCGCTTTTGAAAGCTCCAGTGAACTGCCCCAAGTAGGCTGAAAACCAGGCGCTTTGCCTTCGTGTAATTCTCCCACCAGAGAGCTGCATCTCCCTTCAGAAGGTGAGTAGCACACTTTACCCATTCTTGCTCAGGAACATCAGCAGTCATCAGCATCCTTCACATCTCACGCAACCAATCATCAGCATCAAGTGGTTGATCAGAAACATCAAATTGGTGTGGGTTGAACTTCAGGAAGCTTTTGATGTCTCCTCGCTTAGGAGGTGGAGGTAGCGGAACAAACTCATTCCTCCTGACACTTTCTTCAAAACGCTGCTGGTTCTGCTGCATTGCTGCCAAGGCATTGGCGATGCTTGACAACGCTGCCCGCCTCAGGTTGTATGTCCTCCTCGACGGCGTGGTGGTGCCATCCTGTTATTGATATAAAACACAAGTCAGTACTATGATGGAGAATAATAATAATCCAAAATAGTACCAAGATGGAATTAATCAAGATTAAAGGATACAATTTACTAAGATGATATTAAAATATCAACGAAGTTCAAAGCACCTAGAAGATATTAAGCATATCGCACACGACTGAAAAGGAGTGTGGTACACAAATATATCAAAGAAAATTTTTCCACAAATTTCGGCATTAAAATACCAATAGATGCGCAAAATCACTTAACGAATCAAGATTAGTGACTCTACCAATTCAATATACAAGAGCGAATGATAAGAGTAGTGGTATGGTCGCGACTCCATCCCGCACTCAAATCATTACTCCGCACATGAATAAGTAGAAGACATATCCCAACACCTTCTTCTCACGATGAACCTAAAGATTAGTAACTACAGAAACGAACACCCCAAACAAGATAACGTCGGATAACAAAGAGTAAGACAGATCGCGGCGGTATACAACGAATCAGATAGATCGCGTCGGTTTGCAAAAGCCTGTCGGTATGGAATGTACCAACAGTTGATAACCAAAAGGCCGATAAAGATGACAACTTGGATGCAACAGATAGACAAGGAGTTACACACACACACACTCTATGGTACTACGGAAACCCAGAACACATGAATCCTAGTTTGAATTTTTAAGAAGAGGATTGAAAACGTTACACTTCCTTACCAGAAAAGGGTGGGTGGGTGGGTAAGAAGAAAAGTGGAAGCAGTCCTACTCGCTGCTTTTGTTTTTCCCTAGTATACATAGCTACCAAAAATATTTGCTAGATCGACGACCATTATTTGGCTGAGACCCTGAAGGGTGGGATGGCTCTGATACCAATTGTAACTACCTCGGTGAATTACGCTCCTAGTTACAAGCCTGGATGAGCGGAAATGGTTAAAATAGTATGGTGGGGCCCAAATGCCACTCACAGGTAGACCTTTCGGCCGTCCTAACCATTTCCAAACATCGGGACAAAAACGGGCGGCGTAATCGGCAAAAGGAAGGATCAACTACATACACAAATGAGTATGTATGCAAGCCACCATACAACAAAGACATCGAGCCATTCCATCTAAAAAGAAAGGAATATAGCAACGCCATACGGCAAGATCCAAATATCCTAGATAGATATAATAGTTTAGAATATCTCCTCATACATCAAACATCGAGTATCAAAGTGAAGCGAAGACAAAATCCGAGTACGGATAAGAAGAAAATCGCATATGATGCCCCATAAATAAACACATCCCGCCTACAGATCTCACGGATCCTCGCTCCCTAATCTCTACACCGAATGATCGTTGCCCACATCGTCTGCCTCCACCTAGTATCCATCTTATGAAGCTTACCTGTTCATCTGAATCAAACAATTTATTGTGTGAGACCCTAGGGGTACTTAACAAGTCTTTATGCCTCTAAAGGGGACACAACCTGGGGTGACGCAATTGCAGCAAAAGATAAACCCTACAATTCTATAGATACTCGCTAACCATCCGCCTAACCAGAGATAGACGGATGTCCGTGAATTAATAACAACAGTTATAATGGTAATGTCCACAGATCCATCCTCCTCCTCGCTTACCGACGAGGAAGCGGACGAACAACCCCCCCATCCGTTGGCAGTTTTATTATCCATTCCATGAGTGTTGCACTATTTACTAGTCAGGTACTTAGTCAAATTAAAAGCGGTTCTTTAGTTATTCTTGTCTATGATCGAGAAACTGTGCTCCAAGTCGTCCATAACCGCGGACACGGCTTTCAGAAAGTTTTACCCTGCAGGGGTGCACAAATAGCAACACACACTCGATCAACCTCGGAAAAACCAAATCAAAACCCAACGAGGCAGTCACGACAAAGCGATCACAGGATTCAGAAATATTTTAGGGGGCCACCCCATTAAGCTACCCGCGACGAAGTTGGCCGACTCCGAGACGGACTCAAGGTTTGCGTCAATGGCTGTAAACGACTGGGAACCCGAAAATGTGACTGGGCTTGTCGATACCGCGAAAACACTCCGCTTACCTGAACAAGATAGTGTGCAGACTCGCACAATCTTAAATAAAGCAAAGAAAGCATGGCATAAGTACAGAATAGTAAATAAAACCTCAAACTAGTTTGTGGCCCCAAGAAATAAGAATGAATCAAGCTCGCCTGGGGGTTCATAAGCCTCCCGGATGTGGATAGCGAATATTCAAGGAACAGGAATCAAGTACTCGGGGTCCCACGGACACAAGTGAGCCTGAAAACCAAATAGCGAATATGGCTCACCGATGCCACTTTCATTAGTTATCCCATTACTACTCGATTAAGTTGTATAGGTACCTCGTTATCCATCGACACTCACATACCCTACACATGTTGTTTCACGACTGCATGGCTCAAACAACTCCTGTAGTAATGGCTCATGGGATGGAGGAACAAGCTTGTGGGTTTAAAAGTAAAGGCTATGCAATACTTGGGATTCAATTTAATGCAATCGACTCAATGATGCAAGAATAAGATAGAGGCAATAGGTACTATATGTATGCAAGCATGTGGTAGTGCTTGCCTGGCAGCTCAGCTTGAAGCAAGGATGGATCTGGTAGTGCTCCCGGTTCTCTTGATATATCCCCGTCAGCCTATTCAAGAAGAACCAAACAAACAAGGGCCAACATAAATAAAGTGCGCAAGCATATGAATTAAGTGCGACAAGCAAAACAATCATGCCATGATGAATGATGCACAATTTGCATGGCAATAAAGTAGCATGGCATGGGTGAGGTGTGGAATACAAGAATAAACCATTTCATTGAGTTTTAGCCTCATTTTACCCTCATAATAGTTGCTGTACACATTATATTTATATGATGCATGCTTCAAAACAGATAATGGAAAGCATAAACAGAAAGGTCTCGTCGAGCTAATCATTTTAGACATATTATTTGTTAAATTTGGAGTTATAAAACAAAAGTTATTAATTAATTAAGGTAAAAGGGCATTTTATTGTAATTTAAATCAACTTGAAATTTTAAGTGTTCAGAATATAATTTGAAGGGCATATTTGAATTCCTCACATTTTTCTGATTTCAAAACATATATTATTTGTATTATGTGGATTTATATTTTAAAAGTTATTTTAAAATAGATTTGAAATTTGAATTTAATTTAATTTGAAAAAGATTTGAATTAAAACAGAAATACAGAAATGTTTTTGTTACTCAGCCCAGTTCTAGCCACAGTCAATGACCAGTGGGTCCAGGCCTCAAGACAAATACAGAAAAGATTTTACACCGCGGGCTAGTCTAGCCTCAGAGAGTGACAGGTGGGGCCAGAGCACACGCGGGTCCACTCATGGCCGCCAATGGGCGTGACACGCCGCATCCTGTGGAGTGCGGGTTAAGCGCTCAGATTTGCGGGGTGTTTTCTGCAAGAAGGTCTGAGAGGCTGACGGTGGGCTCGGTTGTACCGCGGGTTTAGGAATAAAAACTAGGGAAGGGGTTTTCTGCAAAAAGGACGACACGGACCCACTGTTCCTCTTCTCCGCCTTGCGGACAGATCGGTGTCCGACGGGCGGATCGAACCAGGGACGGCGGGCGCTGGGTGCGAACAAAGGGCTGGCTCGGGAGGTTGCTAGGAGGAAAAGGGCGGCTAGATGAGGCTCTTCGCGACGCCGGCGACGCAGAGGACGACGCGCACGCTGACGACCGAGAGCGCCGACGCTTGGTCCGCGAGAACAGAGAGCTACGGCGAGGACGGAGGTGTCGCTGGGAAGAAGGAGCTCACCGGGAGGGTGTTGGTGCGATCGGATCGGGACGCAGGGGATCGGCGACGCAGACGGACGGCGAGGTTAGGGTTTCGCTCGGGCTCGGTGCAGCGGTTCGGGGCTACTCCTCCTCGACGCGGCGGAGCGGATGCAGAGGACCTCCTTGTCCTCCTCGATCACCTCCACGTCGCGCTTGTCGCCTGGATCAAGCCACGGTGGAGCAGACGGCCGCAAGAGGGAGCTGGGTCGGTGGAGAGGGAGGCCGAAGGCTAGGCGCCGGCCAGATCTGGAGAGGTAGCAGGCGAGGCAGAGGTGGGAGTAGATAGTAACAGAGAGAGGAGGGGTAGATGGCGTGGTGGAGGAAAGGTGGCATCGGCCACTTTGCTCCTTCTTCACTTCACGTGCTAAGCTGGGCTGGGCAGGAGCAGGCGAGGTGGTGAAGGGGCTGCCAGTGGGGCTCAGAGGCCGGTGGAGGAGGGGACTGGCTCGGGTGTCCCTTGTGGCAGAGAGAAAGGAGAGGGGAGGCTCGGTTTAGCTAGGGTAGAGGAGTGGGTAGGCTCGGGTTAGGGTTTTGGGGTGGATGGGGTAGCTAGGTGGGCCAGGGTTAGGAACCAGGTGGGGCCGAGCTAGGTGAGAGAGAGAGAGGGAGGTAGGTTTAGGGTTTGCTTTTGTCAAGATCAAGCCAAGAACATGCCTAGCTCCAACAAGATCAAGACAAGAAAAGATAGGGATGTGGTGATATGGTTTAAGCAAGGTCAAACTAGATCAAGCCAAAAGGAGGGAGGAGAGATGAGGGTTAGAGAGAGGATGGGGAAAAGATTCACTCAAACTTCAAATACAAACCAAAGGACAAGAAAAAGGTGGTACTTGCATGGGCCATGCATACATAATTATTTCCTTGCTTATCTTTGTGAAAACAAGATTATTTACAAGGCATTTTTCTTATGCATTCCAAAATGTGGAGTAAAGCCTAAGCAAAAGAATTTGAAAGAAAGTTCCAAGTGGAGTAGATGGAGATGATCACATTTGATTACAATTGGGACTTGCTAGTGTGTATATTCCACTAGATGATTACTAGTCCCAAAATATTCCCACATGAGCATAAATCCATAATAATCCATATGGAAGCTAGGAAAAGGGTTCCACTCACAAGGCATGCAAAAGTGGCCATGTGGCTCTCATATATCAATAATGTGAAAACAACATGATGCTAAGATGAGAGCATGTGGAAAGAATTGATCCATCCCAACCCACATGAGCTAGAGGTAAACTCAAATAAAGTGCAAAGCTCATATTTAGTTGGATGGTGGAATTATAAGGTGGTGAAAGAAAAGGTGGAGTTGAATAAAAGATATGCCCCCAACTCAACTTGGGCATTTAACAATATATCAACAACCAAATACAATATCAAGTGGCAAATACAATTAACAATGCATATGAGAGAAGAACCAAATCAAAAGGTTTTATATGATGCTCAAATGCAAGGAGGCATGATGTCATGAGCATGATATAATGATGATGCAACAATTATATATCTGAAGTAGCCATTATATTACTAGACCAAGTAGCATTACAATTGTTAGACAATTGGGATGCTACAACTCTCCCCCACTAAACAGGAATCTCGCCCCGAGATTCTAGGAAGAAGAAGAAGACTCAAACAAGGTAGGATACTTGGCACGGAGCTCATCTTCACGTTCCCAAGTGGCTTCATCAGCAGAATGGTGCGACCACTGCACCTTGCAGAACTTGATGGACTTGTTACGAGTCCTTCTTTCTGCGATCTCAAGGATTTTTGTGGGGTGTTCTTGATAAGACAGGTCTTCTTGGAGATTGATAAGCTCATGATCCATGGTCCTGCCGGGATCCTTGAAGCACTTCTTGAGTTGAGAGATGTGGAAAACATCATGGACTTTGAGTTTTTCCGGGAGCTCAAGAGCATAAGCAACTGCTCCTCTTCTTCCACGAATTTTGAATGGACCGATGTATCTAGGAGCCAGCTTTCCTTTGATACCAAAGCGGTGCGTGCCTCTCATGGGAGTGACACGAAGGTAAACGAGATCACCAGGGACATACTCCATGTCCATGTGCTTCCTGTCATAATTGCTCTTCTGGCGACTTTGAGCAATCCTCAGATTTTCAAGAATGATATGAACCTTCTCCTCCGCTTGAGTTACAATGTCAGGGCCAAACAAAATTCTTTCTCCTGCACCCGACCAACCAATCGGAGTTCTGCATTTGCGACCATAGAGAGCCTCAAATGGTGCCATCTTTAGACTTTTCTGGAAGCTGTTGTTGTAAGAGAACTCAGCATAAGGAAGACATTCTTCCCACTTCATGCCAAAAGAGATAACGCAAGCACGAAGCATATCCTCCAGAATCTGATTGATCCTTTCCACTTGTCCTTGCGACTGAGGGTGGTAAGTTGTGCTGAAGTTCAACTTTGTTCCCAAAGCATTTTGGAAACTCTCCCAGAACTTGGAAGTGAAGATGCTTCCACGGTCTGAACTGATCTCAAGCGGAACCCCATACAGAGAGACAATTCTGTTGATATAGAGCTCAGCCAACTGAATTGCAGAAATTGTTTCCTTGACAGGGAAGAAGTGAGCCACTTTAGAAAGCCTGTCAATGACAACAAAGATTGCATTGTTGCCCTTCTGCGACCTTGGAAAACCAGTGATGAAGTCCATCTCTACTTTCTCCCATTTCCATTCCGGGGGTTTCAATGGTTGTAGAAGACCGGAAGGTTTCTGATGGACAGCTTTCACTCTGCGGCAGACATCACACTCCGAGACATACTTGGCACAATATCGTTTCAAACCCGGCCACCAATATTGTGTTTTCAAGTCCATGTACATCTTTGTGCTGCCAGGGTGGATAGAAAGAACAGAATCATGCGCCTCCTTGAGAACTTGCTCTCTCAAACCCGGGTAGTTCGGAACAAACATCCGGTGTTCAAAGAAAAGCGTGCCTTGATCATCGACGTGGAAGGACTCATACTTCAGAAGCTGGATGTTGGAGATGACCTTTCTTGTGTACGGATCACCAAGCTGATAGGAGCGAACCTTTTCTTCCAAGAGAGGGGTTGCCAGCAGGTTCAGAAGATACCCTTGTTCCACAATTTCAAGGTTGAGCTGACGGAATTCCTCGCACAAGAGAGGCTGTTGTTCTTCCATCATGAGGTTGTTGACATAAGCTTTGCGGCTGAGCGCATCGGCCATGACATTTGCTTTGCCCGGAGTGTAGTTGATGGTCAAATCAAAATCATTGATTGCTTCAATCCATCTCCTCTACCGAAGGTTGAGATCAGGCTGAGTGAAGATATACTTCAAACTCTTGTGATCAGAAAAGATTTCACAACGGTTGCCAAGCAAGTAGTGCCTCCATACTTTCAAAGCAAAGACAATCGCCATGTAGCTCGAGGTCATGTGTAGGATAGTTGATCTCATGCGCCTTCAATCGCGAGAGGCATAAGCAACAACTTGTTTTTCTTGCATGAGGACCGCACCCAATCCGTGCAAAGAGGCGCCACAGAATATCCGGAAAGGCTTGGATGTATCCGAGGAACCAAGATGGTGTGGAAGTGAGCTTCTTTGAGTGTCTCAAAGCTTGCTTGACATGCAGGAGTCCAAAGGTATTTCTTGCCTTTCTTGAGGAGATCGGTAAGAGGCTTCGCTATCTTCGAAAAGTTCTGAACGAAGCGACGGAAATAACTAGCCAAACCAAGGAAACTCCGCACTTCTTTGACATTAACAGGAGGAAGCCATTCAACAATTGTCTTCACAGCTCGGTTGACGCAATGCCCTTGGCAGAGATGACGTGACCCAGATAGGTTACTTGAGGCAGCCAAAACTCACACTTGGAGAACTTTGCATACAAGCGGTTCTCACGAAGCTTGTTTAGGACACAATCAAGGTGTTCTTCATGTTCTTCCTGTGACTTAGAATAGACTAGGATGTCATCCAGATAGACCACAACGAACTTGTCAAGATACTCCATGAAAACCGAGTTCATGAGCCTCGAGAAGGTGGCAGGTGCGTTGGTGAGACCGAAAGACATGACCGTGTACTCATATAGACCATAGCGGGTGGTGAAAGCTGTTTTAGGAACATCTTCCTTGCGAATCTTGATTTGGTGATAACCACTTCTCAAGTCAAGCTTAGAGAACACCACAACTCCAGCTAGCTGATCGAAGAGATCATTAATCCGCGGAAGGGGATATTTATTCTTGATGGTTTTAGCATTGAGAGCCCGATAGTCAACACAATGTCTATCAGTCTTGTCTTGCTTCTTCACAAAAATTGTTGGGCTACCCCAAGAAGAAGTACTATGCTGAATGAAACCCAACTTCTCTTGTTCATCAAGCTGCCGTTTGAGTTCAGCCAACTCAGCAGGACCCATTTTATAAGGCCGCTTAGAGATAGGAGCGGTACCAGGTTCAAGCTCAATTACAAACTCAACCTCACGATCCGGAGGCATACCTGCCAACTCTTCAGGAAAGACATCTGGGAACTCACAGACCACCGGAACACTCTGAATAGCTTCCACAGCATCATCATTCAGAGCCGCCAAAGAGAAAAGCTGGATAGCAGGAGTCAGACTTGGAGAATAGACTATATGGCCTTCAGGAATCTTCAGAGAAACCGGCGCTCAAAGACAATCAATTACAGCTGCATTTGCTGTCAACCAATCCATGCCCAAGATGACATCAATGTCAGAATTGCCCAGAACAATTAAGGAAGCCGAGAACGAAGAGCCACCAATCTCAATTTGATTGCCATGGCTGACTTTAGAAGCTGCCATTGTTGCTCCAGGAGAGAGGACCATTAACCGCTTAAGGAGAGGATCCATAGCTAACTCATTCTCATTTGCAAACTTGTGAGACACAAAAGAATGCGATGCACCAGAATCAAACAAAACTCGTGCAGGGACTGAGTTAACGGAAAGCATACCCATCACAACTCCAGGTGCATGCTCAGCTTGAGCGGCGTTGACACAGTTGGCACGAGCAATAGCAGACCCGGGCTTGGTGTTGATGTTGAGAGCCCGAGGTGGTGGTGCACGAACCATAGGAGAGCTTGCCGCAGATCTTGGAGGTGGTGGAGGAAGAGCCTTGTTCTTCAACGGACAGTTCCAGTGTTGATGCCCAGAGTTTCCACACGCGTAACAAGCACCAGGTGGACGTGGAGCAACGTAGCCAGGGACTCCGCCAGGCGCTCCAGGGTAGTTGTGGGTGTAGCCCCTGGGAGCAGCAGTGAGGAAGTTTGGTGGCCTTGCCGCGAAGCTTGAAGGTCTTGGTGGAGCCGGGAGCGACGGTGGGGTGTTAGGAACCCACACACGACGCTTAGAAGGAGTTGACATAGCTGAAGAGCCTGATGCATCACGGCTGTGTTTCTTTGACTCCTCAAACACTTGCCTACTTGCCTCTTCCTGCAGAGCTGTATGCTGAAGTTCCAGAAAAGACGCCGGCCTTGCATGTGTGATTGCATATTTAATCGATGCATTGAGCCCTTGCCGGAACCTCTTTTGCTTCTTCTTGTCATCAGAGATCTCATCGCCACCATAACGAGAAAGGTTCATGAAGTTCCTGATGTAGGTATTGACATTATCATTGCCCTGCTTGAGGTTGAGAAACACTTCCTTCATCCTCTCCATGACAATTTCTCGACAGATCTCGCTCTTTGAAAGCTCCAAAGTGAACTGTCCCCAAGTAGGCTGAAAACCAGGTGCTTTGCCTTCGTGTAATTCTCCCACCGAGAGCTGCATCTCCTTCGAAGGTGAGTAGCACACTTTACCCATTCTTGCTCAGAACATCAGCCATCAAGATCCTTCACATCTCACGCAACCAATCATCAGCATCAAGTGGTTGATCAGAAACATCAAATTGGTGTGGGTTGAACTTCAGGAAGGTTTTGATGTCTCCTCGCTTAGGAGGTGGAGGTAGCGGAACAAACTCATTCCTCCTGACACTTTCTTCAAAACGCATTGGTTGCCAAGGCATTGGCGATGCTTGACAACGCTGCCCCCAGCTCAGGTTGTATGTCCTCCTCGAGAACGTGGTGGTGCCATCCTGTTATTGATATAAAACAAGTCAAGATTACTATGATGGAGAATAATAATAATCCAAAATAGTACCAAGATGGAATTAATCAAGATTAAAGGATACAATTTACTAAGATGATATTAAAATATCAACGAAGTTCAAAGCACCTAGAAGATATTAAGCATATCGCATTTAATCGAAAAGGAGTGTGGTACACAAATATATCAAAGAAAATTTTTCCACAAATTTCGCATTAAAATACCAATAGATGCTAAAATCACTTAACGAATCAAGATTAGTGACTCTACCAATTCAATATACAAGAGCGAATGATAAGAGTAGTGGTATGGTCGCGACTCCATCCCGCACTCAAATCATTACTCCGCACATGAATAAGTAGAAGACATATCCCAACACCTTCTTCTCACGATGAACCTAAAGATTAGTAACTACAGAAACGAACACCCCAAACAAGATAACGTCGGATAACAAAGAGTAAGACAGATCGCGGCGGTATACAACGAATCGATAGATCGCGTCGGTTTGCAAAAGCCTCGGTATGGAATGTACCAACATTGATAACCAAAAGGCCGATAAAGATGACAACTTGATGCAACAGATAGACAAGGAGTTACACACACACACTCTATGGTACTACGGAAACCCAGAACACATGAATCCTAGTTTGAATTTTTAAGAAGAGGATTGAAAACGTTACACTTCCTTACCAGAAAAGGGTGGGTGGGTGGGTAAGAAGAAAAGTGGAAGCAGTCCTACTCTCGCGTTTTGTTTTTCCCTAGTATACATAGCTACCAAAAATATTTGCTAGACTGACGACAACCATTTGGCTGAGACCCTGAAGGGCGGGATGGCTCTGATACCAATTGTAACTACCTCGGTGAATTACGCTCCTAGTTACAAGCCTGGATGAGCGGAAATGGTTAAAATAGTATGGTGGGGCCCAAATGCCACTCACAGGTAGACCTTTCGGCCGTCCTAACCATTTCCAAACATCGGGACAAAACGGGCGCGAATCGGCAAAGCGAAGGGATCAACTACATACACAAATGAGTATGTATGCAAGCCACCATACAACAAAGACATCGAGCCATTCCATCTAAAAAGAAAGGAAATATAGCAACGCCATACGGCAAGATCCAAATATCCTAGATAGATATAATAGTTTAGGATATCTCCTCATACATCAAACATCAGAGTATCAGGCGGAAGCGGAAGACAAAATCCGAGTACGGATAAGAAGCAAATCGGCATATGATGCCCCATAAATAAACACATCCCGCCCACAGATCTCACGGATCCCCGTTCCCGGAATCTCTACACCGAATGATCGTTGCCCACATCGTCCGTCTCCTCCACCTAGTATCCATCTTGCGAGCTTACCTGTTCATCTGAATCAAACAATTTATTGTGTGAGACCCTAGGGGTACTTAACAAGTCTTTATGCCTCTAAAGGGGACACAACCTGGGGTGACGCAATTGCAGCAAAAGATAAACCCTACAATTCTATAGATACTCGCTAACCATCCGCCTAACCAGAGATAGACGGATGTCCGTGAATTAATAACAACAGTTATAATGGTAATGTCCACAGATCCATCCTCCTCCTCGCTTACCGACGAGGAAGCGGACGAACAACCCCCCATCCGTTGGCAGTTTTATTATCCATTCCATGAGTGTTGCACTATTTACTAGTCAGGTACTTAGTCAAATTAAAAGCGGTTCTTTAGTTATTCTTGTCTATGATCGAGAAACTGTGCTCCAAGTCGTCCATAACCGCGGACACGGCTTTCAGAAAGTTTTACCTCATAGGTGCACAAATAGCAACACACACTCGACCAACC
Organism: Avena insularis; assembly: GCA_023614405.1. Lineage (NCBI taxonomy): Eukaryota > Viridiplantae > Streptophyta > Magnoliopsida > Poales > Poaceae > Avena > Avena insularis. The sequence continues at coordinate 241,245,731 of CM042696.1, forward strand.
TCGAAAAACCAAATCAAAACCCAACGAGGCAGTCACGACAAAGCGATCACAGGATTCAGAAATATTTCCGGGGCCACCCCATTAAGCTACCCGCGACGAAGTTGGCCGACTCCGAGACGGACTCAAGGTTTGCGTCAATGGCTGTAAACGACTGGGAACCCGAAAATGTGACTGGGCTTGTCGATACCGCGAAAACACTCCGCTTCCCTAACAAAGATAGTGTGCGACTGCACAATCTTAAATAAAGCAGTAAAGCATGGCATAAGTACAGAATAGTAAATAAAACCTCAAACTAGTTTGTGGCCCCAAGAAATAAGAATGAATCAAGCTCTGGCTCAGGGGGGTTCATAAGCCTCCCGGATGTGGATAGCGCGAATATTCAAGGAACAGGAATCAAGTACTCGGGGTCCTACGGGACACAAGTGAGCCTGAAAAACCAAATAGCGAATATGGCTCACCGATGCCACTTTCATTAGTTATCCCATTACTACTCAGATTAAGTTGTATAGGTACCTCGTTATCCATCAGATACTCACATACCCTACACATGCTGTTCTACGACTCGCATGGCTCAAACAACTCCTGTAGTAATGGCTCATGGGATGGAGGAACAAGCTTCGGTGGGGTTTAAAAGTAAAGGCTATGCAATACTTGGGATTCAATTTAATGCAATCGCGACTCAATGATGCAAGAATAAGATAGAGGCAATAGGTACTATATGTATGCAAGCATGTGGTAGTGCTTGCCTGGCAGCTCAGTTGAAGCAAGGGATGGATCTAGGTAGTGCTCCTGGTTCTCTTGATATATCCCCTGCTCAGCGTCTATTCGAAGAAGAACCAAACAAACAAGGGCCAACATAAATAAAGTGCGCAAGCATATGAATTAAGTGCGACAAGCAAAACAATCATGCCATGATGAATGATGCACAATTTGCATGGCAATAAAGTAGCATGGCATGGGTGAGGTGTGGAATACAAGAATAAACCATTTCATTGAGTTTTAGCCTCATTTTACCCTCATAATAGTTGCTGTACACATTATATTTATATGATTCATGCTTCAAAACAGATAATGGAATGCATAAACAGAAAGGTCTCGTCGAGCTAGTCATTTTAGACATATTATTTGTTAAATTTGGAGTTATAAAACAAAAGTTATTAATTAATTAAGGTAAAAGGGCATTTTATTGTAATTTAAATCAACTTGAAATTTTAAGTGTTCAGAATATAATTTGAAGGGCATATTTGAATTCCTCACATTTTTCTGATTTCAAAACATATATTATTTGTATTATTTGGATTTATATTTTAAAAGTTATTTTAAAACAGATTTGAAATTTGAATTTAATTTAATTTGAAAAAGATTTGAATTAAAACAGAAATACAGAAATGTTTTTGTTACTCAGCCCAGTTCTAGCCACAGTCAATGACCAGTGGGTCCAGCTAGCTCAAGACAAACAAGAGAAAAGATTTTACACCGCAGGCTAGTCTAGCCTCAGAGAGTGACAGGGGCAGAGCACACTGGTCCACTCATGGGCGCCAAATGGGCGTGACACGCGGCAGATCCCAGGGAGTGCGGGTTAAGCGCTCAGATCTGCGGGGTGTTTTCTGCAAGAAGGTCTGAGAGGCTGACGGTGGGCTCGGTTGTACCGCGGGTTTAGGAATAAAAACTAGGGAAGGGGTTTTCTGCAAAAAGGACGACACGGACCCACTGTTCCTCTTCTCCGCGTCTTGCGGACAGATCGGTGTCCGACGCGGGGCGGGGATCGAACCAGGGACGTGCGGGCGCGCGCTGGGGGTGCGAACCAGTGCGGCTGGCTCGGGGAGGTTGCTAGGAGGGAAAAGGGCGGCTAGATGAGGCTCTCCGCGACGCGGCGACGCAGAGGACGCACGCGCACGCGACGCACCGAGAGCGCTCGACGTTTGGTCCGGCGAGAACAGAGAGCTACGGCGAGGACGGAGGTGTCAGCGGGAAGAAGGAGCTCACCGGGAGGGTGTTGGTGCGGTCGGATCGGCTCAGGATCGGCGACGACGCAGACGGACGGCGAGGTTAGGGTTTCGGCTCGGGCTCGGCAGGTGCAGCGGTTCTGGGGCTACTCCTCCTCGACGGCGTGTACGGAGCGGATGCAGAGGACCTCCTTGTCCTCCTCGATCACCTCCACGTCGCGCTTGTCGTCTGGATCGAAGCAGCGCCGGTGGAGCAGACGGTGGCCGGCGAGAGGGAGCTGGGGTCGGTGGAGAGGGAGGGAGGAAGGCCAGGGCGCCTCGGCCAGATCCGAGAGAGCAGTGGCGAGGCAGAGGTGGGAGTAGATAGGAACGGAGAGAGGGAGGGGTAGATGGCGTGGTGGAGGGAAAGGTGGCGGCCACTTTTCTCCTTCTTCACGCAAGCTAGGCTCGGGCTGGGCAGGAGCAGGGCGAGGTGGTGAAGGGGGGCTGCCAGGTGGGGTCGGTAGGCTGGTGGAGGAGGGGACTGGCTCGGGTGTCCCTTGTGGTAGAGAGAAAGGAGAGGGGAAGGCTCGGTTTAGCTAGGGTAGAGGAGTGGGTAGGCTCGGGTTAGGGTTTTGGGGTGGATGGGGTAGCTAGGTGGGCTAGGGTTAGGAACCAGGTGGGGAGGAGCTAGGTGAGAGAGAGAGAGGGAGGTAGGTTTAGGGTTTGCTTTTGTCAAGATCAAGCCAAGAACATGCCTAGCTCCAACAAGATCAAGACAAGAAAAGATAGGGATGTGGTGATATGGTTTAAGCAAGGTCAAACTAGATCAAGCCAAAAGGAGGGAGGGAGAGATGAGGGTTAGAGAGAGGATGGGGAAAAGATTCACTCAAACTTCAAATACAAACCAAAGGACAAGAAAAAGGTGGTACTTGCATGGGCCATGCATAAATAATTATTACCTTGCTTATCTTTGTGAAAACAAGATTATTTACAAGGCATTTTTCTTATGCATTCCAAAATGTGGAGTAAGGCCTAAGCAAAAGAATTTGAAAGAAAGTTCCAAGTGGAGTAGATGGAGATGATCACATTTGATTACAATTGGGACTTGCTAGTGTGTATATTCCACTAGATGATTACTAGTCCCAAAAATATTCCCACATGAGCATAAATCCATAATAATCCATATGGAAGCTAGGAAAAGGGTTCCACTCACAAGGCATGCAAAGGTGGCCATGTGGCTCTCATATATCAATAATGTGAAAACAACATGATGCTAAGATGAGAGCATGTGGAAAAGAATTGGATCCATCCCAACCCACATGAGCTAGAGGTAAACTCAAATAAAGTGCAAAGCTCATATTTAGTTGGATGGTGGAATTATAAGGTGGTGAAAGAAAAGGTGGTGGAGTTGAATAAAAGATATGCCCCCAACTCAACTTGGGCATTTAACAATATATCAACAACCAAATACAATATCAAGAGGCAAATACAATTAACAATGCATATGAGAGAAGAACCAAATCAAAAGGTTTTATATGATGCTCAAATACAAGGAGGCATGATGTCATGAGCATGATATAATGATGATGCAACAATTATATATCTGAAGTAGCCATTATATTACTAGACCAAGTAGCATTACAATTGTTAGACAATTGGGATGCTACATCGCCATAGCTCTTCTGTCTGGATTGGGCGGTCTTGAGGTGCTCACGGACTTTGTGAACTTTCTCTTCTGCTTCTCGGAGAATGTCGGGTCCAAAGATCTGACCCTCTCCTACTTGCGACCAATTCAAAGGGGTACGGCACTTTCTTCCGTATAGGAATTCAAATGGTGCCATCTGCAAACTAGCTTGATAACTGTTGTTATATGAGAATTTCTGAAAGGCGTGCGTCTTCCCATTTTGATCCGTATTCCAACACACAAGCTCTAAGCATATCCTCTAGGATTTGGTTGACTCTCTCAGTCTGTCCATCTGTTTGCGGGTGATAAGCGGTACTGAAGTTCAACTTGGTTCCTAAACCTTCCTGAACTTTCTGCCAAAATCTTGAAGTAAACTAGGTTCCTCGATCTGAGACGATGGTCTTAGGGGTTCCATGCAGACTAACAATCCTAGCAATGCATAGCTCTGCTAACTTTGCACTTTGGTAGGTTGTTTTGAGAGGTATGAAGTGGGCTACCTTGGACAGTCTATTAACTATGACCCAGATTGAGTCATTTCCCCTACTAGAAGTAGGTAAACCTATGATAAAGTCCATTCTGACGGAATCCCATTTCCATTCCGGAATCTGCAATGGTTGCAACAATCCTGCAGGTCTCTAATGCTCTGCTTTGATTCTTTGAAAGATGTCACATTTGGCGATGTAGCTTTCGATCTCTCTCTTCATCTTGTGCCACCAAAATTGCTCTTTCAAATCCTGATACATCTTTGTTCCTCCGGGGTGGATAGAATAAAGAGTATCATGAGCTTCCTTCATGATAACTTCCTTCAGCTCCGAATCTGCTGGCACACAGATACGTCCTTTGTACCACAGTACTCCTTCTTTGTCTTCGGTGAATCCAGGTACCTTTCCTGTCCCAATACAACGTTTGATTCTGTCGATACTTTCATTTCCCTTCTGGGGTTCCTTGATTTGGCTAATAAAAGTGGGTTGAAGTTCAATGCTAGCTAGGAATCCTTTGCTAACTAACTCAGTCCTGAACTGTTCCAACTCTTCATACAAACTTGGTTGCTTCTCTTTGGTCATGGTGTTAAGCCTACACGACAATCTGCTAAGAGCATCCGCTACCACATTGGCTTTGCCGAGGTGATAGTGAATGTCAAGGTCATAATCCTTGATTAACTCTATCCATCTTCTTTGCCTCATATTCAGCTCCTTCTGAGTGAAAATATACTTCAAGATCTTATGATCTGAGTAAATCTCACAGCGATTACCCATCAAATAATGACGCCATGTCTTCAATGCTAGAACCACAACTGCTTGCTCAAGATCATGGGTCGGATAGTTCTGCTCATGCTGCTTCAGTTGTGGAGACAGATACGTGATGACTTTGCCTTCTTGCATCAATACACATCCTAGACCAATCTTTGATGCATCACAATATACATCAAACGGCTTCTTGATGTCTGGCATGATCAAAATTGGGGCTGATATTAATCTCTTCTTCAGCTCCTGAAAACTGGCTTCACATTTGTCTGTCCATTCAAACTTCTTGTCCTTCTTCAAAAATTGGGTCATGGGTCGGGCGATGCTCGAGAATCCTTCTACGAACTTGCGGTAATATCCCGCTAATCCGAGAAATGAACGAACTTGGGTTTGATTGGTTGGGGCTTCCCATTCCTCGACATTTTTGATCTTGGTGGGATCAACAGAGACTCCTCCGGCAGACACAACATGTCCTAGGAATCCTACTTCTTTCAGCCAAAACTCACACTTGCTAAACTTGGCATATAACTGATGCTCTCTCAGGGTTTCTAGGATAATTCTCAGATGTTGCTCATGCTCTTCTTCTGACTTGGAGTAGATAAGGATGTCGTCGATAAACACCACTACAAACTTATCTAGGAAATTCATAAAGATCTTATTCATGACATTCATGAAATAAGCAGGGGCATTGGTTAATCCAAAAGACATAACCATATACTCGTATAAACCATAGCGAGTAGTGAAGGCGGTCTTCGGAATATCCGTTGCACGAATCTTAAGTTGGTGATAACCAGTCCTAAGATCAATCTTTGAGAATACCTGGGCTCCAGTCAACCGATCAAATAGATCCTCTATCTTTGGCAAAGGGTACTTGTTTCTTGATGGTGACGTCATTCAACTTTCTGTAATATGTACACAGACGATTGCCTCCATCTTTCTTGTCGACGAATAACACTGGTGATCTCCATGGCGATGCGCTTGGCTGAATCAAGCCTGTGGCTAACATGGCATCCAACTGCTTCTTCAGTTCCACTAACTCTGAGGGGTTAATGGTGTAGGGTCTCTGGGATATATGTCCGGTTCCGGGGATTAGTTAGATAATGAACTCAATATCCCTATCCAGGGTAATACCTGACAATTCATCTGGGAATACGTCGAGGTATTCACAGACTACTCTGACTTGGTCAATGGTGGGCAGGGCTACACTCTTGTTGCACTTGAATTGACGGGGTAAGGTTTCAGAGATATGCTCTCATTACTCCGTAACTACTGGTCATGGTGATGGCTTTCTTAGCACAGTCTATCAGTCCTTTATGCCTTGACATCCAGTCCATACCTAGTACTACTTCCAATCCTTTGGTTCCAAGTACAATTAGGTTGGCATAAAAATCTATCCCATGTATTCTGATAGGTACAGCTTTGCAAATTTTTCTAGCTTTTGTTGTTGAACCGGGGATTTGAACTATCATGACATGCTTCAGGTTGGTTGGGTGAATCTTACTAGTGCATACAAATTCTTCGGTGACAAATGAATGCGATGCTCCAGAATCAAACAATACTCTTGCTAAAACTGAGTTGACAGAAAACATACCCAGCACTACATCTGGTGCTTCCTGGGCTTCTTCTGCGTTCATGTGGAAGAGACGACCGTTGCGGTTGTGAGGGTTCCCTGGGGCAAATCTCCTTCCTGGTTGAACACGATGCTGATGCTGAGCTAGGGCATTCACAGGGGCATTGGCGGCAGTCTTCTTGGGACACTCATTGGAGTAGTGACCCTTCACTCCACACTCTAAGCAAGTGATCTGGGACTTGTCCTTGACAGCGATAGGTACAACATTGCTGCTAGTTCTGGGTGCAGTGTTGTTGTTGTTGTTGTTGCTCCTGGGACGGGCACGGTTGAAATTGTTGGCATTGCCGGAGTTGTGATTGTTTCCTCTGGACTTCATATTACCTCCGCTACGGTTGGGGTAGCTTGGGCGAGAATTTGGGGGTCGGTTGTTCCTTGGTGCATATCCTGGTGAGGGGTTGCGACGGTTCTTCTGGTGACTACTGGATCCATACTGCTGCATCATATGACGCTTGTGGTTGTCGTTTGCCTAGTTAATCTTCCCTTCCATCTGAATGGAAGAGTCGACTAGCTCTTCGAGATCATCGAAACGGATGTTGACGAGGACAGTCTGCATCTCATCATGCAGTCCGTTTAAGAATCTCTCCTTCTTCTTGGCATCCGTGTTGATATCATCCGGTGCATATCTAGAAAGTGACAAGAATCTGTCACGGTACTCCACCACAGTCATTCTTCCTTGCTTCAATTCACGGAATTCATCTCTCATCCTGTTGACAAGACCTTGCGGCATGTGGGTGCGGCTGAACTTGACATTGAATGCTTCCCAGGTCATCACCTGGCCATGGTTCATATTGCGGATGCTATTCCACCAAGCTCTTGCATCTCCCGCCATATAGTGGGCGGTGAAGAGAACTTTCTCATTCTCATCAACTCTGGCAACCTCTAAGTTGTTTTCCATGGTCTGTAACCAGTCATCAGCATCTAATGGGTTTTCAGATTGGTTAAAGATTGGGGGATTGGTGTTCTGAAATTTTTTGAGTTTGGATCCTTGGTGATCCTGATTTCCATGTCCTTGGTTGTTGAGAGCCATTTGGGCGATCTGCTGCAATGTTGCTAAGTTGGCTTAACGCTCGGCCCTGCTTGCTTCATGGTACGCGATGAGATTCTGCAAGATCTACAACATTGGGTCCTGCGACGAGCTGCTCCCTCCTTGGTTTCCACGAGTCATCTGAAGATTGTGATAGATATAGGGGTAAGAGGGAAATTCTAAGGTTCATGGTTTTGGGTTTTTCAAATCCAAAACTTTGAGTTAGACTCAGGTTTTTCAACTAACTTCATTTTCATTCATGCAAGCAAGCACACGATACATCACATACCACAACACTCAAAGGGGAAAATAGATGGTTTAAGGAACCATTCTGCAAGCTATGATACAATGAGATGATACATCTCATGCTACAACAGTGCTCTAGTGCATCTAATCATCGTCGATGAAGTCGGAGTCTTCATCATCAGTGTAGAAGTCTACAACATCCTCCTCCAGAAAGTCATCATTGTTGCTGAGGTAAGAATCCATATCTCCCTAGATGTCTTCACCCTCATCTTCTTCTTCCTTGGCGGCAAGCTGAGCTTCCTGCTCCTTGACGGTCTTCTCGAGGTCGGCCACCTTATTGCGAAGACGGGCGATGGTGCGATCCTTCTTGGCATGCTGGCGGCAAAGAGACTGGCGAGCTTAGACGAGCAGTGCGAAAGTCTAGGCCTTCTGGTCGGCAATGGCACGGTTCTGGTTAGCTATCTCCCTGGCATTGTCCAGTTCCTGCTGTCTGTCATGAAGCAAGAAATCAAGGTTCTCCACTTGACGCCTCAACTCTGGGTGACTTGGCATCTCCATCGGCATTTCCATGAAGTGGGCAAAACAGGTTCCTTGGATCTTGTTGACGCTAAGGGCACATAGACGTGAGAGAGCTTCATGCATTGCCCTGGCTAATCCATCTAGCCAGTTGTTCTCTCTCACGGAGAACTGAATTCTCCCGGAAGTTGGTGCTTCGATGCTTCCTCAAAGATCCGCAGTGACTAGCCACTGTAGGTCTCCTCCTGGGGGTCCTGGAAGTTGAGTTCCCAGAAACTCCGGATGTGGGCATCCTAGTAACTCCGACAGTGAATCTAGATCCCTCTCGAAGATCAGCTGACCTCCGTTTACCAACTGGTAAAACTTGCTGAGCTGAGTCTCCATCTACAAGGATTAAGGATGAGGAAGTTAGTGAAGTTATCAAGTGTGTCAAATTTTAAGTAGTAATGTAAGAATTTTGAGCAACATGAATTTTTGAGAATGAATGAGTTCACAAGGGTAAGAGGGGAAATAGTTTTTCAGAAATACTCACTTTGGTTTTGAAACTAAGTTTTTGTTTGAACGTCCCTTCTAACTAGGGTCTCCTATGGTCAGGATGGCTCTGATACCAACTTGTCAACACCCGGATTTTTAATCCCCGATGCCCGTTATGCCATACCTCGCAATCCCAGGATTACCATTTTTGCGAGACATAACGGATTGGATATCACAGTACATCATCCATTACAAACCATACATAAGGTTTTACACAAATAAGGATCTCATGATCCAGTATTCAATACAACAAGCAGCGGAAATAAAAGATAAGCGTAGCGGTGGGGTCCATCTTCAGGGGCACATGCAATGCTGACGAAGGCAGATAGTCCTAGTTATCATAGCCGTCCTGCTGACCATCCTCTTGATAATCTCCTAAATAGTCTGGCCATGATAATAGCCAGGGACAAAAGCCATGAGTACTCTTTAAGTACTTGCAAACTACCACTAGCAAGTAGTATAAATCTAAGTTAAAGTGCTAGAGCTAGGTTTAACTATAAAGTTAAGTTTGAAACCTAAGCTGAGTTCTGAAGCAAAGAAAGATAAAGTAAATTTCTGGAATCACTTAAGTTGGGAAGCTATTATCATCAACACAACCCTGTTGTGGACAAGTCAAAGTTCATCATCTATTTCAAGTTGTTTAGAAAACATCTGACAACGAAACAGTATGGCCATTCCAATTGTCCATAACCGCGGACGCGGCTATTCGCATAGTTTGACACTCTGCAGAGGTGGTACACTTTCACCACAAGATTCGATACATCTGTCAGGGGTAACCCTGAATCATCATACTTAGTATGCAGATAATCAAACATAACCTTCCCTTTACACACCCTAGTATAAGCACCTCTCCTATGAGCATGGCCTCCCAACCATGACCACCAGTCATCTTGGGCACTGCATAGGTGGACAACATAGAGAGGTAGCCTCAGCTCAAACCTCTCCCGTGAGGGAACTAATACTAATGCACATAAATTTCCAGCTAAGCCTTACCCAATTCAGGTAGTGTGGTTGTACGGTAAATTTGGAATGGTATCGCATCCGAATCCAACCATCAGTTTTATAAGAGGGTTAAGGCTCATGCCTCATCATTTTCATCATCATAAACCAGTTGTGTTTCTCAACACATGTCAAAACATCTCAATAGAATGACTCATCATTCCAAGGTTTTCACAATTCATTTTCACCACTTGTTCCCATCTAAAGTGACTCAAGTTTTTGATCTACTCTAAAAGACTAAGTTAAGAGTGTTCACTAAGGTGGAAGGATGGGATCAATCTCATGCCATAGAATGACATCTAAAGGTTTCGAAGTAGGTCAAGTTTTATACTTTTTATGCTACCTTCAAAACAAGTAAAGAACTTTGTGTACTAAGGGGAGTAAAACTTGTAAGTAAGACTTGGGGTACTAATAGTTAAAAGGGTGTGATCAAAGCATGCCTAAAGCATTCTTGCTCATTCATCTAGCTTAATTCTAGCTTGCTAACAATAGCTTGCCTTGGTTGGTGCAGTGGTTGAAGTTTTCTTCTTCTTCTTCTTCTTCTTCTTCTTCTTGGTAGCACTTCTCCTCCTCGTAAGCTTGGTCGGTACTATCTTCTATAACAATACATACGGAGTAGACAATCACCAAACAATACTTAACTAGGCTAGATAACATTCTAAGACACACAATTGATGATCTATTATCATCACAAGCATCACAAGTTTAATTCAATAGTTTCTTTCTTTTTATTTTAGAAAAGTAATTTCTACTCATTGAAAAATTAACCAACATTTAATATTAACCACTTAAAACATGGGATCATATTGACACATGTCATCACCACATATTCTAACATGTGGGAATGAGATTTAAGGGTTGGATCAATATTACTTTGGTTTAAGTTCATTATTTAATGATTTAAAGTGACTATAAATGCCTATATAGCATTCTTTTGGTACTAGTCCAAAGTCACTGCATGTAAACCTTAATATTATTACATATTTAGATAGATATGATGAAATGTGATTTTTGAGAGTTGGAATCAACTCAAAAGCTAACTTGGTTGATTTTATAAAAATGTTGCAAGTTGCAAAAGCTTCTGTCTTCTTATTTTTATTAGGAGAGATCTATAACTCTAATTGAATTAAATCCAACGGGCTTGGATAAATCATTTTAATACCTTTCAGACAAAATTGGTTTCATGTGATTTGGATTTCTAAAACTCTCTGAATTGATTTTCAAAATAGGGGACAGAAACTAGATTTAACTAAAAAGAAAAATCCAGATTTGAATGGGTGGGCTAGCGCGGGAAAAGAAATGGGTCGGCCCAGTGGCGCTCCATGCTGGCTCAACTCCAGGGGGTCCTGTGTCAGTGACACTTAAAAGCTGAAACAAGACGCACGCTGTGGGCCGTGCGATTAGAATAGGAATCTACGACTAAGGGTCGTCGTCGACGACGAACAGGTCGCCGGCGAGCTCGAACCCTAGCGGCTCGGTGGGGGTCTGCTGGGGGCGTACTAGGGCTCCAGCAGGGTCGGCGAGGCGGGAAAACGACGTGGAAGACGACGGCGAGGCGAGGCGCGGTTGCGGCGGGGCTTGAGGTGGTTGCAATCCACGGTGCCCTTCTCCTCCTGCCGCGGCTGCTCTGGCTCCAATTCTGGCGAGGCAGAGCTCGCCTTGCTCCGGCTAGAGGTGGGTGAGGTTCAGAGAGGTGAGGGGAGTGGAATGGTGTGGAGAGAAGAGGCTGGGGAGGGCTCCTTTTATAGGCCCGACGGTGAGACCGAGCGGGATGGGTAGTCGACGGTGGCGACATGGCTACGGCGGGGTAGAGGCATGGCTAGGGGTGGCGATCAATGGGAGGTTCCCTAGTGGTGCTCTAGGAATTGAATGCGGCCGTAGGGGCGGTGGCACGCGGTTAGGGCGAGGTGGCGCTCTGAGAGGCAGAGGCGGCGGTGTCCACGGCGAGCGGTGGCTGTGAGGCGTTGGGCGGCCATCGGGGGTGTCTGGGGTGTTCTCTAGGTCGAGGCGGGTGAGGCTGGTTGCCAAGGCGGTCCATGGGGGGACAGGGCACGCCTGGGCGGCACTGCATGGTGGCATGGCGCGGCTTGTCCTCGGTGGTCCACTGCATGGCCGGGCTCGAGCAAGGGACAGGGGGTGGCGGTGAGGTGTGAGCTACCTCCTAGACATGGAGAGAGGGATAGGGGCGGTCTGCTGCGGTGAGGGCAAGGTTGGCCGGCGAGAGGCGGCTCGGCATGGCATGGCCGTGCCACTAGGGTCTAGGGGAGTGGGTGGTTAGACTCTGGTTATATCAAGAGGGGACAGGGAGATAAATGAAGATCATTTGGGGGCAAAACCCTGTAGTAAACAGTGAGCTAGGATTAGAGTAGAGATTATGCATGCCAAGTGTTTGATAAAATGGCCGCATAAAAGAAAGTTTTGAATTTTGGTTTCAAATTTTTTGAGTGATCTCCACTAGTGATAGGTAGTCTCTGGTTGCAAGGGTTTTGAAAGTGGAGCTCAAATAGATGGTTTTTGAAATAGGGGTGATCTATGCATATGCATTAGATTCAATTTTAAACTATCATTTAAAATAGTTAACAAAATGTTTTTAGCAGATCCAAAGGTGGGCCTTGGTACCTCATTATGTGTACTAGCAAGGGGTGTAAAGATCAAGAATTGTTTCTGTTAAGTTTTGAGTACTAGGAATAGCCAAAGTAGGCATGGGAGTTAAATTTGCCAAAATGGCCATTCATCCTTTTTAATTCTTTTTGATTTGATTTTCTTTAGGAAAAGTTTGGGAATGATGTAGATGATGTTTAAATCACCTAAGAAACATTTTACAAGCATTGGATCATTCAATCATGGCAATTGAAACAACTCCTATTTTAAATGCACACACATATGAATGCTTTCATTTTAAATTTGGAAAAGTTTTTGTTAACCCCAAATTTGATGATTTAGATCTTGATAACCTTGGATTGAAGTTTTGGGATGTTACAAATAGTCCGCATACAATCTCCATATTTAATTATTAGGTGAATCGTCTATATGCCCCAACCATATGATGAGATGTATGCAAGCATGAGAGATTTAATATGCAACAATTTATATAGATGACATTTATAAAATAGGGCTTCGAGAAAGGGGTCACACATAGGGCACTCGGCGAACTTGGTTCGATGTGGTTCGGATTCGGTCTCGGCGGGATCAGGTCTTCGGAGCGGACGATCTTCAGATCCGGGGAGAAGAACTTGGTGTTCCATGGGTTCGGGTTCCAAAGATAATGGCAAGTTTGCGCGTTCGATACGATTCTTCGGCTTCGCTTCAACCTTCGGTCTCGGTCACTCGCGTGGTACCGTAGATGTTGCCTTCTTGGTACATCTTTCCGTGTAGATCTTGGCATACTGATCAACCTCACTCTATTGGAAGCCACGAAGAACTTGTCGAGAGGGACCCGTGGATCACCTGGCTTTGTCTTGGACTTCTTGCATCATCGGAGGATATCTTACCGAAGAACACATAGGGGAGGTCACGACAGCGCACTGTTCATCTATTCAAAAATGTGCAGCATCTGAAGGCATGTAGACGTGCTCTTGTTGCTGCATGCACGCACACGTGGGAGCAGAGCAAAGAGAGCAGCAGCGACCGGTGCAGGGAGACGGGGCTCGCTTTGACGCGAGGCAGAGGATGGCGGGGCTCCGAGTAGAGGCGCAGGCGGTGGAGTGCACGACCGAGAGGCTGGGCGGCGGGAGGCTGGTGCTATAGATGAACTCGGGTCGGGGAAGAGCTTGACGCAGAGGGCGAGAGGCACAGGGAGGTGTGCGACCAGAGCGACGAAGATGGGCGGCATCCGTGGCAGCGAGGTGGAGGGAGGCCGGCGCACAAAAGAGAACGGAGGCTCGCTGCAGGGGTGGACGAGGTCGGTGGTCGAAGGCGGCCAGAGGATGCGGCCCGACTCTAGGGTCGCTCTCTGGTCGCGGCGCCGCTCACGGGGACCGAGTGACGGCGCTGGGGCTCGTCCTGGTGGCGTAGGACGGGGAGCTCGCTAGCAGGTGCGGCGTGAGGCAGGCCTCCGGGAGAGCGGCGAAGACCGGAGCCTGGCAGCGAGGGATGGGAGGACGCGGCGCGGCCGGACGCGGGCAAGGAGATGCTCGGCCGCAGGGCTCGGGTCGACAACGAGGGGGCGGGGCAGAGCTTGGAGAGGGGCGCGACGGAGTTGGGGTTGATGGCCACGGCGGCATAGAGCAGCGGGCTCGGTGGCAGCGAGGGGCGCCAGGGGAACCTGATGAGTGGTGGCGCTCGCAGCTTGGCCACGGGGAGGGCTCGTGTTGCTAGTGGCGGCGCGATGCAGAGGACAGAGATGGTCGGTGATGACGACACCGAGGCCGCGGGATCCGGTGCAGGGTCGCGCTGCTTGCGAGCGAGGAGGATGCGAGAAGGAGGCGCATCCGGGAGGTGGCCTGCTCGCGAGGAGGAGGCATGAGCGGCGGCACGACGGAATTGGTGGAACGCGGCGCTTGCGAGGAGAGACGAGCGGCGCGAGGGCCTCGGGGTGGTTGGCAACAGGGAGAAGGGGCCCACATGCAGTCGGTGTGTTGACCGGTGCTGCGTGCGGGGTTGTGGTTCATGGACACAATCCGGCGCGTATGCGTAACATGACAAAGGTTAGGATGTGTGAAGAGCGTGTGGCTGGTTAGGGTTTGGTTAGGGCACCAGGGTGGTAGGTGGCTGGCTGGGCCTTTTGGGCCTAGCTGGCTGCCTCACTGTTTTATTTGATTATTTATTTTAATTGAAAAAAGGACTTTTGTAATTTAGACAAAACAAAATATCCGAAAGACCGGGGTTTTAATTTGAAATAAAGACGGGGGATATTTAGAAAACAAAGGTAGGCTTTTAGAAAATAGTTTTAGACAAACATATGCATGATGACATGAGCATGCGGTCATGATGATGCACAAAACAAAAACACAACAATTTTCTGGTAGTGGTTTTATCGGGGTGCTACATCTTTTCATTAACCACAGCTAGAGTCATTGCATGTCTGTTCTTTTCACAAACAACATATGGATCCACCAGTGTCATTGCATGTGTGTTCTTTTCACAAACCACAACCTAGAGTCATTGCATGTGTGTTCTTCTCATTAACTACATCTAGAGTCATTTCATGTGTGTTCTTTTAACAAACCACATCTAGAGTCATTAGATGTCTGTTCTTTTAACAAACCACATCTAGAGTCATTGCATGTGTGTTCTTCTCACAAACCACATATGGATCCACCGGAGTTCATTTCATGTCTATTCTTTTCACAAACCACATATGGATCCACCAGTGTCATTGGATGTCTGTTGTTTTCACAAACCACATATGGATCCACAAGTGTCATTGCATGCGTGTTCTTTCCATGAACCACAACTAGAGTCAGTGAATGTCTGTTCTTTCACAAAACACACATGGATCCACCAATGTCATTGGATTGCCTGTTCTTTTCACAATCCATAGGTAGAGTCATTGCATGTCTGTTCTTTTCACAAACCACAACTAGAGTCATTGCATGTCTGTTCTTTTCACAAACCACAGCTAGAGTCATTGCATGTCTGTTCTTCTCACAAACCACACATGGATCCACTAGTGTCATTGCATCTGTTTTTTTCACAAACCACAGCTAGAGTCATTGGATGTATGGTTTCTTTTCACAAACCACATCTAGAGTCATTGCATGTGTGTTCTTCTCATAAACCAGATATGGATCTACCAGAGTTCATTGCATGTCTGTTCTATTCACAAACCAAAAGTAGAGTCATTGCATGTCTGTTCTTCTCACAAACCACACATGGATCCACGAGTGTCATTCCATGTGTGTTCTTTTCACAAAACACATCTAGAGTCATTGGATGTCTGTTCTTTTGACAAACCACATCTAGAGTCATTGCATGTGTGTTCTTCTCACAAACCACATATGGATCCACCTGACTTCATTGCATGTCTGTTCTTTTCACAAACCACATCTAGAGTCATTGCATGTCTATTCTTCTCACAAACCACACATGGATCCACCAGTGTGATTACATGTGCGTTCTTTTCATTAACCACAGCTAGAGTCATTGCATGTCTGTTCTTTTCACAAACCACATATGGATCCACCAGTGTCATTGCATGTGTGTTCTTTTCACAAACCATAGCTAGAGTCATTGCATGTGTGTTCTTTTCATTAACCACATCTAGAGTCATTGCATGTGTGTTCTTTTCACAAACCACATATGGATCCACCAGTGTCTTTGAATGTCTGTTCTTCTGACAAACCACATCTAGAGTCCTTGCATGTGTGTTCTTCTCTCAAACCACATATGGATCCACCAGAGTTCATTGCATGTCTGTTCTTTTCAGAAACCACAGCTAGAGTCATTGCATGTCTATTCTTCTTACAAACCACACATGGATCCAACAGAGTCATTGCATGTGTGTTCTTTTCACAAACCACAGCTAGAGTCATTGCATGTCTGTTCTTTTCACAAACCACATCTAGAGTCATTGCGTGTGTGTTCTTCTCACAAACCACATATGGATCCACCAGAGTTCATTGCATGTGTGTTCTTCTCACAAACCACATATGGATCCACCGGAGTTCATTTCATGTCTATTCTTTTCACAAACCACATATGGTTCCACCAGTGTCATTGGATGTCTATTGTTTTCACGAACCACATATGGATCCACAAGTGTCATTGCATGTGTGTTCTTTCCATGAACCACAACTAGAGTCAGTGAATGTTTGTTCTTTCACAAACCACAGCTAGAGTCATTGCATGTCTGTTCCTTTCACAAACCACATCTAGAGTCATTGTGTGTGTGTTCTTCTCACAAACCACATATGGATCCACCAGAGTTCATTGCATGTGTGTTCTTTTCACAAACCACATCTAGAGTCATTGCATGTCTGTTCTTCTCATAAACAACACATGGAACACCGTTGTCATTGCATGAGTGTGCTTTTCACAAACCACATCTAGAGTCAATGGATGTCTGTTCTTTTCATAAACCACATCTAGAGTCATTGCATGTGTGTTCTTCTCACAAACCACATATGGATCCACCAGAGTTCATTGCATGTATGTTATTTTCACAGACCATAGCTAGAGTCATTGCATGTCTGTTCTTCTCACAAACCACACATGGATCCATCAATGTCATAGCATGTGTGTTCTTTTCACAAGCCACAGTTAGAGTCATTGGATGTCTGTTCTTTTCTCAAACCACATATGGATCCACCAGTGTCATTGGATGTCTGTTCTTTTCACAAACCACATATGGATCCACCAGTGTCATTGGATGTCTGTTCTTTTCACAAACCACATATGGATCCACCAGAGTTCATTGCATGTATGTTTTTTCACAAACCACAGCTAGAGTCATCGCATGTCTGTTCTTCTCACAAACCACACATGGATCCACCAGTGTCATTGCATGTGATTTCTTTTCAAAAACCACATCTAGAGTCATTGGATGTTTGTTCTTTTCACAAACCACATCTAGAGTCATTGCATGTGTGTTCTTCTCACAAACCACATATGGATCCACCAGAGTTCATTGCATGTCTGTTCTTTTCACAAACCACAGCTAGAGTCATTGCAAGTCTGTTCTTCTAACAAACCACACATGGATCCACCATAGTTATTGCATGTGTGTTCTTATCACAAACCACAGCTAGAGTCATTGTATGCCTGTTCTTTTCACAAACCACATCTAGAGTCATTACATGTGTGTTCTTCTCACACACCACATATGGATCCACCAGAGTTCATTGCATGTGTGTTCTTTTCACAACCCACATCTAGAGTCATTGGATGTCTGTTCTTTTCACAAACCACATATTGATCCACCAGTGACATTGCATGTGTGTTCTTTTTACAAACCACATCTAGAGTCATTGCATGTGTGTTCTGTTCACGAACCACATATGGATCCACTAGTGTGATTACATGTGCGTTCTTTTCATTAACCACAGCTAGAGTCATTGCATGTCTGTTCTTTTCACAAACCACATATGGATCCACCAGTGTCATTGCATGTGTGTTCTTTTCACAAACCATAGCTAGAGTCATTGCACGTCTGTTCTTTTCATTAACCACATCTAGAGTCATTGCATGTGTGCTCTTTTCACAAACCACATATGGATCCACCAGTGTCATTGCATGTGTTTTCATTTCACAATACACATCTAGAGTCATTGCATGTGTGTTCTTATCACAAACCACATATGGATCCACCAGAGTTCATTGCATGTCTGTTCTTCTCACAAACCACATATGGATCCACAAGTGTCATTGCATGTGTGTTCTTTCCATGAACCACAACTAGAGTCAGTGAATGTCTGTTCTTTCACGAACCACACATGGATCCACCAGTGTCATTGGATTGCCTGTTCTTTTCACAACCCACAATTAGAGTCATTGCATGTGTGTTCTTTTCACAAACCACAGCTAGAGTCATTGCATGTCTGTTCTTTTCAAAAACCACATCTAGAGTCATTGCATGTGTGTTCTTCTCACAAACTACATATGGATCCACCAGATTTCATTGCATGTGTGTTCTTTTCATAAACCACAGCTAGAATCATTGCATGTCTGTTCTTCTCACAAACCACACATGGATCCACCAGTGTCATTGCATGTGTGTTCTTTTCACAAACCACAGCTAGAGTCATTGGATGTCTGTTCTTTTCACAAACCACATCTAGAGTCATTGCATGTGTGTACTTCTCACAAACTACATATGGATCCACTAGAGTCCATTGCATGTCTGTACTTTCCACAAACCAAAACTAGAGTCATTTCATGTCTGTTCTTCTCACAAACCAGACATGGAACCACCAGTGTCATTGCATGTGTGTTCTTTTCACGAAACACATCTAGAGTCATTGGATGTATGTTCTTTTCACAAACCACATCTATAGTCATTGCATGTGTGTTCTTCTCCAAACCACATATGGATCCACCTGACTTCATTGCATGTCTATTCTTTTCATTAACCATATCTAGAGTCATTGCATGTGTGTTCTTTTCACAAACCACATATGGATCCACCAGTGTCATTGCATGTGTTTTCATTTCACAATACACATCTAGAGTCATTGCATGTGTGTTCTTCTCACAAACCACATATGGATCCACCAGAGTTCACTGCATTTCTGTTCTTCTCACAAACCACATATGGATCCACAAGTGTCATTGCATATGTGTTCTTTCCATGAACCACAACTAGAGTCAGTGAATGTCTGTTCTTTCACAAACCACACATGGATCCACAAGTGTCATTGGATGCCTGTTCTTTTCACAATCCATAGTTAGAGTCATTGCATGTCTGTTCTTTTCACAAACCACATCTAGAGTCATTGCAAGTGTGTTCTTCTCACAAACTACATATGGATCCACTAGAGTTCATTGCATGTGTGTTCTTTTCAGAAACCACAGCTAGAGTCATTGCATGTCTGTTCTTCTCACAAACCACACATGGATCAACCAGTGTCATTGCATGTGTGTTCTTTTCACAAACCACAACTAGAGTCATTGGATGTCTGTTCTTTTGACAAACCACATCTAGAGCCATTGCATGTGTGTTCTTCTCACAAACCACATATGGATCCACCAGAGTTCATTGCATGTCTGTTCTTTTCACAAACCACAACTAGAGTCATTGTATATGTGTTCTTCTCACAAACCACACATGGATCCACCAGTGTCACTGCATGTGTGTTCTTTTCACAAAACACATCTAGAGTCATTGGATGTCTATTCTTTTCACAAACCACATCTAGAGTCATTGCATGTGTGTTCTTCTCACAAACCACATATGGGTCCACCTGACTTCATTGCATGTGTGTTCTTTTCACAAACCACAGCTAGAGTCATTGCATGTCTGTTCTTCTCACAAACCACACATGGATCCACAAGTGTCATTGCATGTGTGTTCATTTCATTAACCACGGCTAGAGTCATTGCATGTCTGTTCTTTTCACAAACCACATATAGATCCACCAGTGTCATTGCATGTGTGTTCTTTTCACAAACCACATCTAGAGTCATTGCGTGTGTGTTCTTTTCATTAACCACATCTAGAGTCATTGCATGTGTGTTCTTTTCACAAACCACATATGGATCCACCAGTGTCATTGCATGTGTGTTCTTTTCACAAACCATAGCCAGAGTCATTGCATGTGTGTTCTTTTCATTAACCACATCCAGAGTCATTGCATGTGTGTTCGTTTCACAAACCACATATGGATCCACCAGTGTCTTTGGATGTCTATTCTTTTGACAAACCACATTTAGAGTCATTGCATGTGTGTTCTTCTCACAAACCACATATGGATCCACCAGAGTTCATTGCATGTCTGTTCTTTTCACAAACCACAACTAGAGTCATTGCATGTCTGTTCTTCTCACAAACCACACATGGATCCACCAGAGTCATTGCATGTTTTTTTACAAACCACAGCTAGAGTCTTTGCATGGCTGTTCTTTTCACAAACCACATCTAGAGTCATTGCGAGTGTGTTCTTCTCACAAAACACATATGGATCCACCAAAGTTCATTGCATGTGTGTTCTTTTCACAAACCACAAGTCATTCCATGTTTGTTCTTCTCACAAACAACACATGGATCCACAGGTGTCATTGCATGAGTGTTCTTTTCACAAACCACATCTAGAGTCAATGGATGTCTGTTCTTTTCACAAACCACATCTAGAGTCATTGCATGTGTATTATTCTCACAAACCACATATGGATCCACCAGAGTTCATTCCATGTATGTTCTTTTCACAAACCATACCTAGAGTCATTGCATGTCTGTTCTTCTCACAAACCACACATGGATCCACCAATGTCATTGCATGTGTTTTTTTTCACAAAGCACAACTAGAGTCATTGCATTTCTGTTCTTTCCAAAAACCACATATCGATCCACTAGTGTCATTGCATGTGTGTTCATTTCACAATCCACAGCTAGAGTCATTGCATGTCTGTTCTTTTCACAAACCACATATGGATCCACCATGTAATTGCATGTGTTCTTTTCACAAACCACAACTAGAGTCATTGCATGTCTGTTCTTTTCATTAACCACATCTAGAGTCATTGCATGTGTGTTCTTTTCACAAACCACATATGAATCCACCAGTGTCATTGCATGTGTGTTCTTTTCACAATACACATCTAAAGTCATTGCATGTGTGTTCTTCTCACAAACCACATATGGATCCACCAGAGTTCATTGCATGTCTGTTCTTCTCACAAACCACATATGGATACACAAGTGTCATTGCATGTGTGTTCTTTTCACAAACCACGGCTAGAGTCATTGCATGTGTGTTCTTTTCATCAACCACTTCCAGAGTCATTGCATGTGTGTTCTTTTCACAAACCACATATGGATCCACCAGTGTCATTAGATGTCTGTTCTTTTGACAAACCATATCTAGAGTCATTGCATGTGTGTTTTTCTCACAAACCACATATGGATCCACCAGAGTTGATTGCATGTCTGTTCTTTTCACAAACCATAGCTAGAGTCATTGCATGTCTGTTCTTCTGACAAACCACACATGGATCCACCAGAGTCATTGCATGTCTGTTCTTTTCACAAACCACCTCTAGAGTCATTGCATGTGTGTTCTTCTCACAAACCACATATGGATCCACCAGCGTTCATTGCATGTGTGTTCTTTTCACAAACCACAACTAGTGTCATTGCATGTATGTTCTTCTCACAAACCACACATGGATCCACCAGAGTTATTGCATGTGTGTTCTTTTCACAAACCACAACTAGAGTCATTGTATGTCTGTTTTTCACAAACCACATCTAGAGTAATTGCATGTGTGTTCTTCTCACAAACCACATATGGATCCACCAGAGTTGATTGCATGTGTGTTCTTTTCACAAACCACATCTAGAGTCATTGGATGTCTGTTCTTTTCACAAACCACATATTGATCCACCAGTGACATTGCATGTGTGTTATTTTCACAAACCACATCTAGAGTCATTGCATGTGTGTTCTTTTCACAAACCACATATGGATCCACCAGTGTGATTGCATGTGTGTTCTTTTCATTAACCACAACTAGAGTCATTGCATGTCTGTTCATTTCCCACACCACATATCGATCCACCAGTGTCCTTGCATGTGTGTTGTTTTCACAAACCACATCTAGAGTCATTGCGTGTGTGTTCTTTTCATTAACCACATCTAGAGTCATTGCATGTGTGTTCTTTTCACAAACCACATATGGATCCACCAGTGTCATTGCATGTGTGTTCTTTTCACAAACCACAGAGTCATTGCATGTGTTCTTTTCATTAACCACATCCAGAGTCATTGCATGTGTGTTCGTTTCACAAACCACCTATGGATCCACCGGTGTCTTTGGATGTCTATTCTTTTGACAAACCACATTTAGAGTCATTGCATCTGTTCTTCTCACAAACCACATATGGATCCACCAGTTCATTGCATGTCATTCTTTTCACAAACCACATCTAGAGTCATTGCATGTCTGTTCTTCTCACAAACCACACATGGATCCACCAGTGTCATTGCATGTGTGTTCTTTTCACAAACCACAGCTAGAGTCATTGGATGTCTGTTCTTTTCACAAACCACATCTAGAGTCATTGCATGTGTGTACTTCTCACAAACTACATATGGATCCACTAGAGTCCATTGCATGTCTGTACTTTCCAAAAACCAAAACTAGAGTCATTTCATGTCTGTTCTTCTCACAAACCAGACATGGAACCACCAGTGTCATTGCATGTGTGTTCTTTTCACGAAACACATCTAGAGTCATTGGATGTATGTTCTTTTCACAAACCACATCTAGAGTCATTGCATGTGTGTACTTCTCACAAACTACATATGGATCCACTAGAGTCCATTGCATGTCTGTACTTTCCACAAACGAAAACTAGAGTCATTTCATGTCTGTTCTTCTCACAAACCAGACATGGAACCACCAGTGACATTGCATGTGTGTTCTTTTTACAAACCACATCTAGAGTCATTGCATGTGTGTTCTGTTCACGAACCACATATGGATCCACTAGTGTGATTACATGTGCGTTCTTTTCATTAACCACAGCTAGAGTCATTGCATGTCTGTTCTTTTGACAAACCACATATGGATCCACCAGTGTCATTGCATGTGTGTTCTTTTCACAAACCATAGCTAGAGTCATTGCACGTCTGTTCTTTTCATTAACCACATCTAGAGTCATTGCATGTGTGCTCTTTTCACAAACCACATATGGATCCACCAGTGTCATTGCATGTGTTTTCATTTCACAATACACATCTAGAGTCATTGCATGTGTGTTCTTATCACAAACCACATATGGATCCACCAGAGTTCATTGCATGTCTGTTCTTCTCACAAACCACATATGGATCCACAAGTGTCATTGCATGTGTGTTCTTTCCATGAACCACAACTAGAGTCGTTGAATGTCCGTTTCTTTCACGAACCACACATGGATCCACCAGTGTCATTGGATTGCCTGTTCTTTTCACAACCCACAATTAGAGTCATTGCATGTGTGTTCTTTTCACAAACCACAGCTAGAGTCATTGCATGTCTGTTCTTTTCACAAACCACATCTAGAGTCATTGCATGTGTGTTCTTCTCACAAACTACATATGGATCCACCAGATTTCATTGCATGTGTGTTCTTTTCATAAACCACAGCTAGAATCATTGCATGTCTGTTCTTCTCACAAACCACACATGGATCCACCAGTGTCATTGCATGTGTGTTCTTTTCACAAACCACAGCTAGAGTCATTGGATGTCCGTTTCTTTTCACAAACCACATCTAGAGTCATTGCATGTGTGTACTTCTCACAAACTACATATGGATCCACTAGAGTCCATTGCATGTCTGTACTTTCCACAAACCAAAACTAGAGTCATTTCATGTCTGTTCTTCTCACACACCAGACATGGAACCACCAGTGTCATTGCATGTGTGTTCTTTTCACGAAACACATCTAGAGTCATTGGATGTATGTTCTTTTCACAAACCACATCTATAGTCATTGCATGTGTGTTCTTCTCCAAACCACATATGGATCCACCTGACTTCATTGCATGTCTATTCTTTTCATTAACCATATCTAGAGTCATTGCATGTGTGTTCTTTTCACAAACCACATATGGATCCACCAGTGTCATTGCATGTGTTTTCATTTCACAATACACATCTAGAGTCATTGCATGTGTGTTCTTCTCACAAACCACATATGGATCCACCAGAGTTCACTGCATTTCTGTTCTTCTCACAAACCACATATGGATCCACAAGTGTCATTGCATATGTGTTCTTTCCATGAACCACAACTAGAGTCAGTGAATGTCTGTTCTTTCACAAACCACACATGGATCCACAAGTGTCATTGGATTGCCTGTTCTTTTCACAATCCATAGTTAGAGTCATTGCATGTCTGTTCTTTTCACAAACCACATCTAGAGTCATTGCAAGTGTGTTCTTCTCACAAACTACATATGGATCCACTAGAGTTCATTGCATGTGTGTTCTTTTCAGAAACCACAGCTAGAGTCATTGCATGTCTGTTCTTCTCACAAACCACACATGGATCAACCAGTGTCATTGCATGTGTGTTCTTTTCACAAACCACAACTAGAGTCATTGGATGTCTGTTCTTTTGACAAACCACATCTAGAGCCATTGCATGTGTGTTCTTCTCACAAACCACATATGGATCCACCAGAGTTCATTGCATGTCTGTTCTTTTCACAAACCACAACTAGAGTCATTGCATATGTGTTCTTCTCACAAACCACACATGGATCCACCAGTGTCACTGCATGTGTGTTCTTTTCACAAAACACATCTAGAGTCATTGGATGTCTATTCTTTTCACAAACCACATCTAGAGTCATTGCATGTGTGTTCTTCTCACAAACCACATATGGGTCCACCTGACTTCATTGCATGTGTGTTCTTTTCACAAACCACAGCTAGAGTCATTGCATGTCTGTTCTTCTCACAAACCACACATGGATCCACAAGTGTCATTGCATGTGTGTTCATTTCATTAACCACGGCTAGAGTCATTGCATGTCTGTTCTTTTCACAAACCACATATAGATCCACCAGTGTCATTGCATGTGTGTTCTTTTCACAAACCACATCTAGAGTCATTGCGTGTGTGTTCTTTTCATTAACCACATCTAGAGTCATTGCATGTGTGTTCTTTTCACAAACCACATATGGATCCACCAGTGTCATTGCATGTGTGTTCTTTTCACAAACCATAGCCAGAGTCATTGCATGTGTGTTCTTTTCATTAACCACATCCAGAGTCATTGCATGTGTGTTCGTTTCACAAACCACATATGGATCCACCAGTGTCTTTGGATGTCTATTCTTTTGACAAACCACATTTAGAGTCATTGCATGTGTGTTCTTCTCACAAACCACATATGGATCCACCAGTTCATTGCATGTCTGTTCTTTTCACAAACCACAACTAGAGTCATTGCATGTCTGTTCTTCTCACAAACCACACATGGATCCACCAGAGTCATTGCATGTTTTTTTTACAAACCACAGCTAGAGTCTTTGCATGGCTGTTCTTTTCACAAACCACATCTAGAGTCATTGCGAGTGTGTTCTTCTCACAAAACACATATGGATCCACCAAAGTTCATTGCATGTGTGTTCTTTTCACAAACCACAAGTCATTCCATGTTTGTTCTTCTCACAAACAACACATGGATCCACCGGTGTCATTGCATGAGTGTTCTTTTCACAAACCACATCTAGAGTCAATGGATGTCTGTTCTTTTCACAAACCACATCTAGAGTCATTGCATGTGTATTATTCTCACAAACCACATATGGATCCACCAGAGTTCATTCCATGTATGTTCTTTTCACAAACCATACCTAGAGTCATTGCATGTCTGTTCTTCTCACAAACCACACATGGATCCACCAATGTCATTGCATGTGTTTTTTTTCACAAACCACAACTAGAGTCATTGCATTTCTGTTCTTTCCAAAAACCACATATCGATCCACTAGTGTCATTGCATGTGTGTTCATTTCACAATCCACAGCTAGAGTCATTGCATGTCTGTTCTTTTCACAAACCACATATGGATCCACCAGTGTAATTGCATGTGTGTTCTTTTCACAAACCACAACTAGAGTCATTGCATGTCTGTTCTTTTCATTAACCACATCTAGAGTCATTGCATGTGTGTTCTTTTCACAAACCACATATGAATCCACCAGTGTCATTGCATGTGTGTTCTTTTCACAATACACATCTAAAGTCATTGCATGTGTGTTCTTCTCACAAACCACATATGGATCCACCAGTTCATTGCATGTCTGTTCTTCTCACAAACCACATATGGATACACAAGTGTCATTGCATGTGTGTTCTTTTCACAAACCACGGCTAGAGTCATTGCATGTGTGTTCTTTTCATCAACCACTTCCAGAGTCATTGCATGTGTGTTCTTTTCACAAACCACATATGGATCCACCAGTGTCATTAGATGTCCGTTTCTTTGACAAACCATATCTAGAGTCATTGCATGTGTTTTTCTCACAAACCACATATGGATCCACCAGAGTTGATTGCATGTCTGTTCTTTTCACAAACCATAGCTAGAGTCATTGCATGTCTGTTCTTCTCACAAACCACACATGGATCCACCAGAGTCATTGCATGTCTGTTCTTTTCACAAACCACCTCTAGAGTCATTGCATGTGTGTTCTTCTCACAAACCACATATGGATCCACCAGCGTTCATTGCATGTGTGTTCTTTTCACAAACCACAACTAGTGTCATTGCATGTATGTTCTTCTCACAAACCACACATGGATCCACCAGAGTTATTGCATGTGTGTTCTTTTCACAAACCACAACTAGAGTCATTGTATGTCTGTTCTTTTCACAAACCACATCTAGAGTAATTGCATGTGTGTTCTTCTCACAAACCACATATGGATCCACCAGAGTTGATTGCATGTGTGTTCTTTTCACAAACCACATCTAGAGTCATTGGATGTCTGTTCTTTTCACAAACCACATATTGATCCACCAGTGACATTGCATGTGTGTTATTTTCACAAACCACATCTAGAGTCATTGCATGTGTGTTCTTTTCACAAACCACATATGGATCCAAAGGTGATTGCATGTGTGTTCTTTTCATTATCCACAACTAGAGTCATTGCATGTCTGTTTCATTTCCCACACCATATCGATCCACCAGCGTTCATTGCATGTGTGTTGTTTTCACAAACCACATCTAGAGTCATTGCGTGTGTGTTCTTTTCATTAACCACATCTAGAGTCATTGCATGTGTGTTCTTTTCACAAACCACATATGGATCCACCAGTGTCATTGCATGTGTGTTCTTTTCACAAACCACAGCCAGAGTCATTGCATGTGTGTTCTTTTCATTAACCACATCCAGAGTCATTGCATGTGTGTTCGTTTCACAAACCACCTATGGATCCACCAGTGTCTTTGGATGTCTATTCTTTTGACAAACCACATTTAGAGTCATTGCATCTGTGTTCTTCTCACAAACCACATATGGATCCACCAGAGTTCATTGCATGTCTGTTCTTTTCACAAACCACATCTAGAGTCATTGCATGTCTGTTCTTCTCACAAACCACACATGGATCCACCAGTGTCATTGCATGTGTGTTCTTTTCACAAACCACAGCTAGAGTCATTGGATGTCCTTCTTTTTTCACAAACCACATCTAGAGTCATTGCATGTGTGTACTTCTCACAAACTACATATGGATCCACTAGAGTCCATTGCATGTCTGTACTTTCCAAAAACCAAAACTAGAGTCATTTCATGTCTGTTCTTCTCACAAACCAGACATGGAACCACTAATGTCATTGCATGTGTGTTCTTTTCACGAAACACATCTAGAGTCATTGGATGTATGTTCTTTCACAAACCACATCTATAGTCATTGCATGTGTGTTCTTCTCCAAACCACATATGGATCCACCTGACTTCATTGCATGTCTATTCTTTTCATTAACCATATCTAGAGTCATTGCATGTGTGTTCTTTTCACAAACCACATAT
This sequence comes from Avena insularis, assembly GCA_023614405.1. Taxonomy (NCBI): domain Eukaryota; kingdom Viridiplantae; phylum Streptophyta; class Magnoliopsida; order Poales; family Poaceae; genus Avena; species Avena insularis. The sequence goes on from CM042696.1 coordinate 241,273,673, forward strand.
GGATCCACCAGTGTCATTGCATGTGTTTTCATTTCACAATACACATCTCGAGTCATTGCATGTGTGTTCTTCTCACAAACCACATATGGATCCACCAGAGTTCACTGCATTTCTGTTCTTCTCACAAACCACATATGGATCCACAAGTGTCATTGCATATGTGTTCTTTCCATGAACCACAACTAGAGTCAGTGAATGTCTGTTCTTTCACAAACCACACATGGATCCACAAGTGTCATTGGATTGCCTGTTCTTTTCACAATCCATAGTTAGAGTCATTGCATGTCTGTTCTTTTCACAAACCACATCTAGAGTCATTGCAAGTGTGTTCTTCTCACAAACTACATATGGATCCACTAGAGTTCATTGCATGTGTGTTCTTTTCAGAAACCACAGCTAGAGTCATTGCATGTCTGTTCTTCTCACAAACCACACATGGATCAACCAGTGTCATTGCATGTGTGTTCTTTTCACAAACCACAACTAGAGTCATTGGATGTCTGTTCTTTTGACAAACCACATCTAGAGCCATTGCATGTGTGTTCTTCTCAAACCACATATGGATCCACCAGAGTTCATTGCATGTCTGTTCTTTTCACAAACCACAACTAGAGTCATTGCATGTGTTCTTCTCACAAACCACACATGGATCCACCAGTGTCACTGCATGTGTGTTCTTTTCACAAAACACATCTAGAGTCATTGGATGTCTATTCTTTTCACAAACCACATCTAGAGTCATTGCATGTGTGTTCTTCTCACAAACCACATATGGGTCCACCTGACTTCATTGCATGTGTGTTCTTTTCACAAACCACAGCTAGAGTCATTGCATGTCTGTTCTTCTCACAAACCACACATGGATCCACAAGTGTCATTACATGTGTGTTCATTTCATTAACCACGGCTAGAGTCATTGCATGTCTCTTTTCACAAACCACATATAGATCCACCAGTGTCATTGCATGTGTGTTCTTTTCACAAACCACATCTAGAGTCATTGCGTGTGTGTTCTTTTCATTAACCACATCTAGAGTCATTGCATGTGTGTTCTTTTCACAAACCACATATGGATCCACCAGTGTCATTGCATGTGTGTTCTTTTCACAAACCATAGCCAGAGTCATTGCATGTGTGTTCTTTTCATTAACCACATCCAGAGTCATTGCATGTGTTCGCTTCACAAACCACATATGGATCCACCAGTGTCTTTGGATGTCTATTCTTTGACAAACCACATTTAGAGTCATTGCATGTGTGTTCTTCTCACAAACCACATATGGATCCACCAGAGTTCATTGCATGTCTGTTCTTTTCACAAACCACAGCTAGAGTCATTGCATGTCTGTTCTTCTCACAAACCACACATGGATCCACCAGAGTCATTGCATGTTTTTTTTACAAACCACAGCTAGAGTCTTTGCATGGCTGTTCTTTTCACAAACCACATCTAGAGTCATTGCGAGTGTGTTCTTCTCACAAAACACATATGGATCCACCAAAGTTCATTGCATGTGTGTTCTTTTCACAAACCACAAGTCATTCCATGTTTGTTCTTCTCACAAACAACACATGGATCCACCGGTGTCATTGCATGAGTGTTCTTTTCACAAACCACATCTAGAGTCAATGGATGTCTGTTCTTTTCACAAACCACATCTAGAGTCATTGCATGTGTATTATTCTCACAAACCACATATGGATCCACCAGAGTTCATTCCATGTATGTTCTTTTCACAAACCATACCTAGAGTCATTGCATGTCTGTTCTTCTCACAAACCACATGGATCCACCAATGTCATTGCATGTGTTTTTTTTCACAAACCACAACTAGAGTCATTGCATTTCTGTTCTTTCCAAAAACCACATATCGATCCACTAGTGTCATTGCATGTGTGTTCATTTCACAATCCACAGCTAGAGTCATTGCATGTCTGTTCTTTTCACAAACCACATATGGATCCACCAGTGTAATTGCATGTGTGTTCTTTTCACAAACCACAACTAGAGTCATTGCATGTCTGTTCTTTTCATTAACCACATCTAGAGTCATTGCATGTGTGTTCTTTTCACAAACCACATATGAATCCACCAGCGTTCATTGCATGTGTGTTCTTTTCACAAACCACAACTAGTGTCATTGCATTTATGTTCTTCTCTCAAACCACACATGGATCCACCAGAGTTATTGCATGTGTGTTCTTTTCACAAACCACAACTAGAGTCATTGTATGTCTGTTCTTTTCACAAACCACATCTAGAGTAATTGCATGTGTGTTCTTCTCACAAACCACATATGGATCCACCAGAGTTGATTGCATGTGTGTTCTTTTCACAAACCACATCTAGAGTCATTGGATGTCTGTTCTTTTCACAAACCACATATTGATCCACCAGTGACATTGCATGTGTGTTATTTTCACAAACCACATCTAGAGTCATTGCATGTGTGTTCTTTTCACAAACCACATATGGATCCACCAGTGTGATTGCATGTGTGTTCTTTTCATTAACCACAACTAGAGTCATTGCATGTCTGTTCATTTCCCACACCACATATCGATCCACCAGTGTCCTTGCATGTGTGTTGTTTTCACAAACCACATCTAGAGTCATTGCGTGTGTGTTCTTTTCATTAACCACATCTAGAGTCATTGCATGTGTGTTCTTTTCACAAACCACATATGGATCCACCAGTGTCATTGCATGTGTGTTCTTTTCACAAACCACAGCCAGAGTCATTGCATGTGTGTTCTTTTCATTAACCACATCCAGAGTCATTGCATGTGTGTTCGTTTCACAAACCACCTATGGATCCACCAGTGTCTTTGGATGTCTATTCTTTTGACAAACCACATTTAGAGTCATTGCATGTCTGTTCTTCTCACAAACCACACATGGATCCACCAGTGTCATTGCATGTGTGTTCTTTTCACAAACCACAGCTAGAGTCATTGGATGTCTGTTCTTTTCACAAACCACATCTAGAGTCATTGCATGTGTGTACTTCTCACAAACTACATATGGATCCACTAGAGTCCATTGCATGTCTGTACTTTCCACAAACCAAAACTAGAGTCATTTCATGTCTGTTCTTCTCACAAACCAGACATGGAACCACCAGTGTCATTGCATGTGTGTTCTTTTCACGAAACACATCTAGAGTCATTGGATGTATGTTCTTTTCACAAACCACATCTATAGTCATTGCATGTGTGTTCTTCTCCAAACCACATATGGATCCACCTGACTTCATTGCATGTCTATTCTTTTCATTAACCATATCTAGAGTCATTGCATGTGTGTTCTTTTCACAAACCACATATGGATCCACCAGTGTCATTGCATGTGTTTTCATTTCACAATACACATCTCGAGTCATTGCATGTGTTCTTCTCACAAACCACATATGGATCCACCAGAGTTCACTGTGATTGTTTTTCTTCTCACAAACCACATATGGATCCACAAGTGTCATTGCATATGTGTTCTTTCCATGAACCACAACTAGAGTCAGTGAATGTCTGTTCTTTCACAAACCACACATGGATCCACAAGTGTCATTGGATTGCCTGTTCTTTTCACAATCCATAGTTAGAGTCATTGCATGTCTGTTCTTTTCACAAACCACATCTAGAGTCATTGCAAGTGTGTTCTTCTCACAAACTACATATGGATCCACTAGAGTTCATTGCATGTGTGTTCTTTTCAGAAACCACAGCTAGAGTCATTGCATGTCTGTTCTTCTCACAAACCACACATGGATCAACCAGTGTCATTGCATGTGTGTTCTTTTCACAAACCACAACTAGAGTCATTGGATGTCTGTTCTTTTGACAAACCACATCTAGAGCCATTGCATGTGTGTTCTTCTCACAAACCACATATGGATCCACCAGAGTTCATTGCATGTCTGTTCTTTTCACAAACCACAACTAGAGTCATTGCATGTGTGTTCTTCTCACAAACCACACATGGATCCACCAGTGTCACTGCATGTGTGTTCTTTTCACAAAACACATCTAGAGTCATTGGATGTCTATTCTTTTCACAAACCACATCTAGAGTCATGTCATGTGTGTTCTTCTCACAAACCACATATGGGTCCACCTGACTTCATTGCATGTGTGTTCTTTTCACAAACCACAGCTAGAGTCATTGCATGTCTGTTCTTCTCACAAACCACACATGGATCCACAAGTGTCATTACATGTGTGTTCATTTCATTAACCACGGCTAGAGTCATTGCATGTCTGTTCTTTTCACAAACCACATATAGATCCACCAGTGTCATTGCATGTGTGTTCTTTTCACAAACCACATCTAGAGTCATTGCGTGTGTGTTCTTTTCATTAACCACATCTAGAGTCATTGCATGTGTGTTCTTTTCACAAACCACATATGGATCCACCAGTGTCATTGCATGTGTGTTCTTTTCACAAACCATAGCCAGAGTCATTGCATGTGTGTTCTTTTCATTAACCATATCCAGAGTCATTGCATGTGTGTTCGTTTCACAAACCACATATGGATCCACCAGTGTCTTTGGATGTCTATTCTTTTGACAAACCACATTTAGAGTCATTGCATGTGTTTCTTCTCACAAACCACATATGGATCCACCAGAGTTCATTGCATGTCTGTTCTTTTCACAAACCACAACTAGAGTCATTGCATGTCTGTTCTTCTCACAAACCACACATGGATCCACCAGAGTCATTGCATGTTTTTTTTACAAACCACAGCTAGAGTCTTTGCATGGCTGTTCTTTTCACAAACCACATCTAGAGTCATTGCGAGTGTGTTCTTCTCACAAAACACATATGGATCCACCAAAGTTCATTGCATGTGTGTTCTTTTCACAAACCACAAGTCATTCCATGTTTGTTCTTCTCACAAACAACACATGGATCCACCGGTGTCATTGCATGAGTGTTCTTTTCACAAACCACATCTAGAGTCAATGGATGTCTGTTCTTTTCACAAACCACATCTAGAGTCATTGCATGTGTATTATTCTCACAAACCACATATGGATCCACCAGAGTTCATTCCATGTATGTTCTTTTCACAAACCATACCTAGAGTCATTGCATGTCTGTTCTTCTCACAAACCACACATGGATCCACCAATGTCATTGCATGTGTTTTTTTTCACAAACCACAACTAGAGTCATTGCATTTCTGTTCTTTCCAAAAACCACATATCGATCCACTAGTGTCATTGCATGTGTGTTCATTTCACAATCCACATCTAGAGTCATTGCATGTCCGTTTTTCACAAACCACATATGGATCCACCAGTGTAATTGCATGTGTGTTCTTTTCACAAACCACAACTAGAGTCATTGCATGTCTGTTCTTTTCATTAACCACATCTAGAGTCATTGCATGTGTGTTCTTTTCACAAACCACATATGAATCCACCAGCGTTCATTGCATGTGTGTTCTTTTCACAAACCACAACTAGTGTCATTGCATGTATGTTCTTCTCTCAAACCACACATGGATCCACCAGAGTTATTGCATGTGTGTTCTTTTCACAAACCACAACTAGAGTCATTGTATGTCTGTTCTTTTCACAAACCACATCTAGAGTAATTGCATGTGTGTTCTTCTCACAAACCACATATGGATCCACCAGAGTTGATTGCATGTGTGTTCTTTTCACAAACCACATCTAGAGTCATTGGATGTCTGTTCTTTTCACAAACCACATATTGATCCACCAGTGACATTGCATGTGTGTTATTTTCACAAACCACATCTAGAGTCATTGCATGTGTGTTCTTTTCACAAACCACATATGGATCCACCAGTGTGATTGCATGTGTGTTCTTTTCATTAACCACAACTAGAGTCATTGCATGTCTGTTCATTTCCCACACCACATATCGATCCACCAGTGTCCTTGCATGTGTGTTGTTTTCACAAACCACATCTAGAGTCATTGCGTGTGTGTTCTTTTCATTAACCACATCTAGAGTCATTGCATGTGTGTTCTTTTCACAAACCACATATGGATCCACCAGTGTCATTGCATGTGTGTTCTTTTCACAAACCACAGCCAGAGTCATTGCATGTGTGTTCTTTTCATTAACCACATCCAGAGTCATTGCATGTGTGTTCGTTTCACAAACCACCTATGGATCCACCAGTGTCTTTGGATGTCTATTCTTTTGACAAACCACATTTAGAGTCATTGCATCTGTGTTCTTCTCACAAACCACATATGGATCCACCAGAGTTCATTGCATGTCTGTTCTTTTCACAAACCACATCTAGAGTCATTGCATGTCTGTTCTTCTCACAAACCACACATGGATCCACCAGTGTCATTGCATGTGTGTTCTTTTCACAAACCACAGCTAGAGTCATTGGATGTCTGTTCTTTTCACAAACCACATCTAGAGTCATTGCATGTGTGTACTTCTCACAAACTACATATGGATCCACTAGAGTCCATTGCATGTCTGTACTTTCCACAAACCAAAACTAGAGTCATTTCATGTCTGTTCTTCTCACAAACCAGACATGGAACCACCAGTGTCATTGCATGTGTGTTCTTTTCACGAAACACATCTAGAGTCATTGGATGTATGTTCTTTTCACAAACCACATCTATAGTCATTGCATGTGTGTTCTTCTCCAAACCACATATGGATCCACCTGACTTCATTGCATGTCTATTCTTTTCATTAACCATATCTAGAGTCATTGCATGTGTGTTCTTTTCACAAACCACATATGGATCCACCAGTGTCATTGCATGTGTTTTCATTTCACAATACACATCTCGAGTCATTGCATGTGTGTTCTTCTCACAAACCACATATGGATCCACCAGAGTTCACTACATTTCTGTTCTTCTCACAAACCACATATGGATCCATAAGTGTCATTGCATATGTGTTCTTTCCATGAACCACAACTAGAGTCAGTGAATGTCTGTTCTTTCACAAACCACACATGGATCCACAAGTGTCATTGGATTGCCTGTTCTTTTCACAATCCATAGTTAGAGTCATTGCATGTCTGTTCTTTTCACAAACCACATCTAGAGTCATTGCAAGTGTGTTCTTCTCACAAACTACATATGGATCCACTAGAGTTCATTGCATGTGTGTTCTTTTCAGAAACCACAGCTAGAGTCATTGCATGTCTGTTCTTCTCACAAACCACACATGGATCAACCAGTGTCATTGCATGTGTGTTCTTTTCACAAACCACAACTAGAGTCATTGGATGTCTGTTCTTTTGACAAACCACATCTAGAGCCATTGCATGTGTGTTCTTCTCACAAACCACATATGGATCCACCAGAGTTCATTGCATGTCTGTTCTTTTCACAAACCACAACTAGAGTCATTGCATGTGTGTTCTTCTCACAAACCACACATGGATCCACCAGTGTCACTGCATGTGTGTTCTTTTCACAAAACACATCTAGAGTCATTGGATGTCTATTCTTTTCACAAACCACATCTAGAGTCATTGCATGTGTGTTCTTCTCACAAACCACATATGGGTCCACCTGACTTCATTGCATGTGTGTTCTTTTCACAAACCACTAGAGTCATTGCATGTCTGTTCTTCTCACAAACCACACATGGATCCACAAGTGTCATTACATGTGTGTTCATTTCATTAACCACGGCTAGAGTCATTGCATGTCTGTTCTTTTCACAAACCACATATAGATCCACCAGTGTCATTGCATGTGTGTTCTTTTCACAAACCACATCTAGAGTCATTGCGTGTGTGTTCTTTTCATTAACCACATCTAGAGTCATTGCATGTGTGTTCTTTTCACAAACCACATATGGATCCACCAGTGTCATTGCATGTGTGTTCTTTTCACAAACCATAGCCAGAGTCATTGCATGTGTGTTCTTTTCATTAACCATATCCAGAGTCATTGCATGTGTGTTCGTTTCACAAACCACATATGGATCCACCAGTGTCTTTGGATGTCTATTCTTTTGACAAACCACATTTAGAGTCATTGCATGTGTGTTCTTCTCACAAACCACATATGGATCCACCAGAGTTCATTGCATGTCTGTTCTTTTCACAAACCACAACTAGAGTCATTGCATGTCTGTTCTTCTCACAAACCACACATGGATCCACCAGAGTCATTGCATGTTTTTTTTACAAACCACAGCTAGAGTCTTTGCATGGCTGTTCTTTTCACAAACCACATCTAGAGTCATTGCGAGTGTGTTCTTCTCACAAAACACATATGGATCCACCAAAGTTCATTGCATGTGTGTTCTTTTCACAAACCACAAGTCATTCCATGTTTGTTCTTCTCACAAACAACACATGGATCCACCGGTGTCATTGCATGAGTGTTCTTTTCACAAACCACATCTAGAGTCAATGGATGTCTGTTCTTTTCACAAACCACATCTAGAGTCATTGCATGTGTATTATTCTCACAAACCACATATGGATCCACCAGAGTTCATTCCATGTATGTTCTTTTCACAAACCATACCTAGAGTCATTGCATGTCTGTTCTTCTCACAAACCACACATGGATCTACCAATGTCATTGCATGTGTTTTTTTTCACAAACCACAACTAGAGTCATTGCATTTCTGTTCTTTCCAAAAACCACATATCGATCCACTAGTGTCATTGCATGTGTGTTCATTTCACAATCCACAGCTAGAGTCATTGCATGTCTGTTCTTTTCACAAACCACATATGGATCCACCAGTGTAATTGCATGTGTGTTCTTTTCACAAACCACAACTAGAGTCATTGCATGTCTGTTCTTTTCATTAACCACATCTAGAGTCATTGCATGTGTGTTATTTTCACAAACCACATATGAATCCACCAGTGTCATTGCATGTGTGTTCTTTTCACAATACACATCTAAAGTCATTGCATGTGTGTTCTTCTCACAAACCACATATGGATCCACCAAAGTTCATTGCATGTCTGTTCTTCTCACAAACCACATATGGATACACAAGTGTCATTGCATGTGTGTTATTTTCACAAACCACGGCTAGAGTCATTGCATGTGTGTTCTTTTCATCAACCACATCCAGAGTCATTGCATGTGTGTTCTTTTCACAAACCACATATGGATCCACCAGTGTCATTAGATGTCTGTTCTTTTGACAAACCATATCTAGAGTCATTGCATGTGTGTTTTTCTCACAAACCACATATGGATCCACCAGAGTTGATTGCATGTCTGTTCTTTTCACAAACCATAGCTAGAGTCATTGCATGTCTGTTCTTCTCACAAACCACACATGGATCCACCAGAGTCATTGCATGTCTGTTCTTTTCACAAACCACCTCTAGAGTCATTGCATGTGTGTTCTTCTCACAAACCACATATGGATCCACCAGTGTTCATTGCATGTGTGTTCTTTTCACAAACCACAACTAGTGTCATTGCATGTATGTTCTTCTCACAAACCACACATTGATCCACCAGAGTTATTGCATGTGTGTTCTTTTCACAAACCACAACTAGAGTCATTGTATGTCTGTTCTTTTCACAAACCACATCTAGAGTAATTGCATGTGTGTTCTTCTCACAAACCACATATGGATCCACCAGAGTTGATTGCATGTGTGTTCTTTTCACAAACCACATCTAGAGTCATTGGATGTCTGTTCTTTTCACAAACCACATATTGATCCACCAGTGACATTGCATGTGTGTTATTTTCACAAACCACATCTAGAGTCATTGCATGTGTGTTCTTTTCACAAACCACATATGGATCCACCAGTCTGATTGCATGTGTGTTCTTTTCATTAACCACAACTAGAGTCATTGCATGTCTGTTCATTTCCCACACCACATATCGATCCACCAGTGTCCTTGCATGTGTGTTGTTTTCACAAACCACATCTAGAGTCATCGCGTGTGTGTTCTTTTCATTAACCACATCTAGAGTCATTGCATGTGTGTTCTTTTCACAAACCACATATGGATCCACCAGTGTCATTGCATGTGTGTTCTTTTCACAAACCACAGCCAGAGTCATTGCATGTGTGTTCTTTTCATTAACCACATCCAGAGTCATTGCATGTGTGTTCGTTTCACAAACCACCTATGGATCCACCAGTGTCTTTGGATGTCTATTCTTTTGACAAACCACATTTAGAGTCATTGCATGTGTGTTCTTCTCACAAACCACATATGGATCCACCAGAGTTCATTGCATGTCTGTTCTTTTCACAAACCACATCTAGAGTCATTGCATGTCTGTTCTTCTCACAAACCACACATGGATCCACCAGAGTCATTGCATGTTTTTTTTACAAACCACAGCTAGAGTCTTTGCATGGCTGTTCTTTTCACAAACCACATCTAGAGTCATTGCGAGTGTGTTCTTCTCACAAAACACATATGGATCCACCAAAGTTCATTGCATGTGTGTTCTTTTCACAAACCACAAGTCATTCCATGTTTGTTCTTCTCACAAACAACACATGGATCCACCGGTGTCATTGCATGAGTGTTCTTTTCACAAACCACATCTAGAGTCAATGGATGTCTGTTCTTTTCACAAACCACATCTAGAGTCATTGCATGTGTATTATTCTCACAAACCACATATGGATCCACCAGAGTTCATTCCATGTATGTTCTTTTCACAAACCATACCTAGAGTCATTGCATGTCTGTTCTTCTCACAAACCACACATGGATCCACCAATGTCATTGCATGTGTTTTTTTTCACAAACCACAACTAGAGTCATTGGATTTCTGTTCTTTCCAAAAACCACATATCGATCCACTAGTGTCATTGCATGTGTGTTCATTTCACAATCCACAGCTAGAGTCATTGCATGTCTGTTCTGTTCACAAACCACATATGGATCCACCAGTGTAATTGCATGTGTGTTCTTTTCACAAACCACAGCTAGAGTCATTGCATGTCTGTTCTTTTCATTAACCACATCTAGAGTCATTGCATGTGTGTTCTTTTCACAAACCACATATGAATCTACCAGTGTCATTGCATGTGTGTTCTTTTCACAATACACATCTAAAGTCATTGCATGTGTGTTCTTCTCACAAACCACATATGGATCCACCAGAGTTCATTGCATGTCTGTTCTTCTCACAAACCACATATGGATACACAAGTGTCATTGCATGTGTGTTCTTTTCACAAACCATGGCTAGAGTCATTGCATGTGTGTTCTTTTCACAAAGCACATATGGATCCACCAGTGTCATTAGATGTCTGTTCTTTTGACAAACCATATCTAGAGTCATTGCATGTGTGTTTTTCTCACAAACCACATATGGATCCACCAGAGTTCATTGCATGTCTGTTCTTTTCAGAAACCATAGCTAAAGTCATTGCATGTCTGTACTTCTCACAAACCACACATGGATCCACCAGAGTCATTGCATGTCTGTTCTTTTCACAAACCACCTCTAGAGTCATTGCATGTGTGTTATTCTCACAAACCACATATGGATCCACCAGAGTTCATTGCATGTGTGTTCTTTTCATTAACCACATCCAGAGTCATTGCATGTGTGTTCGTTTCACAAACCACATATGGATCCACCAGTGTCTTTGGATGTCTATTCTTTTGACAAACCACATTTAGAGTCATTGCATGTGTGTTCTTCTCACAAACCACATATGGATCCACCAGAGTTCATTGCATGTCTGTTCTTTTCACAAACCACATCTAGAGTCATTGCATGTCTGTTCTTCTCACAAACCACACATGGATCCACCAGAGTCATTGCATGTTTTTTTTACAAACCACAGCTAGAGTCTTTGCTTGGCTGTTCTTTTCAGAAACCACATATAGAGTCATTGCGAGTGTGTTCTTCTCACAAAACACATATGGATCCACCAGAGTTCATTGCATGTGTGTTATTTTCACAAACCACAAGTCATTCCATGTTTGTTCTTCTCACAAACAACACATGGATCCACCGGTGTCATTGCATGAGTGTTCTTTTCACAAACCACATCTAGAGTCAATGGATGTCTGTTCTTTTCACAAACCACATCTAGAGTCATTGCATGTGTATTATTCTCACAAACCACATATGGATCCACCAGAGTTCATTCCATGTATGTTCTTTTCACAAACCATACCTAGAGTCATTGCATGTCTGTTCTTCTCACAAACCACACATGGATCCACCAATGTCATTGCATGTTTTTTTTTCACAAACCACAACTAGAGTCATTGGATTTCTGTTCTTTCCAAAAACCACATATCAATCCACTAGTGTCATTGCATGTGTGTTCATTTCACAATCCACAGCTAGAGTCATTGCATGTCTGTTCTTTTCACAAACCACATATGGATCCACCAGGGTCATTGCATGTGTGTTCTTTTCACAAACCACAGCTAGAGTCATTGCATGTCTGTTCTTTTCATTAACCACATCTAGAGTCATTGCATGTGTGTTCTTTTCACAAACCACATATGAATCCACCAGTGTCATTGCATGTGTGTTCTTTTCACAATACACATCTAAAGTCATTGCATGTGTGTTCTTCTCACAAACCACATATGGATCCACCAGAGTTCATTGCATGTCTGTTCTTCTCACAAACCACATATGGATACACAAGTGTCATTGCATGTGTGTTCTTTTCACAAACCATGGCTAGAGTCATTGCCTGTGTGTTCTTTTCACAAACCACATATGGATCCACCAGTGTCATTAGATGTCTGTTCTTTTGACAAACCATATCTAGAGTCATTGCATGTGTGTTTTTCTCACAAACCACATATGGATCCACCAGAGTTCATTGCATGTCTGTTTTTTTCACAAACCATAGCTAAAGTCATTGCATGTCTGTACTTCTCACAAACCACACATGGATCCACCAGAGTCATTGCATGTCTGTTCTTTTCACAAACCACCTCTAGAGTCATTGCATGTGTGTTATTCTCACAAACCACATATGGATCCACCAGAGTTCATTGCATGTGTGTTCTTTTCATTAACCACATCCAGAGTCATTGCATGTGTGTTCGTTTCACAAACCACATATGGATCCACCAGTGTCTTTGGATGTCTATTCTTTTGACAAACCACATTTAGAGTCATTGCATGTGTGTTCTTCTCACAAACCACATATGGATCCACCAGAGTTCATTGCATGTCTGTTCTTTTCACAAACCACAGCTAGAGTCATTGCATGTCTGTTCTTCTCACAAACCACACATGGATCCACCAGAGTCATTGCATGTTTTTTTTACAAACCACAGCTAGAGTCTTTGCATGGCTGTTCTTTTCACAAACCACATCTAGAGTCATTGCGAGTGTGTTCTTCTCACAAAACACATATGGATCCACCAAAGTTCATTGCATGTGTGTTATTTTCACAAACCACAAGTCATTCCATGTTTGTTCTTCTCACAAACAACACATGGATCCACCGGTGTCATTGCATGAGTGTTCTTTTCACAAACCACATCTAGAGTCAATGGATGTCTGTTCTTTTCACAAACCACATCTAGAGTCATTGCATGTGTATTATTCTCACAAACCACATATGGATACAAAAGAGTTCATTACATGTATGTTCTTTTCACAAACCATACCTAGAGTCATTGCATGTCTGTTCTTCTCACAAACCACACATGGATCCACCAATGTCATTGCATGTGTTTTTTTTCACAAACCACAACTAGAGTAATTGCATTTCTGTTCTTTCCAAAAACCACATATCGATCCACTAGTGTCATTGCATGTGTGTTCATTTCACAATCCACAGCTAGAGTCATTGCATGTCTGTTCTTTTCACAAACCACATATGGATCCACCAGTGTAATTGCATGTGTGTTCTTTTCACAAACCACAGCTAGAGTCATTGCATGTCTGTTCTTTTCATTAACCACATCTAGAGTCATTGCATGTGTGTTCTTTTCACAAACCACATATGAATCCACCAGTGTCATTGCATGTGTGTTCTTTTCACAATACACATCTAAAGTCATTGCATGTGTGTTCTTCTCACAAACCACATATGGATCCACCAGAGTTCATTGCATGTCTGTTCTTCTCACAAACCACATATGGATACACAAGTGTCATTGCATGTGTGTTCTTTTCACAAACCACGGCTAGAGTCATTGCATGTGTGTTCTTTTCATCAACCACATCCAGAGTCATTGCATGTGTGTTCTTTTAACAAACCACATATGGATCCACCAGTGTCATTAGATGTCTGTTCTTTTGACAAACCATATCTAGAGTCATTGCATGTGTGTTTTTCTCACAAACCACATATGGATCCACCAGAGTTGATTGCATGTCTGTTCTTTTCACAAACCATAGCTAGAGTCATTGCATGTCTGTTCTTCTCACAAACCACACATGGATCCACCAGAGTCATCGCATCAGATGTCTTTTTCACAAACCACCTCTAGAGTCATTGCATGTGTGTTCTTCTCACAAACCACATATGGATCCACCAGCGTTCATTGCATGTGTGTTCTTTTCACAAACCACAACTAGTGTCATTGCATGTATGTTCTTCTCACAAACCACACATGGATCCACCAGAGTTATTGCATGTGTGTTCTTTTCACAAACCACAACTAGAGTCATTGTATGTCTGTTCTTTTCACAAACCACATCTAGAGTAATTGCATGTGTGTTCTTCTCACAAACCACATATGGATCCACCAGAGTTGATTGCATGTGTGTTGTTTTCACAAACCACATCTAGAGTCATTGGATGTCTGTTCTTTTCACAAACCACATATTGATCCACCAGTGACATTGCATGTGTGTTATTTTCACAAACCACATCTAGAGTCATTGCATGTGTGTTCTTTTCACAAACCACATATGGATCCACCAGTGTGATTGCATGTGTGTTCTTTTCATTAACCACAACTAGAGTCATTGCATGTCTGTTCATTTCCCACACCACATATCGATCCACCAGTGTCATTGCATGTGTGTTGTTTTCACAAACCACATCTAGAGTCATTGCGTGTGTGTTATTTTCATTAACCACATCTAGAGTCATTGCATGTGTGTTCTTTTCACAAACCACATATGGATCCACCAGTGTCATTGCATGTGTGTTCTTTTCACAAACCACAGCCAGAGTCATTGCATGTGTGTTCTTTTCATTAACCACATCCAGAGTCATTGCATGTGTGTTCGTTTCACAAACCACATATGGATCCACCAGTGTCTTTGGATGTCTATTCTTTTGACAAACCACATTTAGAGTCATTGCATGTGTGTTCTTCTCACAAACCACATATGGATCCACCAGAGTTCATTGCATTTCTGTTCTTTTCACAAACCACAGCTAGAGTCATTGCATGTCTGTTCTTCTCACAAACCACACATGGATCCACCAGAGTCATTGCATGTTTTTTTACAAACCACAGCTAGAGTCTTTGCATGTGTGTTCTTTCCAAAAACCACATATCGATCCACTAGTGTCATTGCATGTGTGTTCATTTCACAATCCACAGCTAGAGTCATTGCATGTCTGTTCTGTTCACAAACCACATATGGATCCACCAGTGTAATTGCATGTGTGTTCTTTTCACAAACCACAGCTAGAGTCATTGCATGTCTGTTCTTTTCATTAACCACATCTAGAGTCATTGCATGTGTGTTCTTTTCACAAACCACATATGAATCTACCAGTGTCATTGCATGTGTGTTCTTTTCACAATACACATCTAAAGTCATTGCATGTGTGTTCTTCTCACAAACCACATATGGATCCACCAGAGTTCATTGCATGTCTGTTCTTCTCACAAACCACATATGGATACACAAGTGTCATTGCATGTGTGTTCTTTTCACAAACCATGGCTAGAGTCATTGCATGTGTGTTCTTTTCACAAAGCACATATGGATCCACCAGTGTCATTAGATGTCTGTTCTTTTGACAAACCATATCTAGAGTCATTGCATGTGTGTTTTTTCACAAACCACATATGGATCCACCAGAGTTCATTGCATGTGTTCTTTTCAGAAACCATAGCTAAAGTCATTGCATGTCCAGATTTCACAAACCACACATGGATCCACCAGTCATTGCATGTCTGTTCTTTTCACAAACCACCTCTAGAGTCATTGCATGTGTGTTATTCTCACAAACCACATATGGATCCACCAGAGTTCATTGCATGTGTGTTCTTTTCATTAACCACATCCAGAGTCATTGCATGTGTGTTCGTTTCACAAACCACATATGGATCCACCAGTGTCTTTGGATGTCTATTCTTTTGACAAACCACATTTAGAGTCATTGCATGTGTGTTCTTCTCACAAACCACATATGGATCCACCAGAGTTCATTGCATGTCTGTTCTTTTCACAAACCACATCTAGAGTCATTGCATGTCTGTTCTTCTCACAAACCACACATGGATCCACCAGAGTCATTGCATGTTTTTTTTACAAACCACATCTAGAGTCATGGCTTGTCTGTTCTTTTCTTTAACCACCTATAGCGTCATTGCGAGTGTGTTCTTCTCACAAAACACATATGGATCCACCAAAGTTCATTGCATGTGTGTTAATTTAACAAACCACAAGTCATTCCATGTTTGTTCTTCTCACAAACAACACATGGATCCACCGGTGTCATTGCATGAGTGTTCTTTTCACAAACCACATCTAGAGTCAATGGATATCTGTTCTTTTCACAAACCACATCTAGAGTCATTGCATGTGTATTATTCTCACAAACCACATATGGATCCACCAGAGTTCATTCCATGTATGTTCTTTTCACAAACCATACCTAGAGTCATTGCATGTCTGTTCTTCTCACAAACCACACATGGATCCACCAATGTCATTGCATGTTTTTTTTCACAAACCACAACTAGAGTCATTGGATTTCTGTTCTTTCCAAAAACCACATATCAATCCACTAGTGTCATTGCATGTGTGTTCATTTCACAATCCACAGCTAGAGTCATTGCATGTCTGTTCTTTTCACAAACCACATATGGATCCACCAGGGTCATTGCATGTGTGTTCTTTTCACAAACCACAGCTAGAGTCATTGCATGTCTGTTCTTTTCATTAACCACATCTAGAGTCATTGCATGTGTGTTCTTTTCACAAACCACATATGGATCCACCAGTGTGATTGCATGTGTGTTCTTTTCATTAACCACAACTAGAGTCATTGCATGTCTGTTCATTTCCCACACCACATATCGATCCACCAGTGTCATTGCATGTGTGTTGTTTTCACAAACCACATCTAGAGTCATTGCGTGTGTGTTATTTTCATTAACCACATCTAGAGTCATTGCATGTGTGTTCTTTTCACAAACCACATATGGATCCACCAGTGTCATTGCATGTGTGTTCTTTTCACAAACCACAGCCAGAGTCATTGCATGTGTGTTCTTTTCATTAACCACATCCAGAGTCATTGCATGTGTGTTCGTTTCACAAACCACATATGGATCCACCAGTGTCTTTGGATGTCTATTCTTTTGACAAACCACATTTAGAGTCATTGCATGTGTGTTCTTCTCACAAACCACATATGGATCCACCAGAGTTCATTGCATGTCTGTTCTTTTCACAAACCATACCTAGAGTCATTGCATGTCTGTTCTTCTCACAAACCACACATGGATCCACTGTAGTCATTGCATGTTTTTTACAAACCACAGCTAGAGTCTTTGCATGGTGTTCTTTTCACAAACCACATCTAGAGTCATCAGTGTGTTCTTCTCACAAAACACATATGGATCCACCAAAGTTCATTGCATGTGTGTTATTTTCACAAACCACAAGTCATTCCATGTTTGTTCTTCTCACAAACAACACATGGATCCACCGGTGTCATTGCATGAGTGTTCTTTTCACAAACCACATCTAGAGTCAATGGATGTCTGTTCTTTTCACAAACCACATCTAGAGTCATTGCATGTGTATTATTCTCACAAACCACATATGGATCCACCAGTTCATTCCATGTATGTTCTTTTCACAAACCATACCTAGAGTCATTGCATGTCTGTTCTTCTCACAAACCACACATGGATCCACCAATGTCATTGCATGTGTTTTTTTTCACAAACCACAACTAGAGTAATTGCATTTCTGTTCTTTCCAAAAACCACATATCGATCCACTAGTGTCATTGCATGTGTGTTCATTTCACAATCCACAGCTAGAGTCATTGCATGTCTGTTCTTTTCACAAACCACATATGGATCCACCAGTGTAATTGCATGTGTGTTCTTTTCACAAACCACAGCTAGAGTCATTGCATGTCTGTTCTTTTCATTAACCACATCTAGAGTCATTGCATGTGTGTTCTTTTCACAAACCACATATGAATCCACCAGTGTCATTGCATGTGTGTTCTTTTCACAATACACATCTAAAGTCATTGCATGTGTGTTCTTCTCACAAACCACATATGGATCCACCAGAGTTCATTGCATGTCTGTTCTTCTCACAAACCACATATGGATACACAAGTGTCATTGCATGTGTGTTCTTTTCACAAACCACGGCTAGAGTCATTGCATGTGTGTTCTTTTCATCAACCACATCCAGAGTCATTGCATGTGTGTTCTTTTAACAAACCACATATGGATCCACCAGTGTCATTAGATGTCTGTTCTTTTGACAAACCATATCTAGAGTCATTGCATGTGTGTTTTTCTCACAAACCACATATGGATCCACCAGAGTTGATTGCATGTCTGTTCTTTTCACAAACCATAGCTAGAGTCATTGCATGTCTGTTCTTCTCACAAACCACACATGGATCCACCAGAGTCATTGCATGTCTGTTCTTTTCACAAACCACCTCTAGAGTCATTGCATGTGTGTTCTTCTCACAAACCACATATGGATCCACCAGCGTTCATTGCATGTGTGTTCTTTTCACAAACCACAACTAGTGTCATTGCATGTATGTTCTTCTCACAAACCACACATGGATCCACGAGTTATTGCATGTGTGTTCTTTTCACAAACCACAACTAGAGTCATTGTATGTCCGTTCTTTCACAAACCACATCTAGAGTAATTGCATGTGTGTTCTTCTCACAAACCACATATGGATCCACCAGAGTTGATTGCATGTGTGTTGTTTCACAAACCACATCTAGAGTCATTGGATGTCATTTCTTTCACAAACCACATATTGATCCACCAGTGACATTGCATGTGTGTTATTTTCACAAACCACATCTAGAGTCATTGCATGTGTGTTCTTTTCACAAACCACATATGGATCCACCAGTGTGATTGCATGTGTGTTCTTTTCATTAACCACAACTAGAGTCATTGCATGTCTGTTCATTTCCCACACCACATATCGATCCACCAGTGTCATTGCATGTGTGTTGTTTTCACAAACCACATCTAGAGTCATTGCGTGTGTGTTATTTTCATTAACCACATCTAGAGTCATTGCATGTGTGTTCTTTTCACAAACCACATATGGATCCACCAGTGTCATTGCATGTGTGTTCTTTTCACAAACCACAGCCAGAGTCATTGCATGTGTGTTCTTTTCATTAACCACATCCAGAGTCATTGCATGTGTGTTCGTTTCACAAACCACATATGGATCCACCAGTGTCTTTGGATGTCTATTCTTTTGACAAACCACATTTAGAGTCATTGCATGTGTGTTCTTCTCACAAACCACATATGGATCCACCAGAGTTCATTGCATGTCTGTTCTTTTCACAAACCACAGCTAGAGTCATTGCATGTCTGTTCTTCTCACAAACCACACATGGATCCACCAGAGTCATTGCATGTTTTTTTTACAAACCACAGCTAGAGTCTTTGCATGGCTGTTCTTTTCACAAACCACATATAGAGTCATTGCGAGTGTGTTCTTCTCACAAAACACATATGGATCCACCAGAGTTCATTGCATGTGTGTTATTTTCACAAACCACAAGTCATTCCATGTTTGTTCTTCTCACAAACAACACATGGATCCACCGGTGTCATTGCATGAGTGTTCTTTTCACAAACCACATCTAGAGTCAATGGATGTCTGTTCTTTTCACAAACCACATCTAGAGTCATTGCATGTGTATTATTCTCACAAACCACATATGGATCCACCAGAGTTCATTCCATGTATGTTCTTTTCACAAACCATACCTAGAGTCATTGCATGTCTGTTCTTCTCACAAACCACACATGGATCCACCAATGTCATTGCATGTGTTTTTTTTCACAAACCACAACTAGAGTCATTGCATTTCTGTTCTTTCCAAAAACCACATATCGATCCACTAGTGTCATTGCAAGTGTGTTCATTTCACAATCCACAGCTAGAGTCATTGCATGTCTGTTCTTTTCACAAACCACATATGGATCCACCAGTGTAATTGCATGTGTGTTCTTTTCACAAACCACAGCTAGAGTCATTGCATGTCTGTTCTTTTCATTAACCACATCTAGAGTCATTGCATGTGTGTTCTTTTCACAAACCACATATGAATCCACCAGTGTCATTGCATGTGTGTTCTTTTCACAATACACATCTAAAGTCATTGCATGTGTGTTCTTCTCACAAACCACATATGGATCCACCAGAGTTCATTGCATGTCTGTTCTTCTCACAAACCACATATGGATACACAAGTGTCATTGCATGTGTGTTCTTTTCACAAACCACAGCTAGAGTCATTGCATGTGTGTTCTTTTCATCAACCACATCCAGAGTCATTGCATGTGTGTTCTTTTCACAAACCACATATGGATCCACCAGTGTCATTAGATGTCTGTTCTTTTGACAAACCATATCTAGAGTCATTGCATGTGTGTTTTTCTCACAAACCACATATGGATCCACCAGAGTTGATTGCATGTCTGTTCTTTTCACAAACCATAGCTAGAGTCATTGCATGTCTGTTCTTCTCACAAACCACACATGGATCCACCAGAGTCATCGCATGTTTGTTCTTTTCACAAACCACCTCTAGAGTCATTGCATGTGTGTTCTTCTCACAAACCACATATGGATCCACCAGCGTTCATTGCATGTGTGTTCTTTTCACAAACCACAACTAGAGTCATTGCATGTATGTTCTTCTCTCAAACCACACATGGATCCACCAGAGTTATTGCATGTGTGTTCTTTTCACACACCACAACTAGAGTCATTGTATGTCTGTTCTTTTCACAAACCACATCTAGAGTAATTGAATGTGTGTTCTTCTCATAAACCACATATGGATCCACCAGAGTTGATTGCATGTGTGTTCTTTTCACAAACCACATCTAGAGTCATTGGATGTCTGTTCTTTTCACAAACCACATTTTGATCCACCAAAGGACATTGCATGTGTTATTTTCACAAACCACATCTAGAGTCATTGCATGTGTGTTCTTTTCACAAACCACATATGGATCCACCAGAGTGTTTGCATGTGTGTTCTTTTCATTAACCACAACTAGAGTCATTGCATCTGTTCATTTCACACACCACAGATCGATCCACCAGTGTCATTGCATGTGTGTTGTTTTCACAAACCACATCTAGAGTCATTGCGTGTGTGTTCTTTTCATTAACCACATCTAGAGTCATTGCATGTGTGTTCTTTTCACAAACCACATATGGATCCACCAGTGCCATTGCATGTGTGTTCTTTTCACAAACCACTGCCAGAGTCATTGCATGTGTGTTCTTTTCATTAACCACATCCAGAGTCATTGCATGTGTGTTCGTTTCACAAACCACATATGGATCCACCAGTGTCTTTGGATGTCTATTCTTTTGACAAACCACATTTAGAGTCATTGCATGTGTGTTCTTCTCACAAACCACATATGGATCCACCAGAGTTCATTGCATGTCTGTTCTTTTCACAAACCACAGCTAGAGTCATTGCATGTCTGTTCTTCTCACAAACCACACATGGATCCACCAGAGTCATTGCATGTTTTTTTTACAAACCACAGCTAGAGTCTTTGCATGGCTGTTCTTTTCACAAACCACATATAGAGTCATTGCGAGTGTGTTCTTCTCACAAAACACATATGGATCCACCAGAGTTCATTGCATGTGTGTTATTTTCACAAACCACAAGTCATTCCATGTTTGTTCTTCTCACAAACAACACATGGATCCACCGGTGTCATTGCATGAGTGTTCTTTTCACAAACCACATCTAGAGTCAATGGATGTCTGTTCTTTTCACAAACCACATCTAGAGTCATTGCATGTGTATTATTCTCACAAACCACATATGGATCCACCAGAGTTCATTTCATGTATGTTCTTTTCACAAACCATACCTAGAGTCATTGCATGTCTGTTCTTCTCACAAACCACACATGGATCCACCAATGTCATTGCATGTGTTTTTTTCACAAACCACAACTAGAGTCATTGGATTTCTCTTCTTTCCAAAAACCACATATCGATCCACTAGTGTCATTGCATGTGTGTTCATTTCACAATCCACAGCTAGAGTCATTGCATGTCTGTTCTTTTCACAAACCACATATGGATCCACCAGGGTCATTGCATGTGTGTTCTTTTCACAAACCACAGCTAGAGTCATTGCATGTCTGTTCTTTTCATTAACCACATCTAGAGTCATTGCATGTGTGTTATTTTCACAAACCACATATGGATCCACCAGAGTTCATTGCATGTCTGTTCTTTTCACAAACCACAGCTAGAGTCATTGCATGTCTGTTCTTTTCATTAACCACATTTAGAGTCATTGCATGTGTGTTCTTCTCACAAACCACATATGGATCCACCAGAGTTCATTGCATGTCTGTTCTTTTCACAAACCACAAGTCATTCCATGTTTGTTCTTCTCACAAACAACACATGGATCCACCGGTGTCATTGCATGAGTGTTCTTTTCACAAACCACATCTAGAGTCAATGGATGTCTGTTCTTTTCACAAACCACATCTAGAGTCATTGCATGTGTATTATTCTCACAAACCACATATGGATCCACCAGAGTTCATTCCATGTATGTTCTTTTCACAAACCATACCTAGAGTCATTGCATGTCTGTTCTTCTCACAAACCACACATGGATCCACCAATGTCATTGCATGTGTTTTTTTCACAAACCACAACTAGAGTCATTGGATTTATGTTCTTTCCAAAAACCACATATCGATCCACTAGTGTCATTGCATGTGTGTTCTTTTCATTAACCACATCTAGAGTCATTGCATGTCTGTTCTTTTCACAAAAAACATATGGATCCACCAGGGTCATTGCATGTGTGTTCTTTTCACAAACCACAGCTAGAGTCATTGCATGTCTGTTCTTTTCATTAACCACATCTAGAGTCATTGCATGTGTGTTCTTTTCACAAACCACATATGGATCCACCAGAGTTCATTGCATGTCTGTTCTTTTCACAAACCACAGCTAGAGTCATTGCATGTCTGTTCTTTTCATTAACCACATTTAGAGTCATTGCATGTGTGTTCTTCTAACAAACCACATATGGATCCACCAGAGTTCGTTGCATGTCTGTTCTTTTCACAAACCAC
Organism: Avena insularis; assembly: GCA_023614405.1. NCBI lineage: Eukaryota > Viridiplantae > Streptophyta > Magnoliopsida > Poales > Poaceae > Avena > Avena insularis. Next base: position 241,297,172 of record CM042696.1, read on the forward strand.
AGCTAGAGTCATTGCATGTCTGTTCTTCTCACAAACCACAGATGGATCCACCAGAGTCATTGCATGTTTTTTTTACAAACCACATAGAGTCTTTGCATGGTTCTTTTCACAAACCACATATAGAGTCATTGCGAGTGTGTTCTTCTCACAAAACACATATGGATCCACCAGAGTTCATTGCATGTGTGTTATTTTCACAAACCACAAGTCATTCCATGTTTGTTCTTCTCACAAACAACACATGGATCCACCGGTGTCATTGCATGAGTGTTCTTTTCACAAACCACATATGGATCCACCAGAGTTCATTCCATGTATGTTCTTTTCACAAACCATACCTAGAGTCATTGCATGTCTGTTCTTCTCACAAACCACACATGGATCCACCAATGTCATTGCATGTGTTTTTTTCACAAACCACAACTAGAGTCATTGGATTTCTGTTCTTTCCAAAAACCACATATCGATCCACTAGTGTCATTGCATGTGTGTTCATTTCACAATCCACAGCTAGAGTCATTGCATGTCTGTTCTTTTCACAAACCACATATGGATCCACCAGGGTCATTGCATGTGTGTTCTTTTCACAAACCACAGCTAGAGTCATTGCATGTCTGTTCTTTTCATTAACCACATTTAGAGTCATTGCATGTGTGTTCTTTTGACAAACCACATATGGATCCACCAGCGTTCATTGCATGTGTGTTCTTTTCACAAACCACAACTAGAGTCATTGCATGTATGTTCTTCTCACAAACCACACATGGATCCACCAGAGTTATTGCATGTGTGTTCTTTTCACACACCACAACTAGAGTCATTGTATGTCTGTTCTTTTCACAAACCACATCTAGAGTAATTGCATGTGTGTTCTTCTCACAAACCACATATGGATCCACCAGAGTTGATTGCATGTGTGTTCTTTTCACAAACCACATCTAGAGTCATTGGATGTCTGTTCTTTTCACAAACCACATATTGATCCACCAGTGACATTGCATGTGTGTTATTTTCACAAACCACATCTAGAGTCATTGCATGTGTGTTCTTTTCACAAACCACATATGGATCCACCAGTGTGATTGCATGTGTGTTCTTTTCATTAACCAAAACTAGAGTCATTGCATGTCTGTTCATTTCCCACACCACATATCGATCCACCAGTGTCATTGCATGTGTGTTGTTTTCACAAACCACATCTAGAGTCATTGCGTGTGTGTTCTTTTCATTAACCACATCTAGAGTCATTGTATGTGTGTTCTTTTCACAAACCACATATGGATCCACCAGTGCCATTGCATGTGTGTTCTTTTCACAAACCACAGCCAGAGTCATTGCATGTGTGTTCTTTTCATTAACCACATCCAGAGTCATTGCATGTGTGTTCGTTTCACAAACCACATATGGATCCACCAGTGTCTTTGGATGTCTATTCTTTTGACAAACCACATTTAGAGTCATTGCATGTGTGTTCTTCTCACAAACCACATATGGATCCACCAGAGTTCATTGCATGTCTGTTCTTTTCACAAACCACAGCTAGAGTCATTGCATGTCTGTTCTTCTCACAAACCACACATGGATCCACCAGAGCCATTGCATATTTTTTTTTACAAACCACAGCTAGAGTCTTTGCATGGCTGTTCTTTTCACAAACCACATATAGAGTCATTGCGAGTGTGTTCTTCTCACAAAACACATATGGATCCACCAGAGTTCATTGCATGTGTGTTATTTTCACAAACCACAAGTCATTCCATGTTTGTTCTTCTCACAAACAACACATGGATCCACCGGTGTCATTGCATGAGTGTTCTTTTCACAAACCACATCTAGAGTCAATGGATGTCTGTTCTTTTCACAAACCACATCTAGAGTCATTGCATGTGTATTATTCTCACAAACCACATATGGATCCACCAGAGTTCATTCCATGTATGTTCTTTTCACAAACCATACCTAGAGTCATTGCATGTCTGTTCTTCTCACAAACCACACATGGATCCACCAATGTCATTGCATGTTTTTTTTCACAAACCACAACTAGAGTCATTGGATTGTTCTTTCCAAAACCACATATCGATCCACTAGTGTCATTGCATGTGTGTTCATTTCACAATCCACAGCTAGAGTCATTGCATGTCTGTTCTTTTCACAAACCACATATGGATCCACCAGGGTCATTGCATGTGTGTTCTTTTCACAAACCACAGCTAGAGTCATTGCATGTCTGTTCTTTTCATTAACCACATCTAGAGTCATTGCATGTGTGTTCTTTTCACAAACCACATATGGATCCACCAGAGTTCATTGCATGTCTGTTCTTTTCACAAACCACAGCTAGAGTCATTGCATGTCTGTTCTTTTCATTAACCACATTTAGAGTCATTGCATGTGTTCTTCTCACAAACCACATATGGATCCACTGAGTTCATTGCATGTCCGTTTTCACAAACCACAGCTAGAGTCATTGCATGTCTGTTCTTCTCACAAACCACACATGGATCCACCAGAGCCATTGCATATTTTTTTTTACAAACCACAGCTAGAGTCTTTGCATGGCTGTTCTTTTCACAAACCACATATAGAGTCATTGCGAGTGTGTTCTTCTCACAAAACACATATGGATCCACCAGAGTTCATTGCATGTGTGTTATTTTCACAAACCACAAGTCATTCCATGTTTGTTCTTCTCACAAACAACACATGGATCCACCGGTGTCATTGCATGAGTGTTCTTTTCACAAACCACATCTAGAGTCAATGGATGTCTGTTCTTTTCACAAACCACATCTAGAGTCATTGCATGTGTATTATTCTCACAAACCACATATGGATCCACCAGAGTTCATTCCATGTATGTTCTTTTCACAAACCATACCTAGAGTCATTGCATGTCTGTTCTTCTCACAAACCACACATGGATCCACCAATGTCATTGCATGTGTTTTTTTCACAAACCACAACTAGAGTCATTGGATTTCTGTTCTTTCCAAAAACCACATATCGATCCACTAGTGTCATTGCATGTGTGTTCATTTCACAATCCACAGCTAGAGTCATTGCATGTCTGTTCTTTTCACAAACCACATATGGATCCACCAGGGGTCATGCATGTGTGTTCTTTTCACAAACCACAGCTAGAGTCATTTGCATGTCTGTTTTTTCATTAACCACATCTAGAGTCATTGCATGTGTGTTATTTTCACAAACCACATATGGATCCACCAGTTCATTGCATGTGTTCTTTTCACAAACCACACTAGTGTCATTGCATGTCTGTTCTTTTCATTAACCACATTTAGAGTCATTGCATGTGTGTTCTTCTCACAAACCACATATGGATCCACCAGAGTTCATTGCATGTATGTTCTTTTCACAAACCACAGCTAGAGTCATTGCATGTCTGTTCTTCTCACAAACCACACATGGATCCACCAGAGTCATTGCATGTTTTTTTTACAAACCACAGCTAGAGTCTTTGCATGGCTGTTCTTTTCACAAACCACATATAGAGTCATTGCGAGTGTGTTCTTCTCACAAAACACATATGGATCCACCAGAGTTCATTGCATGTGTGTTATTTTCACAAACCACAAGTCATTCCATGTTTGTTCTTCTCACAAACAACACATGGATCCACCAGTGTCATTGCATGAGTGTTCTTTTCACAAACCACATCTAGAGTCAATGGATGTCTGTTCTTTTCACAAACCACATCTAGAGTCATTGCATGTGTATTATTCTCACAAACCACATATGGATCCACCAGAGTTCATTCCATGTATGTTCTTTTCACAAACCATACCTAGAGTCATTGCATGTCTGTTCTTCTCACAAACCACACATGGATCCACCAATGTCATTGCATGTGTTTTTTTCACAAACCACAACTAGAGTCATTGGATTTATGTTCTTTCCAAAAACCACATATCGATCCACTAGTGTTATTGCATGTGTGTTCATTTCACAATCCACAGCTAGAGTCATTGCATGTCTGTTCTTTTCACAAACCACATATGGATCCACCAGGGTCATTGCATGTGTGTTCTTTTCACAAACCACAGCTAGAGTCATTGCATGTCTGTTCTTTTCATTAACCACATCTAGAGTCATTGCATGTGTGTTCTTTTCACAAACCACATATGGATCCACCAGAGTTCATTGCATGTCTGTTCTTTTCACAAACCACAGCTAGAGTCATTGCATGTCTGTTCTTTTCATTAACCACATTTAGAGTCATTGCATGTGTGTTCTTCTCACAAACCACATATGGATCCACCAGAGTTCATTGCATGTCTGTTCTTTTCACAAACCACAGCTAGAGTCATTGCATGTCTGTTCTTCTCAGAAACCACACATGGATCCACCAGAGTCATTGCATGTTTTTTTTACAAACCACAGCTAGAGTCTTTGCTTGGCTGTTCTTTTCAGAAACCACATATAGAGTCATTGCGAGTGTGTTCTTCTCACAAAACACATATGGATCCACCAGAGTTCATTGCATGTGTGTTATTTTCACAAACCACAAGTCATTCCATGTTTGTTCTTCTCACAAACAACACATGGATCCACCGGTGTCATTGCATGAGTGTTCTTTTCACAAACCACATCTAGAGTCAATGGATATCTGTTCTTTTCACAAACCACATCTAGAGTCATTGCATGTGTATTATTCTCACAAACCACATATGGATCCACCAGAGTTCATTCCATGTATGTTCTTTTCACAAACCATACCTAGAGTCATTGCATGTCTGTTCTTCTCACAAACCCCACATGGATCCACCAATGTCATTGCATGTGTTTTTTTCACAAACCACAACTAGAGTCATTGGATTTCTGTTCTTTCCAAAAACCACATATCGATCCACTAGTGTCATTGCATGTGTGTTCATTTCACAATCCACAGCTAGAGTCATTGCATGTCTGTTCTTTTCACAAACCACATATGGATCCACCAGGGTCATTGCATGTGTGTTCTTTTCACAAACCACAGCTAGAGTCATTGCATGTCTGTTCTTCTCATTAACCACATCTAGAGTCATTGCATGTGTGTTCTTTTCACAAACCACATATGAATCCACCAGTGTCATTGCATGTGTGTTCTTTTCACAATACACATCTAAAGTCATTGCATGTGTGTTCTTCTCACAAACCACATATGGATCCACCAGAGTTCATTGCATGTCTGTTCTTCTCACAAACCACATATGGATACACAAGTGTCATTGCATGTGTGTTCTTTTCACAAACCACGGCTAGAGTCATTGCATGTGTGTTCTTTTCATCAACTATATCTAGCGTCATTGCATGTGTGTTCTTTTCACAAACCACATATGGATCCACCAGTGTCATTGGATGTCTATTCTTTTCACAAACCACATCTAGAGTCATTGCATGTGTGTTCTTCTCACAAACCACATATGGATCCACCAGAGTTCATTGCATGTCTGTTCTTTTCACAAACCACAGCTTAAGTCATTGCATGTGTGTTCTTCTCACAAACCACGTATGGATCCACCAGAGTCATTGCATGTGTGTTCTTTTCACAAACCACAGCTTGAGTCATTGCATGCCTGTTCTTTTCACAAACCGCATCTAGAGTCATTGCATGTGTGTTCCTCTCACAAACCACATATGGCTCCACCAGAGTTCATTGCATGTGTGTTCTTTTCACAAACCACATCTAGAGTCATTGGATGTATGTTCTTTTCACAAACCACATATTGATCCACCAGTGTCATTGCATGTGTGTTCTTTTCACAAACCACATCTAGAGTCATTGCATCTATGTTCTTTTCACAAACCACATATGGATCCACCAGTGTGATTGCATGTGTGTTCTTTTCATTTACCATAGCTAGAGTCATTGCATGTCTGTTCTTTTCACAAACCACATATGGATCCACCAGTGTCATTGCATGTGTGTTCTTTTCACAAACCACAGCTAGAGTCATTGCATGTGTGTTCTTTTCATTAACCACAGCTAGAGTCATTGCATGTCTATTCTTTGCACAAACCACATATGGATCCACCAGTGTCATTGCATGTGTGTTCTTTTCACAAACCACGGCTAGAGTCATTGCATGTGTGTTCTTTTCATTAACCACATCTAGAGTCATTGCATGTGTGTTCTTTTCACAAAACACATATGGATCGACCAGTATCATTGCATGTGTGTTCTTTTTACTAAGAACAACTGGAGTTATTGCATGTGTGTTCTTTTCATTAACCACATCCAGAGTCATTGCATGTGTGTTCTTTTCACAAACCACATATGGATCCACCAGTGTCATTGCATGTCGGTTCTTTTCACTAACCACATTTAGAGTCATTGCATGTGTGTTCTTCTCACAAACCACATATGGATCCACTAGAGTTCATTACATGTCTGTTCTTTTCACAAACCATAGCTAGAGTCATTGCATGTCTGTTCTTCTCACAAACCACACATGGATCCACCAGAGTCATTGCATGTGTGTTCTTTTCAGAAAACACATCTAGAGTCATTGGATGTCTGTTATTTTCACAAACCACATCTAGAGTCATTGCATGTGTGTTCTTTTCACAAACCATAGATAGAGTCATTGCATGTGTGTTCTTCTCACAAACCACAGATGGATCCACCATAGTTCATTGCATGTGTGTTCTTTTCACAAACCACAGATAGAGTCATTGCATGTCTTTTCTTCTCACAAACAACACATGGATCCACCAGTGTCATTGCATATGTGTTCTTTTAACAAACCACATTTAGAGTAATTGCATATGTGTTCTTCTCAAAAACCACATATGGATCCACTAGAGTTCATTGCATGTCTGTTGTTTTCACAAACCACATCAAGAGTCATTGGATGTCTATTCTTTTCACAAACCACATATTGATCCACAAGTGGCATTGCATGTGTGTTCTTTTCACAAACCACATCTAGAGTCATTGCATGTGTGTTCTGTTCACAAACCACATATGGATCCACTAGTGTGATTGCATGTGTGTTCTCTTCATTAACCACAGATAGAGTCATTGCAAGTCTGTTCTTTTCACAAACCACATATGGATCCACCAGTGTCATTGCATGTGTGTTCTTTTCACAAACCACAGCTAGAGTCATTGCGTGTCTATTCTTTTCATTAACCACATCTAGAGTCATTGCATGTGTGTTCTTTTCACAAACCACATATGGATCCACGAGTGTCATTGCATGTGTGTTCTTTTCATTAACCACATTTAGAGTCATTGCATGTGTGTTCTTCTCACAAACCACATATGGATCCACTAGAGTTCATTGCATGCCTGTTCTTTTCACAAACCACAGCTAAAGTCATTGCATGTGTGTTCTTCTCACAAACCACACATGGATCCACCAGAGTCATTGCATGTGTGTTCTTTTCACAAACCAGAGCTTGAGTCATTGCATGCCTATTCTTTTCACAAACCACATCTAGAGTCATTGCATGTGTGTTCCTCTCACAAACCACATATGGCTCCACCAGAGTTCATTGCATGTGTGTTCTTTTCACAAACCACAACTAGAGTCATTGCATGTCTGTTCTTCTCACAAACCACACATGGATCCACTAGTGTCATTGCATGTGTGTTCTTTTCACAAACCACATCTAGAGTCATTGGATGTATGTTCTTTTCACAATCCACATATTGATCCACCAGTGTCATTGCATGTGTGTTCTTTTCACAAACCACATCTAGAGTCATTGCATGTATGTTCTTTTCACAAACCACATATGGATCCACCAGTGTGATTGCATGTGTGTTCTTTTCATTTACCACAGCTAGAGTCATTGCATGTCTGTTCTTTTCACAAACCACATATGGATCCACCAGTGTCATTGCATGTGTGTTCTTTTCACAAACCACAGCTAGAGTCATTGCATGTGTGTTCTTTTCAATAACCACAGCTAGAGTCATTGCATGTCTATTCGTTGCACAAACCACATATGGATCCACCAGTGTCATTGCATGTGTGTTCTTTTCACAAACCACAGCTAGAGTCATTGCATGTGTGTTCTTTTCATTAACCACATCTAGAGTCATTGCATGTGTGTTCTTTTCACAAAACACATATGGATCCACTAGTGTCATTGCATGTGTGTTCTTTTCACAAACCACAGCTAGAGTCATTGCATGTGTGTTCTTTTCATTGACCACATCCAGAGTCATTGCATGTGTGTTCTTTTCACAAACCAGATATGGATCCAGCAGAGTCATTGCATGTCGGTTCTTTTCACTAACCACATTTAGAGTCATTGCATGTGTGTTCTTCTCACAAACCACATATGGATCCACTAGAGTTCATTACATGTCTGTTCTTTTCACAAACCATAGCTAGAGTCATTGCATGTCTGTTCTTCTCACAAACCACACATGGATCCACCAGAGTCATTGCATGTCTGTTCTTTTCATAAACCACATATGGATCCACCAGTGTCATTGCATTTGTGTTCTTTACACAAACCACAGCTAGAGTCATTGCATGTCTGTTCTTTTCATTAACCACATCTAGAGTCATTGCATGTGTGTTCTTTTCACAAACCACATATGGATCCACGAGTGTCATTGCATGTGTGTTCTTTTCATCAACCACATCCAGAGTCATTGCATGTGTGTTCTTCTCACAAACCACAGATGGATCCACCAGAGTTCATTGCATGTGTGTTCTTTTCACAAACCACAGATAGAGTCATTGCATGTGTGTTCTTCTCACAAACAACACATGGATCCACCAGTGTCATTGCATGTGTGTTCTTTTCACAAACCACATTTAGAGTAATTGCATATGTGTTCTTCTCACAAACCACATATGGATCCACCAGAGTTCATTGCATGTCTGTTGTTTTCACAAACCACATCAAGAGTCATTGGATGTCTATTCTTTTAACAAACCACATATTGATCCACCAGTGGCATTGCATGTGTGTTCTTTTCACAAACCACATCTAGAGTCATTGCATGTGTGTTCTGTTCACAAACCACATATGGATCCACTAGTGTGATTGCATGTGTGTTCTTTTCATTAACCACAGATAGAGCCATTGCAAGTCTGTTCTTTTCACAAACCACATATGGATCCACTAGTGTCATTGCATGTGTGTTCTTTTCACAAACCACATCTAGAGTCATTGCATGTCTGTTCTTTTCATTAACCACATCTAGAGTCATTGCATGTGTGTTCTTTTCACAAACCACATATGGATCCACGAGTGTCATTGCATGTGTGTTCTTTTCACATTACACATCTAGAGTCATTGCATGTGTGTTCTTCTCACAAACCACATATGGATCCACCAGAGTTCATTGCATGCCTGTTCTTTTCACAAACCACAGCTAAAGTCATTGCATGTGTGTTCTTCTCACAAACCACACATGGATCCACCAGAGTCATTGGATGTGTGTTCTTTTCACAAACCACAGCTTGAGTCATTGCATGCCTATTCTTTTCACAAACCACATCTAGACTCATTGCATGTGTGTTCCTCTCACAAACCACATATGGCTCCACCAGAGTTCATTGCATGTGTGTTCTTTTCACAAACCACAACTACAGTCATTGCATGTCTGTTCTTCTCACAAACCACACATGGATCCACTAGTGTCATTGCATGTGTGTTCTTTTCACAAACCACATCTAGAGTCATTGGATGTATGTTCTTTTCACAATCCACATATTGATCCACCAGTGTCATTGCATGTGTGTTCTTTTCGCAAACCACATCTAGAGTCATTGCATGTATGTTCTTTTCACAAACCACATATGGATCCACCAGTGTGATTGCATGTGTGTTCTTTTCATTTACAACAACTAGAGGCATTGCATCTCTGTTCTTTTCACAAACCACATATGGATCCACCAGTGTCATTGCATGTGTGTTCTTTTCACAAACCACAGCTAGAGTCATTGCATGTGTGTTCTTTTCATTAACCACAGCTAGAGTCATTGCATGTCTATTCGTTGCACAAACCACATATGGATCCACCAGTGTCATTGCATGTGTGTTCTTTTTACAAACCACAGCTAGAGTCATTGCATGTGTGTTCTTTTCATTAACCACATCTAGAGTCATTGCATGTGTATTCTTTTCACAAAACACATATGGATCCACTAGTGTCATTGCATGTGTGTTCTTTTCACAAACCACAGCTAGAGTCATTGCATGTGTGTTCTTTTCATTGACCACATCCAGAGTCATTGCATGTGTGTTCTTTTCACAAACCACATATGGATCCACCAGTGTCATTGGATGTCTGTTATTTTCACAAACCACATTTAGAGTTATTGCATGTGTGTTCTTCTCACAAACCACATATGGATCCACTAGAGTTCATTACATGTCTGTTTTTTTCACAAACCATAGCTAGAGTCATTGCATGTCTGTTCTTCTCACAAACCACACATGGATCCACCAGAGTCATTGCATGTGTGTTCTTTTCACAAACCACAGATAGAGTCATTGCATGTCTGTTCTTTTCACAAACCACATCTCGAGTCATTGCATGTGTTCTTCTCACAAACCATGATGGATCCACGAGTTCATTGCATGTGTGTTCTTTTCACAAACCATAGATGGAGTCATTGCATGTCTTTTCTTCTCACAAACAACACATGGATCCACCAGTGTCATTGCATGTGTGTTCTTTTCACAAACCACAACTAGATCATTGTATGTCTGTTCTTTTCACAAACCACATCTTGAGTAATTGCATATGTGTTCTTCTCACAAAACACACATGGATCCACCAGAGTTCATTGCATGTGTGTTGTTTTCACAAACCACATCAAGAGTCATTGGTTGTCTGTTCTTTTCACAAACCACATATTGATCCACCAGTGGCATTGCATGTGTGTTCTTTTCACAAACCACATCTAGAGTCATTGCATGTGTGTTCTGTTCACAAACCACATATGGATCCACTAGTGTTATTGCATGTGTGTTCTTTTCATTAACCACAGATAGAGTCATTGCATGTCTGTTCTTTTCACAAACCACATATGGATCCACCAGTGTCATTGCATTTGTGTTATTTACACAAACCACAGCTAGAGTCATTGCATGTCTGTTCTTTTCATTAACCACATCTAGAGTCATTGCATGTGTGTTCTTTTCACAAACCACATATGGATCCACGAGTGTCATTGCATGTGTGTTCTTTTCATCAACCACATCCAGAGTCATTGCATGTGTGTTCTTCTCACAAACCACATATGGATCCACCAGAGTTCATTGCAAGTCTGTTCTTTTGACAAACCATATCTAGAGTCATTGCATGTGTGTTTTTCTCACAAACCACATATGGATCCACCAGAGTTCATTGCATGTCTGTTCTTTTCACAAACCATAGCTAGAGTCATTGTATGTCTGTTCTTCTCACAAACCACACATGGATCCACCAGAGTCATTGCATGTCTGTTCTTTTCACAAACCACCTCTAGAGTCATTACATGTGTGTTCTTCTCACAAACCACATATGGATCCACCAGAGTTCATTGCATGTGTGTTCTTCTCAAAAACCACAACTAGAGTCATTGCATATATATTCTTCTCACAAACCACACATGGATCCACCAGAGTTATTGCATGTGTGTTCTTTTCACAAACCACAACTAGAGTCATTGTATGTCTGTTGTTTTCACAAACCACATCTAGAGTAATTGCATGTGTGTTCTTCTCACAAACCACATATGGATCCACCAGAGTTGATTGCATGTGTGTTCTTTTCACAAACCACATCTAGAGTCATTGGATGTCTATTCTTTTCAGAAACCACATATTGATCCACCAGTGACATTGCATGTGTGTTATTTTCACAAACCACATCTAGAGTCATTGCATGTGTGTTCTTTTCACAAAACACATATGGATCCACCAGTGTGATTGCATGTGTGTTCTTTTCATTAACCACAACTAGAGTCATTGCATGTCTGTTCATTTCCTACACCACATATGGATCCACCAGTGTCATTGCATGTGTGTTCTTTTCACAAACCACATCTAGAGTCATTGGATGTATGTTCTTTTCACAATCCACATATTGATCCACCAGTGTCATTGCATGTGTGTTCTTTTCGCAAACCACATCTAGAGTCATTGCATGTATGTTCTTTTCACAAACCACATATGGATCCACCAGTGTGATTGCATGTGTGTTCTTTTCATTTACAACAGCTAGAGGCATTACATGTCTGTTCTTTTCACAAACCACATATGGATCCACCAGTGTCATTGCATGTGTGTTCTTTTCACAAACCACAGCTAGAGTCATTGCATGTGTGTTCTTTTCATTAACCACAGCTAGAGTCATTGCATGTCTATTCGTTGCACAAACCACATATGGATCCACCAGTGTCATTGCATGTGTGTTCTTTTCACAAACCACAGCTAGAGTCATTGCATGTGTGTTCTTTTCATTAACCACATCTAGAGTCATTGCATGTGTATTCTTTTCACAAAACACATATGGATCCACTAGTGTCATTGCATGTGTGTTCTTTTCACAAACCACATCTAGAGTCATTGCATGTGTGTTCTTTTCATTGACCACATCCAGAGTCATTGCATGTGTGTTCTTTTCACAAACCACATATGGATCCACTAGTGTCATTGGATGTCTGTTATTTTCACAAACCACATTTAGAGTCATTGCATGTGTGTTCTTCTCACAAACCACATATGGATCCACTAGAGTTCATTACATGTCTGTTTTTTTCACAAACCATAGCTAGAGTCATTGCATGTCTGTTCTTCTCACAAACCACACATGGATCCACCAGAGTCATTGCATGTGTGTTCTTTTCACAAACCACAGATAGAGTCATTGCATGTCTGTTCTTTTCACAAACCACATCTGGAGTCATTGCATGTGTGTTCTTCTCACAAACCACAGATGGATCCACCAGAGTTCATTGCATGTGTGTTCTTTTCACAAACCATAGATGGAGTCATTGCATGTCTTTTCTTCTCACAAACAACACATGGATCCACCAGTGTCATTGCATGTGTGTTCTTTTCACAAACCACAACTAGATCATTGTATGTCTGTTCTTTTCACAAACCACATCTTGAGTAATTGCATATGTGTTCTTCTCACAAAACACATATGGATCCACCAGAGTTCATTGCATGTGTGTTGTTTTCACAAACCACATCAAGAGTCATTGGTTGTCTGTTCTTTTCACAAACCACATATTGATCCACCAGTGGCATTGCATGTGTGTTCTTTTCACAAACCACATCTAGAGTCATTGCATGTGTGTTCTGTTCACAAACCACATATGGATCCACTAGTGTGATTGCATGTGTGTTCTTTTCATTAACCACAGATAGAGTCATTGCATGTCTGTTCTTTTCATAAACCACATATGGATCCACCAGTGTCATTGCATTTGTGTTCTTTACACAAACCACAGCTAGAGTCATTGCATGTCTGTTCTTTTCATTAACCACATCTAGAGTCATTGCATGTGTGTTCTTTTCACAAACCACATATGGATCCACGAGTGTCATTGCATGTGTGTTCTTTTCATCAACCACATCCAGAGTCATTGCATGTGTGTTCTTCTCACAAACCACATATGGATCCACCAGAGTTCATTGCAGGTCTGTTCTTCTCACAAACCACATATGGATCCACAAGTGTCATTGCATGTGTGTTTTTCTCACAAACCACATATGGATCCACCAGAGTTCATTGCATGTCTGTTCTTTTCACAAACCATAGCTAGAGTCATTGTATGTCTGTTCTTCTCACAAACCACACATGGATCCACCTGAGTCATTGCATGTCTGTTCTTTTCACAAACCACCTCTAGAGTCATTACATGTGTGTTCTTCTCACAAACCACATATGGATCCACCAGAGTTCATTGCATGTGTGTTCTTCTCAAAAACCACAACTAGAGTCATTGCATATATATTCTTCTCACAAACCACACATGGATCCACCAGAGTTATTGCATGTGTGTTCTTTTCACAAACCACAACTAGAGTCATTGTATGTCTGTTGTTTTCACAAACCACATCTAGAGTAATTGCATGTGTGTTCTTCTCACAAACCACATATGGATCCACCAGAGTTGATTGCATGTGTGTTCTTTTCACAAACCACATCTAGAGTCATTGGATGTCTGTTCTTTTCAGAAACCACATATTGATCCACCAGTGACATTGCATGTGTGTTATTTTCACAAACCACATCTAGAGTCATTGCATGTGTGTTCTTTTCACAAACCACATATGGATCCACCAGTGTGATTGCATGTGTGTTCTTTTCATTAACCACAACTAGAGTCATTGCATGTCTGTTCATTTCCTACACCACATATGGATCCACCAGTGTCATTGCATGTGTGTTCTTTTCACAAACCACATCTAGAGTCACTGCATGTCTGTTCTTTTCATTAACGATATCTAGAGTCATTGCATGTGTGTTCTTTTCACAAACCACATATGGATCCACTAGTGTCATTGCATGTGTGTTCTTTTCACAAACCACATATAGAGTCATTGTATGTGTGTTCTTCTCACAAACCACATATGGATCCACCAGAGTTCATTGCAAATCTGTTCTTCTCACAAACCACATATGGGTCCACCAGTGTCATTGCATATGTGTTCTTTTCACAAACCATAGCTAGAGTCATTGCATGTGTGTTCTTATCATCAACTATATCTAGCGTCATTGCATGTGTGTTCTTTTCACAAACCACATATGGATCCACCAGTGTCATTGGATGTCTATTCTTTTCACAAACCACATCTAGAGTCATTGCATGTGTGTTCTTCTCACAAAACACATATGGATCCACCAGAGTACATTGCATGTCTGTTCTTTTCACAAACCACAGCTAAAGTCATTGCATGTGTGTTCTTATCAAAAACCACACATGGATCCACCAGAGTCATTGCATGTGTGTTCTTTTCACAAACCAGAGCTTGAGTCATTGCATGCCTGTTCTTTTCATAAACCACATCTAGAGTCATTGCATATGTGTTCTTCTCACAAACCACATATGGATCCACCAGAGTTCGTTGCATGTGTGTTGTTTTCACAAACCACATCAAGAGTCATTGGATGTCTGTTCTTTTCACAAACTACATATTGATCCACCAGTGGCATTGCATGTGTGTTCTTTTCACAAACCACATCTAGAGTCATTGCATGTGTGTTCTGTTCACAAACCACATATGGATCCACTAGTGTGATTGCATGTGTGTTCTTTTTATTAACCATAGATAGAGTCATTGCATGTCTGTTCTTTTCACAAACCACATATGGATCCACCAGTGTCATTGCATGTGTGTTCTTTTCACAAACCACAGCTAGAGTCATTGCATGTCTGTTCTTTTCATTAACCACATCTAGAGTCATTGCATGTGTGTTCTTTTCACAAACCACCTATGGATCAACGAGTGTCATTGCATGTGTGTTCTTTTCACAATACAGATCTAGAGTCATTGCATGTGTGTTCTTCTCACAAACCACATATGGATCCACCAGAGTTCATTGCAGGTCTGTTCTTCTCACAAACCACATATGGATCCACAAGTGTCATTGCATGTGTGTTCTTTTCACAAACCATAGCTAGAGTCATTGCATGTGTGTTCTTTTCATCAACCACATCCAGAGTCATTGCATGTGTGTTCTTTTCACAAACCACATATGGATCCACCAGTGTCATGGGATGTCTGTTCTTTTCACAAACCATATCTAGAGTCATTGCATGAGTGTTCTTCTCACAAACCACATATAGATCCACCAGAGTTCATTGCATGTCTGTTCTTTTCACAAACCATAGCTAGAGTCATTGCATGTCTGTTCTTCTCACAAACCACACATGGATCCACCAGAGTCATTACATTTGTGTTCTTTTAACAAACCACATCTAGAGTCATTGCATGTCTGTTCTTTTCACAAACCACCTCTAGAGTCATTGCATGTCTGTTCTTTTCACAAACCACCTCTAGAGTCATTGCATGTGTGTTCTTCTCACAAACCACATATGGATCCACCAGAGTTCATTGCATGTGTGTTCTTTTCACAAACAATAGCTGGAGTCATTGCATGTCTGTTCTTCTCACAAACCACACATGGATCCACCAGTGTCATTGCATGTGTGTTCTTTTCACAAACCACATCTAGAGTCATTGGATGTATGTTCTTTTCACAAACCACATATTGATCTACTAGTGTCATTGCATGTGTGTTCTTTTCACAAACCACATCTAGAGTCATTGCATGTGTGTTCTTCTCCAAACCACATATGGATCCACCAGAGTTCATTGCAAGTCTGTTCTTCTCACAAACCACATATGGGTCCACCAGTGTCATTGCATATGTGTTCTTTTCACAAACCATAGCTAGAGTCATTGCATGTGTGTTCTTTTCATCAACTATATCTAGCGTCATTGCGTGTGTGTTCTTTTCACAAACCACATATGGATCCACCAGTGTCATTGGATGTCTATTCTTTTCACAAACCACATCTCGAGTCATTGCATGTGTGTTCTTCTCACAAACCACATATGGATCCACCAGAGTTCATTGCATGTCTGTTCTTTTCACAAACCACAGCTAAAGTCATTGCATGTGTGTTATTCTCACAAACCACACATGGATACACCAGAGTCATTGCATGTGTGTTCTTTTCACAAACCACAACTCGAGTCATTGCATGTCTGTTCTTTTCACAAACCACATCTAGAGTCATTGCATGTGTGTTCTTCTCACAAACCACATATGGATCCACTAGAGTTCATTGCATGTGTGTTCTTTTCACAAACCACAACTAGAGTCACTGCATGTCTGTTCTTCTCAAAAAACACACATGGATCCACTAGTGTCATTGCATGTGTGTTCTTTTCACAAACCAGATGTAGAGTCATTGGATGTATGTTCTTTTCACAAACCACATATTGATCCACCAGTGTCATTGCATGTGTGTTCTTTTCACAGACCACATCTAGAGTCGTTGCATGTGTGTTATTTTCACAAACCACATATGGATCCACCAGTGTGATTGCATGTGTGTTCTTTTCATTAACCACAGTTAGAATCATTGCATGTATGTTATTTTCACAAACCACATATGTTTCCACCAGTGTCATTGCATGTGTGTTCTTTTCACAAACCACGGCTAGAGTCATTGCGTGTGTGTTCTTTTCATGAATCAAACCTAGAGTCTGTGCATGTCTGTTCTTTCACAAACCACACATAAGGATCCACAAGTGTCATTGCATGTGTGTTCTTTTCACAAACCACAGCTAGAGTCATTGCATGTGTGTTCTTTTCATTAACCACATCTAGAGTCATTGCATGTGTGTTCTTTTCACAAAACACACATGGATCCACTAGTGTCATTGCATGTGTGTTCTTTTCACAAACCACAGCTAGAGTCATTGCATGTGTGTTCTTTTCATTGACCACACCCAGAGTCATTGCATGTGTGTTCTTTTCACAAACCACATATGGATCCACCAGTGTCATTGGATGTCTGTTCTTTTCACAAACCACATTTAGAGTCACTGCATGTGTGTTCTTCTCACAAACCACATATGGATCCACTAGAGTTCATTACATGTCTGTTCTTTTCACAAACCATAGCTAGAGTCATTGCATGTCTGTTCTTCTCACAAACCACACATGGATCCACCAGAGTCATTGCATGTGTGTTCTTTTGACAAACCACATATAGAGTCATTGCATGTCTGTTCTTTTCACAAACCACATCTGGAGTCATTGCATGTGTGTTCTTCTCACAAACCACAGATGGATCCACCAGAGTTCATTGCATGTGTGTTCTTTTCACAAACCACAGATAGAGTCATTGCATGTCTTTTCTTCTCACAAACAACACATGGATACACCAGTGTCATTGCATGTGTGTTCTTTTCACAAACCACAACTAGATCATTGTATGTATGTTCTTTTCACAAACCACATCTAGAGCAATTGCATGTGTGTTCTTCTCACAAACCACATATGGATCCACCAGAGTTCATTGCATGTGTGTTGTTTTCACAAACCACATCAAGAGTCATTGGATGTCTGTTCTTTTCACAAACCACATATTGATCCACCAGTGGCATTACATGTGTTTTTTTCACAAACCACATATGGATCCACCAGAGTTCATCGCATGTCTGTTCTTTTCACAAACCACAGCTAAAGTCATTGCATGTGTGTTATTGTCACAAACCACACATGGATACACCAGAGTCATTGCATGTGTGTTCTTTTCACAAACCACAACTCGAGTCATTGCATGTCTGTTCTTTTCACAAACCACATCTAGAGTCATTGCATGTGTGTTCCTCTCACAAACCACATATGGATCCACTAGAGTTCATTGCATGTGTGTTCTTTTCACAAACCACAACTAGAGTCATTGCATGTCTGTTCTTCTCAAAAAACACACATGGATCCACTAGTGTCATTGCATGTGTGTTCTTTTCACAAACCAGATGTAGAGTCATTGGATGTATGTTCTTTTCACAAACCACATATTGATCCACCAGTGTCATTGCATGTGTGTTCTTTTCACAAACCACATCTAGAGTCATTGCATGTATGTTTTTTCACAAACCACATATGGATCCACCAGTGTGATTGCATGTGTGTTCTTTTCATTAACCACAGCTAGAGTCATTGCATGTCTGTTCTTTTCACAAACCACATATGGATCCACCAGTGTCATTGCATGTGTGTTCTTTTCACAAACCACGGCTAGAGTCATTGCATGTGCGTTCTTTTCATTAACCACAGCTAGAGTCATTGCATGTCTATTCTTTGCACAAACCACATATGGATCCACCAGTGTCATTGCATGTGTGTTCTTTTCACAAACCACAGCTAGAGTCATTGCATGTGTGTTCTTTTCATTAACCACATCTAGAGTCATTGCATGTGTGTTCTTTTCACAAAACACATATGGATCCACTTGTGTCATTGCATGTGTGTTCTTTTCACAAACCACAGCTAGAGTCATTGCATGTGTGTTCTTTTCATTGACCACACCCAGAGTCATTGCATGTGTGTTCTTTTCACAAACCACATATGGATCCACCAGTGTCATTGGATGTCTGTTCTTTTCACAAACCACATTTAGAGTCACTGCATGTGTGTTCTTCTCACAAACCACATATGGATCCACTAGAGTTCATTACATGTCTGTTCTTTTCACAAACCATAGCTAGAGTCATTGCATGTCTGTTCTTTTCACAAACCACATCTGGAGTCATTGCATGTGTGTTCTTCTCACAAACCACAGATGGATCCACCAGAGTTCATTGCATGTGTGTTCTTTTCACAAACCACAGATAGAGTCATTGCATGTCTTTTCTTCTCACAAACAACACATGGATACACCAGTGTCATTGCATGTGTGTTCTTTTCACAAACCACAACTAGATCATTGTATGTCTGTTCTTTTCACAAACCACATCTAGAGCAATTGCATATGTGTTCTTCTCACAAACCACATATGGATCCACCAGAGTTCATTGCATGTGTGTTGTTTTCACAAACCACATCAAGAGTCATTGGATGTCTGTTCTTTTCACAAACCACATATTGATCCACCAGTGGCATTACATGTGTTTTTTTTTCACAAACCACATCTAGAGTCATTGCATGTGTGTTCTGTTCACAAACCACATATGGATCCACTAGTGTGATTGCATGTGTGTTCTTTTCATTAACCACAGATAGAGTCATTGCATGTCTGTTCTTTTCACAAACCACATATGGATCCACCAGTGTCATTGCATGTGTGTTCTTTTCACAAACCACATCTAGAGTCATTGCATGTCTGTTCTTTTCATTAACCACATCTAGAGTCATTGCATGTGTGTTCTTTTCACAAACCACATATGGATCCACGAGTGTCATTGCATGTGTGTTCTTTTCATAATACACATCTAGAGTCATTGCATGTGTTCTTCTCACAAACCACATATGGATCCACCAGAGTTCATTACATGTCTGTTCTTTTCACAAACCACATAAGGAACCACCAGAGTCATTTCATGTGTGTTCTTTTCACAAACCACAGCTAGAGTCATTGCATGTGTGTTCTTTTCATAAATCACATCCAGAGTCATTGCAAGTGTGTTCTTTTCACAAACCACATATGGATCCACCAGTGTCATTGGATGTCTGTTCTTTTCACAAACCATATCTAGAGTCATTGCATGTGTGTTCTTCTCACAAACCACATATGGATCCACCAGAGTTCATTGCATGTCTGTTCTTTTCACAAACCATAGCTAGAGTCATTGCATGTCTGTTCTTCTCACAAACCACACATGGATCCACCAGAGTCATTGCATTTGTGTTCTTTTCAAAAACCACATCTAGAGTCATTGCATGTCTGTTCTTTTCACAAACCACCTCTAGAGTCATTGCTTGTGTGTTCTTCTCACAAACCACATATGGATGCACCAGAGTTCATTGCATGTGTGTTCTTTTCACAAACAATAGCTAGAGTCATTGCATGTCTGTTCTTCTCACAAACCACACATGGATCCACCAGTGTCATTGCATGTGTGTTCTTTTCACAAACCACATATAGAGTCATTGGATGTATGTTCTTTTCACAAACCACATATTGATCCACTAGTGTCATTACATGTGTATTCTTTTCATAGAACACATCTAGAGTCATTGCATGTCTGTTCTTTTCACAAACCACATATGGATCCACCAGTGTGATTGCATGTGTGTTCTTTTCATTAACCACAACTAGGGTCATTGCATGTCTATTCTTTTCACAAACCACATATGGATCCACAAGTGTCATTGCATGTGTGTTCTTTTCACAAACCACAGCTAGAGTCATTGCATGTGTGTTCTTTTCATTAACCACAGCTAGAGTCATTGCATGTCTATTCATTTCCCACACCACATATGGATCCACCAGTGTCATTGCATGTGTGTTCTTTTCACAAACCACATCTAGAGTCATTGCATGTCTGTTCTTTTCATTAACCATATCTAGAGTCATTGCATGTGTGTTCTTTTCACAGACCACATATGGATCCACTAGTGTCATTGCATGTGTGTTCTTTTCACAAACCACATCTAGAGTCATTGCATGTGTGTTCTTCTCACAAACCACATATGGATCCACCAGAGTTCATTGCAAGTCTGATCTTCTCACGAACCACATATGGGTCCACCAGTGTCATTGCATATGTGTTCTTTTCACAAACCACAGCTAGAGTCATTGCATGTGTGTTCTTTTCATCAACCACATCTAGAGTCATTGCATGTGTGTTCTTTTCACAAACCACATATGGATCCACTAGTGTCATTGGATGTCTGTTATTTTCACAAGCCACATCTAGAGTCATTGCATGTGTGTTCTTCTCACAAACCACATATGGATCCACCAGAGTTCATTGCATGTCTGTTATTTTCACAAATGACAACTAGAGTCATTGCATGTGTGTTCTTCTCACAAACCGCACATGGATCCACCAGAGTCATTGCATGTGTGTTCTTTTCACAAACCACAGCTCGAGTCATTGCATGTCTGTTCTTTTCACAAACCACATCTAGAGTCATTGCATGTGTGTTCTTCTCAGAAACCACATATGGATCCACCGGAGTTCATTGCATGTGTGTTCTTTTCACAAACCACAACTAGAGTCATTGCATGTTTGTTCTTCTCACAAACCACACATGGATCTACCAGTGTCATTGCATGTGTGTACTTTTCACAAACCACATCTAGAGTCATTGGATGTACGTTCTTTTCACAAACCACATATTGATCCACTAGTGTCATTGCATGTGTCTTCTTTTCACAAACTAAATCTAGAGTCATTGCATGTATGTTCTTTTCACAAACCACATATGGATCCACCAGTGTGATTGCATGTGTGTTCTTTTCATTAACCACCGCTAGAGTCATTGCATGTCTGTTCTTTTCACAAACCGCATATGGATCCACCAGTGTCATTGCATGTGTGTTCTTTTCACAAACCACAGCCAGAGTCATTGCATGTGTGTTGTTTTCATTAACCACAGCTAGAGTCATTGCATGTATGTTCTTTGCACAAACCACATATGGAACCACCAATGTCATTGCATGTGTGTTCTTTTCACAAACCACAACTAGAGTCATTGCATGTGTGTTCTTTTCATTAACCACATCTAGAGTCATTGCATTTGTGTTCTTTTCACAAAACACATATGGATCCACCAGTGTCATTGTATGTGTGTTCTTTTCACAAATCACAGCTAGAGTCATTGCATGTGTGTTCTTTTCATTGACCACATCCGGAGTCATTGCATGTGTGTTCTTTTCACAAACCACATATGGATCCACCAGTGTCATTGGATGTCTGTTCTTTTCACAAACCCCATCAAGAGTCATTGCATGTGTGTTCTTCTCACAAACCACATATGGATCCACCAGAGTTCATTACATGTCTGTTCTTTTCACAAACCACAGCTAGAGTCATTGCATGTCTGTTCTTCTCACAAACCACACATGGATCCACCAGAGTCATTGCATGTGTGTTCTTTTCACAAACCACAGCTAGAGTCATTGCATGTCTGTTCTTTTCACAAACCACATCTAGAGTCATTGCATATGTGTTATTCCCACAAACCACAGATGGATCCACCAGAGTTTATTACATGTGTGTTCTTTTCACAAACCAGAGATAGAGTCATTGCATGTCTGTTCTTCTCACAAACAACACATGGATCCACCAGTGTCATTGCATGTGTGTTCTTTTCACAAACCACATCTAGAGTCATTGGATGTCTGTTCTTTTCACAAACCACATCTAGAGTCACTACATGTGTGTTCTTCTCACAAACCACATATGGATTCACTAGAGTTCATTGCATGTCTATTCTTTTCACAAAGCACAATTAGAGTTATTGCATGTTTGTTCTTCTCACAAACCACACATGGATCCACCAGTGTCATTGCATGCGTGTTCTTTTCACAAACCACATCTAGAATCATTGGATGTCTGTTCTTTTCACAAACCACATCTAGAGTCATTGCATGTGTGTGCTTCTCACAAACCACATATGGATTCACGAGAGTTCATTGCATGTATGTTCTTTTCACAAACCACAGCTAGAGTCATTGCATGTCTCTTCTTCTCATAAACCACACATGGATCCACCAGTGTCATTGCATGTGTGTTATTTTCACAAACCATAGCTAGAGTCATTGCCTGTCTGTTCTTTTCACAAATCACATATAGATCCACCAGTGTCATTGGATGTCTGTTCTTTTCACAAACCACATATGGATCTACCAGTGTCATTGCATGTGTGTTCTTTCCATGAACCACAACTAGAGTTAGTGAATGTATGTTTTTTCACAAACCACACATGGATCCACCAGTGTCATTGGATTGCTTGTTCTTTTCACAATCCATAGTTAGAGTCATTGCATGTGTGTTATTTTCACAAACCACATATGGATCCACCAGTGTAATTGCATGTGTGTTCTTCTCATAAACCATATATGGATCCTAACCTTAGCCACCCAATGGTGGCCGTTTGATATTCTCCTTCTAGAAGGCACGCCCTAGCACAGTTGTTCTGCATGACGATTGTTACATACCGTTCGATCGGGGCGCTTGGACGATTGGGATGGTCTTCGTGACAGCGATCCATGAGTAGGCTGTTCCGCGGCATGATTGGCCATGCTTGCTGCCCGCTTGCTCTGGACAAACTAGCAACACCGGGCGCTCCCCTTTTGTGAGTGTCACGACTCACGAGTTCAGTGGGACATATGCCAGTGTCACATCCCCATTACTTCTCTTCCTCCCTGTATTTCTCTTCGTTCCCCTCGAAGCCACTTTCCCCACTTCTCTCCCATCCTACCGTAGCCGCAAGCCGACGGTGCATCCAGCTATCTCTCCGGCAGCCACACCCCCTCCCCTCTCACCATGGGTTCAAGGGGAGACGGCGAGGAAACGCGTCGTGATGATAGGGACGGTGATTTCGATGTGAGTCGTCTCATCTCTATCTCTATCATCCATGGCCAGTTATCTATTTTGATCTAGATCTACTCTATTTACTCATGCGCGTATGATGTGTTAGGCCAACCAGCCGATGTATGACTCCGACTATCACGGTTTAGCAAATGAAGACAGTCCTCTGCTATGTAAACATGGATATGTGCCCGCTAAATTTGTAGCGTTCGAAGGACGAAACGCAGGCATGAGGTTTTTATGGTGTCAAGGACATCATGCAATGATGCAAGGCAGAAGTTGCGGTGTAGTCAAATGGGTAGATCCAGAGTGGCCCAAATCGATGCAATAAACACTAGACAAACTATGGGATATGACTGTTGAGTTGAAAGAATCCGTAGTCATCTCACTTCTTGACAGTGTTGAGATGAAGCTATGGGAACCAGATGACACGACCAAGCTTAACCGAGATCTCAGGAGGGTGCAAGACAAGGTTAGCAAAGTCAAGAAGGAGAGGGACGCAGTGTTGGCCCTGAAGGCTAAAGCAGAGCAAGAACTGACTCAAGCAAGGAATGATCTTCACCAGGCCAAAGTCCTACAGTTCACAACTATGAGTATTGACAAGTGAATTGTAAGATCTCACCATAATAAGGTAAGATCCCTGTGATTGTAGTGCTAGTCCCTGGATCGAAAATGCTAGCACCCACAGTTTAAGATGAAGTACACAGAAACAAAGGTCATTATTACATAGCATATCCAGGAATATAATGGTTCTTACAACTCACTTAGCCCAAGGCTAAGCCACTTAAAGTTCGCATTACATAGCATAATAGTAATAGAGTCTTTAGTCTTCATGCGCCACAGGTAAGCATGTCGAGTGTAGACTCGCAACCCTACTCATCATCAGACTATCCTGCAACATAATAAGTTACAGCCACAAGGGTCAATACATTTGGAATTGTATTGGCAAGTGATACCATAGATACTTAGTATAATCCAACAACTACATGAATATAGGGCTAAGTGGGGTTATGGCTGGCTTTGCTAAAATTAGTTTAAGTTTTTTTTGAAGAAGTTTTTCATTCCAGCTATAAGGTACCAATGATAGACATCACTAAACCTTTACCCATGTTCACCCACAAGTTTTTATCTTAGAGAAATTTGGATGAGGAGATTATTGAACTACTTCACTGTCTCGAGGCTCAGAAATTGTCCATAACCGGGGACACGGCTAAGTACTTAGTTTTACCCTCTCGAGAGGTGGTGCAGTTTCCCCACAAGACTCGACATGCATCGAGACAAGACTTTTCAGAAGCAATCCCTCAGACCACCACAGACGCGTTCCATCCTATCATATCTACCACCTTCTGTCCGTCTGGCTGAGTTCTTGCAACTTAGTTGGTCAAGGCAGAGCCCATATGCCATGTGGTTACACTGGAAGCTTCATGACAAGAATGTCTCCAATCTCTTTGTTCCTGGGTGGCCATCCACAAGTGTGATACACCAGCTGACCATAGACATGGCCCCTGAGTAACCACTCAACATAATCCAAGCAAGTCCCAATCCACCCAGGTGTTTCATTACTAATAGTTGTTTTCTAAGTCAAACAAAAATAATATCTTTCCATACTATCTTGATATGTATTTTCCACCCACGAATTCTACTAGCATAGCTAAGCATTCTAGCATACAAAGTCTTTTAACTAGGGGATACTACCAAGATATAGATTATAGGGTAGCATAGCAAAGTACGGTAACATATGAATAATTCTATCATGCGAAGATCTACCAAAATATCACTAGTGCAATAGTGAAAATAATAGGACATGGGATGAAATATCAGTTGCCTTGGTAGCTAGGGGAATAGGTACAATCCTCACAGCAACAAACTTCACAATCCACCAAATCTACACAAGATCAATACAACAATAATAATTCAATGAATAAAACATTACAAAAACATGAATGCATGCAAAATGCAATGATATGATCACAACTCTATAATTCACAGAGTCTACAGTACAAAGGGTAGAATACCTCATCTAAATGCATAAGAAATACTCAAAAATAATTTATAGAACAATTTTCATGAGCAAAATACTCCTAAAAAGGTTTTGCCTATAATTCCAATTTTACAGAGGCAAAAGTGTGAAACAAGGCCTCTATAATAAAGATCTTATTTTTCTGAATCCATAGACACCAAATTTGTATTTTTCTGATTTGTGGATCAAAAGTTATGGATTTTCTAAGTTTAATCCAAAATCTGTCTAATTTCTATTTAAACAGACAATCCTGGGCGACGTGGCGCAATCTAATTGGCCCGTACCGGTTCGGCCGGATCGACCTCTGTGGGCCGTCAGATCTTAAGTGACTACGGACGGATCTGATTAGCCCGTGCCCTTTCGATTAGTGATCTAATCCTATCCGCTAAAATCTGATCGAACGGCTACTAAACATCTCGCCGGAGACTGGCGACACTAGCGACGGCGTGCGGCGGTGGCACGTCAGGTGAGCGATGTTCCGGTGATTCTAGCGGGGTAGGGGAAAAGGCAGTCTTACCGAGGGTTTGCGGTGGTCTCGGCGATCTGGTTGGTGGTCGCGATGGAGAGAGGGGAGCTCTGCTTCGCTCGGTATTCCTCACGCGCGGGCGGTGACGGAGTCACAGCCACGAACGGTGGCGCGTTGATGCAGTACTGGTAAAAAAAATAAAGGTTGAAATGCGCTGATTCTCACCGGGGACGACAGACGAGGAGGTCAAGCCACACAGACGGTGGCGCGATCCCGTACTGAGCGCATAAATAAAAGGTTCAGGGAAATGCGCCTGGTTCTGCACTATCTAGCAGTGGCCAAAAAGGAGCGGCGGGAACCTTGCCCTTACCGAAAAAACCGTCGGACGGTGGCGGCAGAGGGAGTTCGCCGGACTTGGTCCGAGTCGTCGACCTGGAGCAAGAGGGAGCACGTGGCTCGGTTAGTAGGTGCGCTAGGATATGGTGAAATAGATGGGACAAAGGGGAGGGCGCCTGGTGGCCTGGGTTCACCGAAATTGTCGCCGGAGTACTCTCAGTGAGCGGCGGTCCGAGCTCAAAATTTGGGGAGCCTAGGGGCTCTCCGGGGGTGGCGACTGGGGGAAATGATGAGGAGGGTTAAGGGGATTAAGTAGAGGTAATCACCGGGGGAATTACTACGAGAAACGGCCGGAATCGAATCGATTCGAAACGGCGAAGAAGGGGGGTTGCTGTCGGTTGAAGACGACGGTGGTGGTGGGGTGACGTGGCGTGGTCATCGTGAGGGAGGGTTGTCGCATGGTGTAAGAAAAATAGGGGAGAGGGGAAAAGCCGAGTGGGCTTAGTGGGCTGGGTTTGGGCCAAAAGGCCAGAAGCTGTCTGCTGCTTATTTTTTCCTCCTTTACTCTTTTTCTTTTTCTAATTCTGTTTTCTCCAAAACTTTTGATTTAAGGATTCAAATTGAATCAAACCAATTTGTGAAAATTTGAAAAAACTCAAATTAGGTTTTTAGGGTATTATAAAACATATTTATCTTCTATTTTAATCCAAAGTATTTACTTGGACTTAATAGGTAATATAGCATTTTCTTTGATTCTATTTTCAAAATAATTCATATCTTTTTATTCATGGCTCAAAATTGCACCAAATTTTTGGAGGACATTCTAAATGCAATGCAATTACATGCTATGATGATATGAGTGCAATGATGATGATTTCAGATGAAATTTTGGGATGTTACAAATCTAACCCCCTTAAGATGAATCTCGCCCTCGAGATTCGGGTTGGCTAGCAAATAGGTGAGGGTGATCTCTTCGAAGTTCATCCTCTTGCTCCCAGGTTGCTTCTGATTCAGTGTGATGGTTCTAGTGCACTTTGCAGAATCCGATGGTCTTGGTACGGGTAATTCTTTCTGCGGTCTCTAGAATCTTAATAGGTTTCTCTTCATAAGTGAGATCATTATCTAGCTGAACCTCCTCCAATGGTATAGTGTCTTTCAACGAAGTTTCTTCCATCTCTGGGTGACACTTTTTCAGCTGACTAACATGGAATACATTATGAACTGCTGACAAAGATTCTGGTAATTCTATCTCATATGCCACTTCTCCTTTGCGACTCAAAATCTTGAAAGGCCCTACATAGCGTGGTGCTAATTTTCCTTTGATTCCAAATCTCTTCACACCACGAAGTGGTGATACCCTGAGATAAGCTCTATCACCAACCTCATAGGTAACCTCTCTACGTTTTGGATCGGCATAGCTCTTCTGCCGAGATTGGGCTACCTTTAGCCTATCCCTTACCATCTTGACTTTCTCTTCAGTTTCTTGGATTAGGTCTGGCCCGAACAAATTTCTTTCTCCTACTTCATTCCACAGCAATGGTGTAGTACACTTCCTTCCATAAAGGAATTCAAATGGGGCCATTTCTATGCTTGATTGATAGCTGTTATTGTAGGAAAACTCTGCGTATGGTAGACTTTCATCCCAACTGGATCCATAATCTAACGCACATGCTCTTAGCATATCCTCTAATATTTGATTGGTCCTTTCTGTCTGCCCATCAGTTTGTGGGTGAAATGCAGTGCTGAATTCTAACCGAGTTCCCACTGGCTCGTGAAGTTGTCGCCAAAAGTGCGAAGTGAACTGAGTTCCTCTGTCGGACATGATACTTTTAGGTACCCCATGCAAACATACAATTCTATTCATGTAAATCTTGGCTAGCTTTGCACTTGTATAAGTGGTCTTTACTGGAATGAAATGGGCCACTTTTGTCAAGCGGTCAATGATAACCCATATGGAATCGTATCCAGATTTAGTCCTGGGTAGTCCGGTGATAAAATCCATACCAATTTTATCCCATTTCCAATCAGGTATTGGCAGTGGTTGTAATAATCCTGCCGGTTTCTGATGTTCTGCCTTTACACGACTGCACACGTCACACAGGGCAATGTGCTCTGCTATGTCCTTCTTTAAATTATTCCACCAAAACCTCTCCTTAACATCCATATACATCTTGGTGTTGCCAGGATGAATTGAATATGGTGAGTTGTGCGCCTCTTGTAAGATCAACTTCTTAAGTTCAAGATCCTGCGGAACACAGATATGTTTTTTGTACCATAAGATTCCTTGATCATCTACATGGAATCCTTTTGCCTTGCCTTCACTAACTTTACTTTTGATTTCTTCTATTTCTTTGTCCAACTTTTGGGCTTCTTGAATTTTGTCCATTAGTGTGGGTTGCACTTCCAAGGATGCAAGGTACCCTTCAGGCACTATTTCAAGTCTCAGCTCTCTAAATTGGGTACATAACTCCTCCGACAATTCTCCTTTATTGAGGCCATTTACATGAGCCTTGCGGCTTAATGCATCGGCTACGACGTTTTCCTTTCCAGGGTGGTATTGCAAACTTAAGTCGTAATCTTTGATAAGTTCTAGCCATCTTCTTTGTCTCATGTTGAGTTCTTTCTGTGTAAAAATGTATTTCAGACTCTTGTGATCAGTGAACATCTCACAACGTTTTCCCATAAGATAATGCCTCCATGTTTTTAGGGCTTGCACAACTGATGCCAACTCTAGATCATGAGTAGGGTAGCTTACTTCATGATTTTTGAGTTGTCTTGATGCATAAGCTACAACTCTACCTTCCTGCATCAGTACACCTCCTAATCCTTGGTGAGATGCATCACAGTATACTTGAAAGTTTTTCTCAAGATCTGGCAAACATAACACTGGGGCTGACACTAGCCTCTTTTTCAATTCCTGAAAGTTGGTTTCGCAAGCTTCTGTCCAATTAAACTTATTCTCCTTCTTCAGCAGATTAGTCATGGGCTTTGCAATCTTAGAGAAATTTTCAATGAACCTCCAATAGTACCCTGCTAGGCCAAGGAAGCTATGAATTTCTTTAACTGATTTAGGAGGTTCCCATTCTATCACAGCTGCCACTTTTGCTGGATCAACAGCTATACCATTTCCAGATACTATATGTCCAAGAAAACCCACTTCATTCAGCCAGAATTCACATTTGCTGAACTTGGCATAAAGTTTATGTTCTCTAAGTTTCTCTAAAATCAGGCATTGATGTTCTTCATGTTCTTTGCTGCTCTTGGAATATACCAATATATCATCGATGAATACCACTACGAACTTGTCAAGGAATTTCATGAATACCTTATTCATCATGTTCATGAAGTAGGCCGGTGCATTAGTCAATCTGAATGGCATCACTGTATATTCATACAACCCGTATCTAGTGGTGAATGCGGTCTTGGGTATGTCATGTTCTCTAATCTTTAGTTGGAAGTATCCTGATCGAAGATCAATTTTTGAGAACACACATGCTCCCTCTAGCTGATCGAAGAGATCATTAATTCTAGGCAGGGGATATTTGTTCTTTATGGTCACTTCATTTAGTGAATGATAATCTATGCATAGCCTTTGACTTCGGTCCTTCTTCTCGACAAACAAGACTGGTGCTCCCCAAGACGACGAGCTTGATTGGATAAATCCCTTTTTCAACTATTCTCCCAGCTGTTTCTTGAGTTCTTTTAACTCGTCCACCGACATTTTATAAGGTCTCTTTGCTATAGGCCCCGTTCCTGGCAATAGGTCTATCAGAAACTCCACATCCCTATCTGGTGGCATGCCAGGTAATTCCTCGGGGAACACATCTGGATATTCCTTCACTATTGGCACATTATCTAGGCTAACCCCCTTAAGAGAATTAACCTTGCTCCCCTTGGGTTCAAAGTTAGACTTGAACCTGATCCTTTTCTTTTCTGGGGTAGTGAGCATAACAGTTTGCTTGGCACAATCAATCACCCCTTCATAACAGGTCAACCAGTCCATCCCTAATATAACATCTAATCCTTGGGACTCTAGGATTATTAAACTAATCGGGAACTTGTGCTTTCCAATTTCTTGGATGATATGTCGGCACCCTGAATTTACTATCATTTCTCCACCCGGAGAACTTACCTTTATAGGACATCCAATAGTTTCAGTGGAGAGTTCGTTTTTGATTACAAATGCTCTTGAAATGAATGAATGCGATGCGCCAGTATCGAAAAGGATAAGTGCAGGAAAGGAATTATTCTTGAACTTACCGATCACGGCATCAGCTCCTTCTTGAATTTCCTCCACATTAATGTGATTCACATGACCCTTTTGGAACGGGTTTGGCTTAGCCCCATTAGTCTTCTTTTCTGGGCATTCATTAGCATAGTGTCCTGTCTTCTTACACTTGAAACATTCCACCTGACTAATGTCTTTCTTCGCTGGATGACTGTGACGGTTCTGACCATTTTGGTTCCCATGGACATGATTATTGTGATTGTTCCTGAATCCACCTTTGTTATGCCCACGATGATTGTTTCCATCATGGTTGTGGTTTATTGTTATGATGGTTATTATGATTCCCATTCTTGTGGAATCCTGAACTCCCACTTCCTTCACCATGAGATCGCTTGTGAGGATATCCTGATCCAAACTTATCAAAATGGTGCTTCCTCTTTCTACCCTCCACTTGTTTCATCTTGTTTTCCAGGATGGTAGCTTTATCACACAAAGATTGATAAGTTGGAACATATGCAACAGATAGTTGCATAGAAATTTCATCATTTAGCCCATCTAGGAACTTCTCCTTCTCTTCGCATTAGTATCAACATCATCGGGTGCATAACGTGACAAATTATTGAACTCCTCAATGTATTCAGAAATACTACGGTGGCATTGCTTGAGGTTATGAAACACCTTTTTCTTCAACCCCATTATTCCAGCAGAGATGTGAGTGGTGCGAAACCCATCTTCAAACATTGCCCAAGTCACTTCCTCAATAGGGTGAGTAATTTGGAAATTGTCCCACAAAGCAGCTGCATGACCTTCCAATAAGTGTGTTGCGAATCTGACTTTTTCTGCATCTGTGCATGCAACCGTAACTAGGTCCTTATTCACAGAACGTAGCCAGTTGTTTGCTACCATGGGGTCAGAGGTACCCGAGAACTTAGCAGGTCTCAGCCTTAGAAATCTGGTCAGCATATCCAGAGGTGGTGGATTGTTCTGGTTGTTGTTATTGTTATTATTGTTGTTCTGATTCTGGTTTGCCATAAACTGAGTCATCATTTGCATCAATTGGGTCTGTGCAGCCATCATCTGCTGCATTCCATTGCCATTGTCATTGTTATCCTCGTTGTTGCGTCGGGGAGGCATCTGTGGGTTTAGTAAGGGTAAGTAATGATAGATAACCCAAGTAAAACAACAATCAGACAAACAAGCACATGCAAGTTCCAACATCACAACAATAACAGAGTTTGCAAAAATAACATACTAGCATAGTCACCCACAAGTCGGTATGACCTATGCAACTCAATAATAATAAAACGATAGGTAGATGGAATAGTATCACTACTCCTCCATGTCAACTTCCTCCACTAGAGCAAGTCCTGCTGCGGCGAATCCTGCCTTGTATTCCTCTAAGCTTGTAGTCAAAGCATCAATGTTTGTTTGTAACTCTCTCTTCTGTGTGCGTAGCCTCTCTATCACCTCGTGATCCGCTTCCAGCTCAATGTTCTCCAGCTCTAATCGGTCTCCAAGTCTCTAATATTCTTGTTCTTCTCCTGAACTCTCTTCTCTTGGCTCTTGAATTTCTTATCTTGGTCTTAAAACTTCTTCTCCATTTCCTTGATTCGATTTTCCTGTTCCCGGAAGTCCTTGTCCTTCTCCTTGAGTTGGACTCGTAGTTCATCATTGCTAAGCATCACATTAGTCCTATCAGTATCAAGGTGTCTGATAAGGCTCTCTAAGTCCTGGAGGTAGTGACGCACGGGCTTGATAGACTCCTTAGTGGCCTTGTCCAACACAATAGGCTCTCCATCCTCGTCGCGCCTCCCAAAGAAGTGGAAGTAGTGGCTCTTGATCTCAGAAGTGTGACGTCCACATAGGCGTCCCAACAGCTCCTGCATAGCGACGTCGAGGCCCCTCTCCATGTCATCATGGAGAATCTAGAAGGTAATCTCCCCAGTTTGGGGCTCTGTCTCACGCCCTGGCTGGGTAACTCTAAATCCCCATAAGTCCTTCCTCTGAAACTTCCTCAGCTGAAGTCCCTGAATAGTGGGGATTGGAAGAGCGAGCACTTGGACTAGCTCCAACATACGAGTCCCAAAGCGAGTCCCTTTGAAATCATCGGCCGTGCTGTAGACAAAATTCGGAATCTTTTGCATAGTATAGAGAAATTAGTAACACACAATAGGGAAAGAAAATACAAGTCACAAAATAAAATAAAACAACCAACAAGACATTCCAAGTAGCATTACATTAATTCAACTCAAGCACTCAAGGTTCCAGACATAACTTATTTTTGCCATACCACATAGGTTGGTATGATCGAAATACTAACGTGATAAAATGCCAAGGGTGGTGGTCCAACTAATATCTCACTCCTTCTTAACCAAGGTGGCAATCTGGGCATCCTTGGCAGCCATCTGCTTTTCTTGGTCACATAGCTCCAAAGCTAGGCCTATGATATCCTTACTTAGGTGTTTCACAGTGGCCCTTGAGTCTTGGACAAGACGCTTCTCCTCCTTGAGATCTTCCGGAGTATTGAGCATTCTATACTTGAGTCTCTCCCCAAGCTCTTCAATAGCTTTCCATGCAGCATTCCTTGCAGAGTCAAAGAATGACGGGTGCATTTCAGAGTTGGTGAACATGCAGAATCCCGTACTCTTGGGATCGTCTTCCTTGTTCTTGTACAAGTGGAGTTGCACCCACCAATACTCTTGTCCTTCATCTATCACAGGAAATCCCTTGTACACGGCTTCACCATTCATCCCCAAGCCGAGCATGAGGTTCTTGAGTACATTGGGAAATTCTGTCTCACACCTGTGGTCATAGTCATCAGTGGTCCCTTCTTGACAGATTCATTGATGGTGGACATCTACAAAAATAGATGAGAAGGATGATTAGGGAAAGCTTTACGAGATGAAAAGACAAGTGTGAGGTCTGAAATATAGAGTTATTTTTCCTAAGGGTTCTCCTTAGTCTAATCCATTCTAGGGTCACGAACCTACAGGCAACACAATGCTCTGATACCATCTGTAAGATCTCACCATAATAAGGTAAGATCCCTGTGATTGCAGTGCTAGTCCCTGGATCGAAAATGCTAGCACCCACAGTTTAAGATGAAGTACACAGAAACAAAGGTCATTATTACATTGCATATCCAGGAATATAATGGTTCTTACAACTCACTTAGCCCAAGGCTAAGACACTTAAAGTTTGCATTACATAGCATAATAATAATAGTCTTTAGTCTTCATGCGCCACAGGCAAGCATGTCGAGTGTAGACTCGCAACCCTACTCATCATCAGAGTATCCTGCAACATAATAAGTTACAGCCACAAGGGTCAATACATTTGGAATTGTATTGGCAAGTGATACCATAGATACTTAGTATAATCCAACAACTACATGAATATATGGCTAAGTGGGGTTATGGCTGGCTTTGCTAAAATTAGTTTAAGTTTTTTTTGAAGAAGTTTTTCATTCCAGCTATAAGGTACCAATGATAGACATCAGTGAACCTTTACCCATGTTCACCCACAAGTTTTTATCTTAGAGAAATTTGGATGAGGAGATTATTGAACTACTTCACTGTCTTGAGGCTCAGAAATTGTCCATAACCGGGGACATGGCTAAGTACTTAGTTTTACCCTCTCGAGGGGTGGTGCACTTTCCCCACAAGACTCGACATGCATCGAGACAAGACTTTTCAGAAGCAATCCCTCAGACCACCACAGACGCGTTCCATCCTATCATATCTACCACCTTCTGTCCGTCTGGCTGAGTTCTTCCAACTTAGTTGGTCAAGGCAGAGCCCATATGCCATGTGGTTGCACTAGAAGCTTCATGACAAGAATGTCTCCAGTCTCTTTGTTCCTGGTTGGCCATCCACAAGTGTGATACACCAGCTGACCATAGACATGGCCCCTGAGTAACCACTCAACATAATCCAAGCAAGTCCCAATCCACCCAGGTGTTTCATTAATAATAGTTGTTTTCTTAGTCAAACAACAATAATATCTTTCCATACTATCTTGATATGTATTTTCCGCCCACGAATTCTACTAGCATAGCTAAGCATTCTATCATACAAAGTCTTTTAACTAGGGGATACTACCAAGATATAGATTATAGGGTAGCATAGCATAGTACGGTAACATATGAATAATTCTATCATGCTAAGATCGACCAAAATATCACTAGTGCAATAGTGAAATTAATAGGACATGGGATGAAATATCAGTTGCCTTGGTAGCTAGGGGAATAGGTACAATCCTCACAGCAACAAACTTCACAATCCACACAATCTACACAAGATCAATACAACAATAATAATTCAATCAATAAAACATTACAAAACATGAATGCATGCAAAATGCAATGATATGATCACAACTCTATAATTCACAGAGTCTACAGTACAAAGGGTAGAATACCTCATCTAAATGCATAAGAAATACTCAAAAATATTTTATAGAACAATTTTCATGAGCAAAATACTCCTAAAAAGGTTCTGCCTATAATTCCAATTTCACAGAGGCAAAAGTGTGAAACAAGGCCTCTATAATAAAGATCTTATTTTTCTGAATCCATAGACACCAAATTTGTATTTTTCTGATTTGTGGATCAAAAGTTATGGATTTTCTAAGTTTAATCCAAAATCTGTCTAATTTCTATTTAAACAGACAATCCTGGGCGACGTGGCGCAATCTAATTGGCCCGTACCGGTTCGGCCGGATCGACCGCTGTGGGCCGTCAGATCTTAAGTGACTACGGACGGATCTGATTAGCCCGTGCCCTTTCGATTAGTGATCTAATCCTATCCGCTAAAATCTGATCGAACGGCTACTAAACATCTCGCCGGAGACTGGCGACGCTAGCGACGGCGTGCGGCGGCGGCACGTCAGGTGAGCGACGTTCCGGTGATTCTAGAGGGGTAGGGGAAAAGGCAGTCTTACCGAGGGTTTGCGGTGGTCTCGGTGATCTGGTTGGTGGTCGCGATGGAGAGAGGGGAGCTCTGCTTCGCTCGGTATTCCTCGCCGGAGTTGCGTCGACGGCGGAGGTCACAGCCACGAGACGGTGGCGTTGATCTGGTACTCGAGCAGACAAATAAAAGGGTCAGGGGAATGCGCCTGGTTCTGCACTATCTAGCAGTGGCCAAAAAGGAGCGGCGGGAACCTTGCCCTTACCGGAAAAACCGTCGGACGGTGGCGGCAGAGGGAGTTCGTCGGACTTGGTCCAAGTCGTCGACCTGGAGCAAGAGGGAGCACGTGGCTCGGTTATTAGGTGCGCTAGGATATGGTGAAACAGATGGGATAGAGGGGAGGGCGCCGGGCAGCCTAGGTTCACCAGAATTGTTGCCGGAGTACTGTCAGTGAGCGGCGGTCCGAGCTCGAAATTTGGGGAGCCTAAAGGCTCTCCAGGGGTGGCGACTGGGGGAATGATGAGGAGGGTTAAGGGGATTAAGTAGAGGTAATCACCGGGGGAATTACTACGAGAAACGGCCGGAATCGAATCGATTCGAAACGGCAGAGAAGGGGGGGGGGGCGGTTCGTCGACGGGGGTTGAAGACGACGGGGTGGTGGGGTGACGTGGTGTGGGGTCGGTCTGTCAGCGGGAGGGGGTAGTCAGTGGCGTGGTAAGAAAAACAGGGGAGAGGGGAAAAGCCGGGTGGGCTTAGTGGGCTGGGTTTGGGCCGAAAGGCCAGAAGTTGTCTGCTGCTTATTTTTTCCTCCTTTACTTTTTTTTTGTAATTCTGTTTTCTCCAAAACTTTTGATTTAAGGATTCAAATTGAATCAAACCAATTTGTGAAAATTTGAAAAAACTCAAATTAGGTTTTTAGGGTATTATAAAACATATTTATATTCTATTTTATTCCAAAGTATTTACTTGGACTTAATAGGTAATATAGCATTTTCTTTGATTCTATTTTCAAAATAATTCATATCTTTTTATTCATGGCTCAACATTGCACCAAATTTTTGGAGGACATTCTAAATGCAATGCAATTACATGCTATGATGATATGAGTGCAATGATGATGATTTCAGATGAAATTTTGGGATGTTACATGCATGAGGAAAAATGCAGTGAAACAATTGAAGATGTGCAAGGAAGATGCTAAAAGGAAGGAGTAGACGATTTGATCCTTGCTGTCGCAGGAAGATGCGCATCAGGCTAAGATTAGGAAGATCAAGGAGATGTGTGATAACTAGTTCTATTTAGCTTGAGCTTCGTGCCTTTTTAAGTTGTAATAGTAGTACTTGTTGACCTAGCGGTCTGAACTAGTGGTCCCGGAGTCATGGAAGGAAAAAAATTGATCGCCCGTTAATCTATCTTAACCCTACATTACTTCCTTTTGTCTTATCATGGTGGTATTCTGACATTGGTGGTTTGTTTAAACGTAATCTACGTGGATTGTGCCGTATGCAAATGACACAACCACAATTTATAAAGTGGAAGCACGTACACCCGGTTACTGGAGATCCGGGAGCTTTGCCAGATGCAGGGGATGCAGGAGCAGGGAGGCAGTGAGATGGACGGGCTCAAGATTAGGCCAGAAAGTGGTACCGATTTCCTCCTCATATGGGCATTATCGGGTTCCATTGCTGTTTATGTTTCCATGTCGTTGTGTGCAACAGCTGAAATAAGTTGCTTCTTCGTGGAGTGTAGCAGCTTAAATAATTTATTTCTGTGCCACTTACATTCTGTCGAATTTGGAGACATCTTGCCCCTCAGCAATCGTGGAACTGGTGCTGCGTGTATTCAGATAGTAGTGGCACAATCACAATTTTAGATTCAAATACTGACTCAGGCGTTTCCAAACCCTAAGTCGCGGTACATTTTACTCAGAGAACGTGGATAGATTGTTTCGCCCAGCAAAGTTCCACACACAGAGCTCCAGAATTTAACCGAATTACATATATAGGTTCAAGTTCAACACATTACTATGCATCTTCATTGCCAGCAGCCTTCTTCCGCAGCCTGGGTGCCAAGCCTTCACGTCCACCGACTTCTTCATTTCCTTCCTTCGTCCTCTTCCTCGGTGCCAATTTTCTTAGCTTCATGTACTCTGCATCGCCGAGACAATCAACACCAGAAACGTGTCCAGCATCATCTTTCCACTTGTTTTTAATTTCTTTGGGCAGCAAAATGACTGACCCGACAATCATGTTTGTAACCTTGCGGTGCTTCCTGTCAAAGAAACAAGACTGTTGCATAACTGCCCAATATATATAGAGTAAATAAAACAAAAATTACAATTCAGCACGAACATGCGAACCCCAAGAGACTTTTGCTTACCAGGAGCTAATTGGGTTCGAGCAACCACCCTGTGCAAGAATAGAAGGGCGACTCCCAGTTGCAGCAGCTTCCATATCCAATACATCACAATTTAGCTCAAACATGCAAGCCGAAGCATACCGTTTCATCAACCCAATTAGCTGACTGTCACACGTTAGAGGAACCATGATGCCACGTTCATCGATGAAGCTGAACTTTGCAGTCTGCTTTGGCCATAATTCATCATGATTTCATAGAGCAACATACATACCAGATATAGTGCAGATCTGCACAGACGCTTCTTCCATCGTGATACAATGGTGTCCATACCACTCGCCCTTCACCCTTGCTGATTTAGAGCCATACCTGAAGAGGACTACCGTGACCAGGTAAGGGTGGTCCGCGGAGATCCCACTTGTCAGAAAACTATGGACAAAATATGTTTGTCAACGTTGGCTAACAAACAATTTTAGGTTCAGTAGCCAGCTAACAGTTATAATTAGTGTGAATAGCAAAGATAAGGGTAGCTCACCCGCATGTAGCTAGAACTTCTTATTCCTTGGTAGTAGGATCTCCCATCCTCCGAGCTGCTCGGCTCGTCAGCGGCGGAGGAGGGCTAGAGCCTCGCAACGGAGGGTACATCATGCGCCATTGGAGCTCGGGATCAGCGACTGGGCGCAGCAACTAGGCACCAGAAGGCAAATGTCCGAAGGGATCGTCCTGCCTGGAGGGTGGATTCCGACGCCGCCGGTGCTTGGGGAAAGGAGGGAATGGATTTGTGAAATTGGTCAACACATCCAATCCACTTAGTTCCTCGATTTGCCTAAGAGGTTTCCGCGTTGGCGCTCACGTCACGGACAGATGACCGACATGTGGGTCCCGACCGTCTACTTCACGGGGCAGTTTAACGAAATGTTTGAATTTGGCAGGGGTGAGATGAGTTTGCCTCAAAATGGCCCCTCTCAGTAGTTGGCAGCCCAACTTTACGAAACACAGCAATTACGGGGAACTTGGGTACCGCCATGCGCTCGCCCAGGAACTTTCGAGCCACAAACAAATAATACCGCCACAAAGGCCTCACCCTATTCTCCGGTGAACTTCCGCCACAAATGGCCTAGTCCACTTTACCACTATCGGTACCCTTCGATGCAGGAACTGATGCCTTTACAACAAGCTTGGAGCAACCTCCACAAAGTAATGGAGGCTTCCAAGTACAAGGCTAGCTGCCACAATGACAACAAGCAAGTTAGAACTACAAACACCACCTAGGATTTCCTAAGAAACACTAGAACAAAGGGGCCCTCAAGTAAATGAGTGGGAAATGCAAATCGCTTCAGTGAAGATGTAGATTAGAGTCTCCTCCTTCGATTCTCCAAAGATCAATGACTTTGGATGGTTGACTGAGGAGATATTGAAGATTTGGTGGCTCAGCTTCTAGGGTTCTTGAGGTTGGGGATCATTAGCTGTTCAAGGTAGAAGAAGGGGCCTTTATATAGGGCCCCAGGAAATGTAGCCATTGGAGCCACTTAAACCAGAGTGTCCGCCTGAAACCCATCGAACATTCCAGCCTAGGCCAAGCACTCCGGCCGCGCCACCCCGGATATTCCGCCCTGGCAAACAATTTTCAAAGTATCTGCCTAGAGTCCGGGTGGACTCCGATATGGCCATCAGAATGGATACACCTCTTGACGAAACTCAGAGGAAGTCCAAGGCCGGACACTCCGGCCAGCACCCACCGTACATTCTGGATGGGCCGGATACTACGACCTGCATCACCCGGATAGTCTGACAAACTCAGTTTTGCACACATAGAAATCCTGGAATCCTCTTAAAATAATTCACCTAGAACCCTCTTTTCGCTTTGAGGGAGCAACAATATAATAGTATGCTGACAAGATAATTATGCCCTGAAACACTTTAGCACACGATTAAACTTTCCTAGTGTTGTCAACAAACATCAAAACATATGAATGGAACAAATGCCCTTCAATCTCCCCCTTTTTGGTGTTTGATGACAACCCAAGGATTTGGATAAATGATAAGCAATAAGCATAACAAAAAAAGATTTACAAACAATAGAGAGGCTCCCCTAGATGTGTGACAATTTTATGTTTGCATTTGAATACAAGATCACACCAACTAGGATCAACACCCACTCTAGAGTTTATAAAATGGTGAGGTAAGACAATATACGAAGATAAAGACTAGACAAATACATAGATATACTCTTTAACAAGATAAAGATACTGGTCATGAATGTCTTACCACACACAAAGGAGTTCAACACGACATAGTTCTCATATGGATAAATAAAGACACAAGCTTAAAAGAGGCAAATCAAATGAACAAGAAGCTTGTGTACCCATGCAAATCCCTGGTAGCAACCTAATACTTGTGTACCCATGCAAATCCCCGATAGCAACCTAATATGGGGCTACTTCTCCCCTTTGGCATCGAGATGCCAAAAATGGAAAAGAGAAAAACTAAAGCATCCCAAATTGACTCTAGCCAGTAAAGTCCTTGTCATCCTCGTCGTCCTCATCGCCATCCTCATCATCATCCTCATCCTCATCATCGTATTAAGCAGTATCCTTGTCGTGAGGGCAAGAAGAGGAGGACACATCCTCAAACAAAGACCAATCCACACGGCCCTGGTTCTAGTGACCATAAGAGAGCGTACCATCTGAAACCTACTGCGAGGATTGAATGTACATGGGATGGTTTATCTTGAGCTCCTTCATGACATTTCTGTTGGCCTTGTAGGCATCATACTGACCATGGCGGATGTCGATGTTTTGACAAAGGAGTAGCTTCTTCCACCAAGAAGTTGTCTTCACCTTTTGATGCACTTCCACTCGAGTGGTGTTAAAACTGCATTGCTAGCATTCTTCATGCGAGGGCCACGTGTCACTACTTCTTACACTTCCTCAGACTCACACCACTATCATCATCATCATGCTCAAAGATACCGTGGGACGAGGGATAGCCACGAGGTGCCTTGGAGGAAGGAGCCTCCTTTCTTTGAAGCTTGACTGGCTTGTGCCTCACGAGGTCTGAGTGGAGCAAAGGAGTTAGAGGAGCTTGAGAAAGGATGAGATTCATCACATAAGGGTCCTAGAGAGGACACTTCTTGTCCATAATGCACTTGTACATATCCTGGTAGATGAAGTCCATGGCATTAATAACACCACCTTCATGGTTTGGACCAAGAGCATAAATAGAGTGAGCATGATCCATGAGGTTGATTTCATAACCTCTCATCTTGTCCTTGTTTCCCTCCCTGGGAGTAATAGTGTTGTAGAACATGCAAAGTAAAATGTTGTAGAGGAGCTTGATGTTGGTTGTTTAGCCAACCACACCATTCTATGAATAAATAGGAGCCAACCTCTTATTTTCATATGCCTGACCATGAACATGCATCCTTGCACCACTGAGAGCATTGGGGTTGAAAGGCAAACCAAGGATACCTGCGAATTGCATCACACTAGAATGACACCTCGTGTTGCTTGACATCCACTCAAGAGGAATGCCCATAGAATCAGTAAACACCATTGTGACATAGAACTGCTGGACCAAGTCAGTGTTGTAGTCTTCCTTGGCTTGAAAGATGGTGTGCAGCCCCATCTTCTTGGTTACCAATAGAGCATCATCAAAATAGGAGAAAACCCACAACTTCTCTAGCTCCAACCACTGCATGGGAACCACAAGAGTCTTGAAGGTACTCATCACCTTAGTATAAAGAAGCAATTGCTCATTCCTCCAGAAACGGTCATCGGGGAGGTGTGAGGCTGAGCATAGAATATTGTAATGATCCAATAAAACCTGACAAAAATCTAAGTGTGAAAATCTAATGTGGAACCTGACTAAAAGAAATTTGACTTCGTCCTAGTTGGAAAAATATAGTCAACTATAAACCAAAGTAGAATTAAACCTTGAATGATTGGGCATCACTGTTTCATAGCTTTACCTAAAATATAAGATCACATATATCATAGAAATTTAGCATACTTCATGCCTTCAAACAGTCTAGGTTTCAAATTAGTAAGACTATATGAAAGAAATGGCACAAATGATAAAATGGTCACGTAATATTTTCTAATATAATAGCTTGTGTACTTTTTCACAAACTCATCTTGCAACAAACATGATAACCATGATCATTGTCCAATCATCCAAATGTAAAGATTGATATCACCTAGAAATAGTGAGAGGGTGGTACTTTGGTTTCCATCCAAGGCTCTAGGAAGATAGCTTCAATAGAAATTGGCCCAACTAATCCTAGAGCCAGTAACATATGAAAAATCCGATCACAAGTCAAAGAGATCGATGCGAAGTCAACTTTGGGATATTTAAATACATATGTTACTAGCTCTGGGACTAGCCACTAGGGGTGGCCCAACTCATCCATATGTTACCTGATCTTTCATGGTTTCTCAAGGGGAGTCATGGAAATCATGGGGGGAGGATGGGGAGAAGGCAGAGACGAACACACACCACGAGAATAACATGATGAACACACACAAAAACACAACACAAATACAAGCCAATTGCTCACTCTGATGGCTACCAGCCTAATACAATCCTCAAGATGGATTGATATAGGACGAATAATTCCCTTGATCCCAAATAGAGAGTAAGAACACCTTGATGTGAGCCTTGAAAACTTCAACTCATGACAACACAAGTGAAAGGCCTTGTAGAACTTGGACATCATTTAGGTAAAATCCAAAGAGTTTGTGATGATAGGGGATCCCTTGGAAAGGGAGATGAGACACAACTAGAAATTTCCAATCTTAGGGTTTATTGTTTATCACCTATGTCTAGGGTTTACAATATAAGAGGGGGCATATATATGGGCCAAACACTCAAAAATGTGCAATCTGGGCATAAAAACATAGTTTGGGCATTACATGGGCTAAGGCCAAATGATCTTAACTCACGCTATGTCATCAGGGATGGAGTCTCCGATCTGGGCTTCGGCGTGACAGAGTCTCTAGGGAAGTCTCTAGATCTTATCTGGACTGAGTATTAAGAGAAACACACTATGAGGGTTTGGATGGGAAGTCATCAGAATGGAGACTCCGGTGTGGGAAGACCAGAGATTCCATTGTCGAGGGGGAGTCGACATGCCGGAGACTCTAGTGTAGGAGTTCTAGTTCCTTCCGCTGATGATCCATGCTTCTCTCATCCAACTTCCATGGTAACTTAGCGATGATCTTGGGATTCGTACCTGCGTATGACTAGTGTATCTACATGAATTAGCAAGACATTCAAAGGAGTATCAGAGTCACACATAGATAGGGGCGAATTAACCTTATCATGAAAGAGCTTGGCTCGGGCGCGGGTTGTGGGTCCACTTCGGGGACTTAGCGGTGTAGATGTAGAGAGGTAGTACTACCCAAGTGGTACTACCAGTCGGCT
Source organism: Avena insularis (assembly GCA_023614405.1). Lineage (NCBI taxonomy): Eukaryota > Viridiplantae > Streptophyta > Magnoliopsida > Poales > Poaceae > Avena > Avena insularis. Next base: position 241,340,890 of record CM042696.1, read on the forward strand.
ACCAGCCGAGTGTTACCTAAAAACATCTGCAAGACCAGGAGAAAATGCCACCATGGTAACACCGGGGGCGGTAGTACTACCTTAGCAGTACTACCGGTGCACTACTGGCTAGGTTAACACACATGAGCCAGAGATAGAGGAAGGATTGGCTGGGAAGATGAAGGGCGATAGATGGGTGGTAGTACTGGCTCAAGAGGTACTACCGCTCATGTAGACCAGAAGTTCTAGAGAACATAGGAAAATCAAGGATAGGAATAGGAAGGCTATGGAGGGTAGAATTTTGGTTTATGAAAAGACATATGGATTCGCACATACCTTCCATAGAGAATTTACTCTTGATAGTACAGAGGCTACACCTAAAAAACTATAAAAGAAAAACCTGTAGACTACAACTTCAAGAGAGATCTTTGATCCCAACTTAAATCCATTTTCCCTACAACACTCAAGCAAATGGTTAGATCACAAAAAGGATTTTCATCAACACCAAAACATATAAACAGAGGAAAATGCTCTAACACTATTCTTTCCTTTGCTTTGTACTCTTCCTCACTCATGGCCTCATAATCTCCATTCTCATTGACGAGCATGATCTTGGTGTTGCTACACTCAAATGACTTGTGCCCTTTTCATCCACACTATAACATTCCACTAGGCTCCTTGATGAGGCACTTTTGGCGGATGTCATTGGTTTACCATTTGTTGGCGGTCAACTTGGTGTAGTCGTTGGCTTGAATGGTGACTTTGAATTGCTTGAGGAATTGCCTTTGGCACTTTGAGAAGGATTGGCCAAAGTGGTCTTTTTGGCAAAGAATGCTTTTGTCTTGGCATACTTGATATCCTCATGAACTTGATGCTCGACCTTGGTTGCATTATGCACCAACCAAGTTGGTGTAGGGTTGGAACTTCGCAATACTCTTGATTGGATGATTCAAATCCAACGATAAGAGTGGCATGGTTTTCTCTCCTGTTCTTGTATGTTGGCTCTTATCTTGTGAAGTTCCATATCTTTAAAGTATTCTTCAACACTCTTTGTCCATTGGTTGAAATTTTAAGCTTGTTGATGATATCTCTTGTGTAATGCGTTTGGACAAAGCAGGAGTGCATGTGCTCCTTAATTTCTTTCCATGTATCAATTGGTTCCATTATTCTCTCTTGGCAAGCATTTTGGTTTTGTTCCCACCAAAGATTTTCATAGTCATCAAACTCAAGGGAGACCATGGAAACCATCTTATCTTGACTATACTTTTGCATCTGGATAATCTTGTCAACTTTGAGTGCCCATGAGAGGTACTCTTCCGGATCATTAGAGCCTTAAAACTTTAGCATTGTGAATTTGAGATTGCTAAAAAATTCTTCATCTTGTTGGCGATTGCGACAATGATGGTATGCATTAGGGGGATGGAGTCTTCGGTGGTGGTGGGAACCATTGTCGAAGCTATCATGAGTATCACTATCCGGGTCTCGGTCACCTTGACGTGTTTGCGGTTGTAGGTATTGATTGGCTCCTTGCCTAGGTGGTTGAGGTAGAAATTCACATCTTTGTTGCAATTGTTGTGCAGCGCATTGAGGTTGAGGTTATCGAGCCTCACATCGTGGTTGAGGTGATTGCAGACTCTTGGCATGGTGGAGGTGCTTGAGCCTCGTAGTGTGGTCGAGGTTCTTGATCCTCTTGGTGCGGTGGTGTTTCTTGACCCACACGCCTCTGTCATAGATGAGGTTGAGGTTGCTCATGATTTCTTTGGGGAGCATAATGTTCTTCACAATGATGGAGATGCTCATGCTTTCCTCATGGTTGTTGCTCCTCATCATCAACATTTTTCCATTGTTTAACGTTCTTATCGATGATTGTTTATTGGAGGGTCTTCTAAGTCTTCATGTCAACAACATGAGTGATCTTCCAAATTGGACTTGTCTCTTGTAGTCGAGTGAACGTCTTGAGGTTGATGATTTTGTCGATGTCGAGCTCATGGTTTTGCTTGCGGTTCTTCATGGGATGGGTCATATCGAATGAAGAGTGCCCTTGGGAGGCGATGTGGTTCACCATGTGTTGAGTTTGACTTTTTTCGGAGTCCTGGTACCCGAGGTACCCCGATCCTGTGGACGACGGGCCCACCTAAGGGGCCACATCCCTTTCCTATAGCAACAAGACAGGTAGAAGGCCTCGCGAGGGGAGGTCAGGGCTGGCACCTATGGAGGGTGTTTCCGCGCCCTCGAATCTTCCTCGCGAGGTCCGACCCTCCCGGGTCTCCGAGGAGGTGTCGAGATGGTCAGGGCAGGGGCGCACCTGCAACCCTGCCATAGTACGGAGGACGAAGACAAGAACTTGCAGGGAAGATCGTGTCGCCTCGTTAAATAAAGGAAGGACCATCCACTGACTGGTGTAAGGACGCCAATGACGTCAGTGGATCCAAGACAACTTTCCCTTGCCACTTTGGTGCTAAGGGGACAAGGGCGACGTTGAGAAGCAAAGGATGACATCATGTGGACCGGCTTTATGAAGGACCGGCAGGCGACCAAGGCAAGGAAGACCAAGTCCACCAAAAGTAGACTGGTAGACCGGGTCCTCAAGGGGCGGTAGTGTGGTGAACCTTCCTGCCGAATGTTTTGGGGAAGAGGCCCAACCTCCATATAAAAGGAGGCCTTCCTCTACCTCGGAGGGGGTCAATCGTTGATACTTGTAACCCTAGACATTGGTTCTCCATTGTACCCTCGCGAAGCACTGCGAGCAATACAACGAAGCAGGAGTAGGGGCCTTACCTCCCCACGAGGGTACCGAACTTGGGTGAAATACCCTGTGTCAACCTCTCTAGCATGTGTGTGCACTGCCGCTGAGAAGCTCAGAATGCGTGATTCAGTCCCCTCTCCAGGGCTCGTTGGATCCCTGTTCCTTCGTGGGACATATCTATGACATTTGGCGCGCCAAGTATGGGGCCGAGGCGCATCCGAGTACCTTCACGAGCTTCATAGTCATGTCGGCTCGCACCGAGACACGGGCAGAGCGCGTCCTCTGCCACACAACCAATCGGGCTCAGACAGAGTCTGCCCCTTGATGTACCTCAGCAGAGCCGTCCTCATGGACGGAGGATGAGAAAGGCTCCTCCTTCCCGTCGCGTGAGCCCCTGCCTTCCTCTCAGGGCAAATCATCACTCTCCTGCACCGCCTCCTCTCATGGCATGCCGGACTAACGCACGCTGGAGGCCACCAGGCACATGGTGCACGAGATGCTCAACTACTCACCAGCAGAATCAGGGCAGGTGAAGTGGTGCGAGCGGTGTGCAGAGCTCCTCGACATCGCCACCCTCGCACCCAAGCGTTGGGGGTTGAGCCCGAGAACAAGGCGCTGGGGGCTACCAGACTTCCTCCGGTCCGAGGATCCAGTGGGGCGCCCAAGGTCGGTGACACTACATCTCGCCCTGGCCACAACTGTCAATCATCTATCCTCCCCCGACCTCTGCTGTTCCAACCATCGCGCTCCCGCGCGGACAGGAAGACCGCATCGTCGAGGAGATCGCCACAGCAGGGCAGCAGAACCGCGTCTCCCTCGCCAGCAGCAAAGAGGTACAGGGCAATGGATGCCTCACCTTCACCAAGGAGCTCCGACACGAAGTGTGGCCACACAAGTTCCGCCCTAAGATGCTGTCGTGCTACGACAGGACCTTAAAACCCTGCGAGTTTCTGCAGCACTACACCAAGGGCATCGAGGCGGCGAGGGGAGATGACCGAGTCATGGCAAACTGGTTCCCGCTAAGCCTCAGGGACATGGAGCGGGCTTGGCTGATGAACCTCCCTGAGGAATCCATCGGCTGGTGGTCCGCCCTCTGCTGCCTCTTCATCGCCAACTTCAAGCGAACCTACGAACGCCTGCTCACCTATTACGATCTTTGTGAGGTTTGTCAGTATCCTGGTGAGACCCTCTTCAAGTTCCTGCAGAGGTTTAGCCATATCCGCAACAAGATCCCTAAGATCTCGGACTCCAACATGATCACTGCTTTATCTAAGGGGGTCAAAGAAGTCCGCATGAGGCAGAAGATTGGCATTCGTGGGGAGAACCTCATCACGACAACTGAGATGTTCATCATGGTGGACAAGTGTGCCAAAGCTGAGGCAGGGAGGATTTTTCCCTTGTTGAGGCAGAGGGCACTCCCAAGCCCTCAAGCACTTCCAAAAGCGCGAGCAAGGACCCCAAGCGGAAGCCCGCCACCGTCTTGGCCGACAAACCAGAGCAGAAGATCCCTCACGTGGGTAATGGTGAGAGGGAGTGTGATGAATAAGCATACTGCATCTTCCATACGAAGCACGGGCACCCCACAGATGACTGCTACAAGCTCAAGAAGCTCCGTGGCCAGTGCAACAGGCAACAAAAGGGAAGACGGGAAGGCGAGCGGGGCAACAACCACGACGGTAACCGAGGCGGGGGACGCTGGGAGAACAACCATGGCGGCCAAGGGGCACACCACGCGGGACATCAGGCCAACGCCACCCAAAAGTTCCCCCGCGCTCACGAGAAGGTCGAAGGGAGCACCGGGGGCTACCAGGAACCAAAGGGCGCCATAGCCTGCATCCTCGGTGGCTCCTATGACCCCGCGTCCAATAGACACTTCAAGCAACTCACCAGGGAGGTAGCCACCGCTAGGCTAGGGCCCCTGTCCCCGAGGCTCAAGTGGTCGTAGTGTCCCATCACTTTCGACATGGAGGACCACCCTGCCTCCACTAGGGCACTGGAGGTCTACCCATGATCTGCACGCCCACCATTAACAACATTGCGGTCGCCAAGACACTCATCGACGATGGGGATGGACTAAACATGATCTCTACCGAGACGTTCGCCAAGCTGGAAGTGCCGTACGATTGGCTGATGCCGACCATGCCCTTCTCGGGGGTCACAGATGGCACCACCATACCCATCGGGTATGTGCGCCCCGTCACATCTGGATCCTATGATAACTACCTAACAGATCTCATTGACTTCGACATGGCACACATTAGCCTCCCCTACATTGTCATTTTGGGCTATCCCGCCTTCGCCAAGTTCATGTCCGCCACTCACCATGCGTACAACTTTGTCAAGATGCCGGGAGGCAAGGGCGTCATCACCATCCGTTGCGAGAAGAAGGAGGCCTTGCGCTCTCTTGAGTATGCCTACAAGGCCATGACCACCGCCTACCCGGAGGATGGGGGCACCACAAGGAAGAAGCAGATGGTGGCCCAGGAGAATGCGCTGACAAAAAGGGCTGTACCCGCTTGACGAGGGACACACTACGACCGCAGCCCGCAGCCAGGGAAGGTCTCTAGCGCAGGCTCCCTCCACCCGTGCTAGCACCATCGGCCCTCTCGAGGGCGAGATGGATCCCGGGGTTCCAGACTTCCTGGTGGACTGCACCTAGCGCACATTCGACCCTAACTCCCTTCTTGTCGGTGCTTGACGATTGTTGGGGGAGCCCGACATTGGGAGGATGAGTGAGACCCTCTCTCCCCCTCCCCCTCTCGCGCGGGGCGGTCAGCTACTACCTGCTTTTTGAAGGTGATGCCCTAAACTCCCATCCTCGACAGCCTTATTCATCGTGAGGTCCCATGAGGGTCATGACGACGCTATAATAATTTGGACCCATTTGGTACTTCCTCATTTGGATCTTGCCCCTGGCGCCTTTTTTAGCATTGGTGTTTCCTTTGAGAAAACATCTTCAAAAGCTAGGCACGGTTGAGGCTCCTCAACAGGTACCAACGAGTGGGGGTTTAGGTACGGTGTCTTCCATTGGACCGCCTCCTAGCAACATAGGGCCTAAAGTGTAGAGTGATGAACTCTCGGACTAGTTCCGACCATGAGTCAATTCACCCACGGTGCCTGGTGCTTGTGACCCCTGTGAGGCACTTGTAGGAAAATTCGGCCGTGTATGTTTTCTGCTTTATGACTCCCTCCATGATGTTTACCACATGGCCACAACCTAGGGCCTAAAGTGTAGAGCGCTGAACTCCCGGACTAGTTCCAGCCATGAGTCAACTCGCCCACGGTACTTGGTGCACAAATACCTCACGTTACGTGTGGAAGGAAGTTGGCCCTTGCCTTTTTTCGATGGCCTTCTCTATGACGTTTATCTCTGGGGCTTCGCCCGTCGACCCAGTGCCAAAGGTATCAACCTCTAACTTACGGACCTTCTCTAGCGATGATTCACCTCACCCACGGTTCCTGGAGCTTGAAAGAGGCGGCTTCAGCAGCAAGTCAACTCACCCACGGTGTCTGGTGCTCTAAAGGGTCATTCCCTGCTAAACCAGGGCCTAAAGTGTTGAGCTATGAACTTAAAGCCCGGCCCCAGAAGTAAGAAACCTGTGTACCACGGCACACAGAGCCCTCGCGAGACACCCGTGGGAGCCCACGTCAAGCCCATGTTTTTACCTCATGGTCCCATCCTCGAGGAACCAATGGCCGGATGTAGGCACATCATCCTCTCCTCGGGAGGTCCCTGGAGCGGCCGGAGGGGTGTTGGAGGGGGTGTCCTCCTCTAGTGACCAAGGTTCATCCTAGACCTACGCCACGCAGTGATGGGGAGGGCGAACAGGATAAACAGCCACCCTACGGTCTTCGCCTCGAGAGGCTCGCATGGTGGCTCGCAAGAACATCTTCCCTGACAATCAGGCCTAAGGCACCAAACCTGCGGGAAAGTTCAGCGACAGGGCATCAGGAGGTCGGTGGAGGCATGTACTCTCCGCGTCTACAGTTTCCCGACGGGGACCACACGGCCCCTGTGCTACGCTATGACCCGCGATAGGCAGGACCTGAGAGACAAGGTCGAAGTGCATGGCGACTGCAGCGGCTCGATCGTGGTACCCTCCGGAGCGTCCCTCTAACTCACGATGGAGCCACCCAGACTCGGGGGCTGGCCGCATCCGGCACAACCCGACATCACCCATTGGAGAGGACAACTGTGAGAAGAAACAGTTAATGAGATTCATTACAGTCGTACCCGGGAGGTAAAATACCATCAGAACACAACAAGCACTACCAAGCGACCAGTGTTCCCTGCAGCGTGGCGTCGGCTCGATCCAGATCTACCTGAGGTGGCTTGGGTAGTCCACGCGGCACATCATCGGGTCATAGATGGCAACAAAGAAGGACCCGCGAGCGTAGTGGAACCGGAGCACTAAGCCCTGACGAATATCATGCTCCGTGAGGAAGCGGGCCTAGCCGTCGATGAGGTACATATCCCAGGTGAATGAGCTTATACGCTAACCTCCCACCTCTCGTGGCCACCTGAGTGGCACGGCAACACCTCTGGGGCAAGCTCGTCAACCATACCAAGCGCGGAGGACCGCAGAAGCCGCACCCACACAAACCTATCAAGGTTCCTGAGGAGGAGCACGAAGTCGATGACCCGCAGGGGCTCAGGGTCATCCTTGATCTCGATCATGACCAGTGGGGGAGGCGGAGAGGGGAACAGTGCAAGCTCTGGTACGCCTTCGAACCCCTCAACATGGCCCCCGCACTGCTCACGCCCGAGCCCACGCGGCTGCCCCCAATCGCGCGACGACAACATCTCCACCTCCGTGGTCGCGATGGCCTGGACGGAAGGGGAAGTGCTGATGGTTATGAGGCGACTACCATGTGTCCTGCGGCAGCTTCCGCAAGGGCTCCCACGTCCGCACTTCATAGGTAGGGCCCCCACCTCGTGTATCATTGGTGCCTTGCGCTTCTTACCTGTAGGAAGTCTCTCAGGCTCCATGGGAGAAAGGGGGTTTTCAGTGCTATGAAGCAAAGAGGAAAGATCAGGGAGTAGGGGAGGATGGTGTCGATAAGGAGGCGCTGTGCCTAGACCCTGATTTAACAAGGAAAAGGACGACATCATTGTGATAGACGCGTGGCGCAGGCTGTAGGCACCCAGAACGAAATGTCATGTCGTGGGGAGCGGTTCCCGAGGTAGGCGAATATTTTCTCTCCCAACGGTCCCTAGGGACCGACGATTCGAGTGCATGGTGGAGGTGCATCCAGGAGCTGAGCACCGTGCAACCACCCCTGGGCGGGGCCCGCCGACCTATTGGGGCCCTTGCCCCTTTCCACCTACAGGAGGACGCACACACGACAAGAACCCGGGGGATACTGTCAGAGTCCTGGTACCCAGGGTACCCCTATCCTGTGGACGATGGGCCCACCTAAAGGGCCACCTCCCTTTCTTATAGCAACAAGATAGGTAGAAGGCCTCGCGAGGGGAGGTTGGGGCTAGCACCTATGGAGGGTGTTTCCGCGCCCTCGACTCCGCCTCACGAGGTCCGACCCTCCCGGGTCTCCGAGGAGGTCTCGAGAGGGTCAGGCCAGGGGGCGCACCTATAACCCTGCCACTATACGAAGGAAGAAGACAAGAACCTGCAGGGAAGACTAGGAGACCTCGATAAAGAAAGGAAGGACCATCCAACGACTGGTGTAAGGATACCGAGGACGTCAGTGGAGCTAAGGCAGCTGTCTCTTTCCACTTTGGTGCTAAGGGGTGTGGGGGGTAACCCCAGGTAGGGTCAAGCCAGGGTATAAGGACAAGGTCCACCGAGGCATAAACAGGTCAAAGCATGAGCTGGCCTAATCATAGAAGGGCTGGCCAAATTACGGCCGGGTTACCCTAAGCCCGATAACACATGCAAGACTCGGCCGACATATATGGTGTGTCGGCACAAGGAGTGAGCTGTTTTCTTTTTGTAGGTACTATCATGGCCATGTTATCCTTACCAAGGCAGGGTCAGGAGATGGCTTGCTCAAGAAGAAGAAATCTAGCCCAAGGTCAGTGCTTTTTTCTCTCCCAAGGGAATCTAGGGAGAGACAACAACTAGCAACAAATGATAGAAGAGCAGGGGACAAAGTAGATCGTCATGGATGTGAAAGTGTCTGACCCCAATGGTCAGATAGTGTGCCCTCTATGCCATTGCCATACAACGGTTGCCGACAGAGGAAAGGAGCGTGTTGAGTTACTATATTGGGACGAGCATATTCGTAGGATATCCGGGCCACGTAAGCCCTAACTGTAACTTGTCCACCCCTTTATAAGGTGAGACAGGGCCTCCAAGGAGGAGGTCAGTCATTTGGGTTAAGGGAAAAACCCTAGTGCGAGAGTAGAGAGCAGGAGCACTTCATCTCCTTTCTCTCCTCAATACAGCTCAAGGATCATTTGTATTCACCATTGATCCACATAATAGAAATTTTAGTGTGTGGAATCACCACACTATCCCTCCCCAGATACCACTAGTGCACTTCGGCCCATCTTTAGCCTACCCACGATATCTGCTGTGATACCACCATGACAGTTGGTTCCCACCATGGGGCCAGCAGCGGTGCTAGCTGGTGTCAAGATCCAGACGGGAAACGTCATCACCACTAGAGAGCACATCGTCTCTGGGCTAGTCCAGCGGTTCGGCGCGCTGGACTTTGTCAGCGACAACGCACGCAGCATCGGCAACCACCCGCCTCTGTGCAATGGGCTCTTCGTCATCTTTGACACGAACAAGATTTACATCAGCATCGATGATTCCTGCGCGTATCTGTAACACCCCAGTTTTAGCTAATGTATAATTAGGGGTTAATGTGCATTGCATGAGCATCATCTTTTAAAATTGCATGCAAACAAAATAAGAAAAACCCTAAGCCTAGGTATTTTTTACTCTCCCTCTCAAATGAATTCAAACTGGTTTTTGTATTTTGAAAAGATCAAAAGTGTGGAGCCCAAATTGATTAAAGGGTCCCTACAATATTTTCATACTTTCACAAAGCTCTAGTATTTTGGAAATTATTCAAAAACAGATTTGAAATGTTTTCACAAAAGAGAAATTGGAAACAGAAATTGGGAAAAGGTTTTAGTTAAAAAATAGCAGAGCGAGCTCCAAGGTATTGACCCATCTCCCCTTCTCGCCTCTGCGGTAGCAGCCAGCAGCCCACATGCAGCCCACCTAGCCCACGGCCCGGTACCCCTTCGACGTCATCGTCTTCCCCGTGACGCAAAGCAGCTCCGTGTCGTTGCTACCGTCGTTGATCCGTGCCGCTCGCATGCCGCCGTCCATCATGCTCTGGAGTGGAGAGATAAGACCGCCGCGTCGTGCCCTCCTTCTCCTCCCCTGCTCTTATCCCCTCCCCGTGCACTCCCTCTCGCTCTCTGTGGCGCTCCCGAACCCTAGCCACCGCAGTAGCCATGCTGTGTCGCCGTTTCGGTCCACCCCGAGCCTCGCTGATGCCGCCACGCACTTCGCCTCGTCGCCATGACCGTCCTCGACAACAGAATCGACACGGGGTGCCTCGAATCGCCACCGACAACCATGTCTTCCCCACGGCCGACGAAGCTCCACCGTGCCATCGCCGTCGACCTCGACCTCCTCCAGCCCCTCCGTCGTCTTCGTTAGAATCTCGGTGAGCCGCTGGCTCCCTAGAGACTCTCCATCGTCTCCCTCCTTCTCTGTAGCTCACTCGCGCCGTGGTCTGCCGCTGGCCGCTGCTGCTCGTCGTCACAGCCACGCCTCCGGCAACCTCCCACTAGCGGCGCCGCCCCTATTAGGTAGTATCTGACATGCTGCATCAATCAAGCCAAACCCCATCCCTACGCGTGCCCTCTGTCGCTATCGCCGGTGACCACCCGACGGTGGCCGCCGTGATGACATCATCACGACGTCACGCTGACGTGGGCCATGGGCCGCTGACCTTTGACCACCACGGTGGCAAATGAGGTGGCTCAGGGCCCCTCTGTCAGTCACCGCGGGTAGGTGCCGCCCTGGTGAAAAATGCCCCAGCCCAAGCGCTGACGTCATGCTGACGCAGTGAAGTTTAATAAATTGGTTTAATAATTTCAGAAAAAGAATAAATATTGTAAAATCAATATCTTTTAATCTGTAATTCAGCAAAATACAAATAATATATCAAAATGTTCAGAAAAATAAGATCTATCTGTTTAAACTATAATCATGCATTGTTCAACAACTTTAATTACAAGTTTACTTAGAGAACAAAATCAACCCCTCATAGGTGTTTCGGGGTTTCCCCTGTTCTAGGGTTTGCGACCCTCTGACCCTGTTTAAAATGATCGAGCGTGCTCTAGGGTTTCATTACAATACAATTTAACTTGTCATATCATCATCCTTGCTTGAGCATTGCATCGATGCCATGTGTTGATTGTTTCCCTTTCTTTCTGGTGTTTGGTTCTTTCCGGTAGAATACGGTATCGAGATCGAGATCGAAGACCGAGATCAACACCATCGAAGATCGACGAACAATACTTGACCAACTGTAATCAAGTCAAGTACAAGGCTTCCGAAGATCTATATCTGGGTATCAACAAACAAGGCAAGCATAACCCCACACATAAAAGAATCCTATGCTTTTGAAAGTATTTCATTCTTGCCATGTTGCATACGATTCTACTATGGTCTTTTATTGATAGATAGAGTATCCTATCTGTTGCATTACTCCCTTTGATCTTATATTACCTGATCCACTACTCCTAGCATAACTAGGTTTGGCGTGTGTGCATTGCTAGAGCTTATATTTGTGTATTGCTTAGACATGCTTAGCTGTCAGTGCTGGTTCATCCAGAAGATGTACCAAATGCAGAGAATCTAGTATGACAGGAGAACGACGTATACTGATGAGGTAAGATCAATGGTAAAGGTTAAACATGCTAAGGCTTGTATGGGAGGCCACGGTGGGATGTGGTTTTTGTAGTCCCATGCTCGCCACTAATAGGACCCGAGTTCTTTCCTTTGGAACCGAGACGAGCATACAGCCACACGGGGCTTGGGAACCCCTTCGCTGATTAACTTGCCTAGTAGATTCCATGAGTCACATAGTTCGAGCTTTCCATTTGGCATATGCATCAAAAATGTTTTCGAAAGCGAAGGTGAAGGAGGTGCATCATAACAGGTAGGCAAGCATGGCCGGGGTTGCTGGGGGTAGATGGCGCCCCTGGTAAACCAACCTCACCCACATCTCTAGGGACCGACTTCGGGATTTGACCCATTACGGCGGAACCATCCTTAGGGCATGACTCATGGTCTCGGCGAAAGCAAGGTAAAGGTCATGGCCAACCACCCTCTGTCGGCCTTCCAAGGAAGAGGGCTAATGTACTGGCATTAAGAGTCGGTTGGTATGTGTGGGTAAAGTTGTACACCCCTGCAGGGTTAAATCTTTTGAAAAGCCGTGTTCACGGTTATGAATGCTTGGTGACCGAATTCTAAGATCATAGAGAACTATAACCTAATCGTAAAACTTGGTAGTTCAACATGTGCTTAAGGCTGCTTCCTCATTGGTACGAGGGGGTAATAATAGTTGTGAGATGAGGATTACTTTGGTGGATATCAAAAGATGACGATCAATTCTTTGGAGATGCGCTCTCTTATCCCGTTTTAAAATATTCTGATTAGACGAGCTTCTTCTCCCTCCTGTTTTATAAACAAACATGGCTTTATGCAAAATAACCCCACCAGCCATAAGTCTTGTGGAGTACACCCTGTACTCACCCTTGCTTTGTTGATACTTTTGTAGCAGAATAAGTGTTCCCCTAAAGACGAGTTCCGTACGACATTGACACCGACGATTAACTTGGGGTTCCCGGCCGGCAGCCTGGAATCTATGGGCTGGGGCGTCATCGTTATGCTTCAGGCCTCTTAGGCCATTTGTTAAGTTTGCTATACTTAATAGCATAATTTGCCTTCCATTGTTTGATGTTTGTGGTCAATGACCTCTGCTTGTAATATTTTGGTTCTTTGCTCAGTTATGAGCTTGCTGTAATAATTTTTGTGTCGCAGGGTTACTGTTGTGTTACCGATTTCTCACTGAATATCCTTGAGCTCTAGGTTAAGCCTATGTCAGTCTAAGGTCTGGGATTTGTTTAACCCTGATCCCGGGGGTGTTACAGTATCCACAAGGAGTCACCATGGCAGGAGAACCTCCTCTTAGCGTGGCTCGCGATCCGTGTATCACTCTCCTCTCCAACTGTGTCGAGGTGATGATGACCATGCCAGATGCATGCACAAGCAAAGACCTAGCATAAGAAGGAGAGGTAACTCCCAAGGCAACTAGGGCTAGAGTTCCATCGCTGGAAAGGCCGCAAAACATACATCAGCAAGCCATAGAGAGATTGACTACACCTATAGCTCCTACAGTAGATACAGCTCAGGCACAGACCAAACTAGAGGAAACCCGACAGAAAATGTTAGCGGGGGCAAAGAAAGTAGCAGCGGCTCAACAGTCGTTGAACATCACACTGCATGAGTACTCTAAGGCAAATAAGAGAAGCACTAGTCCCACCCTCATGGATGGTGTAAAAATTGGGGGAAGGAACCTCATCAGTGAAATAGATAAGGAATATGTGCCTAGGCCAGGAGATTCGGATAACCCCATGTCAGCAGGACTGTCGAGGTATAACACCCCAGCAAAGAACCTCAGGGCTACAAATGCAGCAACTGCCGAGTTAGATGGTCTGACCGGTGAAGCCCAAGAGAGGTAGCAGGAAAGAGTCATAGAGCTGGTGCGCATCACAAACCAGGAAAATGAGGAGATACACAGGACTAACTCAGGTAGGGCAGGGGGTTCCCGCATTATTCATTCGGCTGGGGGCGCTCCTACAAAATCATCCGGGACAGCATCTTCACCTGCAGCGGACCCAAGGAGAGAATAGGTGGTAACCTCGGGCAGAAGAAACAAGAAGATGGTACCGTATGACCTGACAGTGGCCGGGAAAGGCAAAGCTGCATAGTTAAATGATGATAGAATGAGTGTTAGCCGAGGTAACAATGGTTAAGGAAAGCATAACCTAGGCAACACGAGTCAATGGAATGTTGGGCATGGCCATGCCGTACATCCTAACTCGGCAGGAGCAGGACAATATCCCCCACAATAGCAAAAGTATGTACCTTGGCAAGAGCAAAGTGTAGGGCCAGCTATGCAACAACAATATGCTCATCCGGGGCAAAACATGTACAATGATGGTTGCTCGACTATGGTCAATGCCGGGTTTCCCAGGTTGGATCATCATACGATGGGAAATGCAATGGGATACAGGAACTTGTAGCCGGATGATGCAAGATTGAAGTTGTACATGATTTATATGTCAGAAATAATGGATGGGCAGGGCCCCCCGAGACCTGCATGCTTTGGACATCGGATTATGAGGGAACCACCTGTGCCAAACTTTCAGTCGGCTATGGGGATGAAGACATATGACAGTAGCACCAAGACACAAGATTGGTTGATTGATTATGCCAACACTATGCACATTGCACAAGAGAATCTCAGATGGGCGGTGAGTGTCGGGGGGATGACCTCCGGAAACCCCAACCAGACAAGAATCACGGCAGTCGGATCGCGTCCGGCTTGCTGAGCGCAGCCGGATAGGAGCAAGACAAGTCGGCTACCTCACGGTAGCTGGAACAATGAGAAGCAATGTAGCATCCCAATTGTCTAACAATTGCAATGCTACTAGCCTAGTCTATATATATGCTACTTCCTACATATAACTGTTGCATCATAAATATATCATGCTCATGTCATCATGCCACCTTGCATTTGAGCATCATATAAAACCCTTTTCCATTTGGTTCTTATCTCATATGCATTATTAATTGTATTTGCCTCTTGATATTGTATTTGGTTGTTGATATATTGTTTAAATGCCCAAGTTGAGTTGGGGGCATATCTTTTATTTAACTCCACCACCTTTCTTGTCATCACCCCATCTTTCCACCATTCCATTATCCATGAGCTTGCAATTGTTTTTCTTTTGGGTTTTACCTCTAGCTCATATGGGTTGGGATGGATCCAATTCTATTTCCACATGCTCTCATCTTAGCATCATGTTGTTTTCACATTATTGATATATGAGAGCCACATGGCCACCTTTGCATGCCTTGTGAGTGGAACCCTTTTTCCTAGCTTCCATATGGATTATTATGGATTTATGCTCATGTGGGAATATTTTTGGGACTAGTAGGCACCTAGTGGAATATACACACTAGCAAGTCCCAATTATAATCAAATGTGATCATCTCCATCTACTCCACTTGGAACTTTCTTTTAAATTCTTTTGCTTGGCTTAATTCCACTTTTGGAAATGCATAAGAATAATGCCATGTTTATTGTTTTGTTTCACAAGGTTAAAACATGGTATTAATTATTTATGCATGGCCCATGCAAGTACCACCTTTTTCTAGCCTTTGGTTTTTATTTGAATCTTTGAGTGGATCTTACCATACCTCTCTCTACCCCTTGTGCTTGATCTTGCTTGATGCATGCAAGCATCTAAAACCCCATCGCCATCTCCATCCATGCCATCACCACCTTGTTCTTCTTTCTCTCTTTTGGCTATATCTTGCTTGAGCTTGTCATGATCATGCTTGATCTTGTCAAAAGAGAACCTCTCCATCTATCTCTCTCTCTAAACCTAAACCATAGACTCCTCTCTCCTCTCTCTATACCATCCTCTCTAACCACACCCCCATCTAAACCAAACCCTAGTTCCCACCCTCTCTCTCGGCCTCTCTCCTCTCTCACCCTGGCCCCCCCCCCCGAGCAACCCCATCCTCCCCAAACCCGAACCGAGCCAAGCTCACCCGAGCCTACCTCCCTCTTCCTCTCTCCTCTGCCGTGCAGCCACCTGCCCGAGCCTGCTGCCTCGCCTCAGGACCTGATCACGTGCTCGTGGGGGAAAGGTGACAACCGAGCCACCTTTGCCACCCCGAACACCCCCACGCCATCTACTCCTCCCTATCGTTCCTATCTACTCCCTCTCCCTCTTTTCCTCCCCCACACGGCACCACTGCCTCTCCCAGATCCGCCCCAGAGCGCCTCCTCCTTCCCCTCCCTACGCTCCGCCACTGACCACGCCGCCGCCCTTGACACCTCGACGTCCATGTTGATCCGGCCGTCAAGCGCATCGAGGAGGTGGCCTGGAAGACCAAGGGCATCCCTCTGCTTCACCCTGGACATGCCGTCGAGGAGGAGAAGGGCTGGAACCGCCGGTACCGCCGCCACCGACGCGAAACCCTAACCTCGCCGTCCGTCTGCGTCGTCGCTAATCGACCGCTCCCCGCTCCGATCCGTCTCCACCGACCAACCCTCGGTGAGCGTACGAAGCTCCCAGACATCCTCTTAGCCGCCGTTGCTTCCCGTAGTCGCCGGACGTTCTGTCGAACGCCCTCGGTGTGCCGACGAGCGCGTGCGCCTGCTCGTTGCTGCATCGCAGAAGAACACCTAGCCGTGCCACGCTCACCCTGCATCAACCCCCGCCTAGCCCAGTGGTCACCGCCCTGGCTAGCCCTGGTCGCGATCGAAGCCCGTGCAGCTGCGGCGCTGCCACAACCGTCGAGAAGAGAGAAGAGAAAGCAGATCAAGGCGCCTTTACGCAAATAGCCCCTAGCTTTTATCCGCCCAATCCACGCCTCGCTAGCCCCACTGTCACTGCAGCCTTCTTGCAGTTAAGCCCCCCAGATCTTTGGGCCCTTAACCCGCACTCCATCTCGGTCCCACCCGCCAGCCTCTGTAAGTGCGTTCTCTATCACGTGGGCCGCAGCCGGTTGGCCCCACCTCGCAGTCGCACGAGCTAGGCATAGCCCCAGTGTGAAAAGTTTCTGTGCGCGAGTCCCAGTCAGCAGATGGCCCACCCGACAGTGACTCTGGCTAGGTCCGGGCTGGGTAACAAAAGTCTGTCTGTTTTCTGATTTAATTTCAAACCTTTTCAAATTAATTTAAATTCAAATTTCAAATCTGTTTTCAAATAACTTTTAAAATATAAACCCAAATAATACAAATAATATATGTTTTGAATTCAGAAAAATATGAGGATTTCAAATATGCCATTCAAAATATATTTTGAACACTTTATTGTTTCCAAGTTGATTAAAATTACAATAAAATGCCCTTTTACCTTAATTAATTAATAACTTTTGTTTTATAACTCCAAATTTGACAAATGATATGTCTAAAATGATTAGCTCGACGAGACCTTTCTGTTTATGAATTCCTTGTTCTGTTTTGCAGCATGCATCATATAAAAATAAAGATTACAGCAACTTATTTGAGGATAAAATGGGGCCAAAACTCAATAAAATGATTTATTCTTGTATTCCACACCTCACCCATGCCATGCTACTTTATTGCCATGCAAATTGTGCATCATTCATCATGGCATGATTGTTTGCTTGTCGCATTTTATTCATATGCTTGTGCACTTTATTTATGTTGGCCCTTGTTTGTTTGGTTCTTCTTCGAATAGACGCTGAGCAGGGGATATACCAAGATACCCAGGAGCACTACCTGATCCTTCTCTCGCTTCAACTGAGCTGTGCAAGCACTACCACATGCTTGCATACATATAGTACCTATTGCCTCTATCTTATTCTTGCATCATTGAGTCGCGATTGCATTAATCTGAATCCCAAGTATTGCATAGCCTTTACTTTTAAACCCCACCGAAGCTTGTTCCTCCATCCCATGAGCCATTACTACAGGAGTTGTTTGAGCCATGCGAGTCGTAGAACATCATGTGTAGGGTATGTGAGTGTCTGATGGATAATGAGGTACCTAAACAACTTAACCTGAGTAGTAATGGGATAACTAATGAAAGTGGCACCGGTTAGCCATATTTGCTATTTGGTTTTCAGGCTCACTTGTGTCCCAGGACCCAGTACTTGATTCCTGTTCCTTGAATATTCGCTTATCCACATTCGGGAGGCTTATGAACCCCCGAGCAGGAGCTTGATTCATTCTTATTTCTTGGGGCCACAAACTAGTTTGAGGTTTTATTTACTATCCTGTACTTATGCCAGGCTTTCGCTTTATTTAAAATTATGCAGGTCTTGCACTGTTTAGGTAAGCGGAATGTTTTCGCGGTATCGACAAGCCCAGTCACACTTTCGGGTTCCCGGTCGTTTACAGCCATTGGCGCAAACCTTGAGTCCGTCTCGGAGTCGGCCAACTTCATGGTAGCTTAATGGGGTGGCCTGAAATATTTCTGAATCCTGTGATCGCTTTGTCGTGGATCGCCTTGTTGGGTTTTGATTTGGTTTTTCCGAGGTTGATCGAGTGTGTGTTGCTATTTGTGCACCCTTAGGTAAAACTTTCAAAGCCGTGTCCGCGTTATGGACGACTTAGAGCAGTTTCTCGATCATAGACAAGAATAACTAAAGTACCGCTTTTAATTTGACTAAGTACCGACTAGTAAATAGTGCAACACTCATGGAATGGATAATAAAACTGCCAAAGGATGGGGGTTGTTCGCTTCCTCGCTCGGTGGCGAGGAGGAGGATGGATCTGTGGACATTACCATTATAACTATTGTGATTAATTCACGGACATCCGTCTATCTCTGGTTAGGCGGATGGTTAGCGAGTA
This sequence comes from Avena insularis, assembly GCA_023614405.1. Taxonomy (NCBI): domain Eukaryota; kingdom Viridiplantae; phylum Streptophyta; class Magnoliopsida; order Poales; family Poaceae; genus Avena; species Avena insularis. The sequence goes on from CM042696.1 coordinate 241,359,230, forward strand.
TCTATAGAATTGTTCGGGTTTATCTTTTGCTGCAATTGCGTCACCCTGTTGTGTCCCTTTAGAGGCATAAAGACTTGCTGAGTACCCCTAGGGTCTCACACGATAAATTGTTTGATTCAGATGAACAGGTGAACCCGCAAGATGGATACTGGGTGGAGGAGACGGACGATGTGGGCAACGATCATTCGGTGTAGAGATTCCGGGAACGGGGATCCGTGAGATCTGTGGGCGGGATGTGTTTATTTATGGGGCATCTTATGCCGATTTGCTTCTTATCCGTACTCGGATCTTGTTTTCCGCTTCCGCTTGCTATCCTGATGTTTGGTGTATGAGGAGATGTCCTAAACTATTATATCTATCTAGGATATTTGGATCTTGCCGTATGGCGTTGCTATATTTCCTTTCTTTTTAGATGGAATGACTCTGAGAACCATTGTATGGTGGATTGCATACATACTCATTTGTGTATGTAGTTGATCCCTTCGCCGCTGGCACGTTCTTGTCCCGATGTTTGGAAATGGTTAGGACGGCCGAAAGGTCTACCTGTGAGTGGCATTTGGGCCCCACCGTACTATTTTAACCATTTCCGCTCATCCAGGCTTGTAACTAGGAGCGTAATTCACCGAGGTAGTTACAATTGGTATCAGAGCCATCCCGACCTTCAGGGTCTCAGCCAAATGGTCGTTGTCAGTCTAGCAAATATTTTGGTAGCTATGTATACTAGGGAAAACAAAATGCGAGAGTAGGACTGCTTCCACTTTTCTTCTTACCCACCACCACCCTTTTTCTGGTAAGGAAGTGTAACGTTTTCAATCCTCTTCTTAATAATTCAAACTAGGATTCACGTGTTCTGGGTTTCCGTAGTACCATAGAAAGTGTGTGTGTGTGTGTGTGTAATTCCTTGTCTATCTGTTGCATCCAATTTGTTATCACAATCTGCCTTTGGTTATCAACTGTTGGTATATTCCATACCGACAGGCTTTTGAAAACCGACGCGATCTATCTGACTCCTTGTTAACCGGTGCCATCTTCTAAAGGGTGTCCTTCCTTCTAGCAACCCCACATTCTGTGAAACCATCAGTTGCTAATCTCTACCTGATAAGTGATTTTGCGCATCTATTGGTATTTTAATGCCGAAAAATGCGGAATATTTTTCTTTGATATATCTGTGTTTCCACACTCCTTTCCAGTCGTGTGTGAAACATTATCTACCTCCCTTTTATCAGCATGTCCATGCTAACTCATTCTTTTGTCACCGGCGCTTAATCCTAGAGTTTCACTTCATCATCAATTCTTTTGGGCTATTTACATAACATGTGTCGATCCGATGCTGGTGATTGTAATTGGTTCTCGGCATAGCTATATGACACTTATCGTGAGTGGAATATGGAAAATGCTATCAACACTATCTTCCAAATGGTGACGGTTATCTCCTATGATTTTGAGTACACCGTGATCATGTCTATGCATATTCAAGCATCTTTGGCAATCCGGAGTTTCTCAAGGCACTACGGAGGTCTATCATCTATCCATCATGCTGCACATCTTTGTGAACTCCATATCTGCAAAATTCTCTTTGAGATGAGGGAATTGCATCTTTTCATCTCTGGTAGTTTTGCTTGATGTATGAGCTATCATAGGTTCTTATCCAAGATCTCTTTATCTTTGTAACCGGTGATCCGATCGACAATGTGAACCAGGTGACATCTCTTTTTCTTCCGAAGGACCAGATAATCTATTCTTCCAGTGCATCTTCTTCAACACGAACCCGTGCTCTTAATATTGATCTTCCTAAGAGCGTTGAGCTCAGGAAGTGTTCGAGCATTTGTTCGTTTCTCCCGCCTCTTGAACTTGGTATTCTGGGAATATTCTGTTAATCCATGGTGGTATATGTTGATATTATGCTTGCCTATTCGATATCAAGGGAAGGACATGGAAGATCATCTGTGTCTCTTTCTCTCAAGCTTCGTGAGCACTGCCTGTGTGCAAAGTTTCAAAGTGAGAATTCTGACTTTTTGAAGTCACCTATCTCGACCACGTCCTTCTGCTAAATACATTGCTTCAATTCTGGAATTAGCAAGTCCATTGTTAATTCCATTCCCCATCTTCAACCAATCCGGAGTTGTTCCTTGTTGGCAAGTTATCATCGTCGTTCCGCTAAAGATTTTCCTCAAGACCGCTAAATCTCTCTCAATCTTTTCAAGAAGAACATGGAATTCTTTTCACCTCTATCTCGTTAAGTAATCTCTTGAAACCCTCTCGCTCTATCGTCTATGCTAAATCCACCGGAGGCCATGAAGACCTTCCAGATCTTGTATTCCTTCTGTTCAAGTTGGTGCTATCTTTTCTGTAGCTGTTGAATCTTGCAGTTCTTCTCCGTAATCTTCCATCATATCTTTCTGGTGGCTTGGTACTTCAGACATGACGACAACATCATCATCTTTATCTATCTATGAATCCGGCGAATCGTTTGCATCAATCCTTGTTTTCTAACGGAGTTCCATGAGCTTCTCTTATCAATACCTTCAGTCTGTTTTGGTAGTTGGGTTACATGATTCTTCTTATTCATGTGCGGAGTAATGCTTTGAGTGCGGGATGGAGTAGCTACCATACCACTACTCTTATCATTCGCTCTTGCACATTGAATTGGTGAGTTAATGTGATTTCACTCATTCCACGGAAGTTAGAAGTGGCCTTTATCCCTCGATACTTTTACTTCCGTCCTTGTTTTTCCGGAGTGTTCTCTCGAAGAAAGTAATCAATAATCTCTTGTTGGTGATCTGTCTATTCTAGATGGAGCAAAATCTTCAATTATCTGGTGGAAACAGACGCAAACTCTTTTCGGTCCTCATCTTTCTACCGGTGCTCTACATCCTCAAACAAGATGGAAGGAAACTATCTCTCTCTTTGTTTCATCAATTCTTTTTCTGTGGTAAAGCCAATTATGGTTGATGCCATCAGCCACAAAACAATTGCGTTAGCCTCAAGGCTAAAGAAATCAATAAGTATCTACAATAAACTCCAGATCCTCCATATTCTTTGCTTCTCGGGACTCCACCATGATCTGGCTTCACATCCGTCTCTGGAAGTTATATCCGCGCACCTCAATTGCGTGATCCTTGGTTCTTACCGGCGCATGAAGAATCTAATCCGGCGATGTCTAGCTAAATCTTTCTGTTCATATCAAGGGACTCTATTGTTTGAAGGCAATATTGTTTCCGTATTTCATTCTCAAATCCGAGGGAAGATACGATGCTATTGTCATAGTGGTTCAAAACCTCTCCAATCTAGCTCTTTTTCTTCCGGCGAGATAAAGATTCACCCTCTCTCGTAACAGTAAATCTTTAATCTTAATGGTGTGTCTTTCTTTATCCATGATACATCATCTTGTCCTTCCTTTCTCAAGTGGTTCTATTCTTTTATCATGTTTCTTGAGAAAACCGAAGCTATGCCCATCCTATCCTTCTTGTCTCACGACAATCCTTCAACTCTTCTAACCCGTTGTTTCTCAAGCAAAACGCAAGACTCACAACAAGTCTAGCAAGTTTTGCAAGGTGTAGTGGTCGCACCATTCCGTTCTTCATCATCTTGGGAACGCAAGGGTCAGCTTCATTCCGAACAACCGCCTCTCCTTGTGTTGTTTTCTTTTTCCTAGGAATCTCGAGGCGAGATTCTTATTTAGTGGGGGAGAGTTGTAGCATCCCAATTGTCTAACAATTGCAATGCTACTAGCCTAATCTATATATATGCTACTTCCTACATATAACTGTTGCATCATAAATATATCATGCTCATGTCATCATGCCACCTTGCATTTGAGCATCATATAAAACCCTTTTCCATTTGGTTCTTATCTCATATGCATTATTAATTGTATTTGCCTCTTGATATTGTATTTGGTGTTGATATATTGTTTAAATGCCCAAGTTGAGTTGGGGGCATATCTTTTATTTAACTCCACCACCTTTCTTGTCATCACCCCATCTTTCCACCATTCCATTATCCATGAGCTTGCAATTGTTTTTCTTTTGGGTTTTACCTCTAGCTCATATGGGTTGGGATGGATCCAATTCTATTTCCACATGCTCTCATCTTAGCATCATGTTGTTTTCACATTATTGATATATGAGAGCCACATGGCCTTTGCATGCCTTGTGAGTGGAACCCTTTTTCCTAGCTTCCATATGGATTATTATGGATTTATGCTCATGTGGGAATATTTTTGGGACTAGTAGGCACCTAGTGGAATATACACACTAGCAAGTCCCAATTATAATCAAATGTGATCATCTCCATCTACTCCACTTGGAACTTTCTTTTAAATTCTTTTGCTTGGCTTAATTCCACTTTTGGAAATGCATAAGAATAATGCCATGTTTATTGTTTTGTTTCACAAGGTTAAAACATGGTATTAATTATTTATGCATGGCCCATGCAAGTACCACCTTTTTCTAGCCTTTGGTTTTTATTTGAATCTTTGAGTGGATCTTACCATACCTCTCTCTACCCCTTGTGCTTGATCTTGCTTGATGCATGCAAGCATCTAAAACCCCATCGCCATCTCCATCCATGCCATCACCACCTTGTTCTTCTTTCTCTCTTTTGGCTATATCTTGCTTGAGCTTGTCATGATCATGCTTGATCTTGTCAAAAGAGAACCTCTCCATCTATCTCTCTCTCTAAACCTAAACCATAGACTCCTCTCTCCTCTCTCTATACCATCCTCTCTAACCACACCCCCATCTAAACCAAACCCTAGTTCCCACCCTCTCTCTCGGCCTCTCTCCTCTCTCACCCTGGCCCCACCCAGCTAGCTACCCCATCCTCCCCAAACCCTAACCAAGCCTAGCTCACCCGAGACTACCTCCCCTCTCCCTCCTGGCAGTCGACCCCACCAGCCCGAGCACCTTGGCCTGATGCCCCATGCACTTTGCCCCTAGCTACCCAGCCGATCACGTGCTCGTGGGGGAAAGGTGAACACCGAGCCACCTTTGCCACCCCGAACACCCCCACGCCATCTACTCCTCCCTCTCGTTCCTATCTACTCCCTCTCCCTCTTTTCCTCCCCCACACGGCACCACTGTCTCTCCCAGATCCACCCCAGAGCGCCTCCTCCTTCCCCTCCTACCGCTCCGGCCACCAACAACTGTTGCCGCCTTGCCACTTAGCACCTCGGCGTCCATGTTGATCCGCCGTCAGCGCCGAGGAGGTGGGAAGACCAAGGGCATCCCTCTGCTTCACCTGGACATGCTGGCCGAGGAGGAGAAGGGCTGGAACCACCGATCTGCCGCCCACCTGTGAAACCCTAACCTCTGGCCCGTCTGCGCTGCGTCGCTGATCGACCGCTCCCTGCTCCGATCCGTCTCCACCGACCAACCCTCGGTGAGCGTACGAAGCTCCTAGACATCCTCTTAGCCGCCGTTGCTTCCCGTAGTCGCCGGATGTTCCGTCGAACGCCCTCGGTGCGCCGACGAGCGCGTGCGCCTGCTCGTTGCTGCATCGCAGAAGAACACCTAGCCGTGCCACGCTCACCTGCATCAACCCCGCCTAGCCGGTGGTCACCGCCTGCGTGTAAGCCCAGGTCGCGGATCGAAGCCCCAGGTTGCGGCCAGCAACCGTCGGAAGAAGAGAGAAGAAAGCGATCGCGGCGCCTTTTTGCAAATAGCCCCCTAGCTTTTTATCTGCCCAATCCGCACGCCTCGCTAGCCCCACATGTCAGCTGCCTGGCCTTCTTGCAGTTAAGCCCCCCAGATCTTTGGGCCCTTAACCCGCACTCCATCTCGGTCCCACCCGCCAGCCTCTGTAAGTGCGTTCTTCACACGTGGTAGCCGGGCCCCCACCTGCATGATCGCTGAGCTAGGCATACCCGGTGTGAAAAGTTTACTGTGAGTCCCACCACAGAGGGCCCACAGCAGTGACTCTGGCTAGGTCCGGGCTGGGTAACAAAAGTCTGTCTGTTTTCTGATTTAATTTCAAACTTTTTCAAATTAATTTAAATTCAAATTTCAAATCTGTTTTCAAATAACTTTTAAAATATAAACCCAAATAATACAAATAATATATGTTTTGAATTCAGAAAAATATGAGGATTTCAAATATGCCATTCAAAATATATTTTGATCACTTTATTTTTTTCAAGTTGATTAAAATTACAATAAAATGCCCTTTTACCTTAATTAATTAATAACTTTTGTTTTATAACTCCAAATTTGACAAATGATATGTCTAAAATGATTAGCTCGATGAGACCTTTCTGTTTATGCATTCCTTGTTCTGTTTTGCAGCATGCATCATATAAAAATAAAGATTACAACAACTTATTTGAGGATAAAATGGGGCCAAAACTCAATAAAATGATTTATTCTTGTATTCCACACCTCACCCATGCCATGCTACTTTATTGCCATGCAAATTGTGCATCATTCATCATGGCATGATTGTTTGCTTGTCGCATTTTACTCATATGCTTGTGCACTTTATTTATGTTGGCCCTTGTTTGTTTGGTTCTTCTTCGAATAGACGCTGAGCAGGGGATATACCAAGATACCCAGGAGCACTACCCAGATCCTTCTCTCGCTTCAACTGAGCTGCCAGGCAAGCACTACCACATGCTTGCATACATATAGTACCTATTGCCTCTATCTTATTCTTGCATCATTGAGTCGCGATTGCATTAATCTGAATCCCAAGTATTGCATAGCCTTTACTTTTAAACCCCACCGAAGCTTGTTCCTCCATCCCATGAGCCATTACTACAGGAGTTGTTATTAATTCACGGACATCCGTCTATCTCTGGTTAGGCGGATGGTTAGCGAGTATCTCTAGAATTGTTAGGGTTTATCTTTTGCTGCAATTGCGTCACCCCAGGTTGTGTCCCCTTTAGAGGCATAAAGACTTCTTGAGTACCTAGGGTCTCACACGATAAATTGTTTGATTCAGATGAGCAGTGAACCCAAGATGGATCTTTGGGTGGAGGAGACGGACGATGTGGGCAACGATCATTCAGTGTAGATATTCCGGGAACGGGGATCCGTGAGATCTATGGGCGGGATGTGTTTATTTATGGGGCATCTTATGCCGATTTGCTTCTTATCCGTACTCGGATATTGTTTTCCGCTTCCGCTTGCTACCCTGATGTTTGGTGTATGAGGAGATATCCTAAACTATTATATCTATCTAGGATATTTGGATCTTGCCGTATGGCGTTGCTATATTTCCTTTCTTTTTAGATGGAATGACTCTGAGAACCATTGTATGGTGGCTTGCATACATACTCATTTGTGTATGTAGTTGATCCCTTAACTTTGCCGATTCGCTGCCCGTTCTTGTCCCGATGTTTGAAATGGTTAGGATGGTAGAAAGGTCTACTGTGAGTGGCATTTGGGCCCCACCGTACTATTTTAACCATTTCCGCTCATCCAGCTTGTAACTAGGGCGTAATTCACTGCATCAGCGTGAGCGGACTCATTCATAACCATACCGAAGACTTTGCTGGCGTGGCGAGGAGCGATGGCTGAAGCGGCAGCCTCGCACGGTGTTCACTGTACCCACGACGACCATATCGCTCGTACCCTGATGGGATGTAAGTGTACCGAGTACTGTAGATGACCAGCCGGCTGGGACCCGCCTGTGGGGCCTGCCAGCCGGACTGGCCAGTAAGACCGTTGCTTCTCTGCCTATATAAGGAGAGGCAAGGTTCCAGTAGAAGGGGTTGGTCTCAGTGCATTTAAGGTAGTAGCTAGAGAATACAGCTCAAGGAGCGATTGTAGGCCATATATCACTCATAGTCAGATCGACAGGAGTAGGAGCTTTACCTCATCATGAGGGCTCCGAACCAGGGTACTTTTGTGTCTAGCTACACTTGCTCGTATCCAATCCCGCCTGCGGACGCCGTTTATAGCTTCCCTGCTAGTCCCCACACCTCTATCTAATGTGCTTAGGTACTGCCGTTCCCAATACAACGACAGTTGGCACCCACCGCGAGGTAAGATGGCTTCGACCGGAGTCACGTTCTGCACGGGACCCTGCACTTCAGCCGGTGAGCGCGTGGCCTCCGACCTGGTGCTTATGGTCGACAAGTTCGACTGCGTCATCGACAATGCTTCCTGCTTCGCCGGAACCATGTTTCCGGCAAACGGTTCTATCCTGCTTTTCGGCAACCTCCCCGTCTACGTCGCCACCGTGCCGGAGCATTTCCCAAGGGAGATAATTTCTATCACGGAGCCGCCACACCTTGGCAATGGCGCCCCCATCGCTCCTCGTGGCGTCGAGGTGATGATAGCCGGCTCTAGCCCTCATCCCCGCCAGCCACGGGAGAGGGGCGCGGACGAGGTCGGAACTTCCGCTCCTCTGCCGCCTAAGAACCCGGTGGAAGAGGCCATAGATCGCCTCCTCATGCCGGTTAACCTCGGGGATAACCGGGAGGAGGCGGAGGCTAACTTCGCCATGGAGAGGCAGCTTCTCCTACAGGAGGCCATGGAGCTGGCTGCGACCCAGAAGGAGATCGAGATCACCCGGCGCAAGTACGACCGCGCGCATGGCCACACACCGGCTATAGGGGAGCCCATCCGGCACAGACAAGTTCGGTGCCGGGGCGGCGAGCTAGCCGGCAGGATAGAGAGGGATGGCGAGCCGGATCCGCTACCCGCTCTCATCCAGCCCACCTACAGCACACCCATCAAGAATCTGCGTGCGGCACGAGCCACGGCAGACGAACTGCCCAACCTGGAGGGTGAGGAGCGAAACCGACAGCATGCCTCGGTGCAGGAGCTCCTCTGGATCGCGGACGAGCAGGCAGATGCCAACCAGCAGATGCAGGAGGACCCCAGCTGCTCCAAGAAGAGTAAGCCTCCTGTCAACAGCAAGGGTGCGCCCCGCGAGACCCAGCAGGCGTCCTCTCCTCCGGCTAAAGCTCGCAGCAAGCACCATAGCTCTAGCAACAAGGGCCAGCCGCGCCAGGAGCAAACGGTAAATAGCAACCCACCACCTCCCCCTCCACCAACCGGTGTGCCGAAACCTACCGGCTCCCGTCTCTTGGGCCGGGTACGAGCGCCCAACCCAGATCATCTGGATGCCCGCGACTGCATCGAGATCCTCGCTCAAGCACGCGCCACGAAAGAGGAAGACTCCAACGGACCGGTTTGTTTTGGACCCCGCATTCGGAACGAGCCATTTCCGGATAAGTTCACCCTGCCTAGGGACACCCCCAAGTACGACAGCAGCATGAAACAAGAAGACTGGCTGATCGACTATGCCATGACAGTCGACATAGCCCATGGGAACAAGCGCACAACTATGCGCTACATCCCCCTCATGCTAACTAGGTCTGCGAGTACATGGCTCAACAGCCTCGCACCCAATAGCATCAACGCCTGGCCAGACTTTGAGAAGGTATTTGTCCGCAACTTCAACGACACGTACAAGCGTCTGGGGCACCCGTGCAACCTGGCCTTGTGCGTTCAGGGCGACCGTGAGATGGACCGCGAGTACCTCGCCAGGTGGACGGAGCTGCACAACACCTGTGAAGAAATCATGGAGAGCCAAGCCATCGGCTTCTTCGTCGAGGGGTGCCGAGAAAGCACCATGCTTCGGCACCGGCTACTGTGTGACGAGCCAAAAACCATGGCGGAGCTCATGACAGTTGCGGACCAGTACACCATGGCGGACGCCGCCATAAAGAAACCCCTTCGAGTAAGTGCTGACGGGCGCCCGACTCCGACGAAGCCGGCCCGCGACCGTCTGAGCAATCCGGCTAGAGAAGCCGGATCCTCTAGGTGCAACGGCAACGACAACCGGTTCCATGGGGACCGCCAAGCCGGACAGCAGATGCCTCGCTACCACGCGCGGCAGGTCAATGCTGTTGAGGGAGCGCCCGATGCACCGGCTAGTGACACAAGAAGGCATAAGCCCCGGCTCACCTTCGACCAAATGTTCGACGGCCCGTGCAAGTGGCATAGAGGTCCCTTCAAACCGGCTATGCACACCACCCGAAACTGCAGCTGGACCCGCCAGCTAAAGGACCAGGGCAACCATCAACGTCTCCCCCCGCCCCCCTGGCGGACCCCCACCGTTTGCTAGGGGAACCGGCAATGATGGAAATGGCGGCAACAACAACAACAACAACAACAATGACTACCCCCAGCCGCACGCGGCCTACCACATCTTCGAGACGGAGCAGGACGACAAGCACAACCGCAGGCGACGCTCTAGGGAGGTCAACACCATCGCCTCTCCCGTCCCCTAGTTCCTGAACTGGTCAAAGACCCCCATCCCATGGACCCGCGAGGACCAGCCGAGCGAGCTTCCGACTCCCAGGGGCTACGCCATGGTGCTTGACCCCCTCATCGTCTCCAACAAGCACACCTGCCGCTTCTCGCACGTCCTTATCAACGGAGGCAGCAGCCTCAACCTCCTCTACGGGTCTTCCCTAGAGAAACTTGGCATTCGCGAGCGTGACCTGCGCCCGACAACCACGACGTTTCATGGCGTACTGCCAGGACCGGCATGCGCTCCGCTAGGCAAGATCCAGCTAGACGTCATTTTCGGGACCGAGGAGAACTTCTGGCGCGAGCCGGTATTGTTCAAGGTGGTGAACTTGTCCAGTTCCTACCATGATCTCCTCGGGCGCCCCGCCCTCGCGAAGTTCATGGCCGTCACCCACTACGCGTATCTCAAGACGAAGATGCCAGTACCAAACGGCGTGATCACCGTCGCCGGCTGTTTCAGGCAGTCGATGGAGTGCGCCTCAGCCGCCTCCAAGCTGGCAGAGGCCCTCATCATAGCCGAAGAAAAGCGCGTGATCATGAGCAATGTGGCCATGGCCCAACAAAAAATGCCGGCTAGTAGAAAGCCGACTGGGGAAGCAGCTTTCTAGCCAGCAAAGGAGACGAAGAGGATTCTGCTCGACCCCTCCGACCCGACCAAGTTTTTCATGATTGGTGCCGGCTTGGACAGCAAATAGGAAGGCACGCTCGTCGACTTCCTCCGTGAGAATCTGGACATCTTCGCGTGGTTTCCCAAGGACATGCCAGGTGTGCCGAGGGAGTTCGTCGAGCACTCATTGCACATGTGGCCGGATGCCAAGCTGGTCAAGCAGCCTCTATGCCGGTTCGTAGAGGAGAAAAGAAAGATTATTGGTGACGAGATCACCCGGCTCCTTGCAGCCGGGTTCATTATGGAGGTGTACCACCCAGACTGGCTCGCCAACCCAGTCCTGGTGTTAAAGAAGAACAAGACCTGGCGCATGTGTATCGACTACACCAGCCTGAACAAGGCGTGCCCGAAAGACCCTTTCGCCTTGCCCCATAGCGATCAGGTTATCAATTCCACGGTCGGCTGCGATTTGTTATCCTTCTTGGATTGTTACTCCGGTTACAATCAGATCCGGCTGACCAGATAAAGACATCGTTTATCACCCCATATGGGGCTTTTTGCTATGTAACCATGCCTTTCGGTCTAAAGAATGCAGGCGCTACCTATCGGTGCTGCATGTAGAAGTGCTTGCACTCGTAGATTGGCCGAAATGTGTATGCCTATGTGGACTATGTGCTCATCAAGACCAAGGAGAAACGCACCCTCCTCGAGGACCCGGGGGAGACATTCGGCAACCTCCAACAGTACCAGATGAAGCTGAACCCGGAGAAGTGCATCTTCAGAGTCCCATCAGGCCAGCTACTAGGCTTCCTCGTTTTACAATGAGGGATCGAGGAAAACCTAGAGAAGATCGCGGCTATCGAGAGAATGCAACCGCCCAGAAGCTTGATTGGAGTGCAGAAGTTCACCAGATGCTTGACCTCCCTTAGCCGTTTCATCAGCCGGTTGGGGGAGAAGGCACTTCCGTTGTACTAGCTGATGAAGAAGACGGACAAGTTCTCCTGGACCTCGCAGGTGGATGCCGCTTTCCACGACCTCAACCGCATGCTATCCACAACGCCGGTTCTAGCCACGCCGACTAGCAAAGAGCCGATGTTGCTCTATATAGCAGCCATCAGCCGGGTTGTCAGCGTCGTCCTGGTGGTGGAGCGCCCTGAGGAAGGCAAGGCTCAGCCGGTTCAGCGACCCGTCTACTACCTCAGTGAGGTTCTCTCCCTCTCCAAGCATAACTACCCCCACTACCAGAACATGTGTTATGGTGTATACCTAGCATGCAAGAAGCTCAAGCACTACTTCCAGGAGCATCCGATTAAGGTCGTGTGCACCGCACCCCTTTCGGAAATTATTGGCAACCAGGATGCCACTGGCCGAGTCGCCAAGTGGACCATCAAGCTCGCCGCCTACTCCATCCAGCACGAGCCCCAGCTCACGATCAAGTCACAAGCTCTTGCGGACTTCCTTGTTGACTGGGCCAAGACCCAATACCTCCCACCGGTTCCTGATTCGGACCACTAGAAGATGCACTACAACGACTCGAAGATGCTCGGGGGCTTGGGAGCCGGCATCGTGCTAACCTCGCCTAAAGGAGACCGACTGGAGTACGTCCTCCAGATCCACTTCAAGGCCTCCAACAATGTTGCCGAATACGAGGCCCTAGCATATGGCCTCCGGCTAGCTAGGGAGATTGGTGTCAACCGGATCCTTTGCTTTAGCGATTCGGATCTGGTGGTGCAGCAGGTATCCAGAGAGTAGGACGCCCGCGACACAAATATGGCCCTCTACCAGTTCCACATACAGAAGCTCAGCGCCTACTTCGACGGATGTTAGTTCCATCACGTCCCTCGCGTCAACAACGAGGCAGCCGATTCGCTCGCACGAATCGGATCCACCAGGCAAGCGATCCCACCAAGGGTCTCCTTGGAGCATCTACGTAGGCCCTCCATCAACCCGTCTCCCGATTCGGATTCCATCATCTGGGTGGGGAGTGTTCCGGCTGACGCCGCAGCAGAAGCGGAACCAGTAGAGCCCGCGAAGAAGAAGGCTTGCACCAACTCCGGCAAGTCCGCACCCTACGGTTCACAAGACCCGAGGGATGCCGACTCATCAAGCGGCTCGGGGGCCGCTGTTCCGGGTACCTCATCCGGACGACCCCCCGATGCCCCTCAACCGGAAAGCGCAAGCGTCCTCACTATTCGGGAGATACCATCCTGGGCACAGCCCTTCATGAGCTACATCGCTGATGGGGAACTTCCAGACGACGAGGTGGAGGCCAGGCAAATCCAGCACAGCGTGCACATGTACACCATCATCAACAATGAACTATACAAGCACAGCGTATCCGACATCTTCTAGAGGTGTGTTGATGTGGACACAGGCTACCGGCTTCTCAAGGCCATCCACCAGGGCGAGTGCGGGCATCACGCTTCATCCAGGGCAATAGTCGCCAAGGCGTTCCGCCACGGCTTCTATTGGCCACCGCCCTCGAGGATGCCGAGCAGCTAGTCCACGCATGCAACAAGTGCCAACACTTTGGGCAGCTCAGGCACATGCCGACTATGATGCTCAAGACCATACCGATCACCTGGCCCTTCGCTGTCTAGGGCCTCGACATGGTCGGTCCCTTTAAGCGGGCATGGGCAGGCATGACCCATCTACTGGTGGCAGTGGACAAGTTTACAAAATGGATAGAGGCCAAGCCTATCTGGAAGCTAGATGGGGCGACAGTCGTCACCTTCTTCACCGACATCATCAACCGGTTCGGCTACCCCAATAGCATCATCACCGACAAGGGGGCCTCACTTCTGTCGCACACCCGCAGTCCAACGGGCAGGTCAAAAGGGCAAACGGCCTAGTGCTAGCCGACATCAAGCCGCGCCTCATCGAGCCCTTGGAGCGGTCGCCCGGATGCTGGATTGAAGAACTTCCGACTGTGTTGTGGAGCCTCTGCACCATGCCGAATAGGTCAATCGACTTCACCCCCTTCTTCCTCATTTATGGCTCGGAAGCTGTCCTCTCCGTGGACATCAAGTTCGACTCACCGTGCAAGCTCCTCTATGACGAAAAGGCCAACCATGATGCGCGGGAGGATGGCATGGACCTCCTCGAGGAAGCCCGTGAGCTGGCGCTGTCCAGATCATCCTTGTACTAGGAGCGCCTATGATGCTTCGAGCCGGATCCGCCCTGTCGTGTTCCGCGAGGGGGATCTGGTCCTCCGGCTGGTGCAAGACACGAAAGGCATGCACAAGCTATGGCCACTCTAGGAGGGTCCCTTCATCATCAGCCAGACATTGCCCAATGACTCCTACTACCTCATCGACGCGCAGCAGCCGTGCAAGAACAAGATGGACAAGTCGGATGAGGAGACAGAGCGCCCCTGGAACGTGGCCCTACTTTGCCCGTTTTACACCTAGTCACCAGACCGTGTATGTATCTCGCGAACTCTATGAATGAAAATGCGGACCCCCACAAGATGCTCGGGGGATCCTTGCCAGAAATTTGTATGTATTCGTTTCCAGTTTAGTTTTCCAGCTCTGGCAACCCCTACCCGGGGGCTCGCCGGCTGGCCTGACCTGCTAAATCAACAAACTGACTGAGTAGTGTGCGATGGTGTCAAAGGGCCACTCTTCGTCTCAGCTATAGACCACAACCTGGCTGTCTGGCTAGCAAGAGAAAATGCCAGAGGAATCCCACATGAAAAAAAGGGAGGAGATGCGACAGATCGGGTGTCCTAGCCTTGCAACTAGTTTGAGACGATTCGGCTACTAAGCCTTCAGTACCATGCACAATGTACCGTCAGCTCCCTTCAATTCTGGCTGCAGACCGCAACCCGGCTGCCCGACAAGGATGTAGCGGAAACAGCAGAGCACCCGGGAAAATGACTAAGTGTCCAGAGAAGCACAACCTAGTTTTCAAAAAACAAATCTGCCTTCCGGCATGTCACCTCAAAAATTATTATTTTTATCACTTACCTACTCGAGGACGAGCAGGAGTTAAGCTTGGGGATGTTGATACATTGCAAATGTATCTATAATTTTTGATGTTCCATGCTTGGTTTTATCCACTTTCTTGTGTCTTGTTCCATCTTTGGAGTACTATTATTATGATTTCTTGGACTAACCTATTAACAAGAGCCACAGTGCCAGCTGCCTGTTTTCTGCTGTTTTTGGTTCCAGGAAAGTCAGAAAATGAATATTCTCGGAATTGGACGGGACAAAAGCCAAAGTGCCTATTTTTCGGAAGGGATCAAGTGCGAATCACGAGATAGAGAAGGGTGGGGCCGCCACACGGCACCTGGCCAGGCCTGGCCCAGCGCCAGAGGTGGTGGCAGCCGACCCCAGCACCCCTCGGCCTCTCCTTCCTCCTATAAGTTACCCTCAGGACAAAAACCCTAAGTACCCGATCAAAAATCCACGAAAGAGTTTGTAGCCGCCGTATCTCCATCCCTAGACCGGGAGGGATCTGAAGCTCTTCCCGGCACCCTGCTGGAGATGGGAATTCACCCTGGAGGCCTTCTTCATCACCATGCAAGCCTCCGGTGTGATGCGTGTGTAGTTCATCCTTGGACTACGGATCCATGTAGTAGCTAGATGGCTAGTTTCTCCTCCTTTGTGCTTTCATGTTTAGATCTTGTGAGCTCCGTTCATGATCAAGATCATCTATTTGTAATTCATACATGTTGTGTTTGCGGGGATCCGATGGATATTGAGATGCTATTTCAGATTGATTATTGATTCTATCATGTCTTTGTTATTTGAGATCTTGCATGCTTTCCGTTGTTAGTAGCTATCTTGGCCAAGTAGATGCTAGCAACTCCAAGAGTTAGTATTTATGCTCGATAGTGGGTTCATGCCTCTGGTAATCTGGGGAAGTGACAGAAATCTCTAAGGTACTAGATGTGCTGTTGCTACTAGGGAGAAAACAACAATCCTCTGTTCATAGAACAATCATATTGTTTACTTTACACGCAGTTCGTAAAGCAATAATCTGTTGCTTGCAACTTAATACTGGAGGGGGTTCGGATGATAACCTGAAGGTGGATTATTAGTCATAGATGCAGTTGGATAGCGGTCTATGTATTATGTTGTAATGCCCAATCAAGTCCCAGAGGAGTCAAGATGATTAGTATATGCATGTATTGCTTTCTCGGTGTTTATCAATTGCCCCGCTGTAATTTGTTCACCTAGCATGTTATCTATCTAAGGAGTGCCACCTCTAGTGAACTATGGATCCCGGTCCTTTTTCTTTACATACAATCTACAACTGTTTCTGCTTTGTGTTTACTTTCTGCAAACTTTTACTTCTTTCCATTCGATACGTCTATCCTTTGTTTTCCACAAAACACGGTGAGATTGACAACCTCATCGCAAGTTGGGGACAAAGTTCTGTGGTTGTGTTGTGCAGGTCTCCATGTTGCTACTAGCACCGGTAGTGCGCCCTGCCAAAGCTCAGCTAGTAACACCTTTGGGGGTGTTTCCTTGCTCCTACTAGTTCGATTAAACCTTGGTCTGATAACTGAGGGAAAACTTGCTGCTGTGCTCTTCATACCTTCCTCTTGGGGTTCCCAACGAGCTCTACGTTGAAAGTCGAGTGCATCAAGCTATTTTCTGGCGCCGTTGCCGGGGAGTTAAGGACATCTTCACAAGGGGAGTCCCTCATAACCAATTTCTTTACTTTGTTGTTTTTGTTTTGCTTAGCTTCTTTTTGCTTTGTTTGCTTGTTTTGTTCTTCAAAAAACAAAAAAAAAATAGTTTTACTTGTTTGATTTCTTATTTGAAAACCCAAAAATTGACTATTCTTGAAAACACTAAGTTGTGTGACTTCACTAGCACCAACAATAATGATTTTATGAGCACACCTATTGCTCCACCTATGGCTGAAAATACTTTCTTTGAGATAAAACCTGCTTTGCTCAATCTTGTTATGAGAGAACAATTTTCTAGTATTGGTAATGAAGATGCTGCTTCCCATCTAAATAACTTTGTTGAACTTTGTGATATGCAAAAGCATATGGATATAGATGGTGATATTATTAAACTGAAATTGTTTCCTTTCTCTTTGAGAGGAAAAGCTAAAGAATGGTTGAATTCCTTATCTAGGAATAGTATTGATTCTTGGACTAAGTGCAAAGATGCTTTTATTGGAAAATACTATCCTCCTGCTAAGATTATATCCATGAGAAGTGAAATAATGAAGTTTAAACAACTTGATAATGAGCATGTTGCTCAAGCTTGGGAAAGAATGAAATCTTTAGTAAAGAATTGTCCCACTCATGGGTATTTGCTTGGATGATCATCCAAACTTTTTATGCAGGATTGAACTATTCTTCGAGGAACCTATTGGATTCAGCTGCTGGAGGTACATTTATGACCATCACTTTGGGTGCTGCAACAAAACTATTGGATAATATGATGGTTAATTATTCTGAATGGCATACTGAGAGAGCTCCACAAGGTAAGAAGGTAAATTCTGTTGAGGAAACCTCCTCCTTGAGTGATAAGATTGATATAATTATGTCTATGCTTGTTAATGGGAAAGCCCATATTGATCCAAATAATGTTCCTTTAGCCTCTTTGGTTTCTCAAGAAGAGCAAGTTGATGTGAACTTCATAAGAAATAACAACTTTGGCAACAATGCTTATGGTAATAATGCTTATAGGAACAATTTTGGTAACAACAATTATAAGCCATACCCTCCCAACAATGGTAATGCTTATGGAAATTCTTACAATAATAATAAGAGTGCTCCCTCTGAACTTGAAGTTATGCTTAAAGAGTTTATTAGTAAACAAACTGCTTTCAATAAAACTATTGAGGAAAAACTCTCTAATACTGAAAGAAATATAGCATCTTTGCCTGAAGCTCAATCTTCTTTGAATAAAATGGCTGCTAAACCTGAAAGTAATGACAATCCCTTTGCAGCTACTAATGCCATACAAGTAAGAATTGATGAAAATGTTAGACTATTAGCTGAATTACATACTAAGTGGGAAAGAGAAGATGAAATTGCTAGAAACATTAGTGTTTCTACTATTACCACCACTAGTGTTGAGGCTAGTAATAGTTCTACTACTTTAACTGATAAAGTTGATTTTGATCTTGATGGTTGCAATATCTCTAAAGTTATTAAGTTCCTACAAAAGCTTGTTAAAAGTCCTAATGCTAGTGCTATGAACATGGCTTTTACAAAACACATTACTAATGCTCTCATAAAGATTAAAGAAGAAAAGATGAAACATAAAGCTTCTATTCCTATAAAACAAGAAGATGGTTGGGAACCCATCATTAATATGAAAGTGAATGACTTTGATTTCAAAGCTTTGTGTGATCTGGATAGTAGTGTTTCTATTATGCCTAGAAGGATTTATGATATGCTTGATTTGCCTCCTCTTGAAGATTGCTATTTGAATGTCCCACTTGATGCTAATGCTAAAAAGAAACTCATGGGGAGTCTTAATGATGTTCTTATTATGGTTAATGATTCCTATGTCCCCGTTGATTTCTATGTTTTGGATGTTGAATACAATGCTTCTTGTCCTATTACTTTTGGAAGACCTTTTCTTAGAACTGTTGGTGCCATCATTGATATGAAGGAAGGCACCATTAAATATCAACTCCCACTCAAGAAAGGTATAGCACACTTCCCTAAAAAGAGACAAAATATTTCTTTTGCTTCTCCTATGAAAACAAAATCTGGTCTTAATGCTTCTTCATTTGAGAACACTTGATTCTTTCTTTGCTTCTTATGCCTAACTTAAAGGCGTTAAAGAAAAGTACTTGTTGGGAGATAACCCAAGAGTTTTAGATGAGTCTTGGAAGTTATTAACTCTGTAATAACCTCTCCTTATACTTTTTATTTGCTTTTTGTGCCAAGAGTAACCTCTAATGAGAGTGAAGTAATGATTGGGAAAGTTGCTGTCCCGAAACAGATTTCTGTGCTTCACCGTAAAAATTCCTGAGAGAGCTCTGTACGTCAGATTGAGCTGTAATGTGTTGTGCTTCTGCCCCAGGTTGTTATATAATTTTCATTAGTTCAACACTTTTTGATTTGAGCAACAGAAGGTCTTCGAAAAAATTTGTCTTTACCTGCTGGTCTGTTTTGACAGATTTCTGCCATTTTCTGCATTTGCTTCTTGTTTGTTCCTTATTGAGTTCTTTTGGGGAATTGAGCTTTTTGAGGGAAGTGCTACAGTAGCTAGTGTTCTAATGGAAGTTTATTTGGTGTTAGAACTGAACCTTGAGACTTATTTATCTTAAGTGCACTAATGTTGCTAATGAGATTGTGTGAAGTTTTATATGAAGAAAATTTTCAGGTGTATGGAAGGAATGAGTAACGAGATGAAGGGTGGACTAAAGCTCAAGCTTGGGGATGCCACACATGTCACCCCAAGAAATATCCAAGAAGTACAAGCGTTAAAGCTTGGGGATGCCCAAGGCATCCCCTTCTTCATCAATAAAAATTCCAGGTTTCTCCCAAACGCTTCATTTTTATTATTTCATGCACAATTGTGTTTCTCTTGGAGCGTCTTCTTTTTCGTTTTCGTTTTGGTTTTTAGTTTGCTTGGTTTGTTTAGTTTTCTGAATAAGTTGGTTGGACCCCCTCTTTGATACTTTGGTTTGCAAATAGTTTGGTTTGGTTTAGAAAAGAGTAGGAAAGTTCATACTTTTGTGGTAAAAAGAGCTCGTTTTTGACTGTGGCCTATGCTTTGTCATGCCATGCTTGATATTGTTTTGGCTTTATGCTTAGTATTCTTTGCTGTAGCATGACTTGTTATAAACAATTGAGATTGCTTAATGTGCCTTGGATGAATCATGCGTTGTTTTAGCATATTAAAGCATAGTATAGTGGTATTCTCCTTTGATGCTTTATTTGGGTTGACTTGGCACATGCTCACACCATGTTATGACTATCTCAAGTCACCATAGCCTTTATGATCCTTTAGTTTTCAACTTGTAGTATCACTTTACGCTTTGATCAATGATGTTTTGTCGCTCTGCATGATTATGGCCATTATTGCTCTCTTAGTTTGTCGCTCCCAGTCTTTTGGTAGCCTCCACAACAAAGTATGAGTTCCACTCATGCATCCAACTCCCTAAACCAAGTTTTTCCAAATAGTCCACCATACCTACCTACTAGCTTATGCTATTCCAAGTATATTCATGCTTTTGTTTACCTTCCACTTGTTATGAGAAAACTAGTGATTAAAGCTCTCACGAACTTGATGGCACACTTTACTTTATTGCCTCTAATAAACTTGAACCATTGGGTCCTTCTTTGTTGCGTATATGCTTGTGCTTTATAAGCTGAAATTAGCAGAACCATGTTTCATGGGGAACGCTTTCAACATTGCACTTGTACTTTGTACCCCGTTGATATTATGTTATTTTTCTTATGGATCCCGGCGGTGTGAAATAAATGTGGAACTTGTAAGATCATGGAGTTTGTATGTGTGTTAGAGAAACGCCTGGGCCGCTAGCCTAAGCCATGCCTAATCATGGTGGAAACTTGCAGCATCACCATAATGAGCACTCTATGAAGCATCCTCAATAAAACCTATGTAAATAGCAAATAAAAAGATTGCTGAGATGCTCATTGTCTGCTTGCCTTGTCATTTTGATTATGGGAAAGCTCCCGTATCATGTGCAAGGGGTACCCCGTTGGCGGTTCTTAATGATACACATATACTTACAATGACAAGAGCTTACTCGTGACTGAAGTTGAGTAGCATGAGGATCGGTCTTCGTAAGAAAGGGGCATGAGATTTCGGTTTATAACATGTCAAGCATATCCTCTTAGTTGTGTCACTTTAACCTTAATCACCTTCAAGATGCTTATGATAGGTGCAATGAGAGCTGAAAGCTACAAGTACCATAATTTTTGGAATCTCTTTATGAGACTTGAATCCCTACTTCCTTTTACAAAAGGCCTTTCTTCCACCATTACATTGAGTCTCCACCTTCTATCTTTATGCACTACTTTGAGAGCATAGTGGCCATTCTTAGTTCTATGAGCATTGTCCCAAGACTAGTTGATTGATGCATAACTTGTTATTGCTTGTTTGAAACTATTGTATCTAGTCACTCTTATGAACTTTGAAGGTGTCCTATGCATTTATATTTGCTACTCTATTGAGGGACAAGATGAATACTATTATGCTACGTTTTCTTTATGTGAAACAAACAAACGTCTTGCAAAGCATTGTTATTCATGAATCTTTTGTTTGTGCCTTTTCATGTTACATCATAGTTTCTTTGCTTATTGCTAGAACTTTATCTTTCATGTTATGATTGAAGTACTATGATCCCAGCTTTGAATGTTTTGCAAATACTTTGGTCAAGTCTTTGATGGTGCATGTCACCTCCAAAATTATTATTTTTATCACTTACCTACTCGAGGACGAGCAGGAGTTAAGCTTGGGGATGTTGATACATTGCAAATGTATCTATAATTTTTGATGTTCCATGCTTGGTTTTATCCACTTTCTTGTGTCTTGTTCCAACTTTGGAGTACTATTATTATGATTTCTTGGACTAACCTATTAACAAGAGCCATAGTGCCAGCTACTGCTTTTGCTGTTTTGGTTCCAGTGGAAAGTTGAAATGAATATTATCGAATTGACGGGACAAAAGCCAAAGTGCCTATTTTTGGAAGGGATCAAGTGCCGAATACAAGATAGAGAAAGGGCGGCCACACAGCCGCCACACCACAGGCGGGCACAGGGCTGCCCGCCCGCCTTGGTGACCCCGGCACCCCGGCCAAACCTCTCCTTCCTCCTATAAGTTACCCTCCTCCAAAAAAAAAAACTAAGTACCCGAAAAAAAATCGAGAAGAGTTTGTAGCCGTATCTCCATCCCTAGATCGGGAGGATCTGAAGCTCTTCCGGCACCACGGAGAGAAATTCACCACAGGCCTTCTTCATCACCATGCAAGCCTCCGGTGTGATGCGTGAGTAGTTCATCCTTGGACTACGGATCCATGTAGTAGCTAGATGGCTAGTTTCTCCTCTTTTGTGCTTTCATGTTTAGATCTTGTGAGCTCCGTTCATGATCAAGATCATCTATTTGTAATTCATACATGTTGTGTTTGCGGGGATCCGATGGATATTGAGATGCTATTTCAGATTGATTATTGATTCTATCATGTCTTTGTTATTTGAGATCTTGCATGCTTTCCGTTGTTAGTAGCTATCTTGGCCAAGTAGATGCTAGCAACTCCAAGAGTTAGTATTTATGCTCGATAGTGGGTTCATGCCTCTGGTAATCTGGGGAAGTGATAGAAATCTCTAAGGTACTAGATGTGATGTTGCTACTAGGGAGAAAACAACAATCCTCTGTTCATAGAACAATCGTATTGTTTACTTTACACGCAGTTCGTAAAGCAATAATCTGTTGCTTGCAACTTAATACTGGAGGGGGTTCAGATGATAACCTGAAGGTGGATTATTAGTCATAGATGCAGTTGGATAGCGGTCTATGTATTATGTTGTAATGCCCAATCAAGTCTCAGAGGAGTCAAGATGATTAGTATATGCATGTATTGCTTTCTCGGTGTTTGTCAATTGCCCCGCTGTAATTTGTTCACCCAGCATGTTATCTATCTAAGGAGAGCCACCTCTAGTGAACTATGGATCCCGGTCCTTTTTCTTTACATACAATCTACAACTGTTTCTGCTTTGTGTTTCCTTTCTGCAAACTTTTACTTCTTTCCATTCAATACGTTTAATCCTTTGTTTTCCGCAAAACACGGTGAGATTTACAACCTCATCGCAAGTTGGGGACAAAGTTCTGTGGTTGTGTTGTGAAGGTCTCCATGTTGCTACTAGCACCGGTAGTGCGCCCTGCCAAAGCTCAGCTAGTAACACCTTTGGGGTGTTTCCTTTCTCCTACTGGTTCGATTAAACCTTGGTCTCATAACTAAGGGAAAACATGCTGCTGTGCTCTTCATACCTTCCTCTTGGGGTTCCCAACGAGCTCTACGTTGAAAGTCGAGTGCATCACTCCCCCACTGGAGTTGGAGTTCCCCCGGCTGCAGGCATCCAGCCAGTAAAAGCAACCGACTAGAGGCGTCTAGTCGGAAGAAGCTAGAGACTTGAAGAAAAGAGAAGATTCGAAGCACCTGGCTACGCCAGCCACTCTGAATCTCGGGGGCTACACCCACTGGGTGCGCTCGCGTGCCCCCAGTGGAATCTTGTAGTTCTCGACCGGCTAAAAGGAGTTTAGCCGGATATTTGGAGCCCAAGTGAGGGCAAGGGCAAGCAAAGAAACAACATTCGAAGCACCTGGCTATGCCAGCTACTCCGAATCTCGGGGGCTACACCCAGTGGGTGCGCTGGCGTGCCCCCACTAGAGTTGAAGTTCCCCCAGCTAAAAGTGTTCAGCCGGGTGAAGTTAGCCGGATAAATTGAATCGGCGAAATATCAAAACTTCAGAACACACAAAAATCACAAGTTGGAAGCAAGCCAAATAGTTCAGTCGGATATAAAAAGAGGGGCAGACGAAGCTCCCACGAGTTCACCCGTCGTTAGAGACATCCGGCATAGACAATAAGGTTTAAACAGAACAAAACAAATAACAAGTACGCCCGGCATTCTGGGGATCATGTCTAGGCAGCAGGGCCTTTGCTGTGCGGAGGATCTTGGCTGGAGGCAGTCTCGGGAGGAGGAGGCGCGTTGGCTGATCCGGCTCCAGCGTACCCACCGATTGGCTACGACGAAGCTTCCGCATCCGGAGTGCCATCAGACTCCGAGTCGGTGAGGACCTCGTCGACGTCCGCGTAGTCGGCAATCTTGATGGCAGAAGCCCGGAGCTCTGGGTGGGTCTGGCGGATGGCAGCGAGGTTGGGACTGGCGCAGAAGCCCCCGCCTATCTTCTCGACGTGGGCGTCCTTGTACCAGGAGAGCATCAGGGCAAGGGCCATCTCCTCTCTAACCCGCGCCACCAAGTCCCGCAGGCGGTCGACGTTGGCCGGTACCTCCGCCACCTTAGCCACCAGCTGCACCATCATCCCCGAGATAGGCGCATCCAGCCACAAGAAGGTGAAGACAGCCTGCTACGCCTGGCGAAGCTTGGCAGCCTCCTCGCCTAGCAGGACGACTAGCTCCCCCGGCCAGTTCTCCTGCAGCCGGTTGTACGCCAGCAGGTCTATGCCGTGATAAAAAGCTATCAAAAAAGGGGGAACGTCAAATCTGGCTACTAGATCCGGAAAGACGAAGGGAGTCGGAGATAAAACATACCCTTTGCCGTATGCCCGACCTGCATCACCTCCTCCACTAAAGCCTTCTCCCGGGTCGTCAGCCGTTTGACCTCCTTCTCCTGATCCTTGTTCTAGGATTCGAGGAGGTCAAAGGCTTGGGCCCGGCTGGCGAGGGTGGCGCCGTGCTCCTTGACGGTGGCCTCCCGTACGTCCAGCTTGGCGTGCTAGTCCTTATTCTGCAGCCGAAGCGTGGAATTGGACTTGTTCAGCTGGTCGTTCACCTTCTTCAGGCGATCGATCTCCCGCTAGGCGCACACCATGACGGCTGCGAAAACCGACTATCATAAAAAAACCCAGAAAGACTGAAGTTGTATCCGGCTGAAGGGACTTACTTTGGAAGGTCCCGTTGGCAGCCGTGAGCTTCTACTCCAGGGTCCGGTTGCCGCTGGCTGCGGCCTCGAGCAGCCGGATCTCCTTCACCGGCAGCTCGAGGGTGACGGCAAGATCCGACAGCGAGGCAACAGAGGAGGCGTTGTCAACAACGGCATTGGCGATGAACGACTACTTCGCCTCTGCCACTGCCATCCACCACTCCTCCCCCGGCTCGTTGTCGGAGTTGTCGTCGGCGACAACCACGAGGTCCTTGCCCCTGGCAGCCCTCCACGCCGCTGAGGGGGGACCACCTCTACTTTGTGAGGTGGTCACAGCCGTTTCCGGCTGCACCACCATGGTCGGCGGAGCACCCCCCGCTCCGGCTGTAGCAGCCTAATCAGATCGAGGCGACGGCAAAGGTGGCACCTTGGACGAAGGAGGAGCGGGAGCAGAAGGAGGTGGTGCGGTGTCCGGCGCGCGGGGAGGTGAGCCAGTGGGTGCCCGTGTTGGACTCACAGCACCGAAGGAAACTAGCGCTCTAGGCAACAGAAGATAAAAAAGGAAGCAAACAACAAGTAAGCCAAGGACAGAAAAAGAGGGCACGGAAAAAAGAAGAGAAGCAAATAAACTTACATAGGCACCACGGGGGGGAGGCCCCTTCTTCCGACCAAGGCCGGCGGAAGTGTGCTGGTCCGGATCCTCTTGGGGGCCGGCTCCTCCACGGCAGGCCAGCTGGCCCCCCTCCTCCGCTGGACCAGCTGGAGCTACCCCCGCCGGCTAGAGCCGCTCCCGCTGGCACCAGACCGGCTAGAGTCGACATCCATCGCCCGACGGTGAGTTGGATTGGGAGCTAGCGTGACCTCCTCATCCTCACCAACCTCCGCATGGGGGTCAGCGGCTGGCTCGTCATTCCGGCTGGGGAAGACGTCGTCGTCCCCATCCGACTTCTCGCCGGACCGGCGAGCGCGTGGCTCGGGCAGGTCGGGCGTGAAGTTCCGTAGGGGGGTCTCGCCCTCCTCCCGGAGGATCCACGTGAACATCTGTCAAGGGAAAAGGAGCACATGAGATTAGCCAGACGATAAAGATGGCAAGAAAGAAGAAGCCGGCTGAAAAGACTTACCCAGGGCGCGCGTTTGTCGCGGCTCTAAGAGGCCAGCCCAAACGTCCAGCCCTCAGGCAGCCGCTCCTTAGTGATCGTCCACACCCACTCCTTCAAGTTGTGGTAGCGGGGATCATGGCGGGATAGCCGGGTCGGATCCAGCCGACCGGAGTAGAAGCACATTTTATGTGCCCACTGCTGCAGCGGCATTATCAGCCGGGACATCCAACTGAGGGTGATGTCCAGGCCAGTCAAGCCGGTGGTGACGAGGGCGCGCATGCGATGCAGCATCGCATTTGACTCCGCCTTCTTGCTGTAGATCTTCAGATCCCACTGCTGCCAGCTAGATTCCATGTCCTGAAAAGCCGGCAGGTTGATCCAGTCCTCGGCGGTGAGGTTGCGGACATAGAAGTACGACTGTTGCCACAGTCGCACCGTGTCCTGCAGCCGGAACTTTGGGTAGACGGTCTGCGTACGGGAGTAGATGGAGGCACCACCACACGTCACCAACAGCCCCTTGGTGAACTGGACCTGCGGCCGGACTCGAAAGAGCTGGCAAAACAACCCGAGATCCGGCTGCATCCTGAGATAGCACTTGCAGAAGGCCACAAAGTGTGCCAGCGTCCCGATGGTGTTGGCTCCTAGGTGGTGGAGGTGGAGGTCGAAGAAAGCAAGAAATGTGAGGAAGAAAGGATGCACCGGCAGCAGGAAGCCGCGGGCAAGATGCGACAGAAAAACCAACTGCTCCCCCTCCACCGGGTGCGGTGACTCTTCCCCCTCCAGCGCCAGCCGCATCGCCACCTCCGTCTCCGGCGGCAGCACATGGGTGGCGTGGTACTTCTGGATGTGTTCCTCCATCACAGAGGAGCCGCACCAGGCTCCGCGTTCAGCAGCCATCTCTGGCTCGCGAGGAGGAGCTTCGGTTGAAGAATGACAGTGGCCCGTACCGCTGGTGATGCGAAACTGGCGGCGCGGCAGACTACATTAGCAGCAGCGAGCGAGGCAATTTGAGGAAGGCAAGGGCGCAGGAGAAAAGTGGAGAAGCAGCAAACGAAGGGACGGACCGCTCCCCCCGGGCGGCCCTTTAAAGACCCGGAAGTGGAACCGTCCGCGGTGCCACGTGGCGCCCATCTAGCCGCACCCCACTCCCTCCTCTACACAGGATCCTTTGCGCAGGCACGGGATGCACAGACGATCCTGGTACAGAAACCGAACAGGCAGGCAACGGCTCCCGAGGCGACGCGTGACGGGACGTTACGCTGCCCGCCACAGTGTAATGATGGCACGTGCGCGTGTGGCCGGCATCAGCACTAACGTCACGGGTAGCGCAACCGCTAGGCATAGCCGGCTAGAAAATTCAAAGCTAGAGATGAGCACGTGCACATTTTGCCTAAGGGAGAAATCCACACGCGCTCGGGGGCTAGTGTCGGGGGGATGACCTCCGGATACCCCAACCAGACAAGAATCACGACAGTCAGATCGCGTTCGGCGGGCTGAGCATAGCCGGACAGGAGCAAGACAAGCCGGCTACCTCACCGTAGCCGGAACAACGAGAAGCAACCGGCTACATCAGCGTAGCCGGACTCAATCAGGAGGACAGTGCGACGCGCTGTACAGTGCATGGTACGCCTTGGTACGACGACAAGACTCGCAATTACCCAACCATACCGAAGACTTTGCGGGGTGACACGGGAACAGTGGCCAGATGCTGACGATATCCTCGCATGACATTCACTGTACCCACGACGACCATACCGCTCGTACCCTGATGGGTTGTAAGTGTACCGAGTACTATAGATGACCAGCTGCCTGGGACCCGCCTATGGGGCCCGCCAGCCGGACTGGCCAGTAAGACCGTTGCCTCTCTGCCTATATAAGGAGAGGCAAGGTTCCAGTAGAATGGGTTGGTCTCAGTGCATTTAAGGCAGTAGCTAGATAATACAGCTCAAGGAGCGATTGTAGCCCATATATCACTCATAGTCAGATCGGCAGGAGTCGGAGCTTTACCTCATCACGAGGGCTCTGAACCTGGGTACTTCCTATGTCCAGCTACACTTGCTCGTATCCTATCCTGCATACGGACACCGTCGATAGCTTCCCTGCTAGTCCCCACACCTCTATCTAACCTGCTTAGGTACTGCCGTTCCCAATACAACAAAAGTGAGGTATGTTCCTCAGATGCTGGAAGGACCAGCAAGAGTGTGGCTGAATAATCTGCTAGCAGGATGTATCAACTGTTGGGTAGATTTTTAGGAGATGTTCATTAGTAACTTTACCAGCACATACAAGAGGCCAAACATGCGACAACACTTAGCAATGTGTAAGCAGAGGCCAAATGAGACTAACCGAGAGTTTTAGATTCGATGGTGCACAATGCGCAACTCATGTGAAAGTGTGATCGAATCACAAGCAATTTCTTGGTTGGCACAAGGGTGCCGACATGGGAGTGTACTGTGGAAGAGGCTGCAAAGAGATATGCCAACTATGTTGGCCGAGGAAATTAAGATTGCAAATTCGTATGCATTGGGAGATCCGACCCAACCCTTGCTTATGTCGGCTAAGCCGAATGAGGAGTACTACTACAGGGACGGGGCCGGGTCATCCCGGTGGAATGATTCCGGGGCAGGAGAAGAGATGAAAGGCCAGATTGTAGGTACAACTCGAACCATGTTGCTACTGTGACTCAAGATCATCCAGATGTTGGGAGTAACCGGCAACAGAAGAACAGTAGCCAACAGTGGACACAAAAGAACGATGGCAAGAAAACATGGACCAATGAACAGAAAAAGCACTGGCAAGAAAAAAGAGATAGGCCGAGATATACCTACGAGACTATGTTGGATCAGCCGTGTAAATTTCACACGCCCAACCCAAGTAAACCGGAAAATCATATGACTCGGCGATGTGAATGAATGTAGTGTGCAGGACAAGGTAACATGGGACCTCCTCAGGCACCTCGGCAGCCAGAACTCACAGGAGCAAATGCTCAGCAAATGATGCTGCCGCCACCCCCGATGAGGCATGAGAACCAAGAAAGAAGGGAAGTGTCTCATTCCAACCGACTAAGGACACCCATAAAGTTCCAATCGACGACCAGTTTCCAGAGAGCACCGTGACAATTGTTGTAGGCCTGAATGACAAATATGAACGAGCTCATCAGCTTCCTCTATGAGAATCAGGATATCTTTGCTTGGTCCAAACAGGACCTGCAAGGTGTACCGAGGGAGTTGGCTGAGCACTCTTTGCATGTCAGGCCTTATGCAAGGCTGGTGAAGCAACCTCTCCGCCGCTTCGTCGAAGATAGGAGATATATCATAGGGGATGAGATAGCTCAGCTCCTTGCAACCGGGTTTATCATGGAAGTACTTCATCCGGATTGGCTATCTAATCCGGTGCTGGTGGAAAATAAAAAAGGATGATCCGAATGTTGCCGTGGTATGGTGAATGTGCATTGATTACACGAACTGAACAAGGCATGTCCAAAGGATCCATTCCCTCTGCCGAAGACATAGGTCATTGACTGGACCGCTGGGTGTGAGCTCTTATCATTTGTAGATGCGTATTCTGGTTTCCAGTAGATACTGTTAAACCTGGCTGATAAAAAAACTGCTTTTATTACCCTGTATGGGGCTTATTGCTATCGCACTCTGCCATTTGGCTTATGTAATGCAGGGGCAACATATCAAAGATTCATGCAAAAATGCTTGCATGATCAAATTGCCAAAAAAGTCCAAGTGTATGTTGATGATGTGGTGATAAAAACCAAAGAGAGTCATACCCTCTTAGATGATATCCGTCAAACATTCACGAACTTAAGGAGGTTTCAAATGAATCTTAACCCGAAAAAATACACCTTTGGTGTCCCAGCCGGAAAATTAGTCGGCTAACCCATCTAAAATCCGAGCTATCGAGCGAATGGAATTGCAAAAGTGTCTCAATGATTTCCAGAAGTTCACAGGTTGCCTGGCATCATTGAGTTGGTTTGTATGTCGGCTGGGAGAAAAGGCTTTGCCTCTCTATTAGTTAATGAAAAAGTCAGATAAGTTCATATGGATACCGTAGGCGAATGACGCATTTCATGAATAAAAAATATGCTAGCCTCTGCACCAGTGTTAGCCTCACCACTATCCAAAGAGCCAATGATGCTCTACATAGCAGCGACCAACTGAGTCGTACGTGCCGTGGTAGTGGTGGAGCGTGACGAGGAAGGTAAGTCGATGCAGAGGCCAGTCTATTACCTAAGCGAAGTACTTTCTGCTTCGAAGCAAAACTATCCCCATTATCAGAAAATTGCATATGGTGTCTATATGGTGGCCAAAAAGCTTAAGCACTACTTTGAAGAACATCCCATAAAGGTTTTATGTGAAGCACCCATATCCGAGATAATGGGAAATAGAGATGCAAGTGGCCGAATCGCCAAGTAGGCAATTGAGGTAGCCCCATATGCTCCACAATATGATAGGAGAGATGCAATCAAGTCCCAGGTAGTGGCCAACTTTTTCGTTGATTGGGCCGAGATGTAGTACGAACTGCTTGTACCTGATTCGAACTTTTGGAAAATGCACTTTGATGGGTCAAAACTGAAGGATGGTTTAGGTGTCGGGGTAGTACTTACCTTGCCCATGAAATACTAGCTGATATATGTGCTGCAAATTCACTTTAGAGAATCAAACAATGTGTCCGAAAATGAGGCACTTGTGCATGCCTTAAAGGTAGCAAAAGAAATTGGAATACGTCGGATCCAGTGTTTTGGTGATTCGGATTTGGTGATACAGCAAGTTTCGGGGCATTGGGATGCTCTGGATGCAAATATGGCTCTATATAGATTCCACGTGCAAAAACTCTATGGGTACTTTGAAGTATGTGAATTCCATCATGTACCTAAAGTAGAGAATGATGCAACCGACGTATTATCGAAACTTGGTTCATCCTGTCAAGCAATCCTGCTAGGTGTAGCTTTGGAGCACCTCAGAAAACCATCTATCAAACCATCACCAGAGTCCGAGTCAATCTATATGTTGGAAATATGTCCCGCGATGGAACTAGGGTCCAATGATCCCTTGGTTCATGAGGGGGCTGAACACATGATTCCGAAGGATCTCGGCGACGGCTACGATGGTGGAATGGGAGCACGATAGAGATTTGACACTGGGGTTTATACCCAGGTTCAGGACCCTCGTGAAGAGGTAAAGCCCGTACTCCTGCTTTGTTGTATTGCTCGCTTGCCTCGCGAGATTATAATGGAGGATGAAAGTCTAGTGTTTTAGATCTCTAGGATCCATCCCTTGCAAGGTAGGAGAAGGGCTCCTTAATAGGGTGGCGTCGGGCCTCTTCCCCGGTTTAGGGGCGGGAAGGGTCACCACATTTGCGCCAATGGATTTGGACCCGTCGTGTCTTCTTGCAACCGCCAACTAGCTACTGTGTCAGGGTGAGGGTCGGACGCCCTTCCACTTTATGTTGTCACTTTGGTCTCCTTGCACCGATATGATAGTGTCAGATGCTATCTTCTCCTTGCGTCATCCCATCACCACTATGCACCTTACTTTCTTCGGGTGGATTAGCCACTGCTTGGGCCGACCGTTGGCATGTCGCCTTGCTGGGTATGCCCGAACCTGGCGAGGCTCCCCTCCCGAGGTCCTACTGGGAGGCTTTGCCGCCTGGCCGTGACTGACCCAATCATTTGTAGAGGATCTAGGCGTCATCCTCCTTCAGAGGCTTGCTCCCTTCGACAGACCTCGAGAGGGTGCTCCTGTTGGGCCCGACGATTCGATGAGACAGGGTACCCTCGGTACCAATAGTATGACAGTATCCCCCGGTTGCTTTGCTTGCATGCCACTGACGAAGGGGCAAGGAAGTCAAGGGACCAACTGTAGACGGGCCTAGTGAGCGGTCACATCGCTACATGATCCCCGAAGTCGCGCCCGCTGCTTCCACGTGACCGCGCAGGACGCGGCGCACGCCGGGTGCAGGAACCATCGCTTCACTACCTAGCCTTGGGGGTTGGGTTTCCTGCAAAACCCCAAATCCCAAGGGACTCGCTAGCTTCCGTCCACCTCTGCCACCAATCTATCGGAGCTCCACGCAGCTCCTCTCCTTCCCCTTCTGCAACGTCCGCCATGACACTCAAGAGAGCATGTGCGCCACCACCGCTGCCCCGAGCTTTCCCCCGTCGATAGTGGGAGGCCTGCCGCCCACGACAATCCTCAACGAGGAGGGCTTGGTGAAGGTACATAAGTTGATGGCCTCTGACTCGAACGAGTGGGTCGCCTCACGCGTGTGGTGCTCCGGTGTTGGGGGGAGTGGGTGGCTCGCCACCACGACCCCCGTTTTCACCCACTCTGTTGCCGCCGGCCTTGTCCCGCTGTTTTCTCCCTTTCTCATGGCCGTCTTGAACCATTACTGCATCCAACTCCTCCACCTCCACCCACGGAGCGTGAGCTCCTAGGCGCCTTCATGTTCTAGTGCGAGACCTTTGTCGGGGTGGCGCCATCCTTGGCGTTGTTCCGGATGTTCTACAGCCTCCATGTCCTCGCGCCGAGGGACACTCTCGGTGGTGTCGGGTTCTTTGCCGGGGAGGAAGGAGACTTCCTGCCTATCTCCATCCTTGGCACGATGTCGGAATTCCGCTGCAACTGGGTTCTGTTGGATGTTGGCTGGGCCTAGCCTTCACTTCGTGCTCCCACAGGGCGGTGGTGGAGAATCCAGGTTGGGCTCACGAGACAGCTGCCTATATGGGTCATGGGCCCCTCGCGACGCGTGTGGTGTACCTTAGGAGCCAGGGCTTGTCCGGTGCGATGGTGGTGATGGAGTTCTTGTGACAATATATTGCCCCTCTTCAGGAGCACAAGAGGCCCGTGTGGACCATGTCGCCTGGCCGTGACGCGGTCCGGCTCTTCGAGGGGCTCCACGTGGAGCATACCGTGTCCGTGCTCATGCTTCCGCTCCTTGGCGAGGACGAGGCGATGGAGCTCCCCTAGGCGCGCACTCCCTGTACTCGGTAGGTGATGCGAGCGCCGCTCGCGCGGGCCTCCCCACCTTTGACGCCAGGGGTGTTCCCTTGGTCGAGCTAGATGAAGAGGATGAGGGGCAAAGCCATGCCTTCAAGCCGCTCCGGTGTGTGTGACATGGGAGGATGATTAATAGCGTGTCATCTTCGGAGGAGGACACCGAGAGCCTCCCCAGTGCCGGGACCGACGACCCTTCCAGCGGAGGCATCGGCGAGAAGCAGGAAGCGGGCCGAGCTCGAGGCGCCAGCCGCCCCGGAACTAGAACCGGTGGTCAAGAAGTGCCTTAGGCGTGGTGGTGGTACCTTTCTACCTCTCGACACGAGGAGGGCTATCTGGTCCTTGATGGGAGGACAAACACGAAGATAAGACACCCTCGCAAAGCTTCCCCTCTTACCCTACTCCTTTCTCCATTTCATCACCTTGTTCTGTCGATGTAGGTTTGAGGAGGAGAGGAAAGTGAAAGCGGCACCACATGCAGCTCCACCTCCCCGTCTGCCCAGGAGTGGGCTGTGGCGAGGGGCAACCCGTTTGACGAGGGCCTTTCTGACTCTAAGGTATTCGCTGGAGACGGTGAAGCCATCCTTCCTGACGACCCTATGGGAGGGCAAGCCACGACTCCGTCGCCAGCCCATGATGACAGAGGATAGTCTGCCGGAGTCAGCCCTTAGGCTCCCGACATGGCAGGGCCAAGCATGATGGCCTTGCTACCGCCCGAGGGTGGCTCCTTGGGCCGATCGGGGCATCTGTAGGGTGTTGTCGGGCTTGACCGCTTCCTTGCCCACATCACCATAGAGGAGCATCACCTGGTCGGGCATGGCATTGCCTTCACCTGGAGTAGGCCGCTCTCGACTAGGGCCATGAGCAGTAGAGAGCCCGTGGCATGGCCATGTGCTCCAAGGGCAGCTGGGTTCTTGCGGAGTCGCCTCGTGAGGCTATGTTGACTTTCGCGTCCTGCCTCCCGGGGCCAGCCCCGAGGGCCTGGCTAGTGCCGCTCAAGACTTCTCCGTGCACGAGCCCGTACTTTCCTTCTCCAAGCGGGAGGCCGAAGAGGATAACCAGAGATTCGCCCATAGAGAGCGGGATGTGGCCCTTCGTGAAGAGGCGGTCCGCCTCCACGAGGATGAAGCTCAGCTGGAGAGGAGCTGTCTGGAGGCGCTTGAGGTCCAGCTGGGGACGGTTCAGCAGAAGCTCGAGGATCATAAACTTAATGTTGACCGCCATAGCGCGAACACCAACGAGCGCCTTCAACACTGCTACACCAAGGTTGCTGAGGAGCGGGAGTAGAAGGACAACAAGGTGGCACTCTCATAGCTTCACCAGGCCCTCCGGGCAGAATGGCAAGGGAAATTCAAATTCCAGAAGGCCCGCTTCCTAGAGAAGCGAGAAGAGCTGCAAGCTTCTCTTTGTTCCGCGGAGGAGCACCTGGCCCAGGCTCTTGTTGATCAGGGTGCCTTGAAGGGGCTGCAAGCCACCCACTAGGAGCTCTAGAAGCACTGGGATCTCCACGATCAGGCGGAGCGAGACCTCCAGGTGCTGGAGAGAGAGGTGCAAGATGTACTGGGCACTCGCCAAGCACGCAGCCACGACTCTACAGGACTTCGGGGTGACCAATGTTTACACTGGTCTCCTCGCTGATGCCAGCACCGATGGCGCTTTCCTTACACTCTTTGACCAAATCACGGTGGTGTTGGAGGGGAAGTCCGAGCTCTACCACGAATACCACTTGGACGAGTGCCATAAGATGACGCGGGTCATAGCGAACCACATTCTCTCCATCCTCTACCAGTATGATGCCAACTTCCCGTGGAGGGTGCTCTAGGAGAAGGTGACGCACCCTGCGAGGACCCTGCATGGCTAGATCGTGCAATTCAACAAGCTTGTGGAAGAGCGCATTGACGAATTCCTCCCGATCTTTACATTGGTCAAAGAGGGGGAGGGCTCTAAGGCCGCTGAGTCCTCTGACGGCGAAGACAGAGGTTCCTCGCTTGGATCACCTGGTGCTAGGGGCGTGACGAGCCATCCCTGGGAGACAGCGCTTCAGAGTGATTGGCCTGAGGGGCCCTTCTGACTGTAATCCATTTAATGTACACTGGCGTAACAACCGACTTTTGGACCTGACTTCTCTTTTGTGGCATGTACTTGTCCATGTTTTTGTTGAGGGAATGCCTGCAGCGAGATCTCGCGGCGAGGCATAGGTGTCATTACCTGTAGGTGAGGGGACCCGCAGATGTGATCGAGTGGAAAGTTCAGAGCTCCACTTGCTGAGCCCCTTAGCTTCCTGACGATCAGAGGGGTAGGTGTCTCATGAGGAGTCCTTCCGTCCTCTCGAGGAGGGGCTGTCCCATTAACGTAGGGATTTTTAGTCTTTTGAGGGCCAGGAACCGTGGTTGAGGTGACTTGTAGCCGAGGAACGAGCTATAAGTTCAGAGCTCAACACTTTAGGTCCTAGAGAGCTCGGTCCATGGACGGGACAATGCCTCATGAGCTATCGCTGCAAGGTATGTATGCGTATGTTTTAGTTAGGAACCGTGGGTGAGGTGACTTGCGACCAAGGAATGGGTCACAAGTTGAGATCTTGACACTTTAGGCCCTTGGGAGCTCGAGCCGCGGATGGACAGTGCCTCGCGAGCCGTCATTGTGAGGTATGTATGTGTACGTTTTAGTTAGGAACATGGGTGAGGTGACTTGCGACCAAGGAACGGGTCACAAGTTTAGAGATCGAGACTTTAGGCCCTTGGGAGCTTGAGCCGCGGATGGACAGTGCCTCGTGAGCCGTCATTGCGATGTCTTTTTGTGCTAGGGACCGTGGGTGAGGTAACTTGCGACCGAGGAACGGACCACAAGTTTAGAGCTCGACGCTTTAGGCCCTGGCGATTTAGGGCCGCTGGAGGGAAGTGCCTCACGAGCCGATAGGAGCTGTGGGTGAGGTAACTTGCAGCAAGGAACGGGCTGTAAGTTCAGAGCTCGACACTTTAGGTCCTGGAGATTTTGGGCCGCTGGAGGGAAGTGCGGCACGAGCCACCCCGTAAGCCTTTCGAGGAGAGCACCATAGGGCCCATGATAGCCCATGATCTTCTTGAGGAGGATATCATGGGTATCGCACGTTGCGGCTGTCCTGGTGGAGCCACGTTCCCAGTGTTGCCTCGTTCTGTTAGTACACCATATGAGGGTCTCGAGCGCCAGGGATCTGCAAGCAAGGTGACTTATTGCCAGAGCTAGTCCGTAAGTTCAGAGCTCCATTTTTCAGTCCCCGACATCGACGGAGGCGATTAGGCGATAGGCACAATCCCAGCCCCCGCTCGTATGATGGATATATGGGGACGTGGCCAGCACGTGGGCAGAAAGAAAACCCAAGAATGAAAGAATTGACCCAAAAACAAGCAGGAATCATCAACAACTGCGACTGTCTCCCTTCCCAGGTGTGCTGCCCTCGTGAGGGGCGCAAAAGTATCACCTAGCAGAGGAGAGGCGAGGGTTAAGGGTCACCTTGAGGGGTTGGGCCCTGTGGAGGCGCATGTGCCTGGGGTATGGGGCACCTCTAATTCCCTGGGCTCCCCAGAAGGATTGAGTCTTCCGACGCCGCTGCCCTCCCAGCCCCCAAGGCCTCCGCCAGAGCTATGGGTCAAGGACCTTGGGGCACCGGGACCTGTTGCATTTGTTGCTCTATTCACACCTCTTCTTGCTGTCATATTCCTCCCTTACCTCCCTGAGCTTGACACACTCGTTGTTATCATGGCCCTGCCTCTAGTGGTAGACGCAATACATGTGCGGGCCGGTAGAGTTGTCCGCTTCTCTCATGAGGAGGTGCCGCTTGTCGCATTTTGCCAGGCACCTAATGGGGCTCGTCTCGCCCCTCATGACAGGGTTCGCGGGCCTGGTCTCCTCGCGAGCGAAAAGATCCCTGGCTTCTGCCTTGGCAGCGGTCAGCCACCACGAAGAGCTCTTCCACCGTGGATAGGTTCTTCCCATGGTGACTAATCTTGTCGAGCACCTGAGCATCGAAGACGCCCTCCGCGAAAGCCGTGATGACTTCCGTGTCGGTGGCCCCGCTAACCTAATGAGGCTTTGGTCAAAATGCTACAGGTACTTGTGCAATGTCTCACCGGGTCCTTGGCGCTCCTTTTTGAGGTCCTCACACGTGCACGCAGACCCATCCGCATCCCGAACTACACGACGAAGAGGCCGCAGAGCTCGGACCACGAGCCGATGGTTCCCTCGGGAAGGTTCAGAATCCAGGTGCACGCCTCCAACCCTAGGCCCATAGGGAACCAGTTGGCGAGTATGTGGTCATCTCCCTCGGCTGCTTCTACGCCCGTGGTGTAGAGCTGCAAGAACTCCAAGGGGTTGGTGGTGCCTTCGTACCAGGGCATCATATCCGGCTTGAACTTGGGCATCCATACCACCCGACGGAGGTGTTCGGTGAGGGCGGGGAAGCTGGAGCTACGGGTCTCCATGCCACCGGTAAGTTTCGCTCGGTTCTGTAGTCCTACAGTTGAGATGGCCTAGAGGGTCCGGGTTTCGCGGCCCCGGTGCCTGGCCAAAGTCGCCCGCGCATCTTTCGCCGAACGGGTGACTTTCGTCCAGTCTCGGACGCGCCCTGGGCTCGCCATGCTGGGTGGCTTCTCCTCGTCCGAGCCCCCGGGCCAGTCATGGAGGGGAGGAGGTGGAGGCGCACCGTAGGCTATGTCGCCTGGCCGTGCCTCGCATGCCACAGGGTTATCCCAGGTGATGTCCATCAAGGCCGCGAGGCGTGCCTGCCACTCTTATCTTGCGTCCTCGACATGCGGGTAGTGGAGGAGCTCTTTCGCCATGAGGCGAGCCGCTGCTGGGGTGAGAGGGTGCGAGACGCCGGGGTTGGTGAGGTGCTTGAAGAAGAAAGCTCTCTGCTTGTCCTTGTGGAGGGGCACAGATGGAACTTGTTGCCATCCCTAGAGCAGGGTGGGGGAGTGGGGTAGCCCGACGCGAGCCCCCGAGCCTCCCTGCTTTCTCCCGCCGGGAGCGGCTATCGCGGGGCTTGCTGTGAGCGACCATGCTGATGCCACTAGCTAAAGTCCTCTGGGTCATTCCCCAGCCCCTACCTGGCGCGCCAAATGTCAGAAATTTGTCCCACGAAGGAACTAGGGTCCAACGATCCCTTGGTTCATGAGGGGTCTAAACGCGCGATTCCGAAGGATCTCGACGACGGCTACAACGGAGGAACGGGCGCATGACAGAGAGTTGACACCAGGGTTTTTGACCCAGGTTCAGGAACCTCGTGAGGAGGTAAAGCCTCTACTCTTGCTTTGTTGTATTTCTCGCTTGCCTTGCAAGGTTACAACGGAGGATGAAGTCCAGGGATTTAGATCTCTAGGATCCGCCCCTTGCAAGGTTGGAGAAGGGCTCCTTATATAGGGCGGCGTCGGGCCTCTTCCCCCGGTTCATGGGTGGGAAGGGTCACCACATTCCCGCCAATGGATTTGGACCTACCTTGTCTTCTTGCGACCGCCAGCCAGCTTTTGTGTCAGGGTGAGGGTCAGCCACCCTTCCACTTGACGTCATCACTTTGGTATCCTTGCACCTAAAAGACAGTGTCAGATGCTATCTTCTCCTTGCATCATCCCACCACCTCTGTGCACCTTACTTTCTTCGGGTGGACCGGCCACTTCTTGGACCGACCATTGGCGCGTCACCTTGCTGGGTACGCTTGAAACTAGTGAGGCTCTCCTCTCGAGGTCCTGCTAGGTGGCTTTGCCCCTGGCCGTGACCGACCCAAGCATTTGTAGAGGATCCAGGCTTCATCCCCCCTCTAGAGTCTTGGTCCCTTTGAGAGCCCTCGAGAGGGTGCTCCTGTTGGGCCTGGCAATTCGACGAGACGAGGTAACCCTGGCACCAATAGTCCGACACTATATACCGGCCAATCCTGGATCCGAGGTTGTCCCAATGAACATTAAATGGGGGAACATTTCGAGTAACCTAGGGACTGCCTCGGCACACCCCGGAACTGCCTCGACACACCCCGAGATTACTCGGCAAACCCGAGGACTGTCTCACAGAATCCAGGGACTGTTCATCTTAACCTGGCAAAAGTTATGTCGGCTAACCCAATGGAAGTGGATGAAGAGATTTTCCTGGCACGTACTATACCAGTCTGGGCGCAACCAATTTTTTGCTTCTTGAAAGATGGGAGTTTTCTAAGCGATGAGGTACTCTCTAGGCAAGTTCAGAGAAGAGCAAAGGCGTATACCATAATAAATGATGAGTTATATAAAATAAGTGTCACAAGTGTCCTTCAACGATGTGTTGATCCGGTAGAAGGGCAGGAGATCCTCTGAGATATACATTAGGGAAAATGTGGGCATCATGCCTCGTCCAGAGCTTTAGTCGCCAAGGCATTTCAGCATGGATTTTATTGGCCAAGTGCTTTACAAGATGCTGAGGACCTTGTGAGGAAGTGCAATGGGTGTCAGAGATATTCGAGCAAAATTCATATGCCATCCGAAGAACTGAAAACTATACCTATCACTTGGCCATTTGCTGTATGGTGTTTGGACATGGTTGGACCATTTAGGTTGGCTTGTGGAAACATGACTCATATACTAGTCATGGTGGACAAGTTCACAAAGTGGATTGAGGTCAAGCCAATTAGAAAGTGTGATGGACCCACTACCGTATCATTCCTCAAGGACATCATCTTGAGGTATGGGTACCCGCATAGTATCATAACAGATAATGGCACAAACTTTGCCAAAGGAGCATTTGCTCGGTTCTGCCAAGATAAAAGGATAAGGCTTGATGTTGCATCTGTTGCACACCACGCTTCGAACGGGCAAGTGGAGAGATCCAATGGGCTAGTACTGTCCAGGATAAAACCCCGGCTCATTGATTGGCTGCAAATGTCAGCGGGTTGTTGGATTGACGAACTCTCAACAGTACTATGGAGCCTCAGGACAACTCTGAGTCGATCAACTAGCTATATGCCATTCTTTCTGGTATATGGGGCAGAAGTTGTATTACCAGCCGACATAGAGCATGATTTTCCTAGGGTCACCCAATACATGGATGCCGAAGTGCAAGAAGCCCGACAAAATAATGTTGATCTACTAGAAGAGGGAAGAGAGTTAGCATTATCCAGATCTTCCATATATCAGCAAAACTTCTGATGCTATCATAGCCACAAAGTAAATCCCCGAGTTTTCCGGGAAGGAGATTTGGTACTTCGGCTGGTGCAACGCACTGCCAGCATGCATAAGCTCTCACCTCCATGGGAAGGACCATTCATTGTGAGGAAAGCACTGCACAATGATGCATACTATCTTATAGACACTGAACTGCAGGAGTAGAATAAGACAAACATGGCAGGAGCAGAGTCAAAAAGACCATGGAATGTAGCACTTCTTCGTCCATTTTACACTTAGCTGAATTGTATGTATCTCGAACTCTCATATGTCGGCCGGTATGTCGGAAATATGCTTATCAATGAAATCTTGGCACCTCGAGCAAAAACTTATTAGTAATTGTCTTTTGTCTGTATTTACATTTTATATGTCGGCTGGTTTAAATTTCTTACACCTTAGCCAAGTTAGTAGTGTGTCGGCACCAAAGGCTAATTCTTCGACTTGCTGCTGTCCAAAAAGATTGGCTTCATGGCAAGCAAGAGAACAAGCTTGAAAATACTAAACACATGAAGAACGACTAAGGAAGGAAACATAATCGATCCGACATTTGGTTTTGGACTACCCCTTGTATTTACTTTCTTTACTATTACACGGAATCATTTTGAGCTAATCCTCATAGTTTTAAGTATTGTTAATTTGATTTTTTGACCTCAGACTCTATCGGGGGGATGACCCCCAGGTAGGCCAAGCCAGGCTCAACTGGCCGGCTCCAGGGGGATCTGGCCAGATGGGGACAAGACAAAGAACCACAGCCGAGTGGAACGCTCCACCTAGTCTGCCTCAAGATTCCCCGGCTGGCCCGTCTAGCCAGGGGCCAGGAGAGCCGGCTGGGTGGCCACCTCTACCCGGCTGCCTCAGATCCGTTGGCCAAAGGTACGGGAGGGGGTGACGCTCCTCGCTAAGCGCACCCTTGACCGGATAGGCTGGCACACTGCCCTGCCGGCACTACCAGGCAAGGGTGCCAAAGCGCCAAGGCTGGGAGATGATGTTTAAAGCTCCACCTAATAGATAAAGCTCCAGCTAAAGGATAAAGCACCAAGCTGATGGATAAAGCGGAGTATGACACCCAAAGCGAAGGCGTTGAGACACTGTGGCTCTTTCCCCACCTTTACTAGAGCTTGACCGGGTCCTGGACCACCGGCTGGACCCGGCAGCTGGCCCGCTTTGTAAACCTAAAGCCCAAACAGTAAACCCTACATCCCACAGTGTAACCTACCCTTTCGCCAGTATATAAGGAGGGGTAGTGCCAGGGTTCTACGTAAAGCATTCGTCTTCCTCTATCCCTCAATAGCAGCTAGGGAAATAGCTCAAGGAGCACTTCTATTGAGCATCTGCTTCCCATATAGTAGATCCTTGCAAGAGTAGGAGTGTTACCTCAACAAGAGGTCTCCGAACCTGGGTACATTGCTATGTTTGCAGTATCTGTGCCCAACCCATTGCAAGTAGCCACCGATAGCATCCTGATTGTCCCCTCTCATGCCATCCCTGATGGCACTGCCGTGTTCCACACCACAACAGTTGGCGCCCACCGTGGGGCACAACGCTTCGGCTGGGGTCATCTTTCGCACAGGACTTCCGCTCGTCGCGGTGAGCAAGTCGCCTCTAGCCTCGTCCTCACCTTCGGCTCCTTCGACTACGTCCTCGACAACACATCCTACTTCAACGGGGAATCCTTCCTAAGTGACGGATCCATCATGCACTTCAGCATGCATCGCGTCTAGATCGCCACCATCATCAAGGATTTCCCTCGCAAGGTAATCACTGTCTCCGGCGTGCCTCCAGGCTTCTCCGCCCCGCTCCTCGCTAGCGGCAGCGTTGAGGTCATGATGGCCGGCACATGCGATGGATGTCGCCCACCTCTGGAGCACGACACGGGTGACAAAGGCGCGGCTCCACGCGAGCAGGGCGTGGACCCCTTGGCGGAGTCCATCTAGAATCTCCGCATCCCCATCGCCCCCGAGCTGGATCCGGCTGCTATGGAGGCCACACACCAGAACCTCCTAGAGGAGGCCAGCAAGGTCGTCGCCTGCCTGCGACGCCTAGACGCAACCATGCGCGAATACAACACAACACACGGTTTCTCCTGCTTACCTAGTGCCAACTGGCAGGCGCCACCCAGGGCTGCAACTTGGGTTCAGAGCTAGACCGTGCTTGATGTGGGCATACCTTATGGGTACTCGAGCTTGGCATATATGGTCTAATAGGGCAGGAGCCCACGGTGTTTCCAGGGACCAATGCAGGATTCAGGTGACCCACGGAGACTCCAATTGCTTGCGGCACATCACGAAGCTTAAGATAGAAAGTTTAAAGGGACAAACCCTAACCTGTAACCGACTCGACCTGCTACCTGAGACCTAGCCTATCTATATAAAGGCTAGGAGGGGGCGGCGAGGAGGATAATCACAACCCTAGTTTCCACACCATCACCAGATTGCATCTGCGCACCCCTTGTAACTTTCGACTCCCTTGATAATTCCAAAAGCAGACAAGCAAGAGTAGGGTCCTCTACGAGGCCTGAACCTGGGTAAACCTTGCATCCCTGTGTGCTTGTTTGCTATCCGATTGATGCCTCCAGTGCTCCCTCCTTCTCCAAAACCCAAGTCCATAACAATGGGCATTGATGAGTTTAACCCTCGTTAATTGGCGCCATCCGTGGGAATTGGGAGTGCTGATGTCGCGGCTTCTTCGGCCCCATCAACCATGATCTAGAACTCTGTAATAGCGGAGATTCACCTCCTCTTCGGCGCTTTCAACTTCACCATCCACACGTCGGCCACTCGCCCGTCTTTCGAGTCCATGGGCGATGGGATCGGCCTGGCAATCAGAAGCTTACGCTTCCAAGTTGGTCAGCTGGGCACACTTCGCCTCCCTGATCAGCCGACGGTTCCCTCGATTGCTCTAGCATCATGGTTTCCACCACCGAGAAGCACCCTAAGCAAGCTCAACACCCTGACAATAGTTGGGAGCACGAACAGTGAAAGCAGTTGCGGATCCGATCTGGGTGATCTAGCCACAGAAGATGGAGCCTACGGCTCTGGATCTGAAAGCTGCGAAAGCAACAACTTCCCCAATCACTTCATGTGCGCCATCATCAACGCAAGTGACACCGGTGTTAATCATGATAACAACGGTACTGGTCCGTCCAACAGCGGCATCCCAATCGAGAACGGTGGCCCCGCCAACAGTGCTCCCACCAAAATGGGACAGTGCACTGAATAGCGCGTGCTGATCAAGCTCAACGACAACGAGTGGGCCCACTGTCGAGAAGCTCTGCGGGGCAATCCTCTGCCCCCAAACTCATCACAAGACATGCTGATGGGTTACCACTGGCTGCTCAAGGAGGAGTACAAGCGCCAACAACAAGTAATCGCGCAGCTCGATGCAGAAAGGTGGTGGATGAGTCGAGCCTTCGGCAGGCTCAACTCTCTTCCATGGGAGGATCCTCCTCCAAGGGTAATGACCATGTGGCCGCCAAAAGGCGCACTCGACTAGCCCACCTCACCGACAAGAAGCGAGAAGAGGTTGCACGAGTCCTCGACTTCTCGTCCATGATGGTGGATACGCGAGGCAATGTGCTCCCAAAGACACCGCAAGCAGCGGTGACAACGGCCACCATGTACCTCCTCAACAACCAGCCACCGGCTGGAGATTCACGAGCTACCATACACCGATCTATGATCACGGGCTTGGGGCTAGTCGAAGCCACCGTCATGAAGGAGCCAACATCAGAGCCGAAGAAAAGTAAAGCTCCGGCCAGGCGCTATTCATCGCCCTCCTCTAGTGATGATACCATGACTTGTCTCGGTGGCACCACTCATGGTGGCACGATCGCGACTACGACGTGCGTGATGACATCACGTAGTGCAAGGTCGACAAGATGCACGCGAGGCGTGCCTGTTCGACTGACTCGGAGGATGATGAAGTAGAGCTCTGTGGTGCCAGATGCTTCAGTAGAGCCATCAGGCAAAAGCGAATGCCTAAGGGGTTCAAACTCCCATCAGAGAACCCGAAATTCGACGACCTACAAGACCAATCTAGCTGGAAGATCACATCTCCTCCGTCAGGCTGCAAGGCGGAAGCTCAAGCATGGAAATGCATTGCCTCCAGCTACAGCTGCAAGGCGCTGTCTGCGCGTGGCTCAACAACATCCCGTCGTTGGATTGATGACAAGTACGCCATGAGGGGGGTCCTCGAGGCATGCGGAAGAGAGGGGTGTGAGGCATACGGTGTTTTGGGACCGTGAGCACACAAGTTTACCCAGGTTCGAATCCACCGGCTTTGGACGGACCCTACTCCTGCTAGCAATCTAGTAATACGGTAGAGACAGAATATGGGTTACAAGGGTTTTTCCTATGCGAGTTGAGATTGTAGACTATTGTGAGGTTGCCCTAAAGGCTTACCCTAGGACGACTTATATAGAAATCCAGCCTAGGGTTTACAGGAGAGAACTATCTGGCTATGACTAAGATTCGGTTATAGAGTACAT
The DNA here is from genome assembly GCA_023614405.1 of Avena insularis. Classification (NCBI taxonomy): domain Eukaryota; kingdom Viridiplantae; phylum Streptophyta; class Magnoliopsida; order Poales; family Poaceae; genus Avena; species Avena insularis. The sequence goes on from CM042696.1 coordinate 241,403,409, forward strand.
CTTGGACTACAAGTAACATCACATGCCTATGTCGGTAAGTCTTTTGGGCCTTCCCGTAGCCGGACTAGACTCCGTCTCTTCTCTTTGACTGGACCACCCGTGAAGCAAAGCTCTAACCCGAAGTGGGCCACCCTGGTCAGTGAGGCATAGTGAGGATACCCAGAAATTATATCCCCAACAACAGCTCCCGGAAGCCTCCAAGATCTAGAGTCGGATTTCATCATCGTCTAGCTTGATCTTCGGCTTGCAGAATCTTGAAGGGTTCCTGAAACTTTAAAAGAAAGGATAGGATCCGGGTCTCAAAATGAGTCGGACCTATGAATACATTATTCAATTTTCCAGCTTGAAATTCAAACTAAGCCGGAACTTGGTCTCTGACGTAATCTGACAGCAGTCATGGTCAAGTCACGTCACTGACAGACATTCCAATCAGCACGACCATTGGTGGGTCCGCCTTTTGCGGAACCGAGGCATCGTTTTAATGCGTGCACAGAGATTGAGGCGGCGTAATCATCACGTGGGAGTTACCCAGCTCCTTCCAGGACACATGGCATGGTTACTGTTTACATTGCATTAATCTTGGCGCGGATGTAGGATATAAGGGGTCAAGATTTCCCCCCTCTTCTCTTCACCAACACTTGCGTTCCTTCCTTCCTCTCAATGCCTCCCACGAACATAGATCCTTTGACTCCCCCAAAATCCCCCAACGCCGCCCATCCTAGGTCACCAGTACATAGAAAATGACTAAGGCCTCATCTTTCGGCACAGAGGCGACAACAGCAATGGCGACGACAGCGGAAAATGAGAGTTTTCACGGGGTCTGGATCCCCTGCGTCTTGGATGATGCCAAGCTTTGCGTGGTTGAGAACGAAGGGCTCCTCCATGTCAGCGACTGGCGGAGTGGCTACGGCCAAACCGTCCCCACCCCCAACACCGACGAGCGGGTGCACTTCGGCACCCACCTCGACAGAGGTTTGAGCTTTCCACCCTTAGACTTCTTCTCTAAGGCGATAGATTACTATGGAGTTCAACTCCACCATCTCCGCGGGGGAACTCTCTCTTAGAGATGAGTTCTTACGCTTCTTTGTGCGAGGGGTATCTCGGCATTAGGATGAGTCTCATTCTTTTCCTATTTTATTTTCAAACCCAGAGAAACTCTCTCACCGCCGGTAATCCATACATTACTGGGACTCTTAGCTTTTCCGTTAGGAGAGAACGCGTCTATCCTCGGATTAAGGCTAGTGAGTCGGTGAAACAGTGGCCATCCACCTTTTTCTATCACAAGGATATTCCTGCTCCCGGCAAAGCTACTGCTTTGCGGCTTTTGTTGATGGTGCGGCCACACCCCAAGAGTCCTGGGACACAGATGCGCCGGCTCTCAGTGATGATATGATTCTCGTCAAGTGGCAGATTGCATACATAATGAAGCACAAGGGCCTCAAGGGGTCCGACTTGATTCAGGCTGGCACGCTAGATCCAGCCTCGCCGACATCATGGCGACCGGCTTATGAACTCCATCACAACGTCCAAGAGATACTCTCTCCGAATATGCTCCCGTCCTTACTCGGAAAAGGACTATGAGTCCCAGATCAGATGGCTGATAAGGGAGCAGATCAAGAGGAAGATCTCGGAGCAGTCTTTGGACATGCATACAACTGATAATCCCGTAGTTCTAGTAAGCTTCCAGCAATAACTCGAATTATATGTTCATCTTTACATCATTATATCTTTTCGCAATACTGAGATATCTCATCTTTTTCAGCTTGCTGACCTCCCCGAGTCGGAGCTTGCTCCTCTCGAGGGATATCCTCCTGTGATCTCTCAGGATGATGGAGAATTGGTTCCACTGCAGGAGACCTTGACCCGAAAGTGTAAGGCTTGGACATTGGCTATTGGCACAAAGGAAGTGCCCATTGTGAAGAGGTAACTTTCCACACAAAGTCTCTATATTTTATTTCTTAATTCTTTCTGAGGTGTAATTATCTTTGTTTTATCACCACCTCAGAGCTAAACAACTCACCAAGGGCAAGGGGAAAGGAGGCTCATCGAAGCCCCTGTGCTAGTCAAAGCTGAATTTGACTTCTCCTGCCACAATGCCCCCGACTCCTGCCCCTCAGCCTTCTACAACGCCGGAGATTACTCCATCTCCGACCGTCGCAAAAGATCCGGCTCAACAAGCAGAGCCAGTGATCCTCGTCTCGCAAACTGACGTCACCATGGGTGACTCAGGTTTTGATAAGGTTGAACCCTCTACGGGTAATGATCCCTCGGCAGAGGTCTTCATTGAAAACCTCCTCAACAATCCGGGTCTTGCTAGACTTGGCATTACTCGGAAATCGGTGGAGGAGATCCAACGGCTAGCCCAACAATGCTTGGAAAGATGGAATATTACTGTCGAGGAGGAGGCACAAGAAGTGGAGGACATCAAGTATTCCGAACTCCTTGAGCAGATACGTCTTCGCGACGAGAGGCTAAGAGCCGGTGTGGTTCCTCCCCCACCGATAATCCCGCTGACCCTTGCCGAGAAGGTTAGCACCAAGGTGACAATGATCTTAAGCAAGCTCACTCATGAACATCATGTAAGTTGAATTTCCAACTCAACTTTTTTACTTTACTTCATATCATATCATCTAGCCCCCAAGCATGAAGTTGGATAGATAATCCGGATTTTATGCTTTCATAGGATGCCAAAGAATGAACTAGTGTAGCCCCCAAGGCTCGTGCTGATATTAGTTAAAATATTAGCCTGAGGCTTTAGTAGACTTCTGACTCTGGGTATTCTGACTTACAGAAAGTTAATTCATATAACCAGGAATTATTGAAGAATATCTGCAACAAGCGAAGAGAGATCAGAGCTCTCCGGCTTGAAAATGCTCAGTTAAAAGTATCAAGGGATGAGGCTGAAGGTAAACATTTCAGTCCTTGAGCCTTGCTCTTTATTTCATAGTCAAATTATTTACTCAACTATTGTTCTATTTGCTTACAACATTGGTCAAACAATCATGTGCTATGATTGAAGAAGCCAAGAATCTGAAGACCCTGGAGGTGGAGAACACCGACTTACGTCGGGAGCTAGACAAGTTGAAGGCGGATCACGAACAAAGCATTGCTCAAGTTCTCGAATCCTCTTGGCCACCGAAGAACATGATCGAAGGATCATGGCCCAGGATCAGAAGATCTCGGAAATCAACGATGCATTGTTCAGAGAGAAGGACATCACCGAGGCACTCCGGGCTGAACTTCAGAGCCTTAGGGAAGAAAAGACCAAAGTTGATGATGTCATCTTCGGTATGTTTCCTTCTTTCTGACTTTCTGCTTTTTCAACTCTTGGAGTTCGGATATATTTACCAACCTTTGCATTACATGCGTTGGTCCTCTGAACTTACTGGACTCTGCCTCCACCGAGTCTCGCACCACCCAGCTTACTCAAGTCGGTGATTTGCTTCATGATTTCCGCCAATCTTTGGAGGATATTGGCGAAGTACTCAAGGTTCCGGACATGCACAGAATGTCTGGCTTTGGAGTGCGAGACAAGGCCAAGGAGATGCCCCAGCTCATCCAGGACTAGAACATGTCTTATGCGTGAGGCAGCACAAAATTCTCTCACCATGGTTATGAGCCACCATGGAAGCATGGAAATCTGGCAAGTAACCAGAGGGTATTCGACTATGGATGAAGACAGATAGGAGCAAGATATCAAGGCCATCATGGACTCCTGTGCCGGATATGGATGTCACGTAGCTTATCTAACCAGCTACGACACTCCTTTCTTCACTCGCGTGGAGACGCCTCCTCTCCCTACCGTTTCAGATTTTAACGTCTCAAAGAGATATCAAGGCAAGGTCGATGTCTCTAGTGAGCCGGCAGCTCCTACCTCTCCTGCTGCATCGTAGAGCATCAGAAAAACAATGTGTTATTCTGAAACAATTCGAGTTGTAAATAAGTAGTATAATACTTTTGCTAGTGCTAAGATTTGCCACAGCTATTTAGCACTTTTGGTTTTATATTTATCGTGCCTGAAATGTTTACATAAGCACTTTTTGTTTTGCCTGTACTTATTGTTTATCTAGCTTTCCGCCTCGTCCCTTTCGTGAGCCGGCTAACCTTCAACACGAAAACTTTGCCGAGCAACGGAGCTCAATTGCTAAACCAGTTTAAACTCGGAAACAAAGCTGGCTTCCAGTACCAACAATTCACTACTCAGAAAATGCCCGCATTTGGCAATCAGATAAATAACCAAAGTACAAACTAGAAAATTTAGATTTATACCCGAAGGTAGCATTTTTAGAATCGGAAATCTTAACCAGAACAAACATGAGAATAAAGTACTTTCAAGTATTCTAGGATTTTCGACTATGACATGATCATTTGAAAATAAGATGTTAATATAAAACTTCTGAGAAAAATGAGGCAACCAATACTTTATTTCTTGTTGAGAATGTACACATATATGATTACAAAGAAAGATAAATTAAGAATAAAAGGGACGTAGCTGAGCAATATTCCATGGTCTGTCTAATTCTTTTGGGTCTGTACTGCCTCCAGCTCTCTTTATTTTCTTAGTAGCAGGTCTTTCTTTGACTAAACACTTATCAGTTAGATAGTAAGAACCATTGTGCAATACTCGCCTAACCAAAAAGGGCCCTTCCCATACTAGGGAAGTTTGTGCTTTGTTTTCTGCACAAGCTAGAGAACCAAACCGCCTTTATTAAAAGACCAGTTTCTGACTCTATGGCTATGATATTTGCGTAACTTCTACTGATAGGCTATTGATCTCATCTCAGCAACGATGCAAACTTCTTCAATTAAATCGAGATCATTTTGTCGAGAAATTTCAGCATCCTCTTCAATATACGCAGCAACTCGGGGAGAAGTATGAATCAAATCACTAGGAAGAACTGCTTCTGCACCATAGACCAAGAAGAAAGGTGTGTATCCAGTTGACCTGTTTGGAGTTGTTCGTAAACTTCATATCATAGAAGGTAATTCCTCTGCCCAAGACCTCGTAGCATGTCATAGTGGTGCTTCGAGTCTTGGTTTTAGGCCTTGTAAGATTAAACCATTTGCTCTTTCCACTTGTCCATTAGCCTATGGATGTGATATTGACGCAATGTCAAGCCGGATATTATGTTCGTTGCAGAATTTGGCAAGCTCTCCCATAGAAAAATTACTCCCATTGTCCATGATAATGCTATGCGGATAACCGCATCGGATTATGACATCCTCGACAAATCTTCTAGCTATTGCTCCATCACAACTAGTGATGGGTTTAGCCTCAATCCATTCTGTGAATTTATCCACCATCACTAAGAGATGAGTAAATCCACGTGGAGCCCATTTAAACGGTCCTACCATGTCAAGCCCCCAGACTGCGAAAGGCCATGTTATAGGTATTGTTCGCAGCTGATCAGCCGGAACGTGAGCTTGTCTGGCATACTTTTGGTAGCCTTTGCGCATCTTGACCAGCCTTTCAGCATATGCCTTGGCTGTAAGCCAGAAAAAACCGTGTCGGAAAGCTTTTGCCACTAAAGATTTGGCTGCAGTGTGATGACCGCATTCGCCTTCGTGGATTTCTCGTAAGATTTCCACTCCTTCTTCCAAAGATACACAGCGCTAAAAAACCCAAGACACGCTCCACTTATAGAGCTCACCATTAATTATAGTATAGGCTTTTGATCGTTGGACGATCTGTCGGCTCAGAACCTCGTCTTCGGGTAATTTGCCATCTACCAAGTAATCAAGGTAGGGTTGAGTCCAGCTAGGAATTACAGCCAGTACTGCCACTAAAGATGAGTCGGATTTGGTCAGATATTCCTTGTCTACTCCTTTTATAGAGGGAACTTTGAGGTGCTCTAAAAAAGTGCCATCCGGGACATTTTTCCGTGCAGAGCCTATTCGAGATAATGCATCTGCTTCCTCATTTTCTGTTCAAGGGATGTGTTGAACCTCAAACCCTTCAAACGATTTAGATAGTTCATCCATGATAGCTCTATATGCTGCCATGTGCTTATTTGCATTACAGATATCCGACACTTGCTGAGCAATAAGATCTGAATCTCCATAACACATTAACCGTCAGATGCCGATGTCCTTAGCAATCCGGATTCCATGCAGCAGTGCTTCATATTTGGCAATGTTATTTGTTGCCGTGAAGTGGATCTGCAACACATAGAAAAGTTTATCTCCTTGGGCTGATTTGAGCACCACGCCAGCCCCCGAGCCCACGAGCACCTTAGACCCGTCAAAATGTAAGGTCCAGTATTCTGACTCCGGGAGGGTCATGTTCTCCGTTGTCTCTGTCCAATCAGTGACAAAGTCAGTGAGGATTTGGGATTTGATTGTTGTACGCGGTTTATACTCAATATGGAAAGCTGAAAGCTCTATGCCCCATTTTGCGACATGTCCTGTAGCATCGCTGTTGTTGATTATATCTTTCATGGGAGCTGTGGTCACCACGGTAATTGGGTGTTCCTGAAAATAATGCTGTAACTTCCGGGATGTGAAGAACACACCGTAAGCTAGCTTTTGATAGTGCGGATACCGCTGCTTTGATTCAGTTAGGACTTCGCCTGAGATAGTAAGTCGGACGCTGCACCGGTGTTCCTGTTTTTCCTCTAGTCTCTCCACCACCATGACGACACTGATGACTCTGTTTGTCGCAGCGAGATAGAGCAACATCGGTTCTCGAGGTTCTGGTGCTGCAAGGATAGGAGCAGATGAGAGTACTGCCTTTAGGTCTTGTAGTGCAGCTTCAGCTTCGTCAGTCCAAACGAACTTTTTGGTCTTTTTCAGGAGCTTTTAAAGTGGTACGGTCTTTCACCGAGCCAGCTTACAAACTGACTGATTGCAGCAATGCAACCAGTTAGTCTTTGAACATCCTTCAGGCGAGTTGGCCTGGAAATATTGAGTATAGCCTTAATTTTGTCTCGGTTCACCTCTATGCCTCTTTGAGACATGATGAAACCTAACAATTTTTCAGCTGGTATTCCAAAGAAACACTTCTTCGGGTTAAGCATTATGTTGTATTTTCGTAGATTGGCAAACATTTCCTCCAAGTCGGAAATTAAGGTTTCCTTCTTTTTGGACATCACCGCAATGTCGTCCACATATGCATGTACATTGCATCCTATTTGGTCGTGGAGGCAACGCTGCAAAGTGCGCTGGTACATAGATCCTGCGTTCTTGAGCCCAAAGAGCATCGTAGCAAAACAAAAGGTTCCGAAGGGGGTTATGAATGAAGTTTTGACTTTGTCTGATTCCTTCATCCGAATTTGGTGATAACCGAAATATGCGTCGAGAAAACATAGGAGTTCCGAGCCTACCGTAGAATCGATAACTTGATCAATTCTAGGTAGAGCGAATGGATCTTTGGGACAAGCCTTGTTCAAGGCAGTATAATCAACACACATCCTTAAATCAGTTGTGTCCTTTTTAGGGACCATTACAGGATTGGCCGACCGCTCAGTGTGGATGACCTATTCTATGAATCCGGCTAACTCGAGCCAGGCTAGTTCCTTAGCTATTGCTTTTCGCTTTTCATTGCCGAAACATCATAAGGACTGTTTGACAGGTTTAGCATTCAGGTGTACATTTAGAGAATGCTCGCCAAGTTCCCTAGGTACTCCAGTCATGTCAGATGGCTGCCATGTGAAGATATCTTGATTTGCTTGGAGGAACTTGACGAGCATGCTTTCCTATGCGCTATCTAGCCCTACACCTATCTGGGTCACCTTGGAGAGGTCATCATCCTTCAACGACGTATTCTTCATCTCTTCCGATGCCTCGAACTCTGGAGTCGGCTTTGTCACCTCCTTCTTCGTCGTGGGCATCTTAGATGGATCGATGGTCTTCTTGATCTCCTGGTACTCCTAGGCGTGCATCACGGCTTCAGCAAAGGCAACATTTCCGTCCTCGCACTCTCGCGCCTTGTTCAGGTCTCCCCTGATGGTGAACACGCCTTTGGGACCTAGAATTTTCATCATATTATAAATGTAACACAGACGAGCCATAAAAGCCTAGTAAGCCAGACGTCCGAATATAGCATGGTACGCGCTCTTAAACGAGACCACTTCGAAGGAAAGTGCCTCCGTCCGATAGTTCTTTGGAGTTCCAAAGGTAACATCCAAAGTGATCTCTCCCAGGGAATTTGCTTGTCTTCCTGGGACAACTCCGTGAAACATCACAGAGTTGTGATTCAGCTATGTCTCCGAGATCCGCGTCTGGCGTAGCGTTTCGACATACATAATATTGATACTGTTGCCGCTGTCCATGAGAGTCTTGTAGAAACCATAGCCGTCAATAAGTGGATTGACGACTAAGGCCTATTTTCCTCGCCTGTGTAACTTAGGCGGATGATCAACATGGTCAAAGGTGATTGCCACTTTCGACCAATCCAAGAATTATGGGACAGCCGGAACAGCTGCGTTGAGCTCATGTAGAACGGCTTTCTTGACCTTAGCTAGTTGAGATCCAAGGAAAGTGACGTAAGTGTCTTTATTCATTGGGAAGTTCTTCTTTCCATTCGGCTTGGGATTTGAAGGGTCATCTTCCTCCATGTTGGAATCTTCCTTGGTCTCCTTCTCTTTTTCGGGATTTTTCTTTCCCTTCTTCCGCTTAGCCCTGTAGCTAGCGGTATCATCTTTCTTGATGTCGTCATTGAAACGACACTCGGTGTTGGTGTGAGACGAGCCCCCACTGGCATCTATGTGATGTACACATGGGTTATTGGTAATGTCAGTCCAGGAATAGGTTTTGCCGGGTTGTTGGTCTCCTCTACCCTGGACTCTGGAAGTCCCACGACCACGTTCGCGGCCACCACCGTGCCCTCCTCGTCCTCCAGACCCAAAAGTAGCAGTGACCACTGCCGTTTCCGTGGTGGGCTTTTCTTCTGAGGTATTCTTGCGCTTCTGAGCTTGTTGCTTTGGTTGTTTGGCCGACTGTGGCTCAGCTAGGGCATTCAATAATCCCTCTGCATCGTCGTTAGTGTCTGCATACTTGCTCACTGTTTCTATCATCTCTCCTAGATCAGTGACCTTGTCGCACTTTAAACGGTGATGTAGTAAACCAGTTGGGAGTCATGCAATGAAAGCTTCAATCGCAGTTTAATCGTTTACTCCTTCACAGGAGTTCTTGGTGTCGATTCATCGTCCGAGGTAATCTCGCCAAGTTTCTTCGGCTTTCTGGGTGCAACGCTGTAGGTCTCCTACCATATAGGGCCTCCGATATGTGCCTTCGAAATTCCGAAAGAACGCGCTTTGCATGTCATACCAGTTGTGGATGGTATTCTCCGCAAGTTCATTGAGCCATGATCGTGTCGTCTTCCGCAACATGAGTGGGAGATATCGGGTCGCAACCAAACTGTTTCCGCCTTTGGCGATGCAGAAAGCCTGGAAAAAATCCTAGAGCCAAGTATCTGGCCGGGCCACACCATCGTAGGGTTGGATGTGTCTTGAGATAGCAAATCCTTCCAGGAAGTTTATTTGTTGAATACGTGGTTTGAAGCACTTTGGACCTACGTAGATATTATCCAACTCGTAGCGCCACGCCTCTATGCTGGAGTTGATTCGGTGTATCGCGTCACTTGGTGACAGGGAACGCCGTCTTGGTTGTTCGCTATAGCTATGGTGCCTTGGAGCTGGACTTCGGCTTCTGCCACCACCTCCTCCGCCAGGACGCCCTCCTTGGCCTCCTTGAGCACCGTTGTGATGGATTCTTGGTGTAAAGGGTGGTGGAGGTGGATTGTTTCCGGCTTATCGCCAACCTCCATCCGGAGCGTCATTATTCCGGTTCCAGGGAGGGTCTTCATTATGATAAGCCCCATGCCGGCTTGACTAGGCACAGTGGTTGTTATTCCTTCGTCCGTCACTCCCACCGCGATGGGGTTCAGCCGGATGGCTTGCGTGTCTAGGAGGTGGCATCCTTTGATAGTCCTCCTCCCGATGTTTCTCTTTGTCTTCTTCCCTGCAATTGTTTGACTCCCGCCGGGGAGGGTTACTCGGATACAGTGCAGCAATCTCCTCTTGCTCTACGGCTGGAGCAACATTGCTCCAGTTACATGCAGTTCTATGGCGCTGCCCTAAAGATCCGGTTCTTGAGTAGTTGTCTTCCCGACGGTCGGAACGGTAATGCTATTCCGGAACCCGTTGGGATCTTACGTCATTCCAGGCCAGATCCGTGCGACATTGGTCAGATTGAGAGACCAGTTTTCTGCTCCCGGATTTCGCAACCTTCTGCTGCTCCAGACCCTTGGTGAGTAGCTTTATGCCCAACCAGACCTGTTCTGGGCCTGGATTATTTGCTAGCATATCTCGAGCTGCGGCAGTGTTTTGTACTGGTCTTGGGTACACCAGGTCTCCCTTGCTGTCGAGTCGAGGCATCCCTGGGTCCCCCTCAAAGAGAACCTTGTGGACTCCCGGAAATTGATTGTCACGCGTGTGTTGTTTCCAGGTCTTCTGATGCTTCAGAGAGACAGACTTCTCTATAGTAGTAGCTATGCGCTTCTTCTCTTCCTCGATGTTGTTGGCTTCATCCAGGAGTACTTGGCGACGCGCTTCTAGGGCCTGAGCTCTTTCTTCCAATTCTTCAGCAGTAAGTTCTGTAGCTATAGGGATAGGTGTAGTTAATGCAGCATCGATGAGTTTGCAGGCACCAGTAGTGACCACGTGTCCATCCACCGAAGCTTCTTTGGGCTCTTCTAGGATTAGTGCTCCATCCGAATCTTCTTCATATTCCTCGACAATCACTTCCTCTGCTGGAGGGTCTTTTGCCGGGGTCTTGTTCTTCTTCTTTTTCTTCTTGGCAGCGCCGGTAGCAAAGACGGCTTTGCGTCCGTTTCCCGGAGTGAAGGTCTGATCGGTACTTTCGAACATCTAGACGTCGGATTGTCTCCGAGATCCATGTCATCCTGCGCTTTGGGAGACTTTTCTCTGGATCCTTCCTCCATGGCTTCTCCTTCTTCTGTAGCTTTGGAGTTAAACTCCTCTTTGTATTCCGCTGAGATCTTTCAGAAATCTGCCGACGTCATGGAATCATCCAAAGATGCCAGTAAGTCGGTGTTTGTCTCGATCGCCTCCAGCACCGAGTCTTCATTGTCTCCAGCATCAGCAGACCCGGATCTGGATCCAACATATCCGACAAAGTGCGACGCGTGTCATGGTGTGGAACATGGTAGTACCATCGGGGATGGTTTGAAGGGGACAATCAGGATGCTATCGGTGGCTACTCGCGACGGGTTGGGCACAGATACTGCAAACACAACGATGTACCTAGGTTCGGAGCCCTCTTGGCGAGGTGAAGCTCCTACTCCTGCAAGGATCTTCTATCAAAGGGCGCGAATGCCCAATACAAATGCTCCTCGAGCTGTTTCCTTAGCTACTGAACTTGTTGAATGTCGAGAACTTCTAACTCCCCATTGCCTTACCTAGAACCCTAGCACTACCCCCCTTATATACTAGTTGAGGAGGCAACTTATAAGATAGGTTCTAGGGTTTACTGTTTGGATCTAGGCCTAGCCAAGTGGGCTGGCTGGACATGGCCGAACGGTTGGCCCGGGTCCAGTCAAGCCTTCAGTATAGGGAAGGGCCACGCTATAGTGTCCAACGTCCCTGCTTTACTCGTCGGCCGACTCTTTATCCGTCAGCCGGAGCTTTATGCGTAAGCCGGAGCTTTCCTCATCAGCCCTTGCTTTGCTCGTCAGCCTCCAGCTTTGGCACAGTTGTCCGGTAGCACCGGCCAGGCCAGCCAGCCTGTCAGGTCAAAGGTGCACTCAGCAAGGAGCGTCACTCCCACCGTACCATGGCCAGCGGATCCGAGGCAGCCAGCTAGGAGTAGCCTCCCAGCTGGTTCTTCTGGCTACCCGGCTAGACAGGCCAGCCGGGGAAACTTGAATGCTGACCGGGTGGGGGATTCCACTCGGCTGTGGTTCCCTGATCTGGGTCCAGACGGCATGGGCTCCTTGGAGCCGGCCGGTTGGTCCCGTCTTGGCCTACCCGGGGGTCACCCCCCAACACTAGTCCCCGAACCGTCATGTAGAAGTGGGGCAGTTGCTTGCCACGTGACGCAGGGAGAGGGTAACCGACGCGGCCTTTCTTCCTCGATAAATAGGTTCACCAAGGGGTGTGGGTTATCCACTTTGTCTTCCTGTGCTTGCCGCCCCTACTCTCCTTCGTGCCTTAGCCCTTCGTTGCTCCTCTGCGCCACCGCTTCTTGGTTGCCGGTGCCGTTCCTCTTCCTCCTCAACAACGGGCCCCCGCGCTTCAATCACGACCACTTTCTCGAACAACATGTTGCCCGAGGTCGCCGGCGGTTGGTGTGGCTCGTACGTCACCTCATGAACTGGTGAAGAAGTATCGATGGGGAAGTTCTTGCCGTCGGAGTGGCTAGTGAGGCACCGCCTCACGCCGACGGGCGAGCGGGGGCCCAACCCCAAGTCCGACGAGGCCGTCATCTTCCTCACCGACTTTGCTCGCGGCCTTGGGATGTCGCTTCGTCCTGGAGCTGCTCGTCACCTTCGACCTCCAGCTCCATCACCTCGGAGCCTATGCCGTGTCGATGCTGTCGCATCACGCGGCCTGTTGCGAGGCGTACCTTGGTGTCTGCCCCGACACCGCAAACTTCTTGAAGTTTTTCTACTTCAAGGTTCAGGTGGTGGGGAAGGGCGGCCATTGACAGAGACGAGCTGCTGCGACATCTACCCGCGACCGTCGGCAGCCATGCCACGCTTGGAGCTCCCGGATACTGTCAAGCTCTGGCAGCGCTCGTATTTCTACGTGCGCAACAACACCGAGGTGGACTGGATCAAGATCCCCGCCTTCGCCAATGTTCCCTCCACCCGTAAGGCTTGGAGCGTTGAACACTTGGGCGTCCAGGCCGACATCGACCAGATGGGCTCCCGGCTGGCGGTCCTTGTGGAGAAGGAGCGGCTCACCGCCCGGGACATCTTACTGTCCTCGATGGCTGTGACACCCCCAGGATCAGGGTTAAACAAATCCAGACCTTATCCTGACATAAGCTTAACCTAGAGCTCGAGGATATCTAGTGAGAAATTGGTAACACAACAGTAACCCTGCGACACAAAAATTATTACAGCAAGATCATAGCTGAGCGAAGAACCAAAATATTACAAGCAGAGGTCACTGACCACAAACATCAAACAACGGAAGGCAAATTATGCTATTAAGTATAGCAAACTTAAAAAATGGCCTAAGAGGCCTGAAGCATAACGATGACGTCCCAGCCCATAGATTCCAGGCTGCTAGCCCGGAACCCCAAGCTACTCGTCGGTGTCGATGTCGTACGGAACTCGTCTTTAGGGGAACACTTATTCTGCTACAAAAGTATCAACAAAGCAAGGGTGAGTACAGGGTGTACTCCGCAAGACTTATGGCTGGTGGGGTTATTTTGCATAAAACCATCTTTGTTTATAAAACAGGAGGGAGAAGAAGCTCGTCTAATCAGAATATTTTAAAACAGGATAAGAGAGCGCATCTCCGAAGAATTGATCATCATGTTTTGATATCCACCAAAGTAATCCTCATCTCACAACTAGGATCACCCCCTCGTACCCATGAGGAACATCCTTAAGCACACGTTGAACTACCAAGTTTTACGATTAGGTTATAGTTCTCTATGATCTCATGTTCATTCCCAAGTCGTCCATAACCATGGACACGGATTTTCGAAAAGATTTAACCCTACAGGGGTGCACAACTTTACCGACACATACTAACCGACTCTTAATGCTAGTATATTAGCCCTCTTCCTTGGAAGGCCTGCAGAGGGTGGTTAGACACGACCTTTACCTTGCTTTCGCCGAGACCATGAGTTACACCCTAAGGATGGTTCCGCCGTAACGGGTCAAATCCCGAAGTCGGTCCCTAGAGATGTGGGAGAGGTTAGTTTACCCAGAGGAACCACCTCCCCAACCTCCGCCATGCTTGCCTACATGTATGAATCTACTAGCCAAGTTAATTAGTTGAGAGGTCCCCATAAACCCCGTGTGGCTGTACGCTCATCTTGGTTCTAAGGGCAAGAACTCGGGTCCTAATGGTGGGGAGCATGGGACTACAAAAACCACATCCCACTATGGCCTCCCATACAAGGCTTAGCATGTTTAACCTTTACCACTTATATCAACTCATCTCGTTCTCCTTTCATAATAGATTCTCTGCATTTGGTACATCATCTGGATGAACCATCACTGACAGCTAAGCATGGTTCAGCAAGACACAGATAAAAGCTATAGCAGTGCACACAAGCCAAACCTAGTTATGCTAGGAGCAGTGGATCAGGTAATATAAGCTCAACGGAGTAGTGCAATAGATAGGATACTCTATCTATCGATAAAAGATCACAGTAGAATCGTATGCACATGGCAAGAACGAAATACTTTGAAATCATAGTATTATATCATGTGTGGGGTTTTGCTTGCCTTGTTTTGTTGATACCCAGATATAGATCTTCAGAAGCCTTGTACTTGACTTGATTACATTTGATCAAGTATTGTTCGTCGATCTTCGATGGTGTTAATCTTGGTCTTCGATCTCAATCTCGATATCGTATTCTACCGGAAAGAAGCAAATACCGGAAAGAAAGGGGGAACAACAATCAACACATGGCATCGATGCAATGCTCAAACAAGTATGATGATATGACAAGTTAATTAGTATTGTAACGAACCCCTAAGACATGCTTGACCATTTTAAACAGGGTCCGAGGGTCGCGAACCCTAGGACAGGAGAACCCCGGAACACATGTGAGGGGTTGATTTCGTTCTCTAATTAAACTTGTAATTTAAGTTGTTGAACAATGCATGATTTTGAGTCTATTGTGTATATTTCATTTTTCTAAACATTTTGATATATTATTTGTATTTTTCTGAATTACAGAATAAAAGATATTGAATTTATAAGATTTAAACCATTTTCTGAATTATTAAACTAATAATAGCTTTACTGCGTCACGCTGACGTCATCAACACGGCCTGGTACATTTGTTACTGCACCTAACCTAGTCTCAATCAATGACAGATGGGTCCCATGCCACGCTGGCTTGCCACTGTGGCGACGCTTGCGCAGCACTGATGCAAGCGCCACATCGACAACACACATGCACCACATCGACTCCACGTGGGTTCGCCGGGGAACACGTCGGCCGGCGGTGGTTGGCAGCGCTAGGGGGTGATCTGGGAAGTGCGGGCTAGCTCGTTCGATCGAGCGCGATGCAAGGAGCCTAAAACTAGCGGCGCCGCGAGGTCATGGTTACCGGAGCTTGGCCGGCGACGAGGTTTTGCGGCGGCGCACGACGGTGCTCGGTGACAGAACGAACCAGAGCGCGAGAAAGAGAAAGGAGAGGTCCAGGAGGACCTGAGGCTCACCAGGATCACGATTCTGAGGTCAAGTCGGCCGAAGGAGGACGGACAACGTCAAAATCATCGATGACCACGGTGTCGGATCTCAGGAAGGAGGTGGCAATTGAGGCGATTGGGGGATTTTGCGGCTTGGGATCTTGTACTAGAAGAACAAGGAGACGGTGGCGGTTCTGGTGGTGCTCTTAGATGGGTGGGAGGTGGACGGAGACGGCGGAAACTGGCGGTTGCCAGCGAGATAGGGTTCGGCGCTCAGAGAGAGAGAGCAAGAGAGAGGCGTGCACGAGAGGGAGAGGATAGGGTCGAGGAGAGACGTGCTCAGGGAGGCTCTTATCCTCGCGGGCGTCGGCATCATGAATCCTCGCGCGTCGGACGATGGAGCTGGCGACAACGAGGAGCTTCCTCGATCACCGGCGAGGAAGACGACAGCGAAAAGGACAGCGAAGGGGTACTGGGCCGGCTGGTGGGCTAGCTGGGCCAGCTGGTGGGCTGGCTGGGCCGGCTGCGGGTGCGTGTGGGCGGTAGAGAGGAGAGAGGGAAGATGGGCTGCAGCCTGGAGTGGTCTGGCTCTATTTTTTTACTGAAAACCTTTTTCCTTTTTCCTTTTTTGTTTTCTTTTTCTCTTTCGTATTTCCAATTCAAATCTGTTTTGAATAATTGTAAAATACCAAAGACTTTTATAAAATGCATAAGGTATTGCAGGGCCCTTTTATTCAATTTGGGCTTCAAACATTTTTGGCACTTTTCAAAATTCAAAACCTTTTTGAATTGCTTTTGGAGAGAGAGGGGGAAATAGCTAGGGTTTTAGGGTTTTGTCTTTATTTTATTTGCATGCAATTTAGAAGATGATGCTCATGAATTCACAAACAACCCTAAATAGACATTAGCTGAAACTGGGGTGTTATAACTCTATCCCCCTTACGAGAATCTCGACTCGAGATTCCAAAGGTAGGAAGAGAGACAGGGAGAAAGAAACAGGGTCACTCTAAAGATAAGAGGGAAACACACTTAACAACACACGAGTATCTCATGGTCAACTCTTGAAGGAGTGTTGTAGAAACGACTCTGAGATGACAAACATGAAACACATCAAGGTAATAGAGGAAACAACAGGAGATAGGTTTCAGGTGTTAGATAACTGGTCTTCATCAGGATTGAGACCATGGAGTTTTAGAAGAGTTTAAGCTTCTGAAAAGGAAGGCTTACAACAAAACGAACATGACCACAGACTTCGAATGATGATGCTCTACTAATCGCTTAAGTAGAGATTTCACGGGTACAAAGATACGGATGACCAAGCTGTTGATCTACTTTTGATACAGAAGGATCACTCTTCATTCAACAGAAGGCCAAGACAGAAGGTTGTTTTGTGGCGAGGACTCGTAGGAGTCACAAGGAGCATGTAGCAAGAGGAATTTCTGATTACCGAAATCATCAGCACTCCTGAACATGATCGAGACACGAAGGAAACTCTTTATTCATCCAGGGCTACCAAAATCTTTGCCAAAGATCATGATATCACTTTACACCACCAGATGAATAGGTAAGAAGATTCCTGATGACACATGGAAAAAGAAACTTCATTCTCAAACTTCAATTACTTGTCACAATAAGATGGTTGCCAACATAAAAGAGTCTGGAGGATCGATCGGGAAACATTTAGCAATGCTACTTTAAATGTTCTCCTTGATGTTCGAGAAAACAAACATCAGGTAAAGGTTGGACTTCAGATACAAAGTAAACCATGAGCACAACTTCTATAATAAATCATATCGGAAGCCTCATGAGGAATGGTTGTTATTTGCTGATTCAAGAGTATTTGACAATAGGCTTTCAGACTAGTTGTGTCAACCATTACATCATTCCTGTCAGACTTACATAGAAACCTATGTCAAAACCTTGAGGAACACCAACCATATATCTGCTTGAGATTCAGATTTGGTTAGGTGAAATGATACTTCAGACTTAGCATGTCCGAATAGAAAGTTTGCAACATTTACCATGAAGGTAAAATTACTGGATTCTCAAGACATGGACTTAAGTGTTAAGCTCCAATAGACTGAGCTACATTGCTAGACCAATGTATTAACAATTTTCAGGGGACAACTACTCATACATCAAGTACTTGCAACAAAACACACATGTGTCCGTAGAGGTAACAAGGATAACTCTACTCAAATCCACGATGACATCTTTCAGCAGTTGCACGTGAACTAGAGAAGGCCACTTCTAACATCCAGAACGCGTACTTCGAGATGACCTGAAGACGTTTCTTAGAAAGTTTCCAACATTAATGCCAATTGTTCCATATGAGTCTGTTCTAGCATGGAGAAGATACGGACGTTATCGATGGACTCAATAAAAAACTTATCGAGGTACTCCTAGAAGATGGACTCATATGTTGTATGAACAAGGCAAAGTATTGGTCAGACCAAGGGACGTGAAGATGTACTCAAGTGAAACATCACAAGTAACAACATCATCAAGATAGTCCTTGGAACTGAGTTTGATTTGACGATAAGCCAAATCAAATCAAAGGTGGGGGAGATAACATATCCACGAAGGAGGTACTATCTTTCTTCAACATGAACAAAACTAGACATCCCTTAAGATGAACTAGGTTAGATAGAACTTTTTTCTTACAACTCTCCAAGTTGTTGCTTAAGCTCAACCAACTAGTTTAGGGGTATCCAGTACGGATCCTTGGATAAGAAGGAGTTCAGAGAGCTTTCGTTCTCGAGAACTAGACAACACGGTCATGTGGAAACATGGCAATACTTATAGTAGACATCTAGAATATCACGGACCACCGATATGTCACTTAGTTCGAGAGGAAACTTTCTTGGTAAGGCAAGAAGACATAGTCTCAGAGCTTCGGCACAAGCCTAACTCTTTGACCGAGGAGAGTGTACCAGAATAACGGACTTGGTAGCACAATCATCCTTTTCTTAGTGATAGGTTAACCATCACGCTAGGAATGACACAAATGTTCTTGGTGTTGAAAGCAATAATGATTCCTAAGAATCTCAGATGGCCACATTATTATGCACATGCATCATTCACGAGCACCAAAGCTCAGAGGAAGGGTAGGTAAATATGTGTAGAAGCATCACTTCATTAAGAGGGTCATGAGACTCGGCATGACCTCTTAGTGTAAAAGGGTGTGATATTCTAAGGTAGAACAGATAGAAGCTAATCAATGCCTATTGATCTGCGGATTACAACACTTTGACCTAGTCCTAGATATGACGAGGTACTGGAGTTTGTTTCTCCTGACATCCCAAAATGGTTTGTCATGATGGACCACAAGAGTATCTTGCATCGAAACACATCGATACACACTTACTACTTGGCTACCAACTAGTAGACAAAAGGTCAGAAACAACAAGGGGAAAAAAGAACATGCTCAGGACAGAATCCCAAGATGTGGATGCATATATTATCAATCTTCCGAAAACAAATGCATAGAAGAGGTAAGGTGTGGCAGAGTCACGAAAATAGATGCGAGACTCATGAGGAGTACTCTTGTCGTGATCTATTTGGTTCCATTAAAGAACATCTGCCACGGCTAGTGGTAGGGAAGTCCTTATTTGTCGAAATTCAATTGCGACAAAACCCACAAGCTCGAAGGCTATATTTTAAAAGTAGCCATCTCGAGGTAATGTTTGAACATTAACGACAGGTTTCAATGGAATGGATCTTGGGTTAAAGATCAGCTTCATGTACAAGATTCTCAATACTAGAATCTCGTACAATCCGGGATCTTCGGTTCAAGTCCAAGGGTTAAAACCTGAGAAACAAGTTACTAGTACTTGAGTGACACAAAGTACACTGCAAGGTAGTAACTACGAGGTAGCTTCCAAGAGAAGAAAGAACTTCTGAAGTACCAAAACACATAAAAAGGAGGCAAACAAGGCAAAAGGAAACCTCGAAGCCTAGAACAGAACACAATGGATCCTACAATATAATATTGTGGCCCATAAGGTAGAGAGATCATGATGGAAAGGAATCTCTCGAACGAAGCAGAGCAAAAGGGAACAAGGAACACACAACACACACAATTCTAGAGAACTCAAAACTAGCTAGGTCAACTAGATAAGAAACAACCTGCCCAAAAGGCACCTAAATTTTGAAAGACTAGAAGAGATATCAAAAATTTTCAAAGTCAACACAAGATAAGATGACCTAGAGTTAGAGCGAAACTGGATAAGGAGAAAAAGAAGCATACTAGAGTTTTCGCAAATACTTTTCATCTTTGAATTAGTTTTCATAAGAACTAGAATCAACATCGACCAATAGCAAGGTTTTCCTACGGTCGGTACTGCTCTGATACCAAGAACTATGACACCCCCGGGATCAGGGTTAAAAAAATCCAGACCTTAGCCTGACACAAGCTTAACCTAGAGCTCGAGGATATCCAGTGAGAAATCGGTAACAGAATAGTAACCCCGTGACACAAAAATTATTACAACAAGCTCATAACTGAGCGAAGAACCAAAATATTACAAGCAGAGGTCACTGGCCACAAACATCAAACAACGGAAGGCAAATTATGCTATTAAGTATAGCAAACTTAACAAATGGCCTAAGAGTCCTGAAGCATAACAATGACGTCTCGGCCCATAGATTCCAGGCTGCCGGTCGGGAACCCCAAGCTACTCGTCGGAGTCGATGTTGTACCAAACTCGTCTTCAAGGGAAAACTTGCTCTGGTACAAAAGTATCAACAAAGCAAGAGTGAGTACAGGGTGTACTCCGCAATACTTATGGCTGGTTGGGTTATTTTGCATAAAGTCATATTTGTTTGTAAAACAAGAGGGAGAAGAAGCTCGTCTAATCAGAATATTTTAAGAGGGGATAAGAGAGCGACATCTCCGAAGAATTGATCATCATCTTGATATCCACCAAAGTAATCCTTATCTCACAACTAGGGTCACCCCTCGTAACCATGAGGAAGCATCCTTAAGCACATGTTGAACTATCAAGTTTTACGATTAGGTTATAGTTCTGTATGATCTCACGTTCATTCCCAAGTCGTCCATAACCGTGGGCACGACTTTTTGAAAATATTTAACCCTGCAGGGGTGCACAACTTTACCCACACGTACTAACCAACTCTTAATGCCAGTACATTAGCCCTCTTCCTTGGAAGGCCGGCAGAGGGTGGTTAGACATGCCCTTTACCTTGCTTTCGCCGAGACCATGAGTCACACCATAAGGATGGTTCCACCATAACAGGTCAAATCCCGAAGTCGGTCCCTAGAGATGTGGGCGAGGTTAGTTTACCCAGAGGAACCGCCTCCCCAACCTCGGCCATGCTTACCTACCTGTATGAATGCACCTCCTTCTCCTCCACTTTCGAAAAAAATTTCAGTGCGTATGCCAAATGGAAAGCCCGAACTAGGTGACTCATGGAATCTACTAGCCAAGTTAGTTAGTCGAGAGGTCCCCATAAACCCCATGTGGATGTACGCTCGTCTTGGTTCCGAGGGCAAGAACTCGGGTCCTAATGGTGGCGAGCATGGGACTACAAAAAGCACATCCCACTATGGCCTCCCATACAAGCCTTAGCATGTTTAACCTTTACCACTGATCTCAACTCATCTCGTTCTCCTGTCATACTAGATTCTCTGCATTTGGTACATCGTCTGGATGAACCATCACTGGCAGCTAAGCATGGCTAAGAAAGACACAGATAAAAGCTCTAGTAGTGGACACAAGCCAAACCTAGTTATGCTAGGAGAAGTGGATCAGGTAATATAAGCTCAAGGGAGTAATGCAATAGATAGGATACTCTATCTATTAATAAAAGACCATAGTAGAATCGTATGCACATGGCAAGAATGAAATACTTTGAAATCATAGGATTATATCATGTGTGGGGTTTTGCTTGCCTTGTTTTGTTGATACCCAGATATAGATCTTCAGAAGCCTTGTACTTGACTTGATTACATTTGGTCAAGTATTGTTCGTCGATCTTCGATGGTGTTATTCTTGGTCTTCGATCTCGATCTCGATATCGTATTCTATCGGGAGGAAGCAAATACCGAAAAGAAAGGGGGAACAACAATCAAAACATGGCATCTATGCAATTCTCAAACAAGGATGATGATATGACAAGTTAATTAGTATTGTAACGAACACCTAAGACATGCTCGACCATTTTAAACAGGGTCCAAGGGTCGCAAACCCTAGGACAGGGGAACCCCAGAACACTTGTGAGGGGTTGATTTCGTTCTCTAATTAAACTTGTAGTTTAAGTTGTTTAACAATACATGATTTTGAGTCTATTGTGTAGATCTCATTTTTCTGAACATTTTGATATATTATTTGTATTTTTCTGAATTACAGAATAAAAGATATTGAATTTATAAGATTTAAACCATTTTCTGAATTATTAAACTAATAACAGCTTTACTGCGTCACGCTGATGTCATCAACACGGCCTGGTACATTTGTTACTGCACCTAACCTAGTCTCAATCAATGAGAGATGGGTCCCATGCCATGCTGGCTTGCCACTGTGGAGACGCTTGCGCAGCGTTGACGCAAGCGCCACATCGGCGACACGCAGGCGCCACATCGACTCCACGTGCGTTCGCCGGGGAACACGTCGGCCGGTGGTGGTTGGTGGCGCTAGGGGGTGATCTGGGAAGTGCGGGCTAGCTCATTCGATCGAGCGCGATGCAAGGAGCCTAAAACTGGTGGCGCCGCGAGGTCATGGTTACCGGAGCTTGGACGGCGACAAGGTTTTGCGGCGGCGCACGGCGGTGCTCGGTGACAGAACGAACCAGAGCGCGAGAAAGAGAAAGGAGAGGTCCGGGAGGACCAGAGGCTCACCAAGATCACGATTCTAAGGTCAAGTCGGCCGGAGGAGGACGGACAACGTCGGAATCATCGATGAAAGCGGTGGTCGGAGCTCGGGAAGGTGGTGGCAATTGAGGCGATTGGGGGCTTCTCCGGCTCGGGCTCTTGTACTAGAAGAACAAGGAGACGGTGGCGGTTCCGGTGGTGCTCTCAGATGGGTAGGAGGTTGACGGAGACGGTGGAAACTGGCGGTTGCCGGCGAGCTAGGGTTCGACGTGCAGAGAGAGAGAGCAAGAGAGAGGCGTGCACGAGAGGGAGGATAGGGTTGAGGAGAGTCGTGCTCGGGGAGGCTCTTATCCTCGCGGGCGTCGGCAGCATGAATCCTGGCGCGGCGGATGGCGGGGCTGGCGACAGCGAGGAGGTGCTTGACGGCTCCAGCTACGACTCGCTGATACCGAGCCGGTCAAGCGAGCTGCAGTACAGGAGGTTGATGTTGCTCCCTCCGTCTACAAGGACGCGGGAGAACCTGCAGGAATGCTTCTGGGAGACAATGATGGGATCCAAAACCATCGCGTAGGAGCCTGGGTGAGGCAGCTCAGCTAGCTGGTCCTTCCGGCTCCATGCTACTTCTTGCTCCGACCAGTTGAGGTACTGGGGAACGGGGGGAACGATTGCGTTCACCTCCGCCTCGCGACGCCTCTTGTTGTGCTTGGTCTCTAGCTCTGTGGTGAAGATGTGGTAGTTTCCCACCTAGCGAGGGTAGTTGTTATCATCATCTTCCCTTCGGTGCTGGTTATTGCGATTGCCTGGCGGCCCACCGGCTAGAGGGCGGCGCCTGTACAGTCGGTGTACCAACGATCTCTGCCATCTTCTTTGTCCAGGTGCACTGGCGTGTGGTATGTGTAGCTGGTTTGTTGCCTCCGCTGTGGAACTTGCATGGCCCATCAAGCATCGACTCAATGGTGTACTTGGGCCTCGGAGGCCGGTCATCAGGCTTCTATCTCTGGCTTCCGCCTGCAGCCAGATCCTCTTGTACTGCTGCCACCTGCCTGGAACCGTATTGGTTATCCGGCTGGTGGTCCTTTCTCTTGCCGTGAAGGTTGTCGTGCCGTCTAGAATGGTGGCCATTTCCTTCTGGTTGGCATCGATCTACGGCAATGTCGACGATTATTTGCCCTTGGCCATCCACCCGAACGGATCTTTTCATTGTCGCGTCAGCCGTGGCATACTTGTCCGCGATGGCCATGGTCTGTGCCATGGTTGTGGGTTCCACCTGGCAAAGCTTGTGCTTGAGCATAGTGTCGTCTCTGCAGCCGTTGATGAAGAAGTCAACCGCTTGGTGCTCCCGTACCCTCTCGCAGGAGTTGTGCATGCTCGTCCACCGGGTGATGTAGGAAGGGTCGGATTCGTCTAGACCCTGTATGCAAAGAGCAAGCTCGCCGGGTTGGCCTGGTCGCTTGTATGTGCTAGTGAAGTTGCGGACGAACGCCTACTCGAAATCGATCCATGCGTTGATGCTGTTGTCAGGGAGGTGGTTGAGCCACATCCTGGCTGAGTCAAGGAGCATGAGAGGGGTGTAGCGTACTGCCACCCGGTGATTGCCGTTTGCGATGCCCACAGCGGTGGTGTAGTCCACCAACCAGTCCCCCGGCTTGACCGAGCCGTTATATTTTGGCGTATCCCTTGGGAGCGAAAATCCCTTTGGAAACGGCTCGTTCCGGATATGTGGTCCGAAACATCTTGGCCCAGCTGGACTTTCTTCCTCCAGCGTGCGTGACTGGACCAATAGGTTGATTTGTGCGTGCACGTCCTACTGCTCCTCCGGCTTGAGCGGTCCCAGCCGACCAGATAGGTGGGACTTGGGCAACGCTTGGCCTTTTCTGGCGTCATCGGCCGGCTCGCGATTTTTGCTGGTAACAGCTACCGCATCGCGAGCGTTGTGCCCACGACCCGTAGACCCGCCACGTGGACGATTGCTTGGCCTTGCTCTGCTTGGGGAAGATGCCTTGCTGCCGCCTACAGCCGGATCCACCATCCGGCGGGCCGGTTGGGTTCTGCTGTTGCCGGCCATGCTGAGTTCTGCCTCGGCCTGCTGTTTGTTGGCCGTGACCACGAGGAGCTAGACACGTGCCTGCTGACGGAGCAACTCTTCGCCCTCCAAGTGGCTTAGCTCTGCAACTACCGCCTCTGCGGCCCTCATGTTCTTGGCGGGGTTGCTGTAGACAGGCTGCACCACGGGCGTACGCGGATAAGTGGCACGATCCATCTCTAAACCGAGGTTTCGGCCTTGTGGTTGGGCCAGGCGGCTAGCGCCGGGCAAGCGTGCGAAGCCGTGCACGATGTTGTACTTGCGCATGGTTGCATTCATCCGCCGTTGGGCGGCTTCCACTTTGCCAGCTTCCTCCAGAAAGTTTTGGCGAGTAGTCTCCAGGGCTGTCGCGGCTGCAGCTGGATCCACCTCGATAGGGGTGATGGGGTTACGGAGGTGTTCGACGGACGCGTTGATCAGGTCCTGACTCGGAAAGCGTGAGTTGGTGGCGCGGCCATCCATGTTGCGCTCTAGAGGTGGACGATGGTTCTCCACCGAGCCTGCCATCGTGACCTCGACGCTGCCGCTGGCGATGCGTGGAGCGGAGAAGCCAGGGGGCGCGCCAGAGATGGTGATGAGCGACGGTGGTGATGTAGACGCGGTGCTCGCCGAAGTTCATGATGGAGCCTCCGCTTGGGAAAATCCCCCAAACGAAATAGGATGCGTTATCGAGGATGCAATCGAAGAAGCTGAAGGTGAGGATGAGGCCAGAGGCGACTCGCTCACCGGCGACGAGTGGAAGTCCCGTGCGAAAGATGATCCCAGCCGAAGCACTGTGCCCCATGGTGGGCACCAACTGTCGTGGTGTGGAACACGGCAGTACCATCGGGGATGGTTTGAAGGGGGCAATCAGGATGCTATCGGTGGCTACTCGCAACGGGTTGGGCACAGATACTGCAACATAGTGATGTACCCAGGTTTGGACCCCTCTTGGCGAGGTGAAGCTCCTACTCCTACAAGGATCTACTATCAAAGGGGGTGAATGCCCAATACAGATGCTCCTCGAGTTGTTTCCTTAGCTACCGAACTTTTTGAATGTGGAGAACATCTAACTCCCCATTGCCTTACCTAGAACCCTAGCACTACCCCCCCTTATATACTGGTTGAGGAGGCAGCTTACAAGATGGGTTCTAGGGTTTACTGTTTGGATCTGGGCCTGGCCATGTGGGCCGGCTGGACAGGGCCGAACGGTTGGCCCGGGTCCAGTCAAGCCTTCAGTACAGGGAAGGACCACGCTATAGTGTCCAGTGTCCCCGCTTTACTCGTCAGCCGACTCTTTATCCGTTAGCCAGAGCTTTCCTCATCCCTGGCCAGCGGATCCGAGGCAGCCAGCTAGGAGCGGCCTCCCAGCTGGTTGCTACCCGGCTAGACGGGCCAGCCGAGGAAACTTGAATGCTGACCGGGTGGGGGATTCCACTCGGCTGTGGTTCCCTGATCTGGGTCCAGACGGCATGGGCTCCTTGGAGCCGGCCGGTTGGTCCCGTCTTGGCCTACCCGGGGGTCATCCCCCCGACAACGCGTGTGTCCTGAGGTAGTTGCGGCTTTCCTCGTGGGATTCCTCGAAAATTCTGATGGTCTCAAGAACCTCATCCATGTTTGCGCCTTGTAGTATCATGCGCCTCAACATATGCCTCAGGAAAGGTTGATCGGTTCCGGTATTGGTAGAGCCAGAACCAAGGTTGTTGTCTTGCTCCTCCTGGATCTCGACCTCGGCAGGTAGATCGATTTAGGATTCGGCCTCGCTAGGGACTTGCACCGCAAGATCTGCTTCAGGTTCAGCTTTCTCCACTATCTCCGCAACAGGTGTGGGTTGATTGGGATTAGGGTTTTCTGAGATCCGGAACTCTGTCGCCTCCGCGGACAAAGTGGACCTAGAGATTTCTTCTGCCTCGATCATCACTGCTAGGGTGGGTGGGGCAGGTTCAGCGAGACCGATGTATACATCGATCTCGCCAAAAGACATGATGGTGTAGGCAGTCATGACCTCCTTAGCTGGAATCCAGGTCTTGTCGAGAATGATGAGAGGGACATCGCTGGCGTAGAGGACGCGACCAACAATGATGGTCTCGCCGATTCCGATTCTTGCAGATTCTGCTCAGAACGCAGATTCGAAGCTCACTTGCCCCGCGGTGGGCGCCAACTATCGTCGGATTGATGACAAGTACGCCATGAGGGGGTCCTCGAGGCATGCGGAAGAGAGGGGTGTGAGGCATACGGTGTTCTGGCACGGTGAGCACACAAGTTTAGCCATCTTTGAATCCGCCGGCTTTGGATGGACCCTACTCCTGCTAGCAATCCAGTAATAAGGCAGAGCCGGAATATGCGTTACAAGGGTTTCGCCTATGCGAGTTGAGATTGTAGACTATTGTGAGGTTTCCCTAAAGGCTTACCCTAGGACAGCTTATATATATATCCATCCTAGGGTTTGTAGGAGAGACCTATCCGGCTACGACTAAGAGTCGGTTACATAGTACATCTTGGACTACAAGTAACATGACATGCCTATGTCGGTAAGTCTTCTGGGCCTTCCCGTAGCCGGACTGGACTCTGTCTCTTCTCTCTGACTGGGCCGCCCGTGAAGAAAAGCTCTAACCCGAAGTGGGCCACCCTGGTTAGTGAGGCACAGTGAGGATACCCAGAAAGTATATCCCCAACACCTCCCGCGTGGATCAATTCGCAGCTGGGAAGAGCTAGTCTATAGCTTGGTGCGAAACTTCAAGGGCACTTACAAAAGGCCCGCATCAATCGATGAATTAAGAGGCTGCCACCAGAGGTCTGGCGAGTCGCTGCGCTCATACATCTAGAGATGGTACATCATCAAGATTTCCACAGAAGACATCTCTGAGGATCACGCCATCAACGTGTTCAATGGCGGCGTGTGCCGTAGAGAGCTCAGGGAGGAGTTAGGCCATTCGAAGCCCATGACAATCGACCACCTGATGGAGATCGCGAATAGGTGGGCCGATGGAGAGGACTCGGTGAAAAACCGTGCCTACTCCGATGATGATGACGACCTCGGCCGCAGGCATGACCGCCGAGGAAAACGTCGAATGCGCATCTACAAGGACCGCAAAGAGGTCTATATGGTCGCGGCTAGCTATGCCGACAAACGCGACGGCAACCGCAACAACGGATACAGCAGCGGTGGATACCACGACAGCAGAAAAACCACGCAAGTGTGGCAGCACCACACTCGCGATGAGGCACCTAGAGCATCCATCCAGGAGAAACTATCTGGACCGTGCAACATACACTTCTACATCGACAAGCACGACAGCAAGAAAAAGTCCAGCCATCTTCTCAAGGAGTGCCACGAGTTCCTCAAGCTCCACGAAGGCCTGGCCTAGATGAATCGCGACGCGATCAACCAGGGCTACAGAGCTGCCTTGGGCGCTGTGGCTCATGGAGCACCTCCACCACCACCAGGGCCACCACCACCTGCGGCTGCGCCAGTCCAGAACCATGGAGGCGAGCCATACCCTTGAGCACTGGGGAACATGGGGATAATCCAAAAAGGACGCCCTCAAATCAGGTGCAAAAAGCAATCACTCGCCAAGTCAATTTGGCGATGAACTCTCCGCCCTCCACCACTGAGTACCTCAGTGGAAGCGAGTCCTGCATCACCTTCGACAAGCGCGACCACCCGCGCCATGTACCTCTCCCAGGCCATTGTCCCCTCATACTAGAGGCACAGATTGGTGGCTTCGAGATGAGTCGCGTCTTCATGGACGGTGGAAGCAGCATTAACCTCATGTTCGCAAGTACCTTGCACGTAATGAGGATCCCTCTGACATGTCTGGAAGTTTAAGACACAATGTTCCACGACATCGTCCCAGGGGAAGGTGTGTACCCCCTGGGCAAGATCAGCCTCAACGTCACGTTTGTCACACTACAAAACTTTCGGTGAGAGCGCATCGACTTTGAAGTTGTCGACTGGCCTTCACAATACCACTTCATCCTCGGACGTGTCGCGTTCGCAAGGTTCATGGCAGTGCCACACTATGCTTACCTGCAGATGATGATGCCGGGCCCAAATGGCATTATCACAGTCAACGGAAGCTTCGAGAGATCCGACAACTGCGATAGGGAATTCAACAGAATGTCCCAGTCTATCATCATGCAAGAGGCACTAGCAATGTAGAAGGAGTTGATAGACAACAGTCTGCCTCCCCTGAGCAAGCAAAGCTCACCCGACCAATCCTTCGACACGTCGGTGCACACCAAAATAGTCCAGGTCCATCCAACAAACCCAACCAAGATGGCCCTCATCACCAACAACCTGAGTCCCGCATAGGAACTCGCGCTCGTCGAATTCCTCCATGAGCATTGCGAAATCTTCGCCTGGTTTCCAGCGGACATTCCAGGAGTTCCCAGGGAATTCGCCGAGCACGCACTCAACATCAACCCTGAAGCAAGGCCAGTCAAACAAACTATCCGGCGACTGTCGGAGCCAAGGGCAAAAGCAGCCGGAATGGAAGTCAACAGACTCCTCGAAGCCAGTTTCATACGCGAGATCAAGGAAAGAACCTGGGTCGCAAACCCCGTGCTTGTTCCTAAAAAAGACATGGACATCCTGCGGATGTGCGTGGACTTCACCTCCCTGAACAAGCATTGCCCGAAGGATCACTTCCCGTTGCCTCGGATCGATCAAATAATCGACTCCACCGCGGGATACAAGCGTCTCTGCTTCCTCGGCGCCTACTCAGGTTGTCATCAAATTCGAATGAAGGACTAGGTCCATGAGAAAACGGTGTTTGTCACACCTTTCGGTGTCTTCTGCTACACAACGATGCCTTTTGGGCTGAAAAAATGCAGGAGCCACCTACCAGTGGTGCATACAGGCCTGCCTCAAGAGCCAACTTGGTTGCAACATCCAAGTATACGTTGATGAAATCGTCATAAAAACCAAGGAGGAAGCCTCGTTACTCGACAATCTCCGCGAGACCTTCGATAACCTGGACTGCTAATAGATCAAACCAAATCCAAAGAAATGCGCCTTTGGCGTACCATCTGGGCAGCTGCTCAGGTAGCTCATTTCTACAAGAGGGATTGAGGAAAACCCAAAGAAAATAAAGGCCATATTGGCCATGGAGAAGCCGAAGAATGTAAAAGGCGTCCAACAACTGGCTGGGCGAATCGCAACGCTC
Source organism: Avena insularis (assembly GCA_023614405.1). NCBI lineage: Eukaryota > Viridiplantae > Streptophyta > Magnoliopsida > Poales > Poaceae > Avena > Avena insularis. The sequence continues at coordinate 241,432,814 of CM042696.1, forward strand.
AGTCGATTCATCAGTCGGATGGGCTAAAAGGCACTGTCTTTCTACCAACTTCTCCGCAAGGCCAACAAATTTGAGTGGACAAACGAAGCACAAGAATCATTCGAGGACCTCAAGCGTCTACTGACAACCTCGCCGGTGTTGGCAACTCCTCGTGAAAAAGAGCCGCTACTACTATACATCCGCCACCAACCAGGTGGTAAGCACTATGCTCGTGGTGGAACGAGCCGAAGAAAACAAACTCCACAGGTTACAACGCCCAGTCTATTACCTCAACGAGGTGCTCATGCCAACAAAACAGCGGTACCCGCATTATCAGAAGCTGGCATACGGTGTCTTCATGACAGCCAGGCGACTGCGGCACTACTTCCAGGAGCACCCAATCGTCGTGGTTAACCATGCCCCACTTGGGCACATCCTCCACAATGCTGACGCCACTGGACGAGTCGTGCTCTAGGGGATAGAGTTGTCTCCACGAGACATCACATACGAGAAGTGCGATGCGATCAAGTCACAAGTTCTCCCGAACTTCCTCGTGCATTGGATGGAAAACCAGCTCCCCGACAAAACAGATATGTCCTATCTATGGACAATGCACTTCGATGGGTCCAAGTGCAAGGAGGGAGCTGGTGCGGGCATCATCCTGACCTCGCCGCAAGGCAACAAGATGAGGTATGTTTTGCGAATGCAGTTCACCGCCTCCAACAACGAAGATGAATATGAAGCCTTGCTTCACGGGATGCGGATGGCGGAAGCCTATGGCGCCAAGCGACTCGTCATCTACGGCGACTCCAAACTGGTGGTCAACCAAACAATGAACGGGTGCGATGCTCTGAGCGACAACATGATCGCCTATCGTGACCTCTATGACACACTCGAAGGAGACTTTGACGGCTGCGAACTGCGACACGTTGGCCACGAGAGCAATGAGGAGGCGGACACACTCGCCAACATCGGCTCCACCTGTGCCCTAGTGCCACCCGGAGTATTTCTAGAGCGCATATGCGAGTGCTCCATCAAGCCAAAGGCTCTAGAGCAAAAGACAAGCACACCAACGGACTCGGGGGCTACGCCACCCAACGAGCCAATGGCACTCGATGACACGGATCCAGACACAAGACTCGAAGGCCCCATGGAGGTCATGATGATGAGCCATCCTGGATGCAACCATATGTCACGTACTTGCTCAGCAAAAGGTTGCCAGATGACCCGACTGATGCGTGTCATATAGCGCGGTGATCCAAGGCATTCACCCTCATCAATGGCGAACTGTACTAGCGCAGCATAATAGGAGTCCTTTAGCGGTGCGTCTCCAACAGGGACGGAAGAGTAATCCTCCTTGACATACATGAAGGCACTTGCGGCCACCACACTAGCAGTCGCACCCTCATCGCCAAAGCTCTACGAGCGGGATTCTACTGGCCAACGGCCATGCATGACTCCAAGGACATTGTCCAGCGTTCCAATGCCTGCCAGTGATTCGCGGACAAGCCGCATGCACCTGGCGCAGAACTCAGGCCATACCCGTGGCTTGGCCTTTCGTGCAATGGGGACTGGACATGGTCGGCAAGCTCCATAGATCCTCACAAGGAGGATACATCTATCTCCTAGTCGTGGTTGACAAATTCACCAAATGGATTGAGGCCATGATAGTAACAAACCAATCAGGGGCTAGCGTAGTCAAGTTCTTCGAGTCCATCGTCTTCCGATTTGGGGTGCCGCATAGCATCATCATGGACAATGGGACGAACTTCACCTCCAAGGAGTTACAGGATTTCTCTGAAAACCAGGGAATCAACATTATCTATGTCTCAAGGGCACCTCAAGTTCGAGTCCCCTTGGGAAGGACCTTATGTGATTATCGAAGTAATCCCAGATGGCGCCTATTGCCATAAAGACTTCAAGAGCGGAGTCGCATACTCCAATCACTGGAACATTGCGCAACTACGTCATTTCTACCTTTAGATGTTTTTTAATTTACAAATAAGGCTATTCAGCCAGGCTACTTAGCCACACATTGTACCTCGTGATATTCTGTGAATAAATAAAGCTAAGTGCCCCAAACTTTGTGTCTCTATTTTTCTTGCAATTACATTGCTCGGGGGCTACACCACCCTTTACACCTTGTTCCACGAACGACATAGTATCCTGAGTAGCTGACGTACTACCAATCAAACCCTTGATAACACCAACCCAGCTATAACACACCTTATAGGTTGGCAAGGTGCTGAGATGAATATACGCGAGGCTAACAAAAAGGATCTGCATATTATAATAGACTTGAAAAATATACAAGCTAGCATGCTCTTTACACATTAACGGGTATCAAACACACCCGACACAATCATATAAATTTTACAACACTTATACATCTATGTGTAGGGTATAAACTACACTACTACTGCAAAAGAAGAACATTCGTTTGATCTTCAAAGAAATCGATGATATCTTCGGCTGGTCGATCAATGGCCTGGTAGTGTGGCACCATATTCTAGGTCATCCCTTCTGGTGGCCTAGCAGCAACAGCCGCAATATCCACATTTGGCCGATGCAATCGAACAAGTGCCAATGCAGCCTTGGCACCTACAACTAGCTATTGGCACACACACTCACGGACCGCGCTGATATCTTCAAACTTCGCTAGAAAAGCTAACAAGCTCGAAGGCACCACGTCCAGGGGAAACATCGCCTGACAAATATGCCTAAGGCACGACTACGCTTTCTTCAAACACTAAATCACCCATGATGCACGATCCTGCAGTGTCACCAGCGCAACTGCACGATCGTGATCCACCTAGAACTACCCACTAGCCTGCAGCTGCTCCTGGGTCAAGTCATTCATTCGAATGGCAAACCAATCCCTCTCATCCTGCGGATGACGAGCGCTAACAACTATAAGAAGCAAGAGCAGAGCACAAGACAGAGCATCACCGCGAATGTCCAAAGAAAAGGATAAGAAGACATAGAGCTAACACTTATTATGCTCGTTCAGCTGCACAACTTCGTCCAGGAGATACTTCTCACGTGCGCTGGCCTTCTCAGCCTTTGACTTCCATACATCCGCACTACCACGGATCACAGGCAATTATCGCTCCAACTGCTTCATGTGATCGCGCAGTCGCGCAAGCAGCGACAGCTCCTCCACTTTTGAACATGGTTGTGCCACAGTTTCATTGGTGGGAGGAGAGCTAGGAGGACCACTCGAAGGACCCTATTATAGCCAAACAAGAGGCAAATAAGACCAACTATACATTAACAGGGAAGTGCACTCAAGTTCAGCAAATTGTCAAAAGGGGTACCCCCCACAAAATAAGGTTCATCAAAAGGAAAGCTAAAATATTACAGAAGGCAGCTAAGGCATGCACTGCTTTTTTGACTATGACTTCGGGGGCTTCCTCGAATTTGTGGCAGTCTCCGTCACCACAGGCATCCCAGTTGTAGCCCCAGATGCTGCAGCCTTCTCACTCTTCAATCGTTGCAGCTTAGCCAAATAAGCAGCGATTGTATCAATGAGCCGAGGCCCATACTTACTGCAACTAGTGGCGAAAGGCTGAAAGACTACCTGCTAGCCATCTGCAGTGACCGGCATCGACGAGGAGATCTCGCTGGGGTCCAGGTCCACGCCATGGGCTTGCACCATTGCGAGTCCCATGGTCATGCCAACTGCTCGCTGCGAGTTCTTGAACTCCATTAGCACGCCTTTTGAGAAGGATTCCACCAAGCCATCAAAATTTTCGATCATTTGGGCCTTGGGAAGCATCTCCTCTCGAAGACGACCCAACACGCCCTTGGCCTTCTCCAGTGTATCCTTCACAGAGACGCTGCGGTCTTCGACTGCAGTCATGGCGCCGACCAAGGCGTCCATGCGAGTCAAAGCCTGGGCATCAAAATCCATGCCGGCGGCATCTGCGAGAATACACATATGAGCACAATAATATGAAGGCAAAGTACATGACAAATACAAGCAAGACAGTGCCATACCTGAGAGTGCTTTCACAACTGAAAAAAGTTGTTCTACGAACAACTTTTTCCTCTCAACAGTGGAAGAATGCAAATCTTCCTCGCGCTTCTGCGACTCCTTCAGAGCCTCGACTGCCTCATCGCATTTTTTCTCCACCATGAAAAGTCCCTTCTCGAGGGAAGCGACACGACAAAGAATCTCATTATGCTCACCTGCAAAGGGTATAAACATGGCAAGATCAGTCGCCAACCTCTACACAATAGAACAGAGAGAAAAGTTCAAAACTAACCTTCGAAGGCACGATGGTGGCTATCCAACAAGGCATGCTGTCGACCCAAGGAAAGGATCTACTCAGCGAGGCGATTGGAATCCTTCACGATAGGCTACAAGAAAAGAGAAGCAGTGTGAGCATTAATGAAAAATTTGAGTGCCAACAACACAAACATAACTCACGTGTTCCTCCAGGGACTCCGAAGATTCTTCCAGAATCGATGTCCGGGCAACAACTTGATGCTCCCCAGCACGAGGGGAGCTCGAAGAATGCGCGTCGGAGTGGGCCACCACCGGAGGAGAAGGAGACCGCACCGCCACCTCCTTGTTCTTGGAGTCTACGAATCCGGATTCCTTAACAAATTGGCAGTCATCGGAGGACGACAACGCCTTTTGACTGCAAAGTACCCATCAACAATTCAGAAGGGAAAAAACTTTGATAAAGGCAAACAAACTTGCAAAAATAAAGAGTTTGGGGACAGCTGGTGCTTGGGGGGAGCCATGGCTAGAATCACTAGACGACTCCTTCAGCAACCTCAGCTTCTTCCGTGAGGGAGGAGCCATGGCGCGCACGTTCACGACGACGATTGGCTCCTCCACAGCAGTAGAAGGATCCTCCGGTGTCGATGGTGAGGAAGCATCCAAACCCTTGCTATGGGAACGCTTGCGAGTCCCGTGATCACTGGACTCGGGGGCTTCCGGCTCCTCTCCAATAGGGACGGTGGAGCCTGAGTCGTCCTCTTCTTCCGCTTCGCGTGGAATTATTCCTTCAGGCCGAGTAGGCAAATTGGCGGCCACCTTCCAGTCCTACAATCAGAAGAAGCATCAGTATTCAAGCCCCCTAATAGACAATCGAAAATCAATAAAACTTCACAAAGAAATCCACCTCAGGTGGAGGATTGCTGGCGCAGAATGGAGGCACGACTGAGTCACCCGGAAGAACCTCCTTGGTGGTGTACTTGGTCACTAGCCATAACCTCCTGTCCACTTCACCATAAGAAATGCCCTCCGCAGAGATGCGAGTGATGTCACCAGCAACAATCCAACAGTACATCGGATGCACCCTGGCCTACAGAGGCTGTACGCGGCGACGTAACTACGTGCGAATGAGTTCAACACCGCCTTCTTCCTTGCCTATGCAGCGTTCGAGGTTGCAGACATGCTGATACAACATAAAATCTATTTCTTCGACTTTGCCGGGGATCACGATGTTCTTCCACGACCTCCTCCTCTTGCTGACCGCTACCGGATCAAAGGGCGCGAGTCCATAGTGCTCTCTGTGGGCCTTCTGGTCGCGGATGTAGAACCACTTATCCCTCCACCCTTGGATAGACACGGTGAGCTTGATGGCGAAATAAGTGACATTGGAGTTGACATTGATCCCGTGGCCTCCCATCATAAACTAATAAACCCGACCCCGATTGACGTCTGAGCTTAAAGAGTTTTTTGAAGAGGCCAAAGTGTGGCTCGATTCCGAGCCAGCACTCGCAAAGAGTGATGAAGCAGGCAATGTGGAGGATAGAGTTTGGGGACAGCTGGTGCAGCTGGAGCCCGTAAAAGAAAAGAAGACCCCTAACAAACGGATGCAGGGGGAGAGAAAGACCGTGAATGATGAACACAAGGAACATCACTCGAAAACTCACAGGACGACTAGGAATTACCTCATCGCCGGGAACGCGAGAGTCATCCTCCGCGGCAGGAAGCTCCATCTTGGCGCTGGGTGAACAACTCTGATGGCTTGATGATGGATGGGTTCCATGACCCATTGGTGACGCGAGTACCCGCGCCTTCTTCTTCCCTGTCACAGCGGCAGCACTAGTGCCCGTGGTGGCGGCGCCCTTCATCTTGGCCGCTACAATGGCAGCCGCAGATCCACCGACGGAGGCTCCTTTCTTCTTTCTCATCTTTTGCTGGCAGTGCGAGCGCAGGAAGTAGCTGGGGAAGGTATTGAGTTGGTCCAGTGCCACAAAGGAGATGCGAACAATGGAACAGTAAGAGCAGCAATGGCGGAGGTGTGTGGGCGAGAAGAAGATGTGGGGAAATTACCGCACGGTGAACCTCTACTTAACCTCACAGCAGATGCCATCCAACGGCCAGGAGAAAACCAACCTGGCGTGTGGCACACATCGACATCGACACGTGGAAAGGGTAACCCACGAACCGTCTCCCCACTCCGCCCATTATGAGCGAGAATCGAGGAGACATAGTTAAACCTGAAGATTACGCACTCCTGGTCAAATCCAAGTTTGAAAGTGGGACCCACTACTCAAGGAGTTTTTCTAAGACATTCCAGCATTATGACAACATGTTTTATTTTCAAGAACCCTTCACTCAAATCAATGGTTCGATTGTGGACTTCGGGTTACTCCCATAGGGAGCGTTCAAAGCACATTCGACTGAAACAAGAAAAAGACGACAGCAGTCGGAAAGTACTTATAGTCCCCACTCGAGTCTATGGCTCTAATAGGCACTCGGGGGCTACTGCCATAAGGAGCGCTGGTCGCGCACCCTATGATTTTTTTCTTACACATAACTGCGTATTGACTACGTCCACACTCGAAAACATCAGCGACTCCGCCTCATATTTTCCCTGCAAAGAGACTGCGTCTCCAGGGTCACCCGAATCATCTCCGTGATGATAAAATTCAGATGCCACATTTACAACGTGAAGATAAGACCTGAATAAGGCCTGGCAACGCATCTGCTGCACTCTACCAGAAACTATCCATGCCTACAGGTACAATGAAATATGCCTTGACGGACGCGTCGAGTGCTCACACTTATATACTAGATTCGAACTCTATAAGACCTCCGCGGCCTGAGTCGAATTACACCAACACTTTTCTGAATTCGAGTCCGGGGACTCGAGTTTGAGTAGATTGCGTTGTTTTGCCTGAAGGCAGTTAACTGATCCTGATGCGTCGGATGAATCAGGCATGTATATCAACAATCCCTATGATATAAATCAAAGTACTCAAAAATATGCTCAGCTATGCACTCGAAATATTTCATAAGTCTCCACTTGAATCTGCGATTCAACCAGACACTCGGGGGCTACTGGCGTGGGCATACCTTACAGGTACTCAAGCTTGGCATATACGGTCCAGTCTGGCAGAAGCCCACGGCATTACTAGGGTCCAATCCAAGATTTGGGTGCCCACGGACTCCGATTGCTTGCGGCTCAAGACAAAGCTTCAGATAGAAAGTTTAAAGGGACAAATCCTAACTTGTAACCGACTCGACCTACTACCCGAGACCTAGTCTATCTATATAAAGGCTAGGAGGGGCGGCGATGAGGACAATCACAACCCTAGTTTCCACACCATTGCCAGATTGCATATGTGCACCCCCTGTAACTTTCGACTCCCTCGATAGTTCCAAGAGCATACAAGAAGGAGAAGGGTCCTCTACAAGGCCTGAACCTGGGTAAACCTTGCGTCCATGTGTGCTTGTTTGCTAGCCGATTTATGACTCCAGTTCCCACTCCTTCACCAAAACCCATCCATAACAATGGGCATTGATGAGTTTAACCCTCGTTAGTGCTGCTGACTCGCGTGTTGTCACAGCTCAGCCGGTTTACGGTACCCCGGCCAAGAACATGAGGGCCGTGGATGCTGTCATCGTGGAGCTTAGCCACCTGGAGGGCGACGAACTACATCGCCAACAGGCACGCGTCTATCACCTTGTCGCTACAGCCAACCGGAAACATGCCGAGGTAGGCATGATCTTCGGAGGAAACAGCAAGAGCCAACAGCCTCGCCTGGTGGGCGATCCGGCTGCAGGCAGGAGCAAGGCCTCCTCTCCAAATGTTATAAGGAAGAACAACCGTCCGTGTGGCAGATCATCCAGCCATGGGCAAAACCCACACGAAGCCACCACCAGGACCCGCGATCCGGCTAACGAAGCCGGAAGAACCAACGTGCCACCCAAGTCCCGCCTCTCAGGACGGCTAGGCCCCTCGAGCTAGAGGAGTCGCGAGACGCGTGTGCATGCATTGGCCTGCTGGTCTAGTCACGCGTGCTGGAAGAGGAAAGTCAGGCTGGCCCGAGATGTTTCGGAACACGCATCCAGAACGAACCGTTTCCAAAGGGATTTTCGCTCCCAAGGGACACGCCAAAGTACAAAGGCACGGTCAAACCAGAAGACTGGCTGGTGGATTACACCACCGGCGTGGGGATCGCAAATGGCAACTGCTGGGTGGCCGTGCACTACATCCCGCTCATGCTCCTCGACTCAGCCAGGACATGGCTCAATAGCCTCCCCGACAATAGCATCAACACTTGGATCGATTTCGAGAAAACATTCGTCCGCAACATCACCGGCACCTATAAGTGCCCGGGCTGCCTTGGCGAACTGACCCTATGCGTTCAAGGCAAGGACGAGATCGACTGCTCCAACATTACCCGGTGGACAAGCATGCACAACTCTTGCGAGGGGGTGCACCAGCACCAACCAATCGACTTATTAATCAACGGTTGTAGGGACGGCACCATGGTCAAGCATAAGCTTTGCCGTGTGGAGCCCGATACCATGGCCAAGACCATGGATATCATGGACAAGTACGCCACCGCGGACACAGTGATGAAAAGATCCATTCGTCTGGATGACCAGGGACATATCATTGTGGAGGTCTCCGCAGAACAATGCTAGCTAGAAGGGAACAAACACAACTCCAGGCAGCATGACAACCGCCACGGCAAGAGGAAAGATGACCAACCGGATAACCAATATGGTTCTAGGAAGGTGGCAGCCGTCCAAGAGGACCCAACTACAGGCGGCAGCCGAAGATAGAAGCCCGACAACTGGCCACCTCGACCCAAGTATACCATCGAATCGATGCTTGATGGCCCATGCAAGTTCCATAGCGGCGGCGACAAGCCGGATACACATACAACCCACCAGTGCACCTGGACAAAGAAGATGGCCGAGGTTTGTGGTCGACCACTACCACCCCCTCCTCCGCCAGCCGGTGGGCAGCTGGAGAACCGCGAGCGCCAAAACCGCCAGGATGAAGATGGAGGGGACTATCCTCGTCGGGTAGGGAACTACCACATCTTCACCACCGAGCCAGAAACCAAGCGCAGCAAAAGGCGCCGCGAGATAGAGGTGAACACAATCTTTCCTCCCGTTCTCCAGTTCCTGAACTGGTATGAGCAAGAGGACAAATGGTGCCGGAAGGACTAGTCGGACGTGCTGCCACATCTGGGCACGTACGCCATGGTCCTGGATCCCATCATCATCTCCAAGAAGCACTCATGCAGGTTCTCCCGCATCTTGGTGGACGGAGGAAGCAACATCAACCTCCTGTACCGCAGCTCCCTAGACTGGCTCAACATTAGTGAGTCCCAGCTAGAGCCGTCCAACACCTCCTTCCATGGAGCCATTCCGGGTCCATCACATTCACCCATCGGCAAGATCCGGTTGGACATCATCTTTGGCACGGAAGACAATTTTCGCCATGATCCTATCTAGTTCGAGGTGGTCAACATCTACAATGCTTACCATGCTATCTTGGGACACCTCGCGCTCACCAAGTTCATGGCGGTGCCGCACTACGCGTACCTCAAGATGAAGCTCCCCGGGCAAAAGGGGGTAATCACCATCGCGGGTGATTATAGGCGGTCGGTGTAATGCGCCATAGACGGCTCCAAGATCGCCGGGCCATGATCATGCGCAGAGGAGAAGCACATCATCATGCAGAACATGGAGGCCCTCCAAGCGGACATGCCGGCTGGTGAGCCAAAGCCAGCCGGAGAGGCGCAATTCAAGCCATCAAAGGGAACAAAGAAGATCCTGCTGAACAAGGCCGAGTTGGACAAGTTCGTCCTGGTCGGAGACGGCCTTGGCAGCAAATAGGAAAGCACACTCGTCGACTTCCTCCGTGAAAATTGGGAAATCTTCGCATGGTCCCCCAAGGACATGCCTGGTATTCCAAGGGAGCTCACCGAGAACTCTTTACATGTCAGGCCGGATGCAAATCCGGTAAAGCAATCACTACACCACTTCGCGGAAGAGAAGAGAAGAACCATCGGTGAAGAAATCACCTGGCTGCTCATAGCCGGATTCATCATGGAGGTTTTCCATCGGGAATGGCTGGCAAACCCGGTGCTGGTGCTGAAAAAGAACAAGACTTAGCGCATGTGTGTTGATTACACCAGCCTCAACAAGGCATGCCCCAAAGATCTGTTTGCCCTGCCAAGGATAGACCAAGTGATCGACTTCACGGTCGACTGTGAACTGCTGTCATTTCTGGATGCGTACTCCGGCTACCACCAGATCCAGCTGAACCCTGCTAATCAAATAAAGAGAACATTCATTACCCCATATGGGGCCTACTGCTACACCACCATGCCATTTGGACTAAAAAATGGAGGTGCCACATATCAGCGTTGCGTGTAGAAGTGCCTAGAATCGCAAATCTGCAGAAACATGCACGCCTATGTCGATGACGTGGTGGTCAAGACAAAGGAGAAGTAGATGCTCCCTGAAGACCTGAAGGAGACATTTGCCAACCTTCGCCAGTTCCAGATGACACTGAACCCAGAGAAGTGCGTATTTGGCATCCCAACCGGCTAGCTCCTCGGTTTCCTCATCTCAGAACGTGGAATCGAGGCTAACCCGGAGAAGATCGGTGCAATCGAGCGCATGCAGCCGCCACAGAATCTGCGTGACATGCAGAAATTCACCAGGTGCCTGGCCTCCCACAACCGGTTCGTCAGCCGGCTCGGCAAGAAGGCACTCCCCCTGTACCAACTCATGAAGAAAACAGACAAGATCGTCTGGATGGCACAGGCGGACGTGGCCTTCCGCGACCTCAAGCGCATGTTATCCTCTCTGCCAATACTGGCGGCCCCAGCCGCAAAGGCGCCAATGCTGATGCACATTGCAGCTACCCACTAGGTCATCAGCGTCGTGCTGGTGGTGGAGAGCCAGAAGAAGGAAAGGCTCAGCCGATTCAACGCCCGGTGTACTACCTGAGCGAGGTACTCTCGTTGTCAAAGCAGAACTACCCTCACTATTAGAAGATGGTGTATGCCGTGTACATGGCCGCAAAGAAGCTGAAGCACTACTTACAAGAGCATTCCATCCGGGTAGTGGCGTTGGCCCCCTGTCGGAGATCATCAGCAACAAGGACGCCACAGGACGGGTGGCGAAATGGGCAATAGAGCTCGCCGTGCACTGCATCCGGTATGATCCAAGAATGGCGATCAAGTCTCAGGCCCTGGCAGATTTCCTTGTCGATTGGGCAGAGAAACAGTACCTGCCTCCATGTTCCGACTCCACGCACTTGAAGCTACAGTTCGACGGCTCCAAGATGTACGGTGGACTTAGAGCCAGGGTCGTCATCACCTCTCCAAAAGGGGACCCGCTAGAGTACGTGCTACAGATCCACTTCCGTGCATCTAACAATGTTGCCGAGTATGAAACGCTCATCCATGGCCTCAAGATGGAAAAATAGATCGGCATTAGGCACATCCTCTTCTTCGGTGACTCCGATCTGGTGGTGCAGCAAGTATCAGGAGATTAGGACGCCAAGGACGCAAATATGGCGCTATATCGCTTCTTTGTACAACAACTATGTGCCTGTTTCGAAGGATGCGAGTTCCAACACGTGCCTCGAGCGAACAATGAAGCCGCGGACGCACTCGCCTGCGTAGGGTCAACAAGAGCAGCAATTCCGCCTGGAGTCTCCCTTGAGCACTTGCGCAAGCCCTCCATCATGCCATCCGTGGAATCCGACTCCATCATGCTAGATGCGGATCCAGGCACTGCCGGCTCCAAGCAACCTGGTGCCACGTCGCACCTGGGAACTGCAATGCCGCACCCGGAGACTGCCCTACCACACCTAGGGAGTTCCATGCCACACTCAGGGACTGCCCTGCCACACCCGGGACTGCCGCCTCCATCTCGGGGACTGCCGGTCCATAGGTCGCGACACCCCCAGCCGGCTCCAGTAGCCCGGGGACTGCCGGCTCTGGCCTTCCACCCGGCAGACCGCCTGACGAGCCCAAGCCATCCGGGAGAAAAAAAAGTCAAACTGATCATGCAAACTGTCTGCACCATCCGGGAAACACGTCCAAGGGGCAAGCCATTCATGGACTTTCTAGCCAAAGGGGAACTGTCGAATGGAGAAGTTGAGGCAAGGCAAGTGAAGCAAAGGGCAAGCGCATACACAATCATCAACAATGAGCTCTACAAGCACAGCGTGTGAGGAATATACCAGCGCTACGTAAGCCAAGAGGAAGGAATCCGGCTACTGGTGGACATTCACCAAGGCGAATGTGGTCACCACGCATCATCAAGAGCAATAGTGGTAAAGGCATTCCACCATGGGTTCTACTGGACAACGGCACTAGAGGATGCCGAGTAGCTGGTGAAGGGATGCAATGGATGCCAACGGTTTGCCCAGCAGAAACATACTCCATCATCAGCACTCAAAATGATCCCTATCACCTGGCCATTTGCCGTCTGGGGCTTGGACATGGTAGGCCCATTCAAAACAGCATGATCTGGCATGACACACATGCTGGTGGCCGTGGACAAGTTCACCAAGTGGATTGAGGCAAAGGCAATCAAGAAACTGGATGGACCGACAGTCGTCAAGTTCTTCACCAACATCATCACGCATTTTGGCTACCCCAACAACATCATCACAGACAACGACATGAACTTCGCCAAAGGGGACTTCGCGCATTTTTGTGGTGACAAGGGCATCCGCCTAGACCTGGACTCCATCGTGCACCCCCAATCCAATGAATAGTGCGAGCGAGCAAATGGACTGGTCCTAGCCGGAATCAAGCCATGGCTAATCGAGCCGCTAATGAGGTCTCCCGGATGCTAGATAGAGGAATTGGTGGCAGTGCTATGGAGCCTACGCACAACACCCAACCGCTCCACTGGCTTCACGCCATTCTTCCTCGTCTATGGAGAAGAGGCCATCCTGCCAACCGACATCGAGTTCGACGCACCACGCAAACTGATGTATACTGAGCAACAAGACAAAGAAGCACGAGAAGACAATGTCGATCTCCTTGAAGAGGCACGAGAGTTGGCCCTATCTAGATCTGCTATCTACTAGCAAAACCTTTACTGCTACCATGCTAGCCGGATCCGCAATGTCTCGTTCCATGAGGGCGGCCTTGTCTTGCGGCTGGTTTAACTCACCAAAGGGATGCACAAGATAGCTCCACCCTAGGAAGGTCCATTCATTGTCAGCCGGGCGCTGCATAAGAACTCATATTACCTGATCGATGCTCGCTAGCCGGCGAAGAACAAGATGGACCGCTCTAGCGAAGAAACTAAACACCCATGGAATGTGAAACTGCTTCGCCCATTCTACACTTGAGTAAAGGTTAAATGTATCTTACCTTTATGTAATGAACAAGTTGAGGAGCCTCGACATAGTCTTGGGGACTCCATAATAATTTGGCATTTTCTACTGCAACACTTGAAGTTCTCTGGCTGGATTGTTTTAACCCGGGACCTGGCAGTCTCTCTCGGGGGCTCGCCAGATGGCCCGGACGGCCACAAATTCTGAAAAGACAAAGTACCGTACGCAGATCCAAGAGATCCCTCTTTGATTATGGCTGCAGACCGCAAGCCGACAGACAAATATGGCAAGATCAGAAAACTCGAAGGCCCGTACAGGAAAAGTCCTAAGGTAAACAAGACGTTTAGACGTTTTGGTTGCGCCTACTCGTTCGAAGCCGGTAGCCAAAATCCGAAGTATTGTGCAGTATGCTAACTAAGAAAACCCTTGCTTCCAGCTAAGCGCTGACAAGGGCACAGCTTCAATGGCCAATGCTCGCTAGAAAAGGACTAAGCTACCAGTTTTGCATGAAACGGCAAAATTTTCAACCAAACGAGCAACTAAAGACTATGTTTATCCTACAAATGTCTAACGTGCAAACCATTGTTTGTATCTTTCATCCTTGCATGAACCAAAGCGTAAGAGATGGAGGCCAGCCGCCATATGGCAAAGGAACGCAAAGGAGCTTCGACCCGGCTGGATTCTCCGGCCCAACCTCGTGGGACTACACCTCGTGGAGTGCCATGGCCCACACATGAAACCTACAACAAGCAACAACACAAAGGAGCTTCGACCCGGCTGGATTCTCCAGCCGGCCTGAACCTCGGGGACTACACCCTGTGGGTGCACTCGCGCACCCCCACACAGAAGAAAGCATACAACAAGTGCAACGCAAGGCAAAGTACACGCAAAAAGAGCACAAGACAACATCACAAAAGGGAGACAAAGCTCTAAACATAATTCACTGCAATAGGACAAATTGTTCAAGTAGGTAGACAAACAAGTTTTCAAATAGATACAAATACTCCCAGCATTCTGGGGATCAGGATTGAGGGTCATTGGAAGGACTAGAGGCATCGCCTGTAACGTGGCTGCTGGAGGCAAAGTCGGCGGTTGCAGAGCCTATCGTAGCCGGGGTGTCGTCGTGGGCTGAGGCTGTTAGAGGGTTGTAATGGTACCCCTTTGAGATGGCCGGATTTCCAAAGTCCCGGTCCAGCTAGATGAAGCTTCCAATCTTGACACTTCAGGAGCGGATGTCAGGAACTTCAGCCTGAAGCTCGTCATAGCTGGTCCCCTGACGAAACCCTCTAGAGAGACTCCGCAGGTCCACGTCGGGGTACCACGACTTCAGCAACACCAAGACCATCCCAGCACCACGACGAGCAGCCCAGTCTTGCGCCACATCCATGAGCTCCGGGGCATCAGAGAGTGTCCTTGCCAAGGCGTCCATCGTGGCCGGGCGGTTGGTGTCGGGCCAAACGTAGTCGAAGACCTCCAGGGCAGTACCACTTAGCCAGTTGGCCTCCTCGCTAACGACCGTCACCAACTCCACTGGGTGCAGGTCGCGCCCGGCGTCCGCCTCAGGGACACTCGCCAAGGCTAGGTCGGTCGCCTCAGGATATTGAGCTGCACCCGGCAAAAAGGAAACTGTTAATGTTCCGGCTACAACAGGATGAGAAACAAGCTCTCCAAGTGAATCACTTACTGACAACCATCTCGGCTATCTGGCACAGCTCCCCTAGAGCGCCTTCTCTCGGGCCTAGGCGGTCTTCAAATCCTCCGCCTAGCGGGCCTAGATCTACTCGAGGTTTTTCAACGCCTTAGCCCTGATGTCGGCGGTCTTCTTCGCCTGGCCAGCCTTGACCTCCGTCTGCTGCTGATGGTGCGGCAGCTGGCCGATCTGGGCCTAGCGTGCCTGGTTAGACTCCTCCATCTGGGAAACTTCCACCTTCAGCCTCTCCACCTCCCGGTCCCTGTTCGCTAACAAAGCTATAGGGCTAGGGTACCCAATGGTCAACAAGAAGCACGAAAACTCGTGCAGCCAGGAAGATAAAGCAGAGCAATTAATCTTACACCCTAGGTCCTGTGAGGTCTTGGCGGCTTTAGCAAAAGATTTCTGCAAGGAGGGTGCGATCAAAAAAGAGAGGAGATGTGAACAACTAAGGAGGGCCACAAGAACGGCGGAGAAGCGGCTTACCTCCAGGGATGCCCCCAGCACCTTGGCATCACTAGGCCCCTGCTTCATTACCTCCACCAGGTGGCAGGCCTGGCCGAGGGCGACGAGCGCCGAATCGGAAAGCTATGGTGGCGGCGGCGCAACCGTAGTCGCCCGATTATCGGTAATATGGAGCTCATCGTCATCGCTAGAGGCCGCGCGCGACACCTTCGGGGATGCAACGCCCGAGATAGATGCCGCCTCTTCCCTGCCATCATCAACTGCTGGCTGCGCGGTGACCTCCATGGGCTCCTCCACCCGGTTAGCGGAAGAGCCCGCCTGATCCAGGCATGGAGCCGAGAAGACATCGGTAAGCCTAGAGGCGGCCGAGGCCCAGTGCAGGACCAAGGACCCAGCCGGCACCACCATCTCCGCCGCGACCTCGGCCGGCTTGGCAGCAGAAGCTGCAGCCTCAACCAGTTTGGTAGCAGAGGCTACAACCTCAGCTAGCTTCATAGCAGAGGCAGCAACCGGCCCCTCCTCTCTAGCTGGAGGAGAGTCGGACACGGTGGCGATGGTCATGGAGCCGGTCAAGACATCGCCTCACTAAGAGAAGGGCGAGAAGAGCATAGTGAGTAAGGCGCGGACCAGGAAATGTCGCACATGAAGTATCTCATGGTCAACTCATGAAGGAGTGTTCAGAAACAACTCTGAGATGAAGCACATGAAACACGTCAGGGTAACAGAGGAAACAAAAGGAGAAGGTTTTCAAGTTGTTAGATAACTGGTCTTCATAAGGATTGAGACCATGGAGTTTCAGAAGAGTTTAAGCTTCTGAAGAGGGAAGCTTGCAACTAAAAGAACAAAACCACAGACTTCGAGAGATGAAACTTTACTAAACGACTTAAGTAGAGCTTCTAGGGATACCGAGATACGGGTAACCAAGGTGTTGAACTACTTTTTCTACAGAAGGATCACTCTTCATTCAATAGATGGTTAGGACAAAAAGGTGTTTTTGTGGCGAGGACTCATAAGAGTCACAAGGAACATGTAACAAGAGAAACTCCTGATTACCAAAATCATCGTCACTCTTCGAACATGATCGAGATACGAAGGAAACTCTTTATTCATCCAGGGTTATCAAAATCTTTGCCAAAGATCGTGATATCACTTTACATCGCCAGGATGATTAAGTAAGAGGATTCCTAATGACACGAGGAAAAAGAAACTTCATTCTCAGACTTCAATTACTTGGCACAATAAGACGCTTGCCAACATAAAAGGGTCTAGAGGATCGACCGAGAGACATTTAGCACGCTACTTTATGTTGGAAATATGCCCTAGAGACAAATAGTAGTAAGGACTATTATCATATTTCATATAGTTTATGATTAAGTTTTGTATTATGCTATAACTGTGTTGAGTGGAAACATCAATACACATGTGATATATAAACAAACCAGGGGTTCCTAGTGAAACTCTAGTCACTGGTTCATTGGTCAATAGATGATCATGTTTCCTGATCATGCGGCATTTATGCCAGTTGGAAATGAGGTCATCTCATTCTGAGAATGAGATGATGAACCAATACCCAACCTAAACATCGTGATTCGATCATGTCATGAAGTTCAATTTACGATTATTAGAAAAGGATCCTCGTAGACTATTCCTTAGACCGTGAGGCTATATCAATCATTGTCTCCCGAGAATGCTTAGATAGCATCAAACGCCATCTTGTAAAATGGTGGTTATAAAGGTGTGTTCAGGTATTCGGAGGAAACCGTAGAGGCAATATATGTCAAGAGCGGTATTTGTCCGTCCATGTGACGGGAAGATACTCAAGGGCCCACTCGGAGAAGTTATATCCAATAGCTACGCAACGTGTGATTAGATCACGGGGATATCACTTGTCGGAACAAGTCAAATAGCATTGTTCAGTAACGAGATTGAACTCTACATGAAGATGTCATTGATCAGGTCTCGGGCAATGTAAGTATCGAATGACAAAGGGAAATAAGACGTGATTGTCACCGGTTCAAACAACAAAAGATCTTCGTGGAATGCACCGGGGTCACATGTCCATCCAGGTCCCTCTGTTGATCATTGGTGCGGGAGTGTCCCGACCATGACTGGAGTGTTCCTGAACCATAGGGTATCACGCTTAAGGGCTTGATGATGCTTAGAGAGTGTTTATGGGATCGGTAGAATCGCCGAAGAAAAGAAGGGAGAAAACCGGAAGGGTTTCGGTAAGTCCGGAGGATGTCCGGAGTGGAGATGGAAGGTGTTCCATGGCCACGGAGATTAGATAATATGTGAATGAATGTTAAATATTGGTTTAACCATTTATTCATAATTATTTAATAAAGAGAAAATCAATTAAAAGTTCAAAGGCTTAATGGGCCAATTCCTGGAGGGGAGAGGGCCCATTAGGGAAAGGAGAGAGGGAGAAGGGGGCCAAGGGGGCGGCCACGCCCTAGTGGGCTAGCCCCCTGTGTGGGGCCCATGGGGCTGGACGGCGGTGCCACCCCTCCCCCTCCTCTCCTTTAGTCCCACCCCGGGACTTGAGGGGAGGTAGTACCTCCCCTCCCCTATATATAGTGGGGTATATTGGCCTAGAAAATACACCCAATAATCAATAAAGGTCTCCCCACTTTTGGGAGGACCTCTAATTGATATTTCTCTCTCCCCCTCTCTCTCTCGTGGCCGTGGTCCCAAGTCTAGACTGCACGAGCGAGAGACATCTTTAGTACAGAGCACCGTCGCGCTGCGGGATTTGGATCCGGGAGCTCTACTTCCACAACTGCTGCTGGATCGGGGAAGCGGGATTCATCGTCAGGCACCGGACGTGTGTAACTCCCACGAGGTATCACACTTGAGGCACTCAAGTCGTTGGAGCCAGAAGGAGCGCAAGGACTTCATCATGACCTTGAGGTCGGCTTCGGCTCGTCTACATCAACCACGCTGTCCTGAGCGTTGACAACGCTTTTCGGTCTTCGAGGGTAAGTTCGCGAAAAGCCCCTCCCGTTACTGTATTACTAATAGATAGGTCCTGGCAGCTTCAGGGGTTCAGGGGCGTAGAGTAAAATTTATTGTTTTTAAGGGCGGAACCCCTACACTTTAAATGTTCTCCTTGATGTTCGAGAAAGCAGACATCAAGTAAAGGTCGGACTTCGGATACAAAATAAACCATAAGCACAACTCCTATAATAAATCATAGAAGAAGCCTCATGAAGAGTGGTTGTTATTGCTGAATCAAGAGAATATGGCAATAGGTCTTCCGTCTAATTATGTCAACCATTACATCAATCTTGCAGGATTTCAAAGAAACCTATGTCAATTCCTTGAGGAACACCAACCATCGTAGCTGCTTGAGATTCAGCTCTAGTTAGGTGTAAAGATACTCCAGACTCAGCATGTCCGAATAGAAAGCTTGCAACATTTACCGTAAAGGTAAAGTTACTAGATTCTCAAGACATGGACTATAGTGTTAAGCTCCAATAGACTCAGCTGAATTGCTAGAAGATAAGGATGTTATTGATGGGCTCAACAACAAACTTATCAACATACTCCAGGAAGATGGACTCATATTTTGTATCAATGAGGAAAATGTATTGGTCAGACCAATGGACATGAAGATGTACTCAAGTGAAACATCACGAATAGCAACATCATCAAGATTGTCCTTGGAACTGAGTTTGATTTGATGATAACCCAAATCAAATCAAAAGTGGGGGAGATAACATATCCACGAAGGAAATACTATCTTTCTTCAACACGAAAAAACTAGACAACCCTTTCAGATGAACTAAGTCAGATAGAACTTTTTTCTTACAACTCTCCAATTTTTTGTTTAAGCTCAACCAACTAGTTCAGGGTTATCCAGCACAGATCCTTGGAGAAAGGAGCAGTTCAACAAACTAGATTGCTCAAGAACTTGACAAACCCAGTCATGTGGTGACATGGAGATACTTCTAGAAAGACGTCTAGAATATCACGGACCACCGATATGTCACATAGTTCGAGAGAATACTTCCTTAGTAAGGCAAGAAGACATAGTCTAAGAGCTTTGGCACAAGCCTAACTCTTTGACTGGGGAGAGGGTACCAGAGTAATGGACTTGGTAATACAATCATCCTTAGCTTCGTGATAGGTTAACCATCACGCTAGGAATGACACAAATGTCCTTAGGGTTCAAAGCAATAAGGATTGCTAAGAATCTCATATGACTACATTGTTACGCACATGCATCATTCTCGAGTGCGAAATCTTGAAGGAAGGGTGGGTAGATATGTGTAAAAGCATCGTTTCACTAAGAAGTTTATGAAGCTCAACATAACCTCTTAGTATAAAAGAGTGTGATACTCTTAGGTAGAACAGATAGAAGGTAATCATGCCTCCTAATCTGCGGATTACAACACTTTGACCTGGTCCTAGATATGATAGGGTACTGGAGTTTGTTTCTCCTAACATCCCAATATGGTTTCTCATGATGGACTACAAGAGTATCTTGCATCAGGACACACCAATGCAAATTACTACTTGGCTACCAACTGATAGACAGAGGTCGAAAACAACAAGGGGAAAAAGAACATGCTCAGGACAGAATCCTAAGATGTGGATGCATAGACTATCATTCTTCCGAAAACCAGTGCAAGGAAGGGAGGGTGTGGCAGAGTCACGAGTATATATGCGAGACTCACAAGGAGTACTCTTGTCGTGATATATTTGGTTCCATTAAAGAACATATGTCGTAACATGTGGTAGGGGAAGTCCTTAATTGTCGAAATTCAATCGCGACAATAACCACAAGCTTGAACACCAGAATTATAGTTCTAGCCATCCTGAGGTGATGTGTGAACATTACGACAGGGGTCAACATAATGGACCTTGGGTTAAAGATCATCTTCATGTACAAGATTCGTAACACTAGAATCCTGATGGGTTCGTAGCATGGAAAACAAAAAATTTCTACCGCAAGAACGAACAAAACCCAGATCTAATCTAGATAAAAGCCAAGATCTAATGTATTAGACATGTGCAACGAGATAGATCTGTACTAACCCTCATATAACCGAAAGCTTTACGAGATGAGATCTCAAGGTTGATGTAGTCGATCACTTGCCGATCTCAAGATCGTGTGGACGATCCTTCCGGCGCCGCGTTCCGGCAGCGCTTCCGCAGTCGGTCACACGTGCGGAGTCGAAGCAGACCTTCCTCTCCCCGTTCCAGCGAGCAGCGGAGGTAGTAGATCTTCTCCACGGAATCCCAACAGCACGACGGTGTGGTGGTGGAGGAGTAGAGAATTCTGTAGGGCTTCGCCTAAGCCAGAGCAGAGGGAAGGAGGAGGAGAGAGGCGGCGGCTAGGGTTTGTTATGGGAGAGGTCTAGGGGGTGGCGCCCCCTCCCCTCTATTTAAAGGAGGGAGGCGCCATGGGAGGGGGAGTCCTAGTAGGACTCCCCTCCCTCCTTGGCCGGCGGATTGGGAGGGGGGAGGAATCCTCCTCCCCCACGAATCCGTGTCTTGCCCCACAAAGACTCCTTGATCCTTTCTTGGTTTTCAAGCAAACTCCAAGAAATCTTCTAGAACCTTCCAGAACATTCCGAAACCTTCTAGAATCTCCATACAAACACTCCGGAACATTTCCTAACTTAGAAAATGATCCCCAATATATGAATCTCATTCTCCGGACAATTCCGGATCTCCTCATGATGTCCCGGATCCAATCCGAGACTCCGAACAACATTCGGTCTCCAACGCACATTCCATATCTACTCAAAACAACTTCGAGCCTTAAGTGTGTCACCCTACGGTTCGTGAACATGTAGACATGACGGAGACACATCTCCGATCAATAACCATTAGCGAGATCTGGAGATCCATAACAGCTCCCACATACTCAACGATGACTTTGTGATCGATAGAACCATTTAACATACGAAACCAATTCCCTTTGTCACGCGATATTCTACTTATCCGAGGTTTGATCGTCGGTATCTCCATACCTAGTTCTACCTCGTTACTGATAAGTACTCTTTACTCGTTCCATGTTATGTCATCCCTTGTGACCTAGTCACATGCTTGCAAGCTAACTAGATGACATTCCACCGAGAGGGCCCAGAGCATATCGATCCGTCATATGGATGGACAAATCCCAATCTTGGTCCATGTGCTTCAACACATACTTTCAGAATACCCAATGTCACCTTTATAACCACCCAGTTACGAAGCGGCGTTTGATGTCATCAAAGTACCCATCCGGTGATGGTGATTAACATAGCCTCATGGTCGAAGGATTAGGTTACTATGCATTTGAAAAGCTTGTAGCAAAATGAACTTAATGACTTGATCTTATGCTATGCTTACTTATGGGTGTGTGTCCATCACATCGTTCTCCTAATGATATGATCTTGTTATTAACGACAACCAATGTCCATGATCAGGAAACCATGATCATCCATTAATCAACAAGCTAGTTTAACAAGAGGCTTACTAGGGACTCTTTTTATGTTTACAAAACACACAAGTATTAATGTTTCCGGTTAATACAATTATAGCATGGGATGTAAACATTTATCATAAACATAAAGATATAATAACAACCACTTTATTATTTCCTCTTGGGCATATCTCCAACAGTCTCCCACTTGCACTAGAGTCAATAATCTAGTTAATAACTTGTGCATTCAACACCTATGGCTTTCTGGTGTTGTATAGACACTATTGCTAGTGGTAAACATAGTCTTCGGATCTGACACTTCCAGGTCCGTGTGTATTTGCATGTCCTTGCGTCTCTATGCATTACTCATTCTCCAATGAGATGGCATTGTATAAATTTGGTCCTTTGGTGAGACCTTTAGTTCCTTGGGATTAAATCATGTTGATACAATTGTCGTACAATGTATCTTCATAGTATTATCCCGCTATGAACCACACCTAGTTTGATAACAAACTACTTGACGCAAATGCCCTCATTTGCTGCTACAATAACAGTCCTATACTTAGCCTTTTGTTGTAGTATCTGTCACAATGTTTTCACTTTGGTACTCAACCAAACCCGTTATGGAACTTCCTTTCCATTACATTGTGCCACCCATAGTTTAAATTGAGATAAACTTAATTTGTGACAAAACTAGTATCAATGCAACAATTTACAATGAACTATTTTTCATCACTATATAAATAATATATTCTTAGTTCTTCCAAAGATCATAGGAATATCCCTACTATTGTCCAATGATCATCTTAAGAGTCATTCTGATATATGCTCATAATATTTAGAGCATAGGACATATCTGGATGTGTACATCTGAATGAATGATTGATCAAAATATTCATGTGATTTCACCAAGTGTCAAAACACTTGAATCTCGTGTCAACACACTTGAATCTTGATTCAGTCCTTTCCGTGCATCAAGAAACCTTTCTTGTTGTTTCCATATTGAACTCATTCAACATCTTATCTATGTACATTTTGCAAAACCATATTAGCGCCTCAATATCCATATAGACATTGATGCCTAATTCTTGGGTTATGCCTAAGTCTTTCATCGAAATGAAATTCTTAACCTGTGTCAATAAAAGATACATCATTTCTAATCAACGATATGTCTTTCACATAATGTATTAGAAATATGTCTTAGCGCTCCCACTTAATTTCTTGCAGAAATGCAAGCATCTTCATCGTCTCTGATGAAATTAAACCTTTTAACAGTTTCATCACGGTGAAGATTCCAACTCCGCGATGCTCACTTCAACCATTGAAGCTTTGCATACTCTTTTAGCATCCTTTGAATTAACAAAACCCTTTGGATCATGTCATGGACACATCCTAGGTAACCATTCTATTAGAAGAACTTGTTTTGTTTGTTCA
Source organism: Avena insularis (assembly GCA_023614405.1). Classification (NCBI taxonomy): domain Eukaryota; kingdom Viridiplantae; phylum Streptophyta; class Magnoliopsida; order Poales; family Poaceae; genus Avena; species Avena insularis. The sequence continues at coordinate 241,456,377 of CM042696.1, forward strand.
ACTACCATATACCAAAATATATGTAGTGGTTGCTACATTAATCCGTCCAGACTAAATATCGCTATGAAAATCAAATCTTATCATAGTCAATTCCTTGAACATTGTCGTAAACTCTTTCCGACATGTCGACTATTTCATAGATGTGAAACATCCATGTCTATTTCTTTATAGATCCATATCATTTGTAAGGTCTTGCACCTTTCTAGAGGGTCTTTCAAATTCAAAGCTTGATTTCTCGTGTATGGAATTATCACGGATTTTATGGCTTCAAGCCATTTAACGAAGTCAGGGCCCATCATTGATTATTTGCATGTAGTCAGTTCATCATTGTCAAACAACAATGATTTAACTCTCAAATCTTGGCATTTGATTACTTACCCGACCTACTTGGTTCAATAGGAACTTAGATCCCCGTGACCACATCCTTTGAGGCACGTGAGCCATGAGCATTGTTGCTGCCTTCGGGACACTTACCGACGCTGCGCAACTCAGCACATATTAGCCAAGGTTCAACAACCTTGTCAAAGTTCTATTGTCCTCCCACTTAACTTTTCACCAAAAATTCCTTCTCAATAAACTCTACATTCTAAGTGACAAACACTTTTGTATTCGGTGTTATGGAGGAATACCCAATGGTTATTCGAAATAACCTACAAAGACATGCTCATCCGACTTTGGTTGTAAACATTTCACTTATGCCTAGCATACCAAAAATTTAAGAAAGGACAACCTGGGTTTTATCCCAAACCATGACTTGTATGGTGTCATTTCAACAGATCACGATGGAGCTCTTTTCAGTGTAAAAGCAGTAGTCACTAAAGCTTTAATCTTTAAAATATAATGGCAGTTTTATAAATGACACCTTTGATCTTACCATGTCAAACAAGGTTTCATTACATATCTTGAACACTCCATACTCCTATGGTGTTTTGGGAAATGCAAATCCATGGAACGATTCCTCAAATCTTAGGTGTTTTGCTAAACTTGTAACTCAAACATCTTTATGATCCAATCATAAACCTTTTTTTCTTGTTACAATAATTTTCCACTTCATCTTGAAAGTCTTTGAACATTTTCAAATGTTTCATACTTCTTCCTTATTGAGTAAGTATATACATCTACTCACTCAAATCTTCGGAGAAAGCATATGAAGTTGAAATCCATCGCCCACGACTACACATAATGGACTATATACATCAATATGTACAAATTCCAATCAGTTAGTCGTTCGTTCCTCTCTTGGCCTACGAACGGAGTTTTAATTATCTTCAGGAAAGTATCACAAGCGTCATTTGATCAAAAATCAAAAAACTTAAATATTCCATCAACATGGCATTTCTTCATGTTTTCTTTCCAATATAATTTAAATAGCGATGTCACTTCATAAGTGATCTTTCAATTATTTGTCTTGCGACATTTTAGCATTAGTTTTATGGTCGTTATTTCTCCAACCAGACTTGTATATCATCCATCTATTATGGAATACGGTAATTATTTGAACAACCTTTTGTCGTCATAATACCTGATCAAAATAACAATTATTGAAACAAATCTTGAAGGCAAGCTTTGATGTTAACGAGCAACACAACAACCCTTTGTTTGTTTTTGATGAAAATCATCACATATTCTCTTGCTAGTTACTTAGGCCATTGCAATTCATGAATTGTGTTGTCCTGTATGACAATTCATACCAACCAATTCGGTATCCAATACCGCAGAACCACATTGTTTAACAACCAAGGAATACAGCCATAACATGTATCTTCTATATACCTAAGTTGGACATCTCCAATCTTTTCTTTTCTGACAAATATTTTATAGATTCTCTTTCAACAATTCCTTTTCTTTTAAAAGAATCTATCAACATCAATAGTGGTGTCATTCACATGACACATAGTACAAAGTGTGTATAGTCATATACTAATACCTTTGGACCTTCACTTTGAAGTGGATCACCTTCATCAAATGTTTGGCATTCTTTCAAAATTCCATTGTTTAGTAATCTTTTAGTGTAGTAAACATTTTACTTACATCTTCTATTCATCCTTATGATGACAACTTTCATGATCAAGATGCTATAGCTTATAAAGGTGAATTGCGAGTATAATGTTTTTTTTTCCAAAACCTTTTGGAGGATTAGGACGACTAGCGTCTCCAACCTTCACAAATTCTCATCAAATATGAGGACATATACTCTATCATGTTGTAACCAACACATTGTTTTAGATATCGCAATACCTATCACATATGATGGTTTCTGAAACATTGCTTTCAGGTCTTAGATAAACTTGATATTAAAAACAATCTTTTGAGTATCAAGAATCATGGAGGCAAACATCATACATTAGATACTAACACTGGAATTGTTACCCTTGATTTAATATTGTTTATTAAACTTCACAGAGTAAATGGAGTTTGCTGAAAGTTTGTAACAGGACTTTTAAACTTTAGATTGACACTCAAAACAATACGATACCAGTTCGTAAAGAAAATATCCAGAATTTTTATAGTTCCACTATCTCAACTATAAGTAAGCGTAAGGTGGTGAACGGATGCCAATGACTACAACAAACTATGCAAATTCACTTTGATTGTGTTTATGATAAATTGAGTTTGACTAATCCAAATTACAAATGAACTCCCACTCAAAACAACATCCCTCGAGTTGTTTTAGTGATTACATGAACCAAATCCACTACACCAAGTCCGATCATCACGTGAGATGATGTAGCTTTAAAGGCGAGCAATCAACATGTTCATCATATCATCCATATGACTCATGCTTTACCTTTCGGTATTCCGTGTTCCGAGACCATGTCTGTACATGCTAGGCTCGTCAAGGATAACCTTAGAATCCGCATGTGCAAATCTGGCTTGCACCCGTCGTATGCACACGTAGAATCTATCACACCCGATCATCACGAGATGCTTCGAAACGACGAGTCTTAGCAACGGGGCCTACTAAGGACGAACACTTTATTACTTGATATTTAGTGAGAGGGATCATCTTATAATGCTACCGTCGCGATCTAAGCAATACAAGATGCATAAAGGATTAACATCATAGGCAATTCATAATTAGTGTGATATGATATGGCCCTTTCTTCTTATGCCTTTGATCTCCATCTCCAAAGCATGGACATGATCTCCATCATCACCAGCATTACGTCAAGGTCAGTGGCGCCGCTTCATGGTTGTCCATCATCACTAGCAACTATTACAACTACTTGGAATAAAGCTATTACAAGATGAATAGACACGCAGGTCTTAACAGAATTAAAGACAACCATTAGGCTCCTGCCGGTTGCCATATTACAACAAGGATCATTGCATACATCAAATATAATCACAATCACATGATGGCCATATCACATCACAAAACCCCTGCAAAAACAAGTTAGACGCCTCTAATTTTCTTTGCATGTTTTACGTAGTTTGGGGCTTTCGAATAAGAACGGATCTTACCTACAAAACTGAACCACAACATTGATACAAGTGCTATCAAGTGCAAAGTGTAGATTAGATCTATACTATGATGGAAGAGCCAGACACCCGCAAAGCCACTTGTGCAATACGAGTTGCACGTCAACTGTGGAGCAAGTCTCATGTGCGATGACATGTAAGGTTAGCCCGAGCCGCTTCATCCCACCATACCGCAAGATGCAAAGTACACAAAGCAAAAGACGGCACGAGCACCAACGCCCACAAAACCATTGTGTTCTACTCGTGCAACAGATCTACGCATAGACACGGCTCTGTTACCACTGATGGGTTCATAGCATGGAAAACAAAAATTTCTACCGCAAGAACAAACAAAACCCAGATCTAATCTAGATAAAAGCCAAGATCTAGTCTATTAGATCTGTACTAACCCTCGTAGAACCGAAAGCGTTACGAGATTATATCTCGGGGTTGATGTAGTCGATCACTTGCCGATCTCAAGATCGTCTGGACGATCCTTCCAAGACTGCAGTTCCAAGCGCTTCATGATCGGTCACACGTGCATAGTCGAAGCAGACCTTCCTCTCCCTGTTCCAGCGAGCAGCGGTGGTAGTAGATCTTCTCCACGGAATCCCAGCAGCACGACGGTGTGGTGGTGGTGGTGGAGTAGAGAATTCTGCAGGGCTTCACCTAAGCCAGAGCAGAGGGAAGGAGGAGGAGAGAGGCGGCGGCTAGGGCTTGTTATGGGAGAGGTCTAGGGGTTGGCGCCCCCTCCCCTCTATTTAAAGGAGGGAGGCGCCATGGGAGGGGGATTCCTAGTAGGACTCCCCTCCCTCCTTGGCCGGCGGATTGGGAGGGGGGGAGGAATCCTCCTCCCCCACGAATCCGTGTCTTGCCCCACAAAGACTCCTTGATCCTTTCTTGGTTTTCAAGCAAACTCCAAGAAATCTTCTATAACCTTCCAGAACATTACGAAACCTTCTAGAATCTCCATACAGACACTCCGGAACATTTCCTAACTTAGAAAATGATCCCCAATATATGAATCTCATTCTCCGGACAATTCCGGATCTCCTCGTGATGTCCCGGATCCAATCCGAGACTCCGAACAACATTCGGTCTCCAACGCACATTCCATATCTACTCAAAACAACTTCGAGCCTTAAGTTGGTCACCCTACGGTTCGTGAACATGTAGACATGACGGAGACACATCTCCGATCAATAACCATTAGCGGGATCTGGAGATCCATAACAGCTCCCACATACTCAATGTCACCGTTATAACCACCCAGTTACGAAGCGGCGTTTGATGTCATCAAAGTACCCATCCGGTGATGGTGATTAACATAGCCTCATGGTCGAAGGATTAGGTTACTATGCATTTGAAAAGCTTGTAGCAAAACGAACTTAATGACTTGATCTTATGCTATGCTTACTTATGGGTGTGTGTCCATCACATCGTTCTCCTAATGATATGATCTTGTTCTTAACGACATCCAATATCCATGATCAGCAAACCATGATCATCCATTAATCAACAAGCTAGTTTAACAAGAGGCTTACTAGGGACTCTTTTTATGTTTACAAAACACACAAGTATTAATGTTTCCGGTTAATACAATTATAGCATGGGATGTAAACATTTATCATAAACATAAAGATATAATAACAACCACTTTATTATTGCCTCTTGGGCATATCTCCAACAAATCCAGCACAATCCGGGATCTTCGGTTCAAGTCCAAGGGTTAAAATCCGAGAAAGAAGTAACTACTACTTGAGTGACATACCGTACACTGCAAGATAGTAATCGCGAGGTAGCTTCTAAGAGAAGAAAGTACTTCTGAAGTACCTAACAAATAAAAAAAGGAGGCACACGAGGCGAAAGGAAACCTCGAGACCTAGAACAGAATATTGTGGAACCATTAACATGATGTTGTGGACCCATAAGATAGAGATCATGATAGAAAGGAATCTCTCGATTGAAGCAGAGCAAAGGGGACACAAAGAACACAACACACACAACTCTAGAGAACTCAACACTATGTCAACTGGAAGACTAGAAGAGATAACAAAACTTTGAAAGACTAGAAGAGATAACAAAACTTTTCCAAAGTCAACACAAGGTAAGATGACCCAGAGTTAGAGCGAAACTGGATAAGGAGAAAAAGAAGCATACCAGAGTTTGTGCAAATAATTTTTATCTTTGAAATAGTTTTCACAAATACTAGACCCAACATCGACTAGTAGCAAGGTTTTCCTACGGTCGGTACTACTCTGATACCAAGAACTGTGACATCCCCAAGATCAGGGTTGAACAAATCCAGACCTTAGCCTGACATAAGCTTAGCCTAGAGCTCGAGGATATCCAGTGAAGAATCGGTAACACAACAGTAACCCCGCGACACAAATATGATTACAGCAAGCTCATAACCGAGCGAAGAACCAAAATATTACAAGCATAGGTCACTGACCACAAACATCAAACAACGAAAGGCGAATTATGCTATTAAGTATAGCAAACTTAACAAATGGCCTAAGAGGCCTGAAGCATAATGATGACGTTCCAGCCCATAGATTCCAGGCTGCCGGCCGGGAACCCCAAGCTACTCGCTAGTGTCGATGTCGTACCAAACTCGTCGTCAGGGAACAGTTATTCTGAAAGTATCAACAAAGCAAGGGTGAGTACAGGGTGTACTCCGCAAGACTTATGGTTGGTGGGGTTATTTTGCATGAAGCCATATTTGTTTATAAAACAAGAGGGAGAACAAGCTCGTCTAATCAGAATATTTTAAAAGGGGATAAGAGAGCGACATCTCCAAAGAATTGATCATCATCTTTTGATATCCACCAAACTAATCCTCATCTCACAACTAGGATCACCCCCTCGTACCCATGAGGAAGCATCCTTAAGCACACATTGATCTGCCAAATTTTATGATTAGGTTAAAATTCTCTATGATCTTAGAATTCGGTCACCAAGTGTTCATAACCGTGAACACGGCTTTTCGAAAAGATTTAATCCTGTAGGGGTTCACAACTTTACCCACACGTACTAACCGACTCTTAATGCTAGTACATTATCCTTCTTCCTTGGAAGGCCAGCAGAGGGTGGTTAGACACGACCTTTACCTTGCTTTCGCCGAGACCATGAGTCACACCCTAAGGATGGTTCCGCCGTAATGGGTCAAATCCCGAAGCCGGTCCCTAGAGATGTGAGGCCAGGTTGGTTTATCAGGGGCATCATCTACCCCAAGCAACTCCGACCATGCTTACGTACCTGTTATGATGCACCTTCACCCGCCAAATCTTTCAAAACATTTTCTATGCATATGTCGAATGGAACGTCAAACTATGAGACTGATGGAATCTACTATGCAAGTTAGTTAGTCAAGAGGTCCCCATAAACCCCGTGTGGCTGTATGCTCGTCTTGGTTCCGAGGGCAAGAACTCGGGTCCTAATGGTGGCGAGCATGGGACTACAAAAACCACATCCCATCATGGCCTCCCATACAAGCCTTAGCATGTTTAACCTTTACCACTGATCTCAACTCATCTCGTTCTCCTGTCATACTAGATTCTCTGCATCTGATACATCATCTGGATGAACCAATACTAGGAGCTAAGCATGGCTAAGCAAGACACATATAAAAGCTCTAGTAGTGCACACAAGCCAAACCTAGTTATGCTAGGAGCAGTGGATCAGGTAATATAAGCTCAAAGGGAGTAATGCAACATATAGGATACTCTATCTATCGATAAAAGACCAAAGTAGAATCGTATGCATCATGGAAAGAATTGAAATACTTTTGAAACCATAAGATTCTATAATGGTGGGCCTATGCTTGCCTTGTTTGTTGATAACCAATAAGCAAATCTTCAAATATCTTGTACTTGATTGATTATAGTTGATCAAGTATTGTTTGTCGATCTTCGATGGTGTCGATCTCGATCTTCGATCTCGGAGTCAGTATCGTATTCTACCGAGAAGAAGCAAACACCAGAAAGAAAGGGAGAACAACAAGCAACACATCGCATCGATGCAATGCTCAAGCAAGTATGATGATATGACAAGTTGAATAGATCTCAAATGAAACCCTAGGGCATGCTTGATCATATTAAACAGGGTACGAAGGGTACAAACCCTAGGACATGGGAACCCTGGAACACCTATGAGGGGTTGATTTAGTCTCTAATTAAACTTGTAGTAAAAGTTGGTTAACAATGCGTGAGTGTGAGTCTAAAGTGTAGATCTCATTTTTCTGAACATTTTGATAGATTATACATATTTTTCTAACTTATAAATAATTATATATTGATTTTATAAGATTAAACCAATTTTTGAAATTATGAATACAATTTAAAATCTTTACTGCGTCATTATGACATCAGCATAGGGGTTTAACACTTTTCTCACTGGGGGATGGGCTAGCCTCCGTGACTGACCTGTGGGCCATGGGCCATGTCATCGGCCACAGTGGCAGAGGTTGCGCCGTGCCTACGTCACAGCCACGCGGGCAGCACGTCGACACCACATAGGCGCCACGCTGGCTCACCGGAGTACACGTCGGCCGGTGGTAGGGAAGGCGCTACATGGCACGGGAGGAGGAGTGCGAGGTAAGAAGAGGCCAGAATCGATGGCGACGCGACGGTCGGAGTCGGGGAAGGAGGGTCCGATTGGGATGCCTCAGAGCACTCCGGCTCACGTGAGTGGGGGTTAACAAACGTGTCGAGCTAGGCGGTCGTGGTGGTCTCGGAAAGGCGAGAGGAGGCCAGAAACGGCGGGACACCAGCGGAGCTCGTCGGCTAGGGTTTCAGCCTCCAGGGAAAAGTGGGAGTGGGCGAGCTGGAGCGAGCGGGAATGGATGAGGGCGAGAGAGACATGCGCGCTAGGGTCTTATCCTTGACCGAGACATGGAGCGGTAGCGAGCATCACAGCGCGGCACGATGGATGGCAAGCGGCGCACCAGGCAGCTGCTTCCTATCGTCATCGAAGATGATGAGACGAAGGGGTACCGGGCCTTGGGCCAAGTTGGGCTGCACGTGGAGTTGTGGGATGCGCGCGAGCGGAAGATAGATAAAGGAGGGGAGAGGGTCCTGGGCCGGCTAGGCTGCGGCCTGCTGAGCTAGGATCTCTATTTTTTTCTATAAAACCTTTTTCTTTTGTATCTCCAATATAGATCTGTTTTGAATACTTTTAAAATACTAGAGACTTTTATAAAATATATAAGATATTGTGGGGCCCTTTTATTCAGTTTGGGCTCCAACAATTTTGGGTTTTCAAAATTCAAAACCATTTTGATTTCATTTGGGAGAGAGGAGACTAGGGTTTTATTTTGTTCTTTCTTCAATGCATATTACAAAATATGATGCTCTTAATGCACATACAACCCTAAATATAATATTAACTAAAACTGGAGTGTTACACGTAGCTGGTAAACTCCAGCCGGGAAAGCAGACATCTCGAGCCCGAAAATGACAAACACTACAAGACAATCCGCAATATGTTCTTCATCCGCAATCATTTCAACATCAGCCAGTGAGCACATGGGAACTTCTCTACAAAGCGAAGCCCCAACGCGCTCGGGGACTAGTGTTGGGGGGATGACCCCCGAGTAGGCCAAGCCAGGCTCAACTGGCCGGCTCCAGGGAGATCTAGCCGGATGCCCACAAGAGAAAGAACCACAACCGGGTGGAATGCTCCACCCGGTCCGCCTCAAGATTCCTCGGTTGGCCCATCTAGCCGGGGGCTAGGAGAGCCAGCTGGGTGGCCACCTCTACCCGGCCGCCTCGGATCCATTGGCCAAAGGTACGAGAGGGGGTGATGCTCCTTGCTGAGCACACCCTTGACCGGACAGGCTAGCACGCTGCCCTTCCGTCACTACCAGACAAGGGTGCCAAAGTGCCAAGGCTGGGAGATGACGTTTAAAGCTCCGGCTGATGGATAAAGCTCCGGCTGATGGATAAAGCACCAAGATGATGGATAAAGCGCATGGTGACGCCCAAAGCGAAGGAGCTGAGACACTCTGGCACTGTCCCCACCTGTACTAGAGCTTGATCGGGTCGTGGACCACCGGCTGGACCTGGCAGCCGGCCCACTTTTTAAACCCAAAGCCCAAACAGTAAACCCTAGAGCCCACATTGTAACCTATCCTTCCACAAGTATATAAAGAGGGGTAGTGCCAGGGTTCTAGGTAAGGCATTACAAGTTAGAAGTTAGCGAGAATTGCCAAGTCAAGTAGTTCGTCTTCCTCGAGCTCTCGATAGCAGTTAGGGAAACAGCTCAAGGAGCACTTGTATTGAGCATCTGCTGCCCATATAGTAGATCCTTGCAAGAGTAGGAGTGTTACCTCGACAATAGGGCTCCGAACTTGGGTACATCGCTGTGTTTGCAGTATCTATGCCCAACCCATTATGAGTAGCCATCAATAGCATCCTGATTCTCCCCTCTCATGCCATCCCCGATGGCACTGCCTTGTTCCACACCATGACAGACTAGTAAGTCAAACGCCAAATAATGGTAGACACGAGCCGATTCATCAGATTGAGAGAACAAGAAAATGAAACTTGGGGACTTCGCCCAAATAGATTCGACATAACAGCATAATGGTAGCAAAGTAACTTAAATTATTTCATACATTTGCACCGGTAATACGTGAGTAGTTCATCCTTGGACTACAGATCCATGTAGTAGCTAGATGGCTGGTTCTCCTCCTTCGTGCTTTCATGTTTAGATCTTGTGAGCTCCGTTCATGATCAAGATCATCTATTTGTAATTCTGCATGTTGTGTTTGCGGGGATCTGATGGATATTGAGATGCTATTTTAGATTGATTATTGATTCTATCATGTCTTTGTTATTTGTGATCTTGCATGCTTTCCATTGTTAGTAGCTATCTTGGCCAAGTAGATGGTAGCAACTCCAAGAGTTAGTATTTATGCTCTATAGTGGGTTCATGCCTCTGGTAATCTGGGGAAGTGACAGAAATCTCTAAGGTACTAGATGTGCTGTTGCTACTAGGGAGAAAACAACAATCCTTTGTTCATAGAACAATCATATTGTTTACTTTACACGCAATTCGTAAAGCAATAATCTGTTGCTTGCAACTTAATCTTTGGAGGGGTTCAATGATAACCTGAAGGTGGATTATTAGTCATAGATGCAGTTGGATGGCGGTCTATGTATAATGTTGTAATGCCCAATCAAGTCTCAAAGGAGTCAAGATGATTAGTATATGCATGTATTGCTTTCTCGATGTTTGTCAATTGCCCCGCTGTAATTTGTGCACCCAGCATGTTATCTATCTAAGGAGAGCCACTTCTAGTGAACTATGGATCCTGGTCCTTTTTCCTTACATACAATCTACAAACTGTTTACTTCTTTGTGTTTACTTTCTGCAAACTATTACTTCCTTCAATTCGATACGTTTAATCCTTTGTTTTCAGCAAAACACGGTGATATTGACAACCTCATCGCAAGTTGGGGACAGAGTTTTGTGGTTGTGTTGTGCAGGTCTCCATGTTGCTACTAGCACCGGTAGTGCGCCTTGCCAAGGCTCAGCTAGAAACACCTTTGGGATGTTTCCTTGCTCCTACTGGTTCGATTAAACCTTGGTTTCATAACTGAGGGAAACTTGCTGCTGTGCTCATCATACCTTCCTCTTGGGGTTCCCAATGAGCTCTACAACAATACCGCACAAGCATTTTTCTGGCGCCGTCAACACTGAGCCATCAAGCATTTTTCTGGCACTGTTGCCGGGGACTGAAGAAGAAGAAGCTCCCACATCAACCACGCGCCAACAACACATTTTTCTGGCGCCGTTGCCGGGGAGTCAAGGACATCTTCACAAGGGGAGTCCCTCATAACCAATCTATTTACTTTGTTATTTTTGTTTTGCTTAGTTTCTGTTTGCTTGTTTTTATCAAAAACACAAAAAAAATTAGTTCTACTAGTTTGCTTTCTTATTCAAAAACACAAAAAAATTAAGTCTCCTTTAGTTGTCACGTCTTCCTTAGCTCACCATGTTGATCCCCAAATTCACCCTGAAAGACCATTCAATTGGTAGTGGTTCTATAATTGGGACAGGTAATATTGAAGAATTCTTTAATCATGTTAGCAAACATGAAGATACCGAGGATAGATCCCTTGCAGAACTTGTTACAAACTATGAGATTGCTGCAGCTTCTTTAATTCATATGTTAGAAGCTAGGTTTGTTAACCTCAACCCCTTAATGCAAATAATGTTTCTTAAGCTTAAAGAAATTGAGGACCCTAAAAAGAGGGATTTTATTCTAGAAACTTTGTTTAAGGAGTTCTATGATGTTGCTAAGGAAGCTAGGAAAGTATTTGAAGGTTTCAATATGCTAGGATCATATGTAGATGTTGTTGGTACACGAGAAAAGATGAACAAAACCGAACCTAATGGGGAGGAACATAAGATACCAATACCCTTTAAACTAGTAGCAATACATGATGCCATAGAAAAGAATCTTGATTGGATCGTTCCTACAAACCCTTTTGATGAGAATAGTGAACCTAAGAGAATTGAGAGAGGATCCTCTAGAACTTATTTGGATTATATACCTTGCCTTGTTGAAAATATTTCTGGTATTGATCTTAATGCTTCTTCATTTGAGAACACTTGATTCTTTCTTGCTTCTTATGCCTAACTTAAAGGCATTAAAGAAAACTACTTATTGGGAGATAACCCAAAATTTTTAGATGAGTCTTCAAACTTACTACATCAGTAATAACCGCTCCTTATCCTTTTTATTTGCCTTTTTGTGCCAAGAGTAACCTCTAATGAGAGAGAAGTAATGATTGGGAAAGTTGTTGTCCCGAAACAGATTTCTGTGCTTCACCATAAAAATTCGTGTAAAATCTCTGAACGTCTTTTTGAGGCATGAAGTTTTGTGCTTCTGCCCCAGGTTGTTATCTAACTTTCGTTAGTTCAACACATTTTGATTTGAGCAACAGAAGGTCTTCGAAAAAATTCGTCTTTACCTGTTGGTCTGTTTTGACAGATTTTTGCCATTTTCTGCATTTGCTTCTTGTTGGTTCGTTTTTGAGTTCTTTTGGGGAATTGAGCTTTTGAAGGGAAGTACTACAGTATCTAGTGTTCTAAGGGAAGTTTATTTGGTGTTAGAACTGAACTTTAAGACTTAATTATGTTGAGTGCACTAATGTTGCTAATAAAGATTGTGTGAAGTTTTGTATGAAGGAAAAATTTCAGGTGTATGGAAGGAATGAGTAATGAGATGAAGGATGGACTAAAGCTTAAGCTTGGGGATGCCACGCGTGTCACCCCAAGAAATATCCAAGAAGTACAAGCGCTTGGGGATGCCCAAGGCATCCCCTTCTTCATCAATAAAAATTCCAGGTTTCTTCCAAACGCTTCATTTTTATTGTTTCATGCACAGTTGTGTTGTTCTTGGAGCGTTTTCTTTTTCGTTTTTGTTTTGGTTTTTCGTTTTCTTTGTTTGCTTAGTTTTCTGAATAAATTGGTTGGAACCCCTCTTTCATACATTGGTTTGCAAATAGTTTGGTTTGGTTTGGAAAAGAGTAGGAAAGTTCATGCTTATGTGGTAAAAGAGCTCGTTTTTGAATGTGGCCTATGCTTTGTCATGCCATGCTTGATATTGTTTTGGCTTTACGCTTAGTATTCTTTGCTGTAGCATGACTTGTTATAAACAATTGAGATTGCTTAATGTGCCTTGGATGAATCATGCGTTGTTTTAGCATATTAAAGCATAGTATAGTGGCATTCTCCTTTGATGCTTTATTTGGGTTGACTTGGCGCATGCTCACACCAATATCAAGTCACCATAGCCTTTATGATCCTTTCGTTTTCAACTTGTAGTATCACTTTATGCTTTGATCAATGATGTTTTGTCACTCTTCATGATTACGGCCATTATTGCTCTCTTAGTTTGTCACTCCTAGTCTTTTTGCTAGCCTCCACAACCAAGTATGAGTTCCACTCATGCATCCAACTCCCTAAACCAAGTTATTCCAAAGAGTCCACCATACCTACCTACTAGCTTATGCTATTCCAAGTATATTCATGCTTTTGTTTACCTTCCAAATTAAACTTGTTATGAGAAAACTAGTGATTAAAGCTCTCACGAACTTGATGGCACACTTTACTTTTCTTGCCCTTAATAAACTTGAATGATGGGGTCGTCTATGTTGTATATGCTTGCACTTATTTGTTGGGAATTAGCAGAACCATGCTTTCATGGGGAACACTTTCAACATTGCACTTGGTACTTGTACCTAGTTGATATCATGCTCTTTTGTATATGGATGTCGTCGGTGTGAAATGAAAGGGGATCTTGTAAGTCCATGGAGTTATGTATATGTGTTAGAGAAACGCCTGGGCCACTGGTCTAATTCATGCTGACATGGTGGAAACCTGCAACGTAACCATAATGAGCTGTCTATGAAGCATTCTTCTTATAAAAAAAGAGTCCTATATTGAGAAAAATGAGAAAAAGAAAAAAAAGATTATGAAAAGAGGAAAGAGAGAAAAAATCACCATATTCCCATGGTAAATAAGAAGATTGTTGAGATGCTCGTTGTCTGCTTGCCTTGTCATTTTGATATGGGGAATCTTCCGTATTATCGGGCAAGGGGTACCCCGTTGGTGGTTCTCTATGATACACATGTACTTACGATGGCAAGAACTTACCGGTGACTAAACTTGAGTAGCATGAGGAGCGGCCCTCGTATACAAGGGACATGAGACTTCTAACTTATACTTCGTCAAGCATGTACACCATAGTTTGTTCACTTTAACCTTAATCACTTCAAGATGTTTATGATAGGGGCAATGAGAGCTGAAAGCTATAAGTACCATAATTTTTGGAAGCTCTTTATGAAACTTGAATCTCTGCTTCCTTTTATAAAGGCCTTTCTTCCACCATTACATATTGAGTCTCCACCTTCTACCTTTATGCACTTACTTTGAGAGCATAGTGGCCATTCTTAGTTCTATGTGCATTGTCCCAAGACTAGTTGATTGATGCATAACTTGATATTGCTTGCTTTAAACTATTTGTATCTAGTCACTCTTATGAACTTTGAAGGTGTCCTATGCATTTATATTTGCTACTCTATGAGGGACAAATTGAATACTATTATGCTATGTTTTCTTTATGTGAAACAAACAAACGTCTTGCAAAGCATTGTTATTAATGAATCTTTTGTTTGTGCCTTTTCATGTTGCATCATAGTTTCTTTGTCTTATTGCTAGAACTTTATCTTTCATGTTATGATTGAAGTACTATGATCCCATCTTTGAATGTTTTACAAATACTTTGATCAAGTCTTTGATGGTGCATGTCACCTCAAAAATTATTCTTTCTTTTTATCACTTACCTACTCGAGGACGAGCAGGAGTTAAGTTTGGGGATGTTGATACATTGCAAATGTATCTATAATTTTTGATGTTTCATGCTTGGTTTTATCCACTTTCTTGTGTTTTGTCCACACTTTGGAGTACTTTTCATATGATTTCTTGGACTAACCTATTAACAAGAGCCACGATGCCACTGCTTTTCTGCTATTTTTGGTTCCAGGAAAGTCAGAAAATGAATATTCTCGGAATTGGACGGGACAAAAGCCAAAGTGCCTATTTTTCTGGAAGTCATCAGATGCTAGAGTACGAGACGGAGAGGGGCCAGGGGCCACCACACCACCTGGCCGTGTGGCCCAGCCTGGCCCGCGCTAGGGGGTGGTCTGGCTGCCTCTGGCACCCCTCGGCCTCCCCTTCCGCCTATAAGATGCCCTCGGGATGAAAACCCTAAGAGCCCAATCAAAAATCCACGAAAGAGTCCGTAGCCACCGTCATCTCCATCCCTAGATCGGGAGGGATCTGAAGCTCTTCCCGGCACCCTGCCGGAGAGGGGAATCCACCCTGGAGGCATTCTTCATCACCATGCAATCCTCCGGTGTGATGCGTGAGTAGTTCATCCTTGGACTACAGATCCATGTAGTAGCTAGATGGCTGGTTCTCCTCCTTCGTGCTTTCATGTTTAGATCTTGTGAGCTCAGTGCATGATCAAGATCATCTATTTGTAATTCTGCATATTGTGTTTGCGGGGATCCGATGGATATTGAGATGCTATTTTAGATTGATTATTGATTCTATCATGTCTTTGTTATTTGTGATCTTGCATGCTTTCCATTATTAGTAGCTATCTTGGCCAAGTAGATGCTAGCAACTCCAAGAGTTAGTATTTATGCTCGATAGTGGGTTCATGCCTCTGGTAATCTGGGGAAGTGACAGAAATCTCTAAGGTACTAGATGTGTTGTTGCTACTAGGGAGAAAACAACAATCCTTTGTTCATAGAACAATCGTATTGTTTACTTTACATGCAATTCGTAAAGCAATAATTTGTTGCTTGTAACTTAATACTGGAGGGGGTTCGGATGATAACTTGAAGGTGGATTATTAGTCATAGATGCAGTTGGATGGCGGTCTATGTATAATATTGTAATTCCCAATCAAGTCTCAAAGGAGTCAAGATGATTAGTATATGCATGTAATTCTTTCTCGATGTTTGTCAATTGCCCCGCTGTAATTTGTGCACCCAGCATGTTATCTATCTAAGGAGAGCCACCTCTAGTGAACTATGGATCCCGGTCCTTTTTCCTTACATACAATCTACAAACTGTTTACTTCTTTGTGTTTACTTTCTGCAAACTATTACTTCCTTCCATTCGATACGTTTAATCCTTTGTTTTCAGCAAAACACGGTGAGATTGACAACCTCATCGCAAGTTGGGGACAGAGTTCTGTGGTTGTGTTGTGCAGGTCTCCACGTTGCTACTAGCACCGGTAGTGCGCCCTGCCAAGGCTCAGCTAGCAACACCTTTGGGGTGTTTCCTTGCTCCTACTGGTTCGATTAAACCTTGGTTTCATAACTGAGGGAAATTTGCTGTTGTGCTCACCATACCTTCCTCTTGGGGTTCCCAACGAGCTCTACATCAACACCGCACCAGCATTTTTCTGGCACCGTCAACACTGAGACATCAGTCATCTGCAACAGGAGGTGGAACAACAACTTCAAGATTGGGAACCTCGGCTTCCCCTTCCTCATCCAGGTTAGCCTCGGGATCCTTAGGATCCTACTGATTTTCATCAGCACCTTCCTCGATGTATTCATCATCCACCTCATCAAGAAAGCTCGGCCCGTCAGTCCAAGCATGGATATTGCCATATTGGATTAACTAATAGGCTCGGGGCTAGCATTGTTGGATGAAGGTCGGGTCAGTTGTCCACCTGGAGCCGGTGTGCATGTTCATAAGTGTATCCAGGTTTATACCGTCATACCATGATAGCATGAAGGATAAAGTTATGTCGGTACCAAGTCGCGCGGCGGACTCCTGCGACAGATTCAAGGTTGTCTCGCTTTCCATCAGTTTCTCAGCCAGCTGGGAGGGGAATTTGGGTGTAGTTTCTAGTTACCAGAGGACATGGAAAACCCGGATGGCAGCATTTTGAAGATCTATCCTGAACATCTTCATCAGATTAAACCAGGTCGAGAGACATACCAACGAGTCATCCATGTCATACGCTGCAGAGGCACCATCAAAAACACCCATCTGAGCTCGAAACTTCCGAACAGCAGTGGAAGCGCGAGTTTGGGACTCTAGAAAGTTGCCTAAAAGGCAAGTAAAATGAACAAATTAGTAAAAGAAACAAAAAACATAAGAGGAATATTGGCACATATGAAAAAATTAGAGGAAAACTCGCGAGATATGACACTATTGATTCGGGTGAGTTCCATGAACCAAGCAGTGTCCTTTTTCATGAGATTCTCTAGCTCAAGGTTCACCGAGTCAAATTTGATCTCAGTCTCTTTGACTAGATCCTGCTCCTTCTAGCATTGGGTCTTGAGCCGATCCTTCTCTTCAGCAAAGGCCTAATCAAACTTGTCAAGCTTGGCTTTATGAATCTTCTTCAATTCTTCATTCTTGGCATGGAGCCAAGAGATCTCATCATCTTTCTCCTTTGGCTGAGCCTGATGCTAGCCTTCTTGTTCGAGAAAGTGAAGCATCAATTAAGGCATGGAAACACAATCCTGACGAGTCACTAATTTTTTTGACCCGGCAAAACCAAGGTATAATTACCCATTGAGCCAGAAGGGGAAGGTGCAAATGATAGAGAGCAAATAAAACATACCTTTTATCTCGACCACTTGCTTCTGTAGCTCCTTGTTCTGGGTTTCCACATCAGCTGGCAAAATCTGAGTCATAAGTTAGCTTGACAAATCAGGAACAAAAAGAACCGAAATGAAGGCAATAAGGCAAATATTTACTTTTCTTCTTCTACTCCGACATCAATGCCTTGTGCTTCTTGGAAAGCTCCTATTGTGCATCGAGCAGCCACTGGAATTTGGCAGTATGACGGTTGGTGGTGATCTGAAAGGAACAACTGTTAGTCACTAGGTGGCTGGATATTCGAAGCTACTAGAAGATTCGAGTCAAGTGGAACTTAACCCGGCTCTAGGTGGCTGGATATTCGAAGTTACTCAAGATTCGAACCGAGTAAACTCGATCCGAATCTAGGTGGCTCGATATTTGAAGTTACCCAAGATTCAAACCAAGTAAAACTTGATCCGAATCTAGGTGGCTGCATATTCGAATTTACCCAAGATTCGAACCGAGTAAAACTTGATCTGAATCTAGGTGGCTGGATATCTAATCTTAAAGAGAATTTTGGATAATCTAAAATGATTCAGATAGATACTTCAGATCAGCTAAGAGAACAAGTTGATTTGCTAAGTTTGAAACTAGGGGAGCATCCGGCCGAGTAATATCTTACTCCCCCAGAGGCTCGGGGACTAGATGATATGTACATATGTACTTACGGAAATATAAAAGAGACAATCGAAATGTTTACCTCCATCATTCGGCTAGCATCATTGATAGCTTTACTGGCAGTATATATCTCCGCTATCTCGGCAGGACCAAACTTCTGCGGATTCCTAGAGATGACCACGAAGTACTTAGCATTATTCTATTTCTTGGCATATTCAGCAAGTGAGCCGAGGCTTCCACCGCTGAGAGTATGAGTCAGTCCTAAGCCTTTCCCATGATCTGCTTGTTGGGTGGCCTTTGAAGTGGCTGGGCTGCTATGCAACATGATCTGTTTATCTGGAGCAGAGCTAGAAGCAACACTACCATCTTGAATCATAGAGGCAATAGTGCGTTTCCTAGGTCCAGCCGCTTATCCATTTGGCACTGCCTTGGTAACCTTGGCAGTTTTGTTTACCTTGACGGTAGATTTGGCCTGTTGTTGGTGAAGAGTCTGCTGCCGAAGCTGGTGTAGGCCGATATTGTGAGGCTGATGGAGATTTGGCCTGTAGGCTCTGTTGAGGCTGATCATCTCGCCGAGTATTGGGAGACTAGGAAGAGGCTAGTGGTGTTTTCTGTTGCTGATTAGGAGCTTACGTGGGAGATGGTTGAGACTGAGGTGGAGGCTAAGTCTGAGGTTGAACTGGTGCCGGAAAGTAGAAATTGTTTCGGCACCGGCATTGTCGGCGCCACGATCTTCTTCTTCTCGCTAGGGAGAAGAGAGGTCGCCTTGCTGATCTGGCATAACCACATCCTCTGTGGCCCCCCTCCACTTATGCCGATGTTGTCCTCCTCCCGCTGAGATGGGTTATTATTCGGCACAGCGGGAGAGTTCTCCTGAACTGGGTTGAGGATAGGACCGCCATCACGAGGATGAGAAGGTGGTCCCTCATGGATGGGAGAGGTGATGCTGGAGCCGCTCTAGGGGATATCCACGGTGGCCCTATAAAGTTAAATCGAGAAAAAGATCAAGTCAAATAAGAAAGATAGAAACAAGAAATACAGGAAAGAAGAAATATGAAACACAAAAGTAACTCAGAGAAAGGGTTTACCCAGACAAAACTGTAGGAACTCTGGGTGCGGGAGACCTCCGAGTTAGGGGCTTCTTGCCGGCTTTCTTAACCCTCTTCCTAGCCCGGGAAGATTCGACTAAAGGAGCCGAGGTTGCGGCATGCTTCTTCGTTGCACCTTGGCCTCCAATGGCAATGGGGGCATATTATGCACCTTCCCAGCTGGGTTAGCTGGAGTGGGGTCAGTCGGAAAGGCGTATGAGATGGGCATTGGATTAAATACCTCCAGAATCTCACAGTCATCATCATCGTCATCGTCCATCCAATCCTTTAAGACAGAAGTCTTACCGGAGGATCAGCCAGAGCTGGAGTCCGGGATAGGCATGAATTCCTCAGAATCCGGCTTCTCAGGATGCGAGGTATCTCGATCCTTGCCCCAAGTAAGGGCGAGGGTCTGGGTGTCCTCAATTGTCTTCTAAAGAAATTTCTGTATAAAGGAGCACATGAAGGTCAAATAAGTAATAAAGGCCGTCATAAAATATAACTCAGAAAGGAGTCACTCGAATGACGTACCTTGGGAACAGGTCTATCTCACCTGAAGGGCTCCATTCCCTATTCCCAAGCATTGGTCAAGCCCGTCTTGAAGATGGACTTGACTCGGTGATAGATCTAAGCATCAGATAACTCGACCGAGGAAACTCGGTTGGGGTCGAGGTGACCGCTCATGTAGCAGATCTTGTGACTGCGCTGCCTCAGCAGGAAAACTCGGTTGTAGATGAAGGTGACCATCAGGTCCTCGCTAGTTAACCCGTCATCCATCAGCTCGAGGTTTCTCTTCACCATGAGATTGACAAGGGTATTTCCCTTCTTGGGGTCAAGGTCCCAATTCTTCCTAGTAGGGATGCCGGGTGAAAAGGCGGGAAGCCGAATCATGTCAGCCGGGGTGTCATTCTTTATGTAGAAGAACGTCTTCTCCCACCCCTTGCAAGATTCGAGGCCGATAATCTAGGAAAAAATAGAACCTTTCCAAGGTGAAACAAATGCCGCCCCACACTGAGTTAAAGATTTCTCGCGGGGGCAAAGCTCTTTGTTGAGGAGGACATTGGCTTTGAACTGGAAGAACTTGGTCCATATATTGACATCAGGCCAGAGGCCGAGATATCCCTCGATGCCAGAGGAAAATGCAGAGAGAGAGGCAAGGGCATTGGCAGGAAGATGATGGGGTTGCAGACCAAAGGTTTCAAGAAAGTCCTTGAAAAAGTTACTAACTAGGAGGCCGAAGCTGCAAGTGAAATGGGAGATAAAAATGACGAACTCACCGTCCTCGAGGAAAGGAGCTTGCTCATCGCCAGGGAGGCGGCAGATGACCCCCAGGGGGAATATGGTGCGTACGTATGAGCCAGTCTATCTCCCTCTGTGTGACCTTCGAGCTGGCCCAGGCGCCACGCTCATGGGCGGCGCCGCCCTCCATGTGTTCCTCCATAGCGACTACTTCCAGCGGCATCTCCAAATCCCCTACTTCAAATACGAAGCTCGATTCGGGGAAAGAGGCTTGGATTGGCGCGACCTCATAGCGGCAGAGAGCAGTTGCGCTGTAGTGAAGCTAGGGAGAACGGAAAGTAGAGAAGCGGTGCAATCACTGGGGAAGAGAGCAGCAGCGGCGCCAGCGCAAGGAAGAAGGCGAAGAGGAGGCTAGTGGGGGAAAGTGGCTAAGGGCCTCCCCTGCTCCCCTATTTAACCACGCCCTAGATCGTGGGTAGTAGGATCAGTAACTCCCACTAGCCACAGGATGCGGGCGTGTATTCCACCAACTGACGCGTGAGAAGCGAGCCATACATGCGGTTACACGGTGCAGAAGGTCAAACGTCACATCCGATTCGCCCCCTTTTTTGCAGCAGAAGGGCATACGACCTCAGTGTGGCAGGCGTACCACCTTGCCAATTAGGTGCAAGAGAGACAACAGGCATTACCGGACAAGGATGAATGGGGAATGGGAAAGCCACTTTACCAGCGGGTGGAGAAGCTCCTTGGGTCCAAGACTTAGTCCACCAAAAAGTAGCCCTGTAGACCAGGACATCAGGGAATGGCACTGTGGTGACCCTTCCCACCTATGGACTGGGGGAAGAGGCCCACCACCGCACTATATAGGGAGTTCTTCTCCTACCTTGGAAGGGATTGATCCGTGAGATCTAAAACCCTAGACTTTCATCCTCCGTTGTACCTTCGTGAAGCACGCAAGCAATACAACAAAGTAGGAGTAGGGGCTCTACCTCCTCACAAGGGTCCCGAACCTGGGTAAAAAAACCCAGTGTTACCTCTCTGTCATGTGCTTGCTCCTCTGCCATCGCTGCAGCTGAGTTCTCTTGGAGTTGCATGTCCATCCCCCTCTCGAACCAAGGGATCATTGGACCCTAGTTCCTTCATGGGACAAATCTCCAACATTTGGCGCGCTAGGTAGGGTGCTGAGGCGCGCTTTCAAGGTCTTCCTCAACCTCGATGACATGTCGGCTGGCAATGAGACCCGCGTTGAGCGAGCCCTCTGTCGCATGCAAGAAAGGCCCAGACGGATCTGCCTCTGAGGCGCACCTCCTCCGAGCAGGCCATGTGGACGGAGGAAGAAGGGGGATACTCCTACCGCCCATCATAGGAGCCCTCTCCCTCCTCACACGGCTCCACCTCCCTCTCCTGCGCCGCGTCGTCGCGCGGCCACCCCGTGCGTCTCACCCTAGAGGCTGCCAAGCGCATGGTGCATGAGCTCTTGGATCACCCAACGGCCGAGCTAGGCAAGGGGAGGTGGTGCGACTGGATCTCCAAACTCCTCGATGTTGCCACCCTCTCCGAGAGGGAACCGGGGCTCGAGGCGAGGATGTGGCGCTAGGGGCTGGGGGCTCGCTCCCGCCTCACCAATACGGAGGCGCCAGCAAGCCTGACAGCGCCACTCCACCACCGACGAACAGCTGCCAGATCATCTCACCCCTGTGGCCATGACGTAGCAATGTGGGCGCGAGGACTGTATGACCGAGGATATCGCTGTCGCGGGTCACCAAAACCACGTGACCCTGTCCAATGGCAGGGCGGTCCAAGCCAACGGCTGCCTCATCCTCACCAAGAGTCTCCACCATGTGGTCTGGCCCCATAAGTTCCGCCTGGAGACACCTGCATGCTATGACAGAACGGCCAACCCATGCGAGTTCCTGCAGCTTTACACCACGGGCGTCAAGGCCGCGGGAGGAGATGACCGTGTCATGGAAAATTGGTTCCCCCTGTGTCTGAAGGAGACGACCATCACCTGGCTGATGAACCTTCCCGAGGAATCAATCGACTCGTGGGTGGAGCTCATCTCCCTTCTCATCGCCAACTTCAAGGGGACCTACGAGTGCCCGCTCACCTACTATGACCACCTCCAGGTACGCCAATAACCCGGAGAGACCCTCTTCAAGTATGCAGAGGTTCAGCCGAGTCCGCAACAAGATCCCCAAGATCTCAGACTCCAACATCATCACCGCCTTCTCTGAGGGCGTGAAGGACATCAAGATGAGGGAGAATATTGGTATTAGGGGTGAGAGTCTCACCACGGCTGCCGAGCTCTTCTTCAAGGCTGAGAAATGCGCAAAGGCGGAGGCGGGATGGATGTTCGGCCTCGTCGAGGCAGAAACTACTCCCAAGGCCTGAGGCTCATCCAAAGGCAAGGACAAAGACCTGAAGTGCAAGACCGCCACCGTCCTAGATGCGGATCCAGAATGGAAGAGCCCTTGTGAGGGGAACGGTGAGCGGAAGCAGAATGATAGCTCATACTGCCACTTCCACAAGAAGCCGGGACATCGCACCGATGACTACTACGAGCTCAAGAAGCTCCACAACATGCAAAACATCCAGAGGAAGGGAAGACTGGGTGGCAAGCGAGGCGACTAGAATGGGGGCAACCACGGGGGTGATCGCTGGAATAACAACTCCGGTGGCCACGACCCCCTCCAACAGGCCATCTGGCCAACACCGTGCACTAGCACCCCCATACGCAGGAGAAAGGACGCACCGAGGATCTTGGGGGCAACCAAGTTCCGTAGTGCGCCATAGCCTGCATTCTTGGTGGGTCCCAGGCCCAGAAGTCCAACTGACACTTCAAGCTACTCACTCACGAGGTTGTGGCTACCAGACCAGGGGTCCCATACCCAAATCTCATGTTGTCCCAATGCGCCATCACCTTCGATGCCCGTGACGACCCCACTTCATCCAGGCCCATGGGCACTCTCCCCATGATCTACACTCCTACCATCAACAACGTCGCAGTCGCGAAGACCCTCATCGACGGAGATGCAGGCCTGAAGGTGATCTCCACTGAGACATTCTCCTAGCTGCAGGTGCCATACGATAGGCTGATGCCGACCATGCCGTTCTCCGGAGGGACTAGTGGATCAGCCATACCCATCGGGAAGTTGCGCCTCTCTATCACGTTTGGAATGCACGACAACTACCTCACCGAGCTCATCGGGTTCTACATGGCACACATCGCCATGCCGTACAATGTCATCCTTGGATACTCCACGCTGGCCAAGTTCATGGCGGCTACCCATCATGCCTACAACATGATCAAGATGCTTGGAGGCAGCGACGGGGTCATCACAGTTTGGTGCGACAAGATAGAGGCCTTGAGCTCCCTCGAGCATGCCTACAAGACTGTAGATGCCATCTACCCAGAGGAGGTGGATGCCCTAGACTACGTTGGAGGCTCCACAAGGAGGAAGTAGATGATGGCCCAGGAGAATGTCATGGTGAAGTTAGCAGCAACCGCTTTGTTCCAACCTCACGAGGGGCTGGGCGTGGCCGATGCCCACATCCTCAAGAGGAAGCGGGATTGCCCCCATCCATCCTTGCAAGGAACGGGGAGGCTCCCAAGGACGGCAATGACCCGGGGGCTCTAGACTTCCTGATGGACTGCACCCAACACGCATACAATGCCCGCTACCCCCACGGCGGTGACTGAGCTACCAGGTGAGCAAGGGGATCGGGCTGCTGGAAGGCGGACAAACCTCTCCGAATGACGTGCTTGGCTCCATGAATTTTTGAAGGTGACCCTTGAAAAAACCAAATCCCTTGCAGCCTTGTCTCTTGTAAGACCCCGTGCAAGCAACGGTGGCATTGTAATAAGCCTAAACTACCGGCACTTTTTTGGATCTTGTGCTTTGCACACGTTTTGCTATTTGGTTTTTCCCTCAGAAAGGCATTTCCCCAAAAATCATGCTGCCAGGTTTCCCTCACACGCACCATGCGAGCGGGGGCTAGGCACGGTGTCATCACTAGGTCACTCCGCGTCAACATCAGAGCCTAAAGTGTCGAACTCTGAACTTACGGGCCAGTTATGATCATAAGTCACCTCACCCATGGTTCCTGGTGCTTGAGATCCTCGCATGGCGCACTTATGGACCTCCAGCGGCATGTGATTTTGCCCTATGACCCTCTCCTGGTAAGGTCTATTGGGCGCTCCTGAGGCACTGACCCTCCATGGCCCGAGCTCGTGAGGACCTGAAGTGTCGAGCTCTAAACTCATAGCCCGTTGCTCTGCTGTGAGTTACCTCACCCACGGTTCGTGACCCAAAATTTTATTGCTGCGATGGCTCGTGAGGCACTGACCCTCCACGGCTCAAGCTCGTTAGGACCTAAAGTGTCGAGCTCTGAACTCTCGGCCCGTTCCTCGGCTGTGAGTTACCTCACCCACGGTTACTGGCCGGAATTTTTATTGCCGCGATGGCTCGTGAGGCACTGACCCTTTGTGGCCCAAGCTCGTCAGGACCTAAAGTGTCGATCTCTGAACTCATGGCTCGTTCCTCGGCTGTGAGTTACCTCACCCACGGTACCTGACCAAAAATTTTATTGTCATGACGCCTCGTGAGGCACTGACCCTCCGTGACCCGAGCTTGTCAGGACCTAAAGTGTCGAGCTCTAAACTCTCGGCCCGTTCCTCGGCTGTGAGTTACCTCACCCACGGTTCCTGACACAAAATTTTATTGCCGTGACAGCTTGTGAGGCACTGACCCTCCATAGCCCGAGCTCGTCAGTACCTAAAGTGTCGAGCTCTGAACTCATGGCCTGTTCCTCGGTTGTGAGTTACCTCACCCACGGTTCCTGACCCAAAATTTTATTGCCGTGACGGCTCGCGAGGCACTGACCCTTCGCAACCCGAGCTTGTAGGGACCTAATGTGTCGAGATCTAAACTCACTCCCTGTTCCTCGGCTGTGAGTTACCTCACCCACAGTTCCTGAACCAAAATTTTATTGCGATGACTCATGAGGCACTGACCCTACGCGGCCTGAGCTCGTCAGGACCGAAAGTGTTGAGCTCTAAACTCACGGCCCGTTCCTCGGCTATGAGTTATCTCACCCACCGTTCCTGGCCCAAAATTTTATTGCCACGACGGCTCATGAGGCACTGATCCTCCCGGCATGAGCTCGTTAGGACCTAAAGTGTCTAGCTCTGAACTTGCTGCCCGTTCGTTGGCTGTGAGTTACCTTACCCACGGTTCTTAACACAAAATTTTATTGCCGCGACGGCTCGGGAGGCACTGACCCCCGTGGCCCGAGCTCGTTAAGACCTAATGTGTAGAGCTTTGAACTCACAGCCCATTCCTTGGTTGTGAGTTACCTCACCCCCGGTTCCTGACCCCAAAATTTTCATTGTCGCGATGACTCGTGAGGGACTACTCCTCCACGTCCTAAGATATCAAAGACCTAAAGTGTCGAGCTCTGAACTTCTGGCCTGTTCCTTGTCCACAAGTTACCTCACCCACGGTCCCTAGCCTTTACAAAATCAAAAATCCCCATGCTAGCCTGATGGCCCCCTC
Source organism: Avena insularis (assembly GCA_023614405.1). NCBI lineage: Eukaryota > Viridiplantae > Streptophyta > Magnoliopsida > Poales > Poaceae > Avena > Avena insularis. Next base: position 241,482,529 of record CM042696.1, read on the forward strand.
CTCGATAGGTTTGCGACATGTCTCATGAGGCACTCACACCACAGGCGGACAGAAAACCATACGGCCTAGGGTGCTGAACTCTGAACATGCCACCTGATCGCAGCGTTAAGTTACCTAGCCCACGGCTCATGAAAACCACAACTTGCCACATGAGCTCATTACGGGGCCTCCCCTGCTGCGTGCATATCCGCCTCTATGGCCACTCCATCGAGAGGCTCCACGACGGACGCGCGAGACAAACTCTGTGGAGCCACGAGTGTTGGGTAGGCAACCCAAGAAAGCCCAATGGCAAGTTGCCTTACCAATGGTAAAACCCTCACACGATGACACTCCCCGGGAGGAGGCTCCGGTATGATGACACGAGAAGGCCTCGAGAGGGTAGCACCACCCAAGTAGCTGGACCCGGGGACACGCAGAGGACCCGTGTGAGTCACAACATGCGATCCCCGGCGCCGTGGGTGAGCCCGCCCGCCAGAGGCGCCCACTGAGGGTACTGTCTCTTGACACCACCTCCGAAGGTCACCTAACAGGGCGCAGCCTCCGTAAGCCCCCTTGTGAGGCCTCACCTCTTGACGCCAAAAGTCCGAGAAGGTTCACAGGGGGGGCTCGAAAGGTCGGCCGACTGGAAGGACGGCACTCCGGCCACCACCAGCTACGCCGGGCCGACGCCACACCATGAACACCAAAACTCCAAGAATTACAACGGAAACATGCAAAAGGAGAAGCGAAAAGCACGAAGGTCAACTTAAAGACGTCCATGATAGTCTTCCTTACAAACCTAGTCCACAAGGTAGGAAACTAGAGGTATCTACAGCCCCTGTGCTAACAAAGGTGGGCAGCCACAACAGAATCGCCGCGGCCGCATCCCCAATCCCTGACCTTCTCAGAGGTGGTGGGGGTAATCCGTGCGGCACAACATGGGGTCATATACCACCACTGACAAGCCCTTCTCGGCATCATAGCGGAACCTCAGCATCGAGCCATGCCCAATATCGTGGTCGTACATGAAGCTCTTCTAGCCAGAGGCGAGGTACACCTCCCCAGACGCAGGAACTTCGAGCTCCACAGCCCATCAGTCACCACATCCTGAATCCTCAACGGCACGGATTCCTGGAGATGGGCCCCCTCGGTGAGGGCAAAGTGCGACAGGAGCCGTACCTTGGTGGACCAGTCGTCGTCCTTCAGGACAAGGACGAAGTCAGTTACCTTCTCAGGTTCGCCTTCTCCTCCAGTCTTGAGCCTGAGTCAGGATAGCGCTTGGTCCGAGTTAACCCTCGAGCCAGCATGGTGGTGCCGACAACCATAGCCCACACACACTTGGCCACGCCTCCCGAGAGTGTTCCTCCCTACCTCCGGAGTGGCATCGACGGAGGTCCTTCCCAAGGGTGTGCATCGGCCTGAGGATGCCACGAGGCCGCTGCCCTGCGGCTGGCCCCGACTTTGCTTGGCCGGGGGGTCTCCTCTTCTACCATCACCATGGTCTTCCCCTTCTCTATAGCTGAGCAGCGCTTGGGCTCCATTGGGGGGATAAGTATTCACACAAGAGCATGGCGAGAAGGGGAATAGTGGCTTGGGGAGAGGAGATCACGTGCCCATGGCCCGATATAAATGGGGTCAGTTGAAAAGGCGTATTGCTGCACCAGCACGCGGTGTAACTGCGAGGACCCAGGGCCGTTGCATCATGGGAACAACTCCTGAGGCAGAGGCGATGTGCCTGAGATTCACGCTTGAGGACTCATGGGTGCTTCGATTCCACAACCCAGATGAAGGCATGACAGACCCGTGCTGGCTGGTAAGTGCTGGGCCCAACAACCATCCTAAGCCGCTTGCCCCTTCAAGTCCATCGGGGGATACGTGCGAACCAAGCGCCCGGGGGCTACTGTCGGGGCACTGGTGACCGGGGTGCCATGTCCTGACGGTTAGCAGTCCCCAGCGCCTCCTAAGGACGAGCCTTCGAGAAGCTCCGATACCTCCAGAGGTAGCACTGACAGGTGAACCCTCGCGAGGGTCCGCTCTGCGAGGAAACCTCCTCTAGAGGGAGGCCCTCCCACAGGGAGGCTCCACCATGGAACCGAGCCTTGGATTCCCTCGAGCACGTTTCGGGACATTGGTAACTTCACCAAGCGGCCAGCAAGCGAGATAGATCCTGACAAGGGGCACAGTGGCCCCGGGGCCCTCCATTCGCCTCGCTAAAGGAAGGTCCGGTCTACCCCCTTTTTTGCAGCAGAAGGACAGACAACCTCAGTGTGGCAGGCATACCACCTTGCAGATTAGGTGTAAGAGATACAACGGGCATTACTATTCAAGGATGAATGGGAAAGGGAAGGCCACTTTACCAGCGGGTGGAGAAGCACCCGGTGTCCAAGACTCTGTCCACCAAAAAGTAGTCCCGTAGACCAGGACCTCAGGGAACGGCAGTGTGGTGACCCTTCCCACCCATGGACCAGGGGAAGAGGCCCGACGCCACCCTATATAAGGAGTCCTTATCCTACCATGGAAGGGATCGATCCGTTAGATCTAAAACCCTAGAATTTCATCCTCCATTGTACCCTCGCGAAGCATGCGAGCAATACAACAAAGAAGGAGTAGGGGATTTACCTCCTCACGAGGGTCCCGAACCTGGGTAAAAAACCCTGGCGTTACCTCTCTATCATGTGCTTTCTCTGCCGCCATCGTGCAGTTGGGTTCTATTGGAGTTGCGTGTTCAACCCCCTCTCGAACCAAGGGATCATTGGACCCTAGTTACTTTGATGACAAATCTCTGACAAGATGTGTTCCTGATCCAGGAGGAGTCTCCCCTAGAAGTTCTGCTCAAGAATAAGGAGAAGACGGCCGTAGCATGGGTCAGATGCCTCACCGTGCATGAGCCCAGGAGCTTCTCGGCCGGTGCTGCCTAGAACCCCGTGTCCCTGGCTATCAGTGATGGGTGGGAACTAAAGTCAACAATTAGCACGGCTGTGGCAACAACATACGGGTAGGCATGGAGGCCACCTATCGCCCTCATCCCTGGGGCTCTACATACCCATTTAATGAGTACACTCGGCGTGGCAGGCAGAACAAGACAGGGTGAGGTCATCCAGTCCCATCATCATGAAGCACCACATCACACCACCCGGATGAGGGATCAACGCACATCACCGCCCCCTATTGTCCACACCATGTGGCATGTGGTGCCATACCAGGGAACTATAGGAGGCGCGTATGCACGCGGGTAGATGTGGTATCCTCTTGTACTATAAGAGGAAGGTCGACACTGCCTAAAGAGGATGTTGGGTAATAGGAGAATAAGTGAGTGGTAGTATCATGTAACACCCTAGCATTTAGGACCAAATGAGGGGTAGAATATAGATGTGCGTGTTGCATTCATGCATAGAAAATCTTGCAAATTTTTGTGAAAACAATTGATAGCACAAAGAGATCAAAGTTCCTCTTACTTTGATGATCCTAGGTTTTGATCATTTGAGTGAGTGTGATGATCTTTGACATGACCTTTGTTGATTTCCTTGATTATGGGGGAAATAATTTAGACTTGAATATTCAAAACTAAATAGTTGAATTTAAACTAAAATGAAATTGAATTACTAATAATAAAGTAATTCCATAAAGTTAATACAATTGTAAATAAAGAATGATATTATTTATTACATAAATATGAAGTTAAGGATTTACAAGTCATAGATAATAAAGACAAATTACAATAGGTTAGTGAATTAACAAATTTAAAATATTAAAATGTATTACTCAATAATAATATTACATTGTCTTTACAATAAAGAATAAAAATTATAACAATTAATAAAAAGAAAACCTAGACTAAGATCCTATCTAATTTCTTCATCTTTTATTCTTCTTATTCTTGTTCCCTACAAAATACAACAAAAAATACTAAAACAAAACAAAATAGGAAGAGGGATTATGGGGTTAGTGTTGATCTTAGGTTGACAATGTGATGAATTTCTTAGTTGGCATTGAGCATTATAAAATTAGGGGCTAAATATTGAATCTGTTTGTATCAAATTTTGGCCTGAAACTATGCATCAATGGCCTAAGGCAAGTTTCACCATTGGCAGTAAAAAAGAAACAATCAAATCCAGGGAAAGATGACATCTTTACTCAAGCACATCCACAGGAGAAAGATCTACAACCATAGGAACTTGAATCTATAGGTCCCTCATGTAAGAATCTTGGTCACAACATGCATTTGCTATGTTGCCACCACCATTAGAAGAGCACCAGGAAGATAAAAGATTGAGCATAGCCGTAGCTTAGCTCCTTATCACATTCTCACTTCCAAAACACATCACCACATCTCTATCCATTTACACCATGAACACAACAACACCACTATATCATCCACACAAACTAAATCCACCATATAAACCATGGTCACCTAACCAAGAACCCGTCCAGTAGTATGAGGAGGAGCAGGTTACCATGATAGCAAGATCAGGAGCAAGAGGGCACCAACAACAAGGAGGAGTAGATCAAGCACCAGGACATGAAAGGCTATCAAATCAAGTACAAGGACAATGATAGCTAGCTGATCATGGACAAGCACAAAAACATCAAGTTTTAGCCACCTTAACAACATCGGGTTGCTATCCATCACTAAGACCATCCATAGTATCTGTTCTTAATAGTTAAATCAAGAAGTACATTTGGGGTAATGGCTTACTCTCAGTCTAGTATACAAATGGTATACATGTTTATCATTGAGTATTTAGGCACATCATGTATCTGTTCTTAAGAAGATATGTGCCTCAACTTGTGCATCATAGGCAGTGAACAATTCCAATAAACTCTTTGCTTGTATCATCATTTAAATGAGGATTTCTAGAGAGCAATAAAGCTACAGTAGCAGGTCAAGCTACCCTAGGGTAACCATTATGCACACTCCCAATTGAGGCACCACAATAGAAACCCTAGGACAAGAATAAGCCATTATCTCATAAGTGAAATTAACTAAGAGCATAGGCCAACTGACACCACTAGTTAAGCTAACTACAATACCACCAAATTAGAAATCTAGAGAAGCAATCACCTCTCTAACTTATCTCCTAGTAAACATGACACATTTCAAATTATTTTCCTAGGAATCATTTTTCTTCAGTATATCACTAATAGGAATAAACAAAACTATCCAAAGCACATCACTGAACCAAAGGTTCAAAATTTAAAATTCAGCCTACACACCAATTCATCTTAACTATTAGTAGTACCAACACATTAAAAACCTGTCCAAACTGACATCACAAGATTCAGTTAGCTTAAGTATAGTAAGAGAACAAGCTAACTTGAACTAGAAACATTCTATCACCAGCAAACCCAACATATGTCGGAGATCAGTGCCCGCAAAGGAACAAGGGGATCTCTCAAGTAGGATGTATTGAACTCTGTGGGCTAAACACACAAGATTCAGATCCTCGTGGACCTTGGTGATGGACACACAAACAAGCATGACAGAGGACACAATGATCTAGCTAGTTTTAGGCCACCATGTGGTGTAAAACCCTACTCCTTCTTGTGTGGATTGCTGTTTGCAAAGGAACAAGGGGATCTCTCAAGTAGGATGTATTGAACTCTGGGGGATGAACACAAAAGATTCGGACCCTCGTGGACCTTAGTGATGGACACACAAACAAGCATGACAGAGGACACAAGGATCTACATAGTTTTATGCCACCGTGTGGTGTAAAACCCTACTCCTGCTTGTGTGGATTGCTTATACTACTTGTTGAGGTTTACAATACAAGTGGTGATCATGGGATTAGATCTAGGGATTCTAGGAAGAAGAAGGCTCTAGGGTTTCCAGGGTTGGATCTGGACCAAGTACCCGTGCTCGGTGGCAACACTACCCCTCTTATAGGTGCCCCGATCCTCATCCGAATTATCTTGGTAGGAAGGGTTTCCACATAGCAACAAGGGAGTGAGCAGGTGCACTAGAGCTAATTTTGACCATGGGCCCAGTCCATGGCAGGTAAGCCACTGTCTGCGGTAGGGAGTCATTGGTCACGCTGTTGATGTCCTCGTATTTGGCGTTGTTCCCTCCATGTTATCCTTGCACCAAAGTGGCTAGGCCCCATTTTGGTGGTAGCAACTGTTGGTCACACTTTACTTGTAGAAGGGGAAGATGCCTTCCTTGCGTAGAGGAGATGATCTTGGTAACCTATGACAGATGTGGTCTTCGTCATCATCATCATAACACGCGTGATCATGCGCCCTACCTTTGTCTGGGTGCCAAGTCCATGGTGCGCTGGGTGTTGCTCCCTCGCGAGGGCGCTCCCTTCCGGTGGAAGGCTTCAGGAGATTTTCCTTAGTGAGGGACCTCGTGAGGCTTGACGAGGACCACGCCCCTCGGCAAGGGGACTATGCAAGGGTTGTTCCTCGCGAAGTGTGGGACTTCGCAAGGGAAGCTTCCCACGATGTTGTAGCAGGCCTTGCTATCAAGGCACAATAGCATGTAACATCCCAATATTTAGGACTAAAAAAGGGTAGATTTAGGATTTTGTGCATTTACATGCATGCATCTGAAATTTGGAGTAATTTTCTTGCCAAACTAAAATACCAGAGTGATTAGAGTTCTCTCACTCTGATGAATTAGGTTTAGGTCATCTGAGGTGAGTGGGATGAATTTTGACATGATCTCTAGGAATTATAATGATTTTGGGTGAATAATTTGAATTCATATTTAAATTTGAATCACTTTTGAAAAATTTAAATATTAGAAGTATTAAAGACTTGATTGTTTTAAAAAGATACTTATAAATAGAAAGTATGAATTCTTGAATATCAATTGAATGTTATACATGAAAAAGAAATGAATATAATATGAATATAAGAATTCAAATAAGAAAGTGTATTTCTTATTCTTTCCTTTATTCAATAACAATAATCAAATACCAATGAATAAATAAGAAGTTGTATTACAGAAATAACAATTGTATTATAAGAAAATGAGATTTATTGAATAACAAATACATATTACAATGTCCTATATAGAAGTCAAATGAAAAGATTACAGAAATGATAAAATAAAAACCCTAAACTTCTATATGTCTATTTCCTCTAACTACATGCAGTGTGTTGTTGACCAACAGGGAGAGAAGGAGAGGTAAAACCACACTCGCACGCAGCAAAGCTAGCATTGCTCTCTACTTCATAGCCACAACCATAGTTCTACCTCAAGAACACACAAAAACCACCACCATTTCTTACCAGATCAACCAAATATTCACCACAACAATCCACCAAGAAACCATACAAGATGGTCACCTAATGGAGGGGGTGGATTAGGAGGACAACAAGGTCATGCTGGAGTAAGGAGAAGCTGAATCAGTTCTGGGAGGAAAGAGCAATCCAGAAAGGAATCTAGAAGGGTTGGACACATCTATTCTAAACACAAATCTTCAAGCTCATCAGCAAAGCAAGAGAAAGGCATCAACCACATATCTTCACAAATTACTAGAAGGTTGGTGTCTTATAAAGCAATCATGCTTTGTATCTGTTCTTACCATTATAAGAGCATGATCTATCCTTGTGAGATTCAACCCTCAGAGATACACCCAGGTGAGCTATATGTTCATCACAGAGATATGAAAGAAGAGGTATCAATAGAATCCATTATTCATTTTAATAACATACCAAATTTCAGCTTATGCATCATTAATTTGAAGTTCATAGCAACAACTTTATATAGGAAGATAAACATGGGATTGGTGTTACTAGGCACATTCCAGCTGAGGGTAGCACCTTAGTAACAATCAACACCGTAGTTTTACTTCTATTATGAAGCCAAGATACAAGCTTTCATACAATTTATAAAGCAAATCATTTTCCCAACCCAAGATAGGAATCATTATTTTCATCTAAAACTCTTTGCCGAGTTTCATCAGTCTATAAATCTTTAATATCATCATTTAAAGGGATAAAACTTTATCAGATATTCACAGAGATCACTAAAACAATTGATCTTTCAAACCACAATATGACAACTCTATATATCATAGAGTTATTTCCTGAGTAAAACCACAAAGGTATCATCAGCTATAGTGTATCACAACAATTCGAGATCCACAGTCAACAATATATTTCTTGAGTATAGGAGCATCCGAACAAGAATCAATAGTTTCTGCCAATCCAAAGCAGAGATCATAGAATCCATAGTAAATCTACTAGGTAGAAGCAAGATTGTACTTATGTAGTAAACAATGGACATAAACCACTATCGGTAGCTCTAAATCAAGCCTAGAACCATGTCGTGGTATTGCCGACAAGTACGCCATGGATGGGTCCTCATAGTGCGTGTTTAGAGACGTGGGGTAAGGCAGAGAGTTGGCGGGTACAAGGTAACACAGCTTACCCAGGTTCAAGTCCCACAATGGTGGCGGAACACTACTCCTGCTATAAATCACTATAATGGCAATACGCCGAGTTACAGAGATCGGTTCGCTGTGCGAGGTGTTGCGCGTTGTACGCAGGAATCAGAGAAGTTGTGCCCTAAAGGCTCCCACAGGCCGGCTTATAAAAGCCCCAAGACCTAGGGTTTACAGGGAAAGGTCCTTGCCGGACAAGGTAAAGAGTCCTACACCTACACGAACTAGTCTTCTGTGTCTTGTACTCCAAGGCTCCGAGTATTTTGGTGACTCCTGCATAGCCTTCTTTTATCCGACATGGGCTTCCCTTCAGGATCCGTCTAATAGGGTCGCCCAGCAGGCCATAGGCCTTGCTACCAACTATGGGCCACCCAGATTAGGAGGATTGGTGACATGCTATGAGGATACCCATATAGCATATCCCCAACAGTAGCCCCCGAAGGACTTTGAAATCTTGCACCGTCTTGCTCGTTGATCTCCGAATATCCCGTCTAAGTGATGCTGGCAATCCGTCAAGCAATATCTCAAAGGTCTCCCAAAGAACCATGCAATCCTCTCCGGCTTTGCAATGTAGCCGAATATTCCTTGAGTCTTTGTTTCCAGAGTCGGATTATCTCCATCTTCGATGGAATCTTTCAGACGTGACCCTTCACTGCAACTGTCAGGAGGATGACGTAGGGTACAACCTACACTACCTCGAAACTCACAGAAACTGAGAATTAATCATCAGCTATTTTCACGCGCGCGAAATCCGAAACGGTGGAGCGGCAAAAGACGGAGGATGTGGCGAAATTACCACGCACATTCACTTCCACGTCGGCAATGTTGCAACCATTAGTCCTTTTTGCATGAATCTTCATGCAAGGCTTATATATTTCCATCGCGGTCAATTTTTTTTACCCGCGTTCCTCTCCCAATCTTCGTCTTCCTCCAGCCGCACGACCGTTCGAGCTCTCCTGTGGAAACCCTAACCAGAGCCTTTTCTCTCTCCACCATGTCCTCGTCACAATGTCCTCCAACAGCTCTGCTCCTTCCACGGCGGTGATTCCTGAGGCTACGATGGAGCCATCCCATGGGGTGATCGTTCCGCCGGAGGGGGTGGTCATTCCCATGTCCACCGTGACAGAGACCACCCGCGATGACCAAGAACGAGCGGCGCCCGAAGCCACTGAAGAAGAAAGCAACTCCCACAAGTGGGTGTGGAGAGGCTCCGATCTCTCTGCCGAAGATCTCCAAGAACTGGTCGACGAGGGGTATCTCCCCATGGCGGAGAAGTTCGTTTGCCGGGCGGCATCGGCCGGCGAGGTGGTCCCTTATCCCCAACCAGGAGAGAAGGTGTACCTCAAATCTCAGTTGGTACGTGGCATAAGCCTGCCAGTCTCCGACTTCTTCTTGGACGTCCTCTGGCACTTCCGGGTACTTCCCCACAATCTCTCTCCCCGACATTAGCTTTAAGATGAATTGCGGACCTGCGGAACTATTAGCGAGAGAGTCCAAGGATGAATTGTGGACCTGCAGAACCATTAGCTTTAAGATCTGGCCTAGCCGGCGCTTCCCCGACATCGTAGGGCGTGAATCTTGCAAGAACTGGCAGCGCACGTATTTCTACGGGCCAGATGTCCCCCTGCCAGACCGTCTTGAGACCTACCCCGACTTCGTCGATGGAGCTGCCACTGAAGTGCCTGCATGGCGGACCCCAGCATCTCTTCCCTCTGACGACGAAGCCAATCGTGCCGTAAGGAGAATCGGATGACTCATATACGGAGGTCTAACGGGCTAGGACCCTGCCATGTGCTGGTACATTAGGCGGATCCAGCCTCTGCAGCACCGCGCCCAGCTGATATGCAAATATAGCAAAGACAGGAGGGATCCCATGCAAATTTCGCGGGATAACTTCTCTACTAACTCCATCAAGCACTGGATTAAGGAAATCGTCAAGGTGAAGGACAAGAAGCATGGCTTCAAGATCACCTTCGACATGTTCGATTGTGGTACATGCCCCGGGGTAGCTTATGTTTCCTTTGTTGCTCATTATATGCTCTAAGGTTTTTCCAACTTGAAGTTGTCCACCTAACACTCCTCTGTATCCTAGCTGGCGACCTTGGCGGCGGATCAAATGGCCTCCCAGGTCTATGATCCAAAGCTGAAGGATATCCAGGTGGTGTCCGACGACGACGCCTCCAAGGATAAACCAGCTCCAGCAGTGCAAAAGCGGAAGAGCTAAACATCCAACACTGGTGCCGAGGCCAAGAAGAAGAAGAAAACGGAGACTGGAGTCTCCAAACAGTCCACTTCCGTGTTAGATGCGGAGAAGAAGAAAAAGACCACCGACATTCCCCTCACCAGGGCTCCTGCCGTGGAGTAACTACTTTCATTCTCCGGCTTGTATTTTTCAGCGCACACCTTTTTTCAACTCTTGTACTTATACTTTGTACATTCCAGGAGGAAGGATGGTGTTAGTTTGAAGCGATCCTCCAAAGATGTTGGAGGGTCAAAAAACATTCATGACATGTTGACCAAGGGTCCGTCCGCCAAGCCCTCTCCCGCCATCGCTCCCCCTACTCCTGCCACCAAACCCTCTTCTGGTCCCACTGGGCCGTCACCCCGTCATCCCTGATACCTCCGCCATGGAGACAGATATCAATCCAAACCTTGATGTCTCGGGCTCTGTTGAGGCAGACGTTGCTCATAGCGGCCAGGTGACGCAGGAGAGCACCTTCTCTGAAGTGGCTGAAGCTCCTGCTAAGGATGCCACCAAGAAGGGGAAGGAAGTGGAAGAGGTGGACGTGGAAGCTGTGATTGAGGCGAGAGACTTAGAGCCATCAACTGCCTTGATGGTGCAGGATGCAGCTAGGGCTTCATCCATGCCTCCGGCTTAGACCTCTCCATTGGCTGCGACTCCTCCAACGTTGAGCCTAGATGACCTCATCAAGCAGGCTGACGCAATCTACAAGAATGCCCGAACCTTCCATGATTCCTATGCTCATCTGGCCAACAATCTCAGGATCAGTGCCATCGTAAGTTTTTTGAACTTCACTTGCTTTACTTTGTGTAGTGTATCCCGTTGTAGCCCCCGAGCTCTTAGGCAGAAAATCCAATAGTTATTGTCCCAAGTGCTCCAAAGAACTAAGCGTAGAATTTGTACGTGTAGCCCCTGAGCATTTAGTTGAAACTACAAAGTTCTGACTAGATGCTCTAGAGAAACTAGTTTACATCAAAATCATGTATTGTAGCCCGCGATCATTTAATTGAAACTAAATAGTTCCGACTAGATGCTCTAGAGAAACTAAGCATGTTTACTCCTTGTGCATAATGAGAATAAACGGACGATAGCCGCCAATGAGAGGTTTGCTGCTCTTTGGAAGGAGATGGACCTTGAACAGGGTAAAACCAAATTCCTGAAGGAACAGATCAAAAATAGCCAGAGTCTGTTCCCTACAACAGCTCCTTGCTTTTCTCATTGGATTATTTCTTCCGTCTTCTGATAGCACTTTTTGATTTCCGTCTTATAGAAGCCATTGCCAAGGCGAAGAGTGTCGTCGAGCAATCCAAGCATATCCAGGAGCTCGATGATGAAAACAAGATTCTGAAGAAGGACCTGTCCGAAGCCGTCAAGGGCCATGAGGCCATGATGAAGGCTATGCAAGAGTCTGTGGATGTCGAGATGCAGCGCCTAAAGGATGAGATTGCACAGCTCAAAGACCAGAACCAAGCTGCAAAAGAGGAGAATGCTAGGAGTCTTGAGATGTTCAAGTCAGTCCAGAAGGAGCACGATGACTTGGCGGAGACATGCATGCAAGCAAAAACAAGCATCTTTGGTAACCTATTTCCGTCTTGGTCTTTTTTCTGTAAGTTGGATAACCATTTGACATGTATATTCTCATGGTCCTTGTATGCTTGTGCAAACCATAGCTCCCATTGGCTTAGACAACTTGGGTGAGGGTTCTCCGAGTCCAAAGGAACACATGATTCTTATCGGCAACTTCGTCAGCACCGCCACCGCCTAAGCCAAGGAGATAGCTCAACCTCTAGGCATCAACATCAAGGTGGCGGACTCAGTGGCCAAGTTTTTGGAAATCCTGCGCTGAGCCCCTGAGAAAGTCAAGGACTGGAAAGCATATTGCATCCGAGCTGGTGCTAGGATGGCTCTGTCCTTGGTCAAGGCTCACTATGACAATGCCTACATCAACTTCGAGGGCATGTCCAAGATAGACGATGAAGGACAAGAGATTGATAGCGATGCTATTTGGAACTCTCTTGCTGGCTTCGATACCAGGGTTGCCAAGATGGTCAAGGATGATGTCTTCGTGCCTGCCAAGATCCTAGATGACGTCATGGCCTCTTCTGAGTATAGCCCCTCTACTTCAGTGTTTGACGAGCTCTCCCGGCCTGGTTCTCCTGATGATGCCACCATGAAGCCCCCTGCAGCAGAGCCATGAAAAACAATATCTATATTAAATGTATCTCTGCAGAATGTATGCGGAAAAAACTTATGTTTGTCTAAGGCAGAAAAACTTGTATTCAAGCTTCCTGCAACTTATCTGTTTCTAGCATGTGTATATATTTTTTAAGCAAGTGCTGACTTATCCATTATTCTGGTTCGTATGCTTCACCTTTCGTGAGATGGATGACTCACATCACAGAACTATGATCTCAGGAGATGATGCTTAATAGCACCATCCAGAACCTAAGAACAAAATCACCGACCGTGAGTGCAGAAAAGTCACTACTCCGGAATCCACATAAAACTTTAGAAAACGTGTAGACCAGAAAACTTAAGCTAACGCCCGTAGGCGGAATTTTCACAAGGGCAAATCCAACCTTGCACATAAAGGGTTGATATGATCCAAAAATGAACAACTAAAGGAGGTAAAAGACTCGGAGAAAATGAGTGAACCGAATGCTTTATTTCATTGATCATATAAGAAACTTATTACATAATATAAAAGTGCTAAGTGTAAAAGGGACGTAGTTGTGCTATGTTCCATGGCTGATCTGTCTCCGGGTAATCATCATTGGAGTCATGTTGCTTGCGCTTGCAATTTTTTGGCCTATCTTTCAACTCGTGAATATTGACGAGGTAATAGGAACCATTTAGCAATGCTTTGCTTATGATGAACAGTCCTTCCCAAGGCGGGGATAGTTTGTGTGATTTCTCCTGCTTGAGTCTAAGCACCAGATCCCCTTCTTTAAACGAGCGATGCTTTACACAGCGACTATGGTAGCCATGTAGCTTCTGCTAGTAGACGGCAGATCTCTGGCATGCCAGCACGTGCTCTTCTTCAAGTAGGTCCATATATAGTCGTCTGGATTCTTCAGCGTCATCCTCCTTGTAGGCGGAAACTCTTGGTGCATCGTGAAGGATGTCGGATGGGAGAACTGCTTCTGGTCCATAAACCATGAAGAAAGGAGTCAAGCCGGTGGATCTATTGGGTGTTGTTCGTAAACTCCACAAGACAGATGGTAATTCCTCCGCCGAGGCTCCAGCTGCTCTACGTAGCGGTGCCTCTAAGCATGGCTTGATTCCGTGCAGAATTATTCCATTGGCCCTTTCAACTTGCCCATTTGACTGTGGATGTGCCACAAATGCTAGGTCAAGGCGGATGCCTTTCTCATGACAATACTCCTCAACTTCTCCGAGAGATAAATTTATGCCATTGTCGGTGATGATGCTATGTGGGAGACCAAATCTTACCACTAGATCCCGGACAAACTTTAGAGTTGTTGCCCCATCAAACTTTCTAATGGGTTTAGCTTCAATCCATTTTGTGAATTTGTCCACTGCTCCTAGCAAGTGTGTGAATCCACAGGGTGATGTTTGCAAAGGCCAAACCATATCCAGCCCCCAGACTGCAAACGGCTAAGTTATTGGTACTGTTTGCAATTCTTCAGCTAGAAGATTTGGTTGTCTTGCATAAAACTAACACCCAAGGCATGTTTGCACCAACTTGTCAGTGTCCTTCTTGGAAGTTATCCAGTAGAATCCTTGTCGGAAGGCCTTGGCCACCAACGATCGGGGAGCGGCGTGATGCCCGCAATCTCCGAGATGTATTTCTCTAAGGATTTCAATACCTTGTTGTTGGGAGATGCATCGTAGGAAAACTCCTGTGGTACTTCTCTTGTATAGCTGGCTGTCAATAACGATGTCACCTTTTGCTCTGCGTACTATTTGACGGCTTTCGACTTCGTCAATGGGCAAAGTTCTGTCTTGTAGATAATCCATGAATGGTTTCGTCCAAGGAGGAGAGATCACTATTACTGTGTTAACAAATGAGTCCACTCTATCCGGGTTGTTGAGGTCCGCTCACTTCACGGATGGAGTCTGTAAATGCTCCAAGAAAATGCCTGGCGAAATTGGTTGACAAGCTAATCCAGGCTTTGACAGCAGATCTGCCGCCTCATTATCCTCCCTCTTGACATACTTGACTTCGTAGCCGTCGAAGCACTTGGCTATTTCGTCTACTTTGTCTCGATATGCCGACATCATAGGGTTCCACGCATTCTAGGTGCTAGCCACTTGCTGGGCAACCAAGTCGGAATCTCCACAACAAACTATGTGCTTGATGCCAATATCCTTGGCTATGCGAAGTCCGTGAATGAGGGCCTCATACTCCGCCATGTTATTTGTAGCGTTGAAGTGGATTTGTAGGACGTATTTCAACTTCTCTCATGTTGGTGATTGCAGTAATACACTAGCCCCCGAGCCATTGAGTAACTTCAATCCGTCAAAGTGCGTGACCCAATACTTTGGCTCTAGCACAGGAGTGTCTTCTGGCAGTTCTGTCCAATCTGCAAGAAAATCCACCAATGCTTGTGATTTGATACCGTCGCGTCGCTTGTAGGTTATGTTGAAGGCGGAAAGTTCAATGCCCCACTTTGCCACTCTCCCTGTAGCGTCGCTGTTGTTGATGATGTCGAACAGTGGAGCTTTTCTCACTACTGTGATGGGGTGCTCCTGGAAATAATGCCTTAGCTTACATGAAGCAAGGAAAACTCCATAAGCTATCTTCTGGTAGTTCGGGTAACGCTGCTTGTATTCCGTCAAGACCTCACTTACATGATAAATGGGCCGCTGAACTCCGTATTCGTGCGTTGGTTCCTTTTGCTCCACCATGATGACGATGTTGATTACTCGGTTGGTTGCCACCATGTAAACTAACATAGGCTCCCTTGGTACCGTGCTGCAAGTATAGGTGGGGAGGAGAGTATTCTCTTCAACTCCTGAAGTGTTGCATCAGCTTCGTTTGCCATGTAAATTTGTTCGCCTTCTTGAGCAACTTGTAGAGCGGCATAGCCTTCTCACCAAGTCAGCTGATGAACCGGCTTACTGCTGCAACGCAGCCTGTGAGCCTTTGTATGTCTTTCAGGCATGTCAGTCGGTTGATGTCGAGGATGGCCTTGATTTTCCCCGGGTTCACCTTGATTCCTTGATGCCAAACGATAAAGGCCAACAATTTGCCGGATGGTACCCCGAAGACGCACTTCTTAGGTTTCAGCATCATGTTGTATTTCCGGAGATTGTCGAAGGTTTCCTGCAAGTCAGCGATAAGATCATTTGATTTATTTAACATTACCGCGATGTCATCCATGTAAGCGTGTATGTTGAGACCTATTTGGTCGTTTAGGCAATGTTGCATCGTCCGCTGGCACGTAGCACTAGCGTTTTTCCAGCCCAAAGGGCATCGTGACGTAGAAATACGTGTCATAGGGTGTGGTGAAAGAAGTGGCCAATTGGTCCGACTTTCGCATCCAGATCTAGTGGTATCCTAAATAAGCATCAAGATAACACAGAAGTTCTGAGCCAGTCATCGAATCAATGACTTGGTCAATGCGAGGCAAAGCAAACGGATCCTTTGGACACACTTTGTTCAAGCCGGTGTAATCGACACACATTCTTAATTCATTGGTTCCCTTTTTGGGGACAAGTACTGGATTTGCCACCCATCGGGTGTGAATAACTTCTCGGATAAAGCCAGCCTTAAGTAACCTAGCTATTTCTTTGCCTATAGCCCTTCGTATTTCATCACCAAAGCGTCATAGAGGTTGTTTCACCGGTTTGGCATTAGGATCAAT
This sequence comes from Avena insularis, assembly GCA_023614405.1. Lineage (NCBI taxonomy): Eukaryota > Viridiplantae > Streptophyta > Magnoliopsida > Poales > Poaceae > Avena > Avena insularis. The sequence goes on from CM042696.1 coordinate 241,498,974, forward strand.
ATTCAAGCTATACTCGGCAAGTTCCCTAGGTACACCTTTCATGTCGGCAGGTTGCCAGGCAAAGATGTCCCTATTCTCACGGAGGAACTCGACGAGCGCGCTTTCCTATTTGGGATCCAGGTCCGTGCCAATGGCGGTGGTCTTGGAGGAATCACCTTAGACAAGCTCCACCTGTTTGATCTTGATGGCAGCCTCGGAGGCAGGTTCATCAGTACTGATCTGCTTCTTAGAAGCCGACATCTCCGAGGCATCGACCTGGTTCTGGATCTCCTTCAACTCCTCACCGTAGAGGACGGCTTCGGCGAAGGCGGCTTCGCTGAGCTTGCACTCCCTTGCCTTGGTGAAGCTTCTGTCAACGGTGATGACACCATTTGATCCAGGAATCTTGAGTTTGTTGTAGACAAAGGATGGCCTTGCAAGGAAGGAGTGGAAGATGTCGTGTCTAAACATGTCGTGCTACACGCTCTTGAAAGGCACCACTTCAAAGGTCATGCGTTCTTGGCGGTAATTGTTTACATCGCCAAAAGCGACTGGAAGGGTGATGCAGCCCAGGGAATTTGCTTGTCAGCCAAGGACAACCCCATGGAACACGGTGTTGCTCTTCCTTAGCTGGGTGTCCGTCAAGTTCATCTTGTGTAGTGTATCCAGGTACATGATGTTGATGCTGCTTCCACTGTCCACGAGGCACTTGGTGAACTCCGTGCCGTCAATCAAAGGGTTCATGACCATGGCATACTGGTTCTCTATCGGGATCAGTTCTGGGTGATCCTTCCTATCCCAAGTGATTGGAACTTCCAACCACCTGACGTACTGGGGAACCGGAGGGAGGGTAGCCATCAGTATCCTCAGAGATGTTTTCTGGGCCCGGACGGTTGGAGTGACAAGGAAGGTGTGGTAACACGGAGCCTTCTTTTCGAAGGGATTTTCCCTTTATCCTCTCCCTTATCGGAAGATTTTGGGTCCACATCCTCGTCCATATCACTTGATTCCTTGGGCTCTTGCTCCTTCTTCTTCCCTTTGCCCTTTCCGCGGGATCTATTCTTCCGACTTCGCTTGTAGCCGGACTCAGGGTCCTCCTTGAGATCATAGACAAACTTGCACTGGCGATTGGTGTGGGTGGATTTGCCATTGGCGTCGAGATGGACGAAGCACGACATACCGTGGTACTCTTCATACGTTTGGGGAACGCGGGGCGCTGAGGGTGTAGTGTCACTCCTCTACTGGCCGCTGCTAGCTCCCCGACCACGTCCACGCTGTCCACCATTGCCTCTGCTAGTGAACGTTGTAGCGACCATGTCGGCTACTTGCTTCTCTTCGGGCGGATTCTTCCGCTTGTTATTGTTGTTCTTCTTGGCCTGGGTAGGGATTGCTATCATCGGCAACGATCCACACGCGTCGTCATCAGCAGCGGCAAACTCACTAGCCATGGTGATCATTGCGTTGAGGTTGAGGTCAATGTTGTCTTGCCTGCGCTTCAATGCATGCCGGAGCAAAGTTCCCTTTTCTAGACCATCAATGAAGGCGGCCATAGCAGTTTGTTCATGCACCCCCACGCAGGAATTTTTCATATCTAGCCAGCAAGAGAGGTAGGCACGGGAGGTTTCATCCTTCTCTTGCACACACCATTGTAGGTCTCCGACAGTGCAGGGACGTTTGTATGTGCCCTCGAAATTCTTGGTGAACGCTTCATGCATGTCCAACCAATTGCATATTGATTTCTGCGGTAAGTCATCAATCCATTGTCGGGCGGTGCCGGTCAACATAAGTGGGAGGTACTTGACAGCGACATTGGGGTTTCCCCCTGTGATGTGAATCACTTCGCTGTAGTCCTGCAACCACATTGCTAACTGGCGGTGCCGTTGTAGGGCTTGATGGTCTTGTCTACCCGGAGGCCCTTGGGTTAGGTTGTGGCCCATATGACTGGTCCAAAACAACGTGGCCCAAGGTATGGGAGCTCCTGAGCTTCTTGGATCTTGTCCAGCCATGATCGTGGGTCATATGGCTCTGGCTGCTTCCCTTTTTCGTCATGGGGAGGGGAGTTGTGGCACGATTTGTGAGATCCACCATGTCCTCCGCCATGATGGCTGCTAGGTGGCGATGTCGGTGGTGGAGGCGGTGGGTTAGCTCTCTTGCTGTGCCCCTCCCGCGACTCCTCACGCCTGTCGTAGTTGCTTGTCGAACGTGGAGGCTCCTTGTGGGACCTGCTTCTATGTCCGTCATGGCCGCTGCGATCTCCGGCATGCCGAGGCTGTTCGCCTTGATCGCGTATAATGATACAAGGCTGGGACCGCCTTGGAGGTGGCATGCTTGTGCAGTGGCGCGACTCTAGATCCTCGTGACATAGAGATGGAGGTGGAGGTGGCGAATGACGGGGATGAGCCTTTTCTCCATGGTCGGAGGATATGGGGATAGCGTCAGTCCTGTTGCGTGCCTCTCTCCGTCCTCACTTTGTGTAACCTATGTGGGATCCTTCATCATTGGGATATTTTGGCCTTCTGCGGTTGTACAGGGTTGACTAGCAAAGCTCCGGGTTGGACTCGAGCCTCTGCGTGGCGGCCATTTCCTGTTGCTTGCATGCCTTAGCGACAAGGTTGTACACCTCAGCAACTGCTTCTGGCGACCTGTCCTACTCCAGGAGGGTCTTGGCGACGGCAATGTTGAGAGCGGGGGTTGGCATGACCTGCCTACCCTCTGAATCTATGTAAGGGGTGGCTTTTGTCGGCTTAAACCCGTTAAATCCCAAACCTTGCCGAACGCTGGGGTCTTTGATGACATGAGCTGGTACCTTCTTTGCCTTATGCTTTAACAACAATTTCTTGTATTCGGCCTCCATAGCTCTTGCCACCTTGATGGATTGATGTGCCTTAGCCATGTCTTCGTCTAGCTTAGCGCCCTGCTCCACGATGCACTTGCCCTCCGCCAAGATTTTTGCATGCTTCTCATCAAGCTCCGTAAAGCTCCGGCTATGGGCGACGGTGATTGGCTCAATGGGGAGTGCGCCATAGATTGCTTTGTCGGCAGGAGTGGCTAGAGGGTTGCCAGCTGCGGACGTTGACGGTGGCATTGGCGGCTGATTTGATTGTCAGGCTATATTAGGGTCCGTGGTAAGTTCCTGCGCCGGTGGCTGGTGGGTAGCCAGAGGAGGCAGAGCCTTGGCTGGAGCCGGAGGCTCAGCGGCTTTCTTAGCTGCTGCTGCTCTGGTGACCGCTGGCATGGGCGGAGCTCTCTCACGTTCCCATTCCTGTCCATCTTCTTCCACCACGCGCCCAATGTCGACTAGCACCTAGTAGGAAGTGTTGGTCTTCTCGGTGCACTCCTCCTTCTCGATCTCCCTCATAACAGCGCCGTATTCCTCCGAGTTAGCATCCGAGCCACCGGCATCCATACTGATGTCGGCGTAAAGCACATCAAGGACGGAGTCGGAGTTGGCTTCGGTGTTGGCGATGGCGGATGTGGAGGGTGATGGATGCGGACCGTTTTTTGTTGTTGTCTCCTCCGGCTACGACAGGGATTGCTGTCATGGCCTCTTCATTGGCATCCACATATTCGTTCATGATGGCAACAATCTCACCAAGGGTGAGAGGGCTTGCGGCCTGCCGCCTTCGGAGGGTATGCCGGAGAAGTGTTCCAGGCGTGAGCCCTTCCACTAAGTGGTACACGAGCTCGTCGGCACGGTCACCCTCTAGGGTTTCCCTCACCCTCATCCATCTGGCAAGGTATTCGCATAGAGGTTCCACATCCCTTTGAACGCATATTGCCAAATCGAAGATGGTGATGATGCCGACAAAGCATGACCTGCGCATCTCTAACGCTCGGGGAAGCCAAGCGGATTTGCGGGGTCCTTCCACCTTTATATCCTACACATGGGCGGTTTGGGTGGGCCTTGAATTTTCCTAATCCGAGCTACCATACTCCAAAGAGAGGTATGGCCTAGATCCTTCCGCGAATGTGTCCTGCTCATAGGCGGTCCGTGCGGGGCTTGACGAGTTTCCGACTTCCTGGGAGCTAGGACCTGAGTCAGTTTCACCGATGAAGATGTGGATGTCTTCGAAGGGGATGACGGAGCAGTGCGTGGGGTTCGTCTTCGCCGGCACCCAAAACTCATCTGGAGGGACGATCAGGACGTTGTCAGCGAGGAGAACGCGACCGATGGCTACGGTGTCACCGATTCCAACGAAGAGATTGGACCTCGCTCGGTGTAGAGCTCGAAGCGCCTCTTGCCCCGTGGTGGGCGCCAACTGTCGTGGTATTGCCGAAGAGTACACCATGGAGGGTTCCTCATAGTGCGTGTTTAGAGACGTGGGGTAAGGCAGCGAGTTGGCGGGTACGAGGTAACAAAGCTTACCCAGGTTCAAGTCCCACAACGGTGGCGGAACTCTTCTCCTGCTATAAATCACTATAATGGCAATACACTGAGTTACAGAGATCAGTTCGCTGTGCGAGGTGTTGCGCGTTGTACGCAACAATCAGAGAAGTTGTGCCCTAAAGGCTCCCACTATTGTGACCTCAGATCGTTAAAGATCCTAAGTCACAACATATGGCATCAGAGCACAAAGTTGCCTGTAGGACGTGACCCCTAGGATTGGAAACCACCTTTACCATTGTGTGTTTTGCTTTCTATATTCTTCTAAGTTATTTATGCTCTTCTAGTAATTCTCTTCCTTATCACTTTGTGTCTAATCTTCATTCTCCTAACCTAAAGATGACAACCTTCTACTACGACATCGCCAAAGACATCAAGTACCTGCGCTTTGGGAATGCCTTCTGGACATCATCAAGACGTTGGAGTTACCCATGCCATCAATCAAGGGAAGCGAGTTGAGGAAGATGCACAAGGAAGGATGCTGGGCGATTGAAGTCATCCAACCAGGGCGCAGCGAGTCTGAACCCAAGATGGAGGCCATTGTACTCAACGTCACCAGTGACTACAAGGAGAAACGACTTAGCACCAGCATGCAGGAGCTCATTGGACGCCTATGTGGACGCCACCATGAAGAGGTTGAAGGCCACTACATCAAACTCTTTGGAAGACGTGATGAGAAGGGAGTTCCAATCGAGTTAACCTCAGAGGAAAGGGCGACATGCAAGCGTCGAAGGATCCAATACCAAGACTTGGAGTGCCACATCAACGATCTTGAGGAGGGAAGCTGCTTTGAGATCATAAGGACTGACGAGTTATGCGCTCTAGTCAAGGAGAAGGACGAGAAGATCGAAGAGCTGGAAGAGAAGATCAAGTCCCTAGGAGGGAAGCTCACCGCCCAAGACAAGAAGTTCGCTAATCAAGAGAAGAGGGTGCAGGATAAGAATAAGAGGATTAGGGAACAGAGTCTTGTACTCGCAAAAAATGAGATGGAGTTCAAGAACTTTGCTCTCTTGTTGAAGGACCTGCGAGCAGTCAAGAGGAGCTTGGAGGAGAAGATCGCGCCCATGTCTAAGGAGTCAAATTTGATCAAGGAGCTGCAAGAGGAGAAGAAGGAACTTCTAGAGAAGCTCGAAGCTGCTACCTAGGAGCTGCGAAAGGTGAAGGAACTTCAAGAGAAGCTCGAAGCTGCTACCCAGGAGCCGCATGAGGTGAAGGAACTTCAGGAGAAGCTTGAAGCCACGACAAAGGACATGGAGTTATACAAGTAAATGCTGGAGAAGGAAGGCTTCACTATTGAGGATGGGGAAGTGGATGATGAGTAGAGTAGATAGTTGGACCACCTTTATTTCTACAGTCAAACGTTATTCAAGATTTTAATAAGTACCAAAACTATATTGGTTTAGTTAAACTTGGATGAGTTGTGTTAAACTTTGTGCTATGTGTGCCTTTGGTGTTTCTCGTGTGTTTTTTCTCGTGTTTACATAAGGGTAGGAGTTTATTCCTTAGGCTTTCTATCTATTTCTTAACTTGTTTCCCAAACCCCACATATGGCGAGACGTGGGAACAACAATATGCCCCCAGAGATGGCACAACTTCTGAACTCCCAGAATCAGCTGATCCAAGTCCTCACTCAAAACATGCAAAACAACAACAAGAACCCGCCGCCTCCACCACCTCCACCGCCTCAACAGGATCGCGTGACTCGGTTCTTGAGATTGAACCCTCCTACTTTCTCAAGTTGTTCTGAGACAATTGTGGCAGATGATTGGCTCCGTACGACTAACAAGAAGTTAGACACCGTCCAAGTTGTTGGAGCTGACAGGGTGCACTTTACCGCGCACCAATTTGAGGGACCAGCTGCTGAATGGTGGGATAACTACCAAGTCACCCACCCTGATATTGAAGCTATCCCCTGGAACCAGTTTGAGGTGGCTTTTCGTACTCATCACATAGCTGCTAATGTCATGTCACTAAAGAGACATGAGTTCCGCGACTTGAAGCATCTACACCGCTCTGTCTCCTAGTATGGGGACCTTTTCAACAAGCTAGCACGTTATGCACCTGATGATGTTTCCACTGATGCCAAGAGGAAGGAAGAGTTCCTAAGGGGACTTAATGATGAGATATCCATTCTTGTGGCTCTGAAGTTTTATAACTATCAGGAACTTCTGGACAGGGCAGTTGTGGTTGAAGCAAAGCAAAGGAGTATAGAGAACCGCATGAGAAAGTCCACCTCACATAAGCACAACTCAGCCCCATATCATAAGCAATGCACTTCGTCACCACCACCCCACAACCACAACGGCCACAACCACAATGGTCATCATCATGGAGGACATAACCACAATGGCCATAAACACCGCAATGGAAATGGCAATGGGAAGGATCTTAGTGAAGTGACATGCTTCAAGTGTAACAAGACAGGGCATTATGCAACTACTTGCCCCGAGAAGATGAAGAATGGGAATGGCAATGGGAACGGCAACGGACACAACCATGGTAATGGTAATGGAAATGGGAAGAAGCCGAATCCATTCGTCAAAGCCACGGTGAATCATGTCTCCGTGGAGGATGCTCGAGAGGCACCTGACTCCGTGATTGGTAAGTTCAAGCTTAACTCCACCCCCGCAGTTGTTCTTTTTGATACTGGTGCATCGCATTCATTCATATCAAGGCTATTTGTGGATAGAGGCAAGATACCTACGGAGACTATTAGTACTCCCCTAAGGGTAAGTTCTCCTGGGGGAGAAATAGTGGCAAACTCTAGGTGCCGTGGGTTAGAACTAAAGATTGGGGCACACATCTTTCGCACAAGTCTAGTCGTTCTGGAGTCACAAGGCTTAGACATAATTTTGGGCATGAATTGGATGACCGAATATGAGGGAGTCATAGATTGTGCCAAAAGGACTATCGCACTCATGACTCCGGATAAGAAAAGGATCCTCTTTAAGCCAGCTTTCGCACTCAAAGGAAGTATGGTGAACTCTCTTAAGGGGGTTAGCTTGGAGGATGTGCCAATTGTGAAGGAGTATCCAGATGTATTTCCGGAAGAATTGCCAGGGATGCCTCCTGACCGAGACATCGAGTTTCTCATTGACTTGATGCCTGGGACTGGACCAATAGTAAAGAGACCGTACAAGATGGATGTTGATGAGTTGAAGGAACTTAAGAAACAACTTAGAGAGAAATTGGACAAAGGCTTCATTCAACCAAGTGCGTCGTCATGGGGAGCGCCTGTCTTATTCATGGAGAAGAAGGATAAAACCAAGAGACTAGTCGTGGACTACCTGTCGTTGAATGAAGTGACAATTAAGAACAAGTATCCTCTACCCAATATCAATGACCTGTTCGATCAATTAAAGGGAGCTAGTGTGTTCTCTAAGATTGATCTCCGATCAGGTTATTTCCAGTTAAAGATCCGAGAGCAGGATGTACCCAAGACAACTTTCACCACAAGATACGGATTATATGAGTACACCATGATGTATTTTGGCCTAACCAATGCCCCAGCATACTTCATCACTATGATGAACAAGGTGTTCATGGAGCACCTGGATAAGTTTATTGTGGTATTCATTGATGACATATCTCATATATTCCAAGGATGAGAAGGAACATGAGAGGCATCTGTGCCTAATTATGGAAAAGTTAAGGGAACACAAGTTGTATGCCAAGTTTAGAAAATGTGAGTTATGGTTAAAAGAAGTGGGATTCCTTGGTCATATTGTGTCACCTAAAGGAGTTGTCGTGGACCCAAGTAAGGTAGCTTCCGTGATAGAATGGGAGTCACCGAAGAATGTGGGTGATATCAGGAGTTTCTTGGGCCTTGCAGGATATTACTGAAGGTTCATTGAAAACTTTTCCAAGATAGCAAAGCCTATGACAGAATTGTTGAAGAAAGAAAAGAAGTTCTAATGGACCGAGGCATGTGAAGCGAGTTTTCAAGAATTGAAGAAGCGCCTAGTAACAGCACCAATTTTGTGTCTCCCTGACATCCAAAAAGATTTCTAAGTCTATTGCAATGCTTCTCGACAAGGACTTGGTAGTGTACTCATGCAAGATGGAAAAGTAGTGTCATACGCCTCTCGGTAACTTAAGAACCATGAGAATAACTACCCCAGACATGATTTGGAACTAGCATCAGTTGTGCACGCGCTCAAGGTATGGAGACATTACTTCATGGGCAAGCATTGTGATGTGTTCACGGATCACAAGAGTCTTAAATATATCTTCACTCAAAAGGAGTTAAATATGAGGCAAAGGAGATGGCTTGAACTCATCAAGGACTATGACCTAGACCTGCAGTACCATCCTGGAAAGGCCAATGTTGTGGCTGATGCCTTAAGCCGGAAAGTCTACGTAAATGGACTCACCGTGGGAGAACTTCCAAAGGATTTGTGCGAACAGTTCAAGGATCTCAGGTTGGAAATAGTTCCGGAAGGACACTTAGCAACTATGGAGATAGTGCCAATGCTTCTGGACCAAATCAAAGAGGCCCAGAAGAGGGACAAAGAGTTGGAAGAAATAAAAGTTAACATAAGCATGGGTAAAGCAAAAGGGTTTCATACGGATGAACAAGGGACACTTTGGTATGAGAAGCGTTAGTGCATTCCCGATGATCCCACTATCAAGAAGTTAATTCTTCAGGAAGCTCACGATTCTCCTTACTCAATTCATCCCGGTAATACAAAGATGTACATGGATGTGAAGGATAGATTCTGGTGGAATAACTTGAAAAGAGAAATTGCTGAGTACATCTCTTTGTGTGACGTATGCAACAGAGTCAAGGCCGAACATCAAAAACCAGCAGGGCTGCTGCAGCCATTACCTGTGCCCGACTAGAAGTGGGACAAGGTAGGCATGGATTTTATAATAGGATTACCCCGGACTCATTCTAGGTATGATTCTATATGGGTTGTGGTCAATCACTTTGCAAAGGTGGCCCACTTTATTCCCGTAAAGACCACCTATACAAGTGCTAAACTTGCCAAGATTTATATGTCAAGAATCGTAAGTCTGCATGGTGTATCCAAGGGGATTGTCTTTGATAGAGGTACCCAATTCACCTTGATGTTTTGGCGACAGCTACACGAGTCTCTAGGGACACGACTGGAGTTTAGTACTGCCTTCCACCCGCAAACAGATGGCCAAACAGAAAGAGTTAATCAGATCTTGGAGGACATGTTAAGAGCATGTGCACTAGACTATGGGTCTAGTTGGGATGACAACTTCCATATGCAGAATTCTCATACAATAACAGTTACCAAACTAGTATCAAGATGGCTCCATTTGAAGTCCTATATGGCAGAAAGTGTAGAACTCCGATGCTATGGACTGGAGTTGGAGAACGTAGTTTTTTTGGACCCAAGCTGATCAAGGATGCCGAAGAAAAAGTAAGGCAGATTCAAGACAGGTTAAAAGTAGCCCAATCCAGGCAAAAGAGTTATGCTGATTCCAAGCGCAGGGATGTAACTTATGAAGTGGGAGATCGTGCATATCTCTGAGTTTCACCACTACGAGGAGTTAAGAGATTTGGAATCAAGGGTAAGTTAGCACCCCGATTCATAGGGCCCTATAAGATTTTGGCTCGTAGAGGGGAGGTTGCCTATCAGTTGGAATTGCCCGAAGTGTTGACTATTCATGATGTATTCCATGTGTGACAACTAAAGAAGTGTCACCCGGAAATGGTTGAAACACCGCTAAAGGATACGGTTCCTTTGGATGAGGTTCAACTAGAAAACAATCTCACCTATGAGGAAAAACCCACCAGGATACTGGAAACAGCTGAGAGGATTACTCGTACCAAGACTATTAGGTTTTGCAAAGTTCAATGGAATCACCATTCCGAGGAAGAGGCCACGTGGGAACGTGAAGAAGACCTGAAGAAAGAACACCCACACCTATTTTCTAACAAACCTGAATCTCGGGGACGAGATTCTTCTTAAGGGGGGTAGGTTTGTAACATCCCAAATTTTACGATTGCAGATGTTACTAGAAGCATGCATCATATCTTTTGCATCATAACATCACACGATAAAAGCTGCATAAAATACTTTCCCTAAACCCTATAGTCATATAAAGACAAAAAGGGGTTAAACAAAAAATAACCTCCTAAACCCTTGCAAGAGTGTTATTTTATAATCCCATTGTAATCTCCTTCTTTTTACAAAATTTTAGAGACAAATTTAATTAAATGTGGAGTCCGTTTGCAAAAGTTATAAGACAAATAGTGAAACAGAATATAAAAAGATTTTTTACAAAAAAGGGGGGTCTAGCCTAGCGGGCCGGCTAGACCAGCCCGTGGCCTAACCACCGCCGCGCCTGGCAGAGCGAGCGGCGCATAGCGCATGGGCCGGCCCAGCACCGTCCGCCCGCACCCGTAGCCGCTGACCGGCGGGCCCCACCGTGTCATCTTCTCCGTGGAGATCGGGACGGACTCCAACCCGCCACCGTGCCAGGAACAAACTCCGGCCGAATCGGAGGGGGACTCCGCGAACCCCGCCCCTTATCCTCTGGCCCTTATAAACTCTGCACCTCGCCACCCTAAACCCTAGGTTTCTTTTTGCCAATCGCCATTGGGCTGCCGCCATAGACCTCGCCGTAATACGCCGCCACCGATGCTCGACGGCGCGGTTCCGACGCCCTCAGCCCCTCTTCTTTCCCTTCTCGGTATCCCCTTGCTGTACCAGTTCATCTCATACCTTTTCCCCCTCTGTAGCACACCACAGCAAGCTTAATCCCTCGCTGGAGTCTCGCTGGAATCCGCGAAGGCAGCCGCCGTTTGCCGCCGATTCGGGAGGAGGGAGCCGACGCCGTCCCTAGGAACGGAACCGCGAGGAGGAGGCCGCCGCCGTCATCTACTCAGTCGAGCCGGGCGAGCACCGCAGCAACAGCGCCGACGACCGCCGACCACCTCGCTGCTGTTCGCCGCCGTCTACACCGACGTCGCCGCCACCTGTAAGTTGCCGACGCCCACCTCCGTCCGATCGCGATCTAGCGGCCCAGATTAGATCGGCTTTACTGAACCGGTACCGAAGAATAGTGTCGCGCCGTGTGGCATGAGCCACGTCAGCGCCGCGTGCCCCGCTGAGCCAATCCCAAGCCGCCACTTGTCGCTGCGTAGCTGGCTGCCGTTCTGTTTTTTTTAAATAGGCAAAAATCGTTTTAATCTCGTTTAATTCATAGTAAATGGAGTACTTGTCCAAAAATTGCGTATAATATACCGTTGGATTCGTAAAATTGAGTAGAATGCAGATCTGCAATAATATTGCTGGTTTACTGCAGTAATCTTGTGGTAGGATTTAAAGTCTAGATTGGAGTATTTTATTTCTAGAAAAATAACCGTAACTCGGTTTTAGTTGATTCTTATTGCGTTGGCTTTGTATCTACGAGATATTCTGTGGAAAATTGATATCTCATGCTTAGAGTTTTTAGATCTGTTTCGAGGTAGATTTGAATTGTAGATCCATTTATGAGCCTATTTAATTAAGTATTAATCCAAAATACTTAAAATCTGTGGGAAATCGATACTAATGACATTCCCAACTCAACAACACCCCTGAATAAAACCCTTGGTCGAAATTGAACCCATCCTTGCATATTACCATGTTGCATGCATGCATAATTACCTTCGTGGCATTGTTTTGTGCAAGTTGTGATTGGAGCTATGTTTGTGTTTCGTTAGATTGTTCGGAGTGCGCTGAGGAGTACTGTTGTGTAGAGCGCTGCTCGGATCAAGGCATGTTACACCACTTGTACATATTATGTCCCAGTTTTTGACGATGCATGTTTTACTCTTCAAATCTTGTATTATGCATGTGTAGGTCTTTAGTAGATTTTCTTATTACTATTTTTGCAAGTACGGTTTTGTAGTATGCCATGAGTAGCCTTATACTTAGGAATTTCCGTCCTAATAGGTTTTCCTGTTTTTACTAAGTATTGCTTGCTATGCTATATATATACTAAGTACCATTGGGGGGTTCGAAAGACTAAAAAAATTTCTAAGTATGAGAGCTCTCTCGAGCGAACTTTTCTTCTCAAATCCCCCTTCAAAATAAAACTAAGTTTTCTTCTGGGCAGAATGGTTGTCGGGTCAATGAGTGGATATTTGGTGGAGGACGGCTACCCAGGAATCAAAGAAGTCTGCCATGTTTCAGAATTCAGAAGCTTCCAGTGCAACCACAATACATATGGGCTCTGTCTTGGCTTAGTACTTAGTGGGAAACCTCACCGGGTACCAACATTTGGAGGTTCTTAGCACGGTTGGATCCAGCTGGTAGAGGGGCTACTAAGGGAAGGCTTCGCCATGGTCTTGTTTGTAAAAGGACTTGATCGTGGATTGTGGGGAAAGTGGACAACCTCTCGAGAGTATTGCAATCTGATTGATCAACCGAGTTCAAGGAAAAGAACACTTTGAGCATCTGAAGGATGGAGCCTCTGAAAGATCTTCCTCTCTCTTTTCCAAACTTAATGTTTTATAAACCCCAAGGCGTGAGTAATATCGCCATTGGGTGGGATTTTGGGGATTGGTGCGTAATATCCAAGTGCTAGGTTGATTGGACACTTGGTGAGTAATATCCACGTGTTCCACTCGACCCTATACTACTTATCAATGTTTACAAAGTAGGGTAAAATCTTCCTCTTTTCTTCTTACTTAGAGAAAATTGGCCTTATGCAAAAGAACCCCAAAGCCTACACTTAGCCTTGCATGTAGAGATAGTCTTATTCTTTCCTTGGTGTAATTTGCCAATACATTCAAAGTATTGACCCAACTTGTTGGCTGCACGTCTTATGTGCAGAATCCGAAGACTGAAAGGTGCGTAGGGATCACGGGTCTTCACGCAACTAGCCTAAGGAGTTGATGGACTCAAGATTTACTTAGTTTCTGCTGTTTTATTTGAGCTAGCTATAAGCTATGCAAGTTGTAATAAGTATACTCTGGATTATTCGTGTAATAATGACTTGTGTTTTACATGGTATTCATCGACTGTGAAGTGCTAGCTATTGATCCATGGACTAGCATGTTAATCACAGGGACTTAGGATCTTTAAAGATCCGAGGTCACAACACCCACGTGCCGGCTTATAAAGGCGCCAAGACCTAGGGTTTACAGGGAAAGGTCCTTGCCGGACAAGGTAAAGAGTCCTACACCTACACGAACTAGTCTTCCATGTCTTGTACTCCAAGGCTCCGAGTATGTCGGTGACTCCTGCGTAGCCTTCCTTTATCTAGCATGGGCCTCCCTTCAGGATCCGTCTAACTGGGCTGCCTAGTAGGCCATAAGCCTTGCTACCAACTATGGGCCACCCGGGTTAGGCGGATTGGTGACATGCTATGAGGATACCCATATAGCATATCCTCAACAAACCAGATTCTTCGTTATATGCTCACATGGGGAATACACCTATATCAATCTTTATCATCACTGGCAATAGTAGCTACAGGGATGAACCATAGAACAGAGTATCAACCCCAATTAGGGTTCATAGTAGCGACTACGTATAAAGAGAAGGGGAATATAGAGAGAAAAAGGGAAGAAGATATTAACTTACCCAAGGTCCTCACGAGAAAAAGGGAAGCAGCATGGCCGACGATGGTGTATATGGCAGCACGAGGAACACCAGGGGTGCTGCACCCCGCTCCAAGCTGCATACACGACGACCACAGGAGCACAAGCGGCATACAACACCCCAGTAGCGCCACAGTACTAGGACAACACCACAACATCACTGCAGCACCATGCCGGAGCTAGGGTTGAAACCCTTGGCGCTAGTGAGGTGGCGACACGACCAGTAGGAGGCATGAGTGGTGAATCAAAGAGGATAGAATGATGCATCATCATCAATGTTGTCGCCTTACACTGTGGTGGCAGCCAGGGAGGTAAAGGGCGGCCGGAATCGAGCAACAATGGCAGGGAGGCTCGCAGTGACCATAGAGAGAGAGACGAGAGGGTGAGGTCGAGCGAGAGACAGAGATGCGCACTGGGTCGATGCGCCGGTCTAGTGGGGTGCTGGGTGAGTTTGACCCAACCTAGTTGGGCCGTGTCGGGTCGGGCTAGGTCAGCCCAATGGGCCAGGCCCTAGATTTAAAGAAAAAGAACTCTAAATCTATTTGCTAAAAAGAATAAAATACCCTCAGTACAAATTAAGCTCTAATGGATTTTCAAGTTATCTTAGGATTATCTTAGAAAAAAAACTCTAAATCTATTTACAAATTAAGCTAAAAAGACTAGCAACTATGGGCCACAAATTAAGAAGAATAAATAAAAACCCTAAAAACACAAATAATATATCCATGTGTTCATAAAAATGTAATCTACTCAACAAAAATAATGGTTTGTATTTTAGAATAATAAAAAAATAGTTAATTATTTTAATGATATAAATTCCTTATGGAATTTTCTAAAAAATGATCATAATATCTAAAAATAAACAAAATTCACTACTATGATCTTAAATGAATATTGTAACTAAGAAAAATATAATTTCATTTGTTTGAGTTAAATAAATGAAAAAAATTAATTACACCATTAAATATCTAAAGGAAATTTAATAAATTAATTAAAAGTCCTAAAAATAAATAAAAATCACTTTTAGTTACAAAAAGAAATGTACTATCTTATAAAAATGCTACTTATGGATTTTCAAGTTATCTTAGGATTTATAGAAAATAAATGTTGTGTTTAACTTTATAAAAGTTATTCTTTTGAAATGTATTTCTTTTATCTTTATAAACCCTTAATAAATTCCTTATAACTTCATTTAAGTCATTCATAATTTATTACTTCGAAAAAAGGATTATTCTCTTCTCAAAATTGTTTCTTACTTAGTAATTTAGGTAAAACAACCAAATATAGACCAAGTCTAAATGTTACACTTAAAATCCTATCTATGATTTCTAATAAAGCTTAAAAGTAATTTTAAACTATATAATATCCTTTAAAAAAATCTTTATCTAATTACAAATCAAATATTTACAAGTTCATTTTGCATTAGCTTATATTATGTTAGATTATTAGGCATATACGGTTGTTATGGTAGTTTAGATAGAGTTAGGATCTCTTTACGTACAATCCTAACTTGACTTGTACTCCAAGATAATCCTATGTACGCTTATATAGACTCGCCCATGAGGCTCAATAATATATCCATCATATTCCGCCAAACTTATACTCTTTCATGGTATGGTTGTTTAGATAGAGCTAGGATCTATTTATGCACAATCCTAACTTGACCTATACTCCAAGATAATCCTATGTATGCCTATATATACTCGCCCATGAGGCTTCATAATATATCCATCATATTCTGCCAAACTCATACTCTTTCATATTACAGTTAAACAACCTCAACCTTGATAACCATATTTTGTGACTCACAAACATGGTAATTACTAAATAAATTATATAATAAATTCACCTACTTTCCATAAAAAAATCTTATAATATAATCTACGAATATTAAACATACTAGATTTAAGTACTCAAAGCTATATATATAACATTTCATCTTTGATTATGTTTAGGAAAACCCTAGAACTTGGTGATGCCATAAACGATATATCTTAAAGCCATTATTAATTTTTATAGTTAACTTTGGTCCAATCTACAAAAGTATAGAAGCATAAATACTCAAGATTATTTGTACCCTATAAAAAACCATAGCTTTAGATTCTAATAATCTTCAAAGTTGCTTAACTCAACATAAACTATATTTTCTTCAAATGTTATTCTTTTACCACTTCAAGCAAACACATTATGTTATTTATTTTTATAACAACTTGAAACATGAACTTCATAATAGTTACATGATACCACTTAACCTTAATTTTGTATTATAATTGTAATTCACCTTTTATGTCTTATGTGTTAATCTTTAAGTCTTTGTAAGTGTACTCTTGTGTGAAGTAAACTTTGAGATTAATCAAATCTTAAACAAATAACCTAAATCCAACTCACTTGTAATGATGGGGAATAATTGGGGGTTTACAACTTCCATTTCATTACTTAGCATAACATCATATTGCTTCTTTAAACATTGTCCTTACCAGGTAATGATGGTACCTTGTAGAACCCAAGGTTTAGGGTCAAGTCAAGGCATTCGATTACAATACTTTGCTATATCAAGGCAAGTTCACACTTGCTCATGTCCTTTGATTATTTTCTATCAAGTATTTTCAAATCCAATGTTGTAATCACCTTCATTTCAAAAAGGTCAGAAAACACTATTTTCATGATTAAATATGAACTATTGGTTACTGTTCCAAGGTGATTAGTTAATGTAATTAAGGCCGGCAATGGAAACCACATTGTACGGGAATATATCATCTAGGACTTGGCAACTAATGTCACTAGTGATTCTTGCACCATAAATTACGCGTTAACCATAAGATCTACAATGGGTCTAGGAAGTCAGCTAGATCTTCTCTCTCTCTCATATGCCAACGGATGATCGAGCCATGGCTGTAATTCTTGGAGAGGATTGACAGCAGGGTGGGATCCCTCAACGTCCCACGACATCTAGTGTCTATGAGGGTTGTGTGTTTCAGGCCGTAATTGGAAACAAGATTTCTCCTGGGTCTGGCGTGCAATCCAACTGGTATATGGGGTTCGTGGAGGAGGCACAATGATCAGCTTGGGTTCTTATACTGGGCCTCACACCAAAGGAAATGTGAACGGGAAAGTACACCCGGATGTGCAACAAGGATAAGAATATCTTAAGGGTAAAGAAACGCACCTCTGCAGAGTGTATAAAAGTGTGACATGTTACTCTCTGTTCCAGGAAGGAGCTGCGAACGTTGCAGGAAAGGAACTCCACAAAGTTTTAATCAACATGTGAAGGGAACGTTGACGGACATAGTTTTTCAGAATAAAAGCAACCTTTGAAGAAATGTTTATGAAAACCTGCATAACCTATGACCTTTGGTCTGTGGTTGTAGCTAGTGCATCAAACACTCCTTTTTAGTGAACTTGCTGAGTACGCTCGTACTCAACTGTACCTTCTTAACCCTTACTAGATTTTGAAAACATTGATGACCAAGAAGATGAAACACTATTTTTAGCTGATAACCAAACATAATTCTGTTATGAGGAGCCAGAGTTATCCGGAAGCGTCGAAGGAAACAACTACGATAACATCTATGGAATAGAGGCCGAAGAGTCTGAAGCATAGATACGTCAGATATAGTTAATTTAATCTAGTAGTATAGATCTCCATCCTCTATCTAGTAATCTCGTATTATAGTAAGGTTTAGTTTGCTTCTTTATTCTGTTCTCAAGTTATTATAGTTTAGCTATGAGTCATCGGGATTCCTCTATGGACCTAGGAGGAACTCAAAGTCGTCATGTAATTTCTTGTTGTAATAATAATGTATGTTTGTGGACCCGCTTTGTTCTGTTGCACCACTACGAGGGATGTAATATTTGCGGAATGGTGTTCCGTGAGTGTTATGTCAACGACTATAGTGTACTACATCGTGTAGTGGTATGCTGGGTCACCATAGCTGGTATTAGATCAAAATCTTTGACCTTAGGTTGGAAACCTATCAAGTTGGTAGAACCTGTCGGAAGTATAATAGCAATGATAAAGAGTTCTCTAGAAATATGATGAGTATTCAATTGAGAATTGCATTGTCATGTTCCTAGTGCGATAATTCTTTATTATGATGCATTTTGGGAAATAATAATAAGTTATGACTCAGTAGGACAAGTTATAATTACTTATTCACAGCGAGGAATGACATCTCGATATAAATACCGGAATGCTCAAGTGCCAAATAGGACTTTAGATGACTATGGAGGAGAATGCATGCATATTTTGTGACAACTTCTGCATAGTTTGGATTGCGAATCTCGACTTCTCTTCAAGATTTAAAATCACTATGATGGACAAGTGTTAGCCAACTAGTGTGTTGTGCTTATGCTACCCAAAAATTTGGGGATAAGTGGAGAAATGTTGTTTGGGGAGACGAGGTGTGTGGTGGCAGCATATCAAATTACAGTAACAAAAGCAATGACTATGACCTAAAGCAGAAAGTCAAGGAGCTAGAAGGTAGTACTCATACCATTATACCTTATGATTCCCTAAGTTTGGAGTCTGAGTTAGATCATTCTTCTTTTGTGTAGATTAAATCTACTTAAGCTGCCGAATACATGAATCATTATAAGACATTACTCAATACCTATCATAATACCCATCAAGTTCTAGTCCAGGAACTGGATATTGTCTTTGAGGATTTTACTGATCCGGTAAGGGAAATTGAATGCATAAAAGAATTAGATGAAGAGGTTAGACATCCTAGACCAACCTTTTAAGGGAATGTATTTGTGGAGTCTGAGTTTATTGATACATAGTTCAAACCTATGCCTATTATTAGCACAAACCTCAGAAACCTGAAGATATAGGAGCCAAATATGGAGTAGAATTTTACACTGGAACCAGGGAGGATCCAATACCCCGTGATTCTGGTATGGAAGTAGAAACCAGTTACAATACTATGGAACCCTAAGGTTCATATGGGTGTAGTAGAAATCTTATTGACCTAGAAGGGTGCATTGGCTATAATTACACCACTATGAATTATTGTATCAAGGAAAAAGCAGAGAACACATCTTACTTCAAAAGTGTGTTTGAAGGTGGATAGTAGAATTCCATGGGAGATCACACATTTTCTTGTAATTTTTCAATAACTGACCTCAGTCTAGGTACTTCTAATAAAGAGTGCGCACCTCTAGACATTCATATGCTCCAGAAGGCTGTCGTTAGAATTTACGTCATCATGGACGGAATTCCAAGAAGCACTAAGAAGAGGGAGAAAAGTAAGAAGGAACAATCCATAGAAGTAGAGAGTGGGATGATGTACATACCCGGTAATGTGTATTATAGTATTTGAGAGGCATGACGTAATAGGTGAGAGTATGCTCACTTGGGCAAGTAAGGTCTTGTAATATACATGTATTGTATTAGGTGAGAGTCATGGTGTAGTTGTGAGGACTGTTTGTAATAGCTTATAAAAAGAACCATGTATAATACATGCTATATGTTTGGTTGTTATTTGGATTTGGTTCTTGATTTCCTTGTGTGACTAGCACTGTGCACAGGGTTGAGCTCAGAAAAGATATGCATGATGTAAGTATGAGTATTCTATTTATGTAATAGTGCTAGAGGTGTATGGATACGGGAGGAGAAGCTAGATCTAAAGGATAACAACTTGACCGCGAGGCTCAGCAAAAGGAAACCAATGAGGATGTAACCACAACTAGATCACCATCAACTCGTCCGTTGACGGATAACAATTTCAAGCAATACATGCAAATGATGCAAGAGTACCATAATAAGTTCTTGCAGAAGATATTTAAACAAGTTGGATCCAGAAAAGAAAACAAAGATACAAGAGTAAGTCTTTCTAATTTCCAGAATGCCAAACCAATTCCTTTTGCATCGGCACCAGAATCTATGGATGCGGAGGACTAGCTGATGGATACAGAGAGGAAGCTTAAAATATTTGGGTGCAATGAAGAGGAGAAGTTACGTTATGCAACATTTATTCTATTAGGACCAGCCGCAATCTGGTGGGAAAACCAATTGGCAATGCCTTCATCCGAAGAAGCAGTCACTTGGGAAGAATTCAAGTAGAAGTTTCGTGAGTACCATTGTTGGGGGGATGACCCCATGTAGGGTCAAGCAAAGGTAAAAGGACAAGGTCCACCGAGGCACAAAATAGGTCAAAGCGTAAGCTGGCCGAATCATAGAAGGGCATACTGGGTTACCCAAAGCCGGATAGCACTAGCAAGACTCAGCCGTCATATGCGTTATGCTGGCACGAGGAATGAGCTATACTCTCTTGCATGTACCAACTTGGCTGGGTTATCTTTACCAAGGCCGAGTCAGGAGATGGCTTCCTCAAGAAGGAGAAAGCCAGCCCAAGGTCAGCGCTTTTCTCTCTCCTAAGGGAATCTAGGGAGAGACAAGCGCTAGCGACAAGAGTCAAAGAAGCAGCGACAGAGCAGTTTGTCATGGACGTGACAGTCACTGACAGCAATGGTAATAGCGCGTGGACTCTGTGCCATTACCATACAAAGGCTGGCAACAGGGGAAAGGAGTGCGCCGAGTTACCATTTTGGTACAAGCATATTCGAAGCATATTCGAGCCACGTAAGCCCTAGCTGTAACCTGGCCACCCCTTTATAAGGTGAGACAGGGCCTCCAAAGAGAGGGTGTATCATTTTAGCTAAGGAAAATACCTAGCGCGAGAGTAGAGGGCAGGACAACATTGTCTCCTTCCTCTCCTCTATATATCTCAAGGAGCATTTGTAAACACCATTGATCTTGATAATAGAAATCTTCATGCACGGAATCACCACACTATCCCTCCCCTGATACCACTAGAGCACATTGGCCCCATCTTTAGCCTACCCATGGAATCTACTGTGATACCACCACGACACTTGACACCCACCATGGGGCCAGCAACAGTGCTAGCTGGTGTCATGATCCGGACGAGGAACTTCATCGCCACTAGAGAGCACATCGTCTCCGGGCTTGTGCAGTGGTTCAACATGTTGGACTCGTCAGTGACAACACCCATATCATCGGCAACCGCCCTCCTCCGTGCAATGGGCTCTTCGTCAGCTTCGGAGTGCACAAGATCTACATCGGCATCGATGACTCCTCCGTACACTGATACGTCCATTTTGCATCACTATTCTATATCATAATTTACTGTTATTCATTGATATATTTCATATTAAGAGATGATACTTATGTTATTTCATCTATTTTTGCATGGTTGATGACTTTTAGAGGATGGACCGCTTAAGTCAGGATTCTGATGGAAAAGGTACTATTTGGAGGCAAAATTCACGAAGATCAGAAAATCCCAGAAAATATATGGAAAATACTATTTTTCAAGAAGACGAAGGAAGCCAGAAGGGGGTAGCAGAGATGGGCCATAGGAGGCTCACACCACCCCCTGGCACAGGCCACCCTAGGTCGCGCCACCAGGTGGTGTGGCCACCCTAGCCCACCTCTGGCTCTGCTCTTTGGCGTATATAATCCTCCCGAAACCCTAAGACTCGGGGAGCAACCACAGAAAGGTTCCGCCGCCTCTGCGGGGAGGAAACTACAGAGAGAGAACAAGCTCTCCTGCAGACAGAAATCTGTCGAGGAAATTCCTTCCCGCAGAGGGGAGATCGTCGCCATCAACACCGTCATCACGTTGGACTTCATCGGGATCATCATCATCACCATCATCATCTCCACCAGCACCATCATCACCACTCCATATTGTTGTAACAATTGGGTTGAATCTTGCATAGTTCTTAGGGGAAACTTTCCCGGTGTTGATTACTTGTTGTAGTTGATGCTATTGAGTGGATCCATTGAATTAGTGTTCATGTTAAGATTGTTACTTATCATTATTTTATCTCTGATCTTGATCCATATGATGTCTTGTGAGTAGTTTGTTTAGTTCTTGAGGACATGGGAGAATTCATGTTGTTAGTAGTGGAATTGTGTTGAGAAAGATTCAATAGTTTGATATTTAAGTTGTGGTGTTATTCTTCTAGTGGTGTCATGTGAACGTCGACTACATGATACTTCACCTTTAAGGGTCTAGGGGAATGTATTGTGTATTTGTCTACTAATTGTGGGGTTGCCGGAGTGACAGAAACCTGAACCCCCATTAGGAAACCTTTGCACAAGGGAGTGTAGGATCTCAAAGTTTAAGGCTGTGGTTAGGTTTTTATCTTAATTAATTTTTTGTATTTGCGGATGCTTGCAAGGGGTATAATCACATGTATGTATTAGTCCTAGGAAGGTTAGTACATTAGCATAGGTTCACCCACACAACACTTATCTAACTAGAGCAGATTAGTCAACTACATGAAGCGAAAGCACTTGACGATATTCCCATGTGTCCTCGAGAACGTTTGGTCATCTTAAGTAATACAACCGGCTTGTCCTTTACTAGAGAAAGGATTGGGCCACTTGCTGCAATTATTATTATTGTCTTTTATTTACTCGCACTTTATTAAAATGGATTATCAGAAACCCCTAAAAATTTGTTTGCTAAGTATTTACAGAGAATTCCTGATCCAAGACACTCGTCAACACCTTCTGCTCCTTGTTGTGTTCGACACTCTTACTTATCGAAAATACTGCGATACACCCCCAATACTTGTGGGTCATCAAGACTATTTTCTGGCGCTGTTGTCGGGGAGTGAAGCGTTATTGAAGAGTGGAACTAGTAAAGGAAACTTCTACTGTGAGTATTGTTTATTTATGTTAGCTACTTTATTTCAATATTGATAATTCACTTAGTTTCTTATTTCGTAATGCTACGACCACTACTAAGTTAGTAGATGAACCACCACCTGCTGAAAATGATACTTTTAAGATACCTACAAGAATTGTTGACCGTGTTATGGATAACTACTATTTTGGAGATGGAACTGTTCGTCCTGGTGATCATTTGCTCTTTATACACGAATTATGTGGGTTATTCAAGTGTGTAAGTATTACAACATATCAAGTTAAGAAGAAGTTATTCTCATTATCACTGAAAGGAAGAGCTGAGGAATGGTATAAGCTGTTGAAGAATGGCCAATCTCTTGAATGGAAGGAAGTAGTACATCTCTTTTATTCAAAATTTTATCCTCCTAGTGAGATTCACAAAGACTGGAATCAAATATACAACTTTTGGCCTCGTGATGGAGAGAGTACAACTCAAGCTTGGGGGAGATTGAAGTTACTAATGCTCAAATGTCCCATTCATGAGCTCCCTAACAATATTATTATCAACAACTTTTATGCAAGGCTTTCTCTTCATGATAAGGATTTATTGGATGCTTCCTGTGCTGGATCATTTATATGCATGGAAGAAGAAGCTAAATGGGATCTTCTAGACCATATTCAAGCCAATGCTGAAGCATGGGAGAATGATAAAGGAAGAAAGTCAGGTATAAATTATGATTATGAATGCATTAAAAAATTTATGGGAACTGACGACTTTCGTAATATTAGTAATGCTTATGGTCTTGATTCTCAAAGTATTGCAAATTATTTTAAGGCTTTTGCTTCTTATATTGAAATTCCTAAAAAGAAATGGAATAAGTATCATGAGCCATATAAAGATATTGTTAATTGTGTTCCTACTAGAGACACTGAAGTTTATACTGCTAATCATATTTTACTTGAACCTTACATTGAGAAAATTCCTTTCCCAGTTAAGATAAAGGAACATTCTATGATAGCTAGTATGGTTAATGAAAGTACGAATAAAGCTGTTGAACCTGATGAAAAAATAGCTGTTGAACCTATAGTAGCAAATGTGAAAGACTTTTTCACTAAATATGTAGAAGATGGACACACTATCCTCTGTAAGGATACTTCTAATATTGTTTCAGAAAGTAGAGTTAAGAGAGCTAGTGTCCCTGTGTTTTCTGTTGGAATAAGCGATCATTGCTACAATGGTTCATGTGATAGTTATATCGTTAAATTTATGCACGATACTGAAAGTTACTATGAGAGAGGGAAAATTGTTCTTATGCATCTCAATAATATTAAGTTTCCTTGCTTTATGCTAAAAGTCTTTATGTTGCACTTGTTTTGCCTTCCTATGCTAGCAGCCTCTGGTTTCAACAATTTATTTTATTACAAAACTCCCTTGCATAGGAAGTGGGTTAGACTTAAATATGTGTATATTTGCTTCTTGATGCTCTCTTTTACTTCAATTCATATTCTTATGTGAGCATCATTGAAATTATCATGCCCATCTTAATGGCTATAAAGAAAGAGCTTTTTTGGGACATAACCCAATATATTTTTACTTTCAGTTTTTTTATATTTGAGTCTTGGAAGTTATTGCTTCTGCAATAACCTCTCCTTATCCTTTTGTTTGGTTTTGTGTCAAGATCAGCCTCTAATGAGAGAGAAGTAATATTTGGGAAAGTTGCTGTCTCAAAACAGATTTTTGTGCTTCACTGTAAAAAATCTTTAAAAATCCCAGAACATCGTACTAATCTGTAATTTTTTGTATGAATGCCCCAGGTTATTATGTAACTTTCGTTAGTTTTGTACTTTTTGATTTGAGCAACAGAAGATTTTCGAAGAAATTAATCTTTACCTGCTGGTCTGTTTTGACAGATTTTTGCCATTTCTGCATTTGCCTCTTAAATCGATTTCCTTTTTGAATTCCTTTTGGGATTTCATAAGGAGTTGCTACAGTATCTTATGTTTTGATGGATTTTAGTTAAAATTTAACTTAAAGTCTTATTATCTTGCATGCACTAATGTTGCTAATGAGAATTGTGTGAAAGAAATTTCCCATTTGTAGGAGAAAATGGTGTAGTAGAATGGTCAAAAGACTCAAGCAATATGTTGATGAAGATGAAGATATTGATGCTATTCAAATGGTGACTCCTAAATTTTTTATCAAAGACCAAATTCAGAAACCTGCAGAGTCTATTTTCGAATAGGTAACAGTTCTAGTAAGAAAAGGTCTGCGAAAAATCTGTCAATTTATATTTTTGCAGCTTTTATCTAACATGGAAAGCAATGAGTCGAAAGAGGGACGGAAACGGAGCCCGGGTGGATCACACCACCCCGTGGCGCGAGCCCACCTAGCCACGCCACCAGGAGGTGTGGCCACCCCGGAGCCCGTCTCCGACCCATTTTCTCCCAGTACTTTCCTTTTGCTGTAAAACTTTGTAATATTTAATCCCCCGGATCCCCCGAGGTTCGTATATCGTGTTCTCGTCGTGTTTTCATTTCGATCTGTTTCTGCCAGGAACTATTCTGAAAGTTTAGAGGCACAATGGTATTTGCCAACGATAAGGGCAAGGAGCCTACGGAAGATGATCTCCAAGACTTTGAGCAGGAGGAGGAGATCGAGAGTGAAGTTGAAGAGGAGGCAAATGAAGACCAGCATCCACACACCAGCACCACCATTGCAAGCATTGGAGTGGTGGCGAATCCTGCCAAATTCAAAAGGATTGCACGGATGTCCACTTGAGGGAAGGTTCTGCGTTATTGCTTGGCTTCACGTCACGTCCTCCACGCACCAAGAATCCCTTCCATACCCTTATTCATGAGCAGCAATTCCAAAATATGCCCAAGGAAAAATTACCCTCCAATTGGGATATGCCTCGTTCTAACCATGCAGGAAAAGAATACTTCAAGGAGGAAGAGTGGGGAATGGATCGCAAGAGCTGGGATTCACAGCCCGACATGATCATGAACCACATTGAGCAAAATTAGGAGTTTATTCGTACTCTCACCTTCGAGATTGAGGATTTGAGGGAATTGATTGAAAATCTCATTGAGAGAACACCACCACCATCGAACGAGTAATTCGTCATCAGGTTTTGGCATCCCCTTGGTTTGTTCCAAGCTTGGGGGAGTGCCTTGGTATCATATCATTATCTTTTATCTTTTTACCCTTTTCAGTAGAGTCATATCATGAATAGAGAGGTTATCATATAGGATTGTTTGCATCATGGAAGTATCTCCCCTCTAGTTAGTTATCTGTGTATCCCTGGTGTGAGTTGTCATTATGGAATATTAATGAGAAGTTATATCATTTACTTTTTGCACATCTTATTTTAGTTTGCAATTTCTGTTATATGATTGATCTTGTTGTTAGTATTGGTATCACTTTGGGATCATTAAGTAAATTTAGTTGGTTTTGGCAAACCTGGCTCTGGTCAGTAGCAACACTATTTGAGAATTGAATGAAAAAGGGAAAAGTACTTCTAAGAAATATAATTTCATCATCTTTCTTTCTTGATTTTCTCATAAGCTTAGTATTCTCTAGTTAAGATCTTTTGTGCTTCCAAGGAAGATTGCATGTTTGTTTTTATCACTTGTATGTCTGTTTGTTTCCTTCAACTCTTATGCTTGCTACCTAGCCTTGCTAGCCAAAGACCTGTACTGAGAGGGAATGCTTCTCGTGCATCCAATCCTTAAACCAAAACCCATGCCATTTGTGTCCACCATACCTACCTATTAGCATTATTGCTATTCCAAGTAAATTCATGTTTTTATCTACCTTCCGAATTAAACTTTTTATGTGAAAATTAGTGATTAAAGCTCTCATGAACTTGATGGCACACTTTACTTTTTCTTGCACTTAATAAACTTGAACTATTGTGCCCATCTATGTTGCGTATATGCTTGCGTTTTGTAAGTTGTGAATTAGCAGAACCATGTTAACATGGGGAACACTTTCAACAATGCAGTTTATTTAGTTGATATCATGTTCTATTGCTTATGGATCCCGACGGTGTGAAATAAAAGGGGAACTTGTAAGGCTCATGGAGTTCGTATACGTGTTAGAGAAACGCCTAAGCGGCTGGTCAACGCCATGCTTAATCATGGTGGAAACCTGCAACGTAACCATAGTGACCAATCTGTGAAGCATCCAAAAAAAGGAGAAAAACGGGAAATCCCTATGCAAATAGCAAATAAAAGGATCACTGAGATGCTCATTGTCTATTTTGATATGGGGAATCTTCTGTATCATCGGGCAAGGGGTACCCCATTGGCGGTTCTCTATGATACACATGTACTTACAATGACAAGAACTTACTTGTGACTAAAGTTGAGTAGCATGAGGAACAATACTCGTAAACAAGGGGCATGAGATTTTCAACTTATAACTTGTCAAGCATATCCTCATATTTGTTCACTTTAACCTTAATCACCTAAAGATGCTTATGATAGGGCAATGAGAGCTAAAGGCTAATAAGTACCATAATTTTTGGAAACCCTTTATGAAACTTGAAATCCCTGCTTCCCTCTACGAAGGGCTTATCTTTTACTTTTCAGTGGAGTCAGTAAACCTATTCCTTTCTATTTCATCTATTTTTGCATGGTTGATGACTTTTGGAGGATGGACCGCTGAAGTCAGGATTCTGATGGAAAAGGCACATTTTGGAGGCGAAATTCACGAAGATCAGAAAATCCTGGAAAATATATGGAAAATCCTATTTTTCCCAGAAGACGAAGGAAGCCAGAAGGGGAGCGGAGATGGGTCACGGGGGGCCACACCACCCCCTAGCACGGGCCACCCTAGGAAATTCCTTCCCGGAGAGGGGAGATCGTCGCCATCAACACCATCATCACGCTGGACTTCATCGGGATCATCATCATCATCACCATCATCATCTCCACCAGCACCATCATCACTGTGAGATCCAGGAACATGGCTTAATAGGATTGATAGAATACTCATACCAACAAGTTGCAACTTCTTTTTCGGAAGCTCATTGGAAAAGAACTCTAAGGTTAAGCGTGCTTGGCCTAGAGCAATTCTAGGATGGGTGACCGACCGGGAAGTGGTAGAACTGCGCGCACGAGTGAGGACAAAGTGCGCAGAAAAGACTAGTGTTGGTTTGTGGGGCCAGTCTAGATATCCTATTAAGCTGCCAGGAGTGACACCCCCTGGGCCCAGGAGTGGACGGGGTGTTACAAGTGGTATCAGAGCTGACCCTTGCGATTACACGGGTGTGTATGGGTCAGTGACGGGACATGTGGAGCATGGCGCGTGTGGCCCGGAATGGACACCGCATGGCACATGTGCCGGCACTGGACGCACAGACACGTGCCAAGAGGGAACGTTCCTGGGGTGTGCTTGATCGATGAGGGCATCGATCTTCTAAAGGGTGGGTGTATGTGAGATCCAGGCACATGGCTTAATAGGATTGATAGAATACTCATACCAACAAGTTGCAACTTCTTTTTCGGAAGCTCATTCGAAAAGAACTCTAATGTTAAGCGTGCTTGGCCTAGAGCAATTCTAGGATGGGTGACTGACCGGGAAGTGGGTAGCAAGTGCATGCAGTGAGGACAAAGTGCACAGAAAAGATTAGTGTTGGTCTGTGGGGCCAGTCTAGATATCCTATTAAGCTGTCAGGAGTGACACCCCCTGGGCCCAGGAGTGGATGGGGTGTTACAATCACCACTCCATACCACTGTAACAACTGGGTTGAATCTTGCATGTTCTTAGGGGAAACTTTCCCGGTATTGATTACTTGTTGTAGTTAATGCTATTGAGTGGAACCGTTGAATTATCGTTCATGTTTAGATTGTTACTTATCATTATTTCATCTCTGATTTTGATCCATATGATGTCTTGTGAGTAGCTTGTTTAGTTCTTGAGGACATGGGAGAAGTCATGTTGTTAGTAGTGGAATTGTGTTGAGAAAGATTCAATAGTTTGATATTTAAGTTGTGGTGTTATTCTTCTAGTGGTGTCATGTGAACGTCGACTACATGATACTTCACCTTTAAGGGCCTAGGGGAATGCATTGTGTATTTGGCTACTAATTGCGGGGTTGCCAGAGTGACAGAAACCTGAACCCCTGTTAGGAAACCTTTGCACAAGGGAGTGTAGGATCTCAAAGTTTAAGGCCGTGGTTAGGTTTTTATCTTAATTACTTTCTTTTATTTGCGGATGCTTTCAAGGGGTATAATCACAAGTATGTATTAGTCCTAGGAAGGTGAGTACATTAGCATAGGTTCACCCACACAACAATTATCTAACTAGAGAAGATTAATCAACTACATGAAGCGAAAGCACTTGACGATATTCCCATGTGTCCTCGAGAACGTTTGGTCATCTTAAGTAATACAACCGGCTTGTCCTTTGCTAGAAAAAGGATTGGGCCACTTGCTATAATTATTATTACTGTCTTTTATTTACTCACACTTTATTTATCTTCATTATCAAAAACCCCTAAAAATCTATTTGCTAAGTATTTACAGAGAATTCCTGATCCAAGACACTCATCAACACCTTTTGCTCCTCGTTGGGTTCGACACTCTTACTTATTGAAAATACTGCGATACACCCCTTGTACTCGTGGGTCATCATACACCCGCAACGAGTCATTGTGGCGGGAGAACCTCCTCTCAGCGTGGCTCACGGTTCGCGTATCACTAGCCCCGCCAGCTGCATCGAGGTGATGATGACCGCGCCAGATGCGGGAACGAGCAAAGACCCGGCAGAAGAAGGAGAGGTAACTCCCAAGGCACCTAGGGCTAGAGGTCCACTGCTAGAAAGGCCGCAAAACATACTACAACAGGCAATAGAGAGTCTCACCACACCTATAGCTCCCATAGTAGATTCGGCTCAGGCACAAGCCGTACTGGAGGAAACCAGGTAGAAAATGTTAGCGGGAGCTAAGAAAGTAGTAGCAGCTTAGCAGACATTGAACATCATGCTGCATGAGTACGCTAAGGCAAACAAGATTAACACTAGTCCTACCCGCGTAGATGGTGTAAAGATTAGGGGAAAGAACCTCATCAGTGAAATAGATAAGGAATACGTACCTAGGCCAGGAGATTTGGTTAACCCCATGTCAGCAGGGCTGCCGAGATATAGCACCCTAGCAAAGAACCTCAGGGCTACAGATGCAGTAGCTGCCGAGTTAGATGGTTTAACCGGCGAAGCTCGGGAGAGGCATCAAGCAAGAGTCATAGAGCTAGTGTGCATCACGAACCAGCAAAATGAGGAGATTCATAGGACTAACCCGGTAAGGGCAGGAGGTTCTCGCGTAGTTCATATGGCAGGGGGCGCTCCTGCAAAATCAGTCGGGGCAGCATCCTCACCTACATCGGGCCCAAGGAGAGAAGAGGTGGTAACCTCGACTAGAAGAAACAAGAAGATGGTATCGTATGACCCGGCCATGGCTGGAAAAGGCAAAGCTGAACAAGATAATCCTGATAGAGCAAGTGTTAGCCGGGGCAACGGTGGTCACAGAAACCATGGCCAAGGTAATGGAAATCAGGGAAACACTAGGCATGGCAATACCGGACAACATAACTCGGCAGGAGCAGGGCAATGTCCCCCGCAACAACAACAGTATATACCTCGGCAAGAGCAAAGTGCAGGGCTAGCTATGCAGCAGCAATAAGCTCATCCGGGGCAAAACAAACATAGTGATGGTTACTCGGCCATGGCCAATGCTAGGTTTCCCAGACCAGCGCATCATATGATGGGAAATGCCATGGGATCTCGGCTGGGAAACATGAACTTGCAGCTAGATGATGCAAGATTGAAGCTGGACAGAATTTACATGTCAGAGATATTGGAAGGGAAAGGGCCCCTAGGACCTGCATGCATTGGACCTTGGATTATGAGGGAACCACCTGTGCCCAACTTCCAGTTGGCTAGGGGAACGAAAACATATGATGGTAGCACCAAGACAGAAGATTGGTTGATTGATTATGCCAACATTATGCACATCGCAAATCTCAGATGGGTAGTGAGGTATGTGAAGGAAATATGCCCAGAGAGGCAATAATAAAGTTGTTTTTATGTATTCCTTGTATATGATAGATGTTTATTTTGCATGCTATAATTGTATTGATAGGAAACATCAATACATGTGTGTTTAATAAACAAAAGGGTTCCTAGTTATGCCTCTCTTATAGACTAGCTTGTTGATTAACAAGATGATCAAGGTTTCCTGATCATGGACATTGGATGTTGTTAATAACAAGGTCACAACATTTGTGAAATGATGTGATGAACATTCATCCGAAGTATAGCATTACGATCAAGTAATTATGTTTATATTGCTATAACATCATACAAAGTAGTCTTAGTCCTTAGACCATGAGATCATGTTAATTGCTAACACCGGAAGAGTATCTTGATAACATCAAACGTCACACCGTAACAGGGTGACCATAAAGGTGGGTTCAGTGCTATGAAGGTGTTATGTTGAGGCTCATGGATCAAGAGTGCAATTTGGCAATCCCGATGACAGATAGATATACTCTGGGCCCTCTCGGTGATATCACATTAAGATAGCTTGCAAGCAAGTGATGTGATCACTAAAATGTTATATCACGGGAACGAGAAAAAGAGTGCATGTCAGTAACAAGATCAAACTAGGTATTTGGATACCGATGATCGAATCTCGGACATGTATTATATCATGAGACAAATGGATTAAATTGTTGACATTAAAGGTTCTCACGATCACAGAAGTCATCATTGAATATGCAGGAGTCAGTATGGATCTCCAGGTCCCGCTTCTGATTATTGATCTGAGAGGAGTCTCAATCATGTCTGCATTATTCGCGAACCATAGGGTGACACACTTAAGGGTTGCCGGACACCATTTAGGATCACGTATGTTCCAGACAAAAGGTTTGCAAAGCGCAGGAAATGTTTTGACAGAAACCGGAATTGTTTCGGGTGAAATTGCAGAAAGTGGTTCTGCATGTGATATTGAAATGTTGCAAGGGGTTTTATGTGAATGTTTGTTAATTAAAGTAATTAACAAAATTCTGAATAAAATAAATAAAAGAGTTTTATTAATTGAGAGTTGCATTTAATTTGGTGGAAATTAAATACATGTGAGTGGGATTTTGGGTGGAGGCCATGTTTATGTGAGTGGAGGTTCACCACATGAATGAAGGAGGGGAGGAGTCCCCCCCTCATGCGCCGGCTATGGGAGGGGCGGGGTCTCCCTCCCTCCTATATAAATCCCCCCTCTCCCCTCTCACAAAACACACCTCCTCGTGAAGGATCTCTCTCCCCCTCTAGATATTCCCCCATGGTCTCGGATTAGCGAGATACATGTTCCCGGTGGCCTTGCGTCTGGAAGGAGTTGCTGCTTCCGCTGATTCGCTGGAGCGAGGAGGTGGAGGTTGTCCGGTGGCTTGAACGTGTGTGCGAGGACGGATGCGCTGCTGATTTGCGGCGCTCGGACTTCCACACGATCTTGAGATCGGCAAGCGTACGACTACATCAACCACGAGTTCCTACTCATTAATAAAACTCGTTGTCTTCGAGGGTAAGTTCTCCATGGATGTATGTCCACCCGTTGCTCTGTATGTAGTAGATAGATCTTGGCGTATAGTTCTCATCGTAGGAAATTTTTTGTTTTCTATGTTGCGGACCCAACAGTGGTATCAGAGCCTGATCTATGCGTAGGTGCTTTGCATGGGTAGTACACATATGTTTATATGTGGGTGATGATGATCATGTTATTGCATCTTCTATGTTTTTTGGATATTGGTGGCATAGTGGGATGAAGCGGCCTGGACCAACCTTACAAGTCATCGTACATGAGACCGGTTCCACGACTGACATGCAACTTGTTTTGCATAAGTGGCTGGCGGGTGTCTGTCTCTCCTACTATAGTCAATATCTGATTTAAAATGAGTTGCTAATAACTTGGTTATCCTCGTTGTGGTTCATGTTCGTAGGTAAGACCGGTTCTATCTCCGAAAGCCCTAAGCCACGTAAAACTTGCAATTGATAAATTAGAGGCGTCTAGTTTAGATCGTTGCTGGGCTAGTGTCTTGATATGGTATTGTTGTAAGTAGATGTATGATAGATACTCTTACAACTCACCTAACGTGTAAGTTCCATAGACCTTGGCCTTACACACAAAGGAATGATAGAGATCATACCACGATGCAAATCAAATGCATGGACCATATCACCTCACTTCACACATTAGATGTTAGCATCTTATATTGCTAGTTTGGCGCTTTTGGTAGCATTATAAGAGGATACCTCATTTATATATCAAGATAAAATGTGTTCTTCCTTAAGTATGCACCATTTTGTGGATCATGTTTTGAGGCATCACGTGATGATCGGGTGTTCTCGACTCTACGCTTTCATACAATGGGTGTAAGACAGTTTTACACACGTGAATACTAAGGTTCTTACTTGACGAGCCTAGAATGTACAAACATGGCCTCGGAACACGAACCGAAAGGTTAAGCATGATTCATATAGTTGATATGATGCCCATATAGATGCTCGCCTTTGAAGCTACACTGACTCACATGATGATCGGACTTGGTGTAGTGGATTTGGTTCATGTAATCACCAAAAGGACACGAGGGATATCGTTTTTGAGTGGGAGTTCATTAGTAATTTGGATTAGTTGAACTCAATCTATCAGAAACTTGGTCTAAATATATTTTACAAATTCTGTTGTAGATGGCACCACCTGCTTTTAATTTCAATGTGTTCATGGAGAAAGAGAAGCTTGCTGCGAATGGTAGCAACTTCACCAACTGGCCTATGAATTTGAGGATTCTCCTCACAGCTGCACAAAAGCAATATGTGCTAGAGGGGCCGCTAGGCCCCCCACCAGCTCCTGATGCCCCTGACGAGGAAAAGAACGTCTATATAACTCGTCAGGAGGACCACAACTTAGTTCATTGCGGCATACTGTATGGGCTAGAGCCAGAACTTCGAAAACGTTTTGAAAATGGCAATGCCTCTGATACCATGGGAGAATTGAAAATGATTTTCGATACCCATGCTGTCGTAGAGAGTTATAATGCTTCTGAAAAGTTCTTTAGCTGCACGATGGAAGAGAACAACTCCGTTAGTGAGCACATACTCAAAATGTCTGGGTACGCCGATAAGCTTGTGTCCTTGGGAATAACGATTCCCATTGACTTAGGCATACATCATGTTCTCCAATCTCTGCCACCTAGCTACAAGAGCTTCGTGATGAACTATAATATGCAGGGCATGAAGAAGTCTCTTCCCGAGCTTCTGTCAATGCTTAAGACTGCAGAAGTGGAGATTAGGAAAGAACATCAAGTGTTGATGATCAATAAGACCACCGGTTTCAAGAAGGACAAGAAAGGCAAGCAAAAGGGAAAGAAGGGCGGCAAATCTGTTGCCGCGCCTGAAAAGAAACCCCGAGCTGGCCCTAAGTCTGACACCGAGTGCTACTATTGCAAGGGGACTGGCCATTGGAAGCGCAACTGCCCCAAGTATTTGGCGGACAAGAAGGCCGGCAAGGCAAACAAAGGTATATGTGATATACATGTTATTGATGTGTACTTGACTAGTACTCGCAGTAGCACCTGGGTATTTGATACGGGATCGGTTGCTAATATATGTAACTCGGTTCAGGGGCTGTGGAACAAGCGACAACTAGCAAGGGATGAGGTCACGATGCGGGTCGGCAATGGATCAAGAGTTGATGTGATCGCCGTCGGAACGCTGCCTCTCCATATGCCGTCGGAATTAGTTATAAACCTAAATAATTGTTATTTGGTGCCTGCACTGAGCATGAATATTGTATCCGGATCGTGTTTGATGCAAAGTGGTTATTCGTTTAAGTCTGAAAACAATGGTTGTTCGATTTATATGAATAATATCTTTTATGGTCATGCACCTATGTTGAATGGTTTATTTCTGTTGGATCTCGATAGTAGTATTACGCATATTCATAATGTTGATGCTAAAAGGATTAAACTTGATAATGATATATCTGCATATATGTGGCACTGCCGTCTAGGTCATATTGGCGTTAAACGCATGAAGAAACTCCATTCTGATGGACTTTTGGAATCACTTGATTTTGAATCATTTGATACATGTGAACCATGCCTTATGGGCAAGATGACTAGAACGCCGTTTTTCGGTTCAATGGAACGGGTGACAGATTTATTGGAAATCATACATACTGATGTGTGTGGACCAATGAGTGTGTCGGCGTGAGGTGGATATCGTTATTTTGTTACTTTCACGGATGATTTGAGTAGATACGGGTATATCTATTTGATGAAACATAAGTCTAAAACCTTTGAAAAGTTCAAAGAATTTCAGAATGAAGTGGAAAATCATCGTAATGTAAAGATCAAATTTCGCGGTCCGACCATGGAGGAGAGTATCTTAGTTACGAGTTTAGCACACATATGAAAGACGTGGAATAGTTTCACAACTCACGCCTAGGAACACCACAACGTAATGGTGTGTCGAACGTCAGAATCGCATTTTATTGGATATGGTTCGATCTATGATGTCTCTGACTGACTTGCCACTATCATTTTGGGGTTATACACTGGAAACCGCTGCATTCACTTTAAATAGGGCACCATCTAAATCCGTTGAAAAGACACCGTATGAATTATGGTTTGGAAACAAACCTAAGCTGTCATTTCTTAAAGTTTGGGGATGCGATGTTTATGTGAAGAAACTTCAACCGGATAAACTCAAACCCAAAGCGGAAAAATGCGTCTTCATAGGATACCCTAAGGAAACGATTGGGTATACCTTCTATCACAGATCTGAGGGAAAGGTCTTTGTTGCCAAGAATGAATCCTTTCTTGAGAAAGAGTTTCTCGCGAAAGGTGTGAGTAGTCGGAAGGTAGAACTCGAAGAGGTTATTGAACCTTCTCTTCATGAAATGGCGAGTAGCGCAGCACCAGAAGTTGTTTCGGAGTTGACTTCACCTAATGAAGAGAGAGCTAATGATATTGATCATGAAACTCTGAAAGAGGACACTACCGAACCTCGCAGGTCAAGCAGGACATGTACAACTCTTGAACTGTACAGCAATCCTATTATGAATTTCATGATTGATGAAATAGATGACCCTGCGACGTACGAAGAAGCGATGATGAGCCCTGATTCCAACAAATGTCTAGAAGCCATGAAATCCGAGATGGAATCCATGTATGAAAACCAGGTTTGGATCTTGGTGGACTTACCTCACGGTCGAAAAGCCGTTGAGAATAAATGGATTTACAAAAGAAAAACTGATGTTGATGGTAATGTAACCATCTATAAGGCTCGACTTGTCACAAAGCGGTTTCGACAAATTCAAGAAGTTGACTACAATGAGACATTCTCTCCCGTAGCGATGCTTAAGTCGGTTAGGATTATGTTAGCAATTGCTGCATATTTCGATTATGAAATATGGCAGATGGATGTCAAAACTGCGTTCCTCAATGGTAATATTGAAGAAGAGTTGTATATGATACAACCTAAGGGTTTTGTCGATCCTAAGGATGCTGATAAGGTGTGAAACTTCAGCGATCCATCTATGGACTAAAGCAAGCATCCCGGAGTTGGAATCTCCGCTTTTATGAGGTGATCAAAGAGTTTGGATTTGTCCAAACTTATGGAGAGGCTTGTATTTACAAGAAAGTGAGTGGGAGCAATGTGGCATTTCTGATATTATATGTGGATGACATATTATTGATTGGAAATGATATAGATCTTTTAAACAGTGTTAAAAAATATCTAAACAGCAAATTTTCGATGAAGGACCTTGGTGAAGCTTCATATATATTAGGCATTAAAATCTATAGAGATAGATCAAGACGCCTAATTGGGCTATCGCAGAGTACATACCTTGATAAAATATTAAACAATATTAATATGGAACTAAGTAAGAATGTGTACTAACATATGTTGCAAGGAAACAAATTGAGTAACACTAAAACTCCGCCACGGCGAAGCAAGAGAGATAATGGATAAGATCCCTATGCCTCGACCATAGGCTCTATAATGTATGCCATGCTATGTACAAGACCGGATGTGGCACATGCTATTAGTTTGACTAGTAGGTACCAATCTGATCCGTGTTGAACATCTGGATAGCGGTCAAGAATATCCTTAAGTACTTGAGAAGAACTAAGGATATGTTTCTTGTATACGGAGGTGAAGAAGAGCTAGTCGCTAAGTGTTATGTCGATGCTAGCTTTGACACTGATCCGGATGACTCTAAGTCTCAATCCGGATACGTATTTCTCTTGAACGGAGCATCAGTTAGTTGGAGGAGCTCCAAATAACCTGTGGTGGCTGGATCAACGACGGAGGCGGAATATGTTGCTGCTTCAGAAGCGGCGCAGGAAGCGGTTTCGATGAAGGAGTTCATAACGGAACTGGGTGTGGTTCCTAGTTCGTTGGACCCAATGGTGATCTATTGTGACAATAATGGAGCCATAGCCAACGCCAAGGAACCAAGGTCTCACAAGAATTCCAAGCATATTAAGCGCCAGTTTCACTCCATCCGCGAGCATGTCAAGGATGGAGATATAAAGATTTGTAAAGTGCACACGGACCTTAATGTAGCAGATCCGTTGACTAAAGTACTCCCTAGGGCAAACCATGATCAACACCAGAACTCTATGGGTGTTAGATTTATCACTATATAAACTAGATTATTGTCTCTAGTGCAAGTGGGAGACTGAAGGAAATATGCCTTGAGAGGCAATAATAAAGTTGTTATTATGTATTCCTTGTATATGATAGATGTTTATTTTGCATGCTATAATTGTATTGATAGGAAACATCAATACATGTGTGTTTAATAAACAAAAGGGTTCCTAGTTATGCCTCTCTTATAGACTAGCTTGTTGATTAACAAGATGATCAAGGTTTCCTGATCATGGACATTGGATGTTGTTAATAACAAGGTCACAACATTTGTGAAATGATGTGATGAACATTCATCCAAAGTATAGCATTACGATCAAGTCATTATGTTTATATTGCTATAACATCATACAAAGTAGTCTTAGTCCTTAGACCATGAGATCATGTTAATTGCTAACACCGGAAGAGTATCGTGATAACATCAAACGTCACACCGTAACAGGGTGACCATAAAGGTGGGTTCAGTGCTATGAAGGTGTTATGTTGAGGCTCATGGATCAAGAGTGGAATTTGTCAATGCCGATGACGGATAGATATACTATGGGCCCTCTCGGTGATATCACATTAAGATAGCTTGCAAGCAAGTGATGTGATCACTAGAATGTTATATCACGGGAACGAGAAAAGAGTGCATGTCGGTAACGAGATCAAACTAGGTATTTGGATACCGATGATCGAATCTCGGACATGTATTATATCATGAGACAAATGGATTAAATTGCTGACGTTAAAGGTTCTCACGATCACAGAAGTCATCGTTGAATATGCAGGAGTCAGTATGGATCTCAGTGTCCCGCTCGATTATTGATCTGAGAGGAGTCTCAATCATGTCTGCATTATTCGCGAACCGTAGGGTGACACACTTAAGGGTTGCCGGACACCATTTAGGAGCACAAAAGGTTTGCAAAGCGCAGGAAATGTTTCGATAGAAACAGGAATTGTTTCGATAGAAACCGGAATTATTTCGGGTGAAATTGCAGAAAGTAGTTCTGCATGTGATATTGAAATGTTGCAAGGGGTTTTATGTGAATGTTTGTTAATTAAAGTAATTAACAAAAATTCTGAATAAAATAAATAAAAGAGTTTTATTAATTTAGAGTTGCATTTAATTTGGTGGAAATTAAATACATGTGAGTGGGATTTTGGGTGGAGGCCATGTTTATGTGAGTGGAGGTTCACCACATGAATGAAGGAGGGGAGGAGTCCCCCCCTCATGCGCCGGCTATGGGAGGGGAGGGGTCTCCCTCCCTCCTATATAAAGCCCCCCTCTCCCCTCTCACAAAACACACCTCCTCATGAACGATCTCTCACCCCCTCTAGATATTCCCCCATGGTCTCGGATTAGCGAGATACATGTTCCTGGTGACCTTGCGTATGGAAGGAGTTGCTGCTTCTGCTGATTCGCTGGAGCGAGGAGGTGGAGGTTGTCCGGTGGCTTTAACGTGTGTGCGAGGACGGATGCGCTGCTGATTTGCGGCGCTCGGACTTCCACACGATCTTGAGATCGGCAAGCGTACGACTACATCAACCACGAGGTCCTACTCGTTAACAAAACTCGTTGTCTTCGAGGGTAAGTTCTCCATGGATGTATGTCCACCCGTTGCTCTGTATCTAGTAGATAGATCTTGGTGTATAGTTCTCATCGTAGGAAAATTTTTGTTTTCTATGCTGCGGACCCAACAGTATGCACCTCAGATGCTCGAGGGATCAGCAAGGGTTTGGTTGAATAATTTTCCACCAGGAAGTATCAACTATTGGTTTGATTTTTAGGAAATGTTCATCGATAACTTCACTTGCACGTACAAGAGGCCAAACAGGCCACAACACTTGGCAATGTGTAAGCAGAGGCTAAATGATACTGACCAGGAGTTTTTGACTCGGTGGTGCACATTGGGCAACTCGTGTGAAGGTGTGATCCACAAGCAATAGCTTGGTTTGCACAAGGGTGTAGACATGAAAGTGTGCTATGGAAGATGCTATAGAGGGATATGCCGACTATGCTAGCCGAGACAATAAAGATTGCAGATTCATATAGACTAGGAGATCTGACCCAACCCCTGCTTATGTCCGCGGAGCTGAATGAGGAGTACTACCACAGGGACTGGGCCGGGTCATCCCGACAGAATGATTTCCAGGGCAATAGAAGAGATGAAAGGCCGGATTACCGGTATAACTTGAACCATGTTGCTACAGTCACTCAAGATCAGCCAGATGCTAGGAATAACCAGCGATAGAAGAACAGTAGCCAACAGTGGACACAAAAGAATGATGGTAAGAAAACTTGGACAAACAAACAGAAAAAGCAATGGCAAGAAAAAAGAGACAAGTCGAGGTATACCTACGAGGCCATGTTGGATCCGCCATGCAAGTTCCACATGCCCAATCTGAGTAAACTAGCAAATCACACAACTCGACAATGTGAATGGATGCAGCATGGGGGACAAGGAAACATGGGGCCTCCTCCGAAACCTCGGCAACCACAGCTCACAGAGGCAAATGCTCAGAAAGTAATGTTGCCACCACTCCTGCTGAGGTATGAGAATCAGCAAAGAAGGGAAGTGCAACAGGTGCAGAACCAGAGTCAGCCGAACTATGAGTATGCCGATCAAGGAGGCCGAAACGAGTATAGGGAACATCATCACAACTATTGTGTGTTTACCACAGAGCAGAATGATAGGAAAAGTGTGTAGAGAAGACACATGGAAGTCAATGTAGTTATGCTGGCTATGCCAAAGTATATGTACTGGTTAGTTTAAGAACTCACGTGGAGCATAAAAGATCACCCCAAGATCATGCCGAGTCCTGGAGCATATGCTCTCATACTTGACCCGGCGTTCATTGGGCCGAGTCTGAACATCAAGTTCTCCAAGATACTGATCGATAATGGAAGCAGTATCAATATACTGTACATGGGCACAATGCATAAGTTGGGAATATCGGAGAACAGGATCCAAGTGACTAAGACCACAATTCATGGCATTGTTCCAGGTTTGTCATGCGAGCCAATTGGGAAGGTCCGGATAGATGTTTTATTTGGCACAAGGGAGAACTGTCGGACAAAGAACCTGAAGTTTGAGGTGGTGGATCTAGAAAGTTGTTACCATGCACTACTGGGCAAACCAACTATATCCAAGTTCATGGCAAGTTGTCACATAAGCTATCTGAAGATGAAGTTGCCAGGGTCGAATGGGGTCATTACCGTTGCAAGGGATAATAGGCGTTCTATGCAATGCACTTCAGCCGGATCAAATCTGGCGGAGTCACTCGTGATAGTGCAGGAGAAGAAAATGATCCATGATCTAGTGGCACTGGCTTAGTCAACTCAGCTGAGTATGCTGACACTGAGTAACCCGCATGAGAGTGTTTAATTCTAGCCGACAAAAGACACTAAGAAAGTTCAAATTGACGACCAGTTCCTGGAGCGCACCGTGACTATTGGTGCGGGCCTAAATGAAAAATAGGAAAGCGAGCTCATCATCTTCCTCTATGAGAATCGTGATATCTTTCCTTGGTCCACACAGGATCTGCAAGGTGTGCCAAGGGAGCTAGCCGAGCACTCTTTACATGTCAGGCCTGATGCTAGGACGGTGAAGCAACCTCTCCGCCGCTTCGCTGAAGATAGGAGATGAGATATCTCGGCTCCTGGAAGCCGATTTTATCATGGAAGTCCTTTATCCGGTTTGGCTACCTAATCCGGTGCTGGTGGAAAATAGGAAAGGTGACCCGAATGTGGAAGTAGTGTGGCATATGTGTATCGATTACACAGACTTGAACAAACCGTGTCCAAAGGATCCATTCCCTCTACCGAGGATAGATCAGGTCATTGCCTCGATAGCTGGTTGTCGGCTCTTATCATTTGTAGATGCGTACTCTGGTTTCCACCAGATACCATTAAACCCGGCTGATCAAATAAACACCACATTTATCAGCCCGTATGGGTCTTATTGCTATCGCACTATGCCATTTGGCTTACGTGATGCAGGGGTAACATATCAAAGATGCATGCAAAAATGTTTGCATGATCAAATTGGCAAAAATGTCCAAGTATATGTCGATGATATGGTGATAAAAACCAAGGAGAGTCATACTCTCTTAGATGATATCCAATGATTGGTGTTAGTATCAGGTTGGTTCCGAATAGGTCTTTCTTATCCGTCTCTAATAGCCGACAGTTGTATTGAGTCTCTATAGTTTGTTTAGTGCATGCTTTGCTGCCGCTTCAGTCCACCATACCTATGTAGGCGAGAGCCACCGAATTCTAGACTCGCCGTGTACTGGGCTTAGTACTGATTGCTCCCTTTTTTCTTTGCCCTTTTTGGGCACCCCTTTTGTTTGACAGGTATAAGTTCGACGTTGTTAGCAGGGTTACCCTTCTGGCTTGGCCTAAGCAGGGTTATGGACGCCATTGGTTATTCTTCAGGGCCTAAGCAGGGCATCTTATCCATACTCAGATGTTGTATCGTCTTCAAGGTAATTTGGATCTTTGTACTATATATCTGCATTCTTGGCTCATGGAGCCGTTGTTGTATATATAAGCTTTGTGGGTTCAACCAAGGACTATTGTGTAATGATATTACTTCGTTTTCCACCCGCACGCAAGTGCCTGGTGGGCATATTTGAATCATTTCTATGCGGGTTTGGTGGGAATCGCTAAAACTTGCATAGGGCCGATTCGAGGGTGTTACA
The DNA here is from genome assembly GCA_023614405.1 of Avena insularis. NCBI lineage: Eukaryota > Viridiplantae > Streptophyta > Magnoliopsida > Poales > Poaceae > Avena > Avena insularis. The sequence goes on from CM042696.1 coordinate 241,540,960, forward strand.
GACGGGTCAAAACTGAAGGATGATTTAGGTGCCGAGGTAGTACTTACCTCGCCCAAGAAAGACCAACTGAGTTATGTGCTACATATTCACTTTAGAGCATCAAACAATGTGGCCGAATATGAGGCACTTGTGCATGGCTTAAAAGTAGCCAAAGAAATTGGAATACATTGGATCTAGTGTTTTGGTGACTCAGATTTAGTAGTACAACAAGTTTCAGGGCATTGGGATGCTCTGGATGCAAATATGGCTCTGTATAGATTTCCACGTGCAGAAAATCTATGGGTACTTTGAAGGATGTGAATTCCGTCACGTACCTCAAGATGAAAATGATGCAGCCGACATATTGTCAAAGCTTGGTTCATCCCGGCAAGCAATCCCGCCAGGTGTAGCTCTGGAGAACCTCAAAAAATCATCTATCAAGCCATCACCAGAGTCCGAGTCAATCTATATCCCGGTAAATCCTGGATCCAAGGTTGTCCCAATGGACATTGCTTGGGGGAATAGTTCGAGTAACCCAGGGACTGCCTCAGCACATCTGGGGGCTGCCTCGGCAAACCTGGGGGCTGCCTCGGCAAACCTGGGGACTGTCTCACAAAACTCGGGGACTATTCAGCTTAACCCGATAGAATTTATGTCGGCTGGTCTAATGGAAGTTGATGAAGATATTTTCCCAGTATGAACTATACCACCATGGGTGCAACCAATATTTTGCTTCTTGAAACATGGGAGTTTGCCAAGTGACAAGGTACTCTCTAGTCAAGTTCAGAGAAGAGCAAAGGCATATACCATAATAAATGCCGAGTTATGTAAGAGAAGTGTCACAAGTGTCCTTCAATGAAGTGTTGATCCAGCAGAAGGCCAGGAGATACTCCGAGATATACATCAGGGCGAATGTGGGCATCATGCCTCGTCTAGAGCGTTAGTCGCCAAAGCATTTGAGCAAGAGTTTTATTGGCCTATTGCTTTACAATATGATGAGGACCTCGTGAGAAAGCGCAATGAGTGTCAGAGGTATTTGAGTAAAATTCACATGCCATCCTCCGAACTGAAAACCATACCTATCACTTGGCCATTTGCTATATGGTGTTTGGATATGGTTGGACCATTTAGGTTAGCTCGAGGTAACATGACTCATATCCTAGTCATGGTGGACAAGTTCACAAAATGGATCGAGGTCAAGCAAATCATAAAATGCGATGGACCCCACTGCCATATCATTCCTCAGGGACATCATCCTGAGATATGGGTACCCACACAGTATCATAACAAATAATGGCAAAAATTTCGCTGAAGGAGCATTTGCTCAGTTCTGCCAAGATAAAAGGATAAGACTAGATGTTGCATCAGTTGCACACACCGCATCGAACGGGCAAGTAGAGAGTTCCAATGGGCTGGTACTGTCTAGGATAAAACCCCGGCTCATTGAGCTGCTGCAAAGACCAGTAGGGTGTTGGATTTATGAACTTCCGACAGTCATATGGAGCCTCAGGACAACTCCAAATCGATCGACTTGCTACACACCATTCTTTCTGGTATATGGGATAGAAGCTGTATTACCAACTGACATAGTGCATGACTCGCCTAGGGTCACCCAATACATAGAAGCCAAAGTGCAAGAGGCCCAACAAAATGATATTGATTTGCTATAGAGCCAAGAGAGTGGGCATTGTCCAGATCCGCCATATATCAGAAAAACCTCCGACGATATCATAGCCGGAAAGTGAATCCCCGAGTTTTTAGGGAAGGATATTTGGTACTTTGGCTGGTGCAATGCACTATTGGCATGCATAAGCTCTCACCTCCATGGGAAGGACCATTCATCGTGAGCAAAACATTGCACAATGATGCATACTATCTTATAGATGCTCAACCGCAGGAGAAAAATAAGGCGAATATGGCAGGAGAAGAATCGAAAAGGACATGGAATATAGCACTTCTTCGTCTGTTTTACACCTAGATGAACTGTATGTATCTCGAACTCTCATATGTTGGCCTGTACTTCGACAATGAGATTATCAATGAAATATCGGCACCTCGAGTAGAAACTCAGGGACTGTCTTAGTAGTAATTGTCTTTGTTCTGTATTTACATTTTATATGTCGGCTGGCTTAAATTTCTTATCCTTTAGACTGTTAGCACCAAGGGCTAACTCTTCGACTTGCTTCTGTCCAAAAAGATCGGCCTCATGGCAAGCAAGAGAACAAGCTTGAAAATGTTAAACACATGAAAAACGACTAAGGAAGGAAATATAATCGAGCCGACGTTTATTTTTGGACTAACCCCTGTATTTAATTTCTTTATTATTATGCTGAGTCATTTTGAGCTAATCCTCATAGTTTCAATTATTGTTAATTTAATTTTTTGACCTCAAATTCATAAGTCGAATGCCGAATAATGGTAGACACGAGTCGGGTCATTAGATTGAGAAAACAAGAAAATGAAACTCGGGGACTTCGCCCAAATAGATTCGACATAAAAAGCGTAATTGTAGAAAAGTGACTTAAACTATTTCATACATCTGCACCCGGCATACCGGGGATTTAACAAAGTTTAAAGTTTTATGCGCCTAAGGAGAGGTGGCAGCTGAATCATCTGCAGCAGGAGGTGGAATAGAAGCTTCGGCTCGGGAACCTCGGCTTCCGCTTCTTCATCCGGGTTTGCCTCCGGATCCTCAGCATCCTCCTAGTCTTCATCAGTGCCTTCCTCAATGTATTCATCATCCACCTCATCGAGAAAACTCGGCCCATCAGTCCAAGCATGGATATTGCCATATTTGATTAACTGATAGTCTCGAGCCTAGCATTGTTGGATGAATACCGGGTCAGTTGGCCTCTTGGAGCCGGTACACATGTTAAGGAGTGTGTCTAGATTGATACCATCATACCATGATAGCACGAAGGATAAGGTTATGTCAGCACCAACTCGCGCGATAGACTGCCGCCACAGATTCAAGGTGGTCTCGCTCTCCATCAGTTTCTCGGCCAGCTGGGAGGGGCGTTTGGGTGCAGTTTCATTCGGCCAGAGAACATGGAAAACCCGGATGGCGGCATTCATAAGATCTACCCTGAACATGTTCATCAGTTTAACCTGGACCTCGATACTGATCAGCTAGTCATCTATGTCAAACACCACAGGGGCACTAGCAAGAACACCCTTCTCAGCTTGAAACTTCTGAACAACAATGGTAGCGCGAGTTTGGGACTCTGGAAAGTTGCCTGAGAGGAAAGTAAAGGAACAAGTTAGTAAAAGAAACATAAAACATAAGGGGAATGTTGGCAAATAGAAAAAAATCAGGGGAAAACTCACGAGATACTGTTGATTCACGTGAGTTCCACAAACCAAGCAGTAGCCTTTTTCCTATTCTCCAGTTCAAGGTTCACCGAGTCAAATTTGACCTTGGTCCCTTTAACCAAATCTTGATCCTTCTCTAGCTAGGTCTTGAGCCGGTCCTTCTCTTCAGCAAAAGTCTGTTCAACCTTGTCAAATTAAGCTTTTTGGAGTTTTTTTAATTCTCAATCTTGGTATGGAGGCAAGAGATCTCATCATCCTTTTCCTTGAGCTAAGCTTGATGCTGGCATGCTTGTTCGAGAAATTGAAGCGTCAATTCAGGCACGGAAACACAATCCTGAAGAGACACTGAAAATATTTTGGCCTAGTAGAACCGAGGTATAATTACCCGCCGAGCGAGAAAGGAGAAGTGCCAAAGATAAAGAGCAAAGGGAAAATATCTTTCAGCTCGTCCGCCTGCTTCTGCAGTTCCTTCTTTTGGGCCTCCACATTGGCTGGAGAAGTCCAATACATAAGTTGTCCCGACAAATCAAGAACAAAAGGAACCAAATTAAAGATAACAATGCAAAGACTCACCCTTCTTCTTCAGCTCTGGCAGCAAGGCCTTATGCTTCGAGGAAAGCTCTCTATGTGCATCAAGGAGCCACTAGAACTCGGACGTACGCTGGTCGGTGGTGATCTAAAAAGAGCAATTGTTAGTCAATAAGTGGATGGATATTTGATGCTACTCAAGATCCGAGTCAAGTGGAACTTAACCGGCTCTAAGTTGTTGGATATTTGAAGTTACTAAAGAACCAAGTCAAGTGGAACTTAACCCGACTCTAGGTGGCTGGATATTTGAAGCTACTAAAGAAGCGAGTCAAGTGGAACTTCACCCAGCTCTAGGTGGCTAGATATTTGAAGCTACTCAAGATCCAAGTCAAGTGGAACTTAACCCGGCTCTTGGTGGCTAGATATTTGAAGCTACTTAGGATCCGAGTCAAGTGGAACTTAACCCGGCTCTAGGTGGATGGATATTCGAAGCTTCTAAAGAACCGAGTCAAGTGGAACTTAACCCGGCTCTAGGTGGTTGGATATTCAAAGCTACTGAAGAACTGAGTCAAGTGGAACTTAACCCATCTCTAGGTGGTTTGTTATTCGAAGCTACTCAAGAACCATGTCAAGTGAAACTTAACCCGGCTCTAGGTGGCTGGCTAACAGAAAATTTAGCCTATGTCTTAATAACTCAATTTAAATACTTTATAATTGAAGAGAATAAGAAGGAGAATCGAGCAAGTTTAGTGCTAAGAGCATCTGGCTGAGTAATATCTTACTCCCCCCGAGGCTCGGGGACCAGAGGATATGTACACAAGTACTTACACAAACATAAAAGAAATAGTTAAGAGATTTACCTCCATCATTCGGCCAACATAAGAAATAGCTTCTCTTGTAGTAATCATTTGTGCACCAATCTCGGCAGGGCCGAACTATTGGGGATTACCAGAGCTGAAATCAACATACTCAGAATTATTCTAGTTCTTGGCGTATTCAGCAAGTGAGACGAGGCTACCACCGCCAAGGGTCTGAGTCAGGACTAAGACATTCGAATGAGCTACTTGCTAGGCAACCTTTGTAGCAGCGGGGCTTGTATGCAGAGCAAGCTATTGGCCAGCAGCTAAGGCAGAAGGAGCAGCACCCTTCTGATGCATAGTGGCAATGGATGGTTGCGAGGATCCTTCTCCGGCCATTTTCTTGGTCATATTGGTGCCATCACTTACCTTATTCTATTAGGCTTGCTGTTGTGAGGTGGCTGGCCGAGGTCCCATCGCCAAGGTTTGCTAGGGCTGAGCCCAAGAAACTGTCTGAGTTTTGGCCAGCGGGTTTCGCTGATGTGGGGCTTGTGGCTGAGTCTTATCAGGCTCGGAGGAAGCTTCTGATGGTTGTTGCTGAGGAGATGAGGTAACTGCATAGGTTGGCTGAGACTGAGGCTCAGATTGATTATGAACTTGTGCCAGAGTTTTTGGCACCTCGATAGAAACTGTTTTGGCATCGACATTGCCTGTGCCACGATCTTCTTCTTCTTGCTGGGTGGTAGAGATGTCACCCTGTTGATCCAGCATAACCAAATCCTCCGTGGCACCCCCTCCATCGGTGCCGATGTTGTCCTCCTCACGCCAAGATGGGCTGTTATTCGACACGGCATGAGAACACTGTCGAACTGGGCTGAGAACGGGAGCATCGTCGTGAGGAGGAGAAGGTGGTCCCTCAGGGATGGGAGAGGTAATGCTGGAGCCGCTCTAGGAATGTCCATAGTGGTCCTGTGAAGTTAAACAAAGAAAAAGATCTAGTCAAACAAGAAAGAGAGAAACAAGAAATACAAGAAAAGAAAAGTATGAAACACAAAGGTAATTCGAAGAAAGAACTTACCTAGACACAGCTGGAGGAACTCTGGGTGTGGGATCCCTCCGAGTCACGGGCTTCTTTCTTGGTTTCTTAGTCCTTTTCCTAGCCCGGGAAGATTCGGTAGAAGGAGGCGAGGTGGCGGCGTGCTTCTTCGTCGCACCTTGGCCTCCAGTGGCAACGGGGGGCGTATTATGCACCTGACCAGCCAGGTTAGCTGGAGTGGGATCAGCCGGAAAGGTGTAAGAGATAGGCATGGGGTCAAGTATCTCGAGAACCTCACAGTCATCATCATCGTCATCATCGTTCGTCCAATCCTTTCAGACAGAAGTCTTAGCGGAGGATCAGCCGGAGCTGGTGTCCTGGATAGGCATGAACTCCTTAGAGTCTGACTCCTCTAGATCCGAGGTATCTTTATCATTGCCCCAAGTAAGGGCCAGGCTCTGAGTGTCCTCAACTGTCTGCTAAAGGAATTTATGTACAAGGGGGTATAGAAAGGTCAAATAAGTGATGTAGGCCGGCGTAAAATGTAACCCAAAAAGGAGTCACTCAAAGGACGTACCTTGGGAGCTAGCTTGTCACGGCTGAAGGGCTCCATTCCCCATTCCCAATCCTTGGTCAAGGTCGTCTTGAAGATGGACTTACTCGGCGATAGATCTGAGAGTCGGACAACTCGACCAAGGAAACTCGGTTGGGGTCGAGGTGACCGCTCATGTATTAGAGATTGTGGGTGCGTTTCTGCAGCGGGTAAACATGGCTGCGGATGAAAGTAAGCATCAAGTCCTTGCCGGTTAAGCCGACATCCGTCAGCTTGAGGATGCTCTTTTCCACCAAATTGACGAGAGCATTCTTCTTCTTGGGGTCAAGATCCCAATTCTTCCTGGTGGGGAGGCTGAGAGAAAAGGTAGGAATCTGAATCTTGTCATCCAAAGTATCGTTCTTCACGTAGAAGAACGTCTTCACCCACCTCTTGCAGGATTTGAGACTCGTGATCTGGGGAAAGTTTGAACTTCTCCGAGGTGAGATGGATGCCGCCCTGCACGGAGTTAAAGATTTATCGTCGGGGCGGAGATCTTTGTTGGGAACGGCGTTGTCTTTGAATTGGAAGAACTTGGCCCAGATATTGACATCTGGCCAAAGACCGAGATATCCCTCAACACCGGAGGCGAATGCAGAGAGAGGCAAGAGCATCTGTAGGAATATGATGGGGTTGCACGCAAAAGGTTTTTAGACAATCCTTGAAGAAGTTGCTAATTGGGAGGCCGAAGTGACGAGAAAAATGGGAGACAAACACAACAAGCTCACCATCCTCAAGAATAGGGGCTTGTTCATCACCGGGGAGGCAGAAGATGACCGCATTGGGAATACGACGCATGCGTACTAGCTAATCGAGTTCCTCCAGCGTGACCCTAGATCTAGCCCAGGCCTGACGCTCGTGGGAGGCGCCACCCTCCTCTAGTTCCTCCATAGAGACAACTTCCTGCGTCATCTCCAAATCCTCTCCTTCAAATATGGAGCCCGATTCATAGGAGAGAGGCTGGATTGGCGCGACCCCGTAGCAGCGGCGAGCAGCAGCACTGCAGTGGAGCAAGGAAGCACGGAGAGCAGCAGCGGTGGCACAATCACAAAGCAGAGCAATGGCAGCGACGGTGCAAGGAAGAAGAAGAGGATGAGGCTAGTGGGGGAATGTGGCTGTAACACCCTCGAATCGGCCCTATGCAAGTTTTAGCCCTTTCCGCCAAACCCGCATAGAAATGATTCAAGGACGCCCACCAGGCACTTTCGTGCGGATGGAAAACAAAGTAATACCTTTACACAACAATCCTCGATGGGACCCACAGAACAGATATATATACAACAGCGACTCAACGAGTCAAGAATACAAATATACAATACAAAGATCCAAATCACCTTGAAATCGATACAGCATCCGAGTATGGACAAGATGCAAATTGGGCTAAGAGCCCTGTAGAATAACCAATGACGTCCATAACCTTGCCTAGGCCAAGCCGGAAGGGTAACCCTGCTAATGACGTCGAACTTATACCTGCTAAAACAAAAGGGGTGCCGACAAAGGGCAAAGGAAAAAGAGGAGCGTCAGTACTGAGGCCAGTACACGGCAAGGATAGAATTCGGCGGCTCTCGCCTACATAGGTATGGTGGACTGAAGCGGCAGCGCCGCAGCACTAAACAACCTATAGAGACTCGGTAAAACTAGCGGCTGTTAGAGAGGGATAAGAAAGACCTATCCGGATCCAACCTGATAGTAACACCAAACATACCCATCCTTGTATTCCCCCTCGAGACCAAACGAGGAAGTCAAACCGAGAACTCACACAGTTGGCAGTTTTATTCATTCCATTATAGTTGAAGCTCTTACTAATCAGATATAGCTAGCATGAGTCATCCTGAAGCATAAGTAGTGGGCAGTTTTAGTTAACCATTCCGTTGTAGTTGGAACATTTACTAGTCAGATACAATTGTCCTGAGGAATCCCAAAACCCAGCAGTTGTTGGCACTTTTATTTCATTCCATTGGATTTGCGATACTTACTAGGCAGGTATAGCATGACACAAATTTAGCAGTTGTTGGCATTTTTAGTATCCATTCCGTTATAATTGAGGTGATTACTAGTCACATATTAAGTCAAATTTATAGCACTACTTTAGTTATGCTTGTCTATGATCGAGATACTGTGCTCCAAGTCGTCCATAACCGCGGACACGGCTTTCAGAAAGATTTACCCTGCAGGGGTGCACAAATAGCAACACACACACGATCAACCTCGGAAAAACCAACTCAAAACCCAACAAGGCTTTCACGACAAAGCAATCACAGGATTCATAAATTATTTCAAGGGGCCACCCCATTAAGCTACCCGCAACGAAGTTGGCCGGCTCCGAGACGGACCCAAGGTTTGTGTGGACGGCTGTAAACGACTGGGAACCCGAAAGTGTGACTGGGCTTGTCGATACAGCGAAAACGTGTCACGATCCTGAACAGTATAGGTGCTCCACGCACAATCGTAAATAAAGAAGTAAAGCATGGCATAAGTACAGGATAGTAATAAAGCCCCAAACTAGTTTGTGGCCCCAAGAAATAAGAAATGAATCAAGCTCTGGCTAAGGGGGATTCATAGAGTCTCCCGTATGTGGATAGTGTGAATAGTCAAGGAACAAGTATCAAGTACTCGGGGCCTACGGGATACAAGTGGACATGAAAAACCAAATAGCATATATTGCCCACCGGTGCCTCTTTCATTAGTTATATCTAGCATTTTAATAGTTGTATTTAAGGTCATGATCGTCTCCACCATTAAGCATCTCCACCATTTATCATGTGTCAACATGCCGTCAACGGTGAACGACAACGACGCGAAGCAACACATAAGCAAGCAACTACGACTCGCAAGGCTAACTATCTATCAAACAACAGGCAATAGGATGTGTCCAAGGCAATATAGGGCTGTAAGGAGTATAAATGGTGCACGGAAACTAAAGCATCACAACACGGATAGCAATAGATCAACAGGAGGAAATAAAGACTATAAAAGAAAAATAGGTAGAAAGGGGGAGATGCTCGCCTGGGAAACACTACCGAAGGTTCATATCCGGAGAACTTGTCGACACTCGCATCAACTCATCAGCCTAATCCGCGAAGAAGCAAAGACTAGAACAAACACCGGATGCACTATTTAATACTACAGCAAAAGATCCGGCATGATTATGATATGATGCAGATGCGGTGCAATTAGGAAGTATTAAACGAAACCGGGGTCCCGACAATTAATTAGATGGTTCGAGTTATTTAGATACCCTGCAATTTAAATGTTGACTTAATAGGACAAAACATGGCATCGGTTCACTACACAAATTTAAATGGAGTCCGGAATAAGACTAGAATAGCCCGCATATGGACTCCATATTTAATTATGAGGTGAATCGGCATACTGCCCCCAAACCACATGATATGCATGCGAGATGAAGAATTAACATGCAACAAGTTTTATATATAGTTTTATAAAATAGGGGCTCGGGAAAAGGGTTCAGACATCTGGGTTCGGGAGACCTTGGGTTCCAGGGGTTTGGGGTTCGACAGGGTTTGACGGGGTTCGGATTCGCGACGGAGAACTTGTCGGTTCGTGATGGAGATCTTGGGTTCCAAGCGGTCGATCTTGTCGTTGATGGCGAACTTGACTGGATCGGGTTCCGGGGGTCTTCGGATCCGTGAAGAAGATCTTGATGCCTGTGACGAAGAACTCGTGTTCGGACGGAGGTCTTAGCGTTCCGATGGATCAGTCTTCGGGGTCGAAGAACTTGGCGCGCCAGGGTTCGGTCTTCGGAGGTCGTCACAGGACTTGGTTTGGCGTCGGGGGCTCGTCGGACTCGCTCTGGTCGGTGTCAATCTTGTCTTCGCGAAGATCTTGTCGGGTCTGCGTATCGTGTTGGCAACCTTGGCGTGCGGGTTCTCGGGCATCCGATCCGTGGTCTTCAGGGTAGACGGTCTTGGCGTGCCGAGGCTCGGTCTTCGGAAGATCTTGGTGGAAGCCGGGGTCTCGACGTTGTGGTGGTCGATGATGGACTTATCGGATGCCGAGACAATTATCTTCGGGGCCATCGGGTGGCATCGAGCGATCTCACACGGGCACGAACCAAACGTTTAGGCAGGAATAAGACCAACACCGAGAGTGGCAAGAAACAGCTAGCATCTACCACCACTCAGCAACGTTGGTCCAAAGCAGAGAACCTGCTCACGAGGGTGAGCACGTGGGACGACGGCGCACCGCACGGACGGGTTCGATGGGTGGGGCCGCGGGGCGCACGGTGCCGGTACGGACGGCTGTGGGGTCAGGCACCGCGTGGCTGCATGCGGTGGAGAGCGTCGGGGCTCGCTGCTGTGGACGAGGGAGGGCCACGCGATGACAGCGGCAGGCCATAGAGGCGCAGGGGCGAGGGCGTGCCAGGACAACACGGCGGCGGCGCTCACGGGAGGAAGGTGGAGGCGCTCATGGGAGAAGAGGGTGCAGGGGCGGCGCTTTTCACGGAGCATAGACAGGACGACGAGGGAGCTCTGACGGCGGGGCTGAACTTGGGGAGGCGCCTGCGCGATTGGAGGAAGGCAGAGGGAGAGGCGGAGCTCCGCTGCGGCGCCATGGGGCAGGCTCGGTGGAGACCTTGCGAGGAGGCGGGCCTCGCTGAGGTGGCACGTGAAGCAGGGGCCACAGCTGCGTGGCGGAGGTCCGGGAGGCGGCCTGGGACGGGGCTCGGAGCTCGCCGTGGTGGAGACGATGGCGGCTAGCGGTCCTAGCGGCGAGGTCGGCCGGAGACAGAGGAGAGGGCGGCGGTGGACAACGAGGCAGGTGGAGAGGAGGGCGCGGAGATGGGGGCGCCTGGGCGAACATAGGAAGCAGCGGTGGCGGGGCTCAGCAGCGAAGGAGAACGCAGAGGCACTCGATGGGGTAGGTGGGAATCGGGGAGAGAGAGAGGGGTGCGACGCTCCTGGGGCGTGCCGACAAGGGTGGGGCCGGGCAGAGATCCCGAGGAGAGGAGAGTTGCATGCGCAGACAGGGGAGCGGGGTTGCGGTTGGTGGGAGTTGTCGCGTCGCGTGCGGGTTGGGGCTGCCCGTGCGGACGTGCAGCGTGTTGCGTGCGTGCGTTGTGTGTGTGTTGTGTGCGTGTGTTGTGTGAGGCTAGAAGGGTGTGGGTGTCGGTGGGAGTTGGTGGTGAGGGTGTGCGGGGCAGGAGGTGGCCGGGGTGGAAGGGAGAGGGCGGTTGGGGGAGTTGGTGAGGAGATAAGGGTAGGGTTTAGGATTTGGTTTTCTTGGGTTTTCTTGGGGGTGGCCGGCTAGGCCGGTTCGGGCCTGGTTCGGCTGCCCCCTAAAAATAAAATAGAAATTTTGTTTATTAAAAACGGGGATTTTCAAAACCGATTGTAGACGAAACAAATTATTCTGGAGACCCGGGTTTTAATTTGAAATAAAGACGGGGCGTTTAGAAAACAAAACCAGGCTTTTCAAAAAAAGTTTTGAGACAAACCATGCATGATGATGACGATGCTCAAATGCAATGTGGCATGATGACATGAGCATGCGGTCATGATGATGCAATGCACAAAAACACCGCAATTTTCTAGTAGTGGTTTTTGCGGGGCGCCACAGTGGCTAAGGACCTCCCCCGCTCTCCTATTTAACCACGTCTAGATCGTGGGTAGTGGGATCGGTAATTCCTAGTACCCGCACAACGTGGGCGTGTATTCCGCCAACAAACACATCATACGCGACCGACACAAGGGGTTACACGGCATAGAAGGTCAAGCGGCATGACGTGGCTCTGTGGTTATTGAAGAGGCACCCCACGATGTGATGGGGGCATAGTAACTCCTGACAGCGCGTGGTAGTAACTACTGCAAAGGCCCTTAAATGAGGCAAGAGCAATGCTTGTTTGCCACGCAGGATACAAGGAGGAGTACATGAGAATATAGGCATCTACGAGGTAAACCCCGGATGCAACACTATGACCCAGCCAACGGGATGTAACTCGGAAGGAGCCAAGGAAAGTCAAGGTGAAAACCAAGTAACCACGAGGTACCGCCGAGCTAAAATCGGTATAGGCCGATGTATAAGTATGTCGGCAAAATGGACGGTGATCCGAATAAGATTGAACCTGCTGTGGCCTTACCAGCTAAGGCTAACAAGACCGCACCAGCTTCGGGGACTAATGTTAGGGGGATGACCCCAGGTAGGGTCAAGCCGAGGTAAAAGGACAAGGTCCACCGAGGCACAAAATAGGTAAAAGCGTAAGCTGGCCGAATCATAGAAGGGCCAGCTAGGTTATGGCTGGGTTACCCAAAGACAAATAGCACTGGCAAGACTCGGCTGACATATGCGTTATGTCGGCACGAGAAATGATCTATACCCTCTTTGCAGGTACCAACTTGGTCGGGTTATCTTTACCAAGGTCGAGTTAGCAGATGGCTTGCACAAGAAGGAGAAAGCCAGCCCAAGGTCAGCGCTTTTCTCTCTTCTAAGGGAAAATAGGGAGAGACAAGAACTAGCGACAAGAGTCAAAGAAGCAGCAACAGAGCAGTTCATCACGGACATGACAGTCACTGACATCAACGGTCATAGCGCGTGGACTCTGTGCCATCGCCATACAGAGGCCGGCGACAGGGGAAAGGAGCATGCCGAGTTACCACTTTGGGACAAGCATATTCCTAGCATATTCGGGCCACGTAAGCCCTAGCTATAACCTGGCTACCCCTTTATAAGGTGAGCCAGGGCCTCCAAGGAGAGGGTGGATCATTTTAGCTAAGGAAAATCCCTAGCGTGAGAGTAGAGGGCAGGACAACATCGTCTCCTTCGTCTCCTCTATATAGCTCAAGGAGCATCTATAGACACCATAGATCTTGATAATAGAAATCTTTGTGCATGTAATCATGACACTATCACTCCACGGGTAGCAGTAGAGCACATTGGACACATCTTTAGCCTACCCATGGCATTTGCCGTGACATCACCACGACAATAATGTTCCAAAGAGCATTATGGAGTTTAAGAGGAGAGAATTAGAGGACTTGCGACAAAAAATGCAACCGTGATATATTAGGGAATTTAGTCAGTTATCTCGTTATGCTATTGACGAGGTAAACTCAAAAGAGAAGCGCAAGAATAGGTTCTTGAGGTGACTAAACCCTTACATGAAGATGAAGATACGCGAGGATGCAACATGAAGTTTTCAAGAATTGGTTGTTGCATCAATTACCTTTGAGGACGATTACAAGATGCTATTGGAAGACAGGAGAAATTAGCCAAGAAAAGAGCTATGAATGAGACAAAGAAGTTTCAATCTCCTATGTCAAACAAAACTTAAGTTTTATACCCAGACTTGTATGCACAAGAGGTACATCAAATCATGAGGGATCAAAATGGAGGAAATGAATCGTATGCAACAAGTGTGGATCCCTGGCTCACATCAGGAGGAAATGTTGAAAGTTCGGAATGGTGTGTTATTAATGTGGTCTGGATGGACATAAGAGATCTGATTATCCAAACAAGTTAGTAACTCGAGGAGTATGATCATCATCAAGAGGTGGAAACTTTGGATGGAACGACACCGACAAGACCATGATATGTATGTTTAGCATTAGTAGTTCATCGTCAATAATGTTGTTCAAGGTTAAATGAAATCCCGTGGAGCATTAGGAAGAAGTCTAAATTTAGCATTAGGTATTAACCACAACTAAAATATAGGTGTAGGGTAAACTCAAGGATTGCAAAGTTCATAAGCACATCACTCTGGATGAAAGGATTCCAGGAAGAAGGAAGAAAACTTAAGACGAGTTTATGCAAAACATTTTCTGAACAAGAAACCACAAACTTCAGGGAAAATTTTAATTAAAGGGGGGGAGACTGTAACATCCCAACATTTAGGACTAAACTAAGGGTAGATTAAGAATTTTATGCATCTGCATGCATGCATCTCAAATTTGGGGTAAATTTTTCACCAAATTAAAATACCAGAGCGATTAGAGTTCTCTCACTAAGATGAATCGAGTTTAGGTCATCTAAGGTGAGTGGGATGAATTTTGACATGATCTCTAAGAATTATAATGATTTTGGGTCAATAATTTGAATTCATATTTAAATTTGAATCACTTTTGAAAAGATTTGAAAATTGGAAGTAATAAAGATTTGATAGTTTTTGAAAGATATTTATAAATAGAAAGTACTAATCCTTGAATATCTGTTGAATATTATACAAGAAAAATAAATGAATATAATATGAATAGAAGAATTCATATAAGAAAGTGAATTTCTTATTCTTTCCTTTTTCAATAACAATAATCAAATACCAATGAATAAATAAGAAGTTGCATTACAGAAATAACAATTGTATTACAAGAAAATGAGCTTTATTGAATAACAAATACAAATTACAATGTCTAGTACATAAGTCAAATGAAAAGATTACATAAATGATAAAATAAAAACCCTAAACTAATATTTCCTAATTGTAACACCCTCAATCAGCCCTATGTAGATTTCAGCGGTTCCCGCCAAACCCACATAGAAATGATTCAAAGATTTCCACCAGGTACTTGCGTGTGGGTGGAAAACGAAGAAATACCATTACACAATAGTTCATGATGGAACCCATAGAACATATATATAGAACAACGACTCAATGAGTCAAGAATACAAATATACAATACACAGATCCAAATCACCCTGAAAATGATACAAAATCCGAGTACGGATAAGAATCAAATTGAGATAAGAGCCCCGAAGAATAACCAATGGCGTCCATAACCCTGCCCAGGCCAAGCCGGAAGGGTAGCCCTGCTAACAACATCGATCTCAACCTGCTAAAACAAAAGGGGTGCCGATAAAGGGCAAAGGAAAAAAACGGCGCGGTCAGTAATAAGGACAGTACACGGCGAGTCTAGAATTTGGCGGCTCTCGCCTACACAGGTAAGGTGGATTGAAGTGGCAGCGTAGCATGCACTAAACAACCTATAGAGACTAGATACAACGGTCGGCTATTAGAGAGGGATAAGGAAGACCTATTCATAATCACCTGATACTAACACCAAACATACCCATCCTGGTATTTCCCCCTCGATACCAAACGAGGAAGTCATTCCAAGGAAACTCACACAGTTGGCAGGTTTATTCATTCATTCCATGGTGGTTATCCATCTTTACTAGTCATATCAGATCCAAGTCATATTATAACAACAATTCTTTAGTTATAGTTGTCTATTCTTGGGGATATGCTAAATGGGTATCATCATAGCATGTCTCTAATCCGGCTATCCCAGCTGGCCCACAGTTGGTACTAAGGCCTATGGCCTGCTGGGCGACCCCGTTAGATGGATCCAGAAGGCAGGCCCATGCCGGATAAAGGAAGGCTACGCAGGAGTCACCGACATACTCGGAGCCTTGGACTACAAGACACGAAAGGCTAGTCTGCATTAGTGTAAGACTCTTTACCTCTTCTAGCAAGGTCTTTCCCCTGTAACCCTAGGTTCTAGTGCCTTTATAAACCAGACCTGTGGGAGACTTTAGGGCACAACCTAGCAGATTGCTACATACAATGTGCAACACCTCGCACGGCGAACCTATCTTTGTAACTCAACGTATTGCCATTATAGTGATCTATAGCAGGAGTAGAGTTCTGCCACCGTTGTGGGACTTGAACCTGGGTAAGCTGTGTTACCTCGTACCCGCAAACTCTCTGCCTTACCCCATGTCTCTAAACACGCACTATCAGGACCCCTCCATAGCGTACTCGTCGGCAATACCACGACAGTTGGCGCCCACCGTGGGGCAAGAGGCGCTTCGAGCTCTACACCAGGAGAGGTCCAATCTCTTTGCAGGAATCGGCGACACCGTAGCCATCAAACGCGTTCTCTTCTCCGGCAACATCCCGATCCTCCCTCCAGATGATTTCTAGGTGCCGGTAAAGACAAACCCTATGTGCTGCTGTGTCATCCCCTTCAGAGACATCCAGATCTTCATCAGCAAAACTGACTCGGTTCCTAGCTCCTAGGAAGTCACAAAATTGTCAAGCCCCGCACGAACCGCCTACGGGCAGGACATGTTCGCGGACGAATCTGGGCCATACCTCTCTCTAGAGTATGGCGGCTTAGATCAGGAGAATTTAAGGCCCATCCAAACCGCCCCTGTGTAGGATATAAAGGTGGAAGGATCCCGCAAATCCGCTTGGCTTCCCCAAGCATTAGAGATGCGCAGGTCACACTTTGTCAGTGTAGTCCCCATCTTCGATCTGGCCAGATGCATTCAAAGGGATGGAGAGCCTCCCCGCGAATACCTTGCCAGATGGATGAGGGTGAGGTAAACCCTAGAGGGTGATCGCACCGACGAGCTCATATACTACTTCGTGGAAGGGCTCACACCCGAAACACTCCTCCGGCATACCCTCCGAAGGCGGAAGGCCACGGGCCCTCTCACCCTTGGTGAGATGGTCACAATCGTCAATGAATATGTGAACGCCAAGGAGAACACCCAAGCTATGCCTGGGCCTGAAGCCGGAGGAAACAACAACAACAGACCACCTCCTTCACCCTCCACATCTGCCGTCAACAACACCGAAGCCAACTCGGACTCCATCCTTGATGTGTTATATGCCAGCATCAATATGTACGGCGGCGGCTTGGACGCCAACTCGGAGGAATACGATGTTGTTATGAGGGATATCGAGAAGGAGAAGCGCTCCGAGAAGGCCAACACATCCCACCAGGTGCTAGTCGCCATTGGGAGCGTGATGGAAGAAGACGGACAGGAACCGGAGCATGAGAGAGCTCTGCCCACACCTGTGGTTACCAGAGCGGCAGCAGCCAAGAAAGCCGCTGAGCCTCCGACAAGGACAAGGCCATGCCTTCCCGGGTTATCCGCCCGCAACCGACGCTGGAACTCACCACGCCCCCAGTACTGCCAAGCAGTCAAACCAGCCGCAAATGCCACCATCAACGTCCGCAGCTGGCAATCCATTGGTTACTCCCACCGACAAGGCAATCTATGGCGCACTCCTCATTGAGCCCATTATCATCACCCATATCCGGAGAGTTATGGAGCTTGATGAGAAGCATGCGGAATCCTAGAGGAGGCTAAGTGCATCATAGAGAAGGGCGCTAAGCTAGACGAAGATATGGCCAAGGCGCAACAATCTATTAAGGTGGCAAGAGCTATGGAGGTTGAGTACAAGCAGTTGCTGCTGAAGCACAAGGCAAAGAAAGCACCAGCTCACGTTGTCGAAGATCCTGACGTTTGGCGTAGGTTGGGATATGAGGGATCCAGGCCGGCAAAACCCACCCCGTACATTGATTCAGAGGGGAGGCAAGTAATGCCAACTCCCGCCCTCAGCATTGCCGTCGCCAAGACCCTCCTGGAGCAGGACATGTCACCAGAAGTAGTTGCTTAGGTGTATGACCTCGTTGCCAAGGCATGCAAGCAACAGGAAAAGGCTACCTCAAAGAGTCTTGAGTCCAATCCGGAGCTTTGCTAGTCAACCCTGAACAACCGTAGAAGGCCAAGATCTGCCCATGACGAAGGATCTCACACATGCTCTACGGAGCAAAGACAGAGGGAGGCTCGCAACAGGGCTGATGCCATACCCATATCCTCCGATCATGGAGAAAAGGCTCGCCCTCGTCGGTCGCCACCTCCACCACCATCCCGGCATCACGAGGAACCACAACCGCGCCATAGTGCAAGCATGCCACCGCCTAGGCGTCCCCAGGTTGGCATCATTATATGTGACTAGGGCGAGCAGCCCGGCATGCCAGAGAGCGCAGCGGCATTGAAGGACATAGGAGAAGGTCCCACAAGGAACTGCCACATCTGACAAGCAACCGCGTCAGGCATGAGGAGTCGCAGTAGGGTAACAGCAAGAAAGCTAACCCATAGCCTCCACCGCCACCGTCACCACCTAGCATCCATCATGGCAAAGGACATGGTGGATCTCATAGATCACGCTGCAACTCCCCTCCCCATGATGGAAAAGGGAAGCAACCAGAGCCATATGACACCCGTTTACAGCTGGACAAGATCCAAGAAGCTCGGGAGCTTCCATACCTTAGGACACGTTGTTTTGGACTAGTAATACGGGCCACAACCTACCCCCAGGGCCTCCAGATAGACAAGACTATCAAGCCCTATGACGTCACCGCCAGGCCAGCAACGTGGTTGCAGGATTACAGCGAAGCGATTCACATCGCAAGGGGAAACCCCAATGTCGCCATCAAGTACCTCCTACTCATGCTGACCGGCACTACCCGGCAATGGATCGACGACTTGCCGGAGAAATCAATATGCAATTGGTTGGACATGCATGAAGCGTTCACCAAGCACTTCGAGGGTACGTACATGCGTCCCTGCACTGTCGGAGACCTACAATAGTGCGTACAAGAAAAGGATGAAACCTCTCGTGCCTACCTCTCTCGCTGGCTAGATATGAAAAAATCCTGCACAGGGGTGCACGAACAAACCGCTATGGCCACCTTCATCGACGGTTTGGAGAAGGGAACTTGCTCCAACATACGTTGAAGTGCAAGGAAGACAACAATGAGCTCAACCTCAACGCAATTATCACCATGGCTAGCGAGTTCGCCGCTGCTAATGACGACGCGCGCGGATTGTTGCTGGCAATAGAAATCCCTACTCGGGCCAGAAAGAACAACAATAATAAGCGGAAGACTCCTCCTAAAGAAAAGCAAACAGTCGACATAGTCACCGCTATGTTCACTGGAAGAGGCGGAGGCGGACAACATGGACGTGGCCGGGGGGCTAGCCATGGCCAGCAGAGGAGTCATTCTACACCCTGAGCGCCCTGCATTCCCCAAACATACAAAGAGTATCGCGATATGCCGTTGATACATTGCAAATGTATCTATAATTTTTGATGTTCCATGCTTGGTTTTATCCACTTTCTTGTGATTTTTTCCAACTTTGGAGTACTTTTCTTATGATTTCTTGGACTAACCTATTAACAAGAGCCATTACTGCCTGCACATTTCTGCTGTTTTTGGTTCCAGGAAAGTCAGAAAATGAATATTCTCGGAATTGGACAGGACAAAAGCCAAAGTGCCTATTTTTCCGGAAGGGATCAAGTGCCAAAATAAAAGACAGAGAAGGGCCAGGGGGCGGCCACACCACCTGGCCCCGCGACCAGGCTGGGCCCGCGCCAGGGGGTGGTGTGGTGGTTCCTGGCACCCCCTCGGCCTCTCCTTCTGCCTATATATTGCCCTCGGGACGAAAACCCTAAGTTCCCGATCAAAAATCCACGAAAGAGTCTATAGCCGCCGCCATCTCCATCCCTAGATCGGGAGGGATCTGAAGCTCTTCCCGGCACCTCACGGAGAGGGAATTCACCACGAGGCCTTCTTCATCACCATGCAAGCCTCCGGTGTGATGCGTGAGTAGTTAATCCTTGGACTACGGATCCATGTAGTAGCTAGAGGGCTGGTTCTCCTCCTTTGTGCTTTCATATTTAGATCTTGTGAGCTCCGTTCATGATCAAGATCATCTATTTGTAATCATACATGTTGTGTTTGCGGGGATCCAATGGATATTGAGATGCTATTTCAGATTGATTATTGATTCTATCATGTCTTTGTTATATGTGATCTTGCATGCTTTCCGTTGTTAGTAGCTATCTTGGCCAAGTAGATGCTAGCAACTCCAAGAGTTAGTATTTATGCTCGATAGTGGGTTCATGCCTCTGGTAATCTGGGGAAGTGACAGAAATCTCTAAGGTACTAGATGTGTTGTTGCTACTAGGGTGAAAACAGCAATCCTTTGTTCATAGAACAATCGTATTGTTTACTTTACACGCAGTTCGTAAAGCAATAATCTGTTGCTTGCAACTTAATACTGGAGGGGGTTCGGATGATAACCTGAAGGTGGATTATTAGTCATAGATGCAGTTGGATGGCGGTCTATGTATTATGTTGTAATGCCCAATCAAGTCTCAAAGGAGTCAAGATGATTAGTATATGCATGTATTGCTTTCTCGGTGTTTGCCAATTGCCCCGCTGTAATTTGTTCACCCAGCATGTTATCTATCTTAAGGAGAGCCACCTCTAGTGAACTATGGATCCCGGTCCTTGTCTTTTACATACAATCTACAATCTTTTACTTCTTTCTGTTTACTTTCTGCAAACTATTACTTCTTTCCATTCGATACGTTTAATCCTTTGTTTTCCGCAAAACACGGTGAGATTGACAACCTCATCGCAAGTTGGGGGCAAAGTTCTGTGTTTGTGTTGTGCAGGTCTCCACGTTGCTACTAGCACCGGTAGTGCGCCCTACCAAAGCTCAGCTAGTAACACCTTTGGGGTGTTTCCTTGCTCCTACTGGTTCGATTAAACCATGGTTTCATAACCAAGGGAAAACTTGCAGCTGCGCTCATCATACCTTCCTCTTGGGGTTCACAACGAGCTCTACGTCGAACGATGAGCACATCAAGATTTTCTGGTGCCGTTGCCGGGGAATGAAGAAAAAGAAGCTCCCACGTCAACTACACGCCATCAAAGATTTTCTGGCGCCGTTGCCGTGGAGTCAAGGACATCTTCACAAGGGGAGTCCCTCATAACCAATCTCTTTACTTTGTTGTTTTTGTTTTGCTTAGTTTTCTTTTTGCTTTGTTTGCTTGTTTTGTTATTCAAAAACACAAAATAAATTAGTTTTACAAGTTTGCTTTCTTATTTGAAAACCCAAAAAAAACGACTACTCTTGAAAACACTAAATTGTTTGACTTCACTAGCACCAACAACAATGATTTTATGAGCACACCTATTGCTCCACATGTGGCTGAAAATACTTTCTTTGAGATAAACCCTGCTTTGCTCAATCTTGTTATGAGAGAAAAATTTTCTGGTATTGGTAATGAAGATGCTGCTTCCCATCTAAATAACTTTGTTGAACTTTGTGAGATGCAAAAGCATAGGGATATAGATGGTGATATTATTAAGCTGAAATTGTTTCCTTTCTCTTTGAGAGGAAAAGCTAAAGAGTGGTTGATTTCCTTAACTAGGAATAGTATTGATTCTTGGACTAAGTGCAAAGATGCTTTTATTGCAAAATACTATCCTCCTGCTAAGATTATATCTATGAGAAGTGAAATAATGAAGTTTAAACAACTTGATAATGAGCATGTTGCTCAAGCTTGGGACAGAATGAAATCTTTGGTAAAGAATTGTCCCACTCATGGACTGACTGCTTGGATGATCATCCAAACTTTTTATGCAGGATTGAACTATTCTTCAAGGAACCTATTGGATTCAGCTGCTGGAGGTACCTTTATGACCATCACTTTGGGTGCTGCAACAAAATTTCTAGACAATATGATGGTTAATTATTCTGAATGGCATACTGAGAGAGCTCCACAAGGTAAGAAGGTAAATTCTATTGAGGAAACCTCCTCCTTAAGTGATAAGATTGATATAATTATGTCTATGCTTGTTAATGGGAAAGCCCATATTGATCGAAATAATGTTCCTCTAGCTTCTTTGGTTGCTCGAGAAGAGCAAGTTGATGTGAACTTCATAAGAAATAACAACTTTGGCAACAATGCTTATGGTAATAATGCTTATAGGAACAATTTGTGTAACAACAATTATAAGCCTTATCCTCCCAATAATTTTAATGCTTATGGAAATGCTTACAACAATAATAAGAGTGCTCCCTCTGAACTTGATGTTATGCTTAAAGAGTTTATTAGTAAACAAACTGCTTTCAATAAAGCTATTGAGGAAAAACTCTCTAATGCTGAAAGAAATATAGCATCTTTGGCTGAAGCTCAATCTACTTTGAATAAAATGGCTGCTAAACCTGAAACTAATGAGAATCCCTTTGTAGCTACCAATGCCATACAAGTAAGAATTGATGAAAATGTTAGACTATTAGCTGAATTACATGCTAAGTGGGAAAGAGAAGATGAAATTGCTAGAAACATTAGTGTTTCTACTATCACCACCACTAGTGTTGAGGCTAGTAATAGTTCTACTACTTTAGATGATAAAGTTGATTTTGATCTTGATGGTTGCAATATCTCTGAAGTCATTAAGTTCATACAAAAGCTTGCTAAAATTCCTAATGCTAGTGCTATGAACATGGCTTTTACAAAACACATTACTGATGCTCTCATAAAGATTAAAGAAGAAAAGATGAAACATAAAGCTTCTATTCCTATAAAACAAGAGGATGGTTGGGAACCCATCATTAATATGAAAGTGAATGACTTTGATTTCAAAGCTTTGTGTGATCTTGATAGTAGTGTTTCTATTATGCCTAGAAGGATTTATGATATGCTTGATTTGCATCCTCTTGAAGATTGTTATTTGAATGTCCCACTTGATGATAATGCTAAAAAGAAACTCATGGAGAGTCTTAATGATGTTCTTATTATGGTAAACGATGCCTATGTCCCCGTTGATTTCTATGTTTTGGATGTTGAATACAATGCTTCTTGTCCTATTACTTTGGGAAGACCTTTTCTTAGATCTGTTGGTGCCATCATTGATATGAAAGAAGGCACCATTAAATATCAACTCCCACTCAAGAAAGGTATAGAACACTTCCCTAAAAAGAGAGAAAAGATTTCTTTTGCTTCTCCTATGAAAACAAAATTTGGTCTTAATGCTTCTTCATTTGAGAATACTTGATCCTTTTTCTTGCTTCTTATGCCTAACTTAAAGGCGTTAAAAAAGTACTTATTGGGAGATAACCCAAAAGTTTTAGATGAGTCTTGAAAGTTATTACTTCAGTAATAACCGCTCCTTATCCTTTTTATTTTCTTTTTGGGCCAAGAGTAACCTCTAATGAGAGAGAAGTAATGATTGAGAAAGTTGTTGTCCCGAAATAGATTTTTGTGCTTCACCGTAAAAATTCGTGAGAGAGCTCTGTATGTCGTATTTAGCTGTAATTTTTTGTGCTTCTTACCCAGGTTATTACCTAACTTTCGTTAGTTCAACACTTTTTTATTTGAGCAACAGAAGGTCTTCGAAAAAAATCGTCTTTACCTTCTGGTCTGTTTTGATAGATTTCTGCCATTTTCTGCATTTGCTTCTTGTGGGTTCCTTCTTGAGTTCTTTTGGGGAATTGATCTTTTTGAGGGAAGTGCTACAGTATCTAGTGTTCTAATGGAAGTTTATTTGGTGTTAGAACTGAACCTTAATACTTATTTATCTTAAGTGCACTAATGTTGCTAATGAGATTGTGTGAAGTTTTGTATGAAGGAAAAATTTCAGGTGTATGGAAGGAATGAGTAATGAGATGAAGGATGGACTAAAGCTCAAGATTGGGGATGCCACGCGTGTCACCCCAAGAAATATCTAAGAAGTACAAGCGTCAAAGCTTGGGGATGCCCAAGGCACCCCCTTCTTCATCAATAAAAATTCCAGGTTTCTTCCAAACGCTTCATTTTTATTGTTTCATGCACAATTGTGTTTTTCTTGGAGCATCTCCTTTTTCGTTTTTGTTTTGATTTTTAGTTTGCTTGGTTTGCTTAGTTTTCTGAATAAATTGGTTGGACCCCCTCTTTCATACTTTGGTTTGCAAATAGTTTGGTTTGGTTTGGAAAAGAGTAGGAAAGTTCATACTTATGTGGTAAAAAGAGCTCATTTTTGACTGTGGCCTATGCTTTGTCATGCCTTGCTTGATATTGTTTTGGCTTTATGCTTAGTATTATTTGTTTTAGCATGGCTTGTTATAAACAATTGAGATTGCTTAATGTTCCTTTGTTGAATCATGCGTTGTTTTAGCATATTAAAGCATAGTATAGTGGTATTCTCCTTTGATGCTTTATTTGGGTTGACTTGGCACATGCTCACACCATGTTATGACTATCTCAAGTCACCATAGCCTTTATGATCCTTTAGTTTTCAACTTGTAGTATCACTTTATGCTTTGATCAATGATGTTTTGTCGCTCTGCATGATTATGGCCATTATTGCTCTCTTAGTTTGTCGCCCCGCCTTTTGCTAGCGTCCACAACAAAGTATGAGTTCCACTCATGCATCCAACTCCCTAAACCAAGTTATTCCAAAGAGTCCACCATACCTACCTACTAGCTTATGCTATTCCAAGTATATTCATGCTTTTGTTTACCTTCCACTTGTTATGAGAAAACTAGTGATTAAAGCTCTCATGAACTTGATGGCACACTTTACTTTTTTGCCTCTAATAAACTTGAACCATTGGGTCCTTCTTTGTTGCGTATATGCTTGCACTTTATAAGTTGAAATTAGCAAAACCATGTACCATGGGGAACGCTTTCAACATTGCACTTGTACTTTGTACCCCGTTGATATCATGTTCTTTTCCTTACGGATCCCGGCGGTGTGAAATAAAAGTGGAACTTGTAAGATCATGGAGTTTGTATGTGTGTTAGAGAAACGCCTGGGATGCTAGCCTAAGCCATGCCTAATCATGGTGGAAACTTGCAGCATCACCATAATGAGCACTCTATGAAGAATCCTCAATAAAAACCTATGCAAATAGCAAATAAAAAGATCGCTGAGATGCTCATTGTCTGCTTGCCTTGTCATTTTGATTATGGGAAAGCTCCTGTATCATGTGCAAGGGGTACCCCGTTGGCGGTTCTTAATGATACACATATACTTACAATGACAAGAGCTTACTCGTGACTGAAGTTTAGTAGCATGAGGATCGGTCTTCGTAAGTAAGGGGCATGAGATTTCGGTTTATAACTTGTCAAGCATATCCTCTTAGTTGTGTCACTTTAACCTTAATCACCTTCAAGATGCTTATGATAGGGGCAATGAGAGTTGAAAGCTATAAGTACCATAATTTTTGGAAGCTCTTTATGAGACTTGAATCCCTACTTCCTTTTACAAAAGGCCTTTCTTCCACCATTATATTGAGTCTCCACCTTCTATCTTTATGCACCTACTTTGAGAGCATAGTGGCCATTCTTAGTTCTATGTGCATTATCCCAAGACTAGTTGATTGATGCAGAACTTGTTATTGCTTGTGTTAAACTATTGTATCTAGTCACTCTTATGAACTTTGAAGGTGTCCTATGCATTTATATTTTCTACTCTATTGAGGGACAAGCTGAATACTATTATGCTATGTTTTCTTTATGTGAAACAAACAAACGTCTTGCAAAGCATTGTTATTCAGGAATCTTTTGTTTGTGCCTTTTCATCCTGCATTATAGTTTCTTTGATTATTGCTAGAACCTTGTCTTTCATGTTATGATTGAAGTACTATGATCCCAGCTTTGAATGTTTTGCAAATACTTTGATCAAGTCTTTGATGGTGCATGTCACCTCAAAAATTATTCTTTCTTTTTATCACTTACCTACTCGAGGACGAGCAGGAGTTAAGCTTGGGGATGTTGATACATTGCAAATGTATCTATAATTTTTGATGTTCCATGCTTGGTTTTATCCATCCTATTGTGTTTTGTTCCAACATTGGGGTACTTTTCTTATGATTTCTTGGACTAACCTATTAACAAGAGCCACAGTGCGAGCTGCCTGTTTTCTGCTGTTTTTGGTTCCAGGAAAGTCAGAAAATGAATATTCTTAGAATTGGACAGGACAAAAGCCAAAGTGCCTATTTTTCTGGAAGGGATCAAGTGCCAGAATACGAGATGGAGAAGAGCCAGGGGCCGGCCACACCACCTGGCCACGCGGCCAGGCTGGGCCCGCGCCCGGGGGTGGTGTGGTGGCTCCTGGCACCCCCTTGGCCTCTCCTTCCACCTATATATTTCCCTCGGGACGAAAACCCTAAGTGCCCGATCAAAAATCCACGAAAGAGTCTATAGCCGCCACCATCTCCATCCCTAGATCAGGAGGGATCTGAAGCTCTTCCCGGCACCCTGCCGGAGAGGGGAATTCACCCTGGAGGCCTTCTTCA
The DNA here is from genome assembly GCA_023614405.1 of Avena insularis. Lineage (NCBI taxonomy): Eukaryota > Viridiplantae > Streptophyta > Magnoliopsida > Poales > Poaceae > Avena > Avena insularis. Next base: position 241,567,034 of record CM042696.1, read on the forward strand.
TCACCATGCAAGCCTCCGGTGTGATGCGTGAGTAGTTAATCCTTGGACTACGGATCCATGTAGTTGCTAGATGGCTGGTTCTCCTCCTTTGTGTTTTCATGTTTAGATCTTGTGAGCTCCATTCATGATCAAGATCATCTATTTGTAATTCTACATGTTGTGTTTGCGGGGATCCGATGGATATTGAGATGCTATTTCAGATTGATTATTGATTCTATCATGTCTTTGTTATTTGTGATCTTGCATGCTTTCCGTTGTTAGTAGCTATCTTGGCCAAGTAGATGCTAGCAAGTCCAAGAGTTAGTATTTATGCTCGATAGTGGGTTCATGCCTCTGGTAATCTGGGGAAGTGATAGAAATCTCTAAGGTACTAGATGTGTTGTTGCTACTAGGGAGAAAACAACAATTCTTTATTCATAGAACAATCGTATTGTTTACTTTACACGCAGTTTGTAAAGCAATAATCTGTTGCTTGCAACTTAATACTGGAGGGGGTTCGGATGATAACCTGAAGGTGGATTATTAGTCATAGATGCAATTGGATGGAGGTCTATGTATTATGTTGTAATGCCCAATCAAGTCTCAAAGGAGTCAAGATGATTAGTATATGCATGTATTGCTTTCTCGGTGTTTGTCAATTGCCCCACTGTAATTTGTTCACCCATCATATTATCTATCTTAAGGAGAGCCACCTCTAGTGAACTATGGATCCCGGTCCTTGTCTTCTACATACAATCTACAATCTTTTACTTCTTTGTCTTTACTTTCTGCAAACTATTACTTCTTTCCATTCGATACGTTTAATCCTTTGTTTTCCGCAAACACGGTGAGATTGACAACCTCTTCGCAAGTTGGGGACAAAGTTTTGTGGTTGTGTTGTGCAGGTCTCCACGTTGCTACTAGCACCGGTAGTGCGCCTTGCCAAAGCTCAGCTAGTAACACCTTTGGGGTGTTTCCTTGCTCCTACTAGTTCGATTAAACCTTGGTTTCATAACCGAGGGAAAACTTGCTGCTGTGCTCATCATACCTTCATCTTGGGGTTCCCAACAAGCTCTACGTCGAACGACGAGCACATCAGCCGTGTTTCGTCCACCTCAATGCAAACGACAAAGCCACCCACACCAACCGCCAATGCAAGTTTGTCAATGATCTCAAGGAAGACCCTGAGTCCGGCTACAAGCGAAGTTGGAAGAACAAACACCGCAGAAAGGGCAAAGGGAACAAGAAGGAGGTGGAATCCAAGGAATCAAGCGATATGGATGAAGAAGTGGAACCCAAATCTTCCGACAAGGGAGAGGGTAAAGGGAAAAAACCCTTCAAAAAGAAGGCTCTGTGTTACCATACCTTCCTTGGTACCCCCACCGTCTAGGCCTAGAAAACCTCACTAAGGATACTGATGGCTATACTCCCCCCAGTTCCCTAGTACGTCAGGTCATCGGAGATTCCAATTACTTGGGATAGGAAGGATCATCCCGATCTTATCCCAACAGAGAACCACTATGCCATGGTCATCAACCCTTTGATTGAGAGCACAGAGTTCACCAAGTCCCTCGTGGACAGTGGAATCATCATCAACATCATGTACCTAGATACACTACACAAGATGAACTTGACAGAGACCCATTCCATGGAGTTGTCCCTGGCCGACAAGAAAATTCCCTAGGCTGCATCACCCTTCCGATCGCTTTTGGCGATGTCAATAATTACCGCCAAGAATGCATGACCTTTGAAGTGGTGCCTTTCAAAATCGTGTACCACGTCATCTTTGGCCACGACATCTTCCACTCCTTCCTCGCAAGGACATGCTTTGTCTACAAAAAGCTCAAGATACCCTGACCAAACGTCATCATCACCGTTGACAGAAGCTTCACCAAGGCACGGGAGTGCAAGCTTAGTGAAGCCGCCTTCCCAAAGTAGTTCTCTACGGTGAGGAGTTCAAGGAGATCCAGAACCAGGTCGATGCCTCAGAGATGCCGGCTTTGAAGAAGCAGATCACTGCTGCCGAACTCATCGTCAAGGCTGCCATCAAGACCAAGCAGGTGGATCTTGTTGAAGGAGATTCCTCCAAGACCACCGCCATTGGCACGGACCCTGATCCCAAATAGGAAAGCACGCTCATCAAGTTCCTCCGTGAGAACAGGGACATCTTTGCCTGGCAACCTGCCGACATGAAAGGTGTATCTAGGGAACTTGCCGTGCACAGCTTGAATATTGATCCTAATGCTAAACCGGTGAAACAACCTCTACGATGCTTTGGTGATGAAATACGAAGGGCTATAGGCAAAGAAATAGCTAGGTTACTTAAGGCTGGCTTTATCTGAGAAGTTATTCACACCCTATACTTGTCCCCCAAAAGGGAACCAATGAATTAAGAACGTGTGTTGATTACACCGGCTTGAACAAAGCGTGTCCGAAGGATCCATTTGCTTTGCCTTGCATTGACCAAGTCATTGACTCGACGGCTGGCTCGAAACATCTGTGTTTTCTCGATGCCTACTCAGGTTACCACCAAAGCTGGATGCGAAAGTCGGACCAATTGGCCACTTCGTTCACCACACCTTACAACACGTATTGCTATGTCATGATGCCCTTTCGGCTGAAAAATGCTAGGGCCACTTACCAGCGGTCAATGCAACACTGCCTACATGACCAAATAGGTCGCAACATACACACTTACGTAGACGATATCGCAGTAATGTCAAAGAAATCAAACGATCTTATCACCGACTTGCAGGAAACCTTTGACAATCTTCAAAAATACAACATGATGCTGAACCCCAAGAAGTGCGTCTTCGGGGTACCTTTCGGCAAGCTATTGGGTTTCATTGTTTCGCACCACGGAATCGAGGTGAACTCGAAGAAAATAAAGGCCATCCTCGACATCAAGCGTTTGACATGCCTGAAGGACATACAAAGGCTCATAGGCTACGTAGCAGTAGTAAGCCAGTTCATCAGCCGACTTGGGGAGAAGGCTATGCCGCTCTACAAGTTGCCCAAATAGGCGGACAAATTCATCTGGACAGACGAAGCTGACGCAACACTTCAGGAGTTGAAGAGAATACTCTCCTCCCCACTAGTACTTGTAGCACCGGTGTCAAGGGAGACTATGTTAGTCTAGATGGCGGTAACCAACCGAGTCATCAGCATCATCATAGTGGTGGAGTGCAAGGAACCAACACATGAATACAGAGTTCAGCGACCCGTTTACTATGTAAGAGAGGTCTTGACGGCATCCAAGCAGCGTCCGACATCATCAACAACAGCGACAACATGGCGAGCAAAGATCCACTATCCGACATCATCAACAACATCGACGCTACAGGAAGAGTGGCAAAGTGGGGCATTGAGCTTTCCTCCTTTGAAATCACCTACAAGAGACGCGATGCTATCAAATCACTGGTATTGGCAGGTTTTATTGCAGATTGGACAGAACTGCCCGAAGACACTCCTGTGCTAGAGCCAGAGTATTGGTTTATGCACTTTGATGGATCAAAGCTACTTAATGGCTCGAGGGCGGGTGTATTACTACAATCACCAACATGGGAGAAGTTGCAATACGTCCTGCAGATCCACTTCAATGCTACCAACAACATGGCGGAGTATGAGGCCCTCATTCATGGACTTCGTGTGGCCAAGGATATTGGCATCAAGTGCATAGTTTGCTACGGAGATTCCGACTTGGTTGCCCAGCAAGTAGCTGGCACCTTGAACGCGTGGAACCCTATGATGGCGGCATATCGAGATGAAGTAGAAGAAATATCCAAGTGCTTCGATGGCTACGAAGTCAAGTACGTCGAAAGGGAGGAAAATGAGGTGGCAGATCTGCTGCCAAAGCTTGGGTCAGCCCACCGACCAATTCCGCCAAGCGTTTTCCTGGAGAATTTACAGACCCCATCCGTGCAAGGAGCGGACCGCGACAACCCGGATAGAGTGGACTCATTCGTTAACACAATAGCAGTGACCTCTCCGACTTGGACGAAACCGTTCATGGATTATCTACAAGACGGAACTTTCCCCACCGATGAAGTCGAAAGCCAGCAAATAGTACGCAGAGAAAAAGGCTACGTCATCATTGACGGCCAGCTATACAAAATAAGTACCATAGGAGTTTTCCTTCGATGCGTTTCCTAGCAGCAAGGTATTGAAATCCTTAGAGATATACATCTTGGAGATTGCGGGCATCACACCGCTCCTCGATCATTGGTAGCCATGGCTTTCTGACAAGGATTCTACTGGTTAACTGCCAAGGCGGACAACAACAAGTTGGTACAAACATGCCTTGGGTGTAAGTTCTATGCGAGACAACCAAGTGTTTCCAGCGGAAGAACTGTGAACCATAACAATAACTTGGCCATTTGCAGTCTGGGGGCTCGACATGGTGGGACCTTTGCAGACAACACCCTGTGGATTTACACACTTGCTAGTAGCAGTGGATCAGTTCACAAAATGGATTGAAGCTAAACCCATTAGAAATCTTGATGGGGAAACAACCCTGAAATTTGTTCAGAATCTAGTGGTGCGGTTTCGTCTCCCACACAGCATCATGACTGACAATGGCAGAAATTTGTCACTCGGAGAAGTTGAGGAGTATTGTCATGAAAAAGGCATCCGCCTTGGCCTAGCATCTGTGGCACACCCACAGTCAAATGGGAAAGTTGAAAGGGCCAATGGACTAATTCTACACGGAATCAAGCCACGCGTAGAAGCACTGCTACGTAGAGCAGCTGGAGCCTGGCAGAGGAATTATCATTTGTCTTGTGGAGTTTACGAACAACACCCAACAGATCCACCGGCTTGACTCCTTTCTTCATGGTTTATGGAGCATAATCCGTCCTACCATCCGACATCCTCCATGATGCACCAAGAGTTGCCACCTACAAGGAGGATCATGCTGAAGAATCCAGACGCCTATCTATGGACCTACTCGAGGAAGAGAACATGCTGGAATACCAGAGATCCGCCATCTACCAGCAGAAGCTACGTGTCTACCATAGTCGCCATGTAAAGCATCGCTCGTTTAAAGAGGGAGATCTGGTGCTTAGACTCAAGCAAGAGAAATCACACAAACTATCCCCTCCTTGGGAAGGACCGTTCGTCATAAGCAACGCATTGCTAAATGGTTCCTATTACCTTGTCGATATTCGCAAGTTGAAGGATAGGCCAAAAAATCACAAGTGCAAGCAACATGACTCCGATGATGATTACCCGGAGAAAGATCGGCCATGGGACATAGCGCGGCTACGTCCCTTTTACACTTAGCACATTTATATTATGTAATAAGTTTCTAATATGATCAATGAAATAAAGCATTTGGTTCACTCATATTCTCTGAGTGTTTTACCTCCTTTAGTTGTTCATTTTTGGATCATATAAACCCTTTATTCGCAAGTTTGCATTTTCACTGGTGAAAATTCCACCTATGGGAGTTAGCTTAAGTTTTCTGGTCTACACATTTTCTGAAGTTTTTATGTGAATTCCGGAGTAGTGACTTATCGACACTCAAAGCCGGCGATTTTGCTCTTAGGTTCTTGATGATGCTATTAAGCATCATCACCCGAGGGCATAGTTCTGTGCTGTGAGTCTTCCTTCTCATGAAAGGTCAAGCATACGAACTAGAATAATGGATAAGCCAGCACTTCCTTAAAAAATATATACATGCTAGAAACATATAAGTAGTAGGAAACTTGAGTACAAGTTTTTTCTGCCTTACAAAGCACATAAGTTTTTTTTGCATATACATCACAGGGACACATTTAATACAAATATTGTTTTTATGGCTCTACTGCAGGGGACTTCGTGGTGGAATCATTAGCAATAGGAGAGCCAGGTCGGGATAGCTCATTAAACTCGAAAGGAGATGGGCTAGCCTCAGAAGAGGCCATGTCTTCATCAAGTATCTCGGCAGCCACGAAGACATCTGCCATGACCATCTTGGCAATCCTGGTGTCGAAGCCGGCGAGGGAATTCCAAATAGCATCGCTATCAATTTCTTTCCTTTCCTTGTCTAGCTTGGGCATGCCGGAGGTAACTAGATCGATGTCGGTGTTGTCGTAGTGTGCCTTGAGCAAGGACACGTTCATCCTTGCACCAGCCCGGACGCAAGAGTCTTTCCAGTCCTTGACTTTCTCGAGGGCTCGACATAGGATTTCCGAGTAGTTGGCCGCTGAGTCTGCCGCCTTGATGTTTATTCCTAGAGGTTGAGCTATCTCCTTGGCCTGCAATGGCGGTGGTGACAAAGTTGCTGGCAAGAATCATGCACTCCTTGGGATCTGGAGCCCTTTCACCCAAGTTGGCCAAGCCAATGGGAGTTGTGGTTTGCATAAGATACAAGGATCATGAGTACAAGCAAATCAAACGTTTATCCAAAGTACAGAATTGACCTAGACGGGGGGAAGTTACCGAAGATGCTCGTCTCAGCTTGCTTGCATGTCTCTGCCAAGATGTCCCGCTCCGTCTGAACTGTCTTGTACACCTCAAGGTTCCTCTCATTCTGCTTGTTTGCAGGTTGGTTCTGTTCCTTGAGTTGTGCAATTTCATTCTTCAAGAGCTGCATCTCAGCGTCAGCAGACTCTTGCAGCGCCTTCATCGCCTCTTCATGGCCCTTGACAGCATCAGCCATGTCTTTCTTCAATATTTTATTCTCACCATCAAGCTCTTGAATATGCTTGGATGTCTCGAATATGCTCTTGGCTTTGGCAATGGCCTCTATAAAATGGAAAATGGAAAGCACTATGAGAAGACGGCAGAAATGAATCCATGAGTAAAAGTAAGGAGCTGTTAAAAGAAACAGACTCTGGCTATTTTTGATTTGTTGCTTCAGGAAGGATGGTTTACCCTGTTCAAGGTCCAGTTCCTTCCGCAAAGCAGCAAACCTCTCATCGGCGGTAATCCTCCATGTATTCTCATTCTACAACAAGTAAACATGCTTAGTTTCTCTAGAGCATTTAGTCGGAACTATCTAGTTTCAACTACACGCTCAGGGGCTACAATATAGGATTTTAATCAACAAATATGCTACTCTTAGAGCATCTAGCCTGAACTTTTGTATGTTTCACCTAGACGCTCAGGGGCTACACTATCAATTTCTACAATTAGTTCTCTAGAGCACTCAGGCCAATAACTTTTGTTTATCCGCCTAAGAGCTCGGGGGCTACAGAGGGATATGTTACACAAAGTAAAAGAAGTGAAGTTTAAAGACTTACAATGGCAATACGTTTGAGATTGTTGGCCAGATTGGCATATGTAGTATGGAAGATGCTGGCATTGTTATACATGGCATCTGCCTGTGCAATGAGGTCATCCAGGCACAACGTCGGAGGAGTCGCGGATAGAGGAGATGTTGAAGCCAGAGGCATGGATGATGCCCTAGCCGCCTGCTATGTTTTCATAGCAGTTGATGGCTCAGAGGCTCCCACCTTGTCTGTTGCCACATCTGCCTACGCCTCCTCTCCTTCCATTACCTGTTTCCCATTCTCGGTGGCATTCTTAGCCGGAGCTTCAGCCACTTCGGAGGAGGTACTCTCCCTTGTTGCCTGACCCCTAGGAGCAACGTCCACCTCGACAGAGCCTGAGATATCAAAGAATGGATTGACATCTGTCTCCATGGTGGACATCTCAGGGATGACGGGGGACGAAGGCCCAGTGGGACCAGTAGAAGGCTTGGTGACAGGAGTAGGGGAGCGGTAGCGCGATAAGTCTTGGCCGCGACATCCCTGGTCAGCATATCACAAATCTTTTTTGACCCTCCAGCATCTCTGGAGGATCGCTTCAGGCTAACACCGGCTTTCCTCCCGAAACGTACAAAGTATAAGTACAGGAGTTGAATAAGGTGCGAACTAAAAATACAAGGTAGAGAATGAGTACACTTACTCCATGATAGGAGCCTTAGTAAGGGGAATGCCGGTGGATCTCTTCTTCTCTGCCTCTAATGCGGCAGTGGATCGTCTGGATACTCCACTCTCTGATTTCTTCTTCTTCTTGGCCTCGACAGCAGTGTCAGAGGTGGAGCTCTTCCGCTTTCGTGCTGCCAGAGTTGGCTGATCCTTGGGGGTGTCATTGTCAGACACCACCTGAATATCCTTTAGCTTGGGATCATAGACTTGGGAGGCCATCTGATACTCCACCAAGGTCACCATCTAGGAGACAAAGGAGTGTTTGACTGACAACTTCAAGTTGGAAAATCCTTAGAGTATATAATGAGCAACAAAGGAAACAAAAGCTACCTCTGGGCATTTGCCGCAGTCGAACATGTCATAGGTGATCTTGAAGCCACGCTCTATGTCCTTCACCTTGACGATGTCCTTAAGCCAGAGTTTGATAGAGTCCGTGGAAAAGTTGTCTTGCGAAATTCACATGGCATCCCTTCTGTCCTGGGAGTACTTGGACATCAACTTGGCGCGATGCTGCAGAAGCGGGATCCGCCTAACAAACTAGCACATGGCTAGGTCTAAGCACATAAGACCTCCGTCCATGAGCCACTCAATCCGCCTTATGGCACGATTGGCTTCATCGTCGGACAAAAGGGAGGCTTGGGTCCTCCAGGCAGGCACTTCAGCGACAACTCCATTGACGAAGTCAGGATACGTCTCAAGACGGTCAGGCAGGGGAATATCTAGGCCATAGAAATATGTGTGCTGCCAGTTCTTGCATGACTCATGCCCTACGATGTCAAGGAAGCGGCGGATCTTAAAGCTATTGGTTCCACAAGTCCGCAATTCATCCTTGGACTCTATAGACTCTCTCTTGACGGTGAAGAAGTATACAAACAGATCTAATCTAGGTTTGATTCCTAGATATCCTTCGCACAAAGTTACAAAGTTGCTAAGGACGAGGATGCTGTTAGGGGAGAGGTTGTGGGGAAGTACCTGGAAGTGTTGGAGGACGTCCAGGAAGAAGTCCGAAACTGGCAGGCTTACGCCTTGTACCAGCTGATCTTTGAGGTACACCTTCTCTCCATCTTGGGGAGAAGGGGTCACCTCATCGGCCGGCGTTGGCCGCGAGACCAAACCCTCCGCCGCAGGGAGATACCCCTTAGTGACCAGTTCTTGCAAATATTCGGCAGAGAGGTCGGAGCCCCTACACACTCCCTTGTGGGAGTCATTGTCCTCTTCAGCGGCTTCTGGCGCCGCTAGTTCTTGGTCGATGTCGGTGGTTTCCACCAAGGCGGTGACAGGGACGACGACCCCCTCCGGTGGAACCATCACTCCCTGAGATGGCTCCGCTGTAGCCTCGGGAGTCGCCGCCATCGAAGGGGCAGAGCTGCTGGAGGCCATTGCGCTGCTGGGAGTGAGTGGAGAAAGGGGAAACTCTGGCTAGGGTTTTTGGAGGAGGAGCTCGAATAGGCGCGCTGCTGGAGGAAGATGAAAACGAGGGAGCGAATGCAGGTAAAAAGAAAATAACCTATCCCCAGTTGAAATATATAGGCCCAATGTCAAGATTCATGCAAAAGGATCTGATGGACAGAGCGTTGCCGACGTGGCGATGAGCATGCACGGTAATTTCGCCACGTCCTCTATCTTCGCCGCTTTATCGTTTCGGATTTCACGCGTGTAAAAACAGCTAATGATTAATTCTCTGCCTTCTGTGAGTTTCGAGGTAGCTTAGGCTGTACCCTACGTCATCCTCCTGACAGTTGCAGTGAAGGGTCACGTCTGAAGATTCCATCGAAGGCGGAAAATATCCAGCTCTGGAAACAAAGACTCAAGGAATCTTCGGCTACATTGCGCAACCAAAGAGGATTACAGGGTTCTTTGGGAGACCTTTCAGATATTGCTTGACAAATTGCCGGCATCACCTAGAAGGAGCATTCAAGATCAATAGGCAAGACGGTGCTAGATTTCAAAGTCCTCTGGGGGTTACTGTTGGGGATATGCTAAATGGGTATCATCATAGCATGTCTCTAATCCGGCTAACCAGGGCGGCTCATAGTTGGTAGCAAGGCCCATGGCCTGCTAGGCGGACCAGTTAGACGGATCTAGAAGGAAGGCCCATGCCGGATAAAGGAAGGCTACGAAAGAGTCACTGGCATACTCAGAGCCTTGGAGTGGAAGACACGAAAGACTAGTTCGTGTTAGTGTAGGACTATTTACCTTGTCCGGCAAGGTATTTCCCCTATAACCCTAGTTTCTGGTGCCTTTATAAACCAGACTTGTGGGAGCCTTTAGGGAACAACCTAGAAGATTGCTACGTACAACGTGCAACACCTCGCACAGCGAACCTATCTCTGTAACTCGGCATATTGCCATTATAGTTATTTATAGCAGGAGTAGAGTTCCCCACTATTGTGGGATTTTAACCTAGGTCAGCTCTATTACCTCATACCCGCTAACTCTCCGCCTTACCCCACGTCTCTAAACACGCACTGTGAGGACCCCTCCATGGCGTCCTCGTCGGCAATACCACGGCATCTATGATCGAGAAATTGTGCTCCAAGTCATCCATAACCGCGGAGACGGCTTTTCAAAAAGATTTAACCCTGCAGTGGTGCACCAAAGTATCCACACGCACTTCAACCCTTGTTGTCAGATCAGGTAGGTGCAAGATCATAAAACATACACCTAACGGTATGTCAACAGGGCTTCGTACATCATGTTTCCCATACCCAAAGAAAGTACATGGGGGCCACCCCACTAAGCTACCCGCAACGAAATCGGCCGGCTGCGCGACGGACCTAGGGTTTGTGCCAATGGATGTAAACGACTGGGAACCCGAAAGTGTGACTAGGCTTGTCGATACCGCAAAAATATTCCGCATTCCTAATAAGTACCGGCGCTCCATGTGCAATCATAAATAAATCAGTAAAGCATGACATAAGTACATGACAGTAATAAAGCCCCAAACTACTTTGTGACCCCAACACAATACTTTGAAATTAGGTAGTAAGCCGATGGGGTGCCCACACACCCACCTGTGGTTAGCACGCTCGATCTTAGAACAAGTGTCAAGAACTTGGGTCCTAGATGGACACAAGTGGGCAGTTAAAAACCAAACATTGACTATTACCCATCGGTGCCTCTACATTATATCTATTTCTAGAATTTTAGTTAACAAGTTATAATGAAAGCCATGATCATCTCCACCATTAATCATGTGCCAACCTTCCATCAACGGTGGAAGGACAACGACGCGAAGTAACACCTGAGCAAGCAACTACGACTCGCAAGGCTGACGTTTTATCAAACAATATGCAATAGGATGTGTCCAAGGCAATATAGAGGCTGCAAAGAATATAAATGGTGCACGAAAACTAAAGCACCACAACATGGATAGCAATAGATCAACAGGAGGAAATAGAGACTATAAAAGCAAAATAGGTAGAAAGCGGGAGAATGCTCGCTTGGGAAACACTGTCGAAGGTACATTATCTGAAGAACTTGCCAATACTCGCATCAACTTAACAGCCTAATCCGTGAAGAAGCAGAGCACTAAAATAAACACCGGATGCACTATTTAATACTACGGCAAAAGATCGGGCATGTTCAGGATATGATGCACATGGCAAAGATGCGATGCAACTAGGCAATATTAAGTGAAACCGGTGTCCCGACAATTAAGTAGGAGGTTCATGTTGTTTAGCTACACCACAATTTAAATGTTGTCTTAACAAGGAAAAATATGGCATCGGTTCGCTACACAAATTTAAATGAAGCCAATATAATACTAGAAAAGTCCACATATAGTCTCCATATTTTATTTAGATGAATTGACTATTTAACCCAATCTACAAGATGACAACTATGCAAGCATGAATGATTTAATATGCAACAAGTTTACATGGCATTTATAAATTAGGGATAGGTAGGGGTCACACATCTAGGATTGAAGATCTTGGGGGTTCGACGGGGTTCGGGTCCGATATTCGGACTCCGGGATCAGGGTCTTTGGTTTCCATGTTGGCGTGCTCGTCGTCCATGATGGCGAACTCGGTGGTCTTCAAAGTTCGGGAGGACTCGGCGTTCCGTGATAAAGACCTCTGGGTTTAAGTTCGTGGTTCCTTGTCGACGGCTCGGGGTCATTGGTACCATGAAGGAGATCTTGGCGATGATCTTGTCGACTCGAGAGAACTTGTAATAGTCTTCTACAGAAGACATATCACCAGCACACGACAGAAGACACTAAAACTACGCGGAGGCCCGTGGCCAACTCATACAGTAACTTGAACATTAACCCGAGCACCTTGCCGACGGGACACACCCGGATGGCACCAAGCTGGCTCAGTGGTGGGGCTAGCGCGGGCAGTGGTGCTTGCTCGACGAGGCGGGGAGGGGTTCCTGGCAGCGGACAGAGGAGGTCCCCGGCGAGGCCAGCTTGCAGCAGGTGGATGCGCTGACATGGAGGCAACAGCAAGCACGGCGGCGTGTGAGAGGGCGAGGCGAGGAGCTCGGGGCACGCATGCCGTGGGGTCGAAGGTGCTAGGGCGAGGAGAGCAAGGGCCGCGGAGTTGCGGTCGCCGGGCCATGGTGACGCTGCTCGCGAACGGCGAGGTGCTGCAGAGGAGGTGTGACAAGCTCGGAGATAAAAGCGGCGGCAGAGGTGATCAAGGCGAGGCATGGTCGTGGTTGTAGGAGAAGGGGCACGCGCGGTTGCTGGCCGAGGAGGCGGACATGGTTGGGCAGCGGCCATGGCACAGGAGGTGGCTGGCGACGGGATGTAGAGGAAGGAGGAGGCGTCCGGATGGGCTCGATGCCGATGGGGTCTCAGGCTTTCGCGGCCGGATACGGAGGCTCTCAGGGCAAGGCAGCGTAGAGTAGGGGGGAGGAATCATGACCAGGGAGGCGACGCTCTTGGGAGCGAGGCGAGAGGAAGGAGGGAACGCGGGGTCGGGCGCGTCAATGTGGAAGGGGATCCCATTCGGAAGCAGGGTTGCGAGATCGATCAGGTGGGGCCGGTCGTGTGAGTCGCGTGCGATGCGGTTGCATGCATTGTCCGCTGCGTGCGTCATGGGCAGGGGTGCGCGCGTGTGGGTCCAGGCAGGGAGTGGTGGGGCCGAGTGGGGACGAGCGGGTGGGCATGCGCAGGTTGCGTCGCTCGCACGGTGGGATGGTGGACTTGGTTAGGTAGGTTTAGTCTATGGTAGATCTAGGGTTTGGGGTAGGTAGGGATTAGGGTTTTTATATGGGTAATAGGCTGTTGCCAGCTGGGCCATTGGGCTTGGCCGGTGGCGGACTCCCCTGGTAAAAATAGTTTATATTTTTACTTAGTTTGAAATATTTGTTTGTAAAATAGTTTAGACAAATAAAAGATCTGGGTGGACCGAGGGTTTTATATTTAAAATAAAGAGGGGTTATTAGAAAAGAAGATAGGCTTTTAGAAAATAGTTATGGAAGAAAAGATGTATGATGACATGATGATGCTCAAATGCAATGTGGCATGATGACATGAGCATGCGATCATGAGGATACACAAAATAAAAACAACACATGATTTTCTAGTAGTGTATTTACCTGGGGTGCTACACTAATCTAAGCTTCTTGATCATCAAAGCTATTGTACTTGCAAAACAAAGAAACAAACATAAATACAAAGGAAGGGTTATGTTAGTTTTGCTCTCAGTTTTAAACAGTGAAGTGTATTGTTCATTTTACATCACTGAGCAATTTAAATAAAAGGGGAAAATTTCACCAATGTGAAGTATCTGTTCTTTTAAATCCAAAGGGCTTCAAAGCAACATCATAAGCCAAAGAGGGGCAAGTTTCACCAGATCAGTATAGAAAAAGGAAGGGGCAGTAGATATTTCTACTTGATCTGATCCAAAGGATAGGCTATAGTGAAGCAGCTTATTCCTCTAACTGCATGCAGTGTGCTATCGACCAGTAGGGAGAGAGAAGGAGAGGTAAAACCACACTCACACATAGCAAAGCCAGCTTTGCTCACCACTTCACAGCCATAGCCATAGTTCTATCTCAAGAACACACAAGAACCACCACTATTTCTTGCTAGATTTCCACTAGGCCAACCAAATATTCACCACAAAAATCCACCAAGAAACCATACAATACGGTTACCTAATGGAGGGGATGGATTAGGAGGACAGCAAGGTCACGCTAGAGTAAGGAGAAGCTGAATCGGTACTAGGAGGCAAGAGTAAGCCAGAAAGGAATACATAAGGGTTGGACACATCTGTTCCAGAAGCAAATCTTCAAGCTCATCAGCAAAGCAAGAGCAAGGTAACAACCACATCTCTTCATCAATTACTAGTAGGTTGGTGACTTATAAAGCAGTCATGCTTTGTATATGTTCTTACCATTATAAGAGCATGATCTATCCTTGTGAGATTCTACCCTCAAAGATACACCCAGGTGAGGTGTATGTTCATCACAGAGATATGAAAGAAGTGCTATCAATAGAATCTATTCTTCATTTTAAGAGCATACCAAATTTCAGCTTATGCATCATTAATTTGAAGTTCATAGCAGCAACTTTATCCAGGATGAAAAATAGGGGATTGGTGTTACTAGGCACATTCTAGCTAAGGCTAGCACCTCAGTAACAACCAACGCCGTAGTTTTACTTCTACTATGAAGCCAAGATATAAGATTTCATACAATTTATAAAAAAATCAGTTTCCTAATCCAAGCTAGGAATCATTCTTTTCATCTAAAACTCTTTGCAGAGTTTCATCAATCTATAAATCTTTAACATCATCATTTAAAGGGATAAACCTTTATCATATATTCACAGAGATCACTGAAACAATTGATCTTTATAACCATAATATGACAACTCTATATATTATAGAGTTATTTTCCTGAGTAAAACCACAAAGGTATCATCAACTATAGTGTCTCACAATAATTCAAGATGCACAGTCAATAATATTACTTCAGTATAGGAGCATCCTAACAAGAATCAATAGTTTCTGCTAATTCAAGACAGAGATCATACCATCCAGAGTAAATCTACTAGGTAGCAGCAAGATTGTACTTAGGTAGTAAACAATGGATAGAAACCACTACCAGTAGCTATAAATAGGGCCTAGAACTAGATTCTTCATTATATAGTCACAGGGGGAATACACCTAAATCAATCTATATCATCACTGGCAATAATAGCTAGAGGGATGAACCCTAGAACAGAGTATCAACCCCAACTAGGGTTCATAGCAGCGACTATGTAGAAAGAGAAGGGGAATATAGAGAGCAAAGGGGAAGAAAAGATCAACTTACCCAAGGTCCTCGCAATATTGTAGAAGAGGAAGCAGGCTGGCCGACGATGGTGTATACGGCGGCACGGGGAGCATCGGCGACGCTGTAACCCGCGCCAAGCCATAGACACGACCGCCACAGGAGCACAAGTGGCACAGATAACACACCAGCAATGACATAGTACTAGGACAACACCACAGCATCACTGAAGTACCACGCCGAAACTAGGGTTGAAACACTAGGTGCCAGTGAGGTGGCGACACAACCAGTAGGAGGTGTGAGCAGCGAATCAAAGAGGATAAAACGTCATAGCATCACTGACATCGTCACCTTGCACCGTGGTGATAGTCGAGGAAGTCAAGGTTGGCTGGAATCGAGCAGCAATGGCGGGGCGACTCGTAGTCGCTAGAGAGAGAGATGAGAGGGTGAGGTCGAGCAAGAGAGAGATGAGCACTAGGCCGGTGAGCCGGTCTAGTGGGACGCTGGGTGGGTTTGATCCAACCCAGTTGGGATGGGTCGGGCTGGGTCAGCGCAATGGGCCAGGACATAGATTTAAAGAAAAAGAACTCTAAATCTATTTGTTGAAAAGACTAAAATACCCTCAGTACAAATTAAGCTCTAGAAAAATAAATAAAAATCCTAGAAATACAAATAATATATCCATCTGTTCATAAAAATATAATCCACTCAACAAAAATAAACGTTTGTATTTTAGGATAATAAAAAATAGTTAATTATTTTAATGATATAAATTCCTTATGGATTTTTCTAAAAAAGGATAATAATATCTAAAAATAAATAAAATTCACTATTATGATCTTAAATGAATATTGTAACTAAGAAAAATATAATTTCATTTGTTTGAGTTAAGTAAATGCAAATAATTAATAACACCATTAAATCTATAAAGGAAATTTAATAAATTAACTAAAAGTCCTAAAAATAAATAAAAATCACTTTTAGGTACAAAAAGAAATGTAATATCTTATAAAAATGCTACTTATGGATTTTCAAGTTAGCTTAGGATTTATAGAAAATAAATGTTGTGTTTAACTTTATAAAGTTATTCTTTTGAAATGTATTTCTTTTATCTTTATAAACCCATAATAAATTCCTTATAACTTCATTTAAGTCATTAAGAACTTATTACTTCAAAAAAAGGATTATTCTCTTCTCAAAATTGTTTATTACTTAGTAATCTAGGTAAAACAACCAAATAAAGACTAAGTCTAAATGTTACACTTAAAATACTCATTATGATTTCTAATAAATATTAAAAGAAATTTGTTAACTATATAAAATCCTTTAAAAAAATCTTTAGCTAACAACAAATCAAATATTTATAAGTTCATTTTGCATTAGCTTATTTTATGTTAGAGTATTAGGCATATACGGTTGTTATGGTAGTTTAGATAAAGTTAGGATATGTTTACTTACAATCCTAACTTGACTTGTACTCCAAGATAATCCCATGTATGCCTATATATACTCGCCCATGAGGCTCAATAATATATCCATCATATTCCGCCAAAATCATACTCTTTCATGGTATGGTAGTTTAGATAGAGTTAGGATCTGTTTACGTACAATCCTAACTTGCCTTGTACTCCAAGATAATCCCATGTACACCTATATATACTCGCCCATGAGGCTCAATAATATATCCATCATATTTCACCAAACTCATAATCTTTCATATTAGAGTTAAATAACCTCAACCTAGATAACCATATTTTGTGACTCACAAACTTGGTAATTACTAAATAAATTATATAATAAATTAACCTATTTTCCATAATTAAATCTTATAATACAATATAGGAATATTAAACATACTAGATTTAAGTACTCAAAGCTATATTTATAACATTTCATCTTTGATTATGTTTAGGAAAACCCAAGAACTTGGGGATGCCATAAACAATATATCTTAAAGCCATTATTAATTTTTAGAGTTAACTTTGGTCCAATCTACAAAAGGCTTGAAGTACAAAGACTCCAGATTATTTGAACCCTATTAAAAACATAGCTTTAGATTCTAATAATCTTCAAAGTTGCTTAACTCAACATAAATTATATTTTCTTCAAATATTATTCTTTTTACCACTTCAAGAAAATGCATTATGTTATTTATTTTTATAACAACCTGAAACATGAACTTCATAATAGTTATATGATACCACTTAACCTTATTTTTGTATTATAACTGTACTTCACCTTTTATGTGTTATATGTTAATCTTTAAGTCTTTGTAACTATACTCTTTTGTGAAGTAAACTTGGAGATCAATCAAATATTAAATAAATAACCTAAATCCAACTCACTTGTAATGATGGGGAATACTTGGGGTTTTACAACATGCATTTCAATACTTATGCATAACAACATATTGCTTCTTTAAACATTGTCCTTACCGGGCAATAATGGTATCTTGTAGAACCCGAGGTCCAGGGTCAAGTCGAGGCATTCGACTACAATACTTCGCTATATCAAGGAAAGTTCACACTTGCTCATGTCCTTTGATTATTTCCATATGGTAGTTGCAAATCTAATGTTGTCATCACCTGCATTTCAAAAAGGTCAGAAAACACTGTTTTCATGATTAAATATGAACTATTGGTTACTGGTCCAGGGTGATCAGTTAATCTACTTAAGGCCGGCAATGGAAACCACATTGTACGGAAATATATCATCTAGGACTTAACAACCAATGTCGCCAGAGATTCTTGCGCCATAAATTACGCGTTAACCATAAGATCTACAATGGCTCAAAGGAAGTCTGCAGGATCTTTCCCTCTCATATGTCAATGGACGACCGGGTCGTGGCTGTAATTCTCGGAGAGGGTTGACAACAGGGTGGGATCCCGCAACATCCCACGACATATGGTGTCTACGAGGGTTGTGTGTTTCAGGCCATAATTGGAAACAAAATTTATCCTGGGTCTAGCGTGCAATCCAACTGGCATATGGGTTTCTCGCAGAGGGGCAATGATCGGCTTGGGTTCTTATACTGGGCCTCACACCAAAGGAAGTGTGAACAGGAAAGTATGCTCGGATGTGCAACATGGATAAGAATCTCTTATGGGTAAAGCAACGCACCTCTGCAAAGTGTATAAAAGTGTGACATGTTACTCCCTGTTCTAGGAAGGAGATGCGAACGCTGCAGGAAAGGAACTCCATGAAGTTCTAACTAACCTGTGAAGACTGGCAGACATAGTTTTTCAGAATAAAATCAACCTTTGAAGAAATGTTTATTAAAACCTGCATAACCTATGACCTTTGGTCTATGGTTGTGGCTAGTGCATCAAACACTCTTTTTAGTGAACTTGCTGAGTACGCTCGTACTCATCCGTACCTTCTTAACCCTTGCTAGATTCTGAAGACATTAACGACCAAGAAGATGAAACACTATATTTAGTTGAAGACCAAACATAATTCTATTATGAGGACCTAGAGTTATCTAGAAGTGCCGAATGAAACAACTACGAAAACATCTATGGAATGGTGGCCAGTGTCTGAAGCATAGATACGTCAGACATAGTTAATTTAGTCTAGTAGTATAGATCTCCATCCTCTATCTTGTAAGATCATATTATAGTAAGGTTTAGTTTGCTTTTTTTTTATCTTGTTCTCAAGTTATTATAATTTAGCTCTAAGTCATCAGGATTCCTCCATGGACCTAGGAGGAACTAAAAGTCGTCATGTAATTTCTGGTTGTAATAATAATGTATGTTTGTGGACCCGCTTTGTTTCTGTTGTACCACTCAGAGGGATGTAATATTTGCGTAATGGTATTCCATGAGTGTTATGTCAATGACTATTGTGTAAAACATCATGCAGTGGTATGCTGGGTCACCGCATAACATATGGGCCATGGTACCCTAGTTGCCGCTGCACCAACAGTAGCCCCTAGGCGCCAGGGTTGCAGTCATCTTGAAGGCAAAGGGGTAGGGGCCTAAAAGCTGCTGGGCCTGGACGATGATTCGTGGGAGGGC
Organism: Avena insularis; assembly: GCA_023614405.1. Lineage (NCBI taxonomy): Eukaryota > Viridiplantae > Streptophyta > Magnoliopsida > Poales > Poaceae > Avena > Avena insularis. The sequence continues at coordinate 241,586,172 of CM042696.1, forward strand.
ACGATGTTGTACGCGCTCATCATGGAGATGGACACCAAACGATAGGATTAATGTGCACCGATGGATTCCGAAATTGCTGCCACAATGATTCCTTCTCCTTGGTAATTGCCCCTCCTCTGCTTAAATGCAGAGCCAATGCTAGTATTTTGTCTTCTTCCTATTCTATTCTTTTCCACTACAATGCATCCCCTTTGCACTTGCTCTCCACACGCCTCCATTCTAGCACACTTATTCTCCAAAGCTCATATTGCTCGAGCGATGGTGCCCAAGAAAGGAAAATCTCCCCTAAAGGTTGAGAAGGAGGAGGTGTCAGTAGGACCTTTCCCCGCACTTGAAATATTGAGGATCCGCAACATGAAGTGCCTCTGCAAGTTCCAGCATTTGGTGGCTACAGAGTTCAACAAGTGGGGACCCACTAGAGTCTGGCACGACATGACAAGATGCAACAACCTCCCGGCCATAGTGTTCCCCTTCTTCCTCCACTCGTTGAACTACCTCCATTCCCTGCCTTCTTCCTCGTGCTTATGAAGTATTATCAGATTCACATGTTGCATCTGCAGCCCAACTCCATCACCACCATCGCCATTTTTCCTTTTTCTGTGAGGCATTTCTCAGCATCAAGCCTTCGGTGCGACTATTCTACCACTTCTACAACTTGTGCACCACCACGGGGAACCAATGCTCCCGGCTCGTCTCCCTCCGTGTCGCCTATTAGAAGGGGTCCGCATACCTCCCCATGGTGTGGTCGGAGAAGGTGGATGATTTTTGGGTGTGCTGGGTCTAGATGGATGCACATGAGGCGAATCTGCTATTTTTGCGATCTCGATGATGCCCGTGGTGAAGACCTAGAGATGGAGCTGTAGGTAGTTCTCCGGCAAGGCAGCAAGAATGGTCGCAGCACACCTTAAGACCCTGCGCAACAGTGGTCTGGCAGGGCAGATTGTTGCCAAGGAGTACATCCAGCGGTGCATTTCTCCTCTCCCGGCCCACATGAAGGATATGTGGGCCTACACAATCAAGAAAGACCAGATGAAGCTCCAGAACAACATCCTGATGGATCCCGTCATTGAGGAGATTATGAAAATTCTTTTCACCAAGATGGAGTGCTTGACCCCCTGGAGAAAGCCTTCCACTATACTGCCAACCGAAGTAGCGCAGGCTTGAGATCCTTGAGGAAATGTCCCGATTCAATGCACAGGGGATTCTCAAAGAGGAACATGAAGAGGAAGGGGATCCCAAGGATCCCAGTGCCCCTACTCCCGAATTAGATCCCTCAGAGGAGGCGGACATTGTTGAGGCCACCGTCGATGGGTAAGCTACTATGTGAAGTGAGGAGCCTCCACGGAAGAAGGGGAAACTGTGCAAGATAGAGCCTCCCTCCTCCGGTGATGAAGATGACACCAGGGAGTTCCGTGTTGCGCCCTCCCTACATTTCCTAGAGGATGATGTGGAGGACAATGCTAAGGCCCTCGGAGAGCCGAAGGGTGACGATGAGGCCCTTGTTGAGCCTTGTGAGGAGGAGGGCTTCCACGAGGAGATAGTTGTTGGTGGAAGCGGCCTGCCCCCTTCTAGGGGAGTGAAGCGGGGGCACTGGGTCGTTGCTGACGAGTAGCCACTAACGTTTGAGGCTGGTGGCAGGAGTCACAGTGTCGTGGAGGACGTTGTGCCTACTTAACCGCAGCCATCGTCGCCCACCGTGCCCATGAGGGCCCGAAGGAGGCGCCCACGGCCTTCACCCATGCTTCATTGCCGGTGAGCACGGAGGTGGAGCTCACCATGTGGGGGGCGCATCTCGCGAAGGAGGTGCGCACCGCGGAAGCGGCACCCGCCTCTAAAGAGGCGCACACTGTGGAGATCAAGTGTGCCACAGAGGAGGTGTGTGTCATAGAGGTTGAGCGTGTCGTGGAGGAGGCATCCGCCGCACATGCTGAGCATGTCGTGGAGAAGGCGTCCACCATCGGCTGGGCACGATCCGTGAAGGCTTGGAGGTACAGGAAGGCCCCACTGGCCGCAAAGGCTTCATCTCTGGCACCCTCTGTGACGTTCACATGTGACTTGACAAGTTGGGCATGGACCTGGCCAATGAGGGGGAGTGTCTGGCAATAGAGTGTGACCACCTCACGAAGGCATGGTAGAAGCTTCACGAGGTGGTGGAGACCGAATGTGAAGGAGAGAGGCACCTGCCCAAGGGGCATCCTAGCTCCTTTAGTCACTCATGAGAGACACCTTGTGGGTGTCAGACGCTCATAGGGCACTTGCATATTCTCGAATGTCTCCATAGAGATCACTTTGAGCCCCATCCTTGAGGGCCATAGGGAACTAGTTGGCTGTTGGGGATATGCATAATGGGTATCACCATAGCCTAGCTCTAATCTGACTAACCCAAGTGGCCCATAGTTGGTAGCAAGGCCTATGGACTTCTAGGTGACCCAGTTAGGTGGATCTAGAAGGGAGACCCATGCTGGATACTAGTAGGCTATGACACCGACATAGGTGAAGCCGGAGCCTTGGAGGACAAGACACAAAGACTAGTTAGTATTAGTGTAGGACTCTATGACCTGTCCAGTATGGACTTTACCCTATAAACCTACAATCTGGAGCCTTTATAAGCGGAACCTTTGGGAGCCTTTAGGGCACATCTACTCTCACATGGCGAACGATACGATCTCTGTACCTCGGCATATTGCCACTATAGTGATTTATAGCGGGAGTAGGATTCAGCCCCCGTTGTGGATCTAAACCTGGATAAGCTATGTTACCTTGTATTGGCCAACTTGTCGCCATACCCCACCTCTCTAAAAATGCTCTGTGAGGAACCCTCCATGGCGTACTCATCGATAATACCATGACAGTTGGTGCCCACCGTGGGTCAAGAGGCACTTCGAGCCCTACACCGGGCGAGGCTCGAGCACTTCACGGGAATCGGCGACACCGTAGCCATCAAGCATGTTCTATTCCTGGCAAAGACAAACTCCACCCGCTGCTCCATCATCCCAATCAGGGACATCCACATCTTCATCGGTGAAACTAGCTCGGGATCAATCTCCTAGGAAGTCAGACACACGTCAAGACCAGCACGGACCACCTCTGGGTTAGACACAATTATGGAAGAACAATCTGAGACTAATCTCTCTTCGGAGTTTGCCGACTTAGATCTCACCAATTCAAGGCCCAGCCAAACCGCCCTTGTGCAGGATATAACGGTAGAAGACCAAATTAGATCCGCTTGGCTTGCCCAAGTGTTAGAGAAGCATAGGTCACACTTTGTGGATACCGTGAGTTACTATGATATGTCATGTTGCTTCAAGATGCCGGGTGAAACCCCACATGAGTTCCTAGCCAGGTGGCTTAGGTTGAAAAACTCTATTATGGGAATCTTCGACAAAAGGGCCGTGCCTCACTTCATTGAAGGGATCGAACACGGCTCACTTCTCTAGCATTCGATAAGGCGGGAGGAGGACGCCGTATTGATAACTCTCAGCCAAGTGATCGTGAATGTTAAAAGTTATGCCGAGGTTGACACAGTCACTCCGGGCACCTGCTCTGCCACTACCGGCAAAAACAAGTTCATTGGCGACATTGCTTTAGGATGAGGATCTACCTCCGAAACGGCCGACAATAAAACTGACTCAGTCCTAGATACCCTCTATGCCGACATTGACGACATGGACTTCATGACTGAGTCGCACAACTCGAAGGAACTCAACACTACCATGAGGGTGATCGAGGAAGAGATGGATCGCAAAGAGCACATTGAACAAGCAACCGCTACTCACCAAGTATTGCTGGCTATCACAGAAGAAAACCAGGATTTCGGAGCACGAGGACAATGGCCACAGGTAAGAACGCTGTGGATCCTACGAATCCCGCGAAGGCCATGCCCCTCCGGCCATCTGCCCATAGCAAGCGCAGTAACTCACTACCAGACTAAGTGCTACTAATCAAGCAAATCCTCCACCACCACCACCAACCTCGGCGACAGGCAACATCTTTGTTACTCTGGCTGACAAAGTGATATACGGTGAAACCCTCGTAAACCCAGTAATCGTGGATCATATCCGGAACTTTCTCGAACTAGATGAGAAGCGCCAAGAAATCCTAGCAGAAGCCAAGTGCGTCATGGAGCAGAGCGCTCAGCTCAGCAAGGACCTGGCCAAGGCACATGAATCAATAAAGGCGACAAGAACAACAGAAGCAGAGTACAAAAAGTTGTTGGCACAATAGAAAAAAGAACGAGCTCCTGCTCATGTCGTCCAAGACCTCGGTGTTCGACGGAGATGGGGAAAAGGACATGGCAGAGAAACCAAAGGCCACCCCCTACAATGACAAAGAGGGGAAGCAGGTCATGCCAACCCTCGCCCTGAACATGGTCGTCGCCAAGAACCTGCTTGAGCAGGATATATCACCGGAAGTGGTGGCGCAAGTCTATGATCTAGTCTCCAAGGCTGTCAAACAACAGAAGAAGGCCACCTCACAAAGGCTTGAGACCAATCCGGAACTTTGCCAGTCTAGTGCTCAAAACCATCACAGGCCTAGATCTGTAGCTTAGCAATTCAAGGACCTACCTCAAGATGTCGGATCGCGCATAGGTTCCATGAAACAAAAGGCGAAGGGACACGTGGAATCAAGATGATGCTATCCCCATATCCTCTATCAACATAGCCAAGGCACACCCGCTCCATTTGCTGGTCCCTCCCTAGAAATCTCGATGATACAGAGAGGCACCACCTCACTACCATATGAGCATGCCGCCTCCAAGACACCCATAGGGTGGCATCATCATACGCGATAATGGAGGGCCACAAGGGCACTATGGCAAAGAGCACAACACCAATGATGGTCGAAGGATCAAGGATCCAAACAATCAAGATGGGCATGGTGGTTCCCAAGATAGAGGAAGCAAGAGAACTAAACCTGTGCCACTTCCACCACCGTCACGACCATGGCGGAGGATCTCGTAGATCTCTCCATTCGTGGCGTAAATCTCCTCCCCATGGCAGCGAGCATAATGCTCCACAACCAAAACCCTATGATGCACGCTAGCACCTAGAAGAACTCAAGGAAGCCCGGGAAGAACCCTACATGTGGCCCTGATGCTTCAGCCTAGTTATCCGGACAACAACTTACCCCAAGGGTCTCCAGATTGACAAGCCTATCAAGACCTACGACAACACAACCTTGCCATCTACATGGTTGTAGGACTACCGCGAAGCGATAGAAATCGCAGGGAAAATCCCATTGTCGCCATTAAGTACGTCCTGCTCATGCTCACCGACACCGACACACAATGGATCGATGACTTACCAGAGAAATATATCTGCAACTGGTTGGGCATGAACGAGGTGTTCACCATGAATTTCTAGAGTACATATAAGTGTCCCTGCACAGTTGGTGACCTATAGAGGTGTGTATAGAAAAAAATCATCTTAGAACTACCTTTCCCATTGGCTCGACATGAAAAACTCGTGTGCAGGAGTAAACGATCAAATTTCTATGGACGCCTTCATCGACGGTTTGGTAAGAGGGTCTCTACTCCGGCATACTCTAAGGTACACTCAGGACAAGGGAAGGCTTGATCTCAACGTGATGATAGCCAAGGCTAGCAAATTTGCCGCCACTGATGATGATGCTCGCGACGCTCTACCTGCAGTTGACACCTGCAACCAAGCCAAGAAAAATACCAATAATAAGCGAAAAAATGCTCCTAAAGAGAAGCTAGTGGATGACATGGTCGCCATGGTGTTGGTAGAGGCAAAGCTGGACATTGTGTACATGGACGGGGAGCTAGTCGTGGGCATCAATGCAGTAGTGAAGCTACACCTGCTACGCCCTATGTTCCCTAGACATATGAGGAATACTAAGATATGCCGTTCTTTATGCACATGGATGCCAATGGTAAGTACACCCACACTAACCGCAATTGCAAGTTTGTCAACAATCTCAAGTAGGACCCCGAGTCTAGCTACAAGCGAAGTCCGAAGAACATACCTCGCAGAAAAGGCAAGGGGAAGAAGGAAGATAAGGAGTCCAAGGATTCTGATGATATGGAGGAGGATACTAACCCCAAGACCTCTGACAAGAGTGATGGCGGGGGAAAGAGCAAAAATCCATACAAAAATAAAAACACCACCTATCACATGTTCCTCGACACTCCAATGGTCAATGCGCAAAAAAACTCTCTAAGGATGTTGTTAGGCACCATACCAAATGGGCCCCAGTATGTGAAGTGGTCAAAGATTACATTTACTTGGGGCAGAGAGGATCACCCAATCTCATCCCAATAGAGAACCAGTATGCCATGGTCATCAGCCCACTGATTGACGACAATGATTCCACCAAGTGCCTCATGATTAGCGGAAGCAACATCAACATCATGTACATCAATACACTGCATAATATGAACCTGCATGAGACCCAACTTAAGAGGAGCAATACAGTATTTCATGGAGTGGTTCCTAGTCAAAAAGCTCAGTCCCTTGGATGCATTACCCTTCAGGTTGTTTTTGGTGATGTTAATAATTACTGCCAGGAGAGAATGACCTTTGAAGTGGTACCTTTCAAGAGCGTGTACCATGTCATATTAGGACGTGACATCTTCCATGTGTTGGGGATATACTTTCCGGGTATACCCACTATGACTCACTGACCAGGGTAGCCCACTTCTGGGCTAGAGATATTCTTCATGAGTGGCCCAGTCAGGGAGAGAAGATTGAAGACCATACAACTACGGGAAGGACTAGAAGACTTACCGACTAAGGCGTGTAGTGTTACTTGTAATCCAAGATGTACTATGTAACTAACTCTGTATCGTAGCCGGATAGGACTCTCCTATAACCCTAGGACTGGTTGACTATATAAGTCGTCCTAGGGATATGCCTTTAGGGCATTGACAACCCTAACCTAAACTCGCACATGATAAACCTCTATTGTAATCTATACTTCCGGCTCTACCGTTTATTGGATTTCTAGTAGGTGTAGGATACGTCTACTGTAGGCGAATTTGAATCTGGGTAAAGCTTGTGTGCTCACCGTCCTGGAACACTGTCGTCGCACACCCCATCTTTCCCCATGCCTCGAGGACCCCTTCATGGCGTACTTTTCATCAATATGACAATAGTTGGCGCCCACCATGGGGTAGGCGGAATTTGCACGAATCAGAATTGGCGAGACAAGCACTGCCGGCCAGGTCCTCTATGCCAGCGACATCCCTCTTGTCCTTCTCGACAAGAATTGGATTCTGGCTAGGGAACTTGTGACCACCTAAAAAATCATGTCTTTTTGGAGAGATCGATGTTTACCTCGGTTTTGCTGAACCTACCCAACCCACCACAGCGGTGATGATAGAGGTGTAAGAATCTTCTGGATCCACTTTGTCTATGGAGGCTGCAAAGTCCGGGTCTCAGAAAACCCTAATCCCACACAACCCTCACCTGAAGCACAGATCGTGGAGAAGATCAGATCTGAAGAAGATCTCCCCTAGGAGGTCAAATCTCACGAAGATCACAGAAGCAACAAGTCCAGATCTGGCTCTACCGATGCTGGAGCAGGAAAATCGCTTCTGAGGCACACCATGATGAGGATGATGATGAGTGCCATAGTCAACACCGATACAATTCTCAAGACCACAAAAAATTTCAAGGAAGCTAACAAAGCAAGCCACAATTACCTCAGAGCGCATGCATCACACTTCGTCAGATACATTGGATCCGGATTCGGCTCTGCCGATGCTGGAGACGAGAATGACTCGGTGCTAGATGCGATCGGAACAAACACTGATACACCGGCTTCCCTAGAGGATTCCATGATGTCGGCGGAATTCTAGGCATTCGAAGCAGAAATTGAAGAGGAGATCAACTCCAAGGCTGCGGAAGAAGGAGAAGGTCCAGATCTGAGTCCCTACAACAGTATGGATAACAGATACAATGAAAACTCTCCCGAACCGCAGGATGATATGGATCTCGGAGAAAATCCCGACGTCTAGATGTCCGAGAGTACTGATAGAAGCTTGACTCTAGGAATCATACCCAAAGCCGTCTTTGCTATGGGTGCCAATAAGGCTAACAAGGCAAATAAGAAGAAGAAAACCCCGGCCAAGGATCTTCTAGCTGAAGAAGTAATCATCAAGGAATACGAGGAGGACTCAGACGGTGTTCTGATCCCCTCAGACCCGAATAAAGCTCTAGTGGATGGACACGTGGTTTCCCCAGGAGCCCGAGAATTCCTCGGAGAAGCACTCACAACGCTAATTTGAACCTCGGCGGATCTATATCCGGGCGACTTGACGGAAAGAGCCCTATATATAGAGGTGTATTGTTATCCACTAACCTCGTAAAGGAGAAGAACTACATTGTAGAAGCAGGCCAGTTCAACTCCCTGCAGCATCAGAAGACCTAGAACGGCCCTGAGCTGGCTAATAGGAATCCGAAAGTTCACAAGTCACTTTTCGATGGAAAAATCAAAGACATAGCCATGTGAAAGCCTCTGATCGATAGCAAAGGAAACCGGGTGTATAACACGCCGGTAGAAAACACTAATGTGGCCTGAGAGATCCTGGCGAATAATCCAGACCAAGAATAGGTCCGACTAAGTGTGAAGATACTCACCAAGGGCCTAGAGCAATAGAAGGTCGCCATGTCTGGCAGTGGAAAGCTGGTCCCCAAATCTGACCAATGTCGCACATACACTGGTCGACAGCAAGATACAAGGCCTCAACGAGAACGGGATCGATGCTACCGTTCCAATCCTTAGGAAGACAATTATTTAAGAACCGGCTCTTCCGGACAGCAGCACAAAACCGCACGTAGCTGGAGCAACATTGTCGCAGCCGTAGAGCAAGACGTCGTAGCAGCAATGGTTCCACAGCAACCTCCCGGTGGCAGTCAGATTACCGCAGGGAAGAAGAAGAAGCACGATCTCGATAGCAGGAACGGCAAATAATGCCCCTCCTAGATAGACAATTCGTCTGGCTAAGCCTAACCACAATGTTGGCAACACCGGTCACTAAAAGAAAAGTTGGCTTTTACAACGAACAATTTTCATGGTTGAAGGCCTGTTTTTCGTAGTTAAAAAGTCTTCTAGACGGATGGCCTTCATGGTAAAATCCCTTCACAAAATAATCTACCATGGTTTTTTTTTACCGTGGTGGATCGCACCCTTCATCCACGAAAACTTGTTCTATCGTAGATCTGTTTGCCAGCCGCATTGACTGCTGACATCATGAAAATCGCCATATGGCAAATTCCATTAATGCATAGTTACCACCGTTAACAGTCACAAAAACCGTGGTAGAAGCCTAGCCCAGCCAAGGCCTGCTAATTATAAAGTAGGCCGGTCCATGAGGAGAACCCAATAATATTACAACCCTTTACTGTTTAGTATTGCACTATTTAAATTGGGCCCATTAATGTAGCCAAGCGAGGCCCGCGAACTTTCGGACCAGATACTTTTTCGGCCCACAGAAGGCCCACATTGTTCGAATAGTTTGCGGCCTGTTAGTAGCCTGTGTCATGTCAGTCCGATACTATTAAGGCCTACGGTCGGCCTGTCACTGTTCTCACAGCTTGTCTTGGGATGCCTACTAACGGCCCATCTTTGAGAAGGTTCGTTACTATTCTAGCCTTTTACTGTTCCGTCTGTTAACTATTCAGGCCCACAGGCGGCCTGTTACTATTATGTCCTGGTAATTTTTGTACCCGTTACTATTCTTTTCTGGTAATTTTTTTGGCCTGTTACTGTCCTAGCTCGTTATTGTTCTAGCCATTACTGTTCTGGCCCCTTACTATTTTGGCCCCTTACTGTTGTGGTCATTTACTGTTCTAGCTTGCTATTAGTCTGGCTTGCCACTTTATGGCCTGTTACTGTTGTGGCCTATCACTGTTGTGGTCTGTTAATATTTTGGCATGTTACTTCTTGGCCCACATCGCAGTGCATTCTTTGTCTTTGGCATTTCATTGCTACCGCTAGTGTTCTGGCCTACTAGTGTTCTGGCCTGCTACTATTATGGCATGTTATTGTTCTAGCCTTTTAATGTTACTACTTGCCACTTGTGGGTAGGCCCATTATGTTTACGTACATCTACAATTTCGGCCTTTCTGAAGCCCATGCCAATTACATAAAAGGTGTACAATTAGCGAGCATCTTTTACTGTTTATGGTAGACCCAATACAAGACGGGCCAATAACAAAGTCCGATATTGTTCTCTAATCGACCTGGCTGGCACAGTTATGGTACCGCCTACCGCCATGCATGGACAGCGTCAACTAAATGCCTACATGGCCTATGCGAGTTATCTATATATTACATCAGCTGCAAACTTCTTAAAAATATTACATATTATCAACATAAGGGAAAGAAAATTCGGCATTTCAGTTGACAATCAAGTTGATAGAAGAGTCCTCAATTTTCTTTCTCAATCTATCAACTGCATCTCCCTTTGAGTGTGATAGCTACATTGGAAAACCACCTTGAGACATGATCTTTCAACCCCCTCTTTGGTTGCGATATCAATTATTGTAGTCTAAAACTAAGTAATAACAAGTTAATACATCAAACAAGACAAACTACTCATTTGACTAATTTGACAGGAGTTATGAACTAGAGTTTACTACTGGTCAATGGTTCAATTATTGACCAACACAAAAAACAAACAGGACATGAAAGCATGCATTAAACAAGTGTGCCTACCATGAAACAAGCAATCGAAAAATGCGTGTGGGTGTGGCTTAGAATTTCATCTAATATAAACTAGCCAGGTCATTTCAACAAATATATATGGACACAGTTGTACACAATAGAATGCAAGAGACGTTGGGTGACTTGGAATTTGTGCTGAGCTACACAATGGCATGCGGTTACAATCGTAGCTAAGAATGAACCAGATAGAAATTATAACTGCATCATACGAGAATTTGTATAGCAGGAATGCAAACCACAAAAGAACTATATAGTAGAGGATAGTTATGTCATTGCTTAGGACGAACCAGAACTAGATACGAGAAATAATGGCGTTGCTTGTGAACCTATAGAACAAGACAAACAAGCATTAGACAAGTGTGTCTACAATGAAATGAGCAATCAAACAAAGTGTTTCTTAGAATTTCAGCAAATATAAACTAGCCAGGTCTTTTGAGCAAATATATATGGAAGCGGTGGTATCTCTTGGAATGCAAGAGATGCTGGGTGACTCGGAATTTGTTGTGAGCTACAAAATGACATGTAGTTACTATCGTAGCTAAGAATGAACCACATAGAAATTATAACCGTATCATACTAGAACTTGTCGAGCAGAAATGGAAAACACGAATGAACTATATAGTAGAGAATAATTATGCTGTTTCTTAGGACGAACCAACACCAATACTGAATGTATAACGACATCGCTGGTGAACCTATAGAAGAGGATGTGCAAACCAACATGTTCAGCATTCCCTTTTTGAGCTCTACTCAAAGAAAAAGAAAATAGTCAGTGTTATAGCTTTAACCAGATAGCAACAACAAAATTATAATCAAACTAGTATGAAGATTTTGAATGGGTACCATAGGATAACAGAATGATGCTAAGGAGGAAATAATAGCAGGAACTTAGCTCAGCAATAACCAGATAGATTTAGTAACTATGGAGTAGGGAATCCACACTAATATTTTCCACTGACATTACATTTTGCATGAACTACACAATAGCAGGGAATTACTGTTGTACGGAGTATCTAAGAACATGTGCATGACAAAATAACAAACATGTGCATGACTTGAAATTTGTAGAGGAGCGAATGCAAACCAACATATCTAATGACCTTGTATGTACTAGCATGAAGAAAAGGCATGCCCAATGACTTGTATCTATTAGCACGATTACAAAAATGCAGTTGACTACGATAGGCTTGAACCTGCTATACTCCTGACAAAATAAAAACGGGTTAGAGATTTGTTTACCTTGGCCTAAGAGGCCTCTAAGCATTATCGGTACCGTGCGAGTGACATCCAGGTCACCGAGGGTGGTGCAGTTAAGGCGGCTATTGGTGTTGGGGAAGTAGATCTTGGGCGGTCGATGCCGGTGCAGTCAACGATGATGCTTGTACAGCTGGTCTGGGGCGGTGGACATGGAACTAGTTGAACTAGATCCCTTCTGGTGGACAACAGTGAAGCGGCTCCGGTATGGTTTGGTAGCTTTTGGCGTCGGGGAAGCAGAGCGTGTGCGGTCGACGATGCCATAGGCGCGGTCAACGAGACCATAGCTCTAGTGGAGTGGCAGAGAGACCAGTGAACTAGATCCAATGGGGTGGGCGTTGGTGAAGTGGATTCGGGGCGGTGCACCAGAACGTAGCTCAAGTGGCTCCGATCACCATGGAATTGCCGCCAGCGGGTGTGCGCTGTGGTCATGGAGGTGAGGGCATGGGAGAGAAGCCTAGATTTTGAGAGGTCCAGTGGGAAAAACTACATGAATCGGGACTATGGAGGTGAACAAAAAAATAATTACGATCGTGCCCCCAAGCTACCAACTTTAGCGTGCCCATAGGGCGTCTGAACAATGGGTAGAATGGAAATTTTAAAGCCAAAAGTTTTGAAACGGAGGGGCGCGAAATGCTTCAAAAGTCGGTTTGTGATTTTGCCACTCGATTGAGGCTTTGAATTTGGCTAGCATCCATCTAATAATAATAGAAAAATGGTGCTCCCCTGGTGGGAGATTTGGCCTCAAAGTCTTTGAAATGGTGGGGTGGGAAATGCTTCAAGGTTGGTGTGTGATTTTCCCGTTTGATAGAGATTTTAAATTTGGCTACCAGCCAAATAATAATAATAGAAAATTGTACTCCCCGGTGGGAGATTTGGCCTCAAAGTTTTTGAAATGGTGGGGCAGGAAATGATTCAAGGTTGGTGTGTGATTTTGCCGCTCGACAGAGATTTTGAATTTGGCTACCGGCCAAATACTAATAATAGAAAAATGGTACTCCTCAGTGGGAGATTTTGCCTCAAAGTTTTGGAAATGGTGGGGTAAGAAATGCTTCAATGTTGATGCGTGATTTCACCACTCGATAGAGATTTTGAATTTGGTTACCTGCCAAATAATAATAATAGAAAAATGGTACTCCCCGGTGGCAGATTTGGTCTCAAAGTTTTGGAAACGGTGGGGTGGGAAATGTTTCAAGGTCGATGTGTGATGTTGCCGCTTGACAGAGATTTTAAATTTGGCTACCGGCAAAATAATAATAATAGAAAAATGGTACTCCCCTGTGGGAGATTTTGCCTCTAAGTTTTTGAAATGGTGGGGCAGGAAATGCTTCAAGGTCGATGTGTGATTTTGCCGCTCGACAAACATTTTGAATTTGGATACCGTCCAAATAATAATAATAGAAAAATGGTACTCCCTGGTGGGGGATTTTTCCTCAAAGTTTTTGAAATGGTGGGGCAGGAAATGCTTCAAGGTCGGTGCGTGATTTTGCTGCTCGACAGAGATTTTGAATTTCCCTACCGGCCAAATAATAATAATAATAAATGGTACTCCTGGTGGGAGATTTTGCCACAAAGCTTTCAAAATGTCAGGGCCGAAAATGCTTCAATGTCGGTGTGTGATTTTTCCGCTCGATTGAGATTTTGAATTTGGCTACCTGCCAAATAATAATAGAAAAAATCTAGTAGACCGTAGGCGATCTGTCCAGGAATTCAAGTCCAAGAGTCACATAAACTAATCATCCATGAGCACAATAATTGCGTAGACTGATATTTTGAATTTGGCTAGCGTCCAAGCAATATTTGGATAAAAGGAGTACTCCCTATTCCGGAATTGAAGGCCGAGAGTGACATTAATTTATCATCTATAATGAAAATTGGATAACTCTGATTCAAACATTGTAGGCTGCAGGTTTGGCCGCTCGACTGAGATTTTTTAATTTCATTAGCATCCAAGGAATAATAGAAAAAATGGTACTCCTTCTGTATGAATTTAAGGCTGAGAGTCACATCAACTGATCATCAAAATACTGACCATATTGGCAAAGAAATTGGATACATAATCTCCGATTCAAACGGGGTAGGCTGTAGGATATGTTGCTGGACCGAGATTTTGAATTTGGCGGTTGTCCAAAGAAGAAAAAACCTTTGTAAGGTTCATGAATCCAAGGCTGAGAGAGTGAGGTTCGGGCACATGATTTTTGTGCATGGATCACAACGTAAACAGATAAAATCATGATGCAAAACAAATACTCCTTCTATTTTTGTTACATGGCCCCAAACACAATCCGAGCACAGTAGTAGGAACCATTTCACATGACCACTGTACTCACCTGTCATTGTCAGGGTTCATCTTTAATTTAGAACAGTCTCTTCATCCATGAGCTCTCGAGAATTTTCTTGATCTCATAAGATCTTCAGCTCCACATCACTTGCTAATGCTTTCTGTCTCATATCAATGATTGCTTGTCTATGCACTTCCTATTCAGCCTATAGTGCTACAATTTCTTCCTCACTAGACAAATACGCCGACTTGGACTTGGACTTGGACTTGCACTGCGACAACCCAATATTATGCAGGGACATGCTTTTACGATGACCTTTGCCTTTTAGTACCATTTTAAATGTTTCTAGACATTCTTCTTGGGTTTGTTCCAGACCATCTTTCCCAGGTGTTGCCATCTCCTTATTCAGTTTAATCTGTAAGGTTATCAGTTGGTAAACATGGGTGAGAGAAGAAAAGATAATACATAGAAACATGCAGACACCACATTTTACCTGTCTGCGAACAAATCTTACAAGTTGGCATGGTTGATTATGCATCATATATATTGTAGTAAAATCATACCTGTCAGATCATACTGATAAGAATTTTATAACTAACACGCAATAACAGGACTATGCCAACATGGCATCTGTCTATTTCTTCATCGCCGGGTGCATGATACACACAAGACAACACTTTGTATAGTTGAAAACTAAAGCTCACACTGGTTGGAAATCATCTACTTAAATTAAAAAGAAAACTAGGCAACAGTTCAGGTAGTGTTGAACATCTAACTATACATATAAATCACTAAGGGTGTGTCATCACAAAATATCAATCGAACAAAAGACTTACAATAACACTCTCAGCGAAGGGATTGAGCCCTTCTTTTTTGCTCCTCTGGCATGGCTGGAATTTTTGCTGCAGACGTATCACATATTTCTTCAACATGGGCGGAACACATGATAAAAATATAAGAATCACAAAGTCTCTACAAGATTTAAAACTAATCATCCTTACTATTGTGCTTAGGTGCCCAACCAGTGCACATATCCAGTTCGGTTTGTTAAGTGTCGTGCGGCATGGTTTCTCTTGTTTTTCTCGGTGTTCATCTTCAAAAGAAGATTAGTGATATAGATGTGCAAATAGGAAATTTGAATGAGATATGCTACCAGTCTTCACAAACCATACTGTAATCTTTGGATCAAACTAGTGGTCGAGAATATCTATCCGTTGTTGGTCAGTCATAGTATGTTCTAGAGGAGTCGTTCTTTGAATATCCTTACTTTCCTTACCATCAAAGTATTTATTCTTTAGCCTATGGCGTTGTTGGCGCAAAGAACATGAGAATATGTCCATGAGAACATACTCTACATCCTCATTATCCTGATCGAAGTTGAATTTTGTCTGTCGGCAATAATGGAACATTTGATGTGTTATGTGACTTACAATAGTACCAACATCAAGCTTGAAGGCATGGGACAAAGCACCATAATTTACATGTAACTTCTGTAGTAATGAATTGTAACGATCAGGGGTCCGTTGGTGGAGCTTGAACGATACGAAGATGGGAATATCATCCCTGACAAAAATTCCTATTTCCGATGCTAGAAAAGTAGATTCTTTTGGATCTTCTGGCCTTGCTTGCCAGGCATAGTAGAATTGATGCAATATCTAGATTATGTTCCAGAAATTTTAGCTTCAAGCTATTTTCCTACCGTTGGCCCCCTTTCCTTAAATCTTCCTATAGCCGCCAATTCAACCATAACATCAAGCTTGGATGGCATATATAAGGAAGCATGCATCGATAATCCTTGGAACACATACCTTGTTTGGCACCAGGTTGATGAACAGGTTAGTGATCATTGCTAGCTTGTTGGTGTTGTGCCAACAATGTTAGGCAAGTAGAGGTCAAAACTAGTTTGACTGTCAATTGTTGCTAGGTATCTAGATTGGGTTGGTGATTTTTGAATGTGTTGGATGGTATTTGTTGCATCTAATTCTATTGGAACCTGTAGAGGTCAAAACTGGTTCGACTGTCAATTGTATTTCCCAGCATGTGTTTGTGTTCCACCGGTAGCATTAGCAAGACCGCTTATCGACACTTTGCATTTGGTACCTGAACGTGTCTTATATGAACCAACTAATTCTTGACACACATAAACAATACTTCAATATGTTATAGTTCTATATGTAATGAGACGCACAATGGAAGATGCAATAGATATCACAATGAAAAAATAGAGCAAGCACCTTGGGGGTGGACAAGCGGGCGAACTAGGGGGGATGTCCTCGATGGGTCCAACTTCCTAAGTTAGGTGTCCGTCGAAGTATTGTTCATCAAAAGAAACCAATGATGAACCATACACTTGCCGAACATAGTTTTTCTCCCTGCTGGTATCTGGAAGGGTCTTAGGTGAACCAGTTGATTCCTAACACACATAAACGATACATTAATCTATAGAAGTCCTATGTAAAATAAGACACAGATAGAACAGAAGAACAGTAAGGCAAGATACACTGAACATATATGATGCATCAACTAAGAAGATGACATAGCACAACATTTGGTGGGAATTGAGGTACGAAACATGGAAGATGCAACAAACATCTCAATGAAAAGACAGAGCAAGCACCGTGGGCGGTGGACAAGCAGGCAGATTTGGGAGGGGGTTCTCGACTGGTCCATCTTCCTGAGTCGGGTCTCCCTCGGGGTTTTGTTGATCTTGAGGATCAAATTCTGCATCAGAATCCTGGACTTCATTATTGGTGGTGGTATCTACGAAAGATCAAACTCTCCTCACACCGAGCGACCTTGCATATTTGGAATTCTTCAATAATTTGTCTTCCCTAATCTTCCATTCTCCCTCATCAGTCGGCTACAAAGTAGCTTACATGGATCAACAAAAAATATATCTTATGAGATTTAAGAGCGGGGTGTGTGTAGAATAGCAAGTTAGTACATTGCTAGAAAGGAGGTGAAAGCTCTGAAGGAACAATGAGAGACATATGCATATACGATGGCTCAACAAGAATGTCAGAGTACAAGATAAAAAACTCAGTGCGAGAATGCAGTGAAATAAGCGATGAACTACTTTCAGACATCAAATGCGTAAAGATCATATGAAGTGTATGGCGGCAACCTTTGTGACCACGATTACACGATTTCCTTCTTGTGCCTTTTGAAAGGATCGTGTGGGCACCTAGAGGGGGGGTGAATAGGTGCTACTTCAAATTTTACTCTTTTTCAAGTTAGGGTTTGACAAAAAGGTAAATTCTCTAGATCATGCAACTATGGTGAATTTATCTATATGTCAGTCTAGCACAAACACTAAGTAAGAACTAGATAAGTAAAGTGCGGTAAAGGATAGAAGTAACCAAAGTGGAGAACACGGAGACAGAAGAATTTGTTTCCCGTAGTTCCTTCCTTTTGAGGGGAAGTACGTCTACGTTTGGAGAGGGGGTGGTTTCAAACCATCAACGCCACGAGAGGCCTCCCTTGTTATCCGATGAACCTCACCCCAACAGGCTCGATTCACCTCTTCCACTATACGGCAACCTTCGAGGTGGAAGCCGACACCTTTACAACAAGTTCAAGGCACACATCCACAACCTAATTGGATGCTCCCGAATACAAGCTAGCTCTCAAGCAATCAAAGACAAGCTAGTAAGAATCAAATCAACCAAAACAAGGCTTAGGGTTTCCAAAGAAACCCTAGAGCAAGGGGACCTCAAGTGAATGAGGGGGAAATGAAGATCTCTCTTGGTGAAGCTATAGATCAATGCCTCCTCCTCCGATTCGCCAAAGGTCAATGACTTTGGGTGGTTGGCTGAAGAGATCTTGGAGTTTTGGTGGATCTAATGGTGTGGTCTTGCTTTTCTGGAACGAGCAGCTGGAGGAAGGGGATGAGGTCCCCTATTTATAGGCCACACATTGTGAACCGTTTTCTGACCATTGGGGACTAATCACACCAGAGACTCCGGTCTAGCAGACCGGAGACTCCGGTCCAGACCAGAAACTCCGCCTCACCTCCGGTCCATCTCTGGACCACATCTCTGGCTGGCTTGGGAAGGTGCTTGGCATCCACTCTGGAGACTGTGGCCATAACTCCGGACCAGGCACACCGGAGACTCCGGTGTGTCCACATCGGAAATTCCGGCCTGAGGAGACACACCGGAGATTCCGACTGATATCCGGCCAATCTCTGGACTAGAGATAGAGATACCTTAGGCCAAGTACATGCCACACACACTAGGAACTCCTGGGGAAACTCCGGACCACACCGGAGACACCGGTGTATGCACACCGGAGATTCCGGTCTGAAATCTTCAGATAGGCATGAATTTGGCTATGAGATTTCCCATAAAATTAAGAATTATTCCCTTTTCAATGGATTGACCTGTAGACATTAACACACAGTAAAATGTACCTTGTGTTGTTAACGAACACCAAAACAGATTAGGATAATAAATGTCCTTTCAATCTCCCCCTTTTTGGTGTTCGATGACAACACAAGGTTTTGCATGGAATTTGAGATAAACATAGTTATGCTCCCCCTAGCGTTGTGCAGCAAGTTAAACAACTGATACAAGCATAGATATGTCAGGTGAAGGATAGATATTACAATAAGGAACGGGCATAGATATGTCCACACACAACAATAGTTCATATGCCAAATAAGTCTCACAAAAACTAAATGAAAGATGACAACCCAACCCATGCAAATCCCGATGCTCCTAGTGGACAACTTCTCCCACTTTGGCATTGAAACGCCAAAAAGGGAAAAGAAATGTCACAGCTATCGTCCCAAAAGAGATCACTTGAAGTCATCATCGTCGTCATCATCCTCATCCTCATCCTCATCCACATCGTAGTCATCATCCGCGGTAGAAGTCCGAGGCCCTTTGCTCTGAGGGCGAGAAGTGGAGGTACCCTGAGGAGCAAAGCCAGACGTCACCTCAGAGAAAGTCTGCCAGTCCACTAAGCTTGCATTCATGGCATTCCATCCCCCAAAGGAGAGTGTGTGATCAGATTCAGATTCAGCATATGGTTCAGCATCATCGTATTCTGACTCGCCTTCCTCTTCTCCCTCACCTTTAGCCTTGATTTGTTTGAGAAGCTTCTCAATCCTGTGGTTTCTCTTGTAAGCATCATGATGTCCCTTACGAATGTCAACATTCATGCAACAAAGGCTCTTCTCCCAAAAGGATGCCTTCTTGACTTTCTCCTTGACAACCTCACATGTGACTGGAGGCATGGGGACATTGGAGGCATTCTTCCTCCTGGAGCCCCTAGGAGGGGTAGGAGCATGCTCAGCATCAGAGGTATCCTCATCCTCACTCTTAAATGGATGTCTAGTCACCATCTTTCCTTTCTTCTAAAGAGAGACCGAGGCATGTTCTGTAAGGTTGGGAGGAAGAGCAAGTGGTGAACCATGAGCCTGAGTGTTGATAAGCCTCATCACAAGAGGAGCACATGGAAGAGATTTCATATAGATAATAGCATGGTGCATCTCCTCAAAAATGTAATCCATCACATCAATAGCAAACCCATCAGAATCAGGACCGACAAGATATATCTTGTGAGCATGGTGAAGTAGGTTGACAAGCCCGCATCTAATGGCATCATCATTGCCAGCACTGGAGATATACTGTGATGGAAAATTCTGAGCAGCAGGTTGTATAGAGGTTTGAGGCCCTTAGCCTCACTGACAACAGCATCCCTGTCATAGAGAGGAGCCAACTTGGTCTTGCTCTCTCCAAGAGCAGCATCGTGCATACGATGTCCTGTACGAACAGCCACACCCTGAAAGGTCTCATTGATGACCCCGAAAAGTCAAAGAAAGTAGTTGTGTAGCGAACATCGCCTGACATCCAGGTCATGGTCCTTGCTTGATCAGTCCCAAACACCACAGTGGCATAAAATTGTTGGACAAGGGGAATGCTGTAATCTTCTCGGAGCTCCATGAGCTTATGCAACCCAAGCTTTTCTGTGATCCACACAACATCTGCAAAGTAAGTGTTGGCACACATGTACTCAAGCTCCATGTACCTCTGAGGACAAACTGGGGACTTGGTGAGCTTGCGGTAGACATCACTCATAAAAACCTTCTGTTCCCTCCTCCAATAACAAGGATCCTCACTAGTTCTTGGCAGCTCATAGAAATTGGTCTTCCGAAGCTCTTAGAACTCCTTATCGGACATGTGAAAAAGAGACTGCAAATTGTCATACTTGGCCCTCTTGGCCCGGTTCTCCTGCTCAATCTGTTCTTGGTTCTTTCTCATATACTCAACATCTCTGACCTCCTGCCTGCGGTTGGATGGTGGAATAATGTACTGCCCAGCCTCTTCATCAAATTGAGGATCCACTCTCTTGGACTTGGCCTTGATGCGACCACGACGAGAACAAGAGCCACCTGTGAACATAGAGAGGGTGGTAGCATGGGGGTAAGCATATATGTCTAGGATATATGCACAAGAACCTCATAGCTATGCCAGATGTGCTAGAGGCAATCTACACCAGAGTCTCCTGAGTGCAACACCGGAATCTCCGGCCTGGACCGGAGTTTCCGGTCAGCCAGACCGAAGTCTCTGGCCTAGACCGCAGTCTCCGGACCTACCAACCGGAATCTCTGGTCTGGAGATTTCGATTTGCATGAGAGGCATCAGGTGAGAGTGATTCCAGCTGATCGGGTAGAGATACAAGGCTAGTGTGAAGAAGTGCACGCAGGCATGTTGTGACAAGGGACAAACTAGTACAAAACTCAAGATAAACAAAGGGGATGAACCCTAGGTTCATGGTGGGAGAAAACTGTACCAGATTTGTCCATTGGGGGGATTCCACCGGAGGGTAAGGTCCCAAGGGTGGAGAGGGTGGTGTTGGTCGGTGGCACGGTAGATCCTGGCGGCAAATCGGCCTCGGGGCAGCAGTTTTGGAGGAGGAGGTTTGTGAGGGTGGGGTCGGGGTGGAAGAAGGAGTCTGAGTGACTCTCTCACCCCGCCCCCCTTAAGTTATAGCCTGAAAACCCCCCAGACCGGAGACTCCGGTATGCACCGAAGACTCCGGACTACACCGGAGACTCCGGTGTATGCACACCAGAGACTACGGTCGTCTTCGACCAAAAACTACTAGGTTCAAGTTTTGGGGACATATATGTTGGAAACAATGTTTTCTAGGGATGTGGACAGGCTTAGATTAATATTTCACACTGTGAAGAACAGAAAGACATCGAACATCAATAAAAATGGTTATGTGAAACTTAGATCACTTAAAAGCACAAACCAAGAACCAATCCTTCATAGAGAAGGGGCGGTGGCCGAGGCCACCATGTACGAGTTTGTGGCATGGCACCGCGAAGAAATATCCTTGGGTTCATAGCCACTACTCATCAATGAATCTCACATATCACAAAATGATATTAAGGCAATTGAATTTCTTATTGTTGGCATTATGTGGGGAGGTATAGTCCAATGTATTAGGACCGCACTCCCCCTATCTCCATGCCTACACTTAAACCAAATAAGTGTCAATACATAGGTGAGTATGCAAGGTGATCAAGTGAAGCTCCTAGAATCTATGATATTTAGTTCATTCCTCAAATAACAAAACCTTGCTTCATCAAGTAGCTTCATGAAAATGTCGGCAAGTTGGTCTTTGGTTGACACATAGGATAGCTCAATATCACCTCGAGGAACATCATCTCTAATGAACTAATGACGAATCTCAATATGCTTTGTTCTTGTATGATCGTTATAGGCAATCTTGATAGCACTTTCATTGTCACATAGAAGAGGCACTTTGTCACAATGGACAACGTATTCCTTTAAAGTTTGCCTCATCCATAGCAATTGAGTACAAGCACTAGCAGCTGCCACATACTTGCCTTCGGCGGTGGAGAGAGATATACAATTTTGCTTCTTTGAAGACCAACACACCAAGGACCTCCCAAGGAATTGGCAAGCCCCGGAGGTTGATTTTCTATCATCCTTGTCACCAGCCCAATCTGAATCCGTGTATCCACAAAGAGAGAAAGTTGATCCCCTAGGATACCAAATACCATAGTTTGGGGTATGAACCAAATATCGAAAGATTCTCTTAACCGCCATCAAATGGCTTTCTTTAGGAGCCGCTTGATATCTTGCACACACTCCTACACTCAACACAATATCGGGTCTAGATGCACAAAGGTAAATCAAAGAACCAATCATGGACCGGTATACCTTTTGATCCACATCTTTACCATTTGGATTTAGTTCAAGATGGGTCTTTGTTGCCATGGGAGTGGAAGCTCCATTTAGATCTTTCATGTTGAAAATCTTGAGCATATCTTGAGTATACTTGGCTTGGTTGAAGAATGTCCCTCCTCTTACTTGTTTGATCTCAAAGCCAAGAAATACCCTCAATTCTCCCATCATAGACATCCGGAACCTATTAGTCATAAGCTTTGAGAATTCATCATTAAAAGCTTTGTTAGATGAGCCAAAGATAATATCATCAACATATATTTGGCATACAGAAAGCCCCCCATTGACCTTCTTAGTAAAAAGAGTGGGATCGATTTTCCCAACCTCAAACCCACGGTCTAGCAACAACTCTCTAAGGTGCTCATACCACATGTGTGGGGCTTGTTTGAGTCCATAGAGCGCCTTATCAAGTTTGTAGACATGGTTTGGGAACTTGGGATCCTCAAACCCCGGGGGTCACTTTACATATACCAACTCATGCAATGGACCATTAAGAAATGCACTTTCTACATCCATTTGTTGTAATTTAAAGTTATGATATGCCGCATAAGGAAGAAGGATACAGATGGACTCAAGGCGATCCACGGGTGCATATGTCTCTCCATAGTCAATGCCTTCAACTTGAGAGAACCCTTGTGCAACCAATCTTGCCTTGTTCCTCACAACAATTCCATGCTCATCTTGCTTGTTCTTGAATATCCACTTGGTGCCTATAACATTGCGGCAATCTTTTGGCTTTTCAACTAACTTCCATACTTTGTTTCTCTCAAGGTTGTTGAGCTCTTTGTGCATTGCATCCAACCAATTTGAATCTTAAAGAGCTTCCCATACTTTCTTTGGTTCCACCATGGAAATGTGTGCTTGGTGTTCACCAAAGTTCTTTAGTTGAGCTCAAGTGGATATCCCTCTTCTGAGATCTCCTACCACATTCTCAAGAGTGTGGTCTCTTAATTCCAATACTCTATCCATTCTAGCTTGGCGACGAGTTTCGATCTCCTATTTGTTTCTTGTGGGGATCACTTCATCATTTTGGTCCTCGTCTTAACCATTAACTAGACCTTGATCATCATTGGAATCATTCTCTTATTCAAGAGGCAAAGATTGACTTTGGTCATGATCAGGCATACTTCTAGACAGGCGTCGGGCTTCCCTTTATGGCAGTTTTGACAGATCTTCCCTATGTAATAGACTTAGCACCGCTGGAAATTCTAGCAAATGGATACTCAAGCACCTCCTGGCTAGAGGTTTCTTCATGATCATCTGGTTGAGGGTCCATAGCTTGTCTTTGGCTTGGGTCATTTTCCTCCTCGATAGAAGCTTGTTGATGTTGTGAAGATGAGGGCTCCACTTGAGTAGATGATGGCTCGGTGTTGATGTAGAGCTTGTTGGGAACCCCAAGAGGAAGGTATGATGAGCACAGCAGCAAGTTTCCCTCAGTTATGAAACCAAGGTTTAATCGAACCAGTAGGAGCAAGGAAACACCCCAAAGGTCTTGCTAGCTGAGCCTTGGCAGGGCGCACTACCGGTGCTAGTAGCAACATGGAGACCTGCACAACACAACCACAGAACTTTGTCCCCAACTTGTGATGAGGTTGTCAATATCACCGTGTTTTGCTGAAAACAAAGGATTAAACATATCGAATGGAAGGAAGTAATAGTTTGCAGAAAGTAAGCACAAAGCGGTAAACAGTTTATAGATTGTATGTAAAAGAAAAGGACTGGGATCCATAGTTCACTAGAGGTGGCTCTCCTTAAGATAGATAACATGCTGGGTGAACAAATTACAGCGGGGCAATTGACAAACATCGAGAAATCAATACATGCATATACTAATCATCTTGACTCCTTTGGAACTTGATTGGGCATTACAACATTATACATAGACCGCCATCCAACTGCATCTATGACTAATAATCCACCTTCAGGTTATCATCCGAACCCCCTCCAGTATTAAGTTGCAAGCAACAGATTATTGCTTTACGAATTGCGTGTAAAGTAAACAATACGATTGTTCTATGAACAAAGGATTGTTGTTTTATCCCTAGTAGCAATAGCACATCTAGTACCTTAGAGATTTATGTCGCTTCCCCAGATTACCAGAGGCATGAACCCACTATCGAGCATAAATACTAACTATTGGAGTTGCTAGCATCTACTTGGCCAAGATAGCTACTAACAACGGAAATCATGCAAGATCACAAATAACAAAGACATGATAGAATCAATAATCAATCTGAAATAGCATCTCAATATCCATCGGATCCCTGCAAACACAACATGCAGAATTACAAATAGATGATCTTGATCATGAACGGAGCTCACAATATCTAGACATGAAAGCACAAAGGAGGAGAACCAGCCATCTAGCTACTACATGGATCCGTAGTACAAGGATGAACTACTCATGCATCTCACCGGAGGCTTGCATGATGATGAAGAAGGCCTCCAGGGTGAATTCCCCTCTCCGGCAGGGTGCCGGGAAGAGCTTCAGATCCCTCCCGATCTAGGGATGGAGATGACGACGGCTACAGACTCTTTCGTGGATTTTTGATTGGGTACTTAGGGTTTTCGTCCCAAGGGCAATATATAGGCGGAAGGAGAGGCCGAGGGGCTGCCTGGGCTGGCCACACCACCCCCTGGAGCGGCCAAGCTTGGCCCGCGTGGCTAGGTGGTGTGGTGGCCCCCCTGGCTCCTCTGCGTCTCGTATTCTGGCATTTGATGACTTCCGGAAAAATAGGCACTTTGGGTTTTGTCCCGTTCAATTCCGAGAATATTCATTTTCTGACTTTCCTGGAACCAAAAACAGCAGAAAACAGGCGGGCAGCCTTTGTGGCTCTTGTTAATAGGTTAGTCCAAGAAATCATATGAAAAGTACTCCAAAGTGTGGACCAAACACAAGAAAGTGGATAAAACCAAGCATGGAACATCAAAAATTGTAGATACATTTGCAATGTATCAGTAGAGCATAGTTCTTCTCGATCCGCCATAAGGGGTTCCTCAACATGGCAGATGAATCCCGCACCTATTCTTCCTATGGCATCCTGAGGCATTTCATCATCTACATCACAGACATCAACACGCCCCCCTTAGGGACCATCGTATTTTTCAAACACCACACTATAAGATTCTATCACAACTCCGGAGAGCTTTTCATAGATTCTATAGGTGTGGGATTCGAGAGCATAACCAACAAAAATACCCTCTAATGCTTTGGAATCAAATTGGGACAAATGAAAACCCTTAATGCAATAGAAACACTTACAACCGAACACCCGGAAGTATGAAATGTTGGGCTTGTTACCGGTAAGAATTTCATATGGAGTATTGATGAATTCTTTATGGAGGTAGAGACGGTTTGATGCATGGCATGCGGTGTAGATTGCTTCAGCCCAAAAATTGAATGGAGATTTAAACTCCGCCAACATGGTCCTTGCCATATCAATAAGAGTTTGGTTCTTCCTCTCAGCTACACCATTTTGTTGAGGGGTATATGCAGCGGAATATTGATGTTTTATTTCCTCATCACTAAGAAATCCATTCAATGTGTAGTTCTTGAACTCGGTACCTTTGTCACTTCTTATTTTTAATAAGGGACATTGTGTTGATGTTGAGCCATGTTGATGAAGTCAATGAAGTTTTCTTGGGTCTCACTTTTTAGCTTGAAGAAATATACCCAAGTGTATCTTGAGTAGTCATCAACAATCACCAAGAAATATTTCTTCCCACCAAGGCTTGCATGAGATGGAGGACCAAAGAGATCCACATGAAGGAGGTCCAAGAGCCTCTTGGACTTGATGTAGTTCTTTGCCTTGTGGGGAGAATCATGCATCTTTCCTTCAACACATGCCCTGCAAACACGATCTTTGGCAAAGAAAACATTTTGTTTTAGTCCAACAATATGACCATCCTTGTGGAGGCTTTGAAAAGTTCTCATGTTGACATGGGCTAGACGGCGATGCCATAACCAACCCACATCGGCCTTTCCGAATAAGCACATCACACTTGTAGTGGTTTTCCCCAAAAAGTCCACCACGTAGAAGTCATTTTTGACGTACCCAACAAAAGCGACCTTTAGAGACTTGCTCCACATGAGGATCACAATATCATTATCAATAAATACGGAAAAACCCATCTTTCCAAGAGCATGGACTGAAAGTAAATTATAGCCAAGGGTCTCAACAAGCATGACGTCCACGAGAGTGATATCGTGTGCAACCACAACTTTGCCGAAACCCATTACCTTAGACTTTGACTTGTCGGCATATGTCACGGATATTTGATCAACATTTGGTCTCAACTCCTTGACACTAGATGCGCTTCCGGTCATATGACTTGTGCATCCACTATCAAGCACCCATTTTGACCCTCCGGAAGCATAGGTCTACAAAAGATCAAACTAGTTTTTAGGTACCCATTTTTCAATGGGTCCTCTTTTGTTAGCAACAAGGGTCTTGGGAACCCAAATAGACCAAGCAATATAACCATCAAATGGGCCAACATATTGTGCATACACATTACCATAATAATCATGCATTAAAACATAGTGAGGGTTAGCACTTCCCGCAAAGTCATCATGAGACATAGTTTTGCCATTCATGGTCATACTACCCACAATGACCTTGTCTTTTTCTTGTGCGGGCTTGGTCTTCTTCTTCTTGTTCTTCTTCTTCTTCTTGTCTTTAGAGACAAAGCCAATGCCCCCTTTCTCACTATTTGACCTCTGCTTACTCAAGAGGTCATCAATTGACTTGTTTCCTTTGGCAAAGGTGGCCTTAGCTAGCTCCCCCTTCAACCTAGCATCTTCTTCCAGTATATTTGTACAACTAGAAGGAATGAAAGTACTAAGTGAAGGAATATTGGTCAACTAAGTTTGAGGCTTTTCACGAGACTTTGTGAGTAACAAGAGTTCACTCTCCAAGGCCTTGTGAGCCTTGTCAAGCATCCTAAAGTCCTCGACAAGTTTTTCATGAACAACACCAAACTCAATCTTGTCCTTTTTAGCCTTTTGATATTTAGCAATAGCATGGTCATGTTCCTTGATGAGTTTATTAATAATGAGATCATTTGCTTCATCAAGACCTTCAAGTTTAGTTTCAAGAGACATCCTAGTCTCTTGTTCTTCTTCTAGAGCATTATTTAGAGCTTTTGCCTCAATCATGTTCTCTCTTCCTAATTTACATCTGTCATCTAGGAGCTCTTGTGTGTGCAAGTTGATTTAAGAGGTCCACAAAATGTTTTTTGTGCTCTCCTTGCAAGTTGTTCATAAACACATCAAAAGCAACTAATTCCTTTTTGACCTCAAGGGATAACTCATCATCAAATTCATCATCAACTAAGGAGGTGGGGTGTGATCATGATAATACATCCGTTCCTCTTGCCATAAGGCAAGTGACATTCTTGTTGGAGATATTCTGATTTGGAGAGTCGAAGAGTGAGAATGTAGGTGTAGAAGTAGTGGCAAGAGCCGCCACACCACTTGATGTTTCCTCTTCATCTTCCTCATCATCATTGTCGGAGGACAATTCTTCATGTGTGATCAAGACAATTTCACCCGACTTCTTGTTGGTGGAATTCCTTTTGATGAAAGGTTTCTTGTAAGGAGCTTTGGAGGTCTTCTTCAACACAAATTTACCCCCATGATCTTCTCTCTTATCATAGGGACAACCGACAACAAAGTGATAGCGGTCACCACAATTGAAGCAAGTTCTCAACTTAGACCCATTGTCTCTTCCCCCATTGGGGTTGCTTCTTCGTTGCATCTCAATCTTGGCCTTGGCAGGGTCTTTCCAAAAGTTTCTTGCATAGAACGCCATGTATTAACCACGAGCAACCTTGACATCTTCGGGGTGGCTCATTGAAAGTCCATCATCACTCCCTTCATCTTCATCATAGTCCACAACCTTGGCCTTCAAGGTAAGATTGACACCACTGCTCATTCCAATGGCATGAGCACGGGCATATTTGGCATTCTCGGCAGCAACCTTGAAAGAGACCATCTCTTGCATAACTTCATTGGAGGTCATGAGATGGTAGTTGTGTCTTCCTTGGAGACTCTTCAAGTCAGTGGGCTCAAAAGGCATGAGAGCACTCACATACTTCCTCTTGATCCAAGCATCATCAATTGAGAGGCACCAACATTCCTGAAGGCGGTGGCTATGGATTTTAGTCTTCGATACATGTCTTCATGATCCTCACCATCCTTCATGAAGAATCCTTCGGACTCATTGCTTAAGGCATCATATCTATTTCTTCTCATGCTCTCATTGCCAAGAAACAATTCAATGAGAGCATTCCAAGCTTCCTTGGCGGTATTGTAGTTCTCAATGTGGGGAAATCCTTTGGCCCCACTCCAAGTTGGATCATGTGCAAGGCAGTCACATTGAGTTGGCTATTGACCACTTCTCTTCTAGTCAAGTTGGTTGGATCCTCAATTTTGAGTCCTTCTTCAATAATATTCCACAAATCAATGCAAGAGCTGCGCACATGAGATTTCATTAAAACTTTCCATTGAGCAAAAGTATGTGCAGCTAACTTAGGTGGGTCACCTCTATTATTTATATGTGGATGAGGGATTGCAGGGTCGGGAGAGTACCATCCGGGAACCGCATGGTGCTCTTCCTTCCCATCACCCCTTTTGGTGGTGGAGTCAGTGGAATTATGTGCATCCCCTGCCACTTCACCTATAGGCTTAGCCAAAGCATTTGCCTTTGGGTTAGGTGGTGTTTCCTCTTGAGAGGGAGGAGTGATGTCTACGCACTTCTATTTTTGTAGACAGTTGTTGGGCCTCCAAGTGCAGAGGTTTGTAGAACAGCACCAAGTTTTCCCTTAAGTGGATCACCCAAGGTTTATCGAACTCAGGGAGGAAGTGGTCAAAGGTATCCCCTCTCAAGCAACCCTGCAATCAAGATACAAGAATTCTCTTGTGTCCCCAACACACCCAATACACTTGTCAGGTGTATAGGTGCACTAGTTCGGCGAAGAGATAGTGAAATACAAGTGGTATAGATAATTATAAGTGGTAATGGTGATAGAAAATAACTTGATGGCATGGAAGAGACTAAAAGCAAACTGAAATAAAGATGGCAGCAAGCAAACATGTAACAGATCTAGTTGCAAACGGTGTTTCAATGCTTAGAAACAAGGCCTAGGGATCATACTTTCACTAGTGAACAGTCTCATATAAATATATTCTTCTTTATGATACTACGCTGAACTACTCTTTGGTTGAACACTCTAATCCATGGTAGGGCTATAACAGCACACCTCAAAGTAAGCCTTTCCCTTCTAGATAACCCCACACTGTCACCTTGAGCACTAGATGGGTCCAACAAACACCACAATTTCATAAAGACATCCAACTCCAAATATAACTCATAACAAGTATTTGTAATCTCTATCCTAAGTGCCACCATGGTGTGCACACTGTCAACTTCAAACACATGGGAGAGCGGAGATCTATTAAAGCACTTGAGTAGCAAGGTAGATCTATAGATTACAAGCTCATGATCTCAATAAGATCATGCATAGAGAGAGAGATGAACACATAGCTACCGGTAGAACCCTTAGCCTCGAGAGAGAACTACTCCCTCCTCATCATGGGAATCAGCAATGGTGATGGAGATGGTGGTGGAGATCGATGGAAATGGCTCTGGGGTCACTTCCTCATCCCGGTAGGGTGCCAGAACAGAGACTTTCTGTCCCCCGAATCTCCCCTGGCGGCGGCGATGTGGAACTTTTCGTGGCTGGAGGCTTGATGATTTAGGGTTTATGCATCGGGAGGCTCTTATAGGCAAGAGGGGAGACCGAGGGGGTGCCGGAGGGGCCCACACCACCCCCTGGCGCGGCCTGGCCTGGCCCGCGCCACCAGGTGGTGTGGCCACCCTCTGGCCCTTCTCCCTCTCGTATTCTGGCTCCAAGTGTCTTCCAGTAAAATATCAACTTCGGCTTTTGTCCCGTCCAATTCTGAGAATATTGATTTTCTGACTTTCCTGGAACCAAAAACAGCAGAAAATAGGCAACCTGGCACTATGGCATCTTGTTAATAGGTTAGTCCAAGAAATCATATGAAACGTACTCCAAAGTGTGGACAAAACACAAGAAAGTAGATAAAACCAAGCATGGAACATCAAAAATTATAGATACATTTGCAATGTATCAACATCCCCAAGCTTAATTGCTGCTCGTCCTCGAGTAGGTAAGTGATAAAAAGAAAGAATAATTTTTGAGGTGACATGCACCATCATAAACTTTATCTAAGTGTTTGTAAAACATTCAAAGCTGGGATCATAGTACTTCAATCATAACATGAAAGACAAAGTTCTAGCAATAAGACAAAGAAACTATGATGCAACATTAAAAGGCACAAACAAAAGATTCATGAATAACAATGCTTTGCAAGACATTTGTTTGTTTCACATAAAGAAAACATAGCATAATAGTATTCATCTTGTCCCT
Organism: Avena insularis; assembly: GCA_023614405.1. NCBI lineage: Eukaryota > Viridiplantae > Streptophyta > Magnoliopsida > Poales > Poaceae > Avena > Avena insularis. The sequence goes on from CM042696.1 coordinate 241,617,079, forward strand.
CATAGAGTAGCAAATATAAATGCATAGGACACCTTCAAAGTTCATAAGAGTGACTAGATACAAATAGTTTAAAACAAGAAATATCAAGGTATGCATCAATCAACAAGTCTTGGGACAATGCACATAGAACTAAGAATGTCCACTATGCTCTCAACCCAAATAAATCATCAAAGGAGAATACCACTATACTATGCTTTAATATGCTAAAACAACGCATGATTCATCCAAGGGACATTAAGCAATCTCAATTGTTTATAACAAGTCATGCTACAACAAAGAATACTAAGCATAAAGCCAAAACAATATCAAGCATGGCATGAGAAAGCATAGGCCACAGTAAAAAACAAGCTCTCTTTACCACATAAGCATGAACTTTCCTACTCTTTTCCAAACCAAACCAAACTATTTGAAAACCAATGTATGAAAGAGGGGGTCCAACCAATTTATTCAGCAAACTAAGCAAACCAAGAAAACTAAAAACCAAAACGAAAACGAAAAAGAAAACGCTCCAAGAACAACACAACTGTGCATGAAACAATAAAAATGAAGCGTTTGGAATAAACTTGAGATTTTTATTGATGAAGAGGGGGATGCCTTGGGCATCCCCAAGCTTTGAAGCTTGTACTTCTTGGATATTTCTTGGGGTGACACGCGTGGCATCCCCAAGCTTGAGCTTTAGTACATCCTTCATCTCATTACTCATTCCTTCCATACACTTGAATTTTTTCCTTCATACAAAACTTCACACAATCTTTATTAGTAACATTAGTGCACTCAAGATAAATAAATCTTAAGGTGCAGTTCTAACACCAATAAAACTTCCATTAAAACACAAGCTACTCTATCACTTACCTCAAAAATCTCAATTCCCCAAAAGAACTAAAAAAGGAACAAACAAGAAGCAAATGCAAATAATGGCAGAAATCTGTCAAAACAGACAAGCAGGTAAAGACGAATTTTTTCGAAGACCTTATGTTGCTCAAATCGAAAAGTGTTTAACTAACGAAAGTTAGCTAACAACCTGGGGCAGAAGCACAAAAGTTCATGCCTCAAAAGGACGTACAGAGATTTTACACGAATTTTTACGGTGAAGCACAGAAATCTGTTTCGGGACAGCAACTTTCCCAATCATTACTTCTCTCTCATTAGAGGTTACTCTTGGCACAAAAAGCAAATGAAAAGGATAAGGAGCGGTTATTACTGATGTAATAACTTCCAAGACTCATCTAAAACTTTTGGGTAATCTCCCAATAAGTACTTTTCTTTAACGCCTTTAAGTTAGGCATTATAGTTTGAGAAGATGCTCACATAAGAAATATGAATTGAAGTAAAAGAGAGTATCAAGAAGCAAATTCAAAGCACATTTAAGTCTAACCCACTTCCTATGCATAGGAATCTTGTGAAGAAACGAGTCATGAAAGCACAAAGCAACAAGCATAGTAAAGAAAAACAAGTACAACTTCAAGACTTTCAACATAAAGAGGGGAAATTTAATATTATTGAGATGCATAAAACCATGTTTCCCTCTCTCATAATAACTTTCAGTAGCATCATGAATAAAATTAACAATATAACAATCACAAGAAACATTCTTATCATGAGCCATATGCATAAAATAATTAGTACTCCCCACATAAACATAGTCATTCTTATTGATTGTAGTGGGAGCAATTTCAACAACTATCATTATTATTTTCGTCACCATAATCATCAAATATAGGAGGCATATTGTAATCATAATTAATTTCCTCCGCAATAGTAGGGTGACTAAAAATATCATATTCATCATTGCAATCATCATATATTTGAGGTATAGCATCATCATAAGCAATAGAATAGTTATCTTCCCAAGTGTGTTCATTTGTAAACATATCATCATTGGAAGGATCATGGATAACACTAATAGTATAGCAATTATTAATATCATCATTTTCAGAATTGGTACCGAAGAGATTTTCAATATCAAAGGTAGTGTGCTTTTCCCAATCATGATCACTACTATAGGTAATAGGCGTAGGAACATCATCGAGTTCAGACTCATCAAAAACCATAATAGGAGCAACATGCTTAGGGGAAAATACCGTTTCCTCTCTCCTTTTACTCCTCCTCTTCTTCTTTTTCTTCTTCTCTTTAGGAGGGAGAGGCTTGAAAGGAATCTTCTCCATATACCCTGGTTCATTGTTAGAGACAATAGAAGAAACTTTGGAGGATTCCTCCTATTCATTAATAAGAACGAAACACATATTAGTCCTGTCATATTTTGGTAAAATCTCATCTTCTATAATATTTTGTATGTAAGTATTTGTGTGACAATTATCAACACAATAAAGATGACAACCATGCATGACACTATTCATACCAAAATCACTCATATCTACCAAAGAAGTTTTTCTTGATAATTCTTCACACCCCAAAAATAATGGAAGTTCATCATGCTGATTAGGAGTGATCATGTCATCACAATACAAACAGTACTCATTGGATTAGAAGGGCTATTATTATGTCCTGAGCATTGAAAAGTGAAATACCCACTTCGAAGCAAAGTTCACAAATGAAAGGATAAAGGGCACAAACGTTTTTACCAAGATCATTTAAATCCCGATACCACATTCTAGTTTTTTCATTCCTGTGGGTGATACAATATTCTTCTTCAATTTGATTATTCTCACAAGGTCTATGTATTCCACAAAAATTAACATGCTTATAAGAAATAGTACTTTCAGAGGTTTGAGCATGTTTATTGCAATCATTAATAACAATTTCATTTTCCATGCAAGTGTCTTTATAAGGCTCATGATACATGTCCCATTTTTCTTTAGGAGCATTGATATGAGAAGCAAAGGTTCTATAACAATCAACAAGAATTTGAGGATCAAGACCATATTTAGCACTAAGCTCTTGAAAATCAATAGTTTCAGCAAAAGACTTAATGCAATCATACTCATAGTTTATACCTGGTTCTTTACCTTTGTTGTTATCCCAATCTTCGGTATTGCTTTGAATTGTTTCAAGAAGATCCCACTTAGCTTTGACCTCCTTACTTGTGAAGGATCCCTCTAAACAAGTATCTAGATAGTCCTTGTAATGTCCTGAAAGCCTTGCATAGAAATTATTAATAACAATATTACTGGGGAGCTCATGAATGGGACATTTGAGCATTAGTGACTTCAATCTCCCCCATGCTTCGGCAATACTTTCTCCATCACGAGAATGAAAATTATAAATGTAATTCCTCTCTTTATGAATTTCATGAGGAGGATAAAATTTAGAGTAAAAGAGAGATTCAAGTTCCTTCCGCTCCAAATGATGAGGATCATCTAATATCTCATACCACTCCCTTGATTTGCCCTTAAGTGAAATAGGGAATAGCTTCCTCTTAACTTGGTTCATTGAAATACCTGCACACTTGAACAACTCACATAATTCATGTATAAGGAGTACATGATCACCAGGATGGACAGTTCCATCTCCAAAATAGCAGTTATTCATAACACGTTCAACAATTTTTATAGGTATTTTAAAAGGGATGCTTTCAGTATGAGGATTTAAAATATCACAAGTATCATCAGAATTACCACATATGGGAGATAAAGTATCATCAGAGCAAATTTTCTTCTTTAAAGCTGGGGAAGTAAAAAGATCATTTTTATGAAAACCAACTTCCCCAAGCTTAGAAGTTTCCATAGCATTAGTAACAAAGGTGTTCAAAAGATTCATACTAATAACATTGCTATTAGCATGCAAAGAAAGTTCCATGGGTTTTTTAATTTTCTTTTCAGACAATTCAAGTTCTATCTTAGGAAAAATACTTAAAAGCTCTCTATTTTTTTGTTGTTTTCCATTAAGCCTAACTAGTGAAAACAAGAAACAAAAAGAAAAAATTGCAGAATCTAAAGGAAATAACTTCGAGCACTCACACCGGAGGATGTGAGTAACTTTTACCTTACCTCCCCGACAACGGCGCCAGAAAATAGCTTGATGTCTACGCACTTCTATTCTTGTAGACAGTTGTTAGGCCTCCAAGTGCAGAGGTGTGTAAAACAGCAACAAGTTTTCCCTTAAGTGGATCACCCAAGGTTTATCGAACTCAAGGAGGAAGTGGTCAAAGGTATCCCCTCTCAAGCAACCCTTCAATCAAGATACAAGAAGTCTCTTGTGTCCCCAACACACCCAATACACTTGTCAGGTGTATAGGTGCACTAGTTCGGCGAAGAGATAGTGAAATACAAGTGGTATAGATAATTATAAGTGGTAATGGTGATAGAAAATAACTTGATGGCGTGGAAGAGACTAAAAGCAAACTGAAATAAAGATGGCAGCAAGCAAACATGTAACAGATCTAGTTGCAAACGGTGTTTCAATGCTTAGAAACAAGGCCTAGGGATCATACTTTCACTAGTGAACACTCTCATATAAATATATTCTTCTTTATGATACTACGCTGAACTACTCTCCGGTTGGTAGGGCTATAACAACACACCTCAAAGTAAGCCTTTCCCTTCTAGATAACCCCACACTGTCACCTTGAGCACTAGATGGGTCGAACAAACACCACAATTTCATAAAGACATCCAACTCCAAATATAACTCATAACAAGTATTTGTGATCTCTATCCTAAGTGCCACCATGGTGTGCACACTGTCAACTTCACACAAATGGGGAGAGCAGAGATCTATTAAAGCACTTGAGTAGCAAGGTAGATCTATAGATTACAAGCTCATGATCTCAATAAGATCATGCATAGAGAGAGAGATGAACACATAGCTACTGGTAGAACCCTTAGCCTCGAGAGAGAACTACTTCCTCCTCATCATAGGAATCAGCAATGGTGATGGAGATGGTTGTGGAGATCGATGGAGATGGCTTCGGGGGCACTTCCCCGTCCCGGCAGGGTGCCTGAACAGAGACTTTCTGTCCCCCGAATCTCCCCTTTGGTGGCGGCGGCGCTGTGGAACTTTTCGTGGCTGGAGGCTTGATGATTTAGGGTTTATGCATCGGGAGACTCTTATAGGCGAGAGGGGAGAGCGAGGGGGTGCCGGAGGGGCCCACACCACCCCCTGGCACGGCCTGGCCTGGCCCGCGCCACCAGGTGGTGTGGCTTCAAGTGTCTTCTGGCAAAATATCAACTTCGGCTTTTCTCCCGTCCAATTCCGAGAATATTGATTTTCTGACTTTCATGGAACCAAAAACAGCAGAAAATAGGCAACTGGCACTGTGGCATCTTGTTAATAGGTTAGTCCAAGAAATGATATGAAAAGTACTCCATAGTGTGGACAAAACACAAGAAAGTAGATAAAACCAAGCATGGAACATCAAAAATTATAGATACATTTGCAATGTATTAAGGAGGGGAGGCTGGCTTATTCATAACAAGTTGTTCAACAAGTTGACGCAACTGTTGGATTTTGTTGCCCAAGGTAGAGCTCAAGCTTGTTTCCAAATTCTTGAGATCTACCATGGTCACCGAGTTGCTAGCCTCACTCCCTCCCTCATCTCCTGAGTTGCCCATAATCTCTTAGGCGGTTAAGCCCGAATAAAGAGCTGAGGCTCTGATACCAATTGAAAGGATCGTATGGGCACCTAGAGGGGGGTGAATAGGTGCTACTTCAAATTTTACTCTTTTCAAGTTAGGGTTTGACACAAAAGGTAAATTATCTAGATCATGCAACTATGGTGAATTTACCTATATGTGAATCTAGCACAAACACTAAGTAAGAACTAGATAAGTAAAGTGCGGTAAAGGATAGAAGTAACCAGAGTGGAGCACACGGAGACACAAGGATTTGTTTCCCATAGTTCCTTCCTTTTGAGGGTAAGTACTTCTATGTTTGGAGAGGGGGTGGTTTCAAACCACCAACGCCACGAGAGGCCTCCCTTGTTCTCCGATGAACCTCACCCCAATAGGCTCGATTCACCTCTTCCACTATACGACAACCTTCAAGGTGGAAGCCGGCACCTTTACAACAAGTTCGAGGCACACATCAACAGCCTAATTGGAGGCTACCGAATACAAGCTAGCTATCAAGCAATCAAAGACAAGCTAGTAAGAATCAAATCAACCAAAACAAGAATTAGGGTTTCCAAAGAAACCCTAGAGCAAGGGGCCCTCAAGTGAATGAGGGGGAATGAAGATCTCTCTTGGTGAAGCTGTAAATCGATGCCTCCTCCTCCGATTCCCCACAGATCAATGGCTTTGGGTGGTTGGATGAACATATCTTGGAGTTTTGGTGGCTCTAATGGTGTGGTCTTGCTTTTCTGGAACAAGCAGCTGGATGAAGGGGATGAGGTCCCCTATTTATAGGCCACACATTGTGAACCGTTTTCTGACCGTTGGGGACCAATCACACCGGAGACTCCGATCTGGCAGACCAGAGACTCTGTTCTAGACCGGAAACTCCGATCTGGCAGACCAGAGACTCTGTTCTAGACCGGAAACTCCGCCTCACCTCTGGTCCATCTCCGGACCACATCTCTGGCTGGCTTGGGCAGGTGCTTGGCGTCTACCCCGGATACTCTGGCTGTAACTCCGGACCAGGGACACCGGAGACTCTGGTGTGTCCACACAGGAAAATCCGGCCTAAGGAGACACACCAGAGATTCTGGCTGATATCCGGCCAATCACCGGACCAGAGACAGAGAGACGCTGGGCCAAGTCTAGGCCACACACACCAGGAACTCCTGGGGAAACTCTGGACCACACCGGAGACTCCGGCATATGCACACCGGAGACTCCGGTCTGAAATATTCAGATGGGCATGAATTTGGCTATGAGATTTCCCATAACACTTAGACTTTTCCCTTTTCAATGGATTGACCTGTAGACATTAACACACAGTAAAATGTACCTTGTGTTATTAACGAACACCAAAACAGATTAGGACAATAAATGTCCTTTCACCTTTGTCGAGATTATGGTGAGCTACGACCTCGTCGTTCACGGCTGAGCAGGTTTTCCTCCCCATCTCTCCAGCATCATGGACAAGGTCAAGGAAGCAGATTTAGTGCTGTGGAGTCGGGGAAGTGGATCCAATGGAGAATCTTTGCTCGTTTTTTCACCTATTTCAAGACCATCATGTTGATCTCATTGACATCTGCATTAGCCGAATTTGGAACGTGATTTTCAGCCACTAACTTTTGAAGATTAGCGGCAACATCAAGGCCATCTTGAATAGTAGAAAGACATCCTCAGTTCAATTATGTGATCCACTGAGTGTTCGTGTCCAAATCCTTTTGGAGAATCCTAATCTTAGCTTCGATCATGCACCCTTCTTCGGTTTGGTTCCTAGAAATAGTTGTATCACTGGCAGGCTGAATATCTATGCTACGAACCTCCTTGGCAGGGACATGATCATGCACTTGTTTCTGCAGATTGCAATGCAGCAAATCAATTAGTAAATAACACAAGCAAGATGCAACAAATAGCCATGTTTAGGGTACTCGACCAGGCCATGTTTCTATACCATTTGTTTTTTGCCGAACGGGGCTAGATCTATATGTCCAAAACTCTCAAGTATTCATTGGCATCAATTCTCTACATACTCATTCAGTACTACATCATCCTCCATGACTTACGGAAATTATATAATAGTATGAAAAGGCAGAGCAAGAAAAGGATGAACTACTCTCAAAAATAAAATACATAATGATACCGTGCATATATGCAAAATGGAGGCAAACCTTTGTCTAAGGAGGATTGTTGGGGGTTATCATTGGGCCAGCGAGGCTTTGTACTAGTGTGAGATAACCAATTTGGCTTGGCGACTAGTAGTTGTGTTCTTTTCTCTTTGAACCAATCCTGCATTACTTCAACTAGCATGCATTAGAAATAATTGGTAACGAGAAGGCACAACAAGAAAGCGATGAACTACATTCAGAAGTAAAATGCAAGGAAAGCAAGCATAGGAAGTGTGCAGCAACCTTCGTCTTGGTTGTATGGAGTTTTAACCATCGCCCTAGTGAGGGGTTCGCGTGGCGTACGCATCTCTCGGTTGCAGTGGTGGGGAAGCTAACACTCTACAATGAGTGGGGGAAGCAGATGAGACGAAGAAACAATGGTAGCGTGCATGATGGCGTCACTGAGCAGACTCCGGCGAGCTAGAAGTCGGCTAAGGAGGGATAGGATAGAGGATGATGTCAGGCTTCAGTAAAAGATGGATAGTGGAGTCGGCGGGTGAGCGAGAGGTTGGCCCCGTCAGTATGTAAGTCGCTAGCGTTTACGGAGAAGTGAAGGAAGGGTTAAATTTTTGGAAAGATAGAAGGGAGGATCCTGCCAATATTCCTCTAAAATTTTGAACTAGAAGATCCCACCAATACCACACCAAAATTTAGTGTTGAGTCAACCTTGGCTCACCTCCCAAGTAGTATTAAAAGGAAGGCTCAAAAAGCAGCAGGCATCGAATGCGATGGGATGATGGAGTGTGTAGCTTGTGAACAAAGCTGGCTAAGTCTAGTACAGTGGCAAGTAGATAAAAAAATTAAGGTGCTGCTCTCGCCAGGAGGGTGCGAGGGTGGCGTCCCACGGCGGCGGGAGGTGCTACTCTTGCCAAGAGGGCGCAGCGGTGGCAGTCATCTAGCGACATCTGGAACTCGAACAGGGAGTTTTAGATAGTTAGCTACACGTCGAACTCCTTCTTAACTTGGTCGCGTCTGGCGTGCACGGAGGCATCACCGCGGTGTCTGCGCGCCACAAGGACATGACATGCATAGAGGTTGCTAAGCTCTTGTAGCCGTAAGTACTCTGACCAGAAAACATGGGCAAAGACATCCCACCCATAAGGCTCATTGTTGGATCGGTACGCTGGACCTTGCATCATTGGCGGTCGTGGCTCCAACGGCTCCTCAGAGCCATCAGAGGCGATCACGGACAACTCCTCATTGTCGGCGTTGCTAGTATCGTCGGAGGTGACCCATTCCTCATCTTCGGATTCAGTGTGGTTTGGGCCACATGGGTCGGGTGGTGGTGGAATACGGCACCCATGCATAGCGATGCTCCACCTGGCGAAAACAGTACCTCTAGCTGCCATGGATATAGCTGGGAAGGGCCTGGAAGTCAGCTCTGGTGGAGGCGGTGTGGATATGTGGATGGAAATGGCGACCGCCCTAGATATAACGAGAAAGGGTGGGAAAGTTGGATGGGAAGAGTTGGGAAGGGCGGGAATGAAAGGGTGCTCCGCCGTATGGCCCGGTGACGGGACACATAGGCTCTGGAAACGAAGCGCCTATCTCACTACCAGGGCTGGCCCACGTCGTTTTCAGCTCCATCTAGCACCCCCACTAGACTGCATGTGGGTTGAGTTCGTCCTAGGGCGCCGGATAACCAAACGGGTTGTGCCGGCAAAAAAAATATTTGGGGGGTGAACTGGGCGCGATTTTCGGCGTAGGCGCCCCTATAGTCATTTAGGGGGCCTTTAGGTCCCCCGAGTGGACATGCTATAATGAGAGGATAAAAGTGTACACATGTCTAGTGCTAGTGCTAGATGAGGAAGTATGAATGAGACCCATATACTGTAGTGAGCTAAATGGCAGAGTGAATTTGTCTTTCTTAGCAAAACGGTGCGCCATATGTGCATATACCAACACATTTGACCTAATTTTAGCAGACAATATTGTAATTTAAGTGGGTTAATTTAGCTACAAACCTTGTAAAATCATACAACCTAGGAATCACAAGTAAAACATGCATGGTTTGCAATATCCGTAAACAAGTCACACTTGTCGCATTCTGAGCCAAATTCTTCTTATTTTCTTTACTAGTACAATACATTCCCGTAATCACTTGGAAACATGAAAAATATTTTTTCCTAATTGTTCGAAACTCCCACGGGAAACGTTGTTTACTAGGCCAAGATGCACCCATCAACCCGATGTGAGAACCGTATCTAAAAGTGTAGCTATGGTATATATCAATATATGTGGCCATGACCTTATTGGTTGTTCAGGCTGAAACCCAAGAATAATGTTCATACATGATAGGCTATAATATGAATCCGTTTTTCCTAAAGTTATCAAAACTCATGTTTGTCATTTTTCTTGGCCATTAATAATACTATCAAAAGTACCCAATCATAATGAAGTCTCATGTTTTTATTTTACGCTTTATTTTCTTTGAATGCTTTCCATACACGGTCCATTTTTTCGGAAGCAAATACTAATCAGTAATGACATTTTCCAAAACTATTGTTGTCCCATGATATATTGGTTGCCTGAGTACCTTCAAAAGAATTTTGGAAAATTTTATGAGTAATAGTCTATCATGCTCACATGTGTTCAAGTTTGACCTAATTTCATTTTATCAACATAGAGTCATGCATTTAAGTGCATGGAGGTTTAGCTTCAAAGTTTAAAAATACTGAAACTTGGGAACTGCAAGAAAGAATTGTCCAATTTGTACAAAAATTTGGTGGGGACATTCTTTCTTCTTTTTATACCAGTTAAAATACTTGAAAAACTCACTTCACAGTATGGCCTACTATATCATGTACTATGTATGAACTTTGTTGGGTTTCAAGCCAAATGACCAATGTCATGGACATACTCTGTCTTCATCAAGATAATGAAAGTGTGCCCATATTTTGGTATAGGTAATTGCATGTTAGCATGGTAAAGAAGTAAAAGTATTTTCAGAAGGAAGTACAATTAATATGGCTTAGAGTTCATAGAATGTGCCATCAATTTACTATAGTACATAAAGTGATTGGATAAATTACATGTTATATTGCTCAAGCTTAATTTTATAGCTAATTTCACCCATTCAGATGACTTTCCATCGATTTGTAGAATAAGGTCTGAATTAATATTCTACAAGTGCGTGAGGGAAAGTTCAATAGTATAACCGAGTCTTAGGTATAACAAAAGTGACACGTCATCTATTTTCGGCCTTATACTAGCATGTACAATACCTAGCAATTGAACTATACAACTGCTAGCATTATGATACAACAACCTCATCAAAAAGCAAGAAGATTAAACAGTAATAAAATGAAAAATATTTCTATGCCCACTTGAAAAATCCTAAAACATGGGAATTGTAAGAAATCATGGTACACTTTGTCTATAAATTGGGGCGGTGGCATTCTTTATTTATTTTTTGGAACCGGGGTACCGTAGGTCCTGAAGGAGCGAGTTACTCCATTTATCACCCTAGGGTTTGTAGTCGTCTTAAGGTGGTCTGAGGACCTTTTTATAATAATTATTACTATTTGTGAGCCTGTTTGTACCGGTGTTGATGATTATTAATCCAGTACTAGATTTCTTGAATTTCAGGAAAAAATGGTTGTTGGAAGTACATCGGTGTGCCGTACCAAGGCACACGTGCGCAGCACCACGCTGTGGACGAGGAAGAGATAAATCGGACTGTGCGCCCGCGGTTATAGAGAAGAGCTCGATGAAGGAAGGCTAGTGGAGTGTAACCTGTACCTCGTGTCAGCTGCCCACCATAGCTTTGCTCTAATATCGCATCGCCTTTGACTCCTCCTCTTTGCTGCTCTCGCCTTGCACTATTCTTCCTACTAAGTATAGTGGAGTACTTGCTTTATAGAAAAACACTTCCATTGCTTAGAAAATTGGAGTTGTTTATTTTCCTAGTATTTGGAAACTCCCATTGCCAACACTATTTACCAATTCCAAGAGGTGCACATCTACTTTCTTGTAGTACTACCAAATATGGGAAAGTTACTATAAACTATGATGTGGATATGCCCATGACCTTGCTTGGTCGCTCGGCCTGAAACCTGTTCATACTTACATGGTAGGCCAATTTTGTGAAGCGGGTTTTTTTATAAGTTTAGAAAACTCATGTTTATCATTTTTCATGGCAAGCAATACACGCAAAAGGACACCATGCATGGGTGCTTTTTTTTGCCTATTTCTCTTTTTTTCTTCAAACCAGGGTCAACTTTAATTTTTCGACATGCAAATTCTTGCAAGAAGTTGAATATTTCAAAAATCTCGGACATTCTCGTTATATTGACTGTCTGTTGAGCAACTTCAATAGATTTTTGTAAAATTTTAAGATCAATCAGCAACTTACATGTGGTTCGAATTAATTTGACCTAATTTCCATAGACTCCCTCCAATCCATATTAATGTTCTTAGATTCGTCCAGATTCAAATGTATATAGTCATGTTTCTATGCTAGATAAATATACCCAAATCTAGAAAAATCTAAGATTATTAATTTGAATCGGAGATAGTAGTTTAATTTAAGTGGGTAAATTTAGCTACGAACCTTGAAAACTCATAGAAGTTAGGAATCGCAACTAAAACATGCATGGTCCGCAATGTTCGGAAACATGGCGTGCTTGTCGCATTTCGAGCCACATTCTTTCGATTTTCTTTACTGCTAGTACAAAACATCCCCGTATTCACTTGAAAAAGTGAAAAGTGTTTTTTCTAATTATTCAAAACTCCCACAGGCAACATTTTTTACTAGGCCAAGACACACCCACCTACCCGATGGGAGAACCCTATCTAAAAGTGTAGCTAGGGTATATATCGATATATATGGCCATGACCTTATGAGTAGTTCGGGATAAAACCCAAGAATAATGTTCATACATGATAGGATATAATGTGAATCCGCTTTTCCTAAAGTTGTCGAATCTCATGTTTATCACTTTTCTTGGCAATTAATAATACTAGCAAAATTACCCCAATCGTAATGAAGTCTCATGTTTTTGTTTTACGCATTATTTTGTTTGAATGTTTTCCATACGCAGTCATATTTGTTGGTATGCAAATAATAATCAGTAATGGTATTTTTCAATAATATTGCTGGCCCATGATATATTGGCTGTCTGGGTACCTTCAAAAGAATTTTGGAAAATTTGAAAAGTAGTAGTCTATCGCGCTCACATGTATTCAAGTTTGACCTAATTTCATTTTATCGACATAGAGTCATGCATTTAATTGCGTAGAGCTTTATCTTGGAAGTTTGAAAAATACTTAAACTTGGGAACTGTAAGAAAGAATTGGCTAGTTTGTAAGAAAATTTAGTGGGGGCATTCTTTATTCTTTATTCTACTAGTACAAGTACTTGAAAAACTCACACTTCATGGTATGGCCTACTATATCATGTACTATCTATGAACTTTCTTTGGTTTCAATCCAAATGACCAAAGTCTTGAACATACTATGTCTTCATCAAGATAATGACGGTGTGCCAATATTTTGGTATAGGTCGATGCATGTTAGCATCATAAGAAGTAAAAGTATTTTCGGAAGGAAGTACGATTAATATGGATTAGAGTTCATAGCATGTGCCATTTATTGACTAGCTAAATAAGTTTTCTAGCTAATTTCACCTACTCAGATAAGTCTACACAAGGTGGTTGGATAAAACATGTTATATTTTTCAAGCTTACTTTTCTAGCTAATTTCACCTACTCAGATAAGTTTCCGTCGATCTGTTTAATTAGGTGTAAATTAATATTCTACAAGTGCATGAGAGAAAGTTCAATAGTATAACCGAGTCTTAGGTATAACAAAGTGACACGTCATATATTGCTGGCCTTATACCAGCATGTACAATACCTAACAATTGAAGTATAGAACAACTAACATTACAATCCAGCGACCTCATCAAGAAGCAACAAGATAAAACAGGAATAAAATTTAAAACATTTCTATGCCCGCTTGAAAAATCCTAAAACTTGGAAATTGTAAGAAAGCATGGTACACTTTGTTTGAAAATTGGGGCGGTGACATTCTTTATTTATTTTTTAGAACCGAGGTATCATAGGTCCTGAAGGAGAGAGGCACTACAATTATTGCCCTAGGGTTTGTAGTCGTCACAAGGTGTTCTGAGGATCTTTATGTAATTATTATTATTACTACTTTGTAGACTTTTTGTACTCGTGTATATGATTATTAATCCAGTAGAATGCTTGAATATCGGTAAAAATGGTTGCTAGAAGTAGATCGGTGTGCCGTACCAAGGCACACGTGCGTAGAGCCACGTTATGGACGAGGAAGACATAAGCTGGACCATGCGCCCGCGGCTGCAGACAAGAGATCGATGGATGATGGCTAGTGGAATGTACCCTATACCTCATGTCAGCATCCCATCATAGCTTTGCTCTAACATCGTACCGCCTTCGACTCATCCTCTCGCTGCTCTCGTGCCGCCTCCCTTTTGGAGTAGTAGTACGGAGTAAAACTATTCTTCCTACGAAGGAGTACTACTACTACTAGTGGAGTACTTCTCTTTACAGCAAAAATATTTCGGTCACTTAGAAAATTGGAGTTGTTACTTTTCCTAGTATTTGGAAACTCCCATTAGCAAAATTGTTTACCAACGCCAAGATGCACACATCTACTTTCTAGTAGTACTACCAAATATGGGGAAATTACCATAAACTATGATGTGGATATATTCATGTCCTTGCTTCGTCGCTTGGCCTAAAACATGTTCATACTTACATGGTAGGCTATTTTTATGAAGCGGGTTTTTCAGAAGTTATGAAAACTCATGTTTATCATTTTTCATGGTAGGTAATACATGCAAAAGGATGCCGTGCATGAGTCCCCTTTTTTGCCTATTCCTCTTTTTTTCAAAGCAGGGTCAACTTTGTGGGCATGCAAATTCTAGAAAGAAGTTGAATGTTTCAAAACTCTCGGTCGTGTTCTCGATATATTAGCTATCTGGTGGGCAACTTCAAGAGATTTTTTTAAAATTTTAAGAGCAATTAGTAGCTCACATGTGGTTCGAAATAATTGGACCTAATTTCGACCAACTCACTCCAATCCATATTAATGATCTTAGATTCGTCTAGATTCGAATGTATCTAGTGATGTTTCTATGCAAGATACATATACCTGAATCTAGACAAATCTGAGAACATTAATTTGAATTGGAGATAGTAGTGTAATTTAAGTGAGTTAATTTATCTACAAACCTTGAAAACTCATAGAGCCTAGGAATCGCAAGTAAAACATGCATGGTTCGCTATGTACGGAAACATGGCGCGTTTGTCGCATTCTGAGCCACATTCTTTTGATTTTCTTTACTGCTAGTACAAAACATCCCCATGATCACTTGGAAAAGTGAAAAATGTTTTTCCTAATTGTTCGAAACTCCCACGAGCAACATTGTTTAATAGGCCAAGACGCACCCATCTACTCGATGTGAGAACCATATCTAAAAGTGTAGCTAGGGTAAATATCGATATATATGGCCATGATGTTATTGGTCATTTTGGCTGAAACCCAAGAATAATGTTCATACTTGATAGGCTAAAATGTGAATCTGTTTTTCTTAAAGTTGTCAAAACTCATTTTTATCATTATTCTTGGAAATTAATAATACTAGCAAAAGTATCCCAATCGTAATGAAGTCTCGTGTTTTTGTTTTACGCTTTATTTTGTTTGAATCTTTTCCAAACACGGTCAATTTTTTCGGTATGCAAATACTAATCAGTAATGGAATTTTTCAAAACTATTATTGTCCCATGATATATTGGCTGCCTGGGTACCTTCAAAAGAATTTTGGAAATTTTCAAGAGTAATAGTCTATCGCGCTAACATGTATTCTAGTTTGACCTAATTTCATTTTATCGACATAGAGTCATGCATTTAAGTGCGTGGAGCTTTAGCATGGAATTTTGAAAAATACTTAAATGGGAAACTGTAAGAAGGAATTGGCTAGTTTGTAAGAAAATTTGGTGGGACCATTCTTTATTCTTTATTGTACTAGTAAAAGTACTTGAAAAACTCACACTTCATGGTATGGCCTACTATATCATGTACTATGTATGAAATTTCTTGGGTTTCAAGCCAAATTACCAAGGTCATGGACATACTATGTCTTCATCAAGATAATGACTGTGTGCCCATATTTTGGTATAGGTAGGTGCATGTTAGCATGGTAAAGAAGTAAAATTATTTTCAGAAGGAAGTATGATTAATATGGCTTAGAGTTCATAGCATGTGCCATTTATTTACTATAGTACACAAAGTGGTTAGATAAAACATGTTATATTTTTCAAGCTTCATTTTCTAGCTAATTTCACCCACTCAGATGACTTTCCATCGATTTGTCTAATTAGATCTAAATTAATATTCTACAAGTGCGTGAGAGCAAGTTCAATAGTATAACCGAGTCTTAGGTATAACAAAGTGACACGTCTGGCCTTATACTAGCATGTACAATACCTAACAATTAAAGAATAGAACAAAGAGCATTATGATGCAAAAATCTCATCAAAAAGCAAGAAAAATTAAATAGGAATAAATGAAAAATATTTCTATGCCCGCTTGCAATTATCACCCTAGGGTTTCTAGTCGTTGCAAGGTGGTCTAAGGACCTTTTTGTAATTATTATTATTACTTTTGAGACTTTTTGTAATCGTGTAGATGATTATTAATCCAGTAGATTTCTTGAATTTTGGGAAAAAAGGTTGCTAGAAGTAGATCCGTGTGCCGTACCAATGCACATCTCCGCAACGCAACACTAGGAAGAGACAAGCCAGACTGTGCGTCCGCGGCTACAGAAAAGAGATCGATGGAGGATTGCTAGTGGAGCGTACCCTATACCTCGTGTTGACAGCCCATCATAGCTTTGCTCTGACATCGCACCGCTTTCAAATCCTCCTCTCGCTACTCTCGCGCTGCCTCCCTTTTGGAGTAGTAGTACAGAGTAAAACTATTCTTCCTACGAAGGAGTACTACCTCTACTACTACTACTACTACTACTACTACTACTACTACTACTACTACTAGTGGAGTACTTTTATTTATAGAAAAAATATTTCGCTCGCTTAGAAAATTGGAGTTGTTACTTTTCCTAGTATTTGGAAACTCCCATTGGCAAAATTATTTACCAATGCCAAGATGCACACATCTACTTTATTGTAGTACTACCAAATATGGAGAAATTACCATAAACTATGATGTGGATATGTCGATGACCTTACTTGGTTGCTTGGCCTGAAACCTGTTCATACTTACATGGTAGGCTATTTTGTGAAGCTGATTTTTTCAGAAGTTATGAAAACCCATGTTTATCATTTTTCATGGCAGGTAATACAAGCAAAAGGACTCCATGCATGAGCCCACTTTTTTGCCTATTCCTCTTTTTCCAAAGGAGGGTCAACTATGTCGACACGTAAATTCTAGAAAGAAGTTTAATCTTTCAACACTCTCGGTCGTGTTCTCAATATATTGGCTGTCTGGTGGGCAACTTCAAGATTGTTTAGAATTTTAAGAGGGATCAGCAGCTCACATTTGGTTCAAATTAATTTGATCTAATTTTGACCAACTCACTCCGATCCATATTAATGTTCTTAGATTCATCTAGATTCAAATGTATCTAGTCATATTTCTATGCTAGATACATATACCTAAATCTAGACAAATCTAGAAACATTAATTTTAATCGAAGATAGTAGTGCAATTTAAGTGGACTAATTTATCTACAAACCTTAAAAACTCATAGAACCTAGGAATCACAACTAAAACATGCATGGTCCGCTATGTTCGGAAACATAGCATGCTTGTCGCATTCCGAGCCACATTCTTCTCATTTTCTTTACTACTAGTACAAAACATCCCCATAATCACTTGAAAAGAGAAAAATGTTTTTTAATAATTGTTCGAAACTCCCACAGGCAACATTGTTTACTAGGCCAAGACGCACCCATGTACCCGATGTGAGAGACATATCTAAAAGTGTAGCTAGGGTATATATCGATATATAAGGCCATGACCTTATTAGTAATTCATGCTAAAACCCAAGAATAATGTTCATATAGCTTGGTAGGCTATAATGTGAATCTGTTTTTCCTAAATTTGTCGAAACTCATGTTTATCATTTTTCTTGGTATTTAATAATACTAGCAAAAGTACCCCAAGTGTAATGAAGTCTCATGTTTTTGTTTTACGCTTTATTTTGTTTGAATGTTTTCCAAACTCGGTCAACTTTGTCGGTATGCAAATACTTATCAGTAATATCATTTTTCAAAACTATTGTTGGCCCTTGATATATTAGCTGCCTAGGTACCTTCAAAAGAATTTTGGAAATTTTCAAGAATAATAGTCTATCGTGCTCACATGTATTTAATTTTGAACTAATTTTGGTTTATCGATATAGAGTCATGCATTTAAGTGCGTGGAGGTTTAGCTTAGAAGTATGAAATTTCATGAGTTTCAAGCCAAATGAGCAAGGTCATGGACATATTATGTTATCATCAAGATAATGACAGTGTGCCCATATTTTGGTATAGGTTAGTGCATGTTAGCATGGTAAAGAAAAAAAATATTTTTAGAAGGAAGAACGATTAATATGGCTTAGATTTCATAGCATGTGCTATTTATTTACTATAGTATATAAAGTGGTTGAATAAATTACATGTTCTATTTTCAAGCTTAATTTTATAGCTAATTTGACCTGAAATGCATCATGCTTCAATCAACATGGTTGATGGAATTAAGGGTTACATCAAGGACATCAAAAAATATAAAATTACATCCAAGTCTATTCAATTAGCACAAATGCCCCTAAAATTTAGCTTGGAAAGGCAGTCAGGTTTGGCTTAATTTCAACCAAGAAGCTAAGCCATACTCTTCCTACTACTGCTCGCTTGACACACAAAACACAGCACGCTCATGCGTGTTGGTCATGCATGGTCGAAGGGGCAAGATTGCTCGAAAGGAGTAAAGGAGCACACCCAAGGATCTGGTAAAACCAATTTGAGGACTGAAGTCACTATTGTACATGCTTAACATTAGGAGAAGGTCCAAAGAGGTCGACCTTCCCCCTACCGAGTCAATTACCCTAGCCGCACCTTCACCAGCCAAAGGTTCCTCGCGCTCTAGCTCGAACTCGAGCATGTCCTGATGGTAAGCAAGGGACAACATAGGATTTATAGGCTCGAGGGGACCCAGAATGGCATCATATGCCACGACCGTAGTGACCTAGCACCCACCCGAGTTGTCTGCCCCGGTCGTATGCTCGCTGGCCGCAGGTTCCTCGCGCTCGAGCTCGAACTCAAGACTGTCCTGATTGTAAGCACAGGCCAGCATATGACCGATAGGATCGAGGGGACCCAGGACGACATCGCTACCACGGCCACGACGACCTGGCACCAACCAGAGTTGTCTACCCCAGTAGCATGCTCGCTGGTCGTAGGTTCCTGGCGGACGTATTGGCCGCTGTCTCACACGGGCTTAACTTGGCTATGGTTGATGTCCAGCTAGAGCGCCCCCGGGACGTAGCTCTATCACAGTCGAAAGGGAGGTGCACTAGCACTTTGTTGTAGATGTCCACTTTTCTTTGCCTGCCGTGTTGACACCTCTGTGACGTGGCTAGCGCAGGATCGGTATCCTCGAGGGGGCCCAAAATTGCATCGTCGGCTGGAAGGGCCAACACATGTTTACCGCGGGCGACCAGGTGCTCTATAGAGGCAGCTCCAATGGCGGCAACCAATCCACCGGGATTCCTTCAAGTATTTGTGAGGGGAACACACCTTTCGTGGAAGAAAGAAATTTCGCCGGAGAGTAGAACGAAGGAGAAGTTGAACTGCTTTTTGTGAAGGAATAGTATACTAGTACTACTAGCGGTGCCACTCAGTTACTCCGACCGCTACAATAAATAAATAAGGGGACCTTGTTTTTGGTGTTTTTTCTTTGACCAAGCATTTCTCCAAGTAATAGTACACTGGCAACATGTAGAGTGACCTCTCGGGGGCGCGTGAGTTTTTTCATAGTCGGTGGTGGTCCGCATCATTAACACTCAGAAGAGAAATGTCATATCGGTACTTGAGGCGGCTGTATTTTCAGCTGGCCATAGTCTATCAGATAGTACTATACACTCGCCAAACAGAGGTGGCGAGCAGCTGGCATCTCGCGCAATGCGTTTGGTAAATTCTTGGAGTATGTACTCCAGTATAGTACTGTATGTACTACTTACTAGTAGCAATAAGTTTCACATGCCTTGCACGTGAGACATAGATAATAGAATTATATCACATTATCACTATAAAAAAAATTGTAATAGGGAATGCCCAAAAAGTAATTATAATTTTGTGCCTAAAAAATATAGGTTTGCTATAGTTCGAGGTCTGGCTCGTATCCTTAAACTATCGGGTATATATTTGATTCTTGTACTTTATATCATGTACAAATTAACCTTTACTAGCTACGTAATACTTGATTTTTTTGTAACATGCTCTAGAGAAATGACGGAAGGCTCTAGAATGGTGGATAAGTGTGTTTTGAGGTTTGTGCATGGCACTCATTATGCTAAAGACTCTCAATATAATCTTCAAGATGCTGAAATGGAAAAAAAGATCCAACGGTTTGCGATATTAGGATTTGGCGTTCTTCATCCAACGGTTAATGTTCAAAGTTATTCACACACTATATAGTGGTAAGATAAGATAAGATAGGAGATAACACTATCCAATCTTGATAATTGTTAAGTGGTTTGAATAGTGGGTGATGATGAATCACTGAGCCGCTTGCACTATGTTGTTCAACCATCCTGTCCTCCATATTGAAAAAATAACATGCCAACATTACGTATGTTTTTAGCTCAAGCAAATTCCAGATGACCTTCAAATGTTAATACATGCATTGCACATATATACATACTAGTCTTGCCACTATAGTGTGCGATAACCTTTGAACATTGACTGCTAGCAGATCAAGACAGGCAAATACCAACATTGCTAATCACTAGATCTTCTTTGCCATTATAACATGTATAAGATTCTATTGGTAGTCTTTGCACAATGAACGCTACGCACAAACCTCAAAACACAATTATCCATAATTTCTCTAGATCATGTTACCAAAAAACCAGAGTATTAGGTAGCTAGTAAAGGTTGATTTCTATATGATATAAAGTATAAGAACCAAATATACACCCAATACTTTATGGATATGTTGTGGCTCAAAATTATAATTATTTTTCGAGCTTTACCGATTACATGTTTATGATATGTCAAACTCCTATTATCATAGTCTCACAAGAAAGGAATATGCAACTTACTAGTACTACTGGCATTTAACGCGGATGAAAAACATGAAAAGTCGTCTCTCGTGTCCCCTTCTGGAAAAATTCAAGAGAAAACACATGCTTAAAAGTATGGCATACCAAGGAAACTACCAAGTATGGCATACCAAGTATCACCTTTGAAATAATTCAACAAAAAATAATTTCCACAAAAAATGCTAAATGTTAATTTGGAAAACATTTGAAAAAACTAGTTTAATAGTTTTCCTTAGCATGCACAAACATTCTTGTGATTCAAGACAAATGACCAAGGGTATGCCCATATCCACATCATCATAGTTTGTGGATCTACAAGTAATCCCACCAAACCAGGGCCAACGTCTCTTTATATATGGTGACTAGGCTAAATGCTAGAGTAGATAACTCATTTCTAGTGGAGTAACATATAGGTGAAAATTTTATTCACGATAGGTGTAGACCCGCTGATGTCGTTCCCATATCTAGCTAGTAGACGATGGCACATCTTGGCATGTTAATTAAAAAATGTTGGTTCTGGTAGTTTCCAACTTTTATGAACATAACATTTTTTAATTTCATCCTCTTAAACGACTTTATGTCAATTTACCAAAATCTTGATCTACAAGTGTGTGATAGGTTCATTCTAACTTTTTCGAACCATTTTCATTTACCCGATATGTCACTCCATCTAGAACCTCTGAAGTTTTGTAGATTTGAACTTCTTGCTAGGAATTTTCATGCTGAAAAATAAATAAAACTAATTAAAGAAAACATTTTTTAGGAAAAACTAGCACATGGCATTATCTTACATGTACTGGTTCCATGAAAAATTCTAGACACGAATTTTGCATTGTTTTTGAAAAAACTTGCTTCAAAGTATGGCCCCATTCAACTTCTAGCTAGGAATATACATCCCGAGAAATTTGACACCCTCTTTAAAAATTCAAGAAAAATCTTATCTTAGCACTATATAGTGTACGAATAACTTTGAATACTGACCGTTGGATCAAGACTCACGAATCCCAACATCGTGAGATGTTGGATCTTCTATTCCATTCTAGCATGTAGAAGATATTATTGATATTCTTTAGCACAATGTATGCTATGCATAACCTCAAACACACTTCTCCATCATTATAGAATATCTTCTTCATCGTTTTGCTAGAACATGTTACCAAAAAAATTCAAGTATTAGGTATAGCTAATGAACGTGACTTATGCATGATACAAAGTACAAGAACCAAATATACACCCATACTTCATATATTTCGATCATATTGATAATTTTTTGATCTTTACCTATTATATAATCTTACCACACTATATAGTGTACGCATAACTTTGAACTTTGACAATTCGATCAAGACTGGCAAATCCCAACATTGCAAACCGCTAGATCTTCTATCTATGCTAGCATATAGAATATTCTATTGATATTCTTTAGTGCAATAAATGCTATGCACAAACCTCAAAACACACTTTTCAATAATTCTAGAATCTTCTTCGTCAATTCTCTAGAGAATATCAAGTAATAGTTAGCTAATAGTAGTAGGTTGGTTTCTATATGATACAATGTAAAAGAACCAAATATACACCCGATAATTTATGGATGTAGCTCGAAATTATAATTACTTTTCAACGTCACATATTATAGTTTTATATAAATAAAAGATGACATGTCATATGGTACTTTTATTACTATTTAATTCTCACGTGCAAGGCACGTGCAACTTACTATAGTCCTAGTACTCCGTGTATGGTACGTACTACTCCATCTCGGAGTACTCCCTCTGTTTTTATTATAAGGCCAGAGACCCTTTTCAAATTGCTTGCGATTGTAAGCCATATCTCATTAATTGTTCTCTCTTCACCAGTGCATTTCTTGTTTTTTCTCTCTCTTCTATGATGCAAGTGAAACTATTTGTGCACAAGGAAATAATGAGGTAGAGTAATTAACTTTCTTGGTTTTATTAACTTGGCTCTATGTCCTATAAGGCTGGTCATAGTGGAGAGTAACTTAGAGTAGTAACATGCATATGTTACTACTCTAAGTTACTATCTTCATAGTGGGTAGTGTGATAAATGTAGTAACATAAGTAGGAAATCTTATTTATTATTTTGTAGACACATTTTGCATTGGAAAGTATGATGTGATGGTAACATATTACTTATGTTACTCTATTTTCTTCTCTCTTCATTAATTGCTTACCATATCATATTTTTTGCCTAGATGGCATCTATGTTACCACTAATGTTACTCCCACTATGACTAGCCTAAGACTAGTCAGAATGGAGAGTATCATACAATAGTATCATGTACTCCTCCCTGTGTCCAGAAATAACTCAATTACATTTGTCTAGATTCAAATGTATCTAGACATGTTTTAGTATGTAGATACATTCAAATCTATACAAATCCAAGTCAGTTATTTATGGACAGAGGGAGTATATGCTATTAGTATGTGATACCATCTCCACAATGTGTAGAACTACTATCATGCAGTACTTAGTAGTATCATAGTCGTAGTGTATTTATTGTTTTGTAATATCAAGGTAAAATTGTGTATAAGATTTATTTGAGATTTATTTTTCTATGATACCGTATCTACCTATGATACCCACACAATCTCTTTCATCATTAATTTTGGTGACACATAAGTATTTTGCATGCATGTAATGCATGATAAGTACCACCTGATACCCTCATTGGGGCTAGTCTCATCCCAAACAAAGGTAGAGTAGTACTAGTACCTCCATCCCAGAGTAGTACTGGAGTACAATATTTAGTCTTGCATGTAGCCCAATGTCATCAAAGAGACGTGTACACCGGGTCAGAGGGAGATAATTAAGAACTACTACTCCGCACCTACAATAGTCCTTACTCAGGGAACATAGCACTTCCTTAGTTTTCTCCGTGCTAGTCTCTTCCCAAAGAGATAAGGTATCTGCTCATGGCCGTTGAATTTGGATGGATGGATGATATTGCCTATAGTGAGATGAGGGGTCTAGTACTCCTATTATTTAACTAGTACAAGTCTCTCTCGCTCGCTCTCATCAACACTCTCATATCTGCGCTCCTCTCTCTGCTCTCTCGCTCGGTCTCAAAATCCCTCTCAGATCCTCCGCAGTTGAAGAAGGCGGCTCTATGGCAGACGAGTGGTTTGAGGATACGATTGACATGAGTGCAATGAGGTAGGTCTTCAGCTTCAGGTTGTGTTCTTAAAATGTTCGTCATCCTGCGTACATGGTTATTACTTCTTTCTTCAGGATGTTTTCCACACTGGTTCGATACAACTCTTGTTTTTGGCTAAATCTATTTTCCTTGCACGAGCAGTGCTTTGGCAAGGTTGAGATGCACATTGCATGCGCACAATGTGTTGGATCTGATGGCCATTACCCGGGATGTGACTACGTAGGCATCTTCAAACCAACCACTACCGTGGATCGGTTGTCCTCGAGAATGAGGCTCAAGTGCATCAACAAAGGGTGTGACATGGCTGGCAGCTTCTTCGAGTTCATCGAACACCAGACGGCGTGCCCTCATGGGCAGAGGGTGACATAGGTTCTTGACAAAAAAGAACCGTATGATATTTGGGTGTCTATGTGTGTGGTGATTCCGTCTAGAGTATGGTTTAGTTTCTACCGTGGTTGTAGAGTATCTATACTAGTTATGTTATATAAATAAATTGAATCATTATCGCATCCACATAGTTTCTCTCTTTTACGTATAATAAGGGGAAGTACCACCAGCCTGTGCATCCACATAGTTGCTCTCTTTTTATCTAAAAACCTTGAAAATCATAGAATTTAGGTGGCCCTCCATATCGTATGAAAATATCAGTGCCTAAACCACTTCTCATCCATCTGACACCGGTGCCTACGCTGCACAGCTGATGCCACAAAAAAAATTCATGGAACCGGAGTAGCTACTTGCTCCGATGTTAAAATATTGGTCTTCCTTGTCCAGCTCAACAACCCTTCCTCTATTTAACGCAGAGACAACAGCCATCCTCTGGTCAGGTTAAGCTAAATCATTTTTTATAAATATGGGGTCGCTTTATTTTCTGCAAAGCGGTACCCTCCATTGTGGAGACGGTGCCAGAATAACATTATTTGGCACCGATTCAAAATAGACCAGGATTGATAAGTTTGGAGAGCCAATTTCGAGGATTTTGTGTTGGAGTTTGATTTACCTTTTCCCTACAAATTCAAGGTTTATTTTAGACTTCCCCTAAATAGAACCATGAAGAGAGGACGAGCCAGGGCTGATGTTGCGGAGTGACGAACTAGTGAGGCCTCGCCTTCGAGCAGTCCACTCTCACCCATTTCCCCTGGCCTCTTCCCCTTCATCCAGGCCAGCATCATCGACTAGCCCCCGCCCCCACCCTCTGCCCTCCCCTCCCCCACCCCTAAAAAAATCCCCAAACGGTGGCGTCACCAGAACTGGAGCATCAACATAGGAGCGCATCATCGAGTATGGCCCCCATGTCTTCCGTGCCTACCGTGTCTCCGCAGCCACAACCGACTTCTCCATCATCGGGCCGCAGTTAGTTGACGAGGCGATGCCATACACAATGACACTAAATATCTTCTTCTCGAGGACGTACGAGCTTAGGAGGATTCCTAGATCCATTCGAGCCACTCTAGAGGACAATATCGCGAGCACACCCTGCGAAGAGGACACACCCTGCAAAGAGGAGGTGTTGAATCTCATCTTGCCTCCCAGCAAGCTGGCGAAGAGCAAGCAAGGTCATTGGAACTATGCACAAAGTTCTTGGCCATGTATGTCTGTTGAAGAACCTGCAACTCATGGCGGCGGAGCGGGAAATCATCATGTTGTACGAGATTCTGCACCGACTCTTGCATGACACGTGTATGTGGGTCGACGGGTTCCACTTTTACCTAACCCTCAGTGTGGATCTCTGGCTCATCGTCAACCGGTCGGCGCTTCAAGACAACTGGTACCTGGTTGAGCAGGAGGATGGCCACTATAGCATATGCATGCATGCACTGTCGAAGTGCACAATGGTGCGTCTCCGGGGATGCAACCATCCGTACCATCGCAAGTGCATCTTCACTTGGTTTGAGACCAACGCCAACTGCCCTATCTGCCAAGACAATGTGCTCTCCCATCTCTACTGACATGAGGTGCATATGACCCCTTTTGTATTAAAACCTAGTCCTGTGGTTGCTAGTTAATTAATGTACTGAACCTATGTATCTGTTGCACGCTAGGTGAACCTGTTATACATATGTTTGCACTTGTCGAATTAAGCTTAATCCAATTTAGACAGGGAAAACAATTAGCCTAGGATTACAATCCAATAGGAAATTGTCATCATGTCTCATACATTTTAGAAAGATAAAACAAATAGAAATCACTGCTGATCATCTCACTGTATAATATGAAACAACAGTCTAATCATCATCACCATCATTGCTTTCAACACCACCGCGTTCTATATCCACATATTCTGACTAGATTGGATCTTCTTCCCCTTGCCATTCATTATACATGTCCTGAGATTCATCAAGTAGAACCAGCTTATTCCTGTCTTTGTCGACTACACTAACCTCGACAGTGAAATCTACTTGTCCATCATGCATGGAGCCACCTCGGGCAATCAAATGTTCATCGACATCCGCCAGTTCAGTTACCATACAACCATTGGGATCATCTTGGTGGGCAACATCTATGGTGACTGGCTCGTCATACTCATTCACGTCATAGGTGCTCCTTGCCTCAAACTTTTGCACATATTGCTAGTCATTATAATCTCTGTCTTCCATGAATATTACCTTGGAAGCTTGAGTTACCAAAATATAAGGTTCCTCTTTGTTCTACTCAGAAGTAGTATTGATCGATATGAAATTCCCATCATTTCTAAGGCCTATTTTCTTGTTTGGATCTTGGTAATACCAATAACACTTGAATAGAACCACAGATTGGCCACTAGTGTTGTTGTTATAGTTCAACTCAATAACCTCTTTTATGCAACCATAATGATCATAGTCATCTGACTTCTTCATTTGGTTGTTAAGTGCTCTCCACTGGTCACGATGCCACTGTTTTGTGTCTTCATATGTTTCTCATGCTCATAAGTGTTGTAGTGGATACCATCATCATTCCAAGCTGAAGTTGTTTGCACCCTCTTTGTCGGACCACGTGATAGGGCATAGAGACCATCACTAACATCACCCGGATTCTCTTCATGAGCTTCGTGATCTACATTTATACAAAATAATCAAGAGGTCATCTCATGTGCACAATTCATATGCAATTCAAAGTTCAATTGAACATACATGATTCCTAAAACATTCCTAAAACCCACCCCCACATACTGGTGCAACATAATATTTTCCTTTGGTTGCTTTAAATATTGTACAAAAACGATACTCAAGTAATACATCTAAACATATCTTGCTACAAGTTTCATTTCATATATGCGAGGATATGTATGAGTATTACTCACGCAAAAAAGTTTTCAGCCTCATCAGCGTTATTCAGCACATACCAAGTAAGTTGGTCATATTCGTGCTGCATTAATGTTCTCTGTTCCTTCTTTCCTACTAGGTGAACATCACGGTTAAAAATAGATTTTTCAACTTCTTCAATTCTGCCACCCAGATTGGATCTCGTTTTACAATCAGGAATTATCTTGAGCAAAATGCAAATGCTTCAGCAGCAATATATGCCTCCACAATGAAAGACTCTGCTCTAGCCTTGTTCCTAACAGTACCCTTGAAAGTGAAAAGTCGACATTCTATAGGGTACATCCATCCATACTGTACGAGACCTTTACAAAGTGCATCTTTAGTCAGATGAACAACCAAATGCATCATCACATCAAAGAAGGATGGATATATTAGCTCAAGATTGCACAGGATTTCTGCTATGTCCGTCTAAAGACGCTCTACAGGTCTTCTATCTAGAGTTTTGCTACAGATTTGCCTAAAGAACTTTCCCAACTATACAAGCACGTTATATAAATCCTTGTTCACTAAACCTTTAACGCCAAGAGCTAAAAGACTTTATAGTAGGATGTGTCAATTGTTAGTTTTCAACCCTTGGAGCTTGTTCCCCTCTGCATTGATACAATTTGCAATGTTGGAAGAAAATCCAAATAGGAACTTCACACCTTAGAGGAAGTCACAAAATAGTATGGTTTTATACATCGACCGGGTAAATTTTGCACCTCGAAATTTGTAATGTTTTCACCGCCCTTATCAATCGTATCTCCAGGATGCAGCTTCAAGTTGTTGTTAATGTTGGGTTTTTCGCAGTTAAGTCTAGCATTATAGCTACCTTTTGTCTTGGATGGAATGTTGAGTAATGTGCCTATAATGTTGTCACGTATATTTTTCTCCATGTGCATGACATCAATATTATGTCGAAGCGTCTTACTAGCCCAATACGACAAGTCTCATAGAGTGGATCTTGTGCTTATAAAATATTCTCGGTTCCTTTTCCTTCCCTTGGGCATCTGCTACTACTTCTTCTGCTCTCTTCCTTTGGGATGCTGCTCCTACCGTCGGTGCATCTTCTGTATTCTTTCTTTAACCTTGTTTGGCAGCTGGTTGTTTTCCTGGTTTGACATTTCTGACGTTTCGTAGACGCATCTGCAACTTAGCTATAGTGAAATTTTGTGGTGCAGTGCCATATTTAGTCCTCATTCCATAGAAATGCAATTTTTTTAAGTTTTTTGGAATTTGTGGCCTTTAGGAAGAAAAACCCGGTGGCCAAGGAAACCGGTCTTATTTTGTAGCCTCACTATGACCTGTTTTGTCTCACAACGAACACATGTGTTTTAACCTGCTGTCACTCTAGCTGATATAGTGCCAAGAACTAGAAAATCATGGGTGCAGAATTGCACAACAACACGCATAGGGAACTTGATATCTTCAGGTTTGCTGGCAAGGATATCAGGAGTCATGACACCCTTCCATAGTTCCTGCAATTCCTATATAAGAGGCTGCATGAACATATCAAAATCCTTCCCGGGTGATTTGGGGCCTAGGATGAGTAAAGCCAGCAAGCAGCTCGACTAATTAGTGCATGTCTAGGGAGACAGGTTGTAAATTGTAACAAGTACTAGCCACATGTTGTACGAGTTACTCATGTTGCCAAATGGGTTTAATCCATCTGTAGCTAGGCCAAGTCTCAGGTTCCTTGGATCCGCAGCAAATCCTGGATGATCCTTGTCAAAGTTCTTCCATTCATCGCCATCAGCTAGATGTCTCATTAAGTAATCGTCTAGATTGAGAATCTCTTTGTGTCATCTTGTTTCCTTAGATGTTTGTTCTGACTGAAACAACCTCTTCAATCTATCTATAATTGAAAAATATCTCAGAACCTTACAAGGATCTTTCTTCTTTTTATCACCATTTTTCCATCTTGATTCGTTACATACTAGGCATTCATCGAGGTTTTCATAATCCTCCTGGAACAGTACACAGTAATTTGGATAAAAATGGATCTTCTCATATGATAGTCCAAGTACCTCGATGTACTGTTTCATCACATAAAAGGATTTTGGCAGTCCTTCCCTAGGGATTGACTCGCTATACACCTTAATCACTAAATTGAAATCTTTATTGGTAATCTTGTTGGACGACTTCTCCTTTAGTAATTTCATTACTAGTTCAAATCTTGAGATACTAGAATCAGGGTCCACTGGACAATTGGCATCTTCTACCAGGTCAAAGAAAAGTGATCTTTTAAGAGAAGGAGCACATTTTTTGCTTGTAGTGGGGGTACAGGTCCATTAACAAGCCAGAAAGGTCCTCATCCTCAATCAGATGAGCTTCAGGCATATCAGCATCAGCTAGAGGATCAAAAATAGGCTGATCATATGGTTCGCCATGTTTAGTCCATCTAATATATGTGCGTTGCATCCCATTAAGGAATATACGGTCTATGACTATGTTCTGACTCATCTTTTTATAATTAAGGCATTGTTGGCATGGGATAAACACATCTGAGTCACCATTATGATGTCTAAGAAACTTCATGAATTCATTAACACCTTCCCAATATGTAGGTGTTGCTTTTTTCCATTCAGTATCCAATATTTGTCCATCTATTGAGAATAGAAATGGTCAGAAGCTTTCAAGATATTTCACCGAACAGGTTGATTATAGATCTAACTAAGCCACGATATCTGAGCAACCTAATTGAATACAAAACTATAAATGCCATGTAATTTTAGCCTATTTTGGCAATTGAGTGCAGAACTATGTTACATATTGAGAGAACAGATCGACCGAGTGCAACATGCCAACCAATTCGAACAAACAGATCAAGTGCAGAACAATGTCAAACAATACAATCGAGTACAAAACGACTTGTAGCGAATGATTCGAGCGAACTAAGGAAATTATAAGCGTACCGTGGGGATCAACCAGCTGACCGTCGACCTGTGTGTGTCTCTAAAAGAACGGTGCCGCCTGGAATGGTGTCAGGCTACCCTGGCTGATAGACAGAGTGTGAATATTTTGGTGCGCAGCCTGTGGTTTTGACCACATGTGCGTCTCCAGAACAATGGATCAAACAGACAGTAGTTGGCTGCTAGAGTGAAGGCGCGAGTAGGAAGGCAGGAGTAGGAACGTTTTGGCGTGTGGGGGCTATGTGTCCTAGTTGTGAACAATTTGCGTGCGAAAGATCTGCCAAATTTTTCTCCCTCATTTTTTCTTCCTTGTTGAGGTCTGGAATTTTTATTACTGAGCCTATGAAATTAGTCTATCAGGCCCAAACATAGCCCAAGACATTCCAATTCCGCCTTTTCATTGTCTTATGTCCGCCGACCACAGTGCATTCAATTTCGGAGTGAGCCCATGGAATATAGCCCATGAAGAATAGGGCATCCACCCACAGTTAGCCCAGAATCTTTTTAATTTAGCCTTATGGGAATTACCCCCTTCCCAAACCCCCCAAAAAAGCTCTGCCTACCTATGTTTTTGTGTAGAAACTACTCCATTACTAGTAAGTTCCACGTACCTTGCATGTGAGACCTAGATAATTGACGTTTGACATATCATCACTATATAAAATTAAAATAGATAATGCTCAAAAAATTATAAATTTTATCGACATCTATAAATTATGGGTGTATATTTGGTTCTTTTACTTTGTATCATGTATAAGTCAATGTTTATTAGCTACATAACACTTGAAAATTTTGTTAACATGGTCTAGTGAAACAATGGACAAGATTCTAGAATGATGGAGAAGTGTGATTTGAGGTTTATGCATAGCGTTCATTGTGCTAAAGACTATCACAAGAATCTTCCAGATGCTAAAATGGAAATGAAGATCCAAACGGCTAGAAATGTTGGGATTCATGAGTCTTGATCCAACGGTCAATATTCAAAGTTATTTGTACACTATATAGTGGTAAGATGTAGCAGTTTTTAATTGATCTGCCAGGAGTGCCGCCTCATTATTTGAAGGGATATAAACATGGACAAAGAAAGACTTTTTATGGAGACAAATTCGTAAGTTATAGTAATATTGTTTAACGTCTCTAGCGCATGAAGTGTTTCTTTCGTAGTAGCAAGGCATGCAGTTGATCGCTTCCAAGGTCTCAACTTTGAATCCTAGGCAAGCCCTTTGTGTTATTATAGATTAACATTTTTCTACTCTGAGGCTGACATCTGGGACCCAAATAAAAGCTTGGTGCATCTAGCAATGTTTCCAAGGTCAAAATGGCTGACTCAACCCGAAAAAACAGTCCAACAATACACGCGCCTCTTTCAAATAGAGGCTAACATCTAGGACCCAGCATAGACACGTTTCGTACATAGAGGAGGCTGACATCTGGGACCCAGGAATGGACCAACATCAAAACAGCGGATCTATATGAAAAAAGTCCATCATGTGCATGTTTTATTTATAGAGAGGCTGACACTAGGACCCAACAGCACGATCTTATAGATATGATGCGTCAAGCAATGTTGCCAAGTTCGAAATAGGGAGGTGCGACCGAGAAAAAAGTCCAGCATGCACACATTTCTTCTAATCAGAGGCTAACATGGAGGACCTAGCAGCCTGAATAAATGGCTGATGCAGCAAGCAACGTTATCAGGTTCGACCCAAAAAAATAGTCCAACATACACACACCTTTTCAGAGTCAGGGAACTTTTTTTGAGTGGAGGGTCAGGGAACTACTGAGCACATGCCAGTGAAATATGAGAAAGGATCCGACGGAGCATAGGCAAGAACATTTTAATTTGGCCTTTTCAGGTTCAAGGCACCGCTTAGCACAACCCAGTGAAATTTAAGAAAGGAGCCCTTGGAGTATAGCGCATTTAGATGTACCATGTAGAATATCCCAAAATATTTTTAATTCGGCCTTTTGAGCATTGCCCCCACCTCTTAAAAACTCTGCCTCCACCTCCTAAAAAAAATATTCCTACCCATATTTTTAAGAAACTAGTCCATTATGTGGCATTTTATAAATTGAAATGCCAGGAGCGCTGCCCTTTTATTTAAAAACATATAAGCATGGACACACAAATATATGGATGGACACACTATGTCAAAGATGATGCCGAAGTTTCTTGATAGGATGACCTCGATATAATTGAGAAGTGCGCGTTGTTGCTGAGCAGAGATCTACAGCCTATTAGCAAAAGTTACGCAAGTATCATAGTCGGAGAGTCAAAAATCAATCTTTTAAGAAAGGTAATCTAGTTCTGCGACTAGTGCAAAAAAGAAAGAACAAACTTTCCCAGTTTGGGAAGGGCCCTTTATGGTAAGTAGAGTATTGCACAATGGTTCATACTACCTAACATACATGAGGCTAGAAAAAGAAATAACCGCTACTAAGAAGAGAAAGAGGTGGAGGCAGTATAGACCCGAATGAGATAGACCGTCCATGGAATATTGCTCAGCTACGTCCCTTTTATTTTCTTAAATATCTTTCTTTGTAATCATATCAATATACATGTTCAAAGTGAAATAAATATTGGTCTCCCCAATTTTTTTCTTAGATGTTTTTTAAGTACCATCTTATTTCCGAATGATCATGTCATAGTCGAAAATCCCAGGATACTTGAATGCACTTTATGCTCATGTTTGTTCTGGTTAGATTTACGATTCTAAAAATGCTACCTTTGGGTTTAAGTCTAATTCCAGTTTATACTTGAGTTTTTGTCTAATTGTTGGACATGGTATTTTCTGAGTAGTGATTTGTTGGTATTGGAAGCCGTCTTTGATTCCGGGATTAAACTGGTTTAGTAGTTGAGCTCCATTGCTCGGAAAAGTTTCCGTGCTAAAGTATGCTAGCTCACGAAAGGGACGAGGCAGAAAGCCAGATAGATAATAAGTATAAACAAAAAGTTCTTAAGTATTTTTCAAGCACAAAATGAAAACATATGTGCTAATATTAAAGCATTATTTGTTAGATCACAGCACCACAAAATGAATAAGTTTAACCATTACATTAATGGCCAGTTTCAGAATGACACAAATTTTCTTGAAATGTTTATGTTGAAGGAGAAGGATCTGCCGGCTCGCTAGTGCTAGCGCCCACGTCACCTTGATATTTTTCCTAGACGGGGACGTCAGACTCAGTCTCTTCGTCATCATCTTCGGTAATTTCCTCGTCTAGGGGGCTTGGAGGTGCTTCGGCGGGCTTGAGGAATGTCTTCTCGTAGTTCGTTTCATCGGCTATGCGGCAAGCATAACTGGCACAAGAATCACAGATAGCACCAACATTCTGATGCTTTCCATCTTAATCAACTTCTGAATATCTTTTGGTAACTTGCTAGATTTCCATGTTTCCATGGTGGCTCATTACCAGAGTAAGGGCGTTTTATGCTACTACGCGAGCATAGGACATCTTCCAATCCTCGACCAGTTGCAAGATATCCTTCACTTTCTCACGCAGCTCAAAGGCGGACAACTTGTCTAAGTTAGAGAGATTAACGATTTCCCCAATATACTCAAAGGATTGACGGGAGTCATGTATCAAATCTCTAACTACCGCAAACCGGCTAAGATGTGACTCAGATGAAGAGGAATCCAGGAGGTAGAGAGGCCCTAAGAAGGGAGAAATGTTAGAAAAATCTGACTATGAAAGTCGGAAAAATCGAGCAAAGAGTCGGAAGGGCAATAAAGAAATCCCGAAGATAGTTTTGTCTACTTTGGTCTTCTCCTCTCTCAGACTCCGGAGTTCATCCCGTGGGGCTTGGGTGGTCTCATTCCGCCTATCCAACTCATCTTTTAATTCCGAGATTTCTTTATCCTGGAGAGCAATCGCCATATCATGTTATTTGGTGGCATGATTTCTCGACTCAAGGAGGTTGTTGACGCTGCACTCATCATCCTCTTGCAATTTCTTGAGTTTATCGCGTAGGCCAACATTCTCGGATTCTAGGATTTTGTAATTTTTAGCTTCCTACACAAGTTTGCAGGATTCAGCAAGCAAATCTAGAGTAAGGCCCACGAGTTAGTTGAATTCGAATGCAATATAAATCCGAGAAGAGATTGTCGGAAAACTTACTTTTGGCATCATCCTTCTCAACTTTCAGCTAAGCATTTTCACGCCAGGGAGCTTTGATTTCTCTCCGCTTGTTGCACATGTTCTTTAACAATTCCTGGTTGAAATCATAAATTTTCTGTAAGTCAAAATGGTAACTAGAGTCAGAAAGCTACTTAGACTTGGGCTGTTATTTTTAACTAAATTTTAGCACGAGCCTTGGGGGCTACACTACTTCATTCTTTGGCATCCTATTAAAGCATAAACTCGGAATTCTAGTTCTATCTAACTTCGTGCTTGGGGGCTAGAGTATATTATATTAACTACAATAAAAAGAGTCCAAAAAGGACTTATAAAATGCTCGTCTTGCAACTTGTTGAGGCTGCTATTGATATCAGCAGAAACCCTCTTGGCAAAAGTTATGGGGATGATAGGTGGCGACGGAACCGCACCAGCCTTCAACTTCTCGTGGTGAATATGGACTTGATCCAGCAACTCAACAAGCTTCACGTCTTCAACTTCTTGAGCTTCTTCTTCGGCTATAATATTTCTCTTCTCCAAACAGTCGAGGGCTAGCTTCTGGATCTCTTCTGCACTTTTCCGAGAAAGGCCATGCTTGGCAATACCCGGATTTTGTGGAGGGTTTTCATCAAACACTTCAGCTGAGGGATCATTACCCTTAGACGGTTCACCCTTATTAGTTTTCGAGTCACCCATGGTGACGTTGGATTATGAACCTTGGTTCACTAGATCTTTAGATTGAGCCACACCATCCTTAATGCGTGGAGATGGAATATACTCTAGCACTGAGGATGGGTTTGGAGTAGGAGTCGGAGGCGTAGGAGCGGGCGAGACAATGGTTAGCTTCTACTGGCGCAGAACCTTTCCCAACTTTCCTTTTCCTTTACCCTTGATAATTGATTTAGCTCTGGATAATAATAGAACAAGATCGTTATGACCCGGAAAGAACATAAAGAAAAATACATGGTTTGATTGGAAGAACTTACTTCTTGACAACTAGCATAACTTGTGGGCCAGCTTGCACAACCGGAGTCTTACATTTTTGGGTAAGCACTTCGGGTAGCACTTTGAGTTCTTCATCCTTCTGAGGAACTAGATCCTCATGTGGATATCCCTCGAGAGGATCTAACTCTAACTCGGGGAATTGAAAATCAAGGACTAGAAAGTTTCTTGTGTCTGGGCTAGTGCAAGGATGACCTTGTCCTTGGTCAAAGCGCATTATGATAACACCGACCTAGAAATGAAAACCTCCAGCATGCCGAAGCTTCACGAGGAAGGAAATAAGATCGATAGAGATGTTATATGGAACTCCCTCGCTGGCTATGATACCAAGGTTGCCAAGCTGACTCAGGCGAACGTCTTCATGCCTGCCGAGGAGATGGATGACGACCTGGCGTCTTCAGAATCTAGCTTGGGGCCCTCCGAGTTTGACGAGCTTTCCAGGCCTGGCTCTCCTGCTGCTGATGATGTAGTGTCAAAGTCCCCTGTAGCAGAGCCATAAAACATTGATTTATTAAATTTATCTGTGCAATTTGTATGCGGAAAAACGTATGTGTTTGTAAGGCGGAAAACTTGGATACAAGCCTCCTGCTACTTAACTAGATCCAACATGTATGTATTTTTTAAGCAAGTGCTGAATTATCCATTCTTCTGGTTTGTATGCTTGACCTTTCATGAGACAGAAAACCCTTAGCACAGAACTATGCCCTCAGGTGATGATGCTTAATAGTACCGTCAAGAACCTAAGAGAAAAATCGCCGGCTTTGAGTGTCGAAAAGTCACTACTCCAGAATCCACATAAGAACATCAGAAAACGTGTAGACCAGAAAACTTAAGCTAACGCCCGTACGCGGAATTTTCACAAGTGTGAATGCAAACTTGCGCATAAAAGGTTTATATGATCTAAAAATGAACAACTAAAGGAGGTAAAAGACTCAAGAAATATGAGTGAACCAAATGCTTTATTTCATTGATCATATAAGGTACTTATTACATAATATAAAATATGTTAAGTGTAAAAGGGACGTAGTTGTGCTATGTTCCATGGATGATCTGTCTCCGGGAAATCATCATCGGAGTCACATTGCTTGTGCTTGTGCTTTTTTGTCCTATCTTTCAACTTGCGAATATCAATGAGGTAGTGGGAACCATTGAGCAATGCTTTGCTTATGATGAAGGACCCTTCCCAAGGAGAGGATAGTTTGTGTGATTTTTCCTGCTTGAGTCTAAGCACCAGATCACCTTCTTTTAACGAGCAATGCCTAACGCAGCGACTGTGGTAGACACGTAACTTCTACTGGTAGATGGTGGATCTCTGGCATGCCAGCATGTGCTCTTCCTCTAGTAGGTCCACAGATGGGCGTCTGGATTCTTCAACATCATCCTTCTCGTAGGCGGCAACTCTTGGTGCATCGTGGAGGATGTTGGATGGTAGGACGGATTTTGCTCCATTAACCATGAAGAAAGGGGTCAAGCTGGTAGATCTATTAGGTGTTGTTCATAAACTCCATAGCACAGATGGCAACTCCTCCACCCAGGATCCAGCTGCTCTATGTAGTGGTGCCTCCAAGCGTGGCTTGATTCCTTGCAGAATTAATACATTGGCCCGTTCAACTTGCCCATTTGAGTATTGATGTGTCATAGATGCTAGGTCAAGGCAGATGCCTTTTTTGTGAAAATACTCCTCGATTTCTCCGAGAGACAAATTTCTACAGTTGTCGGTGATGATGCTATGTGGGAGACTAAATCTCACAACCAAATCCTGGACAAATTTTAGGGTTTGTTGCCCTATCGAGCTTTCTAATGGGTTTAGCTTTAATCCATTTTGTGAACTTGTCAACTGGTACTAGTAGATGTATAAATCCACAAGGTGCTGTTTGCAAAGGTATAACCATGTCAAGCCCCCAGACTGCAAATGTCCAAGTGATTGGTATTGTTCGCAATTCTTCAGCTGGAACATTTGGTTGTCTTGCATAAAACTGGCACCCAAGCTAGGTTCATACCAACTTTTCGGTGTTCTTCTTAGCAGTTAACTAGTAGAATCCTTATTGGAAGGCCTTGGCCACCAGCGAACGGGAAGCGGCCTGATGCCCGCAATCTCCGATATGTATTTCTCTAAGGATGTCAATACCTTGCTGCTGGGAGACGTACCGCGGGAAAACTCCTATGGTACATCTTTTGTATAGCTGGTCGTCAATGATGACGTAGCCTTTTGCTCTGCGTACTATCTGTCGGTTTACGACTTCGTCAATGGGAAAATTTCCATCTTGAAGATAGTCCATGAACGATTTCGTCCAAGCCGGAGAGGTCACTGTTACTGCATTAACAAATGAGTCCACTCTATCCGGGTTGTCGGGGTCCGCTCCATTCACTGAAGGAGTTTGTAAATGCTTTAATGGATAGACCTTTAAGGGAATTAAAGTGCTTCAATGGAGATTAAATGAGAGGAGGGGTGAGGGCAGCCCCATGGCACCTATAAAAGGAGGTGGACTCCTCCTCTCCACACACTCTCTCACAAGCTCTCTCATATGACCCAAGGTTGGCATCTTCTCGCCCTTGCTTACCTTGTACATAGCCACTAGAAAAGGTGCTAGGTGAAGCCCTGCTCTAAACCTGCCCCTCCATGACCACTACCATGGCGTAGCGCTGTTGGAGTTCCCGGGGATCCGCTACTTCCGCTGCCTAGCTGGAGCAAGGGATCGGGAGTCATCGGCACACCGAACGTGTGAGCAATTACAAAGTCACTGCCCGTTATGGTGTTGATCGTCTGCATGTCCTTGAGGATGGTCGTGTACCATCTACATCAACCACATTTTTTGCAGGAACGTTATCCCGCTTACGGTCTGTGAGGGTGAGTCCATCTATAACCATTACAAAGTATCGCCTAGATTCGATATTGGCAGTTGCACACCATAGGAGTTTTTTGTTTTCTATGCAACGAACCCCATCAAGATGGAGCAGTGCTTAATAATGATGCGGTAGGTGAGAGGTGGCAGATTTCCCCCCGCCGTGGATTTGACTTGATACACCACACATCAGTGAATGGTGTGGCCCACCACGTCCAAGACTTTTGTTCTAAATAGAGCAAGCGCGGTCCACAATTTATTCATCTCCCGACCCTCCCTTGGTGATGTAGGTAGCAGTGGCTGCCGCAACGTTCATTGAGGGAGGTCCCCCGTTGGCAGGACACAAAGACGATGATGGGATCTAAGATCAGCGGATTCATTCATTCATTCTCTATCGTTCAATATCATATTGGGGTTTTTCTTTGCATTTTTTTCTTGGATCTCATGAAATTTAATTTGGGGTTTTCAGTGCCGAACTAGATCTATGATCATAGATTTGACGGTGTCGTGATACAAAATAAATATCGAATAGTATGCTACTGCAATAGTCCTCCCTGGTCGCCCAACACGACCGTTCCTCAGCCACGGGTCTGACCCTGCATCTTCTCTATACACTGGATGTGCAACACCTCGCCCGAGGGATCCTCCTTCTTCGTCATGCAAGCACACCGCACACCTTGT
This sequence comes from Avena insularis, assembly GCA_023614405.1. Taxonomy (NCBI): domain Eukaryota; kingdom Viridiplantae; phylum Streptophyta; class Magnoliopsida; order Poales; family Poaceae; genus Avena; species Avena insularis. The sequence goes on from CM042696.1 coordinate 241,656,076, forward strand.
CATCTAGCGCTGTGAGCCCTCCCTTGTGAACTTATCTCGATTCCATGGCCAGCTACAAGCTCGTCACCGTCTGCTGCACACATCCTCAAGTTTACATATGCTTGTCCTCAGTGATCTCTATCCATTGTACGTACTCGATATTGCCGATGCTCCATCAATGTCGGTCTATGTCTCCTCTACGTGACATTGATATGAATTATTGGGTCCCCATGATTGGTATACCTGGTGTGTATCCAAACTATGACCCATGAAGCCCACAAGGAACCAAGACTCCTGGAAGAATCCGAAGCCCAGGAACCAAACATGCTGATCAAGGCAGAAGCTTAAACTGACATCGTCCTAAAGTTGTACTTCTAACTTGTAAACGATATGTCCTAGACTCTGATACCTAGAATCTCATATAAAGGATAGTAGGAGCCGACGGAGAGGGAACATTAGCTTTGAGCAAAACACAACCGGCCGTGATTTAGATTGCATCTAGCGAATCAACGACTCTATAATCTCCTTCTTTAATAATCAGGCAGGACTTCGAGTCCCTTGTTTGTCTGACAGGCCGACGAAATCATCAATTCTTTCTTTCCACGAAACCCTAAGTCCATAGTCATGGGCATTGTCGAGATGACCCCTCGGCAATTGGCGCCATCTATGAGCGCTGGAGTCATGAATTTGGCGGCTCCCTCTTCATCAAGTAGCAACCCAACGATTGGGGCTGGTGAGGTCCACTATGATCCCATCGATCTTGGTCCACACCCGCCCATCCTCTTTTGGCCTCTGAATACTTCGACCGGGAGACTGATCTAATGATCAGGTGCTTCCACTTTCACATCGGGGAGATGAAAAACCTCTTCCTCTCAGCTCCGATCTACTCGGAACTGTTGGCCGCAATCATAACACCTATGGCAACAACATCATATTATATCGTCTCCACTACATGGGCCACCTCACATCCAACAAACGTCGACACCAATTGCGGCCACGTCGTAGATCTGGGGGATTCGGTCGATCTCTATGATGGCCTCTCCTTCGGATCTGACTCTGAGTCATCATCTCCTCGCAGTATGGGCCTGACAAGCAGTGAATCTGAAAGAAACATCGACTTGGGGATCAAGTAGGCAGACTCATACCCAGAAAAGGACCCGTGGGCTTTCACTCGTCTCCAAGACAGTGTCTCCTATGATTCTGATGACTGCAACAACAAATCATACAGGGAGCACCACCAGTTTTGCATCATTATAGGAGCCACATGAACAAATGAAGGAACTTCAACACCACGTGAATCCCATAGTAACCCTATCATCCAACCTAATGATAGTGTTTCGTAAAATGATACAAGTGGTCACACGAACGGATTGGAAACAACCGTGGAAAACCATGTTGTCCAAGGAGGGGTCGGATCATGCGATGGTGAATGGATAACTCTTCGGGTGTCACAAACAGCCTGGGAGAAAGCAAGAAACATCATCTTGGGTGAAGTACCTATGACGACGGACGCTTCATGTGATGTTGTGATGGCCTACCAATACCTCCTCCACAAGCAGAAGAGGGAACTAATCAAGCTGAAGAGGGACCTGGAGGACCAAAAAAGAGAGCCGGCAAATCAAGCATACGATGAATGCAACTCATCTCCACCCGCAACTTTGGGAGCGTCACAGGAGGAAGAAAGCATAGAATATATGAGTTCGACACTCGGTTAGCCCATAAACTTTGAGGAGGAGAAGACTAGCTAGCATTGGATCTTTCATTTAGGGATAGAGTCTTTCAAGGGGATGACGGAAAATGGCAGAGGATGTAGAAGATATCCATAGATAGAGTCTTTTGACAAAGAAGGAACGTAATTAGGAAGGGGTGGCTCTTGGCTGCAGCACATAACTGAAGGCGAAAGGAGTAAGTTGGCCCAAGATCTGGACCTATCATTCAGGTCAGTGGATGCAGCAGTCACATCATAGCCAGAACACCTCAGACAACAATCGCCATGACACAACCGTATCTCCTCGCCACCTAGCCAGCTAACAACGATCCGCGGGCCGCTATCCACCGCTCCGCCGTCATGGGCCTCAGCATGGTTGGAGCATCACTTGAACAAGGGGACCAAGGGATCATCCTACAATCCAACATATCACCATCCTATCATAACAACCCTCGGCTGGCAGCAGAAACCCGAAGATCCAACTCACCATGAAATGTGCACTTCACACAGTCCTCGTGCAGTCAAAATGACAGAAATGACATCACACAACAAAAAATCGACAAATCTCGGGAGGGGTGCAGCACCAAAAGGTACTCAGATGACGAGAGAGACGACGACCACGAACCGTGTGTCGCAATTTTCTTTACCAAGAGCTTCAAGCTCCCACACGATATCCAAAAGTATGATGTCCTCCAAGAGCTAGAAGCATGGCTGCCCGATTATTTTCAAACTATGAAACTCCTAGGTGGATCAAAGGCCACCGCCGTGCAAAGCCAACTGTTGCACTTTAATAGGCTACCCAAAAAATACATCAGTAGTTGGGGCGACTTGGAGAATAAGTTCATTCAAAACTTCAAGTCCACATATAGCGACCCGCATCTATTAAGGAGCTACGGTCGTGCAAGAAGAAATCAGGAGAACCAATATGTGCATTCATACAATGGTGGATCATCATCAAGAACTCAGCCGAGAGTATCTCTGACGAGAGGGCAATCGATGGCTTCAATGATGACATGTGCTAAAAAAATTCATATAGGAGCTAGGTCGTGTGAAACCGAGGACAATCTCGTAGTTGATGGACATGGAGAATCGATGGTATGACGGCGAGGATGCAGTAAACAATAAACAGGGGTTCTCACACGCAGAAGACCATGACAAGCATAGCACCAACAGCAAGAGACGGTACAACTATGATGGTTATGACGGGCCAAGCCACGTCATGGCTGGCTACACTAATGAAGATAAACGCAGGAGTAATAATCATAGTGGAGGCTATTGAGGCAACTGAGATGAAGCTAGACCAAGTGGAACAACCCAATAGTACCGTCTGAGATCACCTAGAGATGCCCCAATGCTAGCTATGCAGATATTTGTCAGACCATGCCATATGCATTATTATGTTGACTCATAAGGAAGAAGATGATTAAATCACCTCATGAAGGACTATCACACCTTTTTGAGGCTTCAACGGGCCTATAGCAGCAAGGTGGTCGAGGCAACAAACCAAGGATACAACACCACACCTAGGGCGTTGGCACTCAACACACCACCATCGGCACCAGGGGCACCCCCGACAGTCCTGGCAATTCAGAAGTAACCTGAGGCAAACAGTGACAAGAACGATGATTACCCGAGTTCTAGGGGAGAAATCCACATGATCCAGAAGCGGCGCCCGTCCAACAGAACACAAAAGATGATCACCCGACAAGTCAACATGGCAGTAAGGATGCCACCACCAACACACGAGTACCTTCATTAGTCTAAGTGAGAGGTTACCTTCTGTAGAGCTGATCACCTCCTTTGGGTCCCATGACTGGGTCATTCAGCACTAATATTTGAGGCCCAAATCGGTGGGTTCGACATGAGAAAAGTTTTCACAGACATAGGAAGCAGCATCAACTTCATCTACACAAAGACGCCGCATGCAATGAACTTCTCTTTGAACAATCTAGCTCCAACAGAGACCTCCTTCCACGACTGTCAGTGTAATGGGATCAGGGGTCCCTAGCATTGCGCCTTGGCGCGTGGGCCCCAGACCCATTAGTCAGCAGCTCAGCGATGGCAAGGCTAGGTCGCCGGGAGCGTCGCAAGGATGCGAGCATCATGTGCTCCAAGTAGGTACGGACTTGGTATAATGAACCTATAGAAACTAAGTGTCAGCTATGAGACGAGCCTCGATCCGCTAGCTAGGTGTGGACAAGGAGAAAAAGACAATGATGCGTGTGAGGCAGGCTGATCCCTCCTTCATGGGGCTACCCTGGAAGGAGGGTAAGGGCATGGTTGGGGACAACGAAGCCAGGGAGCAGCCTCGACTAAAACCGGGAAGGACCATGGGAATACTTCTCCTGGGCCTGGTGCGGCCCTAGAACCGGAGTCAACTGAGCGTGACAAGACATTTCAGACCCGACATTGGGAACAGGAGTCACACCAGCGCCACTGGACATCGTCATGGCACTATAGTCCGCTGCAGTGCGCCACCGACATGATTAACACTTGGAGCTTGAGCTGTCACTCGGCCATCAAGTGCGCCTATGCGCTGCCCTTGGACACCCATTGGCCATAGGCACCGCCCATCTGCCTGTAGACCGGGTGGCACACCGCGATTGAGCCTGGGAACGCCCATGGCAGTGCTCCAAGCCAGCCCTTGCAGTGACCCCTCGTAGTATAAAAGGAGGCACTTGGCCATAGGAGAGGGGGTTGGAGTTTTTGGAGATCAAAGGGTTTGAGAATTTAGGAGAGGAAAGCTAATGAAGAGCAGATAGAGTTGATATCCTCCTCTATGCCAGAGAGAAGGAAGAGAGGTCGAAAAGTGAGAGAAGAAAGAAAGAGGAAGCTCGTGAAGTGTAGAAGGGAGAGAGAAAGCGGCTCCCCGGCACCGTAGAGATCACCTTCTTGCACCTCGATCCACCTCAGATAATCCACCAAAGAAAGACGTAGGGTTGTTAACCAAAGGGTGGCCCGAACCTGGGTAAAAATGACTGTGTGTGTTGTGTGTTCGTATCAGCATGTTCCTCGTCGACATTAAGGCTGGAATGCCTTCGTGCCCACCACCAAAAAAATAGGGGGTGCCTAGCATCCCCGATGTCAGCGTAGGCAAGATGCGACATCTGGCGCACCAGGTAGGGGGCACTTGCATAACCGGCTTTGGCAATCAGCTTCATCGTCAATGGCTTCGTGAGCTCCGCCATCGTTGTGGACATCGATTGCGCCATTGCCACCCATAGCAACAGAAAAAATCCTGGCATCGGAGTTGGATCAGCTGCGGTGAATGTGACCGCTGCACTCCCACGGGCCTCCCGTGACTAGGGTCTTGGGGACCGAGCCTCGTGCACGGTGCTCAAGCACTGCCGTAGATGCTGATTCGTGTCTAGAGCCTAGCGTCACTACTTCACCACAGCCCTGACCACACCCCACGGCTCGGGAAGGCGAGCACGCGAGCGAAGGCATGGCCGCTCATGCGACCCCACCACTAGGTGACGCAGGAGGCATTGCTGACGAAGGCCCAGGGGGAAAAGGCCACCAATGTGGACGCCGCCCCCAGGAAGTAGAGATTCAAGGGCGAGCCTAAACTTACCAAGAAAGTCCCGCTAGGTGATGACTTGGCTCACTTCAGTACCATCGGGAACCAGTTATCTCCCGAGCAGGAGGCTGGGCTCACCGCTTTCCTGCGGGAAAACATCGATGTATTTGCCTAGGATCCCTCAGATATCCCCAGAGTTCTGAGGGATCTCATGGATCATCACCTGGTGGTGTGTCCTAGGGCCCGACCTATCCAACAGTAGGTTAGGCACCAGGCTCTAGTCCGCCAGGACTTCATCATAGAGGAAATGCACAAGCTGGTGAGGGTCGGTACCGTGCAGGAGGTCCTCCATCCTACTTCGACGGCCAATCCGGTTGTGGTGCCTAAGCCGAATATGAAGATGAGGCTATGCATGGACTTCACTAATTTAAATCGGGCTTGCCAAAAAGTTCCTTTTCCGCTCCCGCGGATCGACCATGTAGTGGACTCCACCACTGGGTGTGACCTTCTCTATTTCTTTGACGTGTTATTGGGCTACCATCAAATCCGAATGGCCGTTGAGGACGAGCAAAAGATAGCGTTCATAACCTGGTGGGGTGCTACTACTATACATGTATGCACTTTGGTATCAAGAACGTTGGGTCCACCTTCCAGAGGGTCATGCGTCTCTGCTTGGGCCCCCAGATGGGGCACAACATGGAGGCCTACATCGACGACATCGTGGTTAAGTCTCATGACAAATCCACCCTGATTGAAGACCTGTGGGAAACCTTCGATAACCTTTGAAAGGTGAACCTGCGCCTTAACCCCGAGAATTGTGTCTTCGGTGTCCCTTCTAGGAAGCTCCTTGGATTCCTATTTTCGCACTGGGGAATCGAGGCTAATCCGTACAAGATCAAGGCCATAGAGGACATGCGGCCTCCCTAGAGGATAAAAGACGTGCAACGCCTTAATGGGTATGTCATGGCATTGGGGCACTTCATATCCCGCTTGGGTGAACACTCCCTCCCGTTTTTTAAGCTCCTAAAGAAGATTTGGCCTTGGAGTGGACTTTGGAGACAGAGCGGGCATTTCTTGATCTCAAGAAATACATGTCCTCTTTCCCATCCTCGTCTCTCCATAGCCTGGAGAACCTCTACTACTCTACGTCGCTGCTACCACTCAGGTGGTTAGTGTGGCTTTGGTGGTGGAGTGGCCAAAGGGCCCTAGAACGGATGAACCCATCAACAAGACAAAAAGCCTTACTTCCTCTTTACGGGGGAAGGAGAGTCCTTTCTCAAGCCCGAAGGTTCAAAAAAACCAAAGGTGGTGTGGTTGGAACAATGCCCTGTCTAGTTTGTTAGCACAGAGTTACGCGATACCAGGAAAGGTATCCCTGGCCCAGAAGATGGTACTAGGAGTCCTAATCGCTTCTCGGAAGCTATGTCACTGCTTCCAGGCTCACCGCATCACTATTGTTAGTGACTATGGACTGTAGAGTGTGTTGCATAACCGAGAAGTGACGGGGCGAATCACAGAGTGGGCAACTGAGCTCTCCAAGTTTGAGTTGTGATTTTCCCTTACCAAGGCTATCAAAAGCAAAGACCTTGTTGATTTCATCAACAAGTGGACTTCTACACCGTGCGAGGAAGTGGAGGAATACTCCAGCCTCCCGGGAAATGAAGACCAAGGAAGATGGATCATGTACTTCGATGGCTCCTTCGGTTACCATGGGGCCGATGCAGGAGTTGTCATTGTGTCTCCTTATAGGCAGTAACTCAAGTACGCGGTCCACCTTGACTTCAAGGATGAATAAAAAGCTCCAACAATGTGGCAGAATATGAAGTCCTGCTTGTGGGGCTGCGAGCCGCTGCCGAACTTGGCATAAAATGGCTAGTGGTGCGAGGTCACTCGCAACTAGTGGTCAACAAGGTCATCAAGGAATACGACTGCCCACAAATGTGGGCCTATGTTGACGAAGTGAGGAGGTTGGAGAACCGCTTCCACGGCCTGTAGGTAGAGCACATTCCACGGGGGGACAACTCGTTGCGGACGAAATTTCCGAGCTTGTTGCGCAAGGAGGGCCTGTTCCTCCCAGGGTCTTCCTTGAGAGGTTGACAAAGCCTTCTATGTCTATTCACTCGGGAATGGAGCCCTTCCTGTCAACCAGCAAGGACTGTTAGGAAAGGGAAGCCCTGGAAGGGTCAGGCCGTGATGCCCGTCAAAGACCCGATCCCGGGGAAGCATGTGCTGGTGGTGGTCGAAGAAACCTCTCCATCCTGGGCGGCTGAGATCCTTCGCTACCTAAAAAACCGGGACTTACCCAAGGAGGACAAGAAGGCCGATTGCATTGTTCGATAGGCCACCATGTACTGTCTCATTGATAATGATTTGTACCGCAAGAGGGAATGTGCTCCGCTACATTTGAAGAGAACAAGGGCAAGCACTACTGGCCCACATCCACGAGGCAACTTGTGCAAACCATGTCACCTCACGAGCACTGGATGGTAAGGCCTTCTGGCAAGGATTTTACTGGCATACGGCTCTAGATAACATGGAGCACTTGGTTCACACATGCGATGCCTACCAATTTCACGCCAAGAGAATCTAGTAGCCCGCACAAGCTTTGCAAACAATCCTAGCCTCATGGTCGTTTGTGACCTCGGGGCTGGACATCATTGGGAAGTTACCCATGGTAGTCAAACGGTGCGAATATTTCATGGTGGCCATTGAAAAGTTCACCAAGTGGGTGGAAGTGGAGCCGGTACGGGTAGTAACCGCGCTGGTGTCCATAAAGTTCATCTTAGGAATTGTTTGCCGTTTCGGGCTTCCTCACAGCATCATTACTGATAATGGCACGCAATTCACCAGGAAGTCCTTCAAGGCGTACTGTGAGGAACCAAGATTTGCTATGCCTCTGTTGCCCATCCAAGGAGAAATAGACGGGTGGAGCATGCAAATGCGGAGGTACTTCGGGGGCTTCTAAGCAGAACGTTTGACCATTTCAAGATGAGCGCACATAACTGGATTGAAGAACTCCCAACGGTCCTGTGGGCCTTGAAGACGACGCCCAATCGGGCGACCGGTGATACTCCCTTCTCCCTTGTATTGGGGCAGAGGCCGTCATACCAATGGAGCTTAGATACGGATTCCAGCAGGTCCGCATCTACGACGACGCCATCCAGCATGCGGAAAGGATCGATGACGTCAACTTCCTGGAAGAGGTACATGGCTGAGAAACTGTGTGATACCAACAAAGTTTACGCCAGTATCACAGCCGACGGGTTTTCCCTCGTGAACTGGAGCCTGTGGACCAAGTCCTTAGGCGAAGGTTATATACCAAGGGAATGAACAAACTGTCGCCTAAGTGGGAGGGACCTTTTTGGGTAGCACATAATACCAGACCCGACGCAGTCCGACTGGAATATGAGGATGGCCAGCCCGTGCCGAATTCCTGGAATATCGAGCACCTGCTAAGTACCACCTCCGCAAATACTACGAAAACCCCAACCATCTAAAGCACAGTTTTGTTCATGACCTGTTTTTTAAAAGCACGGGAACAGGAGTTTTCTAGGCAAAATCGATGAATTACTGCGCACGACACCCAGGCCTAAAGAAGGTGCCCTGGTGGTCATATAAACCACCGTAGAAAGCATGGGAACAAGATTTTCCTGGAAAAATCGGTGAATTATGTGTGCACGACAACCAGGCCCATAGAAGGTGTCCTGGTGGTCATATAAGCCGTCGTAGAAATAACGAGAAGAGGAGTTTTACCAGCAAGGCGTTATAGGGTCTGGCCAACCCAGTGTAAACTGCTGTAACCCAGAGGCAACACCTCACCCTATCAATGTCAAGATTCCGCAATTAGAACCTCCCAGAATAGGAACATCTGAGAACCTTGTCATTGAAAACCTCGCAACACCGCAAGGAGTAATTGAAGTTGAGTGCGGGCAGGGGGCTGGGTGCAGGGGACGCCTCGATACACCCCACTTGCTGTGCCCCCACTCAACTCCAAACTCCCTATTTCTAGTGAGGGAGTTTTCTTATGCAGGATCGAGATGCATCCTGGTGCCACGCGACACACTTCTTTTTTTCAAAAATAAGAAGGATGGAAAGAAGGGCGAAAAGGAAACTTGCTCGGCGTAATAAGAGGTAAAAGGTAAAACAGTTCATTATTACAGAGTGATGGCACAACAAGGGTGTCCGTTTTAGTGAAATTAAGGAGAAAAAGGGGAAGCACGCGCTAAACATCACGCGTCACGCTTCGTCCCGGCTACTATGGCAGGAAATACGGGGCAACAACTTTCTCCGCACCAAGCTGCGCTAGCCCGTTCACCATCCGCCTGCAGCACCTCATCCACCCTCGGGCGGAGGGCCTGGAGCTCTGTCACCAGGCGGTCGAAGAACGGAATGAGGGACAAGACATCCGACCCATCCATGGCTACTGGCTGCATGTCTAGCATGTGCATTGGGATCAAAGCGGCACGTGTGATACTGGCAACACATTCGTCTTGGCATGGCAGAGAGCCGAAAGCTGATCCAGCCCGCTGGCACAGTTGAGACGTGCTGCCTCGGCTTCATCCGTGCCTTGCGAAGGCGTGCAATATGGTAGTCCTACCGCTTGATTCGCTTGTCGGAGTGCTTGATGGACTCAAGCGCCTCATCAAGACGCTTCTTGAGAACCGCCTCCCGAGTGGTGGCTTGCTGCTGGGCGGCCAGGAACTGTTGGCGCAAAGTATCCTACCACTCTGCCGCACTAATGGACGTGTTGGTCTCGCGGCACCTTATCTCTTGAAGTTGAGATGAGGACATCGCTTCTAAGGCTCGCAAGGTCTCTTCGCACTCGCGAATCTGACCCTGAAGGGCCCCACAATGCAGAAATGCTCCGCTTCGCGGGAGTTATCTCCTCCATGGCGCGCGTAAGCTCACACTTGTAAAAGCGCTTCTGCTCTTCCATGCGCCCCTACAACGCCAGAACGGAGGGAGTGGCACCCTCTTGGAGATCTCTCCTACTCTTCCGCACCTCGAGCAGGACACATGTGAGCTTACCCTTTGCTTGGGAGGCTGAGTTTTCCTCCACGCGAAGGTGAGCTCGCTCGGGGGAAATCTCCTGACAAAGCTCATCCAGCTTGCGGCGCTGCTGGGCCTAGACCTCCTCGGTCTTTTTCTGCCTCTCCTCCGTGTGCACCACGTGGAGTGCAAACTGGCGCTGCTGGGATTCTAGCCTAGCGAGAGCCTAGCATGCTTCTTCAAAGACCGACGGGTCAAGGGACAGCCCCGCTGGGGCGTGGGCATATTTATGAGCAAAAATGTCTAGATGGGGAGAAGCCATCCTATTTGTGACGAACATTTGTGGGAGATTGTCACAGGCTCGGTGTGCCATTGAGGACCAACTCGGCCAACGGTCGTGAGAATGTTCAACATTGGCACCCGTTCCTGCCGGCAAGGGGCGACCAGGATCATGAGGGGCTCCTGCGTCGTTGGCTTCTGAATCGAAAGCCCCCATCGCTGAGTCCTCCACCAAGGCGGCCTTGGCGGGGGGCTTGGTACCTGAAGAAAAATGCCGTATGTGAGGTGACAGCCGCCTAAAACTCCAAGCATGATTGAATTTGAGGATTCCGAGGAGGGCTTATTGGTACTCAGAGGGTCCACTATTGCGGTGGACATGACCTCGGGAGCGGCATGCTTAGCCGCATCCTACGAGGAAGCCGGAGGCTGAGCAGTTGAGGCCTTTCCACCGGCCGTCTCCTCCGGCAGGGTGGACGCCTCGTCCGAAAGTTCGGCAAGTAGATTTCGCTTTCTCTCGGCAGAAGGCGAGGGACACATTGATGTGACGTCACCACCTCGCATTCCTGTGGCCGCCTTCTCCGGCGCCCTAGGAAGTAGGCCGATAAAGATGATTAGAACAAGCCAACAAAGAAAATATCACCTCATAAGGAGACCGTAGAGTTAAGTGGCTTACCCGTCCCTGTTGTGACCGAAGGTCCAGCTGCGACTAAGCAGAGCGCTCCTAGCAGACCCTGATGTGGGGCCTAAAGGGAGCGGCAGCACCAAGTCTCTGTGAGCTGGCTGCACGGCACGATGAAACTCCTTTGAGGAAGAAACATGCCCCTTGCCAGGCGGAGTCTGATGCGAATGCTTGGCAGAGCGGGTGCGGTGGGCAACCATGGCCCCACTAGGGATGTCATCCTTGCCGCTGGACGAAGAGGAGGCGTCCCGGGAAGCCGGTCCCGGTAGGCGGTCACTGGCCGACAGAGGAACTAGCCGCCAGCGACCCGGGGAGTCGTCTTTGTTGTCCAGGGGCAGTAGAGCCGGGAGGTTGAGTGAGGCACTGGTATCCCCCTGCAGAAGCCCCTTGTGCGCGTCAAACTCTAACAAGGAACACCACACGTGTTGAACCCTGAAGTCGTTGCACTAAGTCATTAACGATAGAGCGCATTCAATGCTCTCCTTGTCAAGGTAAAGGGGAACACCAAAAGAGGGGAGCGGCACTAGGTCTGCCTTGCCCCCAAGCAGCCAGCTCACCGTCGCCTTAACCATCGAAGCTTCAGTCTCGGAGGAGGCACCGAAGAAGAGACGAGTATGGTCCGAGGGGCCGCTATACTCCCAAGCAGGGTGAGAGCACTCCTCAAGAGGAGAGATGCAGCGGGAGATATACTCCTGAACGATGTGATAGACGGTTTGGAGAATATCATTTTGCAGCCCGAAAGTTGGGGTGTCCAGGCACCACGGTACCCAAGTTGCTTACTATCAGCTGCGTTGCCCAAAGTTGGCGTGCCAAATACTCAGAGGGTCTTTTTCAGCACGAATTCAACTTTACGTTTCAATACAAAATATTAGGCTAACGGCCGTCAAGTTGGGCCCCCTGTCAGTTCTCGCCATTATGTCGCTCCCGTCGCTTAGGCGGGGTGGCTGTCACATAGGCTTGCAGCACTGGCATAGTGGATAGGACAACACCCCCTTCCCAGTGTATTGACGTGACAAAACATGGCACATCTATCGGTGTTATAATTTTTTTTGTTTACTCAGAAGCTGGAACGGCCACCGCCAGGCGTCTCTCCTTGGACTTCCGTCCCCGTCGTTAACCACTACCTTAAAAGCGCATTGATGGTTCTACCGTTCCCCTGCCTCGCAGAAACCACTCTTCTTGTTCCTGTCATCTGTCTTCTTTCCGTCTCCTTCTCTTTGCCGCCATGGAAGGTTGTCGCACTCTAGAGACAAGCTTCACTACCCATGACAATAAGAAGATAGACGTTGTCTACACCAACAAGGAGGAGACAGTGGTGCGAGTCCTGAGGATGTACGAGGGTTGGCTTGAGAAAGACGAGGACAAGTTTGTGGGATTGGACCTCGAGTACACCCCGGAGGACCCATATGAAGGGAGTGATGTCGCCGTTGTTCAATTGGCCATGAGGAAACACGTCCTCGTCTACCACCTCTCCCGGTTTATAGATCTACTCTTTGTAGCTAACCGCTTTTAGGGTTTTCTCCTCTTGTTCTTTATCCATTTGCTCATCTTGCAACTACTGGATTTTATTTAGGACCAAATAAATTATGACAAGACAATGTTGAGAGTCTTGATCTTGCATTTACTAAACTTTTCAAAATTATATTCAGATGATGATCTTGCATTGACAAAATATTTGTAGTTACAAATTTTGGTGATGACAAACTACATACTTTCAGGACTGACAGGAATTGTCCGGCGCCGCGCCAGTTCCTTGGACAAAAGGGAATTGTTTTCTGCAGTGTTGACAATACAACTGATTTTTCGGTCTTTTATCGAGACGGAATTATAATTCCTGCGCACATCTAGATTGATATTCAGAGTCTTGTCAAGATCCTAGGGGGCTCGAGGAAGGATGGAATGGCATCACTCGCAACTAGAATCCTCGATGAGTCGTACGACAGAATGAAGGCATATTTCCCTACGGATAGGCACAATTTCTGGGACGAGTAGCCGTTGTCTGATATAAACCTGAAGTATGCATCCATAGATACTTACGTGACCTACCAGCTGTACAAGAAGATCCATTTTTTTCTAAGTTACCTCGTGTTTTGCCCTATTTGCAAGAGGGAAGACGAGCATAGGGGATCCCTTTGTAGAAAATGCAGAATAGCTGAGTGTGAAGCTGCATATGCAAAGGAAATGGCTGCATCTGAAGCAGCTGACAGAGAGGCTGCAGAAGCAGCTGAAAGAGAGCTTGCAGCTGAAGCTGAAGCAGCTGACAGAGAGGTTGTAGCTGAAGCAGCAAACAGAGAGGCAGCATCTTCTAACGGCAATAATCAGGTCTGTGATGCACCGCTAATTGTGTCGCATCACGCTGAAGATAGGGAAGGCAAGTCAGATCCCAGGTGGGACGAAGCATTTCGTGAGTTGTGGAGTGCCAATAATGTAAGATCCACCTGGAATGATCGCAGTTGGTCGCCTAGGAACGATGGCAAGCGCCGCAAGTGGGCAGATGAGAAGTGAATTAAATTTTACTTCTCAGTGTTATGTTTCTATTTTGTGGAACTCATTTATCTTATCAAGATGTCTAGCGCCTCAAGTGAGAGTAGTAAAATAAATTTAACCCTCTTTGTGTTATGTTTGTGTATGTGTCTTGTAGCTTGTCAAGATGGTAGCTCGTTAACTGGCAGTTTGAAAGAGTACTATTTTCCTCTCTCGCTAAATAGATATGTTTCATTTTTCCCAAATTGGTAGCAAATCTAGAGATGATTCTCTCTTTGATAATTTGTTCCCTTCTAGACATCTTTTTTCCTTCGATTAGGTAGCAAATCTAGAGCAGCAAATCACACTAGGCATAATACATTCATTCAAAAAACAAAACAAATGTAGATATAGTTGTGCGCAGCTAAATAGGATATAGCGATAGAAAGTAGGTTGCTTAATGAGGTTTGATGCATTCAGCCAGAAATAGGATGCAAGAAAAATATAGAAAATCAAAAGAAGTTGCTTAGCAGTAGCAGGCACATTCAAGGCCTTCAAGCGCCCGCGCCTCCGCCTCCGCCTCCTCCCTCCAGCGCTTCCTCCACTTCTTGCTGCCCAGTCCCTTGATCTTGCGGGCCTTGGGCCTGATTGGAGGCATGCGACCCTCTTCGATGGCCACCCGCTGGAGGTTTCGGAGGTGAATGCTGAGAGCCCGGTGTTTAGCGATGTAGGCGTTGATGTTCACGGTCTTGCGCTTGCCGCCTTTGTGGATGCCGGAGCCCGGGGCCTCTGCATGCTTTAGTAAGGAGTTGAATTCGGTGTCGGCGAGACTCACCTAGCAGAAGGGGCAGCACCAGTAGCCGCCCCTGAAGAAGGTGTCGTACTGACCGGCCCGCAGCCTCCTCAGCACCTGACGAGTGTTGGTGTGCATGGACTCGTCATCGCTGCAGATGTTGCAGCTGGAAACCTATTGGAAGAAAAGGAAAACGAGGGAGTAGATGATGTAAGAAGATCGAGCAATCGAAATGCGAAGAAGCAAATCCTAATAAACCAAGATCTAGCATCCAACGATGGGAACGGTAGAAGAACCAGGGGAGGGGAGCAAACCCTAGTTACCTCCGACCATGAGTCGTCGATGCCGGTGTCGTAGGGGTTCAGCAGAGCGATGTACTTATCTAGATCGTAGGTTCCCGAGAAGTGCTTGATCTGCTTGTGACCGGCGGGGGCCTCCTCGCCGGTGGGGGGCTCCTCTTCGGCGGCTCCATCGGTAGCAGGGATGGGGGCATGGACGGGAACGTCGGCTTCCATCGATGCCTCGACTTGGGCCTAGACTGGGACGGCGGCTGCTATCAACGTGTCGAGGGGGACCGGCGAGGAGGACAACGTGTCGAGGCGGCCTCGGAGGCGACGATGGACACCTTATCCTCCTCCGCCATCACCGGCATGGACGGGGTATTCTCGGGAGTTTGCGGATGCTCGTGGGATAGTGGAGAGGGTTGCGTGGGGAGAGTGAGCGAGAGTGAGAGTGGGTGTGCGGAGAGGGGCTCTATAGTTAAGGTGGATGGAAGCAGGGCATGTTTTGTTGCACCACCATGCAACGCTCCACGCAGTCTACTGCACCGTGCACCACGACACGCGCACGGTATGTCACGTTTTTTCCTGGGACATGCATGGCAGTTCTTTATTGGGCGCATGCAAAGGGCGCATACACAAATTCTATGTACGGAGTTTGACACGGCCCTAAAATTGGCGATAGTTAAAAGTGGAAATGTAGAGGGGAAGGTAGGTGGCTGTACGGCGAGATTTGTGGGGTTGTGCTAGATCGGGTAGAGGGATGTGTTGATGGCTGCGAGTGACTCGATGAAGGCCAATTGGAAGTGAGATTGAGAGCCGCTGCATAATAAATGGGATAAGTCTTATTAAAATCAAGTGGCAATAAATTGCAGTTGTCCATCGACGACCGTGCACTTGATGACGCATGCGTTGTGGCGTAGTAGTAGAAGTAGTAGGATTTTCAGACTTGATTAAACATGACATGACCGCTCGACGACTTTTTTCCATGGATGGCATCGTGTTCCTTCTTGTAGAAGTCTCGCTGAGGGAGACGTCCATGTTGTCTCACGCTGTACTGTGAAGGGCACGGCGTGTGCAACGATCTTCGTTGGATCCCACAGAATCAACGGTTGGTGCGCACGATCCGCGTGAAAACTATGATAACCATTCAGGGAGTAGCAGACAGGGTGAGCACAGGTTTGGGCTTCTACGAAAGATAGAGAGAGGAGGGCAAAACTGAGTAGTA
Organism: Avena insularis; assembly: GCA_023614405.1. NCBI lineage: Eukaryota > Viridiplantae > Streptophyta > Magnoliopsida > Poales > Poaceae > Avena > Avena insularis. The sequence continues at coordinate 241,671,992 of CM042696.1, forward strand.
TCAAAAAACCAAGGGCGAGAGTAGTATAAAAATGGAAAGTGAGTGTCTTGTACAATGAAATACATCATGGCATACATCAAATTTATGCCAAGATAGATCCACACACAGTGTCATTGGATGTTTGTTCTTTTCATAAACCACATAAGGATCCACTAGTGTCATTGGATGTGTGTTGTTTTCATGAACCACACCCAGTGTCATTGCATGTGTGTTCTTCTCACAAACCACACATGGATCCACCAGTGTCACTGGATGTGTGTTCTTTTCATGAACCACACATGGATCCACCCAGTGTGATTGCATGTCAGTTCTTCTCGCAAACCACATAAGGATCCACCAGTGTCATTGCATGTCTGTTCTTTTCATGAACCACACCCAGTGTCATTGCATATCTGTTCCTCTAAACAAACCACATAAGGATACACCAGTTTCACTGCATGTGTGTTCTTCTAAACAATCCACACATGGATCCACTAGTGTCATTGGATGTGTGTTCTTTTCATGAACCACACATAGTGTCAACTGATGTCTATTCTTCTCACAAACCACATAAAGATCCACCAGTGTCATTGGATGTGTGTCCTTCTCATGAACCACACCCAGTGTCATTGGATGTGTGTTCTTCTCACAAACCACACATGGATCCACCAGTGTCATTGCATATGTGTTCTTTTCATGAACCACACATGGATCCATCAAGTGTGATTGCATGTCAGTTCTTCTCACAAACCACATAAGGATCCACCAGTGTCATTGCATGTCTGTTCTTTACATGAACCACACCCAATGTCATTGCATATTTGTTCCTCTAAACAAACAACATAAGGATACACCAGTGTCATTGCATGTGTGTTCTTCTAAACAAACCACACATGGATGCACCAGTGCCATTGGATGTGTGTTCTTTTCATGAACGACACATAGTGTCAACTGATGTCTGTTCTTCTAACGAACCACATAAGGATCCACCAGTGTCATTGGATGTGTGTTCTTCTCATGAACCACACCCAGTGTCATTGGATGTGTGCTCTTCTCACAAACCACACATGGATCCACCAGTGTCATTTCATGTGTGTTCTTTTCATTAACCACACATGGATCCACCTAGTGTGATTGCATGTCAGTTCTTCTCACAAACCACATAAGGATCCACCAGTGTCATTGCATGTCTGTTCTATACATGAACCACACACAATGTCATTGCATATTTGTTCCTCTAAACAAACAACATAAGGATACACCAGTGTCATTGCATGTGTGTTCTTCTAAACAAACCACACATGGATGCACCAGTGCCATTGGATGTGTGTTCTTTTCATGAACGACACATAGTGTCAACTAATGTCTGTTCTTCTAACGAACCACATAAGGATCCACCAGTGTCATTGGATGTGTGTTCTTCTCATGAACCACACCCAGTGTCATTGGATGTGTGCTCTTCTCACAAACCACACATGGATCCACCAGTGTCATTTCATGTGTGTTCTTTTCATTAACCACACATGGATCCACCTAGTGTGATTGCATGTCAGTTCTTCTCACAAACCACATAAGGATCCACAAGTGTCATTCCATGTCTGTTCTTTTCATGAACCACACCTAGTGTCACTGCATGTCTGTTTCTCTAAACAAACCACACATGGATCCACCAGTGTCATTGCATGTGGTCATTGGATGTGTGTTCTTCTAAACAAACCACACATGGATCCACCAGTATCATTGCATGCCTATTCTTTTCATGAACCACACCCAGTGTCATTGCATGTTTGTTCTTCCCACAAACCACATAGGGATACACTAGTGTCATTGCATGTCTGGTCTTCTCAATAACCACATCTAGAGTCATCGCATGTATATTCTTCTCACAAACCACATAAGGATACACGATTGTCATTGCATGTCTGTTCTTCTCATGGACCACATCTAGAGTCATTGCATGTCTGTTCTTCTCACAAACCACAAAAGGATCCACCAGTGTCATTGGATATGTGTTCTTTTCATGAACCACACACAGTGTCATTGCATGTCTGTTCCTCTAAACAAACCACATAAGGATACACCAGTTTCAATGCATGTGTGTTCTTCTAAACAATCCACACATGGATCCACCAGTGTCATTGGATGTGTGTTCTTTTCATGAACCACACATAGTGTCACCTGTCTATTCTTCTCACAAACCACATAAAGATCCACCAGTGTCATTGGATGTGTGTCCTTCTCATGAACCACACCCAGTGTCATTGGATGTGTGTTCTTCTCACAAACCACACATGGATCCACCAGTGTCATTGCATATGTGTTCTTTTCATGAACCACACATGGATCCATCAAGTGTGATTGCATGTCAGTTCTTCTCACAAACCACATAAGGATCCACTAGTGTCATTGCATGTCTGTTCTTTACATGAACCACACCCAATGTCATTGCATATTTGTTCCTCTAAACAAACAACATAAGGATACACCAGTGTCATTGCATGTGTGTTCTTCTAAACAAACCACACATGGATGCACCAGTGCCATTGGATGTGTGTTCTTTTCATGAACGACACATAGTGTCAACTGATGTCTGTTCTTCTTGAACCACATAAGGATCCACCAGTGTCATTGGATGTGTGTTCTTCTCATGAACCACACCTAGTGTCATTGGATGTGTGCTCTTCTCACAAACCACACATGGATCCACCAGTGTCATTTCATGTGTGTTCTTTTCATTAACCACACATGGATCCACCTAGTGTGATTGCATGTCAGTTCTTCTCACAAACCACATAAGGATCCACCAGTGTCATTGCATGTCATTCTTTACATGAACCACACCCAATGTCATTGCATATTTGTTCCTCTAAACAAACAACATAAGGATACACCAGTGTCATTGCATGTGTGTTCTTCTAAACAAACCACACATGGATGCACCAGTGCCATTGGATGTGTGTTCTTTTCATGAACGACACATAGTGTCAACTAATGTCTGTTCTTCTAACGAACCACATAAGGATCCACCAGTGTCATTGGATGTGTGTTCTTCTCATGAACCACACCCAGTGTCATTGGATGTGTGCTCTTCTCACAAACCACACATGGATCCACCAGTGTCATTTCATGTGTGTTCTTTTCATTAACCACACATGGATCCACCTAGTGTGATTGCATGTCAGTTCTTCTCACAAACCACATAAGGATCCACTAGTGTCATTCCATGTCTGTTATTTTCATGAACCACACCTAGTGTCACTGCATGTCTGTTTCTCTAAACAAACCACACATGGATCCACCAGTGTCATTGCATGTGGTCATTGGATGTGTGTTCTTCTAAACAAACCACACATGGATCCACCAGTATCATTGCATGCCTATTCTTTTCATGAACCACACCCAGTGTCATTGCATGTCTGTTGTTCCCACAAACCACATAGGGATACACTAGTGTCATTGCATGTCTGGTCTTCTCAATAACCACATCTAGAGTCATCGCATGTATATTCTTCTCACAAACCACATAAGGATACACGAGTGTCATTGCATGTCTGTTCTTCTCATGGACCACATCTAGAGTCATTGCATGTCTGTTCTTCTCACAAACCACAAAAGGATCCACCAGTGTCATTGGATATGTGTTCTTTTCATGAACCACACACAGTGTCATTGCATGTCTGTTCCTCTAAACAAACCACATAAGGATACACCAGTTTCACTGCATGTGTTTTCTTCTAAACAATCCACACATGGATCCACTAGTGTCATTGGATGTGTGTTCTTTTCATGAACCACACATAGTGTCAACTGATGTCTATTCTTCTCACAAACCACATAAAGATCCACCAGTGTCATTGGATGTGTGTCCTTCTCATGAATCACACCCAGTGTCATTGGATGTGTGTTCTTCTCACAAACCACACATGGATCCACCAGTGTCATTGCATATGTGTTCTTTTCATGAACCACACATGGATCCATCAAGTGTGATTGCATGTCAGTTCTTCTCACAAACCACATAAGGATCCATCGGTGTCATTGCATGTCTGTTCTTTTCATGAACCATACCCAATGTCATTGCATATTTGTTCCTCTAAACAAACAACATAAGGATACACCAGTGTCATTGCATGTGTGTCCTTCTAAAAAAACCACACATGGATGCACCAGTGTCATTGGATGTGTGTTCTTTTCATGAACGACACATAGTGTCAACTGATGTATGTTCTTCTAACAAACCACATAAGGATCCACCAGTGTCATTGGATGTGTGTTCTTCTCATGAACCACACCCAGTGTCATTGGATGTGTGCTCTTCTCACAAACCACACATGGATCCACCAGTGTCATTTCATGTGTGTTCTTTTCATTAACCACACATGGATCCACCTAGTGTGATTGCATGTCAGTTCTTCTCACAAACCACATAAGGATCCACAAGTGTCATTCCATGTCTGTTCTTTTCATGAACCACACCTAGTGTCACTGCATGTCTGTTTCTCTAAACAAACCACACATGGATCCACCAGTGTCATTGCATGTGGTCATTGGATGTGTGTTCTTCTAAACAAACCACACATGGATCCACCAGTATCATTGCATGCCTATTCTTTTCATGAACCACACCCAGTGTCATTGCATGTTTGTTCTTCCCACAAACCACATAGGGATACACTAGTGTCATTGCATGTCTGGTCTTCTCAATAACCACATCTAGAGTCATCGCATGTATATTCTTCTCACAAACCACATAAGGATACACGATTGTCATTGCATGTCTGTTCTTCTCATGGACCACATCTAGAGTCATTGCATGTCTGTTCTTCTCACAAACCACAAAAGGATCCACCAGTGTCATTGGATATGTGTTCTTTTCATGAACCACACACAGTGTCATTGCATGTCTGTTCCTCTAAACAAACCACATAAGGATACACCAGTTTCAATGCATGTGTGTTCTTCTAAACAATCCACACATGGATCCACCAGTGTCATTGGATGTGTGTTCTTTTCATGAACCACACATAGTGTCACCTGATGTCTATTCTTCTCACAAACCACATAAAGATCCACCAGTGTCATTGGATGTGTGTCCTTCTCATGAACCACACCCAGTGTCATTGGATGTGTGTTCTTCTCACAAACCACACATGGATCCACCAGTGTCATTGCATATGTGTTCTTTTCATGAACCACACATGGATCCATCAAGTGTGATTGCATGTCAGTTCTTCTCACAAACCACATAAGGATCCACTAGTGTCATTGCATGTCTGTTCTTTACATGAACCACACCCAATGTCATTGCATATTTGTTCCTCTAAACAAACAACATAAGGATACACCAGTGTCATTGCATGTGTGTTCTTCTAAACAAACCACACATGGATGCACCAGTGCCATTGGATGTGTGTTCTTTTCATGAACGACACATAGTGTCAACTGATGTCTGTTCTTCTAACGAACCACATAAGGATCCACCAGTGTCATTGGATGTGTGTTCTTCTCATGAACCACACCTAGTGTCATTGGATGTGTGCTCTTCTCACAAACCACACATGGATCCACCAGTGTCATTTCATGTGTGTTCTTTTCATTAACCACACATGGATCCACCTAGTGTGATTGCATGTCAGTTCTTCTCACAAACCACATAAGGATCCACCAGTGTCATTGCATGTCTGTTCTTTACATGAACCACACCCAATGTCATTGCATATTTGTTCCTCTAAACAAACAACATAAGGATACACCAGTGTCATTGCATGTGTGTTCTTCTAAACAAACCACACATGGATGCACCAGTGCCATTGGATGTGTGTTCTTTTCATGAACGACACATAGTGTCAACTAATGTCTGTTCTTCTAACGAACCACATAAGGATCCACCAGTGTCATTGGATGTGTGTTCTTCTCATGAACCACACCCAGTGTCATTGGATGTGTGCTCTTCTCACAAACCACACATGGATCCACCAGTGTCATTTCATGTGTGTTCTTTTCATTAACCACACATGGATCCACCTAGTGTGATTGCATGTCAGTTCTTCTCACAAACCACATAAGGATCCACTAGTGTCATTCCATGTCTGTTATTTTCATGAACCACACCTAGTGTCACTGCATGTCTGTTTCTCTAAACAAACCACACATGGATCCACCAGTGTCATTGCATGTGGTCATTGGATGTGTGTTCTTCTAAACAAACCACACATGGATCCACCAGTATCATTGCATGCCTATTCTTTTCATGAACCACACCCAGTGTCATTGCATGTCTGTTGTTCCCACAAACCACATAGGGATACACTAGTGTCATTGCATGTCTGGTCTTCTCAATAACCACATCTAGAGTCATCGCATGTATATTCTTCTCACAAACCACATAAGGATACACGAGTGTCATTGCATGTCTGTTCTTCTCATGGACCACATCTAGAGTCATTGCATGTCTGTTCTTCTCACAAACCACAAAAGGATCCACCAGTGTCATTGGATATGTGTTCTTTTCATGAACCACACACAGTGTCATTGCATGTCTGTTCCTCTAAACAAACCACATAAGGATACACCAGTTTCACTGCATGTGTTTTCTTCTAAACAATCCACACATGGATCCACTAGTGTCATTGGATGTGTGTTCTTTTCATGAACCACACATAGTGTCAACTGATGTCTATTCTTCTCACAAACCACATAAAGATCCACCAGTGTCATTGGATGTGTGTCCTTCTCATGAATCACACCCAGTGTCATTGGATGTGTGTTCTTCTCACAAACCACACATGGATCCACCAGTGTCATTGCATATGTGTTCTTTTCATGAACCACACATGGATCCATCAAGTGTGATTGCATGTCAGTTCTTCTCACAAACCACATAAGGATCCATCGGTGTCATTGCATGTCTGTTCTTTTCATGAACCATACCCAATGTCATTGCATATTTGTTCCTCTAAACAAACAACATAAGGATACACCAGTGTCATTGCATGTGTGTCCTTCTAAAAAAACCACACATGGATGCACCAGTGTCATTGGATGTGTGTTCTTTTCATGAACGACACATAGTGTCAACTGATGTCTGTTCTTCTAACAAACCACATAAGGATCCACCAGTGTCATTGGATGTGTGTTCTTCTCATGAACCACACCCAGTGTCATTGGATGTGTGCTCTTCTCACAAACCACACATGGATCCACCAGTGTCATTTCATGTGTGTTCTTTTCATTAACCACACATGGATCCACCTAGTGTGATTGCATGTCAGTTCTTCTCACAAACCACGTAAGGATCCACTAGTGTCATTCCATGTATGTTCTTTTCATGAACCACACCTAGTGTCACTGCATGTCTGTTTCTCTAAACAAACCACACATGGATCCACCAGTGTCATTGCATGTGGTCATTGGATGTGTGTTCTTCTAAACAAACCACACATGGATCCACCAGTATCATTGCATGCCTATTCTTTTCATGAACCACACCCAGTGTCATTGCATGTTTGTTCTTCCCACAAACCACATAGGGATACACTAGTGTCATTGCATGTCTGGTCTTCTCAATAACCACATCTAGAGTCATCGCATGTATATTCTTCTCACTAAGGATACACGAGTGTCATTGCATGTCTGTTCTTCTCATGAACCACATCTAGAGTCATTGCATGTCTGTTCTTCTCACAAACCATATAAGGATCCACCAGTGTCATTGGATATGTGTTCTTTTCATGAACCACACACAGTGTCATTGGATGTCTGTTCTTTTCATAAACCACATGAGGATTCACCGGTGTCATTGGATGTGTGTTCTTTTCACAAACCACACATGGATCCACCAGTGTCATTGCATGTCTGTTCTTTTCATGAACCACGCCCAGTTTTCTATTTACTTTCTGCAAACAATTACTATCTTCCACACAATTACTATCTTTTCGCTGGTCGAGATCCATGCATATACTGGTGCAAGTTCCTCATCGCCCCCTCTTGGTCACCCCATCCCGAGCGACGGGAAGGGGAAGTCAAGGGCTCGGCAAGGACATTGTCCTAGACAAGGAAGCGAACAGAGCACCAAGAGCCGCGACACTCATCCCACTTCTTCTCCTCCGGGATGTACGCTTCGGTAAACCTGTCCCAGAGGTGGAAGGTAACTCCCACCGAGATGGCATCCCCCAACTCGATGCGAGGGACGATGTAATAGCGGAACAGGGGAACAGAGGGCATCACACCCACAAAGTCCTCGCAGAGGAATTAGAAGATGGCCAACGCTATGACGATGTTGGGGTGCAGCTGAGCCAGTCATAGGGGGTTGCTTGCTCAAAATGTAGAGCTCGTTGGGAAACTCCAAGAGGAAGGTATGATGAGCACATCAGTAAGTTTTCCCTCAGTTAAGAAACCAAGGTTATCGAACCAGTAGGAGCAAGGAAACACCTCCAAGGTGTTGTTTCCAACTTGGAATCCTGCACAACACAACCACAGAACTTTGCCCCCAACTTACAGTGAGGTTGTCAATCTCACCGGTTTTGCTGAAAACAAAGCATTAAACGTATTGTGTGGAAGATAGTAATTGTTCGCAGAAAGTAAATAGAAAACAGTAAATAGAAGAATGTAGATTGATGGTAAAAGAATGGACCAGGGTCCATAGTTCACTAGTGGTGATTTTCCTTAAGATAGATGACATGTTGGGTGAACAAATTACAGCGGGGAAATTGACAAACATAGAGAAAGCATACAATGCATATACTAATCATCTTGACTCCTATGAGATTTGATTGGACATTACAACATTATACATAGACCGTAATCCAACTGCATCTATGACTAATAATCCACCTTCAGGTTATCATCCAAACCCCCTCCAGTATTAAGTTGCAAGCAACAGATAATTGCATTAAGCAAAGTGTGTAAAGTAAACAATATGATTGTTCTATGAACAAAGAATTGTTATTTTCTCCCTAGTAGCAACAACACATCTAGTACCTTAGAGATTTCTGTCACTTCCCCAGATTCCTAGAGGCATGAACCCACTATCGAGCATAAATACTCCCTCCCGGAGTTGCTAGCATCTACTTGGCCAAGATAGATACTAACAACGGAAAGCATGCAAGATCACAAATAACATAGACATGATAGAATCAATAATCAATCTGAAATAGCATCTCAATATCCATGTAGAATTACAAATAGATTATCTTGATCATGAACGGAGCTCACAAGATCTAAACATGGTAGCACAGAGAACCAACCATCTAGCTACTACATGGACCCATAGTCTAGGGATGAACTACTCACGCATCACACCAGAGGAAGGCATGGTGATGAAGAAGGCCTCCAGGGTGATCTCTCTCCTCCGGTAGGGTGCTGGGAAGAGCTTTAGATCCCTCCCGATCTAGGGATGGAGATGACGGTGGTTACAGACTCTTTCGTGGAATTTTTATCGGGTCCTTAGGGTTTTCGTCCGGAGGAAATATATAGGCGAAGGGGCAAGGTTGGTGGAGCGCCAGGGGGCCCACACCCCTAGTAGCGCGGCTAGGGCTAGCTGCGCCACCCTAGGGTGTGGCCGCCCTGGTTCCCCGCTTCGTCTCCCCTCCAGACTCTGTGTTCCGTCCGGTGAAATATTGACTTGGGCTTTTGTCTGGTCCAATTCTATTTCCTTACTAGCTTTTCTTAAACCAAAAATAGTAGAAAACAGGCAAGTGGCTGTGGCATCTTGTTAATAGGTTAATTCCAGAAGATGTGTAAAAATACTCCAAAGTGTGGACAAAACATAAGAAAGTAGATATAAAAGAAGCATGGAACATTAAAAATTATAGGTACGTTTGCAATGTATCAACATCCCCAAGCTTAACTCCTGCTCGTCCTCGAGTAGGTAAGTGAAAAAAAGAAGAATACTTTTTTAGGTGACATGCACCATTTGATCAAGGTATTTATAACATTGATAGATGGGATCATAGTACTTTAACATAGCATGAAAGATATAGTTCTAACAATAAGACATAGCAACTATGTTGTAACATGAAAAGGTACAAACAAAAGATTCATGAATAACAATGCTTTGAAAGATGTTTTTTTGTTTCACATATAGAAAACATAATGAGAATGGCATTCAGCTTGTCCCTCATATGTAGCAAAACATAAACGCATAGGACACCCTCAAAGTTCATAAGGGTGACTATATAAAAATAGTTTAAGAACAAGCAATATCAAAGTTATGAATTAATCAACAAGTTTTGGGACAATGCACATTAAACTAAGAATGACCACTATGCTCTCTCAATAGGTGCATAAAGATAGAAGATGGAGAGTCGACATAAAAGTAAAAGAAAGGCCCTTCATAGAAGGAAACAGGGATTCAAGGCTCATAAAGAGCTTCCAAAAATTATGGTACTTATTATCTTTCAGCTCTCATTACCCCTATCATAAGCATCTTTAGGTGATTAAGGTTGAAGTGAACAAATATGAGGATATGCTTGACAAGTTATAAGCTGAAAATCTCATGCCCCTTACTTACGAAGACCGTTCCTCTTGCTACTCAAGTTTAGTCACAAGTAAGTTCTTGTCATTGTAAGTACATGTGTATCATAGAGAACCGCCAACGGGGTACCCCTTGCCCGATGATAGTAAGAATCCCCATATCAAAATGACAAGGCAAGCAGACAATAAGCATATCAACATCCTTTTATTTCCTATTTGCATAGGTATCTCTTTTTTTTCTTTTTTTTTCTCTTCTCTTTTTTTCTTTCCTATTTGCATAGGCTTCTTTTTTATAAAGAGAATGCTTCATAGATTGCTCATTATGGTTACGCTGCAGATTTCCACCATGATTAGGCATGGATTAGAACAGCTGCCCATGTGTTTCTCTAACACATATACGAACTCCATGAGCCTTACAAGCTCCCCTTTCATTTCACACCGCCGGGATCCATAAGCCAAAGAACATGATATCAACTAAATAAAGTGCAATGTTGAAAGCGTTCCCCATGACAGCATGGTTCTGCTAATTCCAAACTTACAAAACGCAAGCATATACGCAACATAGATGGGCACAATGGTTCAAGTTTCTTAAGTGCAAGAAAATTAAAGTGTGCCATCAAGTTCGTGAGAGCTTTAATCACTAATTTTCACATAACAAGTTTAATTCGGAAGGTAGATAAAAACATGAAGGTACTTGGAATAGCAAATGCTAGTAGGTAGGTATGATGGACTCTTTGTAATAACTTGGTTTTATTTGGAGTTGGATGCATGAGTGGAACTCATACTTGGTTATGGAGGCTAGCAAAAGACTGGGAGCGACCAACTAAGAGAGTAATAATGGCCATACTCATGCAAAGCGACAAAACATTATTAATTAAAGCATAAAGTTATATTACAAGTTGAAAACTAAATGATCATAGAGGCTATGGTGACTTGGTATAGTCTTAACATGGTGCGAGCATGCGCCAAGTCAACCCAAATAAAGCATCAAAGGAGAATACCACAATACTATGCTTTAATATGCTAAAGCAACACATGATTCTTCCAAGGCACATTAAGCAATCTCAGTTGTTTGTAACAAGTCATGCTACAACAAATAATCACTAAGCATAAATCCAAAACAATATCAAGCATGACATGACAAAGCCTAGGCCACAGTCAAAAACAAGACTCTTTTTATACCACTTAAGCATGAACTTTCCTACTCTTTTCCAATCCAAACCAACTTATTTGAAAACTAATGTATGAATGAGGGGGTCCAACCAATTTATTCAAGCAAACTAAGAAAACAAAAACAAAGAATGAAAACAAAGACGCTCCAAGAACAACACAATTGTGCATGAAACAATAAAAATGAAGTGTTTGGAAGAAACCTAAGATTTTTATTGATGAAGAAGGGGATGCCTTGGGCCCAAGCTTTAATGCTTGTACTTCTTGGATATTTCTTGGGGTGACACGGGTGGAATCCCCAAGATTGAGATTTTGTACATACTTCATCTTATCACATTACTCTTCCCTACACTTTAAAATTTCCTTCATACAAAACTTCACACAATCTTCATTAGCAACATTAGTGTACTCAAGATAATAAGTCTTTTGGTTAAGTTTCAACATAAGTTCTTTCCCCTCCGGAAGGGTGCTCACAAGATCATGAACGGAGGAGAACCAACCATCTAGCTACTACATGGACCCGTAGTCCAGGGATGAACTACTCACGCATCACACCGGAGGCATGCATGGTGATGAAGAAGGCCTGCAGGGTGATCTCTCCCCTTCGGCAGGGTGCCGGGAAGAGCTTCAGATCCCTCCCGATCTAGGGATGGATATGACGGTGGGTATAGACTCTTTCGTGGAATTTTGATCGGGTCCTTAGGGTTTTCGTCCTGAGGCAATATATAGGCGAAGGGGCAAGGTCGATGGAGGGCCAGGGGGCCCACACCCCTAGTAGCGCAGCTAGGGCTAGCCGCACCACCCTAGTGTGTGGCCGTCCTAGTTCCCTACTTCGTCTCCCCTCCGGACTCCGTGTTCCTTCTGGTGAAATATTGACTTAGGCTTTTGTCCGGTCCAATTCCGAGAATATTTCCTTACTAGATTTTTTGAAACCAAAAACAGCAGAAAACAACCAACTGGCACTGTGGCATCTTGTTAATAGATTGGTTCCAGAAAATGTGTAAAAATACTCCAAAGTGTGGACAAAACATAAGAAAGTAGACATAAAACAAGCATGGAACATCAAAAATTATAGATACGTTTGCAACGTATCAGTGGTAAGAAATGAGAATCGCCCTCAGAAAAGGCGAGAGCGGAGGGTTAACACCCGCCGCTAGGAAGGAGGAGAAAACCTTCACATCACGAGGAAGGAGAATCCCACTAGGAGATCCGGCGTACAGGAGATGGGTCCCCCCGTGTTTGTTCCGAGGTGAGGCAGCGACACCAACTAACTTGCCAACGCCCTCCTTGCTCAGCCCTTCTGGGAACAAGGGGACCGATGACTGTCATTCGGCCTCCTGCTACTCACGCTTGTTAAGATGGGTCCGGTCGCCCTTCCCTCCGGACGGGGCGACGAAACTCTTCTTGCCTGCTGGCACAAGAGCGAGGGTCTTCTTCTTGGGCGCCATGGATCTAAAGGCAAGGGAGAATGGGGAGGAAGGAATGAGGATTGAGAAAGGAGGGGTGGTGACTTCGCCTGCTGATGTGTGATAAGTTACATATGGCCAAGAGGAGGGAGCATGCTCCCCCCCACTTAACTGCAGCACACCCCATTTGGCGGAGCGGCCCAAGGCGGTTGTGCGCTCGCCTTTACTTTTTGCAGGAACCTAGGATGATGCTATCAAAGTGCGGGACTGCCAAGGTCAGACCTCGATACCACGGATTCGCGAAGGCGGAATTACGCACACCCACATGCCAGCCCAGTATGGGTTGTCACTTCACGTGATGTGCATCACTTGAGGCCCCCGCGCTACTGGAGGGTGAAGCCCAGCGATGGCCTCTTTGTTAGGTCGTGACAAGCTTCAATCAGAGGCAACATCAAACAAGTTTTTTTCCCTCGGCTAGGGGCTTCTGTTGGCATAATAGGATCAGGCGTCCCTACCATTGTGCCTTGGCGCGTGGGCCCTGTACCCACCAGTCAGCTAGTCGGACCGCCTCATGCGCGTCATTGTCTTTTTCTCCTTGTCCGTGCCAGGCTTGTGGATCGAGGCTCGTCTCATAGCATTCGTCTCATCCATAGGTACATACATCAAAGCTGACACATAGTCTCTATAGGTTCATTATACCAAGTCCATACCTGCTTGGAGAACATGATGGGGCACGGTTGGGGACATCAAAGCCAGGGAGCAACCTCGACTAAGCCCCGAAAGGACCATGGGAACGCTTCTCTTGGGCAACGCATGGCCAGGGAACCCTAGTCAACTGGGCCTGACAAGACATGTCAGGCCTGGCGTTGGGAACTGGCAACACACCAGAGCCGTTGGACATCATCATGGCACTGCAGTCCGCTGAAGCGCACCACCGACATGAATGATAGCTCGGAGCTTGGGTTGTCATAATACCTTCGATCTGCATTACGAATGTAATATAGCTCTTTTTTCCTAGTAGACCAAGTTTTATCGAATCCTCGGGAAGCAAAAGCATAGTGAAGTTACTTTAACGGACCTTCGAAAGTTTTAGAATTACTTTTGTGTTTTTATCGGACCAAGAGCTTAGGTATTTTTGTTGTTGTCGATGATGGAGAGAGAGGTCCTAGGGCGTTCGGTTTCACCTGTAGCTGTGCAAAACATCCGATGGGAATAAAGGATAGAAATAAAGTATGCATGTAATTGTTAGAGCAAGAGAAATTATATGTGGGCAGTGCATCCATAATTGTTATTGCCTCCGCAACCGGTTATAGCAATAACCTACTAGTCTCATCCATAGAAGGAAGAGATCTAATGATATTCATAGTTATGTCACCGTTAATCCCAAGTAAATCCCTCAGATACAGCTGTACTACCCTTTTCTGTCACTAGGGTTCCCAACCTGCAGATTAGTCATTACTCATACTCCCTATACCTGGCTCAATCCTCGGGGTCTTGGGTACCTGAAAAGTACGTAGATTGAGGCAAGAGAGGTTACAATAATCATCATGTCATACAAACTAATACATGATCCCATCTATGGTAAATAACATGCACAAAAAGCTACATGGCTAGGCCGAAGCCCTTAGCCCAAGGAGAATTACTCACACATAGAGATGAGATCAAAGATCATAAATATTGTAGTATAAATCATGATATTGTTAGAAAATTGTCTTACAATGTCGCCAATCGAAGAAGAGATCTACTATTACAAGTGGTGGAATATGGCTATGGTGGTGGAGAGATTAGATCTAAGTCTATTCCTCCGGTGTCTCATCGGTGTTGTGGATGGAGATCTGTGGGGTGGCTGATGGTTTCTACGAGCGCCTATTTCTCGTCGCCCGAGGCCTCTTTTTATAGGGGTCCCTTCAAGAAAGTTGTTCCGTTTGACCTAGCGGTGGCGGCGCCAACTATACGGCCGGAATTTTATTCCGGTCGTATAGTTGGTCATTAAAGTGTCTGCCTTCGATCCACGACTCCTGGTTTCTTCTGATTGTTGGAAATCTCGTATCTTTGACTTTAATGTAGTGATTCCCATCATAAAACGCCATTATCTGCGTAGTAAAAAATAGAAAGAAAGGTTACATAGCCCTTTGAATATTAGGCATTAGTGGCAGGGTTTCGAGAGATATTTCATCAAAATTGTGAATAATATCTTGTTTAAATGTGGATGTAGATGGCTATATTTCAGAGCCATCAACCTCACCAAGCTTAAACTTGATCGTGCCCGAGCAAGAAAATCAAAATCAAAAAGGAACTCAGCATTTAAACTAAAATAACGAGATGATGATCTTACTCATGATTGATAGTCTCATGTTTCCTCCACTTCATAAATCTGAAAAACTTCAGCATAGATAGAGTAATGGAAATCATATCATACGGGTTTTATGCATCCTTATAGCGTAGCAAAATTATTGTTAACATGGATGATTCAAATGAGTAAACTTTATTCCATGTCATGTAATCAACTCATAGGCTTTCCTTTGAACAATAAAGTATAATCATGTAAATTGAGAGTGTGAGAGTTGTCGTGAAAAGCATATATACTAGAGTATCTCAATTCTCCCACATCAATAAATCAAGACTTTTCAAGAACTACTTTTCTATTCATTGTCCTTCAAGAATTTCAGTTTTTGAGTAATTGAGAGCATGCCAAAAATTTTGATTTAGTTTATTAGGTTGTGATGGACACTCGTGGCATCACTAAGGTTTTTGTTCCTTTTGCATAATGATTACTCATAATACCCAGATGAGTGATTCCATCATGAACACAACTACGCGGGAGGACCAAGAATCTTACCCACTATAGCATTGCCGCTACAAGTGTTTAATCAACTCATAACCGAAATCTAGGAGTTTCCTCCATGAAGGTCGTTCGTAGGCTAGTGGAGTTATTGGCATCCCATGAAGTTTGACACGCGTAAAGAAAAATCATTCTTATGATTAACAAGTCAAACTTTGGCATGCTAACAAAACCCGCTAAACATTAATTCAATCGAACAAATCCTTTTAAAGGGAGATATCAAGTCAATAAGCATTTTCAGTGATGTTGAGTGTCTCTAGAAATAAGCCTTCAAGACTAAACACTACAACACCCAAGCTTTCAATTGTGAGACTTTTTCTTATTACAATTGTTTAGACTTTTTTTAGGCAAGACTTGGTCAATTACGAGAGCTGGAACAAAGCGTACCCAACTAAATACCCATGGAAATGAAAATCTTACTACAATACAAAGACTCACTCCACCAATATGATATCTCAACATTTACTACTAACTAGCATGGTTTTCTCAAACTTCAAAGTCGGGAGTCATAAGACATACCACTCATGTTTGGTTCCACTTCTCTCTTCCTTTTTTATTTGTTTCTTGGAAACTCGAAGTCGATCACTCTCCTGCAAATACATGAGAACCTCGAGGCGGAAAGAAGAAGAAAGAGGGAAAATAAAGAAAAATGGAGAAATCTTTTTGTTGTTTTTAAGAGGGGGAATTTAAAGAATAGAAAATTAGCGGCAAAGCTCGGCTAGAAAATCTCAAAAGCAAATAGAAATAACTAAAGATAAAGTTTTGGGGAAACCAACACAAGTGCTTATAATCCCAAATTAAAAAACAGAACCTCGAAATAAATAAAAGCAAATGAACGCCAAATAAAGATACATGAGGAAACTTCCCCAAGCTTAGGCTTTTGCAAGCCCTTCAAATCATTGTGGTGGCGGGAAAAAGTCGGAACTCCAGTTTGCAAATTGAGTTGAGAGGTTACTAGTTGATTCTCTGAGATTTAGAGAGAGTCTATGCATCCTCTCAACAGTCCCTCCAAGTTCTTGGAAGTCTTGGTATGTAGCAAACCGGGTTGATGGCTGCTCCTCTTGATGAGGAACTTCTTGCTCCTCTTCTTAGTCCTCATCCTCATCCGGAATCTCCTCCTCGGGTTGGTGTTGCTCAACTTGCAAGTCATATAGTAAACGTCCTTCCTCTATAGAGAAAAGACCATTAGGCATAGGAGCGGGGTAGATACGCCCAGCTCCACTAATATGCATGTAATAAACACCAGCTCTCCTAGTGAGCATTCCACAAGCCTTTAAATTAGACAAACCAATACGTCGCTCACCTAGCACAGGCTGAAACTCACCTAGGTCGATGCCTAGGGCATTGACAAACACGGTGATGACGCCTCCACCTGTGATTGGTCCTTGGATTTGGGAGGATTTGTGTTCAATGTAGCCAAACAAGGATTGTGCCCAAGTTGAGTGACAAGTTGTTGTTGATGTAAGAAGCCTTTGCAAGGACTAAGATGTCCTCCTCATTTAGTCTTGTAAACTCATTACGTGCCTGCAAGGTGTTAGCAATAACATAGAACAAATAGCGAATTGCAGGATGTTGAATATTCTTCCCCTTGCTTACTCTAGTAGTGAAACTCATTTCATTATAATATTGTTCAGGGGAAGGAATTAAGCAAATAAAGCTTGCGAGTAAAGCATTAACATCATTGTTTGGGAAATTAAAACATGCGCACAATTCATCTAGTGTTAAAGTGTAGTTGTTGTTCATAAGTTGGAAAGAAATCGTGTCCTCTCCTTGCCATAGTTTATTAGTGCTTTGCAACGAACTTAGGAATTCAATGATTAACCGGCGATAAGTAGGCACATCATTGTACACAAAGTTTTGCAGGCCAGCTCTATTGCAAAGTAAATTAAAGTCATCAGAAATACTGAGTTGGTTCAATATAATGGGGCAAGCCTACTTGGTGGCCTTCACTTCACGGTTCTTGATCTGGTTGAAGCATTCGTGTTGGAGCTCATTCCTAAACCGTATCCCCATGCGTTCTTGAGTGATAGCCCGATCAGTGCTAGCGGGGACATGAGCACGAGTTTGGCTCCTTGTGTTCCTCATCTAAAACAATAAAGGAAGACAAAAATAAAACTTTTTGATCCAACAATAGTAAGTATAATATATTCCTCATCATAGCACACTGAAGGATCCTCTCTATATAATAATCTAGGAAAGAGAATCATGGCAATTAGTTCATAGTAGGTCTTACCCTAGATTGATAATGACAATAGATCGAAAATGAATTTGCAAAAAGTAATTGGAGGATCAGAGGAGAAACAAACCGTAGATCACTTGTTTGCGAGGAAATCGAATGAAATTGAGTAGAGGTGAAGATCTCTTGAGGTTTTGAGAGAGTTTGGAGGTAGAAGAGAGAAAAAGGATTGAAGTTTTGGAGTTGGAGGTAGCTTCCCATATGATTTTTTGGTCGGACGCAACTATACGGTCGGAACAATGCGTTCCCGCCGAATAGTTGGCCTAATGTCAATTTTTTAGGGTTTCCTCCTAGCGGCGCAGCTATACGGCCAGAACTATACGGACGGAAGAATATGTTCCCGCCGTATAGTTGGTCGTCAAACCATCTGTACCTGGGAAAGAAATTGTGCAAAGGCATCGCTAACTATACGACTAGAGCTATACAGCCGGAATTTTTATTCCTGCTGTATAGTTGGTCATTAAACCGTCAGTACGTTGAAAAAGAATTCGTACGAATGCACCAATATCTATACGACCGGAGCTATACGGCAGGAATTTTTATTCCCGCTGTATAGTTGGTCGTTAAACCGTTAGTATATATGAAAGAAAAATTGTCGATGGCAAAAATATCTATACGACCAGAACTATACAGCCAAAGTTTTTATTCCCACAGTATAGTTGGTCGTTAAACTCTCTGTGTCCATCAAAAAATTTCCGTTTCTTCGTGAATTACTTATTATACTTAAACTTAGTGAAATACCTTGTTTTCGATAGAAAGTTGACAGCTCAAATTATTGACCAACAATAGCATGTATAAATCAGAATTTTAAGTACTACCGAACTTATTCTCATCAAATGGAGTTTTCTAGCATTCTTTATTAAACATAAACTTAAACTAAGACTTAAAATTTAACTCAAACCTTTATTTAACATGGGTTGCCTCCCATGGAGCGCTCTTTTATGGTAAATAGCTTGACCTTGATGTTACTCACTTGGGACAAATGAGTGGAACACCCACTCCAAAGTAGTTGGCCTTCAAAGTGATGGCCTCCTTCTCGTCATGTTTGGCTTTCTTTTTCCTGGGGAAATGGATAACAAAAGGATCCCGCGAAGGCAATTGCAGCTTCATGTTCCCTTCATGAAGATTAATTAAAGCCTTTATGGTTCTTAAGAAAGGACGACATCCTATGATAGGAGCAATAGCATCTTCAGGCATGTCAACAATAACAAAGTCAATTAGAGCAGGACAGCCTTTAATGTAAACTAAAGTGTTCTCCTTAATTCCTATAGCTTGTTTATAGGTAGAATCTGTAAGATGTAGTTTTAGTTCGATGATTTCGAAAGAGCCAAATTTATCTTGTTAAAAAGACTCTTTGGGATTGTTGAGACGCTTGCACCTAAATCACAAAGTGCAGCTATCTCATTAGTCCCAATCTTATATTTAATCATGGGCTCAAATATATCATCTAGTTTAACATGTAATTTTTCAGCGATTTTCTTGTATTCCTCTTCAAGCTCGCATAACTTAATCGCTACTTGATCAACAAAGTGTTGATACATGGCTTCATCGTTACCTTCACTCACCGGAATCTTAACATTGATCCTTTTTACGAGATCTTCGATGGTGTAGCTTGGTGAAGGGGCATTACTATAATCAATATCTTCATGGTCCTCTCTTTGGACCCTTATAATTTTGAGTTCTTCAATAGGATTGGGCTCAGCTTTACCTACAAATTTAGCTATAATGAGAGTTTGACTCTCGCTTATCTTACCTAGCTGTGCCTCAACAATCCTTGTCCTTTCTTGGAGGGCCTGCAAATCATTCCTCAAACTTATAGCTTGGTTAGATGATTTACCAAGCATAGCATCATGGTTCTCTATTATTTTAACAAGATTATTGTTTTGTTCATTTTGTGAGTCTATAAAAGACTTAAGTGTTTCTTGGAGACTACCATTACTAGTTCCCATATTATTATTAGAGTTACCTGCAGGATTAGAATAATGTTTTTGAAAATTAGGATTATATTTTTTCTTCCAAGCAGGGTTATAATCATTACGAGCTATGAAGTCTACTTCCTCAATATTAGTTTTGGGAATAGCTCTTACCGGGGTTTCCTTACCTTTTACGGCTAATATGAGTTCATCCAACTTAGAATTGAGTTCTTCATTTTCTTGTGGTGAGACGAAGTTCACCTTCTTCGTGTTTGATCTTTCCCCATGCCATTGGGCATGGTTGTCTGGCATATTGTCTAGTAGCTGCTTTGCTTCAGTAATATGTTTACCCATAAATGTTCCTCCAACTACAGTATCAAGCATAGACTTAGACACAGGATTAAGAGCATTATAAAATAAATAGAGGATTAACCAATCTTCCATCCCATGGCATTCTTTCATCCTCTCCCATGCAAGTGCTAGTGGCTCACGCTCTTCCTGTCTAAAACAAGTAATATTAGATCTTAGTTGCATAGTCTTTGTAGGTGGGAAAATTTTAGTCATAAATAAAGAAGTACATCCCGCCCATGATGTAATACTATTTTTAGGAAAATCTAGCAACCATTCTATTGCTCCTCCTCTAAGAGAGAAAGGAACTAAAAACAATTTGACCGCATCGGGGTCAACATATTTTATGCGCATCATATCACATATTTCAGTGAAAGTATTCAAGTGCATACCTGCGTCCTCAACAGCAGAGCCTCCAAATTGTTTCTGTTAAACCAAACTTAAGTAATGGGGCTTAATTTCATAGTCATCAACAACAATTGTTGGCTGAGTTATAGGAGTACGTAAATAATCATTACTGGGAGTGGCAAATTCCCCAAGCTTCTTTTCAGCCATATTTCCTATGTTTTTGAGTTTTCTTTAACATAGACTTATGATAATAATAAAAACAAGAATTTAAAGACTAACTAGTTTTTTTTGGTTTTTCAAATAAAGGCTGAAACCAAACTAACAAAATTAAAAACAAGAATTAAAACTAGCAAATTTCCTACTAACCTCACTAGGGTAGCTATTGCTTCCCCGACAAAGGTGCCAGAAAAAGGGTTGATACCTTTGATCCGGATTACGGATGTAGTATAGCTCTTTTTCCCTAGTAGACCTAGGTTTATCAAATCCTCAGGAAGCAGAAGCGTAGTGAAGTTACTTTGACCTTCGGGAGTTTTAGAATTCCTTTTGTATTTTACCGGACCAAGAGTTTGTTGTCTTTTGTTGTTCTCGATGATGATGAGACAGTCCTAGGGCATTTGGTTTCACCTGTAGCTGTGTTAGAGCAAGATAAATTATATGTGGGCAGTGCATCCATAATTTCTATTGCCTCCGCAACCTCTTATAGCAATAACCTACTAGTATCATCCATAGAAGAAAGAGATCTAATGATATTCATTGTGATGTCACCATTAATCCCAAGTAAACCCCTCACATACAGCCGTACTACCCTTTCCGTGACTGGGGTTCCCAACCTGCATATTAGTCATTACTCATACTCCCTATCCCTAGCTCAATCCTTGGGGTCTTGGATACCTGACAAGTCCTTAGATTGAGGCAAGAGAGGATACAATAATCATCATGTCATACAACCTAATACATGATCCCATCTATGATAAATAACATGCACAAAAAGCTACATGGCTAGGCCGAGGCCCTTAGCCCAAGGAGAATTAATCACACATAGAGATGAGAACAAAGATCATAAACATTGTAGTAGAAATCATGAGATTAATAGCAAATAGTCTTACAATGTCGCCAATCAAAGAAGAGATCTACTATTACAAGTAGTGGAATATGGCTATGGTGGTGGAGATATTAGATCTAAGTCTATTCCTCCGATGGCTCGTCGGTTTTGTGGATGGAGATCTGGGGGTGGCTGATGGTTTCTACGAGCGCCTGTTTCTCGTCGCTCGAGGCCTCTCTTTATAGCGGTCCCTTCACGAAAGTTGTTCTATTTATCCACCCGGGTGGCGCCAACTATACGGCCGGAACTATATTTCGGTCGTATAGTTGGTCGTTAAAGCGCCTGCCTCCGATCCATGACTCCTGGTTTCTTCTGATTGTTGGAAATCTCGTATCTTTGACTTTAATGTAGTAATTCCCAACATAAAATGTCATTATCTGCGCAAGAAAAAATAGAAAGAAATGATTGCATACCCCTTTGAATATTAGGCATTAGTGGCAGGGTTTAGAGAGATATTTCATCAAAATTGTGAATAATATCTAGTTTAAATATGGACGTAGATGGCTATATTTGAGAGCCATTTTGTCACTCTGCCATCAAGTGTGCATGTGCACTGACCTTGGCCACCCATTGGCCATAGACACCGCCCATTTGCCTGAAGACCGCGTGGCACACTGCGATTGAGCCTAGGAACGCCCCTGGCGGTGCTCCACGCTGCCCCTTGTAGTGACCCTTTGGAGTATAAAAGGAGGAACCTGGCCATAGGAGAGGGGGGTTGGAGTTTTCGGAGATCAAAGGGTTCGAGAGTTTAGGAGAGGAAAGCTGGTGAAGAGCAGACAGAGAGAGATAGATTTGATATCCTCCTCCGTGCCAGAGAGAAGGAAGAGAGGTACAAAAGTGAGGGTAGAAATAAAGAGGAAGCCCGAGAAGTGTATAAGCTAGAGAGAAAGCGGCTCTCTGACAATGTAGAGATCTCCTTGTACCTCTATCCAGCCTAGACAATCCACCAAAGTAGGACATAGGGTTATTAGCCGAAGGGCGGCTTGAACCTGGGTAAAAAATGACTATGTGTGCTCTATGTGCTGTGTGCTCATATCAGTAGGTTCCTTCGTCGATGTTGAGGCCGGAATGTCTTCGTGCCAACCATCAAACAATTAGGTGGTGCCCAGCATCCCCGATGTTAGCATAGGCGAGACGCGGCAACGACATCGTCTCGGGCAAAGCCGAAATCCCCTTAGGCAAGATCTACGTTGATTCTTCGAGACCCAAGAAAACTTCAAGCGTGAAAAATTGAGTTTGAGGTTATGGACTGGCCATCGTACTACCACACAATCTTGGGGCGACCAACATTTGCATGGTTCATGACGGTACTGCAATACACATACCTCATGATAAAGATGCCAACACTCAACAGAATCATAGATGTGAGGGGAAGTTTCGCTCGCTTAGATAACTGCAACCGCAAGTTGAACAAGATCTCATAATCCTTCATAAGGGAGACGGAGTTTGCCTACCTCGAGATCTTGGCTAACAATGATGTTCTGCCAGAAGCAACAAGGTCCATACCCGACCAATCCTCCGACTCTACAAAGGACACAAAATAGGTCTAGTTTCACCCTACAGACTCGAATAAGATGGCCTATGTGGACGCTAACCTTAGTCCCGCATAGGAAAGCACGCTCGTCAAGTTCCCCCGCAAGTGCTGGGAAATTTTTGCATGGGTCCTAGCAGACATGCCAGGAATCCCCAGGGAACTCACCGAGCATGTTGTCGGTTCCACGGAGAAATTCGCCCGGGGGGAATACTCCGGAAGCAACTCGCGAACCTTCCTCACCGCCTGCTTGGCCCAGGAGCGTGATACCCGAGTGAATCACTCGGAACGGAGTTATCCAGGAAAGATCCCCAGTGCTAGGAATAGCAGGGATACTTCTAGCCTATGACTCATGCTACCCCTCTAGGGTCATCATGGCGCTCAGAGGTGATAACATGGTCTCGCCACGTTGATGTAATCTTCTCTATGGCTGCCCGCGTGGATAGGCCGTGCCGCCGCGTGTATATCGACACTTGTGGTCGCCCCTTACGATATAAAAGGAGGCACATGTCGAGTAGAGAGGGGAGGACAATTGTCATAGAGTAGGGTTCCTTCCCTAGGGAAGGAACGGATTATAGTCCAGTGACAATCAGATAGTAGACATTGCACGACGTAGGGCTCCGTGCACGGTGGACCTGAACCTGGGTAAAAAAACGCGTCTCTCTCTGTGATTGTGGTCTTCTAGCTCGCTGATCAAGCTCGCCAGATGTTGCGCCCCTAGCCAAACATCAAAGGGGGACTCATACCCCGGTGTCGAAAACAGCGACATGACATCTGGCGTGCCAGGTAGGGGGCGCACCTCTGGCTGCACAAGACGACATCCATTGCCCCTATGCCTCGGAGCTCAGGAGGTGCTGTCCGAGGCAAGGTGGGGGCTACCACTCGTGCTACATCCGCCCAACACCAGGCGGAGTGGCAACATCAGGAAGAGGAGGCCGCCAGCCCACGCCCTGAAGAATTGCAGCCAGGTCAAATCCTTGTTGGAGATGTGGACCCATGGGGATTACATCATATGCCTCAAGCCCGGCCACCGCGCAAGGACTTCCCCGAGCGATGTGACCGAGAAGACATGAAAGGCGATCTGGATGGATCAGGCAGGGCCCACGACAACAGAACCCGATGGGATCATGTCCTGAGTTGCGATGATGGAGGGCATCCGCCTGAAACTTATGGCAATGACGACGGACCTTTCCAGGAGGCCGGAGTGGAGGCGTAGGCCATTCCGGACGGACCCTGGTCGCTGTCCTAGACCGCACCTAGGACCTTCACTCGTTACCACGGTGTGGCATTTCTCCTATGCAAAGGGAGATTTGTATCGAGGTTAGCGAGTAGAGCCGGGACACCCCTGGAAGACAGGTCCTAGCTTCGGTGCCCCGCCATGCCAGAGACCCTCTTTTCCCCCATCACCACGGCATAACATTTCTCCTATGCGAAGGGGGATTTGTCCTGCGGCTGACGGGCTTAACCAGGTTGGACGTGGGAAGTGGACTAGGGCACCGACAAACCCGCCGTGCCCAAAAAACTTATCCGTCGCTGCGGTGTGGCATTTCTCCTATGCGAAGGGAGATTTTTCCTATGGTCGATAGGTAAAAACTGACCAGTTTCTGAATATAGAACTGAGCTTCGGCACCCCACCATACCTAGAACCCTCATCCGTCACAACAGTGTGGCATTCCTGCTACGCGAAGGGAGATTTTTTCCATAGTCGCTAGACCACAAGAACCGGAATATCCCGAAAGACTAGCTCGGGCGCCGGCACACCGCTGTTCCCGGAGCCCTTACCCATCGCCACAGTATGGAATTTCTCCTATGAAAATTGGGGCAATCCCAGAAAGAAGATCCGGGTTTTGGCACCTCGCCACACCCGGAACCCCACCTCCTGCCTCCACGGTGTGGTATTTCACCTATGCAAAGGGGGATTTGTCCTGTGGTCGAAGGGCTACAAGAACTAAGATAATCCCTGAAGGCAAGGCTAGGGCATCAGAACATCATCGATCCCGGGACCTTTATCCATCACCATGGCATGACATTTCTCCTATGCAAAGGGAGAATTGTCCCATGGACAAAGGGCCACTAGAAAACCGGGATCGAACCCAGAAGATAGACTCGGCCCTCGGCACTTTGCCGCACCCGGGCCATTTCACCTAGCATCACGATTTGGCGCCTCCTATGCGAAGGGAGGCTTTCCTCTATGATCAAAGGGAAACCAGAACTCAAAGATGGGACTTAGTCCAACCATGAGCTCTGCGGACCGGATGATCCCGGGATGCGACTATGGGCTCACAAACTACGGGGGTCTTGTGCGATAGCCTATGCTGTCCACAAGCAGAACTGGAAGTGTACCTGACATGGGATCTTTACGGAAAATTCGACTACCATATCTAGGATCCCAGGAATGATCATTCCTCGTGAATTTCCCTTCCGACTTTAAGTTTTCTGAAAACGGAGGCTTGTCAGGAGCTGGGCATTGTGGAAAGAGGAGGGGCTCACGAGGGAGTCCCTAGGTATATTCCCGCTGCCCCATTGACAAGACCTCCTCTAGCCATTTGCAGAGTAGAGCGCTCTAGGAGGCCAAGGACTCACGAGGGTGACCCCGGGTATATTTCCGCGACCCTGTGGACGGAACCTTGGCCGACCAGTGCGGAGAACAAACCTGTCGACCTACGTCTCTCTTGTGTATGATGCGCCGGTATGATACTAGGCTCTACGTGTCCGGAAAGTCCGCTGGAGGGGTTGATGGTACTGTAGGATGTGTGACGCCTATATGGTGGCTGGATCTGAGGCAACAAGAGCTTCAAGAACCTTCCTAGGAGGCTAGGGAGCCATGAGGGTGAACCCGAGTATATTCATGCGGACCTGTAGCATCCCAATTGTCTAACAATTGAAATGCTACTTTCCTAGTCTATATAGGATACTTCCTACATGTATTGTTCCATCATCATTATATCATGCTCATGTCAGCATGCCACCTTGCATTTGATCATCATACAAAACCCCTTTTAATTTGATTCTTCTCTCATATGCATTTGCATTCTTATTCATTGTAATTGCGTCTTGATATAGTGTATTTGCTTCTTGATAAATTGTTTCATGCTCAAGTTGAGTCGTGGGCATATCTCTTACAATTCCACCACCTTTTATCTCTTACAATTCCACCACCTTTCTTTCACCACCTTATAATTCTACCATCCCATTTAAGGTGAGCATTTGCATCTTCTTTTGGTATTCAACTCAAGCTCATTACTAGTGGGTATGGATCCTTATCTTTGAACTACATGCCTCCATACATGGTCTCATATTATTTTCATAATATGTGTTTGGGAGCCTACATGACCATCCTTGCATGGCTAAGTGGAGTACAGTCCTTTTGTTTTCCTTTATATGGTTCTATTGAATTATGGACATATTTGAATGCAAGGTAGCCATATGAAATAAATGGGAAATACACACCCTTTGTAATTGCTCCTTTTATTCAAACATGCCCATTATTCCAAATGTGCCATGGATAACGAGAATAATCCCTTTCTTTGTTTGTCCATCATTATCCATGTATCTGGTCTACACACACTAACTCAGCTACCTAATCTAATCCACCGTGGCCAACCAACCAAACCCCAGCAGACCCAGCGCATCCATCCCTGGCTCGGTGTGGTCTGCAGCCTAGGAGACTCGATGCTGGCCTAGGATCCTCCCTGGCATAACGAGAGCAGCCAAGGGACCTCACCGACCCAGCCCTGGACACACCCCGTATCCCTGCGTCTGGACTCCATCGCGACCACACCCCAACTGGCCAGTGCCCTATTCATCTCCTTTAGCTAGCGAGCAGCAGCACCACTGCTCGCTCCCGGGTCCCTCCCCGCCTTTGCATAAAGCTAGCATAGCAGCTGGCCACGACCTTCTTCTCAACCACTACCTCTCCACCCCCACCATCTTGATCCAAGGAACTCTTCTCTCCTTTCTCCCCACGAAAACCCTCACGAGACGCCATGGCCGCCCCCTCTGGTACCTCGTCACGCCAATGGTTCTCACAACCGGAGGAGCTACAACAGTGTGCAGAAGATGAGCGCCGACAACCTCCACCGCATGGTACCAGGAGCCAGGAAGAGAAGGACCCGAGAAGCTGATGGATGCCGTCGCCATCCCTGCGCACCTCGCCGCCGTCCGTGTCGAGCACCGCGCCAGCAGCCACGCCGTCCCCGACCTCTCCGGTCGAGCCCATCCCTGGAATTGGTCTAGGTGAGAACCCCTGCCCCTTCCCTGTCCTTTCCGCGTCCCCTCCGACCCAATTCGTGGCCACCGTCGATGTCTCGCTGCCATGCGCGCGCATCTGCAGGCAGCAGTAACAGCAGCAGAACCCTCGCGGTGCCTCTGTTCCTTGCCCACCACGACCGGCACGGTCTGGCTCTGGTGCAGATATTCCCCTAACCTTAAACCTGGTTTACCCAGCTTTCACCCGCATCAAACGATGCCTGATTCGGACCACTACATAGCTCACAATCCTCTTCCGAAATCGGCTGGTCATCACTGCTAATCTGTGTCTTTTGGTCATCAGTAAATGCCTGAAACCAGGCTCTGTTCCCTCAATATTATAGCCTCTGCAGGCCTCCTCCAGAGAAATCTCGAACACGACAGTTATAGCCCTAAGCGGGATCTCCAACTTTAGCTTTTGCGGCGTCGCAAAACCTGCAGTCATTTGCTCACAATCTTCCTCACAAAATCATTTGAGCTAGCTTGTTTCGTCCTGATCGTTTTTAGTTTCGATTCAGTAGCCGTACACGATTGTGTAATTTTTTTTATTAAAAACTCGCTTGTCTTCTTGTTTTCCCCATCCGGGAGTCCCCAGCTCGGCCACTTGTCACACACTGGCTGGCCGCACGTGAGTGGCCCCTTTTGCCCCAAGGGCCCACTTGTTAGTCTCAGCGGCTAGAACTGCAACGGTACAAAACATCTCAGGAACATTTTCTAAATTAAAAAAACCAGAAATTGATTTAATCTAAATAAATTCATATCTTTTTATATATTTTGAATTTGACAAAATTTCCTAAACAAAAAGTGTTTCAAATTTAAACAAGATTTCAAATATAAATTCAGATTTGACCAATGTCAAACCTAACTTGTCAAACATGTGGCATTTCACCATGTTTTTAATCATTTGCATTAAATAATATTTTTAAATTCATAAATTCAAATTTTGCATATGATTTATGTTTTCTGATCATACAAATGCTAGGAATTAAAATATGCCATCCAAAATAATTTTTGAGCAATTTAAAATTCTAAAATTATTTAAATGTCAATAAAGTATTTTCTTAATAAATCTATAACTTTAATTCTGTAATTTCAAATTCGACAAATAATATGTCTAAATCGATCAATGTGATGAGTCTGTTCTGATTATGCATTCCATGAGATGAATTGAAACATGCATCATATAAATACTTAAAAACCTGAATGGTTTATGCAAGAAAAACTTGACCAAATAATTAATAAAAGTGCTTATTTCTTGTTTCCACACCTCCCCCATGCCATGCTATATTATACCATGCAATTGTGCATCATGGCATACCTTGTTTGCTTGTTGCATATGGTTTATATGATTGTGCAATGTATTTATTTTGGCCCTTGTGTATTTAGTTTTTATCTGGATAGACACTGAGCAAGGAGAATACGAGGAGCCTCAAGAAAATTACCCGGATCCTTCCTATTCGGAAATAGAACTGCTAGGCAAGCAATTTCCCATACTTGCATACATATAGCACCTATGCTTCTATCTTACTCTTACATCGTTGAGTCGCGATTGCATTAAATTGAATCCCAAGTATTGCATAAAGTTTACTTTTAAACTCCACCGAAGCTTGTACCTCAATCCCATGAGCCATTACTGTAGGAGTTATTTGAGCCATGCGAGTCGTAGAATTGCATGTGTAGGGTTTGTGCGAGTGTTCGAATATCGAGGTACCTAAACAACTTAATCTAAGTAGAAACATGATAACTAATGAAAGAGGCATCAGTGAGCATTATCTGTCATTTGGTTCTTTATGCTCACTTGTGTCCCGTAGGACCCCGAGTACTTGATTCATGTTCCTTGACTATTCGCACTATCCACATACAGGAGACCCTATGGATCCCCCTTTGCCTGATCTTGATTCGCACTTTATTTCTTAGGGACACAAACTAGTTTGGGTCCTATACGTATGCCATGCTTTACTTCTTTATTTACGATTGTGCGTGGAGTACCTGTACTGCTTAGGACTTGTGACATGTTTATGCTGTATCAACAAGCCTAGTCACACTTTCTGGTTTCCAGTCGTTTACCACCATCAACATAAACCCTGGGTCCGTGTGGGGTGGTCCCCTGAAATAATTTATGAACTCTTTGAATGCATTGTCGTGAAGCCTCGTTGCGTTTTATTTGAATCTTCCCGAGGTTGATCGTGTGTGTGTTGCTATTGGTGCACCCCTGCAGGGTATATCTTTCTGAAAGCCGTGTCCGCGGTTATGGACGACTTGGAGCGTAGTTTCTCGATCATAGACAAGCATAACTAAAGTACCGCCTTTAATTTGACTAAGACATGACTAGTAAATAGTTTAAAACTCATGAAATGATTAATAAAATTGCCAACGGATGGGATGTTCTTCTGCCTTCTCATCGGTAAGCGAGAGGGAGGGCGAGCAAGGTTATTTATGATGCTTATACAACTGTTATTATTAATTAATGGGCGTCCGTCCATCTATGGTTGGGCAGTTGTGTAGCGTGTCTCTATAGAACTTGTAGATATTATCTTTTACTGCAATTGCATCACCCCAGGTTGTTCCTTTTAGATGCATTAAGACTTGCTAAGTACCCCTAGGGTCTCACACGATAAATATTTGGTACAAATCGATAGGTATACTCTCAAGAAAGGTTACTGGGTTGAGGAGACGAATGACGGTGGCAACGACTATCAGGTGTAGAGATTCCAGGGATGGAGATCCATGAGATCTGTGGGTGGCATGTGCTTAGTTCTGTGGCATCTTATGCTGATTTGTTTCTTTTCTGTACTCGGATCATGTTTTCCACTTCCGCTTGATACTCTGTTGCGTGATGCATGAGGATGCATCCTAAACTATTACATCTATCTAGGATATTTGGATCTTGTCTTATGGCGTTGAATATTTCTATTTCAATTATTTCTAGATGGTCTGACTCTAATGTCTATTGTAAGTTGCAGACATACATACACGTGTATGTATGTCATGGTCGTGTTACCTGTCGCTTATGCCGCTCGCTCTTGTCCTGATGTTCTTGAAAGTGGATAAGGTGATCGGCCGGTACCGTGACCTGCTCCGTTTCGACGGGCCTACACATGGGTGGCCTTGGGCCTCCGCGGTAGAATCTCTTATCCACTTTTGGTTCATCTAGGATCGTGCTTAGAGCATAATGTCCAAGGTATTACAGGACCCGTGGACAGGGCCCTATCTAGCCGGAACAAGGCTAGGGACCCATGAGGGTGAACCCTAGTATATTCATGCGGACCTATGGACGGGATCCTATCCGACTGGACATCAAGGCTAGGGACCCATGAGGGTGAACCCGGGTATATTCCCGGGTCCCTGTGGATGGGGCACTATCTGACCGGACAACGAATATTATTCAAGAAACCCCAGGAAACTCTTGTTGAAGTCGGGGGCCAGATTACAAAAGTAGCAAGAAGGTTACACCAGAAATTACAAGAGGCCTAGTACAAACTACTGGCCATGACGTATGGCAGACACCACGATCGTATCTACCGCAGAACTAACGACGGCCTCGCAAATCCTGGCGGAGGGCCTACACTGCCTAGTCATGCCGTCGCATGGCGCGAAGGTGTGTCTGCTCCAGCGCCTCCATAACTCGAGCACGCTCCTGCTCCTGGGCAAGAGAGGCATCGACGTGGCGTGCCTCCGCTTCCCCCGCCAACTAAATCAGCTTCTAGCGCTAGCAAGTAGTGTAGCATCCCAATTGTCTAACAATTGTAATGCTACTTGATCTAGTAATATAATGGCTACTTCAAACATATAATTGTTGCATCATAATTATATCATGCTCATGTCATCATTCCACCTTGCATTTGAGCATCATATAAAACCCTTTTTGTTTTGGTTCTTATCTCATATGCATTAGTAATTGTATTTTCCTCTTGATATTGTATTTGGTTGTTGATATATTGTTTACATGCCCAGGTTGAGTTGGGGGCATATCTTTTATTCAACTCCATCACCTTTCTCTGTCACCACCTTATAATTCCACCATCCAACTAAATATGAGCTTTGCACTTTATTGGGTTTTACCTCTAGCTCATATGGGTTGGGATGGATCCAATTCTTGTCCACATGCTCTCATCTTAGCAACATGTTGTTTTCACATTATTGGTTTATGAGAGCCACATGGCCACCTTTGCATGCCTTGTGAGTGGCACCCTTTTTCTAGCTTCCATATGGATTATTATGGGTTTATGATCATGTGGGGATATTTTGGGAATAGTAAGCATCTAGTGGAATATACACACTAGCAAGTCCCAATTATAATCAAATGTGATCAGCTCCATCTACTCCACTTGGAACTTCCTTTTAAATTATTTTGCTTAGGCCTTACTCCACATTTTGGAATGCATAGGAATAATGCCATGTAAATAATCTTGTTTTCACAAAAATAAGCATGGCATTAATTATTATGCATGGGCCATGCAAGTACCACCACAATTCTAGTCTTTGGATTTTATTTGAATTCTTGGGTGAACCATCTCATCTCCATCTATCTCTCTCCCTAAACCTAACCCCATCTACCCTAGTTACCACCTACCACCACCTTGGGCATCATCTAATCTAACCCTAGCTCCTCTCTACACCACTCCCATCTAAACCAAACCCTAGCTACCACACCCTCTCTCTCGGCCTCTCTCCTCTCTCACCTAGTGGCCCCACCGGCCACCTAGCTACCCCAACCCTAATACCAAACCCTAGCCCGAGGCTACCACAACCCCAGTCGAGCCTCCCTCTCATCTTTTCTTCCTCTATCTCCGCCATGAGGGCCCCTCCAACCAGAGCCTCCCCTCTGGCCCCTCCGTCCCCACTGCCAGCTCCCTACCACCTTTGCCGGTAGAAGCACGTGAAGGAGGAAGGAGGGAAAAAGGTGGCCGAGCCACCTTTAACCCTACCCACTCCCGCACGGCACCCCACGCCTCCCTTTTCCCTCCTCCCACTCGCCTCCTCTGCATCCTCCAGATCTCCCGGGCCACTCCTTTCTCCCCGCCCCTACGCCCATCTACCCACGCTTGGCCATCATCGGTCTCCCCGATCCCTCTCTTCCAGCCGGGCGACGATCTCTGGTGTCGAGGAAGGCCACGCGGCACCTGCATCACCACACGCACGGAGAAGGAGGAGCCCCAGCCATGCGCCCACGCCGAGGCCGACGTGAAACCCTAGCTCCGGTCTGCGTCTGCGTCGTCCTAATCCCTGCGCCTCGGATCCGACCACCAACCTCTCCTCGGTGAGCCCTTAAGCCCATTGATACCCTCGCTCATTGCTGTCATTGCTCGGTCGGTGTCGTCTCCAGCGTCGATGCGCAGAGACCCTATCTAGGCGCGCCTTACCCCTAACACCGACCGCTCCCTAGCCCAACGGAAGCCGCCTCATGCCGAGCCAGTCCAGGGTTCGAGTTCTCACTTTTGACGCCTTGCAGCTGCTGACCGGCGCTCCTAGAGGTCCCACCTACCAGCCTCCTTCTCCTTTTTGCAAAAACGCCCCGCATCTTTTTAGACCGTAACCCGCTCCCTCTGCCCCCTGTCTGTCTAAGGTCTCTGGCGATTACGCCAGTGTCGCCACAGGCAGGCTTTTCTGGCAGCGTGTGCCTCCAGTCGACTGGTCCCACCGTCGGCCCGACTGGTCTAGATCTGTCTGGGTATAAAAAATATTTCTGCATATCTGTTTTAATTCAAATCTTTTCAAATTAATTCAATTCAAATTTATTTCTGTTTTTAAATAACTTTTAAAATACAAATCCAAATAGTACAAATAATATATGTTTTGAGATCAGAAAAATGTGAGGAATTCAAATCTGCCATCCAAAATATATTTTGAACACTTTATTTTCCAAGTTGATTTAAAATTACATTAAAATGCCCTTTTGCCTTAATTAATTAATAACTTTTGTTTCATAACTCCAAATTTAACAAATAATATGTCTAAAATGATTAGCTCGACGAGACCTTTCCGTTTATGCATTTCTTGTCTTGTTTTGAAGCATGCATCATATAAATATAAAGTGTACAGCAACTAATATGAGGATAAAATGGGGCCAAAACTCAATAAAATGATTTATTCTTGTATTCCACACCTCACCCATGCCATGCTACCTTATTGCCATGCAAATTGTGCATAATTCATCATGGCATGATTGTTTGCTTGATGCATTTAATTCATATGCTTGTGCACTTTATTTATGTGGGCTCTTGTTTGTTTGGTTCTTCTTCGAATAGACGCTCAGTAGGGGATATATCAAGAGAACCAGGAGCACTACCCAGATCCATCCCTTGCTTCAACTGAGCTGCCAGGCAAGCACTGCCACATGCTTGCATACATATAGTACCTATTGCCTCTATCTTATTCTTGCATCATTGAGTCGCGATTGCATTAATCGAATCCCAAGTATTGCATAGCCTTTACTTTTAAACCCCATGAAGCTTGTTCCTCCATCTCATGAGCGATTACTACGAGTTGTTTGAGCCATGCAGTCGTAGAACGACATGTGTAGGGTATGTGAGTGTCGAGGGATAACGAGGTACCTATACAACTTAACACGAGTAGTAATGGGATAACTAATGAAAGTGGCATCGGTGAGCCATATTCGCTATTTGGTTTTCAGGCTCACTTGTGTCCGTAAGACCCCGAGTACTTGATTCTGTTCCAAGAATATTCGCTATCCACATCCGGAGGCTTATGAACCCCCACTGAGCGAGCTTGATTCATTCTTATTTGTTGGGGCACAAACTAGTTTGAGGTTTTATTTACTATCTGTACTTATGCCATGCTTTCTTGCTTTATTTAAAATTGTGCGAGGTCGCACCTTTGTCTTTATTTAGGAAAGCGGAGTGTTTTCATGTCGACAAGCCCAGTCACATTTTCGGGTTCCCGATCGTTTACTGCCATTGGCGCAAACCTTGAGTCCGTCTCGAGTCGGCCAACTTCGTCATGGGTAGCTTAATGGGGTGGCCCCGAAATATTTCGAATCCTGTGATCGCTTTGTCGTGAATGCCTCGTTGGGTTTTGATTTGGTTTTTCGAGGTTGATCGAGTGTGTGTTGCTATTTGTGCACCCTGAGGTAAAACTTCGAAAGCCGTGTCCGCGGTTATGGACGACTTGGAGCATAGTTTCTCGATCATAGACAAGAATAACTAAAGTACCGCTTTTAATTTGACTAAGTACCGGACTAGTAAATAGTGCAACACTCATGGAATGGATGATAAAGCGCCAGCGGATGGGGGTTGTTAAATCCGCTTCCTCGTCGATGGCGAGGAGGAGGATGGATACGTGGACATTACCATTATAACTGTTATTAATCCACGGACATCCGTCTATCTTTGGTTAGGCGGATGGTTAGCAGTATCTATAGAATTGCTAGGGTTTATCTTTTGCTGCAATTCGTCACCCAGTTGTGTCCCTTTAGCGGCATAAAGACTTGCTGAGTACCCTAGGGTCTCACGATAAATTATTGGTTCGGATGAATGTACACTCCCAAGATGGATCTTTGGGTGGAGGAGGCAGACGATGTGGGCAGCGATCATTCGGTGTAGAGATTAGAGCAGGGATCCGTGAGATCTATGGCGGGATGTGCTTATTTATGGGGCATCTTATGCCGATTTGCTTCTTATCCGTACTCGGATTTTGTCTTGACTTCCACGATACTACGATGTTTGATGTATGAGGAGATATCCTACACTATTATATCTATCTAGGATATTTGGATCTTGCCGTATGGCATTGCTATATTCCTTTCTTTTTAGATGGAATGGCTCACGATGTCTTTGTTGTATGGTGGCTTGCATACATACTCATTTGTGTATGTAGTTGATCCTTCGCTTTGCCGATTCGTTCTTGTCCCGATGATTGGAAATGGTTAGGACGGCGAAGGTCTACTGTGAGTGGCATTTGGGCCCCAGTACTATTTTAACCATTTCCGCTCATCCGGGCTTGTAACTAGGGCGTAATTCACCGAGGTAGTTACAATTGGTATCGAGCCATCCGCCCTTCGTGGTCTCAGCCAAATGGTCGTTGTGCATCTAGCAAATATTTTGGTAGTTATGTATACTAGGGAAAAACAAAACGTGAGAGTAGGACTGCTTCCATTTTTCTTCTTACCCACCCACCACCCTTTTCTGGTAAGGAATTGTAACGTTTTCAATCCTCTTCTTAAATTCAAACTAGGATTCACGTGTTCTGGGTTTCCGTAGTACCATAGAAAGTGTGTGTGTGTGTAACTCTTTGTCTATCTGTTGCATCCAACTTGTTATCACAATCACTGTGGTTATCAGCTGTTGGTACATTCCATCTTGTGCTTTGGAAAACCGCCGCGATCTATCTGACTCCTTGTTAACCGGTGCCATCTTCTTAAGGGTGTCCTTCCTTCTAGCAACTCCACATTTTGTGCAAGCATCAGTTGCTAATCTCTATCTGTTAGTAATTTTGCGCATCTGTTGGTATTTAATGCCGAAAAATGCGGGAAATTTTTCTTTGATGCATCTGTGCTTCCACACTCCTTTTCAGTCGTGTGTGAAACATTATCTATCTCCCTTTTATCAGCATGTCCATGCTAACTCATTCTTTTGTCACCGGCGCTTAATCTTGGAGTTTCATGTCATCTCTAATTCTCTTGGGCTAATTACATAACATGTGTCGATCCGATGCTGGTGATTGTAATTTGGCTCTCGGCATAGCTATATTCCACTCATGATAAGTGACGATTGGAATATGGAAAATGCTATCAACTCTATCCTCCAAATGGTGACGGTTTTCTCCTGTGATTTTGAGTACACCGTGATCATATCTATGCATATTCAAGCATCTGAGCCAATCCGGAGTTTCTCAAGGCACTACGGTGGTCTATCATCTGTTTATCATGCTTCACATCTTTTTGAACCCCATATCTGCAAAATTCTCTTTGATACGAGGGAATTGCATCTTTTCGTCTCTGGTAGCTTTGCTTAAGGTATGATCTATCATCGTTTCTTTATCCTATATCTCTTTATCTTTGCAACCGGCAATCCGATCGACAATGTGAACCAGGTGACATCTCTTTTTTCCTTCGAAGGACCAGATAGTCTATTCTTCTAGTGCATCTTCTTCAACACGAACCCGTGCTCTTAATATTGATCTTTCTAAGAGCGTTGAGCTCAGGAAGTGTTCGAGCATTTGTTCGTTTCTCTCGCCTTTTGAACTTGATATTCTGGGAATATCTTGTTAATCCATGGTGGTATATGTTGATAATATGCTTGCCTATTCGATATCTATGGGAGTACATGGAAGATCATCTGTGTCTCATTCTCAAGCTTTGTTAACACTGCCTGTGTGCAAAGTTCTCAAAGTGTGAATTCTGACTTTTTGAAGTCACCTATCTCGGCCACGTCCTTCTGCTAAATAGATCGCTTCAATTCTGGAATCAGCAAGTTCATTGTTAATTCCATCTCCCATCTTCAATCAAACCCGGAGTTTTCCTTGTTGGCGAGTTATCATCGTCGTTCCGCCGAAGATTTTCCTCAAGACTGCTAAATCTTTCTCAATCTCTTCAAGAACAACCTGGAGTTCTTTTCACCTCTACCTCGTTAAGTAATCTCTTGAAACCCTCTCGCTCTATCGTCTATGCTCAATCCACCGGAGGCCAAGAAGACCTTCCAGATCATGTATTCCTTATGTTCAAGTGGTGCTATCTTTTTCTTTGTCTATGGAATCTTGCAGTTCTTCTCCGTAATCTTCCTTCATATCTTTCCGGTGGCTTGGTACTTCAGACATGACGACAACATCATCATCTTTATCTATCTTGGATCCGGTGAATCGTTGCATCAATCTTTGTTTTCTTACGGAGTTCCATGAGCTCTTTTTGTCAATACCTTCAGTCTGTTTTGGTAGTTGGGTTGCATGGTTTTCTTATTCATGTGCGGAGTAATGCTTTGAGTGCGGGATGGAGTAGCTACCATACCACTACTCTTATCATTCGCTCTTGTACATTGAATTGGTGAATTAATGTGATTCCACTCATTCCACGGAAGTTAGAAGTGGCCTTTATCCCTTGATACTTTTATTTCCGTCCTTGTTTTTTCCGGAGTGCTCTCTCGAAGAAAGTAATCAATAATCTCTTGTTGGTGATCTGACCCTTTCTACACGGAGCAAAATCCTCAATTATCTGGTGGAAACAAACGCAAACTCTTTTCTGTCCTCGTCATTCTACCGGTGCTCGACATCCCCAAACAAGATTAAAGGAAACTATCTCTCTCTTTGTTTCATCAATTCTTTTTCTGTGGTAAAGCCAATTATGGGTGATGCCATCACCAAAATCTATTAGCCTCGAGGCTAAAGAAAGCAATAAGTATATCTACAATAAACTCCAGATCCTCCATATTCTTTGCTTCTCGGGATTCCACCATGATCTGGCTTCACATCCGTCTCTGGAAGTTATATCCGCGCACCTCAATTGCGTGATCCTTGGTTCTTACCGGCGCATGAAGAATCTAATCCGACGATGTCTAACCAAATCTTTCTGTTGATATCAAGGGACTCTATTGTTTGAAGGCAATATTGTTTCCGAACTTCATTTTCTCAAATCCGAGAGAAGATACGATGCTATTGTCATAGTGGTCCAAAACCTCTCCAATCTAGCTCTTTTCCTTCCGGTGAGACAAAGATTCATCCTCTCTCGTATCAGTAAATCTTTAATCTTAACGCTGTGTCCTTCTTTATCCATGATGCATCATTTTGTCCTTTCTTTCACAAGTGGTTCCTTTCTTTTATCATGTTTCTTGAGAAAACCGGAGCTTTGTCCATCCTATCCTTCTTGTCTCACGACAATCCTTCAACTCTTCTAATCGTTGTTTCTCAAGCAAAAGCATAAGACTACAACAAGTCTAGCAAGTTTTTGCAAGGTGTAGTGGTCGCACCATTCCGTTGTTCATCACCTTGGGAACGTGAGGGTCACCTTCGTTCGAACAACTGCCTCTCCTTGTGTTGTTTTCTTTTCCTAAGGAATCTCGGGGCGAGATTCTTGTTTAGTGGGGGAGAGTTGTAGCATCCCAATTGTCTAACAATTGTAATGCTACTTGATCTAGTAATATAATGGCTACTTCAAACATATAATTGTTGCATCATAATTATATCATGCTCATGTCATCATGCCACCTTGCATTTGAGCATCATATAAAACCCTTTTTGTTTTGGTTCTTATCTCATATGCATTAGTAATTGTATTTGCCTCCTGATATTGTATTTGGTTGTTGATATATTGTTTAAATGCCCAGGTTGAGTTGGGGCATATCTTTATTCAACTCCATCACCTTTCTCTGTCACCACCTTATAATTCCACCATCCAACTAAATATGAGCTTTGCACTTTATTGGGTTTTACCTCTAGCTCATATGGGTTGGGATGGATCAATTCTTGTCCACATGCTCTCATCTTAGCAACATGTTGTTTTCACATTATTGGTTTATGAGAGCCACATGGCCACCTTTGCATGCCTTGTGGTGGCACCCTTTTATAGCTTCCATATGGATTATTATGGGTTTATGATCATGTGGGGATATTTTGGGAATAGTAAGCATCTAGTGGAATATACACACTAGCAAGTCCCAATTATAATCAAATGTGATCATCTCCATCTACTCCACTTGGAACTTCCTTTTAAATTCTTTTGCTTAGGCCTTACTCCACATTTTGGAATGCATAGGAATAATGCCATGTAAATAATCTTGTTTTCACAAAAATAAGCATGGCATTAATTATTATGCATGGGCCATCTAAGTACCACCACAATTCTAGTCTTTGGATTTTATTTGAATTCTTGGGTGAACCATCTCATCTCCATCTATCTCTCTCCTAAACCTAACCCCATCTACCCTAGTTACCACCTACCACCACCTTGGGCATCATCTAATCTAACCCTAGCTCCTCTCTACACCACTCCCATCTAAACCAAACCCTAGCTACCACACCCTCTCTCTCGGCCTCTCTCCTCTCTCACCTAGCTGGCCCCACCTGGCCACCTAGCTACCCCAACCCTAATACAAACCCTAGCCCGAGGCTACCACAACCCCAGCCGAGCCTCCTCTCTCCTCTTTTCTTCCTCTATCTGCCATGAGGGCCCCTCCAACCGAGCCTCCCCTGCCCTACCGTCCCCACTGCCAGCTCCCTACCACCCCGCCTTGCCGAAAGCACGTGAAGGAGGAAGGAGGGAAAAAGGTGGCGAGCCACCTTAACCCTACCACTCCGACGCACCCCCCACGCTTCTCCCTCACCTTTTCCCTCCTCCCACTCGCCTCCTGCATCCTCCAGATCTCCCGGGCCACTCCCTTTCTCCTGCCGCCCCTACACATCTACCCACGGCCATCGTGGTCTCCCGATCCCCTCTCTTCCAGCCGGAGGCGCGACGATCTCTGGTGTCGAGGAAGGCCACGCGGCACCCCTGCATCACCCTGTACACGGAGCCGAGAAGGAGGAGCCCCAGAACCGCTGCGCCACGCCGAGGCCGACGCGAAACCCTAGCTCCGGTCCGTCTGCGTCGTCGCCGATCCCCTGCGCCTCGAGCCGATCCGACCACACCAACCTCTCCTCGGTGAGCCCTTAAGCCCCGCTGACACCCTCGCTCTCGCTGTCGCCGTCGGGTGTCGCCGATCGATTCGTCGAACAGTCTGTTGCCGTCGGCCAGAAGGCGTCTACTGCCATCTGCGTGCAGAGACCCTATCTAGGCCGCGCCTTACCCCCTAACACCGACCGCTCCCTAGCCCAACGGAAGCCGCCTCCGCGCGCGAGCCCCAGGTCCAGGGTTCGAGTCCCCCGCGCGCCGCGCGCTGCGCGTGCGAGCACCGATCCGTCCGCAGAGAAGAAGAACAGTGCCTAGCGCCGCTTTGCAAATACCCCCCTGCCTTTTTGACTCCTGCAACCCGCGCTCCTAGAGGTCCCACCTGCCAGCCTCCTTCTCCTTTTTGCAAAAACGCCCCGCATCTTTTTAGACCGTAACCGCGCTCCCTCTGCCCACTGTTCGTCTCACAAGGCTCATTGTCGCGTGGCGACCCTCTGGGCCCGCTTGTCATCCACGCGGGCTAGGCAGAGCCCCGGTGTGAGAAGCTTTTCTCGCGCGTGTGCCTCCAGTCAGCCTGGTCCCACCCGTCAGCGACTGGGTCTAGATCTGTCTGGGTATGAAAAATATTTCTGCATATCTGTTTTAGTTCAAATCTTTTCAAATTAATTCAATTCAAATTTATTTCTGTTTTTAAATAACTTTTAAAATACAAATCCAAATAATACAAATAATATATGTTTTGAGATCAGAAAAATGTGAGGAATTCAAATCTGCCATCCAAAATATATTTTGAACACTTTATTTTCCAAGTTGATTTAAAATTACATTAAAGTGCCCTTTTGCCTTAATTAATTAATAACTTTTGTTTCATAACTCCAAATTTAACAAATAATATGTCTAAAATGATTAGCTCGACGAGACCTTTCCGTTTATGCCTTCCTTGTCTTGTTTTGAAGCATGCATCATATAAATATAAAGTGTACAGCAACTAATATGAGGATAAAATGGGGCCAAAACTCAATAAAATGATTTATTTTTGTATTCCACACCTCACCCATGCCATGCTACCTTATTGCCATGCAAATTGTGCATCATTCATCATGGCATGATTGTTTGCTTGATGCATTTAATTCATATGCTTGTGCACTTTATTTATGTGGGCCCTTGTTTGTTTGGTTCTTCTTCGAATAGACATTGGCGGGGATATATCAAGAGAACCGGGAGCACTACCAGATCCATCCTTCCTTCAATCGAGCTGCCAGCAAGCACGCCACATGCTTGCATACATATAGTACCTATTGCCTCTATCTTATTCTTGCATCATTGAGTGATTGCATTAATCTGAATCCCAAGTATTGCATAGCCTTTACTTTTAAACCCCACGAAGCTTGTTCCTCCATCCCATGAGCGATTACTACAGAGTTGTTTGAGCCATGCGAGTCGAGAAACAACATGTGTAGGGTATGTGAGTGTCCGAGGATAACGGTACCTATACAACTTAACTTTGAGTAGTAATGGGATAACTAATGAAAGTGGCATCGGTGAGCCATATTCGCTATTTGGTTTTCAGGCTCACTTGTGTCCGTAAGACCCAGTACTTGATTCCTGTTCCAAGAATATTGCTATCCACATCCGGAGGCTTATGAACCCCTGATCTAGAGCTTGATTCATTCTTATTTCTTGGGGCCACAAACTAGTTTGAGGTTTTATTTTCTATCTGTACTTATGCCATGCTTCTTGCTTTATTTAAAATTGTGCAGTCGCATTTGTCTTGTTAGGAAAGCGGAGTGTTTTCGCGGTATCGACAAGCCCAGTCACATTTTCGGGTTCCCAGTCGTTTACAGCCATTGGCGCAAACCTTGAGTCCGTCTCGGAGTCGGCCAACTTCGTCGCGGGTAGCTTAATGGGGTGGCCCCCTGAAATATTTCTGAATCCTGTGATCGCTTTGTCGTGAATGCCTCGTTGGGTTTTGATTTGGTTTTTCCGAGGTTGATCGAGTGTGTGTTGCTATTTGTGCACCCCTGCAGGGTAAAACTTTCTGAAAGCCGTGTCCGCGGTTATGGACGACTTGGAGCATAGTTTCTCGATCATAGACAAGAATAACTAAAGTACCGCTTTTAATTTGACTAAGTACCGGACTAGTAATAGTGCAACACTCATGGAATGGATGATAAAACTGCCAACGGATGGGGGGTTGTTCGCCCGCTTCATCGTCGGTAAGCGAGGAGGAGGATGGATCTGTGGACATTACCATTATAACTGCTGTTATTAATCCACGGACATCCGTCTATCTTTGGTTAGGCGGATGGTTAGCGAGTATCTATAGAATTGCTAGGGTTTATCTTTTGCTGCAATTGCGTCACCCCAGGTTGTGTCCCCTTTAGCGGCATAAAGACTTGCTGAGTACCCCTAGGGTCTCACACGATAAATTATTGGTTCAGATGAACAGGTACACTCCCAAGATGGATACTGGGTGGAGGAGACGGACGATGTGGGCAACGATCATTCGGTGTAGAGATTCCGGGAACGGGGATCCGTGAGATCTGTGGGCGGGATGTGCTTATTTATGGGGCATCTTATGCCGATTTGCTTCTTATCCGTACTCGGATTTTGTCTTCCGCTTCCGCCTGATACTCTGATGTTTGATGTATGAGGAGATATCCTACACTATTATATCTATCTAGGATATTTGGATCTTGCCGCATGGCGTTGCTATATTTCCTTTCTTTTTAGATGGAATGGCTCTGATGTATTGTTGTATGGTGGCTTGCATACATACTCATTTGTGTATGTAGTTGATCCCTTCGCCTGCCGATTACGCCGCCCGTTCTTGTCCCGATGATTGGAAATGGTTAGGACGGCCGAAAGGTCTACCTGTGAGTGGCATTTGGGCCCCACCGTACTATTTTAACCATTTCCGCTCATCCAGGCTTGTAACTAGGAGCATAATTCACCGAGGTAGTTACAAGTAGGCATCCCATAGTCGAACCTTGGCACGGGAAGCTTCACTGCCCGTGATCTCCCGAGTGAAAGCTTCAGCAACAGAGCCGTCATGTCCTGGGCCCAGCTGAGAAAATGCTTCAGTAAGACGCTCGCACAAGAACCTTGGCGAATGGATACCACGCGTTCTCTCTCCTGTAAGGCTAAAGCCTGCATATGGAGGAGAGCCTCCGGAAGAAATGGCCAAGAGGAGGGCCCGTGAGAGGGCTGGAAGGAGGGGCCCTTGGCCCCCCGAGGGCCCTTTCCCCTGATAAAAGGTAGGGGAATAGGGAGACGTGCCGAAGGCACCGACGCTCCACTCTCTACCCTCAAGGCACCTACGAACAAAAATAAATATCAGTACACATGCTACCTAAGAAAAAGAAGGGATAACTCGAAGGCTCACTAGAGCAGGGCTCCACCGCAGGATCCTGGAGGGGATCCTCGGGGGCGGAGGACAATGCCGTGCCCGCCTCGCCGAGCAGCAGCACCGGTAGAATCACTGATCCAGCGGAGCAGCCACTGCACCACATAAGAGGGAAGGTCATTTAGCAAACGGGACTAGGAATGGAGGGCAAAGGTTGAGACAGCTAACCTCGCCAGGCTCCCTGACCAAAACCACTTGCCCCGCGGACCTTCCCTGGAAGACGACACTTCCTTAGCAGTCCGCCAGGCGAAGGGGTGCTAGCAGCTGCACCCTCAACTGACTCGTCACAACTTGTCTCATGAAGAGCCCGCTGGGTCGTAGCGAAAAGGAGCCCCCCGCGGGATCCTTACCCAAGAAGTGAGCCACTTTCTCTGGCGTGAGCACCTGGCTTGGGCCCGCCTCATCCGATGACAAGAGCCGGCCACCCAGTAGGAGTTTCGAAAATTGACCCGCATCGTCTGAGAAATGGAGATCCCAAAGGGTCCCACGGCCGGTATGCGTAAGGTGCCCGGGGGCTTCCAGAGTTCTTCAATCCCCCACTCGTTGCAGTTAGGGAGAGAAGAAATCAAGGCGTACCACCCGTTGTCCGTCCAGAGTGACCATACCCCGTGCGGCAGGGTAGCACCCTCCCCCCACATACTAGATGAACATGTTTCTCTAGTAGGGAAGGGGCAGGCCGTTTGTCGAGACGCAACCGGGTCGCTTCGCTGGGACCTTCATACACCCACATAGAGTGCAGGAGCTGATGCAGCGGCACCATGCGCTCGAGAAGATAATTCGTCACCACCTGACAGATTGACAACCCCATGCCACGGTGAAATTCTATCAGGGAGAGAATAGGAGCTAGCTCCCCATCCCGGGAATCTAGCCTCTCCCAGGTGGAATCACCCACCGTCGGGGTAGTCGGATCCTCAGGGAAGCGGACAAGACACCATCCATGGAGCCATTTGGGCCAGTCTCCTGAGAGGTTGTCAATGATGTACCCCTAGGCCAACCCATCTCAAAGAAAGAAGACCACTCCCCCGGACAGTGCCGTCGCATACACCATGCGTGGCACAAAGAAATGATGAAACAACTCTAGAGACAGCATAAATCTGACAAAACTCTCGCATAGATGTTGGAAGTAAGCCTGGATGGTGGCAGCCCTCGGATGAAGCTGAGCCAAGAACAC
Source organism: Avena insularis (assembly GCA_023614405.1). Taxonomy (NCBI): domain Eukaryota; kingdom Viridiplantae; phylum Streptophyta; class Magnoliopsida; order Poales; family Poaceae; genus Avena; species Avena insularis. Next base: position 241,716,718 of record CM042696.1, read on the forward strand.
CCCTTATGCCTCTAGCATGGTGTGAAGAAGCAACAACATTGGGAAAAAACCCCTCGCCATGAGGAATTGAATGAAAATCGGGATGTCTAGGACCTCCCGATCCAAAACATTGGTGGCCTTTACAATGGTAGCTCCATCATCTTGGGCCTCGCCGATGACCAGTCAACGGACAATGCTCAAATCCTAGCTACTGGTGAAGCCCCTGCCAAAGTGCACATGGTGGTATTATGGCCACGAAGATCTGCGGGCGGCAGAAGATGTAGCCATGGGAGTGATGTAGGAGGGCAAAATCAAGAAGAGGCATCGCTCAACCCTGTTATATAAGGAAGGGGTGGTAGGGTGTGTTGCTTCGACAGAAACAACAGTTTCCCTCAATGCACCCACGACCAGTGTCGCCTCGATTCTTGCGGTGAACTAACATGACCAGTCAAAGTAGGGAAATGATTTGTTTACCAAGAAGATGGACGTGACGCAGAAGCATCGCAGTGGTGGGCCCGCTCTCGACTATAGGGCGCGCGATAGGTTCCCCGGGAACCAAACCCACGCCTGGGAGCTACTATCGGTTCCGTGGAGAAATCCGCCTGTGGGCTCACCACAAAAGAAACTCGTGACCCCGCCCCCACCGCCTGCATGGCCCAGGAGTGTGATACCCGGGTGACTCACTAGGAACGGAGTTACCCCGGAAATATCCCTGGTGCTAGTAATGATAGGGCTACCTCTGGCGTATGACTCAGGATACCTCACTAGGGTCATCATGGCACTCAGAGGCGACAACACGGGCTCGCCACGTTGATGACATGCGCTCTATGGTTTGCCATGTGGCTAGGCCGTGCTACCACGTGTATATCGACACTTGTGGTGTCCCCTTACGATATAAAAGGCGGCCCATGTCAAGTAGAGAGAGGGGAGGACAGTTGGCTTAGACTAGGGTTCCTTCCTAGGAGAAGGAACAACTTATAGTCTAGTGACAATCAGATAGTAGACATTGCAGGACGTAGGGATCCGCTCACGGAGGACCTGAACCTGGGTAAAAAACCTCGCATCTCTCTCTGTGATTGTGTTCGTCTAGCTCGCCGATCAAGCTCACTAGACGTTGCGCCCTTGGCCAAACAACAAAGGGGGACTCATACCCCAGGTGTCCACAACCGCGACACGACACACACACACACTCGATGCATATCCCAACACAAGAACAATCAAGCAATCGCTCTACCACTTCGTAGACCCAATATGCAAGGCCGTTGGAAAAGGGCTACATCGCCTACTCGACACCAAATTCGTCAAAGAGATCAAAAAGGCAACTTGGGTCACTAACCTAGTGTGTGTTCCGAAGAAAAATACAATTGAACTCCGCATGTGTATCAACTTCACCACACTAAATAAGTATTGTCCAAAGGATCACTTCCCGCTTCCACGAATCCATCAAATCATTGATGCAACTGCAGGGTGAGAGCGTCTTTCCTTCTTGGATGCATATTCTGGGTACCACCAAATTTGGATGAAAGTTGAAGACCAAGACAAGACAACATTTATCGCACCTTACGGTGTATTCTTGTACACCACAATGCCCTTCAGGCTGAAGAAGGTAGGTGCCATGTACCAGCGGATGATGCAAAATTGCCTTTGAAACCAAATTGGCAGAAACCTACAAGTCTACATCGACGATGTCATGTCACAACAAGGCAAGAATCAAACTTTATCGATGATCTTCATGAAACATTCGATACTCTTGACAAGTACTACATCAAGCTCAATCCGACAAAGTTCTCCTTTGGAGTCTCTGCTAGGCAACTCCTCGGGTACCTCGTGTCAGCCATGGAAATCGAAGTAAACCTTGAGAAAATACAGGGGATCCTACCGATGCAGAAACCAATGAATCTACGAGGCATCCAGCAGCTAGCTGGGTGCATGGTGGCACTAAGCCGATTCATCCCTCGGATTGGCAAAAAAACACTACCATTCTTTGCACTACTGAAGAAATCAGACACCTTCGAGTGGACCGACGAAGCCCAGCGAGCCTTTGAGAACCTCAAGAAAACATTCTCAACATCGCCTCTCCTAGTGTCACCTAATGAAAAAGAACCACTAGTATTGTACATCATCTCCACCCACTAGGTGGTCAGCATAGTATTGGTCATCGAACGACCTGAAGAAGGGGAAATCCATGGTGTCCAACTACCGGTCTAATACCTCAGTTAGGTACTATCTCTTTCCAAACAGAGGTATCCACATTATCAGAACCTTTCACATGGTGTCTTCATGACATCGCGAAAATTGTGCCACTACTTGTCCGAGAATTCGATAGTGGTGGTCAACGAGGCTCCTCTCTCCAACATCCTCGACATCTCCGATGCTACAGGGTGTGTCTCTCTCTGGGGCATCGAGTTATCCCTTAGAGACATCACGTACGAGAAGAGAAAAACAATAAAGTCTGAGGTTCTCCCTTGTTGGAGTCATGATACCGGGGGTACCTCGATCCAATGATCGTCGGGCCCACCGCCTGAACCATGACACCCTCAAGAGGCTGAGATATACCGAGGCATCATCTAACGAGCTGAGTATGGTGTGACCAGCCACTACAGGGCCTTGTTGGGATCGCCTAAGCAGCGGTCGCGTCACAGGGGAGAGGCCTCGGTCTTATCCTGACCCCCAATAGGGCTCAGATACCTTGGAGCGTGCCCTAGGGGCATGCCCGTAATCCCACATAAAAGGGAGGAAGATGACCAACCTGGCAAGCGGGGCTAGGGCTGCGCGGGCCACCTTGGTAAAGAGGAGCCAGTAGACCCCCTTTGGTGTAAAAGCGGCACGGATGACTTCAGCGTCAGCAAAGCTGTCCCTTGCCACTTTGGTGCAAGGAGACGTGCGGGCGGTGTCGTCAGATTGAAAACATGTACGCCGAGAGGGGGTCCTCGAGGTGTGTGGTGAAAGGGGGTATAAGGCGACGATATTTCGGGACAATGAGCACACAAGATTTACCCAGGTTCGAATTCGCCGTCTTTGGATGGATCCTACTCCTGCTAGCAATCCAGTAATATGGGAGAGCCAGAATTACAGATTACATGAGAGGCTCGCCTGTGCGAGTTGAGGTTGTAAATTGTGGGTGCCCTAAAGTCTGGTCCCTAGGACGGCTTATATAGATATCCGACCTAGGGTTACAGGAGATACCTATCCATCTATGATACAGAGTTGGTTACATAGTACATCTCAGACTACAAGTAACTAAACAGGCCTAAGTCGGTAAGTCTTCTGGGACTTCCCATAGCCAGATATACCTCCGTCTTCTCTCCCTGACTACACGGCCTATGAGGCGATCTCTAACCCAAAGTGGGCCACCCTGGTCAGCAACCACTATGGGTATACCGAGAAAGTATATCGATAATAGTAGCCCCCGGAAGCCTTCAAGATCCAAAGTCGTATTTCATCATCTAGCTTGATCTTTCTTCGGCTGTAGAGTCTTGAAGGGTTCCTGAAACTCCAAAAGAAAAGTAGGATCTGGGTCTCAAATTGATTTGGACCTATGAGTATGCCATATGGTTTTCTAGCTTGAAATTCAAACTAAGCTAGAACTTGGTATCTGACGTAACCTGACATCAGTCACGGTCAAGTTCCATCATTGATAGACGTTCCTGTCAGTGTGACTATTGGTGGGTCCACCTATCGCAGAACCAAGGCGTCGTTTAATGCGTACACGGAGATCGAGGAGGTGTAATCTTCTGAAGTAAGTTGCCCGGTTCTTTTCCGTGATGCGTGGCATGTTTTACTGTTTGTTCACACGAATCTTACCACATGTGAGGCTTATAAGGGGTCTAGATTTCCTCATTTTCTCTCACCAGTGCCTCTGCCTTCTTATTCCTCCAAGCGACACCGTATCCCTGCTCTTTTTTCCTTCCTCCAAACCCCATAGCGCTGCCTATTCAAGGTCACCATCCCCACCCAAATGGCTGATGCATCCTCATCCAGTTCGTGGAAACAACTGCGGTGACGGAGAAGGAGAATTTCTGTGGAGTCTGGATCTCATGCATCCTTAACGACAAGAAATTATGTGGCATCGAGAAGGAAGGTATCCTCTACATCGGTGACTGGCGGAGTGGCTTCGACGGGGTCGTCCCCACCCTCACACCGGCGAGAGGGTTCACTTCGAGACTCACCTGGATAGAGGTTTGAGTTCCCCCCTCAGAGTTCTTATCTGAGGTTGTAGATCACTATGGAGTTCAACTCCACAACTTCCTCCCAAACATGATTCTAGAGCTTAGTGCCTATGCTTCTTTGTGTGAGGGTTATCTTGGAATAAAACCGAGTCTTGTTTTGTTCCGGTACTGGTTCGGTACCAGGAGAAATTCTATCAACACCGGTAATCCCTACATTACCGGAACACTAAGCCTGATCCTTAGGGGAGACCGAGTCTACCCCAAGGTTATAGCCAGTGAGTCGGTGAAGAAGTGGCCGTCCACATTCTTCTACGATAAGGACAAACCAGCTCCCGGCAGGCAAGAAGCTTTGCCGACTTTCTTCGATGGTGCCGCCATGCCCCAAGAGTCCTGGGATGCAGATGCTCTGGCTCTTACTGAAGATTTGATCCGCGCCAAGAGGCGGATTGAATATTTGATGAATCATAAGGGTCTGAAGGGATCCGAGTTAGTCCAGTGATGGCTGGTGCACCGGATTCAACCCCTCCAGTACCATTGTGACTGGCTCATGCACACGGTCACCAAGAGTAAGAAAGATAGATTGAAGATCAGCCCGCTCCCAATCCCGGACAAGGATTATGAGACCCGTATCAAATGGTTGATCAAGGAGCGGGTTGAGAAGAAGATTCTAGACATCTCTCTGGATATGTACACTACTGACAAGCCTTTGACACCAGTGTTTTTTGGCAGATTCTTTCATACTGAATGATTTGCTCATCTATACTTTGTTATTTATTTGCAATATTGAGATATTTTGTCTTTCATCTTGATGACTCCCCGAGTTGGAGCTTGCTCCTCTCAAGGGATATCCGCCTGAGGATCCGGTTCCTCGGGAGGATGAAGATCTTGAGTTATTGCCGGAGGTGCTTACCCGGAAGCGGAAAACTCCGACTGTCGATGTGGGCACTCAAAATGTGCCCATTGTAAAGATGTAAACTTCCTTACAAGGTTATGTATATTAACACGTATTATTTTTGAATTGCAATGATCTTACTCTGTTACCATCAGGGCTAAAACAATTGCCAAGGGAAAGGTAAAAGGAAAACCGTGGAAGACTTTGCGCCAGCAAAAGTTGACTCTTGTTTCACCTGTTGCCCCGCCTCCGACTCCTACCCCAAGGCCATCATCAGCACTGGAGATTACTTCCTCTCTGCATGTTGAAGATGTTTCAGCTCATTCTTTAGAGCCAGTGAACCTTGGTTCGCAGACCGACATCACCATGGGTGAGTCAGGACTTGCTAAGGGTGAACCTGCAAAGGGTAATGATCCCTGGGTTGAGACCTTCATGGAGAACCTTCTACAGAATCCAGGTATTGCCAAACTTGGCCTTACTCGGAAGAGTGCAAAAGTGATCGAGAAACTGGGTGTCCATTGCTTGGAGAACCAGAATATCACAGCAGAGGAGGAGGCACAAGAAGCCAATGACATCAAACTCGTCAATCTTCTTGACCAAGTTCGTCTTCACGATGAGATGTTGAAGGCTGGTGTGGACCCGCCACAAGTGATTCCTCTGAGTCTCGCCGAGAAGGTTTCTTCTAAGGTGAACATGAGCCTCAACAAATTGACTCATGAGCATTATGTCAGTCATAATCTGACTCTTTTTATTGTATTTCATATCATCTCATCTAGCCCCCAAGCATGAAGTTGGATAGGAATCTGGGTTTATGCTTTTATAGGATGCCAAAGAATGAACTAGTATAGCCCCCCAAGGCTCGTGCTGATATTTAACTTAGTTAAAATATTTGCCCGAGTCTTAGTAGACTTCTGACTCTGGTTACCATTTTGACTTATAGAAAGTTAATGCTTATAACCAGGATTTGCTGAAGAATATTTGCAATAAGCAGAGAGAGATCAGATATCTCCAACTTGAAAATGCGCAACTGAAAGTGGCAAAGGATGAAGTTGGAGGTAACCATTTTAGGCTTCACTTTGATAGTTTATTTTTGGAATCATAGCCGAATATTTATTTGAATTCATCTCTTGTTGTTTCTAGAACTTGTGAAGCAGTCCTATAAAATGATTGAACAAGCCAAACATTATAAAGTCTTGGAGGTGGAGAATGCTGACTTGCGTGCTGAGATGGAAAAACTCAAATTAGATTATGAGACCAGCATCGCCAGTGTTCTTGAATCCAGCAATCACACTACCGAGGCGCGTGACCGCACCATAGCCAAACAAGACAAAACAATCTTGGACATGCAAAATGCTTTGGACAAGGAGAAGGATACCTCTGAAGCTCTTCGGAATGAACTCCGAAGTCTTCGAGACGAGAAGACCAAAGTAGATGATGCTATGTTTGGTAAGTTTGCTATCTCTGAATTGTTGTTTTTCCGACTTTGTATACTCGGATATAGCATTGACCTTGTTTTATTATCTCTAGGTCCTCTCAACATCCTTGATGCCTCTTCATTCGAGTCTCGTACTAGACATCTTGTCGCTGTTGGGGACCTGATCCACGATTTCTGCCAATCTTAGGAGGAAATTGGTGAATCCTTTTAGCTCTATGGCTTGATCTCAATGTCATCTTTGATCTACGAGAAAAGGTCAAGGATATGGCCAAGCTTCTCACAGATTGGAACAGGTCGTTGCACGCACAGTGACACATAATGCCCTAACAATGGTAATGAGCCACCATGGAAGCATGGAATTATGGCAAGTTACCAAGGGTTATTCGACTGTCGATGAAGACAGCAAGCCACAAAACATCAAAGAGATCTGGGATGCTAGTGCCGGATATGCCTCTCGCATGGCCAAGTTGACCAATTATGATGAATTGTTCTTCACGCCCGTTGAAGTGCCACCTCCCCTATAGAGAAGTTGCCGAAGCTTCCGAAGACGATCAGCAGACTGAGTCTGACATACTCATCTCGGAAAGATATTGGGGTGATACGGGTGATGTGTCTAGCAAGCCGGCAACTTCTTAGTATCCACCTGCATCGTAGAATGTACTAGAAAAACAATGTGTTATTCTGAAAAACAATCTGATTGCAAAAAATAGGATATTATTTTTCTAGTGCTAAGATTGTAAGTAATTATGCTTTACTCGTTTAGCACTTTTGGATTTTTTATTTGCTGTGCTCAAAAAAATACTTAAGCACTTATTTTGTCTACACTTATCATTTATCTAGCTTTCCGCCTCATTCCTTTTGTGAGCTAGCAAACCTTTAGCAAAGAAGCTTTGCCGAGCAATGAAGCTCAATTGCTAAACTAGTTAAACGTGGAATCAAAGCCAGCTTCCAGTACCAACAATTGACTACTCGAAAAATACCTGCATCCAGCAATCAGACAAAAACCCAAGTATAGACTAGAAAATTTAGACTTATACCCAAAGGTAGCATTTTTAGAATCGGAAATATAACCAGAACAAACATGAGCATAAAGTACTTTCAAGTATTCTAGGATTTTCTAATATGACATGATCATTCAGAAATAAGATGGTATATAAAAAACAACTTAGAAAAAAATGAGGAGACCAATAGTTTATTGCACTTTGAACATGTACATGGATATGATTATAAATAAAGAAAATTGAGAATAAAAGGGACGTAGCTGAGCAATATTCCATGGATGGTCTATTCCATCCGGATTTGTACTACCTCCGGCTCTCTTTCTCTTCTTAGTAGCATGTCTTTATTTTTCTGGCCTCATACCAGTTAGGTAGTAAGAACCATTATGCAATACTCGACTAACCATAAAGGGTCCTTCCGATATAGGGGCAAGTTTGTGCTCTCTTTTTTGCACTAGTCGGAGAACCAGACCGCCCTTCCTGAAAGACCGGTTTCTGACTGTCTGACTATGATACTTGCATAACTTCTACTGATAGTCTAGAGATCTCTGCTCGGCAACGACAAGAACTTCCTCGAGCATATCAAGGTCATCTTATCGAGCGACTTCAGCATCCTCTTCGACAGTCATCGTGACTCGAGGAGAAGTATGAATAAGATCACTCAGAAGAACAACTTCTCTGCCGTGGACCAAGAAGAAAGGTGTGTATCCGGTTGACATGTTAGGAGTAGTTTGTAAACTCCATATTATGGAGAGTAATTCGTCCACACAAGCCCCTTTAGCACGATGTAGTGGTGCTTTGAGTCTTGGTCGTAGGCCTTGAAGAATTAAACCATTTGCCCTTTTGACTTGTCTGTTGGCTTGTGGATGTGCGACTAATGCAATATCAAGTTGGATCCCTTGTTCATTGCAAAATTCGACTAGTTCTCCCATGGAAAAGTTACTCCCGTTGTCTATAATGTTACTGTGCAGATACCCGAATCGGATGATCATGTTCTCGATGAATTTTCTGGCTGTTGTTCCATCACAACTTGTGACGGGTTTTGGCTCAATCCATTTTGTGAATTTATCCACCATCACAAGAAGGTGAGTGTAACCACTTTGAGCCCGTTTAAACGGTCCTACCATGTCAAGTCCGTAGACCGCAAAAGGCCATGTAATCGGAATTGTTCGCATCTGATTAGCCGGAACATGGGCTTGTTTGGAGTATTTTTGGCAACCTTTGCACGTCTTGACTAGCCGTTCGGCATCTGCCTTAGCTGTAAGCCAGAAAAATCTGTGCCTAAAGGCCTTTGACACTAAAGATTTGGCTGTAGCGTGATGTCCGCATTCGCCTTCGTGGATTTCACTTAGGATTTCCACTCCTTCTTCCGGAGAAACACAACGCTGAAAGACCCGAGACGCACTCCTCTTATAGATCTCACCTCCCACCACTGTGTAGGATTTTGCTCGTCGGACGATTTGTCGGCTTAGAACTTTGTCTTCGGGTAATTTCCTCTCTACCAAGAAATCAAGGTAGGGTTGTGTCCAGCTGGGAATTACACCCAAAACTGCTATAAGCGGTGAGTCGGATTTGGTCGGATACTCCTCATCAACTCCTGTGATAGAGGGATCTTTCAAGTGCTCCAAAAAAGCACCGTCCAGGACCAGTTTCTGCATAGAGCCTATTCTTGATAGAGCATCTGCCTCCTCGTTTTCTGTTTGGGGAATGTCTTGGACTTCAAACCCTTCGAACGATTTAGAGAGTTCATCCATGATAGCTATGTATGCTGCCATGTGTTTTTATTTGCAATACAAATATCGGATACTTGCTGGGCAACTAAATCCTAGTCTCCGTAACACATTAGTCGGTGAATGCCGATGTCTTTTGCAATTCTAATTCCATGTTTTCGTGAAGTCAATCTACAATACATAGAAAATATTATCACCTTGAGGTGACTTGAGCACCATGCCAGCCCCTGAGCCCCCGAGCGCTTTAGACCCGTCAAAGTGTAAGGCCCAAACTTCCGTCTCTAGGAGACCTGTGTTTTCTACTATCTCTATCCAATCAGAGACAAAGTCAACAAGAATCTAGGATTTTATTGTTGTGCAAGGTTTATACTTAATATCAAAAGCTGCTAGCTCTATGTCCAGTTAGCGACACGTCTTGTGGCATCGCTCTTGTTGAATATGTCTCTCATGGGAGATGTGCTCACCACAGTAATCTTGTGCTCTTGAAAATAATGTTGTAGCTTTCTGAATGCGAAGAACACACTGTAGGATCACTTTTGGTAATGAGGACACCTTCGTTTTGATTCAGTCAAGACCTCGCTCAGATAATAACTCGGACACTGCACTAGGTGCTCCTGTTTTTCTTCCGCCGTTCCACCACCATGATGACACTGATGACTATATTTGTCGTAGCTAAGTAGAGCAACATTGGTTCCTATGGTTCTGGTGCTGCACAAATAGGGGCGGACGACAGTAAGATTTTCAGATCCTGATGTGTAGCTTCAGCTTCATCAGTCTAGACGAATTTCTTAGTCTTTTTCAAGATCTTGTATAATGGTGCGGCTCTTTCACTGAGTCGGCTTACAAATCGACTGACCGTGGCAATGTAGCCAGTTAGCTATTGTACATCCTTCAGGTGTGTTGGCCTGGCAATGTTGAGTATAGCCTTTATTTTGTCACGGTTCACCACTATGCCTCATTGAGACATAATGAAACCTAACAATTTTCTGGCTGGTATTCCAAAGAAACACTTCTTTGGGTTTAGAATTATGTTGTATTCTCGTAGATTGCTGAATGTTTCCTCCAAGTCAGAAAATAGTGTTTCCTTCCTTTTCGACATCACAGCTATGTCATCCATGTATGCATGTACATTGCATCCGATTTGATCGTGGAGGCAACGCTACATAGTGAGCTGGTACGTGTCTCCTGCGTTTTTGAGCCCGAAGGGCATCGTTACGTAGCAAAAGGTTCCGAAAGGGGTGATGAACAAAGTCTTTATTTTTTCTGACTACTTCATTTGAATTTGATGATATTTGGAATATGCATCGAGAAATCATAGGAATTCTGAGCCTACTATCGAGTCGATAACTTGATCGATTAAAGAGCGAATGAGTCTTTGGGGCATGCCTTGTTCAAGGCAGTATAATCAACATACATCCTTAAATCAGTGCTGTCCTTTTTAGGGACCATTACAGATTGGCTGACCAATCAGTATGGATGACCTCGTATATGAATCCGACTAACTCGAGCTAGGCTAATTTCTTAGCTATTGCTTTGCACTTTTCTTCGCGGAAACATCATAAGGACTGTTTGATTGGTTTAGCGTCTGGGTACACATTTAGGTTGTGGTTAGCATGTTCCCTAGGTACTCCAGTCATGTTAGATGGCTACCATGCGAAGATATCCTTATTGTCTTTGAGAAACTCGACGAGCATGCTTTCCTATGCGTGGCCTAAGCCTATACCTATTTGGGTCACCTTGGAGGGGTCATCATCCTTCATAGGTGTTGTCTTCATCTCTTCTGATGCCTTGAAATCTGGAGTCATCTTTTTCACCTCCTTCTTCCTCGTGGGCATCTCGAACGGGTCAATGTTCTTCTTGAACTCCTGGTACTCCTCGGCATGCTGCACAGCTTCATCAAAGGCGTCATTTCCGTCCTCGCATGCTCGTACCTTCTTAGGGTCTCCCTGGATTGTGATGACGCAATTGGGACCTGGAATTTTCATCATATTATAAATGTAACATGGGCGAGCAATGAAAGCTAGTAAGCCCGATGCCCGAAGATAGCGTGGTATGTGCTCTTGAACGGGACCACTTCGAAGGAAAGTGCTTCCGTCCGGTAATTCTTTGGAGTTCCAAAGGTAACGTCCAAAGTGATCTCTCCCAGAGAATTTGCTTGTCTTCTATGGACAACTCTATGAAAATTCACAGAGCTATGATTCAGTTGCATTTTCGATATCCTCACCCGATGTAGCATTTCAACGTAGATGATGTTGATGTTGCTGCCACCATCCATGAGGGTCTTGGAGAACCCATAGCCGTCAATAAGTGGATTGGTGACCAGAGCATACTTTCCTTGCAGGTGTGGTTTAGGCAGATGATCGCTTCAGTCACAATTGTAACTTTGGACTAGTCCAGATATTGGGGGACAGCCGAAACAATTGCGCTGAGCTCATGCATCACTGCCTTTTTGACCTTTGCCGGTTCGGATCCAAGGAAGCAGACATAAGTGTCTTTTTTGGTTGGGAACGTATTCTTTCGATCCGACTTGGGTTTTGAAGCTTCTGCCTCCTCCATGTGGGAATATTCCTTGGAATCCTTGTCTTTGTCGGAATTTTCTTTCCTTTTCATCGCTTGGCCCTATAGCCAGCGGATTCGTCTTTCTTGATGCCCTCATTGAAACGACACTCAGCATTGGTGTGGGACGAGCTCCCGTTGCTATCAGGGTGATGCACACACGGATTATTGGCAATGTCGGCCTAGGTCTAGGTTTTGCCAAGTTGCTAGTTTCCTCTACCGTGGACTCTGGAAGTTCCATGTCCTCGTCCCCAGCCGCCTCCGCGGCATCCTTGTCCTCTAGACCCGAAAGTTGCATTGACTGTTGTGGTTTATGGATTGGGTTTTTCTTCCAAGGTGTTCTTGCATTTCGGGGCCTGCTGCTTCAGTTGTTTTGCTGAATGTGGCACAACCATTACATTGAGTAGTCCCTCTGAATCATCGTTGGTGTCAGCGTATTTGCTTGCCATCTCTATCATCTCTCCCAAATTAGTCACTTTCTCACACTTTAAGCGATGTATTGTGAGACCCGCAATGAATGCTTCAATCATGATTTGGTCGTTTACTCTGTCCCAAGAGTTCTTCGTGTCTGTCCCTCGTCCGAGGTAATCCCAGAAGGTTTCTCAAGGTTTCTAGGTGCACCGCTGCAGTTCTCTGACCGTGTAGGGCCTCCTGTATGTTCCCTCGAAGTTCCGACAGAAAGCACTTTGCATGTCATACCAGTTGTCGATGGTGTTTTCTGGAAGTTCATTGAGCCATGATCGAGCTGTCTTCCTCAGCATAAGCGGGAAATACTAGGTCGCGACCAAGCTGTTTCCTCCTTTGGCGATGCAGCAGGCCAGGAAGAAGTCCTGGATCTAGGTGTCTAGCCTAGCCACATCGTCCTAGGGCAGGATGTGCCTTGAAATAGCAAACCCTTCCGGAAAGTTCGTTTATCGTATGCACGGTCCGAAGCATTTTGGACCCACAGAGAATGTTACCCGACTCATAACACCAGACCTCAATGTTTGAGTCGATCCGGTGCCAGGCATCACTTGGTGATAGGGCGCGCCATCTTGGTTGTTCGCTATGGCTATGGTGCCCATGAGCCAGACTTCTGCTTCTCCTTGCACCTCCTCCGCCATGGTGCCCCTGGCCTCCATTGGAGCCGTTATGGTGGCAACTTGGCGGAGATGGTGGTGCTGGTGGATTGTTATGCCCAGCTGGGGCTTCGTGCTGATGGCCATCATGCCGGCTTGATCCATCGCGATGTTCGTCGTTCCTTCGTCCGTCATTGCCATCATTGTGACGTAGCTCAGTCGGACGTCTTTCATGTCTAGGAGGGGCATCCTTTTCCGGTCCTACTCCTGACATTGAGCTTCTTTATCTTCCCTGCGATTGTTTGACTATCACCGGGGAGGTTGGACCATCACTGCAATGGTGTCTCGCTCTATGGCCAAAACAATGTTGCCCTAGCTTTGTGTGGGTCTGTGCTGGTGTCCTGAAGAGCCGGTTCTTGAATAGTTGTCCTCCTGAGTTTCGGGACGGTAGTGTCGTTCCGGCTCCCATTAGGGTCTTACATCTTGCTGTCGCCCCGTGTTCGTGCGGCATTGGTCACATCTAGAGACCATCTTTCTTCTACTGGATGTGGCGACCTTTTGTTGTTCCAAGCCCTTTGTGAGTAGCTTCACTCTTAGCCGAATCTACTCCAGACTTGGATTGTATGCCAAGATATCTCGAGCCACGGCAACATTTTCTATTAGCGTGGCATACACCCGGTTACCCTTGTTGTCGATCCGAGGCTTCCCTATGGCTATATCTCCTTTGAAAAGGGTCTTGTGAATATCTAGATTTTTGTTAGCCAACTAAGGGCCATTCCGGGTCTTCTTATGCTGCCGGCTGCTAGGCTGCCCCACAACTGCAATGCGCTGCTTCTCCTCGAGGATATTTGAAGTTTCCTGAAGGAGTATTTGACGATGCGCTTCTAGGGCTTGGGCACTGTCGTCCAACTCCCTAGTTTTAAGTTCTGTAGCTGCCGGGATAGGTGTGGTAATCGCCTCTCCGAGCAGTTTACGGGTACCTAGAGTAACAACGTGTCCATCCAACGGAGTGCCTTTTGGCTCATCTAGGATTAAAGCTCCATCTGAGTCTTCTTCGTATTCTTCGAATATTACCTTGTTAGTTGGAAGGTCCTTAGTTGGAGTCTTCTTCTTTGCCTTCTTGGCTGCGCGGGTAGCAAAGACGGCTTTGGGTCCAACTCCTAGAGTCAAACTTCTATCAGTACTCTCGAACATCTGGACGTCTGGATTATCTTCGAGATCCATATTGTCCCGCGGTTCGGGACATTTTTCTAAAAATCCTTCATCCATGCCATTGTGAGGGCTTTCATCCATAGCTTATCCTTCTTCCGCAACCTTGGAGTTGAATTTCTATTCATATTCTCCGGAGAACTTTCGGAAATATGCCGACGTCATGGAGTCATCCAGAGATGCCGGTAAGGTGACGTTTGTTCCGATTGCCTCGAGTACTGAGTTGTTGTCGTCTCCAGCATCTGCAAAGCCAGATCCGGATCCAACATATCTGATGAAATGCAATGTTGTGGTTTTACCGATGAGTACACCATGGAGGGGTCCTCACAATGCGTGTTTAGAGACGTGGGGTAAGTTAGAGTGTTGGTGGGTACGAGGTAACACAGTTTACCCAGGTTCAAGTCCCACAATGGTGGCGGAACTCTAGTCCTGCTATAAATCACTATAATGGCAATACACCGAGTTACATAGATCGGTTCGCTATGCAAGGTGTTGTACGTTGTACGTTGAGTGTTCTGCCCTAAACACTCGCATAGGTCTGGTTTATAAAGGCACCAGAACCTAGGGTTACAGGGAAAGGACCTTGCCGTACAAATTACAGAGTCCTACACTAATACTAACTAGTCTTCATGTCTTGTACTCCAAGGCTCCGAGTATGTCGGTGAATCCTATGTAGCCTTCCTTCATCCGGCATGGGCCTCTCTTCTAGATCTAGCTAACTAGGCCGCCCATCAGGCCATAGGACTTGATACCAACTATGGGCCACCCAGGTTAGCCGGATTAGAGACATGCTATGAGGATACCCATTTAGCATATCCCCAACAGTAGCCACCAGAGGACTTTGAGATCTTGCGTCGTTTTTCTCATTGAACTTGAATGCTCCGTCTATGTGATGCTAGCAATCCATCAAGCAATATCTCGAAGGTCTCCCAAAGAACCCTGCAATCCTCTCCGGCTTCGCAATGTAGCCAGAGATTCCATGAGTCTTCATTTCTAGAGGCGGACAATTTCCGTCTTCAATGGAATCTTCTGATGTGACCTCTTCACTACAACTATCAGGAGGATGACATAGGGTGTAGCCTATGCTACCTTGAAACTCACAGAAGGCAAGGAATTAATCGTTAGCTATTTTTACGTGCGCGAAATATGAAACAATAAAGCGACAAAGATGGAGGACGTGGTGAAATTACCGTGTACGCTCATCTCCACGTCGACAACACTTCGTCTGTTGGATCCTTTTGCACGAATCTTGAAACCATGTCTATATATTTTAAAAGCAGCCAGATTATTTTCTTTTACCCGCATTCTCACCTGCGTCTTTGTCTTCCTCCAGGCGCATGACCATTCGAGCTCTTCGACGAAAAACCCTAGCCACAGCTTCCCCCTTTCTCCATCCCCTTCCATCTACACAATGGCCTTAACAGCTCTGTTCCTTTAACGACGGCGGCTCCCGAGGCTACAATGGAGCTATCGCAGTGAGTGACGGTCCCACTGGAGGGGGTTGTCATCCCTGTCTCTACCGTGGTCGAAACCATCGGCAACGACCAAGGACGGGCGGCAGCAGAAGCTGTCGAAGAAGATAGCGACTCCCACATAGGAGTGTGGAGGGGCTCTGACCTCTCCTCTGAAGATCTACAAGAAATCATCACCGAGGGGTACCTCCCCGCCATGGAGGGTTTGTCTGGCGGGCAGCACCAGCCGGCAAGGTGACCAATTCTCCCCAAACCGGAGAGGAGGTGTATCTCAAAGCTCAGCTGGTACGTGGCGTAAGCCTTCCAGTCTCCGACTTCTTTATAGATGTCCTTCGCTACTTCCGGGTACTTCCCCACAATATCTCTCCCAATAACATCCTCGTACTTAGAAATTTCATAGCTTTGTGCGAAGGGTACCTAGGAATCAAACCAAGGTTAGATCTATTTGTTTACTTTTTTACCGTCAACAGAGAGTCCGTAGAATCCAAGGATGACCTAGCCGGCGCTTCCCCGACATTGTGGGTCATGAATCCTACAAGAACTGGCAGTGCAAATATTTCTATGGCCCGGACATTCCTCTATCCAACAACCTTGAGACATATCCCGACTTCATCGATGGAGCTGCCACTGAGGCACCCACCTGGAGGTCCCCAGCCTCCCTTCTGTCCGACGAAGAAGCCAATCATGCCATAAGGCGGATCGAATGGCTCGTAGACGGAGTTCTGACGGGCTTGGACCTGGCCATGTGCTGGTTCACTAGGAGGATCCAACCTCTACAGCACTGCACCAAGCTGATGTGCATGTACTCCAAGGATAGAAAGGGTCCCATGTGAATTTCACAGGATAACTTCTCCAAGGACACCATCAATCTCCGGCTTAAGGACATGGTCAAGGTGAAGGGCATGAAGCATGGATTCAAGATCACCTATGACATGTTCGAATGCGGCAAGTGCCCAGAGGTAGCTTCTATTTCCTTTGTTGCTTGTTACATATATACTCTAAGGTTTTCCTGTCTTGAAGTTCTCAGTCTAACACACCTTTGTCTCCCAGCTAGCAAACTTGGCAGAGGATCATATGGCCTCTTAGGTCTATGATCCCAAGCTGAAGGATATACAAGTGGTGTCTGACGATGACACCCCCAAGAACCACCCAACTCCGCAGCACGAAAGTGGAAGAGTTCCACCTCTGACGCGGGTGTCGAGGCCAAGAAGAAGAAGAAATCGGAGAGTGGAGTCTCTAGATGATCCACTACCTCCTTAGAGGTGAAGAAGAAGAGATCCACAAGCATCCCCTTGACTAAGGCTCCTGCCGTGGAGTAAGTGTATTCATTCTCCGGCTTTTATAGTAGCTCGCACCTTGTTCAACTCTTGTACTTATACTTCGTACGTTTCAGCAGGAAAGCCGGTGTTAGCCTGAAGCGATCCTCCAAAGATTCCGGAGGCTCATAAAACATTCACGATATGTTAATCAAGGACATGGCCGCCAAGCCCTCTCCTACCACTGCTCCTCCAACTCCTGCCGCCAAGCCTGCTAATGGCCCCACTGGGCCTTCGTCCCCCATCATTCTTGAGACCTCCACCATGGAGATAGATATCAATCCAATCTTTGATGTCTCAGGTTCTACCGGCATGGATGTCGCTCCCAGTGGACAGACAACGGAGGAGAGTACTTCCTCCAAAGTGGCTAAAGTTCCGGCTAAGGATGCCACTGAGAAAGGGAAAGAGCTGATGAAGGAGGTGGAGACAGCAGCAGCAGCGGCAACTAACAAGGCAGGAACTTCTGTGCCTTCAACTGTCATAGCAACACGGTAGTCCGCTAGAGCTTCATCCACCCCTCCGGCTTCTACTACCCACTTCCTCTGGTGCCTCGAACTTTGAGCCTGGACGATCTTATCCAGTAGGCGGATGCTATGTATAACAATGCCGACATCTTCCACACTGCATATGCCAATCTGGCCAATAATCTTAAAGTTATTGCAATTGTAAGTCTTTAAACTTTACCTTTTATCACATAACTATGCCTCTGTAGCCCCCGAGCTCTTAGGCGGATAAACAATAGTTATTGGCCTGAGTGCTCCAAAGAACTAAGTGTAGAACTTCGTAGTGTAGCCCCTGAGCATCTAGGTGAAACTAAAAAAAGTTCCGGCTAGATGCTCTAAGAGTAGCATACTTGTCTTTGAATTTTAATCCTATAGCCCCCGAGCTTCTAGATGAAACTAAAATAGTTCTGGCTAGAATCTTCTAAGAGAAACTAAACACTTTTTCTTACACAGAATGAGAATGCTCGGAGGAAGAAGGCCCATGAGAAATATGCCAAGTTGCAAGCAGACTTGGATGCTGAAAAGGGTAAAACAACTTTTATGAAGGAATAGATCACGAATAGCAAGAGTCTGTTTCCCTCCGAAATTTTCCTGGCTATTGCTCGTAGTCAATTTCTTCTGTGTTATCATACTGTTCTTGTTTTGCCATCTTACAAAACTTATTGCCAAGGCCAAGGTTATTGTCGAGAAATTTAAGAATATTCAAGAGCTTGACAGTGAAACCAATGTTGAAGAAAGACCTGACCGAGGCAGTGAAAGGAAACAAGGAGGCGATGAAGGTCCTGCAAGAGTCCACGGATGCCGAGATGCAGTGTTTGAAGGAAGAAATTGAACGCCTGAAGGAGCAAAATCAAGCGGCCACAAAGAAAAACTCCTAGACCCTTGAGGCGTACAAGAAACTTCAGGACGAGCATGGCATCTTGGCGGAGACATGCAAGCAAGCTGAATCCAGCATCTTTGGTATATTTCCTCTGTCTTGATCAATTCTGTACCATGGACAAATATTTGATGTACTTATACTCATGATCCTTGTACCTTATGCAAACCACAGCTCCCATTGGCTTGACAAACTTGGGTGAATGTGCTCCAGATCCCAAGGAATGCATGATTCTTGCTGGAAACTTTGTTAGCACCGCCATCACTCAGTCCAAGGAGATAGCCTAGACTTTGGGGTTAAACATCAAGGCAGCAAACTCAACGACCAAGTATTTGGAAATCCTGCACCGAGCCCCTGAGAAAGTCAAGGACTAGAAGGCCTCTTGCGTCCAGGCTGGTGCGAGGATGAACCTGTCCTTGGTCAAAGCACACTACGACAACGCCGACTTCGACCTGGTGACCTCCGGCATGCCCAAGCTAGACGAGGAAGGTCGAGAGATCGATACCGATGCTATTTGGAACTACCTCACTAGCTACAACACCAGAGTTACCAAGATGGTCATGGCGGACGTCTACGTGCATGTCGAGGTACTATATGATGACATGGCGTCCTCTGAATCTAGCCCTTCTCCTTCCGAGTTTGATGAGCTTTCCCGGCCTGGCTCTCCAATTGCTGATGTTGCCACCACGAAGTCCCCTGCAGCAGAGCCATAAAAACAATGTTTGTATTAAATGTGCCTCTGCAATGTGTATGGGGAAAAACTGATGAATTTGTAAGGTAGAAGAAACTTGTACTCAAGCTTCCTGCTACTTATCTGTTTCCAACATGTATATAATTTTTAAGCAAGTGCTGGCTTATCCATTATTCTGGTTCGTATGCATGACCTTTTGTGAGATGGAAAACTCTTAGCACAGAATGATACTCTCAAGCAATGATGCTTTATAGCACCATCAAGAACCTAAGAGCAAAATTGCCGGCTTTGAGTATCGAAAAGTCACTACTCTAGAATCCACATAAGAACTTCAGAAAACGTATATACCAGAAAACTTAAGCTAACGCCGTAAAGGGTTTATATGATCCAAAAATGAACAACTAAAGGAGGTAAAATACTCAGAGAATATGAGTGAATCAAATGCTTTATTTCAGTGATCATATAAGAAACTTATTACATAATATAAAGTATGCTAAGTGTAAAAGGGACGTAGCTATGCTATGTTCCATGGCCGATCTGTCTCCGGGTAATCATCATCGTAGTCATGTTGCTTGTGGTTGCAATTGTTAGGCCTATCTTTAACTCGCTAATATCGACAAGGTAATAGGAACCATTGAGCAATGCTTTGCTTATGACGAATAGTCCTTCCCAAGGCGGGGATAGTTTGTGTGATTTCTCCTGCTTGAGTCTAAGCACCAGATCCCCCTCTTTAAACGAGCGATGCTTAACATGGCGACTATGGTAGCCATGTAGCTTCTTCTGGTAGATGGCAGATCTCTGGCATGCCAGCACGTTCTCTTCCTCGAGTAGGTCCATAGATAAGCGTATGGATTCTTTAGCGTCATCCTCCTCGAAGGCGGCGACTCTTGGTGCATCATGGAGGATGTCAGATGGTAGGACGGCTTCTTCTCCATAAACCATGAAGAAAGGAGTCAAGCCGGTGGATCTGTTGGGTGTTGTTCTTAAACTCCACAATACAGATGGTAATTCCTCCGCCCAGGCTCTAGCCGCTCTGTGTAGCGGTACCTCTAAGCATGGCTTGATTCCGTGCAGAATTAGTCCATTGGCCCGTTCAACTTGTCTGTTAGACTGTGGATGTGCCACAGATGCTAGGTTAAGGCGGATGCCTTTTTCATGATAGTACTACTCAACTTCTCCGAAAGACAAATTTCTGCTGTTGTCGGTGATGATGCTATGTGGGAGACCAAATCTCACCACTATATCTCGGACAAATTTTAGGGTTGTTGCCCCATCAAGCTTTCTAATGGGTTTAGCTTCAATCCATTTTGTGAACTTATACACTACTACTAGCAAGTGTGTAAGTCCAAAAGGTGTTGTCTGCAAAGGTCCCACCATGTCCATCCCCCAGACTGCGAACGGCCAAGTTATTGGCATGGTTCGCAATTCTTCAACTGGAACATTTGGTTGTCTTGCATAGAACTGACACCCAATACATGTTTGTACCAACTTGTAGGCATCCGCCTTGGCAGTTAACCATTAGAATCCTTGTTGGAAGGCCTTAGCCACCAACGATCGGGGAGCGGCATGATGCCCGCAATCTCCGAGATGTATTTCTCTAAGGATATCGGTACCTTGCTGCTGGGAGACTCATCAAAGGAAAACTCTTGTGCTACTTCTTTTGTATAGTTGGCCGTCAATGATGGTGTAGCCTTTTGCTCTTCATACTATTTGCCGGCTTTCGACTTTGTTGGTAAGCAAAGTTCCGTCTTTTAGATAGTCCATGAACGGTTTCGTCCAAGCCAGAGGGGTCCTCTCCCTTCATGGATGGGGTTCGTAAATGCTCCAGGAAAACGCCTAGTGGAATTGGTCAGCGCGCTGATCCAAGCTTTGATAGCAGATCTTCCACCTCATTTTCCTCCCTTTTGACGTACTTGACTTCGTAGCTGTCAAAGCACTTTGCAATCACGTCTACTTCGTCTCGATATACCGCTATCATAGGGTTCCGCACATTCCAAGTGTCAGCTACTTGATGGTCAACCAAGTCAGAATCTCCACAACAAAGTATGCGCTTGATGCCAATATCCTTGGCTACTCGAAGTCCGTGAATGATGGCCTCATACTCCGCCATGTTGTTGGTAGGGTTGAAGTCGATCTGCAGGACGTATTGTAACTTCGCCCCTATTGGTGATTTTAGTAATACACCAGCCCCCGAGCCATTAAGTAGCTTTGATCCGTCAAAGTGCATGATCCAATATTCTGGCTCTAGCATAGGAGTGTCTTCTGGCAGTTCTGTCCAATCTGCAATAAAATCTGCCAATACCTATGACTTGACAGCGTCGCGTCTCTTGTAAGTGATTTCAAGGGCGGCAAGTTCAATGGCCCACTTTGCCACTCTTCCTGTAGCATTGTTGTTATTGATGATGTCGGACAGTGGAGCTTTGCTCACCACTGTGATGGGGTGCTCCTGGAAGTAATGCCTCAGCTTTCGTGAAGCAAGGAAAACTCCATAAGCTATCTTCTAGTAGCACTGGTAACGCTGCTTGGCTTCCATGAAGACCTCGCTTACATAGTAAACTGGTCACTGAACACCGTATTCATGCGTTGGCTCCTTGCGCTCCACCATGTTGACGATGCTGATTACTCGGTTGGTTGTCGCCATGTAAACTAACATAGGCTCCCTTGACACCGGTGCTGCAAGTATCGGTGGGGAGGAGAGTATTCTCTTCAACTCCTGAAGTGTTGTGTCAGCCTTGTCTATCCATACAAATTTTTCTACCATTTTGAGCAACTTATAGAGAGGCATAGACTTCTCTCCAAGCCGACTGATGAACCGGCTTACTACTGCTATGCAGCATGTGAGCCTCTATATGTCCTTCAAGCACGTTGGGCGTTTGATGTCAAGGATGGCCTTGATTTTCTCCTGGTTGACCTCGATTCCATGGTGCGAAACGATGAAGCCCAACAGCTTGCCGGATGGCACCCCAAAGACGCACTTCTTGGGGTTAAGCATCATGTTGTATTTCCAGAGATTGTTGAAGGTTTCCTGCAAGTCGACGATAAGGTCATTTTATTTATTTGACATTACAGCGATCTCGTCTATGTAAGCGTGTATGTTGCGACCTATTTGGTCTTGTAGGTAGCGCTGCATCATCCACTAGTAAGTAGCACCAGCATTTTTCAGCCCAAAGGGCATCATGACATAGCAGTATGTGCCATAAGGTGTGGTGAACGAAGTGGCCAATTGGTCCGAGTTTCGCATCCGGATTTGGTGGTAACCTGAGTAGGCATCGAGAAAACATATAAGTTCCGATCCATCCATCAATTCAATGACTCGGTAAATGCGAGGCAAAGCAAACAAATCCTTTGGACACACTTTGTTCAAGCCGGTTGTAATCAACGCACATTCTTAATTCATTGGTTCCTTTTTTAGGGACAAGTACAGGAATTTCCACCCACTAGGTATGAATAACTGCTCGGATAAAGCCAACCTTATGTAACCTAGCTATTTCTTTGCATGTGGCACTTCGTCTTTCATCACCAAAGCCTCGTAGAGGTTGTTTCACTGGTTTAGCATTAGGATCAATATTCAAGATGTGCTCGGCAAGTTCCCTAGGTTCACCTTTCATGTCAGCAGGTTGGCAGGCGAAGATGTCCTTATTCTCATGGAGGAACTCGACGAGCATGCTTTCCTATTTGGGATCCAGGTCCGTGCCAATGGAGGTGGTCTTGGATGAATCTCCTTCAACAAGCTCCACCTGCTTGGTCTTGATGGCGGCCTTGAATGCGGGTTCGGCAGTAGTGATTTGTTTGTTTGAAGCCGGCATCTCTGAGGCATCGACCGGACTCCGGATTTCCTTGAACTCTTCACCATAGTGGACCGCTTCAGCAAAGGCGGCTTTGCTGAGCTCGCACTCCCGTGCCTTGGTGGAGCTTCTGTCAACGGTGATGATGTCGTTTGGTCCGGGTATCTTAAGCTTGTTGTAGACAAAGAATGGCCTCGCGAGGAAGGAGTGGAAGATGTCGCGTCCAAAGATGACGTGGTACATGCTCTTGAAAGGCACCACTTCAAAAGTCATGCATTCTCGGCGGTAATTGTTGACATTGCCAAAAGCGACTAGAAGTGTGATGTAGCCCAGTGAATTGGCTTATCGGCCAGGGATAATGCCATGGAACACGGTATTGGTCTTCCTTAGATGGGTCTCTATCAAATTCATCTTGTGAAGTGTATCTAGGTACATGATGTTGATGTTGCTTCCACTGTCCACTAGGCACTTGGTGAACTCTGTGTCGTCAATCAAGGGGTTGATGACCATGGCATACTGGTTCTCTATTGGGATAAGATCTGGATGATCCTTCCTATCCCAAGTGATTGGAATCCGTGACCACCTGACGTACTAGGGAACCGGAGGAAGGGTAGCCATCAGTATCCGCAGGGATTTTTTTTGGGCTCGGACAGTAGGGGTTCCAAGGAAAGTGTGGTAGACTGGAGCCTTCTACTCAAAGGGGTTTTTCCCTTTTCCCTCCCCCTTGTCGGCGGACTTGGGTTCCACCTCTTCCTCCATATAACTTAAATCTTTGGACTCCTCCTCCTTCTTCTTCCCTTTGCCTTTTCCGCGGGGTTTGTTCTTCTGACTTCACTTGTAGCCGGACTCAGGGTCTTCCTTGAGGTCATTGACGAACTTGCATTAGCGGTTGGTGTGGGTGCTTTTGCCGTTTGCGTCGAGGTGGATGAAACACGTCATATCGCGGTACTCTTCGTACTTTGGGGAATGCGAGGTGCTGAGGATGTGGAATCGCTCGTCTGCTGACCATGGCTAGCCCCCGGCCATGACCACGCTGTCCGCCTTCGCCTCTGCCTGTGAAAGTTGTGGCGACCATGTCGGCTATTTGCTTCTCTTCAGGCAGAGTCTTCTGCTTGTTATTATTGTTCTTTCTAGCCTGGGTGGGGATTGCTATTGCCAGCAACGATCCGCGCGCGTCATCATCAGTGGCAGCAAATTCTCTAGCCATGTCAATCATTGCGTTGATGTTGAGCTCATTGTTGTCTTGTTTACGCTTCAACGTATGCTGGAGCAAGGTTCCCTTCTCCAAACCGTTGATGAAGGCAGCCATAGCGGTTTGTTCATGCACCCGTGCGATGGATTTTTCATATCCAGCCAGGGAGAGAGGTAGGCACGAGAGGTTTCATCCTTTTCTTGTACGCACCGCTGTAGGTCTCTGACAATGCATGGATGTTTGTATGTGCCCTCAAAGTTCTTGGTGAACGCTTCATGCATGTCCAACCAATTGCATATTGATATCTCTGCAAGTCGTCGATCCATTGTTGGGAGGTGCCGGTTAGCATAGGTGGGAGGTACTTGACGGTGACATTAGGGTTTCCCCCTGCGATGTGAATCGCTTTGCTATAGTCCTGCAACAACGTGACTGGCCTGGCAGTGCCGTCATAGGGCTTGATGGTCTTGTCTTTCTGGAGATCCCTGGGGTAAGTTGTGGCCCATATTACTGGTCCAAAACAACATGGCCCAAGTTATGGGAGCCCCCGAGCTTCTTGGATCTTGTCTCGCCGTGAACATGCATCGTACGGCTCTGGTTGCTTCACTTTTCCATCATGGGGAGGGGAGTTGTGGTGCGATTTATGAGATCCGCCATGCCCTCCACCATGATGGCTGCTGGGTGGGGACGGTGATGGTGGAGGCGGTGGGTTAGCCTTCTTGCTGCTCCCTCCATGCGACTCCTCACGCATATCGCGGTTGCTTGTCAGACATGGTGCTTTCTTGTAGGATCTGCTCCTGTGTCCTTCAACATCACTGCGCTCTCCGGCATGCCGAGGCTGCTCGCCCTGGTCACGTATAACGATGCCAACATGAGGGCGCCTAGGAGGTGGCATGCTTGTGTGGTGGCACGGTTGGGGTTCCTCGTGCTGCCGGGATGGCGGGGGTGGCGGCGATCAACGAGGGCAAGCCTTTTCTCCATGATCGGAAGATATGGGTATGGCATCAGCCCTATTGCGCGCATCCCTCCATCTTCGCTCCATGGAGCCTGTGTGGGATCCCTCATCACGGGGAGATCTTGGCCTTTTGCTGCTGTTCAGGATGACTGGCAAAGCTCCGGGTTGGTCTCAAGCCTCTGCGAGGTGGCCTTTTCCTATTGCTTGCATGCCTTGGCGACGAGGTAGTACACCATAGCAACTACTTCTGGCGACCTGTCCTGCTCCAAGAGGGTCTTGGCAAAGGCAATGTTGAGGGAGGGAGTTGGCATTACTTACCTCCGCTCGGAATAGATGTATGGGGTGGCCTTTGCTGGCTTGGTTCCGTCATATCCCAACCTGCGCCGAACGCCTGGGAATTCGACGACGTCAGCTAGTGCTTTCTTTGCCTTGTGCTTTAGTAGCAACTGCTTGTATTCCGCCTCCATAGCTCTTGCCACCTTGATAGATTGTTGTGCCTAGGCCATTTCCTTGTCTAGCTGAGCGCCTTGTCCTGTGATGCATTTGGCCTCAACTAGGATTTCTAAACGCTTCTCATCCAGCTCCGTAACGCTCCGTATATGGGCGATGGTGATGGGATCAACGAGGAGTGCACCGTAGGTCGCCTTGTGAGTACTAGGGGCTGTGGTGAGTTTCTGCGCCTGATGAGGGCTGATAACCGGAGGGGGCATGGCCTTGGCCAGAGCCGTAGGCTCGTCGGCTTTCTTAGCCACTGCCGTTCTGGTAACCGCAGGTGTGGGCAGAGCTCTCTCACGTTCCGGTTCTTGTCCGTCTTCTTCCATCACGCTTCCGATGGCGACTAGCACCTGGTGGGACGTGTTGGCCTTCTCGGCACGCTCCTCCTTCTCAATCTCCCTCATAACAACATCGTATTCCTCCGAGTTAGCATCTGAGCCACTGCCATCCATATAGATGTTGGCATATAGCGCGTCAAGGATGGAGTCAGAGTTGGCTTTGGTGTTGTTGATGGCGGATGTGGAGGGTGATGGAGGTGGGACGTTGTTGTTGTTTCCTCCATTTTCGGGCCCATGCATTGCTTGGGTGTTCTCCTTGGCGTCTGGGTATTCATAGACAATTGCGACCATCTTGCCAAGGGTGAGAGGGCCTGCGGCCTGCAGTCTTCGGAGGGTATGTTGGAGGAGTGTTCCGAGTGTGAGCCCTTCCATGAAGTGGTAGATGAGTTCGTTAGCACGGTCACCCTCCAGGGTTTCTCATACCCTCATCCATATGTCAAGGTATTTGCGGGGAGGTTCTCTATCCCTCTAAACTCATATGGCCAGATCGAAGATGGTGACTACATAGACAAAGTGTGACCTTCGCATCTCTGGCACTCAGGGAAGGCAAGCAGATTTCGGGGTCCTTCCACCGTTATATCCTGCACAGGGGCGGTTTGGATGGGCCTTGAATTTTCCCGATCTGAGCCGCCATACTCTAGAGATAGGTACGATCCAGATTCTTCCGTGAACGTATCCTACCCATAGGCGGTCCTTGCGGGTCTTGACGAGTTTACGACTTCCTGGGAGCTAGCACCCGAGTCAGTTTCTCCCATGAAGATGTGGTTGTCTCCGAAGGTGATGACGGAGTAGCACGTAGGGTTCGTCTTTGCCAGCACCTAGAATTCATCTGGAGGGACAATCGGGACGTTGCCAGAGAAGAGAACGCGTATGATGGCTACGGTGTCGTCGATTCCTGCGAAGATCTTGGACCTTGCCCGGTGTAGAGCTCGAAGCGTCTCTTGCCCCACTATGGGCGCCAACTGTCGTGGTCTTGCCGACGAGTACACCATGGAGGGGTCCTCATAGTGCGTAGAGACACGGGGTAAGGAGGAGAGTTGGCGGGTACGAGGTAACACAGTTTACCCAGGTTCAAGTCCAACAACGGTGGCAGAACTCTACTGTTGCTATAAATCACTATAATGGCAGTACACGGAGTTACAGAGATCGGTTCGCTGTGCGAGGCGTTGTATGTTGAACGTTGAGTGTTCTGCCATAAAGGCTCCCATAGGTCCGGTTTATAAAGGCACCAAAACCTAGGGTTACAGGGAATGGACCTTGCCAGACAAGTTACATAGTCCTACACTAATACTAACTAGTCTTTGTGTCCTGTACTCGAAGGATCTGAGTATGTCGATGACTCCTACGTAGCCTTCCTTCATCTGGCATGGGCCTCCCTTCTGGATCCACCTAACTCGGCCACCTAGCAGGCCATAGGCCTTGCTACCAACTATGGGCCACCCAGGTTAGCCAGATTAGAGACATGCTATGAGGATACCCATTTAGCATATCCCCAACATGCGGTGTGTGCGTACTAAGGTAGTTGCAGCTTTCTTCATTGGCCTCTTTGAAACACATGATAGTCTCAAGGATCTCTTCCATGCTGGCGTTTCCGTGCAGCATCATGCGCCTCAATGTGTGCCTCAGAAGTGATTTTCCCGCTCCGACATTGATAGAGACGGATCCAGAGCTATTGTTGCTTTGATCTTCTTGAGATTCAACCTCTTTGGGGAGAGCGTCCTGAGATTCGACCACCCTAGGGAGATCTACTTCAGGTTCAACCTCCTTAGGGAGATCCTCGTCAGATCTGATCTTCTCCACTATCTCTGCTTCAGGTGCGGGTTGTGTGGGATTAGGGTTTTGTGAGACCCGGAACTCTGCCGCTTCCGTAGACAAAGTGGATCAAGAAACTTCTTCTGCCTCTATCGTCACCGCTGGGGTGGGTTCGGCGGGTTCAGCAAAACCGAGGTAAACATCGATCTCCCTGAAAGACATAATGGTGTAGGTGGTCATAGGTTCCCTAGCTAGAATCCAAGTCTCGTCGAGAAGGACAAGAGGGATGTAGCTAGTATAGAGGACCCGATCGATGGAGATTTTCTCGCTGATTGCGATTCGCGCAGATTCTGCACAAAACGAAGATCCGAAAACTCACCTGCCCCATGGTGGGCGCCAACTGTCGTCGGATGGAAGACATGTACACCGAGAGGGGGTCCTCGAGGCATGTGGTGAAAGGGGGTGTGAGGCGATGGTATTCTGAGGTGGTGAGGACACAAGCTTTACCTAGGTTCGAATCCGCTAGCTTTGGACGAATCCTACTCCTGCTAGCAATCTAGTAATACGGCAGAGACAGGAGTACAAATTACAAGAGAGGTTCACCTATGCGAGTTTAGGTTGTAGATTGTGGGTGCTCTAAAGGATGGTCCCTAGGACGGCTCGTATAGATATCCGTCCTAGGGTTACATGAGAGACCTATACAACTACGATACAGAGTCGGTTACAGAGTACATCTTGGACTATAAGTAACTAAAGAGGCTTAAGTCGGTAAATCTTCTAGGCCTTCCCATACCCGGATGAACCTCCGTCTTCTCTCCCTGACTGGGCCGCCCGTGAAGTAAAGCTCTAAACCGAAATGGGCCACCCTGGTCAGCGAGTCACACTGGGTATACCCAAAAAGTATATCCCCAACAGGCGGTGTTGCGTAGCGGAGGATGACGCTAGAGGCCATAGCTTTACGAAGAATTGGAGGTCATCCAGAAGCCCTAGACCAAGTCCATGAAAAGTAGACTGGTGGACCGAGGAATCCTACGGCGGCAATGTGGTAACCCTTCCTGCCCAAAGAGTGGGGGAAGAGGCCCAATACCTCTCTAAAAGAAGGGCAACCTATACCTTAGAAGGGATCGACCCTTGCGATCTCAAACCTTGGACACTCATCTACCATTCTACCCTCACAAAGCACGCGAGCAATACAACCAAGAAGGAGTATGGACTTTACCTCCTCACAAGGGTCCTGAACCTAGGTAAAAAACCTTGTGTCACTCTCTATCGTGTGCGAGCTCTTCCTCATCTTTCGTCGCCGGTTAGCCTTGAACGCATGTTCAGCCCCCTCTCGAACTTAGGGCTCATCGAACTCCTTGTTCCTTGACATGATGATAATCTCCGACATTTGGCATGCTAGGTAGGGGGCTGAGCTGCATTTCCAAGGTATTCATCAGCCTCGTAGGCATGTCAGCTTGCAACGAGACTCGGGCCGAGCGTGCCCTCCGCCACGTGGCAAGCAAGGATCAGACGGAGCCTGCGCCTAGGTGCTCCACCATGGAGCAAACCCCGATGGTGGATGAGCATGGCTCCTCCTTTTACCTATCGCGGGAGTAGCTACTCTTGATACACGACAACATGTCGCTCTCCCGCACAACGTCTTCCTGCGACAAGACCGATCGGCCCATGTCGGAAGCCGCCAAGCGTATGGTTATAACTCCCTAGTTTTAGTTAAACACTAATAGGGTTTGTTTGTGCATTCATAAGCATCATTATATTGCTAAGAAAAAATGAAACAAGAAAGAAAATACAAACAAAACCCTAAACTCTAATTTACCTCTTCCTCTCAAATCAATTAAAGAAGGTTTTTGAATTTTGAAAAAAACCAAAATGTTTGGATCCCAATATGTATATAGGGCCCCTACAAAGTTTTAAAAGGTTTAAATACTTTCTAGTATTTTGGAAATGCTCAAAACAGAAAAGACATACAAAATACAAAAGGGAAAATGACAAAATAAAAATAGAAAAGGTTTTACAAAAACAAAATAGCCAGGTCAGCTAACCAAGGCCGGCCCAAACCTTCCTCGTGCTACATGCCGCTCAGGGTGCACCCCTGCAGCCCAGCACGGCCCACTCCTGGCCTAGTATCCCGTCGCCCCTTTGCCTGTCGTCTTTCCACAAGAGGGAAGCACCTGCCTGGCAGGGCCGCTTCTGCCCGATGCCGCCAGCCATGCCGCGATGCCAGCTACTTCCCGCCGTCTTCTGGAGTGAGGATAAGACTGCCAAGCATGCCATCCTCTCATCCTAATCCTCTTTTCCTCCCACTGGCTCTCTCTCTCGCCCCGTAGGCGAGCCCAAACCCTATCCTCCTAGACCCTGCCGGTCTCTGTCGTTCTAGCCTCCCCCGTGCCTGTCCAAGAAAGCCACTAGAACCGCCGTGCTCCCCTTCTTTGACTTGCTGAAGGAATCGAACTGGGGAGCTTGTAGTCGAGCCCCACGACTTCCTCTTCTCCAAGTCCAAAAGCCACCACCGTCGTTTGCGCCATTGATTCCGTCCATGGTAGCCCTTGCCGACCCCTTCTCTACGATCATGGCGAGACCCTGGTGCTCAAGCACCCTCTGGTTCCCTCTCTCTCCCGCTGTGTCGTCATTGCGTCGAGCATCTGTAACCGCCGCCGGTGACTGCCATCGTAGTCGTCGCTCTGGCTACCAAATAGGAGCGGCGCTGTTATTTTCACGCTCGACTCGCTGCCCCGGTTTGAACCAGCACACATGCAGCCCTCTACCGTTGCCCCTGGTTGTCGTCCGGCGTGTTGGCCAGCGAGTTGACGAGGCTGCTACGTGGTGCCGCTGTGGCCTCCACGTGGAGCTGATGTGGCGTTGCGTCAGCGCTTGAAAAGCTTTGCCACGGTGGCAAGCCAGCGTGTCATGGGCCCCTTCTGTTAGTGACTGAGGCTAGGTTAGGTGTAGTAACAAAAGTAGGAGGCCATGTTGATGACGTCAGCCTGATGCGGTAAACCCATTTAATTGGTTTAATATAATTTTAGAATTCGTTAAACATTGTTAATTCAATAACGTTTACTCCATAAGTCGGAAAAATAAGTATAATATATCAAAATGTTCAGAAAAACAAGATTTACACTTTAGCATCATAATTATGCATTGTTAATCAACTTAAATTAACAAGTTTGTTAGAAGAACAAAATGAATCCCGTAGCTATTTCCGAGGTTCTCCCTGAATTAGGGTTTGTACCCCTCGGAGCATGTTTAAGTTGCCAAGAATGCCATAGGGTTACATTTCAATGCAATTTAACTTGTCACATCATCATTCTAGTTAGTGCATTGCATCAATGCCATGTGTTGATTGTTTCCATTCCTTTCTAGTGTTTGATTCTTCTCGGTAAAATTTGATACTGATTCCGAGATTGAAGACCAAGATCAACACCCTTAAAGATCGAAGACCAATACTTTACCAAATCTAACCAAGTCAAGTGCAAGATGTCTGAAGCTCTGCTTATTGGTTATCAATGGGCAAAGAAAAGCATAGCCCCACAATTATACAATCCTATGTTTTCAAAAGTATTTCAATTCGTTCCATGATGGATACGATTCTACTTTGGTATTTTATCGATAGATAGAGTATCCTATCTATTGCATTAATCCATTTGATCTTATATTACCCGATCCACTGCTCCTAGCATAATACTAGGTTTGTTTTGTGTGCACTACTAGAGCTTATATATGTGTCCTGCTTAGCCATGCTTAGCTGTCAGTTCTGGTTCACCAAGATGATGTATCAGATGCAAATAATCTAGGGAGAATAAGATGTACTGATGAGGTGAGATCAGTGGTAAAGGTTAAACATTCTAAGGCTTGTATCGGAGGCCACGGTGGGATGTGGTATTCATAGTCCCATACTCGCTAGCCTTAGGACCTAAGTTCTTGCCTTTGCAACCAAGATTGAGCGTATAACCACACGAGGGCTTGGAATCCCCCTCGACTCATTAACTTTCCTAGATTGGATCCATGAGTCAGTAGTTTGGTTTTGAAGTTGGAATATGCATTTTGGATGGGTTGAATATGGTGCATCACGCAGGGCGTGTCTAGGGAGGAGGGCTCTGCGGGGCCAGACTCTAGATTCTTGTACATAGAGATTGGGACCAAGCTGAGAGTGCGGCTGACTATAGCAGACGGAATACCCTTTCTTGGTGGATCAAGGATCTAGACAAAAGTAAGGTAAAGGTCGTGTTCAACCGCCCTTTGCTGGTGCACAAGGGATGCATGCTTTACTAGTGGGATTAAGAGAAGGTTGTTCATGTGGGTAAATATGTACACCCCTACAGGGTTAAATCTTTTCTGAAAAGCTGTGTCCACGGTTAAGGACGACTTGGTGACAAGATTCTAAGATCATAGAGAACTTTAACCTAATCGTATAACTTGGTGGTTTCAACGTGTGCTTAAGGATGATTCCTCATGGGTATGAGGGGGTGATCCTAGTTGAGGCGGTGAAGATGATTTGGTGGATATCAAAGATGTTGATCAATACTTTGGAGATGTTGCTCCCTTATCCCTTTTTAAAATGTTCTGATTAGACGAGGTTCGTCTCCCCCTTATTTTATAAACTAAGATGGTTTTATGCAAAATAACCCCACCAGCCAAAAGTCTTGCGGAGTACACCCTGTACTCACCCTTGCTTTGTTGATACTTTTGTAGCAGAGTAAGTGTTCATTGAAGACAAGTTGGGTATGACATTGACACCGACGAGTAACTTGGGGTTCCTGACCGACAACCTGGAATCTATGGGCTGGGATGTCATCGTTATGCTTTAGGCCTCTTAGGCCATTTGTTAAGTTTATTAAACTTAATAGCATAGTTTGCGTTCTATTGTTTGAT
Source organism: Avena insularis (assembly GCA_023614405.1). Lineage (NCBI taxonomy): Eukaryota > Viridiplantae > Streptophyta > Magnoliopsida > Poales > Poaceae > Avena > Avena insularis. The sequence goes on from CM042696.1 coordinate 241,748,992, forward strand.
GTTTGCGGTCAGTGAGATCTGCTTGTAATATTTTGGTTCTCTGCTCAGTTATGATCTTGCTGTAATAATATTTGTGTCACAGGATTACTATTGTGTTGCTGAATCTTCACTAGATATCCTCAAGCTCTAGGTTAGGATTATGTCATACAAAGGTCTAGGATTTGTCTAACCCTGATCCAGAGGGTGCTACAATGGTGCAGGAGCTACTATAGCACCTGCCTACTGAATCCGGGCAGGAGAAGTGGCGCGAGTACATGGCCGAGCTTCTCGACATCGCCGCACAGTACCAGGCGCCGCATGAGGCTCCCGCCGAGAAGACAACATGGGGGCTACCGACTCTCGCCCACCTCCGGGCTCCGACGATGTCCCCAAGCCTGGAGACGTTGTGCCAACACTCCGCAACAGCTGCCAGATCGTCCTGCCTCCCAAGACCACCCGTGCGGTCACCGCACCCACATGGGGAAGAGAGGACCGCATCGTCGAGGAGATCATCATGCTGGGCCAGCAGAACCATGCAGCCCTCGCCAATGGCAAAGACGTGCAGAGAAACGGATGCCTCACATTCACCAAAGACCTCCACCATGTTGTGTGCCCACATAAGTTCTGCCCAGAGATACCGACAAGCTACCATGGAACCGCAAACCTAGGTGAGTTCTTGTAGCTCTACACCACCAGCATTGAGGCCACATGAGGCAACAGCCGTGTCATGGAAAACTGGTTCCCCATGGCCCTAAAGGAGGCGGCATGCACCTGGCTTATGAACCTCCCCGAGGAATCCGTTGGCTCGTGATGTGCCCTTTGTGCACTCTTCAGTGCTAACTTCAAGGGAACCTACGAGCGCCCCCTCGCATACGACAATGTCTGCCAGGTACGCCAACAGCCTGGCGAGACTCTCTTCAAGTTCCTACAAAGGTTCAGCCGTAGTTCCGCAACAAGATTCCCAAGATCTAGGACTCCAACATCATTACTGCCTTCTCCAAGGGAGTTAAGGACGTCAGGATGAGATAAAAGATCGGAATCCAGGGGGAAAACCTCACCATGACACCAGAACTCTTCATCATGGTAGAGGAGTGTGCCTAGGCTAAGGCTAGTCACATGTTCGGCCTCGACTAGGATGAGGCCTCTACTGGTCTGTAGGCTCCACCAAGATCAAGGATGCCAAGAGGAAACCAGCCGCCGTTCTTGTCGTAGAGCCTGCAAGGAAGAACTCTCGCGAGGGACACGAAGAAGGAGAGTGTGAGGACCGCCCATACCGCCTCTTCCACAAGAAGCAAGGGCATCCCACCGATGACTACTATGAGCTCAAGAGGCAGCGCGACCAGCACAACAGCCATAGGAAAGGGCGGGAAAGCAATGAGAGGAACAGTGGTCGTGGTGGCCACCCAAGTGGTGTGCGTTAGAACAACGACTACAGGGATAAAAATACACCCCATGAAGCCAACACCGTCCAGCAGCATCACCGCATCGCGGAAAAAGGCCAGGCCGATGAGAACACCGGGGGATACGAGGAGCCGTCGAGGGTCAACGCATGCATCCTCGGCGGCTCCTAGGCCCCAACATCCAACATGCACTTCAAGAAGCTCACTCGCGAGGTCACGGCAACCTAGCCCGGGACTCCGTCCCCGAAGCTCAAGTGGTCCCAATACGCCATCACCTTCGACGCTAGCACCCATACTACCTCCAACAGGGTTGTAGGAACCCTACCCATGGTCTGCACCCCCACCATCAACAACACCATAGTCGCCAAGACACTCATCGATGGTGGCGCCGGTCTGAACGTCATCTCCACCGAGACCTTCACCAAGCTATAGGTGCCTACGACCAGCTGGTGCTGACCATGCCGTTCACCGATGTGACCAATGGGACCACCATACCATTGGGCAGGTGCGACTCACGGTAAGGTTCGGGTCCCACGACAATTACATAATAGATCTCATCAACTTCGACGTGGCGCACATCATCCAACCATAAAACACCGTCCTAGGGTACCTGGTGCTGGCCAAGTTCATGGTGGTCACCCATCATGCCTACAATGTTGTAAAGATGCCGGGGGGAGCGGCGAGACCATCAGGATCCGCTATGATGAGAAAGAGGCTCTACGCTCCCTCCAGGATTCCCACAAGACTGCAATCACACCATACCTAGAAGACATGGATTCTCTTGACTACATTGGGGGTACCATGAGGAAGATGTAGATGGTGGCCCAGGAAAATGCCCTGGACAAAAGGGCTGTTGCTGCTTGGTAACCAACTGCCAAAGATCTGGTCTCCCTTGGTGCCCATGACCACGCAAGGAGGTTAGCGTCATGTCAACCGGCCCTTGCAGGCATAGAGGACTCTCGTGAGGGTAGTGGGGAGTAGGGGGCTCCCAACTTCCCTGTGGACTACACCCAGCGCACGAGCAACGTGAACTGCCTCCCCGATAATGTCTGACGAGCACGACAGATGGGGCTGCATCAGGCACTCGATAGGTAGACAAGCCTCTTTAAGCAGCGCAACGGTCTACCCTGCCCTTTATAAGGTGACCCCTAACTCCTACCCTCTACAACTTTATCTCTAGTAAGACCCCGTGAAAATCACGGCTGTGTTCCGATAAGCTTGGACCTCCCTGGTTGTTTTTGGATGTTGTACCTTGTGCCAACCTTGCTATTCTCATATGCTTTTGCCGGGAAAACATTTTGGCCGTGCATTGCAAGATCTCTCCTGCGTATGTCACGCAAGCAGGAGGCTAGGCACGATGCTCATCGTCGGCCACTCCCATTAACCCCAAGGCATAAAGTTTCGAGCTCTAAACATGCAGACTAGCTCCAATGATAAGTCACCTCACCCACGATCATTGGTGTTCAACTCCAAGGCCTAAAGTGTCGAGCTCTGAACTTGCGGCCTAGCTCGTATGATAAGTCACCTCACCCACGGTTCTTGGTGCTTGAAACCCTTGTGCAACATACACATGGAAGCTAAGAAAGGCCCACTTTTCATGTTATACATACGGTCTCTCTTCGAGGGTTCAATAGGATAAAAATTTCCCCGATGGTTCTCTTCCGGAGAGGCTTACGGGGAGGCTCGTGAGGGTACACCCCTCCAGTGGACATCTTTCATGTTATACCTACGGTCCCTCTTAGAGGGTCCAATAGGATAAACATTTTCCTTACATCTCTCTCCTCAAGAGGCTTATGGGGCAGCTCGTGAGGATACCTTCTCCAGCGACCACTTTTCATGTTATACCTATGGTCCCTCATCGAGTGTCAACATGATAAACATTTGCCATACGGCTCTCTCGTATAGAGGCTTACGGGGTGGCTCGTGAGGGTACCACCTTTTATGTTATACCTACGGTCCCTCTTCGAGGGTCTAACAGGATAAACATATTCCATACGGCTCTCTACTCGAGAGTTTACGGGGCGTCTCGTGAGGGTACTCCCCTCAAGAGGTCACTTATTATGTTATACCCACTATCCCTCTTCGAGGGTCCAATAGGATAACCATTTGCCCTACAGCTCTCTCGTCGAGAGGCTTACGGGGTGGCTCATGAGGCTACTCCCCTCCAATAGCCAATTTTCATGTTATACCTATGGTCCCTCTTCGAGGGTCCAACAGGATAAACATTTTCCCTATGGATCTCTCCTCGAGAGGCTTATGGGGTGGCTCATGAGGGTATCCCCCTCCGGCAACCAACTTTCATGTTAGGATAAGAATTCTCCCTATAACTCGAGAGGCCAACTTTCAAGTTAGGGTAGACCCCTCCTAATGGTCTCGCCCTCAAGCAGCCACGACGATGTGGGTTATACTATAAGAGGAGCCTCAGGAGATGCGGGGTATGTCCCAAGAGGGTGCTCCTAGGGTTTACATAAAACCTGCAGAATCACCCTCAAGAGGTTATCTAAGTGCAAGACCCCTCGTGAGAATAGCCCGCTCCAGCTGCCAGAGCCTGGGAAAATCTACCGCTCTTTTCTAGCATATGTGGGTGGCGACCAGGGAGGGCTTCCCCTGCCGACGGTCTAGGCGACCTGGAAGCTCTCGTCTCTCTCTCTCGCAAGAGTTGACTAGTGCGTGCGTAGACCAGGGGAACAAGGCCTTGTACCCCTCGGAAGCCCTCTTTACGCCATGTTGGGGTGAGTTGGGCCCCTGCCGGACTACTCCTAGGGTGGCTCCTCTTCCCCAGCAAGGGCACCGTGCTGGTACTACTCATGGCATGGCAGAACAGGAGCTCGTGTGTCTATCGACTCATACTAGTTGTGCCAATGCTCCTTGGCTCTCTCCTAACTAGCGCACGAAGCCACCTTACCCAGGAGCTAGACCCTTGCAACATACCTCGACAGGGTGCATAGGAAAAAGCAATCAATGGAAAGATAAGCTAACAGGAGTTCATTACAGTCATGCCTACAAGGTAGAAGGCTCCGGAAGCGACACGATGACGGTCGCCACAGGAAGCCCTGCTCATAGCCCCCTAAGGTGGTGTGGGTAGTCGACGTGGCACATCCGAGGGTCGAACACGGACACCATGAAGCCATCCCCGGGGATGTAGCGGAACCGCATCACTAAGCCACACTTGATGTTGTGATCGCGGATGAAGTGCTCCTAGCCAATGGTGAGGTACATCTCCCCTGCCATGGGGATCTCAATCTTCACATTCCATCCATTGCTGCCTCCGGGGTGCTTCAGCAGCACGCCTCTAGGAATGTCACTCTAGGCCCCGAGGGTGAAGCCCCGGGGAAGCCTTACCCTAGAGGACTAGTCCATGTCCTCAAGGGCGAGGACGATGTTAATGACCCGCTCCGTCTCGGGATCATATTCAATATTGATCGTGGCATTCGTGGGAGGCAGAGGGGGCAGCAGTGTCGGATCGTGGCCACCACCATGGCCCCTGCATTGTCCCCAGCTACTGCAATAAGGGTGGCCGTGACTCCGCTTCACCAGTGCCTCCCCCAGCCACCGATGTGGTTCCGGAAGAAGAAGCACCAACCTGGTCGGCGCCACGACCGTCGTGCCTCCCGCGGCCGCTCCCGCACGGCCACCCGCGACCGCGCTTTACTGGCGGAACCTCGTCCGCCTCCACCACCACTGACTTACCCTTCTCGGCGATGGGAAGTCTCTCAGGCTACATGGAGAGGGGAGAGTCCTCGGCTTTGGAGATATAGAAAGAAGGAGGAAAATAGATGAGGAGGCAGCATCAAGGAGAATGCGCGTCTCTGTGCCCTCATTTAACAAGGCGAGATGACACGACACCTCGGGCACATGGCATCAATTGCTATTCTGCCCCACGAGTTGTCATATCATGGGGAGCAACTTCCAATGGAAGATGGGCCCCGCAGCATCCGACGGCGAGGAGCATGCCATTGTTTCGCGTGCATGACCACGATAGCCGTTGTGGCAGTTCAGTGTTGACCAGGACAGCAGCAGGACCCATCGACTGTTTGGGCTCTTACCCTTCGTGTCCATGAAGGGACATGTGTGCCGCAAACTCCCTGGGGCTACTGTTGGAGTTATGATAACAAGGGGTGCCTCAATCCGACGATTTTTGGTCCCATCGCCTGAATGACGGAACGCTCAAGAGGTTGAGACATACTGACGTGTCACCTCACGAGCTGAGTATGGGGTGACTAGCCACTCTAGGGCCTTGCCGGGATCACCTATGCAACGGTCGCCTCGTGAGGGAGAGGCCCCAACCTTATCCTAATCCACAATGGGCCTCAGATACCTTGGAGTGTGCCCTTGGGGCACGTCCGTAATCCCATAGCAAAAGGGAGGAAGATGACCAACCTGGCAGGCAGGGCCAGGGCTGCATGGTACACCTCGGTAAAGAGGATCCGGTCCGCCTCCTTTAGTGTAAAAGTGGCATGGATGACTTCAGCGTTAGCAAATACGTCCCTTGCCACTTTGGTGCAAGGATAGGCATGGACGACATTGCGTAGCAGAGGATGGAACCAGGGGCCTCAGCTTTACAAAGGATTGGAAGGCAGCCAACAGGCCTTGACCAAGTCCACACAAAGTAAACTGGTGGACCAAGCCATCCTTCAGGCGACAATGTGGTAACTCTTCCCACTCAAAGTTTGGGGGAAGAGGCCCAACGCCCTACAAAAGGATGGAAACCCCTACCTTAGAAGGGATTGATCCTTGCGATCTCAAACCCTAGAGACTCATCTACCATTGTTCCCTCATGCAGAACACGAGCAATACAACCAAGCAGGAGTAGGGACTTTATCTCCTCACAAGGGTCCTGAACCTAGGTAAAAACCCTGTGTCACTCTATCGTGTCCGAGCTTTGCCGCCTCCTTCATCACCGGCTAACCTGGAACACGTGTTCAATCCCCTCTCGAACTCAGGGCTCGTCGGACCCACTGTTCCATCACGGGACACTAGTCTCCGACATCCCTGACTTCATCACAGAGTGGATGGGACTCTAAAGTGTGGGTCCCCCAGATTTGTCAGTGCATGGACCATGTACTTTGATGAATCCAAGTGGACCAAAGGAGATGGTGTTGGTGTCATACTGATATCACCGCAAGGAGACAAAAGTCGCTACATAATTTGTATGAGCTTCCCGAATGTGTCAAACAACAAAGCTGAATACGAGGCCCTATTGCATGGCATGCATATGAAAAAATCCTACGGCGCAACTCGCCGCAAAATCTTTGGAGATACAAACCTTGTCGCACATGAATTAATGAAAAAGTTTGATGCCATCAGCAACAACATGATCGCATGCCGCGACATGTACACCATCATGGAGGGTTACTTCGATGGGTGTGAGGTCTCCCATATCATGAGATCAAGCAACGAGGAAGCTGAAAATTTGGCAAACATTGGGTCTCTCTGCCTACCCATATCACCCAAGGTTTTCTGGGAGGAAATCAGTGAGTGCTCCATCAAGGTCATGAAAGCCACTGAAGACGCAGAACCAAAGGCGCTCAAGGGGAAAAACCACATATTGACTCAGGGGCTACACCATCACCCGAACCTGAGACGCTTGCTCTAGAAGAAGATCCCAAAGATGTCATGATGATAGAAACCACGTGGATACAGTCGTACCTAGCATGCATGATAAACAGATAACACTCGGCAGATACAGTCGAATCACGGTGCATCACATGCCGATCTAGGGCCTTCCGAGTAATAAAGGGAGAACTCTACAAAAGGATTATCTCGGGTGTGCTCTAGCGATGCATGACACCTGAGGAAGGGAAGCTCGTCCTCAAGGACATCCACGGAGGGATATGTGGACACCACGCCAGCACCCGAGAAATAGCAGTAAAGGCCTTCCAGGTGGGATTCTACTAGCTCACTGAGGTCCAAGACATGAAGGATATAGTGTGGACATGTGAAGCATGCCAGCGACTCGCTACAAAACCAAATGCACCCGCGACGGAACTAGCCCCGGTACCTTTTTCTTGGCCGTTCACTTAATGGGGACTCGATATGGCAGGAAAACTCCACATGTCATCTCCTAGAGGACATGTCTTTTTTCTGGTTATAGTCAACAAATTTACCAAGTGGATCGAGGCAATGTCTGTCACCAGCCAAGATGCTACTTCGGCTGGGAACTTCATCAAGTAAATAGTTTTCCTCTTTGGTGTGCCTCACAACATCATTACAGATAACGAATTAAACTTCACTTCTGGAAAATTCAAGGAATACTACAAGGAGATGGTGTTGGAGATTTGTCCCGTGAAGGAATTAGGGTTTAACGGTCCCTTGGTTCATGAGGGGACTGAACACGCGATTCTGAAGGAACTCAGCGACGATGATGACGACAGAGCAAGCAAATGATAAAGAGATGACACCGAGTTTTTTCACCTAGGTTTGTGACCCTCGTGAGGAGGTAAAGCCCCTACTCCTCCTTTGTTGTATTGCTCGCATGCTTCACGAGGGTACTGTCATGGAATTGCCGACGAGTACGCCATGGAGGGGTCCTCAGAGAAGGTGTTTAGAGAGGTGGGGTAAGGCGGTGAGTTGGCGGGTATGAGGTAACATAGCTTACCCAGGTTCAAGTCCCACAACAGTGGCGAAACTCTACTCCTTCTATAAATCACTATAAGGGCAATACGCCGAGTTATAGAGATTGGTTCGCTGTGCAAGGGTGTTATGAATCGTGCCTTAAAGGCCCCATAGGTCTGACTTATAAAGGCACCAGAATCTTGGGTTACAGGGAAAGGACCTTGCTAGACAAGTTACAAAGTCCTACATTAATACTAACTAGTATTTGTGTCTTGTACTACATGGCTCCGAATATGTCAGTGACTTCCATGTAGCCTTCCTATATAGGGAATGGGCCTCCCTTCTGGATCCGTCTAACTGGGCCGCCCAACAGGCCATGGGCCATGCTACCAACTTTGGGCCACCCGGGTTAGCCGGATTAGAGACATGCAATGGTGATACCCATTTAGCATATCCACAACAGTAGCCCTCGGAGGACTCTGAGATCTCGCGACGTCTTGCCTTTCAATCTTGAATGCTCCGTCTAGGTGATGCCGGCAATTCGTAATGTAGCCAGAGATTCTTCAAGTCCTGTCTTCCAGAGTCGGATAGCTTCCGACTTCCATGGAATTTTTGGATGTGACTCTTCCACTGCAGCGGTCAGAAGGATGACATAGGCTACAACCTATGCTACCTCAAAACACACATATAGCAATGAATTAATCTTTAGCTATTTTTGCACGTGCAAAATCTGAAACGTTTAAGCGGCAAATTGGGGGACGTGGCAAAATTACCGTGCACGTTCATCCACACATTTGCAACACTATGTTTGTTAGATATGTTTGCACGAATCTTGACGTTGGGGTCTATAAATATTTACTGCGGCTTAGGCATTTTTCTTTACCTTCATTCTCCCTATGTCTTCTTCTTCCTCCAGTCGCGTGACCGTTCGAGCTCCCTCAGCGGAAAACCCTAGACAAATCATTTTCTCCCCCAAATCTCTATTCATCCACGCAAATAGCCTCCAGCAGTAGCACACCTTCAACGGCGGCGGTCCTCGAGGCTATGGTCAAGCTATTGCGGGGTGTTTCTGTCCCACTAGAGGGAGTGGTGGTCCCGGTCTCCGCCGTGGTGGAATCCACCAGCAGCGACTAGAAACGGGCGGTGCTAGACGGTGTAGAAGAAGATGTTGACTCCCAGAAGGGGGTGTGGATGGGCTCTGACCTCTCTATTGAATAGCTCCAAGAGCTTATCGCAGAAGCTATCTTCCTGCGATGGAGGGTCTAGCCTAGCAGCCAGCGCCATCCAGCGAGGTGGCCCCTTCTCCCCAAGACGGAGAGGAGGTCTACCTCAAGTCTCAGCCGGTGTGTGGCGTAAGCCTGCTAGTCTCTGACTTCTTCCTCGAGATCCTCCAGCACTTCCGGGAACTTCCCCACAACCTCTCTCCCAACATCATCCTCGTACTCAGAAATTTCATAGCCTTGTGCGAAGGATACCTAGGAATCAAGCCTAGGTTAGATCTGTTTATTTATTTCTTCACTATTAAGAGAGAGTCCGTAGAATCCAAGGATGAGCTGCGGATTTCCAGAACAATTAGTTTTAAGATCGGACATCACTGGTGATTCCTCGACATCGTCGGGCATGAGTCCAACAAGAACTAGCAGCGAACGTACTTCTATGGTCCTGATATACGTCTAGCTGGCTTCCAAGACTCATACCCCAACTTTGTCGATGGAGCTGCCGCCGAGGCCAGCACTTGGAGATCCCAAGGCCCCCTCCCGTACGACGACGAAGCCTCTCGTGCCGTAAGGCAGATCGAGTGGCTGGTAGACGGAGGACTGACCGGCTTGGACCTAGCCATGTGCTGGTTCACGAGGCGGATCCAACCCCTACAGCACCAAGCCGAGCTGATGCATAAGTACTCCAAGGATAGAAAAGATCCCATGCGGATATCTGAGGACAACTTCTCCAACGACTCCATCAAGCTCCGGCGTAAAGACATTGTCAAGGTGAAAGGCAGGAAGCGTGGCCTCAAGATCACTTTTGACATGTTTGAGTGCGGAAATTGCCCAGAGGTAACTGTGCTTCCTTCGTTGCTCGTTATACATATATACTCTAAGTTCTTCCATCTTGGACACGTTACTCATCTGACCTGCTACTTGATCTTATCAGCTGGCGACCTTGGCGGCAAATCAGATGGCCTCCCAGGTCTATGATCCAAAGCTGAAAGATATCCATGTCATGTCCGATGACAACATTCCCAAGGATCCGCCAGCTCCGGTAGCGTGAAAGCGGAAGAGATCCACTTCAGACGCTGCTGCCAAGGGTAAGAACAAGAAAATGGAGAGTGGAGTCTCCAAAAAGTCCATTGCCGCCTTAGAGGCGTAGAAGAAGAAATCCACCGGTATCCCCTTAGCTAAGGCATCTACCATAGTGTAAGTATATTCATTCTCCGGCTATATTTTGCTTTACACCTATTCAATTCTTGTACTTATACTATGTATGTTTCAGGAAGAAATCCGGTGTTGGTTTGAGGTGGACCTCCAAAGATGTTGGAGGTTCCAAGAATATTCGCGACATGTTTTCCATGTCATCTCCCGCTGCTGCTCCACCGACCCCTTCCGCCAAGCCCGCAATAGGTTCCACTGGAGCCTCATCCCTCGTCATCCCTGAGACCTCTGCCATGGAGATAGACATCAATCCCACTCTAGATGTCTTAGGTTCTACCGGAATGGACGTTGTTCCCAGTGGCTAGACGATGCAGGAGAGCATTTCCTCCAAAGTGGTTGAAGCTCCGGCTAAGGATGCCACTGAGAACGGGAAGGAGACAATGGAGGGAGCAGAGTCGGAGGCAGCCCTAGTAACAGACGAGGTGGGAGCTTCTGCGCCATCAACTGCCATCATAACAAACAGGCGACAAGGGCCTCATCCATGCCTCTAGCTTCGACAACTCCTCTACCTTTAACTTCTCCGACTCTGTGCCTGGATGATCTCATTAAATAGACAGATGCTATTTATAACAATTCTTGGACCTTCCACAATGCATACGCTCATTTAGCCAACAATCTGAAGGTTCTTGACATTGTAAGTCCCTGAATTTTATTTATTTTACTTTGCAATATATCGCACTATAGCCCCCGAGATCTTAGGCGGAAAATCAATAGTTTTTGGCCTGAGTGCTCCAAAGAACTAAGTGTAGAACTTGTCAGTGTAGCCCCCAAGTCTCTAGTTAGAACCAATAATTCCGACTAGATACTCTATGAGAGAACACCTTTTTTAATGAAAATCAGATACTATATCCCCCGAGGGTTTAGTTGAAACCGAATAGTTCTGACTAGATGCTCTATAGAAACTAAGCACTCTATATCTTTTGCAGAATGAAAATAGCCAGATAAAGACCGCCAATGAGAAATATGCCAAGCTGTAGAAAGATCTGGATCTTGAAAAGGGTAAAACAGCCTTCCTGAAGGAATAGATCAAAAATAGCAAGTGTCTATTTTCTTCTAATAACTCCTTTCTTTTCTCATGGATCCATTTTGTCTTAATTCTCATAATGCTTTCCATGTTCCTTCTTATTGAGGCCATTGCCAAAGCGAAGAGTATCGTCGAGCAATCCAAGCATGTATAGGAACTCGATGATGAAAATAAAATCTTGAAGAAAGACGTGGCTGAAGCCGTCAAGGGCCATGAAGAGGCAATGAAGGTGATGCAAGAATCTGCTGACGCCGAGATGCAGTGCCTGAAGAATGAAATTGAACAACTCAAGGAACAAAACCAAGCTACAAAAGAGCAGAATGATTGGAACCTTGAGGTGAACATGAAACTTCAGAAGAAGCATGACATCTTGGTAGAGACGTGTAAGCAAGCCGAGATGAGCATCTTCGGTAACTTTCCTCCGACTTTTGTCAATTTTGTAATGTGGATACTTGTATTGTTATACTCATGACCCGTGTCTCTCATGAAAACACAACCCCCATTGGTTTAACCAACATGGGTCAAGGTGCTCTAAATCCAAAGGAATGCATGATTCTTGCCAGCAACTTCATTAACACCGCCATCACTCAAGCTAAGGAGATAGCCCGGCCCTGGACATCACCATCAAGGCGGTAGATTCTATGGCCAAGTATTCGAAGATCCTGTGCTGAGCCCCTTGGAAAATCAAGGATGGCCTTATCCTTGGTCAGGGCGCACTATGATGAGGCCGACATGGACTTGATAACCTCCGGCATGCCGAAGCTTGACAAGGAAGGGAATGAGATCGATAGCGATGGTATTTGGAACTCCCTTGCTGGCTACGACACCAAGGCTTCCAAAATGACCATGGAGGACATCTTCATGCCTACCGAGGAGATGGACGATGAACTGGCATCTTCAGAATCTAGCCTGGGACCCTCCGAGTTTGATGAGCTCTCTAGGCCTGGCTCTCCTTCTACTGATGATGTAGTGGCAATGTCCCCTGCAACAGAGCCATAAAAACATACATGTATTAAATGTATATCTGTAGTATGTAAGCGGAAAAACTTATCTGTTTGTAAGGCGGAAAACTTAGCTACAAACCTCCTGCTACTAAACTAGATCCAACATGTATATATTTTTTAAGAAAGTGTCAGCTTATCAATTATTCTGGTTCATATGCTTGACCTTCCGTGAGATGGAAAACCCTTAGTGCAAAACTATGCCCTTAGGTGATGATGCTTAATAGAACCTTCAAGAACCTAAGAGCAAAACTGCCGGCTTTGAGTGTAGAAAAGTCACTACTCCTGAATCCACATAAAAACATCAGAAAACGCGTAGATTAGAAAACTTAAGCTAATGCCCGTAGGCGGAATTTTCACAATTGCAAATGCAAACTTGCGCATAAAGGGTTTATATGATCCAAAAATTAACTACTAAAGGAGGTAAAAGACTCAAAAAATATGAGTGAACCAAAAGAGTTATTTCATCGATCATATAAAGTACTTATTACATAATATAGATATGATAAGTATAAAAGGGACATAGCTATGCTATGTTCCATGGCTGATCTGTCGACCTATCTTTCAACTCGCGAATATCGACGAGGTAATAGGAACCATTGAGAAATGCTTTGTTTATGACGAACGGTCCTTCCCAAGGTGGGGATAATTTTGTGTGATTTTTTCCTTCTTGAGTCTAAGCATCAGATCCCCTTCTTTGAATGAGCGATGCCTAACACGGCAACTATAGTAGCCGCATAGCTTCTGCTGGTAGATGGCAGATCTCTGGCATGCTAGCACATGCTCTTCCTCCAATAGGTCCACAGATAAGCGTCTAGATTCTTCAGCATCATCTTCATTGTAAGCGCCAACTCTTGGTGCATTGTGGAGGATGTCAGATGGTAGGACAGCTTCTTCTCCATACACCATGAAGAAAGGGGTCAAGCCGGTAGATCTGTTGGGTGTTGTTCGTAAACTCCACAATACAGATGGCAACTCCTCCGCCTAGGTTACAACTGCTATATGTAGTGGTGCCTCTAAGCGTGGCTTGATTCCTTGCATAATTAATCCATTTGCCCATTCAACTTTCCCATTTTACTGTGGATGTTCCACAGATGCTAGGTTAAGGTCGATGCCTTTTTCATGAAAATACTCCTCAACTTCTCCAAGAGACAAGTTTCTGCCATTGTCGGTGATGATGCTATGTGGGAGACCAAATGTCACCACCAAATCCCGGACAAATTCTAGGGTTGTTGCCCCATCAAGATTTCTAATGGGTGTAGCTTCAATCCATTTTGTGAATTTGTCAACTGCTACTAGCACATGTGTAAATCCACAAGGTGCTGTTTGCAAAGGTACAACCATGTCAAGTCCCTGGACTGCAAATGGCCAAGTGATTGGTATGGTTCACAATTCTTCAGCTAGAACATTTGGTTGTCTTTCATAAAACTGGCACCCAAGACAGGTTCATACCAACTTGTCGGCGTCCTCCTTGGCAGTTAACAAGTAGAGTCCTTGCCGGAAGGCTTTTGCCACCAATGATCTAGGAGCGGCATGATGCCCGCAATCTCTGAGATGTATTTCTCTAATGATATCTATACCTTGTCACTGGGAGACGCACCATAGGAAAACTCTTGTGGTACTTCTTTTGTATAGCTGGTCGTCAATGATGATGTAGCGTTTTGGTCTACCTACTATCTGTCGGCTTTCGACTTTGTCGGCGAGCAAAGTTCTATCTTGAAGATAGTCCGTGAACATTTTCCTCAAGGCCGAAGAGGTCACTGTTACTGCATTAAGAAATGAATCTACTCTATCCGGGTTGTCGGGGTCCGCTCCTTTCATGGATGGGGTCCAAAAATTCTCTAGGGAAACGCTTGGCAGAATTGGTCGGCGAGCTGATCCAATCTTTGATAGTAGATCTGCTGCTTCATTGTTCTCCCTTTTGACGTACTTGACTTCGTAGGCATAGAAGAAGTTCGCTATCTCATATACTTCGTCTTGATATGCCACCATGATAGGGTTCCACGCATTCTAGGTGCCAGCCACCTGCTGGGAAACCAAGAAAGAGTCTCCACAACAAACTATGCGCTTGATGCCAATATCCTTGGCTACATGAAGTCCGTGAATGAGGGCCTCATACTCCACCATGTTGTTGGTAGCGTTGAAGTGGATCTCCAGGATGTACTATTACTTTTCTCCTGTTGGTGATTGCAATAATACATAAGCCCCCGAGCCATTGAGTAGTTTAGATCCATCAAAATGCATGATCCAATACTCTGGCTCTGGTACAGGAGTGTCTTCTGGCTGTTCTGTCCAATCTGCGATAAAGTTCGCCAATGTTTGTGATTTGATAACAACGTGCCTCTTGTAGGTGATTTCAAAGGTGGCAAGTTCAATGCCCCACTTTTCCACTATTCCTATTGCGTCGTTGTTGTTGATGATGTTGGACACCAGAGCTTTGCTCACTACTATGATAGGGTGCTCCTGGAAGTAATGCCTTAGCTTCCGTGAAGCGAGGAAAATTCCATAATTTAACTTCTTGTAGTGTGGGTAATGCTGCTTGGATTCCATCAAGACCTCGCTTACATAGTAATTTGGTCAATGAACTCCGTATTCGTGTGTTGGCTCCTTGCGCTCCACCATGATGACAATGTTGATAACCTGGTTGGTTGCCGCCATGTAAACTAACATAGGCTCCCTTGATACCCGTGCTACAAGTATTGGTGCGGAGGAGAGTATTCTCTTCAACTCATGAAGTGTTGTATCTGCCTCATCTATCAATATGAATTTGTCTGCCTTCTTGAGCAACTTGTAGAGCGGGATGGCCTTCTCTCCAAGTTGGCTGATGAACCGACTAACTGCTGCAACGCAGCCTGTGAGCCTCTAAATGTCCTTCAAGCATGTCAGGCGTTTTAAGTCAAGGATGGCCTTTATTTTCTCTAGGTTGACCTTAATTCCGTGATGCGAAACGATGAAGCCCAACAATTTGCCGGATGCCACCCCAAAGATGCACTTCTTAGGGTTAAGAATCATGTTTTACTTCTGAAGATTGTCAAATGTTTCCTATGATAAGGTCATTTGATTTCTTTGACATAACCATGATGTCATCCATGTAAGCGTGTATGTTGCGACCTATCCGGTTGTCGTGGTGGTGGCATGGAAGATGCCATGTATAGGCTAAAGATGGGGCCAATGAGCACTAGAGGTATCCAAGGAGGGATATTGTGCTGATTCCACACACAGATGAGTTGTATTCACTAGATCAATGGTGGATAACAGGGCTCCTTGAGATGTTCTTGGGGAGGAAGAGGATGAACTTCTCAACTACCCACACAACTATCTAGGGTTTTCCCTTAGTCAAAATGGCTGGCCCTATCTTTGGAGGCTGTTGGGGATATGCTAAATGGGTATCACCATAGCACGTCCTTAATCCGGATAACCCGGGTGGCCCACAGTTGGTAGCAAGGCCTATGGCCTGATAGGCGGCCTAGTTAGACGGATCTAGAAGGGAGGCCCATGCCGGATCAAGGAAGGCTACGCAGGAGTCACCGACGTACTTGGAGCCTTGGAGTGCAAGACACGAAAGACTAGTAAGTATTAGTCTAGGAATCTTTACCTTGTCTGGCAAGGTCTTTTCACTGTAACCCTAGGTTCTGGTGCCTTTATAAATTGGACCTACAGGAGCCTTTAGGGCAACAAAATATACAACACCTCGCACAGCGAACCAATCTCTGTAACTCGGCGTATTGCCATTATAGTCATTTATAGCAGGAGTAGAGTTCCGCCACCATTGTGGGACTTGAACCTAGGTAAACTGTGTTACCTCTTACCCATCAACTCTCTGCCTTAGCCCACGTCTCTAAACACACACTGTGAGGACCCCTCCATGGCGTACTCATCGGAAATACCACGACAGAGGCCCTGGTTCTCCTTATATAGGGGAGCCTAGGTTACAAGTTAGGGCATATGTGGAAGGCATATTCTCTGAGTATGCCTCTCCCAAATAGCAAAGCGGTGCTCCTCTTTTCTCTGTCTAAGCTGATCCGGACTCATGGCATAAGCCTCTCTGAGCCCCTCTGCGGCGAGAATATCATTTTGCGGCCCGAAAGTTGGGTCGCCTAGGAAACGCAGTACCCAAGTTCCCTGAAATCAGCCGCCATGACTACAGTTGGTGTGCCAAATACTCAGAGGGTCTTTTTAGCACGAATTCAACTTTACGTTTCAATACAAAAAATCAGGCTAACGGCCGTCAAGTTGGGCCCC
Organism: Avena insularis; assembly: GCA_023614405.1. Classification (NCBI taxonomy): domain Eukaryota; kingdom Viridiplantae; phylum Streptophyta; class Magnoliopsida; order Poales; family Poaceae; genus Avena; species Avena insularis. Next base: position 241,765,622 of record CM042696.1, read on the forward strand.
CTGTCAGTTCTCTCCGTTATGTCGCTCCTGTCGCTCATGTCTCTTAGGTGTCAATTAGGCTTGCAGCGTTGGCGCCTGCATCCATTACGCGGCTTCTTCTTCCCGGAGCGGCCATCTATGGGGCGTTGAAGCCATGGCGTAGAGCTAGGACATGGACGAACCTGCTCGGCCCAGCTCTCCTCCCTGTAGCCTTGCAGCGTTGGCGCCTACATCCATTACGTGTCTTCTTCCCTGGAGCGGCAATCTGTGGTCACGGCCATGGCGCAGAGCTGGGACGTGACGAAGCTGCTCAGCCCCACTCTCCTCCCCATCCAAAGTCGGAGCTCGCCCTCACCATGGACGCACCCATGGCATGGTGCGGGGAATAGAATTGGTTCCCGGTGAGATCTATCACCGTGTCGACCATGCTCGGTTCTGTTTTCCTCCTCTAGAATCCGAGCTTGCCGTCGCCGTGGTTGCACCCGCACCAATTCTGCCACCTCTGCCGAGGTCTCTGTGGTAGCTCAAGTTCTGCCATGTTGGACCTATAAGGGTTCTATTGTGTATGCATGAAGAATAATTGTAACAAAGGCCTGAAAATCTTGGGGCGATATCGCATATTGGAAGTATATGACGATTGCATTGAGTTCACCGACCCTTGGGCTGAATTCTGTACTAAAAATAAAATTTGCCTTGATGATCTGCTCGTTGTCTAGGTCAAGGTAATGAGGCACTATATCAAGCTAATTATTGAGGTGGTCACCGGTCCGGCAGAGGAAACAAGAGGATGCGGAAGACGACAATGACGAGAAACACGAGGAGGAAAAAGACGAGAGCATTGGCTCTGTAATGTCGGTTGTAGCTCAGAACTTCTGAATCAATCATCAGAATTTAAATTTCAAGAATACATGCTCAGAAACTTTTGTGTTGTTGTATGTTAAACTAGCAAATCTCTTTTGTTCAAATCTCTTGGGCTATACCAACTTCATTGTGTTTAATTATGAAAGACAAAATATAAATGATTTCTCTCAATTTCTCGCATAGAAAAATGCACAGCTAATTCCATATTCTCGCAGGAACTAGCCCCACTTGTTGAACCGGCAGCACTGCCATGATCTCCACGTAACCACAGTGTCTTCTCGAACCGAAAGTTGCAGTTACCACGTTTCTTCTGCAATCATTCCTCTTCCTCAGTCATTCCTCTGTAGTTTTCCTGGGCGCTTCTTCTTCCTCTATTCTGGAACCGTCGGTTCATCTTCTTCTTCCTCTCGCAGGCATTTCCTTGCAGGCATTTCCTTTCACCCATTTCCTTGCAGACATGGACGATGGGAAACGCACAACAGAGACCCACTTGGTCCCTGCCCACTCCACCAGGACTTTGACAGTGGTGTACACAAATGATGAAGCGACTGTGGAGACAACTCTCGCCAGGTTTGAGGAATTGCTTGAGAAAGAGAAGCACAAGTTTGTGGGGCTAGACTTGGAGTACACCCGTGCAAATAAGCGAAAAAATCCTCCACAAGAGATCGCTGTCGTGCAAGTCGCCATACATGAGGAGGTCCTCGTTTACCACTTCTACAGGTATGTGAAATTTAAATTTGAGATCACCACTTCTGCATCCCTTGTTCCCTTACATCCCTAGAACCATCTAAGTTCAGGAGTAAACCAACTGAGATGCATTGTCCGGCTCTGGTCGAGTTCTTGTGTAGGAAAGGGATAAATTTCACTAGCGTGGATATCACAAATGACACAATTATGCTTTCTCATGCATTGATAAAAATACCAGATGGGCACCACATCGACATCCAAAATCTATACAAGATCAAACCATACCCAGCGAAGGATGGCATGGGTGATCTGGTAGCGGAAATCATCGATAAATCCTATGAAAAACTAAAGAAATTGAAGCGAGTCGATCACGACTACTGGGAGTGGAAGCCAATGAGCCAGGTGCACCTCGAGTATGCAGCCAGAGACGCCTACATGGCGTACGAGTTGTACAGTAAGCTCATTACCATGAAACATGGGATTGTTAAGGCGGGGTTTTTCGCGAGAGAGCTATGCCCTGGTTGCAAGCTAGCCCAGGAGAAGAAGCGCGAGGAGGATGACGGTTTGGACGAGCAGGGATCTTGGGACGGTGGCGACATCAAGCGGTTGAAGGGGAAGCAAGTCAAGGACGACAACAAGTGGTGGTGATACATTATGTGTTTGAACTAGATTTTAGTTTCTTTTATTATGTGTTTGATACATTTTGTTACTTCAATACAAAATTTCAACCAATTTAACTTGTTGATGTATTTCTTGACAATTATAATATAATCAAGCACTAGAAATATTTTGTAGTGTGCATGAGCATGATCAGTAAATATAATTGAACACTAGAAAATTTAAGGCACTCCATATAAAGGAGTAGATTAATATAGAAGGTTCACCAGAGACACCACGGATATATTGTCTTACATGCCACACATAGGTAATAATTAACTAGAACAAAATAAAAGCAGGGGCGACAGCAGGAGGCCATGACACGGAGACGCCTAGCAGCGCAGGGGCATTAGTAGGAGGCAGGGACAGCCTAGTAGATGGGATGCAGGCCAGTCCTGACATAATCCTGGAGAAATTTGCCAAAGGCTGCGTGCCGTGCCAAGGTGATCGGCCTATGGCTTCTGCCTCCCCCTGTGGCAACGCCATTCGCGTGCTGGATCATGCTGTCGAGGTCAATATTGATTGCTCTGCCATAGAATGGGCAAAACAGTTTCCCCTACGGTGGAAACGGATTAGCCCACACCATAACCGCCTCAGCACGTAGCGGCTCTTGTTGTCCCTGAATACCTTGCTATCGTCCACTTCATCATCATCCTCCTGTTGATTTTTAAGAACATAACTTAGGACTCATACATATGATTGAATTGTATTACAACTCAAGAAATTGAAATGTAATCGTACAAAACAATATTCAGGGATATACATAGTCAGGTACAAAAACAAGCCTAAATATTGTAATTATAAATAAAAAACCAAACAATTGATCTTCAGGTACATGTTAAAAATACTGATGATCAAAACCATTCATGTACATATGCATCATACCAATCATTAAAAGTTCAGAAACAATTCAAGGATTATATATGTAGTTCCATATGAGAATAAATCTAGGGCCTCATAATTTGTTTCAGAACTGGAGTTGGCGAACCAAAGTACCAACAACACAACCTATATTGTTTGTGTGCATTGATGCCTAAGGTTCACCAACCCATCGCTAAAACACGACACCATCCTATGTATCTCCCCTTGAACTCTTTTGGGGCAAAATTCAATCATCGGCCTCGGTGACAAACTGAAATGTAATTCTTATACAATATGAATGCATGGAATAGATAATTCAAATATCATAGTTCTATGAATTTAGAATAAAGATTGCGGCCTCATAAGTTTCTATATGGATGGCATAAGCGAACCAAGTAACAATTGCACAGCTTATATTGATCTTGTACATGGCCCCAGGTTCGCTAACTCATCCTTGAAAAAATTCGACACCAATGTGTATGCCTCTCTTTGGGACAAATTTGAATCGTTGGCCACAATAAGAAATTGAAATGTAATCGTACAAAACAATATTCAAGGATATACATAGTCAGGTACAAAAACAAGCCTAAATATTGTAATTATAAATACCAAACCAAACAATTAATCTTCAGGTACATGTTAAAAATACTTATGATCAAAACCATTCATATACATATGCATCATACCAATCATTAAAAGATCAGAACAAATCAAGAATCATATATGTAGTTCCATATGAGAATAAATCAAGGGCCTGATAATTTGTTTTAGAGATGGAGTTGGAGAACCAAAGTACCAACATCACAACCAATATTGTTTGTGTGCGTTGCTGCCTCAGGCTCACCAACCCATCCCTAAAACACGACACCATCATACGTGTCTCCCTTAAACTCTTTTGGGGAAAATTTCAATCATCGGCCTCGGTGACAAACTAAAATGTAATTCTTATACACTATGAATACATGGAATAGATAATTCAAATATCATAGTTCTATGAATGTAGAATAAATATTGCAGCCTCAAAAGTTTCTACAGGGATGGCGTAAGCGAGCCAAATAACAATTGCACAGCTTATATTGATATTGTACATGGCCCCAGGTTCGCTAACTCATCTTTGGAAAAATCTGACACCAATTTGTATGCCTCTCTTTGGGGCAAATTTGAATCATTGGCCACAATAAGAAATTGAAATGGAATCGTACAAAACAATATTCAAGGATATACATATGCATCATACAACGCATTCATAGATTAGAAACAATACAAATATTATATATATAGGTTCCATATGAGAAAAAAATTAGGGCCTCATTTTTTTCAGCGATGGAGTCAGAGAACCAAAATACCAATAGCACAACCTATATTGTTTATGTGCATTGCTGCCTCAGGTTCACTAACCATCCCTAAGAAAACGACACCATCAGATGCCGTTGCACTATTTTGGGGCAAAATTGAATCATTGGGCTCGGTAAGGAATAGAAATGTAATGTTATAGGCATGCTGTGTATCAAAATCAACACTCAACTAGCAAACTCAACTAGATGGCAGATGAGCAGATTGGGGTTTTGTGACTAGACGGATTGGGGTTTTGTGACTAGATGGTAGATGCATCAATCAACCGTTTGAACCATATATATACTACCCTACTTCAAGAGCAAAAGAATTTGTACACGATTGAGCAAATTCTATGTATGAACAGTGAAATCTTCGGTTGCGACTAGAGAAGCTAGCAATGTAGTACCTCGGACTCCTCATCAGGGACCTCCTCCTCGAACTCGTCGTTCTCCTTGATTGTGTCGAAGATTTCTTGGACGGCGATGGGGTCGTTGATGTCGAGCACCGGATTTCCTCCGCCTGCCGCCTACCCCCCATCCAGATCTACCGTTGGCACCACGACATCGTCGGCCACCTGCTACTCGGCAGCGATGGCTACTAGCTAGACGGATGAGCTCGCACCCTCGACGGCGCGGCGACGAGCGGCGTTCATTCCCGGAGAAGACGCCTCCACCTGCTTGGCAACGACCGAGCCATCTGCTGCTGCGCCTTCAACTAGCTTCACCTCCGACTCGTCTCCACGCGTACGCTTCATGGCGCACCAAGGGAAGGAGGTAATGCAAGCGAGGGAGCTTTGGCGTGCGTGGTAGGTGTAGATTGGGGTCTTGGGACTAGACAGACTGGGGGAAAATGACACGAGCACATGGAAGAAGAAGGTCGAGGGGGGTTATAAACACAGGACCATTCGTATTCCTCGAGTGGACATGTGTGGTGGGCGGGGGGCTACCACGATCTCCACCTTTTTTTTGGGTTCCCTTTTTTTTGAAACAACCACGATCTCCACTTTAGAGCTGCATTGAAAACACGCTCATGGCAGACCTGGATTCCACTGCATGCAAGTGGCACGGAACCAATTTCTAGCAACGTTAGATCTACTCGAGGGGGACCCTTGACTCATGGAAGTTACTAGCGATAGGGCCTAGTGCCAGAAATAGGATGCAAGCAAAATATAGAAAATCAAAAGAAGCTGCTTAGCAGCAGCCGCCGTAGCAGCAGGTACATTCAGGGAGACATCCGACCCGTTCATTCGCTAGCGCCTCGGCCTACTTCCAGCACCTCCGCCACTTCTTGCTGCCCAATCCCCTGATCTTGAGGGCCTTGGGCCTGATTGGAGGAATGCGACCCTCTTTGATGGCCAACCGCTAGAGGTTTCGGAGGTGAATGCCGAGAGCCCGGTGTTCAGCGATGCCGCCTTTGTTGATGCCAGAGCCCGCGGCCTCTGCATGCTTCATTAAGGAGATGAAGTTGGTGCCACCGCCGAGAGTCACATAGCAGAAGTTGATCCCCTTGCGGAAGGGGCAGCGCCAGGGGCCGCCCCTGAAGAAGGCGTCGTACTGGCCGGTCCGCAGCCTCCTCAGCACATGAGGAGTCTTGGTGTGTATGGACTCGTCATCGCTGCAGACGTTGTTGCCGGAAACCTATTGGAAGAAAAGTAAAATGGGGGAGTAGATGATGTAAGAAGATCGAGCAATCAAAATGCGAACAAGCGAATCCTAATAAACCAACATCTAGCATCCAACGATGGGAACGGTAGAAGAACTAGGGGAGGGGAGCAAACCCTAGTTACCTCCGACCATGGGTCGTCGATGCCGGTGTCGTAGGGGTTTAGCGGAGCGATGTACTTATCTGGATCGTAGGTGCCCATGAATTGCTTGATCTGCTTGTGACCAGCGGGGGCCTCCTCGCCGGCGTGGGGCTCCTCTTCGGTGGCTCCGTCAGTAGCGGGGACTGGGGCCTAGACGGGAACGGCGGCTGCCATCGATGCCTCGACTAGGACCTGGACAAGGATGGCGACTACTTTCAACATGTCGAGGGGGACTAGCGAGGAGACGGGGGCCTCCTCGCCGGCAGCCACGGAGGCGACGATGGCCACCTTATCCTCCTCGACCATCGCCGGCGCGAATAGGGATCCTCGAGAGTTTGCGGATGCTGGTGGGACAGTGGAGAGGGTTGCGTGGGGACAGTGAGCGAGACTGAGAGTGGGTGTGCGGAGAGGGGCTCTATAGTTAAGGTGGATGGAAGCAAGGCACATTTCGTTGCACCACCGTGCAACGCGCCGTGCAGTCTACTGCACCGTGCACCGCGACACGCGCACGGTACATCACGTTTTTTCCCGGGCCATGCATGGAAGTTCTGTATTGAGCCGCATGCAAAGGGCGCATACACAATTTCTATGTACGAAGTTTGGCACGACCCTAAAATTAGCGATAGTTAAAAGTGGAAATGTAGATGGGAAGGTAGGTGGCTGTACGGCGAGATTTGTGGGGTTGTGCTAGATCGGGTAGAGGGATGTCTTGATGAAGGCGGAGATGTTAGGTCTCGTCGAGCTCAGCTCTTTGGTCTCCGGCTAGCGCGTGCAAGCTTCTTACAGTCGGGCCCAGTTGGAAGTGAGATTGAGAGCCGCTGCGTAAAAGATGGGATATGTCTTATTAAAATCAAGTGGCAATAAATTGCAGCTGTCCATCGACGACCGTGCACTCGATGACGCATGCGTTGTGGCGTAGTAGTAGCAGTAGTAGGCTTTTCAGACTTGATTAAACATGACATGACCACTCGACGACTTTTTCCATGGACGACATCGTGTTCCTTCTTGTAGAAGTCTCGCTGAGGGAGACGTCTGTGCTGTCTCACGCTGTACTGTGAAGGGCACGACGTGTGCAACGATCATCGTTGGATCGCACAGAATCAAAGGTTGGTGCGCACGATCCGCGTGACAACTATGACAACCAATCAGGGAGTAGCAGACAGGGTGACCACAGGTTTGGGCTTCTACGAAAGATAGAGAGAGGGGGGCAAAACTGAGTAGTACCACATAAAACCAAGGGCAAAACTGAGTAGTATAAAAATTGAAAGTGAGTGTCTTGTACAATGAAATACATCGTGGCATACATCAAATTATGCCAAGATAGATCCACTAGAGTTCATTGGATGTGTGTTCTTCTCATAAACCACATGGACCCACTAGAGTTCATTGCATGTGCGTTATTGTCATAAACCACATGGATCCACCGGTGTCATTGCATGTGTGTTCTTTTCATAAACCACATATTGATCCAATAGTGTCATTGCATGTGTGTTCTTCTCACGACCTATATCATGAACCACACCCAGTGTCATTGCATGTGTGTTCTTCTCATTAACCACACACGGATCCACTAGTGTCATTGCATGTCTGCTCTTTTCATTAACCACAGTTAGAGTCATTGCATGTCTGTTCCTTTCACAAACCACATATCACCAGTGTCATTGGATGTGTGGTCTTTTCATGAACCACCCCCAGTGTCATTGGATGTGTGTTCCTCTCACAGACCACACATGGATCCACCAGTGTCATTGCATGTGTGTTCTTCTCATGAACCACACATGGATCCACCAGTGTCATTGCATGTGTGTTCTTCTCACAAACCACATAAGGATCCACCAGTGTCACTATATGTGTGTTCTTTTCATGAACCACACGCAGTGTCATTGCATGTATGTTCCTCTCACAGACCACACATGGATTCACCAGTGTGATTGCATGTGTGTTCTTCTCATGAACCACAGCTAGAGTCATTGGATGTGTGTTCTTTTCATGAACCAAACCTAGAGTCATTGCATGTGTGTTCTCCTCGCAAACCACATAAGGATACACCAGTGTCATTGCATGTGTGTTCTTCTGATGAACCACAGCTATAGTCATTGTAGGTGTGTTCTTCTCACAAACCATATCATGAACCACACCCAGTGTCATTTTATGTGTGTTCTTCTCATTCACCACACATGGATCCACCAGTGTCATTGGAGGTCTGCTCTTTTCATTAACCACAGTTAGAGTCATTGCATGTCTGTTCTTTTCACAAACCACATATCAGCAGTGTCATTGCATGTGTGTTCTTCTCATGAACCACACATGGATTCACCCAGTGTGATTGCATGTCTGTTCTTTTCACAAACCACATAAGGATCCACAAGTGTCATTGCATGTGTGTTCTTTTCACAGACCACATATCACCAGTGTCATTGCATGTGTGTTCTTCTCACAAACCACATAAAGATCCACCCGTGTCATTGGATGTGTGTTCCTCTCATAGACCACACATGGATCCACCCGTGTCATTGCAGGTCTGCTCTTTTCATGAACCACATCTAGAGTCATTGCATGTGTGTTCTTCCCACATACCACACATGGATCCACCAGTGTCATTCCATGTGTGTTCTTCTCACAAACAACATATGGATCCACCAGTGTCATTGGATGTGTGTTCCTCCCATAGACCGCACATGGATCCACCAGTGTCACTGCATGTGTGTTCTTCTCACCAACCACATAAGGATCCACCAGTGTCATTTCATGTGTGTTCTTCTCACAAACCACATAAGGATCCAACAGTGTCATTGGATGTGTGTTCTTTTCATGAACCACACCCAATGTCATTGCATGTGTGTTCCTCTCACAGACCACACATAGATCCACCAGTGTCATTGCATGTGTGTTCTTCTCATGAACCACATAAGGATCCACTAGTGTCATTGCATGTGTGTTCTTCTCACAAACCACATAAGGATCCACCAGTGTCATTGGATGTGTGTTCCTCCCACATAGCACACATGGATTCACCAGTGTCATTGCATGTCTGCTCTTTTCATGAACCACAGTTAGAGTCATTGCATGTGTGATCCTCTTACAGACCACACATGGATCCACCAGTTTCATTGCATGTGTGTTCATCTCACAAACCACATAAGGATCCACCAGTGTCATTGGATGTGTGTTCTTCTCACAAACCACATAAGGATCCATCAGTGTCATTGGATGTCTGTTCTTTTCATGAAGCACAACCAGTGTCATTGGATGTGTGTTCCTCTCACAGACCACACATGGTTCCACAGCTAGAGTCATTGCATGTGTGTTCTTTTCATGAACCACATAAGGATCCACCTGTGTCATTGGATGTGTTTTCCTCTCATAGACTACACATGGATCCACCGGTGTCATTGCATGTCTGCTCTTTTCATGAACCACATCTAGAGTCATTGCATGTGTGTTCTTCCCACAGACCACATATGGATCCACCAGTGTCATTGCATGTGTGTTCTTCTCACAAACAACATATGGATCCACCAATGTCATTGGATGTGTGTTCCTCCCACAAACCACACATGGATCCACCAGTGTCATTGCATGTCTACTTTTTTCATGAACCACAGTTAGAGTCATTGCATGTGTGATCCTCTCACAGACCACACATGGATCCACCAGTGTCATTGCATGTCTACTTTTTTCATGAACCATAGTTAGAGTCATTGCATGTGTGATCCTCTCACAGACCACACATGGATCCACCAGTGTCATTGGATGTGTGTTCTTCTCATGAATGACATAAGGATCCACCAGTGTCATTGCATGTGTGTTCCTCTCACAAACCACATCAGGATCCACCAGTGTCATTGGATGTGTGTTCCTCCCACAGACTACACATGGATCCACCAGTGTCATTGCATATCTGCACTTTTCATGAACCACAGTTAGAGTCATTGCATGTGTGATCCTCTCATAGACCACACATGGATCCACCAGTTTCATTGCATGTGTTTTTTTTTCATGAACCACATAAGGATCCACCAGTGTCATTGCATGTGTGTTCTTCTCACAAACCCCATAAGAATCCAGAAGTGTCATTGGATGTGTGTTCTTTTCATGAACCACACCCAGTTTCATTGGATGTGTGTTCGTCTAATAGACCACACATGGATCCACCAGTGTCATTGCATGTGTGTTCTTCTCACAAACAACATATGGATCCACCAATGTCATTGGATGTGTGTTCCTCCCACAAACCACACATGGATCCACCAGTGTCATTGCATGTCTACTTTTTTCATGAACCACAGTTAGAGTCATTGCATGTGTGATCCTCTCACAGACCACACATGGATCCACCAGTGTCATTGCATGTCTACTTTTTTCATGAACCATAGTTAGAGTCATTGCATGTGTGATCCTCTCACAGACCACACATGGATCCACCAGTGTCTTTGGATGTGTGTTCTTCTCATGAATGACATAAGGATCCACCAGTGTCATTGCATGTGTGTTCTTCTCACAAACCACATAAGGATCCACCAGTGTCATTGGATGTGTGTTCCTCCCACAGACTACACATGGATCCACCAGTGTCATTGCATATCTGCACTTTTCATGAACCACAGTTAGAGTCATTGCATGTGTGATCCTCTCATAGACCACACATGGATCCACCAGTTTCATTGCATGTGTTTTTTTTTCATGAACCACATAAGGATCCACCAGTGTCATTGCATGTGTGTTCTTCTCACAAACCCCATAAGAATCCAGAAGTGTCATTGGATGTGTGTTCTTTTCATGAACCACACCCAGTGTCATTGGATGTGTGTTCGTCTAATAGACCACACATGGATCCACCAGTGTCATTGCATGTGTGTTCTTCTCACAAACCACATAAGGATCCACCAGTGTCATTGCATGTGTGTTCTTCTCACAAACCACATAAGGATCCATCAGTGTCATTGGATGTGTGTTCTTTTCATGAAGCACACCCAGTGTCATTGGATGTGTGTTCCTTTCACAGACCACACATGGTTCCACAGCTAGAGTCATTGCATGTGTGTTCTTTTCATGAACCACATAAGGATCCACCGGTGTCATTAGATGTATTTTCCTCTCATATACCACACATGGATCCACCGGTGTCATTGCATGTCTGCTCTTTTCATGAACCACATCTACAGTTATTGCATGTGTGTTCTTCCCACAGACCACACATGGATCCACCAGTGTCATTGCATGTGTGTTCTTCTCACAAACCACAAATGGATCCACCAATGTCATTGGATGTGTGTTCCTCCCACAAACCACACATGGATCCACCAGTGTCATTGCATGTCTACTTTTTTCATGAACCACAGTTAGAGTCATTGCATGTGTGATCCTCTCACAGACCACACATGGATCCACCAGTGTCATTGGATGTGTGTTCTTCTCATGAACCACATAAGGATCCACCAGTGGCATTGCATGTGTGTTCTTCTCACAAACCACATAAGGATCCACCAGTGTCATTGGATGTGTGTTCCTCCCACAGACTACACATGGATCCACCAGTGTCATTGCATGTCTGCTCTTTTCATGAACCACAGTTAGAGTCATTGCATGTGTGATCCTCTCATAGACCACACATGGATCCACCAGTTTCATTGCATGTCTGTTCTTTTCATGAACCACATAAGGATCCACTAGTGTCATTGCATGTGAGTTCTTCTCACAAACCCCATAAGGATCCAGAAGTGTCATTGGATGTGTGTTCTTTTCATGAACCACACCCAGTGTAATTGGATGTGTGTTCGTCTCATAGACCACACATGGATCCACCAGTGTCATTGCATGTGTGTTCTTCTCACAAACCACATAAGGATCCACCAGTGTCATTGGATGTGTGTTCTTTTCGTGAACCACACCCAGTGTCATTGCATGTATGTTCCTCTCACAGACCACACATGGATCCACTAGTGTCATTGCATGTGTGTTCTTCTCATGAACCACAACTAGAGTCATTGGATGTGTGTTCTTTTCATGAACCACAGCTAGAGCCATTGCATGTGTGTTCTTCTCACAAACCACATAAGAATACACCAGTGTCATTGCATGTGTGTTCTTCTCATGAACCAAAGCTAGAGTCATTGCATGTGTGTTCTTCTCACAAACCTCATAAGGATACACCGGTGTCATTGGATGTGTGTTCTTCTCATTAACCACACATGGATCCACCAGTGTCATTGCATGTCTGCTCTTTTCATTAACCATAGTTAGAGTCATTGCATGTGTGTTCTTATCATGAACCACAGAAGGATCCACCAGTGTCACTACATGTGTGTTCTTCTCACAAACCACATAAGGATCCAGTAGTGTCATTGGATGTGTGTTCTTTTCATGAACCACACCAAGTGTCATTGGATGTGTGTTCCTCTCACATACCACACATGGATCTACCAGTGTCATTGCATGTGTGTTCTTCTCATGAACCACACATGGATCCACCAGTGTCATTGCATGTGTGTTCTTCACACAAACCACATAAGGATCCACCAATGTCATTGCATGTGTGTTCTTTTCACGAACCACACCCAGTGTCATTGCATTTATGTTCCTCTCACAGACCACACATGGATCCACCAGTGTCAATGCATGTGTGTTCTTCTCATGAACCATAGCTAGAGTCATTGCATGTCTATTCTTTTCGTGAACCACACCATTGCATTTCTATTCCTCTCATAAACCACACATGGATCCACCAGTGTCATTGCATGTGTGTTCTTCTCATGAACCACAACTAGAGTCATTGCATGTCTGTTATTCTCACAAACCACATAAGGATACACCAGTGTCATTGCATGTGTGTTCTTCTCATGAACCACACCCAGTGTCATTGCATGTGTGTTCTTTTCAAAAACCACATATCACTAGTGTCATTGCATGTGTGTTCCTTTCATAAACCACATATGGATCCACCCTGTGTGATTGCATGTGTGTTCTTCTCACAAACAACATATGGATCCACCAATGTCATTGGATGTGTGTTCCTCCCACAAACCACACATGGATCCACCAGTGTCATTGCATGTCTACTTTTTTCATGAACCACAGTTAGAGTCATTGCATGTGTGATCCTCTCACAGACCACACATGGATCCACCAGTGTCATTGCATGTCTACTTTTTTCATGAACCATAGTTAGAGTCATTGCATGTGTGATCCTCTCACAGACCACACATGGATCCACCAGTGTCATTGGATGTGTGTTCTTCTCATGAATGACATAAGGATCCACCAGTGTCATTGCATGTGTGTTCTTCTCACAAACCACATAAGGATCCACCAGTGTCATTGGATGTGTGTTCCTCCCACAGACTACACATGGATCCACCAGTGTCATTGCATATCTGCACTTTTCATGAACCACAGTTAGAGTCATTGCATGTGTGATCCTCTCATAGACCACACATGGATCCACCAGTTTCATTGCATGTGTTTTTTTTCATGAACCACATAAGGATCCACCAGTGTCATTGCATGTGTGTTCTTCTCGCAAACCCCATAAGAATCCAGAAGTGTCATTGGATGTGTGTTCTTTTCATGAACCACACCCAGTGTCATTGGATGTGTGTTCGTCTAATATACCACACATGGATCCACCAGTGTCATTGCATGTGTGTTCTTCTCACAAACCACATAAGGATCCACCAGTGTCATTGCATGTGTGTTATTCTCACAAACCACATAAGGATCCATCAGTGTCATTGGATGTGTGTTCTTTTCATGAAGCACACCCAGTGTCATTGGATGTGTGTTCCTTTCACAGACCACACATGGTTCCACAGCTAGAGTCATTGCATGTGTGTTCTTTTCATGAACCACATAAGGATCCACCGGTGTCATTGGATGTATTTTCCTCTCATATACCACACATGGATCCACCGGTGTCATTGCATGTCTGCTCTTTTCATGAACCACATCTACAGTCATTGCATGTGTGTTCTTCCCACAGACCACACATGGATCCACCAGTGTCATTGCATGTGTGTTCTTCTCACAAACCACAAATGGATCCACCAATGTCATTGGATGTGTGTTCCTCCCACAAACCACACATGGATCCACCAGTGTCATTGCATGTCTACTTTTTTCATGAACCACAGTTAGAGTCATTGCATGTGTGATCCTCTCACGGACCACACATGGATCCACCGGTGTCATTGGATGTGTGTTCTTCTCATGAACCACATAAGGATCCACCAGTGGCATTGCATGTGTGTTCTTCTCACAAACCACATAAGGATCCACCAGTGTCATTGGATGTGTGTTCCTCCCACAGACTACACATGGATCCACCAGTGTCATTGCATGTCTTCTCTTTTCATGAACCACAGTTAGAGTCATTGCATGTGTGATCCTCTCATAGACCACACATGGATCCACCAATTTCATTGCATGTCTGTTCTTTTCATGAACCACATAAGGATCCACTAGTGTCATTGCATGTGTGTTCTTCTCACAAACCCCATAAGGATCCAGAAGTGTCATTGGATGTGTGTTCTTTTCATGAACCACACCCAGTGTAATTGGATGTGTGTTCATCTCATAGACCACACATGGATCCACCAGTGTCATTGCATGTGTGTTCTTCTCACAAACCACATAAGGATCCACCAGTGTCATTGGATGTGTGTTCTTTTCATGAACCACACCCAGTGTCATTGCATGTATGTTCCTCTCACAGACCACACATGGATCCACTAGTGTCATTGCATGTGTGTTCTTCTCATGAACCACAACTAGAGTCATTGGATGTGTGTTCTTTTCATGAACCACAGCTAGAGCCATTGCATGTGTGTTCTTCTCACAAACCACATAAGAATACACCAGTGTCATTGCATGTGTGTTCTTCTCATGAACCACAGCTAGAGTCATTGCATGTGTGTTCTTCTCACAAACCTCATAAGGATACACCGGTGTCATTGCATGTGTGTTCTTCTCATTAACCACACATGGATCCACCAGTGTCATTGCATGTCTGCTCTTTTCATTAACCATAGTTAGAGTCATTGCATGTGTGTTCTTATCATGAACCACATAAGGATCCACCAGTGTCACTACATGTGTGTTCTTCTCACAAACCACATAAGGATCCAGTAGTGTCATTGGATGTGTGTTCTTTTCATGAACCACACCAAGTGTCATTGGATGTGTGTTCCTCTCACATACCACACATGGATCTACCAGTGTCATTGCATGTGTGTTCTTCTCATGAACCACACATGGATCCACCAGTGTCATTGCATGTGTGTTCTTCACACAAACCACATAAGGATCCACCAATGTCATTGCATGTGTGTTCTTTTCACGAACCACACCTAGTGTCATTGCATTTATGTTCCTCTCACAGGCCACACATGGATCCACCAGTATCATTGCATGTGTGTTCTTCTCATGAACCATAGCTAGAGTCATTGCATGTCTATTCTTTTCGTGAACCACACCATTGCATTTATATTCCTCTCATAAACCACACATGGATCCACCAGTGTCATTGCATGTGTGTTCTTCTCATGAACCACAACTAGAGTCATTGCATGTCTGTTATTCTCACAAACCACATAAGGATACACCAGTGTCATTGCATGTGTGTTCTTCTCATGAACCATACCCAGTGTCATTGCATGTGTGTTCTTTTCACAAACCACATATCACTAGTGTCATTGCATGTGTGTTCCTTTCATAAACCACATATGGATCCACCCTGTGTGATTGCATGTGTGTTCTTCTCACAAACCACATAAGGATCCACCAGTGTCATTGGATGTGTGTTCTTTTCATAAACCACATATGGATCCTAATTAACCTTAGGAAATAGACCGAGTCTTCTAGAAGGCACGCCCTAACACAGTTGTTCTGCTTGACGATTGTTACATACCGTTTGATCGGGGCGCTTGGACGATTGGGATGGTCTTTGTGAGATCGATCCGCAAGTAGTCTATTCTGCGGCATGATTGGACATGCTTGCTCTAGACAAACTAGCAACACCGGGGGCTCCCCTGTTGTGAGTGTCACGACTCACGAGTTGAGTGGGCCATATCCTAGTGTCATGTCCCCATTGCTTGTCTTCCTCCACGTACTTCTCTTCCTTCCCCTCGAAGCCACTTTCCCCAGTTCACTCCCATCCTGCCGTAGCCGCAAGCCGATGGCGCCGGCATCCCAATCCCCTCTCCGACACCCATCCCCCTCCCCTCTCACCATGGGTTCAAGGGGAGATGGCGAGGAAACGCGTCGTGATGACAGGGACGGTGATTTCGATGTGAGTCGTCTCATCTCTATCTCTATCATCCATGGCCAGTTATCTATTTTTTGAGCCAGATCTACTCTGTTTACTCATGCGCGTATGATGTGTTAGGCCAACCAGACGATGTATGACGTCGACTATCACGGTTTAGCGGATGAAGACAGTCCTCTGGTATGTAAACATGGATATGTGCCTGCTAAATTAGTAGCGTTCGAAGGACGAAACACAGGCAGGAGGTTTCTACGGTGTCAAGGACATCGTGCAATGATGCGAGCCAGAAGTTGTAGTGTTATCAAATGGGTAGATCTAGAGTGGCCCAAATCGATGCAGAAAACGCTAGACAAACTATGGGAAATGACTATTGAGTTGAAAGAATCCGCATTCAGCTCAGTTCTTGACAGTGTTGAGATGAAGCTATGGGAACCAGTTGACACGACCAAGCATAAGCGAGATCTCAGGTGGGTGGAAGACAAGGTTAGCAAAGTCGAGAAGGAGAGGGACACAGCGTTGGCCCTGAAGGCTAAAGCAGAGCAAGAAATGACTCAAGCAAGGAAGGATATTCACCAGGCCAAAGTCCTGCAGTTCACAACTATGAGTATTGACAAGTGCATGAGGAAAAATGCAGAGAAACAATTGAAGCTATGCAAGGAAGATGCTAAAAGGAAGGAGCAGACGATTCGATCCTTGCTCTCGCAGGAAGATGTGCATCGGGCTAAGATTAGGAAGATCAAGGAGATGTGTGATAACTAGTTCTATTTAGCTTGAGCTCCGTGCCTTTTTTAAGTTGTAATAGTTGTACCTGTTGACCTAGCGGTCTGAACTATTGGCCCCGGAGTCCTGGGAGGAAAAAAAATTGGTCACCCGTTAATCTTGGATTACTTCCTTTTGTCTGACCAATGCCCCTTGGATATTCCGCCCGTCGCTTCGTCGTCCTCGTGTACAAATAGGAGGCACCATAGCGCGTCTCTTTGTCATCCATCCCCTCGCCCTCTCCAATCTCCACCGCGCCGTCGCTTTGTCGTCCATCCCCTCGCTCCCTCTCCAATCTCCACCGCACCGCCATGGAGATGCCCTCGCTGAACTTCTACGAGGCAGTGATGTTCGCGCACTTCGACATCCTCGCACCGCTGGCCGCAACGGTGCCCCATGGATGGCGCATCAGCTATGCGGGGGTGCCGATGGCTCCGCTCCTCGTCCCCGGCGGAGCCGTGATGGAAAGCAAAATCGTGGCGCACCGTGGTCAGATGCCTGCATGGAAGAGGGCGCTGCCCCGGTACGCGGCGGCCAGCCCGTACTGGACGGCGCTATTCAAGAAGGAGTGGAAGGCCAAGATTGGCAACCGCATCATTTATGGTCGCGTGGTGCACCAGGATCTCCGCAACTGAGAAGGGAGCGAGAGGTTCTGGTCCGTCCCTGGATGGACCAAGTACACTGTCATCGCCGCCGCTCGCCGCAAAGAGGTGCTGCGTCTCGCGAACAATGCGGAAATCATGGAGGTTCCGTCCGACGACGACGAGGAAGCCGGCGGCTTGGAGGACAGAGGCAGCGGAAGTGAAATTGTTGACTAGTGGTTTAATTAATGTAGGATGTGAAATCGTACCTTTGTTTAGAAGAATTTGTGGTTGAATTAATGAAATGCCTCAATTTAGATCTCTGTCTCGATTAATTTGTGGAAGAATTTGTGATTTAGATCAATTTCTGCCTCGATTTAGATCTCTGTCCCGGATTGGGAACATGACCGTGGACCAAAGACCCCTTTTCTACTAGTGTATTCTGACATTGGTGGTTTGTTTAAACATAATCTACGTGGATTTGGCCGCATGCAAATGGAACAACCACAATTTATAAAGTGGCAGCACGTACACCCGGCTACTGGAGATCCGGGAGCTTCGCCAGATGGAGGGGATGCAGGAGTAGAGAGGCGGTGAGATAGACGGGCTCAAGATTAGGCCAGAAAGTGGTACCGATTTCCTCCTCATCTGGGCATTATGGGTTGCCATTGCTGTTTATGTTGCCATGTCGTTGTGTGCAATAGCTGAAATAAGTTGCTGCTTCGTGGAGTGAAGCAGCTTAAATAATTTATTTCTGTGCCACTTACATTCCATCGTATTTGGAGACCTCCTGCCCCTCAGCAATCGTGGAACCAGTGCTGCGTGTTTTCAGATAGCAGTGGCACAATCACAATTTCGGATTCAACTACTGACTCGGGTGTTTCCAAACCCTAAGTCGCGATACATTTTACTTAGAGAATGTGGGTAGATTGTTTCGCCCAACAAAATACCACACACAGAGATCCAGAATTTAACCGAATTACATATATAGGTTAAAGTTCAACACATTACTAAGCATCTTCATTGCCAGCAGCCTTCTTCCGCAGCCTGGGTGCCAAGCCTTCACGTCCACTGGCTTCTTCATTTCCTACCTTCTTCCTCTTCCCTAGTGCCAATTTTCTTAGCTTCACGTACTCTGCATCGACGGGACAATGGGCACCATAATCGTGTCCATCATGATCTTTCCACTCATTTTTAATTTCTTCTGGCAGCAAAATGACTGACCCGGCAGTCATGTTTCTAAGCTTGCAGCGCTTCCTGTAAAGAAACAAGACTGTTGCATAACTGCCCAATATCTACAGAGTAAATAAAACAAAAATTACAATTCAGCACAAACATGCGAACCCCAAGATACTTTTGCTTACCAGGAGCTAATTAGGTTTGAGCAACCACCCTGTCCAAGAATAGAAGGGCGTCTCCTAGTTGCAGCAGCTTCCACATCCAGTACATCACATTTCAGCTCAAACATGCAAGTCGAAGCATACCTTTTCATCAACCCAATTAACTGTCTGTCACACGTTAGTGGAACCATGATGCCACGTTCATCCATGAATCTGAACTTTGTACTCTACTTCGGCCATAATTCATCATGATTACGCAGAGCAGCAACCTTACCAGATATAGTGCAGATCTGCGCATGCACTTCTTCCATCATGATACAATGGTGTCCATACCACTTTCCCTTAGAGTCATACCTAAAGAGGCTTACCATAACCAGGTAATGGTGGTCCGCGAAGATCCCACATGACAGAACACTGTGGACAAAATATGTTTGTCAGCGTTGGTCTAACAAACAATTCTAGGTTCAGTAGCCAGCTAGCAGTTATAATTAGTGCGAATAGCAAAGAGAAGGGTAGCTCACCAGCTTGTAGCCAGAACTTCTTCTTCCTTGGTAGTAGGATCTACCATCCTCCGAGTTGCTCGGCTCATCGGCGACGGGGGCAGGCTAGAGCCTCGCAACGGTGGCTACGGCATGCGCAATTGGAGCTCGGGATCAGCGACTGGCCGCAGCAACTTGGCACCAGAAGTCAAATGTCCGAAGGGACCGTCCTGCCTGGAGGGTGGATTCTGACGTTGCTGAAGCCAGGGGAAAGGTGGGAATGGATTTGTGAAATTGGTCAACGCATCCAATCCACTTAGTTCCTCGATTTGCCTAAGAGGTTGCCGCGTTGGTGCTCGCGTCACGGACAGATGACTGACTTGAGGGTCCCGACAGTCTACTTCACGGGGCTGTTTAACAAAATGTTTGAATTTGACAGGGGTGATATGAGTTTGCCTCGGAATGGCCCCTCTCAGTAGTTGGCGGCCCAAGTTTTCGAAACGCTCCAATTTCAGGAAACTTAGGTACCGCCATGCGCTGGCCTGTGAACTTTGGTACCGCAGACGAACAGGCCCCTCTATGGCGCGGTGTCACCCGATATAACCAACATCACCCGACATAGGAAATGTCATCTTTGTCAGCCCGTACTCGCTGGTCCTTCCCTCTGCCCCCTACGCTCATGCTACAGTGGAGAGAGAAAACCTTTGACCAAGAAGATTCCTTCCTTCCCTTATAATCCAAGTGGTAACCCGGCTTAGGCCTGGTTAATTCGGCCCTGTGGGTACCTACATACATGTAACAAATAGGCTGCCGACATATTTCATGTCGGCCAGGGTAACGTTGGATGAACTCCGTCCGGGCCGGGTCTACCGTAAGTCGGCTTTCCTTGAGGTGACTCGGGCAGCTTATGCTTTGACCTTGCCGTACCTCAGCTATCATGGCCATTATGCCCCGGCGTGACCCTACCCGGGGTTATCCCCCCAACATTAGTCCATGAAGCTAGTGTGGTCTTAGCAACTTCAGCTGATAAGGCCACAATAGGTTCAACCTACTAAGTTCTGTGTTCTTCTTTGCCGAGTTACTCGATGACTCAACTTTCATATTTTTGTGACTTGGTGTTCCTTTTGATTTCCTTGGCTCATTCCAAGGTATTCCTCGCTGGTCAGGTTATTTTCTCGGATCCGTGTTACCCAGTTAGATCTCTTCCTTCTCTCGCACGCTTCCCCACATCCTACATGGAGGGTAATCATTGTTTTACCTCATTTTAAGGGCCTATGCTAGTTACCGTGCTCATTGTTAGGGATAACTGCTGCGAACATCATGTCGTGGGCATCTCCTTGTTAACCGCAATGCCACGTCGCGTCGTGGGATCTGCTGCACCATGTGGCTCCTCCTATGGCCTACCTCTGATTGGCTGATCCTGCAGATACACGGCCACACCGTGTGGCCCGCTGCATCACTGGATCCCACTTATCCCATCAGGATGATGGTTAAATAGGGGATGAGGGAGGCCCTTGGCCATTTTCTCCGTTCGCACACCCCTTTGCCCCTTCTCCTTCTTCTGTGCGACACCGCTGCCACTGCCGCCGCTTCTTCTTAGCACAACACGGCCGCCGTTGTTCCCTATCGTTGTTTATCTCCACCGTAGCCGCGTGGCAGCTCTAGTGTAGCCACACCACCATGGTGCCATGCCAATCTTGGACCTTCGCCGCCACTCTAGATCGATTCCGCTTCTGCGAGGAGGAAGATCTTGAGATAGCTGAATCGGAGGAGGTCACCGTCGTTGAAGAACATGAGGAGGCCGGCGAGGCCCATGAGCACGGAGCCTGGGATAGTTCCTGGGTCTACCCGTATGACATCGACTAGATGTACTAGACCCGCTGCATCACCGGTGGGGTTTCCTGCCGCCTCCCCTACCAGGAGATCATTCCCTCTCCCAATCCTGGTGAGTTTCTGGTTTTCCTTTTGCATTTCCAACGCGGATTTGGCCTTCCCGTCAGTGATTTCTTCCGCGAGTTCATCACCACTTCTTCTCTCCAACCCCTCCACCTTCCGGCTAACGCCATTACCTTGCTATCCTATTTTTCTTCCGGGGTTGAGGGTTACATTGGCCTCTGGCCCTCCGTTCATATCTAGTACAAGTTCTTTGGCTTTAGGGCCAATGTCATCCCAGATCTAGAAACTGCCCCTGCCGACAAATCTCTAACTCAGTGCGGAGCGGCTTATATCTCACCTCGGAAGCACTCTATCTTTCCCCGAGTCACCGGCTTAGAGTCCTGCAAGGGATGGGCCAAGACATTCTTCTACGTGAAGAATGATACCGAGGTGGACAACATTCGGCTGCTTCCCTTGTCACTCGGTGCCCCCGACATGACCTTATGGAGTTGAATCCCGAGGATATCCAGCGCCTTGGTGAATCAGGTGGAGAAACAGATCAAGGAGCTGAATAAGTTGGGGCTGCACAGCGAGGATATCATGATCACTTTTGTTCACAGCCGAATTTCCCCTCTACAAGAACGTACCCATAATCTTTTCCATATGAGCGGGCATCTCGACCCCAACTGAAGCTCATCCTTTGTGATAAACAACACTCAAATCTTTCGTTGGGTCAAGGCCATCTTCAGGATAACCTCGGACTTCAATGGGGACTGGGAGTGGGGGTACGGGAACTTTTACCGAGATAAGCTACCTCCCACAGTATATTTCTTATTTGATCCTTGTTCCGAGTTACGTTTTATGTCAGACCTTATCATTTACTTGATCCTTTTGCAATATTGCTTTCAGATGTTTCTTCAGCCTATAGTTGAGGATGGCAAGGAACCGTCCCTTTAGTGGGGGAAGAACTGGGAGGCCTCGGACACGGAGGAGCCAGATTCTGAGATCTTCCTTCCCACTCCGGATCCTAGCGTCAGACGACCCTCTGATAAGACCTCTAGCTTAAGGGATTGGCCAGATGATGACGAAGACCGTGATATTAAGATCTTGGAGGTATATGATCCTATTCCTATCTCATATGCCTTTCTCCTTGATTTGGCTTCAGCTAACCCGACCGGTCAGGTCCAGGATGATCCTCCCCTTGTTGTGGGCGAGCCAGTGCCTGCCCTGGCAAAGAAACGTGCGGCTACCTCGGCTCCTTCTTCCGAGCCACCCCGGACCACGAAAATACATAAGAAATCCGGTGTTAAGCGCGCCAGCAAGCCCGCGACTAAGGACACGGTTCGGAGATCCCCAAAGCCCAGGGAGCCTCCTACTTCATCCGAGTAAGCCCTTCTCTCTTTCCTCGTTCTTCAGTTAGCTTCTCTCCCATTATGTGTATTTCTTGTTTCTCTCTTTCTATTCCAACTTGTTGTTTTGTTCTATCTGACTCGGCAGGGCTCCCAAGGAGATCCCTAGAGTGGTTTGATCATTGCCTCGCCTCTCGGAGATGATCCACCTTCCCCTCGTCGTGATGACGCTCGTCCTCTGAGCCCTATTCAGGAGAGCTCGACAGCCACGCCGAATCTCAGCCCACCTCGGCAAGAGGAGGGAAATGTCGGCACTGAGGGTGGTGGTGCCTCCAAGGATGTGTCCATGCCGGATCAATCCAGCTCCTCTTCGGCTCAATAACAATCATATGATGGTGGGACCAGCAACATTAGAACCGAGAAAACTCCTTCCGAGGTGCTGGTGACTCCGACACTGACCCAAGTTTAACCTGAATCAGCACCAGTTCCAACTCCAAGTTGTACACAAGTTCCTCCTGCCTAGTCCGAGTCTCCCAGACTCGGCGAGATGACCAAACTTGGCCTAGCCCGAAGGCCAAACCATCTGCACCAACTTCTTCCGCTGAAGACCTACTTCAGAAAAAGCCTCAGACCAAACCCAGAGCACAGACCACATCCTCACAACAGTAGCCCAAATCAAGAACTAAGACCAAGAAAGTTGTTAATGCTTCCAAGGGCTAGCAAGCTTCTGAGGCTGCCAAGACCAAGCCCCCCAAAGGAACAGCAACCGAGTTTGGGCCGCGCACTCTTGCGTCCATGATGCAAAAGGAGAGAACTGCCTCTGCCTCTTCCGCTGAGAAACAACTTACTCTACACACCAGCCCGGGCACAACTCAAACTGCATGGAAAATTGTCCATGCCAAAGGCTTGTTGGTGGGCTAGACTCTTAGCGGGGAGAGCTACGGCTCACTCTCCGAGTATGCGGAAAGGTGGAACAATGCTAAATATATAGAGATCAACTCTGGTAACCCGCTGAAGTTCGGTCTAGCCGAGATTGGTGCAGAGATGAACACATCAGCCAAAGCTATCAACCTTGCTAGCAAAATGTTGGAGGCAAATCCCTTCACCATGCCTTTACATATGCGCAAGTAGTTGTAGATATGTCCTCCAGTCCCCGAGTCTCGGGGGGTGTAACTTGTTACTCGGCCGGATGCTCAAATCCGAAGTACCTTAGTCACACCAAACTTGTTAGTAGTTTCAAATATGCACTCACCTAGAGTCGGGTTGAGCTCCGCTTGGCCTAGATCTTGAATAACTTCAAATATTCACTCACCTAGAGCCGGGTTAAGTTCCAATTGGCCCGGGTATTGAGTAGCTTAAAATATCCACTCACCTAGAGACAGGTTAAGTTCCACTTGGCCAGGGTCTTGAGTAACTTCAAATATCCACTCACCTAGAGTTGGGTTAAATTCCGCTTGGCCTGGGTCTTGAGTAACTACAAATATCCACTCAACTATAGCTGGGTTAAGTTCCACTTGGCCCGGGTCTGGAGTAACTTCAAATTTTCCTTATGATACATGAGATAACATTTTTCTTTTCAAATCACCACCAACCGTCGAACTATTGAGTTTTAGTGGCTCTTGGACTCCCACAAAGATCCGTGCGCCAAGCATTAGGCCGTGCTGCCTGAGGCAAAGAAGAAAGGTAAAGCTCCACTTGCTTAGACTTTCACTTTTACTTCTCTTTGTCATTTGTTCTCTGGACTAACTTATGATCCGGATTGCGCAGCCGAAGTGGAGGCTGAAAATATCATTATGAGGAAGAAATTGGCTGAGATAAAAGGTATTTCAATTTTTTATTCAGACTTTGTCCCTTTTTCTTTCTGACTCGGTAGATAATTATAGCTCAGCTCTGCCGGGTCGGCAAACTATTGTAGTATCTCTTCAAGATAGCGTGCCTTTGCCTGACATGATGCTCCACTTTCTTGAACAAGAAGGGCATCATCAGGCTGAGCTGAATAAGAAAGATGACAAAATTGCCAAACTTTGGCTCAAGGATGATGAGATTACTCGGCTTAACGCTGAGATTGAAAAGCTGAAAAATCTCCACAAAGCTGAGCTGGATAAAGTTGATCAGAACTTCTCTGGGGAGAAAGAGCGGCTGAAGACCTGCCTTGAGAAGATCCAGGACATTCTGAAGGACGCCAACCTGAAGTTTCAGTCGGTGAACACAGAATAAGAGAATCTCAAGAAGAGGAACGATGCATCATCATGGAGCTGACTCAAATCAACAGTTATATCTCTCGGTAGTTTTTCTGTTGTTCCGACATTCTTTTCTTCAGGTCTCATACCCTTACCCACTTATCTTACTAGTATAATTTTTAGGAAAGTTTCCGGAGACCAACTCCATTGCTTCCACTGCTGTTGAAGAGAGGTACTCCGGTGGGTCCTTCAGCAGAAGCAATTCCTTATGATATGGAGGATACCTTGGTGAGCCTCGCAACCCGGGTTGAACCCATGAAGAGCTATTGTTCGGACTGAAGGAAATATGCCCTGAGAGGCAATAATAAAGTTGTTATTATGTATTCCTTGTATATGATAGATGTTTATTTTGCATGCTATAATTGTATTGATAGGAAACATCAATACATGTGTGTTTAATAAATAAAAAGGGTTCCTAGTTATGCCTCTCTTATAGACTAGCTTGTTGATTAACAAGATGATCAAGGTTTCCTGATCATGGACATTGGATGTTGTTAATAACAAGGTCACAACATTTGTGAAATGATGTGATGAACTTTCATCTGAAGTATAGCATTACGATCAAGTCATTATGTTTATATTGCTATAACATCATACAAAGTAGTCTTAGTCCTTAGACCATGAGATCATGTTATTTGCTAACACCGGAAGAGTATCTTGATAACATGAAACGTCACACCGTAACAGGGTGACCATAAAGGTGGGTTCAGTGCTATGAAGGTGTTATGTTGAGGCTCATGGATCAAGAGTGGAATTTGTCAATCCCGATGATGGATAGATATACTCTAGGCCCTCTCGGTGATATCACATTAAGATAGCTTGCAAGCAAGTGATGTGATCACTAGAATGTTATATCACAGGAACGAGAAAAGAGTGCATGTCGGTAACGAGATCAAACTAGGTATTTGGATACCAATGATCGAATCTCGGACATGTATTATATCATGAGAGAAAGGGATTAAATTGCTGACGTTAAAGGTTCTCACGATCACAGAAGTCATCGTTGAATATGCAGGAGTCAGTATGGATCTCGGTCCGCTTCGATTATTGATCGAGAGGAGTCTCAATCATGTCTACATTATTCGCGAACCGTGGGGTGACACACTTAAGGGTTGCGGACACCATTTAGGAGCACATATGTTCCGCATAAAAGGTTTGCAAAGCGCGAAATGTTTGATAGAAACAGGAATTGTTCGATAGAAACCGGAATTGTTTCGGTGAAATTGAAAGTGGTTCTGCATGTGATATTGAAATGTTGCAAGGGGTTTTATGTGAATGTTTGTTAATTAAAGTAATTAACAAAATTCTGAATAAAATAAATAAAAGAGTTTTATTAATTGAGAGTTGCATTTAATTTTGTGGAAATTAAATACATGTGAGTGGGATTTTGGGTGGTGGCCATGTTTTTGTGAGTGGAGGTTCACCATATGAATGAAGGAGGGGAGCAGTCCCCCACTCATGCGCCGGCTATGGGAGGGGAGGGGTCTCCCTCCCTCCTATATAAAGCCCCCTCTCCCCTCTCACAAACCACACCTCCTCGTGAAGGATCTCTCTCCCCCTCTAGATATTCCCCCATGGTCTCGGATTAGCGAGATACATGTTCCCGGTGACCTTGCGTCTGGAAGGAGTTGCTGCTTCCGCTGATTCGCTGGAGCGAGGAGGTGGAGGTTTTCCGTTGGCTTGAACGTGTGTGCGAGTATGGATGCGCTGCTAATTTGTGGCGCTCGGACTTCCACACGATCTTGGGATCGGCAAGCGTACGACTACATCAACCACGAGTTCCTACTCGTTAACAAAACTCGTTGTCTTCGACGGTAAGTTCTCCATGGATGTATGTCCACCCGTTGCTTTGTATCTAGTAGATAGATCTTGGCGTATAGTTCTCATCGTAGGAAATTTTTTGTTTTCTATGTTGCGGACCCAACAGTGGTATTAGAGCCTGATCTATGCGTAGGTTCTTAGCACGGGTAGTACAAATATGGTTTATATGTGGGCGATGATGATCATGTTATTGCATCTTCTATGCATTTTGGATATTGGTGGCATAGTGGGATGAAGCGGCCGGACCAACCTTACATGTCATCATACATGAGACCGGTTCCACAACTGACATGCAACTTGTTTTAAGTAGATGTATGATAGATACTCTTACAACTCACTTAACGTGTAAGTTCCATAGACCTTGGGCTTACACACAAAGGAATGATAGAGATCATACCACGATGAAAATGATAGAGATCAAATGCATGGACCATATCACCTCACTTCACACATTAGATGTTAGCATCTTATATTGCTAGTTTGGCGCTTTTGGTAGAATTATAAGATGATCCCTAATTTAGATATCAAGATAAAATGTATTCTACCTTAAGTATGCACCGTTTTGTGGATCGTGTTTTGAGGCATCACGTGATGATCGGGTGTTCTCGACTCTACGCTTTCATACAACGGGTGTAAGACAGTTTTACACACGCGAATACTAAGGTTCTTACTTGACGAGCCTAGCATGTACATGGCCTCGGAACACGGACCGAGAGGTTAAGAATGAGTCATATAGTTGATATGATGCCCATATAGATGCTCGCCTTTGAAGCTACACCGACTCACGTGATGATCAAACTTGGTGTAGTGGATTTGGTTCATGTAATCACCAAAAGGACACGAGGGATGTTGTTTTTGAGTGGGAGTTCATTAGTAATTTGGATTAGTTGAAATCAATCTATCATAAACTTAGTCTAAATATATTTTACAAATTCTGTTGTAGATGGCACCACCTGCTTTTAATTTCAATGTGTTCATGGAGAAAGAGAAGCTTGCTGCGAATGGTAGCAACTTCACCAACTGGGCTATGAATTTGAGGATTCTCCTCACTGCTGCGCAAAAGCAATATGTGCTAGAGGCGCCGCTAGGCCCCCCACCAGCTCCTGATGCCCCTGACAAGGAAAAGAACGTCTATATAACTCGTCAGGAGGACCACAACTTAGTTCATTGCGGCATACTGTATGGGCTAGAGCCAGAACTTCGAAAACGTTTCGAAAATGGCAATGCCTTTGATACCATGGGTGAATTGAAAATTATTTTCGATACCCATGCTGCCGTAGAGAGTTATAATGCTACGGAAAAGTTCTTTGGCTACATGATGGAAGAGAACAGCTCCGTTAGTGAGGACGTACTCAAAATGTCTGGGTACGCCGATAAGCTTGTGTCCTTGGGAATAACGATTCCCATTGACTTAGGCATATATCGTGTTCTCAAATCTCTGCCACCTAGCTACAAGAGCTTCGTGATGAACTATAATATGCAGGGCATGAAGAAGTCTCTTCCCGAGCTTCTGTCAATGCTTAAGACTGCAGAAGTGGAGATTAGGAAAGAACATCAAGTGTTGGCGATCAATAAGACCACCGGTTTCAAGAAGGACAAGAAAGGCAAGCAGAAGGGAAAGAAGGGCAGCAAAACTGTTGCTGTGCCTGAAAAGAAACCCCGAGCTGTCCCTAAGTCTGACACCGAGTGCTACTATTGCAAGGGGACTGGCCATTGGAAGCGCAACTACCCCAAGTATTTCACGGACAAGAAGGTCGGCAAGGCAAACAAAGGTATATGTGATATACATGTTATTGATGTGTACTTGACTAGTACTCGCAGTAGCACCTGGGTATTTGATACGGGATCGGTTGCTAATATATGTAACTCGGTTCAGGGGCTACGGAACAAGTGACAACTAGCAAGGGATGAGGTCACGATGTGGGTCGGCAATGGATCAAGAGTTGATGTGATCGCCATCGGAACCCTGCCTCTCCATATGCCATCGGGATTAGTAATGAACATTGTATCCGGATCGTATTTGATGCAAAGTGGTTATTCGTTGAAGTCTGAAAACAATGGTTGTTCGATTTATATGAATAATACCTTTTATGGTCATGCACCTGTGTTGAATGGTTTATTTCAGTTGGATCTCGATAGTAGTATTACGCATATTCATAATGTTGATGCTAAAAGGATTAAACTTGATAATGATATATCTGCATATATGTGGCACTGCCGTCTAGGTCATATTGGCGTTAAACGCATGAAGAAACTCCATTCTGATGGACTTTTGGAATCACTTGATGTTGAATCATTTGATACATGTGAACCATGCCTTATGGGCAAGATGACTAGAACGCCGTTTTCCGGTTCAATGGAGCAGGCTGATTTATTGGAAATCATACATACTGATGTGTGTGGACCAATGAGTGTGTCGGCGTGAGGTGGATATCGTTATTTTGTTACTTTCACGTATGATTTGAGTAGATACAGGTATATCTATTTGATGAAACATCAGTCTGAAACCTTTGAAAAGTTCAAAGTATTTCAGAATGAAGTGGAAAATCATCGTAACAGAAAGATCAAATTTCTGCGGTCCAACCGTGGAGGAGAGTATCTTAGTTACGAGTTTAGCACACATATGAAAGACTATGGAATAGTTTCACAACTCACGCCTACCGGAACACCACAACGTAATGGTGTGTCAGAACGTCGTAATCGTACTTTATTGGATATGGTTCAATCTATGATGTCTCTGACTGACTTGCCACTGTCATTTTGGGGTTATGCACTGGAAACCGCTCCATTCACTTTAAATAGGGCACCATCTAAATCCGTTGAAAAGACACCGTATGAATTATGGTTTGGAAACAAACCTAAGCTGTCATTTCTTAAAGTTTGGGGATGTGATGTTTATGTGAAGAAACTTCAACCGGATAAACTCGAACCCAAAGCGGAAAAATGCGTCTTCATAGGATACCCTAAGGAAACGATTGGGTATACCTTCTATCACAGATCCAAGGGAAAGGTCTTTGTTGCCAAGAATGGATCCTTTCTTGAGAAGGAGTTTCTCGCGAAAGGTGTGAGTAGTCGGAAGGTAGAACTCGAAGAGGTTATTGAACCTTCTCTTCATGAAATGGCGAGTAGCGTAGCACCGGAAGTTGTTTCAGAGTTGACTTCACCTAATGAAGAGAGAGCTAATGATATTGATCATGAAACTCCGAAAGAGGACACTACCGAACCTCGCAGGTCAAGCAGGACACGCAGCTCTGAATCGACGGCAATCCTGTTATGAATTTCATGATTGATGAAATAGATGACCCTACGACGTATGAAGAAGCGATGATGAGCCCTGATTCCAACAAATGGCTAGAAGCCATGAAATCTGAGATGGAATCCATGTACGAAAACCAGGTTTGGACCTTGGTGGACTTACCTCACGATCGAAAGGCCGTTGAGAATAAATGGATTTTCAAAAGAAAAACCAATGCTGATGGTAATGTAACCATCTATAAGGCTCGACTTGTCGCAAAGGGGTTTCGACAAATTCAAGGAGTTGACTACGATGAGACATTCTCTCCCGTAGCGATGCTTAAGTCGGTTAGGATTATGTTAGCAATTGCTGCATATTTCGATTATGAAATATGGCAGATGGATGTCAAAACTACGTTCCTCAATGGTAATATTGAAGAAGAGTTGTATATGATACAACCTAAGGGTTTTGTCGATCCTAAGGATGCTGATAAGGTGTGCAAACTTCAGCGATCAATCTATGGACTGAAGCAAGCATCTCGGAGTTGGAATCTCCGCTTTGATGAGGTGATCAAAGAGTTTGGATTTGTCTAAACTTATGGAGAGGCTTGTATTTACAAGAAAGTGAGTGGGAGCAATGTGGCATTTCTGATATTATATGTGGATGACATATTATTGATTGGAAATGATATAGATCTTCTAAACAGTGTTAAAAGTTATCTAAACAGCAAATTTTTGATGAAGGACCTTGGTGAAGCTTCATATATATTAGGCATTAAAATCTATAGAGATAGATCAAGACGCCTAATTGGGCTATCACAGAGTACATACCTTGATAAGATATTAAAGAAGTTTAATATGGACGGAAGTAAGAAGGGGTACTTACCTATGTTGCAAGGCAAGACATTGAGTAAGACTCAAAGTCCGCCACTGGCGGAAGAAAGAGAGATAATGGATAAGATCCCCTATGCCTCAGCCATAGGCTCTATAATGTATGCCATGCTATGTACAAGACCAGATGTGGCACATGCTATTAGTTTGACTAGTAGGTACCAATATGATCCAGGTTCGGAACACTGGATAGCGGTAAAATATATCCTTAAGTACTTGAGAAGAACTAAGGATATGTTTCTTGTATACGGAGGTGAAGAAGAGCTAGTCGCTAAGTGTTATGTCAATGCTAGCTTTGACACTGATCCGGATGACTCTAAGTCTCAATCCGGATACGTATTTCTCTTGAACGGAGCATCAGTTAGTTGGAGGAGCTCTAAACAACCTGTGGTGGCTGGATCAACATTTGCGGAATATATTCTTTGCTTGAGCGGTAGCGAGAAGCGGTTTGGATGAAGGAGTTCATAATGGAACTAGGTGTGGTTCCTAGTGCGTTGGACCCAATGGTGATCTATTGTGACAATAATGGAGCCATAGCCAACATCAAGGAACCAAGGTCTCACAAGAATTCCAAGTATATTAAGCGCCGGTTTCACTCCATCCGCAAGCATGTCAAGGATGGAGATATAAAGATTTGTAAAGTGCACACGGACCTGAATGTAGCAGATCCATTGACTAAAGTACTCCCTAGGGCAAAACATGATCAACACCAGAACTCCATGGGTGTTAGATTTATCACTATATAAACTAGATTATTGTCTCTAGTGCAAGTGGGAGACTGAAGTAAATATGCCCTGAGAGGCAATAATAAAGTTGTTATTATGTATTCCTTGTATATGATAGATGTTTATTTTGCATGCTATAATTGTATTGATAGGAAACATCAATACATGTGTGTTTAATAAACAAAAAGGGTTCCTAGTTATGCCTCTCTTATAGACTAGCTTGTTGATTAATAAGATGATCAAGGTTTCCTGATCATGGACATTGGATGTTGTTAATAACAAGGTCACAACATTTGTGAAATGATGTGATGAACATTCATCCGAAGTATAGCATTACGATCAAGTCATTATGTTTATATTGCTATAACATCATACAAAGTAGTTTTAGTCCTTAGACCATGAGATCATGTTAATTGCTAACACCGGAAGAGTATCTTGATAACATCAAACATCACACCGTAACAGGGTGACCATAAAGGTGGGTTCAGTGCTATGAAGGTGTTATGTTGAGTCTCATGGATCAAGAGTGGAATTTGTCAATCCCGATGATGGATAGATATACTCTGGGCCCTCTCGGTGATATCACATTAAGATAGCGAGAAAACAGTGCATGTCGGTAACGAGATCAAACTAGGTATTTGGATACCGATGATCGAATCTTGGACATGTATTATATCATGAGACAAAGGGATTAAATTGCTGACGTTAAAGGTTCTCATGATCACAGAAGTCATCGTTGAATATGCAGGAGTCAGTATGGATCTCCAAGTCCCGCTTCTGATTATTGATCTGAGAGGAGTCTCAATCATGTCTGCATTATTTGTGAACCGTAGGGTGACATACTTAAGGGTTGCCGGATACCATTTAGGAGCACATATGTTCCAGACAAAAGGTTTGCAAAGCACAGGAAATGTTTCGATAGAAACAGGAATTGTTTTGATAGCAACCGGAATTGTTTCGGGTGAAATTGCAGAAAGTGGTTCTGCATGTGATATTGAAATGTTGCAAGGGGTTTTATGTGAATTTTTTTTAATTAAAGTAATTAACAAAATTCTGAATAAAATAAATAAAAGAGTTTTATTAATTGAGAGTTGCATTTAATTTGGTGGAAATTTAATACATGTGAGTGGGATTTTGGGTGGAGGCCATGTTTATGTGAGTGGAGGTCCACCACATGAATGAAGGAGGGGAGGAGTCCCCCCCCTCATGCGTCGGCTATGGGAGGGGAGGGGTCTCCCTCCCTCCTATATAAATCCCCCCTCTCCCCTCTCACAAACCACACCTCGTCATGAAGGATCTCTCTCCCCTATAGATATTCCCCCATGGTCTCAGATTAGCGAGATACATGTTCCTGGTGGCCTTGCGTCTGGAAGGAGTTGCTGCTTCCGCTGATTTGCTGGAGCGAGGAGGTGGAGGTTGTCCGGTGGCTTGAACGTGTGTGCGAGGATGGATGCGCTGCTAATTTGCGGCACTCGGACTTCCACACGATCTTGAGATCGGCAAGCGTACGACTACATCAACCACGAGTTCCTACTCGTTAACAAAACTCGTTGTCTTCGAGGGTAAGTTCTCCATGGATGTATGTCCACCTGTTGCTCTGTATCTAGTAGATAGATCTTGGCGTATAGTTCTCATCGTAGGAAATTTTTTGTTTTCTATGCTGCGAACCCAACACGGACATCATGGATGCAGTTATCCGGGTCTTTAGTGCCCTTTGGCCCTCCGATCCTACTCCTAAAGGTCCTGCCCCATTTATTGCAAAATTGATGGAGTGCAAGACTCAACTTGACTGGTGGAGGGAATCCACTGCATGCACTAGAGCCGACACAGCCCGGAGTTTCGTGCTATCTTGGTATGAAGGTATTGACATGAAGGTTATCAGCCGCATGTGCACTGGATCCAATTGGACTAATGACCCATAGTGCATTGCTCAACACAAAACTTCCGCCTACAATCTCATCCAATATGCTTTTTTCCATCAATGGAATGAGGAGCCAAGTTTCCTTGAAGCCGTCGACGACGCTTACGTCGAAGATGGTTCAGATGGCGAAGAGCAAGAAGCTTGGGACTTTCCCGATGAAACTGAAGATTCTGAGGAAGATGAAGCCAACCCGGACGATGACGCTGAAACCGAAGTTCCCCCACCGATGCCGACTTGCCTCCTCCAGCTCTAGCTACCACGGATCCTGCTGCTCCTTCAGCCAAAAACACTTTGGGATTTGTTAAATCCTTGGTATGCTAGGTGCACATGTATTAAGAACAATGTGATGTTTTGCTACCGCTAAGTCTTTTTTGTCGGATTAACTTGAGTGAAGTCCCCGAGTTTCATTTTCTTGTTCTCCCAATTTTATGATTCG
The DNA here is from genome assembly GCA_023614405.1 of Avena insularis. Taxonomy (NCBI): domain Eukaryota; kingdom Viridiplantae; phylum Streptophyta; class Magnoliopsida; order Poales; family Poaceae; genus Avena; species Avena insularis. The sequence goes on from CM042696.1 coordinate 241,799,718, forward strand.
GCTCGCGTCTACCTTGGTTTGGTGTTTGACTTACGAGTCTGAGGTTAAAAGTTTGACTTAACAATACTTGAAACCTTAGGGTTAGCTCCAAATAATTCAACATAATAGAAATAAAGAAAATACAGGGGTTAGTCTGAATAATAGACGTTGTCTCGATTACGTCCCTTTCCTTAGTCGTTCTTCATGTGCTTAGCAATTCCAAACTTGTTCTCTTGCTTGATATGAAGCCAATTCTTGTTGGATAGCAGCAAGTCGAAGAGTTAGCTTTTGGTTCCTACACCTTACTAATCCGGCTAAGGTGTAAGAAATTTAAGCCAGCAGACATATAAAAAATTAAATGTAGAAAAGACAATTATTATTAAGACAGTCCTCGAGTTTCTGCTTAGGGTGCTGAAGTTTCATTCATAAGCTCATTGCCGAGATACAGACCGACATATGAGCGTTCGAGATACATACACTTTTTGCTAAGTGTATAATGGGCGAAGTAGAGCTACATTCCACGGACACTTAGATTCCTCACCGGATCTGTCCGCCTTGTTCTTCTCCTATGGTCGTGCATCAATGAGGTAATATGTGTCATTGTGCAGTTCTTTGCTTACTATGAATGGACCTTCCCATGGAGGGGATAACTTATGCATGTAGGCAGTGCGCTGCACCAGCCGAAGTACCAGATCACCTTCCCGGAAGACTCGGGGGTTTACTTTCTAGCTATTGTAGCATCGGAGATTTTGCTGATATATGGTGGGTCTAGACAAGGCCAGTTCTCTCGCTTATTCCAGTAGATCAACATCATTTTGCTGGGCTTCTTACACTTCAGCTTCTGTGTACTGGGCGACCCTGGGCGAGTCATGCTCTATGTCGGCTAGTAATACAGCTTCTTCCCCATATACCAGCAAGAATGGCGTATAGCCGGTTGAGCGATTCAGAGTTGTTCTTAAACTCCACATTACTGCTGGTAGTTCTTCTATCCAGCACCCCGCAGATCTTTGCAGTGGCTCAATGAGCCGGGGTTTTATCCCAGACAAAACTAGTCTGTTGGATCTTTCCACTTGTCCGTTCGATGCGGGGTGGGCTACTGATGCAACATCTAGTCGGATATTCTTATCTTGGCAGAATCGTGAAAATGCTCCTTCAGCAAATTTGGTGCCATTGTTAGTTATGATACTATGAGGATAACCATATCTCAGAATAATATCTTTGAGAAATGTTAGGACTGTAGCCCCATCACACTTTATGATTGTCTTCACTTCAATCCACTTGGTAAACTTGTCCACCATTACCAAGATGTGAGTCATGTTCCCTTTTGCCAGTTTAAATGGTCCAACCATATCTAGGCACCATACAGTGAATGGCCAAGTGAATGGTATAGTTTTCAGTTCCAACATTGGCATGTGTGTTTCAGTGGCATACCTTTGACAACCATTGCATTTCCTTACTAATTATTCTTCTTGCTCCAAGGCACTTGGCCAGTAAAACCCATGCCGAAAGGATTTTGCCACTAAGGCTCTAGACGACGCGTGATGCCCACATTCTCCCTGATTTATATCTCGGATGATGTCAAGCCCTTGTTTCGGGTCAACGCATCGCTGCAGAACACTTGTGACGCTTCTCTTGTATAGTTCGGATGGTGTATGCCTTTGCTCTCCTCTGGATTTGCCTTGAAAGTATCTCATCACTTGGCAAAGTTCCATCCTTCAAGAACTCAAATATTTGCTTTGCCCATGTTGGTATAACACGAACCGGGAAAACTACTTCATCAATTTCCATTGCATCCACTGACATAACTCCCGCCGGATCAAGCTGAATAGTCCCTAGGTTCTGCGAGGCAATCCTCGGGTTTGCCGAGGTAGTCCCTGGGTTTGCTGAGGTGTTCCCCCAGTCAATGTACATTGGTGTAGCTTATGATGCGGAGTTTTCTGTGATATGAATTGATTCAGATTCTGGTGAAGGTGTGATAGATGGTTTTCTTAGATGCTCCAAAGCAACTCCTGGCGGGATAGGATGCTGAGATGATCCCAGCTTAGACAGTACGTCGGTTGCTTCATTCTCAAGCCAAGGTACATGATGGAATTCACATCTCTCGAAGTACCTACATATCTTCTGGACATGAAATCTTTAAAGGGCCATGTTTGCATCTAGGGCATCCCGATTGCCAGATACTTGTTGCACTAACAAATCCAAATCACCAAAGCACTATCTCCGACGTATCTTGACCTCTTTTGCTACTTTCAGTCCAGGCACGAGCTCCTCATATTCGGCCACATTATTTGATGCTCACAAATGGATTTGGAGAACATATTTTAGTTGATATTTCTTGGGAAAGGTAAGTACTACCCCGGCTCCTAATCCTTCCTTCATCTTTGATCCGTCAAAATGCATCCTCCAATAGTTAGAGTCCGGCAATGGTGGTTCGTACTGCATCTTGGCCCAATCTACGAAAAACCAGTCACTGCGTGAGACTTGATGGCATCCCTTCTATCCAACTATGGTGCACATGAGGCTAACTCAATTTCCCATTTTCTGATTCAGCCACTCACATCTTTGTTACTCATTATCTTGGATATGGGCGCTTCGCATATCACTTTTATGGGGTGTTCTTCAAAGTAATGCTTGAGCTTCTTAGATGCCATGTACACGCCATATGCCATCTTATGATAGTGAGGATCATTTTGCTTCGAAGTAGACAATACCACGCTTAGGTAATATACTGGCCTCTGCACCGACTTACCCTCTTCTTCGCGCTCCACCACTACCACGGCACTTACGAATCGGTTGGTCACTGCTATATAGAGCAACATTGGCTCTTTGGATAGTGGTGAGGCTAACACTGGTGCAGAGGCTAACATCTTTTTAAGTTCATGAAACACACTATCATCTTGTGATGTCCAAATGAACTTATCTGCCTTTTTCATTAACTAGTGGAGGGGCAGTGCGTTCTCTCCTAGCCGACATACAAACCAACTTAATGATGCCAGGCAACCAGTGAACTTCTGAACATTGTTAAGGCACTTCGGCAGTTCCATTCTTTCTATGGCTCGACTCTTAGTGGGGTTGGCCTTGATACCTCGGCTGGACACAAGAAAACCGAGTAACTTCCCAACCGGCACACCAAAGGTACATTTCTCTGGGTTAAGCTTCATTCGGAACCTCCTTAGGTTCACAAATGTTTGTTGCATATCATCTAGGAGCGTTTTGCTTTCCTTTGTTTCTATCACAACATCATCTACATATCCTTGGACATTTTCCCAATCTGATCATGTAAACATTTTTGCATACACCTATGATACGTTGCTCCTGCATTATGTAAACCGAATGGCATGTTGCGATAACAATAAGCCCCATACAGGGTAATAAAAGCATTTTTTATTTGTTCATATAGGTTCAGGGGCATCTGGTGGAAACCAGAATACGCATCTACAAATGACAACAACTCACACCCAACGGTCAAATTTATGACCTGATCTATCCTTGGCAATGGGAATGGATCTTTTGGACACGCCTTATTCAGGTTCATGTAATCGATACACATGCGCCACACCACTGCTACATTCGGATCATCCTTCTTCTTTTCCACAAGTACCGGATTAGAGAGCTAATCCAGATAAAGTAATTCCATGATAAACCCGACTGCAAGGAGCCGAGCTATCTCATCACCAATCACCTTTCTCCTTTCTTTGGCAAAGCGGCGGAGAGGTTGCTTCACCATCTTAGCTCTAGGTCTCACCTGCAAAGAATGCTCGGCCAACTCCCTCGGTACACCTTGCAGATCCTGTGTGGACCATGCAAAGATATCCTGATTCTCATGGAGGAAGTGGACGAGCTCGCTTTCCTATTTGTCGCTTAACCTAGCACGAATAGTTACTATGCGTTGTGGGAACTGATCATTAACATGCACTTTCTTGGTATCCTTTGTTGCTTGCAACGAGACACTTCCATGCGGGTTACTCAGGGTCGGCATATGTAGCTGCACGGACTGAGCCGATACCGCCACCTCCTGGATTCTTCTTTTCTCTTGGGCAATCACAAGTGACTCGGCCAAGTTTGACCCGACTTAAGCATAATCTATCGAGCATCTAAAATCCCCAGTTATGGTGATCACTCCATTTGGCCCGGGTAATTTCATTTTCAGGTAACTGAGTGTGTACGTTCCATAAACTTGTTAAGACTAGGCCTATCGAGTAGCGCGTGATATGCGCTTTCCAAGTTCACAATTTCAATCTCCAAATTCTTAGTACGGTGGTTCTCCCTTGTACCGAATAACAGGTCAACTCGAACCTTGCCAATGGGCTCGCAGGAGATATCTGGCAGAATGCCATGGAAAGTTGTCCTCGTTTCTTCGAGCATGTTCTACGATATTCCCAACGTGTGCATTGTGTCCTTGTACATGATGTTGATGCTACGGTCGTTGTCAATCAGCACCTTGGAGAATCTCACATTAATATTCGGCCCAATGAACGTCGGATCTAGCACCAATTCATACGATCCAGGACTCGGCATGATCTTGGGGTGATCCTTGATATTCCAAGTTATCTCCTGATCCACCCAAGGCATATACCTCGGCACAGTTGGCATAACTGCATTCACCTCCATATGTCGGCGTTGCAAGCTTTTTCTTTCAGTTTCCTCAGTGCTGAACACACAGTAACTTTGGTGATGTTATCTGTATTCATTCTCCAGTCATTGCCGGGATACCTTTGGTTCTGTTGTTGCTGATTATCTACCTGATGCACTACATCTCTCCTATCTTGATTTTCATACGTCGGCGGAGGTGGTAGTAGCATCAGTTGCTACCCATTTTCCCTAATTAGCTGTTGCTGCCGAGGTGCATCATGTCGAGGTCCATCATGCCGAGGTGCATCATGGCGAGGTGCATCGTGCTGAGGTGCCTGATCATTCCCCGAACCACCTTGCTCTATTTTCCTCATCCAATCACATTGCCAGGTCGTATGATTCACTAGGTTATTCAGGCTTGGCTTGTGAAATTTACACGGCTGATCCCACATAGACTCGTATGTATACCTCGGCTTGTCCTTCTTTTCCTGCCATTGTTTATTTTGTTCTGTCATCCAAGTTTTCTTGCCATAATTTCTTGGAGTCCACTGTTGCCCACTAGTTTTTTGATGCTAACTAGTATTGGCATTTGGCTGATCCTGATCCACAACTGCAATTTGTTGAGAACTGTATCTGTAATCCAGCCGCTCATCTCTCCTTTTCCCACGGAAGTCGTTCCACTAGGATGACTCGGTTCCATCTTCGTTATAGTATTCTTCACTTGACTCACTTGACATTAGCTAAGGTTGAGTTGGATCACCCAATGCATACAAATGAGCTATCTGGATTGTTTCTACTAAGCTAGTTGCATATCTCTCTGCAGCGTTTGCTACAACATACTCGCATACCTACACCCTTGTGCAAACCAAGATATGGCCTGCGACTCAATCACCCCCTCACAAGAGTTACACACATTGCACCAGCGAGTTAAAAACTCCCGGTCAGTCTAATATGGCCTTTGCTTGCATATTGCCAGTGTCTATGGCCTATTGGGCATCTTATAGGTGCTCGAGAAGTTACTGATAAACATCTCCTCAAAGTCTAACCAACAGTTGATACACACATTGATACACATACACACATCCAAATGGGTGTGGTGATGCAGCGTCATTCAAACTAGTGCTACAATGCATGTTGCAGTTGAATACCAACATGCTGCTAGGGTTCCTAGACATGGTTGGACACATGCTGGAGTGGCAGCATTACATGCATTCTATTCCAAAACCACAAGTATCCACATTGATACACACATAGATCCATGTGGGTGTGGTGATGCAACATCTTTCAAACTGGTCATACAATGCATGTGGCCGTTGAATCCCAACATGCTGCTAGGGTTCCTAGACATGGTTGGCCAGATGCTGTTGTGGCATGATTGCATGTGTTGTTTTCCAAAACCACAATAATGCACATCGATACTCACACATCCAAGTGGGTGTGGTGATGCAGCATCTTTCAAAATGGTTCTACAATGCATGTTGCAGTTGCATCCCAGCATCGTGCTAGGGTTCCAACACATGTTTGGCCACATGCTGGAGTGGCATCATTGCATGTGTTATTTTCCAAAACTACAATGATGCACATTGATACAAACACACATCCAAGTGGGTGTGGTGATGCATCATCTTTCAAACTGGATGCATCATCTTTCAAACTGGTGCTACAATGCATGTTGTAGTTGAATCCCAGAAAGTTTCTAGGGTTCCTGGACATGGTTGGCCACATGATGGAGTGGAATAATTGTATGTGTTCTTTTCCAAAACCACAATGACGCGCATTTATACACATACACGTCCAAGTGGGTGTGTTGATGCAACATCTTTCAAACTAGTGCTACAATGCATGTTGTAGTTGAATCGCAGCATGCTGCTAGGATTGCTGGACATGGTTGGCCACATGCTGGAGTGGCATCAATTCAATATTATTTTCCAAGTGTGTGTGGTGATGCACAACTTTCAAACTGGTGCTACAATGCATGCTACAGTTGAATCCCAGCATGCTACTAGGGTTCCTAGACATGTTTGGCCACATACTGGAGTGGCATCATTGCATGTGTTATTTTCCGAAACATAATGATGCACATTGATACACATACACATCCAAGTGGGTGCGGTGATGCAACATCTTTTAAACTGGTGCTACAATGCATGTTGAAGTTGAATCCTAGCATGCTGTTAGGTTCCAGGACATGGTTGGCCACATGCTGTTGTGGAATCATTGCATGTGTTAATTTCCAAAACCACAATGACGCACATTGATACACATACACACCAAAGTGGGTGTGGTGATGCAGCGTCTTTCGAACTAGTGCTACAATGCATGTTGTAGTTGAATCCATGCATGCTGCTAGGGTTCCTAGACATAGTTGGCCACATGCTGGAGTGGCATCACTACATGTGTTCTTTTCCAAAACCACAATGATTCACCTTGATACACACACATCCATGTCGGTGTGGTGATGCAGCATCCTTCAAACTGGTGCTACAATGCATGTGGCCATAGAATCCTAGCATGCTGCTAGGGTTCCTCGACATGGTTGGCCACATGCTAGAGTGGCATCATTACATGTGTTCTTTTCCAAAACCACAATAATGCACATTGATACACACACACATCCAAGTGGGTGTGGGGATGAAGCAACATTCAAATTGGTGCTACAATGCATGTTTTAGTTGAATCCCAACATGCTGCTAGGGTTCCTGGACATGGTTGGCCACATGCTGGAGTGGCATCATTGCATGTGATCTTTTACAAAACCACAATGATGCACATTGATACACACACCCACACATCCAAGTAGGTGTGGTGATGCAGCATCTTTCAAACAGGTTCTACAATGCATGTGTCAATTGAATCCCAACATGCTGCTAGGGTTCCTAGACATTGTTTGCCACATGCTGCATTGGCATCATTGCATGTGTTCTTTTCCAAAACCATAATGATGCACATCCATAGACACACATACACATCCAAGTGGGTGTGGTGATGCATCATATTTCAAAATGGTGCTACAATGCATGTTGTAGTTGAATCCTAGCATGCTGCTAGGGTTCCTAGACATGTTTGGCCACATGCTATAGTGGCACCATTGCATGTGTTCTTTTCCAAAACCATAATAATGCACATTGATACACACACATCCAAGTGGGTGTGGTGATGCATCATCTTTCAAACTAGTGCTACAATGCATGTTTAAGTTGAATCCCAGAATGCTGCTAGGGTTCATGGACATGGTTGGCCACATGCTGGAGTGGCATAATTGCATGTGTTCTTTTACAAAACCACAATGACACACATTGATACACACACACATCCAAGTAGGTGTGGTGATGCTGCGTCTTTCAACCTAGTCCTACAATGCATGTTGCAGTTGAATCCCAGCATGCTGCTAGGCTTCCTGGACATGGTTAGTCACATGCTGGACTGGCATCATTACATGTGTTCTTTTCCAAAACCACAATGATTCTCATTGATACACACACACATCCATGTGGGTGTGGTGATGCAGCATCTTTCAAACTGGTGCTACAATGCATGTGTTAGTTGAATCCCAGTATGTTGTTAGGGTTGCTAGACATGGTTGGCCACATGCTGGAGTGGCATCACTAGATGTGTTATTTTCAAAAACTACAATGACGCACATTGATACACACACATCCAAGTGGGTGTGGTGATGCTGCGTCTTTCAAACTATTGCTACAACGCATGTTGCAGTTAAATCCCAGCATGTTGCTAGGGTTCCTGGAGATGGTTGTCCACATGCTGGAGTGGCATAATTAGATGTGTTCTTTTCCAAAACCACAACTATTCACATTGATATACACACATACATCCATGTGGGTGTGGTGATGCAACATCTTTCAAACTAGTGCTACAATGCATGTGGCCGTTGAATCCCAGCATGCTGCTAGGGTTCCTGAACATGGTTAGACACATGCTGGAGTGGCATCATTGCATGTGTTCTTTTCCAAAACCACAATAATGCAGATTGATACACACACACATCCAAGTGGGTGTGGTGATGAAGCGTCTTTCAAGTTGGTGCTACAATGCATGTTTCAATGGAATCCCAGCATGCTGCTAGGGTTCTTAGATATATTTGGCCAGATGCTAGAGTGGAATCATTGCACGTGTTCTTTTACAAAACCACAATGATGCACATTGATACACACACACATCCAAGTGGGGGTGGTGATGCAGCATCTTTCAAACTGGTGCTACAATGCATGTTGCAGTAGAATCCCAGAATGTTGCTAGGGTTCCTAAACATGGTTGGCCACATGCTGGAGTGGCATAATTGCATGTGTTCTTTTCCAAAAACCACAATGATGCACATTGATACACGTGCACATCAAAGTGGGTGTGGTGATGCAGCGTATTTCAAACTTGTGCTACAATGCATGTTATAGTTGAATCCCAGCATGCTGCTAGGGTTCCTGGACATGGTTGGCCACATGGTGGAGTGGCGACATTACATGTGTTCTTTTAAAAAACCACAATGATTCACATTGATACACACACACATCCATGTGGGTGTGGTGATGCGGCATCATTCAAACTGGTGCTACAATGCATGTGTTAGTTTAATCCCAGCATGCTGCTAGGCTTCCTGGATATTTTTGGCTACATGCTGGAGTGGCATCATTGTCGTCAGATTAATGACCGGAACGCCATGTGGGGGTCCTCGAGGCGTGTGCAAAAGAGGGGTGTGAGTTGTACGGTGTTCCAGGATGGTGAGCACACAAGTGTACCCAGGTTTGAATCCGCCAGCGGTGGAAGGATCTTAATGCTGCAAGCAATCCAGTAATACACAGAGCCGAAAAATGTGTTACAAGGGTTTTTCTTGTGTGAGTTGAGATGGTAGACTATTGTGGGGTGCCCTAAAGGCTGGTACCTAGGATGGCTTATATAGATATCCGGCCTAGGGTTTATAGGAGAGACCAATCCGGCTACGACTAAGAGTCGGTTAGAGAGTACATCTTGAACTACAAGTAACTACATGCCTATGTCGGCAAGTCTTCTGGGCCTTCCTGTAGCTGGACTAGACTCCATATCTTTTCTCTGACTAGGCCGCCCGTGAAGCAAAGCTCTAACCCGAAGTGGGTCACCCTAGTCAGCGAGGCACATTGAGGATACCCGGAAAGTATATCCCCAACAGCAGCCCCCGGAAGCCTCCAAGATCTAGAGTCGGATTTCTTTGTCTAGCTTGATTTATCTTCGGCTTGCAGAATCTTGAAGGGTTCCTAAAACTCAAAAGAAAGGACAGGACCCGAGTCTCAAAATAAGTCAGACCTATGAGTACATTATTCAGATTTCCATCTTGACATTCAAACTGAGCCGAAACTTGGTCTCTGACGTAACCTGATATCAGTCATGGTAAAGTCACGTCACAAACAAACATTCCTGATAGCACGACCGTTGGTGGGTCCGCCTTTCATGGAACCGAGGCATTGTTTTAATGTGTGCGCGGAGATCGAGGTGGCGTAATCCTCACGGGAAGATTACCTAGCTCCTTCCACGATGCGTGGCACGGTTACTGTTTATTTTGCACGAATCTTGGTGTAGGTGAGGGATACAAGGGTTCAAGATCTCCTTTTCCTTCCTTACCGGCGCTAGTACCTTCTCCTTACTCCAAATGCCACCGCACTCAGGATCTTCTGCTTCCTCCTCTAACTGCACAACGCCGCCCATCTGAGGTCATCACCACCCACACAATGGCTTATGCTTCTTCCTCCAGCACGTCGACGACCACAACGGCGACCTCTGTAGTGGCGGAGAAGGAAAATTTCCGCGGGGTATGGATCCCGTGCATCCTCGACGATGAGAAGCTCTGCATCATGGAGAAGGAAGGTCTCCTCCATGCTGGCGACTAGCAGAGCAGCCATAATCAAACCATCCCCACCCCTCGCACCGACGAGTGGATGTACTTTGGCACTCACCTCGACAGAGGTTTAGCTTTCGTCCCTCAGATTTCTTTTCTGAGGTCATAGATTACTACAGAGTTCAAATCCATAACTTCCCCCCGAACTCCATCTTAGAAATGAGTGCTTATGCATCTTTGTGTGAGGGGTATCTCGGAATTAGGCCGAGTCTTGTTTTATTCTGTTACTACTTCTGTACCCGGAGAAACTCTATCTTCTAGTAATCCTTACATTACCATAACTCTTAGCCTCATTGTTAGGAGAGACCGAGTCTATCACAAGGACACACTAGCTCCCGGCAAAGAAACTGCTTTGCTGGCTTTCATCGATGGTGTCGGCATGCCTCAAGAGTCCTAGGATGCGGAAGCTTTGGCTCTCACTGACAATCTGCTTCTTGCCAAGAGGTGGATCGAGTACCTGATGAAGCACAAGGGTCAGAAAGGATCCGACTTAATTCACTGCTGGCTAGCATGCCGGATTCAACCCCTCTAGCACCATGGTGACCGTCTCATGCATTCAATCACCAAGAGCAATACGGATTCCCTCCGGATCTGCCCTTGATCAATCCCGTACAAGGAATACGAGCCCCAAATTAGATGGTTGATCAAGGAGAAGGTCGAGAGGAAGATTCTGGATCTTTCTCTAGACATGTATACGGCTGATGATCCAGTGACACTAGTAAGTTTTCCTGTAGTTAATCTTGTACTCGAATATGTTTTCATCCGTACTTTGTTATAGGTTTTCGCAATACTAAGATGATTCTTCTTTAAGCTAATGACCTCCCCAAGTTGGAGCTTGATCCTCTTGAGGGATATCCTCCTGAGAAACCACAGTCTTAGGAGGAAGGAGAACTTGTACTGCTGCCGGATGTGTTTACATGAAAACGCAAAACTCTAACGGTTTCCATTGGCACAAAAGAAGTGCCTATTGTGAAGAGGTAACTTTCCTCACAAGGTCTTACATTTTATCTCTTATTCTTTCTGAAGCGTAACGATCTTGTGATGTCACTTCTTCAGAGCTAAACAACTCATCAAGGGCAAGGGGAAGGGAATCACGACAAAAGCCCCTATGCCAGTCAAAGTTAAATTGGACTTCGCCTACAGCTCCTCCTCCGACTCCTACCCCCACGCCTTCTACAGTACCAGAGGTTACTTCATCTCATCATGCTACAGAAGATGCGGCTCAGCATTCTAAGCCAGGGATCCTTCGCTGGCAAACCGACATCACCATGAGTGATTCGGTAACTGATAAGGGTGAACCCTCAATGGGTAATGATACCTCGGTAGAGGTTTTCATGGACAACATTCTCAGCAATCTAGGTATCCTGAAACTTGGGATTAGTCGAAAAACTGCAGAAGATATCCAAATGTTGGCTCAACAATGCTTAGAGAGCCGGAACATCACTGTCGAAGAAGAGGCACCAGAAGCCGAGGATGTAAAACTCTCCAAGCTTCTTGACCAAGTTCGTCTTCGCGATGACAAGCTAAATGCCGGTGTGGCTCTGCCACCACCAGTGATCCCTCAGACTCTCACCGAGAAGGTTTCTTTTGAGGTGAACATGAGTCTGAGCAAGCTAACCCATGAACATTATGTAAGTTGGAATTTGACTCTCTATTTTACTTATCCTCTAGCCCCCAAGCATGAAGTTGGATAAGAAATCTAGATTTTTGCTTTCATAGGATGCCAAAGAACGAACTAGTATAACCCCAAGGCTCGTGCTAATATTTAACTTTGTTAAAATATTAGCCCGAGTCTTTAGTAGACTTTTGACTCTGGGTATTATTCTGACTTACAGAAAGTTAATGCTTATAACCAGGAATTGTTGAAGAATATCTACAATAAACGGAGAGACATCAGAGGTCTCTGTCTAGAGAATTCTCAGTTGAAAATTGCCAAGGATGAGGCTGAAGGTAATCATTTCATTCCTCATACTTGTTCTTTGATTCCTTTGATTCATAGCCGAACGTTTATTTGATAGTTTTCTTGTTTTCACCGAACTGGTCAAACAGTCATGCAAAATGATTGAAGATGTCGCGCATCTCAAGACACTGGAGGTGGAGAATGCCGACTTAAGGCGAGAGCTAAATGATCTTAAGATAGATCATGAGCGCAGTATTAACAACATTCTTGAATCATCCAATATGGCCACCGAAGAACATGATCGTAAGATCGCTATCCAGGACAAGAACATCTCGGATCTAGAAGATGAGTTGGCCAGGGAGAAGGACATCACCCAAGCTCTTCGGGCAGAGATGGCCAAAGTTGACGATGCCATCTTCGGTATGCTTTTTCGTGTCTAACCTTTCCTTTTTTCCGACTCTAGGAATTCACATATATTTCCAACTTTGCTTTATATATGTAGGTCCTTTGAATATTCTAGATTCTTCCTCCTCCGAGTCTCACACTAGTCGGCTAACTTCAGTCGGAGATCTGCTTCACGATTTCCGCCAGTCACTAGAGGATATTGGCGAAGCTCTAAAGGTTTCCGACATGAACAAAATGTCTGCCTTTGAGGTACGGGACAAGGCAAAGGAGATGCCCCGGCTCATCCAAGATTGGAACATGTCATATGCGCGAACTATAGCATAGAATGCCCTAACAATGGTTATGAGCCACCATGGAAGCATGGAAATTTGGCAAGTAACTAGGGGTTATTCAACCATTGATGAAGACGACAAGGAAAAGAACATCAAGGATAGCATGGATGCTTGTGCCGGTTATGGGTGCCCTGTAGCTGATATGACCAGTTACAACACTCCCTTTTTCACTCGCGTGGAAACACCTCCACCGCCTCCAGAAGAAAACGCTGAAGTTTTTGACGATAAACAGAGCGAGTCTGATATCCTCGTTTCGGAAACATACCAAGGCTGAGGTGATGTCACCAGTGAGCCAGCAACTCCTGCCTCTTCTCCTGCATCATAGAGTACCAGAAAAAACAATGTGTTATTCTAAAACAATCGGATTGTAATAAGTAGTATAATATTTTGCTAGTATTGAGTTTGTAAGAACTAATGCTTTTTACTTCCTTTTAGCACTTTTGGCTTTATTTTGACGTGCCTGAAATTTTACATAAGAACTTTTTGTTTTATTGATACTTATTGTTTGTCTGGCTTTCCGCCTCATCCCTGTTGGGGCCCCTGGAGTAATCCTCCGAGAATCCCTATTATGCATACAACCACGATCCCATGATCAGTTAGTCATGGCACATAACCGAAAAGTATCATTACAAAATCCGAGACATATCGAATTACCAGACTTACATAAATGTCGTTATGGCTACATCAATAATCATCAGCGGAACTTCATCAAGTGTAGATCCTGATCCATGCCTTAACCTACATGCAACTGACTGGGAGAACGTCCTAGCTCGCATAGTTGCCAACATCATCTTCTTCTTGAAATCTGACCAAGTTAATAGCCAGGGACAATGCCAGTGAGTACTTTGAATGTACTCGCAAACCACCTTAAGATAACAATAATAACAAGAGGATATGCATAATGGCTGTGGTAGTATGAGGGCTCCAGGAGAGGTTATTTCCTCAAATAGTTTCTCTTGTAGATATAGCATCTACATATCTTTGTTGAAAACTTTTTGTAAACTATTTTGGAAACCCTTTTTGAAAAGTTTTGGAAAACATCTGGACTGGGTCACCCATTTGTTCCTTTCTCCCGGTCGTCCCACGACCAAACTCCTTTCATTCCTTTCTGACCATCCCATGGTCAAAACCTTCCTCCTTTTCGACCATCCCATGGTCAAAATATTTTCAAAGCCTTTGCTTTTCCGAAATCCTTTTTGAAAACAAAACCAGCACCGCTCTACAGAAGTTTATCCAACCCCTCCATAACCGCGGACACGGCTATTCGAATATATTTACACTCTGCAAAGGTTGTACACTTTACCCACACCATCCGGGTACACTACCCTGATCTTCACCAATTGTGGGTCCAGTAACCGATCAATACTCTCCGGATGCCCACTCCAATATAAGTGCCTACCCTATGAGGGTTGTTCCCCTCAACACCGGGACGTCAGGTACCGAAAACCCTTCGTTCCTTCTCTAGGTCGATGTCCCACATGGACCCTTATGTGAGAAGGCCCACCCTCCAGGGATTTTTTCCCTTGTAGTTGTTGCGAGGCAGCTTATACCAGAGTAAACAAACATCAAATCTAGCTCTGTCCCATTACAGAGTAATGTGGTTGCACATGGTTAAGTTGTTATAGCTAAACTGCAAAGAACCGGGTGAATTTTCGTAAACCTTTTTCCTCCATCTTTCCTTCAGCATTTTGTAAAACAAAACCTTTTTCTTTCTCAATTATCTCTTGGGAGGTCCCACCTCACCAAGGTTTTCACATAAAACAGTTGGTAAAACCTTTTTCCGGGGTCTTCCCATCCTATAGCTTTGCTTCGGCTAAATCGGGGTCTCCAAAGGGGTTATGGTGATATACACCATCTATTCTACTAGGGACAAGTAGGTGTCACCAAGGGGGTTGTACTTAATAGTACAAAAGTGTAATACTTCGGAGGAGCCAAACCACTACCATGTATACATCAACATGTAGTAAAACAATGCAGTTTTGAATAAACAGAGGATAAAACATGCATAATTAAAACAATAGGACGAGGCTTATGAGCAAGAAGGTGGCTTGCCTGATGATCAGCAATATGGCAATATGTCCTTGGACTTCTTCTTTAGATAACCAAGAATACCGATACCAATAATAATAAGATCTCTTCTTCTCGGCGTTAATACAAGCGTAACTATCGTCGTCATCGGGTATACATGCAAACAAGCCAGACCACGATCAAAACAAGGCATACAAGCACCAATACAATACAGAAAGGTAATTGAATAAGACCGAATTAAGATTCAGATGGTTTTGAGAGGATTGGATTTAGGAGATTGAGATGGCCTTGGAGAAGGGGATGAACAACCCTTAGGGTTTATTTTCGAGGAACTACCTAAGAGGGGGTTTTGGACCAAGGACATATTCTGTATGATACCATTGTATAAAAATGATACCTGCAGGTAGATGTTGATAAAATGAAACGAACAAAAGTGGTTTCACTATTTTATCACTTTTCTTTAAAAAGTTATGATTTTCCTAGTGAATTAACTTCTAGTTTTAGGGAATAAATCACCAGAAAATTTCTGGAGCTCCAAAAATTATTTCCTTGGGTGGTTAGGTAAGTCTTGATGTACTTGTTCACTGAGAGTTGGAATCATGTCAAAATAATTACCAGAATGCCCTCAGGAAAATCCCAAAGGCAGTTCTAGAGCTGTTTTGTCTTTTTCACCAGATTAATTTTATAGAAGCTTTTGATATTATTCCAAAGACACATGTTAGGTACTTAGAGTACCTTTCATTAGAAATTGGAATCAACCTTTTTGGAGTTAAATAACTACTGAAGTGAATTTATTAGTGGATTAACTCTACATAGAACAATTTAATCCCTAATAAAACAACCATGGCTCATAAACTTTTGGGATCCAGGGGTTTGATAGATATTGGTGTGCAAGTGTACCGGGAGTTGGAAATAGGTCAAAACCCATTTTGGTTTGACCTAGGGAATTCCCTAAAATCAGAAAGGCCAGGTTTTTGGTATTTTTGCTACTGGTGGACCAGAGCTCCACTTGGCATGAGGCCAGGATATAAATTAGGCACATGGGATACCTTCCATAGGCCATTGGATTTGTTTCATTTGGAGATGTGAATCTCCCTGGGGGATTTATTGATTGAGATATATACATTTTGCTAGATGAATTTCTAGTAAAAAGTAAAGATTAATTTTGGAAAAGGGCTAGCTCTGCATGTTTCATAAAACATGCCTGCACCCATAAAAATTTAGATCTAGGCATTTTAGATAGTTTTCCATTTTTAAAACGATTTAAACTAAATTGCCAAAACAGTTCTGGAAATGTACTTAATTTAAAAGAGAAACTAGAGGGCAGCTCGGGCCGGATCTGGGCGAAGAATGGGCCATGGAGGGAGATTCAGCCCACGCGGCTGTGCCCAGCGCAGGAGGTGGCGGTTTTGAATCCTACCACTGGGGCCCAACGGTCAGTGGGAGTGGCGGCCGATGCGGTAAGAGGCGACAGTGGTTGCTCGATCAAATGACGATCGACAACCCTGGGGCGTCGTCCTCCTCTCGACACGCAGACATGCGGGGGAATCCCTAGGCGGGCACAGCGGCGGTGGAGGGCTCACCTAGGGCCACGGGGAGGCGACGAGGATCGGCAGAGAGGACGCGGTGGACGCCGACGACCTCAATGGTGGGCGGCAAGGTGCGGTCCTACGTCGGGAGCAGACCCGCCTGCTCACGCCCGAGAGTGAGCTCGCTAGCGGCGACGGCATGGTTTGGAGGTAATTTGCTTAGTTTGCTAGAATTGGATCAAATGCTGCTTGTGAAGGAAGTTCAAAAACTTGCATTGGACCAGATGAAGAAATGGTACTGGAAGATAGATGAGGTCAACGTAGATATCCAGAAATTATTTGGGATTTTTCAGAGTATTTTAAGTCCACTTAAAATCATTTATTCAAAAAGTACAGAAGTAGTTTCTAGAAGATCATTTGATAATTTTACATTGGATAGGTGGATTTTTTGATGTGAGATGGTCCCAGATGTGAATACACACATAGGGGAATTTTCCCAAGATTTATTGAGGCTTAAAAGTATTTAAAACAATTATTTTATCCTTTCTGCCATTTAAGAAAAAGGGCAAAAAGAATTATTGAAACTCTTCAAAAATATTTATTTTTGTAGTGGGATGATAGGTTATGATATATAGAAATCAATTGTGCTTAAATTTAGGGAAGGGTTTTGGCAAAAACCAAACTTTCCCTTGAGAAAGGAGTTTTGGAGATTTTGTCTATTAAGGAGATTAATTAGATTTGGTGCCATAATAAATATGGATAATATTTGATAAATCTTGGGGATCAAGGTAGATGATGTAGAACAGGTGTAGCAAGCATTTTCAACCTTGGGATTGGAGAATCCAAGCTGATCTTGGTGAAACTAGAGATTTAAGGATCTTGGGTAAGATTGTTTTCATGCCACCAAAACCTTGTTGGATCTTGGAGCTCAGATCTCCCCTTGTGGCATGGTGTGGAGGTATGGATAGACAAAGTGATTTATATTGCAATGGTGTAGAGGTTTGATATTGATCCTGCTTGAGCTCACCAAGACAGACTTTCAAACTTTGAATAAAATAAGCCTGCCAAAGCTGATTATCAACTAGCCTTCAAAACCTTGTGGGTTTAAGAAGCACAAAGATCCACTTGGAACAAGTGAAGTAGATATTGATAGAAATATATGAGTAGAACACAACCATGCAAAGATTTGGTCCATAGAAGGTTGGATGGCGGTGTGAGGTTCAACCGAAGTAGGCATGTTGACTAGATTTGCAGGAATAGTTATTTTCTTGCCTGCAAAACCATCAAGAACAAGTGGGTTGGAGGATGATATAACCAAGGTCAAGAGTGGGTCTTGGTAGTCCTTAGGATGTTTAACAATATGGTTCAGATGAATTTGCAAAAATGCATAAGGGTTAAGAAGGGGAGACATTCAAAAAGGTGATGTTGGAAACAGATTTCCAGACTTGCCAAATTTGGCAGATTTAGGGTTTTTGACTAGAATGTGGGTGGTGATGATTTTGAGGGGTTGCAAGGTACCAAAGCATCATCAAGGGGATGATGTTGAAGTGTAGATTGAATAGAAGGGATCCATGCTTGATATGGGTCTTCATTGACTTGGAAACTTCTAGAATGGATCACTGCAGAATTGATCTGGTTAAGGGTTTCAGATGATCACCTGGTGGCTAGAAATTAGCTCCAGATTGTATTCTTGCTTAGGGTGTGACGATATGGAAACATCTGGATCCTAGTGATGAGTTCCTAGAGTAGCTCATACTACTACTAAGCAATCAAGTCAAACAGCAGATCAAGACAACTCATCTTACAAACAAATCACTACTACTAGGGTTACCATCAAGCTTAGCTTGAGGTAAGGAGGGGTAATTTTGAAAGGTCGGAGTTTGAATAGGATGAGAGTCCTTGGTATCTCTACCAAGAGTAGAATTCAAAAGCTTACTAAAAGGTTTTGGAGATCCTAGAGGTAAGAGTAGTTGAAGGTTCTGTCTTGGAAACATGAGGAGATTATGTTATATATCCCTCCATAATTTTGTCAATAGAAGCTACTAAAATAGTTTTAGTTACATAAGCATCTTGGCTCAGGTTTTGAGATGCCAGAACATTTGAGAATATGTAAGATGAGCCAGGATAGTTTTATTAAATAGCTTTTGTCAACTGATGGTTGAGGTAAGGAGTATATCTTCTCATACACAATCATAAGCATAAACCTATTCAGACAATAGGCAAACACTTCATTATTAAGCAAGAAAAAGTTTTTTTCCCCCTGATTTTTGCATTCTAGACAACTAATCAGGGTTGCAGAAATTGGGATGTTACAATCCCTTTTGTGAGCCGGCAAACCTTCAACACGGAAACTTTGCCGAGCAATGGAACTCAATGGCTAAACCAGTTTAAACTTGGAAACAAAGCCGGCTTCTAGTACCAACAATTCACTACTCGGAAAATACTCGCATCCACCAATCATACAAAGAACCAAAGTATAAACTAAACTTTAGATTTATACCCGAAGGTAGCATTTTTAGAATCGGAAATCTAACCAGAACAAACATGAGTATAAAGTAGTTTCAAGTATTTTGGGATTTTCGACTGTGACATGATCATTCGAAAATATTGAGGCAACCAATACTTTATTTTACTTTGAACATGTACACATATATGATTACAAAGAAAGAAAATTTGAGAATAAAACGGACGTCGCTGAGCAATATTACACGGTCTGTCTAATTTTTTTGGGTTTGTACTGGCTCCAGCTCTCTTTCTCTTCTTAGTAGCCGGTCTTTCTTTGACTGGCCGCCTATCAGTTAGATAGTAAGAACCATTGTGCAATACTGGACTAACTAAAAAGGTCCCTTCCCAAACTGGGGAAAGTTTGTGCTTTCTTTTTTGCAGAAGCCGGAGAACCAAATCACCCTTATTGAAAGACCGGTTTCTAACTCTCTGGCTATGATACTTGCGTAACTTCTGTTAATAGGTTGTTGATCTCTACTCAGCAATGACGCGAACTTCTTCGATTAAATCGAGATCATCTTGTCGAGATATTCGGACATCATCTTTAATATACACACCAACTCGGGGAGAAGTATGAATCAGATCACTAGGAATAACTTCTTCTGAGCCATAGACCAAGAAGAAAGGTGTGTATCTGGTTGACCTATTTAGAGTTGTTCTCAAGCACCGTATCACAGATGACAATTCGTCTGCCCAAGCCCCCACAGCACGACGAAGTGGTGCTTGGTTTGAGGCCTTAAAGGATTAAACAATTTGATCTTTCGACTTGTCCGTTGGCTTGTGGATGTGCGACTGACACAATGTCAAGCCGTCTTTTTTGATTGTTGCAGATTTCGGCAAGCTCTCCCATAGAAAAATTACTCCTGTTGTCCATGATAATACTGTGCGGATAACTGTATCAGATTATAACATCCTCGACAAATCTTTTGGATGTTGATCGGTCACAACTTGTGCTGGGTTTAGCCTCAATCCATTTTGTGAAGTATCAACCATCACTAAGAGTGTTGGGTTCGCAACATAGAAAACAAAAAATTTCCTATGATGGGAACTATTATATGCCAAGATCTATCTATTAGATACAAGCAACAAGTGGATATACATCCATAGAGAACACACCCTTGAAGACATCAAAGCTTTGTTAACAAGATGGAACTCATGGATGATGTAGTCGTACACCTACCGATCTCAAGATCGTGATGAAGTCCAGCTGGTCCAGCAGGTCCAGCTCCAGCACGTCCATCAGGTCCAGCACCACCAAGTCTAGCACCGTAAAGTAGCGGTGCATCCGTGATCGTACACATGTCTTGTACCCTGACAACCTCTGTCCCTCGCTCCAGCAAAGCAGCGGAAGCAGCTACTCCTTTCCAGATAAAGCCACCGGGAACATGTATCTCGCTAATCCGAGACCATGGGGAATAATTTCTAGAGGGGGAGAGAGATCCTTCACGACGAGGTGTGAGAGTGGAGGAGGAGGAGGTGCTCCTTATATAGGGGAGGGGAAGCCCAAGGGGCATGACGCCAGCCATGGTGGGTGCCCCCACCTCTCCCTCATTCATGTGGGTGGAGCTCCCACTCACATAAACACACACCTCCACTCATGTCCACTCACATGCATTAAATTTCCACCAAATTTAATGCAAGCTTTGACTAAATAAAACTATTTTATTTATTTTATTCAGAATTTTGTTAATTACTTTAATTAAAAAATATTCACATAAAACCCCTTGCAACATTTCAATATCACATGCAGAACCAGTTTCTGCAATTTCACTCGAAACAATTCTGGTTTCCATTGAAATGATTCCAGGGCTTTCTTAAATCTTTATCTAAAACATATTTGCTCCAAATGGTGTTGGTATCCCTTAAGTGTGTCACCCTGCGGTTCGCGAATAATGCAGACATGATCGATACCCCTCTCCAATCAATAATCACCAGCGAGACCTGGAGATCCGTACTGACTCCTACATATTCAACAATGACTCTTGTGATCGTGTGAACCTTTAACGTCGTAACTAAATCCTTTTGTCTCGTGATACATTACATGCACGAGATTCAATCATCGGTATCTCAATACCTAGTTTGATTTTGTTGCTGACATGCACTCTTTTCTCGTTCTCGTGATATAACATTCTAGTAGTCACATCACTTGCTTGCAAGCTATTTCAATGTGATATAACCTAGAGGTCCCCGGGTATATCTATCCGTCATCGGGATGGACAAATCCCACTCTTGATCCATGAGCCTCTACATAACACTAGCACTGAACCCGCCTTTATAGTCACCTTGTTACAGTGTAATGTTTGATGTTATCAAGATACTCTTCTGGTGTTAGTGATTAACATGATCTCATGGTCTAAGGACTAGGATTACTTCGTATGATGTTATAGCAATATAAACATAGTGACTTTTATCGTAATTCTATACTTTGGATGAATTTTCATCACATCATTCCACCAATGTTGTGACCTCGTTATTAACAACATCCAATGTCCATGATCAGGAAACCTTGATCATCTTGTTAATCAACCAGCTAGTTTATATGAGAGGCATTACTAGGAACTTTGTATTTTGTTTATGAAACACAGATGTATTAACATTTCCAATTAATACAATTATAGCATGAAAAATAAACGTTTATCATAAACATGGAATAATATAATAACCACTTTATTATTACCTCTCGGGCATATTCCCTTAAGTGTCCCACTTGCACTAGAGTCAATAATCTAGTTTCTAAACTTGTATATACAACACCTAGGTGTTGAATATATGCGTTTGCTAGTGGTTAACATAATCTCCAGATCTGGCACTTTCAGGTCCGTGTGTATTTGCATGTTTTTGCGTCTCTACGCATCACTCATTCTCTAATGAGATGGCATTGTATAAATTTAGTCCTTTGGTGAGACATTTAGTTCCTTTGGGTTAAAACATGTCGATAGTATTGTCGTACAGTATATCTTCATAGCATTATCCCACTGTGAATCACACCTAGTTTGATAACAAACTACTTGACACAAATGCCCTCCTTTGCTTCTACTATGGTAGTCATATACTTAGCATTTTGTTATAGTATCCGTCATAATGTCTTAACTTTGGAACTCATCCAAATCCATCATGGAATTTCCTTTCCATTATATTGTGCCACCCATAGTTTAAATTGAGATAAATATAATTTTTATCTTGTGACAAACTAGTATCAATGTAGCACTTTACAATGAACTACTTTCAACTATTTGTCACTTATACATGATATATTCTCAGTTCTTCCAAAGCTCATAAGAATATCTTTACTATCGTCCAATAATCATATTATGAATCATTCTGGTATATGCTCATCACATTTAGAACATTGGACATATCTGGATATGTACATATCATGGTATTATTGGTCAAAATCTTCATGTGATTTTACTCACCAAGTGTTGAAACACTTGAATCTTGATACAATCCTTTCCATGCAGAAAGAACCTTTCTTATTGTTTCCATATTGAACCCTTTCAATATCTCATATACGTATGTATAGCACAACCATATTAGCGCCTCAACCATATAGAAATTGATGCCAAATATTTCGGTTTTCCCCAAGTCTTTCATCAAAATCTAATTTTAATGAAATTCTTAACCCTGTCAATAAAAGATACATCATTTCCAATCAACAATATGTAGTCTGCATAATGTATTGGACATTTGTCTTAGTGCTCCCACTTAATTTCTTGCAAATGCAAGCATCTTCATCATCTCTGATGAAATAAAACTCCTTTAACATTTTCATCACGGTGAATATTCCAACTCCACTATGCTCACTTCAACTATTGAAGCTTGCATGCCCTTTTAACACCCTTTGAATTGACAAAACCCTTTGGACTGCGTCTTGTACACATCCTAGGTAACCATTATATTAGAAGAACATTGTTTTGTTTGTTCAACTACTATATACCAAATTATATGTAGTGTTTGCTAGATTAATCCGTAAAGACTAAATATCACTATGAAAGATCAAATCTTGTCATAGTTAACTCCTTGAACATAGTCATAAATTCCTTTCCGACATGTGGATTATTTCATAGATGTTAAACATCCATGTCTATTTCTTTATAGATCCATATACGACCGATAGGCTTCATGCCTTTTCGGAGGGTCTTACAAGTTCAAAAGCTTGATTTCTCATGTATGGAAAACTATCATGGATTTTATGACTTCTAGTCATTCTATGGAGTCAGGGCCTATCATCGCTTTTTTGCGTGCAGTCGGTTCATAATTGACAAAATAATAACGACTTGTTTATCAAATCTCACTATTTGATTGTTACACGATGCATACGGTTCAAATTGGAACTCTAATCTCCAAGATCACAACCTTTGTAATCACGAGAGCCATGAGCATTGTGGCCGCCAGCAGGACACCTTCTGGAGCTGCGCTACTTAGCACATATAGCTAAGGTTCAATAACCTTATCAAAGTTCTATTGTTCTCCCACTTAACTTTTCGCGAAAAATTCCTTTCAAGAAACTTAACGTTCCAAGTGACAAACTCTTTTGTCCTTGGTGTTATGGAGGAATTCCCAACAAATTCTTTGGGACAACCTACAAAGACGTGCATATCCGACTTTGGTTGTAAACATTTTACGTATGCAAAGCATACCAAAATTTAAGAAAAAACAATTTGGGTTTTATCCCAAATCATAACTCATATGGTGTCATTTCAACGGATCACGATGGTGCTCTTTTTAGTGTAAAAGCGGTAGTCTCTAAAGCTTTAATCCTTAAAATATAATGGCAGTTTTATAAATGAAACCTTTGATCTTACCATGTCAAACAAGGTTTGATTTCATCTCTCAAATATACCATACTCCTGTGGTTTATCAAGAAATGCAAATCTATGGAACAATTCTCGAAATCTTAGGTGTTTTGCTAAACCTGTAACTCAAATATATTCCTTTATGATTGAATCATAAAATCTTTGTTTTCTTGTTACAATGATTTTCCACTTCATCTTGAATGTCTTTGAACAATTTTCAAATGTTTCATATTTCTTCCTTATTAAGCAAATATATAGATATATTCACTCCAATTTCCGGACAAAGCATATGAAGCAAAAAGATCCATCGCATATGGCTACACATAATGGACTATGCACATCAACATGCACAATTTCCAATAAATTAGTCATACCTTCCTCTTTGGCCTAAGAACGGAGTTTCAATTATCTAGAGGAAAGTCTCACAAGCGTCATTTGATCAAAATCAAAGACT
This sequence comes from Avena insularis, assembly GCA_023614405.1. Taxonomy (NCBI): domain Eukaryota; kingdom Viridiplantae; phylum Streptophyta; class Magnoliopsida; order Poales; family Poaceae; genus Avena; species Avena insularis. Next base: position 241,824,099 of record CM042696.1, read on the forward strand.
CCAAAAATCCATCAACATGGAGTTTCTTCATGTTTTCTTTCCAATATAATTTAAATAGCGATGTCACTTTGTAAGTGATCTTTCAATCATTTGTCTTGCGACATTTTAGCATTAGTTTTATGGACGTGATTTATCCAACTAGTATTGTAAAAGTTCATCCATCTTCTATGGAATATGGTAATTATTTGAACAACCATTGTTCTCATTATGCCGGAATAGAACACCAATTATTTAAATAAATCTTAAAGGCAAGCTTTGATGTCAACAAGAAATACAATAACACTTTATTCGTTTTCGATGAACATCATCACATATTTTTTTGCTAGTTATTTAGGCCATTGTAGTTCATGAATTGCGTTGTTCTGTATGATATTCCAAACCAACCAATTCGGTATCCAATACCCAAGAACCACATTATTTAACACGCAAAGAACAACCATAACATGTATATCATCTATATACCTTAGCTGGACATTTCCAGTCTTTTATTTTCTGCCAAATATTTCATAGATTCTCTTTCAGCATTTCCTTTTCCTTTTAAAAGAATATATCAACATAAACAGTGGCGCCATACTTATGACACATAGTCCAAAGCATGTATAGTAAAATACTAATACCTTTGGACTTGCCCTTTGAAGTAGATCACCATCATCTAATGTTTGGTGTTCTTTCAAAAATTCATCCTTTAGTAACCATTTAAGTGTAGTAAACATTTATTTACATCTTTTATTCATCCTGATCATGAAAACTTTCATTATCAAGCTACCATGGCTTATAAGGACAAATCATGAGTATAATGTCAATTCCCGAAATCTGTTTGGGAGATTAGGACGTCTAGCGTCTCCAACCTTCGCAAATTCTCATATAATGTGATAACATGTATTTTGCCAAATTATACTCTATCATACTGCAACCATAAACATTGTTTCAGATATCAAAATATCTTCCATGCATGATGTCTTCTAAAACAATTCTTTCAGCTCCTAGATAACCTCGGTATTGAAAATAACTCTTCAATATCAAGAATCATGGAGGCAAACATGATACTATAGATACTAACATTGGAATTCTTACTCTCGATTTAATACTACTTATTAAAATTCATGGAGTAAATAGAGTTTGCTAAAAGTTTGCAATAGGACATCTAAAATTGACATTCAAAATAATACGATACCTGTTGGTAAAGCAAATATCTAGAATTCTATAGTTCTATTATCTCAATTAAAACTAATCATAAGGTAGTAAACAGATGCCAATGACTACAACAAATTATGCAAATTCACTTTGATTTAGTTTATGACAAATTGAGTTCGACTAATCCAAATTAGAAATGAACTCCCACTCAAAAATGATACCCCTCGTGTCTTTTTGGTGATTACATGAACCAAATCCACTACACCAAGTCCGATCATCACGTGAGCCAGTGCAGCTTCAAAGGCGAGCATCAATATGGGCATCGTATCAACTATATGACTCATTCTTAACCTTTCAGTCCGTGTTACGAGTCCATGTATGTTCATTCTAGGCTCGCCAAGTAAGAACCTTAGTACTCGCGTGTGTAAAACTGTCTTACACCCGAAATATGATCATGGATTCAAGTACACCCGATCATCATGTGATGTCTTGAAGCGGAGAAACATAAACGATGCATACTTAAGGGAGAACACATTTTTATCTTGATATCAAAATGAGGGATCAACTTATAATTCTACTAAAATGCCAAACTAGCAATATAAGATGCAAACATCATATGTGTAAAGTGGAATGATATGGTCCATGCATTTGATCACCATCATGTGCATCGTGGTATGATATCTATCATTCCATTGTGTGTAAGGCCAAGGTCTGTGGAACTTACACGTTAGGTGTGTTATAAGAGTATCAACTATACATCAACTTACAACATTACCATATCATGACACTAGCCCAGCAATAATCTAAACTAGACGCTTCTAATTTATCCATTGCAAGTTTTGTGTGGCTTAGGGCTTTTGAAGATAGAACCGGTCTTACCTACAAACATGGAACCACAATGATGATAACTAAGTTATTAGCAACTCGTTGTAAATCAGATATTGACTATAGTAGGAGAGACAGACACTCGCTAGCCACTTATGCAAAAGTTAGTCTGGGCCGCTTCATCCCACTATGCCACCAATATCCAAAATACATGAAAGAAGCAATAATATGATCATCATCGCCCACATATAAACATATGTGTACTACCCGTGCAAAGCACCTACATATAGATCAGGCTCTGATACCACTGTTTGGTTCATAGCATAGAAAACAAAAAAATTCCTATGATGGGAACTATTATACGCTAAGATCTATCTATTAGATACAAGCAACGGGTGGATATACATCCATAGAGAACATACCCTTGAAGACAACAAAGCTTTGTTAACGAGATGGAACTCGTGGATGATGTAGTCGTACACTTGTCGATCTCAAGATCATGATAAAGTCCAGCAGGTTCAGGAGGTCCAGCTCTAGCACATCCATCAAATCCAGCTCCAGCAAGTCCAGCAACGCAAAGCAGCGGTGCATCTTTGATCACACACACGTCCAGTACCCCGACAACCTCCATCCCTCCCTCTAGCAAAGAAGCGGAAGCAGCAACTCCTTTCCAGATAAAGCCACCGGGAACATGTATCTCGCTAATCCGAGACCATGGGGAATAATTTATAGAGGGGGAGAGAGATCCTTCACGAGGAGGTGTGAGAGTGGAGGAGGAGGAGCTTCTCCTTATATAGGGGAGGGGGATCCTAAGGGGGCATGGCGCTGGCCATGGTGGTTTCCCCCACCTCTCCCTCATTCATGTCGGTGGAGCTCCCACTCACATAAACACACACCTCCACTCATGTCCACTAACATGCATTAAATTTCCACCAAATTTAATGCAAACTCTCATTAAAAAAAACTATTTTATTTATTTTATTCAGAATTTTGTTAATTACTTTAATTAACAAACATTCAAATAAAACCCCTTGCAACATTTCAATATCACATGCAGAACTAGTTTCTGCAATTTCACCCAAAACAATTCCAGTTTCCATCGAAATGATTCTAGCGCTTTCTTAAATCTTTATCTAAAACATATTTGCTCCAAATGGTGTCGGTATCCCTTAAGTGTGTCACCTTACGGTTCGCGAATAATGAAGACATGATCGAGACCCCTCTCCGATCAATAATCAGCAGCGGGACCTAGAGATCTGTACTGACTCCCACATATTAAATGATGTCTCTTGTGATCGTGTGAACCTTTAACGCCATAAATAAATCCCTTTGTCTCGGGATATATTACATGGCCGAGATTCAATCATCGGTATCTCAATACCTAGTTTGATGTCATTGCCAACATGCACTCTTTTCTCGTTCCCGTGATATAACATTCTAGTAATCACATCACTTGCTTGCAAGCTATTTCAATGTGATATCACCGAGAGGGCCCCGAGTATATCTATCCATCATCGGGATAATACTATCTGCCAGCTCAGAACTTCTTCTTTGGGTAATTTTCCATCTACCAAGAAATCAAGGTAGGGTTTTCTCTAGCTGGGAATTATAGCCAGAACAGCAACTAAAGGTGAGTTGGATTTGGTTGGATACTCCTCATCAACTCCTGTGATAGAGTGAACTTTTAGGTGCTCTAGAAAAGCACCATCCGAGACCTTTTTCCGCATAGACCCTATTTGAGATAATGCATATGCTTCCTCATTTTCTGTTCGAGGATGTGTTGAACCTCAAACCCTTCGAACAATTTAGATAATTCATCCACGACAGCCCTATATGTTACCATGTGTTTGTTTGCATTACAGTGATCTGACACTTGTTGAGCAATAAGATCTGAATCTCCATAAGACACAAGTCATCGGATCCTGATATCCTTAGTAATCCGGATTCCATACAGCAGTGCTTCATATTCAGCAATGTTGTTTGTTGCCATGAAGTGGATCTGCAACACATAGAAAAGCTTATCTCAGTGGGGTGATTTGAGCACCACGCCAGCCCCCGAGCACCTTAGACCCATCAAAAAGCAAGGTACAGTATTCCAACTCTGGTAGGGTCAAATTCTCTGTTGTCTTTGTCCAATCAACAACAAAGTCAGCGAGGATTTGGGATTTGATTGTCGTACGAGGTTTATACTCAATGTCGAAAGCTGAAAGCTCTATTCCCCATTTTGTGACGCGTCGCTGTTATTAATTATGTCTCTCATGGGAGCTATGCCCACCACGGTAATTTGGTTCTCCTAAAAATAATGTCGTAGCTTCCTAGATGTGAAGAACACACTATAAGCCATCTTTTAATAATGCGGATACCGCTACTGAGACTCAGTTAAGACTTCACTGAGGTAGTAAGTCGGACTCTGCACCAGGTGTTCCTGTTTTTCTTCTAGTCTCTCCACCACCATGACTACGCTAATGACTCTATTTGCCGTAGCTAGATAGAGCAACATTCGCTCTTCAGGTTCCGATGCTACAAGGATAGGAGTAAACGAGAGTACTGCTTTCAGGTCTTGTAGTGCAGCTTCAACTTCATTAGTTCAGACGAATTTTTTGGTCTTTTTCAAGAGCTTGTAGAGTGGTGCGGCTCTTTCACCGAGCCGACTTACAAACCGACTGACTACAGGAATGCAACAAGTTAGCCTTTGTACGTCCTTCCAGCGAGTCGGCCTAGAAATGTTGAGAATAGACTTACTCTTGTCCCGGTTCACCTCTATGCCTCTTTAAAACACGATGAAACCAAACAATTTTTCGGCTGGTATTCCAAAGAAGCATTTCTTCGGGTTAAGCATTATGTTGTATTTACGTAGATTGATGAACGTTTCCTCCAAGTCAGAAATTAGAGTTTCCTTCTTTTTGGACATCACTGCTATGTCATCCACATATGCATGTCCATTGCATCTGATTTGATCGTGGAGGCAGCGCTGCATAGTGCGTTGGTACGTGATACGTCCATTTTGCATCACTATTCTATATCATAATTTACTGTCCATTGATATATTTCATATTAAGAGATGATACTTATGTTATTTCATCTGTTTTTGCATGGTTGATGACTTTTGGAGCATGGACCGCTGCAGTCAGCATTCTGATGGAAAAGGGTGCTGTTTGGAGGCGAAATTCATGAAGATCAGAAAATCCGCGAAAAAACATAGAAAATTCTATTTTTCTAGAAGACAAAGATTGCTGGAAGGGGAGTGGAGAAGGGCCACAGGGGGCCCACACCACCCCCTAGCGCGAGCCACCCCTGGCCGCGCCACCAGGTGGTGTGGCCACCCTGGCCCACTCCTAGCTCTCCCCTTTGGCGTATATTATCCCCATGAAACCCTAAGCCTCGGGGAGCGACCACAGAAAGATTCCACCGCCTCTGCGGGGCAGAAAACACCGAGAGAGAAAGATCTCTCCGGCAGACAGAATTCTACCGGGGGAATTCCTTCCCGGAGAGGGGAGAGCATCACCATCAACTCCACCATCAAGCTGGACTTCATCGGGATCATCATCATCATCATCACCACCATCATCCCCACTAGTACCATCATCACCACTCCATACCGCTGGAACAATTGGGTTGAATCTTGCATAGTTCTTAGGGGAACTTTCCCGGTGTTGATTACTCTTTGTAGTTGATGCTATTGAGTGAACCATTGAATTATTGTCTATGTTCAGATTGTTACATATCATTATATCATCTCTGATCTTGATCCATATGATGTCTTGTGAGTAGTTCGTTTAGTTCTTGAGGACATGGGAGAAGTCATGTTGTTAGTAGTGGAATTGTGTTGAGAAAGATTCAATGGTTTGATATTTAAGTTGTGGTGTACTTGTTCTAGTGGTGTCATGTGAACATCGACTACATGACACTTCACCTATATGGGACTAGGGGAATGCATTGTGTATTTGGCTACTAATCGTACAGGTTGCCGGAGTGACAGAAACCTGAACCCCCGTTAGGAAACCTTTGCACAAGGGATGTCAGGGTGTTAGAGTTTAAAGTTGTGGTTACATTTCAATGCTTGCAAGGGGTATAATCACAAGTATGTATTAGTCCTAGGAAGGTCGGTACATTAGCACAGGTTCACCCACACAACACTTAGCAAACTAAAGAAGATTAATCAACTATATGAAGCGAAAGCACTTGACGATATTCCCGTGTGTCCTCGAGAACGTTTGGTTATCTTAAGTAATACAACCGGCTTGTCCTCTGGTGAATAAAGGATTGGGCCACTTGCTGCATTTATTCTTATTGTCTTTTATTTACTCATACTTTATTTATCTGCATTATCAAAAACCCCTAAAAATCCGTTTTCTAAGTATTTACAGATAATTCCTACTCCAAGCCACTAGCCAACACCTTCTGCTCCTCGTTGGGTTCGACACTTTTACTTATCAAAAATACTGCGATACACCCCCTATACTTGTGGGTCATCAAGACTTGTTTCTGGCACCGTTTCCGGGGAGTGAAGCGCTATTGGAGAGTGGAACTGGTAAAGGAAACTTCTACTATGAGTATTGTTTATTTATGTTAGTTACTTTATTTTCAATATGGATAATTCGCTGAGTTTCTTATTCCTTAATGCTACTACCACTGCTAAGGTAGTAGATGAGCCACCACCTATTGATAATGATACTTTTAAGATACCTACAAGAATTGTTGATCATGTTATGGATAGCTACTGTGTTGGAGATGGAACTGTCCATCCTGGTGATCATTTGCTCTTTATACACGAACGGTGCGGGTTGTTCAAGTGTGCAGGTATTACAACAGATCAAGTCAAGAAAAAGTTATTCTCATTATCACTAAAAGGAAGAGCTGAATAATGGTATAAGCTGCTGAAGAATGGCGAATCTCTTGAATGGGAGGAAATAGTGCCTCTCTTTTATTCAAAATTTTATCCTCCTGGTGAGATTCATAAAGATCGGAATCAAATATATAACTTTTGGCCTCTTGATGGAGAGAGTACAACTCAAGCTTAGGGGAGATTGAAGTTACTAATACTCAAATGTCCCATTCATGAGCTCCCCAACAATATTATTATCAATAACTTTTATGCACGGCTTTCTCTTCATGATAAGGATTTATTGGATGCTTCATGTGCTGGATCATTTACACGCATGGAAGAAGAAGCTAAATTGGATCTTCTAGACCGTATTCAAGACAATGATGAAGCATGGGAGAATGATAAAGGAAGAAAGTCAGGTATAAATTATGATTATGAATGCATTGAATCTTTTATGGGAACTGATGACTTTCAAAATATTAAAAATGCTTATGGTCTTGACTCTCAAGCTATTGCAACTTATTTTAAAGCTTTTGCTTCCTATATTGAAGTTCCTAAAAAGAAGTGGAATAAGTATCACGCACCTTATAAAGATATTGTTAATTGTGTTCCTGCTAAGAATACTGAAGTTTATACTCCTAATCATGTTTTACCCGAACCTTATATTGAGAAAATGCCTTTCCCAGTTAACATAAAGGAACATTCTATGATAGCTAGTATGGTTAATTAACGTACAAATAAAGCTGTTGAACCTGATGAACAAGTAGCTATCGAACCTATGATAGCAAATGTGAAAGACTTTGTCACTAAATATGTAGGAGATGGACACACTATTCTTTGTAAGGATACTTCTAGTATTGTTTCACAAAATAGTGTTATGAGAGCTAGTGTCCCTGTGTTTTCTGTTAGAATAAGTGATCATTGCTACAATGGTTCTTGTGATAGTTATATCATTAAATTTATGCATGATGCTGAAAGTTACTACGAGAGAGGGAAAAGTGTTCTTATGCATCTCAATAATATTAAGTTTCCTCGCTTTATGCTGAAAATCTTTATTTTACACTTGTTTTGCCTTCCTATGCTAGCAGCCTTTGGTTTCAACAATTTATTTTCATACAAAATTACCTTGCATAGGAAGTGGGTTAGACTTAAACATGTGTATTTTTGCTTCTTGATGCTCTCTTTTTCTTCGATTCATATTCTTATGTGAGCATCATTGAAATCATCATGCCCATCTTAATGGCTATAAGGAAAGAGCTTTTTGGGAGACAACGCAATTTATTTGTGCTTTCGGTTTGCTTTTGTTTATTTGAGTCTTGGAAGTTATTACTTCGGTAATAACCTCTCCTTATAATTTTTGTTTGGTTTTTGTGTCAAGATCAACCTCTAATGAGAGAGAAGTAAGATTTGGGGAAGTTGTTGTCCTGAAACAGATTTTTGTACTTCACTGTAAAAATTCGTGAGAGATCTCTTTATGTCGGATAGAGATGTAATTTTTTTTCTTATGACCCAGGTTTCTATTTAACTTTCGCTAGTTTTGCACTTTTTTATTTGAGAAACAGAAGATTTTCGAAAAAATTGATCTTTACCTGCTGGTATGTTTTGACAGATTTTTACCACCCTTGCATTTGCCTCTTTAATCTATTTCCTTTTTGAATTCTTTTTGGGTTTTCGGAAGGAGTTGTTATAGTAGCTTATTTGTTGATGGATTTCATTTGAAGTTAAATCTTAAAAGGTTTATTACCTCGCTTATACTAGTGTTGCTAATGAGAAATTGTGTGAAAGAAATTTCCAGGTTCGTGGAGAAAATGGTGTAATAAGAAAGTGAAAGGTTTCACGACTCAAGCAATAAGTGTATGAAGATGAAGATATTGATGCTATTCAAGTGGTAACTCCGGAAGAATCTAATAAATACGAACTTTGGAGACCTGTAGAGTCCGTTTTCGAATAGGTAACAGTTATGGTAAGAAAAGTTCCGCGAAAAATCTGTCAAGTTATATTTTTGCAGTTTTTATCCAACAAAGAAAGCAATGAAGCGAAAGAGGGATGGAAACGAAGTCAGGATGGTTCACACCACCCTGTGGCGCGGGCCCACCCTAGGTCGCGCCACCAGGTGGTGTGGCCGCCCCAGAGTCTGTCTCCAACCCGTTTTCTCCCAGTACCTTCCTTTTGTTGTAAAATTTCGTAATATATAATCCCCTGAATCCCCCGAGGTCCATATATCGTGTTCTCGTCGTGTTTTTCTTTCGATCTGTTTTGTTCAGATGTCGTTCAGGGGTTCATCTTCAAAGGATTATGATCTGCGACGCCGACACGAGCTCCATCGCAATCTTGAGCAGGAGACTCTCGTGGGATGGGTGAAACAAGAAAGGATCACAACTAGGTGCGAAGACATGGATTGGAACGTCGAAGAGGAAGTAGGGGACATGACAATAGGCATGAAGGGGCCGAAACCTCTAGATCTCAGTTCCCGCCCTGCAGTAGTGGAAGCTCGACGAGTAACTCATGAGTTCTACGACAAGTACCGAATCTTGAGGAGGAAAGTGGATATGCTTCAAGAGGAGAATAATAGGCTTCACAAGATGCTGGAAGATTTTATCGTGCCAATCGAAATAACACCACCACCGAAGGATTAATTTGTCATCAGGTTTTGGCATCCCCTTGGTTTGTTCCAAGGTTGGGGGAGTGTCATGGTATCACATCACTATCTTCCATCTTTTTACCTTTTTAGTAGAGTCATATCATGAATAGAGAAGTTATCATGTAGGATGGACTGCATTATGGAAGTGTCACCCCTCTCGTTAGATATCTATGTATCCCTTGGTGTGATTTGCTGTTATGGAATATTAATGAGAAGTTCTATCATTTATTCTTTTGCATATCTTATATTAGTTTTCAATTGCTATTATATGATTGATCTTGTTGTTAGTATTGGTATCACTTTGGGATCAGTGAGTTAATTTAGTTGGTTTTGGCAAACCTGGCTCGGTCAGTAGCAACACTATTTTTGAGACTCGAATGAAAAAGATAAAAAGTACTCGAAAGAAATATAATTTTATCATCTTTCTTTCTTGATTGGATCATAAGCTTAGTATTCTCTAGTTAAGATCTTTTGTGCTTCCAAGGAAGAATGCATGTTTGTTTTTATCACATGTATGTTTGTTTGTTTCCTTCAACTCTTATGCTTGCTACCCAGCCTTGCTAGCCAAAAACCTGTACTGAGAGGGAATGCTTCTCGTGCATCCAATCCTTAAACCAAAACCCATACCATTTGTGTCCACCATACCTACCTATTAGCATTATTGCTATTGCAAGTAAATTCATGTTTTTATCTACCATCTGAATTAAACTTGTTATGTGAAAATTAGTGATTAAAGCTCCCACGAACTTGATGGCATACTTTACTTTCTTGCACTTAATAAACTTGAACCATTGTGCCCATCTATGTTGCGTATGTGCTTGCGCTTTGTAAGTTGTGAATTAGCAGAACCATGCTGTCATGGGGAACTCTTTCAACATTGCACTGGTACATTGTACCTAGTTGATATCATGCTCTTGTGTCTATGGATGTCGTCGGTGTGAAATGAAAGGGGAGCTTGTAAGTCCATGGAGTTATGTATGTGTGTTAGAGAAACGTCTAGGCCGGCGGTCTAATCCATGCCTAATCATGGTAGAAACCTGCAACGTAACCATAATGAGGATCTATGAAGCATTCTTCTTATAAAAAAGAGATAGATATTGAGAAAAAAAAGAAAGAGAAAAAGAAAAAAGATATGAGAAAAGAGGAAGGAGAGAAAAAAGCACCATTTTCCCATGGTAAATAAGAAGATTGTTGAGATGCTTGTTGTCTGCTTGCCTTATCATTTTGATATGGGGATTCTTCCGTATCATCGGGAAAGGGGTACCCCATTGGCGGTTCTCTATGATACACGTGTACTTACTATGACAAGAACTTACCGGTAACTAAACTTGAGTAGCATGAGGAGCGGCCCTCGTATTCAAGGGACATGAGATTTTCAACTTACAACTTGTCAAGCATATCCTCATATTTGATCACTTTAACCTTAATCACCTAAAGATGCCTATGATAGGGGCAATGAGAGATGAAAGATAATAAGTACCATAATTTTTGGAAGCTCTTTATGAAACTTGAAATCCCTGCTTCCCTCTGCGAAGGGCCTTTCTTTTACTTTTTAAGTTGAGTCAGTAAACCTATTCCCTTGTATCTTAGCAAGTATTTTGAGTTGTTGTGTTTCATTCATTCATATGATGATTTATTCAATCATGATTCTTATGTTCCTTGCTTTGTGCATTTGCTCTTATCTTAGTATTTATTACTTTGAAAGCTATCATTTTTCCATGACTTTTGGAGCATGGACCGCTGCAGTCAGGATTCTGATGGAAAAGGGTGCTGTTTGGAGGCGAAATTCGCGAAGATCAGAAAATCTAGGAAAATACATGGAAAATTCTATTTTTCTAGAATACGAAGATTGCCGGAAGGGGGAGTGGAGATGGCCCATAGGGGGCCCACACCACCCCTAGCGCGGGCCACCCCTAGCCGCGCCACCAGGTGGTGTGGCCACCCTGGCCCACTCCTGGCTCTCCCCTTTGGCGTATATTATCCCCACGAAACTCTAAGCCTTGGGGAGCGACCACAGAAAGATTCCGCCGCCTCTACGGGACAGAAAACACCAAGGGAGAAAGATCTCTCCGGCAGACAGAGTTCTGCCGGGGGAATTTCTTCCGGGAGATGGGAGAGTGTCTCCATCAACACCACCATGAAGCTGGACTTCATCGGGATCATCATCATCATAACAACCATCATCTCCACCAGCACCATCATCACCACTCCATACCGCTGTAACAATTGGGTTGAATCTTGCATAGTTCTTAGGGGAAACTTTCCTGGTGTTGATTACTCTTTGCAGTTGATGCTACTGAGTGAACTGTTGAATTATTTTCTTTGTTCAGATTGTTACATATCATTATATCATCTCTGATCTTGATACATATGATGTCTTGTGAGTAGTTCGTTTAGTTCTTGAGGACATGGGAGAAGTCATGTTGTTAGTAGTGGAATTGTGTTGAGAAAGATTCAATGGTTTGATATTTATGTTGTGGTGTACTTCTTCTAGTGGTGTCATGTGAACATCGACTACATGACACTTCACATATATGGGCCTAATGGAATGCATTGTGTATTTGGCTACTAATCGTAGGGGTTGCCGGAGTGACAGAAACCTGAACCCTAGTTAGGAAACCTTTGCACAAGGGATGTCAGGGTCTTAGAGTTTAAAGCTGTGGTTAGATTTCTATCTTAATTACTTTCTTGTACTTGCGGATGCTTGCAAGGGGTATAATCACAAGTATGTATTAGTCCTAGGAAGGTCGGTACATTAGCACATGTTTACCCACACAACACTTAGCAAACTAAAGAAGATTAATCAACTATATGAAGCGAAAGCACTTGACAAAATTCTCGTGTGTCCTCGAGAACGTTTGGTTATCTTAAGTAATACAACTGGCTTGTCCTTTGCTGAATAAAGGATTGGGCCACTTGCTGCATTTATTCTTATTGTCTTTTATTTACTCGTACTTTATTTATCTCCATTATCAAAAAACCCTAAAAATCCGTTTGCTAAGTATTTACAGAGAATTCGTACTCCAAGCCACTAGCCAACACCTTCTGCTCCTCGTTGTGTTCGACACTCTTACTTATCGAAAATACTATGATACACCCCCTATACTTGTGGGTCATCTGTATGTAGCTCCTGCAGGAGTAGGGGGTTCCAAATTGAGCTCAAAAGGCATCATAATGAAACATAAGGTTCCAAAGGGGGTTATGAATGAAGTTTTGACTTTGTCTGATTCCTTCATCTGCGTTTGGTGATAACCGGAATATAAATCGAGAAAACATAGGAGTTCTAAGCTTGCCGTAGAGTCGATAACTTGATCAATTCTAGGCAGAGCAAACGGATTTTTGGGGCAATCCTTGTTCAAGGTGATATAATCAACACACATCCTTAATTCAGTAGTGTCCTTTTTAGGGACCATTACAGGGTTGGCCGACCACTCAGTGTGGATTACCTCTTCTATGAATTCGGTTAACTCGAGAAGGGCTAGTTCCTTAGCTATTGCCTTTCGCTTTTCATCACCAAAACATCGTAAGGACTGTTTGACGGGTTTATCATTCGGGTGTACATTTAGAGAGTGCTTGGCAAGTTCCCTAGGTACTCCGATCATGTCAAATGGCTGCCATGTGAAGATATCTTGATTGGCTTGGAGGAACTTAACGAACGCGCTTTCCTATGCGCTATCTAAACCTACACCTATCCGAGTCACCTTGGAGGGGTCATCATCCTTCAGCAGTGTCGTCTTCGTCTCTTCTGATGTCATGAAGTACGGAGTCGGCTTTGTCACCTCCTTATTAAGCACGGGCATCTCGGACGGGTTGATGGTCTTCTTGATCTCTTGGTACTCCTTGGTGTGCAGTACGGCTTCAGCAAAAAGGCATTTCCGTCCTTGCACTCTCGTTCTTCTTCGGGTCTCCCCTTTTGGTGATCACGCCCTTGGGACCTGGTATTTTCATCATATTGTAAATGTAACATGGACAAGCCATAAAAGTCCAGTCAGCCGGCCGTCCGAAGATAGTGTTGTATGCGCTCTTGAATGGGACCACTTAGAAAGAAAGTGCTTTCATCCGGTAGTTCTTTGGAGTTCTGAAAGTGACATCCAAAGTGATCTCCCAGAGAATTTGCTTGTCTTCCGGGACAACTCTGTGAAAGATCACAAAGCTGTGATTCGAACGTGTTTCCGAGATCCTCATCCGATGCAACGTTTCCACGTAGAAGATGTTGATGCTGCTGCCGCTGTCCATGAGGGTCTTGGAGAAACCATAGCCTTTAATAAGTGGATTGACGACTAGAGCATACTTTCCTCGCCTATGTAACTTAGGCGGACGATTAGCACGGTCGAAGGTGACTGTCACTTCCGACCAGTCCAAGAACCGAGGGACAGCCAAAACAGTTGCGTTGAGATCATGCAAAACTTCTTTCTTGACCTTAGTTGGTTGAGACCCAAGGAAAGTGATGTAGGTGTCTTTCTTTGTTGGGAAGGTCTTCTTTCCATCCGACTTGGGATTTGAATGCTCCGCTTCCTCCATGTCAGAATCTTCCTTGGTCTCCTTTTCTTTCTCAGAATTTTTCTTTCCTTTTCTTCGCTTGGCCCGGTAGCCAGTGGATTTTTCTTTCTTGATGTCGTCATTGAAACGACACTTAGCGTTTGTGTGAGATGAGCCCCCGTTGGAATCTAAGTGATGCACACACGGATTGTTGGCAATGTCGGCCAAAGAGTAGGTTTTGCCGAGTTGTTGGTCTACTCTACCTTTGACCATTGATGTTCCACGGTCGTGCCCACGGCCGCCTTCGCGCCCTCCTCGTCCTCGAGACCCGAAAGCAGCGTTGACTACTGCTGTTTGCGTGGTGGGTTTTTCTTCCGAGGTGTTGTTGCGCTTCTGAGTTTGTTGCTTTGGCTGTTTTGCCGACTGTGGTATAGCCAGGAAATTTAGTAGTCCATCTGCATCATCGTCGGCATCTGCATACTTTCTTGCTATCTCTATCATCTCTTCTAGATCGGTGACCTTGTCCCACTTCAAGCGGTGACATTGTAAACCAATTGGAGGTCCTGCAATGAAAGTTTCAATCGCAGTTTGATTGTTTACTCCTTCACAGGAGTTCTTGGTGTCGATCCATCGCCCGAGATAATCTCGGCAAGTTTCTCCGGCTTTCTAGGTGCAATGCTATAGGTCTCCTACCGTACAGGGCCTCCGATATGTTCCTTCGATAACCCTACAGGATGGTGTTTTCCAAAAGTTCATTGAGCCATGATCGAGCCTCCTTCCTCAACATAAGTGGGAGATACCGGGTCACGACCAGTTTCCTCCTTTGGCAATGCAGCAAGCCTAGAAAAAATCTTGGAGCCAGGTGTCTGGCCAAGCCACACCATCGTAGGGCTGGATGTGCCTTGAGATAGCAAATCCTTCCGGGAAGTTTGCTTGTCGAATGCACGGTCCAATGTTGTCTGACTCGTAGTGTCGTTCCTCTATGTTAGAGTTGATCCGGTGCCTCGCGTCACTTGGTGATAGAGAACACCATCTTGGTTGTTCACCGTGGTTGCGGTGCCTTGAAGCCGGACTTCTGCTTCCACCACCACCTCCCCTGCCACGTCGCCCTCCAAGGCTCCCTCCAGAGCTTCTATGATGGCTGCTTGGTAGGGAGGGTGGTGCAGGTAGAATGTTTCCGGCTGAGCGTCGACCTCCATCCAGAGCGTCATTATTCCAGTTCCGGGGAGGGTCTTGATTACGATGAGCCCCGTGCCAGCTTGACTCGGCACGGTCTCTATCATTCCTTCATCCGTCATTTCCCCCGCTATGATGAGGTTCATCCGGACGACTTGCATGTCCAGGAGGTGGCATCCTTCATCAGTCCTCCTCCCGACGTAGCTCTTCTTCGTCTTCCCTACAATTGTTTGACTGTCGCCAGGGAGGCTGCCTTGGAACCAGTGCTGCAACTGTGTCTCGCTCTGCGGCTGGAGAAACGTTACTCCAGTCACGTGCAGCTTTGTGCCGTTGCCCTGAAGATCTGGTTCTTGAATAATTGTCTTCCTGACTATCGGGACGGTGATGCTGTTCCGGGTCCCGTCGGTGCCTTATGTCATACCAAGCCGGATCCATGCGGCATTGGTCGGATTTAGAAACCATTTTTTTCTTCCAGATTTTGCGGCCTTCTGCTGCCTAGGCCCATGGTGAGTAGCTTTATGCCCAACCGAACTTGGTCTGGGTTTGGATTGTTCGCCAGGATATCCCGGGCGGCGGCAGTGATTTCTCCTAGTGTTCCATACACCAGATCTCCTTTACTGTCTAACCGAGGTTCTCCTTTAACGGCGTCATCTCCCTCAAAGAGGATCTTGTGGACTTCCGGATTTTTGTTAGCTCGCATAGGGTCGTTCCGGGTCTTCTGGTGTTGTACGGCATTGAACTGCCCTACAGCCGCAATACGCTTTTTCTCATTGAGGAGATTGGTGGCTTCGTCTAGGAGTACTTGGCGATGCGCTTCTAGGGCTTGGGCCCTGTCTTCCAGCTCTGCAGGTGTAAGCTCTGCAGTGGTAGGGGCTGGCGTAGTTAGCGCGTCTCCGATGAGTTTACGGGAACCAGGGGTAACCACTTCTCTATCCATCGGAGTATCTTTCAGCTCTTCTAGGATTAGGGCTCCATCCGAGTCTTCCTCGTATTCTTCGGTGATCACCTCCTCAGCCAGAGGGTCCTTTGCCAGAGTCTTCTTCTTTTATTTGCCTGCTTGGTAGCGCCGATAGCAAAGACAGCTTTGGGTCCGTTTCCTGGAGTCAAGCTTTGATCAGTACTTTCGGACATCTAGACGTCGGGATTTTCTCCGAGATCCATATCATCCTGCGTTTTGGGAGAGTTTTCTTCGGATCCTTCGTCCATGGCTTCTCCTTCTTCCGCAGCTTTGGAGTTAAATTTCTCTTCATATTCCTCGAAGAACTTTTGGAAATATGCCGACGTCATCGAATCATCCGAAGATGTCGGTAAGTCAGTGCTTATTCCGATCGCCTCCAGCACCGAGTCTTGGTTGTCTCCAGCATCGTCAGAGCCTGATCCGGATCCAAGGTATCCGAAAAAGTGCGATGCGTGTGTCCTAAGGTAGTTGCGGCTTTCCTTGTGGGCTTCCTGAAACGCTTGATGGTCTCGAGAATCTCATCCACGCTGGCATCCTGCAGCATCATATGCCTCAACGTGTACCTCAGGAATGGTTGCTCCATTATGGTGTTGGCAGAGCCAAACCAGACTTGTTGTTGCTTTGTTCCTCCTAGGTTTTGACCATGCTGGGAAGATCGATTTGGGTTTCGACCTCGCTAGGGAGATCTACTCCAGATTCAACATTCACAATAAGATGTTTTTCAGGCTCAGCTTTCTCCACTCTCTCCGTGTTAGGTGTGGTCTGGGTCGGAATAGGGTTTTCCGGGATCCAGAACTCTGCCGCCTCCGCAGACAAAGTGGACCCGGAAGCTTCTTCTAGCTCTATCATCACCGCTGGGTGGTTGGGGCAGGTTTAGTGAAACCGAGATAGACGTCGATCTCGCTGATAGACATGATTGTGTAGCTAGTCACGGCCTCCCTAGCCGGAATACAGGTTTCGTCAAGGTCTATGAGAGGAACATCAATGGCATAGAGGACGCGACCAACGACGATCATCTCGCCAATTCTAATTCTTGCAGATTTCGCCTAGAACGCAGATCCGAAGATCACTTGCCCCATGGTGGGCGCCAAATGTCATCAGATTGAGGATGGGTACCCCATGAGGGGGTCCTCGAGGCGTGTGGAAGATAAAGGTGTGAGTCGTACAGTGTTCCGGGACGATGAGCACACAAGTTTACCCAGTTTCGAATCCGTCGGCGGTGGACGGATCCTACTCCTACTAGCAATCTAGTAATATGGCAGAGCCAAAATATGGGTTACAAGGGATTTTCCTGTGCGAGTTGAGATTGCAGACTATTTTGGGGTGCCCTAAAAGATGGTCCCTAGGACGTCTTATATAGATATCCAGCCTAGGGTTTACAGGAGAGACCTTTCCGGCTACGACTAAGAGTCAGTTATAGAGTACATCTTGAACTACAAGTAACTACAGGCCTATGTCGTAAAACTTCTGGGCCTTCCCATATCCGTACTGGACTCCGTCTCTTTTATCTGACTGGGCCGCCCATGAAGCAAAGCTCTAACCCAAAGTGGGCCACCCTGGTCAGCGAGGCACGATGAGGATACTCGGAAAGTATATCCCCAACAATCATTGCATGTGTTATTTTCCAAAACCACAATGATGCACATTGATACACACACACACATCCAAGTGCAAGTGGTGATGCATCATCTTTCAAACTAGTGCTACAACGCATGTTCTAGTTGAATCCCAATATGCTGATAGGGTTCCTAGACATGGTTGGCCAAATGCTGGAGTGGCATCATTGCATGTGTTCTTTTCCAAAACCACATTGACACACATTCATAAATACACACACACATCCAAGTGGACGTGGTGATGCAGCGTCTTTCAAACTAGTGTTACAATGCATGTTGTAGTTAAATCCTAGCATGCTGCTAGGGTTCCTGGACATGGTTGGCCACATGCTGGAGTGGCATCATTACATGTGTTCTTTTTCAAAACCAGAATTATTCACATTGATACACGCACACATACATGTGGGTGTCGTGATGCAGCATCTTTCAAATTGGTTCTACAATGCATGTGGACGTTGAATCCTAGCATGCTGCTTGGGTTCCTAGACAAAGTTGGCCCCATGCTAGAGTGGCATCATTGCATGTGTTCTTTTCCAAAACTACAATAATGCACATTTATAAACACACACGCACACATCCAAGTGGGTGTGGTAATGCAACATTTTTAAAAATGGTGCTATAATGCATGTTGTAGTTTAATCCTAGCATGTTGCTAGGGTTCCTAGACATGTTTGGCCATATGCTGGAGTGGCATCATTGCATGTGTTCTTTTCCAAAACCACAATGATGCACATTGATACACACACATCCAAGTGGGTGTGGTGATGTAGCATCTTTCAAACTGGTGCTACAATGCATGTTGCAGTTGAATCCTAGAATGTTGCTAGGGTTCCTAGACATGGTTGGCCATATGATGGAGTGGCACAATTGCATGTGTTCTTTTCTAAAACCACAATTAGGGACATTAATACACACAGACATCCAAGTGGGTGTGGTGATGCAGCGTCTTTCAAACTAGTGCAACAATGCATGTTGTAGTTGAATCCCAGTACGCTACTAGGGTTTCTGAACATGGTTGGCCACATGTTGGAGTGGCATCATTACATGTGTTCTTTTACAAAACTACAATGATTCACATTGATACACACACATCCATGTGGGTGTGGTGATGCGGCATCTTTCAAACTAGTGCTACAATGCATGTGTTAGTTGAATCGCAACATGCTGCTAGGGTTCCTGGACATGGTTGGCCACATGCTGGAGTGGCATCATTGCATGTGTTAGTTTCCAAAACCATAATGATGCACATTGATAGACACACACTCACATCCAAGTTGGTGTGGTGATGCAGCATCTTTCCAACTAGTGCTATAATGCATGTTGCAATTGAATCCTAGCATGCTGTTAGGGTTCCTGGACATTGTTGGCCACATGCTGGAGTGGAATCATTGCATGTGTTCTTTTCCAAAACCACAATGATGCACATTGATACACACACACATCCAAGTGGGTGTGGCAATGCAGCATCTTTCAAACTAGTGCAACAATATATGTTGAAGTTGAATCCCAGCATGCTGCTAGGGTTCCTGGACATGGTTGGCCACATGCTGGAGTGGCATCATTACATGTGTTCTTTTCCAAAACCACAATTATTCACATTGATACACACACACACATTCATGTGGGTGTGGTGATGCGAAATCTTTCAAACTGGTGGTACAATGCATGTGTTAGTTGAATCCTAGCGACATCTAGACTGGGTATATTCTCTCCCTCGCCATTACATTAAATGTTGGGAAAACTGCATTGTTAAATTCATAAACTGGTTTAATCCTTTCAAAAAGGTAACTAGACTAAGAAAGAATATAGACAATTTTAGTCAGAACGTGGGAGAAAACTTCCCACAATCCTAGGATATATTCTTTGGAATGATCAATAAAGTTCCTAATCATGGCTATTCTGAATCAACTATTTGCCATTTATTTTACCACGGTCTTAATACTCAAAGAAGAGAATTGCCTGAATTATCAGCAGGAGGATCGATAAATACGTTAATTGTTAAAGCATGTTTGGAATTGATGTCTACTAGGGCTAAGAGTGATTCTTTATACAATCCTGATTTCGACACTAAGAAAAAGGGATGTTTCGTATAAATCCTGATCTTATGCCTGAACTACGCAAAACCATGAAAGAAAAAGTTATACCTTCTAAACTTGTTAAGGAAAACAAAGTAGACTTGTTACATGTTTTTACTGAAAAAGATGAGACTAGATAAGTTTTTCAAGAATTAAAGCATGGACAAGCAACATCTCACAATAACCTACATAAACATTTTCAAAAACATAAGAAGATCTTAGCAGAACTCAAGGAAAATTATGATGAGATTGGCCAAGAAATAAAATGATTTCACAAGTATCTTATTATGATTGAAACTCAGTGCCAACAAATAGCATCTAGTTATCAAATTTGTCTTCGAGATGATATAGATATTCCTATTTTACTATTGTTCTTACAACAAGAGGTGTAGTTGTTACAGGACCATAAGGACCACCCGAATATGAAGCTGAGAAAGAGTGAAAAGAAAAAGCCTTGCTCAAAGCAAGCCAAGAAGATCATACACTGGTGAATCCTCAAGATGAAACTGCTCAAGAAACACAAGATCAAACCAAGGAGGACCAAAATGATGCACATGATGACCGTTATGACTTTGATGCAGAGACGGTTGATCCAAGAGAAGAAAAAGAGACAAGCACTGAAGATGAAGTTGTTGTAGTAGAGAAGAAGAAAAGCGACAAGCAACAACAAAAGAAAGTAACAAAAGAGCCTGATCCCCGACAAAAGGTAAAAGACAAAAATAAGAAAGGTGAGCAAAAGCTTCCTTATCCAGATCAAAAAAAGAAAGCACCGGACCAGGTAATCTATGATTCTTTCAAAAAAGCACTTGATTGATCTTTGTCTAGAAATTCCATTTGCAGATGCAATAAAAGTTCCCACCTATTGTAAATTCCTCCATGATATTCTTAGTAGAAAGAAAGGAATAACTGAAACCGTTGCCATGGTGACTAATTATCCTGCTAATGGGATGCTATTGTCTAAATCGGGAGATCCCAGAATATCAACTATTTCATGCTCAATTAGAAAAACTAATATTCACAATGCCTTGTGTGATTTAGGTGACGGAGTTAGTATGATGCCATATTCACTCTATAAAAGGTTAGGATTAGGGGAGTATTCCCCTACTATTATCACTTTATAGATGGCTGGCGAGTACACTAAACAACCTATTGGTATGATTGAGGATGTTCTACTTAGAATAGATGAGCTTGTTATTCCCACTGATTTTATTATTATTGAAATGCCAGAGGATGAAAAATTATCTATAATACTTGGCAGACCTTTCCTTAGCACGGTAGGAGCATCAATTGATTGTGCTGAAGGAAAAATAATTTGCAATGTTTATGATGCTGAAATCATCTGGTATTTTCCAAAGAAGCTAGAAGCAGGAGAAAGATATATTCCACCGGCAAAATGAGTTCATGTGGTAAGTGCCTTTGATAAGGGGCAACCCATGGTAAGAATTCGAGAACAGAGAAGGGGTTTAGTTATTCAACCATCCTTAATAAAATGCTTAATGGGGGTCAACCCATCACATTAATAAAATAAAATATAGAATATAGTGTTCATCGCGTTCCTACAACTTTTTCACAGACATTTTTGCGGAAGCACGCCCGTGAAGATGCAGCTGTCAAAAAGTAATAGAAATATCGATTGAACAAGTGTAGAATAAGTACAAAAATAAAAGTTTGAGTTTTATCTACAAAAAATAGCTTAATCATTTTAGTCAAGATCAAGTAGTGAACCTCTAGTTGAGGAGAAGAAGATAGGTAGATCTAGAAATTTTGCTTTATACATGCTGTTTTTGGTTGATAAATTTCAACTATCATTTCTCTGTCAAAAACTAGGTGGGTCGCTAAGTTTCAGGATAAGAAGGTATTTTTGGAGAAACGGAAAATTATTGATGAGTACTGATGGTTTAACGACCAACTATACGGTGGGAATAATTTTTTTGGCCCTATAGATATCTTTGCCCTCAACAATTTCTTATGTGGGTATAGAGAATTTAACAACCAACTATATGGCGGGAATAAAAAATCTGGCCGTATAGCTCCGATCATATAGATATTGATGCCTTCGTACAATTTCTTCTCAAAAGTATTGATGGTTTAGCGACTGACTATACGGAGGAAATAAAAATTCTGGCCGTATAGTTGCGGTCGTATACATATCGATGCCTGTTTTAGAAAATTTATCTAGAGGATATAGACGGTTTGACGACCAACTATACGGCAGGGTCATTATGATATGGCCATATGGTTGCGTTCGTATAGCTGCGTTGTGCATAAAGAAATCCTAGTTGGCAGCTCCGTTACATCTATACAGGCATAACAACATATCCCCCTCGTATAGTTCCGGCCGTATAGTTTGGCGCGACCACATAATCGGGCTAGGGCGGCTAGGTTTCTTCTCCTTCCTCATTATTTCTCTCATATCCTCTCTCCAAACGTCTCAAAACCCACCTAGAACTCTTGATTCTTCATGGATTTTGTTTGTTTGAGTGGGGGAATCAACATATCGTTATGTTTCTCTGCCTATTCATGCTTTATTTTCAGATTTCCATGGTTGAAACTCTCACATTGATCTAGTGGATGAACTCAAGCTTATTTTGCTTTTCCTTTTAATTTCTCATGTTAGGATTAAATTTTTCCACGTAGAATCGTTCGTATATCATGTAGAAACTATATGCCTAAGGTTTTATGGTGAAATTTTTTAGTGCATCAAGATGAACAAAATCGGTAATATTTTTCGCAAGAACAAGCGCCAACATGGCGAGAGCTCGGGGCAAAGGACCAAGATCAACCCGAAGTTGGCCACGGTTTCATCAAGGAGAGTATTTACCACACGTTGGGCTAACCATAGCTTTCTCACCACGGTGGGGTTGAAGGCGAACTTCGACCTCATGTGTAACAAGGCCGGGATAATAGTACTTGGCTACGCAAGCCACGACACCTACGCCGAGCTTACCTATGAGTTCCTTGCCTCCTTCTAAGACAACCACAGGGAGAAAGGTAATGCATGCACAGTAAGCTTCACCTTGAACTGGCAGCCTTATGAAATAACTTTTGAATAATTTTGTGATGCTTTCGGCTTCCCTCACGTTGGGGAGTCAACTGTTACTAACCTCTATGGCGTCACAAGTGGAGAAACTTGGGAGTTTATTTCTTTTAGTGGTGGCACCGAATTCTACCAGAAGAAGATGTCCACCATTCAGAACCCAAAAATTCGCTACTATGCTTTGTTCCTCACCAACACACTGCTGGGAAGAGGAGATACCGGTTCCATGGCCAATGCGGACATCGCAATGATCACCAAGGCTCTCTTCCCCGATGCACCGCAAAGCCCCAATTTTGCAGCTCTACTCATCCAGGACTTTCATCACCAAAGCAACAAGACGGAAGGTGATATTCGCATTGGTGGATTGGTAACCCACCTTGCCCATGCATTAAATATTACATTACCTATTATGCAATCTGTTGACAGCTCCAAACTTATGGACGTCAAGTATTTGATTGCTTGTGGCTTTTTTGGTGTTTACCTTGCTAACCGGAGGCTCCGAGCATATCAGTTTAGTTATCTTGGTGATGCACATGGTGAGCAGGTTCCGTTTCCCTGTTCCCTAGCCTTATCGGTCATGGAGAAGGACACTTGGATCCTCACCAAGGGCCAAGTAATGGAGATCATGGCTGAACTCCATCCTGATCAAGAGGAATATGAAGAAGGAGAGCAGTAGGATGAGGATGAGCAGGAGCATGAGGATGAGCAGGGATACAACCATGCTTGCAAGGGACAACATCAATAGCAAGAGGGAGCCTGGGACCCATGGCCCAATCAGCCGCAATAGGGGTACAACTACATCCCCTACCAAGAATTCCTGCAGCTCAACCAACGCGTTAGGGAGATTAACCACACTCTACAAGGAGTGAATGAAGATGTGAGTGCCTTAACTCAAAACTTCAGTCACTTCATGACCAACTTCCCCAACTACTACCAGCATTATCCGCACCAGCCGCCGAATGACGGCAACAACTGAGCCTGGCTCAACCTAAGCTTGGGGAAGGTTTGAAAACCTCCAAACCTTGCATTCATATTTTTATTTTCTTTTTTTGATTTATTTTACTTCTTCAAAATTGCATGTTTACTTTAAGTTTGCATTCCTAAACGAAAAATACAAAAAAATTAGTTGTAACCTTTATTGCAAATTCGTTTTCTTTGTTTCTCTCGGAGATTGCTCAATTTCAAGTGACTTAGCAATAGGGAAATATAAAGGGGGTTTGACTCAAGTACGAGAACGAAGCAAGCAAGAGGAGGTATCACATTCCTTTCATCACCTTTTCTGCAACCTTGAATTGACCCTACAATTATTTATCACTTGCACTGGAGTCACTCCCCACTTAGCTTGCTATCCTATAAATTATATTCCTTTGCTATTGTCTCCTTTTTAGCTTTGAAACAATGAGCAATGAACTTGGTTAAAAATACTTCCTACATTTTTACAACAAGAAAAAGCATCTAAAAGATGACTTGAGTCCATGTTTAGCCCAAAGCATTTGATTTTAGAACTACTCCATCCCATTTGAGCTTAATATAAATAGACTTGGTAGTACCCTTGAATGAAATTGTTTGATAAAATGGATGCTTCGAAGTAGTAGAGATTATGCCACTTCTTTTTCTAATAATTACCGTAAGATATTGCTTTACGCGTGTCATTACAACACTATCATTCTCCATGGGGAACTTTTAACTCCGTTGGCCAATGAACGATCTAAATGTGGGAAAACACTTGATTTCATCTATTGAGTTATGTAAACGTCTGTAGCAGCAATGCTATGACGGGTAAAATTTTAGTCTCCTCGTGGTTTCATGTTCCAAGTGAAGTTGTAGTACTCCTCTGACCCACTATTTCTCAACAATTATTTATTGGCATGGTTATGAGTGCACAACATAGTCCCAATTAACATGTTAAAAACAATGGCATGATTTCTCTATGAAAGAGCTGAAGTTTTTGAAAGGCAAGGGAAGGAAATAGGTGCTTTGAGAGTCTTGAAATTTTGACATGGGAAATAGATGAGTTGTTCTTAAATTGAATGTTTTGGTGCCAATTTGAGTACTCTTAATTGATTAAAGAAACAAAAGCAAAAAGTTTTCATCTCTCAACAAAGAGAGACACCAAAAGAATTTGTCTCACCTTCCTAGCTAAACTTTTGACACTTGCTCGGGCATATGATTTATTTGCTAGCAAGATATACGTGGTTAGGAAGTGGACTCATTGAAATCTTGTGAATACTTGTATGATCATATTTCAGATTGCAGGAACTGTGAAGAAAAGAATTTGACACCAATTCAAGCCTGCAAGTACTTTTATTTTCAGTCTCGAATCTCCGCTATTCTTCCTTATTTACTTGTCACTTGAGGGCGAGCAACATCTAAGCTTGGGGGGGTAGATAGCTATGAGATTCGACACATTTTTGATGGTTTTTATTGATGGTTTTCTCCCAGATTTGATTGTTTTCTAGCTTTACCCAACGCTAATACTTCGGTAGCAAAGAAAACTTGGATTTTAATGTGTGTTTCAGGTTCTGGACGTCAATAGAAGGTTTTAACAAGAGAAACACAATATTCAGGTGAAAACAAGCAAGTTTCTCTTTGGAAGCAATCAAGGGAATCACACAGAGCCTTTAACGAGCAACTATACGTCAGGAACGTTTTTTCGGTCGTATAGTTCCCGCCGTATAGTTGTCGCCGCCTCCGCCTTGTCAAAAGGGAAAACTTCCATGAAGAGGCCAGACACGAAATCATAACACAGCATCCGCCATCCCATCTAGAAGGGAGAAAGAAGAGATTCAGAGAAGAAGGAGAAGATGTTGTTTATCTCGCTCCATGATCTTCGACCTCCTAGCCATCACACCCCCATAGCCATTACTTGTACTTGAGAGAGAGACATCTTCACCTTGCAAGATTAGGGCTTGAGATTGTTTCTTCCTATCTTGAATTGTGTTGGATTACTTTTCCATTCTTATTGTGGATCTCCACGGTAATACCGAGAAGAATTCCCTTTACTTAATTATATTGATGATGATTTCTTCTCACATGTGTGAGTAAGTTCCTTGGGCATGGGAGATGTAAGAGATTGGTGATATGTGATGTGCCTCCATATATTTTCCATTAGTCTGTGATTAATTTTAATTACTATATTATGGGTAATTGACTATCTGTGGGATGCCGAATGCTTGTTGTCAAATTAAAGGCCTAGACAACATGATGCTTTGTTCTACATATATAGGATCTTGTTCGCTAGCACACCGGCGACCCTCAAGTGACACTGGGATATCAATGGGAAACTAGTAGACTCGAGGATAATGAGGAACCACTTTTCTTACTGCATTAGTACGATCCAAGGAGCTTAATTGCTAAGCAACCTGAAGATTCTTAATCATCTAGTGTCTGACCATGGTTTTGGTAACAGGCTAGTATGATTATTGAAGTTGGGATGAAATCTACCAAGAGAAGTTCCGGCTAATTATGGGTTGTTCACCTATACATATACTTATAAGATTACAATTGTTACATTTATCACTCGTCCACCTAGCACAGTCACTATCACCATGAATTGTATCTCCCCGTGCCTTTTCCGTCATATGCAGAAAACAACAAACAACCGAATCGTTTTTACTTTTATGCTTTTTTATTTCTGAAGTTTACATTTTAGTTTTATTTAAATACAAGTAGTTTAATCCAAATCTCATTCTTATTTCACACTTGCAGTCAATTCACTCGAAAGACCTATGACAACTTTGAGTGTGACAGAGACTTCACCCATAAACACTTACCTTTGGGCTCCCTGTGGGATCGATATCTATACTTCGAAACTAGCTACAGACAATCTGTGCAATTGCAGACATGAGATACACACACACACATCCAAGTGGGTGTGGTGATGCTGCATCTTTCAAACTGGTGCTACAATGCATGTGTCAGTTGAATCCTAGCATGCTGCCAGGGTTCCTGGACATGGTTAGCCACATGCTGGAGTGGCATGATTGCATGTGTTCTTTTCCAAAACAACAATGATGCACATTGATACACACACACATCCAAGTGGGTGTGGTGATGCAACATCTTTCAAACTGGTGCTACAATGCATGTTTCAGTTGAATCCCAACATGCTCCTATAGTTCCTGGACATGGTTGTACAAATGCTGGAGTGGCATCATTACATGTGTTATTTTCCAAAACCACAATGATGCACATTGATAGACACACACACATCCAAGTGGGTGTGGTGTGGCAGCATCCTTTAAACTGGTGTTACAAGGCATGTTGTAGTTGAATCCCAGCATGCTGCTAGGGTTCCTTGACATGGTTGGCCACATGCTGGAGTGGCATCATTACATGCGTTCTTTTCCAAAACCACAATTATTCACATTGATACACACACACATCCATCTGGGTGTGGTGATGCAGCATCTTTCAAACTGGTGCTATAATGCATGTGGCCGTTGAATCCCAGTATGATGCTAGGGTTCCTGGACATGGTTGGCCACATGTTGAAGTCGCATCATTGCATGTGTCCTTTTCCAAAACAACAATAATGCACATTCAAACACACACACACACATCCTAGTGGGTGTGGTCATGCATCATCTCTCAAACTAGTGCTACAATGCATGTTGTAGTTGAATCCCAGCATGTTGCCAAGGTTCCTGGACATGGTTGACCACATGCTGGAGTGGCATCATTCCATATGTTCTTTTACAAAACCACAATGATGTACATTGATACACACACATCCAAGTGTGTGTGGTGATGCAGCATCTTTCAAACTAGTGCTACAATGCATGTGTCAGTTGAATCCTAGCAAGCTACTAGGGTTCCTGGACATGGTTGTCCACATGCTGGGGTGGCATCATTGCATGTGTTCTTTTCAAAAACCATAATGATGCACATTGACACACACACACATACAAGTGGGTGTGGTGATGCAACATCTTTCAAAATGGCTCTACAATGTATGTTGTAGTTTAATCCCAGCATGCTGCTACGGTTCCTGGACATGGTTGTTCACATGATGGAGTGGCATCATTACATGTGTTATTTTCCAAAACCACAATGATACACATTGATACACACACACACATTCAAGTGGGTGTGGTGATGCAGCATCCTTCAAACTGCTGCTACAATGCATTTTGTAGTTGAATCCCAGCATGATGGTAGGGTTCCTAGACATGGTTAGCCACATGTTGGAGTGGCATCATTACATGTGTTCTTTTCCAAAACCACAATTATTGACATTGATACACACACATTCATGTGGGTGTGGTGATGCAGCATCTTTAAAACTGGTGCTACAATGCATGTGGCCGTTGAATCCCAACATTCTGCTAGGGTTCCTGGACATGGTGGGCCACATGCTGAAGTGGCATCATTGCATATGTTCTTTTCCAAAACCACAA
The DNA here is from genome assembly GCA_023614405.1 of Avena insularis. Classification (NCBI taxonomy): domain Eukaryota; kingdom Viridiplantae; phylum Streptophyta; class Magnoliopsida; order Poales; family Poaceae; genus Avena; species Avena insularis. The sequence goes on from CM042696.1 coordinate 241,852,264, forward strand.
TAATGCACATTTATAAACACACACACATTCAAGTGGGTGTGGTGATGCAACATCTTTCAAACTGGTGCTACAATGCATGTTTGAGTTGAATCCCAGCATGCTGCTAGGGATCCTGGACATGGTTGGCCACATGCTGGAGTGGCATCATTGCATGTGTTCTTTTACAAAACCATAATGATGCACATTGACACACACACACATCCAAGTGGGTGTGGTGATGCAACATCTTTCAAACTAGTGTTACAATGCATGTTGAAGTTGAATCCCGGCATGCTGCTATGGTTCCTGGACATGGTTGTACACATGCTGGAGTGGCATCATTGCAGTTATAATTTTACAAAACCAGAATGATGCACATTGATACACACACACATCCAAGTGGGTGTGGTGATGCAGCATCCTTCAAACTGGTGCTACAATGCATGTTGCAGTTGAATCCCAACATGCTGCTAGGGTTCCTGGACATGTTTGGCCACATGTTAGAGTGGCATCATTGCATGTGTTCTTTTCAAAAACCACAATGATGCACATTGATACCCACACACACATCCAAGTGGGTGTGGTGACACAACATCTTTCAAACTGGTGCTACAACGGATGTGGTCGTTGAATCCCAACATGCTACTAGGGTTCCTGGACATGGTTGGCCACATGCTATATTGGCATCATTTCATGTGTTCCTTTCCAAAACCACAATAATGCACATTTATAAAAACACACACAAACATCCAAGTAGGTGTGGTGATGCAACATCTTTCAAACTAGTGCTACAATGCATGTTGCAGTTGAATCCCAGCATGCTGCTAGGGTTCCTGGACATGGTTGTCCACATGCTGGAGTGGCATCATTTCATGTGTTATTTTCCAAAACCACAATGATTCACATTTATACACACACACATCCAAGTGGGTGTGGTGATGCAGTATCTTTCAAAATGGTGCTACAGTGCATGTTGCAGTTGAATCACATCATGCTGCTACGGTTCCTGCACATGGTTGTACACATGCTGGAGTGGCATCATTGGATGTGTTATTTTCCAAAACCACAATGATGCACATGGAATACAGACACACACATTCAAGTGGGTGTGGTGATGCAACATCCTTCAAATTGGTACTACATTGCATGTTGTAGTTGCATCCTAGCATGCTGCTAGGGTTCCTAGACATGTTGGGCCACATGCTGGAGTGGCATCATTGCATGTGTTCTTTTCCAAAACCACAATGATGCACATTGATACACACACACAGCCAAGTGGGTGTGGTGATGCAGCATCCTTTAAACTGGTGCTACAATGCTTGTTGCAGTTGAATCCCAGCATGTTGCTAGGGTTCCTGGACATGTTTGGCCACATGCTGGAGTGGCATCATTGCATGTGTTCTTTTCAAAAACCACAATGATGTACATTGATACCCAGACACACATCCAAGTGGGTGTGGTGACGCAACATCTTTCAAACTGGTGCTACAACGGATGTGGTCGTTGAATCCCAACATGCTACTAGGGTTCCTGGACATGGTTGGCGACATTCTATATTGGCATCATTTCATGTGTTCCTTTCCAAAACCACAATAATTCACATTTATAAAAACACACACAAACATCCAAGTACGTGTGGTGATGCAACATCTTTCAAACTGGTGCTACAATGCATGTTGCAGTTGAATCCCAGCATGCTGCTAGGGTTCCTGGACATGGTTGTCCACATGCTGGGGTGGCATCATTTCATGTGTTCTTTTCCAAAACCACAATGATGCACATTTATACACACACACATCCAAGTGGGTGTGGTGATGCAGTATCTTTCAAAATGGTGCTACAGTGCATGTTGCAGTTGAATCACATCATGCTGCTACGGTTCCTGCACATGGTTGTACACATGCTGGGGTGGCATCATTTCATGTGTTCTTTTCCAAAACCACAATGATGCACATTTATACACACACACATCCAAGTGGGTGTGGTGATGCAGTATCTTTCAAAATGGTGCTACAGTGCATGTTGCAGTTGAATCACATCATGCTGCTACGGTTCCTGCACATGGTTGTACACATGCTGGAGTGGCATCATTGGATGTGTTATTTTTCCAAAACCACAATGATGCACATGGAATACAGACACACAAATTCAAGTGGGTGTGGTGATGCAACATCCTTCAAATTGGTACTACATTGCATGTTGTAGTTGCATCCTAGCATGCTGCTAGGGTTCCTAGACATGTTTGGCCACATGCTGGAGTAGAATCATTGCATGTGTTCTTTTCCAAAACCACAATGATTCACATTGATACACACACACAGTCAAGTGGGTGTGGTGATGCAGCATCCTTCAAACTGGTGCTACAATGCTTGTTACAGTTGAATCTCAGCATGTTGCTAGGGTTCCTGGACATGTTTGGCCACATGCTGGTGAGTGGCATCATTGCATGTGTTCTTTTCAAAAAGCACAATGATGCACATTGATACCCACACACATATCCAAGTGGGTGTGGTGATGCAGCATCTTTCAAACTTGTGCTACAATGGATGTGGTCGTTGAATCCCAACATGCTGCTAGGGTTCCTAGACATGGTTGGGCCACATGTTGAAGTGGCACATTTCATGTGTTCTTTTCCAAAACCACAATAATGCACATTTATAAACACACACACATCCAAGTGGGTGCGATGATGCAGCATCTTTCAAACTGGTGCTACAATGCATGTTGAAGTTGAATCCCGACATGCTGCTAGGGTTCCTAGACATGGTTGGCTACATGGTAGAGTGGAACCATTGCATGTGTTATTTTACAAAACCACAATGTTGCACATTGATACACACACACATCCAAGTGGGTGTGGGGATGCAACATCCTTCAAAATGGTGCTACAATGCATGTATTAGTTGTATCCCAGCATGCTGCTAAGGTTCTTGGACATGGTTGGCCACATGCTGGAGTGGCTCTATTACATGTGTTCTTTTCCAAAACCATAATGATGCACATTCACACACACACATACATCCTAGTGGGTGTGGTGATGCAACATCTTTCAAACTAGTGTTACAATGCATGTTGAAGTTGAATCCCGACATGCTGCTATGGATCCTAGACATGGTTATACACATGCTGGAGTGGCATCATTCCATGTGTTCTTTTACAAAACCACAATGATGCACATTGATACCCACACACACATCCAAGTGGGTGTGTTGATGCAGCATCCTTCAAACTGGTGCTACAATGCATGTTGCAGTTGAATCCCAGCATGCTGTTAGGGATCCTAGACATGTTTGGCCACATGCTGGAGTGGCATCATTGCATGTGTTCTTTTCAAAAACCACAATAATGCACATTTATAAACACACACGCACACATCCAAGTGGGTGTGGTGATGCAGTATCTTTCAAACTGGTGCCACAACGCATGTTGTAGTTGAATCCTAGCATGATGCTAGGGTTCGTGGATATGGTTGTCCACATGCTGGAGTGGCATCATTGCATGTGTTGTTTTCCAAAACCGCAATGATGCACATTTATATATACACACATCCACGTGGGTGTGGTGATGCAGCATCTTTCAAAATGGTGCTACAGTGCATGTTGCAGTTGGATCACCTCATCCTACTAGAGTTCCTGGACATGGTTGTACACATGCTGGAGTGGCATCATTGCATGTGTTATTTTCCAAAACCACAATGATGCACATTGATACAGACACACACATCCAAGTGGGTGTGGTGATGCAGCATCCTTCAAACTAGTGTTATAATGCATGTTCCAGTTGAATCCTAGCATGCTGCTAGGGTTCCTGGACATGTTTGGCCACATGCAGGAGTGTCATCATTGCATGTGTTTTTTTCCAAAATCACAATGATGCACATTGATACACACACATCCAAGTGGGTGTGGTGATGTAGCATCTTTCAAAGTGGTCCTACAATGCATGTGGCTATTGAATACCACCATGCTGCTAGGGGTCCTAGACATGGTTGGTCACATGCTGGATTAGCATCATAGCATGTGTTCTTTTCCAAAACCGCAATAATGCACATTGATACACACACACATCCAAGTGGGTGTGGTGATGCAACATCTTTCAAACTAGTGCTACAATGCATGTTATAGTTTAATGCTTGCATGCTGCTAGGGTTCCTGGACATTGTTGGCCACATGCTGGAGTAGCATCATTCCATGTGCTCTTTTCAAACCCACAATGATGCACATTGATACACACACATCCAAGTGGGTGTGGTGATATAGCACCTTTCAAACTGGTGCTACAATGCATGTGTCAATTGAATCCCAGCATGTTGCTAGGGTTCCTGGACATGGTTGGCCACATGCTGGATTGGCATCATTGCATGTGTTTTTTTCCAAAACCACAATCATCAACAGTGATAGACACACACACACATCCAAGTGGGTGTGGTAATGCAACATTTTTAAAAATGGTGCTACAATGCATGTTGTAGTTTAATCCCAACATGCTACTAGGTTTCCTAGACATGTTCAGACACATGCTAGAGTGGCATCATTGCATAGTTCTTTTCCAAAATTACAATGATGCACATTGATACATACACACACATCCAAGTGGGTGTGGTGATGCAGCATCTTTCAAACTAGTGTTACAATGCATGTTGTAGTTCAATCCGAGAATGCTGCTTGGGTTCCGCGACATGGTTGGCCACATGCCGGATTGGCATAATTGCATGTGTTATTTTCCAAACCCACAATGATGCACATTGACACACACACACATCCAAGTGGGTGTGGTGATGCAGCGTGTGGTGCCCTAGGATTAATACTCCGTGAATCCCTGTTATGCATACAACCACGATCCCATGATCAATTAGTCGTGGCACATAACCAACAAGTATCATTACAACATCCGAGACATAAAGAATTTACAAGACTTACATAAATGCCGTTATGGCTACATCAATAATCATCAGCGGAACTTCATAAAGCGTAGAGCCCAATCCATGCCTTAACCTACAGGCAACTGATTGGGAGAACGTCCTAGCTCACATAGTCGTCCACTTCACCTTCTTCTTGATATCTGACCATGTTAATAGCCAGGGACAATGCCAGTGAGTACTTTGAATGTACTCGCAAACCACCATAAGATAGCAATAATAACAAGAGGATATGCATTATGGTTGTGGTAGTAGGAGGGCTTCAAGAGAGGTTCTTTTCTCAAATAGTTTCTCTTGTAGATATAGCATCTTCATATCTTTGTTGAAAAACCTTGGTAAACATTTTGGAAACCTTTTTGTAAAGTTTTGGAAAAAATCAGGACTGGGTCACCCATTTTTTCCCATCTTCAGGTCGTCCCACGACCAAACTCCTTCCATCCCTTTTTGACCATCCCATGATCAAAACAGGGATCCTTTCCGACCATCCCTTGGTCAAAACATTTCCAAAGCCATTTCTTTTCAGAAATACTTTTTGAAAACAAAACCAACACCACTACAAAAGTTTGTCCAACCCATCCTTAACCGCGGACACAGCTATTCGAATAGATTTACACTCTGCAGAGGTTGTACACTTTACCCACACCATCCAGGTACACTACCCTGATCTTCACCGATTGTGGGTCGAGTAACCGGTCAAGACTCTCCGGATGCCCACTCCAGTATAAGTGCATACCCTATGAGTGTTATTCCCCTCAACACCAGGACGTCGGGTACCGAGGACCAACCGGAGCGCATATTGCACGTCCCACGTGCGCGCTTTCAATGAGGGGCTCATAGTAATGCGTGGAGGTCTATAGACCCTTCGTTCCTTCTCCCGGTCGATGTCTCACATGGACCATTGTCCAGAGAAGGCCCACCCTCCAGGGAGTTTCATTCCCTGTAGTAGTTGCGAGGCAGCTTATACCAGAATAGACAAACATCAAATACAGCCATGTCCCATACCAGAGTAATGTGGTTGCACGGGGTTAAGTTGTTATAGCTAAACTGCAAAGAACCGGGTGCATTTTTGTAAACCTTTTTCCTCCAGCTTTTCTTCAGCATTTTGTAAAACAAAACCTTTTTCTTTCTCAACATCTCTTGGGAGGTCCCACCTCACCAAGGTTTTATCATAAAACATTTGGTAAAACTTTTTCCGGGGTGTTCCCATCCTCTAGCGTTGCTGCGACTAAATCGGGGTCTCCAAAGGGGTATGGTGGATATGCACGATCTACTCTACTAGGGACAATTAGGTATCACCAAGGGGGTTGTACTTAATAGTACATAAGTGTGATAGTTCGGAGGAGCCAAACCACTACCATATATATATACATCAACATAAAGTAAAACGATGCAGTTTTAATAAACAGTAGTTAAAACATGCATAAGTAAAACCGTAGGACAAGGCTTATGAGCAAGAAGGTGGCTTGCCTGAGATCAGCAATATGGAAATATGTCCCTGGACTTCTTCTTAGAATACCCAATAAAACCAATAATAATTACCACTTCTCGTGCTCTCCGATTCCATCGCAACTATCATCGTCCAGACATCACATGCAAACGAACAAGGCCACAATCAACATAAATCAAGGCAAGCATCAAGTCATACAGCAAGCAATGAACAATACGAGTTTACAAATCAGTAGGCCTTAGGAAGAATGGATTTAATAAGATTGACCTTGTCTTGGAAACATGGAAGAAAATCCCTTCGGATTTATAGTCTAGAAATTACCTAAGAGGTGGGTTTTGGATCAAGGACCTATTCTGTAGGATACCATAGAGTAAAAATGATACCAACAGATAGGTGTTGATAAAATGAAACTAACAAAAGTGGTTTCACTATTTTATCACTTTTCTTTGATTTCCTATGAATTTTCTAGTGATAAAGGCTCTAGTTTTAGGAAATAATTCACCAGAAAAGTTCTGGAGCTCCTAGAATTATTTCCTTGGATTGTTCAGTATGGTCTTATGTAATTGTTCACTGAGAGTTGGAATCATGTCAAAATATTTACCAAAATGCCCTCAGGATATTCCCAAAGGAAGTTCTATAGGTAACTTGACGTTTTCACTAGATTAAATCCACAATAGCTATTGATACGAAACCAAGGACACATGTTAGGTATTTCTTATAACTTTCTGTAGAAATTGGATTCACTTATTTTGGAGTTGCAGAGATACTGTAGTGATTTATCTAGTGAATTGCGTAAGCCCAAAACAGATTAATTCACAATAAATCATCTGAGGCTTAGAAAATTACGGGCTCCTGGATTTTAGATCTTATGTTTTAGGAACTAGGAGAGTTGGATTTAGGCCAGTACCTATTTTAAATTGGCCTAGAGAAAATCTTATAGGCAGAAATGCCCTGTTTTTATTATTTTTATATGTTCAGATCAATAGTTCCACTTAGCTGGGGACAAGGGCTATTTGATAGATATGTTCAAAAGCTACCAAGGGCAGTTGGTTTCACTCCAAATGAATACGTGAAGCTCACATATGATTTTATTTAGTGAAATGGATAGGTGCTAGCATTATAATTTCTACCCAAATTGGAAATAATATTAGGCTAGGATTTTGGTTCTGCATGTTGGACAAAACATGTGGGAACATGTATAAATTTGTATCTGTCCAAAATATGGGGTTTTCCATTTTTTTGTTTTGATTTAATCCTTAAGGTATACTACAAAATGGTAGGAAAAAGGATTAAAGAGGAAGATAACTAGGCCGGAATTTCCACTGCGCGAGGTAGATCTGGGGCGGGCCAGCCCAACTCGCCTCGAGGGCACGCGCGGGAGGGAGTTCAAACCACCTGCGGGGGGGGGGGGGGGGGGTTAGCCACACGGGGCCACCAAAGGGGTATGGGGCAACCCTGGCCGTCCGATAAAGTTTGGATCGACGACCAGCAGTCGTCGTCCTTCCCGAGCCACACCCGACGGCGGGAAACTCTAGCTGAGAAGGAGACAGGCTGGGGGAGGGCTCACAGGCGGCGTAGGGGCGATGTCGGGGGTGCAGGTTGACGCGGTGCATGGTGGCGGTCATATCGAGTGGTGGCACAAGGAGGTTCGACGCCGGTGCGGGGCTCGCGCGAGGATGTCCGAACGAGGCTCGCTGGAGCTCGCCGGAGAGGCCTCGGGGTTGCATGCATGTCGACATAGAGGAGGAAGAGAGGACCAAGAGGGATGTTGTATCCACAAGGGATCCCTTGGGGGTGCAGAGAGGGCTCAGAGAGGGCGGACTCGGGAGTGGAGCTCCGCTCGGGTGTGTCGTCGGTGACGGTGTTCTGGGGTTCCTGCAGCGAAAGGAGAAGCATCAGGAGGTAGCTCAGGTCCAGGGAGACGATACAGAGAGTAGATAGAGGGCTGGGAGAGGCCGAGGGCGACGGGGAGCTTCACCCTTGAGGAAGGCCGAGGGGAGATCTTTTCTCTTCCCTAGGGCGATGGGGAGCCTTGGGGATGGATCTAGAGCTTGGAGACGGGTAGGTAGGGGGAGAGGGGGCAAATGAGGGGCAGAGGGGAGAGCTGGGTGGCCTAGCCTATTTAGCTCGAGGGGGAATGGTTCATGGTAGATTTGGTCCAAGGAGAGAATGGGGAGGGGACCTGGCCTTCCATTCGGTAGCAGGGGTGGTGGAGAGGGGGTGGAGGTGTTATCTGAGGTCGTGCTTAGGGCAGAGGGGCTATGGGGCTGCTGTCCTAAGCTTATCTTCCCAAGTGGCAATAATGGCTTGACCCTCTCTCTCTCTCCTTCCAAGTAATAATGATGTACTGCTGGGATTTCGACCAAGAGTGAGATGGGTGCTGGAGAGAGGTGCTGGTCAAGCTTTTGATGACGATTGGAGTGGGTTTGAGTAGTGGATTTGATTAGTTGGCAATTTTGATCAAATAGGGGGTTATGAAGAAAGTCCAAAAACTTGCATTGGACAAGATGAGGAAATGGTACTGGTAGGTAGATGAGGTCAAGGTAGATCTCCAGGAATTATTTGGGATTTTTCTAAGGATTTTAAGTCCATTTAAATCCATTTATTCAAAAATAACAGAAGTGAAGCATTGAAGCTCATTTGATATTTTTACATTGTACTTTGTTGTATTTTGATGTGAGGTGATCCCAAATAGGAATACACACTTAGGGAAATTTTCCCAAGATTTATTGGGGCTTAAAAGTATTTAAAACATTTATTTTGTTGTTTCTGCCATTTAGGAAAAAGGGCAAAAAGAATTATTAAAGCTCTTCAAAAAATATTTATTTTTGAAGTGGAATGATAGGGTATGATATATGGAACTTAATGGAGCCAAAATTTGAGGAAGTGTTTTGGCAAAAACCAAACTTTCCTTTATGGAAGAGGTTTTGGAGGTTTTGCCTATGAAGGGAATTAAATAGTTTTGGTCCCTAATAAATATGGATAATTATTTATAAATCTTGATGATCAAGGTAGATGATGTAGACAAGGTGTAACAAGCATTTGAAACCTTGGGATTTGATGATCCAAGTTGATTTTGGTGAAAACTAGAGATTTAAGGATCTTGGGTAAGATTGTTTTCATGCCACCAAAACCTTGTTTGATCTTGGAGCTCAGCGCTCCCCTTGGGGCATGGGATACATTGATGGATACACCAAGTTATGTAGATTTCAATGGTGTAGGGGTTTGAGCTTGATCCTGCTTGAGCTCACCATGACAAGCTTTCAAACTTTGAATAAAATAAGCCTGCCAAAGCAGATTATCAAATAGCCTTCAAAACCTCGTGGGTTTAAACAGCTCAAGGATCCAATTGGAACGAGTGAAGTAGGTAATGATAGACCTATATGAGTAGAACACAACCATGCAAAGAGTTGGTCCAAATAAGGTTGTATGGTGGTGTGAGCTTCTACCAAAGTAGGCATGCTGACTAGATTTGCAGGAAAAGTTATTTTCTTGCATGCAAAACCATCAAGAACAAGTGGGTAGGAGGATGATCTAACCAAGGGCAAGAGTGGGCCTTGTTAGTACTTAGGATGGTTAACAAGATAGTTCAGATGCATTTCAAAAATGCACAAGGGTTGAGAAAAGGAGGCATTCAAAAAGGTGATGTTGGAAATAGTTTTCTAGACTTGGCCAAATTTGGCAGATTGAGGGTTGTTGACTAGAGCATGAGAGGAGATGTTTTTGTTGGTTTGCAAGGTACCCAAGCATCATCAAGTGCATGATGTTGGAGTGTATATTGAGTATAAAGGATCCATGCTTTATATTGGTCTTCATTGACTTGGAAACTTCTAGAAGGGATATCTTCAGAACTGATCTAGTAAAGGGTTTTAGATGATCACCTGGTGGCTAGAGATCAGATCTAGGTTTGTATTCATCCTTAGGGTGTGATTATTTGGAAACTTTTTGATCCTAGTGATGAGCTCCTAGAGTAGCTCATACTATCTCCTAAGCAGACAAATCAAACAGCAGATCAAGGCAATTCATCAGACAGCAGAGCAAGGTAACTCATCTTACAAACTAAGCCAACCTACTACTAGGGTTACCATCATGCTTAGCTTGAGGTAAGGATCGGTATTTTGAAAAGGATATATTATGAATAAGATGAGAGTCCTTGGTATCTCCACCAAGAGTGGAATTCAAAAGCTTCCTAAAAGGTTTTGGAGATCCTAGAGGTAAGAGTAGTGGAAGGGTCTGTCTTGAAAACATAAGGAGATTATATTATATATCTCTCCATAGTTTGATCAGTATAAGATACTAAAATAGTTGGTTTGCAAAGGCTTCTTGTCTCAGGTTTTCAAATGCCAGAACATTTGAGAATTTGGAAATTTAGCCAAGACTATTTTGGGAAGTAGCTTTTGTCAACTAGTGTTAAGGTAAGGAGTATATCATCTAATACACCTTCATATGCATAAGCATATCCAAACAACAAGCAAACACTTCAACATTAAACAAGAAAAAGCTTTTGTTCCCCCTAATTTTTGCATTCTGTATAACTAATCAGGGTTGCTGGAATTGGGATGTTACACAGTGTCTTTCAAACTAGTGCTACAATGGTTGGCCACATGCTAGAGTGGCATCATTACATGTGTTATTTTCTAAAACCACAATGATTCACATTGATACACACACATCTATGTGGGTGTGGTGATGCAGCATCTTTCAAACTAGTGCTACAATGCATGTGTTAGTTGAATCCCAACATGCATCTAGGGTTCCTGGACATGGATGGCCACATGCTGGAGTGGCATCATTGCATGTGTTCTTTTGCAAAACGATAATTATGCACATTAATAGACACACACACACTTCCAAGTGGGTGTGGTGATGCAGCATCTTTCAAACTGGTGCTACAATGCATGTCGCAGTTGAATCCCAGCATGTTATTAGGGTTCCTGGACATGGTTGGCCACATGCTGGAGTGGCATCATTGCATCTGTTCTTTTCAAAAACCACAGTGACTCACATTGATACACACACATCCAAGTGAGTGTGGTGATGCATCGTCTTTCAAACTAGTGGCACAATGCATGTTCTAGTTGAATCCCAGCATGCTGCTAGGGTTCCTGGACATGGTTTCCCACATGCTGGAGTGGCATCATTACATGTGTTATTTTCCAAAACCACAATTATTCACATTGATACACACACATCCATGTGGGTGTGGTGATGTAGGATCTTTCAAACTGGTGCTAGAATGCTAGAATGCTGCTAGGGTTCCTAGACATGGTTACCGACATGATGGAGTGGCATCACTACAGGTGTTATTTTCCAAAACCACAATAATGCACATTTATACACAGAAACACACACATCCAAGTGCGTGTGGTGATGCAGCATCTTTCAAACTATTGCTACAATGCATGTTGCCGTTGGATCCTAGCATGCTGCTAGGGTTCCTGGACATGGTTGGCCACATGCTGGATTTGCGTTATTGCATGTGTTTTTTTCCATAACCAGAATTATGCACATTGATAGACACACACACACACACATCCAAGTGGGTGTGCTGATGTAGTATTTTTCAAAATGGTACTACAATGCATGTTGTAGTTGAATCCCATCATGTTGCTAGGTTTCCTAGACATGTTTGGCCACATGATGGAGTGGAATAATTGCATGTGTTCTTTTCCAAAACCACAATGATTCACATTGATACACACACATCCATGTGGTTGTGGTGATGCAGCATCTTTCAAACTGGTGCTATAATGCATGTGTCAGTTGAATCCCAGCATGTTGGTAGGGTCCTTGGACATGGTTGGCCACATGCTCGAGTGGCATCATTGTATGTGTTGTTTTTCCAAAACCACAATTATGCACATTGATAGACACACACACACACACATCCAAGTGGGTGTGGTGATGCAGCATCTTTCAAACTGGTGCTACAATGCATGTTAATGATGAATCCCAACATGTTGTTAGGATTCCTGAACATGATTGGCCACATGCTGGAGTGGCATCATTACATGTGTTCTTTTCCAAAACCACAATCACGCACATTGATACACACACACATCAAAGTGGGTTGGTGATGCATCGTCTTTCAAACTAGTTTTACAATGCATATTGTAGTTGAATCCTAGCATGCTGCTAGGGTTCCTGAACATGGTTGCCCATATGCTGGAGTGGCATATTTACATGTGTTCTTTCCCAAAACCACAATTAATCACATTGATACAAACACACATCCATGTGGGTGTGGTGATGCAGCATCTTTAAAACTAGTGCTATAATGCATGTGGCCGTTGAATTCCAGCATGCTGCTAGGGTTCATGGACATGGTTGGCCACATGCTGGAATGGCATCATTGCATGTGTTCTTTTCCAAAACCACAATAATTCACATTTATACACACACACATCCAAGTGGGTGTGGTGATGCAACATCTTTCAAACTGGTGCAACAATGCATGTTGTAGTTGAATACCAGCATGCTGCTAGGGTTCCTGGACATGATTGGCCACATGCTGGAGTGGCATCATTGCATGTGTTCTTTTACAATACCACAATGATGCACATTGATACACTCACACACACATCCAAGTGGGTGTGGTGAAGCAGCATATTTCAATCTAGTGCTACAATGCATGCGTTAGTCGAATCCCAGCATGCTGCTAGGGTTCCTGGACATAGTTGGGCACATGCTAGTGTGGCATTATTTTATGTGTTATTTTTCAAAACCACAATGATGCACATTGATAGACACACACACACGTCCAAGAGGGTGCGGTTATGTAGAATCTTTCAAAATGGTCCTACAATGCATGTTGTAGATGAATCCCAGCATGCTGCTAGGGTTCCTGGACATGTTTGGCCACATGCTGGAGTGGCATCATTACATGTGTTCTTTTCAAAAACCCCAATGACACACATTGATACACGCACACACACACACACATCCAAGTGGATATCGTCATGCAACATCTTTCAAACTGGTGCTACAATGCATGTTGCAGTTGAATCCCAGCATGCTGCTCGGGTTCCTAGACATGGTTGACCACATGCTAGAGTGGCATCATTACATGTGTTTTTTCAAAGACCACAATGATGCAAATTGATAGATACACACACATCCAAGTGGGTGTGGTGATACAACATCTTTCAAACTAGTGCTACAATGCATGCTACAGTTGAATCCCAGCATGCTGCTAGGGTTCCTGGACATGGTGACCCACATGCTGGAGTGGCATCATACATGTGTTCTTTTACAAAACCACAATTATTCACATTGATACACACACACACATCCAAGTGGGTGTGGTGATGCAGCATCTTTCAAACTGGTGCTACCATGTATGTGGCAATTGAATCCCAACATGCTGCAAGGGTTCCTGGACATGGTTGGCCACATGCTATAGTGGCATCATTGCATGTGTTATTTTGCAAAACCACAATAATGCACACTGATACACACACACACACATCCAAGTGGGTGTGGTGATGCAGCATCTTTCAAACTGGTGCTATAATGCATGTTGAAGTTGAATCTGAGCATGCTTCTAGGGTTCCTGGACATGGTTGGCCACATGCTAGAGTGGCATCATTACATATGTGTTCTTTTACAAAACCACAATGATGCACATTAATACAGTCACACACACACACATCTAAGTGGGTGTCGTGATGCAGCATCTTTCAAACTGGTGCTACAATGCATGTGTTAGTTGAATCCCAGCATGCTGTTAGGGTTTCTGGACATGATTTGCCACATGCTGGAGTGGCATCATTGCATTTGTTCTTTTCCAAAACCACAATGATGCACATTGATAGACACACACACATCCAAGTGGGTGTGGTGATGTAGCATCTTTCAAAATGGTCCTACAATGCATGTTGCAGATGAATGTCAGCATGCTGCTAGGGTTCCTGGACATGGTGGACGACATGCTGGAGTGGCATCATTGCATGTGTTATTTTCCAAAACCACAACGATGCACATTGGTAGACACACACACGTCCAAGAGGGTGTGGTTATGTAGCATTTTTCAAACTGGTCCGACAATGCATGTTGCACTTGAATCCCAGCATGCTATTAGGGTTCCTGGTCATGGTTGGCCACATGCAGGAGTGGCATCATTACATGTGTTCTTTTCCTAAACCCCAATGACACACATTGATACACAAACAGATCCAAGTGGGTGTGGTGATGTAGCGTCTTTCAAACTAGTGCTATAATGCATGTTGAAGTTGAATCCCAACATGCTGCTCGGGTTCCTAGACATGGTTAACTACTGTAACTACCTCGGTGAATTACGCTCCTAGTTACAAGCCTGGATGAACAGAAATGGTTGAAATAGTACGGTGGGGCCCAAATGCCACTCACAGGTAGACCTTTCGGCCGTCCCAACCATTTCCAAACATCGGGACAAGAACGGGCGTAATCGGCGAAGGGATCAACTACATACACAAATGACTATGTATGCAAGCCACCATACAACAGTACATCGAGCCATTCCATCTAAAAAGAAAGGAAATATAGCATACGGCAAGATCCAAATATCCTAGATAGATATAATAGTTTAGGATATCTCCTCATACATCAATCGTCGAGTATCAAGCGAGCGGAAGACAAAATCCGTACGGATAAGAAGCAAATCGGCATAAGATGCCCCATAAATAAGCATCCCGCCCACAGATCTCACGGATCCCGTTCCCGGAATCTCTACACGAATATCGTTGCCCACATCGTCTCTTCCACCCAAGATCCATATTGTGAGTGTACCTGCTCATCCGAACCAATAATTTATCGTGTGAGACCCTAGGAGTACTCAGCAAGTCTTTATGCCTCTAAAGGGACACAACCTGGGGTGACGCAATTGCAGCAAAAGATAAACCCTAACAATTCTATAGATACTCGCTAACCATCCGCCTAACCAGAGATAGACGGATGTCCGTGAATTAATAACAGCAGTTATAACAGTTATAACGGTAATATCCATAGATCCATCCTCCTCCTCGCTTACCGACGAGGAAGCGGACGAACAACCCCCCATCCGTTGGCAGTTTTATTATCCATTCCGTGAGTGTTGCACTATTTACTAGTCAGGTACCTAGTCTAGTCAAATTAAAAGCGGTACTTTAGTTATGCTTGTCTATGATCGAGAAACTGTGCTCCAAGTCGTCCATAACATGGACACGGCTTTCAAAAGTTTTACCTGCAGGGTGCACAAATAGCAACACACACTCGATATGCCTCGGAAAAACCAAATCAAAACCCAACGATCACGGGCCACGACAAAGCGATCACAGGATTCAGAAATATTTCAGGGGGCCACCCCATTGAGCTACCCGCAACGAAGTTAGCTGACTCCGAGACGGCCTCAAGGTTTGCGCCAATGGCTGTGAACGACTGGGAACCCGAAAATGTGACTGGGCTTGTCGACACCGCGAAAACACTCCGCTTTCCTAAACAGTACAGTGTGCTCCTCGCACAATTTTAAATAAAGCAGTAAGCATGGCATAAGTACAGGATAGTAAATAAAACCTCAAACTAGTTTGTGGCCCTCAAGAAATAAGAATGAATCAAGCTCTGGCTCAGGGGGGTTCATAAGCCTCCCGGATGTGGATAGCGCGAATATTCAAGGAACAGGAATCAAGTACTCGGGGTCCTACGGGACACAAGTGAGCCTGAAAAACCAAATAGCGAATATGGCTCACCGATGCCACTTTCATTAGTTATCCCATTACTAATCAGGTTGAGTTGTTTAGGTACCTCGTTTTCCATCAGACACTCACAAACCCTACACATGCTGTTCTACGACTCGCATGGCTCAAACAACTCCTGTAGTAATGGCTCATGGGATGGAGGAACAAGCTTCGGTGGGGTTTAAAAGTAAAAGCTATGCAATACTTGGGATTCAATTTAATGCAATCGCGACTCAATGATGCAAGAATAAGAAAGAGGCAATAGGTACTATATGTATGCAAGCATGTGGTAGTGCTTGCCTGGCAGCTCAGTTGAAGCAAGTGATGGATCTGGGTAGTGCTCCTGGTTCTCTTGATATATCCCACCTTTCAGCCTATTCGAAGAAGAACCAAACAAACAAGGGCCAACATAAATAAAGTGCACAAGCATATGTATAAATGCATCAAGCAAACAATCATGCCATGATGAATGATGCACAATTGGCATGGCAATAAAGTAGCATGGCATGGGTGAGGTGTGGAATACAAGAATAAACCATTTTATGGGGTTTTATTCACATTTTATACTCATTTAAGTTGCTGTACCCATATATGTATATGATGCATGCTTCAAATCAAACCAAGGAAAGCATAGACAGAAAGGTCTCGTCGAGCTAATCATTTTAGACATATTATTTATTAAATTTGCAGTTATAAAACAAAAGTTATTAATTATTTAAGACAAAAGGGCATTTTATTGTAATTTAAATAAACTTGGAATTTTAAATGTGCAAAATATATTTTGGATTGCATATTTGAATTCCTCATATTTTTCTGATTTGAAAACATATATTATTTGTTTAAATTGGATTTATATTTTAAAAGATATATTAAAACAGATTTGAATTTTGAATTTGAATTAATTTGAAAAGATTTGAAATAAAACAGAAATCTAGAAAACCTTTTTATACCCAGACGATTCTGATCATAGCCACGATGGGTGGGGTCACTGGTCGACGCAGCAATTGTGCAGAACAACTTTTCTCACACCGTTGGATCTAGCCTAGAGGGTGACGTGGGGCTAAGCTCGGGCCCAGGCGCCGTGACGGCCATGTAGGCTGCCAAAGGGACGAGCTGGAGCGCGGGTTGCGAACGGGAAACTCTGGGGGTTTTTCTGCAAAAGCGCGCATCGGCTGGCAGGTGGGGTCCTAAGGAGCGCGGGTTGCGACGAGCAAAACAGCAGGGGGTATTGGTAAAGTGGCAGCTCATCGTGGATCTTCCCAGCAGACGGATCGGTGCTTTCGCCTGCAGCGCTGGAACTGGGAACTCGAACCTGCGACCTGGGGCTCGCGCTCGGCGGCGGTTACCGCTGCGGTAGGCTAGGCTTGGTGTCAGGGAGATGGGCGAGGCCTAGATAGGGTTTCTTCGACACTACAGTGAGGAGGACCGAGCGCGACGCCGGCGCAGCGAGGGTGTTCGACGGAACGATCGGTGCGGCCAAGGAGAAACATAGAGGCGGGCCATGTCCAGGAGGGTCGTGGGCTCACCGGGAGGTTGTCGGTGGAGGTGGATCGGGTCGGCGAGCAGCAAGGCGACGGTGATGCAGACAGACAGATGAACTAGGGTTTGGCGTCGGCTCGTCGGAGTACTCCGGCGCTGGTCCTTCTCCTCCTCATGTAGTCTTGGTCGACGAGAGAAGCCTCCTCGTACGCCTCGACCACCTCCCCGTCGCGCGAACGGGCTGGATCGGAGAAGCGGCGGTATCCCCGACGGGGGCCGGCGAGGATGAAGACGGTGGCGGAAAGGAAGGAGAGGAGAGCCAGGGCGCTGGGGCTGAATCTGGCTAGTCAGTGAGGTGAGCCGTGTGGTGGTGGTAAAGCGAGAGAGGAGAGGAGGTGCCGTGGGGAGGTAGATGGAAAAGGTGGCCTCGGTGCCACCTTTCCTACTTCCTCCTTCACGTGCGCGGCGAGGCAGGCGAGGCAGCGTGGGGGGTGGCTACCAGTGGGACCAGAGGCGAGGCCAAGGGCAGGCAGGCTCGGGTGCCCCTTGTGGCAGAGAGAAAGGAGAGGGGAGAGGCTCGGGCTAGGGTAGGGTTTTGGAGCTAGGCTCGGGTTGGGACTTGGGTTAGCTAGGGCAGGGTGGGTGGCCAGGGAGAGAGGGTGGCCGGTGGGGCCAGCTAGGTCTGGTTTGGAGGGGTGGCTCGGCTAGGGAGGAGAGAAAGAGGGGGTACTTAGGGTTTGGTTTAGATTAGGTATAGATTAGGGTTTAGGAGAGAGGGGGTATGGTGATGATGGGGTAGATGATAGGGAGGATCTTAGCTAGAGGGTAAGAGAGAGAGAGAGAGAAAGAGGGAGGTG
This sequence comes from Avena insularis, assembly GCA_023614405.1. NCBI lineage: Eukaryota > Viridiplantae > Streptophyta > Magnoliopsida > Poales > Poaceae > Avena > Avena insularis. The sequence goes on from CM042696.1 coordinate 241,870,633, forward strand.
AGATGATCAAGCACATGATCAAGGACACACATGATCTAGCACATGGATTTTGGTGTATGGCAAGACCACACAAAAGAAACAAGCAAAAGAGGGTAAGGGAAAAAGGAAGATGATCCACTAAAAATCTAATAAAAACCAAATGACAAGCTAAAGGGGTACTTGCATGGCCCATGCAAAATTAATTAATGCCATGCTTGTTTTTGTGAAACAATATTATCACATGGCATTATTATTATGCATTCCAAAATTGGAATAAAAGCCAAGCAAAAGAATTTAGAAGGAATTCCAAGTGGATTAGATGGAGATGATCACATTGGAGTATAATTGGGAATTACTAGTGTGTATATTCCACTAGATGATTATTAGTCACAAAAATATTCCAACATGAGCATAATTCCATGATAATCCATATGGAAGCTAGGACAAAGGATTCCACTCACAAGGCATGCAAAGGTGGCCATGTGGCTCTCATACATCAATAATGTGAAAACAACATGATGCTAAGATGAGAGCATGTGGAGAAAGAATTGGATCCATCCCAACCCACATGAGCTAGAAGTAAAACCAATAAATGCCAAGATCATATTTAGTTGGATGGTGGAATTTATAAGGTGGTGAAGAAAAGGTGGTGGAGTTAATAAGAGATATGCCCCCAACTCAACTTGGGCATTGAAACAATATATCAAGAACCAAATACAATATCAAGAGGCAAATACAATTAACAATGCATATGAGAGAAGAACCAAATCAAAAGGGTTTTATATGATGCTCAAATGCAAGGAGGCATGATGACATGAGCATGATATAAGTATGATGCAACAATTATATATTTAAAGTAGCCATTATATTACTAGACCAAGTAGCATTACAATTGTTAGACAATTGGGATGCTACAACTCTCCCCCACTAAACAGGAATCTCGCCCCGAGATTCTAGGATGAAGAAGAAGACACAAAGAGGGTAGGATACTTGGCACGGAGCTCATCTTCACGTTCCCAAGTGGCTTCATCAACGGAATGGTGCGACCACTGCACCTTGCAGAACTTGATGGACTTGTTGCGAGTCCTTCTTTCTGCGACTTCAAGGATTTTTGTGGGGTGTTCTTGATAAGACAGGTCTTCTTGGAGATTGATAAGCTCATGGTCCACGGTCCTGCCGGGATCCTTGAAGCACTTCTTGAGCTGAGAGATGTGGAAAACATCATGGATCTTGAGTTTTTCCGGGAGCTCAAGAGCATAAGCAACTTCTCCTCTTCTTCCACGAATTTTGAAGGGACCGATGTATCTAGGAGCCAGCTTTCCTTTGATACCAAAACGGTGCGTGCCTCTCATGGGAGTGACACGAAGGTAAACGAGATCACCAGGGGCATACTCCATGTCCGTGTGCTTCCTGTCATAATTGCTCTTCTGGCGACTTTGAGCAATCCTCAGATTTTCAAGAATGATGTGAACCTTCTCCTCCGCTTGAGTCACAATGTCAGGGCCAAACAAAATCCTTTCACCTGCACCCGACCAACCAATCGGAGTTCTGCATTTGCGACCATAGAGAGCCTCGAATGGTGCCATCTTTAGACTTTTCTGGAAGCTGTTGTTGTAAGAGAACTCAGCATAAGGAAGACATTCTTCCCACTTCATGCCAAACGAGATGACGCAAGCACGAAGCATATCCTCCAGAATCTGATTGATCCTTTCCACTTGTCCTTGCGACTGAGGGTGGTAGGCTGTGCTGAAGTTCAACTTTGTTCCCAAAGCATTTTGGAAACTCTCCCAGAACTTGGAAGTGAAGATACTTCCACGGTCTGAACTGATCTCGAGAGGAACCCCATACAGAGAGACAATTCTATTGATATAGAGCTCCGCCAAATGAATTGCAGAAATGGTTTCCTTGACGGGGAAGAAGTGAGCCACTTTAGAAAGCCTGTCAATGACAACAAAGATTGCATTGTTTCCCTTCTGCGACCTTGGAAAACCAGTGATGAAGTCCATCTCTACTTTCTCCCATTTCCATTCTGGGGGTTTCAATGGCTGTAGAAGACCGGAAGGTTTCTGATGGACAACTTTCACTCTGCGGCAGACATCACACTCCGAGACATACTTGGCACAATACCTTTTCAAACCAGGCCACCAATATTGTGTTTTCAAGTCCATGTACATCTTTGTGCTGCCAGGGTGGATAGAAAGAACAGAATCATGCGCCTCCTTGAGAACTTGCTCTCTCAAACCCGGGTAGTTCGGAACAAACATCCGGTGTTCAAAGAAAAGCGTGCCTTGATCATCGACGTGAAAGGACTCATACTTCGGAAGCTGAATCCTGGAGATGATCTTCCTTGTGTGCGGATCACCAAGCTGAGAAGAGCGAACCTTTTCTTCTAAGAGAGGTGTTGCTAGAAGGTTTTGGAGATACCCTTGTTCCACAATTCCAAGGTTGAGCTGACGGAATTCCTCACACAAGAGAGGCTGTTGTTCTTCCATCATGAGGTTGTTGACATACGCTTTGTGGCTGAGAGCATCTGCCATGACATTAGCTTTGCCCGGGGTGTAGTTGATGGTCAAATCGAAGTCATTGATTGCTTCAATCCATCTCCTTTGCCGAAGGTTGAGATCAGGCTGAGTAAAGATATACTTCAGACTCTTGTGATCAGAAAAGATCTCACAACGGTTGCCAAGCAAGTAGTGCCTCCATACTTTCAAAGCAAAGACAACTGCTGCGAGCTCGAGGTCATGTGTAGGGTAGTTGATCTCATGCGTCTTCAACTGATGAGAGGCATAAGCAACAACTTGTTTTTCTTGCATAAGGACCGCACCCAATCCTTGCAAAGAGGCGTCACAGAAAATCTAGAACGGCTTGGATGTATCCGGAGGAACCAAGACTGGTGTGGAAGTGAGCTTCTCTTTGAGTGTCTCAAAGCTTGCTTGACATGCAGGAGTCCAAAGGTATTTCTTGCCTTTCTTGAGGAGATCGGTAAGAGGCTTCGCTATCTTGAAAAGTTCTGAGCGAGCGGCAATAACTAGCCAAACCAAGGAAACTCCGCACTTCTTTGACATTAACAGGAGGAAGCCATTCAACAATTGTCTTCACAGTTTCCGGATTGACTGCAATGCCCTTGGCAGAGATGACATGACCAAGATAGGTTACTTGAGGCAGCCAAAACTCACACTTGGAGAACTTTGCATACGAGCGGTTCTCACGAAGCTTGTTTAGGACACACCGAAGGTGTTCTTCATGCTCTTCTTGTGACTTAGAATAGACTAGGATGTCATCCAGATAGACCACAACGAACTTATCAAGATACTCCATGAAAACCGAGTTCATGAGCCTCGAGAAGGTGGCAGGTGCGTTGGTGAGACCGAAAGACATGACCGTGTACTCATACAGGCCATAGCAGGTGGTGAAAGCTGTCTTCAGAACATCTTCCTTGCGAATCTTGATTTGGTGATAACCACTTCTCAAGTCAAGCTTAGAGAATACCACAGCTCCAGCTAGCTGATCGAAGAGATCATTAATCCGCGGAAGGGGATATTTATTCTTGATGGTTTTAGCATTGAGAGCCCGATAGTCAACACAAAGTCTATCAGTCTGGTCTCGCTTCTTCACAAAGAGTGTAGGGCTACCCCAAGAAGAAGTACTATGCTGAATGAAACCCAACTTCTCTTGTTCATCAAGCTGACGTTTGAGTTCAGCCAACTCAGCAGGACCCATTTTATAAGGCCGCTTGGAGATAGGAGCGGTACCAGGTTCAATCTCAATAACAAACTCAACCTCACGATTCGGAGGCATACACGCAACTCTTCAGGAAAGACATCTGGGAACTCACAGACCACGGAACACTCTGAATAGCTTCCATAGCATCAACATTGAGCTTCCAAAGAGAAAAGCTGGATAGCGAGTCGACTTGGAGAATAGACTATATGGCCTTGAGAATCTTGAGAAACCGAAGCGTTCAAGACAATCAATCACAGCTGCATTTGCTGTCAACCAATCCATGCCCAAGATGACATCAATGTCAGAATTTCCCAGAACAATTAAGGAAGCCGAGAACGAAGAGCCACCAATCTCAATTTGATTGCCATGGCTGATTTTAGAAGCTGCCATTGTTGCTCCAGGAGAAAGGACCATTAACCGCTTAAGGAGAGGATCCATAGCTAACCCATTCTCATCTGCAAACTTGGTTGACACAAAAGAATGCGATGCACCAGAATCAAACAAAACTCGTGCAGGGACTGAGTTAACGGGAAGCATACCCATCACAACTCCAGGTGCATGCTCAGCTTGAGCGGCGTTGACACAATTGGCACGAGCAACAGTAGACCCGGGCTTGGTGTTGATGTTGAGAGCCCGAGGTGGTGGTGCACGAACCAAAGGAGAGCTTGTCACAGATCTTGGAGGGGGTGGAGGAAGAGCCTTGTTCTTCAACGGATAGTTCCAGCTTTGATGCCCAGAGTCTCCACACGTGTAACAAGCACCAGGTGGACGTGGAGCAACGTAGCCAGGGACTCCGCCAGGCGCTCCAGGGTAGTGGTGGTTGTAGCCCCTGGGAGCAGCAGTGAGGAAGTTTGGTGGCCTTGCCGCGTAGCTTGAAGGTCTTGGTGGAGCCGGGAGCGACGGTGGGGTGTTAGGAACCCAAACACAACGCTTAGAAGGAGCTGACATAGCTGAAGAGCTTGCTGCATCACGGATGTGTTTCTTTGACTCCTCAAACACTTGCCTACTTGCCTCTTCCTGCAGAGCTGTATGCTAAAGTTCCAGAAACGATGCCAGCCTTGCATGTGTGATTGCATACTTAATCGATGCATTGAGCCCTTGCCTGAACCTCTTTTGCTTCTTCTTGTCATCAGAGATCTCATCGCCACCATAACGAGAAAGGTTCATGAAGTTCCTGATGTAGGTATTGACATTATCATTGCCCTGCTTGAGGTTGAGAAACACTTCCTTCATCCTCTCCATGACAATTTCGGCGAATCTGCTCTTTGAAAGCTCCAGTGAACTGTTCCCAAGTAGGCTGAAAACGGTCAGATTTGCCTTGGTAATTCTCCCACCAGAGCTGCATCTCCCTTCAGAAGGTGAGTAGCACACTTTACCCATTCTTGCTCAGGAACATCAGCAGTCATCAGCAACCTTGACATCTCACGCAACCAATCATCAGCATCAAGTGGTTGATCAGAAACATCAAACTGGCGAGGGTTGAACTTCAGGAAGCTTTTGATGTCTCCTCGCTTGGGAGGTGGAGGTAGCGGAACAAACTCATTCCTCCTGACACTTTCCTCAAACCGCTGCTGGTTCTGCTGCATTGCTGCCAAGGCATTGGCGATGCTTGACAACGCTGCCCCCAGTTCAGGTTGTATGTCCTCCTCAGAACGGCGGGGTGGTGCCATCCTGTGATTGATATAAAACACAAGTCAGTACTATGATGGAGAATATTAATAATCCAAAATAGTACCAAGATGGAATTAATCAAGATTAAAGGATACAATTTACTAAGATGATATTAAAATATCAACGAAGTTCAAAGCACCTAGAAGATATTAAGCTTATCGCACACGACTGAAAAGGAGTGTGGTACACAAATATATCAAAGAAAAATTTTCCACAAATTTCGGCATTAAAATACCAATAGATGCGCAAAATCACTTAACGAATCAAGATTAGTGCCTCTACCAATTCAATATACAAGAGCGAATGATAAGAGTAGTGGTATGGTCGCGACTCCATCCCGCACTCAAATCATTACTCCGCATATGAATAAGTAAAACACATATCCCAACACCTTCTTCTCACGATGATCCTAAAGATTAGCAACTACGGAAACTAACACCACAAACAAGATAACGTCGGATAACAAAGAGTAAGACAGATCGCGTCGGTATACAACGAATCAGATAGATCGCGTCGGTTAGCAAAAGCCTATCGGTATGGAATGTACCAACAGTTGCTAACCAAAGGCCGATAAGATAACAACTTGGATGCAACAGATAGACAAGGAATTACACACACACACACTCACACACACAGATACACAACCTATGGTACTACGGAAACCCACAACACGTGAATCCTAGTTTGAATTTAAGAAGAGGATTGAAAACGTTACACTTCCTTACCAGAAAAGGGCGGTGTGTGGGTAAGAAGAAAAATGGAAGCAGTCCTACTCTCATGTTTTGTTTTTCCCTAGTATACATAGCTACCAAAAATATTTGCTAGACAGACAACGACCATTTGGCTGAGACCCTGAAGGGCGGGATGGCTCTGATACCAATTGTAACTACCTCGGTGAATTAAGCTCCTAGAATACAAGCCTGGATGAACAAAAATGGTTGAAATAGTACGGTGGGGCCCAAATGCCACTCACAGGTAGACCTTTCGGCCGTCCCAACCATTTCCAAACATCGGGACAAGAACGGGCGGCGTAATCGGCAGGCGAAGGGATCAACTACATACACAAATGAGTATGTATGCAAGCCACCATACAACAGTACATCAGAGCCATTCCATCTAAAAAGAAAGGAAATATAACGCATATACGGCAAGATCCAAATATCCTAGATAGATATAATAGTTTAGGATATCTCCTCATACATCAATCCCAGTATCAAGTGGAAGCGGAAGACAAAATCCGAGTACGGATAAGAAGCAAATCGGCATAAGATGCCCCATAAATAAGCAGATCCCACAGATCTCACGGATCCCGTTCGGAATCTCTACACGAATGATCGTTGCCCACATCGTCTCTTCCACCCAGTATCCATCTTGTGAGTGTACTGTTCATCTGAACCAATAATTTATCGTGTGAGACCCTAGGGTACTCAGCAAGTCTTTATGCCTCTAAAGGGACACAACACAGGGTGGCGCAATTGCAGCAAAAGATAAACCCTAACAATTCTATAGATACTCGCTAACCATCCGCCTAACCAGAGATAGACGGATGTCCGTGAATTAATAACAACAGTTATAACGGTAATCTTAACAGATCCATCCTCCTCCTCGCTTACCGACGAGGAAGCGGACGAACAGCCCCCCCATCCGTTGGCAGTTTTATTATCCATTCCGTGAGTGTTGCACTATTTACTAGTCAGGCACCTAGTCTAGTCAAATTAAAAGCGGTACTTTAGTTATGCTTGTCTATGATCGAGAAACTGTGCTCCAAGTCGTCCATAACATGGACACGGCTTTGAAAGTTTTACCCTGAGGGGTGCACAAATAACAACACACACTCGATATGCCTCGGAAAAACCAAATCAAAACCCAACGAGGCGATCCACGACAAAGCGATCACAGGATTCAGAAATATTTCAGGGGCCACCCATTGAGCTACCATAGCGAAGTTAGCTGACTCCGAGACGGCCTCAAGGTTTGCGCCAATGGCTGTGAACGACTGGGAACCCGAAAATGTGACTGGGCTTGTCGACACCGCGAAAACACTCCGCTTTCCTAAACAGTACAGTGTGCTCCTCGCACAATTTTAAATAAAGCAGTAAGCATGGCATAAGTACAGGATAGTAAATAAAACCTCAAACTAGTTTGTGGCCCTCAAGAAATAAGAATGAATCAAGCTCTGGCTCAGGGGGGTTCATAAGCCTCCCGGATGTGGATAGCACGAATATTCAAGGAACAGGAATCAAGTACTCGGGGTCCTACGGGACACAAGTGAGCCTGAAAAACCAAATAGCGAATATGGCTCACCGATGCCACTTTCATTAGTTATCCCATTACTAATCAGGTTGAGTTGTTTAGGTACCTCGTTTTCCATCAGACACTCACAAACCCTACACATGCTATTCTACGACTCGCATGGCTCAAACAACTCCTGTAGTAATGGCTCACGGGATGGAGGAACAAGCTTCGGTGGGGTTTAAAAGTAAAAGCTATGCAATACTTGGGATTCAATTTAATGCAATCGCGACTCAATGATGCAAGAATAAGAAAGAGGCAATAGGTACTATATGTATGCAAGCATGTGGTAGTGCTTGCCTGGCAGCTCAGTTGAAGCAAGTGATGGATCTGGGTAGTGCTCACGGTTCTCTTGATATATCCCACCTTTCGTCTATTCGAAGAAGAACCAAACAAACAAGGGCCAACATAAATAAAGTGCACAAGCATATGTATAAATGCATCAAGCAAACAATCATGCCATGATGAATGATGCACAATTGGCATGGCAATAAAGTAGCATGGCATGGGTGAGGTGTGGAATACAAGAATAAACCATTTTATGGGGTTTTATTCACATTTTATACTCATTTAAGTTGCTGTACCCATATATGTATATGATGCATGCTTCAAATCAAACCAAGGAAAGCATAGACAGAAAGGTCTCGTCGAGCTAATCATTTTAGACATATTATTTATTAAATTTGGAGTTATAAAACAAAAGTTATTAATTATTTAAGACAAAAGGGCATTTTATTGTAATTTAAATAAACTTGGAATTTTAAATGTGCAAAATATATTTTGGATTGCATATTTGAATTCCTCATATTTTCTGATTTGAAAACATATATTATTTGTTTAAATTGGATTTATATTTTAAAAGATATATTAAAACAGATTTGAATTTTGAATTTGAATTAATTTGAAAAGATTTGAAATAAAACAGAAATCTAGAAAACCTTTTATACCCAGACGATTCTGATCATAGCCAGCTTGTGGGTGGGGTCCTGGTGGACGCAGCTCAGTGTGAACAACTTTTCTCACGTGGCGGATCTAGCCTAGAGGGTGACGGTGGGGCTAAGCGCTCGGGCCAGGCGTCGTGAGCAGGCGTGAGGCTGCAGTGAGGCCGAGCTGGGCCTTGGGTTCGAGCAGGAAACTCTGGGGTTTTTCTGCAAAGCGGCCAGCTGGCAGGTGGGGTCCTAAGGAGGCGGGTTGCGACGAAGCAAAACAGAGGGTATTGGTAAAGTGGCGTAGCTCTTGTGGATCTTCCCATGAGACGGATCGGTGCTCGCCGCAGCAGCCTTGGCGCTGTGAGAACTCGAACCTGCGACACAGGGCTCGCGCTCGGCGTGATTACCGCTGCGGTAGGCTAAACTTGGTGTCGGGAGATGGGCGAGGCCTAGATAGGGTTTTGCGGCCTTCTGGCGAGGAGGACCCGGCCGACGCGGCAGCACCGAGGGTGTTCGGAACGTCAGTGCGGCCAAATAAAACAAGAGAGGGCCATGTCCGGGAGGGTCGTGGGCTCCTTTGGGAGGTTGTCGGTGGAGGTGGATCGGGTCGGCGAGCACCAAGGCGACGGTGATGCAGACGGACAGATGAACTAGGGTTTGGCGTCGGCTCATCGGAGTACTCCGGCGCTGGTCCTTCTCCTCCTCCGCGATAGGTACTGGTCGACGCAGAGAAGCCTCCTCGTACTCCTCGACCACCTCCACGTCGCGAGCAGGCTGGATCGGGCGTCGGTGTAACCTCGATGGGCGATGATGAAGGCGGTGGCGGAGAGGAAGAGGAGGCAGAGCTGGGCTGGATCTGGCGAGAGAGGAGAGCCGTGTGGTGGTGGTAAAGCGAGAGGAGAGGAGGTGCCGTGGGGAGGTAGATGGAAAAGGTGGCCTCGGTGCCACCTTTCCTACTTCCTCCTTCACGTCTTGTGATCAGGCGAGCAGGGCAGGCGGTGGCTACGGTGGGACCAGGCGAGGCCAAGGGCGGGGCAGGCTCGGGTGCCTTGTGCCTGAGAAGAAAGGAGACGGAGAGGCTCGGGCTAGGGTAGGGTTTTGGAATTAGGCTCGGGTTGGGACTTGGGTTAGCTAGGGCAGGGTGGGTGGCCAGGGAGAGAGGGTGGCCGGTGGGGCCAGCTGGGTCTGGTTTGGAGGGGTGGCTCGGCTAGGGAGAGAAAGAGGGGGTACTTAGGGTTTGGTTTAGATTAGGTATAGATTAGGGTTTAGGAGAGAGGGGGTATGGTGATGATGGGGTAGATGATAGGGAGGATCTTAGCTAGAGGGTAAGAGAGAGAGAGAGAGAGAAAGAGGGAGGTGAGATGATCAAGCACATGATCAAGGACACACATGATCTAGCACATGGATTTTGGTGTATGGCAAGACCACACAAAAGAAACAAGCAAAAGAGGGTAAGGGAAAAAGGAAGATGATCCACTAAAAATCTAATAAAAACCAAATGACAAGCTAAAGGGGTACTTGCATGGCCCATGCAAAATTAATTAATGCCATGCTTGTTTTTGTGAAACAATATTATCACGTGGCATTATTATTATGCATTCCAAAATTGGAATAAAATCCAAGCAAAAGAATTTAGAAGGAATTCCAAGTGGAGTAGATGGAGATGATCACATTGGAGTATAATTGGGAATTACTAGTGTGTATATTCCACTAGATGATTATTAGTCACAAAAATATTCCAACATGAGCATAATTCCATGATAATCCATATGGAAGCTAGGACAAAGGATTCCACTCACAAGGCATGCAAAGGTGGCCATGTGGCTCTCATACATCAATAATGTGAAAACAACATGATGCTAAGATGAGAGCATGTGGAGAAAGAATTGGATCCATCCCAACCCACATGAGCTAGAAGTAAAACCAATAAATGCCAAGATCATATTTAGTTGGATGGTGGAATTTATAAGGTGGTGAAGTAAAGGTGGTGGAGTTAATAAGAGATATGCCCCCAACTCAACTTGGGCATTGAGACAATATATCAAGAACCAAATACAATATCAAGAGGCAAATACAATTAACAATGCATATGAGAGAAGAACCAAATCAAAAGGGTTTTATATGATGCTCAAATGCAAGGAGGCATGATGACATGAGCATGATATAAGTATGATGCAACAATTATATATTTAAAGTAGCCATTATATTACTAGACCAAGTAGCATTACAATTGTTAGACAATTGGGATGCTACAACCACATGCTGGAGTGGCATCATTACATGTCTTCTTTCCCAAAACCATAATTATTCACATTGAGACACACACACATCCATATGGGTGTGGTGATGCAGTATCTTTCAAACTGGTGCTACAATGCATGTGGCCGTTGAATCCGAGCATGCTGCTAGGGTTCCTAGACATGGTTGGCCACATGTTGGAGTGGCAGCATTGCATGTGTTCTTTTCCAAAACCACAATAATGTATATTGATATACTCACATACATCCATGTGGGTGTGGTGATGCAGCATCTTTCAAACTGGTGCTACAATGCATGTGGCCATTGAATCCCAGCATGTTGCTAGGGTTCCTAGACATGGTTGGTCACATGCTGGAGTGGCATCATTGCATGTGTTATTTTCGAAAACCACAATAATGCATCTTTATACAAACACACATCCAAGTGGGTGTGCTGATGCAGCATCTTTCAAACTGGTGCTACAATGCATGTTGTAGTTGAATCCCACCATGCTGCTAGGGTTCCTGGACATGGTTGGCCACATGCTAGAGTGGCATCATTGCATGTGTTCTTTTACAAAACCACAATGATGCACATTGATACACTCACACACACATCCAAGTGGGTATGGTGATGCAGCATCTTTCAAACTGGTGCTACAATGCATGTGTCAGTTGAATCCCAGCATGCTGCTAGGGTTCTTGGACATCATTAGCCACATGCTAGAGTGGCATCATTGCATGTGTTCTTTCCCAAGACCACAATGATGCACATTGATAGGCACACACACATACAAGTGGGTTTGGTGATGTAGCATCTTTCAAAATGGTGCTACAATGCATGTTGCAGATGAATCCCAGCATGCTGCTAGGGTTCCTAGACATGTTTGGCCCCATGCTGGAATGGCATCATTGCATGTGTTCTTTTCCAAAAAAAACAATGATGCGCATTGATACACACACATCCAAGGGGTTTGGTGATGCAGCATCTTTAAAACTGGTGCTACAATGCATGTTGTAGGTTAATCCGAGAATCCTACTAGGGTTCCTTGATATGGTTGGCCACATGCTGGAGTGGCATCATTACATGTGTTCTTTTCCAAAACAAAATGACTCACATTGACACACACACATACATCCAAGTGGGTGTGGTGATGCAGCATCCTTCAAACTGGTGCTACAATGCATGTGTTAGTTAAATCCCAGCATGCTGCTAGGGTTCCTGGACATGGTTGGCCACTTACTAGAGTGGCATAATTGCATATGTTCTTCTCCAAAACCACAATGATGCATATTTATAGACACACACAGACGTCCAAGAGAGTGTGGTTATGTAGCATATTTCAAACTTGTCCTATAATGCATGTTGTAGTTGAATCCCAGCATGCTGTTAGGGTTCCTCGAAAAGGTTGGCCACATGCTGGAGTCGCATCATTACATGTGTTATTTTACAAAACCCCAATGACGCACATTGAGACAAACACAACCAAGTCGATGTGGTGATGCGACGTCTTTCAAACTAGTGCTACAATGCATGTTGTTGTTAAATCCCAGCATTCTGCTCGGGTTCCTAGACATGGTTGACCACATGCTGGAGTGGCATCATTACATGTGTTCTTTTCCAAAACTATAATTATTCACACTGAGACACACACACATCTATGTGGGTGTGGTGATGCAATATCTTTCAAACTGGTGCTATAATGCATGTGGCCGTTGAATCCCATCATGCCGCTAGGGTTCTTGGACATGGTTGGCCACATGCTGGAGTGGCATCATTACATGTGTTCTTTTCCAAAACCACGATTATTCACATTGATACACACACATACATCCATGTGGGTGCGGTGATGCAGCATCATTCAAACTGGTGCTACAATGCATGTGGCCATTGAATCCTAGCATGCTGCTAGGGTTCTTGGACATGGTTGGCCACATGCTGGAGTGGCATCATTGCAGGTGTTCTTTTCAAAAACCACAATAATGCATATTTTTATACACACACATCCAAGTGGGTGTGCTGATGCAGCATCTTTCAAACTGGTGCTACAATGCATGTTGTAGTTGAATCCCAGCATGCTGCTAGGGTTCCTGGACATGGTTGGCCACATGCTGGAGTGGCATCATTGCATGTGTTCTTTTACAAAACCACAATGATGCACATTGATACACTAACACACACACACACAACCAAGTGGGTGTGGTGATGCAGCATCTTTCAAACAGGTGCTACAATGTATGTGTCCGTTCAATCCCAGCATGCTGCTAGGGTTCTTGGACATTGTCAGCCCCATGCTAGAGTGGCATCATTGCATGTCTTCTTTTACAAAACAGTAATGATGCACATTGATTGACACACACACATCCAAGTGGGTGTGGTGATGTAGGATCTTTCAAAATGGTGCTACAATGCATGTTGCATATGAATCCCAGCATGCTGCAAGGGTTCCTAGACATGTTTGGCCCCATGCTGGAGTGGCATCATTGCATGTGTTTTTTCCAAAACAAAAATGAAGCACATTGATACACACACATCCAAGTGGGTGTGGTGATGCAGCATCTTTCAAACTGGTGCTACAATGCATGTTGTAGTTGAATCCGAGAATCCTACTAGGATTCCTGGATATGGTTGGCCACATGCTGGAGTGGCATCATTACATATGTTCTTTTAAAAAACCACAATGATTCACATTGACACACACACACACATACATCCAAGTGGGTGTGGTGATGCATTATCCTTCAAACTGGTGCTACAATGCATGTGTTAGTTGAATCCCACCATGACTAGGGTTCCTGGACATACTAGAGTGGCATGGTTGGCCACATACTAGGGTTCCTGGACATGGTTGGCCACATACTAGAGTGGCATAATTGCATGTGTTTTTTTCCAAAACAACAAAGATGCACATTTATAGACACACACACGTCCAAGAGGGTGTGGTTATGCAACATCTTTCAAACTGGTCCTGTAATGCATGTTGTAGTTGAATCCCAGCATGCTGTTAGGGTTCCTGGACATGGCTGGCCACATGCAGGAGTGGCATCATTACATGTGTTCTTTTCGAAAACCCCAATGACGCACATGGATACACACACACAACCAAGTGGGTGTGGTGATGCAGCGTCTTTCAAACTAGTGCTATAATGCATGTTGCAGTTAAATCCCAGCATGCCGCTCGGGTTCCTGGACATGGTTGACCACATGCTGGAGTGGCATCATTACATGTGTTCTTTTCCAAAACCATAATTATTCACATTGAGACACACACACATCCATGTGGGTGTGGTGATGCAGTATCTTTCAAACTGGTGCTATAATGCATTGTTACTAGGGTTCCTGGACATGGTTGGCCACATGCTGGAGTGGCATCATTACATGTGATTTTTCCAAAACCACAATGATGCAAATTGATAGACACACACATCCAAGTGGGTGTGGTGATACAACATCTTTCGAACTAGTAGTACAATGCATGTTTCAGTTGAATCCTAGCATGCTGCTAGGGTTCCTGGACATGGTTGGCCACATGCTGGGGTGGCATCATTGCATGTGATATTTTACAAAACCACAATGATGCAAATTAATACACTCACACACACATCCAAGTGGGTGTGTTGATGCATCATCTTTCAAACTGCTGCTACAATGCATGTGTCAGTTGAATCCCAACATGCTGCTAGGGTTCCTAGACATGGTTAGCCACATGCTGGAGTGGAATCATTGCATGTGTTCTTTTCCGAAACCACAATGATGCACATTGATAGACACACACACACATCCAAGTGGGTGTGGTGACGTAGCATCTTTCAAAATGGTGCTACAATGCATGTTGCAGGTGAATGCCAACATGCTGCTAGGGTTCCTAGACAAGTTTGGCCCCATGCTGGAGTGGCATCATTGCATGTGTTCTTTTCCAAAACCACAATGATGCACATTGATACACACACATCCAAGTGGGTATGGTGATGCATCATCTTTCAAAGTGGTGCTACAATGCATGTTGCAGTCGAATGCCAGAATGCTGCTAGGGTTCCTGGATAAGGATGGCCACATGCTGGAGTGGAATCATTGCATGTGTTCTTTTAAAAAACCACAATGATTCACATTGTACACACATCCAAGTGGGTGTGGTGATGCAGCATATTTCAAACCGGTGCTATAATGCATGTGTTAGTTGAATCCCAGCATGCTGCTAGGGTTCCTGGACATGGTTGACCACATGCTGGAGTGGTATCATTACATGTGTTCTTTTCCAAAACCATAATTATTCAAATTGAGACACACACACATCCATGTGGATGTGGTGATGCAGTATCTTTCAAACTGGTGCTACAATGCATGTGGCAATTGAATCCTAGCATGCTGCTAGGGTTCCTGGACATGGTTGGCCATATGCTGGAGTGACATCATTGCATGTGTTCTTTTCCAAAACCATAATAATGTACATTGATAGACACACACACACACATCCAAGTGGGTGTGGGGATACAACATCTTTCAAACTAGTGTTACAATGCATGTTGCAGTTGAATCACAGCATGCTGCTAGGGTTCCTGGACATGGTTGCCCACATGCTGGAGTGGCATCATTGCATGTGTTATTTTCCAAAACCACAATAATGCACATTTATACACACACGCATCCAAGTGGGTGTGCTGATGCAGCATCTTTCAAATTGGTGCTACAATGCATGTGTTAGTTGAGTCCCAGCATGCTGCTAGGGTTCTTGGACATCGTTAGCCACATGCTAGAGTGGCATCATTGCATGTTTTCTTTTCCAAAACCACAATGATGCACATTGATACACACACACACACATCCAAGCGGGTGTGGTGATGTAGCATCTTTCAAAATGGTGCTACAATGCATGTTGTAGATGAATCCCAGCATGCTGCTAGGGTTCCTAGACATGTTTGGCCCCATGCTGGAGTGGCTTGATTGCATGTGTTCTTTTCTGAAACAACAATGATGCCCATTTATACACACACATCCAAGTGGGTGTGGTGATGCAACATCTTTCAAACTCGTGCTACAATGCATGTTGCAGTTGAATCCCAAAATCTTGCTAGGGTTCCTGGATATGGTTGGCCACATGCTAGAGTGGCATCATTACATGTGTTCTTTTACAAAACCACAATGATGCACATTGATACACACACATACATCCAAGTGGGTGTGGTGATGCAGCATCCTTCAAACTGGTTCTACAATGGATGTTATAGTTGAATACCAGCATGCTGCTACGGTTCCTGGACAAATTTGGCCACATGCAGGAGTGACATCATTGCATGTGTTCGTTTCCAAAACCACAATAATGCACATTGATACACACACACATCCAAGTGGGTGTGGTGATGCAGCATCTTTCAAACTGGTGATACAGTGCATGTGGCAATTGAGTCCCAGCATGCTGCTAGGGTTCCTGTATATGGTTGGCCACATGCTGGAGTGGCATAATTGCATGTCTTCTTTTTCAAAACTCCAATGATGCACATTGATACACACACACAACCAAGTGGGTGTGGTGATGAAGTTCCTTTCAAAATAGTGCTACAATGCGTGTTGTAGTTGAATCCCAGCATGCTACTAGGGTTCCTGGACATGGTTGACCACATGCTGGAGTGGCATCATTATATTTGTTTTTTACAAAACCACAATTATTCTCATTGATACACACACATCCATGTGGGTGTGCTGATGCGGCATCTTTCAAACCCGTGCTACAATGCATGTGACCGTTGAATCCCAGCATGCTGCTAGGGTTTCGTGACCTGGTTGTCCACATGCTGGAGTGGCATCATTATATTTGTTTTTTACAAAACCACAATGATGCACATTGATAGACACATACACACATCCAAGTGGTTGTGGTGATACAGTATCTTTCAAACTAGTGCTACAATCCATGTTGCAGTTGAATCCCAGCATGCAGTTAGGGTTCCTGGACATGGTTGCCCACGTGCTGGAGTGGCATCATTACATGTGTTCTTTTCAAAAACCATAATTATTCATATTGATACACACACATCCATGTGGGTCTGGTGATGCACCATCTTTCAAACTAGTGCTACAATGTATGTGGTCGTTGAATCCCAGCATGTTGCTAGGTTTCCTGGACATGGTTGGCCACGCGCTGGAGTGGCATCATTGCATGTGTTATTTTAAA
Organism: Avena insularis; assembly: GCA_023614405.1. NCBI lineage: Eukaryota > Viridiplantae > Streptophyta > Magnoliopsida > Poales > Poaceae > Avena > Avena insularis. Next base: position 241,887,634 of record CM042696.1, read on the forward strand.
AAACAACAATAATGCACATTGATACACACACATACAAGTGGGTGTGGTGATGCAACATCTTTCAAAATGGTGCTGTAATGCATGTTGTAGTTGAATCCCAGCATGCTACTAGGGTTCCTGGACATGGTTGGCCACATGCTGGAGTGACATCATTGCATGTGATCTTTTCGAAAACCACAATAATGTACATTGATAGACACACACATACATCCAAGTGGGTGTGGTGATACAACATCTTTCAAACTAGTGCTACAATGCATGTTGCAGTTGAATCACAGCATGCTGGTAGGGTTCCTGGACATTGTTGCCCACATGCTGGAGTGGCATGATTGCATGTGTTATTTTCCAAAACCACAATAATGCACATTTATACACCCACAGATCCAAGTGGGTGTGCTGATGCAGCATCTTTCAAATTGGTGCTACAATGCATGTGTTAGTTGAATCCCAGCATGCTGCTAGGGTTCTTGGACATCGTTAGCCACATGCTGGAGTGGCATCATTGCATGTGTTCTTTTCCAAAACCACAATGATGCACATTGATAGACACACACACATCCAAGTGTGTGTGGTGATGTAACATCTTTCAAAATGGTGCTACAATGCATGTTGTAGATGAATCCCAGCATGCTGCTAGGGTTCCTAGACATGTTTGGCCCCATGCTGGAGTGGCATGATTGTATGTGTTCTTTTCCGAAACAGCAATGATGCACATTGATACACACACATCCAAGTGGGTGTGGTGATGCAACATCTTTCAATTTAGTGCTACAATGCATGTTGCAGTTGAATCCCAAAATCCTGCTAGGGTTCCTGGATATGGTTGGCCACATGCTAGAGTGGCATCATTACATGTGTTCTTTTCCAAAACCACAATGATGCACATTGATACACACACATACATCCAAGTGGGTGTGGTGATGCAGCATCCTTCAAACTGGTGCTATAATGCATGCTATAGTTGAATACCAGCATGCTGCTACGGTTCCTGGACAAATTTGGCCACATGTTGGAGTGACATCATTGCATGTGTTTGTTTCCAAAACCACAATAATGCACATTGATACACACACACATCCAAGTGGGTGTGGTGATGCAGCATCTTTCAAACTGGTGCTACAATGCATGTGGCAATTGAATCCCGGCATGCTACTAGGGTTCCTGTATATGGTTGGCCACATGCTGGAGTGGCATCATTCCATGTCTTCTTTTCCAAAACCCCAATGATGCACATTGATACACACACACACAACCAAGTGGGTGTGGTGATGCAGTTCCTTTCAAACTAGTGCTACAATGTGTGTTGAAGTTGAATCCCATCATGCTACTAGGGTTCCTGGACATGGTTGACCTCATGCTTGAGTGGCATCATTACATTGTTCTTTTCCAAAACCACAATTATTCTCATTGATACACACACATCCATGTGGGTGTGCTGATGCAGGATCTTTCAAACCTGTGCTACAATGCTTGTGACCATTGAATCCTAGCATGCTGCTAGGGTTTCGTGACCTGGTTGTCCTCATGCTGGAGTGGCATCATTATATTTGTTCTTTTCAAAAACCATAATTATTCATATTGATACACACACACATCCATGTGGGTGTGGTGATGCAGCATCTTTCAAACTAGTGCTACAATGTATGTGGTCGTTGAATCCCAGCATGTTGCTAGGTTTCCTGGACATGGTTGGCCACACGCTGGAGTGGCATCATTGCATGTGTTCTTTTAAAAAACCACAATAATGCACATTGATACACACACATACAAGTGGGTGTGGTGATGCAACATCTTTCAAAATGGTGCTATAATGCATGTTGTAGTTGAATCCCAGCATGCTACTAGGGTTCCTAGACATAGTTGTTCACATGTTGGAGTGGCATCATTTCATGTGTTATTTTCCAAAACCACAATGATTCAAATTATAGACACAGACCCAAGTGGGTGCATTGACGTAGCATCCCTAAAACTGGTGCTACAATACATGTTGTAGTTGAATCCCAGCATGCTGCTAGGGTTCCTCGACATGTTTGGCCACATGCTGGAGTGCCATCATTGCATGTGTTCTTTGCTAAAACCACAATGATGCACATTGATACACACACACACACATCCAAGTGGGTGTGGTGATGCATCATCTTTCAAACTGGTGCTATAATACATGTGGTCGTTAAATCCTAGCATGCTGCTAGGGTTCCTGGACATGGTTGGCCACATGCTAGATTGGCATGATTGCATGTGTTATTTTGCCAAACCACAATGATACACACACACATACAAGTGGTTATGGTGATGCAGCATCTTTCAAACTGGTGCTACAATCCATGTTGCAGTTGAATCCTAGCATGCTGCTAGGGTTCCTGGACATTGTTGACCACATGCTAGAGTGGCATCATTGCATGTGTTATTTTCCAAAACCACAATGATGCAGATTGATACACACACACATCCAAGTGGATGTGGTGATGCAGAATCTTTCAAACTGGTGCTACAATGCATGTGTCAATTGAATCCCAGCATGCTGCTAGGGTTCCTGGACATGGTTGGCCACATGCTAGATTGGCGTCATTGCATGTGTTCTTTTCCAAAACCACAATGAAGCACATAGATAGACACACAAACACATCCAAGTGGGTGTGGTGATGCAACATCTTTCAAACTGGAGCTACAATGCATCTGGTCATTGAATACCAGCATGCTGCTAGGGTTCCTGGACATGGTTGGCCACATGCTGGAGTGGCATCATTACATGTGTTTTTTTCAAAACCACAATGATGCACATTGATAGACAAACACACACATCCAAGTGGGTGTGGTGATACAAGATCTTTCAAACTAGTGCTATAATGCATGTTTCCGTTGAATCCCAGCATCATGCTAGGGTTCCTGGACATGGTTGCCCACATTCTGGAGTGGAATCATTACATGTGTTCTTTTCGAAAACCACAATTATTCACATTGATACACACACACATCCATGTGCGTGTGGTGATGCAGTATCTTTCAAACTGGTGCTACAATGCATGTGGCCGTTTAATCCCAGCATGCTGCTAGGGTTCCTAGACATGGTTGACCACATGCTAGAGTGGCATAATTGCATGTGTTCTTTTCCAAAACCACAATAATTCACATTGATAAACAAACACACGTCCAATAGGGTGTAGTGATGCAACATCATTCAAACTGGTGCTATAATGCATGTTGTAGTTGAATCCCAGCATGCTGCTAGGGTTCCTGGACATGGTTGGCCACATGCTGGAGTGGCATCATGGCATGTGTTCTTTTAGAAAACCACAATGATGCACATTGATACACTCACACACACATCCAAGTGGGTGTGGTGATGCAGCATCTTTCAAACTAGTGCTACAATGCATGTGTCAGTTGAATCCCAGCATGCTGCTAGGGTTCTTGGACATGGTTGGCCACATGCTACAGTGGCATCATTGCATGTGTTATTTTCCAAAACCACAATGATGTATAGTGATAGAAACAGACACACACATCCAAGTGGGTGTGGTGATGCAGCATCTTTCAAAATGGTGCTACAATGCATGTTGCAGTTGAATCCCAGCATGCTGCTAGGGTTCCTAGACATGTTTGGCCACATGGTGGAGTGGCATCATTGCATGTGTTCTTTTGCAAAACCCCAATGATGCACATTGATAAACACACACATCCAAGTGGGTGTGGTGATGCAGCGTCTTTCAAACTAGTGCGACAATGCATGTTGCAGTTAAATCCTAGCATGCCGCTAGGGTTCCTAGACATGGTTAACCACATGCTGGAGTGGCGTCATTACATGTATTATTTTACAAAACCACAATTATTAACATTGATACACACACACATCCATGTGGGTGTGGTGATGCAGCATCTTTCGAACTGGTGCTACAATGCATCTGGCCGTTGAATACCAGCATGCTGCTAGGGTTCCTGGACATGGTTAGCCACATGCTGGAGTGGCATCATTACATGTGTTTTTTTCCAAAACCACAATGATGCACATTGATAGACACACACACATCCAAGTGGGTGTGGTGATACAACATCTTTCAAACTAGTGCTACAATGCATGTTACCGTTGAATCGCAGCATCATGCTAGGGTTCTTGGCCATGGTTGCCCACATTATGGAGTGGCATCATTACGTGTGTTCTTTCCAAAAACCACAATTATTCACATTGATACACACACACACATCCATGTTAGTGTGGTGATGCATCATCTTTCAAACTGGTGCTACAATGCATGTGCCCGTTGAATCCCAGCATGCTGCTAGGTCTCCTAGACATGGTTGGCCACATGCTAGAGTGGCATCATTGCATGTGTTCTTTTCCAAAACCACAATAATTCACATTGATAGACACACACACGTCCAATAGGGTAAGGTGATGTAGCATCTTTCAAACTGGTGCTATAATGCTTGTTGTAGTTGAATATCAGCATGCTGCTAGGGTTCCTAGAGATGGTTGGCCACAGGCTGGAGTTGCATCATTGCTTGTGTTCTTTTAGAAAACCACAATAATGCACATTGAAACACTCACACACAAATCCAAGTGGGTGTGGTGATGCAGCATCTTTCAAACTAGTGCTACAATGCATGTGTCAGTTGAATCCCAGCATGCAGCTAGGGTTCCTGGACATGGTTGGCCACATGCTAGAGTGGCATCATTGCATGTGTTCTTTTCCAAAACCACAATGACTCACATTGATAGCAACACACACACATATCCAAGTCGGGGTGGTGATGCAGCATCTTTCAAAATGGTGCTACAATGCATGTTGTAGTTGAATCCCAGCATGCTGCTAGGGTTCCTATACATGTTTGGCAAAATGGTGGAGTGGCATTATTACATGTGTTCTTTTCCAAAACCATAATGATGCACATTGATACACACATCCAAGTGCGTGTGGTGATGAAGCATCTTTCATACTGGTGCTACAATGCATGTTGTAGTTGAATCCCAGAATGCTGTTAGGGTTCCAGGACATGGTTGGCCACATGATGGAGTGGCATCATTACATGTGTTCTTTTCCAAAACCACAATTATGCGCATTGATACACACACATCCAAGTGGGTGTGGTGATGCAACATTTTTCAAACTAGTGCTACAATGCATGTTGCACTTGAATCCCAGCATGCTGCTACGGTTCCTATACATGGTTGTAAACATGCTAGAGTGGCATTATTGTATGTTTTATTTTCCAAAACCACAATAATGCACATTGATGCACACACATCCAAGTGGGTGTGGTGATGCATCATCCTTCAAACTGGTGTTACAATGCATGTTGCAGTTGAGTCCTAGAATGCTGCTAGGGTTCCTAGACATTGCTGGCCACATGCTGGATTGGCAGCATTGCATGTGTTCTTTTTGAAAACCATAATAATGCACACTAATACACACACATCCAAGTGGGTGTGGTGATGCAGCTTCTTTTAAACTGGTGCTACAATACATGTTGAACCTAGCATGCTTCTAGGATTCCTGGACATGGTTGGCCACATGGTGAAGTGGCATCATTGCATGTGTTATTTTCAAAAACCCAAATGATGCACATTGATACACACACATCCAAGTGGGTGTGGTGATGCAGCATCTTTAAAATTGGTGCTACAATGCACGTGTCAATTGAATCCCAGCATGCTACTAGGGTTCCTGGACGTGGTTGGCCACAAGCTGGAGTGGCATCAATGCATGTGTTATTTTAGAAAACCACAATGATACATACTGATATACACACAAACACATCCAAGTGGGTGTGGTGATGCAGCATCTTTCAAACTGGTGCTACAATACATGTTGTAGTTGAATCCAACATGCTTCTAGGGTTCCTGGACATGTTGGCCACATGCTAGAGTGGCATCATTGCACGTGTTATTTTCCAAAACCACAATGATTCACATTTATACACACATGCATACAAGTGGGTGTGGGGATGCAGCATCTTTCAAACTGGTGCTACAATGCATGTTGCATTTGAGTCCCAGCATGTTGTTAGGGTTCCTCGAGATGTTTGGCCACATGCTGGAATGGCATCATTGCATATGTTATTTTCCAAAACCACAATGATGCACATTGATACACACACACATCCAAGTGGGTGTGGTGATGCAGCATCTTTCAAACTGGTGCTACAATGCATGTTGCTAGGGATCCTAGACATTGTTAGCCACATGCTGGAGTGGCATCATTGCATGTGTTATTTTCCAAAAAAAAAATGATGCACGTTTATACACACACATCCAAGTGGGTGTGGTGATGCAGCAATTTTCAAACTAGTGCTACAATGCATGTTGAAGTTGAATCCCAGCATGCTGCTATGGTTCCTGGACATGGTTTCAAACATGCTGGAGTGGCATTATTGCATGTTTTATTTTCCAAAACCACAATGATGCACATTGATACACAGACACACAACCAAGAGGGTGTGGTGATGCATCATCCTTCAAACTGGTGCTACAATGCATGTTGCAGTTTAATCCCAGCATGCTTCTAGGGTTCCTAGAGATGGTTGGCCACATGATGGATTGGCATCATTGCATGTGTTCTTTTCGAAAACCATAATGGGTGTGGTGATGCAGCTTCTTTCAAACTAGTGCTACAATGCATGTTGTAGTTGAAACCTGGCATGCTTCTAGGATTCCTGGACATGGTTGGCCACATGCTGAAGTTGCATCATTGCATGTGATATTTTCAAAAACCAAAATGATGCACATTGATACACACACATCCAAGTAGGTGTGGTGATGCAGCATATTTAGCACTAGTGCTACAATGCATGTGTCAGTTGAATCCCAGCATGTTGCTAGGGTTCCTGGACATGGTTGGCCACAAGATGGACTGGCATCAATGCATGTGTTCTTTTACAAAACCACAACCGTACATACAGATAGACATAGACACGTCCAAGTGGGTGTGGTGATGCAGCATCTTTCAAACTGGTGCTTCAATGCATTTGGTCGTTGAATACCAGCATGTTGCTAGGGTTCCTAGACATGGTTGGCCACTGTTGGAGATATGCCCAAGAGGCAATAATAAAAGTGGTTATTATTATATCTTTGTGTTTATGATGAATTATTGCATCCCATGCTATAATTGTATTATAAGGAAACACTAATACATGTGTGTTTTGTAAACATAAAAAAGTCCCTAGTAAGCACCTTGTTGAACTAGCTTGTTGATTAGTTGATGATCATGGTATCCTGATCACGGACATTGGATGTCATTAATAACAAGGTTATATCATCAGGAGAATGATGTGATGGACACACACCCATAGTAAGTGTAGCATAAGATCAAGTCATTAAGTTCGTATTGCTACAAGCTTTCAAATGCATAGTAACCTAATCCTTCGACTATGAGGTTATGTTAATCACCATCACCGGATGGGTACTTTGATGACATCAAACACCACTTCGTAACTGGGTGGTTATAAAGGTGTCATTGGGTATTCTGAAAGTATGTGTTGAAGCGCATGGACAAAGATTGGGATTTGTCCATCCATATGACGGATAGATATGCTCTAGGCCCTCTCGGTTGAATGTCATCTAGTTAGCTTGCAAGCATGTGACTAGGTCACAATGGATGACATATCATGGAACGAGTAAAGAGTACTTATCAGTAACGAGGTAGAACTAGGTATGGTGATACCAACGATCAAACCTCGGATGAGTAGAGTATCGCGTGACAAAGGGAATTGGTTTCGTATGTTAATGGTTCTATCAATCACAAAGTCATCGTTGAGTATGTGGGAGCCGTTATGGATCTCCAGATCCTGCTGATGGTTATTGATCGGAGAGGTGTCTCCATCATGTCTGCATATTCACGAACCGTAGGGTGACACACTTAAGGTTCGATGCTGTTTAGGTAGATATGGAATATGCGTTGGAGACCGAATGTAGTTCAGAGTCTCGGATTGGATCTGGGACATCACGAGGAGATCCGGAGAATAAGATTCATATAATGGAGATCATTTTCTAGGTTCGGAAATGTTCCGGAGTGTTTATATGGGGATTCTAGAAGGTTTCGGAATGTTTCGGAAAGTTCCAGAAGGTTCCCTGGACTTTACTTGAAAACCAAGAAAGGAAAGGGGAAGACTTGGGGGGAAGGAAACTCCCTCCCCCCTCTCCCTTGTGCGCCGGCCCTAGGAGGTGGGCCTAGGGGTGGGAACCCTAGGTCGCACCCCTCCCTATATATATAGAGGGGTGGAGGCGCCACCCCCCCTTGCCCCTCCACTCCTTGCCCTAGCCGCCTCTCTCCTCATCCTTCGCTCTGCTCTGGCTTAGGTGAAGCCCTGCAGAATTCTCTACTCCACCACCACCACCACACCGTCGTGCTGCTGGAATTCCATGGAGAGATCTACTACCTCCGCTGCTCACTGGAACAGGGAGAGGAAGGTCTGCATCGACTCCGCACGTGTGACCGACTGCGGAAGTGCTGCCGGAACGCGGCGCCAGAAGGATCGTCTACTCGATCTTGAGATCGGCAAGTGATCGTCTACATCAACCATGAGATCCGATCTTGCACAAGGCTTTCGGATCTACAAGGGTTAGTACAGATCTATCTCATTGCACATGTCTAATAGATTAGATCTTGGCTTTTATCTAGATTAGATCTGGGTTTTGTTCGTTCTTGCGGTAGAAATTTTTTGTTTTCCATGCTACGAACCCATCAGTGGTATCAGAGTCGTGTCTATGCGTAGATCTGTTGCACGAGTAGAACACAATGGTTTTGTGGGCGTTGGTGCTCGTGCCGTCTTTTCCTTTGTGTACTTTACATCTTGCGGTATGGTGGGATGAAGCGGCTCGGGCTAACCTTACATGTCATCGCACATGAGACTTGTTCCACGCTTGACGTGTAACTTGCTTTGGACAAGTGGCTTTGCGGGTGTCTATATCTCTCACCATAGTATATATCCAATTTACACTTTGCACTTGATAGCACTTGTATCAACGTTGTGGTTCAGTTTTGTAGGTAAGATCTGTTCTTATTCGAAAGCCCCAAACCACGTAAAACATGCAAAGAAAATTAGAGGCGTCTAACTTGTTTTTTGCAGGGGTTTTGTGATGTGATATGGCCATCATGTGATTGTGATTATATTTGATGTATGTAATGATCCTTGTTGTAATATGGCAACCGAGAACTAATGGTTGTCTTTAATTCTGTTAAGACCTACGTGTCTATTCATCTTGTAATAGCTTTATTCCAAGTAGTTGTAATAGTTGCTAGTGATGATGGACAACCATGAAGCGGCGCCACTGACCTTGACACAATGCTGGTGATGATGGAGATCATGTCCATGCCTTGGAGATGGAGATCAAAGGCATAAGAAGAAAGAGCCATATCATATCACACTAATTATGAATTGCCTATGATGTTAATCCTTTATGCATCTTGTATTGCTTAGATCGCGACGGTAGCATTATAAGATGATCCCTCTCACTAAATATCAAGTAATAAAGTGTTCGTCCTTAGTTGGCACCGTTGCTAAGACTCGTCGTTTCGAAGCATCTCTTGATGATCGGATGTGATAGATTCTACGTGTGCATACAACAGGTGCTAGCCAGATTTGCACATGCAGAAACTAAGGTTAATCTTGACGAGCCTAGCATGTACAGACATGGTCTCGGAACACGGAATACCGAAAGGTAGAGCATGAGTCATATAAATGATATGATGAACATGAAGATTGTTCGCCGATGAAACTACATCTTCTCTCGTGAAGATCGGACTTGGTGTAGTGGATTTGGTTCGTGTAATCACTAAGAAAACATGAGGGATGTTGTTCTGAGTGGGAGTTCACCTAGTTAATTTAAGAATTAAGATAGAACTCAATTTGTCATAAACTTAGTATAAACTACTTGCAAATTTGTTGTAGATTATGACGAACCTCTCCATCAATTTCAATGTGTTCCTAGAGAAAGAAAAGCTTAAGAACAATGGAAGCAACTTCATGGACTGGTTCCGTGGACTGAAGATTATCCTCAGGGCTGGTCAGTTGACCTATGTGCTCGAAGCACCGCTAGGTGACCCACCTGCAGAAGATGCCACCGATGACGTAAAGAATGTTTACGCCACTCGGAAAAATCACTACTCCACAGTTCAGTGTGCCATCCTGTATGGTTTAGAAGCGAGCTTGAGCGCTTTGAGCACCACGACCGTTTGAGATCACTAAAGAGCTCAGGATGATTTTTGAGACTCACGCGGCCGTGGAGAGCTATGAGGCCTCCGAAAAGTTCTTTAACTGTAAGATGGAAGAGGGTAGCTCCGTTAGCGAGCACGTGCTCACCATGTCTGGGCACGCAAACAAGCTCCAAGAGTTGGGGATAACAATTCCTAATGAGTTAGGGATTCATCGTGTCCTCCAATCACTGCCACCGAGTTATAAGAACTTTGTGATGAACTACAATATGCACTGCATGAACAAGACGTTGGCTGAACTATCGTCCATGCTGAAAACTGCTGAAGTGGAGATCAAGAAGGAGCACCAAGTGTTGATGGTCAATAAGACCACCAATTTCAATAAATAGGGCAAGCCTAAGAACAAGGGCAACTTCAAGAAGGACGGCAAGAAAGCTGCCGCACCTGCTAAGAAGCCCAAGGCTGGTCCTAAGCCTAAAACTGAATGCTTCTACTACAAGGGTGTTGGTCACTGGAAGCGTAACTGCCCCAAGTACCTGGCGGATCTGAAGAACAACAACATCAAGAAGAAAGGTATATTCGATATACATGTTATTGATGTGTATCTTACTAGTAATCGTAGTAGTGCCTGGGTATTTGATACTGGTTCGGTTCCTCATATTTGTAACTCGAAACAGGAGCTGCGGAATAAGAAAAGACTAGCGAGAGACGAGGTGACGATGCGCGTTGGAAATGGCTCCAAGGTTGATGTGATCGCAGTCGGCACGCTGCCTCTACATCTACCTTCGGGATTAGTTTTAAATTTGAATAATTGTTATTTGGTGCCTGCGTTAAGCATGAACATTATATCTGGATCTTGTTTATTGCGAGACGGTTACTCTTTTAAGTCCGAGAATAAAGGTTGTTTCATTTATATGAGTAATATCTTTTATGGTAATGCACCTGATATGAATGGTTTATTCTTACTGAATCTTGATAGTAGTGATACACATGTTCACAACATAGATGCTAAACGAACAAAATTGAATGATAATTCTACATACATGTGGCACTGTCGTCTTGGTCACATTGGAGTGAAGCATATGAAGAAACTCCATTCCGATGGACTTCTTGAATCACTTGATTTTGAATCACTTGAAAGATGCGAAGCATGTCTAATGGGAAAAATGACTAAGACTCCATTCTCTAGAATAATGGAGCGAGCTATAGACTTATTGGGAATAATACATACCGATGTGTGCGGCCCAATGAGTGTAGCATCGCGTGGTGGATATCGTTATGTTCTCACTTTCACGGATGACTTAAGTAGATATGGGTATGTCTACATTATGAAACATAAGTCTGAAACTTTCGAGAAGTTTAAGGAATTTCAAAGTGAGGTGGAAAATCATCGTATCAAGAAGATTAAATTTCTGCGTTCTGACCGCGGAGGTAAATATCTAAGTTATGAGTTTGGCATGCATTTAAAGAAATGTGGAATACTTTGCAATTGACACCGTCGGGAACACCACAGCGTAATGGTGAGTCCGAACGTCGTAATCAAACTCTCTTAGATATGGTTCGATCTATGATGTCTCTTACAGATTTACCCCTATCATTTTGGGGCTATGCATTAGTGACATCCGCATTCACTTTAAATAGGGCACCATCTAAATCCGTTGAAACGACACCGTATGAATTGTGGTTTGGAAAGAAACCTAAGTTGTCGTTCCTTAAAGTTTGGGGTTGCGAAGCGTATGTAAAGAAGTTACAACCTGATAAGCTTGAACCCAAAGCGGAGAAATGCGTCTTCATAGGATACCCTAAAGAAACAATTGGGTATACCTTCTATCATAGATCCGAAGGCAAAGTTTTCGTTGCCAAGAATGGATCCTTTCTTGAGAAGGAGTTTCTCTCGAAGGAAGTGACTGGAAGGAAAGTAGAACTCGACAAGGTTATTGAACCTTCTCTCGGAGTTGAGAGTAGTGCAGCACCGGAAGATGTTTTTGTGCCGCCTGCACCAATTGGAGAGGAAGCTCATGATGGTGATCATGAAACTTCGAACGAAGTTGCTGCTGAACCTCACAGGTCAACGAGGGTTCGTACCACTCCTGATTGGTATGACCCTGCATTGAACGTCATGTTGGTGGACAACACTGATGACCCTGCAACGTATGAAGAAGCTATGGTGAGCCCAAATTCTGACAAATGGCTAGAAGCCATGAAATCCGAAATGGGATCCATGTACGAAAACCAAGTGTGGACTTTGGTGGACTTACTGGATGGCCGTAAGGTTGTCGAGAACAAATGGATTTTCAAAAGAAAAACAGATGTTGATGGTAATGTTACCGTCTATAAAGCTCGACTTGTCGCGAAAGGGTTCCAACAAATTCAATGAGTTGACTACGATGAGACATTCTCACCAGTAGCGAAGCTAAAGTCTGTGAGGATTTTGTTAGCAATTGCTGCATATTTCGATTATGAGATTTGGCAGATGGATGTCAAAACGGCGTTCCTTAATGGAGACATTGAGGAAGAGTTGTATATGGTACAACCCAAGGGTTTTGTCGATCCTAAAGATGCTAACAAGGTATGCAAACTTCAGCGCTCCATTTATGGACTGAAGCAAGCATCCCGGAGTTGGAATCAACGTCTTGATAAAGTAATCAAAAACTTTGGATTTATACAAACTTATGGAGAAGCATGTATTTACAAGAAAGTGAGTGGGAGCTCTATAGCATTCCTAGTACTATATGTAGATGACATATTGTTGATTGGGAATGACATAGAACTTCTTAATAGTATCAAAGCCTATTTGAATAATAGTTTTTCAATGAAGGATCTTGGCGAAGCGGCATATATTCTAGGCATCAAGATTTATAGAGATAGATCAAGACGCCTAATAGCGCTTTCACAAAGTACATACTTGGAAAAAGTTCTAAAGAAGTTTAGAATGGAAGAGAGCAAGAAAGGGTTCGTGCCCATTTTGCCAGGTAAGACCTTGAGTAAGACTCAAAGTCTAGCTACGGCAGAAGATAGAGAGAAAATGAATAATATTCCCTATGCCTCGGCCATAGGTTCTATCATGTATGCCATGCTGTGTACAAGACCGGATATAGCACATGCTGTTAGTTTGACTTGCAGATATCAAAGTTATCCTGGAATGGAGCACTGGACAGCGGTCAAGAATATCCTAAAGTACCTAAATAGGACTAAGGATATGGTTCTTTCTTATGGAGGTGATGAACAACTTGTTGTAAACAGTTACACTGATGCTAGTTGGAACACCGATCCAGAAGACTCAAAGTCACAGTCTGGATACGTATTTATTTTGAATGGTGCTGCAGTGAGCTGGAGGAGTGCCAAGCAAAGCGTTGTGGCGAAATCTTCAACTGAATCGGAATACATAGCTTCTTCGGAGGCTGCACAAGAAGCCATATGGATAAAGGAGTTCATTACTGAACTTGGCGTGGTTCCTAGTGCGTTGGACCCGATGGCCATCTACTGTGACAACATAGGTGCCATAGCTAATGCACATGATCCAAGGTCACATAGCAAGCTGAAGCACATCAAGCTACGTTTCCATGCTATTCGCGAGTATGTCCAAGATGGTGACATAAAGATTTGCAAAGTACACACTGATCTGAATGTGGTAGATCCGTTGACTAAACCTCTCTCTAGAGCAAAGCATGACCAACACCAGAATGCCATGGGTGTTAGGTATATTACCATGTAATCTAGATTATTGACTCTAGTGCAAGTGGGGGACTGTTGGAGATATGCCCAAGAGGCAATGATAAAAGTGGTTATTATTATATCTTTGTGTTTATGATGAATGTTTACATCCCATCCTATAATTGTATTATAAGGAAACACTAATACATGTGTGTTTTGTAAACATAAAAGAGGCCCTAGTAAGCCTCTTGTTGAACTAGCTTGTTGATTAGTTGATGATCATGGTTTCCTGATCATGGACATTGGATGTCATTAATAACAAGGTTATATCATTAGGAGAATGATGTGATGGACACAGACCCATAGTAAGTGTAGCATAAGATCAAGTCATTAAGTTCGTATTGCTACAAGCTTTCAAATGCATAGTAACCTAATCCTTTGACTATGAGGTTATGTTAATCACCATCACCGGATGGGTACTTTGATGACATCAAACACCGCTTCGTAACTGGGTGGTTATAAAGGTGTCATTGGGTATTCGGAAATTATGTGTTGAAGCGCATGGACCAAGATTGGGATTTGTCCATCCATATGACGGATAGATATGCTCTGGGCCCTCTCGGTTGAATGTCATCTAGTTAGCTTGCAAGCATGTGACTAGGTCACAAGGGATGACATATCATGGAACAAGTAAAGAGTACTTATCAGTAACGAGATAGAACTAGGTATGGAGATACCAACGATCAAACCTCGGATGAGTAGACTATCGTGTGACAAAGGGAATTGGTTCTGTATGTTAATGGTTCTATCGATCACGAAGTCATCGTTGAGTATGTGGGAGTCGTTATGGATCTCCAGATCCCGCTGATGGTTATTGATCGGAGAGGTGTCTCCATCATGTCTGCATATTCACGAACCATAGGGTGACACACTTAAGGTTCGATGCTGTTTAGGTAGATATGGAATATGCGTTTGAGACCGAATGTAGTGCGGAGTCTCGGATTGGATCTAGGACATCACGAGTAGATCCAGAATTCTCCGGAGAATAAGATTCATATAATGGAGATCATTTTCTAGTTTCGGAAATGTTCTGGAGTGTTTATATGGGGATTCTAGAAGGTTTCGGAATGTTTCGGAAAGTTCCAGAAGGTTCTGTGGATTTACTTGAAAACCAAGAAAGGAAAGGGGAAGACTTGGAGGGGAAGGAAACTCCCTCCCCCCTCTCCCTTGTGCGCCGGCCCTAGGAGGTGAGCCTAGGGGTGGGAACCCTAGGCCGCACCCCTTCCTCTATATATAGAGGGGTGGAGGCGCCACCCCCCCTTGCCCCTCCACTCCTTGCCCTAGCCGCCTCTCTCCTCCTCCTTCGCTCTGCTCTGGCTTAGGCAAAGCCCTGCAGAATTCTCTACTCCACCACCACCACCACGCCGTTGTGCTGCTGGAATTCCGTGGAGAGATCTACTACCTCCGCTACTCGCTGGAACAGGGAGAGGAATGTCTGCATCGACTCCGCACGTGTGACCGACTGCGGAAGTGCTGCCGGAACGCGGCGCCGGAAGGATCGTCTACTCGATCTTGAGATCGACAAGTGATCGTATACATCAACCACGAGATCCGATCTCACACAAGGCTTTCGGATCTACAAGGGTTAGTACAGATCTATCTCTTTGCACATGTCTAATAGATTAGATC
This sequence comes from Avena insularis, assembly GCA_023614405.1. Lineage (NCBI taxonomy): Eukaryota > Viridiplantae > Streptophyta > Magnoliopsida > Poales > Poaceae > Avena > Avena insularis. Next base: position 241,903,125 of record CM042696.1, read on the forward strand.
TTGGCTTTTATCTAGATTAGATCTGGGTTTTGTTCGTTCTTGCGGTAGAAAATTTTTGTTTTCCATGCTACGAACCCATCAGCCACATGCTGGAGTGGCATCATTACATGTGTTTTTTTCAAAACCACAATGATGCACATTGATAGACACACACACATCCAAGTGGGTGTGGTGATACAACATCTTTCAAACTAGTGCTACAATGCATGTTGCCGTTGAATCCCAGCATCATGCTAGGGTTCCTGGACATGGTTGCCCACATTCTAGAGTGGCATCATTACATGTGTTCTTTTCCAAAACCACAATTATTCACATTGATACACACACACATCCATGTGGGTGTGGTGATGCAGCATCTTTCAAACTGGTGCTACAATGCCTGTGGCCGTTGAATCCCAGCATGCTGCTAGGGTTCCTAGACATGGTTGGCCACATGCTAGAGTGGCATAATTGCATGTGTTCTTTTCCAAAACCACAATAATTCACATTTATAGATACACACACGTCCAATAGGGTGTGGTGATGCAACATCTTTCAAACTGATGCTATGCATGTTTTAGTTGAATCCCAACATGCTGCTAGGGTTTCTAGACATGGTTGGCCACATGCTGGAGTGGCATAATTGCATGTGTTCTTTTAGAGAACCACAATGATGCACATTGATACACTCACACACACATCCAAGTGGGTGTGGTGATGCAGCATCTTTCAAACTGGTGCTACAATGCACGTGTCAGTTGAATCCCAGCGTGCTTCAAGGGTTTTGGACATGGTTGGCCACATGGTATATTGGCATCATTGCATGTGTTATTTTCCAAAACCACAATGATGCACATTGCTAGAAACACACACACACATCCAAGTGGGTGTGGTGATGCAGCATCTTTCAAAATGGTGCTATAATGCATGTTGCAGTTGAATCCCAGCATGCTGCTAGGGTTCCTAGACATGTTTGGCCACATGGCGGAGTGGCATCATTGCATGTGTTCTTTTCCAAAACCACAATGATGCACATTTATACACACACCCAGGTGTTTGTGGTGATGCAGCATCTTTCATACTGGTGCTACAATGCATGTTGAAGTTGAATCCCAGAATGCTGCTAGGGTTCCTGGACATGGTTGGCCACACGCTGGAGTGGCATCATTACATGTGTTCTTTTCCAAAACCATAATGATGCACATTGATACACACACATCCAAGTGGGTGTTGTGGTGCAGCATCTTTCAAACTAGTGATGCAATGTATGTTGCAGTTTAATCCCAGCATGCTGCCACGGTTCCTAGACATGGTTGTAAACATGCTGGAGTGGCATTATTGCATGTTTTCTTTTCCAAACCCACAATGATGCACATTGATAGACACACATATCCTAGTGGGTGTGGTGATGCATCATCCTTCAAACTAGTGTTACAATGCATGTTGCAGTTGAATCCCAGCATGCTGCTAGGGTTCCTGGACATGGTTGGCCACATGCTAGAGTGGCATAATTGCATGTGTTCTTTTCCAAAACCACAATGATGCACATTTATAGACACACACACACGTCCAAGAGGGTGTGGTTATGCAGCATCTTTCAAACTGGTCCTACAATGCATGTTGTAGTTGAATCCCAGCATGCTGTTAGGGATCCTGGACATGGTTGGCCACGTGCTGGAGTGGCATCATTGCATGTGTTCTTTTACAAAACCCCAATGACGCACATTGATAGACACACACATCCAAGTGGGTGTGGTGAGGCAGCGTCTTTCAAACTAGTGGAACAATGCATGTTGCAGTTAAATCCCAACATGCTGCTATGGTTCCTGGACATGGTTGACCACATGTTGGAGTGGCATCATTACATGTATTATTTTCCAAAACCACAATTATTCACATTGATACACACACACATCCATGTGGGTGTGGTGATGCAGCATCTTTCAAACTGGTGCTACAATGCATCTGGCCGTTGAATACCAGCATCCTGCTAGGGTTTTCCTGGACATGGTTAGCCACATGCTAGAGTGGCATCATTACATGTGTTTTTTCCAAAACAACAATGATGCACATTGATAGACACACACACACATCCAAGTGGGTGTGGTGATACAACATCTTTCAAACTAGTGACAATGCATGTTACCGTTGAATCCCAGCATCATGTTAGGGTTCTTGGACATGGTTTGCCCATATTCTGGAGTTTCATCATTACATGTGTTCTTTTAAAAAATCACAATTATTGACATTGATACACACACACATCCATGTGGGTGTGGTGATGCAACATCTTTCAAACTGGTGCTACAATGCATGTGGCCATTGAATCCCAGGATGCTGCTTGGGTTCCTAGACATGGTGAGACACATGCTAGAGTGGAATAATTGCATGTGTTCTTTTCCAAAACCACAATAATTTGCATTGATAGACACACACACATCCAATAGGGTGTGGTGATGTAGCATCTTTCAAACTGGTCCTATAATGCATGTTGTAGTTGAAGGAAATATGCCCTGAGAGGCAATAATAAAGTTGTTATTTTGTATTCCTTGTATATGATAGATGTTTATTTTGCTTGCTATAATTGTATTGATAGGAAACGTCAATCAATGTGTGTTTAATAAACAAAAAGGTTCCTAGTTATGCCTCTCTTATAGACTAGCTCGTTGATTAACAAGATGATCAAAGTTTCCTGATCATGGACAATGGATGTTGTTAATAACGACGTCACATCATTTGTGAAATGATGTGATGAACATTCATCCGAAGTATAGCATTACGATCAAAGTCATTATGTTTATATTGTTATAACATCATACGAAGTAATCTTAGTCCTTACACCATGAGATCATGTTAATTTGTAACACTGGAAGAGTATCTTGATAACATCAAACGTCACACCGTTACAGGATGACTATAAAGGTGGGTTCAGTGATACGAAAGTGTTATGTTGAGGCTCATGGATCAAGAGTGGAATCTGTCAATCTTGATGATGGATAGATATACTCTGGGCCGTCTCGGGGATATCACATTAAGATAGCTTGCAAGCAAGTGATGTGATCACTAGAATGTTATATCACGGGAACGAGAAAAGAGTGCATGTCGGTAACAAGATCAAACTAGGTATTTGGATACCAATGATCGAATCGCGGACATGTATTATATTATGAGACAAAGGGATTAAGTTACTAGCGTTAAAGGTTCTCACGATCACAGAAGTCATCGTTGAATGTGCAGGAGTCAGTATGGATCTCCAGGTCCCGCTTCTGATTATTGATTTGAGAGAGGTCTCAATCATGTCTGCAATATTCGCGAACCATAGGGTGACACACTTAAGGGTTGCCGAACACCATTTTGGAGCACATATGTTTCAGACGAAAGAATTGCAAAGCGCTGGAATTATTTCGATGGATACCGGAATTGTTTCGGGTGAAATTGCAGAAACTGGTTCTGCATGTGATATTGAAATGTTGCAAGGGTTTTATGTGATTGTTAATTAAAGTAATTAACAAAATTCTGAATGAAATAAATAAAATAGTTTTATTAAATGAGAGTTGCATTAAATTTGGTGGAAATTTAATGCATGTGAGTGGAAATTTGGGTGGAGCTTGAATTGATGTGAGTGGAGCTTCCACCACATGAATGAGGAAGAGGTGGGGGAACCCCCCTTGGCCGCCGGCCATGGGAGGGGAGGAGCCCCCCTCTCCTATAAAAAGCCCCCTCTCCTCCCTCACAAAGCACACCTCCTCGTGAAGGATCTCTCTCCCCTCTAGATATATTACCCCATGGTCTCGGATTAGCGAGATACATGTTCCCGGTGGCCTTGCGTCTGGAAGGAGTTGCTGCTTCCGCTGATTCGCTAGAGCCAGGAGGTGGAGGTTGTCTGGTGGTTTGAACGTGTGTGTGAGGACGGATGCGCTGCTGATTTGCGGTGCTAGGACTTCCACACGATCTTGAGATCGGCAAGCGTACGACTACATCCAACTCGTTAACAAAACTCTGTTGTCTTCGAGGGTAAGTTATCTATGGATGTATATCCACCCATTGTTTTGTATCTAGCAGATAGATCTTGGCGTATACTTCTCATCGTAGGATTTTTTTTGTTTTCTATGCTGCGAACCCAACAGTAGTTGAATCCCAGCCTGCTGCTAGGGTTCCTGGACATGGATGGCCACAGGCTGTACTGGCATCATTGCTTGTGTTCTTTTAGAAAACCACAATGATGCACATTGATACACTCACACACAAATCCAAGTGGGTGAGGTGATACAACATCTTTCAAACTAGTGCTACAATGCATGTTACCGTTGAATCCCAGCATCATGTTAGGGTTCTTGGACATGGTTTGCCCACATTCTGGAGTTTCATCGTTCCATGTGTTCTTTTCCAACACCACAATCACGCACATTGATAGAAACACACACACACACATCCAAGTGGGTGTGCTGATGCAGCATCATTCAAAATGGTGCTACAATGCATGTTGCAGTTGAATCCTAGCATGCTGCTAGGGTTCCTAGACATGTCTGGACACATGCTGGAGAGGCATCATTGCATGTGTTCTTTTCCAAAACCACAATGATGCACATTGATACACACATCCAAGTGCGTGTGGTGATGGAGCACTTTCATACTGGTGCTACAATGCATGTTGTAGTTGAATCCCAAAATGCTGCTAGGGTTCCTAGACATGGTTAGCCACATGCTGGAGTGGCATCATTACATGTGTTCTGTTCCAAAACCACAATGATGCGTATTGGTACACACACATCCAAGTGGGTGTGGTCATGCAGCATTTTTCAAATTGGTGTTGCAATGCATGTTGCAGTTGAATCCTATCATGCTGCTACGATTCCTGGACATGGTTGTACACATGCTGGAGTGGCATTATTGCATGTTTTATTTTCCAAAACCACAATGATGCACATTGATACACACACATCCAAGTGGGTGTGGTGATGCATCATCCTTCAAACTATTGCTAAAATGCATGTTGAAGTTGAATCCCAGCATGCTGCTAGGGTTCCTGGACATGGCTGGCCACATGCTGGATTGGCATCATTGCATGTGTTCTTTTCGAAAACCATAAGAATGCACACTGATACACACACACATCCAAGTGAGTGTGGTGATGCAGCTTCTTTCAAACTGGTGCTACAATGCATGTTGAACCTAGCATGCTTCTAGGATTCCTGGACATGGTTGGCCACATGGTGAAGTGGCATCATTGCATGTGTTATTTTCAAAAACCAAAATGATGCACATTGATACACACACATCCAAGTGGGTGTGGTGATGTAGCATCTTTAAAACTTGTGCTACAATGCACGTGTCAGTTGAATCCCAACATGCTGCTAGGGTTCCTAGACATGGTTGGCCACAAGCTGGAGTGGCATCAATGCATGTGTTCTTTTACAAAACCACAACGATATATATTGATGCACACATAAACACATCCAAGTGGGTGTGGTGATGCAGCATGTTTCAAACCGGTGCTACAATACTTGTTGTAGTTGAATCCCAACATGCTTCTAGGGTTCCTGGACATGTTGGCCACATGCTGGAGTGGCATCATTGCACGTGTTATTTTCCAAAACCACAATGATTCACATTGATACACACACGCATACAAGGGGGTGTGGTGATGCAGCATCTTTCAAACTGGTGCTACAATGCATGTTGCATTTGAGTCCCAGCATGCTGCTAGGGTTCCTGGACATGTTTGGCCACATGCTGGAGTGGCATCATTGCATGTCTTATTTTCCAAAACCACAATGATGCACATTGATACACACACACACACATCCAAGTGGGTGTGGTGATGTAGCATCTTTCAAATTGATGTTATAATGCATGTTGCACTTGAATCCCAGCATGTTGCTAGGGATCCTGGACATTGCTAGCCACATGCTAGAGTGGCATCATTGCATGTGTTCTTTTCCAAAACAAAAATGATGCACGTTGATACACACACACACACACATCTAAGTGGGTGTGGTGATGCAGCATCTGTCAAACTGGTGGTACAATGCAAGTTGCAGTTGAATCTCAGCATGCTGCTAGGGTTCCTAGACATGTGTTATTTTCCAAAACCACAATGTTGTAGTTGCAAATAATTTGATGTATGACAAGATGTATTTCATTGTATAAAACAGTACTAAACACCCACTTTCCATTTTTTAAATCTCTTTCTATTTTCTATTTTAATCCCTTAGTCTGTTTTGGCCTCTTTCCTAGTCACAAATCACATAAAAGCCCAAATGTGTGCTCACTCTGGCTGCTATGCCCTGATTAGTTGACACGGTTGTCACGCGGATCGTGCGCACCAACCGTTGAACCTTAGTGATGCAACACGGATCGTTGCACGCGTCGTGCTACACAGTACAGTGTGAGAACGCACAGACATCTGTCCCTCAGTGACACTTCTACAATAAGGAACACGTAGCCGTACATTAAGAAAGCCGTTGATTGGTTATGCACATTTAATTTCATCTAAAAATCCTACTACTACTACTACTACTAATACTAATACTATGCCACAACGCATGTACAGGGCAACAGTGTCATCGAGTGCATAGACATCGATGAGCGCTGCAATTTACGGCCACTTGATTTTAATAAGGAATATCCCATTTTTACGCAGCGCGCTCTCAATCTCACTTCCAACTGGGCCCTACGGCAAGAAACTTATATGCGTCAGTCGGAGGCCGAAGAGCTGAGAAATGGGCCTCGAGGAAGGGGGCCTCTCGAGGAGACCTAACGTCTCCACACACAACCAAACCTCCCTCTGTCCGATCTAGCAATACCCCACAAATGTCACCATATAGCCACCTACCTTCTCGTTTACATTTCCCCTTATAATTATCTTTTATCACCAATTTTATGGTCGTGTCAACCTTCGTACTTAGAAATTGTATCTGCGCCCTTTGCATGCGGCTAAATACAAAAATTCCATGCATGGCCCGGGAAAAAACATGATGTACCGTGCGCGTGTCATGGTTCACGGTGCAGTAGCCTACGCGGTGCGATGCACAATGGTGCAATGAAATGTCCCTTCCCTTCACCTTTATTATAGGGCCCCTCTCCCTCTCCCTCTCTGCCTACCTGTTGGGAATATGCCCTAGAGGCAATCATGGTTGATGATATTTCCCAAAGTATTCATAAAGTAAAGTTATCCTTATATGAACATCAGATATGTATCACTGAATACGTGATTCAGTTGTGGAACTATATATTCATGATTGTTCATACTAGACTGTCCTTGGTCATTGAGGTTGTGTTGGACACACAACTTAGACCAATGTGCAAGTCGGTCGATGACACGGTTCCACTTGTCATGGGCATGGTGATGCTATTCTGACTTACACTGATTCGGCTAAAGAATTTAGTGAGTCGGACTGACCCACAGTTGAGATGCAACGAGCATGTTGTCATTTGCAGTCTCAAGCAATGGAATCCTTTGACCTGAGGTGATTGCATGATCCGAGTTGTGGATCGCCAACTTAGGTTCTATCAAACGCTATTCCATAAATGGGCAGTTATAAAAGTAGAGTTCGGGTTGGTTGTGAAGCAAGCTACGTGACGTGGATTACCAAGATGGGATTTGCCCCTCCATAATGGAGAGATATTCTCTAGGCCCTCTCGTGTGATATGATTCGGAAGCATGGCCACGCGCTACTCAATTAAGTGTTAACTGAGGAGTCAGACTAAGAGTTAGTCTAGTGAATCACATATCATGGTACGAGAAGAGAGTTAAGGTATTAAAGGGATGACAACTACTCGCCTATAGCTTAACAGATATATCGTGTGGCAAAGGGACTTGTACGAAAGTCACATTGAAGGTTCGTCTTCGGACTTTACGGCACTTGGGAGTTGGCACGTCTTGCTAGAGGCCGCTACCATCTATCGACTTGAGACCGAGTGTTCATGGGAGTGAGTTGGACTCAAAGCCATGACGGGATAATTGGAGGAGTAACTCATGTCGTGTCCAGGTGTCCGTGAACCTACATGGTCACACACTTAAGGGTAAGGATCCCATGTGGATTAGATCCATATGGAGATTGGAGTACATTCTAGATGGGCCTCAAGCGTTGAGCCCAACTTGGAGTGTATACAAGTGGAGTGACAAGGGACAGTCCCTAACCTAGCCATCACTTTCTCCACTTCCATTTTGGGCTAGACAGGATCTAGCAATCCTCTGTCCGAAGCTCCTTCCTGTATGTGTGGATATAGGTAGAGGCGTTGCACGTGCGGCGCTGGAGACAGGGAAGCTCGTGGGGATCTGGCGAAGGAGTTCGTGGGATCCGGTATAGCTGTCCGTGGGATTTGGAGGGCTGTCTGTGGGATCATTCGGCACTGCTTCGACACGCTACATCAACTTCCGCATCTGCGCGTCTAGCGGTAATCTCGTGGCCTATAACCTGAGCTGGATCTTGGGTGTACCACGTTAGGGAAAAAGTTTTGTTTATCTCTACGTGGCCCAGCAGTGGTATCAAAGCGAAAGCTTCTGGTTTTAGGCTCTAGATCTGTGCGTATGTGATATGCACGAGGTGGTGGATAGTATCCACTTAGGGTTTCGGTGGTCGATCTATGAGATAGATCGGTTTTGTGCAAGATTGATTGGATCAATCGCACTCGGGGGTACATGGAAGATCAGGTGCGGATGATCAATGAGATTGGTCAGATCTCCACAGGGATCAGATTTGGGAAAAAGTGTTTTATCCAATGAAGGAATTCATGGTTCAGAATGCAGATTAGATATGTGATTTCGGAAAAATCGTCGGGCGCTGCCCGCACCCGCGAGGGACCAACGGCTTCGCCCTATCGTAGCGCATTAGATGTCGTTGCGAGGTTCACAACGCCGATAGATATCTTATCTATGCATAACTTGTTTTTGCAGGAAGTTGTGAATGGTATGGCTTATGTGCATGTGATATGTGTAATCCATACGTGATCTGTGTATCACAGGTTTGTCAGCCGGTTGGAGCCAAAGTGTTGTCACTATTATTGTATAACAACCTGCGTGTCGGCATGAGATGCCATCTTCTTGTATATTCCTTAGTGCTAGTGTAGCATGTTTGGAGGACTTGAAGGACACGACAGCCAAAGGCATGACGAACAGGTTCAAGGAGATGGAGATCACCATGAAGGGAGCCATACCATTTCACATTATAATTGGATTATTTTATGTGGTTGTTATGTCTCTAGTTTTATCTCTATGAGATAGTGGTTAAACTTTAATCCCTCAAAGAAGGTATAGTCGGTCTCCCCGCCGGTGATGCACCATCACAAGTGGACATTCTTGGTAGTGGGCTCATAAAATTGAGGTGCTACCAATTCTTTTCGACTAGATGGGTTCGAGTCGAACTCTTACAGCGGAAGCACTTGTTAAGCTAGACGGGTCTATCACAACGGTTGTGGGGCTCGAGGAGAGGGCGGTCGGGAGCCGGGGCATGTGGTGCCACCTGACCAACAGGAGTCGCATGAGATGCGATTGGCAAGGAGTTGCCTACCTAGATCACTTGATGGCTAGCGGTGATGCTAAAGCTCACTAGTTGGCTTGTTTATTTAGGGTCCTGAATCACTAAGTAACCATCGGAGGGATGTTGGTTCTAGTGGGAGCATAAGTATTAAAATGTTTAATACACCTTCTCTTTTATGAATACTTGTCTTAAGTGTTTTGCACATTTCTGTTGTAGATAATGGCACCTAGTAGGAGTCTCCCTTAGTTAACCAGTTTTGCTTTGAGGACCATCCTAGAGAAAGATAAACTTAATGGAACAAACTTCAGCAACTGGTATCGTAATCTGAGAATTATTCTCAAACAAGAAGAAAGGGACCATGTTCTAGACAACCCGCTTCCAAATGTGCTAGATGAGAATGCGGGTGTCGCAACAACCAATCCCTACCGTAGAACATGTGATGAGTCTACAGAAATTAGTTGTCTTATGCTTGCTCACATGGAACCAGACTTGCAGCAGTAGTTCGAGAATGTTGAGGCCTACGATATGATCGAAAGCCTCAAAAATATGTTCCAGGCTCAAGCAAATACCGAGAGGAATAAAGTCTCTCAAGCTTTGCTGAGTTGTAAGCTTAAGGATGGGGATCCACTGAGTCCACATGTAATCAAGATGGTTGGTTATGTGCAGTCTCTGGAAAGGCTTGGCTAGCCTATTAGCGAAGAGTTCGCTATGGATATAATTCTGAACTCTCTTCCTAGTGTGTATGGTCAGTTCATATCGAACTACCACATGCATGGTATGGATAATAAGCTCACTGAATTACATGGGATGCTTAAGCAGGCAGAGGTTGATCTCAAGAAAGGTACTAGCCAAGTGTTGGTGGTACAGAATAAGGCTAAGCTTAAGAAGAGTTCTTGGACTAAGAAGAAGAAGGCTAAGTCAGGAGGTAATGCTCAGGATGAGATCCTCAAGCGTTTCCTCAGGGACTAAGTCATCTCCTTCAGCCGGATCCGCTTGCTTCTATTGCAAGATGGATGGCCACTGGAAGAGGAATTGCAGCAAGTATTTGGCGGATAAAGCCAAGAGTGGATGTGTGACTTCCAACTCAGGTGCACTTGTTTGCAATGTTATAGACCTTTATCTTGCTGATGCACCTGGTAGTTCTTGGGTATATGATACCGGATCAGTCATTCATATCTGCAACTCGTTGCAGGGACTGGTAAGAACTAGGGGCATAGCAAGAGGCGAGGTTGACATTCGGGCCGGCAACAAAGCAAGAGTTGCTGCGTTGGAAGTCGGCACGATGCAACTTCATTTACCTTCAGGATTCTTAATGGAACTAAATAATTGTTATTATGTTCCAGTGCTTAGTCGAAACATCATTTATGCCTCATGTTTGATGAAACAAGGCTATGAGTCTAATATTAAGAACAATGGTTGTTCTTTATATTTGAATGATATGTTTCACGGCTTTGCACCCGTTTAGAACGGGTAATTTATTTTGAATCTTGATAGTGGGTCCGTCTATAACGTAAATGTGAAAATGTTAACACCAACTGATATGAATATGAATATGACTTACTTTTGGCATTGTCGACTTGGTCATATAAGTTGGAAACGCATGAAGAAGCTCCATGACGATGGACTTCTAACTTCGTTCGACTTGGAGTCGTTCGAGACATGCGAATCCTGCCTTCTGGGCAAGATGACCAAGACACCTTTTGCAAGGAGTTTTGAAAGGGCGCCTGACTTGTTGGACTAGTACATAGTGATGTATGTGGTCCAATGAGCGCGACAGCCAAGGGTGGTTATGAGTACTTCATTACATTCACTGATGATTTGAGTAGATATGGATATGTCTACTTGATGAAACATAAGTCAGAAGCCTTTGAAAAGTTCAAAGAATTCCAGAATGAAGTACATAATCAAATCGGCAAGAAAATAAAGTTTCTTCAGTCGGACCGGGGAGGCGAGTACATGAGCCACGAGTTTGATGACCATCTGAAGAGTTGTGGAATAGTTCCTCAGCTCACTCCACCGGGTACACCGCAGAGGAACGGTGTGTCGGAATAGAGGAATCGTACCTTGTTGGACATGGTACGATCAATGATGAGTCGGACACATCTACCTTTATCATTTTGGGGTTATTTTCTAGAAACAGCAGCGTTCACACTAAACAGAGTACCATCAAAATCGGTAGAGAAGACACCACATGAGATGTGGACAGGCAAGAATCCTAGTTTGTCTTTTCTTAAGATTTGGGGTTGTGAAGCATTTGTCAAGCGACTTCAGTTGGACAAGCTTACAGCCAAGTCAGATAAGTGTTTTGTCGTTGGGTATCCAAGGGAAACCTTGGGTTACTACTTCTACAACCGAGAAGAGGGCAAAGTGTTTGTCCCTCGGAACGGTGTCTTCCTTGAGAAAGAGTTTCTCAGTCGGGAAGTCAATGGGAGTAAGGTGCGGCTCGAAGAAGTTCCAGAGGAATCGGTCAGTAGCAATTTGGTGAAAGCCTTGGAGGTTAAGCCAGTCGTGGTACCTGAGCCGGCAGCTGCACCTACACTACGAAGATCGGCAAGATTGCGAAGTGTTCGTGATGTATTACTATTAGACAGTGACGAGCCGACAACTTATTCGGAAGCGATGGTGGGTTCTGATTCTGAGTCATGCCATGGAGCCATGAGATCCGAATTAAAGTCCATGGATGAAAATCAAGTTTGGAACTTGGTTGATTTGCCAGACGGTGAGGGACCCGTCGAGTGCAAATGGGTCTTTAAGAAGAAAACTGATATGGATGGAAACGTTTCTATCTATAAAGCACGGCTTGTCGCGAAGGGGTTCCGGCAGGTTCAAGGAGTTTACTATGATGAGACTTTCTCACCCATAGCGATGCTTAAATTAGTTCGGATCATGTTATCTATAGCAACCTATTTCGACTATGAGATATGCAGATGGATGTCAAAACGGCTTTCCTTAATGGAAAATTAACCGAGGACGTGTATATGATACAGCCCGAGGGTTTTGTCGATCCGGCTAATGCTGACAAGGTATGCAAGCTTCAGAAATCCATTTATGGGTTGAAGCAAGCATCTCGGAGTTGGAACATTCGCTTTGATGAGGTAGTCAAATCGTTTGGTTTCATCAAGAGTGATCATGATGCTTGTTTATACAAGAAGTTTAGTGGGAGCAAGGCAAACTTTCTGATCTTATGTCTGGATGACATATTATTGATTGAAAATGATGTCCAGATGTTGCAAGCAACCAAGAAGTCACTGGAAAGGAGTTTCTCAGTGAAGGACTTGGGTGAGGCAACCTACATACTAGGAATCAGGATCTATAGAGATAAATTCAGGTGGCTCATTTGATTGAGCCAAAGTATATATTTCGACAAAGTGTTGAAGAAGTTCAACATGGAATCGTCTAATAAGGGGTTCTTACCGATGTCCCATGGCATAAGACTTAGCAAGACTGAGTGTCCCTCGACAATTGATGAGCGAAGTAGGATGAGTGCGATTCCATATGCTTCGGCAGTCGGTTCCATCATGTATGCCATGATTTGTACTAGGCCAGATGATTCCTATGCTCTAAGTGTTGTGAGCAGATACCAGGCTGACCCTGGAGAAATCCACTAGGCAGCAGTTAAGAACATTCTTAAGTACTTGAGAAGGACTAAGGATGTGTTCCTAGTTTATGGAGGTGAGGTTGAACTCAGTGTAAGGGGTTACACGGATGCAAGTTACCTTACTGAATCAGATGATTCTCATTCACAATCTGGATACGTGTTCATAATGAACGGAGGTGCTGTGAGCTGGAAGAGTTCCAAGCAAGAGACTGTGTATACATCTACAACAGAAGCTGAGTATATTGCTGCCTCGGAGGCGGCAAAGGAAGCTGTTTGGATCAGGAACTTCCTGATTGATCTTGGTGTGGTTCAGGGCTCGTCCAATCCGTTAGACGTGTATTGTGACAACAATGGTGCTATTGCACAAGCCAAGGAACCTAGACAACACTAGAAGAACAAACATATACTCATGCGATACCACCTGATTCGCCAGTTCGTGGATCATGGTGATATCAAGTTATGCAAGGTACACACGGATGCACACGTTGCAGATCCATTGACAAGCCACTTCCACAGCCTAAGCATGAGGCGCACATAAGAGCCATGGGCATTAGATGCCTAGACATATGATGTCGGGATGATTGACTCTAGTGCACGTGGGAGACTGTTGGGAATATGCCCTAGAGGCAATCATGGTTGATGATATTTCCCAAAGTATTCATAAAGTAAAGTTTTCCTTCTATGAACATCAGATATGTATCACTGAATACGTGATTCAGTTGTGGAACTATATATTCATGATTGTTCATACTAGACTGTCCTTGGTCATTAAGGTTGTGCTGGACACACAACTTAGACCAATGTGCAAGTCGGCCGATGACACGGTTCCACTTGTCATGGGCATGGTGATGCTATTCCGACTTATACTGGTTCAGCTAAAGAGTTTAGCGAGTCGGACTGACCCACAGTTGAGATGCAACGAGCATGTTGTCATTTGCAACCCCAAGCAATGGAATCCTTTGAACTGAGGTGATTGCATGATCTGAGTTGTGGATCGCCAACTTAGGTTCTATCAAACGTTGTTTGATGTCTACACACTTCTATTCTTGTTGACAGTTGTTGGGCCTCCAAGTGCAGAGGTTTGTAGAATAGCAGCAAGTTTTCCCTTAAGTGGATCACCCAAGGTTTATCGAACTCAGGGAGGAAGTGGTCAAAGGTATCCCCTCTCAAGCAACCCTGCAATCAAGATACAAGAAGTCTCTTGTGTCCCCAACACACACAATACACTTGTCAGGTGTATAGGTGCACTAGTTCAGCGAAGAGATAGTGAAATACAAGTGGTATAGATAATTATAAGTGGTAATGGTGATAGAAAATAGCTTGATGGTGTGGAAAAGACTAAAGTAAAATTGAAAAAAAGATAGAAGCAAGCAAACATGTAACAGATCTAATAGCAAATGGTGTTTCAGTGCTTAGAAACAAGGCCTTGGGATCATACTTTTACTAGTGAACACTCTCATATAAATATCTTCTCTTTATGATAGTACGCTGAACTACTCTCCGGTTGGACACTCTAATCCATGGTAGGGCTATAACAACACACCTCAAAGTTCGCTTTTCCCATCTAGATAACCCCACACTGTCACCTTGAGTACTAGATGGTTCAAACAAACACCACAATTTCATAGAGACATCCAACTCCAAATATAACTCATAACAAGTATTTGAAATCTCTAGCCTAAGTGCCACCATCGTGTGCACACTATCACTTTCACACACATGGGGAGAGCAGAGATCTATTAAAGCACTTGAGTAGCAAGGTAGATCTATAGATTACAAGCTCATGATCTCAATAAGATCGTGCATAGAGAGAGATGAACACATAGCTACCGGTAGAACCCTTAGCCTCGAGAGAGAACTACTCCCTCCTCATCATGGGAATCAGCAATGGTGATGGAGATGGTGGTAGAGATCGATGGAGATGGCTCCGGGGGCACTTCCCCGTCCCGGCAGGGTGCCGGAACAGAGACTTTCTGTCCCCCGAATCTTCCCTTTGGTGGCAGCGGTGCTATGGAACATTTTCATAGCTGGAGGCTTGATTCTCTAGGGTTTTTGCCTCGGGAGGAATATATAGGCGAAGGAGCCAAGGTCGGTGGCCAGCTAGGGGGCCCACACCATGCCCTAGCACGGCCTGGGGGTACCCGCGCCTGGGGGGTGTGGCCACCCTGTGGCCCCTCTCCGACTCTCCTTCTGGCTCCGTGAGTCTTCCGCGAAAATAGGCACTTTGGCTTTTGTCCCGTCCAATTCCGAGAATATTCATTTTCTGACTTTCCTGGAACCAAAAACAGCAAAAAACAAGCAACTGGCACTGTGGCTCTTGTTAATAGGTTAGTCCAAGAAATCATATGAAAAGTACTCCAAAGTGTGGACAAAACATAAGAAAGTAGATAAAACCAAGCATGGAACATCAAAAATTATAGATACATTTTCAATGTATCAACATCCCCAAGCTTAACTCCTGCTTGTCCTCGAGTAGGTAAGTGATAAAAAGAAAGAATAATTTTTGAGGTGACATGCACCATCATAAACTTGATCAAAGTATTTGCAAAACATTGATAGCTGGATCATAGTACTTCAATCATAACATGAAAGACAAAGTTCTAGCAATAAGACAAAGAAACTATGATTCAACATGAAAAGGAACAAACAAAAGATTCATGAATAACAATGCTTTGCAAGACGTTTGTTTGTTTCACATAAGGAAAACATAGCATAATAGTATTCAGCTTGTCCGTCATAGAGTAGCAAATATAAATGCATAGGACACTTTCAAAGTTCATAAGAGTGACTAGATACAAATAGTTTAAAACAAGCAATATCAAAGCTATGCATTAATCAATAAGTCTTGGGACAATGCATATAGAACTAAGAATGGCCACTATGCTCTCAAAGTAAGTGCATAAAGGTAGAAGGTGGAGACTCAATATATAAGTGTAAAAGAAAGGCCTTCATAGAAGGAAGTAGGGATTCAAGTCTCTTAAAGAGCTTCCAAAAATTATGGTACTTCTTAGCTTTCAGCTCTCATTGCCCCTATCATAAGCATCTTGAAGTGATTAAGGTTAAAGTGAATAAACTATGGAGTATATGCTTGACGAAGTATAAGTTAGAAATTTCATGTCCCTTGAATACGAGGGTCGCTCCTCATGCTACTCAAGTTTAGTCACTGGTAAGTTCTTGTCATCGTAAGTACATGTGTATTATAGAGAACCGCCAACGGGGTACCCCTTTCCCGATGATACGTAAGAATTCCCATATCAAAATGACAAGGCAAGCAGACAACAAGCATCTCAGCAATCTTCTTATTTACCATGGGAATATGGTGCTTTTTTCTCTCTTTCCTCTTTTCATAATCCCTTTTTTTTTCTTTTTTTCTTTTTTCTCAATATAGGACTCTTTTTTTATAAGAAGAATGCTTCATAGACAACTCATTATGGTTACGCTGCATGTTTCCACCATGTCAGCATGGATTAGACCAGCGGCCCAGGCATTTCTATAACACATATACATAACTCCATGGACTTACAATTTCCCCTTTCATTTCACACCGACGACATCCATAGACAAAAGAGCATGATATCAACTAGGTACAAAGTACCAAGTGCAATATTGAAAGCGTTCCCCATGACAGCATGGTTCCGCTAATCCCCAACAAATAAGTGCAAGCATATACAACATAGACGACACAACGGTTCAAGTTTATTAAGGGCAAGAAAAGTAAAGTGTGCCATCAAGTTCGTGAGAGCTTTAATCACTAGTTTTCTCATAACAAGTTTAATTCGGAAGGTGAACAAAAACTTGAATATACTTGGAATAGCATATGCTAATAGGTAGGTATGGTGGACTCTTTGGAATAATTTGGTTTAGTGAGTTGGATGCATGAGTGGAACTCATACTTGGTTGTGGAGGCTAGCAAAAGACTGGGAGCGACAAACTAAGAGAGCAATAATGGCCATAATATTGCAGAGCGACAAAACATCATTGATTAAAGCATAAAGTGATACTAAAATTTGAAAACTAAAGGATCATAAAGGCTATGGTGACTTGGTATAGTCATAACATGGTGTGAGCATGTGCCAAGTCAACCCAAATAAAGCATCAAAGGAGAATATCACAATACTATGCTTTCATATTCTAAAACAACGCATGACCCTTCCAAGGCACATTAAGCAATCTCAATTGTTTATAAAAATTCATGCTATAGCAAAGAATACTAAGCATAAAGAAAAAACAATATCGAGCATGGCATGAAAAAGCATATGCCACAGTCAAAAACAAGCTCTCTTTACCACTTAAGCATGAACGTTTCTACTCTTTTCCAATCCAAACCAAACTACTTGAAAACCAATGTATGAAAGAGGGGGTCCAACCAATTTGTTAAGAAAACTAAGAAAATCAAGCAAACGAAAAACAAAAACGAAAATGAAAAAGAATACGCTCCAAGAACAACACAACTGTGTATGAAACAATAAAAATGAAGCGTTTGGAAGAAACCTGGGATTTTTATTGATGAAGAAGGGGATGCCTTGGGCATCCCCAAGCTTTGACGCTTGTAATTATTGGATATTTCTTGGGGTTACATGCGTGGAATCCCCAAGCTTGAGTTTTAGTCCATCCTTCATCTCATTACTCATTCCTTCCATACACCTGAAATTTTTCCTTCATACAAAACTTCGCAGAATCTTTACTAGCAACATTAGTGCACTTCAAGATAATAAGTCTTTTGGTTCAGTTATAACACCAATAAAACTTCCATTAAAACACTAGCTACTGTAGCACTTCCCTCAAAAAGCTCAATTTCCCAAAAGAACTAAAAAAGGAACCAACAAGAAGCAAATGCAGAAAATGGCAGAAATCTGTCAAAACAGACCAGCAGGTAAAGACGAATTTTTTCGAAGACCTTCTGTTGCTCAAATCAAAAAGTGTTAAACTAAAAAAAGTTATCTAACAACCTGGGGCAGAAGAACAAATTTTCACACCTCAAAAGGAAGTATAGATATTTTACACAAATTTTTACGGTGATGCACAAAAATTTGTTTCGGGACAGCAACTTTCCCAAGCATTACTTCTCTCTCATTAGAGGTTACTCTTGGCACAAAAAGCAAATAAAAAGGATAAGGAGCGGTTTTTAATGAAGTAATAACTTCCAAGACTCAACTAAAACTTTTGGGTTATCTCCCAATAAGTACTTTTCTTTAACGCCTTTAAGTTAGGCATGATAGTTTGAGAAAATGCTCACATAAGAAATATGAATTGAAGTAAAAGAGAGCATCAAGAAGCAAATTCAAAGCACATTTAAGTCTAAACCACTTCCTATGCATAGGAATCTTGTAAAGAAATAAGTCATGAAAGCACAAAGCAACAAGCATAGTAAAGCAAAACAAGTGCAACTTCAAAACCTTCAAAATAAAGAGGGGAAACTTAATAATGTTGAGATACATAAGACCATGTTTCCCTCTCTCATAATAACTTTCAGTAGCAACATGAATAAAATTAACAATATAACTATCGCATAAAACATTCTTATCATGAGCCACATGCTTAAAAGAATTAATACTCTCCACATAAACATAGTCATTCTTATTAATTATAGTGGGAGCAAATTCAACAAAATAGTTATCATTATTATTCGCATCACCATAATCATCAAATATAGGAGGCATATTGTAATCATTAATTTTCTCCTCAATAGTTGGTGGACTGAAAATATCATATTCATCGTTGTAATCATCATATATTGGAGGCATAGTATCATCAAAGTAAATTCTCTCCTCCGTGCTTGGGGGACTAAAAAGATCATTTTCATAAAAACTAGCTTCCCGAAGCTTAGACTTTTCCATAGCATTAGCAATAATGGTGTCCAAAGAATTCACACTAACAACATTGCTATTAGCATGCAAATAAAGTTCCATAGGGTTTTTAATTTTCTCTTCAAACACTTTATGTCCTAACTCAAGATAAATACTATAAAGCTCTCTAATTTTGTTGTTGTTTTCCATTAAGCCTAACTAGTGAAAACAAGAAACAAAAAGACAAAATTGCAGAATCTAAAGGAAATTACTTCGAGCATTCACACCAGAGGCCAGAAAATAGCTTGATGTCTACGCACTTCTATTCTTGTAGATAGTTGTTGGGCCTCCAAGTGCAGAAGTTTGTAGAACAGCAGCAAGTTTTCCCTTAAGTGGATCACCCAAGGTTTATCGAACTCAGGGAGGAAGTGGTCAAAGGTATCCCCTCTCAAGCAACCCTGTAATCAAGATACAAGATGTCTCGTGTGTCCCCAACACACACAATACACTTGTCAGGTGTATAGGTGCACTAGCTCGGCGAAGAGATAGTGAAATACAAGTGGTATAGATAATTATAAGTGGTAATGGTGATAGAACATAGCTTGATGGCGTGGAAAAGACTAAAGTAAAACTGAAATAAAGATAGAAGCAAGCAAACATGTAACAGATCTAATAGCAGAGTGTTTCACTGCTTAGAAACAAGGCCTAGGGATCATACTTTCACTAGTGAACACTCTCATATAAATATCTTTTCTTTCTGATACTACGCTGAACTACTCTCCGGTTGGACACTCTAATCCATGGTAGGGCTATAACAGCACACTTCAAAGTTTGCTTTTCCCATCTAGATAACCCCACACTATCACCTTGAGTACTAGATGGTTCAAACAAACACCACAATTTCATAGAGACATCCAACTCCAAATATAACTCATAACAAGTATTTGAAATCTCTAGCCTAAGTGCCACCCTGGTGTGCACGCTGTCACTTTCACAAATATGGGGAGAGAAGAGATCTATAAAGCACTTGAGTAGCAAGGTAGATCTATAGATTACAAGCTCATGATCTCAATAAGATCATGCATAAAGAGAGAGATGAATAAATAGCTACCGGTAGAACCCTTAGCCTCGAGAGAGAACTACTCCCTCCTCATCATGGGAATCAGCAATGGTGATGGAGATGGTGGTGGAGATCGATGGAGATGGCTCCGGGGGCACTTCCCCATCCCGGCAGGGTGCCGGAACAAAGACTTTCTGTCCCCCGAATCTCCACTTCGGTGGCGGCGGCACTACGGAACTTTTTCATGGATGGAGGCTTGATTCTCTAGGGTTTTTGCCTCGGGTGGAATATATAGACGAAGGAGGCAAGGTCGGTGGCCAGGCAGGGGGCCCACACCATGCCCTGGCGCGGCCTGGAGGTACCCGTGCCTGGGGGGTTGTGGCCACCCTGTGGCCCCTCTCCGACTCTCCTTCTGGCTCCGTGAGTCTTCTAGGAAAATAGGCACTTTGGCTTTTGTCCCGTCCAATTCCGAGAATATTCATTTTCTGACTTTCTTGGAACCAAAAACAGCAGAAAACAGGCAACTAGCACTATGGCTCTTGTTAATAGGTTAGTCCAAGAAATCATATGAAAAGTACTCCAAAGTGTGGACAAAACATAAGAAAGTAGATAAAACCAAGCATGGAACATCAAAAATTATAGATACATTTGCAATGTATCATTGTTCCGTAAATGGGCAGTTATAAAGGTAGAGTTCGGGTTGGTTGTGAAGCAAGCTGCGTGACATGGATTACCAAGATGGGATTTGCCCCTCCGTAATGGAGAGATATTCTTTGGGCCCTCTCGTATGATATGATTCGGAAGCATGGCCATGCGCTACTCAGTTAAGTGTTAACTGAGGAGTCGGACTAAGAGTTAGTCCAGTGAATCACATATCATGGTAGGAGAAGAGAGTTAAGATATTAAAGGGATGACAACTACTCGCCTATAGCTTAACAGATATATCGTGTGGCAAAGGGACTTGGACGATAGTCACATTGAAGGTTCATCTACAGACTTTACGACACTTGGGAGTTGGCACGTCTTGCTAGAGGCCGCTACCATCTATTGACTTGAGACCGAGTGTTCATGGGAGTGAATTGGACTCAAAGCCATGACGGGATACTTGGAGGAGTAGCTCATTTCGTGTCCAGGTGTACGTGAACCTACAGGATCACACACTTAAGGGTAAGGAGCCCATGTGGATTAGATCCATATCGAGATTGGAGTACAGCCTAGATGGGCCTCAAGCGTTGAGCCCAACTAGGAGTGTATATAAGTGGAGTGACAAGGGATAGTCCCTGACCTAGCCGTCACTTTCTCTACTTCCATTTCGGGATAGACAGGATCTAGCAATCCTCTGTCCGAAGCTCCTTCCTGTATGTCTGGATACCGGTAGAGGCGTTGCACGTGCGATGCTGGAGACAGGGAAGCTCGTGGGGATCTGGCGAAGGAGTTCGTGGGATCCGATGTAGCTGTTTGTGGGATTCAGAGGGCTGTCCATGGGATCGTTCGGCACTGCTTCGACGCGCTACATGAACTTCCACATCTGCGTGTCTAGCGGTAATCTTGTGGCCTATAACCTGAGTTGGATCTTGGGTGTACCGCGTTAGGGAAAAAGTTTTGTTTATCTATGCGTGGCCCAACACTACCTACTCAAACTATCGCTCACCCTCCTCACACAACCGTCTCCACTGTTCCATCACCTTCTACAAACTCTCGAGAAAACCCCAACCACGCCGACGATGGCAAAGGAGGATGCGGTGGCCATCGTCGCCTCCAAGGCTACTAGAGAGGAGGCCCCCATCTCTGTTCCGGCCCCCTCGAGACGTTGAAAGCATCTGCCGTCCCCATCTAGGGCCCCGTCGAGGCATCGATGGCAGCCGCCATCCCCGTCTAGGCCCTCGTACCCGCTTCCGACATAGCCGCCAGTGAGGAGGCCCCAACCAGTCACGGGCAGATCCAGCTCTTCTAGTTCCCCTACGATCCAGAGAAGTACAATGCTTTGGCGAACCCCTACGACACCAACATCGATGACCCATGGTCGGAGGTAACTAGGGTTTGCTCCCCTTCCCTGGTTCTTCTCCTGTTCCCATCGTTGGATGTTAGATCTTGGGTTATTAGTGTCCAGTTGTTTGCATTTTGATTGCTCGGTCTTCTTACATCATCTAATCCTCTCTTTTCTTTTCCAATAGGTGTGCAATAGTGATGTTTACAACGATGACGACTCCAGGCACACCAAGACTCTTCAGGTGGTGAGGAGGTTGCAGGGTGGTCAGTACGATGCCTTCTTTGCTGGAGGCGTCTATAGTTGTCCCTTCTGCAGTAAGAGACTCACTGACACCAACTTCAACTACGTCGTGATGCATGAAGAGGGCTCGATCTCTAGCATCCCCAAAGCCAGCCAGACCATGAACGTCAACGCCTATATCACTGAACACTAGGTGCTCGACATTCACCTCCACAACCTCTAGCGGGTGGCCATCAAAGAGGGTCGCATGCCTCCAATCAAGCCCAAGATCACGGGACTGGGCAGTAAGAAGTGGAGGAAGCGCCAGAGGGAGGAGGTGGAGGCGCATGCAAGGAGGAGTTTAACGTGTATGCGGCTGCTGTTGCTGCTAAGTAGCTTCTTTTGTTGTTGTATATTGTGTGTGATGGCTGTGGAGCAGTGAATGTATCAAACCTCGTTAAGCAACCTACTTTCTATCACTATATCCTATTTAGTTGCACATAACTATATCTACATTTGTTATGTTTTCTAAATGTATGTATTATGCCGGTGTGATTTGCTGCTCTAGATTTTCTACCAGATCGGTGCAAAACAAGGGCAAGGAACAAGTGATCAAAGAGATAAGCTGCTCTAGATTTGCTACCAATTTGGGAAAAAAGAAACATAACTGTTAGCGAGAGAGGAAAAATGTTCTCTTTCAAACTGCCAATTAACGATCTACCATCTTGACAAACTACCAGACACATTACAGAAACATAACACGAAGAAGTAAAATTTAATTCACTTCTCTTCAAACCACTTGAGGCGCTATCCATCTTGACAAGCTACCAGACACATACAGAAACATCACAACAAAGTAAAATTTAATTCACTTCTCATCAAACCACTTTCGGCGCTCGCTATCGTTCCTAGGAGACCAACTACCACCATCCTAGTTGTCGCTTACCTTATTGGACTCCCACCGCTTATCAAATGCATGTTCTTCCCACCTAGAATCTTCCTTGGCTTCCCTATCTTTAGCATCCCGCGACACAATGAGAGGTGCGTCATAGGCCTGGTTATTGCTGCTAGAAGAAGCCTCCTGTATGTTTACTACTTCAGCTGCAGCCTATCTGTCAGCTGCTTCAGATGCAGCCATTTTTTGCATATGCAGCATCACGCTCAGCTAAACTGCATTTGGTACAAAGGGCTCCCCTAAGCTTGTCTTCCCTCTTGCAATTGGGGAAAACACGAGTAAACATAGAAAGAAATGGATCTAAACATACACCTGGTAGGTCACGGAAGCACCTATGCCTGCATACTTCAAGTTTATCTCAGACAACAGCCTCTCCTCCCAGAAATCATGCATATCCATATGGAAATTTGCCTTCATTCTGTTGTATGACTCATCAATGATTTTAGTTGCGAGTGTAGCCATTCCATCCCTCCTTAAGCCCCATATGATCTTGAAAAGACTCTGAATATCGATCCACTTGTGCGCAGGAATTGTAAATCCCTCATAACGAAATTTAAAAAACACAGTTCTATTGTCAACAGTGTAGAAAACAATTACTTTTTCTACAAGGAATTGGCACAGCGCTGGACACTTCTTATCAGTCCTGAAAGTATGTAGTTTGTCATCATAAAATGCGTGACCAAATTTTGTAACTACAAATGTTTTGTCAATGCAAGATCATCATCTGAATATAATTTTAAGCTACAAAAGTTTAGGAAATGCAAGATCATGACTCTCAACATTGGCTTACCATAATTTATTTGGTCCTAATAAAATTCAGTAGTTGCAAGATGAAGAAATGGATAGATTCCATAAGCAAATTTTGGGCCTACTACAGTTTAGTAAAGGCAAGATCAACTGATTAAAACCATACGAGTGACCATTCAAAAATAAGAAAACCCTAAAAACGGATAACTACATAGAGTAGATGTACAAACCAGGAGAAGTGGTAGATGAGGACGTGTTTCCTCATGGCTAATTGAACTACAGCAAGTTTATTCTCACACGCTGGGTCCTCCTTGGTGTACTCGAGGTCCAATCCCATAAACCTGTCCTCGTCTTTCTCAAGCCAATCCTCGTACATCCTTAGGACTCGCACCATTTTCTCCTTCTCGTTGGTGTATACGATGTTTATCTTCTTATTTCCATGGGCAATGAAGCCTGTATCTAGAGTGTAACCTTCCATGCCATCAAGGAGAAGACGGAAATAATACGGCGGGGGAAGTAGAAGATAGAGGACAGGAAGAAGAAGAGTGGTTTCTGCGAGACAGGGGAACGGTGGAATAGTCAATGCGCTTCTGATGTAGTGGTTAACAATGGAGACTGAAGTCCAATGGAGAGACATGTGGCAGAGGACGTTCCAGCTTCTGAGTAAACAAAGATTAAAAATAGTAATAACAAGGATGTATGCGCCTTGTGTTGTCACGTCAATACACGTTATCGGTCGTGTTTTCCTATCCACTGTGTCTCCTTAGCTCATGTCATTTGCGTCATTAGTTTTCACGTGTCAAATCATACCTGGAAATTTAATTGCGCATACCCATTTGATGCATATCCGTTAGCCTTTTTTTAGAGAAATCCTCTAGCCTTACAATTCGTGCAGTGGTTGGCGATTCCGTTGATGAAAATCCCCATGGTAGAAGAAGAAGACGATAATATGATGGGATTCGTGATAGGTAGGAGAGTGGGGCTGAGTCATTCCGTCCATGTCTCGGATCTCACCACCGAAGGAAATGGTGTCCCAGCTCTGCACCATGGCCGCGACCACAGAACGTCGCTTTGGGGAAGAAGAAGACGGCATAACGAGGAATGGATACAGGCACCAGCGGTGCAAGATGGCAAGTGCCTTGACTTTTCAAAAAATTATAGGCCTTAAGCCTTGGGATGGAGGGAGTACATGGCAGCAACAATGCCTCCACGATGGCAGCGACATAAGAGCGAAAACTAATAGGGGCTCAACTTCATGGGTGTTAGCCTGATATTTTGTATTAAAACATTAAGTTGAATTCATGCCGAAAAAGAACCTATGAGTATTTGGCATGCCAATTGTGGGCAACGCGGCTGATTACAAGCAACTTGGGTACCGCTTTCCCTTGGCGTGTCAACTATCGGGCCGCAAAATTATTTCCTCCCCCTGAAGGGTATTAATCAAAAAGCTATGTCCACGGTTATGGATGACTTGGGAATGGATTCAAAGATCATAGAGAACTTGAACCTAATCATTAAACTTGCCAAGTAAGTAACGTGTGTTTAAGGATGCTTCCTCAGGGATCGAGGGGGTGATCCTAGTTGGTAGGTTCAGCTAATAAAGATTACGTGGACATAAAAGGAAGATGAAAGCTAGTGACATCATTTTCTTATCCCCATTTAAAATGTTTTACTTAGTCAAGCTTCTCCTCTCTCTTTTACAAAGAAAGTTATCTTTATGCAAAATAACTCCACCAACCATAAGTCTTCCGGAGTACACCCTATACTCAGCCTTGCTTTGTTGATACTTTTGCAGCAGGTAAGTGTTACCACAGAAGAGGAGTTTGTTATAGTATCGACATCGACGAGTAGTTTGGGGTTCCTGGTCAGCAGCCTGGAATATATGGATTGGGACGTCATCATTATGATTCTGGCCTCTTAGACCATTTGTTAAGTTTGATATACTTAATAGCATAATTTGCCTTTCGTAGTTTGATGTTTGTGGTCAGTGACCCCTGCTTGTAATATTTTGGTTCTTTGCTTAGTTATGAATTCGTTGTAATAACTTTTGTGTCATAGGGTCACTGTAATGTTACCGATTTTTTCTTTGTACGCTTCCTAGGTTTAGATTGGGCTTATATCAGATAGAGGTCTAGGATTGGTCTAGTCTTAATCTTGGGGGTGTCATAGTTTTTGGTATCAGAGCAATACCGACAGTAAGAAAACTGTTCTACTGGTCAAAGTGGAGTCTAGTGCTTGTGAAAACTATGTTAAAGCTGAATAATATTTGTGAAAACTCTAGTATGCTTATTTTTCTTCTTATCTAGATTCTCTCTAACTCTAGGTCATCTTATCTTGTGTTGACTTTGAATTTTTTTGTTATTTTGTCTCGTTTTTTAATGTTAGGTGCCTTCCTGGTATGTCGTTTCTTAATCAGTTGAACTGGTGTTGAGTTTCTAGAGTCAGTGTGTGTGTTTTCCTTGTTTCCCTTTGCTCCACTTCAGCTGAGATATTCCTTTCCATCACGATCTCTCTATCTTACATGCCCACAACATTATGTTGATGGTTCCTAAGTGGTGTGTTCTAGGCCTCGATGTTTCCTTTCGCCTTGTGTGCCTCCTTTTCATTTGTTTGGGTTCTTCAGAAGTTGTGTCTTCTTTTGGAAGCTATCTTATGATTACTACCTTGTGGTACCTGTTGTGCTACTAAGATAGTAGTTACTTATTTCTTGGGTTTTATCCTTGGACTTGAACCCAAGATCCTCGATCGTGCTAGATTCTAGTGTTGAGTATCTTGTACGTGAAGCTAACCTTTAACCCAACATCCATCTTGCTGATCCCTATCGTAAATGTTCACACATTACCTCGGGATGGCTAGTACCTTCTACTCTAGCCTTCAAGTTTGTGGTTATTGTTGCTATTGAATCGTGACAACTAAGGACTTCCCCTACCACATGCTATGGCAGGTGTTCTTTAATGGAACCATATAGATCGCAACACGAATACTCCTTATGAGTCTCACTTATATACCATGACTCTATCACACATTCCTTCTTCTATGCATTGGGCCTCGGAAGATTGTTGACTTATGCATCCACATCTTGGGATTCTATCCTGAGCATGTTCCTTTTCCCTTGTTGTTTTCCGACCTTTGTCTACCAGTTGGTACCCAAGTAGTACTTGTGCATTGGTGTCTTCTAGTGCAAGATACTTTTGAGGTCCGTCAAGACAAACCATTTCGAGATTTCATAATCAACAAACTCCTGAACCTCATCATTTCTAGGACCAGGTCAAAATGTTGTAATCCGCAGATCAACACGCATTGATTAGCTTCTGTTATGTTCTACGTTAGAGTATTGCACTCTTATATACTAAGAGGTCATGTTGAGTTTCATGACCCTTAATGACGTGATGCTCTTACATATTGTTACCACCCTTCCTCCGAGCTTTCGCGCTCATGAATGATGCGTGTGTGTAACAAGGTGGTCATCTGAGATTCTTAGCAATTATTATTGCTTTGAACTCCAAGGACATCTTCCTCATTCTTAGCGTGATGGTTAGTCTTATCAATAAGCGAAGTTTGACTGTGCTACCAAGTCTGCTATTTAGGTACACTCTGCTCTGTCAAAAGTTAGGCTCATGCCGAAGCTCTGAGACTATGTCTTCTTGCCTTACCAAGCAAGTTTCCTCTCAGACTAAGTGATATATCGGTGGTTCATGATATTATAGATGTCTACTAGAAGTATTGTCATGTAGCCACATGGCCGTGTTGTCAAGTTCTTGAGCAAGCAGGTTCCTTGAACTACTCCCTTCTCCAAGGATCCATACTGGATACCCCTTAACTAGTTAGTTGAGCTTAAACAACAACGTCGAGAGTTGTAAGACAAAATTTCTATCAGACTTGTTCCTCCAAAAGGGATATCTAGTTTTGTTCGCGCTGAAAAAAGATAATGTCTCCTTCATGGAAATGTTATCTTCTCCATCTTTGATTTGATTCAGGCTATTGTCAAATCAAACTCAATCCTGAGAACTATCCTGATCGTGTATTTATTCGTGATGTTTCACCTGGGTACATATTCGTGTTCTTTGGTCTGACCAATATTGTTCTTTTGTTCATACCACATGTGAGTCTATCTTCTTGGAGTGTTACGATAAGTTTGTTATTAAGCCCATCGATAACATCCTTATCTTCTACATGCTATACTAGATTCATATGGAATAGTTGGCATTAACATTGGAAACTTTTGAGAACCGTCTTCGTGTCATCTCGATGTATGTGTTCTCGATGTTATGAGTAACCTTCTCTGGTTCATGTGTAATTGTTGAAAGATGTCGCTATGGAATTAGAAAGGGTTGTCATTGTTTTCTCGGGAATAATTTCATGTCAGTAAAGCATGTGCGAAGTATTATTGATATGGTAGGTTGATCCTTTAACATCTCGAGAAGATTCTTTAAGCACTCAAATCTACTGATTGATTTTCCATGGAAGAGGAGAAGTCTTACAAACTTCAATAACTTCTTAACTGTTTGCCAATATGGATTCAGTTGTGTTCCGTTGCGAACACTCTATGCATGATCAATTATCTTTTGGATAACTTGCTAATACAAAGGTTTTGCAATCTAGCTCATCTTTTGCAGCTTGACACTGTAGTCCATGTCTTGAGACTCTAGTAACTTTACCTTTGTGGTAAATGTTGGGAATATGCCCTAGAGGTAATCATGTATGATGTTATTCCCAATGTATTCATAAAGTTATTGTCCACATATGAACTACTGATATGTATCATTGAATATGTGATTCGATTTTGGAACTGTATATTCATGTTGTTCATATGTCCTTGGTCGTTGAGGTTGTGCTGGACACATAACTTAGACTAATGTGAAAGTCGGCTGATGACTCGTTTCCACTTGTCATGGGCATGGTGATGCTATTCCTACTTACACTGATTCGGCTAAAGAGTTTAGTGAATCGGACTGACCCGCAGTTGAGATTCAACGAGCATGTTGTCATTTGTATTCTCAAGCAATGTAATCCTTCGACCTGAGGTGATCGCATGATCCGAGTTGTGGATCGCTAGATTAGGTCCTATCAAACATTGTTCCTTAAATGGGCAGTTATAAAGGTAGGGTTCGGGTTCGTTGTGAAGCAAGCTGTGTGACGTGGATTGCAAAGATGGGATTTGCCCCTCTGTAATGGAGAGATATTCTCTGGGCCCTCTCGTGTGATATGATTGGGAAGCATGGCCATGTGCTACTTGGTTAAGAGTTAACCAAGGAGTCGGACTAAGTGTTAGTCCAGTGAATCGTATATCACGGAATGAGAAGAGAGAGTCGAGCTATTAAAGGGATGGCATCAACTCGCCTATAGCTTGACAAGATATATCGTGAGGCAAAGGGACTCGGATGAAAGTCACATTGAGAAAGGTTTGTCTTCTGACTTTACGGTGCTTGGGAGTTGGCACGTCTTGCTAGAGGTTTCTACCAGCTATCGACTCAGAGTGGTGACTCGTGTTGTGTCCAAGTTTACATGAACCTACAGGGTCACACACTTAACAGAAAGGATCCCATATGGATTCGATCCATGTGGACATTGGGATATGATCTAAATGGGCCTCAAGTGTTGAGCCCACCTAGGAGTGTATATAAGTGGAGTAACAAGGGATAGTCCCTGACCTAGCCGTCACTTTCTACACTCCCATTTCGGGTTAGACGAGATCTAGCAGTCCTCTTCCTAGAGTTCCTTCCTATATGTGTGGATACCGGTAGAGGTGTTGCACGTGCGGTGCTGGAGACAAGGAGGTCGTGGGGATCTGGACGTGCTATACATGGGATTGTTCGGCACAGCATCAACTGGCGCGCTTCATCAATAATCTGCACCTGCGCGTCTAGTGGTAAATCTCGTGGCTTATCACTTGAGTTAAATCTTGGGAGTACCATGTAGGGAATAAGTTTTGTTTATCTCTGCGTGGCCCCATAGTGGTATCAAAGCGTTAGCTTCTAGTTTTAGGCTCGAGATCGTGCATATGTGATATGCGGTTGGCATTAGATTGGATCTAATTGCAGTTTTGGTGGTCGATCTATGAGATAGATCGGTTTTGTACGAAGTTGATTGGATCAACTGTACTCGGGGGAATGGGTGATCTAGTTTCCGTGATCTAACTGCTAAGGTCATGGAACGACATACCCCCTACTGGTCAGCTTCTGCCATCGGGGTAGACTATTACACGTAAATCCGGATGCGGTGATCGAAGATCAAAGAGTTTGGTCGAATTGGTGTCCGGATGGGATTTGGATATAATTGTTTTATCCGATGAAGAAATCCATGTCCGGATGTGGGACTGTCGGCTTTTCCCTGTCATAGCGCCTTAGATGTCGTTGCGAGTTTCACAACACCGGTAGATATCGTATCTATGCATAACTTGTTTTTGTAGGATGATGTTGTGAATGGTATGGCTTATGTGCATGTGATGTGTGTAATCCATACGTGATCTGCGTATCACAGTTTTTGTCAGCCGGCAGGAGCCTAGGTGTTGTCACTTTATTGTATAATGACCCACTTGTCGGATTCTCTATGTAATTTACTTTACTAGGTGTAGCTGTTTGGATAACCCGGATGGCATGCAAGTCGATGTACAAGTCAGCTACATGGTGTAAGGCGGCACGTGACAAGAGTTGGCATGAGTCGGATTACAAGATTTGTGGAGATGGAGATCACCATGAAGAGAGCCATACCATTTCACATTATAATTGCTTTATTTTGTGATTATTGTTATGTCTATGTTTTTACCTCTATTAGATAGTTGGTAGAAAGTAATCCCTCAAAGAAGTCTAGTCGGTTTCCCCGCTAGTGCTGCACCATCACAAGTTGGACATTTTTGGTAGTGGGATCATAAAATTGAGGTGCTATCAATTCTTTCCGACTAGGTGGGTTCGAGTTGGACTCTTACAACAGAAGCACTTGGTAATCTAGACGGGTCTAGCACAACGGTTGTGCGACTCGGGGAAAGGTCGGATGGGAGCCGGGGCATGTGATGCCACCCGTCCAACATGAGTCATATGAGATGTGATTGACAAGGAGTTGTCTACCTAGATCACTTGACGGCAAGCAGTGATGCTAAAGCTCACTAGTCGGCTTGCTTATTTAGGATCCTGAATCACTAAGTAACCATCGGAGGGGTGATGGTTCTAGTGGGGCATAAGTATTAAAATGTTTAAAATGCTTGCTCTTTTATGGATACATGTCTTAAGTGTTTTGCATATTTTTATGTTGTAGATCAATGGAACCTAGCAGTCTCCCTCAGATTTCTAGTTTTGCTTTGAGAACCATCTTAGAGAAAGATAAGCTAAATGTAACTAACTTCACCAACTAGTATCGTAATCTGAGAATTGCTCTCAAGCAAGGAAAGAGGGACCATGTCCTAGACAACCCACTTCCAGTTGAGCCGAATGAGAATGCGAGTGTCGCAGCCACCAATGCCTACCGTAGGACTTGTGATGAGTCTATGGAGACTAGTTGTCTTATGCTTGCTCACATGGAACTTGATGTGGGCATACCCTACAGGCACTCGAGTTTGGCATATACGGCCTAGATATGACAGCTGCCCACGGCGTTACCAGGGCCCAATACAAGATTCGGGTAACCTACGTAGACTCTGATTGCTTGCAACACAAGATGAAGCTTAAGATATAAAGTTTAAAGGGACAAACCCTAACTTGTAACTGACTCGACCTGCTACCAGAGACCTAGCCTATCTATATAAAGTCTAGGAGGGGGCGGGGAGGAGGACGATCACAACCCTAGTTTCCACAACCAACACCAGATTGCATATGTGCACCCCCTGTAACTTTTGACTCCCTCGATAATTCCAAGAGTAGACAATAAGGATTAGGGAACTCTACGAGGCCTGGACTTGGGTAAACCTTGCGTCCATGTGTGCTTGTTTGCTAGCCGATTGATGCCTCTAGCGCTCCCTCCTTCTCCAAAACCCAAGTCCATAACAATGGGAATTGATGAGATAACCCCTCGTTAATTGGCACCATCCGTGGGAAATTTGGAGTGCTGATTTCACGGCTTCTTCGGCCCCATCGACCGCGATCTACAACTCTGCAATAGCAAAGATTCGCCAGCTCTTCGGTTCCTTCGACTTCAGCATCCACATGCCGGCCACTCGGCCGTCTTTCGATTCCGTGGGCGATGGGATCGGCCTGGCGATTGGGAGCTTACGCTTCCAAGTTGGTCAGTCGGGCACACTTCGCCTCCCTAACCAGCCGACGGTCCCCGCAATTGCTCCAGCATCGTGGTTTCCACCACCAATCGTCACCCTAAGCAAGCTCAACGCCCCGACAACAGTCGGGAGCATGGACATCGACAGCAGTCATGAATCCGATCTAGGTGACCTAGCTACAGAGGATGGAGCCTACGGCTCTAGATCTAAAATTTGTGGGAGCAACAGCTTCCCCAATAACTTCATGTGCGCCGTCATCAACACAGGTGACACCGATGTCAATCGCGACAACACTAGTAACGGGCCAACCAATGGAGAAAATGGTGGCCCTGGCAACAGCGCGCCCACCAACAATGGGACAGAAGGGGACCCGAACCTCACGGCAAATGAGCGCACCGAAGAGTGCAGTGCTGATCAAGCTCAACGACAACGAGTGGGCCCACTGTCAAGAAGCTCTACGGGGCAACCCTCTCCCCCTGAACTGATTGCAACAGATGTTGATGGGCTACCATTGTCAACTCAAAGAGGAGTACAAGTGCTAGCAACAAGTAATCGCACAACTCGACGTGCACAGAAAGGCGACGGACGAGTCGAGCCTTCGACGGGCTCAGCTCTCCTCCATGGGAGGATCATCCTCCAAGGGCAACAACTATGTGGCCGCCAAACGGCGATCTTGACTAGCCCACCTCACTAACAAGGAGCGTGAAGAA
Source organism: Avena insularis (assembly GCA_023614405.1). Classification (NCBI taxonomy): domain Eukaryota; kingdom Viridiplantae; phylum Streptophyta; class Magnoliopsida; order Poales; family Poaceae; genus Avena; species Avena insularis. The sequence continues at coordinate 241,935,854 of CM042696.1, forward strand.
GCCACGAAAGTCCTTGACTTCGGCTCCATGATAGTGGATACGCGGGGCAACATGCTCCCAAAGATGCCGCAAGCAGCGGTGACAGCGGCCACCATTTACCTCCTCAACAACCAGCCACCGGTTGGGGATCCGAGAGCTTCCATGCACCGATCTACGATCGCGGGCTTGGGGCTAGTCGAAGCTACCCTCGTCAAGGAACCAACACCGGAGTCGAAGAAAAGTAAAGCTCTGGAAAAATATTACTACTCATACTCCTCCAGCGACGATAGCCACGATCTGTCACAGTGACGTTGCTCACAGCGGCATGACCGCGACTACGACGCGCGTGATGACATGACGCAGTGGAAGGTTAACAGATGTGTGCAAGGTGTCCCTGTTCGACTGACTCAGAAGACAACGAAGTAGAGCTCTATGGTGCCAGATGCTTCAGCAGAGCCATCAGGCAGAAGCGAATGACTAAGGGGTTCAAACTCCCATCAGAGAACCTGAAATTTGACGTCCTACAGCACCCAAAGATCTGGTTAGAAGATCACATCTGCTCTGTTGGGCTGCACGACGGAAGCTCAAGCATGGCAATGCAATACCTGCAGCTACAGCTGCAAGGCGCCGCCCACGTGTGGCTCAACAATCTCCCGCATGGATCGATTTGCAGCTGGGAAGAGCTGGTCTACAGCTTCCTCTGCAACTTCAAGGGCACTTACAAAAGGCCCGCGTCAATCGAGGAACTAAGAGGCTGCCACCAAAGGTCTGGTGAGTCGCTGAACTCTTACATCTAGAGGTGGTCCATCATCAAGAACTCCGCAGAAGATATCTCTGAGGATCGCGCAATCGACGCGTTCAACGGCGGCGTTCGCTGTAGAGAGCTCAGGGGGGAGCTGGGCCGCTCGAAGCCCAATACAATCGACCACCTCAGGGAGGAGTTGGGCCGCAGAGAGCTTAGGGAGGAGCTGAGTCTACATCGATGACATCGTCGTCAAAACCAAAGAGGAGGTTGCCTTACTCGACGATCTCCATGAGACCTTCGATAATCTCGACCGCTACCGGATCAAGCTCAATCCGACGAAATACACCTTTGGCATACTATCTGGACAACGGCTCGGGTATCTTATCTCCACGAGAGGGATTGAGGCCAACCCAAAGAATATAAAGGCCATACTGGCCATGGAGAAGCCAAAGAACGTAAAAGGCGTCCAGCAGCTGGCAGGGCGAATCGCGGGGCTCAGTTGATTCATCAGTCGCATGGGCGAATAGGCACTGCCTTTCTACCAACTTCTCCGTAAAGCCGATAAGTTCGAGTGGACAGACGAAGCACAAGAAGCATTCGATGACCTCAAGCGTCTACTATCCACCTCACCAGTATTGGTGACACCTTGCGAGAAGGAGCCGCTGTTGCTATATATCTCTGCCACCAACCAGATGGTAAGCACTGTGCTCGTGGTGGAGCGAGCCAAAGAAAATAAAGTCCACGGGGTTCAACGCGCAGTCTACTACCTCAGCGAGGTGCTCATGCCAACACAGTAGCGGTACCCGCACTACCAAAAGTTGGCATACGGCGTCTTTATGACAGCCAGGCGACTGTGCCACTACTTCCAGGAGCACCCAATCGTGGTGGTGAACGACGCCCTGCTCGGGCACATACTCAATAATCCCGACACCACTGGACAAGTCGCGCTATGGGGAATCGAACTGTCTCCACGAGACATCCCATATGAGAAGCGCGACGCGATCAAATCGCAAATTCTCTCGTACTTCCTTGTACATTGGATGGTGAACCAGCTCCTCGACACGCCAGACATGTCCTACTTATGGACAATGCACTTCGATGGGTCCAAGCAAAAGGAAGTAGATGGCGCAGGTGTCATACTGACATCGCCCCAAGGTGACAAGATGAGATACGTTCTGCGAATGCAGTTCATAGCCTCCAACAATGAAGCTGAATATGAAGCCTTGATTCACGGAATGCGGATGACGAAAGCCTGTTGTGCCAAGCGACTCGTCATCTATGGCCACTCAAAGCTAGTGGTCAACCAAACAATGAACGAGTGAGATGCTCTAAGTGACAACATGATCGCCTACCGCGACCTCTACGACACACTTAAAGGAGACTTTGACGGCTGCGAACTACGTCACGTTGGCCACGAAAGCAATGAGGAAGCAGACATACTCACCAACATCTACTCCACCTGTGCCCCAGTGCCACCTGGAGTATTCCTAGAGCGCATTTGTGAATGCTCCATCAAGCCAAAGGACTCAGGGGCTACGCCACCCAACAATCCAACGGCCCTCGAAGACACGGAGCCAGACACCGGACTCGAAGGTCCTATGGAGGTCATGAGGATCGAGCCATCTTGGACGCAACCATATGTCACATACTTGCTCAGCAAAAGGTTGCTAGATGAACCGACTGGTATGCGTCATATAGCACAATTATCCAAGGCTTTCGCCCTCATCAATGGCGAACTGTACAAGCGCATTATCGCAGGAGTTCTTCAGCGATGCGTCTCCAACAGGGACGGAAGAGCTATACTCCTCGACATACACAAAGGCACTTGTGGGCACCATGCCGGCAGTCGCGCTCTATTCGCTAAAGCTCTATGAGCTGGGTTCTACTGGCCAACGGCCATGCGTGATGCTAAGGACATCGTCCAGCACTACAACGCTTGTCAGCAATTCGTAGACAAATCGCACGCACCTGAGGCAGAGCTCAGACCAATACCAGTGGCTTCGCCCTTTGCGCAATGGGGACTCGACATGGTCGGCAAGCTCCCAAGATCCTCATGAGGAGGATTTGTCTACCTCCTCGTCATGGTCGACAAATTCACCAAGTGGACCGAGGCCATGCCGGTGACGAATCGATCGGGAGCTAGCGCTGTCAAGTTCTGTGAGTCCATTGTCTTCCGCTTCGGGGTGCCACATAGAATCATCACGGAAAATGGGACGAACTTCACCTCCAAGGAGTTCCAGGAATTCTGTGAAAACCTGGGAATAAGCATTAGCTACGCCTCGGTGGCCCACCCTTAGATCAACGGTCAAGTCGAAAAGGCCAACGGCCTCGTCTGCGGCGAAATCAAGAAAATGCTCCTTTGGCCACTCAAACAAGCTGTTGGGTGCTGGCCAGACGAGCTACAATCAGTATTCTGGAGCCTGCGCACAACTCCAAATAGCGCTATAGGTTACACTCTATTCTTCATGGTGCATGGTGCTGAAGCGGTACTACCCGCAGAAGTGCGTTACAAAGCCCCGCGGGTGGTTGCTTACATCGAGAAAGATTCAACTCTCGCACTCGAAGACTCCGTCGACCTCCTCGATGAGGCAGGCGATATTGCAGCGGAGAGATCCACGATCTACCAGCACAGCCTCCACAACTACCACAATAGAAGGCTACGTCCCAAATCCTTCATCGAAGGAGACCTGGTCCTGCGACTGAAGAAGAAAGGGCACCTCAAGTTCGAGTCCCCTTGGGAAGGACCTTATGTTATTAGCGAAGTAATCCCAGGTGGCGCCTATCGCCTAAAGACTTCAAGAGTGGAGTCGCATACTCCAACCCCTAGAACATCGCGCAGCTGCGCTGCTTCTACCCTTAGATGTTTTTTACATTACAAATAAGGCTATTTAGCCAGGCTACTTAGCCACACGTTGTACCTCGTGATATTCTACGAATAAATAAAGCTAAGTGCCCCAAACCCTGTGTTTTTCTGCTTTCCTTGGAATTATTTTACTCGGGCGCTGTGCCACCCTTTACATTCTGGTCCACGAACAACATAGTATCCTGAGTAGCTTACACACTACCAATCGAACCCTTGATAACACCAACCTAGCTGCAACGCACCTGACAGGTTGGCAAGGTGCTGAGATAAATACACGTCAGGCTAACGAAAAGGACCTGTATCTTACAATACACTCGAAAAATACAAGCTAGCAAGCTCTTTACACATTAATGGGTATCAAACACACCCAACACAATCATATAAATTTTCAAACACTTATACATCTATGTGCAGGATACAAACTACACTACTGCTGCAAAAGGAGAACATTTGTTTGATCTTCAAAGAAGTCGACGATATCTTCGGCCGGCTGATCAACCGCCTGATAGTGTGGGACCATGATCTAGGGCATCCCTTCTTGCAGCGGCGGCGGCCGAGCGGCAACAGATGCGACATCCACATCTGGTCGATGCAAACAAGCGCCAACACAGCCTTGGCACCCACGACCAATTGCTAGTGCACGCACTCGTGGACCGCGCTGATATCTTGAAACTTCGCCAGTAAAGCTAGCAAGATTGATGGCACTATGTCCAGAGGAAACATCGCTTGGAAGATATGCCTAAGGCACGACTACGCCTTCTTTAAACATTGGTGCACTCACGAGGCACGATCATGCAGTGTTGCCAACACAACTTCAAGGTCATGACCCACCCAGAAGTAACCGCTAGCTTATAGCTGCTCCTGGGTCAGATTATGCAGGCGAATGGCAACCCGATACCTATCATCCTACGGATGACGCGAGATAACAACTACAAGAAGCAATACCAAAGTATAAGACAAGGTATCGCCGTGAATGGCTAAAGAAAGGATAGAGTGGTGTAGTGTCTTTCAAACTAGTGCTACAATGCATGTTGCAGTTGAATCCCAGCATGCTGCTCGGGTTCCTGCACATGGTTGACCACATGCTAGAGTGGCATCATTACATATGTTGTTTTCCAAAACCATAATTATTCACATTGAGACACACACACACATCCATCTGGGTGTGGTGATGCAGTATCTTTCAAACTGGTTCTACAATGCATGTGGCCATTGAATCCTAGCATGCTGCTAGGGTTCTTGGACATGGTTGGCCACATGCTGGAGTGGCATCATTACATGTGTTTTTTCAAACCACAATGATGCAAATTGATAGACACACACACATCCAAGTGGGTGTGGTGATACAACATCTTTCAAACTAGTGCTACAATGCATGTTGCAGTTGAATCCCAGCATGCTGCTAGGGTTCCTAGACATGGTTGCCCACATGTTGGAGTGGCATCATTACATGTGTTCTTTTACAAAACCACAATGATTCACATTGTACACACACATCCAAGTGGGTGTGGTGATGAAGCATATTTCAAACTGGTGCTACAATGCATGTGTTAGTTGAATCCGAGCATGAGGCTAGGGTTCCTGGACATAGTTGGCCACATGCTAGTGTGGCATAAGTGTATGTGTTCTTTTCCAAAACCACAACGATGCACATTGATAGACACATACACGTCCAATAGGGTGCGGTTATGCAGCATCTTTCAAACTGGTCCTACAATGCATGTTGTACTTGAATCCCAGCATGCTGTTAGGGTTCCTAGACATGGTTGGCCACATGCTAGAGTGGCATCATTACATGTGTTCTTTTCCAAAACCCCAATGACGCACATTAATACATACACACATCCAAGTGGGTGTGGTGATCCAGCGTCTTTCCAACTAGTGCTACGATGCATGTTGCAGCTGAATCCCAGCATGCTGCTAGGGTTCCTGGACATGGTTGACCACATGCTGGAGTGGAATCATTACATGTGTTCTTTTCCAAAACCATAATTATTCACATCGACACACACACACATCCATGTGGGTATGGTGATGCAGTATCTTTCAAACCGGTGCTACAATGCATGTGGCCATTGAATTCCAGCATGCTACTAGGGGTCCTGGACATGGTTGGCCACATGCTGGAGTGGCATCATTACATGTGTTTTTTCAAAGACCACAATGATGCAAACTGATAGATACACACACATCCAAGTGGGTGTGGTGATACAACATCTTTCAAACTAGTGCTCCAATGCATGTTCTAGTGGAATCCCAACATGCTGCTAGGGTTCCTAGACACGGTTGCCCACATGATGGAGTGGGATCATTACATGTGTTCTTTTACAAAACCACAATTATTCACATTGATACACACACATCCATGTGGGTGTGGTGATGCAGCATCTTTCAAATTGGTGCTACCATGCATGTGGCCATTGAATTCCAGCATGCTGCTTGGGTTCATGGACATGGTTGGCCACATGCTAGAGTGGCATCATTGCATGTGTTATTTTCCAAAACCACAATAATGCACATTGATACACACACACATCCAAGTGGGTGTGGTGATGCAGCATCTTTCAAACTGGTGCTACAATGCATGTTGCAGTTGAATCCCAGCATGCTTCTAGGGTTCCTGGACATGGTTGGACACATGCTGGAGTGGCATCATTGCATGTGTTCTTTTACAAAACCGCAATGATGCACATTAATACACTCACTCAAACACACATCCAAGTGGGTGTGGTGATGCGGCATCATTCAAACTAGTGCTACAATGCATGTGTCAGTTGAATCCCCGCATGCTGCCAGGGTTCCTGGACATGGTTAGCCACATGCTAGAGTGGCATCATTGCATGTGTTATTTTCCAAAACCACAATGATGCACATTGATACACACACACATCCAAGTGGGTGTGGTGATGCAACATCTTTCATAGTGGTGCTACAATGCATGTTGCAATCAAATCCCAGAATGCTGCTAGGGTTCCTGGACAAGGTTGGCCACATGTTGGAGTGGCATCATTACATGTGTTCTTTTACAAAACCACAATGATTCACATTGATACACACACACATCCATGTGGGTATGGTGATGCAGCATATTTCAAACCGGTGCTAGAATGCATGTGTTAGTCGAATCCCAGCATGCTGCTAGTGTTCCTGGACATAGTTGGCCACATGCTAGTGTGGCATAATTGTATCTGTTATTTTCCAAAACCACAACGATGTAGATTGATAGACACACACACACGTCCAAGAGGGTGTGGTTATGCAACATCTTTCAAACTGGTCCTACAATGTATGTTGTAGTTAAATCCCAGCATGCCGTTAGGGTTCTTGGACATGGTTGTCCACATGCTGGAGAGCTATCATTACATGTGTTCTTTTACAAAACCACAATGATTCACATTCTACACACACATCCAAGTGGGTGTGGTGATGAAGCATATTTCAAACTGGTGCTACAATGCATGTGTTAGTTGAATCCGAGCATGAGGCTAGGGTTCCTGGACATAGTTGGCCACATGCTAGTGTGGCATAATTGTATGTGTTCTTTTCCAAAACCACAACGATGCACATTGATAGACACATACACGTCCAATAGGGTGCGGTTATGCAGCATCTTTCAAGCTGGTCCTACAATGCATGTTGTACTTGAATCCCAGCATGCTATTAGTGTTCCTAGACATGGTTGGCCACATGCTAGAGTGGCATCATTACATGTGTTCTTTTCCAAAACCCCAATGACGCACATTAATACATACACACATCCAAGTGGGTGTGGTGATCCAGCGTCTTTCAAACTAGTGCTACGATGCATGTTGCAGCTGAATCCCAGCATGCTGCTAGGGTTCCTAGACATGGTTGACCACATGCTGGAGTGGCATAATTACATGTGTTCTTTTCCAAAACCATAATTATTCACATCGACACACACACACACATCCATGTGGGTATGGTGATGCAGTGTCTTTCAAACCGGTGCTACAATGCATGTGGCCGTTGAATCCCAGCATGCTGCTAGGGGTCCTGGACATGGTTGGCCACATGCTGGAGTGGCATCATTACATGTGTTTTTTCAAAGACCACAATGATGCAAACTGATAGATACACACACATCCAAGTGGGTGTGGTGATACAACATCTTTCAAACTAGTGCTCCAATGCATGTTCCAGTTGAATCCCAACATGCTGCTAGGGTTCCTAGACACGGTTGCCCACATGATGGAGTGGGATTATTACATGTGTTCTTTTACAAAACCACAATTATTCACATTGATACACACATCCATGTGGGTGTGGTGATGCAGCATCTTTCAAATTGGTGCTACCATGCATGTGGCCATTGAATTCCAGCATGCTGCTTGGGTTCATGGACATGGTTGGCCACAGGATAGAGTGGCATCATTGCATGTGTTATTTTCCAAAACCATAATAATGCACATTGATACACACACACACATCCAAGTGGGTGTGGTGATGCAACATCTTTCAAACTGGTGCTACAATGCATGTTGCAGTTGAATCCCGACATGCTTCTAGGGTTCCTGGACATGGTTGGACACATGCTGGAGTGGCATCATTGCATGTGTTCTTTTACAAAACCGCAATGATGCACATTAATACACTCACACAAACACACATCCAAGTGGGTGTGGTGATGCGGCATCATTCAAACTAGTGCTACAATGCATGTGTCAGTTGAATCCCCGCATGCTGCCAGGGTTCCTGGACATGGTTAGCCACATGCTAGAGTGGCATCATTGCATGTGTTATTTTCCAAAACCACAATGATGCACATTGATACACACACACATCCAAGTGGGTGTGGTGATGCAACATCTTTCAAACTGGTGCTACAATGCATGTTGCAATCAAATCCCAGAATGCTGCTAGGGTTCCTGGAAAAGGTTGGCCAGATGCTGGAGTGGCATCATTACATGTGTTCTTTTACAAAACCACAATGATTCACATTGATACACACATCCAAGTGGGTATGTTGATGCAGCATATTTCAAACCGGTGCTAGAATGCATGTGTTAGTCGAATCCCAGCATGCTGCTAGTGTTCCTGGACATAGTTGGCCACATGCTAGTGTGGCATAATTGTATCTGTTATTTTCCAAAACCACAACGATGCAGATTGGTAGACACACACACGTCCAAGAGGGTGTGGTTATGCAACATCTTTCAAACTGGTCCTACACTGTATGTTGTAGTTAAATCCCAGCATGACGTTAGGGTTCTTGGACATGGTTGGCCACATGCCGGAGTGGCATCATTACATGTGTTCTTTTACAAAACCACAATGACGCACATTGATACACACACACATCCAAGTGGGTGTGGTGATGAAGCATATTTCAAACTGGTGCTACAATGCATGTTGTAGTTGAATCCCAGCATGCTGCTAAGGTTCCTGGACATGGTTGACCACATGCTGGAGTGGCATCATTACATGTGTTGTTTTCCAAAACCATAATTATTCACATTGACACACACACACATCCATCTGGGTGTGGTGATGCGGTATCTTTCAAACTGGTTCTACAATGCATGTGGCCGTTGAATCCCAGCATGCTGCTAGGGTTCCTTGACATGGTTGGCCACATGCTGGAGTGGCATCATTACACGAGTTCTTTTCAAAACCACAATGATGCAAATTGATAGACACACACACACATCCAAGTGGGTGTGGTGATACAACATCTTTCAAACTAGTGCTACAATGCATGTTGCAGTTGAATCCCAACATGCTGCTAGGGTTCCTGGACATGGTTGCCCACATGCTGGAGTGGCATCATTACATGTGTTCTTTTACAAAACCACGATGATTCACATTGTATACACACACATCCAAGTGGGAGTGGTGATGCAGCATATTTCAAACTGGTGCTACAATGCATGTGTTAGTCGAATCCGAGCATGCTGCTAGGGTTCCTGGACATAGTTGGCCACATGCTAGTGTGGTATAATTGTATGTGTTCTTTTATAAAACCACAACGATGCACGTTGATAGACACACACACGTCCAAGAGGGCATGGTTATGCAGCATCTTTCAAACTAGTCCTACAATGCATGTTTTACTTGAATCCCAGCATGCTGTTAGGGTTCCTGGACATGGTTGGCCACATGCTAGAGTGGCATCATTACATGTGTTCTTTTACAAAACCCCAATGACGCACATTAATACATACACACATCCAAGTGGGTGTGGTGATGCAGCGTCTTTCAAACTAGTGCTACCATGCATGTTGCAGCTGAATCCCAGCATGCTGCTAGGGTTCCTCGACATGGCTGACCACATGCTGGAGTGGCATCATTACATGTGTTCTTTTCCAAAACCATAATTATTCACATTGAGACACACACACACATCCATGTGGGTGTGGTGATGTAGTATCTTTCAAACTGGTGCAACAATGCATGTGGTCCTTGAATCCCAGCATGCTGCTAGGGTTCCTGGACATGGTTGGCCACATGCTGGAGTGGCATCATTGCATGTGTTATTTTCCAAAACCACAATAATGCACAGTGATAGAGACACACAAACATCCAAGTGGGTGTGGTGATACAACATCTTTCAAACTAGTGCTACAATGCATGTTGCAGTTGAATCCCAGCATGCTGCTAGGGTTCTTGGACATAGTTGCCCACATGCTGGAGTGGCATCATTACATGTGTTATTTTACAAAACCACAATTATTCACATTGATACACACGCATACATCCATGTGGGTGTGGTGATGCAGCATCTTTCAAACTGGTGCTACAATGCATGTGTCCATTGAATCCCAGCATGCTGCTAGGGTTCCTGGTCATGGTTGGCCATATGCTGGAGTGGCATCATTGCATGTGTTTTTTTCAAAACCACAATGATGCAAATTGATAGACACACACACATCCAAGTGGGTGTGCTGATGCAGCATCTTTCAAACTTGTGCTACAATGCATGTTGTAGTTGAATCCCAGCATGTTGCTAGGGTTTCTGGACATGGTTGGCCACATGCTGGAGTGGCATCATTGCATGTGTTCTTTAACAAAACCACAATGATGCACATTGATACACTGACACACACACACATCCAAGTGGGTGTGGTGATGCAACATATTTCAAACTGGTGCTACAATGCATGTGTCAGTTGAATCCCAGCATACTACTAGGTTTCTTAGACATCGTTAGCCACATGCTAGAGTGGCATTGATGTCTACGCACTTCTATTCTTGTAGACAGTTGTTGGGCCTCCAATTGTAGAGGTTTGTAGAACAGCAGGAAGTTTTCCCTTAAGTGGATTATCCAAGGTTTATCGAACTCAGGGAGGAAGTGGTCAAAGGTATTCCCTCTCAAGCAACCCTGCAATCAAGATACAAGAAGTCTCTTGTGTCCCCAACACACCCAATACACTTGTCAGCTGTATAGGTGCACTAGTTCGGCAAAGAGATAGTGAAATACAAGTGGTGTGGATAATTATAAGTGGTAATGGTTATAGAAAATAGCTTGATGGCGTGGAAAAGACTAAAGTAAAACTCAAATAAAGATAGAAGCAAGCAAACATGTAACAGAGCTAGTTTCAAACGGTGTTTCAATGCTAAGAAACAAGGCCTAGGGATCATACTTTCACTAGTGAACACTCTCAGATAAATATATTCTTCTTTATGATACTACGCTGAACTACTCTCCGGTTGGACACTCTAATCGATGGTAGGGTTATAACAGCACACCTCAAAGTTCACCTTTCCCATCTAGAAAACCCCACACTGTCACCTTGAGTACTATATGGTTCCAACAAACACCACAATTTCATAAAGACATCCAACTCCAAATATAACTCATAACAAGTATTTGTAATCTCTAGCCTAAGTGCCACAATGGTGTGCACGTTGTCACTTTCACACACATGGGGAGAGCAGAGATCTATTAAAGCACTTGAGTAGCAAGGTAGATCTATAGATTACAAGCTCATGATCTCAATAAGATCATGCATAGAGAGAGAGATGAACCCTTAGCCTCGATAGAGAACTACTCCCTCCTCATCATGGGAATCAGCAATGGTGATGGAGATGGCGGTGGAGATCGATGGAGATGGCTCCGAGGGCACTTCCCTGTCCTAGCAGGGTGCCGGATCAGAGACTTTCTGTCCCTCGAATCTCCCCTTCGGTGGCGGCGGCGCTGTGGAAGTTTTCGTGGCTTTCTGATTGATGATCTAGGGTTTTTGCCTCGGGGGAGATATATAGGTGAAAGAGGCAAGGTCGGTGGCCGGCCAGGGGCCCCACACCATGCCCTGGCGCGGCCAAGGGGGACCCGTGCCTAGGGGTGGTGTGGCCACCCTATGGCCCCTCTCCGTCTCGTATTCTGGCTCCATGAGTCTCCGGGAAAAATAGGCATATTGGATTTTGTCCCATCCAATTTCGAGAATATTCATTTTCTGACTTTCTGGAACCAAAAACAGCAGAAAACAGGCAACTGGCACTATGTCTCTTGTTAATAGGTTAGTCCAAGAAACCATATGAAAAGTACTCCAAAGTGTGGACAAAACACAAGAAAGTAGATAAAACCAAGCATGGAACATCAAAAATTATAGATACATTTGCAATGTATCTACATCCCCAAGCTTAGCTCCAGCTCGTCCTCGAGTAGGTAAGTGATAAAAAGAAAGAATAATTTTTGAGGTGACATGCACCATCATAAACTTGATCAAAGTATTTGTAAAACATTCAAAGCTGGGATCATAGTACTTCAATCATAGCATGAAAGACAAAGTTCTAGCAATAAGACAAAGAAACTATGTTGCAACATGAAAAGGCACAAACAAAAGATTCATGAATAACAATGCTTTGCAAGACGTTTGTTTTTTTCACATAAAGAAAACATAGCATAATGGCATTCAGCTTGTCCCTCATAGAGTAGCAAGTATAAATGCATAGGACACCTTCAAAGTTTATAAGAGTGACTAGATACAAATAGTGTAAAACAAGCAATATCAAAGCTATGCATCAATCAACAAGTCTTGGGACAATGCACACAAAACTAAGAATGGCCACTATGCTCTCAAAGTAGGTGCATAAAGATAAAAGGTGGAGACTCAATATAATGGTGGAAGAAAGGCCTTCATAGAAGGAAGAAGAGATTCAAGTTTCATAAAGAGCTTCCAAAAATTATGGTACTTATAGCTTTCAGCTCTCATTGCCCCTATCATAAGCATCTTGAAGTGATTAAGGTTAAAGTGAACAAACTATGGAGTATATGCTTGACAAAGTATAAGTTAGAAATCTCATGTCCCTTGAATACGAGGGCCGCTCCTCATGCTACTCAAGTTTAGTCACCGGTAAGTTCTTGTCATCGTAAGTACATGTGTATCATAGAGAACCGCCAACGGGGTACCCCTTGCCCGATGATACAGAAGAATCCCCATATCAAAATGACAAGGCAAGCAGACAACGACCATCTCAGCAATCTTCTTTTTTACCATGGGAATATGGTGCTTTTTTCTCTCTTTCCTCTTTTCATAATCTCTTTTTTTTCTTCTTCTCTTCTTTTTTTCCTCAACATCAGACTCTTTTTTTTATAAGAAGAATGCTTCATAGACAGCTCATTATGGTTACGTTGCAGGTTTCCACCATGTCAGCATGGATTAGACCAGCGGCCCAGGCGTTTCTCTAACACATATACATAACTACATGGACTTACAAGCTCCCCTTTCATTTCACACCGACGACATCCATAGACAAAAGAGCATGATATCAACTAGGTACAAAGTACCAGTGCAATGTTGAAAGCGTTCCCCATGACAGCATGGTTCTGCTAATACCCAACAAATAAGTGTAAGCATATACAACATAGACGACACAATGGTTCAAGTTTATTAAGGGAAAGAAAAGTAAAGTGTGCCATCAAGTTCGTGAGAGCTCTAATCACTAGTTTTCTTATAACAAGTTTAATTTGGAAGGTAAACAAAAACATGAATATACTTGGAATAGCATATGCTAGTAGGTAGGTATGATGGACTCTTTGGAATAACTTGGTTTAGGGAGTTGGATGCATGAGTGGAACTCATACTTGGTGGTGGAGGTAAGCAAAAGATTGGGAGCGACAAACTAAGAGAGCAATAATGGCCATAATCATGCAGAGCAACAAAACATCATTGATCAAAGCATAAAGTGATACTACAAGTTGAAAACTAAAGGATCATAAAGGCTTATGGTGACTTGGTATAGTCATAACATGGCGTGAGCATGCGCCAAGTCAACCCAAATAAAGCATCAAAGGAGAATACCACAATACTATGGTTTAATATGCTAAAACAACGCATGGTTCTTACAAGGCACATTAAGCAATCTCAATTGTTTATAACAAGTCATGCTACAGCAAATAATACTAAGCATAAAGCCAAAACAATATCGAGCATGGCATGACAAAGCATAGGCCACAGTCAAAAACAAGCTCTCTTTACCACTTAAGCATGAACTTTCGTAGTCTTTTCCAAACCAAAGCAAACTATTTGAAAACCAATGTATGGAAGAAGGGGTCCAACCAATTTATTTAGAAAACTAAAAAAACCAAGCAAACGAAAAACCAAAACGAAAACAAAAAAGAAGACGCTCCAAGAACAACACAACTGTGCATGAAACATCAAAAATGAAATGTTTGGAAGAAACTTGGGATTTTTATTGATGAAGAGGGGGATGCCTTGGGCATCCCCAAGCTTTGACACTTGTACTTCTTGGATATTTTTTGGGGTGACACGCATGGCATCCCCAAGCTTGAGCTTTAGTCCATCCTTCATCTCATTACTCATTCCTTCCATACACCTGAAATTTTTCCTTCATACAAAACTTCACATAATCTTTATTAGCAACATTAATTACTGCACTCAAGATAATAAGTCTTTAGGTTCAGTTCCAACACCAATAAAACTTTCATTAAAACACAATCTACTGTAGCACTTCCCTCAAAAAGCTCAATTCCCCAAAAGAACTAAAAAAGGAACCAACAAGAAGCAAATGCAAATAATGGCAGAAATCTGTCAAAACAGATCAGTAGGTAAAGACGAATTTTTTCGAAGAACTTCTGTTGCTCAAACCAAAAAGTGTTAAACTAACGGAAGTTAGATAACAACCTGGGGCAGAAGCACAAAATTTCATGCCTCAAAACAACGTACAGAGATTTTACACGAATTTTTACGTTGAAGTACAGAAATCTGTTTCGGGACAGCAACTTTGCCAATCATTACTTCTCTCTCATTAGAGGTTACTCTTGGCACGAAAAGCAAATAAAAAGGATAAGGATAGGTTATTACTTAAGTAATAACTTCCAAGACTCATCTAAAACCTTTGGGTTATCTCTCAATAAGTACTTTTCTTTAGGGCCTTTAAGTTAGGCATGATAGTTTGAGAAGATGCTCACATAAGAAATATGAATTTAAGTAAAAGAGAGCATCAAGAAGCAAATTCAAAGCACATTTAAGTCTAACCCACTTCCTATGAATAGGAATCTTGTAAAGAAACAAATCATGAAAGCACAAAGCAACAAGCATAGGAAAGCAAAACAAGTGCAACTTCAAAATTTTCAACATAAAGAGGGGAAACTTTATGTTGTTGAGATACATAAAACCATGTTTCCCTCTCTCATAATAACTTTCAGTAGCATCATGAATAAAATTAACAATATAACTATCATATAAAACATTCTTATCATGAGCCACATGCATAAAAGAATTAATACTCTCCACATAAACATAGTCATTCTTATTGATTGTAGTGGGAGCAAATTCAACAAAATAGCTATCATTATTATTCTCATCACCATAATCATCAAATATAGGAGGCATATTGTAATCATAATTAATTTTCTCCTCAATAGTTGGTGGACTGAAAATATGATATTCATCATTGTAATCATCATATATTGGAGGTTTTGTATCATCATAAGCAATAGAATAGCTATCTTCTAAAGCTGGGGAACTAAAAAGATCATTTTCATAAAAACTAGCTTCCCCAAGCTTAGACTTTTCCATAACATTAGCAATAATGGTGTCCAAAGAATTCATACTAACAACATTGCTATTAGCATGCAAATAAAGTTCCATAGGTTTTTTAATTTTCTCATCAAACACTTCATGTCCTAACTCAAGATAAATACTATAAAGCTCTCTAATTTTGTTGCTGTTTTCCATTAAGCCTAACTAGTGAAAACAAGAAACAAAAAGACAAAATTGCAGAATCTAAAGGAAATAACTTCGAGCACTCACACCGGAGGATTGAGAAACTTTTACCTTACAACCCCGGAAATGGCGCCAACAAAAAGCATGATGTCTACGCACTTCTATTCTTGTAGACAGTTGTTGGGCCTCCAAGTGCAGAGGTTTGTAGAACAGTAGCAAGTTTTCCCTTAAGTGGATTATCCAAGGTTTATCGAACTCAGGGAGGAAGTGGTCAAAGGTATTCCCTCTCAAGCAACCCTACAATCAAGATACAAGAAGTCTCTTGTGTCCCCAACACACCCAATACACTTGTAAGGTGTATAGGTGCACTAGTTTGGCGAAGAGATAGTGAAATACAAGTGGTATAAATAATTATAAGTGGTAACGGTGATAGAAAATAGCTTGATGGCATGGAAAAGACTAAAGTAAAACTGAAATAAAGATAGAAGCAAGCAAACATGTAACAGAGCTAGTTGCAAACGGTGTTTCAATGCTAAGAAACCAGGCCTAGGGATCATACTTTCACTAGTGAACACTCTCATATAAATATATTATTCTTTATGATACTACGCTGAACTACTCTTCGGTAGGACACTCTAATCGATGGTAGGGCTATAACAGCACACCTCAAAGTTCACCCTTCCGATCTAGAACACCCCACACTGTCACCTTGAGTACTAGATGGTTCCAACAAACACCACAATTTTATAAACACATCCAACTCCAAATATAACTCATAACAAGTATTTGTAATCTCTAGCCTAAGTGCCACCATGGTGTGCATGTTGTCACTTTCACACACATGGGCAGAGCAGAGATCTATTAAAGCACTTGAGTAGTAAGATGGATTTATAGATTACAAGCTCATGATCTCAATAAGATCATGCATAGAGAGAGAGATGAACACATAGCTACCGGTAGAACCATTAGCCTCGAGAGAGAACTACTCCCTCCTCATCATGGGAATCAGCAACGGTGATGGAGATGGCGGTGGAGATCGATGGAGATGGCTCCGGGGGCACTTCCCCACCCTGGCAGGGTGCCGGAACAGAGACTTTCTGTCCCCTGAATCTCCCCTTCGGTGGCGATGGCGCTGCGCAACTTTTCGTGGCTTTCTGATTGATGATCTAGGGTTTTTTCCTTGGGGGAGATATATAGGCAAAAGAGGCAAGGTCGGTGGCCGGCCAGGGGCCCCACACCATGCCCTGGCGCGGTCAAGGGGGACCCGCGCCTAGGGGTGGTGTGGACACCCTGTGGCCCCTCTCCGTCTCATATTCTGGCTCCGTGAGTCTCCAGGAAAAATAGGCATATTGGCTTTTGTCCCGTCCAATTCCGAGAATATTCATTTTCTGACTTTCTGGAACCAAAATCAGCAGAAAACAGGCAACTAGCACTGTGGCTCTTGTTAATAGGTTAGTCCAATAAATGATATGAAAAGTACTCCAAAGTGTGGACAAAACACAAGAAAGTAGATAAAACCAAGCATGGAACATAAAAAATTATAGATACATTTGCAATGTATCAGGCATCATTGCATGTGTTCTTTTCCAAAACCACAATGATGCACATTGATAGACACACACACATCCAAGTAGTTGTGGTGATGTAGCATCTTTCAAAATGGTGCTACAATGCATGTTGTAGATGAATCCCAGCATGCTGCTAGGGTTCCTAGACATGTTTGGCCCCATGCTGGAGTGGCATCATTGCATGTGTTCTTTTCCAAAACAATAATGATGCACATTGATGCACATAGACATCCTTGTGGGTGTGGTAATGCAGTATCTTTCAAACTGGTGCTACAATGCATGTGGCCGTTGAATCCTAGCATGCTGCTAGGGTTACTTGACATGTTTGGCCACATGTTGGAGTGGCATCATTACATGTGTTCTTTTCCAAAACCACAATGATTCACATTGACACACACACATACATCCAAGTGGGTATGGTGATGCAACATCCTTCAAACTGGTGCTACAATGCATGTGTTAGTTGAATCCCAGCATGCTTCTAGAATTCCTATACATGGTTGGCCACATACTAGAGTGGCATAATTGCATGTGTTCTTTTCCAAAACCACAATGATGCACATTTATAGACACACACACATGTCCAAGAGGGTGTGGTTATGCAGCATCTTTCAAACTGGTCCTATAATGCATGTTGTAGTTGAATCCTAGCATGTTGGTAGGGTTCCTGGACATGGTTGGCCACATGTGGAGTGGCATCATTACATGTGTTCTTTTCCAAAACCCCAATGATGCACATTGATACACACACACACAACCAAGTGGGTGTGGCGATGCAGCATCTTTCAAACTAGTGCTACAATGCATGTTGCAGTTAAATCCCAGCATGTTCCTCGAGTTCCTGGACATGGTTAACCACATGTTGGAGTGGCAACATTACATGCGTTCTTTTCCAAAACCATAATTATTCACATTGAGACACACACACACATCCATGTGGGTGTGGTGATGCAGTATCTTTCAAACTAGTGCTACAATGCATGTGGTCGTTGAATCCCAGCATGCTACTAGGGTTCCTGGACATGGTTGGCCACATCCTGGAGTGGCATCATTACATGTGTTCTTTTCCAAAACCACAATTATTCACATTGATACACACATACATCCATGTGGGTGTGGTGATGCAACATCTTTCAAACCAGTGCTATAATGAATGTGGCCATTGAATCCCAGCATGCTGCTAGGGTTCCTGGACATGGTTGGACACATGCTGGAGGGGCATCATTGCATGTGTTCTTTTACAAAACCACAATGATGCACATTGATACACTCGCACACACACATCCAAGTAGGTGTGGTGATGTAGCATCTTTCAAACCGGTGTTACAATGCATGTGTCAATTGAATCCCAACATGCTGCTAGGGTTCTTGGACATTGTTAGCAACATGCTAGAGTGGCATCATTGCATGTGTTCTTTTCCAAAACCACAATGATGCACATTCATCGACACACACACATCCAAGTGGGTGTGGTGATGTAGCATCTTTCAAAATGGTGCTACAATGCATGTTGTAGATGAATCCCAGCATGCTGCTAGGGTTCCTAGACATGTTTGGCCCCATGCTGGAGTGGCATCATTGCATATGTTCTTTTCCAAAACAACAATGATGCACATTGATACACACACATCCAAGTGGGTGTGGTGATGCAGCATCTTTCAAACTGGTGCTACAATGCATGTTTTAGTTGAATCCGAGAATCCTTCTAGGGTTCCTCGATATGGTTGGCCACATGCTGGAGTGGGTCCTGTTCGTCTGTGGTACCAAAGATCCCGGGCCATCGCATGGAGGTACCTAAGTTGCCTGAAATTGCCGCGTTTCGAAATGTTGGGCCGCCAACTACCGTGAGGGGCCATTTCGATGCAAACTCATCTCACCCCTGCCAAATTCAAACATTCCGTGAAACTGCCCCATGAAGTAGACAGTCGGGACCCTCATGTCGGTCATCTGTCCGTGACGCGAGCGCCGACGCAGCAACCTCTTAGGCAAATCGAGTAACTAAGTGCATTGGATGCGTTGACCAATTTCAAAAATCCATTCCCACCTTTCCCCTGGCACCGGCGGCGTCGGAATCCACCCTCCAGGCAGGACGATCCCTTCGGACATTTGACTTCCGACGCCAAGTTGCTGCGCCCAGTCGATGATCCCGAGCTCCAATGGCGCATGTCGTAGCTGGTGTTGCGAGGCTCTAGCCCGCATCCGCCGCTGACGAGCCGAGTAGCTCGGAGGATGGCAGATCCTACTACCAAGGAAGAAGAAGTTCTCGCTACAAGAGGGTGAGCTACCCTTCTCTTTGCTATTCGCACTAATTATAACTGCTAGTTGGCTACTGAACCTAAAATTGTTTGTTAGCCCAACGCTGACAAACATATTTTGTCCATAGTTTTATGTCAAGTGGGATCTCCGCGGACCACCCTTACCTGGTTACGGCAGTCCTCTTCAGGTACGACTCTATGGGCAAGTGGTATGGACACCATTGTATCACGATGGAAGAAGCACCTACGCAGATCTGGACTATATCTGGTATGGTTGCTGCTCTACGTAATCATGATGAATTATGGCCAAAGCAGACTACAAAGTTCAGATTCATGGATGAACGTGGCATCATGGTTCCTCTAACGTGTGACAGTCATCTAATTGGGTTGATGAAAAGTATGCTTCGGCTTGCATGTTTGAGCTGAATTGTGATGTACTGGATGTGGAAGCTGCTGCAACTGGGAGTCGCCCTTCTATTCTTGGACAGGGTGGTTGCTCGAACCCAATTAGCTCCTGGTAAGAAAAAGTCTCTTGGGGTTCGCATGTTTGTGCTGAATTGTAATTTTTGTTTTATTTACTATATAGATATTGGGCAGTTATGCAACAGTCTTGTTTCTTTGACAGGAAGCACCGCAAGGTTAGAAACATGACTGTTGGGTCAGTCATTTTGTTGCCCAAAGAAATTAAAAACGAGTGGAAAGATGATGCTGGACACGATTCTGGTGCCCATTGTCCTGGCGATGCAGAGTACGTGAAGCTAAGAAAATTGGCACCGAGGAAGAGGAAGAAGGCAAGAAATGAAGAAGCTAGTGGACGTGAAGGCTTGGCACCCAGGCTACGGAAGAAGGCTATTGGCAATGAAGATGCATAGTAATGTGTTGAAGTTGAACCTATATATGTAATTCGGTTAAATTCTGGAGCTCTGTGTGTGGAACTTTGCTGGGCGAAACAATCTACCCACGTTCTCTGAGTAAAATGTACCGCGAGTGAGGGTTTGGAAATGCCCAAGTCAGTAGTTGAATCCGAAATTATGATTGTGCCACTACTATCTGAAAACACGCAGCACCGGTTCCACGATTGCTGAGGGGCAGGAGGTCTCCAAATATTATGGAATGTAAGTGGCACAGAAATAAATTATTTAAGTTGCTACACTCCACGGAGCAGCAACTTATTTCAGCTGCTGCACACAACGACATGGCAACATAAACAGCAATGACAACTGATAATGCCCAGATGAGGAGGAAATCGATACCACTTTCTGGCCTAATCTTGAGCCCGTCTATCTCACCGCCTCTCTGCTCCTGCATCCCCTGCATCTAGCAAAGCTCCCGGATCTCCAGTAACCAGGTGTACGTGCTTCCACTTTATAAATTGTGGTTGTGCCATTTGCATGCGGCACAATCCACGTAGATTACGTTTAAACAAACCACCAACGTCAGAATACACTTGTAGGAAAAGGGTCTTTGATCCATGGTCACGTTCCCAATCCGGGACAGAGATCTAAATCGAGACAGAAATTCCTCTAAATCACAAATTCTTCCACAAATTAATCGAGACAGAGATCTAAATTGAGGCATTTCATTAATTCAACCCCAAATTCTTCTAAACAAAGGTGCGATTTCACATCCTACATTAATTCAACCACTAGTCAACAATTTCACTTCCACTGCCGCTGTCCTCCGAGCCGCCGGCTTCCTCGTTGTTGTCGGACGAAACCTCCATGATTTCCGCATTGTTCGCGAGATGGAGCACCTCTTCGCAGCGAGCAGCGGCGATGACGGTGTACTTGGTCCGTCCAGGGACGGACCAGAACCTCTCCCGCCCTTCTCGGTTGCGGAGATCCCGTGCACCACGCGCCCGTAAACGATGTGGTTGCCAATCTTGGCCTTCCGCTCCTTCTTGAACAACTCTAGCTAGTACGGGCTGGCCGCCGCGTACCGGGGCAGCGCCCTCTTCCACGTAGGCATCTGGCGGCAGCGTGCCACGATTTCGCTCTCCATCACGGCTCCGCCAGGGACAAGGAGCGGAGCCACCGGCACCCCCGCATAGATGATGTGCCATCCGTGGGGCACCATCACGGCCGGCGGCACGAGGATGTCGAAGTGCGTGAACATCACCGCCTTTTAGAAGTTTAGCACGAGCATCTCCATGGCGGCGCGGTGGAGATTGGAGAGGGAGCGAGGGGATGGACGACGAAGCGATGACGCGGTGGAGATTGGAGAGGGCGAGGGGATGGATGACGAAGCGACGCGCTGTGGCGCCTCCTATTTGTACACGAGGACGACAAAGCGATGGGCGGAATATCCAAGGGGCATTGGTCAGACAAAATGAAGTAATGCAGGGTTAAGACAAATGAACGGGCGACCAATTTTTTTCCTCCTAGGACTCCGGGGCCAATAGTTTAGACCGCTAGGTCAACAAGTACAACTATTACAACTTAAAAAGGAACGGCGCTCAAGCTAAATAGAACTAGTTATCACACATATCCTTGATTTTCCTAATCTTAGCCCGATGCGCATCTTCCTACGAGAGCAAGGATCGAATCGTTTGCTCCTTCCTTTTAGCATCTTCCTTGCACAGCTTCAATTGTTTCTCTGCATTTTTCCTCATGCACTTGTCAATACTCGTAGTTGTGAACTACAGGACTTTGGCCTGGTGAAGATCATTCCTTGCTTGAGTCAGTTCTTGCTCTACTTTAGCCTTCAGGGCCAACGTTGCGTCCCTATCCTTCTCGACTTTGCTAACCTTGTCTTGCACCCACCTGAGATCTCGCTTATGCTTGGTCATGTCAACTGGTTCCAATAGCTTCATCTCAACACTGTCAAGAAGTGAGCTGAATACGGATTCTTTCAACTCAACAGTCATTTCCCATAGTTTCTCTAGCGTTTTCTGCATCGATTTGGGCCACTTTGGATCTACCCATTTGACAACACCGCAACTTCCGCCTTGCATCATTGCACGATGTCCTTGACACCGTAGAAACCTCCTTCCTGCGTTTCGTCCTTCGAACGCTACAAATTTAGCAGGCACATATCCATGTTTACATAGCAGAGGATTGTCTTCATCCGCTAAACAGTGATAATCGGAGTCATAGATCGTCTGGTTGGCCTAACACATCATACACGCATCAGTAAACAGAGTAGATCTAGCTCAAAAAATAGATAACTGGCCACAGATGCTAGATATAGAGATGAGATGACTCACATCGAAATCGCCGTCCATGTCGTCACGACGCGTTTCCTCGTCGTCTCCCCTTGAACCCATGGCGAGAGGAGAGGGGGTGGCTGCCGGAGAGGGGATTGGGATGGAGGCGCCGTCGGCTTGCGGCTACGGCAAGATGGGAGTGAAGTGGGGAAAGTGGCTTCGAGGGGAAGGAAGAGAAGTATGGGGAGGAAGAGAAGTAATGGGGACGTGACACTGGGATATGCCCCACTGAACTCGTGAGTCATGACACTCGCAATAGGGGAGCGCCCGGTGTTGCCAGTTTGTCCAGAGCAAGCGCGGCCAATCATGCCGCAGAACATCCTACTCGCGGATCGCTCTCACGAAGACCATCCCAATCGTCCAAGCGCCCCGATCGAACGGTATGTAACAATCGTCAAGCAGAACAACTGTGTTAGGGCGTGTCGTCTAGAAGACTTGGTCTAACGGCCACCCATTGGGGGGCTAAGGTTAGGGCTCTCCTCAGGTTAGAATCCATATGTGGTTTATGAAAAGAACACACATGCAATGACACTGGTGGATCCTTATGTGGTTGGTGAGAAGAACACACATGCAATCACACTGGGTGGATCCATATGTGGTTTATGTGAGGAACACACATGCAATGACACTGGTGATATGTGGTTTGTGAAAAGAACACACATGTAATGACTCTAACTATGGTTAATGAAAAGAGCAGACATACAATGATACTGGTGGGTCCATGTGTGGTTTGTGAGAAGAACATACATGCAATGACACTGGCTGTGGTTCATGAGAAGAACACACATCCAATGACACTGGTGGATCCATGTGTACACTGTGAGAGGAACACACATGCAATGACACTAGGTGTGGTTCATGATAAGAACACACATGCAATGACACTGGTGTATCCTTATGTGGTTTGTGAGAATAACAGACATGCAATGAATCTAGATGTGGTTCATGAGAAGAACACACACGCAATGATACTGCTGGATCCATGTGTGGTCTGTGAGAAGAACACACATGCAATGACACTGGATGTGGTTCATGAAAAGAACACACATCCAATGACACTTGTGGATCCTAATGTGGTTTGTGAGAAGAACAGACATGCAATGACTTAGATGTGGTTCATGAGAAGAACACACATTCAATGACACTAGTGGATCCATGTGTGGTTTATGAGAGGAACATACATGCAATGACACTTGGTGTGGTTCATGAAAACAAAAGACATGTAATGACACTGGTGGATCCATATGTGGTTTGTGAAAAGAACCGACACGCAATCACACTGGTGGATCCATGTGTGGTTCATGAGAAGAACACAAATGCATTGACACTGGTGGATCCATGTGTGGTTTGGGAGAAGAACACACATCCAATGACACTGGGTGGATCCATGTGTGGTTCATGAGAAGAACACACATGCAATGACACTGGTGGATCCATGTGTGGTTTGGGAGAAGAACACACATCCAATGACACTGGGTGTGGTTCATGAAAAGAACACACATGCAATGACATTGGTGTATCCTTATGTGGTTTGTGAGAATAACAGACATGCAATGACTCTAGCTGTGGTTCATGAGAAGAACACACATGCAATGACACTTGTGTATCCTTATGTGGTTTGTGAGAAGAACACACATGCAATGACTCTAGATGTGGTTCATGAGAAGAAGACACATCCAATGACACTAGATGTGGTTCATGAGAAGAACAAACAGGCAATGACACTGGTGTATCCCTATGTGGTTTGTGAGAAGAACAGACATGCAATGACACTGGGTGTGGTTCATGAAAAGAACAGACATGCAATGATACTGGTGGATCCATGTGTGGTTTGTTTAGAATAACATACATGTAATGACCACATCCAATGACACTGGTGGATCCTTATGTGGTTTGTGAGAAGAATATACATGCAATAACTCTAGTTGTGGTTCATGAAAAAAACAGACATGCAATGACACTGGTGGATCCATGTGTGGTTTGTGGGAAGAACACACATCCAATGACACCTTGTGTGGTTCATGAAAAGAACACACATCCAAGTACACTGGTGGATCCATCCGTGGTTTGTGAAAAGAACACACATCCAATGACACTGGGTGTGGTTCATGAAAAGAACATACATCCAATGACACTGGTGGATCCTTATGTGGTTTGTGGAAAGAACAGACATGCAATGACTCTAACTGTGGTTAATTAAAAGAGCAGACATGCAATGACACCGGTGGATCCATGTGTGGTTTGTGAGAAGAACACACATCCAATGACACTGGTGGATCCTTATGTGGTTTGCGAGAAGAACAGACATGCAATGACACTGGCTGTGGTTCATGAGAAGAACACACATCCAATGACACTAGATGTGGTTCATGAGAATAACAGACATGCAATGACACTAGTGTATCCCTATGTGTTTTAGGAAAAGAACAGACATGCAATGATACTGGTGGATCCATGTGTGGTTTATTTAGAAGAACACACATGCAATGACACTGGTGGATCCATGTGTGGTTTGTGGGAAGAACATACATGCAATGACTCTAGTTGTGGTTCATGAAAAAAACAGACATGCAATGAAACTGGTGCATCCATGTGTGGTTTGTGGGAAGAACACACATCCAATGACACTTGGTGTGGTTCATGAAAAGAACAGACGTGCAATGATACTGGTGGATCCATATGTGGTTTGTGAAAAGAACCGACACGCAATCACACTGGGTGGATCCATGTGTGGTTCATGAGAAGAACACACATGCAATGACACTGGTGGATCCATGTGTGGTTTGGGAGAAGAACACACATCCAATGACACTAGGTGTGGTTCATGAAAAGAACACACATTCAATGACATTGGTGTATCCTTATGTGGTTTGTGAGAATAACAGACATGCAATGACTCTAGCTGTGGTTCCCGAGAAGAACACACATGCAATGACACTTGTGTATCCTTATGTGGTTTTTGAGAAGAACACACATGCAATGACTCTAGATGTGGTTCATGAGAAGAACACACATCCAATGACACTAGATGTGGTTCATGAGAAGAACAAACATGCAATGACACTGGTGTATCCATATGTGGTTTATGAGAAGAACACACATGCAATGACACTGGGTGTGGTTCATGAAAAGAACAGACATGCAACAATACTGGTGGATCCATGTGTGGTTTGTTTAGAAGAACACACATGCAATGACCACATTCAATGACACTGGTGGATCCTTATGTTGCTTGTGAGAAGAACAGACATGCAATGACTCTAGTTGTGGTTCATGAAAAAAAACAGACATGCAATGACACTGGTTGATCCATGTGTGGTTTGTGGGAAGAACACTGGTGGATCCATAAGTGGTTTGTGAAAAGAACACACATCCAATGACACTGGGTGTGGTTCATCAAAAGAACATACATCCAATGACACTGGTGGATCCATATGTGGTTTGTGGAAAGAACAGACATGCAATGACTCTAACTGTGGTTAATTAAAAGAGCAGACATGCAATGACACTGGTGGATTCATGTGTGGTTTGTGGGAAGAACACACATCCAATGACACTTGGTGTGGTTCATGAAAAAACACACATCCAATTACACTGGTGGATCCATGCGTGGTTTGTGAAGAGAACAAACATCCAATGACACTGGTGTGGTTCATGAAAAGAACATACATCCAATGACACTGTTGGCTCCTTATGTGGTTTGTGGAAAGAACAGACATGCAATGACTCTAACTGTGGTTAATTAAAAGAGCAGACATGCAATGACACCGGTGGATCCATGTGTGGTTTGTGAGAAGAACACACATCCAATGACACTGGTGGATCCTTATGTGGTTTGCGAGAAGAACAGACATGCAATGACACTGGCTATGGTTCATGAGAAGAACACACATCCAATGACACTAGATGTGGTTCATGAGAATAACAGACATGCAATGACACTAGTGTATCCCTGTGTGGTTTAGGAAAAGAACAGACATGCAATGATACTGGTGGATCCATGTGTGGTTTATTTAGAAGAACACACATGCAATGACACTGGTGGATCCATGTGTGGTTTGTGGGAAGAACATACATGCAATGACTCTAGTTGTGGTTCATGAAAAAAACAGACATGCAATGACACTGGTGCATCCATGTGTGGTTTGTGGGAAGAACACACATCAAATGACACTTGGTGTGGTTCAAGAAAAGAACAGACGTGCAATGATACTGGTGGATCCATATGTGGTTTGTGAAAAGAACCGACACGCAATCACACTGGGTGTATCCATGTGTGGTTCATGAGAAGAACACACATGCAATGACACTGGTGGATCCATGTGTGGTTTGGTAGAAGAACACACATCCAATGACACTGGGTGTGGTTCATGAAAAGAACACACATGCAATGACATTGGTGTATCCTTATGTGGTTTGTGAGAATAACAGACATGCAATGACTCTAGCTGTGGTTCCTGAGAAGAACACACATGCAATGACACTTGTGTATCCTTATGTGGTTTATGAGAAGAACACACATGCAATGACTCTAGATGTGGTTCATGAGAAGAACACACATCCAATGACACTAGATGTGGTTCATGAGAAGAACAAACATGCAATGACACTGGTGTATCCATATGTGGTTTATGAGAAGAACACACATGCAATGACAATGGGTGTGGTTCATGAAAAGAACAGACATGCAACAATACTGGTGGATCCATGTGTGGTTTGTTTAGAAGAACACACATGCAATGACCACATTCAATGACACTAGTGGATCCTTATGTGGTTTGTGAGAAGAACAGACATGCAATGACTCTAGTTGTGGTTCATGAAAAAAAACAGACATGCAATGACACTGGTTGATCCATGTGTGGTTTGTGGGAAGAACACTGGTGGATCCATAAGTGGTTTGTGAAAAGAACACACATCCAATGACACTGGGTGTGGTTCATCAAAAGAACATACATCCAATGACACTGGTGGATCCATATGTGGTTTGTGGAAAGAACAGACATGCAATGACTCTAACTGTGGTTAATTAAAAGAGCAGACATGCAATGACACTGGTGGATTCATGTGTGGTTCGTGGGAAGAACACACATCCAATGACACTTGGTGTGGTTCATGAAAAAAACACACATCCAATTACACTGGTGGATCCATGCGTGGTTTGTGAAGAGAACACACATCCAATGACACTGGTGTGGTTCATGAAAAGAACATACATCCAATGACACTGGTGGCTCCTTATGTGGTTTGTGGAAAGAACCGACATGCAATGACTCTAACTGTGGTTAATTAAAAGAGCAGACATGCAATGAGACTGGTGGATCCATGTGTGGTTTGTGATAAGAACACACATCCAATGACATTGGTGGATCCTTATGTGGTTTGCGAGAAGAACAGACATACAATGACACTGGCTGTGGTTCATGAGAAGAACACACATCCAATGACACTAGATGTGGTTCATGAGAATAACAGACATGCTATGACACTAGTGTATCCCTATGTCGTTTGTGAGAAGAACAAACATGCAATGATACTGGTGGATCCATGTGTGGTTTATCTAGAAGAACAAACATGCAATGACCACATGCAATGACACTGGTGGATCCATGTGTGGTTTGTGGGAAGAACACACATCCAATGACACTGGCTGTGGTTCATGAAAAGAACACACATCCAATGACACTGGTGGATCAATGTGTGGTTTGTGGAAAGAACAGACATGCAATGACTCTAGCTATGGTTCATGAAAAGAACACACATGCAATGACACTTGTGGATCCATGTGTGGTTCATGAGAAGAACACACATCCAGTGACACTGGGTGTGGTTCATGAAAATAACACACATCCAATGACACTGGTGGATCCATGTGTGGTTTGTGAGAAGAACACACATGCAATGACTCTGGCTGTGGTTCATGAAAAGAACACACATACAATGACACTGGTGGATCCATATGTGGTTTGTGAGAAGAACAGACATGCAATGACTCTCGCTGTGGTTCATGAAAATAACACACATGCAATGACACTGGTTGATCCATGTGTGGTTCATTAGAAGAACACACATCAAATGACACTGGTGATATGTGGTTTGCGAAAAGAACAAACATGCAATAACACTGGTGGATCCATATGTGGTTTGTGAAAAGAACAGACATGCAATCACACTTGGTGGATCCTTATGTGGTTCATGAGAAGAACACACATGAAATGAAACTGGTGATATGTGGTTTGTGAAAAGAACAGACATGCAATGACTCTAACTGTGGTTAATGAAAAGAGCAGACATGCAATGCCACTGGTGGATCCATGTGGTTTGTGAGAAGAACACACATCCAATGACACTGGTGGATCCTTATGTGGTTTGTGAGAAGAACACACATGCAATGACACTGCGTGTGGTACATGAGAAGAATTTACATCCAATGACACTGGTGGATCCTTATGTAGTTTGTGAGAAGAACAGACATGCAATGACTCTAGTTGTGGTTCATGAGAAGAACAGACATGTAATGGCACTGGTGGATCCATGTGTGGTCTATGAGAGGAACACACATGCAATGACACTAGGTGTGGCTCATGGGAAGAAGAGACATGCAATGACACTGGTGGATCCTTATGTGGTTTGTGAGAATAACAAACATGCAATGACACTAGATGTAGTTCATGAGAAGAACACACATGTAATGACACTGGTGGATCCATATGTGGTTTATGAGAAGAACACACATGCAATGACACTGGGTGTGGTTCATGAAAACAACAGACGTGCAATGATACTGGTGGATCCATGTGTGGTTTGTTTAGAAGAACACACATGCAATGACTCTAACCGTGGTTAATGAAACGAGAAGACATGCAATGACATTGGTGGATCCATGTGTGGTTTGTGAGAAGAACACACATGCAATGACACTGGTTGTGGTTCATGAAAAGAACAAACATGCAATGACACCAGTGGATCCTTGTGTGGTTCGTGAGAAGAACAGACATGCAATGACTCTAGCTGTGGTTCATGAAAAGAACAGACATGCAATGGCACTGGTGGATCCATGTGTGGTTTGTGAGAAGAACAGACATGCAATGACTCTAGATGTGGTTCATGAGAAGAACACACATGCAATGACACTGGTTGATCCATGTGTGGTATGTGATAAGAACACACATGCAATGACACTAGGTGTGGTTCATGAAAAGAACACACATCCAATGACACTAGTGGATCCTTATATGGTTTGTGAGAAGAAGAACCATGCAATGACTCTAGATGTGGTTCATGAGAAGAACACACATGCAATGACACTAGTGGATCCATGTGTGGTTTATGAGAGGAACATGCATGCAATGACACTGGGTGTGGTTCATGAAAACAAGAGACATGCAATGATACTGGTGGATCCATATGTGGTTTGTGAAAAGAACAGATATGCAATCACACTGGGTGGATCCATGTGTGGTTCATGAGAAGAACACACATGCAATGACACTAGTGGATCCTTATGTGGTTTGTGAGAAGAACACACATGCAATGAGACTGGCTGTGGTTCATGAGAAGAACACACATCCAATAACACTAGATGTGGTTCATGAGAAGAACAGACATGCAATGACACTACTGTATCCCTATGTGGTTTGTGAGAAGAATAGACATGCAATGACACTGGGTGTGGTTCATGAAAAGAATAGACATGCAATGATACTTGTGGATCCATGTGTGGTTTGTTTAGAAGAACACACATGCAATGACCACATGCAATGACATTGGTGGATCCATATGTGGTTTGTGAGAAGAACAAACATGCAATGACTCTAGCTGTGGTTCATGAAAAGAACACATATGCAATGACACTGGTGGATCCATGTGTGGTTTGTGGGAAGAACGCACATCCAATGACACTGGGTGTGGTTCATGAAAAGAACACACATCCAAAACCACATATGGATCCATGCGTGGTTTGTGAGAAGAACACACATCAATGACACTGGTGGATCCTTATGTGGTTTGTGAGAAGAACAGACATGCAATTACTCTAGATGTGGTTCATGAGAAGAACACACATGCAATGACACTGGTTGATCCATGTGTGGTCTGTGAGAAGAACACACATTCAATGACACTAGGTGTGGTTCATGAAAATAACACACATCCAATGACACTGGTGGATCCTTATGTGGTTTGTGAGAAGAACAGACATGCAATGACTTTAGATGTGGTTCATGAGAAGAACACACATGCAATGACACTGGTGGATCCATGTGTGGTTTATGAGAGGAACAGACATGCAATGACACTGGGTGTGGTTCATGAAAAGAAGAGACATGCAATGACACTGGTGGATCCATATGTGGTTTGTGAAAAGAACAGACACGCAATCACACTGGGTGGATCCATGTGTGCTTCATGAGAAGAACACACATGCAATGACACTGGTGGATCCATGTTTGGTTTGTGAGAAGAACACACATGCAATGACAAAGTGGATCCATATGTGGTTTGTGAAAAGAACACACATGCAATGACTCTAACTGTGGTTAATGAAAAGAGCAGACATGCAATGACACTGGTGGATCCATGTGTGGTTTATGAGAGGAACGCACATCAAATGACACTGGGTGTGGTTCATGAAAAGAACACACATGCAATGACACTGGTGTATCCTTATGTGGTTTGTGATAATAACAGACATGCAATTACACTAGCTGTGGTTCATGAGAAGAACTCATATGCAATGACACTGGTATATCCTTATGTGGTTTGTGAGAAGAACACACATGCAATGACTCTAGTTGTGGTTCATGAGAAGAACACACATCCGATGACACTAGACGTGGTCGATGAGAAGAATAGACATGCAATGACACTTGTGTATCCCTATGAAGTTCGTGAGAAGAACAGGCATGCAATCACACTGGGTGTGGTTCATGAAAAGAACAGACATGCAATGATACTGGTGGATCCATGTGTGGTTTGATTAGAAGAACACACATGCAATGACCACATCCAATGACACTGGTGGATCCTTATGTGGTTCGTGAGAAGAATAAACATGCAATGACTCTAGCTGTGGTTCATGAAAAGAACAGACATGCAATGACACTGGTGGATCCATGTGTGGTTTGTGGGAAGAACACACATCCAATGACACTGGGTGTGTTTCATGAAAAGAACACACATCCAATGACACTGGTGGATCCATGCGTGGTTTGTGAGAAGAACACACATCCAATGACACTGGGAATGGTTCACGAAAAGAACACACATCCAATGACAGTGGTGGATCCATAGGTGGTTCGTGGAAAGAACAGACATGGAATGACTCTAACTATGGTTAATGAAAATAGCAGACATGCAATGACACTAGTGGATCCATGTGTGGTTTGTGAGAAGAACACACATCCAATGACACTGGTGAATCCTTATGTGGGTTTTGAGAAGAACATACATGCAATGACACTGGTTGTGGTTCATGAAAAGGACACACATCCAATGACACTAGATGTGGTTCATGAGAAGAACAGACATGCAATGACACTGGTGTATCCCTATGTGGTTTGTGAGAAGAATAGACATGCAATGACACTGGGTGTGGTTCATGAAAAGAACATACATGCAATAATACTGGTGGATCCATGTGTGGTTTGTTTAGAAGAACGCACATGCAATGACCACATGCAATGACACTGGTGGATCCATATGTGGTTTGTGAGAAGAACAGATATGCAATGACTCTAGATGTGGTTCATGAAAATAAGACAAATGCAATGAAACTGGTGGATCCATGTGTGGTTTGTGGGAGGAACACACATCCAATGAAACTGGGTGTGGTTCATGAAAAGAACACACATCCAATGACATTGGTGGATCCATGTGTGGTTTCTGGAAAGAACAGACATGCAATGACTCTAGATATGGTTCATGAAAAGAACACACATGCAATGACACTAGTGGATCCATGTGTGGTTCATGAGAAGAACACACATCCAATGACACTGGGTGGATCCTTATGTAGCTTGTGAGAAGAACAAACATGCAATGACTCTAGTTGTGGTTCATGAGAAGAACACACATGTAATGACACTGGTGGATCCATGTGTTGACTGTGAGAGGAACACACATGCAATGACACTAGGTGTGGTTCATGAAAAGAACACACATCCAATGACACTGGTGGATCCTTATGTGGTTTGTGAGAAGAACATACATGCAATGACTCTAGATGTGGTTCATGAGAAGAACACACATGCAATGACACTGGTGGATCCATATGTGGTTTATGAGAAGAACACACATGCAATGACACTGGGTGTGGTTCATGAAAAGAATAGACGTGCAATGATACTGGTGGATCCATATGTGGTTTTTGAAAAGAACCGACACGCAATCACACTGGGTGGATCCATGTGTGGTTCATGAGAAGAACACACATGCAATGACATTGGTGGATCCATGTGTGGTTTGTGAGAAGAACACACATGCAATGACACTGGTTGTGGTTCATGAAAAGAACAAACATGCAATGACACCAGTGGATCCTTGTGTGGTTCGTGAGAAGAACAGACATGCAATGACTCTAGCTGTGGTTCATGAAAAGAACGGACATGCAATGGCACTGGTGGATCCATGTGTGGTTTGTGAGAAGAACAGACATGCAATGACTCTAGATGTGGTTCATGAGAAGAACACACATGCTATGACACTGGTTGATCCATGTGTGGTCTGTGAGAAGAATACACATGCAATGACACTAGGTGTGGTTCATGAAAAGAACACACATCCAATGACACTAGTGGATCCTTATGTGGTTTGTGAGAAGAAGAACCATGCAATGACTCTAGATGTGGTTCATGAGAAGAACACACATGCAATGACACTGGTGGATCCATGTGTGGTTTATGAGAGGAACAGGCATGCAATGACACTGGGTGTGGTTCATGAAAACAAGAGACATGCAATGATACTGGTGGATCCATATGTGGTTTGTGAAAAGAACAGATATGCAATCACACTGGGTGGATCCATGTGTGGTTCATGAGAAGAACACACATGCAATGACACTAGTGGATCCTTATGTGGTTTGTGAGAAGAACACACATGCAATGACACTGGCTGTGGTTCATGAGAAGAACACACATCCAATAACACTAGATGTGGTTCATGAGAAGAATAGACATGCAATGACACTGCTGTATCCCTATGTGGTTTGTGAGAAGAATAGACATGCAATGACACTGGGTGTGGTTCATGAAAATAATAGACATGCAATGATACTTGTGGATCCATGTGTGGTTTGTTTAGAAGAACACACATGCAATTACCACATGCAATGACATTGGTGGATCCATATGTGGTTTGTGAGAAGAACAAACATGCAATGACTCTAGTTGTGGTTCATGAAAAGAACACATATGCAATGACACTGGTGGATCCATGTGTGGTTTGTGGGAAGAATGCACATCCAATGACACTGGGTGTGGTTCATGAAAAGAACACACATCCAAAACCACATATGGATCCATGTGTGGTTTGTGAGAAGAACACACATCAATGACACTGGTGGATCCTTATGTGGTTTGTGAGAAGAAAAGACATGCAATTACTCTAGATGTGGTTCATGAGAATAACACACATGCAATGACACTGGTTGATCCATGTGTGGTTTGTGAGAAGAACACACATTCAATGACACTAGGTGTGGTTCATGAAAATAACACACATCCAATGACACTGGTGGATCCTTATGTGGTTTGTGAGAAGAACACACATGCAATGACTTTAGATGTGGTTCATGAGAAGAACACACATGCAATGACACTGGTGGATCCTTGTGTGGTTTATGAGAGGAACAGACATGCAATGACACTGGGTGTGGTTCATGAAAAGAAGAGACATGCAATGAAACTTGTGGATCCATATGTGGTTTGTGAAAAGAACAGACACGCAATCACACTGGGTGGATCCATGTGTGCTTCATGAGAGGAACACACATGCAATGACACTGGTGGATCCATGTTTGGTTTGTGAGAAGAACACACATGCAATGACAAAGTGGATCCATATGTGGTTTGTGAAAAGAACACACATGCAATGACTCTAACTGTGGTTAATGAAAAGAGCAGACATGCAATGACACTGGTGGATCCATGTGTGGTTTATGAGAGGAACACACATCAAATGACACTGGGTGTGGTTCATGAAAAGAACACACATGCAATGACACTGGTGTATCCTTATGTGGTTTGTGAGAATAACAGACATGCAATTACACTAGCTGTGGTTCATGAGAAGAACTCACATGCAATGACACTGGTATATCCTTATGTGGTTTGTGAGAAGAACACACATGCAATGACTCTAGTTGTGGTTCATGAGAAGAACACACATCCAATGACACTAGACGTGGTCGATGAGAAGAATAGACATGCAATGACACTTGTTTATCCCTATGAAGTTCGTGAGAAGAACAGGCATGCAATCACACTGGGTGTAGTTCACGAAAAGAACAGACATGCAATGATACTGGTGGATCCATGTGTGGTTTGATTAGAAGAACACACATGCAATGACCACATCCAATGACACTGGTGGATCCTTATGTGGTTCGTGAGAAGAATAAACATGCAATGACTCTAGCTGTGGTTCATGAAAAGAACAGACATCCAATGACACTGGTGGATCCATGTGTGGTTTGTGGGAAGAACACACATCCAATGACACTGGGTGTGGTTCATGAAAAGAACACACATCCAATGACACTGGTGGATCCATGCGTGGTTTGTGAGAAGAACACACATCCAATGACACTGGGTGTGGTTCACAAAAAGAACACACATCCAATGACAGTGGTGGATCCATAGGTGGTTCGTGGAAAGAACAGACATGGAATGACTCTAACTATGGTTAATGAAAATAGCAGACATGCAATGACACTAGTGGATCCATGTGTGGTTTGTGAGAAGAACACACATCCAATGACACTGGTGAATCCTTATGTGGGTTTTGAGAAGAACATACATGCAATGACACTGGTTGTGGTTCATGAAAAGAACACACATCCAATGACACTAGATGTGGTTCATGAGAAGAACAGACATGGAATGACACTGGTGTATCCCTATGTGGTTTGTGAGAAGAATAGACATGCAATGACACTGGGTGTTGTTCATGAAAAGAACAGACATGCAATGATACTGGTGGATCCATGTGTGGTTTGTTTAGAAGAACGCACATGCAATGACCACATGCAATGACACTGGTGGATCCATATGTGGTTTGTGAGAAGAACAGATATGCAATGACGCTAGATGTGGTTCATGAAAATAACACAAATGCAATGAAACTGGTGGATCCATGTGTGGTTTGTGGGAGGAACACACATCCAATGACACTGGGTGTGGTTCATGAAAAGAACACACATCCAATGACATTGGTGGATCCGTGTGTGGTTTCTGGAAAGAACAGACATGCAATGACTCTAGCTATGGTTCATGAAAAGAACACACATGAAATGACACTAGTGGATCCATGTGTGGTTCATGAGAAGAACACACATCCAATGACACTGGGTGGATCCTTATGTAGTTTGTGAGAAGAACAGACATGCAATGACTCTAGTTGTGGTTCATGAGAAGAACACACATGTAATGACACTGGTGGATCCATGTGTGGTCTGTGAGAGGAACACACATGCAATAACACTGGGTGTGGCTCATGGGAAGAAGAGACATGCAATGACACTGGTGGATCCTTATGTGGTTGGTGAGAATAACAGACACGTAATGACACTAGATGTGGTTCATGAGAAGAACACACATGCAATGACACTGGTGGATCCATATGTGGTTTGTGAGAAGAACACACATGCAATGACACTGGGTGTGGTTCATGAAAAGAATAGACGTGCAATGATACTGGTGGATCCATATGTGGTTTGTGAAAAGAACCGACACGCAATCACACTGGGTGGATCCATGTGTGGTTCATGAGAAGAACACACATGCAATGACACTGGTGGATCCATGTGTGGTTTGGGAGAAGAACACACATTAAATGACACTTGGTGTGGTTCATGAAAAGAACACACATGCAATGACATTGGTGTATCCTTATATGGGTTGTGAGAATAACAGACATGCAATGACTCTAGATGTGGTTCATGAGAAGAAGACACATGCAATGACACTTGTGTATCCTTATGTGGTTTGTGAGAAGAACACACATGCAATGACTCTAGATGTGGTTCATGAGAAGAACACACATCCAATGACACTAGATGTGGTTCATGAGAAGAACAAACATGCAATGACACTGGTGTATCCCTATATGGTTTGTGAGAAGAACAGACATGCAATGACACTAGGTGTGGTTCATGAAAAGAATAGACATGCAATGATACTGGTGGATCCATGTGTGGTTTGTTTAGAAGAACACACATGCAATGACCACATCCAATGACACTGGTGGATCCTTATGAGGTTTGTGAGAAGAATAGACACGCAATCACACTGGGTGGATCCTTATGTGGTTTGTGAGAAGAACACACATGCAATGACACTGGGTGTGGATCATGAGAAGAATACACATCCAATGACACTGGTGGATCCTTATGTAGTTCGTGAGAAGAACAGACATGCAATGACTCTAGTTGTGGTTCATGAGAAGAACATACATGTAATGACACTGGTGGATCCATGTGTGGTCTGTGAGAGGAACACACATGCAATGACACTGGGTGTGGCTCATGGGAAGAAGAGACATGCAATGACACTGGTGGATCCTTATGTGGTTTGTGAGAATAACATACATGCAATAACACTAGATGTGGTTCATGAGAAGAACACACATGCAATGACACTGGTGGATCCATATGTGGTTTATGAGAAGAACACACATGCAATGACACTGGGTGTGGTTCATGAAAAGAACAGACATGCAGTGATACTGGTGGATCCATGTATGGTTTGTTTAGAAGAACACACATGCAATGACTCTAACTATGGTTAATGAAAAGAGAAGACATGCAATGACACTGGTGGATCCATGTGTGGTTTGTGAGAAGAACACACATGCAATGACACTGGTTGTGGTTCATGAAAAGAACAGACATGTAATGTCAACACC
This sequence comes from Avena insularis, assembly GCA_023614405.1. Lineage (NCBI taxonomy): Eukaryota > Viridiplantae > Streptophyta > Magnoliopsida > Poales > Poaceae > Avena > Avena insularis. The sequence goes on from CM042696.1 coordinate 241,973,741, forward strand.
CAGATTTTTAATCCTAGATGCCCGTTATGCCATACCTCGCAATCCCAGGATTACCATTTTTGTGAGACATAACGGATTGGATATCACAGTACATCATCCATTACAAACCATACATAAGGTTTTACACAAATAAGGATCTCATGATCCAGTCTTCAATACAACAAGCAGCGGAAATAAAAGATAAGCGTAGCAGTGGGGTCCATCTTCAAGGGCACAGGCAATGCTGACGAAGGCAGATAGTCCTAGTTATCATAGCCGTCCTGCTGACCATCCTCTTTATAATCTCCTTCATAGTCTGGCCATGATAATAGCCAGGGACAAAAGCCATGAGTACTCTCTTTAAGTACTTGCAAACTACCACTAGCAAGTAGTATAAATCTAAGTTAAAGTGCTAGAGCTAGGTTTAACTATAAAGTTAAGTTTGAAACCTAAGCTGAGTTCTGAAGCAAAGAAAGATAAAGTAAAGTTTGTAGAATCACTTAAGTTGGGAAGCTATTACCATAAACAAAACCCTGTTGTGGTCAAGTCAAAGTTCATCATTCATTTCTAGTTATTTAGAAAACATCTGACTACTAAACAGTATGGCCATTCCAACTGTCCATAACCGCGGACGCGGCTATTCGAATAGTTTGACACTCTGCAGAGGTGGTACACTTTCACCACAAGATTCGATACATCTGTCAGGGGTAACCCTGAATCATCATACTTAGTATGCAGATAATCAAACATAACCTTCCCTTTACACACCCTAGTATAAGCACCTCTCCTATGAGCATGGCCTCCCAACAATGACCATCAGTCATCTTGGGCACTGCATAGGTGGACAAGATTGAGAGGTAGCCTCAGCTCAAACCTCTCCCGTGAGGGAACTAATACTAATGCATAAATATTTCTAGCTAAGCCTTACCCAATTTAGGTAGTGTGGTTGTACGGTAATTTTGGAATGGTATCGCATCCGAATCCAACCATCAGTTTTATAAAAGGGTTAAGGCTCATGCCTCATCATTTTCATCATCATAAACCAGTTATGTTTCTCAACACATGTCAAAATGTCTCAATAGAATGACTCATCATTCCAAGGTTTTCACAATTCATTTTCACCACTTGTTCCCATCTAAAGTGACCCAAGTTTTTGATCTACTCTAAAAGACTAAGTTAAGAGTGTTCACTAAGGTGGAAGGATGGGATCAATCTCATTCCATAGAATGACATCTAAAGGTTTCTAAGTAGGTCAAGTTTTATACTTTTTATACTACCTTCAAAACAAGTAAAGAACTTTGTGTACTAAGGGGAGTAAAACTTGTAAGTAAGACTTGGGGTACTAATAGTTAAAAGGGTGTGATCAAAGCATGCCTAAAGCATCCTTGCTCATTCATCTAGCGTAATTCTAGCTTGCTAACAATAGCTTGCCTTGGTTGGTGCAGTGGTTGAAGTTTTCTTCTTCTTGGTAGTACTCCTCCTCCTCGTAAGCTTGGTCGGTACTATCTTCTATAACAATACATACGGAGTAGACAATCACCAAACAATACTTAACTAGGCTATATAGCATTCTAAGACACACAATTGATGATCTATTATCATCACAAGCATCACAAGTTTAATTCAATAGTTTCTTTCTTATTATTTTATAAAAGTAATTTCTACTCATTGAAAAATTAACCAACATTTAATATTCACCACTTAAAACATGGGATCATGTTGACACATGTCATCACCACATATTCTAACATGTGGGAATGAGATTTAAGGTTTGGATCAATATTACTTTGGTTTAAGTTCATTATTTAATGATTTAAAGTGACTATAAATGCCTATATAGCATTCTTTTGGTACTAGTCCAAAGTCACTGCATGTAAACCTTAATATTATTACGTATTTAGATAGATATGATGAAATTTGATTTTTGAGAGTTGGAATCAACTCAAAAGCTAACTTGGTTGATTTTATAAAAATGTTGCAAGTTGCAAAAGCTTCTGTATTCTTATTTTTATTAGGAGAGATCTATAACTCTAATTGAATTAAATCCAACGGGCTTGGATAGATCATTTTAATACCTTTCAGAAAAAGTTGGTTTCATGCGATTTGGATTTCTAAAACTCTCTGAATTGATTTTCAAACTAGGGGATAAAAACTAGATTTAACTAAAAAGAAAAATCCAGATTTGAATGGGTGGGCTAGCGCGGTAAAAGAAATGGGCTGGCCCAGCGGCGCTCCACGACGCGGGGCTCAACTGACAGGGGGTCCCGTGTGTCAGCGACACTTAAAACGCGAAACGGTACGCGCGTTGTTGGCCGTGCGATTAGAATAGGAATCTACGGCTAAGGGTCATTGTCGACGACGAACAGGTCGCCAGCGAGCTCGAACCCTAGCGGCTCTGTGGGGGTCTACTGGGGGCGTACCAGGGCTCCAGCAGGGTCGACGAGGCGGGCAAACGACGTGGAAGATGATGACGAGGCGAGGCGCGGCTGTGGCGGGGCTTGAGGTGGTCGCAATCCACGACGCCCTTCTCCTCCTTCCGCGGTTGCGCCGGCTCCAATTCCGGCAAGGCAGAGCTTGCCTTGCTCCGACTAGAGGTGGGTGAGGTTCAGAGAGGTGAGGGGAGTGGAATGGTGTGGATAGAAGAGTCCAGGGAGGGCTCCTTTTATAGGCCCGACGGTGAAACCGAGCGGGATGGGCAGTCGACGGTGGCGACATGGCTACGGCAGGGTAGAGACATGGCTGGGTGTGGCGATCGATGGGCGGTTCCCTGGTGGTGCTCTAGAACTTGAATGCGGCCGTAGGGGCGGTGGCACACGGTCTGGGCGAGGTGGCGCTCTGAGAGGCAAAGGCGGCGGTGTCCACGGCAAGCGGTGGCTATGAGGCATTGGGCGGCCAGCGGGGGTGTCTGGGGTGTTCTCTAGGTCGAGGCGGAGTGGCGGGCGCGGGCTGCTGCCAAGGGGCGGTCTGTGCGAGCGGGGACAGAGCATGCTCTGGGGGCGGCACTGGCATGGTGCGGTGGCAATGGGCGCGGCATGTCCTTGGTGGTCCACTACACGACTGGGCTCGGGCAAGGGACAGGGGGTGGCGGTGAGGTGTGAGCTACCTCCTAGACATGGAGAGAGGGAGAGGGGCGGTCTGCTGCGGTGAGGGCAAGGTTGGCCGGTGAGAGGCGGCTCGGCATGGCATGGCCGTGCCACTAGGGGCTAGGGGAGTGGGTGGTTACACTCTGGTTAGATCAAGAGGGGACAGGGGAGATAAATGAAGATCATTTGGGGGCAAAACCCTGTAGTAAACAGTGAGCTAGGATTAGAGTAGAGATTGTGCATGCCAAGTGTTTGATTAAATGGCCGCATGAAAGAAAGTTTTGAATTTTGGTTTCAAATTTTTTGAGTGATCTCCACTAGTGATAGGTAGTCTTTGGTTGCAAGGGTTTTGAAAGTGGAGCTCAAAGAGATGGTTTTTGAAATAGGGGTGATCTATGCATATGCATTAGATTCAATTTTTAACTATCATTTAAAATAGTTAACAGAATGTTTTTAGCAGATCCAAAGGTGGGACTTGGTACCTCATTATGTGTACTAGCAAGGGGTGCAAAGATCAAGAATTGTTTCTGTTAAGTTTTGAGTACTAGGAATAGACAAAGTAGGCATGAGAGTTAAATTTGCCAAAATAACCATTCCTCCTATTTAATTCTTTTTGGTTTGATTTTCTTTAGGAAAAGTTTGGGAATGATGTAGATGATGTTTAAATCACCTAAGAAACATTTTACAAGCATTGGATCATTCAATCATGGCAATTCAAACAACTCCTATTTTAAATGCACACACATATGAATGCTTTTATTTTAAATTTGGAAAATTTTTTGTTAACCCCAAATTTGATGATTTAGATCTTGATAACCTTGGATTGAAGTTTTGGGATGTTACATGCAATGACACTGGTGGATCCTTGTGTGGTTTGTCAGAAGAACAGACATGCAATGACTCTAGATGTGGTTCATGAAAAGAACAGACATGCAATGACACTGGTGGATCCATGTGTGGTTTGTGAGAAGAATAGACATGCAATGTCTCTAGATGTGGTTCATGAGAAGAACACACATGCAATGACACTGGTTGATCCATGTGTGGTCTGTGAGAAGAACACACATGCAATGACACTGGGTGTGATTCATGAAAAGAACACACATCCAATGACACTGGTGGATCCTTATGTGGTTTGTGAGAAGAACAGCCATGCAATGACTCTAGCTGTGGTTCATGAGAAGAACACACATGCAATGACACTGGTGGATCCATGTGTGGTTTATGAGAGGAACAGGCATGCAATGACACTGGGTGTGGTTCATGAAAACAAGAGACATGCAATGATACTGGTGGATCCATATGTGGTTTGTGAAAAGAATAGACATGCAATCACACTGGGTGGATCCATGTGTGGTTCATGAGAAGAACACACATGCAATGACACTAGTGGATCCTTATGTGGTTTGTGAGAAGAACACACATGCAATGACACTGGTTGTGGTTCATTAGAAGAACACACATCCAATAACACTAGATGTGGTTCATGAGAAGAACAGACATGCAATGACACTGCTATATTCCTATGTGGTTTGTGAGAAGAATAGACATGCAATGACACTGGGTGTGGTTCATGAAAAGAATAGACATGCAATGATACTTGTGGATCCATGTGTGGTTTGTTTAGAAGAACACACATGCAATGACATTGGTGGATCCATATGTGGTTTGTGAGAAGAACAGACATGCAATGACTCTATCTATGGTTCATGAAAAGAACACACATGCAATGACACTGGTGGATCCATGTGTGGTTTGTGGGAAGAACGCACATCCAATGACACTGGGTGCGGTTCATGAAAAGAACACACATCCAAAACCACATATGGATCCATGCGTGGTTTGTGAGAAGAACACACATCAATGACACTGGTGGATCCTTATGTGGTTTGTGAGAAGAACAGACGTGCAATTACTCCAGATGTGGTTCATGAGAAGAACACACATGCAATGACACTGGTTGATCCATGTGTGGTTTGTGAGAAGAACACACATTCAATGACACTAGGTGTGGTTCATGAAAAGAACACACATCCAATGACACTGGTGGATCCTTATGTGGTTTGTGAGAAGAACATACATGCAATGACTCTAGATGTGGTTCATGAGAAGAACACACATGCAATAACACTAGTGGATCCATGTGTGGTTTATGAGAGGAACAAACATGCAATGACACTAGGTGTGGTTCATGAAAAGAAGAGACATGCAATGACACTAGTGGATCCATATGTGGTTTGTGAAAAGAACAGACACGCAATCACACTAGGTGGATCCATGTGTGGTTCATGAGAAGAACGCGCATGCAATGACACTGGTGGATCCATGTTTGGTTTGTGAGAACACACATGCAATGACAAAGTGGATCCATATGTGGTTTGTGAAAAGAACACACATGCAATGACTCTAACTGTGGTTAATGAAAAAAGCAGACATGCAATGACACTAGTGGATCCATGTGTGGTTTATGGGAGGAACACACATCAAATGACATTGGGTGTGGTTCATGAAAAGAACACACATGCAATGACACTGGTGTATCCTTATGTGGTTTGTGAGAATAACGGACATGCAATTACACTAGTTGTGGTTCATGAGAAGAACTCACATGCAATGACACTGGTATATCCTTATGTGGTTTGTGAGAAGAACACACATGCAATGACTCTAGCTGTGGTTCATGAGAAGAACACACATCCAATGACACTAGATGTGGTCCATGAGAAGAACAGACATGCAATGACACTTGTGTATCCCTATGTGGTTTGTGAGAAGAACAGACATGCAATCACACTAGGTGTGGTTCATGAAAAGAACAGACATGCAATGATACTGGTGGATCCATGTGTGGTTTGTTTAGAAGAACACACATGCAATGACCACATCCAATGACACGGGTGGATCCTTATGTGGTTCGTGAGAAGAATAGACATGCAATGACTCTAGCTGTGGTTCATGAAAAGAACAGACATTCAATGACACTGGTGGATCCATGTGTGGTTTGTGGGAAGAACACACATCCGATGACACTGGGTGTGGTTCATGAAAAGAACACACATCCAATGACACTGGTGGATCCATGCGTGGTTTGTGAGAAGAACAAACATCCAATGACACTGGGTGTGTTCACGAAAAGAACACACATCCAATGACAGTGGTGGATCCATAGGTGGTTTGTGGAACGAACAGACATGGAATGACTCTAACTGTGGTTAATGAAAAGAGCAGACATGCAATGACACTGGTGGATCCATGTGTGGGTTGTGAGAAGAACACACATCCAATGACACTGGTGAATCCTTATGTGGGTTTTGAGATGAACAGACATGCAATGACACTGGCTGTTGTTCATGAGAAGAACACACATCCGATGACACTAGATGTGGTTCATGAGAAGAACAGACATGCAATGACACTGGTGTATCCCTATGTGGGTTGTGAGCAGAACAAACATGCAATGACACTAGGTGTGGTTCATGAAAAGAACAGACATGTAATGATACTGGTGGATCCATGTGTGGTTTCTTTAGAAGAACGCACATGCAATGACCACATGCAATGACACTAGTGGATCCATATGTGGTTTGTGAGAAGAATAGACATGCAATGACTCTAGCTGTGGTTCATGAAAAGAACACAAATGCAATGAAACTGGTGGATCCATGTGTGGTTTGTGGGAAGAACACACATCCAATGACACTGGGTGTGGTTCATGAAAAGAACACACATCCCTTGACACTGGTGGATCCATGTGTGGTTTGTGGAAAGAATAGACATGCAATGACTCTAGCTGTGGTTCATGAAAAGAACACACATGCAATGACACTGGTGGATCCATGTCTGGTTCATGAGAAGAACACACATCCAATGACACTAGGTGTGGTTCATGAAAATAACACACATCGAGTGACACAGGTGGATCCATGTGTGGTTTGTGAGAAGAACACACATGCAATGACTCTGGTTGTGGTTCATGGAAAGAACACACATCCAATAACACTGGTGGATCCATTCGTGGTTTGTGAGAAGAACACACATCCAATGACACTGGGTGTGGTTCACGAAAAGAACACACATCCAATGATAGTGGTGGATCCATAGGTGGTTTGTGGAACGAACAGACATGGAATGACTCTAACTGTGGTTAATGAAAAGAGCAGACATGCAATGACACTGGTGGATCCATGTGTGATTTGTGAGAAGAACACACATCCAATGACACTGGTCAATCCTTATGTGGGTTTTGAGACGAACAGACATGCAATGACACTGGTTGTTGTTCATGAGAAGAACACACATCCAATGACACTAGATGTGGTTCATGAGAAGAACAGACATGCAATGACACTAGTGTATCCCTATGTGGTTTGTGAGAAGAACAAACATGCAATGACACTGGGTGTGGTTCATGAAAAGAACAGACATGTAATGATACTGGTGGATCCATGTGTGGTTTGTTTAGAAGAACGCACATGCAATGACCACATGCAATGAACACATGCAATGACACTAGTGGATCCATATGTGGTTTGTGAGAAGAAGAGACATGCAATGACTCTAGCTGTGGTTCATGAAAAGAACACAAATGCAATGAAACTGGTCGATCCATGTGTGGTTTGTGGGAAGAACACACATCCAATGACACTGGGTGTGGTTCATGAAAAGAACACACATCCGTTGACACTGGTGGATCCATGTGTGGTTTGTGGAAAGAATAGACATGCAATGTCTATGAGAGGAACACACATGCAATGACACTGAGTGTGGTTCATGAAAAGAACAGACATGCAAAGACACTGGTGGATCCATGTGTGGTTCATGAGAAGAACACACATCCAATGACACTAGGTGTGGTTCATGAAAATAACACATATCGAGTGACACAGGTGGATCCATGTGTGGTTTGTGAGAAGAACATACATGCAATGACTCTGGTTGTGGTTCATGGAAAGAACACAGATCCAATGACACTGGTGGATCCATATGTGGTTTGTGAGAAGAACAGACATGCAATGACTCTAGCTATGGTTCATGAAAAGAACACACATGCAACGCCACTGGTGGATCCATGTGTGGTTCATGAGAAGAACACACATCCAATGACACTGGTGATATGTGGTTTGTGAAAAGAACACACATGCAATGACATTAGTGGATCCATATGTGGTTTGTGAAAACAAAAGACATGCAATCACACTGGGTGGATCCTTATGTGGTTCATGAGAAGAACACACATGCAATGACACTGGTGATATGTGGTTTGTGAAAAGAACAAACATGCAATGACTCTACCTGTGGTTAATGAAAAGAGTAGACATGGAATTACACTGGTGGATCCATCTGTGGTTTGTGAGAAGAACACACATCCAATGACACTGGTGGATCCTTATGTGGTTTGTGAGAAGAACACACATGCAATGACACTGGGTGTGGTTCAGGAGAAGAATACACATCCAATGACATTGGTGGATCCTTATGTGGTTTCTGAGAAGAACAAACATGCAATGACTCTAGATGTGGTCCAGGAGAAGAACACACATGCAATGACACTGGTGTATCGATGTATGGTTTGTGAGAGGAACACACATGCAATGACACTGGGTGTGGTTCATGAGAAGAAGAGACATGCAATGACACTGGTGGATCCTTATGTGGTTTGGGAGAATAACAGACATGCAATGACTCTAGATGTGGTTCATGAGAAGAACACGCATGCAATGACATGTGTAGCATCCCAATTGTCTAACAATTGCAATGCTACTAGCCTAGTCTATATATATGCTACTTCCTACATATAATTGTTGCATCATAATTATATCATGCTCATGTCATCATGCCACCTTGCATTTGAGCATCATATAAAACCCTTTTGATTTGGTTCTTCTCTCATATGCATTGTAAATTGTATTTGCCTCTTGATATTGTATTTGGTTATTGATATATTGTTTAAATGACCAAGTTGAGTTGGGGGCATATCTTTTATTCCACTCCACCACCCTTTCTTTCACCACCTTATAATTCCACCATCCCATTATCCATGAGCTTGTATTTGATTCTCTTTTGGTATTTAATCTAGCTCATGGGAGGTAGGATGGATCTACTTCTACAAATTCTTTTGCTTGGCCTTTATTCCACTCATTGGAAATGCATAAGAATAATGCCATATCATCATTATTGTTTTCACAAGGATAATACATGGCATTTATTATCTTGCATGGGCCATGCAACCATCACCATCTTGTGTCCTCCTTTGGTTTTATTTGTTTTTGAGTGGATCATCTTCTCATCTCTCTCTTTCTCTCAATCCTTTCTACCTTGCTTTGTTTCTTGCCTTGTGCCATCAAACCTCATCCACCTCTCTTGTGTAGTGCCATGCAAGACCATCCCCATGCCCATCTTTTCTCTCTTGTTCATGCATACCAAAGCCCTCTCTCACCTAGTCTCTCTCTCTTTTCTTTCTCTAACCCTAAACCATCTCCCTACACCCTCTCTCTCTCCCTCCTTTTGCTTGATCTAGTTTGGTCTTGCTTAAAGCCACCACCACATTACCCTCTCTCTCTAATCCTTTCTCCAAAACCTACACCTAATCTAAACCCTACACCTAGTTGCCTCTCTTTCTTCTAACCCTAACCCAACCTCACCCTCTCCTCTCACCATGCCGAGCCTCCCCTTGATGGCCCCACCTGGCCACCCCTCCCTAGCTATCTAACCATCCCAGGTCGAAGCCCTACCCCAACCCTAAAACCCTAACCCGACCCTAGCTCCATGCCACCCTCCTCTCTCTCTAGCTCTCTCCCTGCCACAGCAGCCCCACCCGAGCCTACCCCTCCTTGGCCTCGCCCTAACCCCACCTGGCAGCCTCCACCCTGCCCCTGCCCCTGCCGTCCAGCCTGAGCACGTGAGGAGGAGGGAAAAGGTGGCACCCGAGCCACCTTTTTATCTACCTCTGCCACAGCTGGTCTCTCCCCTCTCATTCCTTTTCCTCCTTCCCCACGCCTCTCCTGCATCTCCCAGATCTGTCCCGAGCCGTGCCCTTCCCCCTCTTCCTCCCCTTCTACCACACATCCACCTCGTCGGCCACCGTCGGTGCCGATCACCAACTCCTCAGATCAGCGGCGCGCGGTGCTCGTTGTCGAGGAAGGCCGTGGAGAACCCCAGATCACCAGACACGCCGTCATGGAGGAGAATCACCAGAGCCGAAGATCACCGCCGCCACGGACGCCAAACCCTAGAACTCCGGCCGTCTGCATCGTCGCCGATCCCCTGAGTCCCAAGCCGTTCCGCCACCACCGACCCACTCTCGGTGAGCGCCCGAACCTCCCAGACACCTCTGCTAGACGATCGGTTGCCTGTTCGTGTTGTGCGTTTCGTCGAGCGCTCTCGGCGCGGCGAGCTCACGTCGTCGAAGACCGTCCTCTCGTCGCGAGAACCTACCTAGCCGCGCCAGAACAACCTCCCAAAAACCCCCAAGCCACGGCAGCGGTAGCCGCCCCAAGGCTGAGGGTCGCCAGATCGAGCCCCGCCGGCCTAGTTTCAGCGTCTTCGATTTCAGACAAACCCAGAAGAAAACATCAAGGTATGCGTTTTCTCGAAAACCCTTCCGCTTTTGTTTTCTCAACCCGGCTCTGCCGACCCCACTGCGCCTCCGTGCGGTTTTATAAAAAGGCACCTCTACTTTGCGTTTCTCAACCCGCAGTCCCTGGGTTCGCCGCGTGTCACCGATGCGTCTAACCACTAGCGCGTGGGTCCGCCAAGATCGGCCGGCTGGTCAAGGTCTGCGGCTAGATTAGCCCATGATGTGAGAAGGTTTTCATGGCCGTTCGCCAAGTCAAGCATCGCCCCACCGCCAAGGACCGTGGCTAGTATGGTCTAAGTAATAAAAGTTTCTCCTGTTGTCTGTTTTAATTAAACCTTTTTCAAATTAATTTAAATTCAAATTCAAATCTGTTTTTAAATAACTTTTAAAATACAATTCCAAATTAAACATGTAATATATGTTTTGAGATCAGAAAAATGTGAGGATTTCAAATATGCCCTTCAAAATAATGTTTGAACACTTTAAATTTCGAGTTGATCAAAATTACAATAAAATGCCCTTTTCTTAATTAATTAATAACTTTGGTTTTATAACTCTGAATTTGACAAATGATATGTCTAAAATGATCAGCTCGACGAGACCTTTCTGTTTATGCATTCCATGATCTGAATTGCAGCATGCATCATGTAAATATAAAGTATACAGCAACTTATTTGAGGATAAAAGGTGACTAAAACTCAATAAAAGGCTTTATTCTTGTATTTCACACCTCACCCATGCCATGCTACATTATGGCCATGCAAATTGTGCATCATTCATCATGGCATGATTGTTTGCTTGTCGCATTTTATTCATATGCTTGTGCACTTTATTTATGTTGGCCCTTGTTTGTTTGGTTCTTCGTCGAATAGACGCTGAGTAGGGGATATATCAAGAAACCCAGGAGCACTACCCAGATCCGTCCCTCGCTTCAACTGAGCTGCCAGGCAAGCACTACCACATGCTTGCATACATATAGTACCTATTGCCTCTATCTTATTCTTGCATCATTGAGTCGCGATTATATTAAACTAAATCCCAAGTACTGCATAGCCTTTACTTTTAAACCCCACCGAAGCTTGTTCCTCCATCCCATGAGCCATTACTACAGGAGTTGTTTGAGCCATGCGGGTCGTAGAACATCATGTGTAGGGTATGTGAGTGTCTGATGGATAACGAGGTACCTAAACAACTTAACCTGAGTAGTAATGGGATAACTAATGAAAGTGGCACCGGTGAGCAATATCTGCTATTTGGTTTTTCATGCTCCTTGTGTCCCGTAGGACCCCGAGTACTTGATTCCTGTTCCTTGAATATTCGGGCTATCCACATCCGGGAGGCCTATGGACCCCCCTGAGCCAGAGCTTGATTCATTCTTATTTCTTGGGGCCACAAAGTAATTTGGGGTTTTATTACTATCCTGTACTTATGCCATGCTTTACTGCTTTATTTAAGATTGTGCGAGGAGCACTGCTTTATTTGGATGCGGAGGTATTTCATGGTATCGACAAGCCAGTCCACACTTTCGGGTTCCCAGTCATTTACCATCGACGCAAACCCCGGTCCGTTTGAGCCGCCAACTTCGCTATGGTAGCTTAGTGGGGTGGCCTCAAATATTTCAATCTGTGATCGCTTTGTCGTGAATGCCTCGTTGGGTTTTGATTTGGTTTTTCCGAGGTTGATCGAGTGTGTGTTATTTGTGCACCCCGCAGGTAAATCTTTCTGAAAGCTGTGTCCGCGGTTATGGACGACTTGGAGCACAGTTTCTCGATCATAGACAAGTATAACTAAAGTACCGCTTTTAATTTGACTAAGTACCTGACTAGTAAATAGTGCAACACTCATGGAATGGATAATAAAACTGCCAACGGATGGGGGGTTGTTCGTCCGCTTCCTCGTTGATAAGCGAGGAGGAGGATGGATCTGTTAATATTACTATTATGACTGTTGTTATTAATTCACGGACATCCGTCTATCTTTGGTTAGGCGGATGGTTAGCGAGTATCTATCGAATTGTTAGGTATTATCTTTGGCTGCAATTGCGTCACCCGAGTTGTGTCCCTTTAGAGGCATAAAGACTTGCTGAGTACCCTAGGGTCTCACACGATAAATTGTTTGATTCGATGAACAGTAAACTCGCAAGATGGATACTGGGTGGAGGAGACGATGTTGGCAACGATCACCGGTGTAGAGATTCCGGGAACGGGATCCGTGAGATCTGTGGGCGGATGTGTTTATTTATGGGGCATCTTATGCCGATTTGCTTCTTATCCGCACTGGATCTTGTTTTCCGCTTCACTTTGATACTGATGTTTGATGTATGAGGAGATATCCTAAACTATTATATCTATCTAGGATATTTGGATCTTGCGTATGGCGTTGTAATATTTCTATTTCTTTTAGATGGAATGGCTCGAGGACTGTTGTATGGTGGCTTGCATACATACTCATTTGTGTATGTAGTTGATCCCTTTGCCGCCGACACGCTTCGTTCTTGTCCCGATGTTTGGAAATGGTTAGGACGGCCGAAAGGTCTACCCGTGAGTGGCATTTGGGCCCCACCATACTATTTTAACCATTTCTGCTCATCCAGGCTTGTAACTAAGAGCGTAATTCACCGAGGTAGTTACAATTGGTATCAGAGCCATCCCGCCCTTTAGGGTCTCAGCCAAATGGTCGTTGTCAGTCTAGTAAATATTTTTGGTAGCTATGTATACTAGGGAAAAACAAAACGCGAGAGTAGGACTGCTTCCACTTTTCTTCTTATCCACCCACCCACCCTTTTCTGGTAAGGAAGTGTAACGTTTTCAATCCTCTTCTTAAAATTCAAACTAGGATTCACGTGTTCTGGGTTTCCGTAGTACCATAGAAAGTGTGTGTGTGTGTGTGTAATTCTTTGTCTATCTGTTGCATCCAATTTGTTATCGCAATCTGTCTTTGGTTATCAACTGTTGGTACATTCCATACTGATAGGCTTTTGAAAACCGGCGCGATCTATCTGACTCCTTGTTAACCGGTGCCATCTTCTTAAGGGTGTTCTTCCTTCCAGCATGCTTTCACAGAATGTGGAGTTGCTAATCTCTACCTGATAAGTGATTTTGCGCATCTATTGGTATTTTAATGCCGAAAAATGCGGAAATTTTTTCTTTGATACATCTGTGTTTCCACACTCCTTTCCAGTCGTGTGTGAAACATTATCTATCTTCCTTTTATCAACATGTCCATGCTAACTCATTCTTTTGTCACCGGCGCTTAATCCTAGAGTTTCATTTCATCTCCAATTCTCTTGGGCTAATTACATAACATGTGTCGATCCGATGCTGGTGATTGTAATTTGGTTCTCGGCATAGCTATATGACACTTATCTTGAGTGGAATATGGAAAATGCAATCACCACTATCCTCCAAATGGTGACGGTTATATCCTGTGATTTTGAGTACACCGTGATCATATCTATGCATATTCAAGCATCTTTGGCAATCCGGAGTTTCTCAAGGCACTATGGCGGTCTATCATCTGTCCATCATGTTGCACATCTTTTGAACTCCATATCTGCAAAATTCTCCTGGATACGAGGGAATTGCATCTTTTCGCTTCTGATAGCTTTGCTTAAGGGATGAGCTATCATCGTTTCTTACCCAAGATCTCTTTATCTTTGTAACCGGTGATCCGATCGACAATGTGAACCAGGTGGCATTTCCTGTTTTCTTCCAAAGGACCAGATAATCTATTCTTCCAGTGCATCTTCTTCAACACGAACCCGTGCTCTTAATATTGATCTTTCTAAGAGCGTTGAGCTCAGGAAGTGTTCGAGCATTTGTTCGTTTCTCTCGCCTTTTGAACTTGGTATTCTGGGAATATCTTGTTAATCCATGGTGGTATATGTTGATAATATGCTTGCCTATTCCATATCAATGGAAGAACATGGAAGATCATCTATGTCTCTTTCTCTCAAGCTTCGAGAACACTGCCTGTGTGCAAAGTTCTCAAAGCGTGAATTCTGGCTTCTTGAAGTCACCTATCTCGACCACGTCCTTCTGCTAAATACATTACTTCAACTCTGGAATCAGCAAGTCCATTGTTAATTCCATCCTCCATCTTCAACCAATCTGGAGTTATTCCTTGATGGCAAGTATCATCGTCGTTCCGCTATAGATTTCCTCAAGACCGCTAAACCTCTCTCAATCTTTTCAAGAAAAACATGGAGTTCTTTCACCTCAGTCTCGTCAAGTAATCTCTTCAAACCCTCTCGTTCTATCATCTATGCTCAATCCACCGGAGGCCATGAAGATTTTTCAGATCTTTTGTAATCCTTATGTTCAAGTGGTGCTATCTTTTTCTTTATCTGTGGAATCTTGCAGTTGTCTCCGTGATCTTCCTTCATATCTTTCCGGTGGCTGGTTACTTATGATATGACGAAAACATCATCACCCTTATCTATCTGTGAATCCGGCGAATCGTTTGCATCTATCCTTGTTTCTAACAAAGTTCCTTGAGTTATTGTCAATACCTTCAGTCTGTTTTGGTAGTTGGGTTGCATGGTTTTCTTATTCATGTGCGGAGTAATGCTTCGAGTGCGGGATGGAGTAGCTACCATACCACTACTCTTATCATTCGCTCTTGCACATTGAATTGGCAAATTAATGTGATTTCACTCATTCCACGAAAGTTAGAAGTGGCCTTTATCCCTCGATACTTTTACTTCCGTCCTTGTTGTTCCGGAGTGCTCTCTCGAAGAAAGTAATCAATAATCTCTTGTTGGTGGTCTGTCTATTCTAGATGGAACAAAATCTACAATTATCTGGTGGAAACAAACGCAAACTCCTTTCGTTCCTCGTCTTTCTACCGATGCTCGACATCCCCAAACAAGATGAAAAGAAACTATCTCTCTCTTTGTTTCATCAATTCTTTTTCTGTGGTAAAGCCAATTATGGTTGATGCCATCAGCCGCAAATCTATTGCGTTAGCCTCAGGGCTAAAGAAAGCAATAAGTATCTCTACAATAAACTCCAGATCTTCCATATTCTTTGCTTCTCGGGATTCCACCATGATCTAGCTTCACATCCGTCTCTAGAAGTTATATCTGCGCACCTCAATTGCGTGATCCTTTGGGTCTTACCGGCGCAAGAAGAATCTAATCCGACGGTGTCTAACTAAATCTTTCTGTTGATATCAAGGGACTCTATTGTTTGAAGGCAATATTATTTCCGAACTTCATTTCTCAAATCCGAGAGAAGATACGATGCTATTGTCATAGTGGTTCAACACCTCTCCAATCTAGCTCTTTTTCTTCCGGCGAGATAAAGATTCATCCTCTCTCGTATTAGTAAATCTTTAATCTTAACGGTGTGTCTTTCTTTATCCATGATACATCATCTTTTCCTTTTCTTTCACAAGTGGTTCTAGTCTTTTATCATGTTTCTTGAGAAAACCGAAGCTATGTCCATCCTATCCTTCTTGTCTCACGACAATCCTTCAATTCTTCTAACCCGTTGTTTCTCAAGCAAAACGCAAGACTCGCAACAAGTCTAGCAAGTTTCGCAAGGTGTAATGGTTGCACCACTCTGTTGTTAATCACCTTGGGAACGTGAGGGTCACCTTCGTTCCAAACACCCGCCTCTCCTTGTGTTGTTTTCTTTTTCATAGGAATCTCGGGGCGAGATTCTTGTTTAGTGGGGGAGAGTTGTAGCATCCCAATTGTCTAACAATTGTAATGCTACTAGCCTAGTCTATATATATGCTACTTCCTACATATAATTGCTGCATCATAATTATATCATGCTCATGTCATCATGCCACCATGCATTTGAGCATCATATAAAACCCTTTTGATTTGGTTCTTCTCTCATATGCATTGTAAATTGTATTTGCCTCTTGATATTGTATTTGGTTATTGATATATTGTTTAAATGCCCAAGTTGAGTTGGGGGCATATCTTTTATTCCACTCCACCACCCTTTCTTTCACCACCTTATAATTCCACCATCCCATTATCCATGAGCTTGTATTTGATTCTCTTTTGGTATTTAATCTAGCTCATGGGAGATAGGATGGATCTACTTCTACAAATTCTTTTGCTTGGCCTTTATTCCACTCATTGGAAATGCATAAGAATAATGCCATATCATCATTATTGTTTTCACAAGGATAATACATGGCATTTATTATCTTGCATGGGCCATGCAACCATCACCATCTTGTGTCCTCCTTTGGTTTTATTTGTTTTTGAGTGGATCATCTTCTCATCTCTCTCTTTCTCTCAATCCTTTCTACCTTGCTTTGTTTCTTGCCTTGTGCCATCAAACCTCATCCACCTCTCTTGTGTAGTGCCATGCAAGACCATCCCCATGCCCATCTTTTCTCTCTTGTTCATGCATACCAAAGCCCTCTCTCACCTAGTCTCTCTCTCTCTTTTCTTTCTCTAACCCTAAACCATCTCCCTACACCCTCTCTCTCTCCCTCCTTTTGCTTGATATAGTTTGGTCTTGCTTAAAGCCACCACCACATTACCCTCTCTCTCTAATCCTTTCTCCAAAACCTACACCTAATCTAAACCCTACACCTAGTTGCCTCTCTTTCTTCTAACCCTAACCCAACCTCACCCTATCCTCTCACCATGCCGAGCCTCCCCTTGATGGCCCCACCTGGCCACCCCTCCCTAGCTATCTAACCATCCCAGGTCGAAGCCCTACCCCAACCCTAAAACCCTAACCCGACCCTAGCTCCATGCCACCCTCCTCTGTCTCTCTCTCCCACCCGAGCCTACCCCTCCTTGGCCTCGCCCTGACCCCACCTGGCAGCCTCCACCCTGCCCCTGCCCCTGCCGTCCAGCCCGAGCACGTGAGGAGGAGGGAAAAGGTGGCACCCGAGCCACCTTTTTATCTACCCCTGCCACAACTGGTCTCTCCCCTCTCCCTCCTTTTCCTCCTTCTCCACGCCTCTCCTGCATCTCCCAGATCTGTCCTGAGCCGTGCCCTTCCCCCTCTTCCTCCCCTTCTACCACACATCCACCTCGTCGGCCACCGTGGGTGCCGATCACCAACTTCTCGTATCAGGCGGCGGGCGCGGTGCTCTGGTTGTCGAGGAAGGCCGTGGAGAACCCCTGCATCACCCTGTACACGCCGTCGCGGAGGAGAAGCACCAGAGCCGAAGATCACCACCGCCACGGATGCCAAACCCTAGAACTCCGGCCGTCTGCATCGTCGCTGATCCCCTGTGTCCCAAGCCGTTCCGCCACCACCGACCCACTCTCGGTGAGCGCCCGAACCTCCCAGACACCTCTGCTAGCCGATCGGGTGCCTGTTCGCGTTGGGAAAAACATTTCGTCGAGCGCTCTCGGCGCGGCGAGCTCACGTCGTCGAAGACCGTCCTCTCGTTGCGAGAACCTACCTAGCCGCGCCACAGCAACCTCCCAACAACCCCCAAGCCACCGCAGCGGTAGACGCCCCCGCGCGGGCGCGAGGTCGCCAGATCGAGCCCCGCCGCGCCTAGTTTCGCGTCTTCAGTTTCGTCAGACAAACCCAGGAAGAAAAACAGTACCGCGTGGCGTTTTCTCAGAAAACCCCCTTCCGTTTTGTTTTCCTCAACCCGCGCTCCTGCCGACCCCACCTGTCTGCCTCCGTGCGGTTTTATAAAAAGGCACCTCTACTTTGCGTTTCTCAACCCGCAGTCCCTGGGTTCGCCGCGTGTCACCGATGCGTCTAACCACTAGCGCGTGGTCGCCATGGCGTCCCGGGCTGGTGATCTTTGCGGCTAGATTAGCCATGATGTGAGAAGGTTTTCTGCGCGCCGTTTCGCCATGTCAGCATCGGCCCCACCCGTCAGTGACTGTGGCTAGTATGGTCTAAGTAATAAAAGTTTCTCCTGTTGTCTGTTTTAATTAAACCTTTTTCAAATTAATTTAAATTCAAATTCAAATCTGTTTTTAAATAACTTTTAAAATACAATTCCAAATTAAACATGTAATATATGTTTTGAGATCAGAAAAATGTGAGGATTTCAAATATGCCCTTCAAAATAATGTTTGAACACTTTAAATTTCGAGTTGATCAAAATTACAATAAAATGCCCTTTTCTTAATTAATTAATAACTTTGGTTTTATAACTCCGAATTCGATAAATGATATGTCTAAAATGATCAGCTCGACAATACCTTTCTGTTTATGCATTCCATGATCTGAATTGCAGCATGCATCATGTAAATATAAAGTATACAGCAACTTATTTGAGGATAAAAGGTGACTAAAACTCAATAAAAGGCTTTATTCTTGTATTTCACACCTCACCCATGCCATGCTACATTATTGCCATGCAAATTGTGCATCATTCATCATGGCATGATTGTTTGTTTGTCGCATTTTATTCATATGCTTGTGCACTTTATTTATGTTGGCCCTTGTTTGTTTGGTTCTTCGTCGAATAGACGCTGAGCAGGGGATATATCAAGAAACCCAGGAGCACTACCTAGATCCGTCCCTCGCTTCAACTGAGCTGCCAGGCAAGCACTACCACATGCTTGCATACATATAGTACCTATTGCCTCTATCTTATTCTTGCATCATTGAGTCGCGATTATATTAAACTAAATCCCAAGTACTGCATAGCCTTTACTTTTAAACCCCACCGAAGCTTGTTCCTCCATCCCATGAGCCATTACTACAGGAGTTGTTTGAGCCATGCGGGTCGTAGAACATCATGTGTAGGGTATGTGAGTGTCTGATGGATAACGAGGTACCTAAACAACTTAACCTGAGTAGTAATGGGATAACTAATGAAAGTGGCACCGGTGAGCAATATCTGCTATTTGGTTTTTCATGCTCCTTGTGTCCCGTAGGACCCCGAGTACTTGATTCCTGTTCCTTGAATATTCGGGCTATCCACATCCGGGAGGCCTATGGACCCCCCTGAGCCAGAGCTTGATTCATTCTTATTTCTTGGGGCCACAAAGTAGTTTGGGGTTTTATTACTATCCTGTACTGTTTTGGATGCGGAGTGTTTTCGCGGTATCGACAAGCCCAGTCACACTTTCGAGTTCCCAGTCGTTTACAGCCACTGACGCAAACCCTGGGTCCGTTTCGGAGCCGGCCAACTTCGCTAGGGTAGCTTAGTGGGTGGCCCCTGAAATATTTCAATCTGTGATCGCTTTGTCGTGAATGCCTCGTTGGGTTTTGATTTGGTTTTTCCGAGGTTGATCGAGTGTGTGTTGTTATTTGTGCACCCTGCAGGTAAATCTTCAAAGCCGTGTCCGCGGTTATGGACGACTTGGAGCACAGTTTCTTAATCATAGACAAGTATAACTAAAGTACCGCTTTTAATTTGACTAAGTACCTGACTAGTAAATAGTGCAACACTCATGGAATGGATAATAAAACTGCCAACGGATGGGGGGGTTGTTCGTCCGCTTCCTCGTTGGTAAGCGAGGAGGAGGATGGATCTGTTAATATTACTGTTATAACTGTTGTTATTAATTCACGGACATCCGTCTATCTTTGGTTAGGCGGATGGTTAGCGAGTATCTATCGAATTGTTAGGTATTATCTTTGGCTGCAATTGCGTCACCCTAGGTTGTGTCCCCTTTAGAGGAATAAAGACTTGCTGAGTACCCCTAGGGTCTCACACGATAAATTGTTTGATTCAAATGAACAGGTAAACTCGCAAGATGGATACTGGGTGGAGGAGACGGACGATGTTGGCAACGATCACTCGGTGTAGAGATTCCGGGAACAGGGATCCGTGAGATCTGTGGGCAGGATGTGTTTATTTATGGGGCATCTTATGCCGATTTGCTTCTTATCCATACTCGGATCTTGTGTTCCGCTTCCGCCTGATACTCTGATGTTTGATGTATGAGGAGATATCCTAAACTATTATATCTATCTAGGATATTTGGATCTTGCCGTATGGCGTTGCAATATTTCTATTTCTTTTAGATGGAATGGCTCTGAGGACTGTTGTATGGTGGCTTGCATACATACTCATTTGTGTATGTAGTTGATCCCTTCGCCTGCCGATTACGCCGCTCATTCTTGTCCTGATGTTTGGAAATGGTTAGGACGGCCGAAAGGTCTACCCGTGAGTGGCATTTGGGCCCCACCGTACTATTTTAACCATTTCCGCTCATCCAGGCTTGTAACTAAGAGCGTAATTCACTGAGGTAGTTACAACATGGGTGGATCCATATGTAGTTTATGAGAAGAACACACATGCAATGACACTAGGTGTGGTTCATGAGAAGAACAAGCATGCAATGACACTGGTGGATCCATATGTGGTTTGTGAGAAGAACAGACATGCAATGACTCTAGTTGTGGTTCATGAAAAGAACACACATCCAATGACTCTAGCTGTGGTTCATGAGAAGAACACACATGCAATGACATTGGTGGATCCATGTGTAGTTTGTGATAAGAACATACATGCAATGACTCTAGATGTGGTTCATCAGAAGAACACACATGCAATGACACTGGTGTATCCTTATGTGGTTTGTGAGAAGAACACACATGCAATGACTCTAGCTGTGGTTCATGAAAAGAACACACATCCAATGACTCTAGCTGTGGTTCATGAGAAGAACACACATGCAATGACACTGGTGGATCCATGTGTGGTCTGTGAGAGGAAAACACATCCAATGATACTGGGTGTGGATCATGAAAAGAACACACATCCAATGACACTAGTGGATCCATATGTGGTTTGTGAGAAGAATAGACATGCAATGACTCTAGGTGTGGTTCATGAGAAGAAAACACATGCAATGACACTGGTGGATCCATGTGTGGGTTGTGAGAGGAACAGACATGCAATGCCACTGGTGATATGTGGTTTGTGAAAAGAACACACATGGAATGACATTAGTGGATCCATATGTGGTTTGTGAAAACAACAGACATGCAATCACACTGGGTGGATCCTTATGTGGTTCATGAGAAGAACACACATGCAATGACACTGGTGATATGTGGTTTGTGAAAAGAACAAACATGCAATGACTCTAACTGTGGTTAATGAAAAGAGTAGACATGGAATTACACTGGTGGATCCATCTGTGGTTTGTGAGAAGAACACACATCCAATGACACTGGTGGATCCTTATGTGGTTTGTGAGAAGAA
Organism: Avena insularis; assembly: GCA_023614405.1. NCBI lineage: Eukaryota > Viridiplantae > Streptophyta > Magnoliopsida > Poales > Poaceae > Avena > Avena insularis. The sequence continues at coordinate 241,995,494 of CM042696.1, forward strand.
CACACATGCAATGACACTGGGTGTGGTTCAGGAGAAGAATACACATCCAATGACATTGGTGGATCCTTATGTGGTTTCTGAGAAGAACAAACATGCAATGACTCTAGATGTGGTCCAGGAGAAGAACACACATGCAATGACACTGGTGGATCGATGTATGGTCTGTGAGAGGAACACACATGCAATGACACCGGGTGTGGTTCATGAGAAGAAGAGACATGCAATGACATTGGTGGATCCTTATGTGGTTTGGGAGAATAATAGACATGCAATGACTCTAGATGTGGTTCATGAGAAGAACACACATGCAATGACATGGGTGGATCCATATGTAGTTTATGAGAAGAACACACATGCAATGACACTAGGTGTGGTTCATGAGAAGAACAAGCATGCAATGACACTGGTGGATCCATATGTGGTTTGTGAGAAGAACAGACATGCAATGACTCTAGTTGTGGTTCATGAAAAGAACACACATCCAATGACTCTAGCTGTGGTTCATGAGAAGAACACACATGCAATGACATTGGTGGATCCATGTGTAGTTTGTGATAAGAACATACATGCAATGACTCTAGATGTGGTTCATCAGAAGAACACACATGCAATGACACTGGTGTATCCTTATGTGGTTTGTGAGAAGAACACACATGCAATGACTCTAGCTGTGGTTCATGAGAAGAACACACATGCAATGACACTGGTGGATCCATGTGTGGTCTGTGAGAGGAAAACACATCCAATGATACTGGGTGTGGATCATGAAAAGAACACACATCCAATGACACTAGTGGATCCATATGTGGTTTGTGAGAAGAATAGACATGCAATGACTCTAGGTGTGGTTCATGAGAAGAAAACACATGCAATGACACTGGTGGATCCATGTGTGGGTTGTGAGAGGAACAGACATGCAATGCCACTGGTGATATGTGGTTTGTGAAAAGAACACACATGCAATGACATTAGTGGATCCATATGTGGTTTGTGAAAACAACAGACATGCAATCACACTGGGTGGATCCTTATGTGGTTCATGAGAAGAACACACATGCAATGACACTGTTGATATGTGGTTTGTGAAAAGAACAAACATGCAATGACTCTAACTGTGGTTAATGAAAAGAGTAGACATGGAATTACACTGGTGGATCCATCTGTGGTTTGTGAGAAGAACACACATCCAATGACACTAGTGGATCCTTATGTGGTTTGTGAGAAGAACACACATGCAATGACACTGGGTGTGGTTCAGGAGAAGAATACACATCCAATGACATTGGTGGATCCTTATGTGGTTTCTGAGAAGAACAAACATGCAATGACTCTAGATGTGGTCCAGGAGAAGAACACACATGCAATGAAACGAGTGGATCGATGTATGGTCTGTGAGAGGAACACACATGCAATGACACTGGGTGTGGTTCATGAGAAGAAGAGACATGCAATGACACTGGTGGATCCTTATGTGGTTTGGGAGAATAACAGACATGCAATGACTCTAGATGTGGTTCATCAGAAGAACACACATGCAATGACATGGGTGGATCCATATGTAGTTTATGAGAAGAACACACATGCAATGACACTAGGTGTGGTTCATGAGAAGAACAAGCATGCAATGACACTGGTGGATCCATATGTGGTTTGTGAGAAGAACAGACATGCAATGACTCTAGCTGTGGTTCATGAAAAGAACACACATCCAATGACTCTAGCTGTGGTTCATGAGAAGAACACACATGCAATGACATTGGTGGATCCATGTGTAGTTTGTGAGAAGAACATACATGCAATGACTCTAGATGTGGTTCATCAGAAGAACACACATGCAATGACACTGGTGTATCCTTATGTGGTTTGTGAGAAGAACATACATGCAATGACTCTAGCTGTGGTTCATGAAAAGAACACACATCCAATGACTCTAGCTGTGGTTCATGAGAAGAACACACATGCAATGACACTGGTGGATCCATGTGTGGTCTGTGAGAGGAAAACACATCCAATGACACTGGGTGTGGATCATGAAAAGAACACACATCCAATGACACTAGTGGATCCATATGTGGTTTGTGAGAAGAATAGACATGCAATGACTCTAGTTGTGGTTCATGAGAAGAAAACACATGCAATGACACTGGTGGATCCATGTGTGGGTTGTGAGAGGAACAGACATGCAATGCCACTGGTGATATGTGGTTTGTGAAAAGAATACACATGCAATGACATTAGTGGATCCATATGTGGTTAGTGAAAACAACAGACATGCAATCACACTGGGTGGATCCTTATGTGGTTCATGAGAAGAACACACATGCAATGACACTGGTGATATGTGGTTTGTAAAAAGAACAAACATGCAATGACTCTAACTGTGGTTAATGAAAAGAGTAGACATGGAATTACACTGGTGGATCCATCTGTGGTTTGTGAGAAGAACACACATCCAATGACACTGGTGGATCCTTATGTGGTTTGTGAGAAGAACACACATGCAATGACACTGGGTGTGGTTCAGGAGAAGAATACACATCCAATGAAATTGGTGGATCCTTATGTGGTTTCTGAGAAGAACAAACATGCAATGACTCTCGATGTGGTCCAGGAGAAGAACACACATGCAATGACACTGGTGGATCGATGTATGGTCTGTGAGAGGAACACACATGCAATGACATTGGGTGTGGTTCATGAGAAGAAGAGACATGCAATGACACTGGTGGATCCTTATGTGGTTTGGGAGAATAACAGACATGCAATGACTCTAGATGTGGTTCATGAGAAGAACACACATGCAATGACATAGGTGGATCCATATGTAGTTTATGAGAAGAACACACATGCAATGACACTAGGTGTGGTTCATGAGAAGAACAAGCATGCAATGACACTGGTGGATCCATATGTGGTTTGTGAGAAGAACAGACATGCAATGACTCTAGCTGTGGTTCATGAAAAGAACACACATCCAATGACTCTAGCTGTGGTTCATGAGAAGAACACACATTCAATGACATTGGTGGATCCATGTGTAGTTTGTGGGAAGAACATACATGCAATGACTCTAGATGTGGTTCATCAGAAGAACACACATGCAATGACACTGGTGTATCCTTATGTGGTTTGTGAGAAGAACACACATGCAATGACTCTAGCTGTGGTTCATGAAAAGAACACACATCCAATGACTCTAGCTGTGGTTCATGAGAAGAACACACATGCAATGACACTGGTGGATCCATGTGTGGTCTGTGAGAGGAAAACACATCCAATGACACTGGGTGTGGATCATGAAAAGAACACACATCCAATGACACTAGTGGATCCATATGTGGTTTGTGAGAAGAATAGACATGCAATGACTCTAGGTGTGGTTCATGAGAAGAAAACACATGCAATGACACTGTGGATCCATGTGTGGGTTGTGAGAGGAACAGACATGCAATGCCACTGGTGATATGTGGTTTGTGAAAAGAATACACATGCAATGACATTAGTGGATCCATATGTGGTTTGTGAAAACAACAGACATGCAATCACACTGGGTGGATCCTTATGTGGTTCATGAGAAGAACACACATGCAATGACACTGGTGATATGTGGTTTGTAAAAAGAACAAACATGCAATGACTCTAACTGTGGTTAATGAAAAGAGTAGACATGGAATTACACTGGTGGATCCATCTGTGGTTTGTGAGAAGAACACACATCCAATGACACTGGTGGATCCTTATGTGGTTTGTGAGAAGAACACACATGCAATGACACTGGGTGTGGTTCAGGAGAAGAATACACATCCAATGACATTGGTGGATCCTTATGTGGTTTCTGAGAAGAACAAACATGCAATGACTCTCGATGTGGTCCAGGAGAAGAACACACATGCAATGACACTGGTGGATCGATGTATGGTCTGTGAGAGGAACACACATGCAATGACACTGGGTGTGGTTCATGAGAAGAAGAGACATGCAATGACACTGGTGGATCCTTATGTGGTTTGGGAGAATAATAGACATGCAATGACTCTAGATGTGGTTCATGAGAAGAACACACATGCAATGACATGGGTGGATCCATATGTAGTTTATGAGAAGAACACACATGCAATGACACTAGGTGTGGTTCATGAGAAGAACAAGCATGCAATGACACTGGTGGATCCATATGTGGTTTGTGAGAAGAACAGACATGCAATGACTCTAGCTGTGGTTCATGAAAAGAACACACATCCAATGACTCTAGTTGTGGTTCATGAGAAGAACACACATGCAATGACATTGGTGGATCCATGTGTAGTTTGTGAGAAGAACATACATGCAATGACTCTAGATGTGGTTCATCAGAAGAACACACATGCAATGACACTGGTGTATCCTTATGTGGTTTGTGAGAAGAACACACATGCAATGACTCTAGTTGTGGTTCATGAAAAGAACACACATCCAATGACTCTAGCTGTGGTTCATGAGAAGAACACACATGCAATGACATTGGTGGATCCATGTGTGGTCTGTGAGAGGAAAACACATCCAATGACACTGGGTGTGGATCATGAAAAGAACACACATCCAATGACACTAGTGGATCCATATGTGGTTTGTGAGATGAATAGACATGCAATGACTCTAGGTGTGGTTCATGAGAAGAAAACACATGCAATGACACTGGTGGATCCATGTGTGGGTTGTGATAGGAACAAACATGCAATGCCACTGGTGATATGTGGTTTGTGAAAAGAAAACGCATGCAATGACATTAGTGGATCCATATGTGGTTTGTGAAAACAACAGACATGCAATCACACTGGGTGGATCCTTATGTGGTTCATGAGAAGAACACACATGCAATGACACTGGTGATATGTGGTTTGTGAAAAGAACAAACATGCAATGACTCTAACTGTGGTTAATGAAAAGAGTAGACATGGAATTACACTAGTGGATCCATCTGTGGTTTGTGAGAAGAACACACATCCAATGACACTGGTGGATCCTTATGTGGTTTGTGAGAAGAACACACATGCAATGACACTGGGTGTGGTTCAGGAGAAGAATACACATCCAATGACATTGGTGGATCCTTATGTGGTTTCTGAGAAGAACAAACATGCAATGACTCTAGATGTGGTCCAGGAGAAGAACACACATGCAATGACACTGGTGGATCGATGTATGGTCTGTGAGAGGAACACACATGCAATGACACTGGGTGTGGTTCATGAGAAGAAGAGACATGCAATGACACTGGTGGATCCTTATGTGGTTTGGGAGAATAACAGACATGCAATGACTCTAGATGTGGTTCATCAGAAGAACACACATGCAATGACATGGGTGGATCCATATGTAGTTTATGAGAAGAACACACATGCAATTACACTAGGTGTGGTTCATGAGAAGAACAAGCATGCAATGACACTGGTGGATCCATATGTAGTTTGTGAGAAGAACAGACATGCAATGACTCTAGCTGTGGTTCATGAAAAGAACACACATCCAATGACTCTAGCTGTGGTTCATGAGAAGAACACACATGCAATGACATTGGTGGATCCATGTGTAGTTTTTGAGAAGAACATACATGCAATGACTCTAGATGTGGTTCATCAGAAGAACACACATGCAATGACACTGGTGTATCCTTATGTGGTTTGTGAGAAGAACACACATGCAATGACTCTAGTTGTGGTTCGTGAAAAGAACGCACATCCAATGACTCTAGCTGTGGTTCATGAGAAGAACACACATGCAATGACACTGGTGGATCCATGTGTGGTCTGTGAGAGGAAAACACATCCAATGACACTGGGTTTGGATCATGAAAAGAACACACATCCAATGACACTAGTGGATCCATATGTGGTTTGTGAGAAGAATAGACATGCAATGACTCTAGGTGTGGTTCATGAGAAGAAAACACATGCAATGACACTGGTGGATCCATGTGTGGGTTGTGAGAGGAACAGACATGCAATGCCACTAGGTGTGGTTCATGAAAAGAACACACATCCAATGACACTGGTGGATCCTTATATAGTTTGTGAGAAGAACACACATGCAATGACAAAGTGGATCCATATGTGGTTTGTGAAAAGAACACATATGCAATGACTCTGACTATGGTTAATGAAAAGAGCAGACATGCAATGACACTGGTGGATCCATGTGTGTTTTATGAGAGGAACGCACATCAAATGACATTGGGTGTGGTTCATGAAAAGAACACACATGCAATGACACTGGTGGATCCATATATGGTTTGTGAGAAGAACAGACATGCAATGACTCTGGGTGTGGTTCATGATAAGAACACACATGCAATGACACTGGTGGATCCATGTGTGGTCTATGAGAGGAACACACATGCAATGACACTGAGTGTGGTTCATGAAAAGAACAGACATGCAATGACACTGGTGTATCCATATGTGGCTTGTGAAAAGAACAGACATGGTATCACTCTAGCTGTGGTTCATGAAAAGAACACACATCCAGTGACTCTAGCTGTGGTTCATGAGAAGAACACACATACAATGACACTGGTGGATCCATGTGTGGTTCATGAGAAGAACACACATCCAATGACACTAGGTGTGGTTCATGAAAAGAACACACATCCAATGACACTGGTGGATTCATGTGTGGTTTGTGAGAAGAACACACATGCAATGACTCTAGCTGTGGTTCATGAAAATAACACACATCCAATGACACTAGTGGATACATATGTGGTTTGTGAGAAGAACAGACATGCAATTACTCTAGTTGTGGTTCATGAAAAGAACACACATGCAATGACACTGGTGGATCCATGTGTGGTTCATGATAAGAACACACATCCAATGACACTGGGTGTGGTTCATGAAAAGAACACACATCCAATGCCACTGTTGGATCCTTATGTGGTTTGTGAGAAGAACCGCCATGCAATGACACTGACTATGGTTCATGAGAAGAACACACATCCAATGACACTATATGTGGTTCATGAGAAGAACAGATAGGCAATGACACTGGTGTGTCCCTATGTGCTTTGTGAGAAGAATAGATATTCAATGACACTGGGTGTGGTTCATCAAAAGAACAGAGATGCAATGATACTGGTGGATCCTTATGTGGTTTGTGAGAAGAACAGACATGCAATGACTCTAGCAGTGGTTCATGAAAAGAACACACATGCAATGACACTGGTGGATCCATGTGTGGTTTGTGAGAATAACACACATCCAATGACACTGGTGGATCAACATGTGGTTTATGAAAAGAACACACGTGCAATGACACCGGTAGATCCATGTGGTTTATGACAATAACACACATGCAATGAACTCTAGTGGGTCCATGTGGTTTATGAGAAGAACACACATCCAATGAACTCTAGTGGATCTATCTTGGCATAATTTGATGTATGCCATGATGTATTTCATTGTACAAGACACTCACTTTCCATTTTTATACTACTCATTTTTGCCCTTGGTTTTTTGATACTACTCAGTTTTGCCCCCCTCTCTCTATCTTTCGTAGAAGCCCAAACCTGTGCTCACCCTGTCTGCTACTCCCTGATTGGTTGTCACAGTTGTCACGCGGATCGTGCGCACCAACCGTTGATTCTGTGCGATACAACAATGATCGTTGCACACGTCGTGCCCTTCACAGTACAGCGTGAGACAACACGGACGTCTCCCTCAGCGAGACTTCTACAAGAAGGAACACGATGCCATCCATGGAAAAAGTCATCGAGCGGTCATGTCACATTTAATCAAGTCTGAAAAGCCTACTATTGCTACTACAACACATGCACAGGGCAACGGGTCATCGATTGCACGGTTGTCGACGGGACGCTGCAATTTATTGCCACTTGATATTAATAAGACATATCCCATTTTTACGCAGCACTGTCAATCTCACTTCCAACTGGGCCCTACTACTAGTAACTTCCATGAGTCAAGGGCCCCCCTCGAGTAGATCTAACGTTGCTAGAAATTGGTTTCGCGCCACTTGCATGCAGTGGAATTGAGGTCTGCCATGAGCATGTTTTCAATGCAGCTCTAAAGTGGAGATCGTGGCTGTTTAAAAAAAAGCGAACCCAAAAAAAAGGTGGAGATCATGGTAGCCCCCCACCCCCCGCCCACCACACATGTCCACTCGAGGACTACGAACGGTCCGGTGTTTATAACCCCCCTCGACCTTCTTCTTCCATGTGCTCGTGTCATTTGCCCCCAGTCTGCCTAGTCCCAAGACCCCAATCTGCACCTACTGCACGCGCCGAAGCTCCCTCACTTGCACTACCTCCTTCCCTTGGTGCGCCATGAAGCGTACGCGTGGAGACGAGCCGGAGGTGAAGTCAGTTGAAGGCGCAGCAGCAGATGGCTTGGTCATCGCCAAGCAGGTGGTGGTGTCTTCTCCGGGCACGAATGCCACTCGTCACCGCGCCGTCGAGGGTGCGAGCTCATTCGTCCAGCTAGTAGCCATCGCCGCCAAGCAGCAGGTGGCCGACAACATCGTGGTGCCAGTGGCAGATCTGGATGGGGGCAGGCAGCAGGCGGAGGCAATCCAGTGCTCCACATCAATGACCCCATCGTCGTACAAGAAATCTTCGATGCAACCACGGAAAATGACGAGTTCGAGGAGGAGGTCCCTATTGAGGAGTCTGAGGTACTACATTGCTAGCTTCTCTAGTCATAGCCGCAGATTTCACTGTTCATACATAGGATTTGCTCAATCGTGTACAGATTCTTTTGCTCTTCAAGTAGGGTAGTATATATATGGTTGAATCGGTCGATTGATGCATCTGCCATCTAGTCACAAAACCCCAATCCATCTAGTGACAAAACCCCAATCTGCTCATCTACCATCTAGTTGAGTTTGCTAGTTGAGTGTTGATTTCGATAGACAGCATGCCTATAACATTACATTTCTATTCCTTACTGAGCCCAATGATTCAATTTTGCCCCAAAATAGTGCAAGGGCATCTGATGGTGTCGTTTTCTTAGGGATGGTTAGTGAACCTGAGGCAGCAATGCACAAAAACAATATAGGTTGTGCTGTTGGTATTTTAGTTCTCCGACTCCATCGCTAAAAAAAATGAGGCCCTAATTTTTTTCTCATATGGAACCTATATATATAATCTTTGTCTTGTTTCTGATCTATGAATGCGTCGTATGATGCATATGTATATGCCTGAATATTGTGTTGTACGATTACATTTCAATTTCTTATTGTGGCCAATGATTCAAATTTGCCCCAAAGAGAGGCAGACACATTGGTGTCAGATTTTTTCAGAGATGAGTTAGCGAACCTAGGGCCATGTACAAGATCAATATAAGCTGTGCAGTTGTTACTTGGTTCACTTACGCCATCCCTGTAGAAACTTATGAGGCTGTAATCTTTATTCTACATTCATAGAACTATGATATTTGAATTATCTATTCCATGCATTCATAGAGTATAAGAATTACATTTTAGTTTGTCACCGAGGCCGATGATTGAAATTTTCCCGAAAAGAGTTCAAGGGGAGACACGTATGATGGTGTCGTGTTTTAGGGATGGGTTGGTGAACCTGAGGCAGCAATGCACATAAACAATATAGGTTGTGTTGTTGCTACTTTGGTTCTCCAACTCCATCTCTGAAACAAATTATGAGGCCCTTGATTTATTCTCATATGGAACTACATATATGATCCTTGATTTGTTTTTGATCTTTTAATGATTGGTATGATGCATATGTATATGAATGGTTTTGATCATAAGTATTTTTAACATGTACCTGAAGATTAATTGTTTGGTTTTTTATTTATAATTACAATATTTAGGCTTGTTTTTTTACCTGACTATGTATATCCCTGAATATTGTTTTGTACGATTACATTTCAGTTTCTTATTGTGGGCAATGATTCAAATTTGTCCCAAAGAGAGGTAGACACATTGGTGTTCGATTTTTTCAGGGATGAGTTAGCGAACCTGGGGCCATGTACAAGATCAATATAAGCTGTGCAATTGTTAGTTGGTTCGCTTACGCCATCCCTGTAGAAACTTATGAGGCTGCAATCTTTATTCTACATACACTCTGATGCAATTATTTGTCATTGTGTTGAGATGAAATGATATATGAACCGATCAAATTATCGCTGAGATGTTTTCTGTTTGATATCCACGTATATTGTCTTATATGTAAATGTTGTTAATTCTTGAGTTGTAATACAATTCAATCATATGTATGAGTTCTAAGTTATGTTCTTAAAAATCAACAGGAGGATGATGATGAAGTGGACAATACCAAGGAATCTAGGGACAACAAGAGCCGCTACATGCTGAGGCAGTTATGGTGTGGGCTAATCCGTTTCTACCGTAGGGGGAGACTGTTTTGCCCATTCTGTGGCAGAGCAATCAACGTGAACCTTGACAGCATAATCCAGCACGCGGTGGGTGTTGCCAGAGGCGTAGGCAAAAGCCATAGGCCGATTACCTTGGCGCGGCACGCATCCTTCGGCAAATTCCTCCGGGATTATGTCGATCGGCTCAGATCCCATCGACCAGGCCCCCCGCCTCTGCTAATGCCCCTGCCCTGCTAGGCGTCTTCGTGTCCTGGCCTCCTGCTGCCGCCCCTGCTTTTATTTTGTTTTAGTTAATTATTACCTGTGTGTAGCATGTAAGACGATATAAATGTAGTGTCTCTGGTGAACCTTCGATATTAATCTACTCCTTTATATGGAGTTCCTTAAAATTTCTAGTGTTCAATTATATTACTGATCATGCTCATGCACACTACAAAATATTTCTAGTGTTCGATTATATTATAATTGTAAAGGAATACATCAACAAGTTCAATTGGTCGAAATTTTGTATTTGAAGTAACTAAATGATCTCACATCGGCGATGGACACTAGTGGTCGTTCTACGAAGAATATCATTTTGCCTATCTCCTCACCAGGGGCCTAAATATAATGCCTATCTCAATGCAACAACCCATCACACTTTTATACATATATATCATATAGGTAAACACATACATATGCATGCAAGTTCTTCCAACGCTTAGATCCCAAACTAATCTGTACATCCCAAAATACATACTACGTATACAAAATAAACTTGAAACTAAAATCTAGTTCAAACACATAATGTATCACCACCACTTGTTGTCGTTCTTGACTTGCTTCCCCTTCAACCACTTGCTGTTGCTATCATCCAAAGATCCCTGCTCGTCCTGATACCGCTTTCTGTCCTCCCCGTGCTTCTTCTCCTGGGCTAGCTTGCAACTAGGGCATAACTCTCTCGCGAAAAACCCCGCCTTAACCATCCCATCTTTCATGGTAATGAGCTTACTGTACAACTCGTATGCCATGTAGGCGTCTCCGGCTGTATACTCGAGGCGCACCTGGCTCATTGTCTTCCACTCCCTGTAGTCGTGCTCGTGTTGCTTCAATTTCTTCAGTTTTGCATAGGATTTATCGATGATTTCCGCTGCCAGATCACCCATGCCATCATTCGCTGGGTATTCTTTGATCTTGTACATATTTTGGATGTCGATGTGGTGCCCATCTGGGATTTTTATCAATGCACGAGAAAGCATAATTGTGTCATTTGTGATATCCACACTGGTGAAAGTTATCCCTTTCCTACACAAGAACTCGACTAGAGCCGGACAATGCTTCTTAGTTGGTTTACTCCTACAGTTAGATGGTTTTAGGGATGTAAGGGAACAAGGGATGTATAAGTGGTGATCTCAAATTTAAATTTCACATACCTGCAGAAGTGGTAAACGAGGACCTCCTCATGTATGGCAATTTGTACGACAGCGATCTCTTATGGAGGATTTTTTTCGCTTATTTGCAAGGGTGTACTCCAAGTCTAGCCCCACAAACTTGTGCTTCTCTTTCTCAAGCAATTGCTCAAACTTGGCGAGAGTTGTCTCCACAGTCGCTTCATCATGTGTGTACACCACTATCAAAGTCGTGGTGCCATGGGCAGGGACCAAGTGGGTCTCTGTTGTGCATTTCCCATCGTCCATGCCTGCAAGGAAATGGGTGAAAGGAAATGCCTGCAAGGAACTACCTGTGAGAGGAAGAAGAAGATGAACCGATGGTTCTAGAACAGAGGAAGAACAAGCGCCCAGGAAAAACTGCAGAGGAATGACTGAGGAAGAGGAAGAAGAAGCACCTAGGAAAAACTGGAGAGGAAGAAGAAACGTGGTAACTGCAGCTTTCGGTTCGAGAACTCACCGTGGTTACGTGGAGATCATGGCAGTGCTGCCGGTTAAACAAGTGGCACCAGTTCCTGCGAGAATATGGAATTAGTTATGCATTTTTCTATGCGAGAAATTGAGAGAAATCATTTATATTTTGTCTTTCATAATTAAACATAATGAAGTTGGTACAACCCAAGAGATTTGAACAAAAGAGATTTGCTAGTTTAACATATGACAACACAAAAGTTTCTGAGCATGTACTCTTGAAATTTAAATTCTGATGATTTATTCAGAAGTTCTGAGCTACAACCGACATTACAGAGCCAACGTTCTCGTCTTCGTCCTCCTCCTACTGCTCGTCGTTGTCGTCTTCCGCATCCTCTTGTTTCCTCTGCCGGACCGGTGACCACCTCAATAATTAGCTTGATATAGTGCCTCATCACCTTGACCTGGACGACGAGCACATCATGAAGGCAACTTCTATTTTTAGCACAAAATTCAGCCCAGGGGTCGGTGAACTGAATGCAATCGTCATATACTTCCGATATGCGATATCGCCTCAAGGTTTTCAGGCCTTTGTTACAATTATTCTTCATGCATACACAATAGAACCCTTACAGGTCAAACATGGCAGAACTTGAGCTACCACAGAGACCTCGGCAGAGGTGGCAGAATTGTTGCGGGTGCAACCACGGCGACGGCGAGCTCGGATTCTAGAGGAGGAAAACAAAACCGAGCATGGTCGAAACGGTGACAGATCTCATCGGGAACCAATTCTCATCCCCGCACCGTGCCATGGGTGCGTCCGTGGTGAGGGCGAGCTCCGACTCAGGATGGGGAGGAGAGCGGGCCGAGAAGGTTCATCACGTCCTAGCTCTGCGCCATGGCCGCGACCACAGATTGCCGCTCCAGGGAAGAAGAAGATGCGTAATGGATGCAGGCGCCAACACTGCAAGCCTACAGGGAGGAGAGCGGGGCCGAGTGGTTCATCCACGTACCAGCTACATGCCATGGTTGCGACGCCCCACAGATTGCTGCTCCGGTGAAGAAGAAGACGTATAATGGATGTAGGCGCCAACGCTGCAAGCCTAATTGACACCTAAGCGACGGGAGCGACATAACGACGATAACTGACAGGGGGGAGGGGAACTTGACGGCCGTTAGCCTGATTTTTTGTATTGAAACGTAAAGTTGAATTCATGCCGAAAAGACCCTCTGAGTATTTGGCACACCAACTGTAGTCATTGCGGCGGATTTCAGGGAACTTAGGTACCATGTTGCCTGGGCGATCCAACTTTCGGGCCGCAAAATGATATTCTCGCTGGAGTGGCATCATTACATGTGTTCTTTTCCAAAACCACAATGATTCACATTGACACACACACATACATCCAAGTGGCTATGGTTATGCATCATCCTTCAAACTGGTGCTACATTGCATGTGTTAGTTGGATACCAGCATGCTGCTAGGGTTCCTGGACATGGTTGGACACATGCTGGAGTGGCATCATTACATGTGTTCTTTTCCAAAACCCCAATGACGCACATTGATACACACACAACCAAGTGGGTTTGGTGATACAGCATCTTTCAAACTACTGCTACAATGCATGTTGTAGTTAAATCCCAAGATGTTGCTCGGGTTCCTGGACATGGTTGACCACATGCTGGAGTGGCATCATTACATGTGTTCTTTTACAAAACCATAATTATTCACATTGAGACACACACACATCCATGTGGATGTGGTGATGCAGTATCTTTCAAACAGGTGCTATAATGCATGGGGTCGTTGAATCCCAGCATGCTGCTAGGGTTACTGGACATGGTTGGCCACATGCTAGAGTGGCATCATTACATGTGTTTTTTCCAAAACCACAATGATGCACATTGATACACACACACATCCAAGTGGGTGTGGTGATGCAGCATCTTTCAAACTGGTGCTACAATGCATGTTGCAGTTGAATTCTAGCATGCTTCTAGGGTTCCTGGACATGGTTGGCCACATGCTGGAGTGGCATCATTGCATGTGTTCTTTTACAAAACCACAATGATGCACATTAATACACTCACACACACACACATCCAAGTGGGTGTGGTGATGCATCATCGTTCAAAGTGGTGCTACAATGCATGTGTCAGTTGAATCCTAGCATGCTGCTAGGGTTCCTGGACATGGTTAGCCACATGCTAGAGTGGAATCATTGCATGCGTTCTTTTCTGAAACCACAATGATACACATTGATACACACACATCCATGTGGGTGTGGTGATGCAGCATCTCTCAAAGTGGTGCTACAATGCATGATGCAGTCGAATCCTAGAATGCTGCTAGCGTTCCTGGACAAGGTTGGCCACATGCTGTAGCGGAATCATTGCATGTGTTCTTTTACAAAACCATAATGATTCACATTGTACACACACATCCAAGTGGGTGTGGTGATGCAACATATTTCAAACTGGTGTTACAATGCATGTGTTAGTTGAATCCCAGCATACTGCTAGGGTTCCTGGACATAGTTGGACACATGCTATTGTGGCCTAATTGTATGTGTTCTTTTCCAAAACTACAACAATGCACATTGATAGACACACACAGACGTCCAAGAGGGTGCAGTTATGCAGCATCTTTCAAACTGGTCCTAAAATGCATGTTGTACTTGAATCCCAGCATGCTGCTAGGGTTCCTGGACAAGGTTGGCCACATGCTGGAGTGGCATCATTAGATGTGTTCCTTTCCAAAACCCCAATGAAGCACATTAATACACATAGACACATCCAAGTGGGTGTGGTGATGCAGCGTCTTACAAACTAGTGCTACAATGCATGTTGCAGTTGAATCCCAGCATGCTGCTAGGGTTCCTGGACATGGTTGACCACATGCTGGAGTGGCATCATTACATGTGATGTTTTCCAAAACCATAATTATTCACATTGAGACACACACATCCATGAGGGTGTGGTGATGTAGTATCTTTCAAACTGGTGCTACAATGCATGTGGCAGTTGAATCCCAGCATGCTGCTAGGGTTCCTGGACATGGTTGGCCACATGCTAGAGTGGCATCATTGCATGTGTTCTTTTCCAAAACCACAATAATGCACATTGATAGACACACACACACATCCAAGTGGGTGTGGTGATACAACATCTTTCAAACTAGTGTTACAATGCATGTTGCAGCTGAATCCCAGCATGCTGCTAGGGTTCCTATACATAGATGCCCACATGCTGAAGTGGCATCATTACATGTGTTCTTTTACAAAACCACAGTTATTCACATTGATTCACACACATACATCCATGTGGGTGTGGTGATGCAGCATCTTTCAAACTAGTGCTACAATGCATGTGGCCATTGAATCCCAGCATGCTGCTAGGGTTCCTGGACATGGTTGGGCACATGCTGGAGTGGCATCATTGCATGTGTGATTTTCAAAAACCACAATAATGCACATTTAAACACACACATCCAAGTGGGTGTCCTGATGCAACATGTTTCAAACTGGTGCTACAATGCATATTTTAGTTGAATCCGAGCATGCTGCTAGCGTTCCTAGACATGGTTGGCCACATGCTGGAGTGGCATCATTGCATGTGTTCTTTTACAAAACCACAATGATGCACATTGATACACTCACACACACACACATCCAAGTGGGTGTGGTTATGCAACATCTTTCAAATTGGTGTTACAATGCATGTGTCAGTTGAATCCCAGCATGCTGCTAGGGTTCTTGGACATCGTTAGCCACATGTTGGAGTGGCATCATTGCATGTGTTCTTTTCCAAAACCACAACGATGCACATTCATAGACACACACACACATCCACGTGGGTGTGGTGATGTAGCATCTTTCAAAATGGTGCTACAATGCATGTTGCAGATGAATTCCATCATGCTGCTAGGGTTCCTAGACATGTTTGTCCCCATGCTGGAGTGGCATCATTGCATGTGTTCTTTTCCAAAACAACAATGATGCACATTGATACACACACATCCAAGTGCGTGTCGTGATGCAACATCTTTCAAACTGGGGCTACAATGCATGTTGCAGTTGAATCCTAGAATCCTGCTAGGGTTCCTGGATATTATTGGCCACATGCTGGAGTGGCATCATTACATGTGTTCTTTTCCAAAACCACAATGATGCACATTTATACACACACACATACATCCAAGTGGGTGTGGTGATGCAGCATCCTTCAAACTAGTTCTACAATGCATGTTAAAGTTGAATCCCAGCATGCTGCTACGATTCCTGGAAAAAATTGGCCACATGCTGGAGTGGCATCATTGCATGTGTTCTTTTCCAAAACCACAATAATGCACATTGATACACACACACATCCAAGTGGGTGTGGTGATGCGGCATCTTTCAAACTGGTGCTACAATGCATGTGTCAGTTGAATCCCAGCATGCTGCTAGGGTTCTTGGACATCGTTAGCCACATGCTGGAGTGGCATCATTGCATGTGTTCTTTTCCAAAACCACAATGATGCACATTGATAGACACACACACACACATCCAAGTGGTTATGGTGATACAACATCTTTCAAACTAGTGTTACAATCCATGTTGTAGTTGAATCCCAGCATGCTGCTAGGGTTCCTGGACATGGTTGCCCACATGCTGGAGTGACATCATTAGATGTATTCTTTTAAAAACCACAATTATTCACATTGATACATAGACACATCCATGTGGGTGTGGTGATGCAGCATCTTTCAAACTGGTCCTACAATGCATGTGGTCATTGAATCCCAACATGTTGCTAGGTTTCCTCGACATGGTTGGCCACATGCTAGAGTGGCATCATTGCATGTGTTCGTTTACAAAACCACAGCAATGCACATTGATACACAAACACACATCCAAGTGGGTGTGGTGATGCAGCATCTTTCAAACTGGTGTTATAATGCATGTTGCAGTTGAATCCCAGTACGCTACTAGGGTTCCTTTACATTTTTGGCCACATGCTAGAGTGGCATCATTGCATGTGTTATTTTCCAAAACCACAATGATGCAAATTGATACACACACAGACACACATCCAAGTGGGTGTGTTGACGTAGCATCCTTCAAACTGGTGCTAAAATACATGTTGTAGTTGAATCCCAACATGCTGCTAGAGTTCCTCGACATGTTTGGCCACATGTTGGAGTGGCATCATTGCATGTGTTCTTTTCCAAAACCACAATGATTCACATTGATACACACATACACACACATCCAAGTGGGGGTGGTGATGCAACATCTGTCAAACCGGTGCTACAATGCATGTGGCCGTTAAATCCTAGCATGCTGCTAGGGTTCCTGGACATGGTTGGCCACATGCTAGATTGGCATCATTGCATGTGTTATTTCCCAAAACCACAATAATGCACATTGATACACACACATCCAAATGGTTGTGGTGATGCAGTTGTTGGAGATATGCCCAAGAGGCAATAATAAAGTGGTTATTATTGTATCTTTATGTTTATGATAAATGTTTACATCCCATGCTATAATTGTATTAACCGGAAACATTAATACTTGTGTGTTTTGTAAACATAAAAGAGTCCCTAGTAAGCCTCTTGTTAAACTAGCTTGTTGATTAATGGATGATCATGGTTTCATGATCATGGACATTGGATGTCATTGATGACAAGATCATATCATTAGGAGAATGATGTGATGGACACACACCCATAGTAAGCATAGCATAAGATCAAGTCATTAAGTTCGTTTTGCTACAAGCTTTCAAATGCATAGTAACCTAATCCTTCGACCATGAGGTTATGTTAATCACCATCACCGGATGGGTACTTTGATGACATCAAACGCCGCTTCGTAACTGGGTGGTTATAAAGGTGTCATTGGGTATTCTGAAAGTATGTGTTGAAGCGCATGGACCAAGATTGGGATTTGTCCATCCATATGACGGATAGATATGCTCTGGGCCCTCTCGGTGGAATGTCATCTAGTTAGCTTGCAAGCATGTGACTAGGTCACAAGGGATGACATATCACGGAACGAGTAAAGAGTACTTATCAGTAACGAGGTAGAACTAGGTATGGAGATACCGACGATCAAACCTCGGATAAGTAGAGTATCGCGTGACAAAGGGAATTGGTTTCGTATGTTAATGGTTCTATCGATCACGAAGTCATCGTTGAGTATGTGGGAGCCGTTATGGATATCCAGATCCCGCTGATGGTTATTAATCGGAGAGGTGTCTTCATCATGTCTGCATATTCACGAAACGTAGGGTGACACACTTAAGGTTCGAAGTTGTTTTATGTAGATATGGAATATGTGTTGGAGACCGAATGTTGTTTGGAGTCTCAGATTGGATCCGGGACATCACGAGGAGATCTAGAATTGTCCGGAGAATAAGATTCATATATTGGGGATCATTTTCTAAGTTAGGAAATGTTCTGGAATGTTTGTATGGAGATTCTAGAAGGTTTCAGAATGTTCTGGAAGGTTCTAGAAGATTTCTTGGAATTTGCTTGAAAACCAAGAAAGGATCAAGGAGTCTTTGTGGGGCAAGACACGCATTCGTTGGGGAGGAGGCTTCCTCCCCCCTCCCAATCCACCGGCCAAGGAGGGAGGGGAGTCCTACTAGGACTCCCCCTCCCATGGCGCCTCCCTCCTTTAAATAGAGGGGAGGGGGCGCCACCCCCTATATCTCTCCCATAACAAACCCTAGCCACCGCCTCTCTCCTCCTCCTTCGCTCTGCTCCGGCTTAGGCGAAGCCCTGCAGAAATCTCTACTCCACCACCACCACCACACCGTCGTGCTGCTGGGATTCCGTGGAGAAGATCTACTACCTCCGCTGCTCGCTGGAATGGGGAGAGGAAGGTCTGCTTCGACTCCACACGCAGGACCGATCATGAAGCGCCGATTAACGCGGCGCCGGAAGGATCGTCCACACGATCTTGAGATCGGCAAGTGATCGACTACATCAACCCTGAGATCTAATCTCATAACGCTTCCAGTTCTACGAGGGTTGTACAGATCTATCTCGTTGCACATGTCTAATAGATTAGATATTGGCTTTTATCTAGATTAGATCTGGGTTTTGTTCGTTCTTGCGGTAGAATTTTTTTGTTTTCCATGCTACGAACCCATCAGTGGTATCAGAGCCGTGTCTATGCGTAGATCTGTTGCACGAGTAGAACACAATGGTTTTGTGGGCGTTGGTGCTCGTGCCGTCTTTTGCTTTGTGTACTTTGCATCTTGCGGTATGGTGGATGAAGCGGCTCGGGCTAACCTTACATGTCATCGCACATGAGACTTGCTCCACAGTTGACGTGCAACTCGTATTGCACAAGTGGCTTTGCGGGTGTCTGTCTCTCCCATCATAGTATAGATCCAATCTACACTTTTCACTTGATAGCACTTGTATCAACGTTGTGGTTCAGTTTCGTAGGTAAGATCCGTTCTTATTCGAAAGCCCCAAACCACGTAAAACATGCAAAGAAAATTAGAGGCATCTAACTTGTTTTTGCAGGGGTTTTGTGATGTGATATGGCCATCATGTGATTGTGATTATATTTGATGTATGCAATGATCCTTGTTGTAATATGGCAGCCGGCAGGAGCCTAATGGTTGTCTTTAATTCTGTTATGACCTGCGTGTCTATTCATCCTGTAATAGCTTTATTCCAAGTAGTTGTAATAGTTGCTAGTGATGATGGACAACCATGAAGCGGTGCCACTGACCTTGACGCAATGCTGGTGATGATGGAGATCATGTCCGTGCTTTGGAGATGGAGATCAAAGGCATAAGAAGAAAGGGCCATATCATATCACACTCATTATGAATTGCATGTGATGTTAATCCTTTATGCATCTTGTATTGCTTAGATCGCGACGGTAGCATTATAAGATGATCCCTCTCACTAAATATCAAGTAATAAAGTGTTCGTCCTTAGTAGGCACCGTTGCTAAGACTCGTCGTGTCGAAGCATCTCGTGATGATCGGGTGTGATAGATTCTACGTGCATACGAGTGCAAGCCAGATTTGCACATGCGGATACTAAGGTTAACCTTGACGAGCCTAGCATGTACAGACATGGTCTCGGAACACGGAATACCGAAAGGTAAAGCATGAGTCATATGGATGATATGATGAACATGTTGATTGTTCGCCTTTAAAGATACATCATCTCACGTGATGATCGGACTTGGTGTAGTGGATTTGGTTCGTGTAATCACTAAAACAACTCGAGGGATGTTGTTTTGAGTGGGAGTTCTTTTGTAATTTGGATTAGTCAAACTCAATTTATCATAAACATAATCAAAGTGAATTTGCATAGTTTGTTGTAGTCATTGGCATCCGTTCACCACCTTACGCTTAGTTATAGTTGAGATAGTGGAACTATAGAAATTCTGGATATTTTCTTTACGAACTGGTATCGTATTGTTTTGAGTGTCAATCTAAAGTTTAAAAGTCCTGTTGCAAACTTTCAGCAAACTCCGTTTACTCTGTGAAGTTTAATAAACAGTATTAAATCAAGAGTAATAATTCTTGTATTAGTATCTAATGTATCATGATTGCCTCCATGATTCTTGATACTCAAAAGATTGTTTTTTAATATCAAGTTTATCTAAGAGCTAAAAGCAATGTTTCAGAAACCATCATATGTGAAAGGTATTGCGATATCTAAAACAATGTGTTGGTTACAACATGATAGAGTATACGTCCTCATATTTGATGATAATTTGTGAAGGTTGGAGACGCTAGTCGTCCTAATCCTCCAAAAGGTTTTGGAAAAGAAACATTATACTCGCAATTCACCTTTATAAGCTATAGCAGCTTGATCATGAAAGTTGTCATGATAAGGATGAATAGAAGATGTAAGTAAAATGTTTACTACACTAAAAGATTACTAAAGAATGGAATTTTGAAAGAATGCCAAACATTTGATGAAGGTGATCCACTTCAAAGTGCAAGTCCAAAGGTATTAGTATTTGACTATACACACTTTGTACTATGTGTCATGTGAATGACACCACTATTGATGTTGATAGATTCTTTTAAAAGAAAAGGAATTGTTGAAAGAGAATATATAAAATATTTGGCAGAAAAGAAAAGATTGGAGATATCCAACTTAGGTATATAGAAGATACATGTTATGGCTGTATTCCTTGGTTGTTAAACAATGTGGTTCTGTGGTATTGGATACCGAATTGGTTGGTATGAAGTGTCATACAGGACAACACAATTCATGAACTGCAATGGCCTAAGTAACTAGCAAGAGAATATGTGATGATGTTCATCGAAAACAAACAAAGGGTTGTTGTGTTGCTCGTTAACATCAAAGCTTGCCTTCAAGATTTGTTTCAATAATTGTTATTTTGATCAGGTATTATGACGACAAAAGGTTGTTCAAATAATTACCGTATTCCATAATAGATGGATGATATACAAGTCTGGTTGGAGAAATAACGACCATAAAACTAATGCTAAAATGTCGCAAGACAAATGATTGAAAGATCACTTGCGAAGTGACATCGCCGTTTAAATTATATTGAAAGGGATACATGAAGAAACTCCATGTTGATGGATTTTTGGAGTCTTTGATTTTTATAAAATGATGCTTGTGATACTTTCCTGGAGATAATTAAAACTCCGCTCAGAGGGCCAAAAGAGGAACGGACGACTAACTGATTGGAATTTGTACATATTGATGTATATAGTCCATTATGTGTAGTCGTGGGCGATGGATTTCAACTTCATATGCTTTCTCCAAAGATTTGAGTGAGTATATGTATATACTTACTCAATAAGGAAGAAGTATGAAACATTTGAAAATGTTCAAAGACTTTCAAGATGAAGTGGAAAATCACTGTAACAAGAAAATAAAAAGTTTATGATTGGATCATAAAGAAAGATGTTTGAGTTACAAGTTTAGCAAAACACCTAAGATTTGAGGAATCGTTCCATGGATTTGCATTTCTCAAAAACACCATAGGAGTATGGAGTGTTCAAGATATGTAATGAAACCTTGTTTGACATGGTAAGGTCAAAGGTGTCATTTATAAAACTGCCATTATATTTTAAAGATTAAAGATTTAGTGACTACCGCTTTTACACTGAAAAGAGCTCCATCGTGATCCGTTGAAATGACACCATATAAGTCATGGTTTGGGATAAAACCCAGGTTGTACTTTCTTAAATTTTTGGTATGCTAGGCATAAGTAAAGTGTTTACAACCAAAGTCGGATGAGCATGTCTTTGTAGGTTATTTTGAATAACCATTGGGTATTCCTCCATAACATCGAAGACAAAAGTATTTATCGCTTAGAATGTCGAGTTTCTTGAGAAGGAATTTTTGGTGAAAAGTTAAGTGGCAGAACAATAGAACTTTGACAAGGTTGTTGAATCTTGGCTAATATGTGCTGAGTTGCGCAGCGTCGGTAAGTGTCCCGGAGGCAGCAACAATGCTCATGGCTCACGTTCCTCAAAGGTTGTGGTCACGGAGATCTAAGTTACTATTGAACCAAGTAGGTCAGGTAAGTAATCAAATACCAAGATTTGAGAGTTAAATCATTGTTGTTTGACAATGATGAACCGACTGCATGCAAAGAAGCAATGATGGGCCCTTACTTTGTTAAATGGCTTGAAGCCATAAAATCCGTGATAATTCCATACACGAGAAATCAAGCTTTGAATTTGAAAGACCCTCTGGAAAGGTGCAAGACCTTACAGTCGTATATGGATCTATAAAGAAATAGACATGGATGTTTCACATCTATGAAATAGTCGACATGTCGGAAAGAGTTTACGACAATGTTCAAGGAATTGACTATGATAAGATTTGATTTTTCATAGCGATATTTAGTCTGGACGGATTAATGTAGCAACCACTACATATATTTTGGTATATGGTAGTTGATCAAACAAAACAAGTTCTTCTAATAGAATGGTTACCTAGGACGTGTACATGACACGATCCAAAGGGTTTTGTTAATTCAAAGGATGCTAAAAGAGTATGCAAAACTTCAATGGTTGAAGTGAGCATCGTGGAGTTGGAATCTTCACCGTGATGAAACCGTTAGAAGGTTTAATTTCATCAGAGACAATGAAGATGTTTGCATTTTGCAAGAAATTAAGTGGGAGCGCTAAGACATATTTCTAATACATTATGTGAAAGACATATTGTTGATTAGAAATGATGTATCTTTTATTGACACAGGTTAAGAATTTCATTTCGATGAAAGACTTAGGCATAACCCAAGAATTAGGCATCAATGTCTATATAGATAGATTGAGGAGCTAATATGGTTTTGCCAAATGTACATAGATAAGATGTTGAATGAGTTCAATATGGAAACAACAAGAAAGGTTCTTGACGCACGGAAAGGACTGAATCAAGATTCAAGTGTGTTGACACGAGATTCAAGTGTTTTGACACTTGGTGAAATCACAAGAATATTTTGATCAATCATTCTTTGAGATGTACACATCCAGATATGTCCTATGCTCTAAATGTTATGAGCATATACCAGAATGACTCATAAGATGATCATTGGACAATAGTAGGGATATTCCTATGATCTTTGGAAGAACTAAGAATATATTATAGTGGTGACAAATAGTTCATTGTAAATTGTTGCATTGGTACTAGTTTTGTCACAAATTAAGTTTATCTCAATTTAAACTATGGGTGGCACAATGTAATGGAAAGGAAGTTCCATAACGGATTTGGTTGAGTACCAAAGTTAAAACATTGTGACAGATACTACAACAAAAGGCTAAGTATATGATCTATTGTAGCAAATGAGGGCATTTGCGTCAAGTAGTTTGTTATCAAACTAGGTGTGGTTCATAACGGGATAATACTATGAAGATACATTGTACGACAATTGTATCAACACGATTTAATCCCAAGGAACTAAAGGTCTCACCAAAGGACCAAATTTATACAATGCCATCTCATTGGAGAATGAGTAATGCGTAGAGACGCAAGGACATGCAAATACACACGGACCTGGAAGTGTCAGATCCAAAGATTATGTTTACCACTAGCAATAGTGTCTATACAACACCAGAAAGCCATAGGTGTTGAATGCACAAGATATTAACTAGATTATTGACTCTAGTGCAAGTGGGATACTGTTGGAGATATTCCGAAGAGGCAATAATAAAGTGGTTATTATTATATCTTTATGTTTATGATAAATGTTTACATCCCATGCTATAATTGTATTAACCGGAAACATTAATACTTGTGTGTTTTTTAAACATAAAAGAGTCCCTAGTCAGCCTCTTGTTAAACTAGCTTGTTGATTAATGGATGATCATGGTTTCATGATCATGGACATTGGATGTCATTGATGACAAGATCATATCATTAGGAGAATGATGTGATGGACACACACCCATAGTAAGCATAGCATAAGATCAAGTCATTAAGTTCGTTTTGCTACAAGCTTTCAAATGCATAGTAACCTAATCCTTCGACCATGAGGTTATGTTAATCACCATCACCGGATGGGTACTTTGATGACATCAAACGCCAGAATCGGGTGGTTATAAAGGTGTCATTGGGTATTCTGAAAGTATGTGTTGAAGCGCATGGACCAAGATTGGGATTTGTCCATCCATATGACGGATAGATATGCTCTGGTCCCTCTCGGTGGAATGTCATCTAGTTAGCTTGCAAGCATGTGACTAGGTCACAAGGGATGACATATCATGGAACGAGTAAAGAGTACTTATCAGTAACGAGGTAGAACTAGGTATGGAGATACCGTTGATCAAACCTCAGTTAAGTAGAGTATCTCGTGACAAAGGGAATTGGTTTCGTATGTTAATGGTTCTATCGATCACGAAGTCATCGTTGAGTATGTGGGAGCCGTTATGGATATCCAGATCCCGCTGATGGTTATTGATCGGAGAGGTGTCTTCATCATGTCTGCATATTCACGAACTGTAGGGTGACACACTTAAGGTTCGAAGTTGTTTTATGTAGATATGGAATATGCGTTGGAGACCGAATGTTGTTCGGAGTCTCGGATTGGATCCGGGACATCACGAGGAGATCCGGAATTGTCCGGAGAATAAGATTCATATATTGGGGATCATTTTCTAAGTTAGGAAATGTTCCGGAATGTTTGTATGGAGATTCTAGAAGGTTGCGGAATGTTCTGGAAGGTTCTAGAAGATTTCTTGGAGTATGCTTGAAAACCAAGAAAGGATCAAGGAGTCTTTGTGGGGCAAGACACGGATTCGTGTGGGAGGAGGATTCCTCCCCCCTCCTAATCCAGCGGCCAAGGAGGGAGGGGAGTCCTACTAGGACTCCCCCTCCCATGGTGCCTCCCTCCTTTAAATAGAGGGGAGGGGGCGCCACCCCCTATATCTCTCCCATAACAAACCCTAGCCGCCGCCTCTCTCCTCCTCCTTCGCTCTGCTCCGGCTTAGGCGAAGCCCTGCAGAAATCTCTACTCCACCACCACCACCACACCATCGTGCTGCTGGGATTCCACGGAGAAGATCTACTACCTCCGCTGCTCGCTGGAACGGGGAGAGGAAGGTCTGCTTCGACTCCGCACGTGTGACCGACTGCGGAAGCGCTGCCGGAACGCGGCGCCGGAAGGATCGTCCACACGATCTTGAGATCGACAAGTGATCGACTACATCAACCCCGAGATCTAATCTCGTAACGCTTCTGGTTCTACGAGGGTTAGTACAGATCTATCTCATTGCACATGTCTAATATATTAGATCTTGGCTTTTATCTAGATTAGATCTGGGTTTTGTTCGTTCTTGTGGTAGAATTTTTTTGTTTTCCATGCTACGAACCCATCAGCAGCATCTTTCAAACTGGTCCTGCAATGCATGTTGTAGTTGAATCCCAGCATGCTAGTAGGGATCCTGGACATGGTTGGCCACATGATGGAGTGGCATCATTGCATGTGTTCTTTTCCAAAACCACAATTATTCACATTGATACACACTCACACATCCATGTCGGTGTGGTGATGTAGCATCATTCAAACTAGTGCTACGATGCATGTTGCTGTTGAATCCCAGCATCATGCTAGGGTTCCTGGACATGGTTTCCCACATTATGGAGTTGCATCATTACATGTGTTCTTCTCCAAAACCACAATTATTCACATTGATACACACACATCCATGTGGGTGTGGTGATGCAGTATCTTCAACTGGTACTACAATGCATGTGGTCGTTGAATCCCAGCATGCTGCTAGGGTTCCTGGACATGGTTGGCCACATGCTAGAGTGGCATAATTTCATGTGTTCTTTTCTAAAACCATAATAATTCACATTGATAGACACACACACACGTCCAATAGGGTGTGGTGATGCAACATCTTTCAAACTGGTGCTATAATGCATATTGTAGTTGAATCCCAACATGTTGCTAGGGTTCCTGGACATGGTTGGCCACATGCTAGAGTGGCATCATTACATGTGTTCTTTTAGAAAACTACAATGATGCACAATGATACACTCACACACACATCCAAGTGGGTGTGGTGATGCGGCATCTTTCAAACTGGTGGTACAATGCATGTGTCAGTTGAATCCCAGCATGCTGCTACAGTTCCTAGACATGGTTGACCACATGCTAGAGTGGCATCATTGCATGTGTTCTTTTCCAAAACCACAATGATGCACATTGATAGAAACACACACACACATCCAAGTGGGTGTGGTGATGCAGTATCATTCAAAATGGTGCTACAATGCATGTTTGAAGTTCAATCCCACCATGTTGCTAGGTTTCCTAGACATGTTTGGAAACATGGTGGAGTGGCATCATTGCATGTGTTCTTTTCCAAAACCACAATGATGCACATTGATACAAAAATCCAAGTGCGTGTGGTGATGCAGCATCTTTCATAGTGGTGCTACAATGCATGTTGCAGTTGAATCCCAGAATGCTGCTAGGGTTCCTGGACATGGTTAACCACATGTTGGTGTGGCATCATTACATGTGTTCTTTTCCAAAACCACAATGATGCACATTGATACACACACATCCAAGTGGGTGTGGTGATGTAGCATCTTTCAAACTGGTGCTGCAATGCATGTTGCAGGGTTCCTGGACATGGTTGTAAACATGCTGGAGTGGCATTATTGCATGTTTTATTTTCCAAAACCACAATGATGCACATTGATACACACACACATCCAAGTGGGTGTAGTGATATATCATCCTTCAAACTGGTGTTATAATGCATGTTGCAGTTGAAACCCAACATCCTGCTAGCGTTCCTGGACATGGTTGGCCACATGCTAGAGTGTCATAATTGGATGTGTTATTTTCCAAAACCACAATGATGCACATTTATAGACATACACACACGTCCAAGAGGGTGTGGTTATGCAGCATCTTTCAAACTGGTCCTACAATGCATCTTGTAGTTGAATCCCAGTATGTTGTTAGGGATTCATGACATGGTTGGCCACAGGTTGGAGTGGCATCATTGCATGTGTTCTTTTCCAAAACTCCAATGACGCACATTGATACACACACACATCCAAGTGGGTGTGGTGATGGAACGTCTTTCAAACTAGTGCAACAATGCATGTTGTGGTTGAATGCCAGCATGCTACTAGGGTTCCTGGACATGGTTGACCACATGTTGGAGTGGCATCGTTACATGTATTCTTCTCGAAAACCACAATTATTCACATTGATACACAAACACACATCCATGTGGGTGTGGTGATGCAGCATCTTTCAAACTAGTGCTACAATGCATCTAGCCGTTGATATACCAGCATGCTGCTAGGGTTCCTAGACATGGTTGGCCACATGCTGGAGTGGCATCATTACATGTGTTTTTTCCAAAACCACAATGATTCACATTGATAGACACACACACACACATCCAAATGGGTGTGGTGACACAATATCTTTCAAACTAGTGCTACAATGCATGTTGCCGTTGAATCCCAGCATCAT
This sequence comes from Avena insularis, assembly GCA_023614405.1. NCBI lineage: Eukaryota > Viridiplantae > Streptophyta > Magnoliopsida > Poales > Poaceae > Avena > Avena insularis. The sequence continues at coordinate 242,023,632 of CM042696.1, forward strand.
GCTAGGGTTCTTGGACTTGGTTGCCCACATTCTGGAGTGGCATCATTAGATGTGTTCTTTTCAAAAACCACAATTATTCACATTGATACACACACACATCCATGTGGGTGTGGTGATGCATCATCTTTCAAACTGGTACTACAATGCATGTGGCCGTTGAATCCCAGCATTCTGCTAGGGTTCCTAGACATGGTTGGCGACATGCTAGAGTGGCATAATTTCATGTGTTCTTTTCCAAAACCACAATAATTCACATTGATACACACACATCCAAGTGGGTGTGGTGATGCAGCAATTTTCAAACTGGTGCTGCAATGCATGTTGCAGTTGAATCCCAGCATGCTGCAACGGTTCCTGGACATGGTTGTAAACATGCTGGAGTGTCATTATTGCATGTTTTATTTTCCAAAACCACAATGATGCACATTGATACACACACACAACCAAGTGGATGTGGTGATGCATCATCCTTCAAACTGGTGCTACAATGCATGTTGTGGTTGAATCCCAGCATGCTGCTAGGGTTCTTGGACATGGTTGGCCACATGCTGGATTGGCATCATTGCATGTGTTCTTTTCGAAAACCATAATAATGCACACTGATACACAAACACACATCCAAGTGGGTGTGGTGATGCATCTTCTTTCAAACTGGTGCTACAATGCATGTTGAAGTTGAAACTAGCATGCTTCTAGGATTCCTGAACATGGTTGCCCACATGCTGAAGTGGCATCATTGCATGTGTTATTTTAAAAAACCAAAATTATGCACATTGATAGACACACACACATCCAAGTGGGTGTGGTGATACAACATCTTTCAAACTAGTGCTACAATGCATCTGTTAGTTGAATCCCATCATGCTGCTAGGGTTCCTGGACATGGTTGGCCACATGCTAGAGTGGCATAATTGCATGTGTTCTTTTCCAAAACCACAATGATGCACATTGATTGAAACACACACACACATCCAAGTGGGTGTGGTGATGCAGTATCTTTCAAAATGGTACTACAATGCATGTTGTAGTTCAATCCCAGCATGCTACTAGGGTTCCTAGACATGTTTGGACACATGGTGGAGTGGCATCATTGCATGTGTTCTTTTCCAAAACCACAATGATGCACATTGATACACACATCCAAGTGCGTGTGGTAATGCGGCATCTTTCATACTGGTGCTACAAGCCATGTTGTAGTTGAATCCCAGAATGCTGCTAGGGTTCCTGGACATGGTTGGCCACATGCTGGAGTGGCATCATTACATGTGTTCTTTTCCAAAACCAAAATGATGCATATTGATACACACACATCCAAGTGGGTGTGGTGATGCAGCATTTTTCAAACTGGTGTTGCAATGCATGTTGCAGTTGAATCCCAGCATGCTGCTACGTTCCTGGACATGGTTGTAAACATGTGTAGCATCCCAATTGTCTAACAATTGTAATGCTACTTGGTCTAGTAATATAATGGCTACTTCAAATATATAATTGTTGCATCCTAATTATATCATGCTCATGTCATCATGCCACCTTGCATTTGAGCATCATATAAAACCCTTTTGATTTGGTTCTTCTCTCATATGCATTGTTAATTGTATTTGCCTCTTGATATTGTATTTGGTTCTTGATATATTGTTTAAATGCCCAAGTTGAGTTGGGGGCATATCTCTTATTAACTCCACCACCCTTTCATTTCACCACCTTATAATTCCACCATCCAACTAAATATGAGCTTGGCACTTATTGGGTTTTACCTCTAGCTCATGTGGGTTAGGATGGATCCAATTCTTTTCCACATGCTCTCATCTTGGCATCATGTTGTTTTCACATTATTGATATATGAGAGCCACATGGCCATCTTTGCATGCCTGGGGAGTGGAACCATTTTTCCTAGCTTCCATATGGACTATTATGGATTTATGCTCATGTGGGAATATTTTTGGGACTATTAAACATCTAGTGGAATATACACACTAGTAATTCCCAATTATAATCCAATGTGATCATCTACATCTACTCCACTTGGAATTCCTGCTAAATTCTTTTGCTTAGGCCTTACTCCAATTTTGGGAATGCATAATATTAATGCCATGTAATAATATTGTTTTCACAAGAATCCACATGGCAATAAATATTTTGCATGGGCCATGCAAGTGCCACCTTTTCTAGTTTTTGGTTTCCATTTGAATCTTGAGTGGATCATCACCTCCCTCTATCTCTATCTTTTCTTTTGGCTTGTTCTATGTTGATCTTGCTTAAACCCTAGCACTCCATCCCTCTCTTTTTCTTGTTTGATCTTGGTTGTTCTTGGCTTGATCTTGTCCTAGGCAAACCCTAGCTTCAAACCACTCCATCTATCTCTCTCTCTAATCCCTAGACCATCACCTACCCCATCTTCACCATACCATCTCTTCCCCTCATCTTTTCTCTCTCTCTCTCTTTCCACATGTTTTTGCTTGATCTAGTTTGGAGTATGCTATCTTCTAAAAACCCTAAACCACCACCCCCTTTCTCTCTTAACCTCTACCTAGGTGCCACTCATATCATCTACCCTTCATCACCATAACCCCCCCTCTCTCCTAAACCCCCCCTTGACCAAACCCTAGCTACCATGTCCCCTCTCTCTCCTTACCCCTCTCTCACCTAGCTGGCCCCACCGCCACCCTCTCTCCCCAGCCCCACCTAGCTACTCCTCCACCCCACAAAACCCTAACCCGACCCTAGTGCAACCTAGCCCGAGCCTACCCTCTCCCTCTCTAGCTCTCTCTGTGGCTCGGCCCCACCCGAGCCTGGCCTCTCCTCCTGCCTTGCCCCACTGGAAGCCTCCCCACCGCCTGCCACCTGCCCCTGCCATGCCGAGCACGTGAGGGAAGGAAGGAAAAAGGTGGTCGAGCCACCTTTTCCATCAACCACGCCCCCACGGCACCCCGCTCCTCTCCCGTCCATATCTTCCCCCTCTCTCTCATCTCTGGCCTCTCCCAGATCTCCCCAGGGTCGTGCCCACCTACTCCTTCCTCCCCATCTACCCCTACCGCCTCTACCGCCTTCACGCCGACCACCGTCGGCCTCCACCGATCTCCCTCTTCCAGCAGTGCAGCACGTCGTGGAGGTGATCGAGGAAGGCCACGCAGTGCTCCTGCAACCCGCTGTACCCGCCGTCGAGGAGCCGAAGGACCCCGCGACGCCGACCCCGAAACCCTAGCTCGCTGGGCCTCTGCATCATCGTCGTCCTGCTGCTCGCCGACCCGATCCAACGCCACCGACACACTCGCGGTGAGCTGACCTACCTCCTAGACAACCCCCTCTGGCCGATCCCGCCCTAGCGCCGCCGTGCTTTTCGTCGAACGCCGTCGGAGCGTCGGGTTCGCTGGCGTCTGCACGCTCTCGCTCCGCGTAGCCCCTCATCTAGGCTTCGCCCACCTCCCTGACACCAACCCACCCCTACCGCAGTGGCTCCGCCTCAGCGCGCGCGCCCCAGGTCGCGCGTTCGAGCCCGCGCGCCGCGCTCTGCCGCGCTGCGCACCGATCTGTCGAGGCAGAGAAGAAGCACAGTACGGCTGTGGTCGTTTTCCGCTTAACCCCCTGCTAGTTTTTATGCTTAACCCGCGGTACCCTTTTGGCCCACCAGTCAGCCGCCGATCGATCTTGCAAAAGAGCCCCTCCGTTTCTCTGGCCTCAGCCCGCACTCCCTCGCTGTGCCGCGTGGCAAGCCCCCTCTCGCCCACTGGCGTGTGGGCCAGCAGAGCCTCGGACCCCACTTGTCTGTCTCTGTGGCTAGTTAAGCCCGCGGTGTAAAAGGATTTCTGCGCGCTGTGGCATCCAGTCAGCGTTGGCCCCACCCGTCAGCGTCTGTGTCTGGCTAAACCCGAGTAACAAAAGTATTTTCTGGATTTCTGTTTTAATTCAAATCTTTTTCAAATTAATTCAAATTCAAATTTAAATCTGTTTTTAAATAACTTTTATAATATAAATCCAAATAATACAAATAATATATGTTTTCAAATCAGAAAAATGTGAGGAATTCAAATATGCCATCCAAAATATATTTTGAACACTTTAAAATTCCAAGTTGTTTTAAATTACAATAAAATGCCCTTTTGCCTTAATTATTTAATAACTTTTGTTTTATAAATCCAAATTTAATAAATGATATGTCTAAAATGATTAGCTCGACGAGACCTTTCTGCTTATGCATTCCTTGGTTTGATTTGAAGCATGCATCATATAAATATATTGTGAACAGCAACTAATTTGAGGATAAAATGGGTCCAAAACTCCATAAAATGGTTAATTCTTGTATTCCACACCTCACCCATGCCATGCTACTTTAATGCCATGCAAATTGTGCATCATTCATCATGGCATGATTGTTTGTTTGATGCATGTATTCATATGCTTGTGCACTTTATTTATGTTGGCCTTGTTTGTTTGGTTCTTCTCGAATAGACGCTGAGCAGGGGATATATCAAGAGAACCAGGAGCACTACCCAGATCCTTCTCTCGCTTCAACTGAGCTGCCAGGCAAGCACTACCACATGCTTGAATACATATAGTACCTATTGACTCTTTCTTATTCTTGCATCATTGAGTCGCGATTGCATTAAATTGAATCCGAAGTATTGCATAGCCATTACTTTTAAACCCCACCAAAGCTTGTTCCTCCATCCCATGAGCCATTACTACAGGAGTTGTTTGAGCCATGCGAGTCGTAGAACAGCATGTGTAGGGTATGTGAGTGTCTGATGGAAAACGAGGTACCTAAACAACTTAACCTGAGTAGTAATGGGATAACTAATGAAAGTGGCATCGGTGGGCCATATTCGCTATTTGGTTTTTTCAGGCTCACTTGTGTCCCGTAGGACCCCGAGTACTTGATTCCTATTCCTTGAATATTCGTGCTATCCACATCCGGGAGGCTTATGAACCCCCCTGAGCCAGAGCTTGATTCATTCTTATTTCTTGGGGCCACAAACTAGTTTGAGGTTTTATTTACTATCCTGTACTGATGCCATGCTTTACTGCTTTATTTAAATTGTGCGAGGTACGCATTAATCGCATTTAGGAAAGCGGAGTGTTTTCGCGGTGTCGACAAGCCCAGTCACATTTTCGGGTTCCCAGTCGTTCACAGCCACTGGCGCAAACCTTGAGGTCGTCTCGGAGTCAGCTAACTTCATTGCGGGTAGCTCAATGGGGTGGCCCCCTGAAATATTTCTGAATCCTCTGATCGCTTTGTCGTGACTGCCTCGTTGGGTTTTGATTTGGTTTTTCCGAGGCATATCGAGTGTGTGTTGCTATTTGTGCACCCCTGCAGGGTAAAACTTTCTGAAAGCCGTGTCCGCGGTTATGGACGACTTGGAGCACAGTTTCTCGATCATAGACAAGCATAACTAAAGTACCGCTTCTAAATTGACTAAATAACTGACTAGTAAATAGTGCAACACTCATGGAATGGTTAATAAAACTGCCAACGGATGGGGGGGGGGTTTGTTCGTCCGCTTCCTCGTCGGTAAGCGAGGAGGAGGATGGATCTGTTAAGATTTACCATTATAACTGTTGTTATTAATTCACGGACATCCGTCTATCTCTGGTTAGGCGGATGGTTAGCGAGTATCTATAGAATTGTTAGGGTTTATCTTTTGCTGCAATTGCGTCACCCCAGGTTGTGTCCCCTTTAGCGGCATAAAGACTTGCTGAGTACCCCTAGGGTCTCACACGATAAATTGTTTGATTCAGATGAACAGGTAAACTCGCAAGATGGAAACTGGGTGGAGGAGACGGACGATGTGGGCCACGATCATTCGGTGTAGAGATTCCGGGAACGGGGATCCGTGAGATCTGTGGGCAGGATCTGCTTATTTATGGGGCATCTTATGCCGATTTGCTTCTTATCCGTACTCGGATGGTGTCTTCCGCTCACCGATACTCTGATTGATGTATGAGTAGATATACTAATCTATTATATCTATATAGGATATTTTGATCTTGCCGTATGGCGTTGCTATATTTCCTTTCTTTTTAGATGGAATGGCTCTGATGTACTGTTGTATGGTGGCTTGCATACATACTCATTTGTGTATGTAGTTGATCCCTTCGCCTGCCGATTACGCCGCCCGTTCTTGTCCCGATGTTTGGAAATGGTTGGGACGGCCGAAAGGTCTACCTGTGAGTGGCATTTGGGCCCCACCGTACTATTTCAACCATTTCCGTTCATCCAGGCTTGTAACTAGGAGCGTAATTCACCGAGGTAGTTACAATTGGTATCAGAGCCATCCCGCCTTCGGTCTCAAAATGGTCGTTGTCATCTAGCAAATATTTTTGGTAGTTATGTATACTAGGGAAAAACAAAACGTGAGAGTAGGACTGCTTCCACTTTTCTTCTTACCCACCCACCCACCCTTTTCTGGTAAGGAAGTGTAACGTTTTCAATCCTCTTCTTAAAATTCAAACTAGGATTCACGTGTTCTGGGTTTCCGTAGTACCATAGGTTGTGTGTCAGTGTGTGTGTGTGTGTAATTCCTTGCCTATCTTTTGCATCCAACATGTTATCTTTATCGGCCTTTTGGTTATCAACTGTTGGTACATTCCATACCGACAGGCTTTTGCAAACTGACGCGATCTATCTGATTCGTTGTATACCGCCGCGATCTGTCTTACTCTTTGTTACCCGACGCTATCTTGTTTGGGGTGTTCGTTTCCGTAGTTGCTAATCTTTAGGTTCATCATGAGAAGAAGGTGTTGAGATATGTGTTTTACTCATTCATGTGCGGAGTAATGATTTGAGTGCGGGATGGAGTCGCGACCATACCACTACTCTTATCATTCGCTCTTGTATATTGAATTGGTAGAGTCACTAATCTTAATTCGTTAAGTGATTTTGCGCATCTATTGGTATTTTAATGCCGAAATTTGTGGAAAAATTTTCTTTGATATATTGTGTACCACACTCCTTTTCAGTCGTGTGCGATATGCTTAATATCTTCTAGGTGCTTTGAACTTCGTTGATATTTTCATATCATCTTAGTAAATTGTATCCTTTAATCTTGATTAATTCCATCTTGGTACTATTTTGGATTATTATTATTCTCCATCATAGTACTGACTTGTGTCTTATATCAATCACAGGATGGCACCACCACGCCGTTCTGAGGAGGACATACAACCTGAACTGGGGGCAGCATTGTCGAGCATCGCCAATGCCTTGGCAGCAATGCAGCAGAACTAGCAGCGGTTTGAGGAAAGTGTCAGGAGGAATGAGTTTGTTCCGCTACCTCCACCTCCCAAGCGAGGAGACATCAAAAGCTTTCTGAAGTTCAACCCATGCCAATTTGATGTTTCTGATCAACCACTTGATGCTGATGATTGGTTGCGCGAGTGTCAAGGTTACTGGCAACTGCTGATGTTCCTAAGCAAGAATGGGTAAAGTGTGCTACTCACCTTTTGAAGGGAGATGCAGCTCTCTGGTGGGAGAATTACACAAGGCAACCGCACTGGTTTCACCTACTTGGGGACAGTTCACGGAGCTTTCAAAGAGCGATGTCATCGAGAAATTGTCATGGAGAGGATGAAGGAAGTGTTTCTCAACCTCAAGCAGGGTAATGATAATGTCAATACCTACATCAGGAACTTCATGAACCTTTCTCATTATGGTGGCGATGAGATCTCTGATGACAAGAAGAAGCAAAAGAGGTTCAGGCAAGGGCTCAATGCATCGATTAAGTATGCAATCACACATGCAAGGCCGGCGTCTTTTCTGGAACTTCAGCATACAGCTCTGCAGGAAGAGGCAAGTAGGCAAGTGTTTGAGGAGTCAAAGAAACACAGCCGTGATGCAGCAGGCTCTTCAGCTATGTCAGCTCCTTCTAAGCGTCGTGTCTGGGTTCCTAACACCCCACCGTCACTTCCGGCTACACCAAGACCTTCAAGCTACGCGGCAAGGCCACCAAACTTCCTCACTGCTGCTCCCAGGGGCTACAACCACCACTACCCTGGAGCGCCTGGTGGAGTCCCTGGCTACGTTGCTCCACGTCCACCTGGTGCTTGTTACACTTGTGGAGACACTGGGCATCAAAGCTGGAACTGTCCGATGAAGAACAAGGCTCTTCCTCCACCACCTCCAAGATCTGCGGCAAGCTCTCCTTTGGTTCGTGCACCACCACCTCGGGCTCTCAACATCAACACCAAGCCCGGGTCTACTGTTGCTCGTGCCAACTGCATCAACACCGCTCAAGCTGAGCATGCACCTGGAGTTGTGATAGGTATGCTTCCCGTTAACTCAGTCCCTGCACGAGTTTTGTTTGATTCTGGTGCATCGCATTCTTTTGTGTCAACCAAGTTTGTAGACGAGAATGGGTTAGCTATGGATCCTCTCCTTAAGCGGTTAATGGTCCTTTCTCCTGGAGCAAAGATGGCAGCTTCTAAAATCAGCCATGGCAATCAAATTGAGATTGGTGGCTCTTCGTTCTCGGCTTCCTTAATCATTCTGGGCAATTCTGACATTGATGTCATCTTGGGCATGGATTGGTTGACAGCAAATGCAGCTGTGATTGATTGTCTTGAACGCTCGGTTTCTCCTCAAGAATCTCAAGGCCATATAGTCTATTCTCCAAGTCGACTCGCTATCCAGCTTTTCTCTTTGGCGGCTCTGAATGTTGATGCTATGGAAGCTATTCAGAGTGTTCCGGTGGTCTGTGAGTTCCCAGATGTCTTTCTTGAAGAGTTGCCAGGTATGCCTCCGGATCGTGAGGTTGAGTTTGTAATTGAGCTTGAACCTGGTACCGCTCCTATCTCCAAGCGGCCTTATAAAATGGGTCCTGCTGAGTTGGCTGAACTCAAACGACAGCTTGATGAACAAGAGAAGTTGGGTTTCATTCAGCATAGCACTTCTTCTTGGGGTATCCCAACCCTCTTTGTGAAGAAGCGAGACCAGACTGATAGACTTTGTGTTGACTATCGGGCTCTCAATGCTAAAACCATCAAGAATAAATATCCCCTTCCGCGGATTAATGATCTCTTTGATCAGCTAGCTGGAGCTGTGGTATTCTCTAAGCTTGACTTGAGAAGTGGTTATCACCAAATCAAGATTCGCAAGGAAGATGTTCCTAAGACAGCTTTCACCACCCGCTATGGCCTGTATGAGTACACGGTCATGTCTTTCGGTCTCACCAACGCACCTGCCACCTTCTCGAGGCTCATGAACTCGGTTTTCATGGAGTATCTTGATAAGTTCGTCGTGGTCTATCTGGATGACATCCTAGTCTATTCTAAGTCAAAGGAAGAGCATGAAGAACACCTTTGGTGTGTCCTAAACAAGCTTCGTGAGAACAGCTTGTATGCAAAGTTCTCCAAGTGTGAGTTTTGGCTGCCTCAAGTAACCTATCTTGGTCATGTCATCTCTGCCAAGGGCATTGCAGTTAACCCGGAAACTGTGAAGACAATTGTTGAATGGCTTCCGCCTGTAAATGTCAAAGAAGTGCGGAGTTTCCTTGGTTTGGCTAGTTATTGCCGTCGCTTCGTTCAGAACTTTTCGAAGATAGCGAAGCCTCTTACCGATCTTCTAAAGAAAGGCAAGAAATACCTTTGGACTCCTGCATGTCAAGCAAGCTTTGAGACACTCAAAGAGAAGCTCACTTGCACGCCAGTCTTGGTTCCTCCGGATACATCCAAGCCGTTCCAGATTTTCTGTGACGCCTCTTTGCATGGATTAGGTGCGGTCCTTATGCAAGAAAAACAAGTTGTTGCTTATGCCTCTCGACAGTTGAAGACGCATGAGATCAACTATCCTACACATGACCTCGAGCTCGCAGCAGTTGTCTTTGCTTTGAAAGTATGGAGGCACTACTTGCTTGGCAACCGTTGCAAAATCTTTTCTGATCACAAGAGTTTGAAGTATATCTTCACTCAGCCTGATCTCAACCTTCGGCAGAGGAGATGGATTGAAGCAATCAATGATTTTGATTTGACCATCAACTACACTCCGGGCAAAGCTAATGTCATCGCCGATGCTCTCAGCCGCAAAGCTTATGTCAACAACCTCATGATGGAGGAACAACAGCCTCTCTTGTGCGAGGAATTCCGTCAGCTCAACCTTGAAATTGTGGAACAAGGGTATCTCCTGAACCTTCTGGCTACCCCTCTCTTGGAAGAAAAGGTTCGCTCTTCTCAGCTTGGTGATCCGTACACAAGAAAGATCATCTCCAGGATTCAGCTTCCGAAGTATGAGTCCTTCCACGTCGATGATCAAGGCACGCTTTTCTTTGAACACCGGATGTTTGTTCCGAACTACCCAGGTTTGAGAGAGCAAGTTCTCAAGGAGGCGCATGATTCTGTTCTTTCTATCCACCCTGGCAGCACAAAGATGTACATGGACATGAAAACACAATATTGGTGGCCTGGTTTAAAACGATATTGTGCAAAGTATGTCTCGGAGTGTGATGTCTGCCGCAGAGTGAAAGCTGTTCATCAGAAACCTTCCGGTCTTCTACAGCCATTGAAATCCCGGAATGGAAATGGGAGAAAGTATAGATGGACTTCATCACGGGTTTTCCAAGGTCGCAGAAGGGCAACAATGCAATCTTTGTTGTCATTGACAGGCTTTCTAAAGTGGCTCACTTCTTCCCCGTCAAGGAAACCATTTCTGCAATTCAGTTGGCTGAGCTCTATATCAACAGAATTGTCTCTCTGTATGGGGTTCCTCTCGAGATCAGTTCAGACCGTGGAAGCATCTTCACTTCCAAGTTCTGGGAGAGTTTCCAAAATGCTTTGGGAACAAAGTTGAACTTCAGCACAACTTACCACCCTCAGTCGCAAGGACAAGTTGAAAGGATCAATCAGATTCTGGAGGATATGCTTCGTGCTTGCGTCATCTCTTTTGGCATGAAGTGGGAAGAATGCCTTCCTTATGCTGAATTCTCTTACAACAATAGCTTCCAGAAAAGTCTAAGAATGGCACCATTTGAGGCTCTCTATGGTCGCAAATGCAGAACTCCGATTGGTTGGTCGGGTGCAGGTGAAAGGATCTTGTTTGGCCCTGACATTGTAACTCAAGCGGAGGAGAAGGTGCACATCATTCTTGAAAATCTGAAGATTGCTCAAAGTCGCCAGAAGAGCAATTATGACAGGAAGCACACGGACATGGAGTATGTCCCTGGTGATCTCGTTTACCTTCGTGTCACTCCCATGAGAGGCACGCACCGTTTTGGTATCAAAGGAAAGCTGGCTCCTAGATACATCGGTCCATTCAAAATTCGTGGAAGAAGAGGAGAAGTGGCTTATGCTCTTGAGCTCCCGGAAAAACTCAAGGTCCATGATGTTTTCCACATCTCTCAGCTCAAGAAGTGCTTCAAGGATCACGGCAGGACCGTGGACCATGAGCTTATCAATCTACAAGAAGACCTGTCTTATCAAGAACACCCCACAAAAATCCTTGAAGTCGCAGAAAGAAGGACTCGCAACAAGTCCATCAAGTTCTGCAAGGTGCAGTGGTCGCACCATTCTATTGATGAAGCCACTTGGGAACGTGAAGATGAGCTCCGTGCCAAGTATCCTACCCTCTTTGTGTCTTCTTCTTCTTCCTAGAATCTCGGGGCGAGATTCCTGTTTAGTGGGGGAGAGTTGTAGCATCCCAATTGTCTAACAATTGTAATGCTACTTGGTCTAGTAATATAATGGCTACTTCTAATATATAATTGTTGCATCCTAATTATATCATGCTCATGTCATCATGCCACCTTGCATTTGAGCATCATATAAAACCCTTTTGATTTGGTTCTTCTCTCATATGCATTGTTAATTGTATTTGCCTCTTGATATTGTATTTGGTTCTTGATATATTGTTTAAATGCCCAAGTTGAGTTGGGGGCATATCTCTTATTAACTCCACCACCCTTTCATTTCACCACCTTATAATTCCACCATCCAACTAAATATGAGCTTGGCACTTATTGGGTTTTACCTCTAGCTCATGTGGGTTAGGATGGATCCAATTCTTTTCCACATGCTCTCATCTTGGCATCATGTTGTTTTCACATTATTGATATATGAGAGCCACATGGCCATCTTTGCATGCCTGGGGAGTGGAACCATTTTTCCTAGCTTCCATATGGACTATTATGGATTTATGCTCATGTGGGAATATTTTTGGGACTATTAAACATCTAGTGGAATATACACACTAGTAATTCCCAATTATAATCCAATGTGATCATCTCCATCTACTCCACTAGGAATTCCTGCTAAATTCTTTTGCTTAGGCCTTACTCCAATTTTGGGAATGCATAATATTAATGCCATGTAATAATATTGTTTTCACAAGAATCCACATGGCAATAAATATTTTGCATGGTCCATGCAAGTGCCACCTTTTCTAGTTTTTGGTTTCCATTTGAATCTTGAGTGGATCATCACCTCCCTCTATCTCTATCTTTTCTTTTGGCTTGTTCTATGTTGATCTTGCTTAAACCCTAGCACTCCATCCCTCTCTTTTTCTTGTTTGATCTTGGTTGTTCTTGGCTTGATCTTGTCCTATGCAAACCCTAGCTTCAAACCACTCCATCTATCTCTCTCTCTAATCCCTAGACCATCACCTACCCCATCTTCACCATACCATCTCTTCCCCTCATCTTTTCTCTCTCTCTCTTTCCACATGTTTTTGCTTGATCTAGTTTGGAGTATGCTATCTTCTAAAAACCCTAAACCACCACCCCCTTTCTCTCTTAACCTCTATCTAGGTGCCACTCATATCATCTACCCTTCATCACCATAACCCCCTCTCTCCTAAACCCCACCTTGACCAAACCCTAGCTACCATGTCCCCCTCTCTCTCGGCCTTACCCCCTCTCTCACCTAGCTGGCCCCACCGCCACCCTCTCCCCAGCCCCACCTAGCTACTCCTCCACCCCACAAAACCCTAACCCGACCCTAGTGCAACCTAGCCCGAGCCTACCCTCTCCCTCTCTAGCTCTCTCTACTGCAGGCCCCACCCGAGCCTCGGCCTCTCCTCCTGCCTTGCCCCACTGGAAGCCTCCCCACCGCCTGCCGCCTCGCCATGCCGAGCACGTGAGGGAAGGAGGGAAAAAGTTGGCCGAGCCACCTTTTCCATCAACCACTCCCCCACGGCACCCCGCTCCTCTCCCGTCCATATCTCCCCCCTCTCTCTCATCTCTGGCCTCTCCCAGATCTCCCCAGGGCCGTGCCTACCTACTCCTTCCTCCCCATCTACCCCTACCGCCTCCGTCTACCCCAACGCCGACCACCGTCAGCCTCCACCGATCTCCCTCTTCCAGCAGTGCAGCACGTCGTGGAGGTGATCGAGAAGGCCACGAAGGCTCCTGCAACCCCCAGCCCACCGCCGAGGAGGAGAAGGCCAGAGCCAAGGACCCCCGACGCCACCTCAAACCCTAGCTCATTGGGCCTCAGATCATCATCTGCCGTCCTGCTGCTCGCCGACCTGATCCAACGCCACCGACACACTCGCGGTGAGCTGACCTACCTCATAGACAACCCCCTCTGGCCGATCCCGCCCTAGCGCCGCCGTTCTTTTCGTCGAACGCCGTCGGAACGTCGTGTTGTTGGCCAAGGCTCAGACGCTTCGCTCGCGTAGCCCTCATCTAGGCTTCGCCCACCTCCCTGACACCAACCCACCCCTCCCGCAGTGGCTCCGCCTCAGGCGTGCCCTGTGTCGCGTTGCTCGAGCCAGCGCACTGGCCTGCACACAGACCGATCTGTCGAGGCAGAGAAGAAGCACAGTACGGCTGTGGTCGTTTTCCGCTTAACCCCTGCTAGTTTTTATGCTTAACCCGTGGTACCCTTTTGGCCCACCAGTCAGCCGCCGATCGATCTTGCAAAAGAGCCCCTCCGTTTCTCTGGCCTCAGCCCGCACTCCTCATTGTGGCAAGCCCCCTCGCCCATCGGCGTGTGGGCAGCCAGAGCCTCACCCCACTTATGCCTCTCGTGGCTAGTTAAGCCCATTGTGTAAAAAGGATTTCACGCTGTGGCATCCAAATCAGCGTTACCCCACAGCTGCGTCTGTTCGGCTAAACCCGAGTAACAAAAGTATTTTCTGGATTTCTGTTTTAATTCAAATCTTTTTCAAATTAATTCAAATTCAAATTTAAATCTGTTTTTAAATAACTTTTATAATATAAATCCAAATAATACAAATAATATATGTTTTCAAATCAGAAAAATGTGAGGAATTCAAATATGCCATCCAAAATATATTTTGAACACTTTAAAATTCCAAGTTGTTTAAATTACAATAAAATGCCCTTTTGCCTTAATTATTTAATAACTTTTGTTTTATAAATCCAAATTTAATAAATGATATGTCTAAAATGATTAGCTTGACGAGACCTTTCTGATTATGCATTCCTTGGTTTGATTTGAAGCATGCATCATATAAATATATTGTGAACAGCAACTAATTTGAGGATAAAATGGGTCCAAAACACCATAAAATGGTTAATTCTTGTATTCCACACCTCACCCATGCCATGCTACTTTAATGCCATGCAAATTGTGCATCATTCATCATGGCATGATTGTTTGCTTGATGCATGTATTCATATGCTTGTGCACTTTATTTATGTTGACCTTGTTTGTTTGGTTCTTCTCGAATAGACGCTGAGCAGGGGATATATCAAGAGAACCAGGAGCACTACCCAGATCCTTCTCTCGCTTCAATCGAGCTGCTGTGCAAGCACTACCACATGCTTGCATACATATAGTACCTATTGCCTCTTTCTTATTCTTGCATCATTGAGTCGCGATTGCATTAAATTGAATCCCAAGTATTGCATAGCCTTTACTTTTAAACCCCAGCAAAGCTTGTTCCTCCATCCCATGAGCCATTACTACAGGAGTTGTTTGAGCCATGCGAGTCGTAGAACAGCATGTGTAGGGTATGTGAGTGTCTGATGGAAAACGAGGTACCTAAACAACTTAACCTGAGTAGTAATGGGATAACTAATGAAAGTGGCATCGGTGGGCCATATTCGCTATTTGGTGTTTTAAGCTCACTTGTGTCCCGTAGGACCCCGAGTACTTGATTCCTGTTCCTTGAATATTCGCGCTATCCACATCCGGGAGGCTTATGAACCCCCCTGAGCCAGAGCTTGATTCATTCTTATTTCTTGGGGCCACAAACTAGTTTGAGGTTTTATTTACTATCCCGTACTTATGCCATGCTTTACTGCTTTATTTATTTAAATTGTGGTAATGCACATCGCATCGTTTAGGAAAGCGGAGTGTTTTCATGGTGTCGACAAGCCCAGTCACATTTTTGGGTTCCTGTTTCACAGCCATGGCGCAAAACCTTGAGGCCGTCTCGAGTCATTAACTTGCTTGGTAGCTCAATGGGGTGGCCCCTGAAATATTTCTGAATCTGTGATCGCTTTGTCGTGATCGCCTTGGGTTTTGATTTGGTTTTTCCGAGGCATATCGAGTGTGTGTTGCTATTTGTGCACCCCTGCAGGGTAAAACTTTCTGAAAGCCGTGTCCGTGGTTATGGACGACTTGGAGCACAGTTTCTCGATCATAGACAAGCATAACTAAAGTACCGCTTCTAAATTGACTAAATAACTGACTAGTAAATAGTGCAACACTCACGGAATGGTTAATAAAACTGCCAACGGATGGGGGGGGTTGTTCGTCCGCTTCCTCGTCGGTAAGCAAGGAGGAGGATGGATCTGTTAAGATTTACCATTATAACTGTTGTTATTAATTCACGGACATCTGTCTATCTCTGGTTAGGCGGATGGTTAGCGAGTATCTATAGAATTGTTAGGGTTTATCTGTTGCTGCAATTGCGTCACCCCAGGTTGTGTCCCCTTTAGAGGCATAAAGACTTGCTGAGTACCCCTAGGGTCTCACACGATAAATTGTTTGATTCAGATGAACAGGTAAACTCGCAAGATGGATACTGGGTGGAGGAGACGGACGATGTGGGCCACGATCATTCGGTGTAGAGATTCCGGGAACGGGGATCCGTGAGATCTGTGGGCGGGATCTGCTTATTTATGGGGCATCTTATGCCGATTTTCTTCTTATCCGTACTCGGATGGTGTCTTCCTCTTCCGCCTGATAATCTGTTGATTGATGTATGAGGAGATATCCTAAACTATTATATCTATCTAGGATATTTGGATCTTGCCGTATGGCGTTGCTATATTTCCTTTCTTTTTAGATGGAATGGCTCTGATGTACTGTTGTATGGTGGCTTGCATACATACTCATTTGTGTATGTAGTTGATCCCTTCCGATACACGCCCGTTCTTGTCCCGATGTTTGGAAATGGTTGGGACGGCCGAAAGGTCTACCTGTGAGTGGCATTTGGGCCCCACCGTACTATTTCAACCATTTCCGTTCATCCAGGCTTGTAACTAGGAGCGTAATTCACCGAGGTAGTTACAACATGCTGGAGTGGCATTATTACATGTTTTATTTTCCAAAACCACAATGATGCACATTGACACACACATACAAGTGGGTGTGGTGATGCATCATCCTTCAAACTGGTGCTACAATGCATGTTGCAGTTGAATCCCAGCATGCTGCTAGGGTTCCTGGACATGGTTGGCCACATGCTCGATTGGCATCATTGCATGTGTTATTTTCAAAAACTAAAATGATGCACATTGATACACACACATCCAAGTGAGTGTGGTGATGCAGCATCTTTAAAACTGGTGCTACAATGCACGTGTCAGTTGAATCCCAACATGCTGCTAGGGATCCTAGACATGGTTGGCCACAAGCTGGAGTGGCATCAATGCATGTGTTATTTTACAAAACGACAAAGATGCATACTGATACACACAGAAACACATCCAAGTGGGTGTGGTGATGTAGCATCTTTCAAACTGGTGCTCCAATACATGTTGTAGTTGAATCCCAGCATGCTTCTAGGGTTCCTGGACATGTTGGCCACATGTTGGAGTGGCATCATTGCACGTGTTATTTTCCAAAACCACAATGATTCACATTGATACACACATGCATACAAGTGGGTGTGGTGATCAGCATCTTTCAAACTGGTGCTACAATGCATGTTGCATTTGAGTCCCAGCATGCTGCTAGGTTTCCTGGACATGTTTGGCCACATGCTGAAGTGGCATCATTGCATGTTTTATTTTCCAAAACAAGAATGATGCACATTGATACACACACACATCCAAGTGGGTGTGGTGATGCAGCATCTTTCAAACTGGTGCTACAATGTATGTTGCACTTGAATCCCAGCATGTTGCTAGGGATCCTGGACATTCTTAGCCACATGATGGAGTGGCATCATTGCATGTGTTCTTTTCCAAAACAAAAATGATGCACGTTGATACACACACATACATCTAAGTGGGTGTGGTGATGCAACATCTTTCAAACTGGTGGTACAATACAAGTTGTAGTTGAATCTCAGCATGCTGCTAGGGTTCCTAGACGTGTTATTTTCCAAAACCACAATGTTGCAGTTGCAAATAATTTGATGTATACCAAGATGTATTTCATTGTATAAAACACTACTAAACACCCACTTTCCATTTTTAAAATCTCTTTCTATTTTCTGTTTTAATCCCTTAGTCTGTTTCGGCCTCTCTCCCAGTCACAAATCACACAAAAGCTCAAATGTGTGCTCACTCTGGCTGCTACGCCCTGATTGGTTGAGACGGTTGTCACGCGGAGCGTGCGCACCAACTATTGAACCTCTGTGATATAACGCGGATCGTTGCACGCATCGTGCTACACAGTACAATGTGAGAACGCACAGACATCTCTCCCTCAGTGACACTTGTATAATAAGGAACATGCAGCCATACATTAAAAAAGTGGTTGACTGGTCATGCACGTTTAATTTCGTCTGAAAAGCCTACTACTACTACTACTACTAGTAGTAGTAGTAGTACTACGCCACAACGCATGTACAGGACAACGGGGTCATCAAGTGCACATACATCAATGAGCGCTGCAATTTATTGCCACTTGATTTTAATAAGGCATATCCCATTTTTACACAACGCGCTCTCAATCTCACTTCCAACTGGGCCCTACGACAAGAAACTTATATGCGCCAGTCGGAGGCTGAAGATCCGAGAAATGGGCCTCGAGGAAGGGGGCCCTCGAGGAGACCTAATGTCTCCGCACACATCCACACCTCCCTCTGTCCGATCTAGTAAAACCCCACAAATCTCACCATATAGCCACCTACCTTCTCGTTTACATTTCCCCTTATAATTATCTTTTATCACCAATTTTATGGCCGTGTCAATCTTCATACTTAGAAATTGTGTTTGTGCCCTTTGCATGCGGCTAAATACAAAAATGCCATGCATGGCCCGGGAAAAAACGTGACGTAACGTGCGTGTGTCATGGTGCATGGTGCAGTAGCCTACGCGGTGCGGTGCACAATGGTGCAACGAAACATCCCTTCCCTTCACCTTTATTATAGGGCCCCTCTCCCTCTCCCTTTCCGCCTACCCACTCTCACTCTCGCTCACTCTCCTCACACAATCGTCTCCACTGTTCCATCACCTTCTACAAACTCCCGAGAAAACACCAACCGCGTCGACGATGGTGAAGGAGGATGCGGTGGCCATCGTCGCCTCCAAGGCTGCTAGAGAGGAGGCCCCCGTCTCTGTTTCGTCCCCCTCGAGACGTTGAAAGCATCCGTCGTCCCCATCTAGGCCCCCGTCAAGGCATCGATGGCAGCTGTCATCCCCGTCTAGGCCCCCGTACCCGCTTCCGACATAGCTACCAGTGAGGAGGCCCCAACCAGTCACAGGCAGATCCAGCTCTTCTGGGGCCCCTACGATCCAGAGAAGTACATTGCTTTGGCGAACCCCTATGACACCGACATCAATGACCCATGGTTGGAGGTAACTAGGGTTTGTCCCCTTCCCTGGTTCTTCTCCTGTTCTCATCGTTGGATGTTAGATCTTGGGTTATTAGTGTCCAGTTGTTCGCATTTTGATTGCTCGGTCTTCTTACATCATCTAATCCTCTCTTTTCTTTTCCAATAGGTGTACAATAGCGACGTCTGCAGCGATGACGACTCTAGGCACACCAAGACTCGTCAAGTGGTTAGGAGGTTGCAGGGCGGCCAGTACGATGCCTTGTTTGCTGGAGGCGTCTACATTTGTCCCTTCTGTAGTAAGAGACTCACCGACACCAACGTCAACTACGTCGTGATGCATGAAGAGGGCTCGAGCTCTAGCATCCCCAAAGTCGGCTAGACCATGAACGTCAACGCCTATGTCACTGAACACTAGGCGCTCGACATTCACCTCCACAACCTCTAGCGGGTGGCCATCAAAGAGGGTCGCATGCCTCCAATCCAGCCCAAGATCAAGGGACTAGGTAGTAAGAAGTGGAGGAAGCGCCAGAGGGAGGAGGCGGAGGCGCATGCAAGGAGGAGTTGAACGTGTCTACGCCTGCTGTTGCTGCTAAGTATCTTCTTTTGTTGTTGTATATTGTGTGTGATGGCTGCGGAGCAGTGAATGTATCGAACCTCGTTAAGCAACCTACTTTCTATCGCTATATCCTATTTAGTTGCACGCAACTATATCTACATCTGTTATGTTTTCTAAATGTATGTATTCTGATTTGCTGTCTAGATTTTCTACCAAATCGGTGCAAAACGAGGGCCAAAAGGAACAAGTGATCAAAGAGATAAGCTGCTCTAGATTTGCTACCAATTTGGTCAAAAAGAAACATAACTATTAGCGAGAGAGGAAAAAGGTTCTCTTTCAAACTCCCAATTAACGATCTACCATCTTGACAACCTACCAGACACATTACAGAAACATAACACGAAGAAGTAAAATTTAATTCACTTCTCTTCGAACCACTAGAGGCGCTAGCCATCTTGACAAGCTACCAAACACATACAGAAACATCACAAAGAATTAAAATTTAATTCACTTCTCATCAAACCACTTTCGGTGCTCGCTATCGTTCCTAGGAGACCAACTGCCACCATCCTAGTTGTCGCTTACCTTATTGGACTCCCACCACTTACCAAATGCATGTTCTTCCCACCTAGAATCTTTCTTGGCTTCCCTATCTTTAGCATCCCGCGGCATAATGAAAGGTGCGTCATAGGTCTGGTTATTGCCACTAGAAGAAGCCGCCTCTCTGTTTACTACTTCCGCTACAGCCTCTCTGTCTATTACTTCATATGCAGCCATTTTTTTGCATATGCAGCATCACGCTCAGCTAAACTGCATTTGGTACAAAGGGCTCCCCTAAGCTCGTCTTCCCTCTTGCAACTGGGGAAAAACACGAGGAAACATAGAAAGAAATGGATCTAAACATACACCTGGTAGGTCACGTAAGCATCTATGCCTACATACTTCAAGTTTATCTCAGACAACGGCCTCTCCTCCCAGAAATCATGCATATCTGTAGGGAAATCGGCCTTCATTTTGTTGTACGACTCACCAATGATTTTAGTTGCGAGTGTAGCCATTCCATCCCTCATCAAGCCCCCTATGATCTTGAAAAGACTCTGAATATCGATCCATTTGTGTGCAGGAATTGTAAATCCCTCATAACAAAATTTAAAAAACACAGTTCTATTGTCGATAGTGTAGAAAACAATTACTTTTTCTACAAGGAATTAGCGCAGCGCCGGACACTTCTTGTCAGTCCCGAAAGTATGTAGTTTGTCATCATAAAATGTGTGACCAAAATTTGTAACTACAAATGTTTTGTCAATGCAGGATCATCATCTGAATATAATTTTAAGCTAAAAGTTTAGTAAATGCAAGATCAAGACTCTCAACATTGGCTTGCCATAATTTTTTTGGTCCTAATAAAATTCAGTAGTTGCAAGATGAGCAAATGGATAGATTCTATAAGCAAATTTTGGGCCTACTATAGTTTAGTAAAGGCAAGATCAACTGATTAAAACCATACGAGTGACCATTCAAAAATAAGAAAACCCTAAAAGTGGTTAACTACATAGAGCAGACGTACAAACTAGGAGAAGTGGTAGACGAGGACGTGTTTCCTCATGGCTAATTGAACTATAGCGACTTTATTCTCACACGCTGGGTCCTCCTTGGTGTACTCGAGGTCCAATCCCACAAACTTGTCCTCGTCTTTCTCAAGCCAATCCTCGTACATCCTTAGGACTCGCACCACTGTCTCCTTCTCGTTGGTGTATACGATGTTTATCTTCTTATTTCCATGGGCAATGAAGCCTGTATCTAGAGTGTAACCTTCCATGGCAGCAAAGAGAAGATGGAAATAATATGGCGGGGGAAGTAGAAGATAGAGTATAGGAAGAAGAAGAGTGGTTTCTACGAGACAGGGGAATGGTGGAACCGTTAATGCGCTTATGATGTAGTGGTTAACAATGGAGACTGAAGTTCAATGGAGAGACGTGTGGCAGAGGACGTTCCAGCTTCTGAGTAAACAAAGATTAAAAATAGTAATAACAAGGATGCATGCGCCCTGTGTTGTCACGTCAATACACGCTATCGGTCGTGTTTTCCTATCCACTGTGTCACCTTAGCTCATGTCTTTTGTGTCATTAGTTTTGACGTGTCAAATCATACCAGGAAATTTAATTGCGCATACCCATTTGATGCATATCCGTTAGCCTTTTTTTGAGAGAAATCCTCTAGCCTTACGATTTTGTGGAGTGGTTGGCGATTCCGTTGATGAAAATCCCCATGGTAGAAGAAGAAGAGGAGAAGATGATGGGATTCGTGATAGGTAGGAGAGCGGGGCTGAGTCATTCCTTCCATGTCCCAGATCTCACCACCGAAGTAAATGGTATCCCAGCTCCGCACCGTGGCCACGATCATAGATTGCCGCTTCAGGTAAGAAGAAGAAGACGAAATAACGAGGAATGGATACAGGCACTAGCGGTGCAAGATGGCAAGGGCCTTGACTTTTCAAAAAATTATAGTCCTTAAGCCTTGGGATGGAGGGAGTACATGGCAGCAATGACGCCTCCATGATGGTAGCGACATAACAACGAAAACTAACAGGGGCTCAACTTCATGGGTGTTAGCCTGATATTTTGTATTAAAACATTAAGTTGAATTCATGCCAAAAAAGACCCTCTGAGTATTTGGCATCCCAAATGTGGGCAACGCGGCTGATTTCAAGCAACTTGGGTACCGCTTTCCCTTGGCGTGTCTACTATCAGGCCGCAAAATTATTTCCTCCCCCTACAGGGTATTAATCTTTTCAAAAAGCCATGTCCACGGTTATGGACGACTTGGGAATGGATTCAAAGATCATAGAGATCTTGAACCTATTCATTAAACTTGGCAAGTAAGTAACGTGTGTTTAAGGATGCTTCCTTAGGGATCGAGGGGGTGATCCTAGTTGATAGGTTTAGCTGATAAAGATTAGGTTGACATAAAATGAAGATGAAAGCTAGTGACATCATTTTCGTAGCCCCATTTAAAATGTTTTACTTAGTCGAGCTTCTCCTCTCTCTTTTACAAAGAAAGTTATCTTTATGCAAAATAACTCCACCAACCATAAGTCTTGCGGAGTACACCCTGTACTCAGCCTTGCCTTGTTGATACTTTTGCAGAAGGTAAGTGTTACCACAGAAGAGGAGTTTGTTACGGTATCGACATCGACGAGTAGTTTGGGGTTTCTGGTCCGCAGCCTGGAATCTATGGTTTGGGATGTCATCATTATGCTTATGGCCTCTTAGACCATTTGTTAAGTTTGATATACTTAATAGCATAATTTGCCTTTCGTTGTTTGATGTTTCTGGTCAGTGACCCCTGCTTGTAATATTTTGGTTCTTTGCTCAGTTATGAGCTTGCTGTAATAACTTTTGTGTAATAGGGTCACTATAATGTTAACGATTTTTTCTTTGTACGCTTCCTAGGTTTAGATTAGGCTTATATCAGACAGAGGTCTACGATTGGTCTAGCGTTAATCTTGGGTATGTCACAGTTTTTGGTATCAGAGCAATACCGATAGTAGGAAAACAGTTCTAATGGTCAATGTGGAGTCTAGTGCTTGTGAAAATTATGTTAAAGCTGAATAATATTTGTGAAAACTCTAGTACGCTTATTTTTCTTCTTATCTAGATTCTCTCAAACTATAGGTCATCTTATCTTGTGTTGACTTTGAAATTTTTGTTATTTCGTCTCATTTTTCAAAGCTTAGGTGCCTTCCTGGTATGTCGTTTCTTAATCAGTTGAACTAGTGTTGAGTTTCTAGAGTCAGTGTGTGTGTTTTCCTTGTTTCCCTTTGCTCGACTTCAGCTGAGATATTCCTTTAGATCATGATCTCTCTATCTTACATGCCCACAACATTATGTTGATGGTTCCATAGTGATGTGTTCTAGGCCTCGAAGTTTCCTTTCGCCTTGTGTGCCTCCTTTTCATTTGTTTGGGTTCTTTAGAAGTTGTGTCTCCTTTTGGAAGCTACCTTATGATTACTACCTTGTGGTACCTGTTGTGCTACTAAGATAGTAGTTACTTGTTTCTCGGGTTTTACCCTTGGACTTTAACCGAAGAACCCTGATCGTGCTAGATTCTAGTGTTGAGAATCTTGTACGTGAAGCTAACCTTTAACCCAATATCCATCTTGTTGAACCCTATCATAAATATTCACACATTACCTCGGGATGGCTAGTACCTTCTACTCTAGCCTTCAAGTTTGTGGTTATTGTTGCTATTGAATCGTGACAAGTAAGGAATTACCCTACCACATGCTATGGCAGGTGTTCTTTAATGGAACCATATAGATCGCAACACGAGTACTCCTTATGAGTCTCACTTATATACCATGACTCTGTCACACATTACTTCTTCTATGCATTGGGCCTCGGAAGATTGTTGACTTTTGCATCCACATCTTGGGATTCTATCCTGAGCATGTTCCTTTTCCCTTGTTGTTTTCTGACCTTTGTTTACCAGTTGGTAGCCAAGTAGTACTTGTGCATTGGTGTCTTCTAGTGCAAGATACTTTTGAGGTTCGTCAAGACAAACCATTTCTGGATTTCATAATAAACAAACCCCTGAACCTCATCATTTCTAGGACTAGGTCAAAGTGTTGTAATCCGCAGATCAATATGCATTGATTAGCTTCTATTATGTTCTACCTTAAAGTATCACACCCTTATATACTAAGAGGTCATGTTGAGTTTCATGACCCTTAATGAAGTGATGCTCTTACATATTGTTACCACCCTTCCTCTGAGCTTTCGCGCTCATGAATGATGCGTGTGTGTAACAAGGTGGTCATCTGAGATTCTTAGCAATCATTATTGCTTTGAACTCCAAGGACATTTTCCTCATTCTTAGCATGATGGTTAGTCTTATCACTAAGCGAAGTTTAACTGTGCTACCAAGTCTACTATTTAGGTAAACTCTCCTCTGTCAAAAGTTAGGCTCGTGTTGAAGCTCTGAGACTATGTATTCTTGCCTTACCAAGCAAGTTTCCTCTCAGACTAAGTGACATATAGGTGGTTCATGATATTATAGATGTCTACTAGAAGTATTGCCATGTAGCCACATGACCATGTTGTCAAGTTCTTGACCAAGCAGGTTCCCTGAACTACTCCCTTCTCCAAGGATCCATACTAGATACCCCTTAACTAGTTAGTTGAGCTTAAACAACAACGTGGAGAGCTGTAAGACAAAATTTCAATCAGACTTGTTCCTCCTAAAGGGATGTGTAGTTTTGTTCGCGTTGAAGAAAGATAATGTCTCCTTCGTGGAAATGTTATCTTATCCATCTTCGATTTGATTCAAGCTATTGTCAAATCTATCCTGATCGTGTATTTATTCGTGATGTTTCACCTCGGTACATCTTCGTGTTCTTTGGTCTGACCAATATTGTTCTTTTGTTCATACCACATGTGAGTCTATCTTCTTGGAGTGTTAAGTTTGTTCTTAAGCTTATCTATAACATCCTTATCTTCTCTATGCTATACTAGATTCATAGGGAGCAGCTGGCATTAACGTTGGAAACTTTGGAGAACCGTCTTCGTGTCATCTCGAAGGATGTGTTCTCGATGTTATGAGTAACCTTCTCTGGTTCATGTGTAATTTTTGAAAGATGTCGCTATGGAATCAGAAAGGGTTGTCGTAGTTTTCTCGGGAATAATTTCATGTCAGTAAAGCATGTGCGAAGTATTATTGATATGGTAGGTTGATACTTTCACATCTCGAGAAGATTCTTTAAGCACTCAAATCTACTGATTGATTTTCCATGGAAGAGGAGAAGTCTTACAAACTTCAATAACTTCTTAACTGTTTTCCAATATGGATTCAGTTGTGTTCCGTTGAGAACACTCTATGCATGAGCAATTATCTTTTGGGTAACTTGCTAATATAGGGGTTTTGCAATCTAGCTCATCTTTTGGAGCTTGACACTATAGTCCATGTCTTGAGACTGTAGTAACTTTACCTTTGTGGTAAATGTTGGGAATATGCCCTAGAGGCAATCATGTATGATGTTATTCCCAATGTATTCATAAAGTTATTGTCCATATATGAACTACTGATATGTATCATTGAATATGTGATTTGATTGTGGAACTATATATTCATGTTGTTCATATGTCCTTTGTAACATCCCAATTTCAGCAACCCTGATTAGTTGCCCAGAATGCAAAAATCAGGGGGAACAAAAACTTTTTCTTGTTTAATGCTGAAGTGTTTGCTTGTTGTTTGGATATGCTTATGCATATGATTGTGTATTAGAAGATATACTCCTTACCTCTACACCAGTTGACAAAAGCTACTTCCCAAAACTATCTTGGCTTAATTTCCATATTCTCAAAAGTTCTGGCATTTCAAAACCTGAGCCAAGAAGCCTTTTAAAACCAACTATTTTAGTATTTTTTGTTTCCCTAAACTATGGAGAGCAACCTATTATAATCTCCTTATGTTTTATACACAGAGCCTTCAACCATTCTTATCTTTAGGTTTCCCAAAACCTCTTTTTTAAACTTTTGAATTCTACTCTTGGTAGAGATACCAAGGACTCTCATCTTATCCAAACCATAACCTTTTCAAAATACCCATCCTTACCTCGAGCTAGGCTTGATGGTAACCCTAGTAGTAGTTAATTTGTTTGTAAGATGAGTTGCCTTGATCTGCTATTTGACTTGATTGCTTAGAAGTAGTATGAGCTACTCTAGGAGCTCATCCACTAGGATCAAGATACTCTAAAATGACCAAACCCCAAGCAAGAATACAATCTGGATCTAATCTCTAGATACTAGGTGATCATCTAAAACCCTTAACCAGATCAGCTCTGAAGTGATCTAATTCTAGAAGCTTCCAAGTAAATGAAGACCAGTATCAAGCAAGGACCCTTCCTACTGAATCTAAACTTCAACCTCATACACTTGATGATGCTTTGGTATCTTGCTATCCATCAAAAACCTCCCCTCTCATAATCTAGTCAAAAACCCTAAATCTACCAAATTTGGCCAAGTCTGGAATCTGTTTCAACATCACCTTTTTGAATGTCTTCTTTTCTCAACACTCGTGCATATTTGAAAATTCATTTGCACCATATTGTTAACCATCCTAAGCACTACCAATGCCCACTCTTCCCCTTGGTTATATCATCCTCCAACCCACTTGTTCTTGATGGTTTTGCCGGCAAGAAAATAACTTTTCCTGCAAATCTTATCAACTTGCCTACTTTGACAGAAGCTCACACCATCATCCAACCTTCTACTGACCAACTCTTTGCATGGTTGTGATCTACTCGTATAGTTCTACCAATACCTACTTCACTTGTTCCAATTGGATCTTTGTGCTTCTTAAACCCACAAGGTTCTGAAGGCTAGATGATAATCTATTTTGGCAGGCTTATTTTATTCAAAGTTTGGAAGCCTATCTTGGTGAGCTCAAGCAGGATCAAGCTCAAACCTCTACACCATTGCGATCTACATCACTTGGTCTATACATCCATCTATCCCATTCCCCAAGGGGATCCTTGAGCTCCAAGATCCAACAAGGTTTTGGTGGCATGAAAACAATCTTACCCAAGATCCTTAATCTCTCGTTTTTCACCAATATCACCTTTGTTTCTCAAATCCCAACGCTGCAAATGCTTGCTACACCTTGTCTACATCTTATACCCTGATCATCAAGATTTATCAAATATTATCCATAATTATTATGGCTCCAAATCTATTTATTTCCTTTAATAGGCAAAATCTCCAAAACCCCTTTCCCAATGGAAAGTTTGGTTTTTGTCAAAACATTTCCCCAACTTTGGGCTCATTTGAGTTCCATATATCATACCCCATCCTCTCACTTCAAAAATAATTTTTTTTGAAGAGCTTTAATATTTCTTTTTTCCTAAATGGCAGAAATAGAATAGTAATTGCTTTATACTTGGGAAAATTCCCCTAAGAGTGTATTCACATTTGGGACCATCTCACACCAAAAACCAACCTTGTCCAATGTAAGAATATCAAATGAGATTCTAGAAACTACTTCTGCACTTATTGAATAAATAGTTTTAAGTGGACTTTAAATCCTTAGAAAAATCTAAAACAAATCCTAGAGAGATACCTTGACCTCATATACCTACCAGTACCATTTTCCCACCTTGCCACATGCAAGTCCTCAAACATCTTTCATAACCCTTGATTTGACCCATTTTTGCAAACTAATAAAATTCACTAATCAAACCACCTCCAACCATCATCAAAACTTGACCAACATTTATCTCCAGCACCCTACACTCCCAATGGTCATGCTGCACTATAGCATCTCTTCTTTTGCCTTTAGTACTTGGAAAAAGGAGAAGAGAAGATCTTGTCATTAATGGGTATCTTCCCATATCTCACAAACAGCAGCCACCCTCACCCCTCTCCACTTATCTGGCGTGTACCTGCACCCACTGATGTTCCCTACCCCACTTGGCAGCTGCCCATGGCTAGCCCTAAGACCCCTCTCCCTCTTTTTCTTTCCTATGCCCGAGGCTAGAGAGAGTGGTCTAATCACTCCCCCTCTACCTTGCAGCCTAGCAAAAGCCTATCACACATCCCCCACTCCCTCTCCACGAGCTCCCACCACCTCTCTCGACCAATCAACTGTTGCCGCCCTTCCCCATGTCCAAAATGGACTCGGTGCATCTAGACTGCCCCTCCCTAGATATAAGATTTCAGTCCACCCCAGCACATCCCTCTGCCCTCATTCCCCCCCTCTACTCTCCACTTACCTCCCCTAGCACCCTTCTTCCTCCCCTGCTCTGTACAGCCCGAGAGATGGAGGATAAGGAAGCCCTCGGGATCGAGCAAGAATCAAGCGTAGCATCTCCTACCTTGCTCCCCTAGCCCTGCATGTCACTCTCCCGAACTCCCCTTTCCCTCATGGTCCTAAACCTGGCCTTCTTTTCAGAATGCAACAACCCCTGAAGCTTTTCTGGCGAGCTACCGAAGCCGCGTCATGGTTGTTCTCATGCGAGCCACTACCCGGAAGCGAAAGGCGCCGTGTCGCCCATCGCCGGAGTCGTTGTCGCCGCCCGCGTCTTCCAGCCACCTCCATGGCCGTCGGAGAGTCCCCAGTGAGCCTCTCCCGTGCCGCCCCCATCGCTCTAGGGTTCCTTCACCGCCAGGATTCCTACTCTGGGAACGACGATGTAGGGCCGTCCGTGCCCACTTAATCGTACGGTCAGGGTTCGCCGATACCCTTTGGCCTCCCGGAGTCACTGACTGGCAGGACCGGCTCGTCAGGGATTTAAATCCCTCCCGCGTGCGGATCCGATGCCAGCGGGCCGGCTGTTGCGCTGCGGGGCCCATAATCCCCTGGAACCGGCCTAGTAAGCCCCCTGCCTCCCTCTCTTTTCCTTATTTTGTCCAGATCCAGAATTCGACCATCAGTTTAAATCATTTTGAAAATGGAAACCAGCTCCAATTACCTAGATCTAAATTTCCTAGGGTTACTGAATGTTTACTCTAATATGCATTACTTTTGGCTTCCTCAATTATTGCCCATATTAATTATAATAAATCTTCTACTAAAATGTATCTTATTTTACTATAAAAATCCCCCAGTGAGTTTCACAAGTCCAAATGGGGTAAACCCAAGTGCCCCTGGTAGGTGTTACCTGTACCTTCCTCATGACCTTGGTCTCACTCCAAGTGGAACCATTAAACTCCTGTAACAAAAATAACAAAATCATACCTATTATGCCTTTAAAAAATTCTTGAGGTCAAACCAACATGGGTATTGACCTAAATCAACCTCCCATTGGTGTGGTACACTAAATACTACAAAATTCCAGGAGATCAAAAATTATTAAGCTTTTGAGTAATTTTAATGAATTAAAACCTTCTACTTATGGTAGTTTCACTAGATAAATCATCACAGTAAGTCCACAACACCAAAAAGGTTGATTCCAATTTCTACAGAAAGGTACCCTAGATTCCTACAATGTGACCTTGGAATCAAATCAAAAGCTTCTATAGATTTAATTTGGTGAAAAGACAAAACATCTCTAGAACTGCCTTTGGAAATTTCCTGAGGGCACTCTGCTAATTATTTTGGACTGATTGCAACTCTCAGCTACTCAGTACATTAAACCCTACTGAATCATCAAAGGAAATAATTTTTAGAGCTCCAGAACTTTTCTGGTGAATTATTTTCTAAAACTAGAGCTTTTATCACTAGAATATTCATAAGAAATTAAAGAAAAGTGATAAAATAGTGAAACCACTTTTGTTGGCCTTATTCTATGAATACCTACCTAATGGTATCATCCTTGCATATTCATATCATACAGACCCAAGCCTAGTTCTAAATCCCCTTAACAGGTGGTATTTGGACAAATACATCCTAAAACAAAGACCACAAGGGCAGTTAAAGTAATTCCAATTACAACCCACTCAATCTATCAAAACCTACTGATTTGAGTAATGTGTGGTATGTTTGTTTGCTGTATTGTAATGATGCTGGTATGCTCTGTGTTGATTGTGGTTTGGTTTGCTTGCATGTGCTATCTTGACGATGATAGTTGCGGTGAAACCGGAGAACAGAAGATGGTTCTTATTATTGGTATTATTGGGTATTCTAAGAAGAAGTGAAGGGACATTTATGCCATATTTCTGATCTCAGGCAAGCCACCTTCTTGCTCATAAGACTTGTCCTACTATCTTACTTATGCATGTTTTAGCTACTATTTTATGAAAACAACATTTCTTTACTATATGATGATCTCTACTTGGTAGTGGCTTGGCTTCTCCAAACCATTACACTTTTGTACTATTAAGTACAACCCTCTTGATGACACCTATTTAACCCTAGTATGATAGATGGTGTATTACACCATACCCCTTTGGAGACCCTGTTTTAGCCGAAGCAAAACTAGAGGATGGGAAGACCCCGGAAAAAGTTTTACCAAAAGTTTTATGATAAAACCTTGGTGAGGTGGGACCTCCCAAGAGATGTTGAGAAAGAAAAAGTTTTTGTTTTACAAAATGCTAAAAGAAAGATGGAGGATAAAGGTTTACGAAAACGCACCTGGTTCTTTGCAGTTTTGCTAGAACAATTAACCTTGTGCAACCACATTACTCTGGAATGGGACAGAGCTGGATTTGATGTTTGGCTATTCTGGTATAAGCTGCCTCGCAAGTACTATAGGGGGATATAACAATCCCTGGAGGGTGGGCCTTCTCTGGCAGGGTCCATGTAAAACATCGACTAGGAGAAGGAACGAAGGGTCTGCGAGCCTCCACGCGTTACTATGAGCCCCTCATTGAAAGCGTACACTTGGGAAGTGGAAAAATGCGCTCTGGTTGGTCCTCGGTACCCGACATCCCGGTTTTGAGGGGAGTAACACTCATAAGTTAGACGTCCCGGTTACTCGACCCACGATTGGTGTAGATCAAGGTAGTGTACCCGGATGATGTGGGGAAAGTGTAAAACCTCTGAAGAGTGTAAATCTATTCGAATAGCCGTGTCCGCGGTCATGGACGGTTGGGAAGGTTGCTATAGAGCAGTGCTGGTTTTGTTTTCAAAAAGGATTTCAGAAAATAAATGGCTATGGAAATGTTTTGGCCATGGGATGGTCGTAAAGGAGAAAGGTTTTGACCATGGGATGGTCGGAAGGAGGAGAAAGGATTTTGGTCGTGGGACGACCTGAAGACGGGAACAAATGGGTACCCCAATCCTAGTCTTTACAAAACTTTTCAAAAGGTTTCCAAAAAGTCTTTACAAAAGTTTTCAACAAAGATATGTAGATGCTATATCTACAATAGAAACTAATTGAGAAAAGAACCTCTCTTGGAGCCCTCCTACTACCACAGCCATAATGCCTAACCTCTTGTTATTATTGTTAACTTAAGGTGGTTTGTGAGTACATTTAAAGTACTCACTGGCATTGTCCCTGGCTATTAACTTGGTCAGATATCAAGAAGAGGATGAAGTTGACGGCTATGCGAGCTAGGACGTTCTCCCAGTCAGTTGCCTGTAGGTTAAGGCATGGCTCAGGCTCTACGCGTAATAAGGTTCCGCTAATGATTGATCGATGTAGCCATAATGGCAAATAAGGTATGATAGGTATTCGTTATGTATTGGATGTTTACTTTGATACTTGTCTGTTATGTGCCAAGACTAACTGATCATGGGATCATGGTTGTATGCATAACAGGGATTCTCGGAGGATTAATCTGGGGGCCCCACATCCTTCGTCGTTGAGGTTGTGCTGGACACACAACTTAGACTAATGTGAAAGTCGGCTGATGACCTGTTTCCACTTGTCATGGGCATGGTGATGCTATTTCGACTTACACTGATTCAGCTAAAGAGTTTAGCGAATCGGATTAACCCACAGTTGAGATGCAACGAGCATGTTGTCATTTGTATTCTCAAGCAATGTAATCCTTCGACCTGAGGTGATCGCATCATCCCAGTTGTGGATCGCTAGCTGAGGTCCTATCAAACATTGTTTCATAAATGGGCAGTTATAAAGGTAGGGTTCAGGTTGGTTGTGAAGAAAGCTATGTGACGTGGATTGCAAAGATGGGATTAGCCCCTCCGTAATGGAGGGATATTCTCTGGGCCCTCTCGTGTGATATGATTCAGAAGCATAGCCATGTGCGACTTGGTTAAGAGTTAACCAAGGATTTAGACTAAGTGTTAGTCCAGTGAATCGTATATCACGGAATGAGAAGAGAGAGTCGAGCTATTAAAGGGATGGCAACAACTCGCCTATAGCTTGACAAGATATATCGTGAGGCAAAGGGACTCGGATGAAAGTCACATTGAGAAAGGTTTGTCTTCTGAACTTATAGCGCTGGGGAGTTGGCTCATCTTGCTAGAGGCCACTACCAGCTATCGACTCAGAGTGGTGACTCGTGTCGTGTCCAAGTGTACATGAACCTACAGGGTCACACACTTAACAGAGAGGAGACCATATGGATTCGGTCCAGGTGGACATTGAGATATGGCCTGAATGGGCCTCAAGTGTTGAGCCCACCTAGGAGTGTATATAAGTGGAGTGACAAGGGATAGTACCTGACGTAGCAGTCACTTTATACACTCCCATTTCGGGTTAGACGGGATCTAGCAGTCCTCTGCCTGGAGTTCCTTCCTATACGTGTGGATACCGGTAGAGGCGTTGCACATGCGGTGCTGGAGACAAGCAGGTCGTGGGGATCTGGACGTGCTATACATGGGATTGTTCGGCACGGCATCAACTGGCGCGCTTCATCAATAATCCGCACCTACGCGTCTAGTGGTAAATCTCGTGGCTTATCACCTGAGCTAGATCTTGGAAGTACCGCGTAGGGAATAAGTTTTGTTTATCTCTAAATGGCCCAACAGTGGTATCAAAGCTTTAGCTTCTAGTTTTAGGCTCGAGATCGTGCATATGTGATATGCGGTTGGCATTAGATTGGATCTAATTGCAGTTTTGGTGGTCGATCTATGAGATAGATCGGTTTTGTACGAAGTTGATTGGATCAACTGTACTCAGGGGAATGGATGATCTGGTTTCCGTGATCTAACTGCTAAGGTCGTGGAACGACATACCCCTACCGGTCGGCTTCTGCCATCGGGGTAGACTGTTACACGTAAATCCGGATGCGGTGATCGAAGATCAAAGAGTTTGGTCGAATCGGATTCGAGATGGGATTTGGATAAAATTGTTTTATCCGATGAAGAAATCCATGTCCGGATGTGGGACCGCCGGCTTTGCCCTGTCGTAGCGCCTTAGATGTCGTTGCGAGGTTCACAACACCAGTAGATATCATATCTATGCATAACTTGTTTTTGTAGGATGATGTTTTGAATGGTATGGCTTATGTGCATGTGATGTGTGTAATCCATACGTGATCTGCGTATCACAGTTTTTGTCAGCCGAAAGTCAGCCTAGGTGTTGTCACTTTATTTTATAATGACCCGCTTGTCGGATTCTCTATGTAATTTACTTTGCTAGCTAGTGTGGCTGTTTGGATAACCCGGATGGCATGCAAGTCGATGTACAAGTCGGCTACATGGTGTAAGGCGTCACGTGACAAGAGTTGGCACGAGTCAGATTACAAAATTTGTGGAGATGGAGATCGCCATGAAGAGAGCCATACCATTTCACATTATAATTGCTTTATTTTGTGATTTTGTTATGTCTATTTTTTTACCTCTATTAGATAGTTGGTAGAAAGTAATCCCTCAAAGAAGGTCTAGTAGGTTTCTGCGCCAGTGCTGCACCATCACAAGTTGGACATTTTTGGTAGTGGGCTCATAAAATTGAGGTGGTATCAATTCTTTCCGACTAGGTGGGTTCGAGTCAGAATCTTACAGCAGAAGCACTCGGTAATCTAGACATGTCTAGCACAACGGTTGTGGGACTTGGGGAAAGGTCAGATGGGAGCCGGGGCATGTGATTCCACCCATCCAACATGAGTCGTATGAGATGCGATTGAGAAGGATTTGTCTACCTAGATCACTTAACGGCTAACAGTGATGCTAAAGTTCACTAGTCGGCTTGCTTATTTAGGATCCTGAATCACTAAGTAACCATCGGAGGGGTGTTGGTTCTAGTGGGAGCATAAGTATTAAAATGTTTAAAATGCTTGCTCTTTTATGGATACATGTCTTAAGTGTTTTGCATATTTTTCTGTTGTAGATCAATGGCACCTAGCAGTCTCCCTTAGATTTCTAGTTTTGCTTTGAGAACCATCTTAGAGAAAGATAAGATAAATGTAACTAACTTCACCAACTGGTATCATAATCTGAGAATTGTTCTCAAGCAAGGAAAGAGGGACCATGTCCTAGACAACCCACTTCTAGTTGAGCCGAATGACAATGCAAGTATCGCAGCCACCAGTGCCTACTGTAGGACTTGTGATGAGTCTATGGAGATTAGCTATCTTATGCTTGCTCACATGGAACTTGATGTGGGCATACCCTACAGGTACTCGAGTTTGGCATATACGGACTAGATATGACAGGAGCCCACAGCGTTACCAGGGCCCAATACAAGATTCGGGTGACCTACAGAGACTCTGATTGCTTGCAGCATAAGATGAAGCTTTAGATAGAAAGTTTAAAGGGACAAACCCTAACTTGTAACCGACTCGACCTGCTACCCGAGACCTAGTCTATCTATATAAATTCTAGGAGGGGGTGGCTAGGAGGACGATCACAACCCTAGTTTCCACAACCAACGCCAGATTACATCTGTGCACCCCCTGTAACTTTCGACTCCCTCGATAATTCCAAGGGTAGACAAGAAGGATTAGGGACCTCTACGAGGCCTGGACCTAGGTAAACCTTGCATCCCTGTGTGCTTGTTTGCTAGCCGATTGATGCCTCTAGCGCTCCCTCCTTCTCCAAAACCCAAGTCCATAACAATGGGCATTGATGAGATAACCCCTCGTCAATTGGCACCGTCCATGGGAAATTGGGAGTGCTGATGTCACGGCTTCTTTGGCCGCATCAACCGTGATCTACAACTCTGCAACAGCGGAGATTCACCAGCTCATCGGTTCCTTCGACTTCACCGTCGACATGCCGGCCACTCGCCAGGCTTTCGATTCCGTGGGCGATGGGATGGGCCTGGCGATCGGGAGCTTACGCTTCCAAGTTGGTCAGTTGGACATACTTCGCCTCCCTGACCAGCCGATGGTCCCCGCAATTGCTCCAACATCGTGGTTTCCACCACCAATCGGCACCCTAAGCGAGCTCAACGCCCCGACAACCGCCGGGAGCATGGACATCGATAGCAGTCGCGGATCCGGTCTGGGTGAACTGGCTACAGAGGATGGAGCCTACGGCTCTGGATCTAAAAGTTGTGGGAGCAACAGCTTCCCCAATCACTTCATGTGCACCGTCATCGATGCATGTGACACCAATGTCAATCGCGACAACACTGGTAACGAGCCAACCAATCGCGAAAATGGTGGCCCCGGCAATGGCGCGCCCACCAACAATGGGACAGAAGGGACCCAAACCTCACGGCGAATGAGCGCACCGAAGAGTGCAGTGCTGATCAAGCTCAACGACAATGAGTGGGCCCGCTATCAAGAAGCTCTACGGGGCAACCCTCTCCCCTGAACTCATTGCAACAGATGCTAATGGGCTACCATTGTCTACTCAAAGAGGAGTACAAGCGCTAGCAGCAAGTAATCGCGCAACTCGACGCGCGCAGAAAGGCGGCGGACGAGTTGAGCCTTCGACGGGCTCAGCTCTCCTCCATGGGAGGATCCTCCTCCAATGGCAACGACTATGTGGCCGCCAAATGGCGATCTCAACTAGACCACCTCACCAACAAGGAGCACGAAGAAGCCACGAAAGTCCTTGACTTTGGCTCCATGATGGTGGATACGCGGGGCAACGTGCTCCCAAAGATGCCGCAAGAGTGCTGACAGCGGCCACCATTTACCTCCTCAACAACGACCCACCGGCTGGGGATCCGCGAGGTGCCATGCACCGATCTTTGATCGCGTGCTTGGGGATAGTTGAAGCTTCCCTCATCAAGGAACCAACATCGGAGCCGAAGAAAATTAAAGCTCTGGAAAAATATTACTACTCATACTCCTCCAGCGACGACAGCCACGATCTGTCATGGTGACGTTGCTCACGGTGGCATGACCGCGACTACGACGCGCGTGATGACATCACGCAGTGCAAGGTCGACAAGATGCGTGCAAGGCGTCCCCGTTCAACTGACTCGGAAGACAACAAAGTAGAGCTCTACGGGCCAGATGCTTCAGCAGAGCCATCAGGCAGAAGCGAATGACTAAGGGGTTCAAACTCCTATCGGAGAACCTAGAATTTGACGGCCCATAGGACCCAAAGATCTGGTTGGAAGATCAAATCTCCTTTGTTGGGCTGCACGACGGAATCTCAAGCACGACAATGCAATGCCTGCAGCTACAGCTGCAAGGCGCCGCCCACGTGTGGCTCAACAATCTCCCGCATGGATTGATTTGCAGCTAGGAAGAGCTGGTCTACAACTTCCTGTGCAACTTCAAGGGCACTTACAAAAGGTCCGCGTCAATCGGGGAACTAAGAGGCTGCCACCAGAGGTCTGGCGAGTCGCTGTGCTCTTACATCCAGAGGTGGTCCATCATCAAGAACTCCGCAGAAGATATCTCCGAGGATCGCGCAATCGATGCGTTCAATGGCGGCGTTCGCCGTAGAGAGCTCAGGAAGGAGCTGGACCGCTCGAAGCCCAATACAATCGACCACCTGATGAAGATCACAAATCGGTAGGCCAATATAGAGAGCTCGGTGAAAAACCATGCCTACTCCGATGATGACGATAACCTCGGACGTAGACATGATCGCCGAGGGAAACATCGAATGCACGTCTACGAGGACCGCGAAGAGGTCGACATGGTTGCGGCCGACTATGCCGACAAACTCGACGACAACCGCAATAGCGGATATCATAGTGGTGGATACCGCGACAGCGGGAAAACCACGCAAGTGTGGCAACGCCGCACTCGCGACGAGGCACCTTGATTATCCATCCAGGACAATCTGTCCAGACCGTGCAACGTAGACTTCTACATCGACAAGCACGACGCTAAGAAAAAGTCCAGCCACCTTCTCAAGGACTGTCGTGAGTTCCTCAAGCTCCATGAAGTCCTGGCCCAGATGAATCGCGATGCGATCAACCAGGGCTATGGAGCTGCCCCGGGCGCTGTGGTTCACGGAGCACCACCACCGCCACCTGGACCACCACCACCTACGACTGCGCCAGTCCAGAACCACGGAGGCGAGCCATACCCGCGAGTGCTGGGCAACATGGGGATGATCCAAAAAGGGCGCCCCTCAAATCGAGTGCAGAAGGCAATCACTCGCCAAGTCAATTTGGCGATAAACTCTCCGCCCTCCACAACTGACTACCTCAGTGGAAGCGAGTCATGCATCACCTTTGACAAGCGCGACCACCCGCGCCAAGTACCTCGCCCAGGCCACTGTCCCCTTGTACTCGAGGCACAGATTGGGGGATTCGATATGAGTCGCGTGTTCATGGACGGCGAAAGAAGCATCAACCTCAAGTTTGCAAGTAGATTGCGTGCAATGAGGATCCCTCTGACATGTCTGGAAGTTTTAGACATGATGTTCCACAGCATAGTCCCAGGGAAGGGCGTATACCCCTGGGCAAGATTAGCCTCGACGTAATCTTCGGGATGCTGAATTTTCGGCGAGAGCGCATCGAGTTTGAAGTCGTTGACTGGCCCTCACAGTACCACTGTATCCTCGGACGTGTCGCGTTCACGAGGTTCATGGCGGTACCACACTACGCCTACCTGCATATGAAGATGCTAGGCCCAAATGGCGTCATCACAATCAACAGAAGCTTGGAGAGGTCTGACAGCTGCGAGAGGGAATTCAATAGAATCTCCCAGTCCTTCGGCATGCAAGAGGAACTCGCAAGATTGAAGGAGTCAATAGACAACAGTCTGCCTTCCCTGAGCAAGCCAAGCTCACCCGACCTATCCTTCGACTCGTCTGTGCACACCAAAGAAGTCTAGGTCCACCCAACGGACCCGACCAAGATGGCCCTCATCGCCAACAACTTGAGTTCCGCATAGGAACTCGCGCTCATCGAATTCCTCCGCGAGCGCTGGAAAATCTTTGCCTGGTGTCCAGCGGACATGCCAGGAGTTCCTAGGGAACTCACCGAGCACTCACTCAACGTGAATCCGGATGCAAGGCCAGTCAAGCAAACTATACGGCGACTGTTTGAACCAAGAGCAAAAGCGGTTGGTATGGAAGTCAACAGACTCCTCGATGCCAAATTCATACGCGAGATCAAGGAAAGCACCTGGCTCGCAAATCCAGTACTCGTGCCTAAAAAAGACATGGATATCCTGCAGATGTGCATGGACTTCACCTCCTTGAGCAAGCACTGCCTGAAGGATCACTTCCCGTTGCCACGGATCGATCAGATAATCGACTCCACTACGGGATGCGAACGCCTATGCTTCCTCGACGCCTACTCAGGCTACAATCAGATTCGAATGAAGGAGGAAGACTAGGATAAAACGGCGTTCACAACGCCCTTTGGTGTGTTCTGCTACAACACGATGCACTTCGGGCTAAAAAATGTAGGAGCCACCTATTAGCAGCGTATGCAAGCCTGCATCAAGAACCAACTTGGTCGCAATATCCAAGTCTACATTGATGACATCGTCATCAAAACCAAAGAGGAGGTTGCCTTACTTGACGATCTCCGCGAGACCTTCGATAATCTCGACGGCTACCGGATCAAGCTCAATCCAAAGAAATGCGCCTTCGGCATACTATCCGGACAACGGCTCGGGTATCTTATCTCCGCGAAAGGGATTGAGGCTAACCCGAAGAAAATAAAGGCCATACTGTCCATGGAGAAGCCGAAGAACGTAAAAGGCGTCCAACAACTGGCTGGGCAAATCGCGGGGCTCAGTTGATTCATCAGTCGCATGGGTGAAAAGGCACTGCCTTTCTACCAACTTCTCCGTAAAGCCGATATGTTCGAGTGGACAGACGAAGCACAAGAAGCATTCGATGACCTCAAGCGTCTACTATCCACCTCACCAGTATTGGTGACACCTTGCGAGAAGGAGCCGCTGTTTCTATATATCTCTGCCACCAACCAGATGGTAAGCACTGTGCTCGTGGTGGAGCGAGCCAAAGAAAATAAAGTCCACGGGGTTCAACGCGCAGTCTACTACCTCAGCGAGGTGCTCATGCCAACACAGTAGCGGTACCCGCACTACCAAAAGTT
This sequence comes from Avena insularis, assembly GCA_023614405.1. NCBI lineage: Eukaryota > Viridiplantae > Streptophyta > Magnoliopsida > Poales > Poaceae > Avena > Avena insularis. The sequence goes on from CM042696.1 coordinate 242,062,797, forward strand.
GGCATACGGCGTCTTTATGACAGCCAGGCGACTGCGCCACTACTTCCAGGAGCACCCAATCATGGTGGTGAACGACGCCCTGCTCGGGCACATACTCAATAATCCCGACACCACTGGACGAGTCGCGCTCTAGGGAATCGAACTGTATCCACGAGACTTCCCATATGAGAAGCGTGACGCGATCAAATCGCAAATTCTCCCGGACTTCCTCATACATTGGATGGTGAACCAGCTCCTCGACAAGCCAGACATGTCCTACTTATGGACAATGCACTTCGATGGGTCCAAGTGAAAGGAAGGAGTTGGCGTAGGTGTCATACTGGCATCGCCCCAAGGTGACAAGATGAGGTACGTTCTTTGAATGTAGTTCACAGCCTCCAAAAATGAAGCTGAATATGAAGCCTTGATTCACGGAATAAGGATGGCGAAAGACTGCGGCACCAAGCGACTCGTCATCTACGGCGACTGAAAGCTGGTGGTTAACCAAACAATGAACGAGTGCGATGCTCTGAGCGACAACTTGATCGCCTACCGCGACATCTATGACACACTCAAAGGAGACTTTGACGGCTGCGAACTGCGGCATGTTGGTCACGAAAGCAATGAGGAAGCAGACATACTCGCCAACATAGGCACCACCTATGCCCTAGTGCCACCTGGAGTATTCCTAGAGCGCATTTGTGAACGCTCCATCAAGACAAAGGCCCTAGCGAAGAAAACAAGCACGCCAACAGACTCGGGCGCTACGCCACCCAACGAGCCAATGGCACTCAAAGACACGGAGCCAGACACCGGACTCGAAGGTCCTATGGAGGTCATGATGATCGAGCCATCTTGGACACAACCATATGTCACATACTTGCTTAGCAAAAGGTTGCTAGATGACCCGACTGATGTGCGTCATATAGCGCGATGATCCAAGGCATTCGCCCTCATCAATGGCGAACTGTACAAGCGCAACATCGCAGGAGTTCTTCAGCGATGCGTCTCCAACAGGGACAGAAGAGCTATACTCCTTGACATACACGAAGGCACTTGCGGGAACCACGCCGGCAGTCGTGCTCTCTTCGCTGAAGCTCTACGAGTTGGGTTCTACTGGCCAACGGCCATGCGTGATGCCAAGGACATCGTCCAACACTGCAACGCTTGTCAGCGATTTGCAGACAAATCGCACGCACCTGGCGTGGAGCTCAGACCAATACCAGTGGCTTGGCCCTTTGCGCAATGGGGACTCGACATGGTCAGCAAGCTCCCAAGATCCTCGCGAGGAGGATTTGTCTACCTCCTAGTCGTGGTCGACAAATTCACCAAGTGGATCGAGGCCATGCCGGTGACAAATCAATCAGGAGCTAGCGCTGTCAAGTTCTTTGAGTCCATTGTCTTCCGCTTCGGGGTGCCACATAGCATCATCACGGACAATGGGACAAAATTCACCTCCAAGGAGTTCCAGGAATTCTGCGAAAACCTGGGAATAAGCATTAGCTACGCCTCGGTGGCCCACCCTTAGACCAACGGTCAAGTCAAAAAGGCCAATGGCCTCGTCTATGGCGGAATCAAGAAAAGGCTCCTCCGGCCACTCGAACAAGCTGTTGGGCGCTGGCCAGACGAGCTACAATGAGTACTCTGGAGCCTACGCACAATTCCAAACAGCGCTACATGTTACACTCTGGTCTTCATGGTGCACAGTGCTGAAGTGGTACTACCCGCAGAAGTGCGTTACAAAGCCCCGGGGGTGGTTTCTTAAATCGAGAAAGAATCAACTCTTGCACTCAAAGACTCGATCGACCTCCTCGATGAGGCACGTGAGATTGCAGCAGAGATATCCACGATCTACCAGCAGAGCCTCCGCAACTACCACGACAGAAGGCTACGTCCCAGATCCTTCGTCGAAGGAGACCTGGTCCTATGACTGAAGAAGAAAGGGCACCTCAAGCTCAAGTCCCCTTGGGAAGGTCCTTACGTTATTACCGAAGTAATCCCAGGTGGCGCCTATCGCCTTAAAGACTTCAAGAGTGGAGTCGCATACTCCAACCCCTGGAACGTCATGCAGCTGCGCCGTTTCTACCCTTAGATGTTTTTTACCTTACAAATAAGGCTGCTTAGCCAGGCTACTTAGCCACACATTGTACCTCGTGATATTCTACGAATAAATAAAGCTAAGTGCCCCAAACCCTATGTTTTCTGCTTTCCTTGGAATTATTTTACTCGGTTGCTGCGCCACCCTTTACATTCTGTTCCACGAACAACATAGTATCCTGAGTAGCTGACACACTACCAATCAAACCCTTGATAACACCAACCTAGATGCAACGCACCTGATAGGTTGGCAAGGTGCTGAGATAAATACATGTCAGGCTAACAAAAAGGACTTGTATCTTACAATACACTCGAAAAATACAAGCTAGCAAGATCTTTATACATTAATGGGTATCAAACACACCCAACACAATCATATAAATTTTAAAACACTTATAAATCTATGTGCAGGATACAAACTACACTACTGCTGCAAAAGGAGAACATTTGTTTGATCTTCAAAGAAGTCAATGATATCTTCGACCGGCTGATCAACCGCCTGATAGTGTGGGACCATGTTCCAGGTCATCCCTTCTGGCGGCGATGGCGGCCCAGCAGCAACAAATACGACATCCACATCTGGTCGATGCAAACAAGCGCCAACGCAGCCTTGGAACCCGCGACCAATTGCTAGCGTATGCAGTCGTGGACCGTGCTGATATCTTGAAACTTCGCCAGCAAAGCTAGCAAGCTTGATGGCACTGTGTCCAGAGGAAACATCGCTTGGAAGATATGCCTAAGGCACGACTACGCCTTATTTAAACACTGAAGCACTCGCGAGGCACGATCCTGCAGTGTTGCCAACACAATTGCATGGGCATGATCCACCCAGAAGTAACCGCTAGCTTATAGCTGCTCCTGGGTCAGATTATGCAGGTGAATGGCAACCCGATCCCTCTCATCCTGCGGATGACGAGAACTAACAACTACAAGAAGCAAGACCAAAGTATAAGACAAGGTATCGCCGCGAATGGCTAAAGAAAGGATAAGATGATAGAGAGCTAACATTTAAATTGTTCGTTCAACTGCGCAACTTCTTCCAGGAGATACTTCTCGCGAGCGGTGGCCTTCTCAGCTTTCGACTTCCACACATCCGCGTTACCGTGGGTCATGGGCTACTCACGCTCCAACTGCTTTATATGACCGCGCAGTCGCGAGAGCAGCGACAACTCCTCCACCTTTGAACGCGGTTGTTCTGCGGTTTCATCAGTGGGAGGAGATTCATGAGAATCACTCGAAGGACCACTCGAAGGACCCCATTACAACCAAGCAAGAGGCAAATGAGACCAATCATACATTGCTAAAAAGGACGGAGTGCATTCAAATTCGGTAAAAGTATCAACTGGGGTACCCCCCACAAAATATGGTTCAGCAAAAGGAAAGCTAAACTATTACAAATGGCAACTAAGGAGCAATCTGCTTCTTTGACTTGGACTTCGACTTCGGGGGCTTCCTCGAATCCGTGGCAGTCTCTGACGCCACAAACTTTCTGGTGGTAGCCCTAGATGCTGTAGCATTTGCCGCTTTCACCCACCGCAGCTCCTCAGAATATTTGGCGAGTATCTCGATGAGACAAGGCCCATGTTTACTACATCTAGTGGCGAAAGGCTGGAAGACTACCTGCTGACCATCTCCGTCGACAGATATCACCTCAGAGATTACGCTCGGGTCCAATTCTGCACCATGTTCTTGCACCATCGCGAGTGCCATGGTGGCGCCGACAGACCGTTGTGCATTCTTGAAGTCCATCAGGATGCCTCCTGCGAAGGACTCTAATAAGCCATCAAGGTTGTCGATTAAGCTGGCCTTGGGAACCATATCCTCTCGAAGACGGCTCAGCACGCCCTTGGCTTTCCCGAGCGTGTCTTGGAGGGAGACACTGCGGTCCTCGACTGCGGCCATGGTGCCAGCTAAGGCATCTGCACGGCGCAAGGCTTGGGCGTCGAAGCTTGTGCCGGCAGCATCTGAAAAAAAACAGGGTATTAGCACAACGACATAAAACAAAAACAGGTAAAAATGGAAGTGAAGCTGAACAATACCTGAGAGAGCTTTCGCAATCGAGAAAAGCTGTTCTTCAAACATCTTCTCCCTTTCGGCGGTGGAAGCATGCAGATCTTCTTCGCGCTTTTGCGACTCCTCAAGAGCCGCGACTGCCTCATCGCACTTGTTCTCTGCTACGGCAAGACCCTTTTCGAGGGAGTTTACGCGATGGAGAAGCTCATTATGCTCAACTAGAAAGGGCAGAGCATGACAACACCTAAGTTTACAAATCTATACACAAGCAGAGTGAAGAGACAAGTTTAGCACAAACCTTCGACTGCATGGTGGTAGTTGTCCAGCATGGCATGTTGTCGACCCAAGGCAAGGATCTGCTCGGCAAGGCGAGTGGAGTCCTTCACGATAGGCTACATCAAAATATAATAAGAATCAGCATTGGCAATATGAACAAAATGCGTGCATCAATCAAATTCAAATGCCAACGGCAAAAAAATACTTACATGCTCCTCTAGGGACTCCGAAGGTTCCTGTTGAGTGGGCGTCCGTGCAACCATCTGGTGCCCCCCATTGTGGGGGGAACTCGAAGAGTTGGCGCTGGAGTGGGCCTCCACTAGAGGAGAAGGAGACCGTACTGCCACCTCCTTATTCTTGGAGTCTGCGACTCTGGATTCTTTAACAAATTGGCAGTCGTCGGAGGACGACGACACTTTTGACTGCAAAAACACAGAGCCACTTCAGAAGGGGAAAGCTTCAAGGAAAACGAGACGAGCTCGCAAATATTAAAAACTTACCTGTCAAATTTGTCAAGGTCGAAGGAATCATCCAACGACTCCTTCGGCAACCTCAGCTCCTTCCGTACGGGAGGAGCCATGGCATGCATAGGCATGGCGGCAATTGGCTCCTCCACAACAGTCGAAGGGTCCTCCGGTGTAGATGGTGTGGAGGCATCTGAACCCTCGCTTCGAGAATGCTTGCGAGTCCCATGATCACTGGACTCGGGGGCCTCTTGTTCTCCATCAATAGGGACAGTGGAGCCCGATTCGTCCTCTTCCCCCACTTCGCGTGGGATAAATCCTTCAGGCTGGGGAGGAAAGTTGGCAGCCACCTTCTAGTCCTACAATCAGAAGAAGCATCAATATATCAAGCACCTAATAGGAAATTGCAAATCCAGAAAACTTAATAGAAGAAATCTACCTTAGGTGGAGGATCTCTGGCGTCAAATGGAGGCACGACGGAGTCGCCTGGGAGATCCTCCTTGGTAGTTTACTTGGTCACCAGTCGCAACCTCCTGTCCACCTTACCCGAAGAAATGCCCTCCGCAGAAATGTGAGTGACATCGCCAGTACCAATCCAGCGGTACATCGGATGGGATCTGGCCTGTAGAGGCTGTACACAGCAGCACAACCACGTGAGAATGAGTTCAGTGTCACCTTCCTCCTTGCCTATACATCTTTTGAGGTCGCAGACACGCTGATATAGCATCTCTGTCTCCTCAGATTCACCGGGCATCACGACATTTTTCCAGGAACGCCTCCTCTTGTAGACCGCCACCAGATCGAAGGGAGTGAGTCCGTAGTGCTCTCCGTCGGCCTTCTGGTCACGAACGTAGAACCACTTATCCTTCCACCCTTGGACGGAGGTGGTGAGCTTGATGTCAAAGTAAGTGACATTGGAGTCGATGTGGATCCCGCAGCATCCTACGTCATAGACTACCGAACCAGACGCCAACTGACATTTGAGATTAAAAATCTTCTTGAAGAGACCAAAGTGTGGCTCGATTCCGAGCCAACACTTGCAAAGGGTGATGGAACAGGCGATATGGAGAATAGAATTTGGGGACAGCTGGTGCAGCTGGACCCCGTAGAAGTAGAGAACACCCCTAACAAATGGATGTAGGGGGAGAGAGAGACCACAAATGATGAATACAAGGAACATCACTTGGAAATACGCAGGAGGACTGGGATTACCTCTTCGCCAGGCACGCGAGAGTCATCTTCCGTGGGAGGAAGTTCTCCATCTTGGTGCAAAGTGAACAGCTCCGAAGATTTGATGATGGATGGGCACCATGACCCATTGGTGACACGAGTGCCCGTGCCCTTCTTCTTCCCTGTCGTGTGACAGCACTGGTGCCCGTGGTGGCGGTGCCATTCTTCTTGGACGCCACAATGGGAGCCACAGATCATGTGGTGGAGCCTCCCTTCTTCTTGCCCATCTTGCGCTGGCGATGTGAGCGCAGGAAGTAGCTAGGGAAGACTCGTAGTTAGTCCAGTGCCACGGAGGAGATGTGTGCAAAGGAGCAGCAAGAACAGCAATGGCACAGGAGCGCAAGCAAGAAGAGAGATGTGGGGAAATTACCGCACGGCGTGCCCCTACTTATCCTCCTAGCAGATGCCATCCAACGGCCAGAAGAAAATATAGTAGACGCGTGACGTACATCGACATTGACGCGTGGCAAGGGTAAACCACGAACCATCCTCCACTACTCCCATTATGCGCGAAAATCGAGGAGTTACGCATGCCTGGTCAAATCAAGGTCAGAAAGTAGGACCCACTACTCGTCATGTCCCGTCAATGCCGCTCACGCGGGTAACTGAGGTCATCTCATCATCAGCATTGACGTCATACACTCCAGTAGGAGTAACCTTTTTGACTGCTTTAGTGCTTGCTCGAGTCTTCGACTCGACCAAGCACTCGGGGGCTACTCCTAACAGGAGCGCAGGCCATGCACCCGAGGAAAATTTTGTGAAGACTTTGAAAAACCCTTCACTCGAATCAACGATTTGACTATGGACTTCGGGTTACTCCCATAGGGAGCACTGAAAGCACATTCAACTGAAACAAGCAAAACAAAGACAACAACAGTCGCAAAGTTCTTATAGTCCCCACTCGATTCTATGACTCAAATAGGCACTCGGGGGCTACTCCCGTAGGGAGCGCTGGCCGCCCACCCTATGATTATTTCTTCTTATACGTTACACTGTGTCTTGATAACATCCAAACTTGAATGCTATGGCAACTCCGCCTCATATCTCTCCTTGCAAAGAGACTGCATCTCCTGGGTCACCCGAATCATCTCCACGATGACAAAAATCCGGATGTGATGCTTACAGCCTGAAGATAAGACCTGAATAAGGCCTGGAAACGCATCTGCTGCGCTCTACCAGAAATAAATCTGTTCCTGCAGGTATGATGAATAAGCCTTGACGGACGCGTCGAGTGCTCACACTTACACACTGGGATTCAACTCCTGTAAGACCTCCACGGCCTGAGTCGAATTACACCAGCACTTTCCGAATTTGAGTATGGGGACTCGAGTTTGAGTAGATTATGTTGTTTTTCCCTAAGGCAGTTAACTGACCCCGATGCATCGGATGAATCAGGCACGTATATCAACAATCCCTATGACATCAATCAAAAGTACTCGAAAATATGCTCGGTTGTGCACTCGAAAGACTTCATAAAGTCTCCACTTGAATCTACGATTCCACTCGACACTTGGGGGCTACTGATGTGGGCATACCCTACAGGTACTCGAGTTTGGCATATACGACCCAGATATGACAGGAGCCCACGGTGTTACCAGGGCCAATACAAGATTAGGGTGACCTACGGAGACTCCGATTGCTTGCAGCACAAGACTAAGCTTAAGATAGAAACTTTAAAGGTATAAACCCTAACTTGTAACCGACTCGACCTGCTACCCGAGACCTAGCCTATCTATATAAAGGCTAGGAGGGGCAGAAAGGAGGACAATCACAACCCTAGTTTCCACAACCATCGCCAGATTGCATCTGCGTACCCCCTGTAACTTTCGACTCCCTCGATAATTCCAAGAGCAGACAAGCAGGAGTAGGGGCCTCTACGAGGCCTGAACCTGGCTAAATCTTGCATCCATGTGTGCTTGTTTGTTAGCCGATTGATGCCTCCAACGCTCCCTCCTTCTCCAAAACCCAAGCCAAAACAATGGGCATTGATGAGTTAACCCCTCGTCCGAACCGGACTTGTAGCATAAGTTCAAGAATGTTAAGGCCTACGATATGATCAAAAGACTCAAAAGTATGTTCCAGGCTCAGGTAAAGACTAAAAGGTATCAAGTCTCTCAGGCTTTGTTGAGTTGCAAGCATAAGGATGGTGATCCACTGAGTCTGCATGTGATCAAGATGGTTGGTTACGTGCAGTCTCTAGAAAGGCTTGGCTACCCCATTAGCGAAGAGTTCACTACGGACATAATTCTGAACTCTCTTCCTAGTGCGTATGGTCGGTTCATATCGAACTACCACATGCATGGTATGGATCAGAAGCTCACTGAATTACATGGGATGCTGAAGCAGGCTGAGGCGGATCTCAAGAAAGGCGCCAGTCAAGTGTTGATGGTGCAAAATAAGGCTAAGTTCAAGAAGAGTTCTTGGACTAAGAGAAGAAGGCAAAGTCGGGAGGTAAGGTTGAGGACCTAGTCCAAAGTGCTTCCTCAGGTACTAAGCCATCTCCTGTAGCCGGATCCACTTGCTTCTATTGCAAGGCGGATGGCCACTAGAAAAGGAATTGAAGCAAGTATCTGGCTGATAAAGCCAAGAGTGGAGGTGTGACTTTTGGCTCAGGTACGCTTGTTTGCAATGTTATAGACATTTATCTTGCTGATGCACCTGTTAGTTCTTGGGTATATGATACCGGATCAGTTATTCACATCTACAACTTGTTGCAGGGACTGGTAAGAACTAGTAGCATGGCGAGAGGCTAGGTTGACATTTGAGTCAGCAACAAAGCGATAGTCACTGCGTTGGAAGTCGGCACGATGCAACTTCATTTACCTTCTGGATTCTTAATGGAGCTGAATAGTTGTTCTTATGTTCGAGTGCTTAGTCAAAACATTATTTCTGCCTCATGTTTGATGAGACAAGGCTATGAGTCGAATATTAAGAATAATGGTTGTTCTTTATATTTGAATGATATGTTTCATAGCTCTACACACGTCCAGGATGGGTTATTTATTTTGAATCTTGATGGTGAGTCTGTCTATAACATAAATGTGAAAAGGTTGAAACCAAATGGTCTAAATATGACTTACTTTTGGCATTGCCGACTTGGTCATATAAGTTGGAAACGCATGAAGCAGCTCCATGATGATGGACTCCTAACTTCGTTCGACTTGGAGTCATTTGAGACATGTGAATCCTGCCTACTCGGCAAGATGACCAAGACACCTTTTGCAAAGAGTTGTGAAAGGGCGTCCGACTTATTGGGACTAGTACATCGTGATGTATGTGGCCCGATGAGCACGACTACCAGAGGTGGTTATGAGTACTTCATTACCTTCAATGATGATTTTACTAGGTATGGATATATCTACTTGATGAAACATAATTCGGAAGTCTTTGAAAAGTTCAAGGTATTCCAGAATGAGGTACAAAATCAACTAGGCAAGAAAATAAAGTTTCTTCGGTCGGACCGAGGAGGCGATTACATGAGCCATGAGTTTGATGACCATCTGAAGAGTTGTGGAATAGTTCCCCAGCTCACTCCTCCCAGAACGCCGCAGAGAAACAGTGTGTTGGAAAGGAGGAATCGGACCTTGTTGGACATGGTACGATCAATGATGAGTCGGGCATATTTTCCTTATCATTTTGGGGTTATTGCCTAGAAACTACAGTGTTCACACTAAACAGAGTATCATGAAAGTCGGTAGAGAAGACACTGCATGAGATGTTGACTGGTAAGTAGCCGAGTTTGTCTTTTCTTAAGATTTGGGGTTGTGAAGCTTTTGTCAAGCGACTTTAGTTGGACAAGCTAACAGCCAAGTCGGATAAGTGTATTTTCGTGGGGTATCCAATGGAAACCTTGGGTTACTACTTCTACAACCGAGAAGAGGTCAAAGTGTTTGTCGCTCAGAATGGTGTCTTCCTTGAGAAAGAGTTTCTCGGTCGGGGAGTCAATGGGAGCATGGTGAAGCTCGAAGAAATTCAAGTAGAACCGGCCTGTAGCGAGTTGGAAAAAGCCTTGGAGGTTGAGGCGGACGTGGTACCTGAGCCGGCAGCTGCACCAACATTATGAAGATCGGCAAGATTTTGAAGTGTTTGTGATGTGTTACTGTTGGACAGTGATGAGCCAACAACTTATTCAGAAGCTATGGTGGGATCCGATTCTGAGTCATGCGTTGGAGCCATGAGATCCGAGTTAAAGTCCATGGATGAAAATCATGTTTGGAACTTGGTTGATCTACCAAATGGTGCAAGACCCGTCGAATGGAAATCTATAAAGCACGGCTTGTCGTGAAGGGGTTTCGAAAAGTTCAAGGAGTTGACTACGATGAGACTTTCTCACCTGTAGTGATGCTTAAGTCAGTTCGGATCATGTTAGCTATAGAAGCCTATTTCGACTATGAGATATGGCAGATGGATGTCAAGACAACTTTCCTTAATGGAAATTTAACCAAGGACATGTATATGATACAGCCCGAGGGTTTTGTAGATCCAGCTAATGTTGACAAGGTATGCAAGCTTTGAAAATCCATTTATGGGTTGAAGCAAGCATCTCGGAGTTGGAATATTTGCTATGATGAGGTAGTCAAATCGTTTGGCTTCATCAAGCGTGATATTGTTTCTTGTTTATACAAGAAGTTTAGTGGGATCAAAGTAAACATTCCGATCTTATATGTGGATGACATATTAATAATTTGAAATGATGTCCATATGTTGCAAGAAACCAAAGAATCATTGGAAAAGAGTTTTTCGATGAAAGACTTGGGTGAGGCGACTTACATACTAGGAATCCGGATCTATAGAGATAGATCAAGGTGGCTCACGGGATTGAGTCAAAGTAAATATTTGGACAAATTATTGAAGAAGTTCAACATGGAATCGTCTAAGAAGGGGTTCTTACTGATGTCCCATGGCGTAAATCTTAGCAAGACTTAGTGTCCTTCGACAACTAATGAGCAAAGTCGGATGAGTGTGATTATGTATGCTTCTGCAGTCGGATCCATCATTTACGCAATGATTTGCACTAGGCCGGATGTTGCCTATGCTCTAAGTGTTGTGAGAAGATACCAGGCTGACCATAGAGAGATCCACAAGGCAGCGGCTAAAAATATCCTTAATTACTTGAGAAGGACTAAGGATATGTTCCTAGTTTATGGAGGTCAGGATGAACTCAGTGTAAGGGGTTACACGGATGCGAGTTATCTCATTAGATGATTCTTGTTCTCAATCCGGATATGTGTTGGTGATAAATGGAGGGGCTGTGAGCTGGAAGAGTTCCAAGCAAGAGACGGTGTCTATGTCTACGATAGAGGTTGAGTATATTGCTACCTCGGAGGCGGCAAAGGAAGCCGTTTGGATGAGGAATTTACTTATGGATCTTGGTGTGGTTCAGGGCTCGTCCAATCCATTAGATGTGTATTGTGACAACAATGGTGCTATTGCACAAGTGAAGGAACCTAGACAACACCAGAAGAACAAACATATACTCATGCGGTACCACCTGATTCGCCAGTTCGAGGATTAAGGTGATATCAAGTTATGTAAGGTACACACGGATGCAAATATTGCGGATCCGTTGACAAAGTCGCTACCACAGCCGAAGCATGAGGCGCACCTGAGAGCCATGGGCATTACATGCCTAGACAAGTGATGTCGGATGATTGACTCTAGTGCAAGTGGGAGACTGTTGGGAATATGCCCTAGAGGCAATCATGTATGATGTTATTCCCAATGTATTCATAAAGTTATTGCCATATATGAACTACTGATATGTATCATTGAATATGTGATTCGATTGTGGAACTATATATTCATGTTGTTCATAATAGTTGTCATTGGTCATTGAGGTTGTGTTGGACACACAACTTAGACTAATGTGAAAGTCGGCTGATGACTTGGTTTCCACTTGTCATGGGCATGGTGATGCTATTACAACTTACACTGATTCGGCTAAAGAGTTTAGCGAAACATACTGACCCACAGTTGAGATGCAACGAGAATGTTGTCATTTCTATTCTCAAGCAATGTAATCCTTCGGCCTAATGTTATCGCATGATCCGAGTTGTGGATCGCTAGCTTAGGTCCTATCAAACGTTGTTCCGTAAATGGGCAGTTATAAAGGTAGGGTTCAGGTTGGTTGTGAAGCAAGCTGCGTGACATGGATTGCCAATATGGGATTTTCTCCTTTGTAATGGAGAGATATTCTCTAGGCCCTCTCATGTGATATGATTCGGAAGCATGGCCATGCGCGACATGGTTAAGAGTTAACAAAGGAGTCGGACTAAGTGTTAGTCCAGTGAATCGTATATCATGGAATGAGAAGAGAGAGTCGAGTTATTAAAGGGATGGAAACAACTCGCGTGTAGCTTGACAAGATATACCGTGATGCAAAGGGATTTGTATGAAAGTCACATTGAGAAAGGTTTGTCTTCTGACTTTACGATGCTTGGGAGTTGGCACGTCTTGCTAGAGGCCGCTACCAGCTATCGAGTCAGAGTGGTGACTAGTGTCGTGTCCAAGTGTACATGAACCTACAAGGTCACACACTTAAGGGAAATGAGCCCATATGGATTCGGTCCATGTGGAGATTGGCATATGGCCTAAATGGGCCTCAAGAGTTGAGCCCACCTAGGAGTGTATATAAGTGGAGTGATAAGGGATAGTCCCTGACCTAGCCATCACTTTCTCCACTCCCATTTTAGGCCAGACAAGATCTAGCAGTCCTCTACCTGGAGTTCTTTCCTGTAGATGTGGATACCAATAGAGGCGTTGCACGTGCGGCGTTGGAGACAAGGAGGTCGTGGGGATCTGGACGTGCTGCACGTGGAATCGTTCGGCACGACATCTACTGGCACGCTTCATCAATAATCCGCATCTGCGCGTCTAGTGGTAAATCTCGTGGCTTATCACCTGAGCTAGATCTTGGGAGCACCGCGTAGGGAATAAGTTTTGTTTATCTCTGCGTGGCCCAATAGTAAATGTTGCAAACTTTATATTTGGACACGCTGAGTCTAAAGTAACTCTTCACCTAACCAGATCTAAAATCTCAAGAAGATATGATGGTTAATGTTCTTCAAGGTTTTGATAGATGTCCCTTTGAAAATATGGCAATGTTGATGTGATGGTTAACACAATTAGCCGAAAGACCTTTTGTCATATTTTCTTGAATCAAAAATAACAACCACTCTTCCTGAAGCTTCTTCTATGATTTATTATAGGAGTTATACTGACGGTTTCCTTTGTATCTGAAGTCCTACCTTTACTTGATGTCCACTTTCTTAAACATCAAGGAGATCATTTAAAGAAGTGTTGCTAAATGTCTCTCGGTCGATCCTCTAGAACCTTTTATGTTGGCAAGCATCTTGTTGTGCCAAGTAACCAAAGTCTAGTAATGAAGTTCCGTTTTCCTCGTGTCGTCAGGAATATTTATATATTCATCTTAGTGGTGTGAACTGATATCATGATTGCTGGCAAAGATTTTGATATACTTGGATGAATAAAGAGTTTCCTTCAGTTCCTCTAACAAGTTTGAAGAGTATCATTGTATTGGAAACAGCAGTACCTAAGTAGGTTAGATAGAGGTGTGGGGACTAGCATGGAAGCTCTCGACGGTGTCCGCAGGCGGGATTGGATACGAGCAAGTGTAGCGAGACAAAAGAAGTACCCAGGTTCGGAGCCCTCGTGATGAGGTAAAGCTCCTACTCCTGCCGATCTGACTATGAGTAGTATGCGGGCTACAATCGCTCCTGGAGCTATATCTTCTATCTACCAGCTTAAATGCACTAAGACCAACCCTTGCTACTAGATCCTTGCCTCTCCTTATATAGGAAGAGAGGCAACGGTCTCAACAGCGATCCATTGGCAGGTCCCACAGTGAGGGCCCCGCCGCTTAGTCATCTACAAAGGTCAGATACACTTACATCCCATCAGGGTACATGTGGTAGGGTCATCGTGGGTACAGTGAACACCGTGCGAGCCTGTCGTCAGCATCTGGCCATTGTTCCCACGTCACCCAGCAAAGTCTTCGGTATGGCCGTGTAGTTGTGAGTCTTGTCATCGTACTAGGGCATACCGCGCACTGTGCAGCATGTAGCTTTGTCCTCCTGATTGAGTCTGGCTACGCTGATGTATCCGACTCTGTGCCTTGATGCTCCTTGTGGTTCTGGCTACCGTAAAGTAGCCGGCATGACTTGCTCGTGTCCGGCTGTGTTCACCCAGCCGGACGCGAACCGACTGCCGTAGCTCTTGTTCGGTTGGGGTATCCGGAGGTTATCCCCTCAACACTAGCCCCCGAGCACGTATATATTTCGCCCGTAGGTTAAATGTGCGCGCGCTCCTCTCCAACTTTGAAATTTCTGGCCGGCTACCTCTAGCGGTTGTGCTACCCGTGACATCACTGTTGACGCCGGCCACGCGCGCACGTGCCATCATTGCGCTATGGCGGGCAGCCTAACGTCCCGTCACACCTCACATCGGGAAACTGCCGCCTGCCTCTTTGGTTTCTCCTCCGGGATCATCTGCGCATCCCGCGCCTGCAGAAAGGATACTATGCGGTGGGGAGGGCGGGGTGCGGCTCGATGGACGCCACGTGGCACCGCAGACGGTTATGCTTCCAGGTCTTTAAAAGGTCGCCCGAGGGAGGGCAGTTGCTCCCTCCGCTCGCTGCCTCCTTAGTCTTTCCCTGCGCCCTTACCTTCTCGCTCTGCCTCACTTGCTGCTACCGTTGTAGTTCGCTGTGCCGTCCGTTTAGGGTTGTCGGAGACACGGGCCACCACCACACCGAGCGTGGAGCCTGGTGCGGCTCCTCCGGGATGGAGGAGCACATCGGGAAATACCGCGCGACCAGCGTGCTGCCGCTGGAGACGGAGGTAGCGGTGCGGCTAGCGCCAGCGAGAGAGGAGTCACCGCAACCAGCGGAGGGGGAGCGGGTGATTTACCTATCGCACCTCGGCTGCGGCTTCGTGCTGCCGGTACACGTCTTCTTTCTCACCTTCCTCGCCTTCTTCGACCTCCGCCTCCACCACCTCTGCGCCAACGCCATCAGCATGTTGGCGCACTTCGTGTCCTTCTGCGAGAGTTACCTTGGGATCTAGACGGATCTCGGGCTCTTCTGCCGGCTCTTCCGCGTCCGGCCATAGGTCCAGCTCACCAAGAGGCCGCTGGTGACGTGCGGTGGTGCCTCCATGTACTCCCGCATGCAGACCGGCTACCCCATGTTCCGGCTACAGGACACAGTGCGAATGTGGCAACCTTCGTACTTCTACGTCCGCAACCTCACCGACCAGGATCGGATCAATATGCCGGCTTTCCAGGACATGGAATCTAGCCGGCAGTATTGGGTTCTGAAGATCCACGACGAAAAGGCGGAGTCGAACGCGATGCTCCTGCGAATGCACTCCCTTGTCACCGCCGGCTTGACCGGAGTGGACATCACACTCAGTTGCATGTCTCGGTTGATGATGCCACTGCAGCAGCACATGCACAAGATGTGCTTCTCCTCCGACCAGCTGGATCCGACCCGACTGTCCCGCCGCGATCCCCGCTACCACAACTTGAAGGAGTGGGTGTGGACGATTACGAAGGAGCGGCTGCCGGAGCACTAGAAGTTCGGGCTGGCTCCCTACTGCCGCGACAACCGCGCGCCCTGGGTAAGTCTTGCCAGCCGTTTTTTCCATCTCATTCTGTCTTTTTATTCGACTTACCCTTGTCTTCTTTCTTTCATAGATCTTTCCCTGCATCCTGCGGGAGGAGGGCGAGACCCACCTCTAGGACTTCACGCCAGACCTTCTCGATACCCACGCTCGCCGGTCCGGTGCGGAGTCGGATGGGGACGACGATGTTTTCCCCAGCCAGAACAACAAGCTAGCGCCCGACCCCCACATGGAGGTCAACGAGGAGGAGGAGGCAGCGCCGGCTGCTGAGCTGGCCCGGTGTCGTGCGGCGGACGACGACTCCAACCGGTCTGGTGCTGGAGGAAGCGGCTCCAGCCGATCCGGCGCTAGCGGGAGCAGGTCTAGCCGGCCCGCCATGGAGGAGCTGACCCCCAATAGGAGCCGGATCGGCGCCCTTCCCCCCAGCCGCCTTGGTCGCAAGAAGGGGCTGCCTCTCGTGGTATCAGGGTAAGTCTTCTGCTGATCCTTACGTCTTTTGCTTACTTGCCTTTGCTTTTCTCTTGTCTTTTGTTTTGTATGTCGCTGGTCTCCTTCGGTGCCGTGAGCCCAACGCGGCCACCCACTGGCTTGCCGCCCCACGCTCCAGACACCGTGCCACCTCTGGCTGCGTCTGCTCCCCCTTCTTCGCCTAGGGCTCCTCCTCCGCCTCATCCTCAGGTTGATCCGGCTACCGTAGTCGGAGCAGGGGACGCCCCGCCGACCACGGTGGTGCAGTAGGCAACGACAGCCCCACAAAGTGGAGGTAGTTCCCCTGCAGCGGCACGGAGGGCCGCCACCAGCAAGGAGCTCGTGGTCGTCACCGATGAAAACTCCGACGACGAGCCAGGGAGGAGGCGGGCGGCGGCGATGGCGAAGGCGAGTCCTCTGGTCGCCAGATCTCTTTGCCACCCTCGAGCTGGCGGTGAAGGAGATCTGGCTGCTCGAGGCCGCAGCCGGCGGCAACCGGACCCTGGAGCAGAAGCTCGTGGCTACAACCGGAACCTCCTATTGTAAGTCCCTTCATCCGGATTTGGTTGCCGGATACTCTCGTCTTTCTCCTCTTCCAATTTTTTTTTGTTGATAGTCGGTTTCCATAGCCATCACGGTGTGCGCTCAGCGCGAGATCGATCATCTAAAGAAGGCGAACGGCCGGCTGAGCAAGTCCAATTCTACGCTCCGGCTATAGAATAAGGACTGGCACGCCAAGATGGACTCTCTGGAGGCCACCATCCGAGCGCGATGCCGCCCTAGCCAGCCGGGCCCAGGCCTTTGACCTCCTCGAAGCCCAAAGCAAGGACCACGAGAAGGAGGTCAAACGGCTGATGGTTCGGGAGAAGGCTCTAGTGGAGGAACTGATGCAGTTTGGCACACGCCAAGCCTAAGTTTTCTCCGACTATCATCGTCTCTCCGGATTCGGTAGTCGGATCTGTCATTCCTTTGTTCTGACAACATTTTATCCTGGCGTAGACCTGCTGGCATATAACCGGCTGCAAGAGAACTAGCCGGGGGAGCAGCCAACCGCCCAGGAGTTGGTCGTCCTTCTTGGCGAGGAGGCCGCCAAGCGGCTCAGGCGATCTTCACGTTCCTGTGGCCGGACACGCTGGTTCCGGAGACGATGGCGCAGCTGGCGGCCAAGGTGACGGAGGTGCTGCTACTGTTGATCGCCTGAGGGATCTAGCGGCGCTGGCTGGGGCAGAAATGGCCTTGGCCCTGATGCTCTCCTGGTACAAGGACGCCCACGTCAAGAAGATTGACGGGGGCTTCCATGCTGGTGCCGACCTCGTAGCCATCCGCCAAGCCCATCCGGAGCTCCAGGCCTCCGCCATCAAGATCGCCGACTACGCAGATGTCGACGAGGTCCTCACCGGCTCGGAGTTCGCTGGGACGCCTAATGTGGGAGCCTCATCGTAGCAGACTAGTGGGGACGCCGGAGCCGGATCTGCCAACGCGCCTCCTCTGCCTCCTGAGATCGCTTTCAGCCAGGGTCCTCCCCATGGCAAGGGCCCTGCCATCCAGATATAATATCCCGGATGCCGGGTGAACTTGTAGTTATTTTGTTTTGTTGAACATTGTTGTCTGTGCCGGCTGTCTGTGACGCCGGGTGAACTTATGAGAGCTTCGTCTCCCCTTTTATCTTATCGCAATATTTTGCTTGCTTCCATCTTCCTTGTGATTTTTTGTGTGCTTCGAAGTTTTGATATTTTTCCGGTTGAACTTATCCGGCTACCTTCACCTCACTGAACACCTTTAGCCGGGGGAACTCCAACTACAGTGGGGGCGCCCGTGATTCGGAGTAGCTTGCGCAGCTAGGTGCTTCGAATCTTCTTCTTTCTTTTCTTTAAGTCTTTAGCTACGTTCGACTAGACTTGGGAGGTGCCCGGTTACTTTCACCGGCTACACGCCTGTAGTCGGGGTAACTTCAATTCCAGTTGGAGCGTGCCAGCGCACCCACTGGGTGTAGCCCCCGAGATTCGGAGTAGCTAGTGCAGCCCTGTGCTTCGAGTCTTCTTCTTCCTTTTCTTCCTGCCCTTGCCCTCACCTGGGCTCCAATTATCTGGCTAAACGCCTTTAGCCGGTCGGGAACTACAAGGTTCCACTAGGGGCGCGCGAGCGCACCCAATGGGTGTAGCCCCTGAGATTCGGAGCGCTTGATGAAGGCAAGGACTTCGAATCTTCCTTCTTCTTGAACTCCGACTCGATGCAGTCGTACAAAACAAATCAATACATATTCCCACTCGTAAATAGGTTAGTCGGTTAAGATAGTGCTTGTTAATCGGAGCACACCATTTAGTTTTTTGAAAACTAGCTTGCGCTTCTTTGGACATATAGTCACATTCCCGTGCGCTTTGCTGTTTACGTTGTATCCTTGCCAGGCAGCCGGGTTGCGGTCTGCAGCTGGAATCGAAGGGAGCTGACAATACATTGCGCATGGTACTAGGGGCTTAGTAGCCGGATAATCTCAAACTAGGCACCAGGCCAGAATGCCCGATCCATCACGTTTCCTCCCTGTTTTTCATGTGGGATGCCTCGGTCTTTTGCTCTTGCTAGTCGGACAGCCAGGTTGTAGTCAGTAGCTAAGACGAAGAGTGGGCCTCTAACATCGTCGCACACTACTCAGTTGGTTTGCAGATTTGACAGGTCGGGTCAGCCGGCGAGCCCCTGGGTAGGGGTTGTCGGAGCCGGAAAAACTGAACCGGAAATGAAAAACACACACAAATTTCTAGCATGGAGCCCCCGGGTATCTGGCAGGGGTCCGCATTTTCATTCATAGAGTTCGCGGGATACATACATTGTCTGGTGACTAGGAGTAAAACGGGTGGATCAGGGCCGTGTTCCAAGGGCGCTCTGTCTCCTCATCCGACTTGTCCATCTTGTTCCTGCGCGGCTGCTGCGCGCCGATGAGGTAGTAGGAATTATTGTGCAGCGCCCGACTAATGATGATGGGGCCCTCCCAAGGTGGTGATAGCTTGTGCATGCCCTTCGTGTCTTGCACCAGCTGGAGAACCAGATCGACCTCGCGGAATGCGACGGGGCGGATCCGTCTTGAATGGTAGTGGCATAGGCGCTGCTGGTACAGGGTCGATCTAGACAGTGCCAGCTCGTGGGCCTCCTCGAAGAGGTCCATGCCATCCTCCCGCGCCTCCTGGTTGGCTTTTTCGTCGTAGAGTATCTTTCGTGGTGAGTCGAACTCGATGTCCACGGAGAGGACGTCTTCCGAGCCATAGGCGTCAAAAAACAGGGTGAAGCTGGTTGACCTATTCGGCATGGTGCGGAGGCTCCACAGACAGCCGGATGTTCCTCAATCCAGCATCCGGGCGACCGCTCCAAGGGCTCGATGAGGCGCGGCTTGATGCCGGCTAGCACTAGGCCGTTTGCCCTTTCAACTTGCCCATTGGACTGCGGGTGCTCGACAGAACAAGGTCCAGCTGGATGCCCTTGTTGCTGCAGAACCGGGCGAAGGCCCCCTTGGTGAAGTTCATGCCGTTGTTGGTGATGATGATGTTGGGGTAGCCGAACCGGTTAATGATGTCAGTAAAGAAGGTGACGGCTGTCGCCTCGTCTAGTTTCCGGATAGGTTTGGCCTCTATCCACTTTGTGAACTTGTCTACCGCCACCAACATATGAGTCATGCCTACGCGCGCCCGCTTGAAGGGACCGACCATGTCGAGGCCATAGACAGCAAAGGGCCAGGTGATTGGTATAGTTTTGAGCACCGCAGTCGGCATGTGCCTGAGCTGCCCGAAGCGCTGGCACCCGTTGCACGCGCGGACTAGCTGGTCGGCGTCCTCGAGGGCGGTGGGCCAATAGAAGCCGTGGAGGAACGCCTTGGTGACTATTTCCCTAGATGAGGCGTGATATCCTTGAGCAGCCGATAGCCTGTGTCCACATCAAGACACCGTTGGAAGATGCCGGATACGCTACACTTGTACAGTTCCTTGTTGATGATGGTGTACGTGTGTGTGCGCCGCCGTATTTGTCTGGCCTCCACCTCGTCATCCAGATGTTATCCGTTGGCGATGTAGTTCATGAAGGGCTGCGCCCAGGATGGTATCTCCCGTATAGTGAGGATACTTCTGCTCTCTGGTTGAGAGACATCGAGGGGTCGTCCGGATGAGGTACCCAGAATGGCATCCCCCGGTACGCTTGATGAGTCTGCATCCCCCGAGTCTTGCAAACCGGAGGGTGCGGACTTGCCAGAGTTGGTGCAAGACTTCTTCGTGGGTTCTACTGGTTCCGCATATGCCGTGACGTCAACCGGAGCGCTTCCCGCCCAGATAATGGAATCCGACTCGGGAGATGGGTTGATGGAGCGCTTGCACAGATGCTCCAAGGAGACCCCTGGCGGGATCGCTTGCCTGGTGGATCCGATTCGGGCGAGCGAATCAGCTGCCTCGTTGTTAACGCGAGGGACGTGATGGAACTCACATTCGTCGAAGCAGGCGTTGAGCTTCTGTACGTGGAACCGGTAGAGAGCCATGTTTGCATCGCGGGCATCCCACTCTCCGAATACCTGCTGCACCACCAGATTCGAATCGCCGAAGAAAAAGATCCGGTTGACGCCGATCTCCCGGGCTAGCCGGAGGCCATGCACCAGCGCCTCGTACTCGGCAACATTGTTGGAGGCCTTGAAGTGGATCTAGAGAACATACTCTAGTCGGTCTCCTTTGGGTGAGGTGAGGACGATGTCGGCTCCCAAGCCCCCGAGCATCTTTGAGCCGTCAAAGTGCATCCTCCAATGGTCCGAATCAGGAACCGGTGGGAGGTATTGGGTCTTAGCCCAGTCGACGAGGAAGTTCGCCAGAGCTTGCGACTTGATCATGAGTCGGGGCTCGTACTAGATGGAGTAGGCGGCAAGCTCGATGGCCCACTTGGTGACACGACCTTAATCGGATGCTCCTGGAAGTAGTGCTTGAGCTTCTTGCATGCTAGGTACACACCGTAACAGATATTCTAGTAGTGGGGGTAGTTCTTCTTAGAGAGGGAGAGAACCTGGCTGAGGTAGTAGACGGGTCCCTGAACCGGCTGAGCCTTGCCTTCCTCAGGGGGCTCCACCACCAGGACAACGCTGACAACCCGGTGGATGGCTGCTATATAGAGCAACATCGGCTCCTTGCTAGCCGGCGTGGATAGAACCGGGGCTGTAGATAGCATGCGCTTGAGGTCAGGAAAGGTGGCGTCGGCCTGTGAGGTCTAGGAGAACTTGTCTGTCTTGTTCATCACCTGGTACAACGGAAGTGCCTTCTCCCCTAGCCGGCTGACGAAACGGCTGAGGGAAGCCAGGCATCCGGTGAACTTCTAGACTCTGAGCAGGCTCCTAGGCATCTACATTCTCTCGATGGCCGCGATCTTCTCCGGGTTTGCTTCGATTCCTCGTTGTGAAATGAGGAAACCGAGTAGCTGGACGGATAGGACTCCAAAGACGCACTTCTCCGGGTCCACCTTCATCTGGTACCGATGGAGGTTGCCGAACGTCTCCCTCAAGTCCTCAAGGAGGGTGCGCTTCTCCTTTGTCTTGATGATGACATCATCCACGTAGGCATGCACATTTCGGCCGCTCTGCGAGTGCAAGCATTTCTGCATACAGCGCTGATAGGTAGCGCCTGCATTCTTCAGACAGAAAGGCATGGTTACATAGCACAAAGCCCGTACAGGGTGATAAACGATGTCTTTATCTGGTCAGCCGGGTTTAGCCGGATCTAATTGTAACCGGAGTAACAATTCAAAAAGGACAACAAATCGTAGCCGGTCGTGGAATCGATAACTTGATCGATATGGGGCAAAGCGAAGGGCTCTTTCGGGCACGCCTTGTTCAGGCTGGTGTAGTTGATACGCATGCGCCAGGTCTTGTTCTTCTTCAACACCAAGACTGGGTTGGCCAGCCAGTCCGGGTGGTACACCACCATAATGAAGCCGGATGCAAGGAGCGGGGTGATCTTGTTGCCAATAATCTTTCTCTTCTCTTCTGCGAACCGGCGTAGAGGCTGCTTGACCGACTTGGAATCCGGCCGCACATGGAGTGAGTGCTCCGCGAACTCCCTTGGCACACCTGGCATGTCCTTGGGGGACCATGCGAAGATGTCCTGATTGTCACGGAGGAAGTCGACGAGCGCGCCTTCCTATTTGCTGTCCAAGTTGGCACCAATGGTGACGAACTTGGTCGTGTCAGAGGGGTCGAGCAGGATCCTCTTCGTCTCCTTTGCCGGCTAGAAAGCTGCTTCTCCAGCCGGCTTGCTGCTAGCCGGCATGTCTTGCTGGGCCATGGACACATTGAGCGTGATCACGCGCTTCTCTTCAGCTATGATGAGGGCCTCTGCTAGATTGGAGCCGACCAAGGCGCACTCCATGGACCGTCTGAAGCAACCGGCGACGATGATCAGGCCGTTTGGTCCTGGCATCTTCGTCTTGAGATACGCGTAGTGGGGGACGGCCATGAACTTGGCACGGGAAGGGCGCCCGAGGAGAGCGTGGTGGAAGCTCGATAGGTTGACCACCTCGAACCATATCGGCTCGCACGGAAGTTCTCCTCGGTCCTAAAGATGACATCCAGCTAGATTTTACCCAGCGGAGGGCAAGCCGGCCCCAGCAGTATGCCGTGGAACGTCGTGGTAATCGGGCGCAGGTCGAACTCGCGGATGCCAAGCTTCTCCAGTGATGACTGGTAAAGCAGGTTGAGGCTGCTACCCCCGTCGATGATGACGCGTGAAAAGCGGCAGGTGCGCTTGTTGGAGATGATGAGGGGGTCAAGCACCATGGCGTAGCCCCTAGGAATCGGAAGTTGATCTGGCTGGTCCTCCAGGCTCCAGGTGATGGGGCTCTCCGACCAGTTCAGGTACTGGGGAACTGGGGGGACGATGGCGCTGATGTCCTTAGAGCGCCGCCTGTGGCTGTGCTTGTCGTCCAGCTTCGTCTCGAAGATGTGGTAGGCGGCGTGCAGCTGGGGGTAGCCATTGTTGTTGTTGCCGCTGTTGACGCTATTACCATTGTTGTCGGCTCCCCTAGTCGATGGTGGGGGTCCACCAGGAGGGGGCGGGGGTAGAAGTTGCCTTGGTCCTTTAGCTAGCGGGTCCAGCTGCAGTTCCGGGTGGTGTGCGTAGCCGGCTTGAAGGGACCGCTATGCCACTTGCATGGGCCGTCAAACATTTGGTTGAAGGTGAGCCGGGGCTTCTGCCTTCTTGCGTCGTTAGCCGGTGCGTCGGGCGCTCCCTCCACGGCATTGACCTGCCGCACGTGGTAGCGAGGCTTTTGCTGTCTAGCTTGGCGGGCGCCTGGAGGATCCGTCTTCTCCAGTCGGATTGCTCGGATGGTCGTGAGACGGTTCCGACGGAGTCGGACGCCCGTCATCACTTACTCGGAGGGGCTTCTTCATCGTGGCATCTGCCATGGCGTACTGGTCCGCAACCGTCATCAGCTCCTCCATGGTTTTCGGCTCGTTACACAGTAGCCTGTGGTGAAGCATGATGCCCTCTCGACACCCCTCGATGAAGAAGCCAATCACATGGCTCTCCAGGATGCCCT
Source organism: Avena insularis (assembly GCA_023614405.1). NCBI lineage: Eukaryota > Viridiplantae > Streptophyta > Magnoliopsida > Poales > Poaceae > Avena > Avena insularis. The sequence goes on from CM042696.1 coordinate 242,086,513, forward strand.
CGCAGGTGTTGCGCAGGTCCGCCCACCTAGCGAGGTACTCGCGGTCGCCCTGAACGCACAAGGCCAGGACGCACGGCCGGCCCAGACGTTTACACGTGCCATTGAAGTTGCGGACGAACACCTTCTCAAAGTCTGGCCAGGCGTTGATGTTGTTGGGTGCGAGGCTGTTGAGCCATGTCCTCGCTGACCCGGTTAGCATGAGAGGGACGTAGCGCACAGCTGTGCGCTTGTTCCCATGGGCGATGCCGACTGCCGTGGCGTAGTCGGTCAGCCAATCTTCCGGCTTCATGCTGCTATCATATTTGGGGGTATCCCTGGGAGGGTGAACTTATCCGAAAACAGTTCGTTCCGGATGCAGGGTCTAAAACAAACTGGTCCAGTGGAGTCTTCCTCTTCCGTGACGCGCGCTTGAGCAAGGAGCTCGATGCGGTTGCGGGAATCCGGACGATCCGGGTTGGGCGCTCCTACCCGGCCCGAGAGACGGGAACCGGTAGGTCTTGGCGCTCCGGTTGGTGGAGGGGAAGGCGGTGGGTTGCTGTTCACCGTTTGCTCCCGGCGCGGCTGACCCTTGTTGCCAGAGCTACGGCGCCTGCTGCAGGCCTTAGCCGGAGCGGAGGACGCCTGCTGGGTCTCGTGGGGTGCGCTATTGTTGTTGGCGGGCGGTTTGATTCCCTTGGAGCAGCTGGGGTCCTCCTGCATCTGCCGGTTAGCCTCATCTTGCTCGTCTGCGATGCGAAGGAGCTCCTGCACCCAGGCGTGCTGCCGGTCTTGCTCCTCGCCCTCCAAGTTGGGCAGTTCGTCTGCCACAGCTCGCGCCGCGCGCATATTCTTGATGGGTGTGCTATAGGTGGACCGGATGAGAGCAGGTGGCAGATCCAGCTCGCCATACCTATCCATCTTGCCGCCTAGCTTGCCGCCCCGGCCCCGTACCTGTCCGCGCCGGCTCGGCTCCGCGGTAGCCGGAGTGTGGCCGTGCGCACGGTAGTACTCGCGCTGGGTGATCTCGATCTGCTTCCTGGTCGCAGCCAGCTCCATGGCCTCCTGTAGGAGAAGTTGCATCTCCATGGCGAAGTTGGCTTCCGCCTCCTCCGGGTTATCCCCGAGGTTAACCGGTGTGAGGAGACGGTCAATGGCCTCCTCCACTGGGTTCCTAGGCCGCGGCGGAGCGGAAGTTTCGACCTCGTCCACGCCCTTCTCCCGAGGCTGGCGGGGCTGACAGCTGGAGCTGGCCATCATCACCTCGACACCGCGAGGAGCGACGGAAGCACCACTGCCGAGGTGCAGCGGTTCCATGATGGAGACGATCTCCCTAGGGAAACACTCCGGCACGGTGGCGACGTAGACAGGGAGGTCGCCAAAAAGTAGTATAGAACCATTTGCTGGAAACATGGATCCGGCGAAACATGAAGTGTTGTCGATGACACAGTCAAACTTGCCGAGCGTAAGCACTAGGCCGGAGGCCACACGCTCACCGACTAAAGTGCAGGGTCCCATGTGGAACGTGACTTAGGGCGAAGCCATCGGGCCCCATGGTGGGATCCAACTTTCGTTGTATTGGAAATGACAGTACCTAAGTAGGTTAGATAGAGGTGTGGGGACTAGCAGGGAAGCTCTCGACGGTGTCTGCAGGCGGGATTGGATACGAGCAAGTGTAGCGAGACACAAGAAGTACCCATGTTCGGATCCCTCGTGAGGAGGTAAAGCTCCTATTCCTATCGATCTGACTATGAGTAGTATACGGGCTAGCATCGCTCATGGAGCTGTATCTTCTATCTACCACCTTAAATGCACTGAGACCAACCCTTGCTATGAGATCCTTGCCTCTCCTTATATAGGCAAAGAGGCAACGGTCTCACTACCCAGTCTGGCTGGCGGGTCCCACAGGCAGGACCTGGCCAGTTGGTCATCTACAGTATCTGGTACACTTACATCCCATCAGGGTACATGCAGTAGGGTCGTCGTGGGTACAGTGAACACCATGCGAGCCTGTCGTTAGCATCTGGCCACTGTTCCTGCGTTACCCAACAAAGTCTTCGGTATGGCCATGTAGTTGCGACTCTTGTCATCGTACTAGGGCATAATGCGCAGTATGCAACACGTCACTCTGTCCACTTGATTGAGTCCGGCTATGCTGATGTAGCCGACTCCGTGCCTTGCTGATCCTCGTGGTTTTGGCTACCGTAAAGTAGCCGGCATGACTTGCTCATGTCCGACTTTGCTCAGCCAGCCGGACGTGAACCAACTTCCGTAGTTCATGTTCGGTTGGGGTATCTAGAGGTCATCCCCCCGACAAAGAGCGACTATGGTTTTGATAAATAGAAGTTCCTATTGTTACATGTTCTTTGTGACTCTTATGAGTTCTCTCCACAAAACAACCTTTCTATCTTGACCTTCTATTGAGGGAAAGAGTGACCCTTATGTATCAAAAGTAGTTCAACAATTTGGTTCTCCACATATCTGCACCCGTGAAATCTCTACTTAAACCATATAGTAGAGGTTTACCTCTCGAACTCCATGGTCGCATTCTTTCGGTTGTATGCTCTCCTTTTTAGAAGCTCAAACTCATCTAAAGCTCCATTATCTCAATCCTTATGAAGACTAGTTATCTATCATATTGAAACCATCTCCTTTTGCTTCCTCCATTACCTTGACGTGATTCATGCTCTTTCGCTCTAGAGATGTTACGAAACATCCATCCACGAGTTAACCATGAGATACTCTGTTTATGGTTTATGTCTTTCCCTCTCCTCTTTCGTGTGTGCATCTACCTCGAAGAATGAAGCGCTTCATTCATTCAATAATGGTGGCATGGATCAACATCTTCAAGAAGATCGTCGAAGTTTAGTGAAACCTTATTCTTTTCTTTCTTCCTACCTAGGAATCTCGGGACGAGATTCTGTTAAGGGGCATAGAATTGTAACACCCCTAGTTTTAATAAATGGTAATTAAGGTTTGTTTGTGCATCATGAGCATTGCTTGCATATCTTTGGACTAAAATGTTTGTACATCATGAGCATTGCTTGCATCCCTAAACCCTATTTTCCTGTCCCTCTAAAATACATTCAAATGGATTTGATATTTTTAAAAATACAAAATATGTGGTCCCTACAGTGTTTAAAACTATTTTAAACTTCGTTGTGTTCTTGAAATATTCAAAACAGAGTTGACTTTGAAATTCAAAATAGAAAGAAGAAAATAGTAATTGAAAAAGGTTTTAAATAGAAAAAATAGAACTCTAACCCTAACCTAGGATGCATCGCAAACTCTGTCTCTTCTCTCTGCCTTCCAGCGCAGCAGCCTTGGCCCAGCTTGTTCTTCCTGGCCCATACCTCTTCGTGTCTTCTTCTTTTCTATGAGAGCCTTCTATTCTCTCCCAATGTACCCCAGGTGCACACTCATAATCATGCCATGAAGGGGAAAGATAACAACCCCAAAGGGAAGCTAGAGTCAATGTCTGGCCGCTTCGGCGATAAACAAGGGCTGAAAATGCCCGCGTCAACCCCTATTCTTCATTAACACTTTAGTGCAAGAAAGTTGTGGAAGACACCATGCTACAGGGGATACGTCAGCGACAACCACACCTTTATGCTAGACTGTCGGCCCCGGAGATCTAAGACCTAGTCCATGTAAAGTAGAAGCAGTTCTCGCTTGGAGGCAATGTGGTAAACCTTCCATCCAATGAATTGGGGGAAGAGTTCTAGCGCCACTATAAAAGGGGAACCACTCCAATCGTAGAAGGGGTCGATCCTTACGATCAAAAATCCTAGGATTTCACTCTCCATTATACCCTCGCAAAGCACCACGAGCAATACAATCAAGAAGGAGTAGGGACTTTACCTCCTCACCAGGGTCCCGAACCTTGGTAAAAACTCACTTTGTCATCTCTCTATCGTGTGCAAAGCCCATCACATCCATTATTATCGAAAATATCTAAACGCGTGTTCAGTCCCCTCATGAATCTGGGGCTTGCTGGTATGCTAGTTCCTTCACGGGACTTCCATCTCTGACAATGAGCTCATAGTGCGCCTGCCCATGGTGGCGCTCCAATGCCCCTGCGACCAAGTTCTTAACCACTGAATGCGACTCGACGAGGCGGTGCGCTCTTTGTCCTCGGCAGCCGGCAACTTCCTCTGGAGCGGCAGTAGCGGCGAGCTTGCTCCAACTCGGGATCTATCCTACATCCCCTCGACATGTGCTGCAAGACGCCCACGTGGCCAACCAACATGGCACCCTGCGCCGCCGACTAGTGGGTCCCCCGTGGGCCCTGCTACCAATGCGGATAAGTGGTGATGTACCGACTGGCTTCACATCTTACCGTTGTGGAGGCGTAATACCACCTCAACCATGTCCATCCCGCAGCAATGCCACGCCAAGTGGGCTAGCCCAGCTGCTTCCAGCAGCCTGCACGGTCGTCATCCCCAGCTAGTCCTCAGCCCACCTTTAGACGCTTTGTTCGCTTCCCACACATCCACCATCTTAGCATGCCCTAGCCTTCTTCGCACTAGGCTAGCACTCCTTAGCTAGCCCAGTTTAGCAGATTTGACCCGCTTACTTTTTTCGCAGGAATAATTTCTATGAATATGCTAAACTTTGAATGGCCGTAAGTTTTAAATTGTAACTCCGAATCCAGTGATTCAAAAGCCTAAATTCATGTTTTATTGTACTTTATGGAATGGTGCTTCATAATCATGCTAGTGTGGAACTTGTATATAACGAATAAAGATGATGCTATTAGGAGCATTCTCGCGATCGGTGTTTCCCATGCACGGACACCGCGATGAGTGTGTGACCTTGCTAAATCGTTTCGATACCCTCCCCACAGGCAAGTTGAACACTCGGTATGATATGTATTGCAATAGTTTTTTGTTACCTGTATTTATCTTACTATTTGTATGTATGCGTTATGATGCTCTATTGTATTGTTATCTCCTACAATGTTGTGGATTAATTGTGCACCTCGCACTAGCGTAGCTTTGTTAAACCCCATGACTGAACAACTGTCTTGGTACCTAATCTGTGATGACGCTCTAGTCACCCGAACAGTATGACTGCTAAGTCTAAAATATGGTTCCTATGATTGTTTAGTTCTCCCCCTACAGGTGACATAAGTATTTGTCCACTCCCCATTCCCGCAACACATTGGCCGGGGCAACCTCCTTGGAATGAAGGATCTGTTTATATGGTCTTGTTATGTCACTCGTAGGTATCTTTCTTTGTTTGCTTCTTCTTCATCAAGGATAGGTGCGGACGAACATCGGCCAATGACCCTCGAGGTTGAGGGCATTTGCCAAAAGAATTATTTTCTTCTTGTTTATCCATCCTCCCGAATCACATAATCCATTTGGCTTTATTGTGTGATTTTCCAGAAAATACTTTTACCCGATGAGGATTACACTCTCTATGGTGGTATTTGTTGGCATAATTTTTAGACTACGATTCCCTTACTCCCCACTTCCTTGTTAAAGGCCGGACATAGGTGTTGTTGCATACATGTGCGTGAGGGAATGGGACTCCCGTCAATGACTCCAAGTAACAAGTGTGCTAACTATTGCTTGACTAATAATACAAGAAAAGTTATCTTCTACCATGGACCGTTTTCGTGGTTGAAGGCTCATTTTTCATGGTTAAAAGGTCTTCTATGATGGATGAGTTCCATAGTAAGATCCTCATCAGCAAAGATTCTACCATAGATTTTTAGGGACCGTGGCCGATCGCACCCTTCGACCACAGTATTTTGTACCATCGTAGATGTGTTTTCCAAGCCCGTTGACTGGTGACGTCATGCAAACTTCCATGTGGCAAAAACCGTTAATGACTATTTACCGCTATTAACGGTCATATAAACCATTGTAGAAGCCATGACTAGACGAGGCCTTCTAAATCTCTAGTGGGTCAGCCCACAAGAGAAGCCCCATAAGAAGACGGCCATTATTATTTCGGCTTGCTTGAAGCCTAGTCATCTTAGTGGGGCCCATCACTTCACAACCCAAACACGACATATTAAATTTCCGGTATGATACTGTTTCGTCCTTCATAAGGCCCAACATAGACCAGTACTATGCAGCCCATTAACGGCCTACACCCAGTCGGTCTAGTACTATTTAGGACCATAGAAGGATCAACACTATTCATAAAGCCCTTGGGGTGCTGTCCATTAACGAACTGTTTGTTCTATGGTCCGTTAATGTTCTAGCCTTCTAGCAATCTAGCCTTTCATTATTTTGGCATGTTAAGTATTTGACCTATTACTGTTTTGACCAGTTATGATTTTGGACTTATATAGTTTGGGACCATTAAGGTTTGTTGTCTTTTACTGATTCGACTTGCACGATTTTGGCATGTTACTATTCAAAAGAGCCCGTCCATGGTTTCCCTTCACGACCTTTTAGAAATTTGGCCCATTACTATTCCATCCTTTTATTTTCTGATATACTATTATTATGGCCTTTTACTTTTTGGGCCTAGAACTATTTAGGTCTTTTTAAGGTACATGCCAACCGAAAAGGTCTGAAAGATACATTATTTTACTCTTCATTATTGGCCCAACACAGAACAGGACAATAAAAAAATCCCAATATTGTTCCCTTTTCGACTTGGCTAGCCTAGTTATAGCATCACCAGGTAGGGACAACGTTAACTAAATGCCTACATGGCCTATGTGATTTACCAACATATTACATTAGCTAAAAACTTCTTTTTTACATATTATTAACAAAGGGTAAGAAAATCCAGCATCTCAGTTGCGAATCGAGATTGATCCCGCGGATAGCAGAGCCCTCAATTTTCTTTCTCAATATATCAACTGCATATTCCTCTAAAGGTGATAGCTACATTGGGAAATGACCTTGAGACATGATCTTGCAGCCCTCTGTTTGGAACTAAGTACAACAACCAAGGCAAATAAACAACCATGTTCATTGTCCAAGAATTTGAAACTACTCATTCGATTGATATGACAGGAGCTATGAACTGATGTTTACTAAAGGTCCATGGTTCAATTATTGACCAACATGTCAAACAAATAGGATAAGAAAGCATTAAATAAGTGTGCCTACAATGAAACGAGCAATCAAATAAAGTGTTTCTTAGAATTTTAGCAAATATAAACTAGCCAGATCATTTGAGCAAATATATATGGAAGTAGTTGTATATCCTAGAATGCAAGAGATATTGGGTGACTCGGAAAATTTGTGGTGAACTACACAATGAAATACAATTACTCTTGTAGATAAGAACAAACTAGATAGAAATTATAATGGCATCATATGTGAACTTGTAGAGAAGAAATGCAAATCATGAGTGAAATACACAAGAGAGGATAGTTATATAGTTGATTAGGACGAACCAGAACTAGTTACTGAATATAATGGCATTGATTGTAAACCCGTAGAACTAGCTATACGCCAACATGTTTAGTGTTCCACTTTGAGCTCTATGCAAATAAAAATAAAATTGTTAGTGTTGTAGCTTTCAACAAACCATATGGTAATAACAAAATTATAATTGAATTAGTACAAAGAGTTTAAACGGGTATTATAGGATATCAGAATGATGCCAAGGAGGAAATAATAGTAGGAACTTAGCTCAGGACGAACCAAATATATGTTAGCAACTGTAGAGAAGGAAATGCACACTAATATTTTCCACTAACTTTCGATTTTGCAAGAACTACATAATAGCAGACAATTATTGGCTAAGAACATGTGCATGACTTTAAATTTGTAAAGTAGCAAATACAAACCAACATGTCCAGTGACCTTGTATATGGAACAACGAATAGGAGTGCCTAGTGACTTGGTATTTACTAGAATGATTACAAAAATGCAGTTCACTATGATAAGGCTTGAACCTGCTATATTGTTAACAAAATAGAAAAATGTTAGATATTTGGTTACTTTGGTCGAGGAGGCATCTAAGATGATGGGGTTCGTTGCATGGAAAACAAAAAAATCCTACGGTTGCCACCACCAAAATCATATCTAGGAGATACATGTAACTGTTTAAGATGGACTCACCCTCAAAGAACTTAATGCGGGATAACATTCCCATAAACAAACATGGCTGTTATAGAGTGTACATGACCATCCTCAAGGAAGCGATGACATCACCACACGTGTAGCACCTCCGTAGTCGGTCATACATACGGTGTGTCGACGACTTCCATCCCTCGATCCTGCTCGGCAACGGAAGTAGTGGATCCTCGATAACTCCGCCAACACTACGACATGTTGATGATGATGGTGGAGAATATCTTCAGAAAATCTTCGCCTAAGCACCTCACTCGTGTCATTGGACAAAGCTAGAAGGAGAGGAATATGCCAACCAAATGGCATATGAGAGGAGAGGTGAGAGTGTGTGTGAGAGAGACGATAGGAGGGGGACTTTTATAGGTGAGGCGGGGTATCCCAATGGGGCTAGGTGCACAGCCATATGGCTTCCCCCACATCTTCCCCAATTATGTGGGTGGACTCTCCACTCACATAAAACAGTCTCCACTTTCTCCCATTTATTCTCCACTCAAAAAACAAGAGTCGTTTAATTAAAACTACTTTTAAATCACTTGATTTAATGTCAATCATTTAATGAGTACTTCATTTAATGAACACTTTATTTAATGGACACATTAACAATTCAATCCCCGATGCTATTCCAATACATCAAAACCATTCTGGCAGATTTTTCAAAACAAATTCCTGCGATGTCCATTTTCTTCTCTTGCGTTCTCTATCCACTAAATTGTTTCAACTACACTTAAGTGTGTCTCCCTACTGGTCGTGAATTGTGTGGATATGATCGAGACATTCTCCGATCAATAATCATTAGCGGGGCCTGGAGATCCATAATGACTCCCACCAATTCATGCGATGACTTAGTGATCGCGTGACCTTTTATTCACTATAACAAATTCCTCATGTCTCATGATATTTTACTTGTCCAGGATTCGATCATTCGGTATAAATTAATACCTAGTTTGATCTTGTTACTGACAAGTACTATTTTCTCGTTCCCATGATATAACATTCTTAGTGATCATTATCACTTGCTTGCAAGATATGTCATTATGATATCACCGAGAGGGCCCTGAATATATCTCTCCGTCATAAGGATGGAAAAATCCCACTCTTGATCCACGATCCTCAACTAACACTTTCCAAGTATCTAATGACACCTTTATAATCACCCTGTTACGATGTGACATTTGATGAAGTCAAAATACTCTTCCGGAGTTAGTGATTGATGTGATCTCATGGTCTAAGGATGAGGATTACTTTGAATGACGTCATAGTAGTGTAAACATAATGGCTTGATCGTGTTACTATACTTTGGGAGTATGTTCCTCACATCATTAGTCCAGCACTTTCTCACTTAATAAAAAGTATCATGCTAGATTGTAGTTCTGAAAAAACCATATGCTTCAAAACAAAAATACTTATCAGATGATGATTGTTTTATTTAGTTACCCTGTATGACAAGCGGATATAGTTTCACATTGATTTCCCCATCTGCACCATACATTCAGAGTTAGTATAATATATCTCAACATAAATACGTGCACATAAATTGTACACAGAGAGTATATATGAGCTAACCTGGCTTTTTAGAAAGTTTTTTCACACTACCAACTTTTTTATATACAATAGTATTGAAGAATTCTTGATCACCATCCAAATACACAACAGTCTAATCATAGGAGAAGATATAGTTGTGAATGATAAAATTATCCTATTGCTCACCCCATATCATTGTCTTGTCCTTTTCTTTGAGTAGTTCAAAGCAATACAAATATCTAGCTGGGGTCACGATGCGCATCTTGTCACGAGGAGTCATTTCATGTAACTGCTTCCTGACATGGCAAGGAACATACTAAAAAAGCAACAGTCATTTCCATTATACAGTGCAACAATTCATAAACAACAAACTAACTGTTTTGCAAATTCTTTGTATGATATCAATAGAAATAAGCCATTTAACTCAACACGATGTACATAATGCACATACCGTTATATCTTTGGTCCCCGCATGCATAGTTAGTATGAAAAATGAGCTCCGGTGATTCTTCTGCCTGCATGGTCCCTCAATGCTCATGCAAACAAGGCAACATGGATCCTGCACAAAATAAAGATAACTAAATTATTTCCCAAAAATCTAGCTACAACTTGAGTTAGTTCAGGCACACCATTTTGTTTGTTTTAGTAAACAAGGTAACACTCCATACATACAACAATCCATCACTTAATATGCGAGTACATAGCTAGTAAGTGGAAACTAAAAAATTGAAATAACTATATATATGTAGTAGAATATTTTAGTAGGGTAAACATAGTGGGACCGTCACATACACTATTACATGGCGGTTGCATCGCTCCCACTATGGACATCCTAGATAGTATGTATAAACTTTCCACTATCTTCTACTAGGCTAGCTAGAGTGGGAGTGTCATAACTTGCATCGTACACATGATACTATTGTATGAATTCCCATTATGACAAGCCTATATGATGATCTCTATGTTATGACACTATCAAGTATGGATATAATAAGGCTGGTCATAGTTCAGAGTATCATATGCATGTTACTAGTCCAGTAGTAACATATGTATGTCACTCTCCAGTATGACCATCCTAAGTATTATATACCAACACCTAAATATAAGAATTGTTCTATCTCTGTTACTAAATAATTAAGGACCCAATTAAATAAGTGGAATCTAAATAAAGAAATAATCATCTATACATGTCATCTGTTTCATAGCAAAGTCTTTGGAAGTATTTTAGTAGTAGTATGTCAAAACCCATAGTCAAAATACCACAATAATAAATAAAAAGGGAACAACTCCAGGGAAGAATCTTGCTATGAGTTGTACTTTAATAAAGAAAAGTAAGGGAAGAAGAGAGAACACCATATCTGCAGTGAGGGATGGCACTGGAAGGAAGGAGGCGCATGGAGGGGTCTGGTGTTCCAGAAGGCCGCCAGAACGGCAGTGGGGTGGGGGAGGGGCAGAGGGCGGAGTGTGCATCGGTAGATAGGATGTGTTCGACATGAGGGGCTGAGCGTGGGGCGATGAATCCTTCAGGGGAGGGTAGAGGGGAGGGCCAAATCCGATAGGGGAGGGGGCAACACGGAAAGAGGTGTAAATTTCGAGTTGGAGGAGGGTGATGCTAGAGATTTGAGCAGGGCTAAGGGACTATACCCAAATGTTTGCCGGCCAAATCAAAATGCGCGGACAGTCCGTGTATTTACAAACGGTCTGGAAAGGCTTCTTTTTATCTAAACAAATGAATAGAGGTGAAATTCAATTAGAAAGTCACATAAATATAAACAGAGTACAAATAAAACTAGAAAGTCACATAAAATTAGACAGAGGACAAAAATAACTAGACATTCACATAAATTTAAACAGCGGCCACATATTGATGTCTAGATTACAAAGTTATACTATGAATTAATAACTGAATATTCAGATTAAACATAAGCCACATTTTAGCTAATTAATCATTATCGACCAACACGACGGCGGCCTCCACCGACGTGCGATAGGTTTCCATGGTGCCCGGCCACTCTAGCACATCACCAGGCTCGTAGATGGGCGGCGGAGGCGGGGTTGGCTCGATCGGCAACGAATCTACGTATTCCTCGACCTCCTCCCAGTTGACAGAGCCAGAGCTGTCAGACTCAGCGGGATCCGGCTTGAACGCATTGGTGTGGATAGCCTCCAACGGTGCATGATGCAGGGCCATGGTGCCGGGCCACTCTGGCTCATTGCCAAGCTCATGCGGCAGCTGTGACATCTAGACCTTGATTGAATCTACGCTGGTCTCGGCCTCCTCCCCCTCTGCCACGGGGTAGCTATCCTCCTCGGGATCCTCCTTGGTATCGTCAGCATTGAATTGGGCCCTGAGTCACCGGTAATTCGTAAGTTCCAACGCGCCTACGTTTTGCTGTGGTGAGCGGAGAGGCGCATGGATCCGTGCTCCTCCTTGAAAAGCTCGGCCCAATACAATGCATTTGGGCCGCATCTGGGGTCCGCCCGTAGCACCGACGGCAAGTGCGCACGATGGCTGGAGACCTCAACAATGTGGCACTCCTCGGCGGTGGTGGCACGGGGACACCTCTCAGGTCAAGGTGCCACGCCTTTGGCAGGCGACAGTCAGGTGACGCGCGGGAGCATAATTTTGCCAAAAGGCGCACCGTCACTATGTTCACTCTTGTCAAGCCAGCCCTATCGTGGCTCGAGCCAGATCTCGCTTCCACCTCCGACGTAAATGGAGGATCTGTAGGAAGGGGGTTTGAACGGCAGGGGGTGGCTGGAAATTGGGTATTTTGAACGCAACATCTCAGCGCGGGCTTGCATATATTAGGGGAGGGGATTGGCACGGAGTAAAATGGGGAATCTACGTGTAGAGGGTCTGGATTTTTAAATAAATCTGTACTTCTTTCATCAATTAGGACAGTCATGTCATCTTTTACAATTTGTCACAAGTTTAAAAACCATAAAATGTGAGCGCATGACATTTTTTAGATTTTTTGACAAATATATGTATTTTTTATTTAAAATGTGTGAAAATGAGTAAATCATTATTTGGACAATAAAAAAATTGTATTAGTCATTATTAGTTCAAGTGGGGTCCATATACACAATCCCAACGAAAAACGAGTCCAATTTGTACAAAACTTGGTTTTCGTGTTCTGAAGCATGGGAGTTTACCCTCTAAACCAATGACATTCCTAGAAGATAATCACTTTTGTGAAGAAAGTTCCATTTAGTATAAGCATGACGGCTTTTACTATTTTTCCTAATGTTATATACTTAAAATATGAGACAATGCAAAGAATCATACATTTTTTACAACCCTAAAAAATCTTTAAATTTTTTCCATGGAAACTCGATTTCCGGAATTCCAGCCGTATCCGGACCACCTGCTGCCATAGGCCATTCTAGACACTCCAGGTGGATGGCTGTCACCAAATTGATGATGTATCCAAAAAAGTGCATTTTAAAATGAAAACTAACATCATTAGCACTTTATATATATTCTTGTGTCGGGGGATGACCCCCAGATACCCCAACCGGACAAGAAGCAGGGCAGTCGGATCGCGTCCGGCTGGCCAAGTGCAGCCGGACAAGGCAAGCCGGGCCGGCTTCGTGTGGTAGCCGGATCAGCGAGAAGCAGCCGGCTATGGCAGCGTAGCCGGAACCAATCAAGGAGACAGGACGACATGCGGATCAGTGCTGATGCACGCCTGCATTTACGACAAGACCGGCAACTACTCGACCATACCAAGACTTTGCAGGATGCAGATAAAGGTCTGGCCGACGACGATGCAGCTCGCACGGCGTCCATCAGGTTCACGATAGCCTATACCGCCATACATACACCGATGGGACATGTTGTACCGGATACTGTAGATGACCAGCCGGCTAGGACCCGCCTGTGGGGTCCGCCAGTCGGATTGGCCAGTGAGAACGTTGCCTCTCTGCCTATATAAGGAGAGGCAAGGCCTCACTAGAAAGGGTTGGTCTCAGTGCATTTAAGGCAGTATCTAGAGAATACAGCTCAAGGAGCACTTGTAGTTCGTATATCACTCATAGTCAGATCGGCAGGAGTAAGAGTTTTACCTCACCACGAGGGCTTTGAATCTGGGTAATTCCTGCGTTCTGCTACGCTTGCTTGTATTTAATCCCGCCTGCGGACGCCGTCGATAGCTTCCCTGCTAGTCCCCACACCTCTATCTAACCTTCTTAGGTATCCAATACAACGACAGTTGGCGCCCACCATGGGGCAGATGGCTTTGACCGGAGTCACGTTCCGCACGGGACCCCGCACTTCAGCCGGTGAGCGCGTGCCCTCCGGCCTGGTGCTCACGCTCTGCAAGTTCGACTGCGTCATCGACAACGCTTCATGCTTTGCCGAAACCACTTTCCCAGCGAACGGCTCCATCCTGCTCTTCGGCGACCTCCCCGTCTATGTCACCACCATTCTGGAGTGTTTCCCTAGGGAGATCGTCTCCGTCGCGGAGCTGCCGCATCCGGGCGGTAGCACCTCCGTCGCTTCCTACAGCGTGGAGGTCATGATGGCCGGCTCCAGCTCTCACCCCCGCTAACCGCGGGAGCGAGGCGCGGACAAGGGCGGAACTTCCGCGCCTCCGCAGCCTCGGAATCCGGTGGAGGAGGCCATTGATCGGCTCCTGACGCTGGTTAACCTCGCCATGGAGAGACAGATCCTCCTCTAGGAGGCGATGGAGCTGGCGGGAACCCGCAAGCAACTCGAGATCACCCGGCGCGAGTACGACCGCGCGCACGGCTTCACTCCGGCTACCGTGGAGCCGAGCTGGCGCGGCCAGGTGCGGCGCCGAGGCGGCGAGCTGGGCGGAAGAATGGAAAAGGATGGGGAGCCGGATCCCGCGCCCGCCCACATCCGGCCCACCTACAGCACGCCCATCAAGAACCTGCGCGCGGCGCGAGCCGCGGTAGAAGAACTGCCCAACCTGGAGGGTGAGGAGCGCACCCGCCAGCACGCTCGCGTGCAGGAGCTCCTCCGCATCGCGGATGAGCAGGTTGATGCCAACCGGCAGATGCAGGAGGACCCCAGCTACTCTAGGGGGAGCAAGCCGCCTATCAACAACAAGGGCGTGCCCTGCGACACCCAACAGGCGTCCTCCCCTCAGCCTACTAAGGCCCGTAGCAGGCGCCACAACTCTGGCAACAAGGGCCAGCCGCGCTAGGAGCAAACGGTGAACAGCCACCCACCGCCTCCCCCTCCACCAACCGGAGCACCTAGAACCGCCGGTTCCCATCTCTCGGGCCAAGTAGGAGCGCCCAACCCAGATTGTCCGGATGCCCATGACCGCATCGATCTCCTCGCTCAAGCGCGCGTCACGGAGGAAGAAGACTCCATCGGACCGGTTTGTTTCGGACCCTGCATCCGGAACATGTCATTTCTGGATAAGTTCACCCTTCCCAGGGACACCCCCAAGTATGACAGCAGTATGAAGCCGGAAGACTGGCTGACCGACTACGCTACGGCAGTCGGCATCACCCATGGGAACAAGCGCACAGCCGTGTGCTACGTCCCTCTTATGCTAAGCGGGTGGGCAAGGACATGGATCAACAGCCTTGCGCCCAACAACATCAATGCCTGGCCAGACTTCGAGAAGGTGTTTGTCCGCAACTTCAATGGCACGTACAAGCGTCCGGAACACCCACGCGACCTGGCCTTGTGCGTCCAGGGTGACTGCGAGACTGACCGCGAATACCTCGCCAAGTGGACGGAGCTGCGCAACACTTGTGAGGGCATCCTGGAGAGCCAGGCCATCAGCTTCTTCATCGAGGGTTGCCGAGAAGGCACCATGCTTCGCCATCGGCTACTGTGTGACGAGCCAAAAACCATGGCGGAGCTCATGACGGTTGTGGACCAGTACGCCATGGTGGATGCCACCATTAAGAAACCCCTCCGGGTAAACGCTGACGGGCGTCCGACTCCCACGGAGCCGGCTCGCGACCTTCCAAGCAATCCGGCTGGAGAAGCCGGATCCTCTAGACGCCACGACAACGACAACCGGTTCCATGGGGCCGCCAAGCCGGACAATAGAAGCCCCGTTACCACGTGCGGCAGGTCAATGCTGTGGAAGGGGCGCCCGACGCGCCGGCTAAGGATGCAATGAGGCAGAAGCCACAACTCACCTTCGACCAGATGTTTGACGGCCTGTGCAAGTGGCACAGCGGTCCCTTCAAACCGGCTACGCATACCACCTGGAATTGCAGCTAGACTCGCCAGCTAAAAGACTAGGGCGGCCAGCCACGTCTCCCCCCGCCCCCTCCTGGTCACAGAAACGAGAAGATAGCATGCGCTGCTTGGCGGAGCTTGGCAGCCTCCTCGCTGAGAAGAACGACGAGCTCCTGGGCCGTCGGCTGCGCTCCCGGCCAGTTCTCCTGCAGCCGGTTGTACACCAGCAGGTCTATGCCGGGATAAAATGCTGTCAGAAAAAAGATAGTCAGATTCGGCTACCAGATCCGGAAAGACAGAGGACACAGAAGAAGGGAACTTACCCTTAGCTGTGTGACCGAATTGCATCAGTTCGTCCACCAGGGCCTTCTCCTTCATCGCCAGCCGTTTGATCTCCTTCTCTTGATCCTTGTTCTTGGCCTCGAGAAGGTTGAAGGCTTCGATCTGGCTGGCGAGCGAGGTGTCACGCTCTTTGACGATGGCCTCCAGACCGTCCACCTTCGCGTCCCAATCCTTGTTCTGCAGCCACAAAGTGGAGTTAAACTTGCTCAACCGGTCATTCGCTTTCTTCAAGCGATCGATCTCACGCTGAGCACACACGAGGATAGCTGCAACAAAGACGGCTATCAACAAAAAAAGAGATTCCGGTTAAGATAAACTTACTCTGGGAAGTCCCATTGGCAGCAGCGAGCTTCTGCTCCAAGGACTGGTTCCCGCCGGCTGCGGCCTCGAGCAGCCGGATCTCCTTCACCGCCAGTTCGAGGGTGGTGGCGAGATCTGTCAGCGAGGCGGTGGAGGAGGCGGCATCATCCACGGCGTTGGCAGCCAGATACTCCTTCGTGGTAACCACCGCTGTCCTCCTATCCTCTCCCGGCTCTTCCTCGGAGTTGTCGTCGCCGACAACCACGAGCTCCTTGCCAGGTCCCGCAGAAGAGCCGCCCGGTTGAGAACCCTCAGCTTCCGGCTAGGCCACCATGTCTGGCTAGGGGCCCTCCGCTCCGGCTGGGGCAGTCAGTTCAGCTCGAGATGGTGGCAGAGGCAGCGCCTCGGAAGAAGAAGGGGCGGAGATGGATGTGGCCGACGCACGGGGAGGCGACCCGGTCGGCGCTCACGCCGGGCTCGCAGCTCCAAAGGAGACCAGCGCGCTGAAGAGATAGAAGAAGAGAAGGAGGAAAAAGGAAGCAAGTAAGCCAAAGGCAACCAAGAGAACCAAAAATAGCAAGGGTGCCTACAGAAGAACTCACCCCTATACCACCGGAGGCAGCCCCTTCTTCCGGCCAAGGCGACTCGGCGGAAGGGCACTGTTCCGACTCCTCTTGGGGGCTGGCTCCTCTGCGGCAGGCCGGCTGGCGCTGGAACGGCTAGAGCTGCTCCTGCCAGCGCCAGATTGGCTGGGGTCGCTGTCCGCCGCAAGGCGCTGCGCTGGATCGAAGGCCAGCACAGCCTCTTCCTCCTCGTCAACCTCCACGTGGGGGTCGGCGGCAGGTTCGTCGTTCCGGCTGGGGAAGGCATCCCCATCCTCGTCCGACTCCTCGCCAGATCGCCGAGCACGCGGCTCGGGCAAGTCAGGTGTGAACGTCTCGAGGGGGGCGTCGCCCTCCTCATGAAGGATGCAAGCGAAGATTTGCTGAATGCAAAAGATTAGTCTGATAAAACAAAAATAAGGGCAAGAAAAACTCTGGCTAAAAGGACCTACCCGGGGCGCGCGGTTGTCCCGGTTGTAGGGGGCCAACCCGAAGGTCCAGCCTTCCGGCGACCGCTCCTTGGTGATCGTCCACACCCACTTCTTTAGGTTGTGGTAGCGGGGATCACAGCGTGACAGCCGGGTCAGGACCAGCCGGCCGGAGTAGAAGCACATCTTGTGTGCTTTCTACTGCAACGACATCATCAGTCGGGACATCCAGCTAAGGGTGATGTCCAGGCCGGTTAGCCGGCAGGTGACGAGGGAGCGCATGCACTGCAGCATCGTGTCCGACTCCGCCTTGTCACCATAAATCTTCAAGTCCTAGTGCTGCTGGTTGGACTCGACATCCTGGAACGCCGGAAGGTTGATCCGGTCCATGTTGGTGCGGTCCTTGACGTAGAAGTACGACCGCTGCCACAGTCGTACCATGTCATGCAGCCGGAACTTTGGGTAGCAAGTCTGCGTGCGGGAGTAGATGGAGGCGCCGCCACAGACGACTAGCGGCCCCTTCGTAAACTGCACCTACGGCCAGACTCGGAAGAGCCGGCAAAAGAGCCCGAGATCCGGCTAGATCCCGAGGTAGCTCTCGCAGAAGGCCATGAAGTGCGCCAGCGTGCCGATTGTGTTGGCGCCGAGATGGTGGAGGCGGAGGTCGAAGAAGGCGAGGAATGTGAGGAAGAACGGGTGCACCAGCAACGCAAACCCGCGCGCCAGGTGCGAGAGGAAAATCACCCGTTCTCCCTTCGCCGGATGCGGCGACACCTCTCCC
This sequence comes from Avena insularis, assembly GCA_023614405.1. NCBI lineage: Eukaryota > Viridiplantae > Streptophyta > Magnoliopsida > Poales > Poaceae > Avena > Avena insularis. The sequence continues at coordinate 242,104,692 of CM042696.1, forward strand.
GCCGGCGCAAGCCGCACCTCTACTTTCTCCTCCGGCGGAAGGACGCGGGTGGCACGGTACTTCTGGATGTGGTCCTCCGTGATGGAGGAGCCACACCACACTCCGCGTTCAGCGGCCATCTCCGGCTCGTCGGAGGGTGCGGTGGCGGACGATTGACGGTGACCCGTACCGCCGACGACGGCAAATGGGTAGCGCAGCGGGCTACAGCGGCAGCGACGGCAAGGTCCAGAGAGCAGGAGCGCAGAAGGGGAGAAGGCAACTGGAAGCGGGGGAGCGGAGGAAAGGAATAGCCCCCCGGGGCGTCCCTTTAAAGGACCGGAAGGGCAACCGTCCGCAGCGCCACGTGGCACCCACCTAGGCGACCCTCACCCCAACCGCCGCCCAGATCCCGTGTGCAGACACGGGGTGCATAGAAGATCCTAGAGCGGGAACCGAAGCGTCAGGCGACAGTTTCCCAAGGAGACGTGTGACGAGACGTTACGCTGCCCACCGCAGAGTAATGATGGCGCGTGCATGCGTGGCCGGCGTAAGCACTGACGTCATGAGTAGCGCAACCGCCAGGCGTAGCCGGTCACAAATTCAAAACGAAGTGGGAGCACACGCACATTTCGCCTAAGGGCGGAATCCACACGCGCTCGGGGGCTAGTGTCAGGGGGATGACCCCTAGATACCCCAACCGGACAAGAAGCAGGGCAGTCGGATCGCGTCCGGCTGGCCAAGTGTAGCCGGACAAGGCAAGTCGGGCCGGATCAGCGAGAAGCAGCCGGCTACGGCAGCATAGCCGGAACCAATCAAAGAGACATGACGACGTGCGGATCAGTGCGCGGTACGCCCTATACGACGACAAGACTGACAACTACTCGACCATACCGAAGACTATGCGGGGATGACGCAGGAACAGTGGCCCGATGCTGACGACAGGCTCGCACGGCGTCCACTGTGCCTACGACAGCCATACCGCTCATACATCGACAGGACATGTTGTACCGGATACTATAGATGACCAGCCGGCTGGGACCCACCTATGGGGCCCTCTAGTCAGATTGGCTAGTGAGACCGTTGCCTCTCTGCCTATATAAGGAGAGGCAAGGCCTCAGTAGAAAGGGTTGGTCTCAGTGCATTTAAGGCAGTAGCTAGAGAATACAGCTCAAGGAGCACTTGTAGTTCGTATATCACTCATAGTCAGATCGACAGGAGTAGGAGTTTTACCTCACCACGAGGTCTCCGAACCTAGGTACTTCCTGCGTCCTGCTACGCTTGCTTGTATCCAATCCCGCCTGCGAACGCCATCGATAGCTTCCCTGTTAGTCCCGACACCTCTATCTAACCTTCTTAGGTGCTCCCCTGGTTCCTATTGCTCGGCAGACACCTTCTCCTCCTCCTCGTCCTTGTCCTCACCGGAATAGCGCTCCAGTGGGTCCTCCCAATATTGTCAACATCATTGGATGACCCCGAATCGTACGGGTCGTCCACGACCCCATCATCGGTGGTGCCACTGCTGAGGCTGTCGTGCCTTGATTTGGGTTCCGAATACCAGCTCAGAGCCATCTTCTTCATTGGGGTTTTTTGGGGAAATTTGGGGAAATGATTTTGTGGAGAAAAGTTGAGCACAAGGATATAATGTTGAGATGGAATGGATTATTGAATTTATAGGATTCTTCACCGGCGTGGCACAACCCCCAATAAAGCTGAACAAGGCATTGAATCATCATCGGCGCATGCAATTATGCATGTTGCCGTTCTGACCCGGAGATTCTGGATTTTTTCGGATCGCCTATAGTCAAAATAGCCATTGTGGGTTGGACAAAAATCTAAAACAAATTCATATGCATGTGAGTTGTTTGAAATACATCTTGATGGTTCACATTTAGGAAAAAATAGGAACGTATCAAAACATTGTCTGTGTGTGCTATTAGTAATGTGTCCGCTTGTACGTGTGTCCCCGGCTAATCGACATGCAATATACGAGAGAAGTCTTCGGAAGACTCTTAAAATATGTATATGCGATTTTATGGTTCAGATTTTGGAAAAAATAGGAACATATCAAAACACTATCTATGTTTGCTATCAGGAATGTGCCAGTTTGTATGTGTGTCTCCAGCTGATCGGCATTCAATGTACGCGTCTTCCGAAGCCTATTAGAATATGTATATGTGATTTTACTATCTATGAATTATTGTAAGTGCATCATCCCACTTCAAATAACATCGATCGCTTCTATTGGAAAATTATTTATCAAAAATGCTGTGATGTTTTTACATTTTGTTGTAAGGTCAAGCTTTAATAGAGGGATGTTACTTTAGATGCATGCATGATACTTCAAATAATATCTAAACTAGAGGATAAATTATTGATAAATATAAAATAGTAAGAAAAAGTTACATGCGATCGTATATAAAAAACTTACTTGGCATCATCACATGATTTAATAGATCTACAAGTCACTGTAGGCATCCTATGCTATGCTTAGGTTTTATATCTTAGCGTATAGAGTTTAGGGTTTAATTACCACACAACCCTAGACCCTAAACCTTAAACCCTAAACACTGTCGAGGACGTCGCTAGTGATTTATCACACAAAATAAATCATGCGGTTATGTTAAGTAAGTTTTTAATTTAACAACACAAAATGCAAGTACTTGGACTTGAAGTTGGGTGGGTTGGAACACCCCTCTCCACCACTAGGCTATGCCTTACTTTGTGATCAAACTTGAGTAAAATATATTATGAACAACACATGGCGGCAAGATAGGGCGAGGGAATTTTGTTTCAAAACTTCCGCAAACAACTTGTTTATCAAACCACCTCCAAAAATAAATTATTAGAGGTGACCTAATCTTTGGTCCTTCGACACGTTGCTTACAGACAGCTCACAATTTGACATTGCAAATAAGTTGATTTTTTAGGGGTAGCCAGGTTTTCTGCCCGCCTCCCCAATTATCAAAGTAGTGTAATTGTTTGAATCGCCTCCGAAAAGGTATTATTTGAGGCATGTGAATTATTGGCGGCAGATTTTTCACAAAAACCACCTGCGGAAATGGGTTTAGGAGGTGGTTTGAATTTCTTTAGGAAAAAACACACTCCAGGTGGATGCAACAAAGCCCGGTTCTGTAGTAGTGTCAGCCAACTGATATGCTTGTGATCGTATTAGTATACTGCATATAATATCAAGTGTGGCCTTGTTCTTATTATTATCCAACTTAGATGCAATACACCCGACCTCTACATATCTAAGAAATCAAACTAAGCACATGGAACAAATTTAGACCATAGTGGGCTAAGGACCAAACACACGCCAACTGAACAGTGGCTGACAAACTTTGGGAGCGGCTTACGATAGGTGTTACATGAGGCCTATGGCGGATCCTATGGTTGCTGGTACATTAGGTGAAGATATCTAGTTAATAAACCACTTGGACGGGCGGACTATGTACTCCATTGTTTCTTATCTACATATAGGTACAACCAACTATAAACATAAACAAGTTCCAACATGATATAAGTTAGCATGAAGTGAAACAAAAGTGATATGGTCTTGCAATATTACAGGTGCTATTCACTCTACGATAGTGCATGCAAAATGAGGCTACTTATTGCATAACTAGACTTCTCTGTGTATCCTCAGGGCACGACTGATAGGCAAAACGTCTTACAATATGATTGTGCTACATCCACGTGCAAGTGAAAAGATATGTTCTCGGAATGCTAACCGATAGCATTTTTTGGGAACATTCATGTTCTTATGATGTGGATGTCAGCTGCACCCCCTGGGGACAACACATCTACGGCATGCCGACTATTTAGATTCATGTGGTCTAACGGTATAGCATACCTAAAAAGTCTTCTAAACCATCGTCCGAGAATGACTAGAAAGAATAAAGATTATATGTATGCTTTTCATACAACGCAGGATGTGACCGTTAGAAAAAACCGTGTAAGACTAAACGCAGAAGGTAAATGTAGTAGACATTAGTAGAAAGGGCCTAAACGTGCAATAGAGGTTGAAAACAGAGTCGTATGTTCACTAACAACAGAAAACATCAACCGAAAGGACGCATCAAGCAAGGCGCTCTCGAAGATCACTGAGCAGAGTAGACAACACACGCAAGAAGATAAAGCTGCATTATTATAGAGTTCGAAAGCATGCCATCTAATGAAAATCCTAAATATAATTATGAGATTTTGGGATTTCTTTTCTTATAGATCTATTCCATATGTCAACGACCACGAACGGCCATGTTGTGATGGCCTCCTTGACACTCTACCCGTATGTCATCGTGATGTGTTTCTGACCACCTTTATCATCATGGAATGCGCTGATGACCTCATAGACTATCGGGCCGGTATTATCGTCGAGACATGTGTTGATGACCTCATGGACGCTCTGACCTCAATTTTGTTCACCGCATGCACTGATGACCTCAGGGATGATCCGCCCATCATTATTGTCACAACATGCGATCATGACCTCGCCCAAGATCCTACTGCTACCATCGATGGTTCTATTCTGGCTAGCCTACTGGTCACTAGTCTACAAGAGAAACCAATTCTAGATCAGAAAAAGCGAAGTAAGAAATTAGGGAAACATGTTTTGAAGATGGAATAGCGAACATATGGATTAGCGATGGAGGAATCCAGCGCGAGACGAGTAGATCTAGCAAGACGGGCCGAGTACCACTTAGGCATATATGTGTTCTAAGTGGACATACTAGCAACCTATAGAGGGAACACTTGATGAGATCTAGAGTTGGGAATGGAAAGAATAAGAGCATCATATTGAGATCTACCAATGGAGGAAGTGCGTCGACATAGGAGGCTAAAATGAAATTATGATACCTGTATTATATATTAAACGAGGTAGGTGGATATGAATAGGCTTAGTTTTATAGGCCACTCCACAAGAAACTATGGCCGGCCATAGTTTACTTAGCCAACATTGCTCACGAACGGGACTCACAACACTTCCTCGCCGCGAGAACACATGGTCATCCATAGTTTTGTTAGCCAGCACGGCTCACAAACGAAACCCACCACACGAACACACTACGCTAAGCTGCTACCTGCTACAGCCTACACCGACAAATAGGCCGAATCTGTTTCCAGACATGCACTCTGCCTCGAGAACCCATGGAAAGTTATAGCCTATGCCAAAATCTAGGCCACCTCCACTAGAAGACATTCTCTCCACCACGAGAACCCACGGAAAGCCACAATCTATGATACTAACTAGACATCTATGGGCATGTGTCTTCCCACATGCATTGAGGCAGAACGTGCCTTTACATTGTGACATGGTGAAGCATCACATATATGTCGGGGGATGACCCCCGGGTAGGCCAAGCTAGGCTCATCTGGCCGGCTCCAGGGATGCCTAGTCGGATGGCCGCAAGATAAAGAACAACAACCGGGTGGACTGCTCCATCCGGTCCACCCTCAAGATTCCTTAGCTGGCCCATCTAGACGGGTGACCAGGAGAGTCGGTTAGGTGGCCATATCTACCCGGCCACCTAGGATCCATTAGCAAGGGTACGGAGCGGTGATGCTACTTGCTAAGCGCACCCTTGACTGGACAGGCTGTTGCGCCGCCCTGCCTGCGCTAAAGCGCCAAGGCTGGAGCTGACGAGTGAAGCACGAGCTGACGAGTAAAGCACCAGTTGACGAGAAAATCACCGGCTGACGAGTAAAGAAAAGGTGATGGGACACTATAGCATTGTCCCCCCTATACTGAAGGCTTTAATGGGTCCTGTCCCACCGGCTGCGTCTGGCTAGCCGGCCCTCTTTGTAAACCCAAATCCCAAACATTACACCCTAGAGCCCACATTGTAACCTACCTCTCCCAACCAGTATATAATGGAGGTAGTGCTAGGGTTCTAGGTAAGGGATAAGTTCTAAGTTCTCTAGATTCAACAAGTTCAGTAGTTAATCTTCCTCTACCTCTCCATAGCAGCTAGGGAAACAGCTCAAGGAGCACTTGTACTGAGTGTTCGCTCCCCGTATAGTAGATCCTTGTAGGAGTAGGAGTGTTACCTCGACCAGAGGGCTCTGAACCTTGGTACATCGCTGTGTCTGCAGTATCTGCGCCCAACCCGTTGCGCGTAGCCACCAATAGCATCCTGATTGTCCCCTTCATGCCATCCTTGATGTCACTACCATGTTCCACACCGCGATAGTTGGTGCCCACCGTTGGTCACAACGATTTGGCTCGGGTCATCTTTCGCACGGGACTTCCGCTTGTCGTCGGTGAGCGAGTCACCTCTGGCTCCGTCCTCACCCTCGGCTCTTCGACTACATCATCAACAATGTGTCCTGCTTCAACGGGAAATCTTACCAAGCAATGGCTCCGTCATGGACTTCGGCGAGCAACACGTCTACGTTGCCACCATCGTCGAGGATTTCCCTCACGAGGTCATCGCCATCTCCGGTGCACCGCATGGCTTCTCCACCCCGTGCCTTGCCAGGGGCAGCGTCGAGGTCATGATGGCCTGCTCAGGCGAGGACTGCCGCCCTCCTCTAGAGCGCAACGCAGGCGCCAAAATCGCTGCTCCGTGCGAGCAAGACCCAAATCCACTGGCCACTTCCATCTAGAACCTCTGCAACCCCATCGTCCCCGAGGTGGACCCAGTAGTAGCTGTAGCTGTGCTGGAGGCCACATGCTAGAACCTCCAGGAGGAAGCCAGCAAAGTCGCCGCCTACCAGTGCCGCCTAGACGCGACCATGCATGACTACAACACCGCACATGGCTTCTGATAGCTCCAAATTTCATCACTTTTTACCATTGGTTTTCCTCTTGTTTATTGCCGGATTTCACTGAAGATTGACCCTTTCCACTAATGTTAATGTTGCAATTAGAGAATACTTGGTTTCTTGTGATGGTTTTCAAGCAATGACATTTATTGAAGATATAATAGAATTTATGGGCTAATTATACCAGAATAAGAAAATTCCCAATTGGGGCAACTTCCATTGGAGGTGTCCTGAATACTTAACGACCACTGGTACGGTCGGGGTGCGCCCGTACTGCCCGCCCTTACTACCCACCAACGCCTTCCTTATATCAATACAAGCAACTTTCGTAAAGGGGGAGAGACGAGAAGAAACACAAAACAGAAGTTACAGCCGCCGCAAGCCATCTAGAGGGAGAGATCATATCTGAACGAGTAGAAGAACTTCACGTCGTTCCCCGACGATCTCCAACCTCAAAACACACACTCCACCATCATTCCATCATTACTTATAGAGAGATATTGGCACTTGTAAGATTAGGGTTTGATACTTTGATCTACCTATGGTTTGTATTTGATTGGTTCTTTAATCACTATTGTGGTTTGCTGCAATAACTTTTAGGTGATTTCTATTTGCAATACACTTATGCCCTTGATTTGTATTTCTCTCATGTCTAAGTAAATCTCCATAGGAGTGGGAGATGTAGGGGATTGGTGAGATGTGATGTGCCTCCTTTAATTCCATCCATTTGTGATTGTTGTAATGCTTATTTAAACAATGAGAATGATTATCTATGTTTACCTAACGCATGTTATCTAATTTAAGGGCCTAGGTAACATGATCCAAAGATCTCATAGGTATGAACTTGTATGTTAGTAATTCGGCGACCCCCGAGTGACACTGCCAATATCAAAGAAGAGCTAGCACTACTCGAGGACAACAAGAAACCATCAAGATTAAAGCCTTGATCCGGTCAAAAGACCTTATTTAATGTGTTGGCCATGGCCCTGGTAACAGGCAGATGGATCATTGGGATTGGGAAGAATTGGCCATGAGGACTCCTAGTCGGTATATGGGTTGCTTTCCTACTCACTTATAAATAAGAATTATTATTATCACTTATTTCACTTATTCCATTTCACACTTTCACTATCACCATGAACTGATTTCCTCCGTGCCTCTCATCTTCAAAACCTTTACACACCTTTTGCATCTTTACTTTTATGCAATTTACTTATTTCCTAAGAAAGTTCCTCTATTTTTTACTCACCACTTCCACCGTCAACCTTTGCAGTCAATTCACTCAAGACCTGTGACACCTTGGGTGCGATAGAAACATCGCATAAAAAACACTTTCCTAGGCTCCTTGTTGGGATCGATATAAAAACTGGAATTAATACTTCTGTGAAAACATTCTTTGATGAACCTGTGCACTTGCAGGGTATCAACATATTTTCTAGCACCGGTGCCGGGGAGCTAAGCGCTAAGTGATGTTTCTTGACAACAACAACTATTGATACCATTCATGATCTCCGTTGAAGACAGTGGTACCACTCGATCAGGAAAAACCTATTTACCTCCATATATTGATCCTGTTTTGATCGAGAGACGATTAGAATTTATTGAAAGATTTACTAATTCACGTACTATAGATGTGAACAACTTGATTCCATTGATGGCAGATTTGACCATCACCCGAGGAGCCAAACTTGAGCTACCTTTGGGAGAACATGGGAATCCATCTAGGCACTTGAGAAAAATGCCTATTCTTTGTCATAAACTTGAGGGTCAGGAATTTGAAATATATCCTGAGCTAATATATATGATGAAAGAAATTGCTTTCACAAGAAAATAAGAGGAAGACCCTAGTGACCACTTGACAAGGGTATACGACCTTTGTGTTACTCTTAAACCAGCAAGTTTACTAATAGAGTTTGTACTTCTTAAACTTTTATGCTGGTCTTTAAAAGATAATGCTTTAACTTGGTTACAATCATTACCTAATCATACTATAAAAAGCTAGGAAGATTGCATCCGAGAATTCATGCATAAATATTGTTCATTTACTAAAATCATGCAGATCAAACGAAGTATAACAAATTTTCTGCAAACAATTGGAGAGACCTTTTATCAAGCATGGAATAGAAATCATGCAATGATTATGAAAGTTCCAAATCACTGTTTTCACGAGAGTCTAGTTATCCAATATTTTTATAATAGTCTTAATGATGAAACAAAAGATATGATTGATCTATCTATAGGAGGAGCAATAAGAACTTGACACTGTTGGAATGTGTAAAGCTTTTTGAGGTAAGATCCTTTAATGACGAACAATACAATCAAGTTGAGGATGTTGAACCACAAAAAGGTATGATTCACATACCACAAGGTCTTATATCCGAAGTCAAAAAGTCCATGGAAGAGAAATGTATAGCTTCAGAACTTGTAAAAGAAAACAAAGTTGACATTCTTCAAATTTATGCAATAGAAGATGATTTAAATCTTGTAATACAAAAGTTTCAATATCAACAAAACCAATTCTGTGAGAAAAACTATAAACATCTTATGACACAAGAAAAAATATAAGAGACCTAACAGAAGTCTTTGACGACTTGGGTCAAGCCACAAAACATTTAGATAGAAAACTAAGTATGGTTAAAACCTAGTGAGACCAAATAAATGAAACCCAAACTTTGATTTTGAACGTAGGAAATTTCAATACTGTTTCTACTAACATTGTAACTAGGTGTGGTACAGAAACTCAGGAACCACAAGGGCCACCTAGGTACCAAGAAGAGCAAGCTCAAAAAGTAAGAGAGACTCAGGAGATGAGTCAAGAAGAAGAGGATATAGTCGACCCCCAGGACGGCATTGATGATGAGGCCCAGCAAAGGGAAAATTTATCTTCCAACACTCGAGGAGAAGGGGGAGCGGGGGATAGCATAAATTGTATGATTCGGATGTTGAGACTATCGATTCAAAGGAAGAAACCGATCTCAGCAAGGCACAAGAAGAGCAAGTTATCATCCTGCATGAGGATCACGTCAATAAGCAAAGAAAATTCTAACCAAAGAATGTTGAACTGGTGACAAAGGTAAAATAAAAGGTAATACTGACCAAAAAGAAAATTCCTTACCCTAACCGAGTACATTACAAACCAGATAAGGCTATTTATGGTTCTTTTGCTGAGGCACTAAGAAGCTTGTGTTTAGAACTTCCTTTAACTCATGTTATTCAAGTTCCTACTTATAAAAAATTTATGCGAGACATACTTAATAGGAAAAAGAAGGTAACCAAGACTGTAGAAGTTATGACAAGCTTTGGTCATAAACTTCCTGCTAATCTTGGGGATCCAGGGATACCAACCATCTCCTGTGCAATAGGGAAAACTAATATATTCAATGCTCTTTGTGATTTAGGAGCAGGTGTTAGTGTTATGCCTTATTCCTTATTTCAGAAATTGAATCTTGGAGAGTGTTCTCCTACTTCAATAACATTACAAATGGCGGATAAGACAACTAAACAACCTGTCAAAATGATCGAAGATGTTTTCCTTAGAATAGATCAACATTTTATACCCACTAATTTATTATTCTTGATGTTCCTAAGGATGACAATTTATCTATCATCCTTGGAAGACCTTTTCTTAGTACAGCTGGAGCTAATGTAGATTGCTCCAGTAGTAAGAATGTCTTCAATATATTTGATGATCAGATCGTTTGATACTTTGATCCCAATGGAAAATACATTCCACCACCTAAGCATGATCAAGCAGCAAAGACTAAAGAAAAAGTGCCGCTTGAGATGAACGCCGATTATATGGAGTTTGATTAGTCAAAACTCTATAATTAAACACTTAATGGGAGTTAACCCATTCTTAATAAATTAAGTTTACATTTTTATTTATGATTACTATTATTTATTTATTTATTTGTATTATTTAATAAGTTCGTTTTGAGTCCTGAGTTCATTCAGAGAATTTACCTCAAAGAAGTTGAGAAGCAAGGGAAAAACAAAGAAAACAAAAAGGGTTCAGCACAGAAAACAAGCACTGGTACGGCCATGGTACGCCCGTACCGCATGCCCGTACCATCTCTCAATGAAACCTGTAGCAGAAACAATGTCGACGATGACAAGTGGTGGCTGGGGTATGCCCGTACCGAACATCGACGAAACAGACCACGGTTTCCGAATAGATAACGACCACTGGTATGGCCAGGGTACGCCCATACCACGCGCCCGTACCAAGTCAATCAGGTTTTATCTCGAACCCTAGAGTTGATCCAATGGTGACGACTACTGGTACAGGCGGGTCGCACCCGTATCGTGTACGTCGCCAGGGAAAGGCCGATGGCGGCTGGCTCCTAGCCATACTCCTTCTTCTTCTTCCTCTTTCTTGCTTGTTCTTTCTCTTTCCACCACAAACCCTAGCCTCCTAAAACCTCTGATTCTTCATTGTTTTCGTGTTTTTGACTTGGGGAATCTTCACATCGGTAAGTTTCTCGTTCGATCCATACTCTATTTTCTGAAATCCATGGTTGAATTCATCACATTGCCCATTTGGATGAGTTCATCATATGTTGAGATTATTATTGATTCCTCATGTTAGGATTTGTAACTTCTACCTGTAATCGTTTTTTATATGATAGAAACTTGATGCCTATAGTTTTCTTCAAAAAATTCGCAGCACAATGTAACATTGGAAGGATGTTCCGCTCGAGCAAGGGCTCGGGTGCGGCGGGACCCTTGGGGTCCGCCAAGCTGCCAGGTTCGAAGAAGAGACCCTCGGAGGTGGACAGCTTGAGGGCTGCCATGGGACGGGAGTATGAGAGGGTGAGCAACCGCAAGATTTTGCCCACCAAGTGGGTAGACCGTCAGTTCCTATCCCACCAGGGTCTTCTAGAGGACTTCGAGCAGATGCCTGTGCACCCTGGCATGGTCGACTTCTCCTACCTCTCCGTCGACACCTACAAGCTCGCCACGTACGAGTTCCTTTCATCATTCCACGACGATCTCGAGACATAGGAGTGAAATTGCACTGTAAGTTTTGTGCTCAATGGGAAACTCCACAACTTGACCTTCTATGAATTTTGTAATAGTTTCGGATTCTCCCACGAGGGAGAACTCGATATTAATTACAATGTGCACATAGAGGCAATGCAATCTTGGGGGCAAATTTCTGTCCATAGGAACAACGATTACTTGCGCAAGAAGAGCGCCACTATCCAGAATCCTACTATACGTTATTTTCATACCTTCCTTATTAATTCTTTATTTGGGAAAGGTGATGTTGGGGCAATGGCAGGCCCCAAAATGAGTGTAGTTCATATGTCCTTGTGTCCAGAGATGGATCACAAGGTAAACTTGGGGGCCTTGCTCATCTAGCACTTATCGCCGCCACAGGTCAGCCTCCGCGAGGGACATTCGTTGCGGCGGATTGATCACACAGATCACCTACGCAAACAAATTTGTCCTACCACAGGAAAGAGCTATGGCTGGCAGTAAGGACCAGGATGACATTCATATGGCTAGCATCAAGTTCATGGGTGTTTATAGGCCAGAACGTGCGTCCGTGCTTACCAGTTTTATTTTGTACCTAACGGTGATCTCCACCAAATACTGCTTCCTTTTGTCCAAGCTTTTGGTTTGCCAGGTAAACAGTGTTGGGTTCTCACTGAAGAGGAGTTCCAGCAACCTCTGATCCTCTCAGGAAGGACTGCACCACTAGGTGGCCATCCCAACTGGGAAAACGCAGCAGCTGGCAAACAACAGCAAGATCAAGGAGAAGAAGGTTGGCATGGTGCAGGATGGGACGACTACGGTCAGCAGCACCATCACCAGTAGCCCTTCCACCAACACCAACAACACGGTATGCCTCCACCACAGCCGAGATTCGACTATGTCCCGAGGAGTGACTTTGACCAGGTGGTGCATCACATTGACGACATAGAAACATGTTGTATGATGTGAATGCCAACATATTCAACCTCACGCAAGACTTCACATCTTTCATAACCGACTTTCCAAACCGCTACTCGAACTTGCCATATCAGCAGCCGCCACCTGATGGTAGCGACAACTGATTCCAGTTAGGCAAAAGCCTAAGCTTGGGGAGGTTAAATTCCTCCCACCTTTTTGAATTCATATTTTTATTTCTGCTTCTTATTTGTTTGTTTCTGTTTCAATGCATGTTTACTTTCAGTTTTGCATTTGATAAAAGAGAACTCAAAAATATTAGACTAGGCTCTAGCTTTATTTGTGAAAATTTTCTCTCGGCTCTTTTTGATTCTTTTTGCAGGTTGCTCACTTCTAGTGATCGAGTAATGAGACGAACACAAAGAGTTGCTCAAGTAGAAGACATACGAGAAAGAGGAGGTACCACATTCCTATTTTTCCTCTTCCTGTAAGCTTATTCATGAACAGTTTAAGTCCATTTGGTTTCACTTGAGTTCGACTCCACGCTTAGTTTATTACCATTTAGAATTTGACCTCAAAGGTTTGTGTCACCTCTTTGGTTAATACTTTCAACAATTAATATCAGTTTGAAAAACCATGCTTGGGATTCAATTCCAAACTTTTTGGAACAAGAGAAAGTGTCCATCGATAACTTTGGTGCCATATTTTTGTCTTAAGGGCTTAATCTTAGTAGTGCGCAACCCCACATACTGATCGTTGACTCGATGATACCTTCTGAAAAGTAATTGCTTGATAGAACGAAAGTTTTGGAGTAGGAGAGGGAGATTCCAAAACATGTATTGACTTGCTAAAAAAAGAGGAGAGAAGGGAAAAGGAAAAGAAGAAAGTAAAAGTACTTTGTTTCAAATACACACCTTTGGGATGCCAACAACTCTGCTAGCTTTTTAACGATCTATGGAATAACCTTGGATTTCAGCTATGAGTGGCCTACATGTCGCTATATGGGAAAATTATTGGTATTACCAATAGGTTTTGTAGGAGTTTACAAAACAAATATTCGTTGATCCTTGAGAAGGAGAAAGAAAAGATCCATTATCAAAATATGAGCTGAAACACTTTCGATACTTTTGATTATTGGCATCAACTCACTACCTAAAATGTGCAATTAGAGTTCTTGATAAGCAAGGAAAAGAAGAGGTATTTGATAGCCGCGATTATCGAAGTGGGTGATTAATGAAAAATCTCTAAGTTTATCCTTCTTTTGACATCTACATGTGCACCCTTAATTTTGACTTAAGCAGTCTAGCATAAAAACATTTTCACTCTCATAACAAGAGAGGCGCTGAAAGAAATTGATTTGCAAAGCCTCGTCAAATTTTTAACAATCTCATTTTAGTTATAAGAACTATTAGCTAGCAAATTACTTGCGTTTAGGAATCAAGCTTATGTGCAACTATTCAGATATATTATGCTCGTGTTCAAGGTTGCAGGATTTGAGACGATGGAATATGATACAACCTCGAACTTATAAGTTTTCATATTGATTCATTTCTTCGCTATTATTCATTATAGTTTTTTCACTCGAGGGCGAGTAACCTCTACGCTTGGGGATGTTGATAGCTCCAAATTTCATCACTTTTTACCATTAGTTTTCCTCTTATTTATTGCTAGATTTCACTAAAGATTGACCCTTTCCACTAATGCTAATGTCACAATTAGCGAATTCTTGATTTCTTGTGATGGTTTTCAGGGAATGAACATTTATTGAAGATATAATAACATTTATGGGCTAATTACACTAGAATAAGCAAATCTGTAATTGGAGCAACTTCCACTAGAGGTGTCCTGAATACTTAACGACCACTAGTACGGTCAGGGCGCGTCTGTACCGCCCACCCATACTACCCATCGGCTCCTTCCTTATATTAATACTAGCAACTTTCACAAAAGGGGCAGAGAAGATAAGAAACACAGAACAGAAGTTACAGCCGCTGCAAGCCATCTAGAGCAAGAGATCGGATCTAAAAGAGGAGAAGAACTTCATCTCGTTCCCCGATGATCTTCAACCTTGAAACCACACACTCCACCATCATTCCATCATTACTTAGAGAGAGAGAGATTGGCACTTGTAAGATTAGGGTTTGATACTTTGATCTACCTACAGTTTGTATTTGATTGGATCTTTAATCGCTATTGGGGTTTGCTACAATAACTTTGAGATGATTTCTGTTTGCAATACAATTATGCCCTTGATTTGTCTTTCTCTCAAGTCTGAGTAAATTCCCATAGACATGGGAGATCTAGGGGATTGGTGAGATGTGATGTGCCTCCTCTAATTCTGTCCATTTGTGATTGTTGTAATGCTTATTTAAACAATGAGAATGATTATCTATGTTTTCCTAATGCGTGTTATCTAATTTAAGGGTCTAGGTAACATGATCCAAAGATCTCATAGGTATGAACTTGTATTCTAGTAATTCGGCGACCCCCAAGTGACACGGCCGATATCAAAGAAGAGCTAGCACTACTCGAGGACAACAAGGAACCATCAAGATTAAAGCCTTGATCTGGTCAAAAGATCTTAATTAATGTGCTAACCATAGCCTTGGTAATAGGCAAATGGATCATTGGGATTGGGAAGAATTGTCCATGAGGACTCCTAGTAGGTATATGGGTTGCTTGCCTACTCACTTATAAATAAGAATTATCATTATCACTTATTCCGCTTATTCCATTTGGCACTTTCACTATCACCATGAACTGATTCCCTCCACACCTAACTTCTCATCTGTAGGACCTTTACAGACCTTTTGCATCATTACTTTTATGCAATTTACTTATTTTGTAAGCAAGTTCCTCTATCTTTTACTCACCACTTCTAGCGTCAACCCTTGCGGACCATTAACTCAAGACCTGTGACACCTTGGGTGCGACAGAAACACTGCATAAAAAACACTTTCCTAGGCTCCTTGTTGGGATCGATATAAAAACTATAATTAATACTTCCACGAAAACATTCTCTGACGAACTTGTGCACTTGCAAGCTATAAGCTCCACCCGCTTACCCAGTGCCAACCGGCAGCTTCCGCCCCAGGGCCGTAACCTTTGCTTGGAACTGGACTGTGCTGCTGACTCGCGCATCCATGTGGCTCAGCCAATTTACAGTACTCCGGCCAAGAACATGAGGGCCGCAGAAGCAGCCGCCGCTGAGCTAAGCCACCTGGAGGGCGATGAGCTGCGTCACCAGTAGGCACGCATTCACCTCCTCGTCGCAACGGCCAACAAGCAGCAGGAGGAGGCAAGCACAAGCCTTGGAGAAAACAGTAAGAGCTAGGAGCCTTGCTAGATGGCGGATCTGGCAGCTGGCGGCAACAAAGCCTCCTCTCCAAACGGAACAAGGAAAAACAGTCGTCCACGCCACAGGTTGGCTAGCCGCGGACATCATCAACCCGACGTCGCCACCATCACCAGCAGAAACCGCACTCCGGATGACGGAGCCAGACATGGGAAACACCATCAACTAGCTGAAGAAGATGAGAGGAGCCTCGCGCCAGCAAAGTACTACCTGTCGTGGTGTGGAACACGGTAGTGCCATCAAGGATGGCAAGAGAGGGGACAATCAGGATTCTGTCGGTGGGTACTCACAACTGGTTAGGCATAGATACTGCAAAGAAAGCGATATACCCAGGTTTGGAGCCCTCTAGTTGAGGTAACACTCCTACTCCTACAAGGATCTACTATATGGGGAGCAGATGCTCAATACAACTGCTCCTTGAGTTGTTTCCCAAGCTGCTATCGAGAGCTAGTGGAAGATGGACTATTTGACTTGTCCATTCTAGCTAACTTCTAACTTGTAATGCCTTCCATAGAACCCTAGCTCTACCCTCCTTATATACTGGTGGAAGGGTAGGTTACAATGTGGGCTCTAGGGTGTACTATTTGGGCTTTGGGTATACAAAGAGGGCCGACTACCAGGTCCAGCCGGTGGTCCAGGACCCGGTCAAGCTCTAGTACATGTAGGGATGGAGCCACAGTGACTCAGTGTCGCTGCTTTGGGCGTCAGCCTGTGCTTTATCCATCAGCGGGAGCTTTATCTATCAACCGGTGCTTTACTCATCAGCCTCCAGCCTTGGCACTTTGGCATCCTTGTCTGGTAGTACCAGCAGGGCGGCGTGCTAGCCTGTCCGTCCAAGGGTGCGCTCAGCAAGGAGCGTCACCCCCACACGTACCTTGGGAAAATGAATCCAAGGCGGCCGGGTAGAGGTGGCCACCCAACCGGCTCTCCTAGCCGCCCGGCTTGATGGGTCAGCTGGGGAATCTTGAGGTAGACCGGGTGGAGTGTTCCACCCGGTTGTGGTTCCTTGTTCTTGTGGCCATCTAGCCAGAACTTCGGGGGTCATCCTGGCCAGTTGAGCCTGGCTTGGCCTACCCGGGGGTCATCCCCCTGACACTAGTCCCCAAGCATGTTGGTACTTCGCGTTGCGGAGAAGTTCCTGCGTGCTCATTGGCTGATTCTGAAATGATTGCTGATGAAGACTGTATCGCAACTTGTCTTGTAGTGCTTGTCTTGTATAGCTTGTTGTTTTCCGGCTTGAGATGCTTGTTATTCTTGGATGGAGTTTTCTGGCTACGGGTCTGGTGGCCCACCCATAGGGTGTGAGAGGCGACTACATCTCTCGGCTGCCGCACCCGTCGGGGGAGGTGAATCGCCCAGTCGATGACGTCAGTGCTGGTGTTAGCCATGCCTGTATCCTTTGGCACACGTCGCGTCATATTGACCTCTTGGCATGTCGCTGTAGTTTTGGTAACTGCGCACACGCCTTAATCATAGAAGTTTCTCGGAGATCGTGCGCACGCTTGGCCTTCGCGGTAACACCTACGGGATCTTCTGTGGGAGTTGCTCTCGCGCATGCGATCCGAAACCAAAACATCGTGGTGGGAGTGGAGCGGTTCCATGCCACGTGGTGGAGGGGAGCACAACGGGCACGGTTTCTCTGCCTTGATAAATAGGGGCGCCAGGGAGGACTCCTTCCCCACTTCATCTTCTCCATGCATCCATTGCTTCTGCCCTTTGCATTTTGCCTCCTTTCTTCTTCCCTATACCACCGCTCTTTGGTCACCGGCGCTGCCGCTCCTCCGTCACAATGATGGGACCTCGTTTCTCTAACACGGACGCCGCTCCTATCGAGATGCTGCCTGATCAAGCGGGTGGCTGGTGTGGCTCTTATGTCACCAATGAGCTCGTCCAGAAGAACCAGCGGGGAAGGCTCATCCCGTTGGAGCGCTTGGTGAGGCATCACCTTGCGCCGGAGGGGGAGAGGGTCCCGTCATCTTCCTCTCCCACTTCACCCATGGGTTCGGCCTGCATCTGAGCAGGCTTGTCCTCGAGCTTATGGTGTCATTCGACCTCCAACTCCACCTCCTAGGCGCCAACGCCATCGTGCAGCTGTTGCACCATGTGGCCTGCTGCGAGGCCTACCTGGGGGTTCGCCCGGACACGGCGATCTTCTTGAAGTTCTTCAACTTCATGGTCCAGGTGGTGGGGAAGGGCGGCCCTCTGACGGAGACTCACTGATGCGCCATCTACCCTAGGCCGTCATCGCCGATGCCGCGGTTAGAGATGCCCGACACCGTCAAGCTATGGTAGCGCTCGTACTTCTATGTGCGCAACCAAACCGACATCGACTGGATCAAGGCGCCGGTGTTCGCCAACATCCCCTCCTACCGAAATGCCTGGACCGTCCAGAACTTTAGCGCCCAGGCGGACATGGACTAGATGGCCGCCCACATAACGGGGTTTGTGGAGAAGGAACGACTCACCGCCTGGGACATCATGATGTCCAGGATGACAAACCGCGTGCTTCCGCTACAGTAGCGATCGCACAAGATCTGCCATCTGTCCGGCTCGCTGAACCGCACACGGGTGTCCCGGCTGGACGTGCCATTTGTGGCCCTTCAGGAGTGTCTTGCCACCATCTTGAAGGAAACGCTAGCGAAGGACTGGGTCTTCCCCTATCGGCCGTTCCACCGTGGGCGGCTGCCCCCAAAGGTTAGGCTTTTTTCTTCTTATCCGGGTGAACTTTTCCCGAGGAATTTCTCCTTGTTGAGTAGCTCTTTATGGCACTGCTAGCAGAATATGATATGGGGGATGACGAGCTTCCCGCCTTCACCGCCGACCTCAAGCCGTCGAAATACCTTCCGATGGATCCGGAGCGTTTTCCCACCCGAGATGACGAGGGATGCGAGTTCCTACACGGTTAGCAGCTTTTCTTGCATGTATTTTCCTTGTTCTTCTTTGGTCGTGTGACTGACGTTGTGCCCACACCCTGGTACAACTGCCCACGGCGAGGATGCGGACCTGGCTGAGGCCGCCGCGTCGAGGGCCCAGTGGACACGAGCTACCTCGACCAGCACCGCTCCAGCTGGTGTGGGCTTGAAGAGGGCTCACCGGTCAAGGGCTCGCCGAAACCAAGGGAACCGATGTTGATCTATCTCGCTGCGACAAACAGGGTCGTCAGGGTCGTTATGGTAGTGGAGAGGCCAGAGGAAAATTAGGAACACCTGGTGCAGCATCTGACCTACTACCTCAGCGAGGTCCTAACTGAATCGAAGCAGCGGTAACCGCACTATCAAAAGCTAGCTTATGGTGTGTTTTTTGCATCCCGTAAGTTACATCATTATTTTTAGAAACACCCAATTTCCATGGTGAGCACAGCTCCCATGAGAGATATAATCAATAACAGCAAGGCTAAAGGACGCGTCGCAAAATGGGGCATCGAGCTTTCAGCTTTCGATATTGACTATAAACCTCGAACAACAATCAAATCTCAAATCCTTGCTGACTTTGTCTCTGCTTGGACAGAGACAAAGGAGAATATGACCCTCCCTGAGTCAGAATATTGGACCCTATATTTTGACGGGTCTAAGGCTCGAGGGGGCTCGAGGGCTGGCGTGGTACTCAAATCACCCCAACGAGATAAACTTCGATACGTATTGCAGATCCACTTCACAGCGACAAATAACATTGCCGAGTATGAAGCACTGCTGCATGGAATCTGGATTGCTAAGGATATCGGCATCTGACGTTTGATGTGTTATGGAGATTCGGATCTTGTAATGCAAATAAGCACATGGTAGCACATAAAGCTGTCGTGGATGATGTATCTAAATCGTTCGAAGGGTTTGAGGTTCAACACATCCCTCGAGCAGAAAATGAGGAAGTAGATGCTTTATCTTGAATAGGCTCTGCACGGAAAGAGGTCCCGAATGGCGCTTTTTTAGAGAACCTCAAAGTTCCCTCTATAAAAGGAGTAGACGAGGAATATCCGACCAAATCCGACTCACCTTTAGTAGCAGTTCTGGCTGTGATTCCCAGCTGGACTCAACCCTACCTTGATTACTTGGTAGATGGCAAATTACCCGAAGATGAGGTTTTGAGCCAGCAGATCGTCCGACGAGCAAAATCCTATACTATAATTAGTGGCGAGCTCTATAAGCGGAGTGTGTCTGGGGTCTTTCAGCGCTAATCTTTAGTGTGGTCATCACACTGCAGCCAAATCTTTAGTGGCAAAAGCTTTTCGACACGGTTTTTTCTAGCTTACAACCAAGGCAGATGCCGAACAGTTGCTAGTAGCAGTTGACAAGTTCACAAAATGGATTGAAGCTAAATCCATTATAAAGCTCAATGGGGAAACAACCCTAAATTTTGTCTAGGATTTGGTGGTGAGATTTGGTCTCCCACATAGCATCATCACCGACAATGGCAGAAATTTGTCTCTCAGAGAAGTTAAGGAGTATTGTCTTGACAAAGGCATCCGATTTGACCTAGCATTTGTGGCATATCCACAGTCAAATGGGCAAGTTGAACGGGCCAATGGATTAATTATGCAAGGAATCAAGCCACGCTTGGAGGCACCACTACATAGAGCACCTGGAGCCTTGGTGGAGGAGTTTCCATCTGCGTTGTGGAGTTTATGAACAACACCCAACATATCAACTGGCTTGACCCCTTTCTTCATGGTTTATGGAGCACAATCCTTCTACCATCTGACATCCTCCACGATGCACCAGGAGTCACCGCCTATGAGGATGATGATGCTAAAGAATCTAGACGCTTATCTGCGGACCTACTAGAGGAAGAGCATGTGTTGGCATGCCAAATATCTCCCATCTACCAGCAGAAGTTGCATGGCTACCATAGTCGCCATGTTAGGCATCGCACGTTTAAAGAAGGGGATCTGGTGCTTAGACTCAAGCAGGAAAAATCACACAAATTATCCCTGCCTTGGGATGGACCATCAGTCATAAGCAAAGCATTTCTCAATGGTTCCTACTACCTCGTCGATATTCACGAGTTGAAAGATAGGCCAAAAAAGCGCAAGCGCAAGCAACGTGACTCCGATGATGATTTCCTGGAGACAGATCGGCCATGGAACATAGCACATCTACGTCTTTTTTACACTTAGCATATTTTATATTATGTAATAAGTACCTTATATGATCAATGAAATAAAGCATTTGGTTCACTCGTATCTTCTGAGTCTTTTACCTCCTTTAGTTGTTCATTTTTGGATCATATAAACCTCAAGTTTGCATTCGCTCTTGTCAAAATTCCGCCTACGGGCATTAGCTTAAGTTTTCTAGTCTGCATGTTTTCTGATGTTCTTATATGGATTCCAGAGTAGTGATTTTTTGTCACTCAAAGCTGGCAATTTTGCTCTTAGGTTCTTGACGGTGCTATTAAGCATCATCACCTGAGAGCATAGTTCTATGCTGAGAGTTTTCCATCTCATGAAAGTTCAAGCATATGAACCAGAATAATGGATAAGCCAGCACTTCCTTAAAAATATATACACGCTGGAAATAGATAAGTGGAAGGAAACTTGAGTACAAGTTATCCGCCTTAGTTCTACAAGTTTTTCCGCATACACATTTCAGTGATATATTTAATACAAACAATGTTTTTATGGCTCTACTACAGGGGACTTCACGACTGCATCATCGGTAACAGGAGAACTAGGCCTAGAGAGTTCATCAAACTCGGAGGAGCATGGGCTAGACTCAGAAGATGCTAGATCATCATCCATCTCCACGGCAGGCACATAGACATCCGCCTTGACCATCTTGGCAACCTTGATGTTGTAGCAAGTGAGAGAGTTCCAAATAGCATCACTATCAATATCTTTCCCTTCCTCATCAAGCTTCGTCATGACGGAGGTTATCAGATCAATGTCGGTGTTGTCATAGTGCGCCTTGACCAAGGACAAGGTCATATTGCACCAACCCGGATGCAAGAGGCTTTCTAGTCCTTGACTTTCTTGGGGGCTCAGAGCAAGATTTCTGAGTACTTGGCCACTGAGTCTGCCGCCTTGATGTTGATACCCAGGGGTTGCGCTATCTCCTTGGCCTGGGCGATGGCAGTATTAATGAAGTTGTCGGCAATAATCATGCATTCCTTTGGATCCGAAGCACCTTCACCCATGTTGGTTAAACTAATAGGAGTTATGTTTTCGTTAGAAACAAAGGGTGTGAGCATAAAAAGTACAAGTGTCCATCTTTTAGAATTGACAAAGTCAGAGGAAAGTTACCAAAGACGCTTGTCTCAGCTTGCTTGCAGGTCTCCCCCAAGATGTCATGCTCCTTCTGAAGTTTCTGGTACACCTCAAGGTTCCTATCATTCTGCTCTTTGGCAGCTTGGTTCTGTTCCTTGATTTGCACAATTTCGTTCTTCAGGCGCTACATCTCGGTGTCAGCAGATTCTTGCATCGCCTTCATCGCCTCTCCATGGCCTTTGAGGTCCTCGGCTAGGTCTTTCTTCAAGATTTTATTTTCATCATCGAGCTCTTGAATATGCTTGGATTACTCGACGATGCTCTTGGCTTTGGCAATGGTTTCTATAAAACAGAATATCGTAAGCATTATGAAATGTCGTCCAAAATGGATCCATGAGAAATGAAAGGAGCTATTAGAAGAAAACAGACGCTTGCTATTTTTTATATGTTCTTTCAAGAAGGTTGTTTTACCATTTTCAAGATCCAGATCTTTTTGCAGCTCGTCATACTTCTCATTGGTATTTTTCTCTGGGTATTTTCATTCTACAAAGAAGATAGAGTGCTTAGTTTCTCTAGAGCATCTAGTCGGAACTATTCAGTTTCAACTAAACGCTCGGGGCTACAGTATCAGATTTTAATTGACAAGTGTTCTCTCTTAGAGTATCTAGTCGAAATTATTCATTCTAAACTAGAAACACAGGGGCTACATTGAAGCAATTGGGCCAAAAACTAATGATTTTCTATGTAAGAGCTCACGGGCTTCAGTGGGATATAGTACAAAGTCAAAGAAGTAAACTTTAGAGACTTACAATGACAATAACCTTTGGATTGTTTGCCAAATGAGCATATGCATTATGGAAGGTCCGGGCATTGTTGTATATACCATCTGCCTGTTTGATGAGATCGTCCAGGCACAAAGTTGGAGGAGTTAAAGGCAGAGGAGTTGTCGAAGCTAGGGGCATGGAGGAAGCCTTGGCTGCCTGATGTGTTATGATGGAAGTTTATGGCTCAAAGGCTCCTGCCTCGTCTGTTCCTGTGACTGCCTCCGCCTCCGCTCCCTCCGTCGCATGTTTCCCTTTATCGATGGCATCCTTAGCCGGAGTTTCATGCATTTTGTAGGAGGTACTTTCTTGTGTTGCCTGACCACTAGGATCAATGTCCATGCCGGAAGGGCCTGAGGCATCCATTGACGGATTGACCTGTCTCTCCATGACGGAGGCCTCAGGAATGACGGGGAATAAAGGCCTAGTGGGGCCTACTACAGGCTTGGCGGCTGGGATCAGGGGAGCAGCAATGGGTCTGCTTTTGAGAACATATCGCGAATATTCTTGGAGAACATATCGCGAATATTCTTGGAACCTCCAACAACTTTGGATCTCTGCTTCAAACCAACACCTAACTTCTTCCTAAAACATACACAGTATACGTATATGAATTGAATAGGTTCAATGAAAATTAAAGCCGGAGAATGAATATACTTACACTACAACCGAAGACGTAGCTAAGGGGATGCTGGTGTTTTTCTTCTTCGCCTCTAAGGCGGCCGTGGATTTATTGGAGATTCCACTCTCCATTTTCTTCTTCTTTCCCTCAGCAGCAGCGTTAGAGGTGGAGCTCTTCCGCTTTCGCGCTGCCGGAGCTGGTTGGTCCTTGGGTGCATCATCATCAGACACAACGTGGTATCCTTCAACTTTGGGTCGTAGACCTGAGAGGCCATTTGATCCGCCGCCAAGGTCGCTAGCTGATAGATCCAAAAACGAGTCAAATGGGTAATGCATTCAAGACAGAAGACCTTATAATATATATGTATAACAAGTAACAACAAAAGCAAAGTTACCTCTGGGCACTTGCCGCCTTTGAACATGTCAAAGGTGATCTTGAAGCTGTGCTTCTTGTCTTTCAGCTTGACCATGTCCTTAAGTCGGAGCTTGATGGAGTCATTTGAGAAGTTGTCCCGCGAGATTCACATGGGATGTTTTCTATCCTTGGAGTACTTGTGCATCATCTTGGCATGGTTCTGCAGAGGTTGGATCTGCCTTGTGAACCAGCACATGGCTAAGTCCAAGCCGGTTAATCCTTCGTCTACCAGCCACTCGATCCGCCTTACGGTGCGAGAGGCCTCGTCGTCAGACGGAAGGGGACCTTGGGATCTCCATGTGGGGGCCTCGGTGACGGCTCCATCGACAAAGTAGGGGTATGAGTCTTGACGACCATCTAGAGGGATATTTGGGCCATAGAGATATGTCCACTGCCAGTTCTTGCAGGACTCATGACCAACGATGTCGGGGAATCGCTGGTGAGGACGGATCTTAAAACTAATTATTCCGCAAATCCGCTGCTCCTCTTTGGATTCTACGGACTCTCTCTTGAAGGTGAAGAAGTAAGTAAACAGATCTAACCTTGGCTTGATTCCTAGGTATCATTCACACAAAGCTATGAAATTGTTGAGTACGAGGATGCTGTTAGGAGAAAGAGGTTCTGGGGAAGTACCCAGAAGTGCCATAGGACATGCAGGAAGAATTCGGAGACTGGAAGGCTTACGCCACGTACTAGCTGAGCTTTGAGGTACACCTTCTCTCCATCTTAGGGGGAAGGAGTCACCTCGTCGGCCGGCGCCGGCCTCTAGGCCATACCCTCCGTCGCAGGGAGATACCCCTCGGCGATGAGTTCTTGTAGGTCTTCAGCGGAGAGGTCAGAACCCCTCCACACTCCCTTGTGGGAATCGGGATCTTATTATGCAGCACCTGGCGCCACCCGTTTTTGGTCACCACCGGTGGATTCCACCATGGTAGTGACGGGAATGATAACCCCCTCCGGTGGGACGGTTATTCCCTGGGATGGCTCCTTTGAAGCCTCGGGGGTCACCGCAATTAAGGGAGAACTGCTGCTGGAGGCCATTGCGCAGGTGGAGGAAGATGGGGAGGAAAGAAGGCTCTGGTTAGGGTTTTCTGTTGAAGATCTCGAACAGTCGCGTGGCGGGAGGAGGAAGAAGATGCAGGGGAGAATGCGGGTAAAGAAAATATTCTAGCCGCAGTAAATATTTATAGACCCCAACGTCAAGATTCGTGCAAAGAGATCTAACAGATACAGCATAGCCGATATGGAGATGAACATGCGCAATAATTTCGCCACATCCTCCGTCTTTGCCGCTTTAATGTTTCGAATTTTGCATGCATAAAAATAGCTAATGATTAATCCACTGCCTTCTGTGAGTTTCGAGGTAGCGTAAGCTATAGCCTACGTCATCTTCTGACTGTTGCAGTGGAGCAGTCACATCTGAAAATTCCATCGAAGACGGAAGTTATCCGACTTATGAAATGAAACTTGAAGAATCTTTGACGTACATACGAAAGACGGAGATGACTGTACGGTTCTTTGGGAGACCTTCGATATGTTGCTTGACAAATTTCCAGCATCACCTAGACGGAGCATTCAAGACCAATGGGCAAGATGGCGCAAGATCTTGAAGTACTCCGGGGGGATATGCTAAATCGGTATCACCATTGCAAGTCTCTCATCTGGCTAACCTAGGTTGCCCATAGTTGGTAGCATGGCCCATGGCCTGCTGGGTGGCCCAGTTAGATGGATCCGGAAGGAAGGACCATTCCGAGTATAAGAAGACTACATGGGAGTCACCGACATACTCGAAGCCTTGGAGTACAAGACCCGAAGACTAGTTAGTACTCCCTCTGTTCCATTCTATAGTTCCTATAGTTTTTTAAGAAAAAATCCAAAATATAAGATATATTGTGTTACACAACTCGTTTGGACAACTTTTTTAGGGAGTTCATATAAAGTATATAGCATTTCATGTCTCCAACAAACTCCTCTATTTTATCACGTCAAATAGCCACTCAAAACTATTTTAATTTTCTCTCCACATGTGTTTCTTAATTTCTGTGCCAGAAACTATAGGCACTATAGAATAGAACGGAGGGAGTATAAGTGTAGGACTCTGTAACTTGTCCATAAAGGTCATTTACCTGTAACCCTAGTTTTTGGTGCCTTTATAAGCCAGACCTATGGGAGCCTTTAGGGCATAAGACACATAACATACAACATACAACACCTCGCATAGCGAACCAATCTTTGTAACTTGGCGTATTGCCATTATAGTGATTTATAGCAGGAGTAGAGTTCTGCCACCATTGTGGGACTTGAACCTGGGTAAGCTATGTTACCTCGTACCCGCCAACTCTCTGCCTTGCCCCATGTCTCTAAACATGCTATGTGAGGACCCCTCCATGGCGTACTTGTCAGCAATACCATGACACCAGTGCAACCATATTCCTTCTAGGAAGGTTGCCTCCTATGGTGCAGACATTGCTAGAAAATTTGTAGGCTATCCAAATGAGGTGTGTTGTTTCTTGTATTGGATGGACAATCCATGGCCAACACGGATGCAGAGAATTCTTGCCCAACTATGTAAGAAGGCAGATGATAATATGATGATTGAGTTTAGGTTGGTAGATAAAGACACGGATCTATAGATATCTAAATTTAGGTTGAAGAAAATGAGAAAAGAAATGGAATGCAAACATGTTTGGTTCATGATGATTCTTAGTGTGGCAGTGACTTTAGGATGTGTTACTCTTTTTGTTGTTGGAAATTGTGGAAATTAGTATTGAATTATGGATGTATTCTTCTCTAGGCTTTGGAATTCAGAAATCAATATGAGAAATGAGTTTCATGCTCACCATCAGAACTTCTGAGAAGAAATGATCACCAGTAATAGCGAAGATTGATCTTTTGTTGGCTGTTTAGTTAGCTATCTAGTCAGTTGTTTTCAGTATTCATGAGAAGTATGTCTTTAATTAGCTAGACCAAACTTGTTGTAACTAGGAAAAATCATGGTTGCAATTAATGTGTATTTATATTATGTTGATTTGAAACATGTTGCAACCAGGAACAACCATGGATTTTATATATTGTTGCAAAACCAGGAACAATCATGTGTGTTTCTCAAAGATTCATACAAAAGAATATTTTGAAAAGGGGGAATTATGTGCAACCAGGAACAATCATAATAGTAATTAACTACTTAAATGTACAGATGATATATATGTACTAGGTCAGTAAGTTCGATCACAACCACCAAATACCACTTAAATATAATAGTACTATTAGTACTTAATTACATGACCAACAATATATAACAGTATGCCCATTACATGACGGGAGGCAGCAAAGGCAACAGGAGGAGGCAACAGACAACAGGTAGTAGGCAGGGAGCTAGTTAGGGACCCTTCCGTTCCTCCTGGCCGAAGGAGGCCGCAGGGAGATGTGACCGAGGTTGGCATACTTTCTTTGGTACATGATGAAGGAAGCATGTTTTCCTTCATATGAGGCGCACACTAGTGTCCTCCTTGGGCAATGCCCCTAACATGCTGACATGATGTTGCTTAGGTTTTCCGCAATGTTTCTTACACAGAAGGGGCACTTGTAGTCGTTTAGATCTCGGCGGAAGGGAAACCTCCCATTCCTTATCTTCATCAGGATGTGGTGGCTTTTGCATTCCTAGACGCCATGCTTTGGTTGACATCACTTTCTCGTTCATACGAATTAGCAAGCATAAAGAAGAAGTCAGAGAATGAAATTTTTATTACTCCCACAAAATCATGAGATCAAACGAGGAAAGGCCATTGTTGAGAGATTAATTATAGCATGTGTGCACAAATTGAACCAGCTTTGAACAAGCTAGTCCATTGAACATATTTTTTTGCATACATATATGATCAAATTAAGTGTTATATAAAAATTATACTCCCTCCATCCTAAAAATGATTTCGCACGTTTTTTCAAATAATTTTAATAAATCTATACAAGTTTTAGTGTATATATAGATATATCCAAATTAAAAAAACCGAGACATCCTTTTTAGGACAGATGGAGTAATTCTTTCCATGCATCATATTAGTAAATTGGTACAACAAAAAGAAGTTATGAATAGCTAGTTTATTCAGTTTGAACATGGTTTCAATAAGAATTTGTTTGTCCTAAATATACCCAGTTAATTAGAAATTTAAGAATTTGTTTCCTAAATACGATCTATAATAGAGATGGACATCACATACACATGTATCAATATTTTAATGCATATGTTCATATACATCCACAACTAACTATAAAAGATATTGGATTACATGCATGATCCATTATTTAATATATACAATAATATATAGGGATATCTATTTTCGTGCCCCTGGTTCATTAGTTCTACTCAGTTTTCCCCAGCCTCTTAACTTTTCCTCACTTTTCCCCTCCCTCTATTCTGAAACCCTCGCAGGCGCTCAGACGGAGGGATGCCGCGAGGTCAAAGGCTTGAGCGTTACATGTTTACCGGTGGGACCACGTTGGGACGGGTCGTGCGTTGAGCATTTTGTTACGTGGCCTCGACCGTTACATGCTGACGGGTGGGGCCGTGTTGGGACGGATCCTGCATATGTGGTGAAGGTTGGGGCCGCGTTGGGACGGATCTTGCATATGTGGTGAAGGATGAGGCCGTATGGAGACACGTCGGACTGGCCATTCTCGCTCACCCAAAGCATCCGCTTCTCCCCGAGCCTAGGACAGCTCCCACACCACCCCTCCGCTCCCCTGCCGTCATACCCTCCTACCTTATGTCATCCTCGGCCCCCGAGCCGCGCCCTCCCCCTAGCCGTGTAGCCCACTCCACCTCTCGCTCCGCACCCGCTCCCGCTAGATCTATCCCTTCGGGGAACAGTATGCAACGCCGGCTAGTGTACCGGTCCTCCCCGTCGAGCGTGGAGAAGATTGGGTGGAATCGGATGGATCTAACGCATGGATTCCATCTGGGTAAGCATCGCTTCCCTTTGTAGATTGATTTTAGGAAGAAATTGATCCAGCACTCGCATTCGGCTGGCGGTTAAACTGGATACTAGCGTAATTCGTGGTTGTGAACAGCATCTCTCTCGATTTTACTTCCCAGCAGTGGTTGCAACCTCCATAGCTCATAGATTTGAAAGATAAAATTTATTCTCAATTCCCCTGGAGTAATGGCAATTCAGTTGATTTTCAATATTTCAACATTAGTGAGGAAAGATTGCTCCCACTAAGTAGCGAAGCTGATCTGCTAATACTTTTCCTCTTTGAATGCTACCGAACGTTTTGGTCGAATTCGTCTCCACGTGCAACCTAATGTTGAACACACGTGAAAGAGGGTTCAAGCGTCATCTGGTGGTCAGGCATCATCAGGTGGTCGGGCATCATGTGTCTCTAATGTCTCTGCTAATAGTGTGTGCCCCTACGCTCCGTGTAGGTCCACAGAAGTACCATCTATTTGCATTGCGAGTATAAGCCAAATTTCTCATGCGGTCAATGTGGAGGACGACGCAAAGCCTGACAAGGGAGCGCCTCCACTAGATGATAAGGACGAGTTGATGTTTCCTAAATTGGTAGATAGATACAGTAAACAGGCACTAGAGGATCAATACACGAAGGAAATGGCCCACGGTGCCATATTTGATGACACTGATGATGAAGATAACAAGGAGAACAATGTCAATCTCGTTTTAGCCGAGTACAATGGTGAGGACTTGCCAGTAATTGAGTGGGACGAGAACGATCCTAAAATTTCAGAAGGCACCATATTTGAAACGATGCGGGACTGTCGTAATGCCCTTACAACATATTGCATTTGTACCAATAATGATTATGATGTTATTAAGAGTGAGCCAGCAAGGTTTAATGTGAAGTGCCCACACAAGAGGTGTAGGTGGAGGATGCATGTGTCCACTATGCTCAGGAGCAGTCTGGTTCAGGTATTACAACTAGTTGTGTATTTTAGATCGTTGTGTAGAGTTTGTTAACTGTACCTGAAATTTTCATTATGTTTTAGATAAAAAGTAGTCGATTCGAACATTCTTATCCACCTCAGGGGGACAGCCAAAGGACTAAACAAATATAGCAAAGACTAGGTAGTTGGCAGATGTAATCATGGATTGGATGAGAGCGAACCCATCACTTGGTGCAACAGTGGACATAAAAGAAGTTTCAAAAAGTTTAATATTATAGTACCTTACATGAGGATGTTCTATGCAAAGGAAATGGCTCTTAATAGGATAAATGGTCCATGGAATGAAAGTTTTCAGTTGCTATATAGCTTCAAAGATGAAGTGGAGATGGCTAGTCCAGGTAGTTTTGTACAAATAGACATGCATAAAGTTTAGTATAAAATAAGAGTGAAGAAAATGGAGAAGGAGTGCTTTAGAAGGGATTTTGTTTGTGTTCAAAGCCTGTCGGCAAGGGTTTCTAGATGGCTACAAGCCTTATTTGGCCGTGGATGCAACAACTCTTCATGACAGATTTAAAGGAAAGCTAATAGCCATACTGAAGTTGATGGCTACAATTGGATGTTCCCTATTTCTTTTAGAGTTTTGGAGATTGAGTCAGAGCAAAGTTGGACTTGGTTTCTGGAGAATTTGCACGACCTTATAGGTCATCCACCAGGACTTACTACCCACATGGACGCTTGCAATAGTTTGGAGAAAACTATAGAAGTAGTATTCGCTGAAGTGGAGCATAGGGAATGTATGCGACACTTAGTGCAGAATTTTACAAAGAAATTCAAGGGTAAAGTTTATACTGACAACCTATGGCCAGATTCATACACATGCAGTTTAAGGAAGCATCAATATCATTTGGAAGTGTTGTATAAACAAAAACCTGTGGTGAAGGAGCACTTGGATGCACGTTATGGAATGGAGTGGTCAAGAAGCCAATTCAATGAAATTTGCAATGTAGACTATGTAAAAAGTAGCCTTGCAGAGAGTTTCAATGAAAATGTCAAGCATTGAAAGGGTTTATGTTGTGGCAAATATTTTATAAGATTAGGTAGATGATCATGATAAAGATCGATTTGCATCAAAGAATTGCATCAATAGTATATGCTAGCCATGTCATCATCCCATCTTTGATTAAGGCTTTGCATGCCAGGGCAAAACAACTGAAGATGAAATGCATTAGAAGAAGAATGGAGGCTAAGGTAACGTACACTAACATTAAAGATAGGAAATGAAGGTATCCAATGATTTTGGTTGATAGGACATGTAACATCCCAATTTCAGCAACCCTGATTAGTTGTCTAGAATACAAAAATCAGGGGGAACAAAAACTTTTTCTTCTCCATTGGTGTAGTGTTTTCTTGTTTTTTGTGCTTATGCTGGTGAGTGTATACCATATGATGCTCCTTACCTCACCATCAGTTGACAAAAGCTATTTAACAAAACTATCCTGGCTCATTTTATATATTCTCAAATGTTCTGGCATTTCAAAACATGAGCCAATATCCTTATGTAACCAAAACTATTTTTGCAGCTTCTATTGACAAAACTATGGAGAGATATATAATATAATCTCCTTATGTTTCCAAGATAGAACCTTCTACTATTCTTATCTTTAGATTTAACAAAACCTTTTATGAAGCATTTGATTTATACCCTTGGTAGAGATACCAAGAGACCCTCATCTTATTCCAAACTACAACCTTTTCAAAATACCTATCCTTACCTCAAGCTCAGCTTGATGGTAACCCTAGTAGTAGTTGATTTGTTTGTAAGATGAGTTGTCTTGATCTGCTGCTTGACTTGATTTCTTAGAAGTAGTATGAGATACTCTAGGAGCTCATACCCTAGGAACAAGATACTTCAAGATCACCAAATCCTGATAAAGAATACAAGATGGGTCTGATCTCTAGATACAAGGTGATCATCTAAAACCCTTAACCAGATCAATTCTGTAGTGATCCCTTCTAGAAGTTTCCAAGTCAATGAAGACCAATATCAAGCATGGATCCTTTCTAATCAATCTACACTTAAACATCATCCACTTGATGATGCTTGGGTACCTTGCAACCCATCAAAAACATCCCCTCTCATGCTCTAGTCAAAAACGCTAAAACTGCCGAATTTGGCAAGTCTGGAAACTGTTTCGACATCACCTTTTTTGATGTCTCCCTTTCTCAACCCTTGTGCATTTTTGATAATTAATTTGAACCATATTGTTAACCATCTTAAGGACTACCAAGGACCACATTTTCCCTTGGTTATATCATCCTCCAACCCACCTGTTCTTGATGGTTTTGCAGGCAAGAAAATAACTTTTCCTGTGAATCTAGTCAACATGCCTACTTTGATAGAAGCTCACACCACCATCTCACATTCTAAGGACCAACTCTTTGAATGGTTGTTTTCTACGCTTATAGGTCTATCAACATATACTTCACTTGCTCCAAGTGGATCCTTGTGCTTCTTGAACCCACATGGTTTATAAAGCATCATGACTCATCTGGTATGGCAGCCTTATTTTCAACAAAGTTTGCCATCACTTCCAGACCACCACAAATGTAACCAATCCGAAATCCTTCTTCCATGATCATATATATGACTTGGTCTAACTATCCATCTATCCCTTGCATCAAGGTGAGCTCTAAGCTCCAAGATCCAACAAGGGTTTGGTAGTATAAAAATAACATCACCCTAGATCCCCAACTCCTTGTTTTCCATCTAATTCAAGTTGGATTTCCAATTCCCAAGGTTGCAAATGCTTGCTACACCTGGTCTACATCATCTACCTTGATCATCAAGATTTATCAAATATTATCCAGATTTATTATGGCTCCAATTCTAATTAATCCCTTTAATAGACCAAATCTCCAAAACTTCTTCCATAAAGGAAAGTTTGGTTTTTGCCAAAACACTTCCCCAACTATAAGAAATTTTGAGGCCCATATATCATACCCTATCTTCCCACTTCAAAAATAAATATTTTTGAAGAGCTTTAATAGTTCTTTTTGCCCTTTTTCCTAAATGGCAGAAACAACAAAATAAATGTTTTAAATACTTTTAAGCCCCAATAAATCTTGGGAAAATTACCCTAAGTGTGTATTCCCATTTGGGACCATCTCACATAAAAAAACTCCACCTGTACAATGTAAAATTATCAAATGATCTTCTAGAAACTACTTTTGTATTTTTTGAATAAATGATCTTAAGTGGAATTAAAATCCTCTGAAAAATCCCAAATAATTCCTGGAGGTGTGTCTTGACCTCATCTACCCACCAGTACCATCTCCCCATTTTGTCCAAGGCAAGATTTTAGACTTTCTTCATAACCATCTATTTGATCAAAATTGCCAAGGAGACAAATCCTCAAATCAAAAACTCACAAAACCTTACCAACCTGGTCAAGCAAACTTCCCTAGAACAACTCACACCCTTCTGGTCGTGTGCACTGTAGCAGCCCCTCTCCCTTGTCCCATGTGCTTGGAAAGATAGAAGGAGAGATAGGCCATATCTTGTAAAATCTTCACAGCAGCTGCAGCACACCCCCTTCCTCTATCCTGCCAATCCTGGACCCCACCTCCCTTCCCTCTGCACCACTAAAAGCTCCCCTAGCTACCCATAGCTTCCCCTCCCTCTCCTCTTCTTTATTCATCGGAAGTAAAGAAGGAGAAGAAAAGCTAGCAACCTATGACCTCTCCAGCCCTCCCCTACTCTCAAGTGGCCCCACACCATCCTCTCCACCGCCTCCCTTGATGAATCAGAAGCACAGCCCCCTCTCTAGCTCGAGCCTAAGCCCGGTGCACCATAGAAAACCCTCTCCCTGGAATATAAGGCCTCGGGACACCCCAACACCCCTACCTCGGCTCGTTTTCTCCCCTTCCCTTCCACTGCACACCACCCAGAACCACTCCTCCCCATCCGCTCTGTCCTGGCAGGGATAAAGGAGGTCTAGATCTCCCTCCCCTGCTCTTTCCTCTCTGCATGTGGCCTCCTAGTACTCCCCGACCTCTTTCGCATCTAACCCACCCCATGTTTCTGCACAGGAACCTCTCCTCCGGCGGCACCGTCGAGCTCCGGCGAGCTCCCTCTCGGATGCTACCCTCCATCCGAGATACCCCACCTGCTGCCCCTCTTCGTGCTCGGCTCCGAGTACCGTGACGCCCCGTCGCCTCCCCGACCTTCCCCGAGCCCCAGGTGAGCACCCCCGAGATCCACTGAGCACGCCTAGGGATTCCTCTCTCACGGTCGGCGTGAGGTAGTAGGCGATCCCGTGGCCGTCGATATGCCCTTAAGTCGGACGGCCGGGGTGTCCCCATACCGCCTCGGCACCTCGAGTCATGAGTCCCCAATGTGGCAATTTGTCTCCACCAGCGTCACTCTCTCTTGGTGGGCAGTTTGCCCAGGGCCCAGTCCACCCTGAAAACCTGGCCCAAGTGTTTTTTTTAATATTTTGCCCTGGATCTGAAAACTACCTTCTTGGTTTAAATACTAAATAAAATGGAAAATGAATCAAAATGCCAAGATCTAAATTTCTCCTAGTCCCCTTATGTTTTCTTAAACATGCAGAAGTAATACCTCGTCAAAAATATTTTTTATTATTTTCTGACAATTAATTTACTAAAAGGTGTCTTTTACACAAACTAAATCCCTTTGGAAGCTACACATATCGAACTGGGATGAATCAAAGTTCCTCTGGAAGGTATCTTCTATACCTATCAATTAGTATATGTCGTATGCCAATGTGAACTATGGTTTTACCTTAGTAAAAATAAGGAAAAGAGAGCATTCCTTCCTTTATAAAATTCCTTAGGACAATCCATGATAGCTTTTACCCTAATTCCAACTTTAACCTAGGAGATATTAATTTTTGGAACTCATGTTGAGTTTTGGTGAAATAAACATTTTTGTGCATGGTTTATCCATCAATAAAATCACTACAGGAGTTATATAAATCCAAACAAGGTGATTCCAATTTCTACAGAAAGTATTCTAAATGCCTACCATGTGCCGTTAGAATCATATCAAAAGATTCTATAGAATTAATCTGGTGAAAAAGACAAAACAGTTATAGATTTGACTTTGAGAAGTTCCTGAGGGCATTCTGGTAATTGTCTTGACTTGATTCCAACTTTCAGAGAACAAGTACATCAATCCCCACTTAACCACTCAAGGAAATAATTTTTGGAAGTATAGAACTTTCCTGGTGAATTATTTCCTAAAACTAGAGCTTTTATCACTAGGATATTCATAATAAATTGAAGAAAAGTGATAAATAGTGAAACCAGTTTTGTTGGTTTCATCTTATCAACTCCTATCTATTGGTATCATTTCTACACAATGGAATCATACAGAATATGTCCTTGGTCCAAAACCCCTCTTAGGTAATTCCTAGACTATAAATCCTCAGGGATCTTCTTCCATATTTCCAAGACAAGACCAGTCTCATTAATCAATTCTTCCTCAGGCCTACTAATTTGTAAAATTATGTTGTCATTTGCTTGGTGTATGGTTTTGATGCTCGAATGCCTTGTTTGATTGTGGACTCGTTTGTTTGCATGTATACTCGATGACGATGATAGTTGCACTTGTATTGACACCGAGAAGAAGAGATCTTATTATTATAGGTATTGGTATTCTGGGTTATCTAAAGAAGAAGTCCAGGTACATTTATGCCATATTGCTGATCATCAGGCAAGCCACCTTCTTTCTCATAAGTCTTGCCCTACTATTTTACTTATCCATGTTTTATCTACTGTTTATTAAAACTACATTGTTTTACTATATGTTGATGTATATATGGTGGTGGTTTGGCTCCTCCGAACTATTACACTCTTGTACTATTAAGTACAACCCCCTGGGTGATACCTACTTGTCCCTAGTAGAATAGATGGTGTATTACACCATACCCCTTTGGAAACCCTGTTTTAGCCAAAGCAAAGCTAGAGGATGGGAAGACCCCGGGAAAAGTTTTACCAAATGTTTTATGATAAAACCTTGGTGAGGTGGGAACTCCCAAGAGATGTTAAGAAAGAAAAAGGTTTTTGTTTTACAAAATGCTGAAGAAAAGCTGGAGGAAAAAGGTTTACAAAAACGCACCCGGTTCTTTGCAGTTTAGCTATAACAACTTAACCCTGTGTAACCACATTACCCTGGAATGGGACAAGGCTGGATTTGATGTTTGTTTATTCTGGTATGAGCTACCTCGCAACTACTACGGGGGATCGGGGATCCCTGGAGGGTGGTCCTTCTCCCATAAAGGTCCATGTGGGACATCGACCTAGAGAAGGAATGAAGGGTCTGCTGGCCTCCACGCATTACTATGAGCCCCTCATTGAAAGAGCACACTTGAGAAGTGGAAAAAGCGCTCCGGTTGGTCCTCGGTACCCGATGTCCCGGTTTTGAGGGGATTAACACTCATAGGGTAGGCACTTATATTGGAGTGGGCATCCGGAGAGTCTTGATCGGTTACTCGACCCACGATCGGTGAAGATCAGGGTAGTGTACCCGGATGCTGTGGGTAAAGTGTACAACCTTTGCAGAGTGTAAATCTATTCGAATAGCCGTGTCCACGGTTAAGGACGGATTGGATAAACTTCTGTAGAGCGGTGCTGGTTTTTTTTTCAAAAAGTATTTTGGAAAAGCAAAGGATTTGAAAATATTTTGACCATGGGATGGTCGAAAAGGAGAAAGGTTTTTACCATGGGATGGTCAGAAAGGAATGAAAGGAGTTTGGTCGTGGGACGACCGGGAGAAAGGAACAAATGGGTGACCCAGTCCTAAAGTTCCAAATGGTTTCCAAAATGTTTTGCAAAAGTTTTTCAACAAAGATATGTAGATGCTATATCTACAAGAGAAACTATTTAAGAAAAGAACCTCCCTTGGAGCCCACCTACTGCCACAGCTATATTGCATATCTCTTGTTATTATTGTTATCTTAAGGTGGTTTGCGAGTACATTCAAAGTACTCACTAGCATTGTCCTTGGCTATTAACTTGGTCAGATATCAAGAAGAAGATGATGTTGGCGACTATGCGAGCTAGGACGTTCTCCCAGTCAGTTGCCTGTAGGTTAAGGCATGGATCGGGCTCTACACTTGACGAAGTTCCGCTGATGATTATTGATGTAGCCATAACAACATTTGTAAGTCTTGTAATTCGGTATGTCTCGGATGATGTAATGATACTTGTCGGTTATGTTCCACGACTAACTGATCATGGGATCGTGGTTGTATGCATAATAGGGATTCTCGGAGGAATAATCCAGGGGGGCCACAGGACATGCCATTACAGGCAATGGCAGCTCCGTGGGATACCTTGCATACATGCATTGTTTTTCATGGGTGTTTAGGAGGTGAACAGGGTGAAGCTGATCAGTATGTGTCGGAGTATTTCTCCGATGCCAAATTTAGGGCACCATATGCTCATAATGTTCTAGCTTTGTTGGGAAAAGACCAATGGATGGAAGTGGATCCAGGCTTCAAGCTATACCCTCTAGTTTTTACTAGACCAGTAGGTAGGCCAAGGAAGAATAGGATCAGAGCTAGTGCATAAGGTAGTGCACCACCTTGATGACATAAGTGCAAACATTGTGGGATCCAAGGGTACATTGCTAGGCTTTGTAAAAATGCAGTGGACCTAGCTTATGGAATGGATGATCAGGTGGGAGCAGCAAATGCAGATGAGAATGAAATATTTGAACGAGAGGAGAATGAAGCAATGGATACATTGCATATTGAACCAACAGATCGAGAGGAGATTGAACTAAATGTAGGGGAGATTGAACCAAATGCATGGGACATTGAAGCAAATACAGGGGAGATTGATCCAAAGTTAGGGGAGATTGAACCAAATGCAGGGGATATTGAACCAATGGATCGAGAGGAGATTGAACCAAATGCAGGGGAGATTGCACCAAATGCATGGGATATTGAATAAATTTATTCATTGGAAGCAGATTTCAAAAGTAAAGGAATTACACAAGAGGATATTGAAGAAATGATGCCAATGCATTTTGAACCGTATGAACTAATGAATCAAAACATGGTTGAACTAATTGTACGACAGATTGGAGCACTTGATTCATTGGATGCAGAGAAAAAGAACACAGGGAACAAAGAAGATGATGATGGACTTCAAAAATATTCCATCTAGGATCACCCGGAGCAAGGTCGCAAACTCCGAGAATATTCTAGCAAAAAACACTTGGAGCAAGAAAAAAATGAATTTGAATTATTAATTTGAATTTATATGATGAATTTGAACTACTATTAATGTTTGTATTGAATTCGAACTAGTGTGACGCTCTGATGTTTGTATGTTGGATAATACCATAATGTATGTGTTATTGCAAGTTTCTATGGTCATCCACCTAGTTTCTTAGCACTGCTTAGTTTTTCCCTCGACATGTGGTCAACACATGGGGTTTAGCTAGTTCATGGCTTAAACCATAGCAAACGTTGACTAATTTGGCACACTTGTGTATCTTGGATTGATTTCCATATGAAATTGGAAATTTTGGATTTACTTGTAGTCAGCCACAATTTTAATTTTCTAAGTGATTAAATTAAAAAAATGGTTTTAGGGTTAGTTTATTTCAAAAAAAGTGAAAACATAGTGCAACCTTCGCATGGAGTCTTATTATGTTACCTACAACCTAGCATGAATAATAAAGGAATAGGAAATAAAGAGAAATGGACTTATCCCCTAAACCACTTCTTAAACCCTTCTTGGAATAAGCTATTAGCTATGAAGATGCATGGTTGTCTACTCATTCAACCTCCAAAACAACCCATCCCAAAACATACTTTGTCTAAATGAGGCTAAATTTGGAACACTTGTGTATCTTTGAGTTGCAATTTCTATTTTTTATGCCAAAAGCTTAAATTTCCCTTACTCATTTTTTTATCTGAGTGCCCTTGTTTTCCTTAGCCCTACTCAGTTTTCCCCTCCCGCAAAAGTTTTCCGCACTTCCCCTCCCACTAAAGTTTTCCTCACTTTTCCCCTCCCTCCTGTCTCAGTTTGGCTATGCTCTGATTGGTTGAGATGTATGTCCCACGGATCTTGGCCAACCACCATTGGATACATCATGATCCGATGGGCTGGAGGTCTCTCTCTCCGGATGGGCACACCTATCTTGTACAGCGAGGAGAGCCCGACACGTTGGATCAACTAGCGCTCTATTTGGATACGCTCTGATTGGTCGAGATGTATGTCACACGGATGTTGGCCAACTACCGTTGGATACATCATGATCCGATGGGCATCATATTCCTCCCCTCCTATTGATGTACGGCGGCACGACAGTCCGAAAGGCGAGCGGGAGCACGGATCTAAGCATGGCGGTCTGAATGGCATGCAGCATCACGGATCTAAGCGTGGCGGTCCGAACAGTGTGGCGGTCCGAACAGCGTGCGGTCGCATGGATCTAAGCGTGGTGGTCAGAATGGTGTGCAGCGACTCGGACCTAAGCGTGGCGGTCAGAACGGCATCCATCGGCGCGGACCTAAGCGTGCGGGTCAGAACGGCTTGCGGCAGCGCAGATCTAAGCATGGCGGCTGGAATGGCGTGTGGAGGTGAGGATCTAAGCATCTGAAATTTCTGTCTCTGTCTGTCTCACTTCATTCACCTCCTCAGATCCGTTGCTGATGAAAGACACAGAGGCGGCAGCGGTGCTGACAGTGGCCATCGATGCAACGATGATGGAAGCCATCATACACAACATCAGTGCAACGGTGGTGGTGCCGACAGTGGTCATTGATGCGATGATGATTGAAGCCATCATCCGCAACATCAGTGTGACGGCGGTGGTGCCGACAGTGGCCATCAATGCAACGACGATTGAAGCCATCATCCGCAACATCACTACGATGATGGTGGTGCCGATAGTGGACATCGATGCGATGATGATTAAAGCCATCATCCGCAACATCACTTCGATGATGATTGAAGCCATCATCCGCAACAACGATGGGAGCACTTTGCCCGTACTTCTTGGAGTACACATACCGCGGGCCCATCTAGCTCACCTTCCACTTAAAATTGGGAAAAATTTGAGCCCAATTTGAACCAAAATTCTGTGACTTCAAATATATGTATGATTTGAAAAAAATTGATATGTATTTGAACTGTGAGACCGGTGGATATGCTCTAAAGCTGATTCATAAGTAGTAGTACTTGCTTTGATAATCTCCGATGGGATTGTATAAATTTGATCGAAATATGTATGATTTGAATAAAAATTGATATGTATTTGAGCTGTGAGGACAATGGATATGCTCTAATGTTGATTCATAAGTAGAACTCCCTCCGACCCAAATTAGTTGATTTAGATTTGTCTAGATTCGATTGTAGCTAGACATGAATTAGTATTAGATTCATCTATATTGACATGGGTATGATTACTCGGATGCTCATTATTCACCACCCTACATTGGGTAAAAGGCCTGCGGCCCATAAGGATTCCAGATAAACAGCCCAAGGAAGCAACCGACAGAGACCTTTTTGTATTAGGAAAGAAACTATGAACCGACATTATGTTGGTGTTGTAATAGCGCGTGTATGAAACCTATCCGCATAGAGCTTTGAGACCCGACCTATTATATATAGGGTGGGAGAAGCCCAAGCGAGGGTACCGAAACCTAAAGGACAACTTGTAATAGAGTGTTTTCCCCAATATTCAAGCGACTTTGTCTTCATTGTTTTCCTGACATCCAACAAAATCCCCAGCATTCTCTTTTCCAGGAAACCCCAAGTCCATCACCATGGGAATTGCCAAGTTTACCCCTCGTCAATTGGTGCCGTCTGTGGGAAACTTGAACGCTGGAAACACGGATCTGGTGGAACGCTCTCCACCAAGCATCAACTCGATGAAAGAAAATCCATGCCCACCCACCCATAAAGATACCCGCAAATCAACAGAAGTACAGGAACTTCCCACTACATCTCCAATGGAAGTCGAGGCGCAGATCGAAGAAGGCAATGAAGGCGCACAAGTCGAGACAATTCTGGGGGATCTTGATAGTCTCTATGACAATCTCTCCTTCGGAATAGACCCACCGTTCACGCCACCACGTGGAGCAATCCCAACTAATTTAGAACCTGAAGAAAGTAGCGAAAGCATCGACTTTGGGATTCGGATGGCGGATATTTATCCAAAGCAAAAGCTGATGGACTTCACTGGCTCATCTGATAGTGTCTCCATCGGCGAAAACGACGACGTTACTAGTTCGTAGGCCACTCAGCACCAAGTATGCGTGATCATCGGAGACGCCAGGACCCAACAAGACTCCAACGGTAACCCAATTCTTAACCCCGATGATATCCTCTCAAGCCATAGTGCAGGAAGCAATGACAACGAAGGAAGTTGAGGAAATGGAGCAGATCCAGCAGCTGACCGAGAAAATAGGGAAGAAGAACAACCATGTGAATATGAGAGGTGAACCCTTGACCTACCAGCAAGTGCCTAGGAAAAAGCAAGAGAAGCAACCTCAGGTCCGGTCCCCATGGCAACAAACGTGACCCACGAAGATCTATTGGCATACCAGTGCCTACTTCACAACAAAAAGAGAGAAATACTCAGGATGCAAAGGCAGCTCGACGAAAGGAAGAGAGTAGATGACGAATCTAGCTTACGAAGGGCACAGCTAAGTCCCACCTGAGGATCAAGAAGCATCACAGGAGGGGCATCCCCAAGAAGAGGAACGTTTAGATTAAGAAGTATACCCGAAGAAGAGAGAAGCGGATTAATTCGAGACCTTGATCTCTCATTTTTTTCAATAGATCAAGATGGAAATATCAAAGAAAAGATAGCCCAGGCAGCCATCATGGCTGTACAAACATACCTAATCACGACACAACCTGCACCCGATGCTTCTCGTGCGGCCATCCATCAATCCGCGTTAATGAACCTCGGCTTGGTGGGGGAAACTCTCGCGCAAATAAATAAAGGAACCACGAGGCAACTTGACAGGTCCCATCACTGTCACAGCAGCCCTCGGCGAGGAGGCTACACCCGAGATCAAGATCACCACTTCGGGTACAGTTTTCCGAACATGAGCCGCGCAGCGACGCGGGAAACAATATCACTTAGCGAAGGATCGATCGATCAAGAGAAGAGCGCAACACCCGAGGATATCGTGATGACAAAAGCGAGGATGAACAAGAATTATGCAGAGCTAGCTGCTTTACCCGACGAGTTCACAAAACTCCAGTACCGAAGAATTTTAAGCTACCACGGGATCGACAAAAATACGATGGCCTCCAAGAACCCAAAGCTTGGCTGACAGATTATCTAGCGACTGCCAGATTACAAGGAGGATCCAAAGCCACGACAATGCAAAGCCTGCAGCTCCACCTAACCAGTGCGGCATGCTCCTGGCTAAAGCAGCTACCAGAAGATTCCATCAGCCGCTGGAATGATCTTGAAGACAAATTCATCAGAAACTTTCAATCCACATTCAAGCGACCCGCGTCTTTAGAGCAATTACGCGCTTGCAAGAAAAAGTCAGGAGAATTGTAAGATCTCACCATAATAAGGTAAGATCCCTGTGATTGCAGTGCTAGTCCCTGGATCGAAAATGCTAGCACCCACAGTTTAAGATGAAATACACAGAAACAAAGGTCATTATTACATCGCATATCCAGGAATATAATGGTTCTTACAACTCACTTAGCCCAAGGCTAAGACACTTAAAGTTCGCATTACATAGCATAATAATAATAGAGTCTTTAGTCTTCATGCGCCACAGGCAAGCATGTCGAGTGTAGACTCGCAACCCTACTCATCATCAGAGTATCCTACAACATAATAAGTTACAGCCACAAGGGTCAATACATTTGGAATTGTATTGGCAAGTGATACCATAGGTACTTAGTATAATCCAAGAACTACATGAATATATGGCTAAGTGGGGTTATGGCTGGCTTTGCTAAAATTAGTTTAAGTTTTTTTTGAAGAAGTTTTTCATTCTAGCTATAAGGTACCAATGATAGACATCACTGAACCTTTACCCATGTTCACCCACAAGTTTTTATCTTAGAGAAATTTGGATGAGGAGATTATTGAACTACTTCACTGTCTTGAGGCTCAGAAATTGTCCATAATCGGGGACACGGCTAAGTACTTAGATTTACCCTCTCGAGAGGTGGTGCACTTTCCCCACAAGACTCGACATGCATCGAGACAAGACTTTTCAAAAGCAATCCCTCAGACCACCACGGACGCGTTCCATCCT
The DNA here is from genome assembly GCA_023614405.1 of Avena insularis. Lineage (NCBI taxonomy): Eukaryota > Viridiplantae > Streptophyta > Magnoliopsida > Poales > Poaceae > Avena > Avena insularis. The sequence continues at coordinate 242,147,915 of CM042696.1, forward strand.
ATCATATCTACCACCTTCTGTCCGTCTGGCTGAGTTCTTGCAACTTAGTTGGTCAAGGCAGAGACCATATGCCATGTGGTTGCACTGGAAGCTTCATGACAAGAATGTCTCCAATCTCTTTGTTCCTGGGTGGCCATCCACAGGCGTGATACACCAGCTGACCATAGACATGGCACCTGAGTAACCACTCAACATAATCCAAGCAAGTCCCAATCCACCCAGGTGTTTCATTAATAATAGTTGTTTTCTTAGTCAAACAAAAATAATATCTTTCCATACTATCTTGATATGTATTTTCCACCCACGAATTCTACTAGCATAGCTAAGCATTCTAGCATACAAAGTCTTTTAACTAGGGGATACTACCAAGATATAGACTATAGGGTAGCATAGCATAGTATGGTAACATATAAATAATTCTAGCATGCTAAGATCTACCAAAATATCACTAGTGCAATAGTGAAAATAATAGGACATGGGATGAAATATCACTTGCCTTGGTATCTAGGGGAATAGGTACAATCCTCACAGCAACAAACTTCACAATCCACACAATCTACACAAGATCAATACAACAATAATAATTCAATCAATAAAACATTACAAAAACATGAATGCATGCAAAATGCAATGATATGATTACAACTCTATAATTCACAGAGTCTACAGTACAAAGGGTAGAATACCTCATCTAAATGCATAAGAAATACTCAAAAATAATTTATAGAACAATTTTCATGAGCAAAATACTCCTAAAAAGGTTCTGCCTATAATTCCAATTTTACAGAGGCAAAAGTGTGAAACAAGGCCTCTATAATAAAGATCTTATTTTTCTGAATCCATAGACACCAAATTTGTATTTTTCTGATTTGTGCATCAAAAGTTATGGATTTTCTAAGTTTAATCCAAAATCTGTCTAATTTCTATTTAAACAGACAATCCTGGGCGACGTGGCGCAATCTAATTGGCCCGTACCGGTTCGGCCGGATCGACCGCTGTGGGCCGTCAGATCTTAAGTGACTACGGACGGATCTGATTAGCCCGTACCCTTTCGATTAGTGATCTAATCCTATCCGCTAAAATCTGATCGAACGGCTACTAAACAGCTCGCCGAAGACTGGCGACGCTAGCGACGGCGCGCGGCGGCAGCACGTCAGGTGAGCAACGTTCCGGTGATTCTAGAGGGGTAGGGGAAAAGGCAGTCTTACCGAGGGTTTGAGGTGGTCTCGAAGATCTGGTTGGTGGTCGTGATGGAGAGAGGGGAGCTCTGCTTCGCTCGGTATTCCTAGCCGGAGTTGCGTCGACGGTGGAGGTCACAGCCACGAGACGGTGGCGTCGATCTGGTACTCGAGCAGACAAATAAAAGGGTCAGGGGAATGCGCCTGGTTCTGCACTATCTAGTAGTGGCCAAAAAGGAGCGGCGGGACCCTTGCCCTTACCGGAAAAACCGTCGGACGGTGGCGGCAGAGGGAGTTCGCCGGACTTGGTCCGAGTCGTCGACCTGGAGCAAGAGGGAGCACGTGGCTCGGTTAGTAGGTGTGCTAGGATATGGTGAAACAGATGGGACAGAGGGGAGGGCATCGGGCGGCCTGGGTTCACCGGAATTGTCGCCGGAGTACTGTCAGTGAGCGGCGGTCCGAGCTCGAAATTTGGGGAGCCTGGGGGCTCTCCGGGGGTGGCGACTAGGGGAAATGATGAGGAGGGTTAAGGGGATTAAGTAGAGGTAATCACCGGGGGAATTACTACGAGAAACGGCCGGAATCGAATCGATTCGAAACGGCAGAGAAGGGGGGGCGGTTTGTCGCCGGGGGTTGAAGATGACGGGGTAGTGGGGTGACGTGGCGTGGGGTCGGTCTATCAGCAGGAGGGGGTAGTCAGTGGCGCGGTAAGAAAAACAGGGCAGAGGGGAAAAGCCGGGTGGGCTTAGTGGGCTGGGTTTGGGCCGAAAGGCCAGAAGCTGTCTGCTGCTTATTTTTTCCTCCTTTACTCTTTTTCTTTTTCTAATTCTGTTTTCTCCAAAACTTTTGATTTAAGGATTCAAATTGAATCAAACCAATTTGTGAAAATTTGAAAAAACTCAAATTAGGTTTTTAGGGTATTATAAAACATATTTATCTTCTATTCTAATCCAAAGTATTTACTTGGACTTAATAGGTAATATAGCATTTTCTTTGATTCTATTTTCAAAATAATTCATATATTTTTATTCATGGCTCAAAATTGCACCAAATTTTTGGAGGACATTCTAAATGCAATGCAATTACATGCTATGATGATATGAGTGCAATGATGATGATTTCAGACAAAATTTTGGGATGTTACAAGAATCAATACGAGCCTTCATCCAACGATGGAACATCACCAAAAATTCGTCTGAAGCAATATCTGATGAAAGGGCGATCGACGCCTGCAATGATGGTCTTTAACGATAGGAATTCATTGAAGAATTAGGATGAATAGAGCCAAAAACAATTTCACAACTGATGGAAATAGCCAACCGTTGGGCTGATGGAGAGGATGCAGTACACAACAAAAGGGCTCGTTCACCGACGAAAGAGACTAGCGTAACAGCGACCGGAGACACCTAACAAATGATGGATACCACACACCCACTTACGTTGCAGCGAGTTTTTCTGGAACGGACAACCGACGAAGCGACGACTACAACAGTGGATATCGCAGTAGTAGGGATATCATCAATGATAGCCAGCCGTGACAATGATACAAGTCGACAAACCGAGACCCACCAATGTCAGCAGGACAAAGTTGGAAGGACCCTGCAATATGCACTACTACATCGACTCAACAGGGAAAAGGCGATCAAACCACCTCCTAAAGGACTGTCAGACGTTCCTAAAAATGCAAGAACTATGCAACGCAAAGGCAGCCGAAGCAACAAATAGAAACTACGCCATTGCACCTGGCACTTTGGCCAATGGAGATCCACCACCACCGTAGTGACCTCCACCAATGGGATAGCCCCAAAGCACAGTATACCAAGACAACGAATATCCCAGATCAAAGGGAGCAATGTTAATGATCCAGAAGGGGCTACCTTCCAATAGAACACAAAAGCTAATCACTAGGCAAGTAAATTTAGCGGTAACAAAGCCACCCCCTATACCAGAGTACTTACATTGGTTAGAGCAAGAAATCACTTTCAGCAGAGCTGACCATCCATTGTGGGTCCCTCAGCCAGGCCAGTTAGCACAGATAATAGAAGCGCAAATCGGCGGGTTCAACATGAGCAAAGTTTTCTTGGATGCAGGAAGCAGCATCAACTTGATTTACGCCAAAACTCTGCGGGGCATGAACTGGTCCATGACGAACCTAACCCCAACCGACACAACTTTCCACGGGATAGTGCCTGGAAAAGCCGAAATTCCATTGGGCAAAGTCCACCTTGACATTGTTTTTGGGTCAAAAAACAACTTCAGGCGAGAAAAGCTGGAATTCGAAGTTATGGACTGGCCATCTCAATACCACGCGATCCTGGGGCAACCAGCTTTCGCCAGGTTCATGGCAGTACCTCACTATGCATACCTAGTGCTGAAAATACCAGCCCGCAATGGGGTCATCACAGTCAAAGGCAACTTCAGCCGCGCAGACAGCTGCGATCGAGAGTTCAACAAAATCACGGAATCTTTCGAGAGGGAGGCGGAGCTTGGGCAGCTAAAATTGACAGATGAGGATGCGACACACGAAGGGCACACCCGCAAGAAGAAAACATCAGAAAAACAAGAATGTAACAGCCTCACAAAAAGCAACGTATGCGGCCTCCAATAATAGTCCCGCATAAGAAGAACCCCAAGGATAGAAGCCGAAGTTCGTACAGAAAAGTTGTATTGAGACGCACTCCTTACTCAGTAAAAAGGCTAACATCCAGGCGATCACGCCATTGCAATGTGCCCCTATCCATTGTTATCAATAAATAAAGAAAAGTATTTCGCGACATGAAATTTCTATGTTACACCAACATCAGTTCATCGGATTCCCCAATGTGGAAATATAGCATACAGTCAAAATCTCGTATGAAACATGAGACATTTTTGACAAAGTGCTCATACAACATTTTTAGCCACATTACAAAGCTGCACAAGCAAGTAGCCAGATCTCGAAATCCAGATCCAACGTCGGGTGATGTGCATTCACCCAAGAGAGCACAAGCTTGGCACCCGTCACAAGTTGAAGCTTCACATAATGGTGGATGCTTTCGCCTTGCCAAAACTTCGTAATCAAATATGCCAAGGTCTGAGGCTGAGGATCCCGAGGAAACATGGCATTGTAAACAATAGCCAGAGACCTACGGTAGCACTCGACAAATTGCTCCAGCTCCGATATACGATCCTGCAACAACGCAACAGTATAGGCATGTCGATGGTCAGTCCAAAAAATTCGTCTCAGAACTTCGAGAGGTAGATATAAGAGTGTGCATATGGTCTCGCAGACACTGGCTTTCCTCCCTCTCACTCAGTCGAATACCTGCACATTGGAGGAAAATTAATTTTTATCAAGGAAGAAAGGCAACCGAAGAAGAAGGCAGCTTACACAATAGTTTTTCGCTCACCCTGGAGATCTCTTCCAAGAAATAAGCTTCACGGTGGAGAGCCTAGCGTGTTTTTGAATGGGAAACATCCACCAGTGATTGAATGACCCGCAGTTTTCCCTCAAGTTTCTTCACGTTCTCTATCTTTTCAGCATATAGCGGAGGGTCCACCGTACGCATGACGATAGGACTGATCGCACTGGTTACAGCGGAGGGTGTAACAACACCTGATGGTTGCGCGGAACTAGAAGGAGCCAAAGAATCACTCAAGATCTGACAAGACAAAGAAGTATACTACGCATTCCGCATACAAAGGCAAAGCCACACGCATATATTCAAAAGCTGCCTTCTTGCAAAAAGAAGCGAAAGGAGTCCGGACAAGTTCAGAATCCATTACAATAAGGAGAGACACGACAAACGATTACAAAAAAAGGGGGCTTATGGGGCTGTTTCCTTCAAAGATAAGGTGGCACTAGCAGATGGAGCACTAGCTACAGCAGCGACAGGAGTAGTCGATGAAGGAGCAGCCAATTTGCCTGAACCCGAGACCAGAGCCAGGAGCAGCCGAGAATATTTTCTGGCCCTTTTAATATGCGGCTTCAGGTCAACTGCTTTTCCACTGGAGGTGACCGGGACAGAGGAGCTAACCTTCTCCCAGTCGACCTTCTTGCCATGCGCCATCGCCAGAGCCATTGAAGTTTTGGCACCACTCCTTGATTGTGTCAGACTATAACCAACAAGGGGGCCAGGATCAGCGCCAAAAATGGCGACAAGATCATTTAGGTCCTCTGGCACATCCGTGGTTGGAAATACTTTGGCATGGAGCTTCTTGAAGGCGTGGCGCGAACAGACAAGAAGATTGCACCCACGAACGTTGTTAGCCTCCAAAGTGCTAACAGCATCTGATAAAGGATCAAACTTCTTGTCATCGTCCAACGTCAGGTTCTGGCCAGTCAGTTCTACACAAACAAAAAGGAAGAAGAGGTTGACAACCAAAAGAAAGAGACAAAAACAAAAAACATGAACAAATAAAAACTTACGGGTCAGCGAGTCATTCAAGGCCTCCAGGCGCTACCATAGATTCGCATCTCGGGTAGCGACCTGCCTGGCCATTTCCTCGGCATCAGCCTTCACATTCTGGTTGTCTTCCTCGGCAGCTCGGAGCCTGCCGTCCAGATCGTCGGCACGCTTCATCGCCCCATCCCGGATAATTGCGGATTCCTTGGCAACGACTGTAGAAGCAAAACACAATAAGGAGGATGAACATGATTAAAAGGAAATTACAAAAGCAATCAACACATACCTTTCAGCTCTTCGGCATCATCACGGATTCTTATAAAGCGGGTGGCCATACTGACCATCTCATGCATCAAAGGCTGAGTAAGGGAAAAACACAGGAAAAAGGATGTCAAGGCAGAGTAAATATATAGGGAAGGAAAAAGTGCGGCGTCGAAAGTAATTTACATCCTTCATGTCGACATCAACGGGTGCTTCAGATATCACCACCCTTTTACCTGCCATTTTTCTTCTTTTCTATAGCGGCAGCTTGGATGAAGCAGCGACATTTTGTTGGGCCTCTTTCTCCACACGAGACAAAATTTTCTCTTTCGGCTCCGTCAATGGCGAAGGGGTCTTCTTTGTGGAGCATCCCATAGATGTGGGGAGAGGAGAAGCAGGAAGATCGTTGTCCTCACTACAAGCAACATGATCAAAAGTGAAGCATCAGCAGTAAAAACACTTGATGAAAATAGAAAAAGGAGAAAGTAAATACTTACGAAGACACATCTTGTGCAAGATGAAACAAGTTCATCCGGGAAGGAGCGGCTGCGCTCAGAGAAGTGCCGAAGGGCTTAGAAGTAGTCTAGTCATCCGAATCCTCGACCCTTTCCACAGCACAAGGGTTTTTCCTCTTTTCGCTGGCACGCTCCACGCGGAAGTCCCCAGAGTCAGCCGAAGGAGGAGATTGCATCTTCAACGAAGAGTCAGACGTAGAAATATCCCCCTCCTCATCCGCGACAGTCCCAGTTATAGGGAGATCGTCGGATGCAGAGGGGTGGACAGGGGGATCACCACATCCGGGAAGGGGAGGAAGTGAGCTCAGGTGATCAAAATCCTACAGAGGGCGGAAGAATTGAAATATGTACCTATAAACAGAATACAAGGAAAAGACAAAGGCGAAAGAAATATACCTCGGGAAGCTGTTTCTTCTTGCCATAGGGATGCACAAGGCAAGTCGAAGGAACCGAGCTTTTCGCAGTCAAAGTTGTGAAGCTCCGGACTCTCTTCTCATACACCTTAAGGGTAAGGTCCTCCGAAGAAATCCTCATTGGGTCCTTCTTCCCGGTATATGCCCACATACCGGATATCCAGGCTTGGAGCGGCTGGACACGGATCCGCAAAAAATATGCCAAGACCTGGAGACCCAGCAATTCTTTGCCAACCTCATGTCACAGCTCGGAAATACGCTCAACAAAGGGATGGATTTCGGCCATTTCTTCGGTAGAGGGGCGCTGATCCTAGGAGTCGAGTTTACGGCAAAAAAAATTAGGTTCAAAGGGGGCTAACCCGAAAGATTGGCCTTCGAGTGGCTGGTCCTTTACATAGAACCACTTAGACTTCCAACCTTGGACAGAATCCGTGAGTTTGAAGTCTAAGTAATCAACGTCTGAGCAGATAGAAAAAATGGCGCCACCAACATCATGGACAATGGTGTCAGTGGTGTTGCGGCAAACATAGAAGAAATATTTCCAAAGGCCCCAATGGGGATGAATCCCAAGGAAACACTCGCAAAGAGTGACAAAACAAGCAACATGGAGGATGGAATTTGGCGTGAGCTGATAAAGCTGCACGCCATAAACAAAGAGAAGGCCTCGGTGAAATTCATGGATGGGTAGAGAAAGACCGCGGAAAAGGAAGGAGAGGAACATTACCCTCCAGCCAGGCTAGGGGATGGGAGCAGCTTCGTCGCCGGGGAGCTTGAAGGAGCACTTTGTCAGAAGGCCGGAGTTCCACCTTCACGGAGCTCCTGCGTCATGCACTTAGTAGGAGCCCACCCGACGGCCCTCTTCCTGGTGGCCTTTGCGGCGGCAGCGGAAGTCCCAGCGGCTTTGCTTTTTCCCATGGGAGCGGAGCTGGGAAAGCAAGGCACGAAAATATAAGTTTGCAAGGAGCAAGAGCGGAAGGAGGAAGAAGAAGCAGAGGGAGGCTGGGTGAAACAGTAAAAAGTGTATCCTTTCCCTTACAAAGAGCAACAACGCAAGGAAAGAACCGTTCGATGCCAAATCGAAACGACAAAGGATTGCGTGATGATGACACGTGCTTACAAATGTCTCGATAAGGAGAAAATAAAAGTTATGGCTATGGTAAAAACGGAGAACAACGCGTGATGCATCGATTCTCGCACAGCGAGGAGACGTGCAGTCAAGAATCTTTGCTAAAAACGCCATCACGCGTCATGATTACTGCGCATGGGCCCACGTTCGACACTTCCCGTCATGGCGTGTTTTTCCTAAAAACTAACAGCATCAGATACGTCATCACTGATGTCACAAAAAGCACTACAATGAAAATTGCGGCTTTCGACGGGTATGACCCGATGAAATTCAATTGGAGTCAAAGTAAATTCCTCTAGGAGAAGATTTGAGACTACACTCGAAATATACAATATTACAACTGTAGCATCAGGGGCTACTCCTATTAGGAGCACTGGTCGTGCACCCTACAAAATTTATAGAAACAATGACGCATTTTTCGAGCCTATTTCTTGATGTATATCTAAAACATAACCTCGGGGGTACTCCTATCAGGAGCGCTGGCGCGCAGCCGATAACGAAAAATAACGGAAGCATCTGACAATAAATACTCCTATCGGGAGCAGGACATGGAAAATAAAATAAAAACTCTCGGATCACGCTCAGACGCGGAAAAAAAATCCAAATGTCGTGTTCAGAAACATGAAGGTAAGACCCCGGGACTCATCCTGTGTGGCCTGGTAATCGCACAAGAATGCGCTCTGCCAATAAAAATTCGTATCAACGATACGATGAAAAATCCGGACGGACGCGTTGGGTACCCGATAAAAATAAAAAACCAGAATTCATTATTCGGTAAGACCTCAACGGCTCGAACTGAATTACACCAGTTACAAATTCCGGATTCAAGCCTGGGGACTTGAGTTTGATGTAGGACAACCTTGTTTTTGCCCCGGAGCAATTAACTGACTCCCGATCCGTCGGAAGCATCAGACTCGTTGTGCCAAAAATCCGTACAAAAAATAAAAATCAAACAGAATAAGAGAAAGAGGAAAAAAAACTTTGAGATTCAACCTGAATACTTTAGATTCAGGTAGGATCTCGGGGGCTACTGACATGGGTATGATTACTCGGATGCTCATTATTCACCACCCTACATTGGGTAAAAGGCCTGCGGCCCATAAGGATTCCAGATAAACAACCCAAGGAAGCAACCGACAGAGACCTTTTTTGTATTAGGAAAGAAACTATGAACCGACATTATGTTGGTGTTGTAATAGCGCGTGTATGAAACCTATCCGCATAGAGCTTTGAGACCCGACCTATTATATATAGGGTGGGAGAAGCCCAAGCGAGGGTACCGAAACCTAGAGGATAACTTGTAATAGAGTGTTTTCCCCAATATTCAGGCGACTTTGTCTTCATTGTTTTCCTGACATCCGACGAAATCCCCAGCATTCTCTTTACCAGGAAACCCCAAGTCCATCACCATGGGCATTGCCAAGTTTACCCCTCGTCATGTATCTTGACAAATTTGAGTCAACTAATTTGGATCAGATTACTTTCTTTGACAATCCCAGCCACTAATTTGGAATGGGACTGGATGTTGTCGCCAATGTTGTAAGGCTACATGGCAGCCACGATGGCAGCAACAGAACGGTCAAAACTGATAGGGCCCCAACTTGACCCTCTAGTCATTTGGCACACCAACTATGGGAAGCTAGATCCAATGGAAAGCAACTCGGGCCCCGCAATGCATTCTCTCGACAACTTTGGGACTGCTAGATCCAATGGCAAGCAACTCGGGCCCCACAATGCATTCTCTCGAAAACTTTGGGATAGCTAGATCCAATGGCAAGCAACTCAGGCCCCACAATGCATTCTCTCAACAACTTTGGGACCATGAAGTGACTAAATTAGTAGGAACTCACAACCATCCATTGAATAACAATTCTACTCTCTGAATTAGCTATCTATTCAACTAATCATTACACGTGCCACCCTTCACCACAACCGTATACTATAACTGCTAGGATGGGCATGATAACTACTAAAACTGCCCACATGAATCTACTATTCTCCTCCCCCTTCACTTGAAGTTCATGTTTTAGATTTTCTACCACTTGATCAGATACGGCAAGATCAGCCTCAAGTGTCAACTTCTCTTTGTGAATAAGCTTTGAATTCTTCTTTTCTTCCTCGACAGTACGCTTCATCTCGAATATCAATAGGTTTTATATGGGCCAATTTATCACCTAAATTGACAACCATCTCCTCCAAATCCATCCTATGGCTAGAACACTGGGTTGATTCATCTTGGTATGCCATGTACCATGGATCATCGGCCTACGACGCACAATGTAACAATCCCAAAATAAACCCAATTGAAATCAATCCAACAGGAAAATGGCAGCACTTCAAATTCAACGGTAATATAAAGAGAATGAGCTACCTGCACTTCCGACATGGTAGGAGAAGGAAAATGTGGCCACGATGTCGTTGTATTGGGAACGGCAGTACCTAAGAAGGTTAAGTCATAACAACTTTAAACATGAGCCTTGTAATAATTACAAGATACCACTCAACCTAAATCTTGTATTAAGATTATACTTCACCATTTATGTCTTGTATGTTAGTCTTAGAGTTTTGCAACTACACTCTTTTTTGAAGTAAACTGGAAGATAAATAAATTCGTAAACAAATCATCTAAATCAACCTCACTTGTAATGTTGGGGAATTACATGGGATGTTACAACATGCATATCATTACTTATGCATAACAGCATATTGCTTCTTTAAACACTGTCCTTATCGAGCAATGATGGTATTTTGTAGAACCCGAGGTCCAGGGTCAATTCGAAGCATTCGACTATAATACTTTGCTATATCAAGGCAAGTTGGCACTTCCTCATGTCCTTTGATTATTTTCTATCAAGTATTTGCAAACTATTGTCTTATCACCTGTATTTCAAAAAGGTCAGAAAACACTATTTTTTATAATAATGTAAACTACTAGTTACTGATCATGGGTGATCAGCTAATCTATTAAGCTTGGCAATTGGAATACCATTGTCCGGGAATATATCATCTAGGACTTAACAACCAATGTCGCAAGTGATTCTAGCATCGTATATCACACGTTAACCATGAGATCTACAATGGCTCTAGGGAAGTCAGCTAGATCTTCTTCCTTTCGCATGGACGGATGAACTTATCGTGAAGCTATGGATTTCACATTGAGAACCTAGAACATCGGTGGGACCCCTTTTGTTCCCCATGATTTTGGTGTATAGACTATCTGTGAGAGGCAGCCAGTGGTATAGTAGGTCCTTTAGGGAGCTTGCCAGGGCATAACCGTCTCAAAGAGTCTTCAGGTGCCTACCAGAGTTATAGCCAGTTCAAGAAGGGGTTTAACAGAGGTGGGGCATGTCCTGGGGGTCGTGTCTTCATGTGGGGTCGTGGAGAAGGGAAGAGATTGGCTTGGATCTTAGGTTGGGACTCAAACCAAGGAAGTTTGAACGGGGACATACTCTCGGTTGTGCAACAAAGCTTAAGGTCTCTCATGGATAAAGTAGCACACCTCTACAGAGTGTAAGAACTGTGACATGTTACTCCATGTTTTGGGAAGGAGCTGCGAACGCTGCAGGAAAGGAAATCCATGAAAGTTCTGGTGAACCTGTGAAGACTGACGGACATAGCTTTTTAGAATAAAAGCAACCTTTGAAGAAATGTTTATGAAAACCTTCATAACCTGCGACCTTTTGGTCTGTGGTTGTAGATAGTGCATCAAACACTCGTCTTTAGTGAATGCTTCTAAGTACGCTTGTACTCAACCGTACCTTCTTAACCCTTGCTAGATTCCGGAGCACCCAATGGTGAACTTAGGAGGTGAACTACTTGCAGAACTAAAGATATCCAACGGAGATCAACGGAGTCAATATCTACATCTGAAGTCATAGAAGTCAAGCTAAAGCATAGCATATAAATAATCTTAGAAACTAGAACCTACTTCTGTAGAGCATTGCTATAATAGCAATCGCAAGCCATATTTATAGTAGTAGTACTTCTAGAATCGACTTCGAGTTGCCATTTATGGTTCTCTTTTGTAAATTATAATCCTCGTTATATTGAGGAAGTTCTTTGGATCTTCTGTAATTTATTATATGTAAGTTAAAGACATGTTCTGGACCCGTGATGTTTCTGTTGTGCCATTCTAAGGGATGTAATACTGGTGAATGGTGTTCATTGGTGTTATGTCAACGACTATAGTGTATCAGAGCAAACGCTTTAACCTTAGGTTGGAAACCTATTAAATGTGCAGAACCTTTAGGAAGGATGTTAGCAACGGTAAAGAGTTCTATAGAAATATGATGAGTATTCAATTGAGAAATTCATTGTCATATTTCTAGTGTGATAATTCTTTGTTATGATACAATTAGGATAATAATAGTGAGTTATCACTCGGTAGAATTAGTTATAATATCTTATCTATAGTAAGGAATAGCATTTTTTTCTTCGGCATCCCAGCCAGAATGTCCAAGTGCTGAATAGGATTTTAGATGACTATGTAGGAGAATGCCATCAGTAGAGGTGAGATGTATGGAAGTGGTATGTTAAAATGTCATAGTAGAAGTAATAATCATCATTAGGAGTAGAAATTCAAGGAGTTAGGAGGTAGTATTCATACTACTATATCTTGTGATTCTCTAAGTTCGGAGCTTGAGTTGGATCATACTGCTCTTGTGCAGATTGAACTCACTTTAGCTATCGAATATATGAATCGTTACATGTCCTTACATGATCTACTTTATAACACTTAGACAGTTCTAGTCCAAGAACTGGATATTGTCCTTAAGGATTTCACTGATCATGTAAATACATTCAACCCAACAATGAAGTTGATAGAGAAGATAGGCACCCTAAATAGTCTTTTCTAAAGGGGTTTACACAGAAACTGAGCTTGATGATCCTTAGTCATAAACCCATGCCTAGTACTAGTATGAACCTCAATCACCTGAAGATCTAGGAGTCAAATATTTAGTTGAGCATGAAGCCAAGGGAATGCCACATTTGACATTCCAGAAGAGGGTGGTTACACAGCTTAATATGGCTGCATAAACACTAAGATGGAAGTTATGTTCTACTTTAGAAGTGTGTTTGAAACTAGGCAGAATACTTCTGTAGAAAATCACACATCTTCTTGTCATTTTTGAATGGCTAATCTCAATCTATGTACTTATGATTCATAGTACGCACCCTGTGGATGTTCTTATGTTCTAGAAGGAAGTCGTCGGACTTCACGTCATCATAGACGGAATTCCAAGAAGTACTAAGAAGAAGGTGAAAAGTAAGACGAAGTATTAACCATTGTTAGTGGGAGCTATGAATAGGGGTGTATACCCGGAAGTGAGTATTATAGTACTTATAGGATAACTATAATAAGTTAAAGTATGTCACATGCATCAATAAGATATTCTAATATACGAGTAATGTAATAGCAAACAATAAGATAGAGTTGTGAGAATAGTTTGTTTGTACTATTTTACAATAACCATGTGTAATACCTGGTATATATTTGGTTTTCATTTGGATTTGGTTCTTGATTTATTGTGTGACTAGTTCCATGCATGAAGTTTGAAATTAATGGGCATATTCATGGTGTTACATTAAGTTCGTACTTGATGTACAGGTCTAGAGGGGAAAATGGGTTCGCATGAGGGAGAGACGAGTTATCATCATGATGAAGAAGAGATGAAGGATCGTAACAAGGTGGATACAACACAAATAGAGGCTATCAATGCAAATCCAAGGGAATGATCAATTCCAATGCTACATTCAACCATCAATGAGGGATTTCTCTAGTACATGAAAGGCATGGAGGAAGGTAGGAGGATTGAAATGACGAGGCAGAACCAGTTCTATCAGGATATATTGAAGAACATGCAGAAGAAGCCATTTGAGGAATCCCATTCAAGGCTTAAATTCATGGAACTTTTACAAACCAAACCTTGGATTTTTTGTTGGGTCCGCAGCATAGAAAACAAAAAAATTCCTACGGTGTGAACTACACGCCAGGATCTATCTACTAGGTACAAAGCAACGGGTGGACATACATCCAACGAGAACTTACCCTCATAGACAACGAGCTTTGTTAACGAGTAGGAACCCGTGGTTGATGTAGTCGTACACTTGCCGATCTCAAGATCGTGAGGAAGTCCAGCAGGTCCGGCTCCAGCACGTCCATCAGATCCAGCTCCAGCACCACCAAGTCTAGCACCGCAAAGCAGCGGTGCATCCGTGGTCGCACACACGTCCGGTACCCCGACAACCTCCATCCCTCGCTCCAGCAAAGCAGCAGAAGCAGCAACTCCTTTCCAGTTAAAGCCACCGGGAACATGTATCTCGCTAATCCGAGACCATGGGGGAATAATACTAGAGGGGGGACAGATCCTTCACAAGGAGGTGTGTGTGAGAAGTGAGGAGGGGGTGGCCTTTTATAGGAGGAGGGGGGTGCCCCTCCTTCATGGCCGGCGCATGGAGGGGGTGACCCTTCACCTCCTCCATTCATGTGGTGGTAACCCCTCCACATTAAAATTCCCCTTCACATTCTCTTTTAAAGTCTCCACTTTAAATGCATTAAATTTCTCCAAATTTAATGCTCTCTCATTTAATAAAACTCTTTTATTATTTTTATTCAGAATTTTGTTAATTACTTTAATTAACAAACATTCACATAAAACCCCCTGCAGCATTTCAATATATTACATGTAGAACCAATTTTAGCATTTTCACCTGAAACAGTTTCGGTGTCTATTGAAATAATTCCAGCGCTTTCTTAAATCTTTATCTGAAACATATTTGCTCCAAATGGTGTCGGTATCCCTTAAGTGTGTCACCCTACGGTTCGCGAATAATGCAGACATGATCGAGACCCCTCTCCCATCAATAATCAGCAGCGGGACCTGGAGATCCATACTGACTCCTACACATTCAACGATGACTTCTGTGATCGTGAGAACCTTTAACGCTAGTAACTAAATCCCTTTATCCCGCGATATATTACATGTCCGAGGTTCGATCATCGGTATCTCCATACCTAGTTTGATCTCGTTACCGACATGCACTCTTTTCTCGTTCCCGTGATATAACATTCTAGTGATCACATCACTTGCTTGCAAGCTATTTCAATGTGATATCACCGAGAGGGCCTAGAGTATATCTATCCATCATCAGGATGGACAAATCCCACTCTTGATCCATGAGCCTCAACATAACACCTTCGTAGCACTGAACCCACCTTTATAGTCACCCTGTTACGGTGTGACGTTTGATGTTATCAAGATACTCTTCCGGTGTTAGCAATTAACATGATCTCATGGTCTAAGGATAAAGATTACTTCGTATGATATTATAGCAACATAAACATAATGACTTTGATCGTAATGCTATACTTCGGATGAATGTTCATCACATCATTCCACCAATGGTGTGACCTTGTTATTAACAACATCCAATGTCCATGATCAGAAAACCTTGATCATCTTGTTAAACAACAAGCTAGTCTATAAGAGAGGCATAACTAGGAACCCTTTTTGTTTATTAAACACACATGTATTGATGTTTCCGATCAATACAATTCTAGCATGTAAAATAAACATTTATCATAAACATGGAATAAGATAATAACCACTTTATTATTGCCTCTCGGGCATATTCCCTTCAGTCTCCCACTTGCACTAGAGTCAATAATCTAGTTTGAAAAACTTTGCGTATTGAACACCTATGGCTTTCTGGTGTTGCATATACGCTATTGCTAGTGGTTAACATAATCTCTGGATCTGACAGTTTCAGGTCCGTGTGTATTTGCATGTCTTTGCATCTCTACGCATCACTCATTCTCAAATGAGATGGCATTGTATAAATTTGGTCATCTGGTGAGACCTTTAGTTCGTTCGGCTCAAAAATATGTTGATATTATTGTCACACAATATATCTTCATAGTATTATCCCACTTTGAACCACACCTAGTTTGATAACAAACTACTTAACACAAATGCCCTCCTTTGCTGCTACTATAGCAGTTATATACTTAGCCTTTTGTTGTAGTATCCGTCACAATATCTCAACTTTGGAACTCATCCAAATCTATCATGGAACATCCTTTCCATTATATTGTGCCACCCATAGTCTAAATTGAGATAAATTTAATTTGTATCTTGTGACAAAACTAGTATCACTTTACAATGAACTACAATTTAATTTGTATCTTGCCACCCATACTATTTGTCACTTATACATTATATATTCTTAGTTCTTCCAAAGCTCATAAGAATATCTTTACTATTGTCCAATGATCATCTTATGAATCATTCTGGTATATGCTCATAACATTTAGAGCATAGGACATTCTGGATATATACATATCATGGTATAATCGATCAGAATCTTCATGTGATTTTACTCACCAAGCGTTGAAACACTTGAATCTGAATACAATTCTTTCCATGCAGCAAGAACCTTTCTTGTTGTTTCCATATTGAACCCTTTCAATATCTCATATTGAACCCTTTCAATATCTTATATATGTATGTCTTGCACAACCATATTAGCGCCTTAATCTATCCATATAGATATTGATGCCTAATATTCCGGGTTTGCCCAAGTCTTTCATCGAAATCTTATTTTAATGAAATTCTTAACTTGTGTAAATTCAAGATACATCATTTCCAATCAACAATATGTCCTCTACATAATGTATTAGAAATATGTCTCAGCGCTCCCACTTAATTTCTTGCAAATGCAAGCATCTTCATCATCTCCGATGAATTTAAACTCTTTTAATAGTTTCATCATGGTGAAGATTCCAACTCCGCTATTCTTACTTCAACTATTGAAGTTTACATGCCCTTTTAGCACCCTTTGAATTAACAAAACCCTTCGGACCATGTCATGTACACATCCTAGGTTACCGTTCTATTAGAAGAACCTTGTTTTGTTTATTCAACTACCATATACCAAATTATATGTAGTGGTTGCTACATTAATCCATCAAGACTATATATCACTATGAAAGATCAAATCTTGTCATAGTCAACTCCTTGAACATTGTCGTACACTTCTTTCCGACATGTCGACTATTTCATAGATGTTAAACATCCATGTCTTATTTCTTTATAGATCCAAACACGACCGATAGGCTTCACGCCTTTCCGGAGGGTCTTCCAAGTTCAGAAACTTGTTTTCTCGTGTATGGATACTATCACGGATTCTATGACTTCTAGTCATTTTATGGAGTCAGGGCCCATCATCGCTTCTTTGCATGTAGTCGGTTCATCATTGTCAAAACAATAACGACTTGCTTATCAAATCTTACTATTTGATTCTTACCGACCCACACGGTTCTATAGGAACTCTAATCTCCGAGATCACACCTTTTGTAATCACAAGAGCCATGAGCATTGTGGCCGCCACCAGGACACTTTCCGGCACTACGCTACTTAGCACATATAGCTAAGGTTCAACAACCTTATCAAAGTTCTATTGTCCTCCCACTTAACTTTTCACGAAAAATTCCTTCTCAAGAAACTTGACGTTCCAAGTAACAAACTCTTTTGTCCTCGGTGTTATGGAGAAATTCCCAACAAATTCTTTGGGATAACCTACAAAGACGTGCTTATCCGACTTTGGTTGTAAACATTTTACTTATGCATAGCATACCAAAATTTAAGAAAAGACAATTCGGGTTTTATCCCAAACCATAACTCATATGGTGTCATTTCAATGGATCACGATGGTGCTCTTTTCAGTGTAAAAGTGGTAGTCTCTAAAGCTTCAATCCTTAAAACATAATGGCAGTTTTATAAATGACACCCTTGATCTTACCATGTCAAACATGGTTTGATTTTATCTCTCGAATATGCCATACTCCTATGGTTTATCGGGAAACACAAATCATGGAACAATTCCTCAAGTCTTAGGTGTTTTTGATAAACATGTAACTCAAATATCTTCCTTTATGATCGAATCATAAACTCTTTATTTTCTTGTTACAATGATTTTCCACTTCATCTTGAAAGTCTTTGAACAATTTTCAAATGTTTCATACTTCTTCCTTGTTAAATAAATATACAGATATATTCACTCAAATTTTTGGAGAAAGCATATGAAGCAAAAAGATCCATCGCATATGGCTACACATAATGGACTATGCACATCAGCATGCACAATTTCCAATAAGCTAGTCATCCGTTCCTCTCTGGCCTATGGACGGAGTTTCAATTATCTCGAGGAAAGTCTCACATGCGTCAATTGATCAAAATCAAAGACTCCAAAAATCCATCAACATGGAGTTTCTTCATGTTTTCTTTCAAATATAATTTAAACAGCGATGTCAATTCATAAGTGATCTTTCAATCATTTGTCTTGCGACATTTTAGCAATAGTGTTTATGGATGTGATTTCTCCAACTAGACTTGTAAAAGTTCATCCATCCTTTATGGAATACGGTAATTATTTGAACAGCCATTGTTCTCATGATACTGGAACAAAATAACAATTATTTAAACAAATCTTGAAGGATTGGATTGATGACAATGAAAAACACAATAACACTTTATTTGTTTTTGATGAACATCATCACTCATTCTCTTGCTGGTTTACTTAGGCCATTGTAGTTCATGAATTGCGTTGTCCTGTATGACACTTCATACCAACCAATTACCGGTATCCAATACCTAAGAACCACATTTTTTTAACAAGCAAGGAATACAACCATAACATGTATATCTTCTATATACCCAAGTTGGACATCTCCAACCTTATATTTTTTGCCAAATATTTTATAGATTCTCTTTCAGCAATTTCTTTTTCTTTTAAAAGAATCTATCAACATCAATAGTGGTGTCATTCACATGACACATAGTACAAAGCGTATATAGTCAAATACTAATACATTTGGACTTGCACTTTGAAGTGGATCACCATCATCAAATGTTTGGCATTCTTTCAAAAATCCATTCTTTAGTAACCTATTAGTGTAGTAAACATTTTACTTACATCTTCTATTCATCCTTATCATGACAACTTTCATGATCAAGCTACTATAGCTTATAAGGAAGAATCACGAGTATAATATCAGTTCCCAAAACCTTTTTGGTAGATTCGGATGCCTAGCATCTCCATCCTTCAAAAATTCTCATACAATATGAGAACATGTATTTTGCTAAATTATATCTATCATAATGCAACCAAAAACATTGTTTCAGATATCACAATATCTTTCACACATGATGGTTTCTGAAACAATTTCCAGCTCCAATATAATCTTGATATTAAAACAATTTTTTGAATATCAATAATCATGGAGGCAAACATGATACTTTAGATACTAACATTGGAATTCTTACTCTTGATTTAATACTACTTATTAAAATTCATGGAGTAAATAGAGTTTGCTGAAAGTTTGCAATAGGACTTATAAACTTTAAATTGACATTCAAAACAATACGATACTAGTTCGTAAAGTAAATATCCAGAATTCTATAGTTCTATTATCTCAAATAAAAACTAAGCATAAGGTAGAAAACGAATGCCAATGACTACAACAAACTATGCAAATTCACTTTGATTTAATTTATGACAAATTTGGTTCGACTAATCCAAATTAGAAATGAACTCCCACTCAAAAATGACATCCCTCGTGCCTTTTTGGTGATTACATGAACCAAATCCACTACACCAAGTCCGATCATCACGTGAGTTGATGTAGCTTCAAAGGCGAGCATCTATATGGGCATCATATCAACTATATGACTCATGCTTAACCTTTCGGTCCGTGTTCCGAGGCCATGTCTGTACATGCTAGGCTCGCCAAGTAAGAACCTTAGTACTCGCATGTGTAAAACTGTCTTACACCCGTTTGTATGAAAGCGTAGAGTCGAGTACACCCGATCATCACGTGATATCTCGAAACACGATCCACAAAATGGTGCATACTTAAGGAAGAACACATTTTTATCTTGATATCTAAATGAGGGATCATCTTACAATGCTACAGAAAGCACCAAACTAGCAGTATAAGATGCTAACATCTAATGTGTAAAGTGAGATGATATGGTCCATGCATTTGATCTCTATCACTTGCATCGTGGTATGATCTCTATCATTCCTTTGTGTGTAAGGCCAAGGTCTATGGAATTTACACGCTGAATGTGTTGTAAGAGTATCTATCATACATCTACTTACAACAATACCATATCAAGACACTAGCCCAGCAACGATCAAAACTAGACGCCTCTAATTTATCAATTGCAAGTTTTACGTGGCTTAGGGCTTTCGGAGATAGAACCGTTCTTACCTACGAACATGAAACACAACGAGGGTAACTAAGTTATTAGCAACTCGTTGTAAATCAGATATTGACTATAGTAGGAGAGACAGACACCCGCCATCCACTTATGCAAAACAAGTTGCATGTCAGTCGTGGAACCGGTCTCATGTACGATGACATGTAAGGTTGGTCCGGGCCGCTTTATCCCACTATGCCACCAATCTCCAAAATACATGAAAGAAGCAATAACATGGTCATCATCGCCCACATATAAACATATGTGTACTACCAGTGCAAAGCACCTACACATAGATCAGGCTCTGATGCCACTGTTGGGTCCGCAGCATAGAAAACAAAAAAAATTCTACGGTGTGAACTACACGCCAAGATCTATCTACTAGGTACAAAGCAACGGGTGGACATACATCCAACGAGAACTTACCCTCATAGACAACGAGCTTTGTTAATGAGTAGGAACTCGTGGTTGATGTAGTCGTACACTTGCCGATCTCAAGATCGTGAGGAAGTCCAGCAGGTCCGGCTCTAGCACGTCCATCAGATCCAGCTCCAGCACCACCAAGTCCAGCACCGCAAAGCAGCGGTGCATCCGTGATCGCACACACGTCCGGTACCCTGACAACCTCCGTCCCTCGCTCCAGCAAAGCAGCGGAAGCAGCAACTCCTTTCCAGATAAAGCCACCGGGAACATGTATCTCGCTAATCCGAGACCATGGGGGAATAATACTAGAGGCAGAGAGAGATCCTTCACAAGGAGGTGTGTGTGAGAAGTGAGGAGGGGGTGGCCTTTTATAGGAGGAGGGGGGTGCCCCTCCTTCATGGCCGGCGCATGGAGGGGGTGACCCTTCACCTCCTCCATTCATGTGGTGGTAACCCCTCCACATTAAAATGCCCCTTCACATTCTCTTTTAAAGTCTCCACTTTAAATGCATTAAATTTCTCCAAATTTAATGCTCTCTCATTTAATAAAACTCTTTTATTATTTTTATTCAGAATTTTGTTAATTACTTTAATTAACAAACATTCACATAAAACCCCCTGCAACATTTCAATATATTACATGCAGAACCAATTTCAGCATTTTCACCCGAAACAGTTTCGGTGTCTATTGAAATAATTCCAGCGCTTTCTTAAATCTTTATCTGAAACATATTTGCTCCAAATGGTGTCGGTATCCCTTAAGTGTGTCACCCTACGGTTCGCGAATAATGCAGACATGATCGAGACCCCTCTCCGATCAATAATCAGAAGCGGGACCTGGAGATCCATACTGACTCCTACACATTCAACGATGACTTCTGTGATCGTGAGAACCTTTAACGCTAGTAACTAAATCCCTTTGTCCCGTGATATATTACATGTCCAAGATTCGATCATCGGTATCTCCATACCTAGTTTGATCTCGTTACCGACATGCACTCTTTTCTCGTTCCCGTGATATAACATTCTAGTGATCACATCACTTGCTTGCAAGCTATTTCAATGTGATATCACCGAGAGGGCCCAGAGTATATCTATCCGTCATCGGGATGGACAAATCCCACTCTTGATCCATGAGCCTCAACATAACACCTTCGTAGCACTGAACCCACCTTTATAGTCACCCTGTTACGATGTGATGTTTGATGTTATCAAGATACTCTTTCGGTGTTAGCAATTAACATGATCTCATGGTCTAAGGATAAAGATTACTTCGTATGATATTATAGCAACATAAACATAATGACTTTGATCATAATGCTATACTTCGGATGAATGTTCATCACATCATTCCACCAATGGTGTGACCTTGTTATTAACAACATCCAATGTCCATGATCAGGAAACCTTGATCATCTTGTTAAACAGCAAGCTAGTCTATAAGAGAGGCATAACTAGGAACCCTTTTTGTTTATTAAACACACATGTATTGATGTTTCCGATCAATACAATTCTAGCATGTAAAATAAACATTTATCATAAACATGGAATAAGATAATAACCACTTTATTATTGCCTCTCGGGCATATTCCCTTCATTTTTTCCATGATAGAAGAACCTATGGAGAAGGAGAACTGGTTAATGGACACATCTCGTAAACTTAAGAGTGTGTGGGATATCGGGATGAGGAGAAAGTGAGATATGCAACCTATCTATTCACTGGAACAGCAGCAACATGGTGGGAAAAGTCAAAGTTTGTAGCTCCGGGAGGAGGCATTAGTACCTGGGCGGAGTTCAAGAAGAAATTTCGTGAAGAAGTTGTTTATAGAAATAGTGGGCAGATGAAGGATACAGATGCTTTAGAGAACAAGAATCTTCCATTTCTGAAGCATGTACAGGAATCCAATCGTTTATCCTGGTACATTATTGAGGAAGTAAATAAGGAGGCAGAACGTCAAAAGAAGTTCATGAAAGGACTACAAGCAGTCATGAGGATGCAACTCAGGATTGTTCATGCCAAGGAGTTTTTGGATAGTGCACATATGTTAGTGGATGATGAGATTGTTGTATCTGAAGGAACGAGGAAGAAAATAGCCAAGAAAATTAAGTTAGGTATTTCCAAATACTTATTATTATAAGGAATTTTCCAAAGATCAAAATAATATTTGAAAATAAATAAACAACCAGCTTTGATATCTTTACTAGGTTTACTTTAGTATAAATATATAAGATGAATCATTTGAAAAGGATTTCAAATTATAAAGTAACAAATTCCTATTTATGTATTTTATGGAAACTCTTATTTAAACTTATAACTTCATAAAATACTTTAGTCTTGAATAATCCATTAAGTCTAAAGCTACTAAACTTAAAACCATAATTATGGTCTATAATAAAACCTAAGTATAAATTATTAATACTCCTTTATAGTCTTGAATAAATTATAACTAATAATTTGAAATTAACTTTTAGCATCATTCACTTATATTAATGGTGAATGATCTCATATCTCAAACCTTACCTAAAACAACTTTAAAGTTTAATAGGAGTTCAACAAACCCTATAATGAGATCATTGTATCTCATAATTAGCTTTAACTCTACAATCTCTTTAACATCGATTTGCTGAGCTCAGATCCATAAAGTTATACTTAATACCTATACATATATGTCTTCTATCTTATCGAAGAAGTTCTTAATCTCGACCATGATATAAAATACTACATTCTAATCCAAGTTATCTTTTATAGTTAACTTTGGTCTGTGATTTATTCAACTAAAAGCACATTAACTTAAAATCATTGAAGCGATCCAGATATCCATAAATTGCAATCTAAGAACACCACACGTTATTTAACTGAATATAATAAGTAAACTCTTCAAAAGTTATTCTTTTTCCACTTCAAAAGAAACACTATACTAGTTCTTTTAAGTCATAACAAATTTAAACATGAGCCTTGTAATAATTACAAGATACCACTCAACCTAAATCCTGTATTATGATTATACTTCACTATTTATGTCTTGTATGTTAGTCTTAGAGTTTTGCAACTACACTCTTTTATGAAGTAAACTTGAAGATAAATAAAATCATAAAAAAATCATCTAAATCCAACTCACTTGTAATGTTGGGGAACTACTTGGGATTTTACAACATGCATATCATTACTTATGCATAATAGCATATTGCTTCTTTAAAATTGTCCTTATCGGGCAATGATAGTATTTTGTAGAACCCGAGGTCCAGGGTCAAGTCGAAGCATTTGACTATAATACTTTGCTATATCAAGGCAAGTTCACACTTTCTCATGTCCTTTGATTATTTTCTATCAAGTATTTGCAAAATGTTGTGTTATCACCTGCATTTCAAAAAGGTCAGAGAACACTATTTTTGATAACAATGTAAACTATTGGTTACTGATCCAGAGTGATCAGCTAATCTATTAAGCCTAGCAATTATAATACCATTGTCCAGGAATATATCATCTAGGACTTAACATCCAATGTCACCAGTGATTCTAGCACCGTATATCACGCGTTAACCATGAGATCTACAATGGCTCTGGGGAAGTTAGCTAGATCTTCTTCCTTTCGCATGGACGGATAACCTTATCATGAAGTTATGGATTTCTCATTGAGAACCTAGCACATGGGTGGGACCCCTTTTCTTCCCCGTGATTTTGGTGTCTAGACTATTTGTGAGAGGCGGCCAGTGGTATAGTAGGTCCTTTAGGGAGCTTGCTAGGGCATAACCATCTCATAGAGTCTTCAGGTGCCTACCAGTGTTATAGCTGGTCCAAAAAGGGGATTAACAGAGGTGGGGCACGTCATGGGCGGTCGTTTCTTCATGTGGGGTCGCGGAGAAGGGCAGCGATTGGCTTGGATCTTATGTTGGGCTTCAAACCAAGGAAGTTTGAACGGGGACATACTCTTAGCCCTACAACAAATCGTAAGGTCTCTCATGTGTAAAGTAGCGCACCTCTATAGAGTGTAGCAAGTGTGACATGTTACTCCCTGTTCCAGGAAGGAGCTGCGAACGCTGCAGGAAAAGAACCCCACGAAAGTTTTGATCAACCTATGAAGACTGAAGGACATAGCTTTTCAAAATAAAAACAACCTTTGAAGAAATGTTTACGAAAACCTGCATAACCTAGGACCTTTTGGTTTGTGGTTGTAGTTAGTGCATCAAACTCTCCTCTTTAGTGAACTTGTTGAGTACGCTTGTACTCAACCGTACATTCTTAACCCTTGCTAGATTCAGGAGCATCCAATGGAGATATTTGGAGGTGAACTACTTGAAGAACTGAAGATATCCAATGGAGATCAACGGAGTCAACGTCTGCATCTGAAGTCATAGAAGTCAAGCTAAAGCGCAGCATATAAATAATATTAGAAACTAGAACCTACTTCTATAGAGCATTGTTATAACAGCAATCACAAGCCATATTTATAGTAGTAGTACTTCTAGAATTGACTTCGAGTTGCCATTTCTTGTTCTCTTTTGTAAAATATAATCCTTGTTATATCGAGGAAGTTATTTGGATCTTCTATAATGTATTATATGTAATGTAAAGACATGTTCTAGACCCGCGATGTTTCTGGTGGGCCATTCTAAGGGATGTAATACTGGTGAACGGGATTCATTGGTGTTATGTCAATGACTATTGCGTACTACATCATGCAGTGGTATGTTGGGTCATCGCAGAGTAATCATAGGGTAGGTACGTTTACAGTTGTTCCCTCGTGGAGGGGCTGTAGAAATGGTACGTTCGGGGCTTTTCGAAGAGCACAAGCTCCCGCTAGCCACCCCACTGGTTCCTTGTGGAGGAAACCGTAGGTCCCGTATTAGTCCTGTTGGCCTCTCGGGGAGACGACCGTGGGTGTACCACGGATTTAGGTTACTTGAGAGGGAGTGTCCTTGTAGGGTTGTCCCATAAGTTCTTCGTAGAGGAGACCGTAGGACTAGTGTCTGTTCTGTTAGCCCCTCGAGGATGGTGTCATAGGCTCTGCATGGATTTGGGCTGCTTGAGGGGGAGTGCCCTTGCGAGCCACCCTGTAAGCCCCTCGAGGAGGCGTCCGTAGGGCTAATATGTGTCATATTAGCCCCTCAAGGAGGGACCCATAGGCTCTGCATGAATTTTGGCCTCTTGAGGGGGAGTGCCCTCGTGAGACGCCCCATAATTCCCTCGAGGAGGATACTGTATGGCTAATCCATGTCATGTTAGCCCCTCGAGGAGGGAGCCATAGGCTCTGCATGAATTTGTCATGCGTTCGTTAATTTCGTATGAGTGCCACACAAGAATTTCAAGCATCAAGAACCATGGGTGAGGTGAATTTATTGCCAGAGCCAGTCCGCAAGTCAGAGCTCGACACTTTAGGCCTTAGCGCTGACATGGGTGGCTTAGTGATAGACACCATGCCTAGCCCCCGCTCGTGTGGTACACATGAGAAAACTTATGAACGCATAGAAAAGAGAAAATCTGAGGCGAAAGGCAAATAGAAAATCAGGCATGTGCCGCAAGATCAAAAACGACCAGGAAGGTCCATGTTTATTACAATGTTGCTGTCATTTAGTGCGGGGCCTTTTAGGAGATAAGTCTGAAGATGACGATGGTCGGGGGTCATCTTTGGAGAGAGATAGTAGCTAGCCGCTGGTGGAGGGTGGTGTCAGTATGGGCTTTAGGGTTTTTCCAGAAGGCATGGTCGTCTGGGCCTCGCGGGTGTAGCCCCCGTGTGCCCTACCCATGGTTGCATGGACAGGAATCAGGGAACCTTCCGTGGTCGTACGCTACGGCCCTTGAGAGCCCCCAACATCATCATGTCTCTACTTTGGTAGCTTTTTATTGGTGACTCCCTTCCCTGCCCCTCTTAGGCTGACCACCCGGCGTGCCCCCACGCTCCCCATGATGCTTGCATTTCCTCCGATCGTCTTACTCCAACCGGATCATCTTGAGCTTCAGCACTGGTCCGTGTTGTTCCCCTGCATCTAGTGGAAGACGAAGAAGGGGCAGCAGTTTCTTTCGCCCTCCATGCTCCCTTTGCAAGAGAATCTATGTTCAACTTTGGTTGCTCGCGTGACAACAACCTTGCATCTGGCTCTGGAGAGATCCTTAGTGCGGGGGAGGGGGGTGTCCTTATCTTGAGTGAACAAGCGCTCTATTTTCGCCTTGACGCACCGAACGACCATCGTGAAGAGTTCCACCATGATGGATAGGTTCTCGTCGTGGCCCCCTATTGTGTTGAGCACCTTGCTCTCTGTGACACCTTCGGTGAAGGCGAACATGTCCTTGGCGTCCAAGATCCTTGGGATCCTTCGGTGGCACTGGTCGAAGCGTTGTAGGTACTTGTAGAGGGTCTCTCCAGGCCTATGTCGTACTTGACGAAGGTCTTGGCACGTGAGAGGGAATTCGCCTATTCCCCTGAACTTGGTGATGAAGAGGTGGAAAAGGGCAGGCCATGAGCTGATGGATCCCTCCGATAAACTCACTAACCAGGCTCATGATGTGGCCCTGAGACATAGGGGGAACTAGTTGGCCATGACTGGGTCATCGATGCAAGCTACTTTGATGCCCATGGTGTAGAGCGACAGGAACTCCATAGGGATGGAGGTGTCGTCATACTATGGGGCCATCTTCGGCTTGAACTTGGGCGGCAATACCACACATCGGAGGTGCTCGGTGAGTGCGAGGCAGCTGCTGCTGTGGGTCTCGACACCACCAGCGAAAGTTGCATGGTTCTAGCAGTCCGCGATTGCGACACTTTGGGCAACGCGGGACCTGCGCTCACGACATCGCGTGAGGGTTACACGGGCGCTTCATTGCATGGACAACTTGCGTGTCATTGTTGGTGTTGTGCGACAACCATGCTTCATGGGAGACGTGCCCACTCCCTGAGCTCCTGGCCATGGTCGGTAGAGCGGGTGGAGGAGGCTCTCCGTCAGGTACTCCTCCTGATCGGTCTTCGGGTGAAGCCGGGTACGGGTTGGTCCATGCGATGTCCATGAGTGCAACAGGCGTGCGTGCCACTCTTCTTGCACAGCTTCCACTAGCGTGTAGTGGAGAAGTTCTCTCACCATGAGCCATGTAGCCCCTACAACGAGGATGTCCCCGTGGTCGTGCAATCATATGGTGCACGAGAGTGGCGAGTTGTCGCGCTCTGGTGGCGACGCATTTCTGGGGGAGCCGAAGGGAGAGTCTTACTCGCTTCCAGTCTACGCTAGGATGGGGGAGACGACACAACAGGGGCTCTTGTTCTCCCATCTTTCGCCCACACCTCCTTCTTGTGTGCGCCTAGCGTGTGTGTCTGTGTGAGGTGCCATGACGTGCCATGACGTTCAGACCATCGAAGATCTTGAGAGCGCGCCTCAGTCCCCTACCTAGCGCGCCAAATGTAGTAGAATGAATGTCATGCGACGGAAGAGGGGCACCGACGAGGCCTGGATTCATGTGGATACTGGAAACATGCCTAGATCTTCAACACGACTACAGGGGCGACGAAGCTCACACACGATAGAGAGGAAACACAGGTTTTTTTACCCAGGTTTAGGACCCTCGTGAGGAGGTAAATCCCCTACTCCTGCTTGGTTGTATTGCTCGTGGTGCTTCACGAGGGTGTGATGACAAGAGAATGTATAGGGTATCTGATCCTAAGAATCAGCCCCTTCTAAGGTTGGGGTCGCTCCCCCTTTATAGTGGTGTCGGTCCTATTCCCATAATATTTGGCAGGAAGGGCCTCCACACTCCCACCCAAGGGGAGCCGATGCACACCCCCACTTTACATGGACTAAGGCCAGGGTCCTTCATGAGCTCCAGTCCAAAGCAGCGGTCACTGGGGACACCCTCTCTATAGCGTCGTGTCATCTTTGCTCTCTTGCACCAAAACGAAAATGTTGATATTTGGGGTCACTAGTGGCATCAACCTCGCTTTAACATGGAAGTGGGCAGGCAACATCTCCCTTTATCGAGGTAGATCACGCAGGAAGTAGAACATGGGAGCTGCATGTTGAGTTCTCGTCTTGCCTGACGGAGCGAGTCGTGGATCTTCCCTTGCGGAGGGTCGCCAGCGGAGTCATTGCCTAGCCGAGGGCCCTGCACTGCTGACGGTGTCCTTGTCGTGGCTACCATCTCTGAGGGACACCGCCTCGGACTTGGCTTGTAGTTTGCACCTCACACCTCGCCTGGGCTCTTGGAGGGAACCCGCCTCTTAAGGCCACCGACGAGCCCGACGGGGGTCCATTGTAACATCCCAATTTGAGAAACCATAATTGGCTGTCTAGAATGTGAAATCAGGGTAACAAAAAAATCTTGTTTAGTGATGCAGTGTTTGCTTGATTATTTCTTAGTGCTTATGCTTCTAAAAGTGTAGTAGATGCTATACTCCTTACCTCACCCTTAGTTTACAACAACTATTTCACAAAATTGTCTTGGCTTATTTTCATATTATCAAATGTTCTGACATTTCAAAACTTGAGACAAGATGCCTTTGCAACACTAACTATTTTAGTAGCTTCTATTGACCAAACTATGGAGAGCTATATAATATAATCTCATTATGTTTGCAAGACAGAACTTTCAACTACTCTTACCTCTAGGTTTCTCCAAAACGTTAAGCTTTTGATTTCCACACTTGGTAGAAATACCAAGGACT
This sequence comes from Avena insularis, assembly GCA_023614405.1. Classification (NCBI taxonomy): domain Eukaryota; kingdom Viridiplantae; phylum Streptophyta; class Magnoliopsida; order Poales; family Poaceae; genus Avena; species Avena insularis. Next base: position 242,177,123 of record CM042696.1, read on the forward strand.
CTTATCTACTTCAAAACCCAACCTTTTCAAAATACCCATCCTTACCTCAAGCTTGGCTTGGAGGTATCCATGGTAGTAGATTTATTATTCTTGTAAGATGAATTGCCTTAATCTGCTAAAATAAGTTGCCTTGATCTGCTAAGATTAATTGCCTTGATCTGATGCTTGAATTGTTCGCTTAGGAGTAGGATGAGCTTCCCTAGGAGATCATTAGCTAACATCTAGCTAATCCTATAGTATCAACCCTAAGCAAGTTAACCTAGCTGGATCAGATCTACATCCACCAGGTGATCATGTAAAACCCTTAACCAAATCCCCTCTAAAGTTATTCATTCTAGAGCTTCCAGGTCAATGAAGACAAATACAAGCATCGATACTTTCTACTCAATCTGTACTTCAACATAATCCACTTTATGAGGCTTTGGTACTCTACAACCCATCAAAAATATCCCCTCTTATATTCTAGTCCAAAAACCCTAAATCTCCCAAAATATGACAAAGTATGGAAATATTATCAAGATGCCATCTTTGAGTCTCCCTCATTTCCAATCCTTCTGCATTTTTGGCAATGACCTTGAACCATATTTTAGACCATCTTAAGGACTACCAAGGCCCACTCTTTCCCTTGGCTACATCATCCTTTAACCCAGTTGTGCTTGATGGTCTTGCAGGCAAGAAAGTAATCTTTCCTGCAAATCTTATCAACATGCCTAATTTGGAAGAAGCTCACATCTTCATACTATCTTATTTTGACCAAATCTTGGCATGGTTGTACTCTACTCATGTAGGTCTATCCATCCCTACTTCACCTATTTCAATTGGAGCTTTGTGCTTCCAAAAGCCACATGGTTTTGAAGGCTAGTTGATAATCTGTTTTGGCAGCCTTATTTTATTCAAAGTTTGTCATCAAACCTTGGAGATATCAATCATGGTCAACCTCAAACCCCTGTACCATGGTAATCTACATCACTTGTTCTATCCATCTATATATCCCATGACCCAAGGGGAGCTCTGAGCTCCAAGTTCCAACAAGGTTTTCATTGTATGATTGTAACTTTGTCCAAGATCGTCTATTCCATGCTCTCCTCCAAAATCAAGTTGGATTGCCATAATCAAAGGTTCCAAATGATGGATACACCTTGTGGGCACCATCTACCTTAGATATACAAATTTACCAAAGGCTTTTGATAATTATTTTGGCCCAAAAATAATTTAATTCATTGGTTTCACTTAATCTATAATGGCAAGTTTCTATTTCTCCAAATCACTTATCCAACTTTAGGCTCATATGGGGCCTATATATAATATCCTATATTACCACTTCAAAAATAAATATTTTTTAAGAGTTTTAATAATTGTTTTTACCTATTTCCCTAAATAGTACAAACAAGAAAATAAATGTTTTAAATAGTTTTCTTCTCAATAAATCTTGGGAAAATCTCCAATGTGTGAATTCATATTTGGGACTATCCCAAACCAAAAACTCACCTTGTCTAATTCACATTTTTCACAACAAATCAATAAAACACATTCAACAATTTCTAGAAAATGATAATAAAAATGATCGAGAATATTCAGAAAAATTCCAAATAATTTTGGGTGATGCACATTGACCATAACCATCTACCAGTAACATTATCTCATCATGCCAAGATCAAAAACTAACAACTCTCATCATGATTATCAAGATGGAAAATGTTGACACTTTACAAAAACATGAACCAAACCTCCCCCACATCTCTTCAAAACTTGCCAAGCACTTCTCCATCACACTAGAACTGACTCTGGTCGTGAGCTACAGTAGAAACACTGTAGAAACCCTAGGTCTTGTCCTTTTGTGTTTGGATGAAGGGGAGACAATAGGCTTGTCATTTCTTCAACTTCTTAATTGCCTTGCAGCAGCAGCTCCTGCCCCTCTCCATCCCTCAGCACGACCAACAGCTACCACACCAACCTTTCCATCGCCCTTGAGAGCCAATCCCCTGACACCCCTCTTCTCCCCAAGCTTCCCATGGACTTTGTTAACCATAGACCACCCTCTCGGGTATATATTAACACCCTCAAATTGGCCCTATGCAGATTTTAGTGTTCCCTGCCAAAACCGCATAGAAACCAGGCACTTGCGTGCGGGTGGAAAACGAACTAATACCATTACACATTAGTTCATGATGGAACCCACAGAACATATATATACAACAACGACTCAACAAGTCAAGAATACATATTTATAGTATAAAGATAAAAATCACCTTGAAATCGACACAACATCCGAGTACAGATAAGAGGAAAATTGAGCTAAGAGCCATGACGAATAACCAATGGCATCCATAACCCTACCCAGGATAAGTCGAAAGGGTAACCCTGCTAACGACATCGAACTCAAACCTGCTACAACAAAAGGGGTTCTGCCAAAGGGAAAAGGAAAAGAAGAGCGGTCACTACTGAGGCTAGTACACAACGAGTCTAGAATAGAAGAGCGGTCACTACTGAGGCTAGTACACAACGAGTCTAGAATTCAGCAGCTCTCGCCTACATAGGTAAGGTGGACTAAATCGGTAGCGAAGCATGCACTAAACAACCTATAGAGACTCGATACAACTGTCGGCTATCAGAGAGGGATAAGAAAGACCTATTCGGGAACCAATCTGATAATAACACCAAACATACCCATCCTAGTATTTCCCCCTCGAGACCAAACGAGAAAGTCACCCAAGGAACTCACACAGTTGGCAGTTTTATTTATTTCATTATAGTTGCATCACTTACTAGTCAGATATAGATAGCATGAGTCCTCCCGATATCATAAGTAGTGGTAAGTTTTAGTTAACCATTATGTTGTAGTTTCAATACTTACTAGTCAGATACCATTAGCATGAGACATCCCAAATCCAGCAGTAGTTGTCACTTTTATTTACTTATTTTGTTGTAGTGAAATTGATTACTAGACATGTCAAAATCAAATTTATAGCACTACTTTAGTTATAGTTGTCTATGATCAAGATACTATGCTCTGAGTCGTTCATAACCGCGGACACGGCTTTCAGAAAGATTTACCCTGCAAGGGTGCACAAATAGCAACACATACATGATCAACCTAGGAAAAATCAAATAAAAACCCAACAAGGCATCATGACAATGCAATCACAAGATTCATGAAATATTTCAAGGGGCCAGCCCAATAAGCTACCCGCAACGAAGTTGGCCGGCACCGAGAAGGACCCAGAGTTTGCGACAATGGCTGTAAACGACTTGGACCCGAGAGTGTGACTAGGCTTGTCGATATAGCGAAAACATTCTGCATTCCTAAACAGTATAAACGCATGGCATAAGTACAGGATACTAATAAAGCCCCTAACTTGTTTGTGCCCTAAGAAATGAAAAATTAATCAAGCTCTACCTAAGGGGATTCATGGTCCCACATGTAGATAGTGCGATAGTCAAGGAACATGTATCAAGTACTCGGGGCCTACGGAACACAAGTGAGCGGTTAAAAACCAAATATTAGCTATTTCTTACGGGTGTCTCTGCATTAGTTATATCTATTCTCAGCATTTTAATTATCGAGTTGTAATTAAAGCCATGATCATCTACAACACTAAGCATGTGGTAACCTCCAACAAGTGCGGTACTCGACAACTCGAACCGACACATGAGCAAGCAACTACGACTCACAAGGCCAACTGTCTACCAAACAATAGGCAATAGGAGGTTACCAAGGCTATATAGAGGCTACAAGAAATATAAATGGTGCAAAAAGTGTAGCATCACAACACGGATAGCAATAGATCATCAGGAAGGAAGTAAAGACTATAAATGCAAAATAGGTAGAAAGGGGAAGATTGCTCGCCTGAAAAACACTTCCGAAGATACACCGGAGAACTTGTTGATACTCGCATCAACTCAACTGCCTAATCCGTGAAGAAGAAAAACACTAAAAGGAACACCGAATGCACTATTTAAGACTACGGCAGAAGATCGGGCATGATGCATGATACATGTCATGAAAAAATGCGATGCAACTAGGTAATATTAAGCTAAACCGGGGTCCCAACAATTAATTCTAAGGTTTAATTGGTTTAGATACCCAACAATTTAAATGTTGACTTAACAAGGCAACTCATGGCATCAATGAGCTACACAATTTAAATAGAGTCCGAAATAAGACATAAATATCCCGCATAAGCACTCCATATTTAACTGTTAGATGAATCAAATAATTTTCCCCAAACAACCTGATATGAAATGCAACATGAATAATTTGAACGTATATAAGATATATGGCATTTTTAGAAAATAAGGTAAGATCGGGGTCTCACGATTTGGATCAGAGATTCAGACTGAATTTGAAGTAGTCGGAAGAAGAAAATGGAACCACCGCACCTGTAGACATTTCGTCGAACACTTCTATGGCGAGACGGTCGTGGTCAGAGGCGTGACCACGAAATAGAACATACTACCTCTGTTTGGGATTATTAGTCCTAAGGGCCAAGTTGATAATACCAAGACACTCCATAACTCTCTCTCATTAATCTATGCATGCACCAATAGTCTTACATGCATGAGAGAAGTGAAAGAAAAAGAAGAACATGCATTGGATGAGAGAGACTAATAAATGAGATAGCCCTTATAATCTCAAACAATATAAAAAAGCTCTCGGGACCTATAATCCTAAACAGAGGTAGTAGTTGGTAGCGATGAGATGAGAAGCAATGGAGTAGACCGCAACTGCTGGTTGGCTCTGCGAAGACTGGGACAAGGCCGGTCGGCTGCCTCGGGAACAAAGCGCATCGGGCGCTGGTGGTGCACACACACGGAAGGCTCGAGGCTAACACGGCCAGGGAACCTGCATGGACGCGAGAGTAGCACGCAGCTTCAGAAGGCACGCCGGCCAAGGAGCCCTGCAGGGATAGGGATTAGGTTGCCGCTGCGATGCACGAAGGGACAAAGCTGCATTAACGCGGGCTCATTGGCTTCAATCAAAAAGAAAAACAAGCGGCCACGACGCATGTAAGGTTGGCCTTAGTGGTATCATGCATATGATACTATTTTTATAGTGATAGTGTATGGAATCATATGTTGTATCATACTAGCACTATATTTAATAATTTATAGAATCTTAATATAAAATTATGTACAAAATTTATTTGTATGAAGATTTTCTAGTTTTCCGTGCTATGATATGGTATCTACCTATGATACTCTAACGATCTCTTTCTTTATTAATTGTTGTGCCACATTAGATTTTGCTAATATGGCATGCATGATACTAGCTATGATACTCTCACTAGAACCAGCCTAATTGGGCCGGTTGCTGCAAGGAAAAAATAATTAGGCTGGTTATAGTGGGGAGTAACTTAGAGTGGTAACATGCATATGTTACTAGCTTCAAACTGGAAAATAATATAGGTGTGGTATCATGTAAAGCCTCATTTATTGCAACGCAAACTCATTTTGTCTTAAAATGTATAATTTTATGGTAACATAGCTAATTACCACAAGGCTCTCTTTTATAATTTAGTTACATACCAGGTAATCTAAATGCTTAGTTGGCAATACATGTAGTATTATGTTACTATCCAAATTACTTCTACTATGACTAGCCTTAGAGCCAAGAAGCAAAGACGTAGCGCAGGGACCAATGAGGCATGCGACTGATTGCCTACCAAAAGAATATTTTCGGTTGGATTAAATCAACGAAACAGAGGCAGAGAATTCGTGTGCTGCGACAGACGCTGCTCATCGGTTGGAAGTGGAGAGAACACAGCGCCAAGGAGGAATAAGAGTTGGGGAAAATTTAGATCCAGATTTAGGCAGCATTGGAGGTTAGAGTTTGGGGAGAAGAAGACGGGGATTAGGGTATTTATCTAGTCTAATATAGACTAGACAGGTCTAGTTTGGACTAAAACTTTAGCTAGCCTTTTGCCAAATTTTAGTTTAGCAAAATAAGAAAAGCTTTTATGGTCACATAATAATCGGAAATAGTATTGTTTTGCTTAATTTTAAAATAAGAAAAATGGATACGGGTTTGGGTTTAATTAATTAAACCGCGAGGATAGTTTAGCAAAACTAAAATAGTGTTTTAATAGAATAATTTGGCAACTGAAAACATGCAACAAAAAAGTGCATGATAATATCATTGTGATGCACAAAAAAACAACACGCGATTTTCTAGTAGTGGTTTTATCGGGGGTACTATAATTCGACACCACTAACAATAGATATCACCGTCGAGATCAGCCTCATGGTACGGGGAAGAAGGCTAACGATCTGAATCTTCGCGACACCACTAACAAGATCATTGCTCCATCTTGATTTCGGCAACACTACCAGCAAGGGGTCGTTGCTCATGTTTTGGAGAGAATACCGGAGAAAAGAAGGACGAAGGTAAAAGTCTTGACAATAAGGCCACCTCTAACTTCTGTGAAAGGAGTAAAATCGCATGATCCATCGATTCAGTGTACAAGAGCGAAAGATAAGAGTTGTGGTATGGTAGCTACTCTATCCCGCACCCAAAGCATTACACCATACATGAACAGACGAATTATGCAACCAACTCGAGGAATTTAGACTTAAGATCTTGACATGCGATGTTCGAAAACAAAGAAATGATGCAGCCTCTTCATTGGATCTGATGTAGATGAGGTCATCGTATTGGAAAACACCGGAAGATATAAAATAAACTGTTTGAAAAGACACGATGATTAGGTTCCGTGATGGTTTCATTGGCATGAACAACATATGCTCAATGTATACTCCAACTTCACCATTGCTCATCCTTCTCAGATGTTTCTCAATAATACGGATATCCGTCAAAGGGCTCGTATAGATAAAGAGTTCAAGGACAAAAGATTGGATGAAAGGTACAACAAACGAGATGTAGATTTGATGATTGAAGCACCACCATTATAAAAAGCGGGAGCGAAATGATAAAGGTACGACAGAAACAAAACCCAAGAAAACCTAAAGTTGAATAAAGATAAGAGAACGGATTCAAAACACGCAGAGGTAAGAGGAGAATAGCATAGGGGTAAGGAGTAAAATAAGACCTAACCATATCTATCCAATCGATTTTGAAAAATAGTTTTGACACTCTAGATCGGTCGTTAGCTAGGTTATCCTACAGGCTGGACCAGTGGGGTACCGCAACTGCTGAGCTCTGATACTATTTTGTAACACCCTCGAATCGGCCATATGCAGATTTTAGCGATCCCTGCCAAACCCGCATAGAAACGATTCAAAGATGCCCACCAGGCACTTGCGTGCGTGAGTAAAATGAAATAATACCATTACGCATTAGTTCACGATGGAACCCATAGAACATATAAATACAACAATGACTCAACGAGTGAAGAATACATATTTACAGTCTAATGATCCAAATCACCTTGAAATCGATACAACATCCAAGTACGGATAAGAGGAAATTGAGCTAAGGGCCCTGAAAAATAACCAATAGCATCCATAATCCTGCTGAGGCCAAGCCGGAAGGGTAACCCTGCTAACAACATCGATCTCAAACCTACTACAACAAAAGGGGTGCCGACAAAGGCTAAAGGAAAGGGATAGTAGTCAGTACTGAGGCCAGTACACGGTGAGTGTAGAATTCGGCGGCTCTCGCCTACATAGATATGCTGGACTGAAGCGGCAGCGAAGCATGCACTAAACAATCTATAAAGCCTCGATACAACTGTCGGCTATCAAAGAGGGATAAGAAAGACCTATTTGGGAACCAATCTGATACTAACACCAAACATACTCATCCTGGTATTTCCCCTTGATACCAAACAATAAAGTCACCCAAAGAACTCACACGGTTGGCAGTTTTATTCATTCCATTATAGTTGCAGCACTTACTAGTCAAATATAGATAGCATGAGTCCTCCTGATATCATAAGAAGTTGGTAGTTTTTAGTTAACCATTACGTTGTAGTTGTAATACTTACTAGTCAGATACCATTAGCATGAGACATCCCAAATCCAGCAGTTGTTGGCACTTTTAATTACTCATTTCGTTGTAGTGAAACTGATTACTAGACATGTCAAAGTCAAATTTATAGCACTACTTTAGTTATACTTGTCTATGATCGAGATACTATGTTCCGAGTCGTCCATAACCACGGACACGCCTTTCAGAAATATTTACCCTACAAAGGTACACAAATAGAAACACATGCACTATCAACTTTGGAAAAACCCAAATAAAAACCCAACGAGGCATCACGAGAAAGCAATCACAAGATTCATAAATTATTTCAGGGGGCCACCCCAATAAGCTACCCGCAACGATATCGTGACTGGGTTTGCGACAATCGTTGTAAACAACTGGGAACCCAAAAGTGTGTCTGGGCTTGTCAATACCGTGAAAACATTTTGCATTTCTAAATAGTACAGGCGGTCCACGCGCAATCGTAAATAAAGCAATAAATCATGGCATAAGTGTAATAAAGTCCCAAACTAGTTTGTGGCCCCAAAAAATAAGAAATGAATTAAGCTCTGGCTAAGGGGATTCATGGTCCCACATGCCGATAGTGTGATAGTCAAGAAATAGGTATCAAGTACTCGAGGCCTACGGGACACAAGTGAGCGGTTAAACACCAAATATTAGCTATTGCCCACCGATGCCTCTATATTAGTTATATCTATTATCGGCATTTTAATTATCAAGTTGTAATTAAAATCATGATCATCTACAACATTACAACAACCGTGGTACCCGACAACTCGAACCAACACCTAAGGAAACAACTACGACTCGCAAGGCCACTGTCTACCAAACAACATGCAATAGGAGGTTTTCAAGGCTATATAGAGGCTGCAAGAAATATAAATGGTACGGAAACTAAAACATCGCAACATGGCTAGCAATAGATCAACTGGAAGGAAGTAAAGACTATAAATGCAAAATAGGTAGAAAGGGGAAGATTGCTCGCCTGAAAAAGGTTACCGAAGATACACCGGAAAAATTGTCGATACTCGCATGAACTACGGCATAATCCATGAATAAGCAAAACACTAAATAACACCAAATGCACTATTTAATAGTACAGCAGAAGATCGGGCATAATGCATGTATGACATATGTCATGGCAAAGATGCGATGCAAGTAGACAATATTAAGCGAAATTGGGGTCCTGATAATTAACTGTAAGGTTTAAGTGGTTTAGATACCCAACAATTTAAATGTTAACTTAACAAGGCAATTCATGGCATCGGTGAGCTACATAATTTAAATGGAGTCTGGAATAAGACATAACTATCCCGCATAAGCACTCCATATTTAAATGTTAGATGAATCGACTAATTTTCCTCAAACAACCCGATATAAAATGCAACATGTATAATTTAAATGCATATAAGATATATAACATTTTTATAAAATAAGATAAGGTCGGGGTCTGATCAGAGCTTCAGACTGAATTTTGAAGTAGTCGGAAGAAGAAATCGGAACTGCCGCACCTGTAGATATTTCATCGAACACCACGAAATAGAACATAGTTGTTGGCGATGAGATGCATAAGGAGCAGACCGCAGGTGCTGGTTGGCTCTGCGAATACTGGGACAAGGCCGGTCAGCTGCCTCGTGAACAAAGCGCATCGAGCGCTGGTGGTGCACATGCACGGAAGGCTCCAGGCTAACGCGGCTAGGGAACCTGCATGGACGCGAGAGTAGCACGAAGCTTCAGAAGGCACGCCGGCCAAGGAGCCCTGTAGGGACAGGAACTAGGCTGCCGCTGCGATGCACGAAGGGACAAAGCTGCATTGACGCGGGCTGGTTGGCTTCAATCAAAAAGAAAAACAAGCGGCGGCGGCGCATGAAATTGGTGGCCGGTTGCTGCAAGGAAAAAAGAATTAGTGCCAAGGAGCAAAGGAGTGGCGCAAGGACCAAGAAAGCATGCGACTGATTGCTTACGAAAAGTATATTTCCGGTTGGATTAAATCAACGAAACGGAGGCAGAGATTTCGTTTGCTGCGACGGACACTACCCATCCGTTGGAAGTAGAGAGAACACAGCGCCAGGGAGGAATAAGAGTTGGGTAGATCGAGATTTGGGCTGCATTGGAGGTTAGGGTTTGGGAAGGAAAAGAAGAGGATTAGGCTATTTATCTAGTCTAATTGTAGACTAGATAACTCTAGTTTTGGACTAAAACTTTAGCTGGCCATTTGCTTAATTTTAGTTTAACACAATATGAAAAGCTTTTATGGTCACTTAATGACCGAAAATAGTATTATTTTGTTTAATTTTAAAATAAGAAAAAGTGGAGAGGGTTTAATAACCGAAAATATGCAACGACAAAAAATGCATGATAATATCATGATGATGCAAATAAAAACAACACGCGATTTTCTAATAGTGGTTCTAGTTCGGGCTGCTACAATATTCCACGGACCCCCACAACCCCTCTTGCCTGGCTCATTTGACACTCTTCTCACCCACTCACCCCTCTCCTCACCCATAGTCCAGCTCTCCACTTGTGTGGCCAGGGAGAATCCAAGCTTCCCTTTGGTGCTTAAGCCTTGCACGGAAGGTAGCTAGCGAAACCGACCATCCCTTTCTTTTTTGATCCACTCTGCGTGCTCCCCTATCTCTGATCTATCTCTTTGTGCTCTTCTTTTTCTCCTAGAGTCGTTGGAGGCCAGGAACCACCGCATACCCGAGGGAGAACCCTCTTTCGACCTCGCCGTACCTGACGCAGCGGCAACCCTGCCAAGGCCATCCTCCAGCCTAGAGGACCCCGCAGAGCGGTGGCCCACCCTGACGGCGGCATGCAGGAACCACGGACAAATCCCGGTGAGCCCACGAGCTGCAACCACCGCGGTTATGCACGCGACTGAGATCCGTATCTAATCCAGTCATTCTGCCCGTCTCCGGAGTCACTGTCGCGCCCCACGTCGATCTAGAGTGTTGTCGGCGCCCCTACATCGCTCGGTGAGCCCTCCGCACCTCCTCCTACTCCTTGTTAGGGTTTCCCCTCGCTACGCCCATTCGTAGGTTGAAGACGTCGGGGAACCGTCAGATCCAACTTGATCTGACATCCCGCGCCCTCCCATACTTCTTCGTCGCCATGTCTCACTGTTCGGTGGTCCCGCCACGTCGGTTCAAACCGCGCCGTCCCGCGCTCCCCTCCGCCCGGATGGGCCAGATCTCCCCTGGGAGGCCCAACTCCGTCTGGACCAGGCCCGGCTGCAGATTCTCCTTCCCCTTTTTTCTTTAAAAATTTCCAGATCTGGTTAAATAACTCTTTGAAATAAATTCCAAATAAAAAGAAAAATGTCTAGAATTTTTCCACTATAAAATTTTACAGGTTTCCAGTTGTGTCCTACAACATGCAGAACAAATATTTGGTAAAAATAGTTTATAGCTTTACCACAGGAAAAATAATGCCAAAGAGTATCTTTTTCACCCTATAATTATACCAAGGAGTTATAGGTACCTAAATTGTTTCAATCCACTTTGTGTTGAAAGGTATTTTCCATACCTTGCATGCCACCCTGGTCCCACCCTAACTTGCTTCCTAGTTTTCTTATAATAAAAATAACAAAAATAGATCATATCTGCCTTTAGGAATTTGTCTAGGCCAAACCAAAAATGTTTTTTGACCAAATTCTAACTCCTAGTGAAGTGGTACATCAATATCTAATCAAAACCAGGAGATCAAGATTTATTAACCCTCTGGGAATTTTGTTGAATTTAAATCCTATGTGTAGGGTTATTCCACTAAATAAATCACATCTCTAGAGTTGCTAATCCCATATTGGTGATTCCAAGTTCTAAATAAAGGTATTTAACATACCTACCTTGTGACCTTGGATTCATCTCAAAATCTTATGTATAATAAATCTAGTCAAAAAGACAAATTTACTACAGAACTGACTTTGGGATTTTCCCAAGGGCATTATAATAATTATTTTGAAGTGATTCCAACTCTCAAAAATCACAAACTCAAATATATACAATATACTCTGAGATCAAATTTATTTGAGATACAGATGTTTTCTGGTGATTTATTCACCTAAACAAGGGTTATTTGCACTAGAATAATCATATCTAATTAAAGAAAAGTGCAAAAATAGTGAAACCACTTTTGTTCTATTTCAATAACTATCTAATGATATTATCCTTGTACATTGATATCCTACAGACCCAAGACTTAGTTCAAAACCCCCCTTATTAGGTGGTATTTGACTTCCCTTTTCCAAAAAGAAGTTCCACAAATGCTTTTCCATTACTTCCCTTTTGCAACAAACTCAATCTATCAAAACCTACTGAAGTGAATAATGTGTTGAATGTTGTTTGTTGTATTGTAATAATTCTTGTATGCCTTGTGTTGATTGTGGCTTTGTTTGCTTCCATGTGCTATCTTTGACGATGATAGTTGCGATTATATCGGAGACCAGGAAAAGTGGTTACTATTTAATTATTATGGTATTCTCAGAAGAAGTCCAGAGACATATATTGCCATATTGCTGATCATAGGAAAGCCACCATTTTTCTCATAACCCTAGTATGGTAGATGGTGTATAACACCATACCCCTTTTGAGACCATGTTTTAGCCGAAGAAAAACTAGAGGATGGGAAGACCCCCGAAAAAGTTTTACAAAATGTTTTATGGCGAAACCTTGGTGAGGTTTGACCTACCAAGAGAAGTTTGAGAAAAGAAAAAAGGACTTTGTTTTACAAAAGAAAGCGGAGGAAAATGGTTATGAAAGCGCACCCGTTTCTTTGCAGTTTGCTAGAACAATTAAACCGTGCAACCACATTATTCCTATATGGGAACGGGCTGGGCTGGAAGTTTGTTTGCTCTGGTATAAGTTATCTCACAACGACTACAGGAGATTTCGATCTCTAGAGGGTGGGCCTTATCCAGGTCCCTGTAATGTACCTCAACACCTAGGAGAAGGAACAAAGGGTCTATGGGCCTCCATTCGTTACTATGAGACTCCCATTGAAAGCGCACAAAGGCGCTCTGGTTGCTCCATGGTACCCGACATCCCGGTGTTGAGAGGAACAACTCATAGGGTAGGTGCTTGTAATAGAGTGGGAATTCTGAAGGTCTTGACCGGTTACTCGACCCACGATCTGTAGCTGTTCGGGGAAGGGTACTCAGATGGTGTGGGTAAATTGTACAACCTTTGTAGAGTGTAAATCTATTCGAATAGCCGTGTCCGCGGTCATGGACGGTTGGGAAAGTTGCTGTAGAGTAGTTCTGGTTTTTATTTCAAAAAGGATTTTAGAAAAGCTAAGGTTTTGGAATTGTTTTGACCATGAGATGGTCGGAAAGGAAGGAAAGGAGTTTGGTCATGAGATGACCAGAAGAAGGAAACTAATGGGTGACCCAGTCCTAGTGTTTTCAAAACTTTTCAAAAAGGTTTCTAAAATGTTTTATAAAAGTTTTCAACAAAGATATGTAGATGCTATATCTACAAGAGAAACTATTTTAGAAAAGAACCTCTCATGGAGCCCTCCTACTACCATCACTATACTACATATCCTCTTATTGTTATTATTTTAAGGTTGTTTGTGAGTACATTCAAAGTACTCACTAGCATTGTCCATGGCTATTAACTTGGTAAGATTTGATGGAGAAGGTGATGTTGACGACTATGCGAGCTAGGACGTTCTCCCAGTCAGTTGCCTGTAGGTTAAGGCATGGCTCGGGCTCTACGCTTGATGAAGTTCCACTGATGTCGATTGATGTAGGCATAATGGCATTAAGGTATCACTACAAGAATCTGGACGATCCATGACGTTTTTTCATGACGGTACCTAAAAACATCGCGGATCCATGATGGTCTAGTTTTTTTCGTCGGGAGGGGCTCAAAGGGCCTCCGACCTGGTCATTCATGACATTTTTGGATTTCGTCGCGGTGAAATCATCGCGGATTTCGTCCCCGGGCCTGAAGCCCAGCTATCCAATTCGTCTCGCGTATATTCGTCATGGATATCATCGCGCCGCATGTTTGAATTATTTTTTCCCACGACCGCATCATCCATGAACTAACCCCACCTGTCAGTGTAGTATGCACGGTAGCACTTCACGAAATCTGGGGGTGGTTTTTTGTCCGGTCCCACATGTCAGACTGTTTGATCCAAACTTGCATGCAGTGCATGGTTAGTTCACGCGTTTGTTCAAAAAAAGCACGTTGATCCAAACTTGTAGTGGCAGTTCCGCTTCTTGTCCCTCATCTCCTCGAAGTAGGAGTTCTGCTTCGTCTCCCTCGTCTCTTCTCCTCTTCTTCTTCTCCTTGTCTCCTTGTTCTTCTTTCTTCCTCGATCAATAGGATCTATTCCCACATAAGCCATGGCCAGCAGTCGGATGAAGAGGAACTGGTCCGATCTCCCGCCCGATCCACTTCGCAAGATCGTCAACTACTTGCTGGAGAAAGAGGAGTATGTTAATTGTTTGTCGGTTAGTCTGCACCGATTGGCACCGCACTTTTAAAGAGCCCGAATTCCATCTTAACAACTGGATCATGATAGATCACACACTTACAGACGTCGGCGAGTTCACCTTCCTCAACCTCGCCACTAACCATTTCTTCACGATGAATCTAATGGATTTCCATCATAGGTTCACATTAGTTTCCTCCGTATACAAGAAACACATCCTAAGTTCTTCTTAAGGACTTAAGGATATTCTTGACTGTTATCCAGTGTTCGGAACCTAGATCAGATTAGTACCTACTATTCAAACTAATAGCATGTGCAACATCCGGTCTTGTACATAGCATGTCATACATTATAGAGCCTATGGCTGAAGCATAGGGGATTTTATGCATTATATCTCTTTCTTCCGCCGTAGCTGGACTTTGAGTCTTACTCAATGTCTTGCCTTGCAACATTGGTAAGAACCCCTTCTTACTTCCGTCCATATGAAACTTCTTTAATATCTTATCAAGGTATGTACTTTGCGATAGCCCAATCAGGCGCTTTGATCTATCTCAATAGATATTAATGCCTAATATATATGATTCTTCACCAAGGTCCTTCATCGAAAATTTGTTGTCTAGATAACTTTTAACACTTTTTAAAATATCTATATCATTTCCAATCCGTAATATGTCATCCACATATAATATCAGAAATGCCACATTGCTCCCACTCGCTTTCTTGTAAATACAAGTCTCTCCATAAGTTTGGACAAATCCAAACTCTTTGATCACCTCATCAAAGCGGAGATTCCAAC
The DNA here is from genome assembly GCA_023614405.1 of Avena insularis. NCBI lineage: Eukaryota > Viridiplantae > Streptophyta > Magnoliopsida > Poales > Poaceae > Avena > Avena insularis. Next base: position 242,192,308 of record CM042696.1, read on the forward strand.
TCCGGGATGCTTGCTTCAGTCCATAGATGGATCGCTGGAGCTTGCATACCTTATGAGCATCCTTAGGATTGACAAAACCCTTAGGTTGTATCATATATAACTCTTCTTAAATATTACCATTGAGGAACACAGTCTTGACATCCATCTTCCATATTTCATAATCGAAATATGCAGCAATTGCTAACATAATCCTAACTGACTTTAGCATCGCTACGGGAAAGAATGTCTCATCACAGTCAATTTCTTGAATTTTTCGAAATTCCTATGCGACAAGTCGAGCTTTATAGATGGTTACATTACCATCAACATCAGTTTTTATTTTGAGAATCCATTTATTCTCAACGGCCTTTCGGTCGTGAGGTAAGTCCACCAAAGTACAAATTTGGTTTTCGTACATGGATTCCATCTTGGATTTCATGGCTTCTAGACATTTGTTGGAATCCGAGCTCATCATCGCTTCTTCATACGTCGCAGGTTCATCTATTTCATCAACCATGAAATTCATAACAGGATTTCCATACAGCTCAGGAGCTGCACGTGTCCTGCTTGACCTGCGAGGTTCGGTAGTGTCCTCTTTCGGAGTTTCATGATCATTTTCATTAGTTCCCTCTTCATTCGGTGAAGTCAACTCCGGAACAATTTCTGGTGCTGCGCCACTTGCTGTTTCATGAAGAGAAGGTTCAATAACCTCTTCAAGTTCTACCTTCTGACTACACATGCCTTTCGCGAGAAACTCTTTCTTTACAAAGGATCCATTCTTCACAACAAAAACCTTGCCCTCGGATTTGTGATAGAAGGAATACCCAAGTTTTTCCTTAGGGTATCATATTGATGGCTCTGAAATATAGCCATCTATGTCCACATTTAAACTGGATATTATTCATATTTTTATGAAATATCTCTCTAAACCCTGCCACTAATGCCTATGATCAAAGGGGTATGCAATCCTTTCTTTCTATTTTTCCCTTCGCAGATAATTACATTTGATGATGGGAATCACTACATTAAAGTCAAAGATACGAGATTTCCAACAGCCCGAAGAAACCAGGAGCCGTGAAGAGGAGGCAGACGCTTTAACGACCAACTATACGACCGGAATAAAATTATGGCCATATAGTTCCAGCCGTATAGTTGCCATCGAGACCTCTAGGTCAAACAGAACAACTTTCGTGAAGGGACCCCTATATAAAGAGGCCTTGGGCGACAAGAAAAAGAGAGCTCTCGAGACCATCAGCCACCTCCAGATCTCCATTCACAACAACGAAGATCCACTGGAGGAATAGACTTAGATCTAATCTCTCCACCACCATAGCCATATTCCACCACTTGTAATAGTAGATCTCTTCTTCGATTGGCGACATTGTCAGACTATTGCTATCAATCTCATGATTTCCACTACAATGTTTATGATCTTTGATCTCATCTCTATGTGTGAGTAATTCTCCTTGGGCTAAGGGCTTCGGCCTAGCCATGTAGCTTTTTTGCATGTTATTTATCATAGATGGGATCATGTATTAGTTTGTATGACATGATGATTATTGTATCCTCTCTTGCTTCAATCTAAGGACTTGTCAGGTACCCAAGACCCCGAGGATTGAGCCAGGTATGGGGAGTATGAGTAATGACTAATTTGCAGGTTGGGAATCCTAGTGACAGAAGGGGTAGTATGGCTGTATGTGCGGGATTTACTTGGGATTAACGGTGATGTCATTATGCATATCATTAGTTCTCTTTCTTCTATGGATGATACTAGTAGGTTATTGCTATAAGCGGTTGCGGAGGCAATAGCAATTATGGATGAACTGCCCACATATAATTTATCTTGCCCTAACAATTACATGCATACTTTATTTTTATCTTTTCTTCCCATCAGATGTTTTGCACAACTACTGGTGAAACCGAATGCCCTAGGCCCTCTCTCTCGATCATCAACAACAACAAAAAGATGCAAACTCTTGGTCCGGTGAAAACACAAAAGGAATTCTAAAACTCCCGAAGGTCCGCTAAAGTAACTTCATTGTGCTTCTGCTTCCTGAGGATTCGATAAACCTAGGTCTACTAGGGAAAAAGAGCTATACTACATTCGTAATCCGGATCAAAGTTATCAACCATTTTTCTGTCGCCGTTGCCGGTGAAGCAAAAGCTACCTTGGTGAGGTTCGTTGGAACCTTGGTAGTTTTAATTCTTGTTTTTAATTTTATTAGTTTGCTTTCAGTCTTTATTTGAAAATCCAAAAAAATTAGTTAGTCTTTAAATCCTTGTTTTTATTATTATCATAAGTCTCTATTTAAGAAAACCCAAAAACATAGGAAATATGGCTGAAAAGAAGCTTAGGGAATTTGCAACTCCCAATAATGAGTATTTCCGTACTCCTATTACTCAACCAGCAATTGCTGCTGATAACTATGAAATTAAGCACCATTAATTAAGTTTGGTTCAACAGAATTAATTTGGAGGCTCTGCTATTGAGGACGCAGGTATGGACTTGAATACTTTCACTAAAATATGTGATATGATGGACATAAAAGATGTTGACCCTGATGTGGTTAAATTGCACTTATTTCCTTTATCTCTTAGAGGAAGAGCAAAAGAATGGTTGCTAGCTTTGCCTAAAAATACTATTACATCATGGGTGGGATGTACTTCTTTAATTATGACTAAATTTTTCCCACCTGCAAAGACTATGCAACTAAGGTCTAATATTACTAGTTTTAGATAGGAAGAGCGTGAGCCACTAGCGCTTGCATGGGAGAGGATGAAAGAATGCTTAAGAAACTATCCCAACCATGGGATGGAAGATTGTTTAATCCTCCATTTATTTTATAATGCTCTTAATCATGTGTCTAAGTCTATGCTTGATACTGCAGCTAGATGAACTTTTATGGGTAAACATATTACTGAAGCAAAGAAGGTGCTAGACAATATGCAAGACAACCATGGCCAATGGCATGTGGAAATATCAAACACGAAGAAGGTGAACTCCGCCTCACCACAAGAAAATGAAGAACTCAATGCTAAGTTGGATGAGCTCGTATTAGCCGTAAAAGGTAAGGAAACCCAGGTAAGAGCTATCCCCGAAACTAATATTGAAATAGTAGACTTCATAGCTCGTAATGATTATTAACCCTACTTGGAAGAAAAATTATAATCCTAATTTTCAAAAACACTATTCTACTCCTGCAGATAACTCTAATAATAATATGGGATCTAGTAATGGTAGTCTCCAAGAAACACTTAAATCTTTAATAGACTATCAAAATGAGCAAAACAATATTCTTGCAAAAATAACAGAGAACCATGATGCTATATTTGGTAAATTATCTAACCAAGCTGTAAGTTTGAGGAATGATTTGCAGGCCCTCCAAGAAAGGACGAGGATTGTTGAGGCATAGCTAGGTAAGATAACTGAGAGTCAAACTCTCATTGTAGCTAAATTTGCAGGTAAAGCTGAGCCCAATCCTATTGAAGACCTCAAGATGATGAGAGTCCAAAGGGAGGAGCCTAAAGAACTTGATTATAGTAATGCTCCCTCACCAAGTTATACCATTGAAGATCTTGTAAAAAGGATCCACATCAATATTCTGGTAAGTGAAGGAAATGATGAAGCCATGTATCAACACTTCGTTAATCAGGTAGCAATAAAGGTACGTGAGCTTGAAGAAGAATATAAGAAAAGTGCTGAAAAATTACCTGTTAAGCTTGATGATATATTTGAGCCTACTATTAAGATTAAAATTGGGACCAATCAAATAGCTGCACTTTGTGATCTAGGTGCAAGCGTTTCAACAATTCCAAAGAGTCTTTTTAATAAGTTAAATCTTGGTTCTTTTGAAATCACCGTGTTAAAATTACATCTTGCAGTTTCTACCTACAAACAAGCTGTAGGAATTAAAGAGAATACTTTAGTATACATTAAAGGTTGTCCTGCACTTATTGATTTCGTTATTGTTGACTTGCCTAAAGATGCTACTACTCCTATTATATTAGGCCATCCTTTCTTAAGAACTATTAAGTCTTTGATTAAACTCTGTCGTAGTGGTGGCACGGCAGATGCCATGGATAGGCTAAAGATGGGGCCAATGAGCACTAGAGGAATCTAGGGAGGGATAGTGTGGTGATTCCTGTGGCATCCTGCTAAAACCAGTACTAGAAAATCGTGGTGTTTTTGTGCATTGCATCATCATGACCGCATGCTCATGTCATCATGCCACATTGCATTTGAGCATCGTCATCTTCATGCATGGTTTGTTTAAAAACTAATTTCGAAAACTTATTTTGTTTTTCGAAATAAGCCTCGTCTTTATTCAAATACAAAACCCCAGGTCTGCGAAATATTTTGTTTCGTCTAAAGACGGATTTCAAAAGCCCCGTTTTAAATAAATAAATATTTCAGTTGTTTTTAGGAGGCAGCCGGCCAGGCCCGAAAGCCCGGCCGGCCACCTCCAAACCCTAGTCTAAAATACCCAGACAAACCCTAACCCTTATCCTACCCCAAACCCACACCCAGTCGCACCCTAAGCTCCCTCCTCACACTGGCCACACAACGCGTACATTTGTGCACCCAGCCAAAAATTCCCCATCTCCACCTCACCCCGACCACTCCCTGCATGCCACCTCCTCCCTCCTGGACCCACTCCCTCTCAACCTACCCAAACTCCCATGCACCGACCACTCAGCCCCCACCCCTCCCGTCTCCTTTTCCCGCATGCTCCCTCGGCCTCGTTCCCCGCAGCCCACCGCCGCCTCCACCTTCCCCTGGTGCCGCCCTCTCCTGCGCCATGCCGCTGCCAGGACCGCCTCGCCAGCCTCCGAGGGCGCCCCCCTCTTCCCCGCCTCGAGCCCCTCTGTCTCCGTCGACCGCCAAGCACCCCTGCCGACCCCGCCGCTGAGCTCTCCACCCCATGTTTCCACCCTTTGTGCGTGTCGCCGGCACCGTCTCCTCCGCCTCTCCCTCTACACGGCCGCGTCCCCGCTCGGCTAGCTCCTCCGCCTTCATCGAGCTGCCGTGTCCCTGGCCTCCCTGCGCCGCCTGCCACCCATGGCCGCCTTGCAGCTCCAAGTCCGGCGCCCTCTATCGTCTTTGCGCCTAGTCGCGGCTGCCCTCTGCAACCACCATCCCCACGCCTCTCATCGGCCGCGCCAGGCTCGTCGCTACCAGGTCCGCATCGCCCCACCCACATGGTCTCCCTTCCGCTGCCTGTAGCAGCCACCGTCGTGTGTGGCCTGTGCATCCTGTACTAGAGCTAGATGCTTCTGTCTTTAGCCTTGCTCGCCCTGCTTTCAGCATCTCTCGGTCTGGCCTGTTTTGGAACCCATAGTGGAATAGTGTGTAAAGATGGTGGCCAGGAGATGTTGGTGAGCATGTGAAGAAGGTGTGGAAACAACAAGGTGTCGACAAGACAATTCACCGCATCACCAAGATCTTCTCGTTGATAAGACCAACGTCATGGATCCAAGCTCGCCATCGACATCGAGGATGGAGCCCCAAGGTAGACGTCAAGGGACCAAAGATCAACCTTGGAGACCCGAGCACCGCAACCCTTCTTCATGGATGCCGAGACCCCGACTGGAAGATGCCCGGAACACCAAGATCTGCTTCCGAACACTTTGACCGAGACCGAACCAAGATTTCCACGGATGCGACAAGACCTCCTTCCCGGATGCGATGCCCGAGAACCCGGAACGCCAAGTCCTTCTTCCCGGAACGCCAAGATCTACTCCGTTGTCTGAGAATGTTCCCGCCGAGACCGGTCCCCGTCGAACCCTGTCGAACCCCAGACCCTCGGAAGCCAAGATCTTCCGAACCCAGATGTGTGACCCTAAGCCCCTATTTTTATAATATGACATTACCAACTATCGCATATTAAATTGTTCATGTATTCATACTTGTCTGTGGTTTGGGGGCATTATGCCGATTCACCTCATAATTAAATATGGAGTCAACATGCGGGATACTTTTATCTTATTCCGGACTCCATTTAAATTGGTGTAGTGAACCGATGCCATGTTTCGCCCTGTTAATACAACATTTAAATTGCGGGGTAGTTAAATAACTCGAACCGTTTAATTAATTGCCGGGACCCCGGTTCCACTTAATATTGCCTAATTGCACCGCATTGGTGCCATGCCTTGCATCATATCATAAGCATGCCGGATCTTCTGCCGTAGTATTAAATGTTGCATCCGGTGTTTCTTCTAGTGCTTGCTCCTTCGCGGATTAGGCCGATGAGTTGATGCGAGTATCGACAAGTTCTCCAGATATGAACCTTCGGTAGTGTTTCCCAGGTGAGCATCTCCCCCTTTCTACCTATTTTGCATTTATAGTTTTTATTTCCTCCTGTTGATCTATTGCTATCCGTGTCGTGATGCTTTAGTTTCCGTGCACCAGTTATATCCCGCGCAACCTCTATATTGCCATGGACACCTCCTAATACCTGTTGTTTGGTAGATAGCTGGCCTTGCGAGTCGTAGTTGCTTGCTTAGGTGCAATCTCGTGTTGTCAAGTACCACAGTTGTTGGAATGTTGGCAGATGTTTATGGTGGAGATGATCATGACTTTAAATACAACTATTAAATTGCTGGGAATAGATATAACTAATGCAGAGGCATCGGTGGGCAATAGATGTTATTTGGTTCTTCCACGCTCACTTGTGTCCCGTAGGACCCCGAGTACTTGATACCTGTTCCTTGACTATTCGCACTATCCACATACGGGAGAGTTTATGAATCCCCCTTAGCCAGAGCTTGCTTCATTTCTTATTTCTTGGGGCCACAAAGTAGTTTGGGGATTTATTACTATCCTATACTTATGCCATGCTTTACTGCTTTATTTATGATTGTGCGTGGAGAACCTTTACTATTTTGGAACGTGGAATGTTTTCGCGGTATCGACAAGCCCAGTCACACTTTCGGGTTCCCAGTTGTTTACAGCCATTGTCACAAACCCTGGGTCCGTCTCGGAGCCAGCCAACTTCGTTGCGGGTAGCTTAGTGGGGTGGCCCCCCTGAAATATTTTATGAATCCTGTGATTGCTTTGTCGTGAAAGCCTCGTTGGGTTTTGATTTGGTTTTTCCGAGGTTGATCATGTGTGTGTTGCTATTTGTGCACCCCTGTAGGGTAAATCTTTCTGAAAGCCGTGTTCACGGTTATGGACGACTTGGAGCACAGTATCTTGATCATAGACAAGCATAACTAAAGTAGTGCTATAAATTTGACTTAATATGTGACTAGTAATCAGCTTCACTACAATGGAATGGATAATAAAAGTGCCAACAACTGGTGGAACTGGGTGTATCGTGTCATGTTATACCTGCCTAGTAAGTATCGCAACTTCAATGGAATGAAATAAAAGTGCCAACAACTGCTGGGTTTGGGATGTCACATGCTAATTGTATCTGACTAGTAAGTACTGCAACTACAACTGAATGGTTAACTAAAACTGCCAACTACTTATGCTATCAGGATGACTCATGCTATCTATATCTGACTAGTAAGTGCTTCAACTATAATGGAATGAATAAAACTGCCAACTGTGTGAGTTCCTCGGTTTGACTTCCTCGTTTGGTCTCGAGGGGGAATACCAGGATGGGTATGATTGGTGTTACTGTAAGGTTGGATTCGAATAGGTATTTCTTATCTCTCTCTAATAGCCGACAGTTTATCGAGTCTCTATAGGTTGTTTAGTGCATGCCGCGCTGCCGCTTCAGCCCACAATACCTATGTAGGTGAGAGCCGCTGAATTCTAGCCTCGCCGTGTACTGGCCTCAGTACTGACGCTCTTCTTTTTCCTTTGCCCTTTGTCGGCACCCCTTTTGTTTTAGCAGGTTTGAGATCAACGTCGTTAGCAGGGTTACCCTTCCGTCTTGGCCCGGGCAGGGTTATGGATGCCATTGGTTATTCTTCAGGGCTCTTAGCCCCATTTGCATCTTGTCCGTAGTCGGACGCTCTATCGTTTCAAGGTGATTTGGATCCTTGTATAGTATATCTATATTCTTGACTCACGGAGTCGTTGTTGTATATATATATATGTTCTGTGGGTTCCATCGTGGACTAATGTGTAATGGTATTACTTTGTTTTCCACCCGCACGAAAGTGCCTGGTGGGCGTCCTTGAATCGTTTCTATGCGGGTTTGGCAGGAAGCGCTGAAACTTGCATAGGGCCGATTCGAGGGTGTTACAATTCCACACACAAGTGTTTGTATTTTCACTCTATCAATGTGGGATTACAAGGGCTCCTTGAGCTGTTCGTGAGAAGGAGACTAGTTCTCTTACCCCCACTATAATGCTCTAGAGATCTTCCTAAATAGAATGATCGATCCCCTTCTATGGAGGTCCTGGTGCTCCTTATATAGGGGAACCCAGGTTACAAAGTTAGGGCATACGTGGAGGAATATTCCCCGAATATTCCCTTTGGTTAAAGCTAGATGCCTATTTATTCACTTTAAACGACTAGTCTGGACTATGGACGCAATCCTCTATGAGCTGCTTTGCTTTTGGTGTCACCCGACATTGGCTACGTCACCTTTGTTGGCCATGCCCCGCTGGTCCTTCCCTCTACTCGCTTTGATCACGCTACAGTGGACAGAGGCCACCTTTTGACCAGTGGGAGATTCCTTCCTTCTCTTGGAAGACAAGTGGTAGCCTGGCTAGTGCTTCGCCAACCCAGCTACGAGGATACCTGCATATATGGCAAATCAAGTATAGCAGACATACACTTTTTGTCGGCCGGGTTAGTGTTAGGTGAATACCCGCAACGTCGGGTTACCCCGTAAGTTGGCCTGCCTTGAGGAGACCTAGCCAGCACCCGCTTTGACCGTTCCATACCTCCTCTAACTCGGCCTTTATACCCCGGTGTGACCCTACCCGGGGGTATCCCCCCAACGTTAGTCCCTGAAGCTGGTGCGGTCTTAGCAACTTTCAGCTGATAAGGCCACAACAGGTTGCAATTATGCAGATCTACACTTTCTTTTCCGAGTAATTCCGTAACCCGATCTCTTTGGTTTGACGTTCCCTTGACTCAATCCGAGTTACTCCTTGTTGGCCGGATTATTGTCCATGATCTTTCCTTCTCTCATACGCTTCCCCACGTCCCACGTGAAGGGTAATCATCACTTTGCCTCATTTTAAGGGCCGCGCTAGTTTACTGTGCTGGTTACTATATTGATTGTCAGGAATAACTGTTGCGCGCGTCACGTCGTGGCAGCCCCTCGTTAACCGTATCATAACGTCACGTCGTGGGATCCCCTGCTCCTTGTGGCCCTTGCTATGGCACGATCCTGGTTGGCGGTCTCGGTAAATACATGGCCACATCGTGTGTTCACGCTGCAACGGTTGATCCCACTACGCGCTCCTGAGGTGCGGTTAAATAGGAGATAGGGGTTGCTCTTGGGGAAGTTCCCCCATTTCACACGCGCCCCTGCCCTTTGCCCCCTTCTTCTCCACAGCGACGATGCCGTTGCCGCTGCTTCTTCCTTTGCATAGCACCGTCGCTGCCGTGCCTTGCCGCTCCTCCACGACCATGCCACTACTTCTGCACAAGCTCTTCGTCACAGGGCCCTACATCTCCAAATGTCTGTTCCCTTCTTCCAGCTATTCTTTCGCAGATTACTTCCTCGAAGACCTCGATCTAGCCATGACTGAAGAGGAGGCTTCCATTGTTGCTGAGGAGCACGACGAGGAAGAGGCTCACGAGCACGGTGCTTGGGCGGGCGCGTTTGTCTGCTAGGACGACATTGACTGGCTCTACGCGACCCGCCGCATTCCCGCGGGCGTGACATGCCGCCTCGCCACCGAGGAGATCGCTCCTTCTCCAAACCTCGGCGAGTTCGCCGTGTTCTTTTCTCACTTCTAGCGCGGCTTCAGCCTCCCTGTGAGTGATTTTTTCCATGATTTCATTACCACCTATCAGCTTCAGCCGCACCACCTTCCAGCCATGCTATCAATTCCCTTTCCTCTTTTCCTCCAGCATAGAGGGATATGTCGGCCTCTTGCCCGCCAAAGAACTATGTATCAAGTTCTTTGGCCTCTGCAAGAATGTTATCTCGGATCCTCATCTCGCCCCTACCGACAAACATCTGACCCAGTGCGGTGGAGCCTCAATCTCTCCCTAAAAGAACTCCGCCTTTCTCCGGGTTACCGGCCTTGAATCTTGGAAGTGCTGGGCCTGGACCTTCTTCTACATCAGGAACATCACGAATGAAGATTTGATCCGGTTGCTCCCCTTCAAGATGGTGTCCCAGATACCTCTCTATGGGAGCAGATCCTGAAGTGGCCTACTTCCCTGGCGAATCAGGCTGATAGGCGGATCAAGGAGCAAGTCAAGCTGGGGTTACGGAGCAAGGTTGTCATGATCACTTTCATCCGCAGCCGGGTCTCCCCCTACAGAAATGCTCCCACAAGATCTGCCATTTGAGCGCCCCCTTGACTCCAGCCGGACCTCCTCTTTCTAGCTTAGCAACTCCGAGGTATTCTGCCAGGTTAAGGCCATTTTCAAGATTGAGAAGGAGTTGTCCGAGGCATGGAAGTGGGGTCTTGCACCCTTCAACCGGGTCAACTTTCCACCTAAGGTTTGTTCTTCTCCTGGCATTCTTTCCAAGTCTTGCGGTATGTCAGATAGCATCCTAACTTAACCATTTAGTACTTTTGCTCTCAGTTGTTTCTCCAGCAGATAGTTGAGGATGGTAAGGAGCCGGCCCTCCAATGGCTGGAGGACCGCTCAGAGCCGGACACGGAGGAGCCTGACTCGGAGAGGTCCTTGCCTACTCCGGACAGAACCAAGCGAACCTCTGGTAAGGCCTCTTCTTTAAGGGATTAGCCAGATGATGATGACTCTGATGTTGAGGTTATGGAGGTACTTGATCCGATGCCCATCTCTTACGCACTTCCGGTTATCTCCGAATCTTGAACTAACCTGGCTAGTCTGGTCCATGAGGTTCCTCCTCGCGCCATGGATGATCCAGCTCCTGCCCCAGCCCAGAAGTGTCCGACAACCTCGGCTGCAGCTTCGGAGGCGCCCCCGCCCAGGAAGAGGCAGAAGAAATCCAGGGTCAAGGGTCCGGCCAAGCCTATGGCCAAGAGCACCATCCGGAGAGCTCCCAAGCATCGGGAGCCCCCAAACCTCGGCTGAGTAAGTCACTTTTATTTCCCTGCTCATTTCTGGGTCTTGCCCTTTTGTTTTTTGCCTTTTACTTGCGTTTATTCCTTCCTTTGATTTATTGTTCTATATTTTTGCAGCGCTCCCATGGTCATACCCCAGAGTGGCCCCAACATCTCCTCTCCAATCTGGAGCGGCCCATCTTCCCCCCGTGATGATGACGTTCATCCGTTGAGTCCTATCCAAGAGGATTCCGCGGAAGCGCCGGATCAGAGCCCACCTCATCATGAGGAGGGTAATGTCGATGTGGGGGGGTAGTGGGGCTGCCGAGGATACGGCGATGCTGGATCTCCCCAGATTTCGGCTCCGCCACAACCTTGAGCCTCTGAGGTGCCAGCTTCATCGGCACCACCCTAGACAACCTCTTCTTTAGTTCCAGTTTCTCCAGTAGCACCAGCAGCAGCATCAGCATCACCAGCACCAGCAACACCAGTACCAGTAGCATCAGTACCAGCATCTGCAGCACCATCACTAGCAGCACCAGCAACACCAGCAAGCCCAGCAACAACCATGGCAAAGCCAGTCACCAAGAAAAGACCTCAAGCCGCCGCGTCCGGATCAACTGTGTCTATTAAAGATATATTTTAGCCGGCCTCTCAAGCTCAACCCGAAGCAGCAGGCTTCGCTCTTCTGCAGCTGCCGAAATCATCCAGCAAAAGAAGAAGGTCGCTGAGCCAGCCAAGGATTCATCCTCTGGCCCTTCTACTGCCAGATCAGAGAGCAGTAAGCAGTTGACCTTGCATACTAGCCCGACTGTTGCTTAGTCCGCGAGGTGCGAGGCCCATGCCAATGGCTTGGTGACAAGCCAGTCGCCCAGCGGGGAGAGTTACAGTCTGGCGCTCATTGAGTATGTGAATAATTGGAATGATGATGAGTTTATAAACCCATATGATGACCTCCCGGAGAAGTTTGGTCCAGTGGAGTTCAGCGCTCAGATGAACTCCGCTACCAAGGCCATCTCCCTTGCTAGCCGGATGATGGAGGTAAGCCCTTTTCCGTTATACCTTTTATATACATAATCACTTAGAGATATACCCACTAGTCCCTGATCCTCCGGGGGAGTAATTCATTACTCGGTCGGATGCTCTTAGATAATTAGCACAAGTCCTTAGTATTTTCAAATATCGACACACCTAGAGCCGGGTTAAGTTCCACTGGGCCCGGATCTTGTAGACTTTGAATATCCACACACCTAGAGCCGAGTTAAGTTTCACTTGGCCCAGATCTTGTGGACTTCAAATATCCACACACCTAGAGCCGGGTTAAGTTACACTTGGCACGGATCTTGTAGACTTCGAATATCCACACACCTAGAGCCCGATTAAGTTCCACTTGGCCTGGATCTTGTAGACTTCGAATATCCACACCTAGAGCCGGGTTAAGTCCCACTTGGCCCGGATCTTGTAGACTTTGAATATCCTTCCTCCTATTTCTGACCTAATATTGGCTTGTTTCAGATCACCACCAACCACCGAACTGCTGAGTTCCAGCGTTTGCTAGACTCATACAAGGATCTTCGCACCAGATATGGCAAGCTATTTGTTGATCACCAGAACAAGGGTAAATTTCTTTGCTTAGGACCTTTTCATTTTCATTCCATCGAGTCATTCGCTATCCGTATTAACTTATTATCCGAATTATGCAGCCAAGGCCGAGGTTGAGAATGTCATTGTGCACAAGAATTTGGCTGAGATCCAAGGTAACTCATCTTGTTCACTTAGCCTTTGCATGCTCTTTCCTTGACTCCGCAGATATTTATACCTCGGCTCTGCTGGGTCAACCCATTATTGCAGTTACACTTCAAGATAGCGTGCCCATCCCTGACATGATGCTTCACTTTCTCGAACAAGCAGGGAAGCACCAGGGCAAGGTGAAGAAAAAGGATGATGAAATTGCCCAGCTCCGCCTCAAGGACAATGAGATTACTCGGCTGAATGCCAAAATCCAGAAGCTCAAGGATCTGCATAAATCCGAGCTGGACAAGGCTGACCAGGAGTTCTCTGAGGAGAAAGAGGGCCTGAAGACTCAGATTGCCAAGGACAAGGATCTGCTGAAGGAAACCGACATAAAACTCAAGTCGGCGACCTCTGAGTACGAGAAGCTCCAGGCGAGGAATGTAGATGAGCACAATGAGCTGACTCGGATTCTCAGTCAAATCAAAATGAGCCGACTTTTATTTCTCCGGGTCATGTGCTTTTATTCATTGATACTTTCCGTTTTGATCACAGGCAAGTTCCTAGGGAGTGAACCTCTTGCTTCTGCTGCTGTGGCTACGTCTCGGCTGCAGCAAGGTATTCAAATTGGCTATGCCACCGGGTCAATTCCATATGACACAGAGGATTTGCTGGTAAGCCTCGCCACCCGCATTGAACTTATGAAAAACTATGGCATAGACATTATGCCGGTAGCAGTTCGGATGTTCAACGCTCTCTAGCCCACTAAGCCCACTCCCAAAGGAAGCACTACCTTTATATCCAAGGTGATGGAGTGTGAAACTCAGCTGCACTTATGGCAAGAATCTGCTGCACGAGTCGGAGTTGATACGGTGCTGAACTTTGTTCTTTCATGGTATGAAGGGCTGGACCTGGGGTTGCTTGATTGTCTACGCACCAGATCTAAATGGTCCAATGATCTGGAGTGCATCACTCAACGCAAAGCCTGTGCCAATAAGCTTATCCAATACGCCTGCTGCCATAGCTAGAACGAGGGTCCGAGCTACCTCGACGCAGTTGATGACGGCTATGTTTCTGAGGGTGCTGAGGGTGAAGAGGATGAAGAGGAAGCATCCGAGCTTGGCGATGATGTTGAAGACCTGGAGGATGAGGAGGCTAACCCCGAAGACGAGGCCGGGACTAGTGTCCCGCCTACGGATGCTGAAGTACCGCCTCCCTCAACTAATGATCCGTCTCCAGCTACTGCTCCATGAGCTATAAACACTTAACGATATTCATCAGATCCCCGGTATGCCGGGTGCAGATGTATCTATGCACAATGGTTTGTTTTCCTACAATTAGTTATGTTTTTCTTCTAAGTTTTTTAATGCCAGATTAACTTGGGCGAAGTCCCCGAGTTTCCTTTTTCTTGTTCCTCCAATTTTATGAGTCGATTCACGTCTACCTTGATTTGGTTTTTGACTTACGTGTCTGAGATTCAAAAAATTGACTTAACAATACTTGAAACTTTGAGATTAGCTCAAAATAATCCAATGCAATATAGATAAAATAAATATAGGGTTAGTCCGAGTAATAAATGTCGGCTCGATTACTTTCCTTTCCTTAGTCGTTTTTCATGTGCTTTGCAATTCCAAACTTGTTCTCTTGCTTGCCATGAAGCCAATTCTTGTTGGACAACAGCAAAGTCAAAGAGTTAGGTTTTTGGTGCTTACACACTACTAATCCGGCTAAGGTATAAGCAATTTAAGCCAGCCGACATATAAAGAGGTACATACAGATAAAGCAATTATTAAGGCAGTCCCCGAGTTTCTGCTAGGGGTGCCGAAGTTTCATTGATAAGCTCATTGCCGACATACATACCGACATATGAGTAACTCGGATACATTCACCTCTTTGTTAGGTGTAAAATGGACGAAGTTGAGCTACATTCCATGGACGCTTAGAATCGTCTCCGGACCTGTCTGCCTTATTCTTCTCCTGTGGCTGTGCATCTATAAGATAGTAGGAATCATTGTGCAAAGCTTTGCTTATAATGAAAGGTCCTTCCCATGGAGGGGATAACTTATGCATGCCAGCAGTGCGCTGCACCAGCCGAAGTATGAGATCACCTTCCCGGAAGACTCGGGGGTTTACTTTCCGGCTATGGTAGCGTCGAAGATTTTGCTAATATATCATGGATCTGGACAAAGCTAGTTCTCTCGCTTCTTCCAGCAGGCCAACATCGCTTTGCAGGTATTCATGCACTTCGGCTTCTGTGTATTAGGTGACTCTTGGCGAATCATGCTCTATGTCGGCTGGTAGTATAGCTTCTGCCCCATATACCATAAAAATGGCGTATAGCCCATTGATCGATTCGGAGTTGTTCTTAAGCTCCACAGTACTGCTGGTAGTTCTTCTATCCACCACCTCACTGATCTTTGTAGTGGCTCAATGATCCGAGGTTTTATCCCGGAAAATTCTAGTCCGTTGGATCTTTCCACTTGTCCGTTCGATGCGGGGTGGGCTACAAAGGCAACATCTAGCCGGATCTTCTTTTCTCGGCAGAATATCGCAAATGTTACTTTAGAAAAATTTGTGCCGTTATTAGTTATGATACTGTGGGGATAACCATATCTAAGGATTATATCTTTGAGGAACATTACGGCTGTTGCCCCATCAAATTTCCTGATTTGCTTAACTTCAATTCATTTGGTGAACTTGTCCACCATGACCAAGATGTGGGTCATACCTCCCCTTTCCGGCTTAAATGGTCCGACCATATCTAGGCACCACACAGCAAATGGCCAGGTAATGGGGATGGTCTTGAGTTCTGACATTGGCATATGGGTTTTTGTGGCGTATCTCTGACAGCCATTGCATTTTCTCACCAAATCCTTTGCTTGTTCTAGGGCACTTGGACAATGAAATCCATGCCGGAAATATTTGCCACTAATGCTCTTGAAAATGCGTGATGACCACACTCTCCTTGATGAATATCTCAGAGTATATCAAGCCCTTCGTCCGGGTCTACACATCGCTGTAGAACACCGGATTCACTTCTTTTGTATAACTTGGCGTTGATGATAGTGTATTCCTTTGCCCTTCTCTGGACTTGCCTTGATAGTATCTCATCATCCGGCAAATTTCCCTCCTTTATAAATTCAAATATCGGTTTTGCACATGCAGGTATAGCTCGGACGGGGAAAAGCTCCTCATCAACTTCCATTGCATCCACCAACATGACCCCAGCCGGACTAAGCTGAATAGTCCCCGGGTTACGCGGGGCAGTCCCCGGGTCTGCTGAGGCAGTCCCCGGGTTTGTTGAAGGGCTTCCCCAGTCTATTTCCATAGGAGTAGCCTCTAATCCGAAGAGGGCCGGGATATAAATTGATTTGAATTCTGGTGATGTTGTAATAGATGGTTTTCTCAAGTTTTCCAATGCAATGCCCGGCTGAATTGGTTGCCGAGATGACCCCAACTTGGATAATACATCAGCTGCTTCATTTTCAATCCTAGGTACGTGATGGAATTCACACCCCTCGAAGAAACCACTTATCTTATGGACATAAAATCTGTAAAGTGCCATGTTTGCGTCCAGAGCATCCCAATTGCCAGACACTTGCTATACCACCAAATCCGAATCTCCAAAACATAGTATCCGACGTATGCCTACCTCCTTTGTTACTTTGAGTCCATGCACAAGTGCTTCGTATTTTGCCACATTGTTTGATGTGCTAAAATGGATCTGGAGGACGTATTTCAACTGGTCATTTTTGAGCAAGGTAAGCACTACCCCGGCCCCCAGTCCTTCCTTTAGCTTTGATCCGTGAAAGTGCATTCGCCAGTAATTTGAGTCCGGCAGAGGTGGTTCGTACTGCATCTCAGCCCAATCCACAAAGAAATCCGCCACAACTTGTGATTTGATTGCATCTCTTCTATCAAACTATGGTGCATATGGGGCTAGCTCAATCGCTCATTTTGCGATTCGGCCACTAGCATCTTTGTTGCTCATAATTTCGGATATTGGTGCCTCACATATCACCTTGATTGGGTGTTCTTGAAAGTAATGTTTGAGTTTCTTTGCCGCCATGTACACACCATATGCCATCTTCTGATAGTTATGGTAATTCTGTTTTGAAGCCGACAATACTTTGCTCAAATAATACACTGGACTTTGCACCGACTTTCCTTCCTCGTCACGTTCCACCACTACCACTGCACTTACAACTCGGTTGGTCGCGGCTATATAGAGCAGCATTGGCTCTTTAGGTAATGGGGCAGCAAATATTAGTGCAGAGGACAACATCTTTTTTAACTCTCGGAACGCGCTATCATCTTGCGCTGTCCATGTAAACTTATCTGCCCTTTTCATTAACTGGTAAAGGGCCAATGCGTTCTCTCCCAGCCGACTTACAAACCGGCTTAACGATGCTAGGCAACTAGTGAATTTCTGCACATCGTTAAGGCACTTCGGCAGTTCCATTTTCTCTATGGCTCGGATTTTCATGGGATTGGTTTCAATACCTCGACTAGAGACAAGGAAACCGAGTAATTTCCCTGCCGGCACACCAAAGGTACATTTTTCCGGGTTAAGCTTCATCCAAAACCTCCTTAAGTTTGCAAATGTTAGCCGGATATCGTCAATGAGCGTTTTGCTTTCCTTGGTTTTTATCACCACATCATCCACATAAACTTACACATTCCGACCTATTTGGTCATGTAAACATTTTTGCATGCATCATTGATACATTTCTCCTGCATTACGTAATCTGAACGACATAGTGCGATAACAATAAGCCACATACGGGGTGAGAAACGCAATTTTTATTTGATCATTCAGATTCAGGGGTATCTGATGGAAACAAGAATATGCATCTATGAATGACAACAACTCACACCCAGTAGTTGAATCTATGACCCGATCTATCCTTGGCAGCAGAAATGGATCTTTTGGACACGCCTTATTCAGGTTCGTGTAATCGATACACATGCACCATACCACTACCACATCCAGATCATCCTTCTTTTTCTTAGCGAGCACCGGATTAGAGAGCCAATCCGGGTAAAGTACTTCCATGATAAATCTGGCTGCAAGGAATCGAGCTATCTCATCTCCAATGGATTTCCTCCTGTCTTCGGCAAAGCGGCAGAGAGGTTGCTTCACCGGCTTTGCCCCGGGTCTCACATTCAAAGAGTGCTCGGCCAACTCCCTCGGCACACCTTGCAGGTCCTGTGTAGACCAAGCAAAGATGTTCTGATTCTCACGGTGGAAGTTGACGAGCTCGCTTTCCTATTTGTCACTTTACCAATAGTTACGGTGCACTCCAGAAACTGATCATCCACGGGCACTTTCTTCGTATCTTTCATCACTTGAAATGAAACACTCCCATGCGGGTTACTCAGAGCCGGCATATGCTGCTACGCGGACTGAGCCAGTGCAGCCATTTCCAGGATTTTCCTCTTCTCTTGTGCAATCACGAGTGACTCGGCCAGGTTAGATCTCGAGGATGCACACTCAATAGAACGCCTAAAGTCCCTGGCTATGGTAATCACCCCCTTGGTCCGGGTAATTTCATCTTCAGGTAACTGATGTGAGTACTTGCCATAAAAAAGTTCAGAGCAGGCCTGCCGAGTAATGCGTCATATGCACTTTCCAAGTTCACCACTTCAAACTCCAAGTTCTCATTCCGGCAATTATCTCTTGTGCCGAATAACACATCGACCCGGACTTTACCAATTCGCTCACAGGAGATACCCGGCACAATGCCGTGGAAGGTGGTCCTTGTTGCATGGAGCTTATTCTATGATATCCCCAACTTGTGCATGGTATCCTTGTACATGATGCTAATGCTACTGCCATTGTCTATTAGCACCTTGGAGAACCTCACATTGATATTTGGCCCAATGAACGTCGGATCTAGTACCAGCGCATAGGTCCTAGGACTTGGAATAAGCTTTGGGTGATCTTTTGATGCTCCAAGTAATCTCCTGATCCGACCAAGGCATATACCTCACCACGGCTGGCATTACTACATTCACCTCCATATGCTAGTGCTGCAATCTCTTTCTGTCAGTCTCTTCTGTGGTAAACACATAGTAACTTTGATGATGCTCCATGTACTCATTTATCCCCTTATTGTCGTGATATCCTTGGTCTTGTTGTTGCTCGTTATTCACTTGATGCACAACATCCCTCCTTTCCTGATTATCATACCTCGGTGGAGGTGGAGGCAACATCAGCTGCCGTCCATTTCCCTCAGTGAGCAGTTGCTGCCGATGTGCTTCATTCTGAGGTCCATCATGCTGAGGTGCATCGTGCCGAGGTGCCTGAGCATTCCCCAAACTACCTTGCTCTAACTTCCTCATCCGTTCACACTTCCTGGTCGTATGGTTCGCCGGACTATTTGGACTTGGCGTATGGAACATGCATGGCTGATCTAGCATAGACTCGAATGTGTACCTCAGAAGGTCGTTTCTTTCCTGCCACTGTTTCTTCTGTTCCAGGGTCCAAGGCTTCTTCCCATCACTCTTTTGTTGCCATTGTTGTCCTCCAGTTTTCTGGAGCTGACTTGCACCGGCATTGGGCTGATCCAGGTCCACAACGGCTACTTGTCGCAAGTTGTACCGGTAATCCGGACGATCATCTCTTCTTTTACCTTGTAAATCATTCCTCCTAGATGATCCGGAACCATCTCGGTTGTAGTATTCCTCATTCGACTCGCTTGACATTAGCCAGGGTTGTGTTGGGTCTCCCAAGGCATATGAATCTATGATCTGAATCGTCTCAGCTAGGATGGTTGACATATCTAGCTACAACCTTTGCCACAACATACTCCCATACATACAACCTTGGGTGAACCACGCTATAGCTTGCGATTCAATCACTCCTTCGCATGAGTTGTGCACATTGCACCACCGAGTCAAGAATTCTCGATCCGTCTCATTTGGTCTATGCCTGCATAATGCCAAAGTTTGTGGTATATTCGGCCTCTTGTAGGTGCTTGAGAATTTACTGACGAACAGCTCCTCAAAATCCAGCCAGCAATTACACTGCCCGGTGGCAAGTTGTTCAGCCAAACTCTCGATGGTCCTTCCAACATCTGTGGTACATATCTCACAGCCCATCTCAAATTACCTGTTGCAATTTTAACTACAGTTGCGTAATAAGTGAGCCAATCATCTGGCTTTGTGCTGGCATCGTATGTCTTTGTATCTCTGGCCAACTGAAAATTCGGCACAGGTGGTTCTCTCATGATCCGAGGTCCAAAGCATGCCGGACCTGGTGGTCCCTGTACCTCGATCATTTCCGACCTATAAATCAGGTCCAGCTTTAGCCTTGCGTCCTCTAGCTAGAGGTTCCTGTTTCCCAATCTTGATCCAATCACATGGTACTCTGGTCTTGGGAATCCGGTGCCTGCCATTGCTGAGTAACCATCTTTGTATTTGTCCTGATCATGATGAGCGTTTTGTAGTTGCATTGCTTGGCCTGCACTTCTCTCCTGCTGATCTGCGTCTTTGCTTGATGTTGCCGAGCATTTTCCCTCTGACCGACATTGCCTTGGTCGCGGTTACCTCGGCCAGCCTCACCTCGGCTAGCACTACGGTGATCCTCATCAACTTGTACTGCTTTTCCTTTCCCTACCCTTACCGTGCCATACGGGACCATTCATTTATCTCGTCTCCCCGAGGTTACCACTTCCTCTCTCCTAGGACCGTGACCTGGGGACGACGTGGCTCTAGCAGATTTTGCCAGGTTATTCCTTGCCAAATGAACCAAATGAGATGCTCCGGGTTGTGCCGAGTTTTCCTTGTTTATTTCCACATTCTGCTGACATGCCACCCTCAACAGGTGGTTAAATATTTCATGTTGCCTCTCTTGGGCTTCTCCGGTTAAACCTTCTAATTCGGAGGAGCTGCATTGGCAGCCCTGAGGGTCTTAGCCGGCGTACTGTATCTCTCTAGTCCGTCAGTTACTATCGTATCTGTCTGACCCGGCCTGGGCACATATTCCCTGTCAATTTCAGTAATCAGGTTTCTACCTTGGATTTTCAGTCCATCTATATGGTTTGCCTTTGCATAGGCCCGCAGAGTGTTGTTTAGTGACTGCTGCAACTCAGCTACTTTCTTTGCACCAGCTAGCATCTTCTGCCTAGTTTCCTCTAATTTGGCATGTGCCTGAGCCGGATCTACTACTGGCGCTATGGGTGTTGCTAAGCTATCTATTGCCTGCTGCAATACGTTCTCCGGCCTGTATAGAGGAGGAAAACTAGACCTTGCATGCTTTGGCGTTGCCTCCGGCTCTAGCGCCAGGTCCTTGCTTGCTCCTGCATCTGTCGTTGTCATCATGACCTCAACGTAGCTTGCGGGGCGAGTGATACACATGCCGCAAGCCGTGCTAAGAGGCGGTTCGCCTCCCTCGACGACGAGCCGCGGGTGGACACTAGACTCGTCGATGCCAAAGTAGATCTTGTGCGTGCCAAGCTTGATGAAGAGGTTGTTGCATGTAGGAGGGTTCCTGCCGAAGCTCCTCGTGTTGCTGCTAACGTAGTCCAGCGCTTCGAAGCGCTGAACGAGCCCGGAAACGACACGCTCGCCAGTGCCGAAGATGTTTCCCGTCCGGATTTTTACCCCTGCTAGCGCCGCTAGCCCCACGGTGGGCTCCAACTGTCGTGGTGGTGGCATGACAGACTACTCTGACTTGGTCTATGGTGGGCAGGGCTACACTCTTGTTGCACTTGAATTGACGGGGTAAGGTTTCAGAGATATGTTCTACTGTGACTCCAGAACTACTGGTCGTGGTGATGGCTTTCCTACGACAGTCTATCAATCCTTTATGCCTTGACATCCAGTCCATACCTAGTACTACTTCCAATACTTTGGTTCCAAGTACAATTAGGTTGGCATAAAAATCTATCCCATGTATTCTGATAGGTACATCTTTGCAAATTTTTCTAGCTTTTGTAGTTGAACCGGGGATTTCAACTATCATGACATGCTTCAGGTTGGTTGGGTGAATCTTACTAGTGCATGCAAATCCTTCGGTGACAAATGAATGCGATGCTCCAGAATCAAACAATACTCTTGCTAAAACTGAGTTGACAGAAAACATACCCAGCACTACATCTAGCGCTTCCTGGGCTTCTTATGCGTTCATGTGGAAGAGACGACCATTTCGGTTGTGAGGGTTCCCTGGGGAAAATCTCCGTCCTGGTTGAACACGACGGTGCTGCTGAGCTGGGGCATTCACAAGGGCATTGGCAGCAGTCTTCTTGGGACACTCATTGGAGTAGTGACCCTTCACTCCACACTCAAAACAAGTGATCTGGGACTTGTCCTTGACTGCAATAGGCACAACATTGCTGCCAGTTCTGGGTGCAGTGTTGTTGTTGTTGTTGTTGTTGCTGTTGGGAGGGGCACGGTTGAAATGGTTGGCATTGCCGGAGTTGTGATTGTTTCCTCCGGACTTCACATTGCCTCCGCTACGGTTGGGGTAGCTTGGGCGAGAATTTGGGGGTCGGTTGTTCCTTGGTGCATATCTTGGTAAAGGGATGGGACGGTACTTTTGGTGACTACTTGATCTAGACTGCTATATCATACGACGCATGCGATCGTCGTTTGCCTGGTTAATCTTCCCTTCCATCTAAATGACAGAGTCGACTAGTTCTTCGAGATCTTTCAAGCGGATATTGACGAGGACAGTCTGCATCTCATCATGCAGTCCGTTCAAGAATCTCTCCTTCTTCTTGGCCTCTGTGTTGATCTCATCAGGTGCATATCTGGCAAGTGACAGGAATCTGTCATGGTACTCCACCACAGTCATTCTTCCTTGCTTCAATTCGTGGAATTCATCTCTCATCCTGTTGGCGAGACCTTGCGGCACGTGGGTGCGGCTGAACTTGACTTTGAATGCTTCCCATGTCATAACTTGGCCATGGTTCATATTGCGGATGCTATTCCACCAAGCTCTTGCATCTCCCGCCAGATAGTGGGTGGCAAAGAGGACTTTCTCATTTTCATCAACTCCTGCAACTTCAAGGTTGTTTTCCATCGTCTTTAACCAGTCGTTAGCATCTAATGGGTTTTCAGATTGGTTGAAGATTGGGGGATTGGTATTCTGAAATTTTTTGAGTTTGGATCCATGGTGATCCTGATTTCCATGTCCTTGGTTGTTAAGAGCCATCTGGGTGATCTGCTACAATGTTGCTAAGTTGTCTTGACGCTCGGCCCTGCTTGCTTGACGGTCTGCGATGAGATTCTGCAAGATCTGCAGCATTGGGTCCTGCGACGAGCTGCTGCCTCCTTGGTTTCCACGAGTCATCTGAAGATTGAGATAGATATAGGGGTAAGAGGGAAATTCTAAGGTTCATGGTTTTTGGGTTTTCAAAGCTAAAACTTTGAGTTAGACTCAGGTTTTTCAACTAACTTCATTTTCATTCATGCAAGTAAGCACACGATACAACACACACCACAACAAACAAAGGAAAAACAGATGGTTTGTAGAACCATTCTGTAAGCTACGATACAGTGGGACCGATACAACTCATGCTATGACAGTGCTCTAGTGCATATACTCATCATCGATGAAGTCGGAGTCCTCATTGTCAGTGTAGAAGTCCACATCATCCTCCTCTAGAAAGTCATCATCGTTGCTGAGGTAAGAATCCATGTCTCCCTGGATGTCTTCACCCTCATCTTCTTCTTCCTTGGCGACAAGCTGAGCTTCCTGCTCCTTGACAGTCTTCTCGAGGTCGGCCACCTTCTTGCAAAGACGGGCGATGGTGCAATCCTTCTTTGCACGCTGGCGGCGAAGAGACTGGCGATCTTAGACGAGCAGTGTGAAAGTCTGGGCCTTCTGGTCGGCAATGGCACGGTTATGGTTGGCTAACTCCCTGGCATTGTCCAGTTCCTGCTGTCTGTCGTGCAGCAAGAAGTCAAGATTCTCCACTTGACGCCTCAACTCTGGGTGACTTGGCATCTCCATCGGCATTCCCATGAAGTCACGTCTTGCATAGTGGGCAAAACGGGTTCCTTGGATCTTGTTGACGCCGAGGGAACATAGGCGTGCGAGAGCTTCATGCATTGCCTGGCTAATCCATCTAGCCAGTTGTTCTCTCTCACGGAGAACTGAATTCTCCCGGAAGTTGGTGCTTCAATGCTTCCTCTAAGATCTGCAGTGACTAGCCACTATAGGTCTCCTCCTGGTGGTCCTGGAAGTTGAGCTCCAAGAAACTCCGGATGTGGGAATCCCAGTAATTCCGATAGTGAATCCAGATCCCTCTCGAAGATCAGCTGACCTCCGTTTCCCAACTGGTAGAACTTGCTGAACTTAGTCTCCATCTACAAGAATTAAGGATGAGGAAGTTAGTGAAGTGATCAAGTGTGTCAAGTTTTAAGTAGTAAGGTAAGAATTTTGAGGAACATGAATTTTTGATAAAGAATGAGTTCACAAGGATAAGTGAGGAAATAATTTTTCGTAAATACTCACTTTGGTTTTGAAACTAAGTTTTTGGTTTATGGTCAGGATGGCTTTGATACCAACTTGTCAACACCCGGATTTTTAATCCCAGGTGCCCGTTATGCCATACCTCGCAATCCTAGGATTACCATTTTTGCGAGACATAACGGATTCGATATCACAGTACATCATCCATTACAAACCATACATAAGGTCTTACACAAATAAGGATCTCATGATCCAGTCTTAATACAACAAGCAGCGGAAATAAAAGATAAGCGTAGCGGTGGGGTCCATCTTCAGGGGCACAGGCAATGTTGACGAAGGCAGATAGTCCTAGTTATCATAGCCGTCCTGATGACCATCCTCTTGATAGTATCCTTCATAGTCTGGCCATGAGAATAGCCAGGGAAAAAAGCCATGAGTACTCTTTAAGTACTCGCAAACTACTATTAACAGGTATTATAGTTCTAAGTTAAAGTGCTAAATCTAAGTTTAACTATAAAGTTAAATTTGAAACCTAAGCTGAGTTCTGAAGCAAAGGAAGATAAAGTAAAGTTCTAGAATCACTTAAGTTGGGAAGCTATTGTCATAAACACAACCCTGTTGTGGTCAAGTCAAAGTTCATCATTCATTTCAAGTTATTTGGAAAACATCTGACTACGAAACAATATGGCCATTCCAACTGTCCATAACCGCGGACGCGGCTATTCGAATAGTTTGACACTCTGCAGAGGTGGTACACTGTCACCACAAGATTCGATACATCTGTCAGGGATAACCCTGTATCATCATACTTAGTATGTAGATAATCAAACATAACTTTCCCTTTACACACCCTAGTATAAGCACCTCCCCTATGAGCATGGCCTCCCAACCATGACCATCAGTCATCTTGGGCACTACATAGGTGGACATCATGAGAGGTAGCCTTAGCTCAAACCTCTCCCGTGAGGGAACTAATACTAATGCATATAAATTTTCAGCTAAGCCTTACCCAATTCAGGTAGTGTGGTTGTACGGTAAATTTGGAATGGTATCGCATCCGAATCCAACAATCAGTTTTATAAAAGGGTTAAGGCTCATGCCTCAACATTTTCATCATCAACCATTTGTGTTTCTAAACACATGTCAAAACATCTCAATAGAATGACTCATCATTCCAAGGTTTTCATAATTCATTTTCACCAAGTGTTCCCATCTAAAGTGACTCAAGTTTTTGATCTACCTTAAACTACTAAGTTAAGAGTGTTCACTAAGGTGGAAGTGATGGGTTCAATCTCATGCCATAGAATGACATCTAAAGTTATCTAAATAGGTCAAGTTTTATACTTTTTATGCTACCTTCAAAACAAGTAAAGAACTTTGGGTAAAGTAAAGGAAGTAAAGCTTGAAAATAATAGTTGGGGTAAATACTAGTCAAAGTGGTATAATCAAGGCATGCTTTAAGCATCTTTGTTAAACCATCTAGTTCAATCCTAGATTGCTAATGGTAGCTTGCATTGTTAATGGTGGCTTGCCTTGGTTGGTGCAGTGGTTGAAGTTTTCTTCGTCTTCGTATTGATAGCACTCCTCCTCCTCGTAAGGTTGGTCGGTACTATCGTCTATAAATACACACGAAGTACACAATCACCAAACAATACTTAGCTAGGCTAGATAGCATTCTAAGACACACAATTGATGATCTATTATCATAACAAGCATCACAAGTTTTAATTCAATAGTTTCCTTCTTTTTAATTTAGAAAAGTAATTTCTACTCATTGAAAAATTAACTAAGATTTAATATTCACCACTCGAAATATGGGATCATGTTTACACATGTCATCACCACATATTCTAACATGTGGGAATGAGATTTAAAGGTTGGATCAAAATTACTTTTGTTTAAATTCAATATTTAATGATTTAAAGTGACTAGAAATGCCTATATAGCATTATTTTGGTACTAGTCCAAAGTCACTGCATGTAAACCTTAATGTAATTACATGTTTGGATAGATATGATGAAATGTGATTTTTGGGAGTTGGAATCAACTCAAAAGCTATCTTGGTTAATTTTATAAAATGTTGCAAGGTGGAAATGCTTCTGTTTTGTTATTTTTATGAGGACAGATCTATAATTCTAATTGAATTAAATCCAACGGGCTTGGATATATCATCTCAATACGTTTCATACAAAATTGGTTTCATGCAATTTGGATTTATAAAACTCTCTAAATTGAATTTTAAACTAGTGGACAGAAACTAGATTCAATTTAAAAAGAAAAATCCAGATTTGAACGGTTGGGCTTGCGCGGGAAAGAACTTGGGCCAGCCCAGTGGCGCTCCGCGGCGCAGGGGTCAGCTGACAGGGGTGTCCCGCTTGTCAGTGGGTCTTAACACGCGAAACGGTACGCGCGCTATGGGCCGTAGGATTAGAAGGGGATCTACGGCTGAAGGTCGTCGTCGATGACGAACAGGTCGCCGACGAGCTCGAACCCGAGCGACTCGGTGGGGGTCTGCTGGGGACGTATCAGGGCTCCAGCGGGGTAGGAGAGGCGGGAAAACGAACTGGAAGATGTTAGCGAGGCGAGGCACGGTTGCGGTGGAGCTTGGGGTGCCCTAAATCGCAGGCACCCTTCTCCTCCTGCTGCGGCTGCTCCGGCTCCAATTCCGGCGAGGCAGAGCTTGCTTGTCTCTGGCGAGAGGTGGGTGAGGTTCAGTGAGAGGTGGGGAGTGAGTGGGTGTGGAGAGAAGAGGCTGGGGAGGCCGGTTTATATAGGTCTGACGGTGAGACCGAGCGGGATGGGCAGGCGACGGTGGCGACATGGCTAGGGCCGGCTAGAGGCATGGAGGAGGGTGGCAATCGATAGGTGGTCTCCTGGCGGTGCTCTAAGAAGTGAATGCGGGCTTAGGGGCGGTGGTATGCGGTCGGGGCGAGCTGGCGCTCTGAGTGGCAGAAGCGGCAATGTCCATGATGAGTTGTGGCTGTGGTGCGTTGGGAGGCTAACGCGGGTGTCTGGGTGTTCCCTGGGTCGTGGCGGAGTGGTGGGCGTGGGCGGCGGTCGGCGTGCATGCACGCTGCGTCTGCAGTGCGTGCTCGCGTGCTTGGCATGGTGCGTGGCACTGGACGCTGGCTTTCTCGGTGGTCCACCGAGGCCTGCCTCGGCAGGGGACAGGGTGGCGGTGAGCTCCGCTACCTCCTAGACATGGCGAGGGAGGGAGTGGTCTGGGCGCAGGCAAGGTTTGGCCAGCGACTAGGTGCTCGGTTTGACATGGCATGGTGGCTAGGGACAAGGGAGAGGGGTGCTAAGGGCCTGGTTAGACCAAGAGGGGACAGAGGGATCCGGGCAAAACCCTGTACAGAACAGTGAGCTATGATTTAGAGTTTAAACCTGCCTGCCAAGTTTTTGATTAAATGGACGCAAGAAATAAACTTTTGAATTTTGGTTTCAAAATTTTTGGGTGCTCTCCATTAGTGCTAGGTAATCTCTGGTTGCAAGGGTTTTGAAAGTGGAGCTTGTTTGAATGGTTTTTGAAAAAGTGGGATCTTACCATATGAAATAGATTCAGTTTT
Source organism: Avena insularis (assembly GCA_023614405.1). Classification (NCBI taxonomy): domain Eukaryota; kingdom Viridiplantae; phylum Streptophyta; class Magnoliopsida; order Poales; family Poaceae; genus Avena; species Avena insularis. Next base: position 242,220,124 of record CM042696.1, read on the forward strand.
GAACTGTCATTTAAAATTAGCATTTGAAAGATTTTTGCAGATCACAAGGTGGGCCTTGGTACCTCATTATGTGTACTAGAAAGGGGTGTAAAGATCCACACATGTTTCTGTTAAGTTTTGAGTACTAGGAATGGCCAAAGTAGGCATGAGAGTTAATTTGGCCAAAATGACCATTCACTTCAAATATTCATTTTGAGTTATTTTTATTTGGGAAAAGTTTGGGAATGACTTAGATGATGTTTAATTCACCTAGGAAACATTTTACAAGCATTGGATCACTTAAACAAGGCACTTCAATTCAACTCCTATTTTAAATGCACACACATATGAATGCTTTCATTTTTAATTTGGAAAAGTTTTTTGTTAACCCTATTTTTGGATGATTTGATCTTGATAAGCTTGGATTAAAGTTTTGGGATGTTACACTCTCGCTGGTCCTTCCAGCATCTATGGTACATATCTCACAGCCCATCTCAAATTACCTGTTGCAATTTTAACTACAGTTGCGTAATAAGTGAGCCAATCATCTGGCTTTGTGCTGCCATGGTATGTCTTTGTATCTCTGGCCAACTAAAAATTTGGCATAGGTGGTTCTCTCATGATCCGAGGTCCAAAGCATGCCGGACCTGGTGGTCCCTGTACCTCGAACATTTCCGACCTATAAAACAGGTCCAGCTTCAGCCTTGTGTCCTCTGGCTGGAGGTTCCTGTTTCCCAATCTTGATCCAATCACATGGTGCTCTGGTCTTGGGAATCCGGTGCCTGCCATTGCTGAGTAACCATCTTTGTATCTGTCCTGATCATGATGAGCGTTTTGCAGTTGCATTGCTTGGCCTGCACTTCTCTCCTGCCGATCTGCGTACTGCTACTAATGTTGCCGAGGCGCATTTTGCCCTGTTTCCGCCGGATTATGCTATCCGGCATTGTCATTGACAACATTCCTCTGACCGACATTGCCTTGGTCACGGTTACCTCGGCCAGCCTCACCTCGGCTAGCACTGCGGTGATCCTCATCAACTTGTACTGCTTTTCCTTTCCCTACCCTTACCGGGTCATACAGGACCATTCGTTTATCTCGTCTCCCCGAGGTTACCACTTCCTCTCTCCTAGGACAGTGATCCGGGGATGACGTGGCTCTAGTAGAATTTGCCAGGTTGTTCCTTGCCAAATGAACCAAATAAGATGCTCCGGGCTGTGCCGAGTTTTCCTTGTTTATTTTCACATTCTGCTGACATGCCACCCTCAACAGGTGGTTAAATATTTCATGTTGCCTCTCTTGGGCTTCTCCGGTTAAACCTTCTAATTTGGAGGAGCTGCATTGGCAGCCTTGAGGGTCTTAGCTGGCGTACAGTATCTCTCTAGTCCATCAGTTACTATCGTACCTGTCTGACCCGGCCTGGGCACATATTCCCTATCAATTTCAGTAATCAGGTTTCTACCTCGGATTTTTAGTCCATCTATATGGTTTGCCTTTGCATACTCCTGCAGAGTGTTGTTTAGTGACTACTGCAACTCAGCTACTTTCTTTGCACCAGCTAGCATCTTCTGCCTAGTTTCCTCTAACTCGGCATGTGCCTGAGCCGGATCTACTACTGGCGCTATGGGTGTTTCTAAGCTATCTATTGCCTTGCTGCAATACGTTCTTCGGCCTCTATAGAGGAGGAAAACTAGACCTTGCATGCTTTGGCGTTGCCTCCGGCTCTAGCGCCGGGTCCTTGCTTGCTCCTGCATCTAGCGTTGTCATCATGACCTCAATGTATCTTGCGGGGCGAGTGATACACATGCCACAAGCCGTGCTAAGAGGCGGTTCGCCTCCCTCGATGACGAGCCGTGGGTGGACACTCGACTCGTCAATGCCGAAGTAGATCTTGTGCGTGGCAAGCTTGATGAAGAGGCCGTTGCACGTAGGAGGGTTCCTGCCGAAGCTCCTCGTGTTGCTGCTGACGTAGTCCAGCGCTCCAGAGCGCTGAACGAGCCCGGAGACGACACGCCGCCCAAGGTCAAGATGTTTCCGTCAGATTTTTACCCTGCTAGCGCCAGCTTACGCAGTGGGATCCAACTGTCGTGGTGGTGGCATGACAGATGCCATGGATAGCCTAAAGATGGGGCAAACGAGCACTAGTGGAATCCAAGGAGGGATAGTGTGGTGATTCCACATACAAGTGTTTATATTTTCACTCTATCAATGTGGGATTACAATGGCTCCTTGAGCTGTTAGTGAGAAGGAGACTAGTTCTCTTACCCCCACTACAATGCTCTAGAGTTCTTCCTAGACAGAATGATCGATCCCCTTCTATAGAGGTCCTGGTGATCCTTATATAGGGAAACCCAGGTTACAAAGTTAGGGCATACGTGGAGGCATATTCCCCGAATATGACCTTTGGTTAAAGCTAGATGCCTCTTTATTCACTTTAAACGGCTAGTCGGTACTACAGACGCAATCCTCTGTGAGCTACTTTGCTTTTTGGTGTCACCCGACATTGGTAACGTTAGCTGACATTCGCTACGTCACCTTTGTCGGCCACGCCCCACTGGTCCTTCCCTCTGCTTCCTTCGCTCACGCTACCGTGGACTGAGTCCACTGATGGCTCTGAAATATAGCAATCTACGTCCATGTTTAAACTGGATATTAATCATATTTTTTATGAAATATCTCTCTAAACCCTGCCACTAATCCTAATATTCAGAGGGGTATGCAATCCTTTCTTTTTGTATTTTTCCTGCGCGGATAATATCGTTTAAAGAAGGGAATCACTACATTAAAGTCAAATACGAGATTTCCAACAACCAGAAGAAACCAGGAGCCGAACAACGGAGGAAGACGCTTTAACGACCAACTATACGGACAGAGCAAAAATTCTGACCATATAGCTCCAATCGTATAGTTGGCGCCACCACCTTTACGGCAAATAGAAATCAACTTTCATGAAGGGACCCCTATATAAAGAAGCCTCGGGCAACGAGAAAACAAGCCAAACCTCACCAAAAAGTCTCTCTGCCACAGATCTCCAGCCGCCTCTAGATCTCCAAACTGTTCTCCATCTCCATAGCCATATTCCACCACTTGTAATAGTAGATCTCTTCTCCAATTGGCGACATTGTAAGAATATTGCTATCAATCTTATGATTTTCATTACAATGTTTGTGATTGTTGATCTCATCTCTATGTGTGAGTAATATTCCTTGGGCTAAGAGATTCGGCCTAGCCATGTAGCAATTGTGCATGTGATTTATCATAGATGGGATTGTGTATTAGTTTGTATGACATGATGATTATTGTATCCTCTCTTGCCTCAATCCAAGGACTTGTCAGGTACCCAAGACCCCGAGGGTTGAGCTAGGTATAGGGAGTATGAGTGATGATTGATCTGCAGGTTGGGAACCCTAGTGACAGAAGGGGTAGTACGGCTGTATGTGAGGGATTAGCTTCGGATTAACAGTGACATCACTATGCATATCATTAGTTCTCTTTCTTCTATGGATGAGACTAGTAGGTTATTGTATAAGCGGTTGCGGAGGCAATAGCAATTATAGATGCACTGCCCACATATAATTTATCTTGCTCTAACAAGTACATGCATAATTTATTTCTATCTTTTATTTCCATAAGATGTTTTTGCATAGCTACAGGTGAAACCGAATGCCCTAGGCCCTCTCTCTCCATCATCAACAACGACAAAAAGAATCAAGCTATTGGTCCGGTAAAAATACAAAAGGAATTATAAAACTCCTAAAGCTCTGTTAAAGTAACTTCATTACACAATCGCTTCCCGTGGATTCGATAACCTAGGTCTACTAGGGAAAAATAGCTATACTACATCCGTAATCCGGATCGAAGGTATCAACCCTTTTTCCCGCGCCGTTGCCGGGGAAGCAATAGCTACCGTGGTGAGGTTATTATGAACCTTGCTAGTTTTAATTCTTGTTTTTAATTTTGTTAGTTTGCTTTCAGTCTTCATTTGATGAACCAAAAAAAATAGTTAGTCTTTAAATTATTGTTTTTACTGTTATAATTATTTATCTAAGAAAACCCAAAAACATAAGAAGTATGGCTGAAAAGAAGCTTGGGGAGTTTGCTACTCCTAATAATGATTATTTGCGTACTCCTATTAATCAGGCATCAATCACTGCTGATGATTATGAAATTAAGCCCCATTACCTAAGTTTGGTTCAACAAAATCAATTTGGAGGTTCTGTTGTTGAAGACGCATGTATGCACTTAAATACTTTCACTAAAATATGTTATATGATGCGTATAAAAGACGTTGACCCTGATGCAGTCAAACTGCATCTATTTCCTTTCTACCTAAGAGGGAGAGCTAAAGAATGGTTGCTATCTTTGCCTAAAAATACTATTCCATCATGGGTGGGATGTCCTTCTTTATTTATGACTAAAATTTTCCCACCTACAAAGACTATGCAACTTTGATATAATATTACTGGTTTAGACAGGAAGAGCGTGAGCCACTAGCGCTTGCATGGGAGAGGATGAAAGAATGCCTAAGAAATTGTCCTAGTGATGGGATGGAAGATTGGTTAATCCTCCATTTATTTTATAATGCTCTTAATGCTGTGTGTAAGTCTATGCTTGATACTGCAGTTGGAGGAACATTTATGGGTAAACATATTACCGAAGCAAAGCAGCTGCTAGACAATATGCAAGACAACCATGCCCAGTGGCATGTGGAAATATCAAACACGAAGAAGGTGAACTCTGTCTCACAACAAGAGAAAGAAGATCTCAATGCTAAGTTGGATGATCTCATACTAGCCGTAAAAGGTAAGGAAACTCATTTAAGAGCCACCCCCGAAATAAACATAGAAGAAATAGACTTCATAGCTCATAATGATTACAACCCTTCTTGGAAGAAAAGTTACAATCCTAATTTTCAGAAACATTATGCTAGTCCTGCAAGTAACTCTAATAATAATATGGGAACTAGTAATGGTAGTCTCCAAGAAATGCTTAAATCTTTCATAGACTCACAAAATGAACAAAATAATATTCTAGTCAAAATTACGGAGACCGATGATGCTATGCTTGGTAAATTATCTAACCAAGCTATTAGTTTGAGAAATGATTTGCAGGCCCTTCAAGAAAGAACAAGGATCATTGAGGCACAACTAGGTAAGATAACCGAGAGTCAAACTCTCATTGTAGCTAAATTTGCAGGTAAAGCTAAGCCCAATCCTGTTGAAGAACTCAAAATGATGAGGATCCAAAGGGAGGAGCCTGAAGAACTAGATTATAGTAATGCCCCTTCACCAAGCTACACCATCGAAGATCTCGTAAAGAGGATCAACGTCAAAATTCAGTAAGGAAAGGTAACGATGAAGCCATGTATCAACACTTTGTTGATCAGGTAGCAATTAAGGTACGCGAGCTTGAAGAAGAATACACGAAAATTGCTGAAAAGTTACCTGTTAAATTAGATGACATATTTGAGCCTACTATTAAGATAAAGATTGGAACCAATGAGATAGCTGCACTTTGTGATCTAGGTGCAAGAGTCTCAACAATTCCAAAGAGTCTTTTTAACAAGTTAAATCTTTGCTCCTTTGAAATTACTGAATTAAAATTACATCTAGCAGATTCTACCTATAAATAAGCTATAGGGATTAAGGAGAACACTTAAGCTTACATCAAAGGTTGTCCCACTCTCATTATTTCGTTATAGTTGACATGCCTGAAGATACTGTTGCTCCTATAATACTAGGTCGTCCTTTCTTGAGAACTATAAAGGCTTTAATTAACATTCATGAAGGGAAAATGAAGTTGCAATTGCCTTCACGGGATCCTTTTGTTATTCATTTCCCTGGGAAGAATAAAGCCAAACATGACGAGAAGGAGGCCCTCACTTTGAAGGTCAATTACTTTGGAGTGGGTGTTCCACTCATCTAGCCCAAGTGAGTATCATCAAGGTCAAGCTATTGACCATAAAAGAGCACTCCATGGGAGACAACCCATGTTAAATAAGGTTTGAGTTAAGTTTTTAGTTTTAGTTTAAGTTCATGTTTAATAAATAGTGCTAGAAAACTCCATTTGAGGAGAAGAAGTTCGGTAGTACCTAAAATTCTGCTTTATTCATGCTATTGTTGGTTGACAATATTTACTATCAATTTTCTATCAAAAACAAAGTATATCCCTAAGTTACAGAAAAAGAAATAGTTTACGAAGAAACATTAATTTTTTGATGCACACAGAGAGTTTAACGACCAACTATACGGCGGGAATAAAAATTCCAGCCATATAGTTCTGGTCGTATAGATATCTTTACCATCGAAATTTTTTCTGCAATATGTACTGAGAGTTTAACGACCAACTATATGGCAGGAATAAAAATTCTTGCCGTATAGTTCCGGTCGTATACATATCAATGCCTCCGTACAATTTCTTTTCATATGTACTAAGAGTTTAACGACCAACTATATGGCAGGAATAAAAATTTCGGCCGTATAGTTCCGGTCATATAGATATTTATGCCTTTGCAAATTTTCTTTTGCAAGGATAGATAGTTTAACAACCAACTATACTGCCGGAACATTTTGTTTCGCCCGTATAGTTGCGTCCGTATAGCTGCGCTGCTAGGAGGAAGCCCTAATATTTTAACAGAACGCCAACTATACGGTCGGAACGCATGTTCCACCCGTATTGTTGCGTCCGACCACAAAATCGCACGGGAAGGTACTCCCAACTCCAAAACTTCAATCCTTTTTTTTCTTCTACCTCCAAACTCTCTCAAAACCTCAAGGGATCTCCATCTCTACTCAATGTCGTTCGATTTCCTCGCACACAAGTGATACATTGCAAATGTATCTATAATTTTTGATGCTTCATGCTTGGTTTTATCTAATTTCTTGTGTTTTGTCCACACTTTGGAGTACATTTCATATGATTTTGTGGACTAACCTATTAACAAGAGCCACAGGGCCAGTTGCCTGTTTTCTGCTGTTTTTGGTTCTAGGAAGTCAGAAAATGAATATTCTCGGAAATGGACGGGACAAAAGCCAAAGTTATAATTTTACCGGGGGACACTTGGAGCCAGAATACGAGATGGAGAAGGGATAGAGGGCGGCCACACCACCTGGCCGCATGGCCAGGCTTGGCCCACTCCAGGGGGTGGTGTGGCCAGCCCAGGCACCCCCTCAGCCTCTCCTTCCGCCTATATATTGCCTCTGATACGGAAACCCTAAGTACCCGATCAAAATTCCACGAAAGAGTCTGTAGCCGCCGTCATCTCCATCCCTAGATCGGGAGGGATCTGAAGCTCTTCCCAGCACCCTGCCAGAGAGGGGAATTCACCCTGGAGGCCTTCTTCATCATCATGCAAGCCTCCGGTGTGATGCGTGAGTAGTTCATCTCTGGACTACGGGTCCATGTAGTAGCTAGATGGCTGGTTCTCCTCCTTTGTGCTTTCCTGTTTAGATCTTGTGAGCTCCGTTCATGATCAAGATCATCTATTTGTAATTCTACATGTTGTGTTTGCGGGGATCCGATGGATATTGAGATGCTATTTCAGATTGATTATTGATTCTATCATGTCTTTTTTATTTGTGATCTTGCATGCTTTCCGTTGTTAGTAGCTATCTTGGCCAAGTAGATGCTAGCAACTCCAAGAGTTAGTATTTATGCTCGATAGTGGGTTCATGCCTCTAGTAATCTAGGGAAGTGACAGAAATCTCTAAGGTACTAGATGTGTTGTTGCTACTAGGGAGAAAACAACAATCCTTTGTTCATAGAACAATCGTATTGTTTACTTTACATGCAATTCGTAATGCAATAATCTGTTGCTTGCAACTTAATACTGGAGGGGGTTCGGATGATAACCTGAAGGTGGATTATTAGTCATAGATGCAGTTGGATGGCGGTCTATGTATAATGTTGTAATGCCAATCGAATCTCAAAGGAGTCAGGATGATTAGTATATGCTTGTATGCTTTCTCGATGTTTGTCAAGTGCCCCGCTGCAATTTGTTCACCTAGCATGTTATCTATCTTAAGGAGAGCCACCTCTAGTGAACAATGGACCCCGGTCCTTTCTTTTACATTCAATCTACAATCAACTGTTTACTGCTTTGTGTTTACTTTCTGCAAACTATTACTTCCTTCCATTCGATATGTTTAATCCTTTGTTTTCAGCTAAACCGATGAGATTGACAACCTCATCGCAAGTTGGGGGCAAAGTTCTGTGGTTGTGTTGTGCAGGTCTCCACGTTGCTACTAGCACCGGTAGTGCGCCCTGCCAAGGCTCAGCTAGTGTCAACACCCGAATTTTTAATCCCAGATGCCCGTTATGCCCTACCTCGCAATCCCAGGATTACCATTTTTGCGAGACATAACAGATTGGATATCATAGTACATCATCCATTACAAATCATACATAAGGTTTTACACAAATAAGGATCTCATGATCCAGTCTTTAATACAACAAGCAGCGGAAATAAAAGATAAGTGTAGCGGTGGGGTCCATCTTCAGGGGCACAGCAATCTTGTGAAGGAGATAGTCCTAGTTATCATAGCCGTCCTGCTGACCATCATCTTGATAATCTCCTTCATAGTCTCACCATGATAATAGCCAGGGAAAAAAGCCATGTGTACTCTTCAAGTACTCGCAAACTACTATTAACAGGTACTATAATTCTAAGTTAAAGTGCTGAATCTAATTTAACTATCAAGTTAAGTTTGAAACCTAAGCTGAGTTCAGAAGCAAAGAAAGATAAAGTAAAGTTCTAGAATCACTTAAGTTGGGAAGGTATTATCATTAACACAACCCTGTTGTGGTCAAGTCAAAGTTCATCATTCATTTCAAGTTATTTAGAAAACATCTGACAACGAAACAGTATGGCCATTCCAACTGTCCATAATCATGACGCGCTATTCGAATAGTTTGACACTCTGCAAAGGTGGTACACTTTCACCACAAGATTCGATACATCTGTCAGGGATAACCCTGAATCATCATACTTAGTATGCAGATAATCAAACATAACCTTCCCTTTACACACCCTAGTAAAGCACCTCTCCTATGAGCATGGCCTCCCAACCATTACCATCAGTCATCTTGGGCACTGCATAGGTGGACAACATTGAGAGGTAGCCTCGTCTCAAACCTCTCCCGTGAGGGAACTAATACTAATGCATATAAATTTCCAGCTAAGCCTTACCCAATTCAGGTAGTGTGGTTGTACGGTAAATTTGGAATGGTATCGCATCCGAATCCAACCATTAGTTTTATAAGAGGGTTAAGGCTCATGCCTCATCATTTTCATCATCATAAACCAGTTGTGTCTCTCAACACATGTCAAAACATCTCAATAGAATGACTCATCATTCCAATGTTTTCACAATTCATTTTCACCAAGTGCTCCCATCTAAAGTGACTCAAGTTTTTGATCTACTCTAAAATACTAAGTTAAGAGTGTTCACTAAAGGGGAAAGATGGGATCAATCTCGTGCCATAGAATGACATCTAAAGGTTTCTAAGTAGGTCAAGTTCTATACTTTTTATGCTACCTTCAAAATAAGTAAGGAACTTTGCATACTAAGGGGAGTAAAACTTGTAGGTAAGACTTGGGGTACTAATAGTTAAAAGGGGTGTGATCAAAGCATGCCTAAAGCATCCTTGCTCATTCATCTAGCTTAATTCTAGCCTGCTAACAATAGCTTGCCTTGGTTGGTGAAGTGGTTGAAGTTTTCTTCTTCTTCTTGGTAGAACTCCTCCTCCTCGAAAGCTTGGTCGGTACTAGCGTCTATAAATACATAGGGATTAGACAATCACCAAACAATACTTAACTAGGATAAGTAGCATTCTAAAACACACATTTGATGATCTATTATCATCACAAACATCACAAGTTTAATTCAATAGTTTCAACCTTTTTATTTTAGAAAAGTAATTTCTACTCATTGAAAAATTAACTAACATTTAATATTCACCACTTAAAACATGGGATCATGTTGACACATGTCATCACCACATATTCTAACATGTGGGAATGCGATTTAAGGGTTGGATCAATATTACTTTGGTTTAAGTTCATTATTTAATGATTTAAAGTGACTAGAAATGCCTATATGGCATTATTTTGGTACTAGTCCAAAGTCACTACATGTAAACCTTAATATTATTACATATTTAGATAGATATGATGAAATGTGATTCTTGAGAGTTGGAATCAACTCAAAAGCTAACTTGGTTGATTTTATAAAAATGTTGCAAGTTGCAAAAGCTTCTGTTTTGTTATTTTTATTAGGAGAGATCTATAACTCTAACTGAATTTAATCCAACGGGCTTGGATAGATCATTTTAATACCTTTCAGACAAAATTGGTTTCATGCAATTTGGATTTCTAAAACTCTCTGAATTGATTTTCAAACTAGTGGATAGAAACTAGATTTAACTAAAAAGAAAAATCCAGATTTGAATCGATGGGCTAGCGCGGGAAAGGACTTGGGCCGGCCTAGTGGCGCTCCGCGGCGCGGGGCTCAGCTGACAGGGGGGTCCCACGTGTCAGCGACACTTAAAACGCGAAATGGTACGCGCGTTGTGGGTCGTAGGATTAGAAGTGAGATCAGCGGCTGAGGGTCGTCGTCAACAACGAACAGGTCGCCAGCGAGCTCGAACCCTAGCGGCTCGGTGGGGGTCTACTGGGGGCGTACCAGGGCTCCAGCGGGGTTGGCGAGGCGGGAAAACGGCATGGAAGACGACGGCGAGGCAAGGCGCGGTTGCGGCGGAGCTTGGGGTGGTCGCAATCAACGACGCTCTTCTCCTCCTGCCGCGGCTGCTCCGGCTCCAATTCCGGCGAGCTGCTGCTCCACTTGCTCCGGCTAGAGGTGGGTGAGGTTCAGAGAGGTGAGGGGAGTGGAATGGTGTGGAGAGAAGAGGCTGGGGAGGGCTCCTTTTATAGGCCCGACGGTGAGACCGAGCGGGATGGGCAGGCGACTCCAGCGACAAGGCTATGGCGGGGTAGAGGCATGGCTGGGGGTGGCGATCGATGGGCGGTTCCCTGGCGGTGCTCTAGGAATTGAATGCGGCCGTAGGGGCGGTGGCACGCAGTCTGGGCGAGGTGGCGCTCTACGCGGCCGATGTAGCGGTGTCCACGGCGAGCGGTGGCTGTGAGGCTTTGGGCGGCCAACGGGGATGTCTGGGTGTTCTCCAGGTCGAGGTGGAGCAGCGGGCGCGGGTTGGTGCTAAGGGATGGTCTGTGCGAGCGGGGACAGGGCGTGCTCTGGGGCGCCGTCAGCATGCTCGATCGGCTCCGGGCGCGGCGGTTCCTGGCCGCTCTGCTCTTTGTCTCTGGTCTGGGGCTGGTTGGGCGGTGGAGGTGGACCACTGGCAAGCTGCTAGACATGAGAAGAGAGGCTGGAGAGTGCTGCTGCTGCGAGTGCATTGTCGGCCGGCGGGGTGGTGCTCGGCATGGCATGGCAGTGCAACTAGGGGTAAGGGAAGAGGCTGGTTAGGCTCTGGTTAGATCAAGAGGGGACAAGGGGATCAATTGGGGGCAAAACCCTGTAGTAAACAGTGAGCTAGGATTAGAGTATAGATTATGCTTGCCAAGTGTTTGATGAAATGGCCGCATAAAAGAAAGTTTTGAATTTTGGTTTCAAAATTTTTGAGTGATCTCCACTAGTGATAGGTAGTCTCTGGTTGCAAGGGTTTTGAAAATAGAGCTCAAATAGATGGTTTTTGAAATAGGGGTGATCTATGCATATGCATTAGATTCAATTTTAAACTGTCATTTAAAATAGTTAACAGAATGTTTTTAGCAGATCAAAAGGTGGGCCTTGGTACCTCATTATGTGTACTAGCAAGGGGTGCAAAGACCAAGAATTGTTTCTGTTAAGAATTGAGTACTAGGAATAGCCAAAGTAGGCATGAGAGTTAAATTTGCCAAAATGACCATTCCTTCTTTTTAATTCTTTTTGATTTGATTTTCTTTAGGAAAAGTTTGGGAATGATGTAGATGATGTTTAAATCACCTAAGAAACATTTTACAAGCATTGGATCAATCAATCATGGCAATTCAAACAACTCCTATTTTAAATGCATACATATATGAATGCTTTCATTTTAAATTTGGAAAAGTTTTTGTTAACACTATTTTTGGATGATTTGATCTTGATAACCTTGGATTAAAGCTTTGGGATGTTACAAACCTTCCCCCCTTAAACAAAAATCTCGTCCCGAGATTTACAAAGAAAACTAGGAACTAAAGAGATCCGGGAACTCTGTTCTAGTGTAATCTTCGCGCTCCCAAGTAGCTTCCTCCTCGGTATGGTTGCTCCACTGAATCTTGAGAACCTTGATACTCCTGGTCCTGGTGATTCTGTAGGCTTCTTCTAAGATACGGATGGGTACTTCCTGATAGGTCAGGTCATTGTTGATTTCCACAGCTCTGTGATCGATATTCTTGAAAACTTCAGTCTTCTTAGGCACTTCCAAGCATTTGCGAAGTAACGAGATATGGAACACACTGTGGATGGCTGACATCTCTTTAGGCAGTTCCAGTTGGTACGATACTTCTCCTCGGTGGTTCAGAATCTTGAAAGGTCCGATATATCTGGGAGCTAACATTCCCTTCAGACTAAAGCGTTGAGTTCCCTTCAATGGTGAAACTTTGAGATATACGAAATCTCCGACATTGAAAGTCAGGTCTCTCCTTCTTCTGTCAGCATAACTCTTCTGTCTAGATTGGACGGTCTTGAGGTGCTCACGGACTTTGTGAACTTTCTCTTCTGCTTCTCGGAGAATGTCGGGTCCAAAGATCTGACTCTCTCCTACTTGCGACCAATTCAAAGGGGTACGACACTTTCTTCCCTATAGGAATTCAAATGGTGCCATCTGCAAACTAGCTTGATAGCTATTGTTATATGAGAATTCTGCGAAAGGCAGGCAGTCTTCCCATTTTTATCCGTATTCCAACACACAAGCTATAAGCATATCCTCTAGGATCTGATTGACTCTCTCAGTTTGTCCATCTGTTTGCGGGTGATAAGCGGTACTGAAGATCAACTTGGTTCCTAAACCTTCCTGAACTTTTTGCCAAAATCTTGAAGTAAACTGGGTTCCTCGCCCTAAGACGATGGTCTTGGGGGTTCCATGCAGACTAACAATCCTAGCAATGTACAGCTCTGCTAGTTTTGCATGCTGGTAGGTTGTCTTGATAGGTAGAAAGTGGGCTACCTTGGACAGTCGATCAACTATGACCCAGATTGAGTCATTTCCCCTACTAGAAGTAGGTAAACCTGTGATAAAGTCCATTCCGACGGAATCCCATTTCCATTCCAGAATTTGTAATGGTTGCAACAATCCTGCAGGTCTCTGATGCTCTCCTTTGACTCTTTGACAGATGTCACATTTGGCGATGTAGCTTCCGATCTCTCTTTTCATCTTGTGCCACCAAAATTGCTCTTTCAAATCCTGATACATCTTTGTTCCTCCGGGGTGGATAGAATACAGAGTATCATGAGCTTCCTTCATGATAATTTCCTTCAGCTCCGAATCTCCTGGCACACAGATACGTCCTTTGTACCACAGTACTCCTTCTTCGTCTTCGGTGAATCCAGGTACCTTTCCTATACCAATACGACGTTTGATTCCGTCGATACTTTCATTTCCCTTCTGGGCTTCCTTGATTTGGCTAATCAAAGTGGGTTGAAGTTCAATGCTAGCTAGGAATCCTTTGCTAACTAACTCAGTCCTGAACTGCTCCAACTCCTCGTACAAACTTGGTTGCTTCTCTTTGATCATGGTGTTAAGCCTACACGACAATCTGCTAAGAGCATCCGCTACCACATTGGCTTTGCCGGGGTGATAGTGAATGTCAAGGTCATAATCCTTGATTAACTCTATCCATCTTCTTTCCCTCATATTCAGCTCCTTCTGAGTGAAGATATACTTCAAGCTCTTATGATCTGAGTAAATCTCACACTGATTACCCATCAAATAATGACGCCATGTCTTCAACGCTAGAACCATGGCTGCTAGCTCCAGATCATGGGTCGGATAGTTCTGCTCATGTTGCTTCAATTGTCGAGACAGATACGCGATGACTTTGCCTTCTTGCATCAATACACATCCTAGGCCAATCTTGGATGCATCACAATACACATCAAATGGCTTCTTGATGTCTGGCATGATCAAAATTGGGGCGGATATCAATCTCTTCTTCAGCTCCTGGAAACTGGCTTCACACTTGTCTGTCCATTCAAACTTCTTGTCCTTCTTCAACAATTGGGTCATTGGTCGGGCAACACCTTTGGGGTGTTTCCTTGCTCCTACTGGATTGATAACCTTGGTTTCGTACTGAGGGAAAACTTGCTGTTGTGCTCATCATACCTTCCTCTTAGGGTTCCCCAACGAGCTCGATATATTTTGGGCCATCAACCTCTTTTTCTGGCACCGTTGCCGGGGAGTCAAGGACATCTTCACAAGGGGAGTCCCTCATAACCAATCTCTTTACTTTGTTATTTTTCTTTTGCTTAGTTTACTTTTGCTTTGTTTGCTTCTTTATTTATCAAAAACACACAAAAAATTAGTCTTACAAGTTTGCTTTCTTTATTAAAAACACAAAAAAATGACAACTCTTGTAAACACTAAGTTGTGTGACTTCACTAGCACCTACAACAATGATTTTATGAGCACACCTATTGCTCCACATGTCCCTGAAGCTACTTTCTTTGAGATTAAACCTGCTTTACTCAATCTTGTTATGAGAGAACAATTTTCTGGTATTGGTAATGAAGATGCTGCTGCTCATTTAAATAACTTTGTTGAACTTTGTGAGATGCAAAAGCATAGGGATATAGATGGAGATATTATTAAGCTTAAATTGTTTCCTTTCTCTTTGAGAGGAAAAGCTAAAGAATGGTTGAATTCCTTAACTAGGAATAGTATAGATTCTTGGACTAAATGCAAAGATGCTTTTATTGGAAAATACTATCCTCCTGCTAAGATTATATCTATGAGAAGTGAAATAATAAAGTTTAAACAATCTGATAATGAACATGTTGCTCAAGCTTGGGAAAGAATGAAATCTTTGGTAAAGAATTGTCCCACTCATGGACTGACTGCTTGGATGATCATCCAAACCTTTTATGCAGGATTGAACTATTCTTCAAGGAACCTATTGGACTCTGCTGCTGGAGGTACCTTTATGACCATTACTTTGGGTGCTGCAACAAAGCTTCTGGATAATATGATGGTTAACTATTCTGAATGGCATACTGAAAGAGCTCCACAAGGTAAGAAGGTAAATTCTGTTGAGGAAACCTCCTCCTTGAGTGATAAGATTGATGTTATTATGTCTATGCTTGTTAATGGGAAAGCCCATATTGGTCCAAATAATGTTCCAATTAGCCTCTTTGGTTGCTCAAGAAGAGAAAGTTTATGTGAACTTTATAAGAAATAATAATTTTGGCAATAATGCTTATGGTAATAACAATTATAGGCCCTATCCTCCTAATAATACTTATGGTTATAATGGCAAACCTGGATTACCTAGTGAAGGAAGAATTCTAGAAGTCGAAAGTGCCACTAAAAGCTTCATGCAAATGCAATATGAGCAAAATAAGTTATTTACTAAAACTATGGAGGAACAATCTACCATTTTGAAGAATATTAGTCATCAACTTGAAAGTTTGAATAGGGAAATTCCTAGTTTGCAACTAAAACTTTCTAATGCTGAATGAAATATATCATCTTTGTTTGAAGCACAGTCCTCTTTGATTAATAAAATGGTTGCTAAACCTGAAACTATTGATAATCCCTTTGCTGCTACAAATGCCATACAAGTAAGAGTTGATGAAAATGTTAGACTATTAGCTGAATTACATGCTAAGTGGGAAAGAGAAGATGAGATTTCTAGAAACATTAGTGTTTCTACTATCACTACCACTAGTGTTGAGGATAGTAATAGCTCTACTACCTTAGATGATAACTATGATTTTGATCTTGATGGTTGCAATATCTCTGAAGTTATTAAGTTCCTACAAAAGCTTGCTAAAAGTCCTAATGCTAGTGCTATGAACATGGCCTTTACAAAACACATTACTGAAGCTCTCATAAAGATTAAAGAAGAAAAGATGAAACATAAAGCTTCTATCCCTATAAAACAAGAAGATGCTTGGGAACCCATCATTAATATGAAATTGAATGATATTGATTTCAAAGCTTTATGTGATCTTGATAGTAGTGTTTCTGTTATGCCTAGAAGGATTTATGATATGCTTGATTTGCCACCACTTGAAGATTGTTATTGGAATGTCCCACTTGATGATAATGCTAAAAAGAAACTCACAGGGAGTATTAATGATGTTCTTAGTATGGTTAACAATGCCTATGTCCCCGTTGATTTCTATGTTTTGGATGTTGAATGCAATGCTTCTTGTCCTATTACTTTGGGAAGACCTTTTTCTTAGAACTGTCCGTGCCATTATTGATACGAAAGAAGGCACCATTAAATACCAACTCCCACTCAAGAAAGGTATAGAACACTTCCCTAAGAAGAGAAAGAAAGATTTCTTTTGCCTCTCCTATGAAAACAAAATTTGGTCTTAATGCTTCTTCATTTGAGAACACTTGATTCTTTCTTGCTTATTATTCCTAACTTAAAGGCATTAAAGAAAAGTGAGTAACCTCTAATGAGAGAGAAGTACTGATTGGGAAAGTTGCTGTCCTGAAACAGATTTCTGTGCTTCACCATAAATATTCATGTAAAATATCTGAACGTCCTTTTGAGGCGTGAGTTTTTGTGCTTCTGCCCCAGGTTGTTATCTAACTTTTGTTAGTTCCACACTCTTTGATTTGAGCAACAGAAGGACTTCAAAACAATTCGTCTTTACCTGCTGGTCTGTTTTGACAGATTTCTGCCATTTTTTTGCATTTGCTTCTTGTTGGTTCCTTTTTGAGTTCTTTTGGGGAATTCAGCTTTTTGAGGGAAGTGCTATAGTAGCTAGTGTTTTAATGGAAGTTTTATTGGTGATTAGAACTGAATCTAAAGATCTATTATCTTGAGTGCACTAATGTTGCTAATAAAGATTGTGTGAAGTTTTATATGAAGGAAAAATTTCAGGTGTATGGAAGGAATGAGTAATGAGATGAAGGATGGACTAAAGCTCAAGCTTGGGGATGTCACGCATGTCACCCTAAGAAATATCCAATAAGTACAAGCATCAAAGCTTGGGGATGCCCAAGGCATCCCCTTCTTCATCAATAAAAATCCCAGGTTTCTTCCAAACGCTTCATTTTTATTGTTTCATGCATAGTTGTGTTGTTCTTGGAGCGTCTTCGTTTTCATTTTGGTTTTTTGTTTGCTTTGTTTGCTTAGTTTGTTGAATAAATTGGTTGGACCCCCTCTTTCATACATTGGTTTTCAAATAGTTTGGTTTGCTTTGGAAAAGAGTAGGAAAGCTCATGCTTAAGTGTTAAAGAGAGTTTCTTTTGATTGTGGCCTATGCTTTGTCATGCCATGCTTGATATTGTTTTGGCTTTATGCTTAGTATTCTTTTCTGTAGCATGACTTGTTATAAACAATTGAGATTTCTTAATGTGCCTTGGATGAATCATGCGTTGTTTTAGCATATTAAAGCATAGTATTGTGGTATTCTCCTTTGATGCTTTATTTGGGTTGACTTGGCGCATGCTCAACCCTGTTATAGCTATCCCAAGTCACCATAGCCTTTATGATCCTTTAGTTTTCAACTTGTAATATCACTTTATGCTTTGATCAATGATGTTTTGTCGCTCTGCATGATTATGGTCATTATTGCTCTCTTAGTTTGTTGCTCCCAGTCTTTTGCTAGCCTCCACAACCAAGTATGAGTTCCACTCAGGCATGCAACTCCCTAAACCAAATTATTCCAAAGAGTCCACCATACCTACCTATTAGCTTATGCTATTCCAAGTATATTCATGCTTTTGTTTATCTTCCAAATTAAACTTGTTATGAGAAAACTAGTGATTAAAGCTCTCACGAACTTGATGGCACACTTTACTTTTTTTGCATTTAATAAACTTGAACCATTGGGTCCTTCTTTGTTGCATATATGCTTGCGCTTTTATAAGTTGAAATTAGCAGAACCATGTATCATGGGGAACGCTTTCAACATTGCACTTGTACCTTGTACCCCGTTGATATCATGTTCTTTTGCATATGGATCCCGGTTGTGTGAAATAAAAGTGGAACTTGTAACGTCATGGATTTTGTATGTGTGTTAGAGAAACGCCTGGGCCGCTAGCCTAAGCTATGCCTAATCATGGTGGAAACTTGCAACATCACCATAATGAGCACTCTATGAAGCATCCTCAATAAAACCTATGCAAATAGCAAATAAAAAGATTGCTGAGATGCTCATTGTCTGCTTGCCTTGTCATTTTGATTATGGGATAGCTCCTGTATCATGTGCAAGGGGTACCCCATTAGCGGTTCTTTATGATACACATGTACTTACAATGACAAGAGCTTACTCGTGACTAAAGTTGAGTATCATGAGGTTCGGTCTTCGTAAGTAAGGGGCATGAGATTTCGGTTTATAACTTGTCAAGCATATCCTCTTAGTTGTGTCACTTTAACCTTAATCACCTTCAAGATGCTTATGATAGGGGCAATGAGAGCTGGAAGATATAAGTACCATAATTTTTGGAAGCTCTTTATGAGAATTGAATCCCTACTTCCTTCTATGAAGGCCTTTCTTCCACTTATATATCGAGTCTCCACCTTCTATCTTTATGCACCTACTTTGAGAGCATAGTGGCCATTCTTAGTTCTATGTGCATTGTCCCAAGACTAGTTGATTGATGCATAATTTGATATTGCTTGTTTTAAACTATTTGTATCTAGTCACTCTTATGAACTTTGAAGGTGTCCTATGCATTTATATTTGCTACTTTATGAGGGACAAGCTGAATACTACTATGCTATGTTTTCTTTATGTGAAACAAACAAACGTCTTGCAAAGCATTGTTATTCATGAATCTTTTGTTTATGCCTTTTCATGTTGCATCATAGTTTCTTTGTCTTATTGCTAGAACTTTATCTTTCATGTTATGATTGAAGTACTATGATCCCAGCTTTGAATGTTTTACAAATACTTTGATCAAGTTTATGATGGTGCATGTCACCTCAAAAATTATTCTTTCTTTTTATCACTTACCTACTCGAGGACGAGCAGGAGTTAAGCTTGGGGATGTTGATACATTGCAAATGTATCTATAATTTTTGATGTTCCATGCTTGGTTTTATCTACTTTCTTGTGTTTTGTCCACACTTTGGCGTACTTTTCATATGATTTCATGGACTAACCTATTAACAAGAGCCACAGTGCCAGCTGCCTGTTTTCTGCTGTTTTTGGTTCCAGGAAGTCAGAAAATGAATATTCTCAGAATTGGACAGGACAAAAGCCAAAGTTATTATTTTACCGGGGGACACTTGGAGCCAGAATACGAGACGGAGAAGGGCCAGAGGGCGGCCACACCACCTGGCCGCACGGCTAGGCTTGGCCCGCACCAGGGGTGGTGTGGCCAGCCTAGGCACCCCCTCGGCCTCTCCTTCCGCCTATATATTGCCTCTGATACGGAAACCCTAAGTACCCGATCAAAATTCCACGAAAGAGTCTGTAGCCGCCATCATCTCCATCCCTAGATCGGGAGGGATCGGAAGCTCTTCACGGCACCCTGCCAGAGAGGGGAATTCAGCCTAGAGGCCTTCTTCATCATCATGCAAGCCTCCAGTGTGATGCGTGAGTAGTTCATCTCTAGACTACAGGTCCCTGTAGTAGCTAGATGGCTGGTTCTCCTCCTTTGTGCTTTCATGTTTAGATCTCGTGAGCTCCGTTCATGATCAGGATCATCTATTTGTAATTCTACATGTTGTGTTTGCGGGGATCCGATGGATATTGAGATGCTATTTCAGATTTATTATTGATTCTATCATGTCTTTGTTATTTGTGATCTTGCATGCTTTCCGTTGTTAGTAGCTATCTTGGCCAAGTAGATGCTAGCAATTCCAAGAGTTACTATTTATGCTCGATAGTGGGGTCATGCCTCTGGTAATCTAGGGAAGTGACAGAAATCTCTAAGGTACTAGATGTGTTGTTGCTACTAGGGATAAAACAACAATCCTTTGTTCATAGAACAATCGTATTGTTTACTTTACACGCAATTCATAATGCAATAATCTGTTGCTTGCAACTTAATACTGGAGGGGGTTCGGATGATAACATGAAGGTGGATTATTAGTCATAGATGTAGTTGGATGGCAGTCTATGTATAATGTTGTAATGCCCAATCGAATCTCAAAGGAGTCAAGATGATTAGTATATGCTTGTATGCTTTCTCGATGTTTGTCAATTGCCCCGCTGTAATTTGTTCACCCAACATGCTATGTATCTTAAGGAGAGCCACCTATAGGAACTATGGACCCTGGTCCTTTCTTTTACATTCAATCTACAATCAACTATTTACTGCTTTGTGTTTACTTTCTGCAAACTATTACTTCCTTCCATTCGATACGTTTAATCCTTTGTTTTCAGCAAAACCGGTGAGATTGACAACCTCATCGCAAGTTGGGGGCAAAGTTCTGTGGTTGTGTTGTGCAGGTCTCCACGTTGCTACTAGTACCGGTAGTGTGCCCTGCCAAGGCTCAGCTAGAAACACCTTTGGGGTGTTTCCTTGCTCCTACTGGATTGATAACCTTGGTTTCGTACTGAGGGAAACTTGCTGTTGTGCTCATCATACCTTCCTCTTGGGGTTCTCCAACAAGCTCGATATATTTTGGGCCATCAACAAGTGATCTACGGTATGTTTCTCCTCCGATCCTCCAATTACTTTTTGCAAATTCATCTTCAATCTATTGTCATTGTGAATCTAGGGTGAGACCTACAATGAACCAATTGCCATGATTTTCTTGCCTAGATTATTATCTTGAGGAGATTCTTTGTGTGCTTAGATGAGGAATATATTATACTTACTGTTGTTGGATCAAAGAAGTTTATTTTTGCCTTTCTTCTATGTTTTAGACGATGAACACAAGGAGCCAAACTCATGCTCGTGCCACCGCTAGCGCTTCTCGGGTTGTCGCTCAGGAACGCATGGGGATACGGTTCAGGGATGAGGCCCATCGTGATCGCTTCAACAGGATCAAGAACCGCGAAGTGAAGGCCACCAAGTGGGCTTTGCCCCATTATATTGAAGCAACTCGGTATTTCTAATGACTTTAATTGACTTTCCAATAGAGCTAGCCTACAAAACTTTGTGTACAATGATGTACCTACTTATCGCCGCATAACCATTGAATTCCTAAGTTCATTGCAATGCACCGTTAAACAATGGCAAGGAGAGGATACTATTTCTTTCAGTCTTAAAAACAACAACTACACTTTAACATTAGTTGAATGGTGCGCATGCTTTAATTTGCCAAACAACGATGTTCATGCTTTACACGCATCCTTTACTGGCTTAAGTCCTTCCCCCAATCAATACTATAATGGAATGAGATTCACTAGTAGAGTGAACAAGGGGAAGAATATTCAACATCCTGCAATTCGCTATTTGTTCTATGTTATTGCTAACACCTTGCAGACACGTAATGAGTTCACGAGACTCAACGAGGAGGACATCCTAGTCCTCGCAAAGGCTACTTACATCAACTGCAACCTGTCACTCAACTTAGGCACCATCCTTGTGCGCTACCTAGAGCAGCAAGCCTCCCAGGGCCAAGGGCCAATCACAGGAGGAGGCGTCATCACCGTGCTTGCTGCTTCCCTAGACATCGATCTAGGTGAGTTGCAACCCGTACTAGGTGAGACACGTGTTGGTTTCTCCACCTTGAGGGCCCGTGGAATGCTCACTAGGAGAGGTGGTGTTTATTACCTGCATATTGCTGGAGCTGGTCGTATCTACCCCGCTCCTATGCCTAATGGTCTTTTCTCTATCGAGGAAGGACGTTTTCTATATGATTTGTAGGTTGAGCAACACCAACCCGAGGAAGAGATTCCTGAAGAGGATGAGGACCAAGAGGAGGAGAAAGAATTTCCTTATCAAGAGGAGCAGCCACAAACCCGATTCACCACATACCAAGATTTCCAAGGACATGGAGGGACGGTGGAGAGGATGCACAACCTCTCTTTGAACCTCCGAGAATCAACAAGTAACCTCTCAACTCAATTTGGGAACTGGAGTAATGACTTTTTCCTGCCACCACAATGATTTTAAGAGCTTGCAAAAGCCTAAGCTTGGGGAAGTTTCCTCATGTATTTTTATTTGGTGTTTATTTGCTTTTATTTATTTCAAGGTTACGTTTTTATTTGAGTTTATAAGCACTCGTGTTGGTCACCCCAACACTTTATCGTTAGTCCTTTCTATTTTGCTTTCGAAATTTTCTAGCCAAGCTTTGCCGCCAATTTTCTATTATTTAAATTCCCTCTCTTAAATCACAAAAAGATTTCTCCATTTTTCCTTATTTTCCCTCTTTCTTTTCTTTCCGCCTCGAGGTCTTCATATATTTGCAGGAGAGTGATCCACTTCGAGTTTCCAAGAAACAAATAAAAAAGGAAGAGAGAAGTGGAACCAAACATGACAGGATTGCCTTATGACTCCCCACTTTTGAAGTTTGACAAACCCATGCTAGTTAGTAGTAAATGTTGAGATATTTTATTGGTGGAACGAGTCTTTGTATCGTCGTAAGATTGTCATTTGCATGGGTATTTAATTGGGCTCATTTTGTTCCAGCTCTCGTAATTAACCAAGTCTTGCCTAAAAATTGCTAAACAATTGTAATAAAAAAAAGTCTCACAATTGAAGACTTGGGAGTTGTAGTGCTTAGTCTTGAAGGTTTATTTCTAGAGACACTCAACACCACTGAAAATGTTAATTGACTTGATAGCTCTCTTTAAAAGGATTTGTTCGATTGAATTAATGTTTAGCGGTTTTTCTGAGCATGCGAAAGTTTGACTTGTTAATCATAAGAATGATATAGCTTTACGCGTGTAAAACTTCATGGGATGCCAACAACTCCGCTGGCCTACGGACGATTTTCATGGAGGAAACTCCTAGATTTTGGCTATGAGTTGATTAAACACTTGTAGTAGTGATCCTATAGTAGGTAAGATTCTTGGCACTCCCGGGTAGCTATAATCATGATGGAATCACTCATGTAGCTATTGTGAGTAATCATTATGTAAAAGGAACAAAAACCTTAGTGATTCCACGAGTGCCCATCATAGCCCGATAAACTAATAAAAATCTTTGGCATGCTCTCAATTACTTAAAAACTGAAATTCTCTAAGGACAATGAATAGAAAAGTAGTGCTTGGAAAGTATTGATTCATTGATGTGGGAGAATTGATATACTCTAGTATATATGCTTTTCATGACAACTCTCACACCCTTAATTTACATGATTATACTTTATTGCTCAAAGGCAAGCCTATGAGTTGATTACTTGACATGGAATAAAGTTTACTCATTTGAATCATCCATGCTTACAATAATTTTGTTGCGCTATAAGGATGCATGAAACCTGTATGATATGCTTGCCATTCCTCTATCTATGCTGAAGTTTTTCAGATTTATGAAGTGGAGGAAACATGATACTACTAATCATGAGTAAGATAACCATCTCGTTATTTTAGTTTAAATGCTGAGTTCCTTTTTGATTTTCGTTTTCTTCCTCGGGATGATCAAGTTTAATCTTGGGGAGGTTGATGGCTCTGAAATATAGCCATCTACGTCCATATTTAAACAGGATATGAATCATATTTTTTATGAAATGTCTCTCTAAACCCTGCCACCAAAGCTAATATTCAGAGGGGTATGCAATCCTATATTTTTGTATTTTTCCTACGTAGATAATGTCGTTTAAAGAAGGGAATAACTACATTAAAGTCAAAGATACGAGAGTTCCAACAACTAGAAGAAACCAGGAGCCAAACAACGGAGGCAGACGCTTTAACGAACAACTATACGGCCAAAGCAAAAATTCTGACCGTATAGCTCTGGTCGTATAGTTGGCACTGCCACCGTTAGGTCAAACATAATAACTTTCATGAAGGGACCCCTATATAAAGAAGCCTCGGGCGACGAGAAAACAAGCTAGACCTTGCCAAAAAGTCTCTGCCATAGATCTCCAGCCGCCTCCAGATCTCCAAACCCTTCTCCATCTCCATAGCTATATTCCACCACTTGTAATAGTAGATCTCTTCTCTGATTGGCGACATTGTAAGACTATTTCTATCAATCTTATGATTTTCATTACAATGTTTGTGATTGTTGATCTCATCTCTATGTGTGAGTAATTCTCCTTGGGCTAAGGGCTTCGGCCTAGCCATGTAGCAATTGTGCATGTGAATTATCATATCTGGAATCATGTATTAGTTTGTATGCCATGATGATTATTGTATCCTTTCTTGCCTAAATCCAAGGACTTGTCAGGTACCCAAGACCCCGAGGGTTGAGCCAGGTATAGGGAGTACGAGTGATGACTGATCTGCAGGTTGGGAACTAGAGTGACAGAAGGGATATTACGACTATATGTGAGGTATTTGCTTGGGATTAACTGTGACATCACTATGCATATCATTAGTTCTCTTTCTTCTATGGATGAGACTAGTAGGTTATTTCCATAAGCGGCTGCGGAGGCAATATCAATTATGGATGCACTGCCCACATATAATTTATCTTGCTCTAACAAGTACACGCATACTTTATTTCTATCTTTTATTTCCAACAGATGTTTTTGCACAGCTACAGGTGAAACCGAACGCCCTAGACCCTCTCTCTCCATCATCGAAAACAACAAAAAGACGCAAACTATTTGTCCGATAAGAACACAACAGCAATTCTAAAACTCCCGAAGGTCTATTAAAGTTACTTCACTGCGCATTCGCTTCCCATCGATTCAATAACCTAGGACTACTAGGGAAAAGAGCTATACTACATCCATAATCCTGATCGAAGGTATCAACCACCTTTTGACCAGCGGGAGATTCTTTCCTTCTCTTGGAAGCCAAGTGGTAGCCCGGCTAGCGCTTGGCCAACCCAGCTATGAGGATACCTGCATATATGGAAAATCAAGTATAGCCAGCATACGCTTTATGTTGGTCGGGTTAGTGTTAGGTGAATACCCGTCAGGCCAGGTTACCCTGTAAGTCGGCCTGCCTCGAGGAGACCCGGCCAGCACCCGCTTTGACCGTGTTGTACCTTGGCTTACTCGGCCTTTATACCCCAGCGTGACCCTACCCGGGGGTATCCCCCCAACAATCTCCATGAAGGGAACATGAAGCTTCAATTGCCTTCGCGCGATCCTTTTGTTATTCATGTTCCCAGGAATAAGAAAGCCAAGCATGATGAAAAGGAGGCCATCACTTTGAAGGCCAACTATTTTGGAGTGGGTGTTCCACTCATCTGGCCCAAGTGAGCAACATCAAGGTCAAGCTATTAACCATAAAAGAGCGCTCCATGGGAGGCAACCCATGTGAAATAAAGGTTTGAGTAAAGTTTTTAAGTATTAATTTAAGTTTATGTTTAATAAAGAGTGCTAGAAAACTCCAGATGAGGAGAAAATTTCGGTACTACTACACATCTTGTTATATACATGCTGTTGTTGGCCAATAATTTTAACTATCAACTTTCTGTCAAAAACAAGGTATTTTGCTAAGTTTCAGAATAAGAAGTAATTCTCCAAGAAATGAATTTTTTTTGATGGGTACAGAGAGTTTAACGAGCAACTATATGGCGGGAATAAAAATTCCGGCCGTATAGTTCCGGTCATATAGATACTTTTGCCCTCGACAATTTTTCTTTCAAAAGTACTGATGGTTTAACGACCAACTATACAGCAGGAATAAAAATTTCGGCCGTATAGCTCCGGCCATATAGATATCGGTGTTTTCGTACAAATTTCTTTCCTAGGTACAGACGGTTTGACGACCAACTATACGGTGGGAACCTATTGTTCCGTTCGTATAGCTCCAGCCGTATAGCTGCGCCGCCAGGTGGAAACCCTAAAATTTTGACAGCAGGCCAACTTTACGGCAGGAACACATTTTTCCGGCCATATAGTTCCACCTGTATAGTTGTGTTCGACCACAAAAACACCACGGGAGGTACCTCCAACCCCAAAACTTCAATGCTTTTTCTTTCTTCTACCTCCAAACTCTCTCAAAACCTCAAGAGATCTTCATATCTACTCAATTTCGTTTGATTTCCTTGCACACAAGTGATCTACGACATGTTTCTCCTCCTATCCTCCAATTACTTTTTACAAATTCATATTCGATCTATTGTCATTATCAATCTAGGGTAAGACCTACTATGAACTCATTGCCATGGATTTCTTGCCTGGATTATTATTTTGACAAGATTCTTTAGTATGCTATGATGAGGAATATGTTATGCTTATTATTGTTGGATCAAAAAGTTTTATTTTTATTTTTCCTTGTTATTTTTAGATGATGAACACAAGGAGCCAAACTCGTGCTCGTGCCGCTGCTAGTGCTTCCCGGGCTGTCACTCAAGAGCGCATGGGGATATGGTTCAGGAATGAGCTCCAACATGATTGCTTCGACGGGATCAAGAACCGAGAAGTGAAGGCAACCAAGTGGGTTTTCCCCATTATATTGAACCAAATCGGTATTTATAATGACTTCAATTTACTTTCCAATAGGGTAGGCCTGGAAAACTTTGTATTCAATGATGTGCCTACCTATCGCCGTTTAACCATTGAATTTTTAAGTTCTTTGCAATGCATCGCTAAACTATGGCATGGAGAAGATCGGATTTCTTTCCGGATTATGAACAACAATTACACTTTATCACTAGATGAATGGTATGCATGCTTTAATTTGCCAAACAATATTGATAATGATTTCCGTGCATCCTATACTGGCTTAGACCCTTCCCTAGAACAATATTATAATAGAATGAGTTTCACTTCTACAGTGAGCAAGGGGAAGAATATTCAACATCCTACAATCCGCTATTTGTTCTATGTTGTTACTAACACCTTACAGGCATGTAATGAGTTCACGAGACTCGATGAGGACATCATAGTCCTTGCAAAGGCTGCTTTCAACAACTGCAACTTGTCACTCAACTTGGGCATAATCCTTGTGCGCTACTTGGAGAATCAATCCTCCCAAAGCCAAGGACCAATCACAGGTGGAGGCATCATCACCGTGCTTGCCACTGCCCTAGGCATCAATCTAGGCGAGTTGCAACCTATGCTAGGTGAGCGACTTGTCGGTTTCTCTACTTTAAAAGCTTGTGGAATGCTCACTAGGAGAGGTGGTGTTTATTACCTCATATTGTTGGAGCTGGGCATATCTACCCCGCTCCTTTGCCTAGTGGTCTTTTCTCTATCGAGGAAGGATGTTTGCTATATGACTTGTAGGTTGAGCAACACCAACCCGAGGAGGAGATTCTGGACGAGGATGAGGACCAAGAAGAGGAGCAAGAAGTTCCTTATCAAAAGGAACAGCCATCAACCCGGTTCAGTACATACCAAGACTTCCAAGAACTTGGAGGGATTGTGGATAGGATGCATAGCCTCTCTTTGAACCTCCGAGAATCCACTAGTAATTTATCAACTCAATTTGCAAACTGGAGTTCCAACTTTTTCCCGCCACCACAATGATTTGAAGGGCTTGCAAAAGCCTAAGCTCAGGGGAATTTCCTCATTTATCTTTATTTGGCGTTCATTTTGCTTTTATTTATTTCGAGGTTCTGGTTTTAATTCGAGTTTATAAGCACTCGTGTTGGTTTCCCCAACACTTTATATTTATTTATTAATATTTGCTTTCGAGATTTTCTAGCCGAGATTTGCCGCCAATTTTCTATTCTTTAATTCCCTCTCTTAAAAACAACAAAAATATTTCTCCATTTATCTTTATTTTCCCTCTTTCTTTTCTTTCTGCCTCGACATTCTCGTGTATTTGCACGACAGTGATTGACTTTGAGTTTCCAAGAAACTAATCAAAAAGGAAGAGATAATTGGAACCAGACATGATAGGTATGCCTTATGACTCCCCACTTTTGAAGTTTGAGAAACCCATGCTAGTTAGTAGTAAATGTTGAGATATTATATTGGTGGAGTGAGTCTTTGTATTGTAGTATATTTTTGTTTGCATGGGTATTTAGTCAGGTATGTTTTGTTCCAGCTCCTGTAGTTAACCAAGTCTTGCTAAAACAAATTCTAAACAATTGTAATAAGAAAAAGTCTCACAATTGACGGCTTGGGTGTTGTAGTGTTTAGTCTTGAAGGCTTATTTCTAGAGACACTCAACACCACATAATATAATGATTGACTTGATAGCTCTCTTTAAAAGGATTTGTTCGATTGAATTAATGTTTAGCGGTTTTTGCGAGCATGCCAAAGTTTGACTTGTGAATCATAAGAATGATATAGCTTTATGCGTGTCAAACTTCATGGGATGCCAACAACTCCCTAGCCTACCAACGATCTTCACGGAGGAAACTCCTAGATTTCGGCTATGATTTGATTAAACATATGTAGCAACAATGCTATAATGGGTAAGATTCTTGGCACTCGCGGGTAGCTTTGTTCATGATGGAATCACTCCTCTTGTTGTTATGAGAAATCATTGTACAAAAGGAACAAAAACCTTGGTAATACCACGAGTGTCCATTACAGCCTGATAAACTAAATAAAATCTTTG
This sequence comes from Avena insularis, assembly GCA_023614405.1. NCBI lineage: Eukaryota > Viridiplantae > Streptophyta > Magnoliopsida > Poales > Poaceae > Avena > Avena insularis. Next base: position 242,248,794 of record CM042696.1, read on the forward strand.
GCATGCTCTCAATTACTTAAGAACTGATATTCTTGAAGGAGAATGAATAGAAAAGTAGTGCTTGAAGAGTCTTGATTTATTGATGTGGGAGAATCGAGATACTCTAGTATATATGCTTTTCATGACAACTCTCACACTCTCAATTTTACATGATTATACTTTATTGTTCAAAGGCAAGCCTATGAGTTGATTACATGACATGGAATAAAGTGTACTCATTTGAATCAGCCATGTTAACAATAATTTTGCTACGCTATAAGGATGCATGAAACCCGTGTGATATGCTTGCCATTACTCTATCTATGCTGAAGTTTTTCGGATTTATAAAGTGGAGGAAACATGAGACTACCAAACATGAGTAAGATCATCATCTCGTTATTTCAGTTTAAATGTTGAGTTCCTTTTTGGGTTTGGTTTTCTTGCTCGAGGACGATCAAGTTTAAGCTTGGGGAGGTTGTTGGCTCTAAAATATAGCCATCTACGTTCACATTTAAACTAGATATTATTCATATTGTTGATGAAATATCTCTCTAAACCCTGCCACTAATGCCTAATGATCAAAGGGTAAGTAATCCTTTCTTTCTATTTTTCCCTGCACAGATAATGATGTTTGATGATGGGAATTGCTACATTAAAGTCAAAGATACGAGATTTCCAACAACCAGAAGAAACCAGGAGCCGTCAAGAGGAAGCAGACGCTTTAACGACCAACTATACGACTGAAATAAAATTCTGGCCGTATAGTTGCCATCGACACTGCTAGGTCAAACAGAACAACTTTCGTGAAGGGACCCCTATATAAAGAGGCCTTGGGCGACGAGAAAAAGATAGCTCCGGAGACCATCATCCACCTCCAGATCTCCATCCACAACACCGAAGAGCCACCGGAGGAATAGACTTTGATCTAATGTCTCCACCACCATAGCCATATTCCACCACTTGTAATAGTAGAGCTCTTTTTTGATTAGCGACATTGTAAGACTATTGCTATCAATCTCATGATTTCCACTACAATGTTTATGATCTTTGATCTCATCTCTATGTGTGAGTAATTCTCCTTGGGCTAAGCGCTTCGGCCTAGCCATGTAGCTTTTGTGCATGTTATTTATCATAGATAGGACCATGTATTAGTTTGTATGACATGATGATTATTGTATCCTCTCTTTCCTCAATCTAAGGACTTGTCAGGTACCCAAGACCCCGAGGATTGAGCCAGGTATAGGGAGTATAAGTAATGACTAATTTGCAGGTTGGGAACCCTAGTGATAGAAGGGGTAGTACGGTTGTATGTGCGGGATTTACTTGGGATTAACGGTGACGTCACTATGCATATCATTAGTTCTGTTTATTCTATGGATGAGACTAGTAGGTTATTGCTATAAGTGGTTGGCGGAGGCAATAGCAATTATGGATGCACTGCCCGCATATAATTTATCTTTCTCTAACAATTACATGCATACTTTATTTTTATCTTTTATTCCCATCAGATGTTTTGCACAACTACTGGTGAAACCGAACGCCCTAGGCCCTCTCTCTCCATCATCGACAACAACAAAAAGACGCAAACTCTTGGTCCAGTAAAAACACAAAATGAATTCTAAAACTCCCGAAGGTCCGTTAAAGTAACTTCACTATGCTTCTGCTTCCCGAGGATTTGATAAACCTAGGTATACTAGGGAAAAGAGCTATACTACATCAAGATCGAAGGTATCACCTATGAAGTCATATATTTTTGCTTTGGGTTCGATTTTATTAGGCTGAAGTTTCTTCACATAAACATTCTAACCCCAAACCTTAACAAATGGTAGGGTTAGGTTTGTTTCCAAACCACAATTCATATAGTGTCATTTCAACGGATTTAGATGGTTCCCTATTTAAAGTGAATGCAACAGTTTCTAGTGCATAACCCCAAAATGACAGTGGCAAGTCAGCTAGAGACATCATAGATCGAACCATATCCAATAAAGTACAATTACGATGTTCCGACACACCATTATGTTGTGGTGTTCCGGCAGGTGTGAGTTGTGAAACTATTCCAAAATCTCTCATGTGTGCGCTAAACTCGTAACTAAGATACTAGCCTCCATGATCAGACTGTAGAAATTTAAGCTTTCTATTACAATGATTTTCCACTTCACTCTGAAATTCCTTGAACTTTTCAAAGGTTTCAGACTTGTGTTTCATCAAATAGATATATCAGTATCTACTCAAATCATCTGTGAAAGTAACAAAATAACAATATCCACCTCGCGCTGACACACTCATTGGACCACATACATCAGTATGTATGATTTCCAATAAATCTGCCACCTGTTCCATTGAACCAGAAAATAGCGTTCTGGTCATATTGCCCATAAGGCATGGCTCACATGTATCAAATGATTCAAAATCAAGTGATTCCAAAAGTCCATAAGAATGGAGTTTCCTCATGTGTTTAACGCCAATATAACCTACACGGTAGTGCCACATATTTGCAGATATATCATCATCAAGTTTAATGCTTTTAGAATCAACATTTTGAATATGTGTAACACTATTATCGAGATCCAATAGAAATAAACCATTCATCACAGGTGTATGACCATAAAAGATATCATTCATATAAATCGAACAACCATTGTTCTCAGACATAAATGAATAACCACTTCGCATCAAACACGATCCGGATACAATGTTCATGCTTAGTGCAGGCACCAAAAATCAATTATATATATTTATCACTAATCCCAACGGTAGGTGGAGAGGTAGTGTTACGATGGCGATCACATCAACTCTTGATCCATTGCCGAAATGCATCTTGACCTCACCCCTTGCTAGCAATCGCTTGTTTCGCAGCCCCTGATTCGAGTTACATATATTAGCAACTGATCCAGTATCAAAACCCAAGGTGCTACTACGAGTACTAGTCAAGTACACATATATAACATGTATATCACATATACCTTTGTTTGCCTTGTCAGCCTTCTTGTCCGCCAAATACTTGGGACAGTTGCGCTTCCAATGGCTAGTCCCCTTGCAATAATAACACTCGGTATCAGACTTAGGGCCAGCTTTGGATCTCTTTTTAGGCGCGGCAAAAGATTTGCCACCCTTCTTTCCCTTCTGTTTACCCTTCTTGTCTTTCTTGATACCGGTGGTCTTATTGATCATCAGCACTTGATGTTCTTTCCTAATATCCACTTCTGCAATTTTAAGCATTGATAGAAGCTCGAGGAGAGACTTCTTCATGCCCTGCATATTGTAGTTCATCACGAAGCTCTTGTAGCTAGGTGGCACAGATTGGAGAACACGACGTATGCCTAAGTCAGTGGGAATCATTATTCCCAAGGACACAAGCTTATCAGCGTACCCAGACGTTTTGTGAACATGCTCACTAACGGAGTTATTCCCTTCCATCATGCAGCTAAAGAACTTTTCAGAAGCATTATAACTCTCTTCGGCAGCATGGGTATCGAAAATCATTTTCAATTCACCCATGGTATTAAAGGCATTGCCATTTTCGAAACGCTTTCGAAGTTCTGGATCTAGCCCATACAGTATGATGCAATGAACTAAGTTGTGGTCCTCCTGCCGAGTCAAATAGACGTTCTTTTCCTCGTCAGGGCATCAGGAGCTGGTAGGGGTCCTAGCGGCGCCTCTAGCACATATTTCTTTTGTGCAGCAGTGAGGAGAATCCTCAAATTCATGGCCCAATTGGTAAAGTTGCTACCATTTGCCGCAAGTTTCTCTTTCTCCATGAACACATTGAAATTAAAAGCAGGTGGTGCCATCTACAACTGAATTTGTAAAGTTTAGACTAATTTTATGATAGATCGAGTTCAACTAATAAAAATTATGAATGAACTCCCACTCAAAAACAACATCCCTTGCGTATTTTTGGTGATTACATGAACCAAATCCACTACACCAAGTTCGATCATCACATGAGTCGGTGTAGCTTCAAAGGCGAGCATCTATGGGGGCATCATATCAACTATATGACTCATGCTTAACCTTTCGGTCCGTGTTCCGAGGCCATGTCTGTATATGCTAGTCTCGCCAAGTAGGAACCTTAGTACTCGCGTGTGTAACACTATCTTACACCCGTTTATGATCGTGGATTCAAGTACACCCGATCATCACGTGATGTATTGAAGCGGCAAAACATAAAACGGTGTGTACTTAAGGGAGAACACATTTTTATCTTCATATCTAAATGAGGGATCATCTTATAATGCTACTAAAACGCCAAACAAGCAATATAAGATGCAAACATCAAATGTGTAAAGTGAAATGATATGGTTCTTGCACTTGATCACTATCATGTGCATCATGGTATGATCTTTATAATTCCTTTGTGTGTAAGTCCAAGGTCTATGGAACTTATACGTTAGGTGTGTTGTAGAGTATCAACTAAACATCAACTTACAACATTACCATATCATGAAACCAACCCAGCAACAATCTAAACTAGACGCTTCTAATTTATAAATTGCAAGTTTTTATGTGGCTGAGGGCTTTCGAAGATAGAACCGTTCTTACCTACGAACATGGAACCACAACGATGATAACCAAATTATTAGCAACTCGTTCTAAATCAGATATTGACAATAGTAGGAGAGACAGACACCCGCTAGCCACTTATGCAAAACTAGTTGCATGTCAAGCGTGGAACGGGTCTCATGTGCGAGGACATGTAAAGTTAGTCCGGGCCGCTTCAATCCACTATGCCACCAATATCCAAAATACATATAAGATGCAATAAGATGATCATCATCGCCTATATACTCATATGTGTACTACCCGTGCAAAGCACCTACGCATAGATCAGGCTCTGATATCACTATTGGGTTCGCAGCATAGAAAACAAAAAAATTCCTATGATGGGAACTATTATATGCCAAGATCTATCTACTAGATACAAGCAACGGGTGGATATGCATCCATAGAGAACATACCCTCGAAGACCGACAAAGTGTAATAAGATTGAACTCGTGGATGATGTAGTCGAATGCTTGTCGATATCAATATCGTGTGTGAGTCCTAGCACTGCAAATCAGCAGCGCATCTCTCCTCGCACACATGTTCAGGCCACTGAACAACCTCCACCTCCTTGCTCTAGCGATGCAGCGGAAGCAGCAACTCCTTCCAGACAAAATGCTACCGGGAACATGTATCTCGCTAATCCGAGACCATGGGGAATAATTCTAGAAGGGGAGAGAGATCCTTCACGAGGAGGTGTGCTTTGAGAGGGAGGAGAGGGGCCTTTTATAGGAGAGGGGGGCTGCCCCCCTCCCATGGCCGGCGCCCATGGGGGGGTGCCCCCACTTCTTCCTCATTCATGTGGTGGAAGCTCCACTCACATCAATTTAGCCTCCACTCAAAATCCCACTCACATGCATTAAATTTCCACCAAATTTAATGCAACTCTCATTTAATAAAACACTTTTATTTATTTTATTCAGAATTTTCTTAATTACTTTAATTAACAAACATTCACATAAAACCCCCTTCAACATAACAATATCACATGCAAAACTAATTTCAGAAATTTACCCGGAACAATTCCGGTGTCTATTGAAATAATTCCAGCGCTTTGCAGTTCTTTCGTCTAGAACATATTTGCTCCAAATGCTGTTGGCAACCCTTAAGTGTCTCACCGTACGGTTCATGAATAAATGCAGACATGATCGAGACCCTTCTCGGATCAATAATCATAAACGGGACCTGGAGATCCATATTAACTCCCACACATTCAACGATGACTTCTGTGATCATGAGAACCTTTAACACTTGTAACTTAATCCCTTTTGTCTCACAATATATTATATGTACGAGATTCGATCATCACTATCCCAATACATAGTTTGCTCTCGTTACCGACATGCACTCTTTTCTTGTTCCCGTGATATAACATTCTAGTGATCACATCACTTGCATGCAACCTATCTTAATGTGATATCACCGAGAGGGCCCAGAGTATATCTATCCATCATCGGGATGGAAAAATTCCACTATTGATACATGAGCCTCAACATAACACCTTCAGAGTATCTGAACCCACCTTTATAATCACCCTTTTATGTTGTGATGTTTGATGTTATCAAGTCACTGTTCCGGTGTTAGCAATTAACATGATCTTATCGTCTAAGGACTAAGATTATTTCGTATAATGTTATAGCAATATAAACACAATGACTTTGATCGTAATGCTATACTTCGGATCAATGTTCATCACATCATTCACCAATGCTATGACCTCGTTATTAACAACATCCAATGCCCATGATTAGGAAAGTTTGATCATCCTGTTAAACAACGAGCTAGTTTATAGAGAGGCATACCTAGGAAGTATCTAATTGTTTATTAAACACACATGTATTAAGGTTTCCATATTAATATAATTATAGCATGCAAAATAAACATCTATCATATACTTGAAATACATATAATAACAACTTTGTTATTGCCTCTCAAGGCATATCCCCTTCAAAAAGGTACCCTTTTTTAACTAGTATACTATATGATTAATTTATTTTAGCCACTCATCATGCAATAGACGGCCAGGATACGCCATCAAATTTTTTGACCAACATAACCCGCGAAAATTTCGCACGTAGGAGTTAAATTTCGTGCCTGGGATAGACCTATCAGCCCTCCAGCACAGCGCCATGCAACATCCGTGTAGAGGGCATTTAGGTAATCTAAAAGAAACCCTCCTTATCCCCTCCCTCACCGAAAGTGGACGAGATCCAATTTTATTCACCTCGCAATCCTCTGCCTCCTCCCTCGCCCTCACCCTCGTCGCCGTCCGTCCCTCCTCCACTCGCCACCCTTCTTCCCTCTACCCCTCCCCACCCTATGCCCCTCACCATGTCGCCGTCCTTCCCTCCAGTAGACAGCTATCCGTCACCGTAGCCCGAAACCTAGCCCATCGTCACCTTCACGGTTTTCCACCATGCCATTCCAACTGTCAATCTCGCAGGTTTGCAACCTCGCCATCAACCTCAACCACAAGATCTGCTACATGTACGTGCACCTCTCCGTCAAGATCTCCCCACTCTTCGTGCACCTCTCCATCAAGATCTGCTCCCTGGATGCCAAGGTCTTCCCACTCGCGGCCAAGGTCTATTTACTTGACGTGCACCTCGCCGATAAGTTATGCCACCTTGCTGTGCACCTTGTCGACAAGGTCTGCCACCTCGCCGTCAAGGTATTCCCACTATCCGTGCATGTCGTCATCAAGGTCTTCCCATTCGTGGTCAAGGTCTTCTCACTCGACGTGCACCTCGACTACAAGGTACGCCTACTCGCGGTGCACCTCGCTGTCCACCTAGTCGACAAGGTCTATCACCTTGCCGTCTACAAGGTATGCCACCTCGCTGTCGACAAGGTATGCCTACTCGCCGTGCACCTCATCCACATAGTCTGCCACCATGGTCCGCTGATAAGCCTTGATGCCATGATTTAAGCGTTCCTACAGGAATAGTAGTAAGAAAAAGGCCCCATAGCCTGAAAGCAAGGAAACACTTACCTTGCTTTTCTACTGTTTGTTTATATCGTTTGTTGCAGATAAAGGTTGTATTATCTTGTTTGTTACAATATTTTGGTTGTTTCATAATATGTCTTCTGATCAGAGTATAAATACAAATTGTTCATAGTGGACTATTTTACACTTATGATTACTATTGGACAATTAACAACATATGTTATATTCTGTCTACTTTCCTATTTAGTGGCAAGATATAGATGCATATACTTCTCATGTTGAGTTGTCCTGTCCTCCTTATTATTGCAATCAATTGGTGAATTGTCCAGCTTGTAAACTATTAGGCGTATGATCACTTTGTGTGTGATAAAGGTTGCATTATCTTGTTTGTTGCAATATTTTGGCTGCTTCATCATATGTCTTATGATTAGAGTATAAATACAAACAGTGGACTGATTTACATTTACGATTACTATTGGATAATCAACAACATATGTTATATTCTGCCTACTTGCCTATTTAGTGGCAAGATATAGATGCATATACTTCTCATGTTTAATTGTCTTGCCCTCCTTATTATTGCAACCAATTGGTGAATTGTCCAGCTGGTAAACTATTAGGCTTATGATCAGCTTGTGTGTGATAAAGGTTGCATTATCCTGTTTGTTGCAGTACTTTGGCTGCTTCCTGATATGTCTTATGTTCATCATATAAGTAGTTCATAGTTTACTATTTTACATGATGGTTACTATAGGACAATGAGTACCATAGGTTATATTTTGCTTAATTGCCTATTTAATTGCACGGTAGATGCTTGTACTGCTTATGTTTAATCGTCATGCCCTCCTTAATATTGCAGTGTATAATACTAAGTTTGGTAATAGTGGAGAGTAACATATCATGTTACGAGGATATATTACTCCCCACTATGACTTGTCTTTATATTATCTCCATAGTGAGTAGTGTCATAGGTCTTATACCATAGACACCATCATTTAGGTTGGTCATAGTGGGAATTTTGTACACACTAGTATTCTATGTATGATACTAGTGTATAATACTAGCTAGGTTACCCATAGTAGGAGTATCATGCAATCCATGTTGCATTTGTTTTGCTGTTTTGTTGCATGTCTTATGATAAAAGTATGAATTGGTCATAGCAGACAGTTCTACCCCATATGTTATATATTGAGCCATATTTGAAGTTTTGTATACACGCTAGAAACACAAATGTACAATGGAATGTGCTTGGGGTATACACGCTAGAAACACAAAAATAATCCAAGCTTTTTCATAAGAATCAGTGCTTATTTGTATTCGAGAGGTGCTAGTTTAGACATCATCTTGTTATAAATAAGCACCATTGCTTAACCAAAAACCATTTTATTTCGCTAAGAACTTCTCTAAGCGTCTTGCATTGTACATGGTCTTAGGTTCTTAGCATACGTTGTTTCATCACCAAGTTTATTCACCCCCACCCCCAGAAGTAGAAAAAAGGAAGTCTTCAGACCAGGTTACATTATCCCATGTGTTGCATTAGTTTGGCAGCCTACAATCTTTTTGTTAAATTGCTCATGGCAACCTGTTAAATGATGAGTACTATATACTATATAACATAGGTTGGTATCGCACCCAGTTTTATATTTCTAGATTAATTGGAATTGTTTATTCATGTTAGAACCACAAAATCTACCGATGGAAGAAATTCAGATGAAAACCATCATGAGAAAGAGTCCATGGATGCAACAACTTGGTATTAGGTTCGTAGCTAGTGCTATTGTATCCCCAACTATATTCTGCCCTAAAAAAGCAACAGTGGTCCCTCTAGACCTCAGTATGATCCCGAGGGTGGTATCAGTGAAGGTGACCTATCAAGTGATGAAACACTAGTCACTGAGGAGAATGGGCTGCAGTAGTCCCCTTACCTGCTAGCTCACCATCTTGTCATGATTTCTCCACAATTAAGGTGCTGCCAAATCATCTTGTGTGGAATTGTTTGCTTACCCTTTTTGCCATATGTTTTGTTCCTCTTTATTTTCCCCAATTGACTGTTACATGTAAAATGTGTAGCTTAAGCAAGGAAAATCCAAGAAGACAACTCCCCGACGAAGGATGGCTCCTGGTGGTGGATCATATCGCAAGCGCATCATGGCATCAGTACTATCTCCAGACATAGAAAATGAGAGACACACAAGGTCCAAGGGGAATCCGCTAAAAGCAGGACTTCCACCTCTAGGTTCCCCATGGCGAACAACAAAAGCGGCAAGTCCTGCGACCCATTCACAAGAAACTCGGAGTGCAACCCATAAGATTGCCAAAGCCACACTTTTGGATTCCAAGCAAACTACCAAAGTTGCAGTTCCCAATGCCCTAGAGGTGGCTAGAGTTGCACTTCATTCCCCCCGCTAGTGACTGATGATGTAGTTTCCGATGGCAACCTAGTGACCAAATATGCAGTTCTCGATGCCAGGAAAGTAACTAAACCTCAGTTCCTGATGCACACCAAGTGGCCAAAGATGCAGTTCCTGATCCCGGCCAAGTGGCTAAAGCTGCAGTTCCTGATGCCCACCAAGGTGAGAAGCCAGCAGCCATCAATCTACCACCTACCCAAGCCAAGCAGGCAACAGCCCAAGGGAAGCAACCAGCTGCCCAAGACGAGTTGGCGGCTATCCAACATGAGCAGCACTCTGCCCAAGGCGAGATTCCCACTCCCTCCAACCCGCTGGTATGCTGGCCGCCAGCTCCCCAAAGCCAGAAGCCACCTCCCCAAAGCCAGCATGCATCCCCCCAAAGCCAGCATCCAGCCCCACAAAGCCAGCAGCCACCTCCCCAAAGCCAGCAGCAACCTCCCCAAAGCTAGAACCCACCTCCCCAAAGCTAGCAGCCACCTCCCCAAAGCCAGCAGCCATGTACCCAACATGTGGAACCCCAACCCACATCATGCCGTACTCTGGCACCTCCCAAAGCCAACCTGCCACTTCTACAAATCAAGAAGCCACCTTCCCAAGTGATGAAGTACGCATCCTTCTGCCCATGGACATCCCCCAAAGATGACTTGCCACCTCTCCAAATCTAGAAGCCACCTCCCAACTGTTTGCGGGTACATCCTCGAAGCGACTGTGCACCGTCCCAAATCGATGGGTTAGGTACCCAAGGCGTTGTGTCAGCTACCAAACATTTGTGTTCAGCTACCAACGGCGAGGACTCTGGTACCCAAATTGAGGGTCATGGGTCAGCTACCCAATATGATGAGTCAGCTACCGAATATGGGGAATTTTGATCTTAGTCATGAGGTACCATGCCAAGACTAGAGTGACTGCTCTCAACGTGGTAATATGTTAAATCAATTTCTTGCTCTATAGTAATACATTTAATCCCATCATATTACTGTGGAACACTAACTCAACACATTGTATTCCTATAGATGATGATGGCTAAAAGATGTCTCAAGACTTTGATGCACATTGTTCTGAAGACACAGAAACACAGAATTCTGAAGATATAGTTTTGCATAATGGTCAAGCACTAGTGGTGAGGGGGTAAAACATGGGGAAGAGGCTTGACAAGTTGTCCAAAGAAGGGAGGCTTTCACTTAAAGTTCTTCCAGGAAGAACTAGAACAGACGTATCGGGTGTTGCTGCCAGGTTTGCTAGTGAGTGTGCAATCACAGTAAGGACTAGCATGCCTATCTTACCCCACTATATAGAGTACAAGAAGAGGGTTGATGTCCAAGTAGACTTCATAGGCAAAGTTTATGTATGTTCTGTGACTTAGTTGTCCTTTACTTTCCATTTTTGTGTTCATGCAAATGATGATCCTCCATGTTTTATTTCAGCAAAAGTATTCCATGGACACAAATCACCTTAACATGCGGAATGCTTACACAAATCAGTTTATGAGGCATGCAAGGAATAAACGGCATATTCTGAAGAAGAAGTATTTTGATCCCTACCCTCTGAAACAAGTTAAAAGGAAATGTCTTGATGAAGTGAAACACATGACCGATGCGTAGTGGTGCAAGCTTGTTGATACTTGGTTTGACCGCAAGAAACATGTTACTTTTCGTTTACTCTTATACTATTACTGCCTATGTTTGAATTGTTTGATTGGTACTGCCTCTTATATTGTATGGTTTCTACTTGTGTAGAGTACTCGTGTAAAAAACAAGGAGAACATGAGCAAAGTATTATACCATCTTGCCACAGGTTCTCATAGCTACGAGGTTGTGTGCAATGGTGAGGACGATGCCTTCGAACTCTTCAAAAAGACGCATTGCAGCCCAAAAAATGGGTACACTCAGAATGTGGAGGAAGCAATTATAAGTCCTCTTGAATACTTTTCATCTTTGTAAAATTCAATGCTATCTTCATCTCTCAATTGTATACGATATGATTGTAGTTTGCTTGCTATTTTTCTAATGTTCACTTCTATTCCTAATACTATATGAAATCATTAAAAAGAAGATGGCTCCAGATGTCCCGGGGGAAGAACCACTTTCTTCCATCGAGGCTATGCACTTTGCACTCTAGTTGGACAGCAGAAAGCCAATGTTCCTAAAGAACATCGGCCTCCATCCAAGTACATCAAGACAAATCAGGTCTGGCCTTGAAGCGGATCTTTTGGCTGAGAGAGTAGGGAGTGACAAACTGCACTATACCATAGAGGAATTGCAGAGAGCGAAAGAAGCTGCCAAGGCAGAGAGGCTACAATATGCTAAAGACATGAGAGTAATGCAAAATAATCAAGAAGAGATGAAAGATAAACAAAACCGTACAAATGACTTACTTCAGCAAGTGTTGTCTCAGATGACTCAGTAGAAGCAGCAGCAGCAGCAACAATAGCTTCAGCTGTTGCAAGGTAAGTGAACTTGTGGCTGACACTTTTGAGTTCTTGGGCTAGAAATTTTCTTTGGTGTGGAAACTTGTGAGACTTTTGGGCATGGAAACTTCTGAGGCTTTTGGCTCATAAACTGCCGTGGAAAGTTTTTATTTGTGGAAGCTTGTGAGGCTTTTGGCTCACAAACTGTTGTGGAAATTTATGTGGAAACATGTCCTAAAATTCATTGTAAAATTCTATTATTTGATGCATGTGGTGTTAAATGGATCACAAACGATAATGGCTAGTATAAATTTACGTGCACAAATGTCCCCCTAATCTCACGGTGACGCCAGCATGCATCCGCGACAAAAATGAAATCATGTCAGTTGTTCTTGATGAAACATTTCTGGCACAGGTAAATGCCAACATGGCCGCCTTTGATTGGCTAACTATCTAGACGAAACAGAAATGTCAAGGCCAACGATGAGGTCACCACACAGAATTCATCGTCGGTAGCTGATACATGTCCCATTTTGATTTGTCAATGTGTCGTTCTGTGGCTTACCCACCTGGCCTTGCTCGATTGGTGCAAGCTTGGCCCTGCCAACCATCCATGTGTCAGCACGACATCAAAAGATGGCAACGAACAAAATTCGTCACGGCCCGTGTAACGTCATAAACGAGATGGATGGCGTCATGAACAGTTTGGATGACATCACAGTATGGAGAAAATGGAATCAAGGCATGATGGAAACAAAACGTCATGACGTCGATGATGTCACAAACGGTGAACATGATGTCAGCAAACATCGCTGAAAGCCACCCGTGGTGCCATCTGCCACGTGACCTCGATCGTGACAAAAACGTCATGAACGATCGGGCCTGGGCTGTGCCGGTCTAGTTGGACACGACAAAATTATAGGAACGTCGCGATCAGGCGTGACGTTTTTAGACAGGAAAAAGGTCACGAATCAATTATGACATGTGGTCCATGATCTATTTTTTCGTCATAAAATTCATCGCGTATGGCCATCTACAATGTTTTGACCCTCATACACGATGATATCAGATCGTCATGAACTACCCAGATTCTTGTATTGTATGACTTGTATCCACTTAAGTTTTGGATGTTTACTTTGTTACTTGTCTGTTTTGTGCCAGGATGAACTGATCATGGGATCGTGGTGTATGCATAACAGGTATTCTCGGAGTATAAAAATCTAGGGGGCCCACAAACTTGGTATCAGAACCATCCTTACTGTAGGAGAATCTTAGTTAGCATGGTCGTTATACGGAAAAACTATTTTGGAAAACATCAACTTTCGAAAACTACTTCCTCAAAATCTTTTAGAAAAGTCCTACTTCTTATCCTCTCCTAATTCAAACGATTTAAACAATTGGTTTCCTCTATCTCTCATCCAAAATTCAAATCTACAGAATTCGGCTAATTAGGACCTAGAACCAGGTGAAGACGATAATTATGAGATGAAGAGAAGCAACTACCAGCAAACACAAGGAGACTACAATATCACCCTACCAACAGAATCCTCGTGACCAAAAGAATCAAGCCTTGCATTATCAAAAAGCGTCCAATGACTCGGCGAAGGCTTCATCCGCAAGATAGAGACCCAGACCACAATAAAGTGACATCTAGGAGTAATAGTCCTAAGATAGGATTCCCCTATATCGCGAGTAGTTAACTCCTTGGTCTCTATAGTAGGTCAGGTTTGCTTGCGTAAGTGCATATCCTGTTGCTTGATGTGTGTTGTTTGAGGAGAACATTGCTACCCCATCGCTCTGTTCACCTTGTATGTGTGTTCTGGTTTGTTTTGACCTTAGTCAAATGTGACTCGAGGATCGATACCCCACCTAGTAACTCAAAAAAAACCTTGCTAATTATCGCTAACAAGAACCCAGACTAACCTCAGGCGTATATGAGAGGAAAATCATCTCAAGAACTAGGAGTTTGACATCATCAAGTCAGAACACCTCGAAGACTACTCCTTAGTAGGATGGCATACCCCATCAAACTGTTGGAAATATACCCTAAAGACAAATAGTAATAAAGACTATTATCATATTTCATATAGTTTATGATTAAGTTTTTTATCATGTTATAACTATATTGAGTGGAAACATCAATACACGTGTGATATATAAACAACTAGGGGTTCCTAGTGAAACTCTAGTCACTGGTTCATTGGTCAACAGATGATCATGTTTCCTGATCATGTGGCTTTTATGCTAGTTGGAAATGGAGTCAACTGATTCTGAGAATGAGATGATGACCCGATACCCAACCTAAACATCGTGACCCGATCATGTCACGAAGTTCATGTTACGATGATTAGAAATGGATCCTCGTAGACTATTCATTAGACCGTGAGGTGATGTCTACGCACTTCTATTCTTGTAGACAGTTGTTGGGCATCCAAGTGCAGAGGTTTGTAGAACAGCAGCAAGTTTTCCCTTAAGTGGATCGTCCAAGGTTTATCGAACTCAGGGAGGAAGTGGTCAAAGGTATCCCCTCTCAAGCAATCCTGCAATCAAGATACAAGAAGTCTCTTGTGTCCCCAACACACCCAATACACTTGTCAGGTGTATAGGTGCACTAGTTCAGCGAAGAGATAGTGAAATACAAGTGGTATGGATAATTATAAGTGGTAACTCTGCAAAAAAATAGTTTGCTGGCGTGGAAGAGACTAAAGGCAAACTGAAATAAAGATGGAAGCAAGCAAACATGTAACAGATCTAATTGCAAACGGTGTATCAATGCTTAGAAACAAGGCCTCGGGATCATACTTTCACTAGTGAACACTCTCATATAAATATCTTCTCTTTATGATACTACTCTTAACTACTCTCCGGTTGGATAGTCTAATCGATGGTAGGGCTATAATAGCACACCTCAAACTTCGCTTTCCCCGTCTAGATAACCCCACACTGTCACCTTGAGCACTAGATGGTTCAAACAAACACCACAATTTCGTAAAGACATCCAACTCCAAATATAACTCATAACAAGTATTTGTAATCTCTAGCCTAAGTGCCACATGGTGTGCACACTGTCAACTTCACACACATGGGAAGAGCAGAGATCTATTAAAGCACTTGAGTAGCAAGGTAGATCTATAGATTACAAGCTCATGATCTCAATAAGATCATGCATAGAGATAGAGATGAACACATAGCTACCGGTAGAACCCTTAGCCTCAAGAGAGAACTACTCCCTCCTCATCATGGGAACCATCAATGGTGATGGAGAGGCAGTGGAGATCGATGGCGATGGCTTCGGGGGCACTTCCCCGTCCCGGCAGGGTGCCGGAACAGAGTTTCAATCCCCCGAATCTCCCCTTCGGTGGCGGCGGCGCTGCGGAAATTTTCGTGGATTTCTGATTGACGATCTAGGGTTTTGGTATCGGGAGGCTCTTATAGGCGAAGGAGGCAAGGTCGGTGGCCAGCCAGGGGGCCCACACCATGCCCGGGCACGGCCTGGGCTGGCCCGCGCCAAGGGGTGGTGTGGCCACCCTGTGGCCACCCCTCGTCTCGTCTTCTGGCTCCGTGAGTCTTTCAGAAAAATATGAACTTTGGCTTTTGTCCCGTCCAATTCCGAGAATATTCATTTTCTGACTTTCCTGGAACCAAAAACAGCAGAAAACATGCAACTGGAACTGTGGCTCTTGTTAATAGGTTAGTCCAAGAAATCATATGAAAAGTACTCCAAAGTGTGGACAAAACATAAGAAAGTAGATAAAACCAAGCATGGAACATCAAAAATTATAGATACATTTGCAATGTATCAACATACCCAAGCTTAACTCCTGCTCGTCCTCGAGTAGGTAAGTGATAAAAAGAAAGAATAATTTTTGAGGTGACATGCCCCATCATAAACTTGATCAAAGTATTTGTAAAACATTCAAAGCTGGGATCATAGTACTTCAATCATAACATGAAAGATAAAGTTCTAACAATAAGACAAAGCAACTATGTTGCAACATGAAAAGGCACAAACAAAAGATTCATGAATAACAATGCTTTGCAAGACGTTTGATTGTTTCACATAAGGAAAACATAGCATAATAGCATTCAACTTGTCCCTCATAGAGTAGCAAATATAAATGCATAGGACACCTTCAAAGTTCATAAGAGTGACTAGATACAAATAGTTTAAAACAAGCAATAACAAGTTATGCATCAATCAACTAGTCTTGGGACAATGCACATAGAACTAAGAATGGCCACTATGCTCTCAAAGTAAGTGCATAAAGATAGAAGGTGGAGACTCAATATAATGGTGGAAGAAAGGCCTTCATAGAAGGAATCAGAGATTCAAGTTTCATAAAGAGCTTCCAAAAATTATGGTACTTATTAGCTTTCATCTCTCATTGCCCCTATCATAAGCATCTTGAAGTGATTAAGGTTAAAGTGAACAAACTATGGTGTATATGCTTGACGAAGTATAAGTTAGAAATATCATGTCCCTTGAATACGAGGGCCGCTCCTCATGCTACTCAAGTTTAGTCACCGGTAAGTTCTTGTCATTGTAAGTATCATAGAGAACCGCCAACGGGGTACCCCTTGCCCGATGATACGGAAGAATCCCCATATCAAAATGACAAGGCAAGCAGACAACGAGCATCTCAGCATTCTTCTTATTTACCATGGAATATGGTGCTTTTTTCTCCCTTTCCTCTTTTCATAATCTCTTTTTTTTATCTTTTTATCTTTTTTCCCAATATAGGACTCATTTTTTATAAGAAGAATGCTTCATAGACAGCTCATTATGGTTACGCTGCGGGTTTCCACCATGTCAGCATGGATTAGACCAGCGGCCCAGGCGTTTCTCTAACACATATACATAACTCCATGGACTTACAAGCTCCCCTTTCATTTCACACCGACGACATCCATATACAAAAGAGCATGATATCAACTAGGTATAAGTACCAAGTGCAATGTTGAAAGCGTTCCCCATGAAAGCATGGTTAGGCTAATTCCCAACAAATAAGTGCAAGCATATACAACATAGACGACACAATGGTTCAAGTTTATTAAGGGCAAGAAAAGTAAAGTGTGCCATCAAGTTCGTGAGAGCTTTAATCACTAGTTTTCTCATAACAAGTTTAATTCGGGAGGTAAACAAAAGCATGAATATACTTGGAATAGCATAAGCTAGTAGGTAGGTATGGTGGACTCTTTGGAATAACTTGGTTTAGGGAGTTGGATGCATGAGTGGAACTCATACTTGGTTGTGGAGGCTAGCAAAAGACTGGGAGCGACAAACTAAGAGAGCAATAATGGCCATAATCATGCAGAGCGACAAAACATCATTGATCAAAGCATAAAGTGATACTACAAGTTGAAAACTAAAGGATCATAAAGGCTTATGGTGACTTGAGATAGTCATAACATGGTGTGAGCATGCGCCAAGTCAACCCAAATAAAGCATCAAAGGAGAATACCACTATACTATGCTTTATGCTAAAACAACGCATGATTCATCCAAGGCGCATTAAGCAATCTCAATTTTTTATAACAAGTCATGCTGCAGCAAAGAATACTAAGCATAAAGCCAAAACAATATCAAGCATGGCATGACAAAGCATAGGCCACAGTCAAAAACAAGCTCTTTTCACCACATAAGCATGAACTTTCCTACTCTTTTCCAAACCAAACCAAACTATTTGAAAACCAATGTATGAAAGAGGGGGTCCAAACAATTTATTCAAAAAACTAAGAAAACCAAGCAAACGAAAAACCAAAACAAAAACGAAAAAGAAGACGCTCCAAGAAAAACACAACTATGCATGAAACAATAAAATGAAGCGTTTGGAAGAAACCTGGGATTTTTATTGATGAAGAAGGGGATGCCTTGGGCATCCCCAAGCTTTGACGCTTGTACTTCTTGGATATTTCTTGGGGTGACACGTGTGGCATCCCCAAGCTTGAGCTTTAGTCCATCCTTCATCTCATTACTCATTCCTTCCATACACCTGAAATTTTTCCTTCATACAAAACTTCACACAATCTTTATTAGCAACATTAGTGCACTCAAGATAAACAAGTCCTAAGGTTCAGTTCTAACACCAAATAAACTTCCATTAGAACACTAGATACTGTAGTACTTCCCTCAAAAAGCTCAATTCCCCAAAAGAACTCAAAAAGGAACCAACAAGAAGCAAATGCAGAAAATGGCAGAAATCTGTCAAAACAGACCAGCAGGTAAAGATGAATTTTTTCGAAGACCTTATGTTGCTCAAATAAAAATGTTTTAAACTAGCTAAAGTTATATAACAACCTGGGGCAGAATCACAAAAATTCACGCCTCAAAAAGACGTTCAGAGATTTTACACGAATTTTTACGGTGAAGCACAGAAATCTGTTTCGGGACAGCAAGTTCTCAATCATTACTTCTCTCTAATTAGAGGTTACTTTTGGCACAAAAAGCAAATAAAAAGGATAAGGAGCGGTTATTACTGAAGTAATAACTTCCAAGACTAATCTAAAACTTTTGGGTTATCTCCCAATAAGTACTTTTCTTTAACGCCTTTAAGTTAGGCATGATAATTTGAGAGGATGCTCACATAAGACATATGAATTGAAGTAAAAGAGAGCATCAAGAAGCAAATTCGAAACACAGTTAAGTCTAACCCACTTCCTATGCATAGGAATCTTGTAAAAAACAAGTCATGAAAGCACAAAGAAACAAGCATAGGAAAGCAAAACAAGTGCAACTTCAAGACTTTCAACATAAAGAGGGGAAACTTAATATTGTTGAGACACATAAAACCATGTTTCCCTCTCTCATAATAACTTTCAGTAGTGTCAAGAATAAAAGTAACAATATAACTAACACAGGAAACATTCTTATCATGAGACACATGCATAAAAGAATTAATACTCCCCACATAAACATAGTCATTCTTATTGATTGTACTGGGAGAAAATTCAACAAAATAGTTATCATTATTATTTTCATCACCATAATCATCAAATATAGGAGGCATATTGTAATCATAATTAATTTCCTCCTTAATAGTAGGTGGACTGAAAATATCATAATCATCATTGCAATCATCATATATTGGAGGTATAGTATCATCATAAGCAATAGAATAGTTATCTTCCAAAGTGTGTTCATTTGTAAACAAATCATCATTGGAAGGATCATGGATAGCACTAATAGTATAGCAATTATTAATATCATCATTTTCAGAATTGGTACCAAAGAGATTTTCAATATCAAAGGTAGTGTGCTTTTCCCAATCATGATCACTACTATAGGTAATAGGCATAGGAACATCATCGAGTTCAGACTCATCAAAAACTATAATAGGAGCAACATGCTTAGGGGAAAATACCGTTTCCTCTCTTCTTTTACTCCTCCTCTTCTTCTTTTTCTTCCTCTCTTTAGGAGGGAGGGGCTTGAAAGGAAGCTTCTCCATATACCCTGGTTCATTGTTAGAGACAATAGAAGAAACTTTGGAGGATTCCTCCTTTTCATTAATAAGAACAAAACACATATTAGTCCTGTCATATTTTGGTAAAATCTCATCTTCTATAATATTTTGTATGTAAGTATTTGTGTGACAATTATCAACACAATAAACATGACAACCATGCATGACACTATTCATACCCAAAGCACTCATATCTACCAAAGAAGTTTTTCTTGATAATTCTTCACACCCCAAAAATAATGTAAGTTCATCATCCTGATTAGGAGTGATCATGTCATCATAATACAAACTTGCAGTACTCATTGGATTAGAAGGGATATTATTATGGCCTGAGCATTGAAAATTGAAATGACCCACTTCGAAGCAAATTTCACAAATGAAAGGATAAAGGGCACAAACTTTTTTACCAAGATCATTTAAAGCCCTATACCACATTCTAGTTTTTTCATTCCTGTGGGTGATACAATATTCTTCTTCAATTTTATTATTCTAACAAGGTCTATGTATTCCACAAAAATTAACATGCTTATAAGAAATAGTACTTTTAGAGGTTTGAGCATGTTTATTGCTATCATTAATAACAATTTCATTTTCCATGCAAGTGTCTTTATAAGGCTCATGATACATGTCCCATTTTTCTTTAGGAGCATTAATATGAGAAGCAAAGGTTCTATAACAATCAACAAGAATTTGAGGATCAAGACCATATTTAGCACTAAGCTCTTGAAAATCAATAGTTTCAGCAAAAGACTTAATGCAATCATACTCATAGTTTATACCTGGTTCTTTACCTTTGTTGTTATCCCAATCTTCGGTATTGCTTTGAATTGTTTCAAGAAGATCCCACTTAGCTTTGACCTCCTTACTTGTGAAGGATCCCTCTAAACAAGTATATAGATAGTCCTTGTAATGTCCTGAAAGCCTTGCATAGAAATTATTAATAACAATATTACTGGGAGCTCATGAATGGGACATTTGAGCATTAGTGACTTCAATCTCCCCCATGCTTCGGCAATACATTCTCCATCATGAGGATGAAAATTATAAATGTAATTCCTATCTTTATTAATTTCATGAGGAGGATAAAATTTAGAGTAAAAGAGAGATTCAAGTTCCTTCCACTCCAAAGGTATCCCCTCTCAAGCAATCCTGCAATCAAGATACAAGAAGTCTCTTGTGTCCCCAATACACCCAATACACTTGTCAGGTGTATAGGTGCACTAGTTCGGCGAAGAGATAGTGAAATACAAGTGGTATGGATAATTATAAGTGGTAACTCTGCAAAAAAATAGTTTGCTGGCATGGAAGAGACTAAAGGCAAACTGAAATAAAGATGGAAGCAAGCAAACATGTAACAGATCTAATTGCAAATGGTGTATCAATGCTTAGAAACAAGGCCTAGGGATCATACTTTCACTAGTGAACACTCTCATATAAATATCTTCTCTTTATGATACTACTCTCCGGTTAGACACTCTAATCGATTGTAGGGCTATAACAGCACACCTCAAAGGTCGCTTTCCCCGTCTAGATAACCCCACATTGTCACCTTGAGCACTAGATGGTTCAAACAAACACCAAAATTTCATAAAGACATTGAACTCCAAATATAACTCATAACAAGTATTTTTAATCTCTAGCCTAAGTGCCACCATGGTGTGCACCCTGTCAACTTCACACACATGGGGAGAGCAGAGATCTATTAAAGCACTTGAGTAGCAAGGTAGATCTATAGATTACAAGCTCATGATCTCAATAAGATCATGCATAGAGAGAGAGATGAACACATAGCTACCGGTAGAACCCTTGGACTCGAGAGAGAACTACTCCCTCCTCATCATGGCAATCAGTAATGGTGATGGAGATGGCGGTGGAGATCGATGGAGATGGTTCCGGGTTTTCCTCGTAGGTGCCTAACAGAGACTTTCTGTCCCCCGAATCTCCCCTTCGGTGGCGGCGGTGCTGCAGAACTTTTCGTGGATTTCTGATTGACGATCTAGGGTTTTGGTATCGGGAGGCTCTTTTAGGCGAAGGAGGCAAGGTCGGTGGCTGGCCAGGGGGCCCACACCATGCCCTGGCGCGTCCTGGGCTGGCCCGTGCCAAGGGGTGGTGTGGCCACCCTGTGGCACCCCTCCATCTCATCTTCTGGCTCCGTGAGACTTCCAGAAAAATATGAACTTTGGCTTTTGTCCCGTCCAATTCCGAGAATATTCATTTTTTGACTTTCCTGGAACCAAAAACAGAAACAAAAGTAACCTGGCACTGTGGCTCTTGTTAATAGGTTAGTCCAAGAAATCATATGAAAAGTACTCCAAAGTGTGGACAAAACAGAAGAAAGTAGATAAAACCAAGCATGGAACATCAAAAATTATAGATACATTTGCAATGTATCATGAGGCTATATCAATCACTGTCTCCCGAGAGTGCTTAGAGTAGCATCAAGCGCCATCTGGTAATACGGTGGTTATAAAGGTGTGTTCAGGCACTCGGAGGAAACTGTAGAGGCAATATATGTCAAGACTGGGATTTTTCCGTCCATGTGACAGAAAGATACTCAAGGGCCCACTCGAAGAAGTTATATCCAATAGTTGCACAGCGTGTGATTTGACCATAGGGATATCACTTGTCGGAACGAGTCAAGTAGCATTGTTCGATAACAAGATTGAACACGACATTGTGATGTCATTGATCAGATCTCGAGCAATACAAGTATCGAGAGACAAAGGGAATAAGACACGACTTTCTCGGTTCAAACGACGAAAGATCTTCGTGGAACGCACAGGGGTCACATGGCCATCTAGGTCCCTCTGTCGATCATTGATCCGGGAGTGTCCCGACCATGTCTAGAGTGTTATTGAACCATAGGGTATCACGCTTAAGGGTTTGATGATGCTTAGAGAGTGTTTATAGGATCAGAAGAATTGCCGAAGAATAGTGGAGAGAAAACCGAAAGGGTTTCGGTAAGTCTGAAGGATGTCCGGAGTGGAGGTGGAAGGTGTTCCATAGCCACGGAGATTGAATAATATGTGAATGAATGTTAAATATTGATTTAATCATTTATTCATAATTATTTAATAAAAGAGAAAATCAATTAAATGGTCAAAGGCTTAATGGGCCAATTCCCGGAGGAGAGAGGGCCCATTAGGGAAAGGCAAGAGGAGGAAGGGGCCAAGGGGGTGGTCAGCGGCCCTATTGGGCCAGCCCCCCACGTGGGGCCATGTGGGGGTGGCTGGTGATGCCTCCCCCCACCTCTCCTCTCCTTTAGTCCCACCCCGGGACTTTGAGGGAGGTAGTACCTCCCCTCCCCCTATATATAGTGGGGGTATTTGGCCAGATAAATACACACAATATTCAATAAAGGTCTTCTCACTTTTGGGAAGATCTCCAATTGATATTTTCTCTCTCTCTCTCATGACCGTGGTCCCCAGTTCGGACTGCACGAACGAGAGACATCTTCACCGCGGAGCGCCATCGTGTTGCAGGATTTGGATCCATGAGCTCTACTTCCGCAACTGCTGCTGGATCAGGGAAGCGGGAGTCATCGTCAGGCACCGGATGTGTGTAACTCCTCGCGAGGTGTCACACTTGAGGCACTCAAGTCGTTGGAGCCGTTGGAGTGCAAGGACTTCATCTCAACCTTGAGGTCGGCTTCGGCTCATCTACATCAACCACGTTCTCCTGAGCATTGACAACACTTTTCGGTCTTCAAGGGTAAATTCGCGAAAATCCCCTCCCGTTACTGTATTACTAATAGATAGGTCCTAGCAAGCATCAGGGGTTCAGGGGCGTAGGGTAAAATTTATTGTTTTCATACGCAGAACCCCCAGTGGTATTAGAGCTAGATCTATGCATAGTAAGGCTAGTACGGGTAGAACACACGAGATGTAGCGTGTGGGTGTTGATCTTTTAGTTGTTACCCTCCCACGTGTACTTGTGTATACCGCAGTAATGCTTGATGAAGTGGCCCCCAACCGACTTTACGCGTTCATTCGCGAGACTGGTCCACGTTTAACATACGGCTTGTACCATATAAAGTGTCTTAGGGGGCTGTCTGTCTCTCTCGCATTAGTTGGTATGACATTTACAACAGAGGGCCCCGAAAGGGGTGTAGTAGAGACAACTACTTGATCAATGTTGTGCTGAAAGTTCATAGGTAAGAACGGTTCTTGTGCGAAGCCCATTCAGCCACGTAAAACATGCAAAGATAAAGTAGAGGCATATATCTTTGTTTTGCAGGGGGGCGTTGCTTTGTCATATGGTTGTGGCAAAGGTAAAGTGATTACCTTATGTTACGTAGTAGTAGATAGTCACGGAGGTGACAAACTACCACGCCGGAAAGACACCGGTACCCTGGTGTCTGTGGCGCCGGAACCCTAGCGCCAGAATCCGGTGACGATGGATGGAGATCACGACGTGAAGGACCATATCACATCGCATTTACATTCAATGTTATTGTTTGTATATCTTATTGTGTGCTAGTATTAGATACTCTACGGTAGCCTAATAAGATGATTCCTGTTAAAATTACCAATGATTGTGTCCACCCTTAGTCTGCACCACCAAGAAAGTTCTTTGATATGAGGCGACCCACGGTGAGTGGGTGTCAGACATATCTACGTTCGCATACACTAGGTGTAAGCCATGTTGCACAACGAATACACTAAGGTTAAGTTGGCGAGCCTAGCACGTTACAGAGACGTGGCCTCGGAACGCGGATGGTCGAAAGATCGAGCATGAGTCGCATGAATGATGTGACCGACGTTTAGCGTCCACCCTTGAACCCACATTGATGGCCGTGTTGATCGGGGGAGATGTGGCTGATAGGGGTCGTGTTATCACTATAAACCCTTTTTGGGGATAGGTGTTTCTGAGTGGAGTTATTATTAACTCATTTAATTATAAACTTAGTCTAAATTCCTTTTGCAATTGTAAATATAGAAAAGTTCTCCCCGATGCCACCTTTCCTATTGACGATTGATTGGTTAGAAGGAGAGAAGCTCAGATTAGATGGATCAAACTTCTCTATATGGGTTGCACGTCTCCACGTTTTCCTTAACGAGAATGACGTGGTCGACTACATACTCGACGGAATGGATTTGGATCATCCCATTGACCTAGAGACCCCAGAGCAGCAGGAAGACCACTATCAGCGTCGGGAGATGGCCTCCTTCATTTCAGTTACAATGTGTTTCGGAATGGCGGACGAGCTGTGGCCTTTCGTGGGTGATGTCAACCCTCGTACGGTAATGCTACAACTTAGCACACATTTCGTGGAACAAGCACGCATATGGGAGCATGAGTTGATGGGACATTTCCTCTCCATTAAGATGGAAGAAAACTCGTCACTTGATGACCACTTGGAGCGCATGCATGATGTGTACATGAGGCCTGCATACTTCCTGGATAGCTGGATGTCGGGCTCTTTTGCAAATGGAGTTGTGCTGCAGTCGCTGCCACCAAGCTACCAAGCACAAGTCAGGACTTGCATTATGAGAGGCGACGCAGAATCAAGGGAATTCCATAGATTCATATCACATCTCAGGAATGTGTTGGTTGAACCAGATGTCGCTGAGGTCATCAATGACAAAGGTATATATTTGATATACAATTTTATAAATGTTATAATCTTGCAAACACATTTGCAGTGTTAAGTATATTTGATACTTGTTCTGTTTTACTGAAAACAGGTCCTTCTGCATAGAGGTGCTTGCCGGAGAGGAGGTGACGTTGCGTGTTGATGGCGAGCATGATGATGATGGCCAATGACACTCTCCCTCAACATTTATCACTTAGTTTAAGTTCTAGGCTGATTATTGTAATCGAAATATTGTGAACTTCTTTAGTGTGTCTCGCACTTTGTGAGACGGTTATTCATATCAGTTTGTAACAAACAGTTGTTCTACTTTTATGAATGATTTCTATTTGTGTTCATATCTTGTTTGATTATATGTGAATTATCCTTGTTGTTTTAAACTAATTGATAATGCATGAACATTTGTAAAATATTGAAATGCCTTTAAGAAATGCCCAATTTAATGATATGTTCATTAATGAATGAAACCATTGTTTAAATTCAAAAGTTATGTTGATAATATGTGAAAGATATTCGATTTCTTATCACATATAAATCATGCCCAAGTTTGACATAATAACTTGAACACCGTGTATTGCTTGAATACAAAGTGTTTTAATGAATTGTTAAAAGTAAATACATATTCGATGTATTGTGTTTTAACAAAATGGTAATTATCATTATATGATTGTTTAAATGGGTAAAGTAGTTTACCAAAGGAAACATGAATATGAAATTATTTGATATGATCAAATTGTTTCATCCAACAAAGGGTATATATATGAAAGAGAATCTAATTACTATGATTTGATCAACAGTAATGAAATTCGACTTTATAAGAATGGCATAGAAGAAAAATTGTGAAATCCAATGCATTTGAAATGTCAAAATGCGAAGCACCACAATATGATATTAGATATCAAAATGGGTAAATAGATGGCACCAAATAAATCGTTGTAGTGTAGATGTAGAGACCATTAGTTAGAAATAGTTAGCACTCAATTAGAATATATAGTGAACCATCTGGATTCATTAAAATTTTGGGGTTATTCGATATAACCAAAACAATAGCGAATAAGTCCTTGTAGAGTATTCATTGGAAACTTTAAATACGAAATCCATAGCTAAAACCAAAAGGAAAGCAAAACTTGTATTGCTTGGATTTTAGTGCATTCTTGAGGAAGTTCACATTCAGTGATATTTCTCAATTATGAAGCAAATGGAAGATAGTGAAAAACACGATGAGGATTCAAAACCCTGCATTAGAGTGTTGAGAAGTGCAACGGACAACATTCCTGAACGATTCTCTTCACAAAGGAAAGAATCAATGATAATTATCATTGTGATTTTTCCCACTGGTGTTTTCACTACATGAAGTAGGATTCAAAATGTAACCCATATCTTGTATGGAGACATTTGTGAATCATTTGTCATGATTATTGGAATATGACATACCTACGAACTACTAAGGAAATAATGGTAAACTAGAATTATGAGAGATCCTAGAAGCAAAATTCACTTGAGATTAGAAAGCAATTCATTGTTGAATCTCACAAGTAAAAGGGGTTACTTGAATTTTCCCAAATGACTGCAAATCCATAGTGGAAAAAGGGAGTGAATGACAAAAGCACAATTTGTCAAGTATTGGACGAATTCAAATGAATTTGATTCAAGTATGCTAAATGTCTAGTGGATTTAAAACTAGTAAAAGCACTAGTATCTCATAGTAAATCTCCAAGTTTGATATTCTATCGAAGGATTTTTGAAGTTGTTCAAAATAGTGAGTGGACATGCAATTTGCATGAAATTGAGTGGGAGCTATGAAAGTCTTCCTAACACAATATGTGAATGACATATTTTTGAGTGGGGGCAATATAAAGTCTCAAATTCAAATATGTGGGAACATATTTTGAGTGGGAGCTTATAGGAGTGATTCTTAAGTGTGTTAAGAATAAAAGCGCAAGTACCGATAAATAATGATTTACACGGTGTAGAAGTTGATAATAAGTGTATTATGATATTATGTAGTATTCCTTAAGGGATTTTGAAAAGGGTTTCAGAATAGAAGTTAATTAAGGAACTAGTCCTTAATAACTCAAATTAGGAATAGTATTAAGTTTAACATCAATGGTTGAAAGAAAGAAAGGATGATCATCATCCACTATGTTGAGACATAGGTTCTATCTTAGAAAACCATAATGATAACTTAACATAATATATGTTCCAATAAGGAACGTTCAAAAGTGATTAAGTTTGAATCACGGAACGTTGAGCTAAGTTTGTCCATAGTGTCTGATAGAGAACTATAGACATGTTTTCCAAGTTCATAAAGGATGACATATCATAAAACATAAAGGGTTATGTTATAAGGTAATATGTTGGACTCCTGTAATTACTGATTAAAGTCAAGTAGGAAGCGAGTTCAACAAAAACGTCGAAAGTTGCATATAGTGCACTCGAGTTTCGATGATTACATTTATAATAATAGATAAGGGTACCATATAAAGTGTTGTATAATGTTATGGCGGGGCTAGTTCGCTTTTAACGTAGAATGATGTGTCCTAGGGCACAGTGCCCATGAGAAAGCCCTCGAGCTTGATCTAAAGTCACTATAGGCTCCTGGAATCATGCCTCGTTCTACTGCCATAGCGACATGCATACACACAGATGTTATCATGTGATAATAAAGTATTAATGTCAATCAAGGTGACATTAGTAAGTTGCAAAGGATTTGGGACTATAAAGTACAGACTCAAGACTCAACCTCTTCCATGAGCAAGCATGTTTAGGGTACCGGTAATATGGTGCCAATGATTAAGAAAAAATGCATCTAGTTTATTTGTACTCTAGTGCAAGTGGCAACTGTTGGAAATATGCCCTAGAGACAAATAGTAATAAGGACTATTATCATATTTCATATAGTTTATGATTAAATTTTATATCATGCTATAACTATATTGAGTGGAAACATCAATACACGTGTGATATATAAACAACCAGGGGTTCCTAGTGAAACTCTAGTCACTGGTTCATTGGTCAACGGCATCATGTTTCCTGATCATGTGGCATTTATGCCAGTTGGAAATAGAGTCAACTCATTCTGAGAATGAGATGATGAACCAATACCCAACCTAAACATCATGACCAGATCATGTCACGAAGTTCAAGTTACGATGATTAGAAATGGATCCTCATAGACTATTCCTTAGACCGTGAGGCTATATCAATCATTGTCTCCCGAGAGTGCTTAGATAGCATCGAGCGTCATCTGGTAATATGGTGGTTATAAAGGTGTGTTCAGGTACTCGGATGAAACCATAGAGGCAATATATGTCAAGAGCGGGATTTGTCTATCCATGTGATGAAAAGATACTCAAGGGCCCACTTAGAGAAGTTATATCGAATAGCTGCGTAGCGTGTGATTTGATCACAGGGATATCACTTGTCGGAACGATTCAAGTAGCATTGTTCGGTAACGAGATTGAACATGACATGGTGATGTCATTGATCAGATATCGGGCAATGCAAGTATAGAGAGACAAAGGGAATAAGACACGACTGTCCCGGTTCAAACAACAAAAGATCTTCGTGGAACACACAGGGGTCACATGGCCATCTAGGTCCCTTTGTCGATCATTGGTCCGGGAGTGTCCCGACCATGTCTGGAGTGTTCCCGAACCATAGGGTATCATGCTTAAGGGTTTGATGATTCTTAGAGAGTGTTTATAGGATCAGAAGAATCGCCAAAGAATAGTGGAGAGAAAACCGGAACGGTTTCGATAAGTCCGGAGGATGTCCGGAGTGGAGGTGGAAGGTGTTCCATAGCCACGTAGATTGAATAATATGTGAATGAATGTTAAATATTGATTTAATCATTTATTAATAATATTTAATAAAATAGAAAATCAATTAAATGGTCAAAGGCTTAATGGGCCAATTCCTGGAGGGGAGAGGGCCCATTAGGGAAAGGCAAGAGGAGGAAGGGGCCAAGGGTGGCTTGCGGCCCTATTGGTCCAGCCCCCCATGTGGGGCCCATGAGGGGGTGGCCGGCGGCGCCTCCCCCCACCTCTCCTCTCCTTTAGTCCCACCCCAGGACTTTGAGGGAGGTAGTACCTCCCCTCCAGATAAATATGCACAATATTCAATAAAGGTCTTCTCACTTTTGGGAAGACATCCAATTGATATTCTCTCTCTCTCTCTCTCTCTCTCTCTCTCTCTCTCTCGTGACCGTGTTCCCAAGTTCGGATTGCGCGAACGAGAGACATCTTCACCGTGGAGCGCTGTCGTGCTACGGGATTCAGATCCAGGAGCTCTACTTCTGCAACTGATGCTGGATTGGGGAAGCGGGAGTCATCATCAGGCACCGGACGTGTGTAACTCCCCGCGAGGTGTTACACTTGAGGCACTCAAGTCGTTGGAGCAGTTGGAGCGCAAGGACTTCATCATGATTTTGAGGTCGGCTTCGGCTCGTCTACATCAACCACGCTCTCATGAGCGTTGACAACGCTTTTCGGTCTTCAAGGGTATGTTCGCGAAAAGCCCCTCTTGTTACTGTATTACTAATAGATAGGTCCTATCAAGCATCAGGGGTTCAAGAGCGTAGGGTAAAATTTATTGTCTTCATATGCAGAACCCCTACACAAACTCACTCCTCAAGACTCTTCTTCAACACTGCATGCCGCATCTACCTGCCGACAACAGCAATTATCCCGTTGAAGACGGAAGACTACCCCCAAGGGATCCCCCACTATCCACAAGAAACCAGAAGACTCGCTAACCAAGCCAAGAAGTGACCACCTTACTACACTAACCCCTGGTATATTAGAGCTTCCGACAACCCCAAGAGACTAACTATTTTAGTCGAATCTGCCCAAACTAACCGGAAGTTCCTCACCAAAAAGGCCAGAATACCCCTTTATCCTGAAGACAAGGGTGCATTAGGACAATGAGTCTACTCCACCCTCTAGCAGAAGCAACACCAAGAGTTCAAGTAAAGACATTTTCTCCGAAGTTAGATGCCCTACCATGACTGAAGACTTGCAAGTATCATTAACCGCTAGCCTTCCCTGAGCTAACTCCATAAGGCTTCATTAGGAAACCACCCCCGACAAGGTTTACGCAATACAACGACACCTGGGGACCTCAACTCAAGACCCAAGGAGATACAGCCTTCTTCAGTATCACGCCATCACTTGAAGATGGGAGATCTGCACCACTCTTGAAGGACTCTATCGAAGCTCTAAGGTGGAAAGACTATGTCTTTCCAACTCAAATCCCAAAGACTATCTACCGGAAGATACTTCAGGAAGATTTCCAAATACGGCGTCCTTCTCCAAGAATCAACTTGAGAGTCATGAAAACCTCAGAGGATAGACCTCATCAACAGCCTAATAAATCTTTCAGTACCAAAGAAGCCCCGATTCAAGACAACTAGAATGTCTGAAGTCGAAAAGACTATGGAAGCCAACCAAACTATCTCTCTCAAGGGTTCGAAGTCGACCAACGAGTCAACATCTAAGAAAATCTCCCTTGGTTACTTCTACTAAATACCCCCCTAAAGGATCACTGAACCACTAACCCCCTGTTCTAACTCGTCTAGAATACTTGCGACTTCAACTGCTCCAATGGGCTCAGTATGAGTTAAATAGTATAAACGCCTCGTAGGAGTGGCTCACAGACGTCATCAGAAGATTTCCAACTCTAGACGAAAGGTTCACGATAGTGCTCAAGTATCATCCGATGACTCCAAGAAGGATGGACTGGCATATCTCTGAGCTACCCTAGTTTAACCCTAAGGGGGAAAGACTGCATCTTTCCCACTAGATTAGAGTAACCGTCCACCAGAAACAACCTCAGGAGTTGCAACCCTGAGTCATTAATAGGATACGATAGGCCCCTAAGGAAACATCGTGGATCCTTCAAAAAAAGACATCAAGCGGTAGACTCTACCCTTTGTGAAGTTCCACCTAGAAATAGTTCACCCAGCCAAAACCCTCGAGGTATCAAGTCCAAAAGGAAAAGAAGATCATCCATCACAATCAGGACTTGAACTTGCTCAACTCTTCGTGCATCCAAGAAGAGTGAAGTTTAACTTCACTGACACAATAACCCCGTTCAAAGACAATGTCCGAACGTTAGTACGCATGAGATGTATAGTATTACCCCGACTTAGAAATCCCCTAAGCCTACTCTCCCGAATCTCAGGACAAGATTCTTTTAAGGGGGAAAGGTCTGTAACATCCCAATTTCATCAACCCAGATTTGCTGTCCAGAATGCAAAATTCAGGGGGAACAAAAACTTTTTCTTGTTTAGTGATGCGGTGCTTGCTTGATTGTTTCTTAGTGCTTATGATTCTAAAACTGTAGTATATGCTATACTCCTTACCTCACCCTTAGTTTACAATAGCGATTTCACAAAACCGTCTTGGCTTATTTTTCATACTCTCAAATGTTCTAACATTTCAAAAGTTGAGCCAAGATGCCTTTGCAAAACTAACTATTTTAGTAGCTTCTATTGACCAAACTATGGAGAGCTATACAATATAATCTCATTATGTTTTCAAGCCAGAACTGTCAACTACTCTTAACTCTAGATTTCTCCAAAACCTTTTATAATCTTTTGATTTCCACTCTTGGTAGAAATACCAATGACACTTATCTACTTCAAAACCCAACCTTTTCAAAATAACCATACTTACCTCAAGCTAGGCTTTGAGGTATCCATGATAGTAGATTTGTTATTCTTGTAGGATGAATTTCCTTGATCTGCTAAGATGAGTTGCCTTGATCTGCTAAGATGAATTGCCTTGATCTAATGCTTGAATTGTTTGCTTAGGAGTAGGATGAGCTTCCCTAGGACCTCCTCAACTAACATATAGCAAATCCTAGAGTATCAACCCTAAGAAAGTTAACCCAGCTGGATCTGATCTACATCCACCAGGTGATCATCTAAAACCATTAACTAGATCCCCTATGAAGTTATTCATTCTAGAAGCTTCTAGGTCAATGAAGACCAAATACAAGCATGGATCCTTTCTACTTAATCTATAATTCAACATCATCCAATTGATGAGGCTTTGGTACTCTGCAACCCATCAAAAACATCTTCTCTTATATTCTAGTCCAAAAACCCTAAATCTTCAAAATATGACGAAGTCTGGAAATGTTATCAAGATGCCATCTTTGAGACTCCCTCATTTCCAATCCTTCTACATTTTTGGCAATTCCCTGGAACCATATTTTAGACCATATTATGGACTGCCAAGGCCCACTCTTTCCGTTGGATAGATCATCCTTTAACCTACTTGTTCTTGATGGTTTTGCAGGCAAGAAAGTTATCTTTCCTGCAAATCTTATCAACATGCCTACTTTGGAAGAAGCTCACATCTTCATACTATCTTATTTTGACAAACTCTTGGCATGGTTGTACTCTATTCATGTAGTTCTATACATGCCTACTTCACTAGTTTCAATTGGAGCTTTGTGCTTCCAAAACCCACATGGTTTTGAAGGCTAGTTGATAATCTGTTTTGGCACCCTTATTTTATTCATAGATTTTCATCAATCCTTGAAGATCTCAATCATGTTAAACCTCAAACCCCTGTACCATAATGATCTACATCACTTGGTCTATCCATCCATATAGCGCATGACCCAAGGGGAGTCTGAGCTCCAAGATCCAACAAGGTTTTGATGGTATGATTGTAACTTTGCCCAAAATCATATATTCCATGCACTCATCCAAAATCAAGTTGGATTGCCATAATCCAAGGTTCCAAATGATGGATACACCTTGTGTACTTCATCTACCTTAGATATAAAAATTTAACAAAGGCTTTCCATCACTATTTTCGCCCAAAAATAATTTAATTCCGTGGTTTGACAAAAAACCCCAAAACTTAATCTATAAAGGAAATATTATATTTATCCAAATCATTTATCCAACTTTAGGCTCATTTGGGGCCTATATATCGTATCCTATCTTCCTGCTTCAAAAAAAATATTATTGAAGAGTTTTAATAATTCTTTTTGCCTATTTTTCTAAATAGAAGAAACAAGGAAATAAATGCCTTAAATAGTTTTCTTATCCAATAAATCTTGGGAAAAATCTCCAATGTGTAAATTAATATTTGGGACTATGCAAAACAAAAACTCACCTTGGCTAATTCACATTTTTCAAAAAATATCAATAAAACACATTCAGCACTTTCTAGAAAATGATAATAAAAATGATCTAGAATATTAAGAAAAATCCCAAATAATTCTAGGTGATGCACATTGACCATAACTATCTACCATTAACATTCTCTCATCATGCGAAGATCAAAAACTAACACCTCTCCTCATGATTATCCAGAAGGCAAATGTTGACATTTTACGAAAACATGAACTAAACCTCCGCCACATCTCTTCAAAACTTGCCAAGCACTTCTCCATCACGCCAGAACTCACTCTGATTGTGAGCTACAATAGAGACAATGTAGCAACCCTAGCTCTTGTCCTTTTCTATTTGGATGAAGGGGAGATAATAGGCTTGTAATTTCTTGCACTTCTTAATTTCCTTGCTGCAATAGCTCCTACACCTCTATGTCCCTTAACACAACCATCAGCTACCTCACCACCCTCTCCATCGCCCTTCAGAGTCAGACCCCTGCCACCCCTCTTCTCCCCAAGATTCCCATGGACTTTGTTCACCATATACCACTCTCTTGGGTATATATCCCACAGACCCCCACAACCCATCCTCCATGGCTCATTTGACACTCTTCTCACCCACTAACCCCTCTCCTCACCCAGAGTCGAGCTCTCCCCCTGTGTGGCCGGGGATTAGCCAAGATTCCCTTCGGTGCTTAAGCCTTGCACAGAAGGTAGCTAGCGAAACCGACCACCCCTTCCTTTTTGATCCACTCTGCGTGCTCATGTATCTCTAATCTATATATCTCTTTGTGCTCTTATTTTTCTCCTAGAGTTGCCGAAGGCCAGGAACCACCGCATACCCGAGGAAGAACCCTCTCTTGGCCTCACCATTCCTGATGCAGCGTTAACCCCTCCAAGGCTATCCACCAGCCTAGAAGACCCCCGCAGAGCAGTGGGTCACCCCGATTGTTGCTTGGAGGTACCTTGGAAAAATCCTGGCGAGCCCTTGAGCAGCAACCACCATGGTGATGCTCGCGACTGAGATCCGTATCAAATCTAGTCATTGTGCCCATCTCCCAAGTCTCCATGCCCTGCATCGATTTGTAGTGTTGCCGACATCCCTAGAACGCTTGGTGAGCCCTCCCCACGTCCTCCTACTCACTGTTAGGGTTTCCCATCGCTGCACTCGTTCGAAGATTGAAGACGTCGGGGAACCGTCAGATCCAACTTTATCCGACGTCCCGCACCCTCCCATACCTCTTCGTCGTCGTGTCTCGCTAACCGGTGGTCCCTCCATGTCGGTTTAAACCATGTCATCTTGTGCTCCCCTCCACCTGGGTGGCCCGGATCTCCCCTGGGAGGACCAGCTACATCCGGAATCGGCCCGACTACGGATTCTCCTTCCCCTTTTTTCTTTAAAAATTTCCAGATCTGGTTAAATAATTGTTTGAAATAAATTCAAAATAAAAATAAAAATGTCTAGAACTTCTCCACTCAAAATTTTTGCAGTTCCGAGTTGTGTCCTACAACACGCAGAACAAAAGTTTGATAAAAATAGTTTCTTCCTTTACAAGAGCAAGAATAATGCCAAAGAGTATCTTTTTCACCCTATAATTATTCCAGGGAGTTATAGGTACCTACATTGTGTGAATCCCCTTTGTGCTGAAATGTATTTGCTATACCTTGCATGCCACCCTGGCCCATCCTAAATTGCTTCCTGCTTTACCTGTTATAAAAATAACAAAAATAGATCATATCTGCCTTTAGGAATTTGTCTAGGCCAAAGAAAAAAATGTTTTTGACCTAATTCCAACTCCTAGTGAAGTGGTACATCAATACCTAATCAAAAATGGAGATCAAGATTTATTGACCCTCTCGGGAATTTTGGTGAATTTAATTCCTATGTGTAGGGTTATTCCACATATCACATCTCTAGATTTACTACTCCCAAATTAGTAACATACCTACCATGTGACCTTAGATTCAACCCAAAAGCTTCTTTATAATAAATCTAGTGAAAAAGACAAATTTACTATAGAACTGACTTTGGGATTTTCCCAAGGGCATTCTATTAACTAATTTGAAGTGATTCCAACTGTCAAAAATCACAAACTCAAATATATGGAATATACTCCGAGCCCAAATTTATTTGATCTACAAATGTTTTCTAGTGATTTATGAACCTAAACAAGGGTTATTTGCACTAGAATATTCATATCTAATTAAAGAAAAGTGCAAAAAAGTAAAACCACTTTTGTTGGCATGACTATTTCAATAACTATCTAATTATATCATACTTGTACATTGATGTCATACAGACCGAAGCCTTAGTTCAAAACCCCCTTATTAGGTGGTATTTGACTTTCAAAACACAAAAGAAGTTCCACAAATGCTTATCCATTACGTCCGTTTTGCAACAAACTCAATCTATCAAAACCTACTGACGTGAATATGTGTTGAATGTTGTTTGTTGTATTGTAATAATGCTTGTATGCCTTGTGTTGATTGTGGCTTTGTTTGCTTGCATGTGTTATCTTTGACGATGATAGTTGCGATTATATCGGAGACCAGGAGAAGTGGTTATTATTGAATTATTATGGTATTCTTAGAAGAAGTCCATGGACATATATTGCCATATTGCTGATCACAAGCAAGCCACCCTCTTTCTCATAAGCCTTGTCCTATTGTTTTACTTATGCATGTTTTACATATTGTTTATTAAAACTGCATTGTTTTATTATATGATGATCTATATCTGGTAGTGGCTTGGCTCCTCCAAATCACTACTCTTTGTTATTAGTAAGTACAACCCCCTTGATGACACCTACTTGAGCCTAGTATGGTAGATGGTGTATAATACCATACCCCTTTTGAGGCCCTGTTTTAGCCGAAGCAAAACTAGAGGATGGGAAGACCCCTGAAAAAGTTATACAAAATGTTTTATGGAAAAATCTTGGTGAGGTTTGACCTACCAAGAGATGTTTGAGAAAATAAAAAGGATTTTGTTTTACAAAAAGAAAGCGTAGGAAAACGGTTATGAAAATGCACCCATTTCTTTGCAGTTTGCTAGAACAATTAAACTATGTAACCACATTACTCCTATATGGGAAGTGGCTGGGCTGGAAGCTTGTTTGCTCTAGTATAAGTTGTCTCACAATGACTACAAGAGATTTCGATCTCTAGAGGGTGGGCCTTCTTCGGTTTCCTGTAATGTACCTCAGCATCTAGGAGAAGGAACAAAGGGTCTATGGGCCTCCATCCGTTACTATGATCCTCTCATTGAAAGCATAAAAAGGCGCTCTAGTTGGTCCACGGTACCCGCCATCCTGGTGTTGAGGGGAACGACTCATGGGGTAAGCGCTTTTATTGGAGTGGGCATTCCGAAGGTCTTGAATGATTACTCGACCCACGTTCCGTAGGTGATCAGGGCAGGGAACTCGGATGGTGTGGGTAAAGTGTACAACCTCTATAGAGTGTAAATCTATTCGAATAGATGTATTCATGGTCATGGACGGTTGGGAAAGTTGATGTAGAGTGGTGTTGGTTTTGATTTCAAAAAGGACTTTGGAAAAGAAAATGTTTTGGAATTGTTTAGACCATGAGATGGTCAGAAAGGAAGGAAAGGAGTTTGGTCATGAGATGACTGGAAGAAGGAAACTAATAGGTTACCCAGTCCTAGTGTTTTCAAAATTTTCAAAAAGGTTTCCAAAATGTTTTACAAATGTTTTCAACAAAGATATGTAGATGCTATATCTACTAGAGAAACTATTTTAGAAAAGAACCTCTCATGGAGCCCTCATACTACCACAACTATACTGCACATCCTCTTATTGGTATTCTTTTAAGGTGGTTCGCGAGTACATTCAAAGTACTCACTGGTATTTCCTTGGCTATTAACTTGGCCAGATTTGAAGGAGAAGGTGATGTTGATGACTATGCGAGCTAGGACCTTCTCCCAGTCAGTTTCCGGTAGGTTAAGGCATAGCTCGGGATCTACGCTTGATGAAGTTCCACTAAGATGTTGATTGATGTAGACATAATGTCATTGAAGTATGACTTGTATCCGCTTAAGTTTTGGATGTTTACTTTAGTACTTGTCGGTTATGTGCCACAATGAACTAATCATGGGATCATGGTGTATGCATAACAAGGATTCTCGGAGGATAAAAATCCGGGGGCACCACACCCATCAGCTGGTGGGTCGTGGTACTCCATGTGCCAGGGACCCGACAAACTCCAATGGAACCATGGGTTCCTCATCCTCGCCGTCGTTGGGGAAATCATAGACCACCTTCTGCACCACCGAATCTGCAATAGCTTCCTCATCGACCTCGTCAACCACCACTTCCTCCTCGACGACGACCTTCGCTTTCTCGGTGACCACCAATCTTGTTCTCTTCATCGTCGCGCCACCAATATTGGAAGAACGAAGGTTGAGCCGAAAATATCACAAGTCTTACCCTCTGGTTCACCCATAGTGGGATTTCCAACTATATATATATATATGTCCACACCCTTTTCTCTAGTGTTATGTATAGCATTCATTCATGTGCATGTGAACAAGCTCGCACTAGGGGGCTAGGTTCTGCCTATCCCCACATCCACCACACTTTCATACTTCTGATAGTTCCACATCAAAGATATGGAGGGATTTCGACATGGTCTTGTAATTGGTTTCTAGCAAAACCATATAACATAGGGCCCCATAGATCTACCCCTTTGACCGGGCTCCAACAACGGTTGACAAATGCACTTTTATCCCATAGTCTTGTTAGATTTACAGAAACATGGGAACCAAGGTTGATCCCTAATTCCATAGGTTTCCCTCCAGTTCACCTGTAGTGGGAGTTTCTAGCTATATATACATCTGTAACCTTTTCTAGCCAGTGTTATCCTACATGCATATGTGAAAAAGCTCACCCAGGGGTTGGGTTCTACGTATCTCTCAACATCCCACCACACGTTCATACTTAGTTCCGCATACAAGATTTGGAGGAATTCTGGCACTGCTTTGTTCGGTTTATTTCCAGCAAAACCCTAAAACATGTGGGACCCATAGATTAACCCCATTGACCTGCCACAATGACGGTTTACCAATGGGATTTTATCCTGGATTCTTGTTATTTTAGGTCTTAGCAACATGGGAGACCAAGGTTGAGCCCTAATTCCACACGTTTTCCCTCTGGTTCACCCCGCGTGTTTTCCAGCTACGTGCAGAACCTTAATTTACTAGTGTTATCACGCATGCATGTGAAGAGGCTCACCCAGGGGTTGGGTTCCCCCTATATCAACATCCCATCACACTTTCATACAAATGGTACTGCCTCATGCAAAATTTTGAGGGATTATGGCACCTGTGTGCTCCGTTTCCAACAAAACCGTAAAACCATGGGCCCTTCAGATCTACCCCTTTGACTTGCCACAACGACGGTTGACCAGTGGAATTTTATCCCTTATTCTTGCTAGTTTAGGTCATAGGAACATGAGTGACCAATGTTGATCCCTAATTTCATAGGTTTTCCCTCTGGTTCCGCGCAATTTTCTAGCTATGTGTCGAACTTTAATTTTCCAGTATTATCATGCATGCATGTGAACAATATCACCTAGGGGTTGGGTTCTTCCTATATCAACATCCCACCATACTTTCATCCATATGGTAGTGCCACATGCAAGATTTGGAGGGATTCTAGCGCTCGTGTGCTCGGTATACACCGAAACCCTAAAACAAGGGCCCCATAGATGTACCCTTTTGACCTGCCACAACGACGGTTGGACAATGGACTTTTATCCCTTATTATTGTTTGTTTAGGTAATAGCTACATGGGATACCAAGGTTGAGCCCTAATTTCACAAGTTTTCCCTCCATTTCATCTGCGGAGTTATCCAGCTACGTGTAGAACCTTAATTTTCTAGTGTTATGCATGCATGTGAACAGGCTCACCTAGGGATTGGGTTCTACATATCTCAACATCCTACCACACTTCATACATATGGTAGTGTAACATGCAATATTTGGAGGGAATTTGGCGCCCTCTTGTGCTCGGTTTCTAGCGGAACCCTAAGACATGGCCCTCGTAGATCTACCCCTTTGACCTGCCACAACGACGGTTGACCAATCTACTTTTATCCATTAT
The DNA here is from genome assembly GCA_023614405.1 of Avena insularis. Lineage (NCBI taxonomy): Eukaryota > Viridiplantae > Streptophyta > Magnoliopsida > Poales > Poaceae > Avena > Avena insularis. Next base: position 242,288,382 of record CM042696.1, read on the forward strand.
TATTGTTAGTTTAGGTCATATCAACATGGGATACCAATGTAGGTCCTTAATTCCAAAGGTTTTCGCTCCAGTTCACCCGTGGAGTTTTCCAGCTACTATGTGCAGAACCTTAATTTTCGAGTGTTAACATGCATGCATATCATGCTTAACCAGGTTGAGTTATGTGCCTATCTCAACATTTCACCTCACTTTCATACATGTGGTAGTACCACATGCAAGATTTGGAGGGTTTATGGCGCTCGTGTGCTCGGTTTCCAACGAAATCGTAAAACATGGGCACACAGATCTACCCCTTTGACCTGCCACAATGATGCTTGACCAATGGATTTTAATCCCTTATTTTTGTTAGTTAGGTCATAGAAATATGGGAGACCAGTAAGGTTGAGCCCTAATTCTATAGGTTTTTCATCTGGTTCATCCGTGGAGTTTTCCAACTACTACATGTAGAACCTTATATTTTCGAGTGTTATCGTGTGCATGGGAACAGGCTTACTTATGGGTTGGGTTATCTGCCTATCTCAATATCCCACCACACTTTCATACATATGGTACTGCCAGATGCAAGATTTGGTGGGATCCTGGCGTTCTTGTGCTCGGTTTCTAGCGAAACCCTAAAACATGGGCCCCACATATCTACCCCTTTGACCTGCCACAACGGCGGTTGACCAATGGACTTTATCCCTTATTATTGTTAGTTTAGCTCATAGCAACATGGCATACCAAGTTTTAGACCTAATTGCATAGGTTTTCCTTCCTCTTCACTCGTGGAGTTTTCCAGCTACTACGTGCAGAACCTTGATTTTCAAGTTCTATATCATGGATGCAAATGCATGGGAACAGGCTCACCGAGGGGTTGGGTTATTTTCGTATCTCAAGATCCCAACGCACTTTCATACATATGGTAGTGCCACATGCAAGATTTGGAGGGATTCTATCGCTCGTTTGCTCGGTTTCCAACGAAACCCTAAATCATGGGCCCACAGATATAACCTTTTGAACTGCCACAACGACGGTTGTCCAATGGACCTTTATCCCTTAGTTTTGTTAGTTTACGTCGTAGAAACATGGGAGACCAAGGTTGAGCCGTAATTCCGTAGGTTTGCCCTCCGCTTCACCTGTGCAGTTTTCCAGCTACTTGTAGAACCTTAATTTTCTAGTGTTATGCATGCATGTGAACAAGATCACTAGGTGTTGGGTTCTGCCTATCTCAACATCTATCACACTTCATACATAATGTAGTGGCACATGCAAGATTTGGAGGGATTTTGGCGCGCTCTTGTGCTCGGTTTCCAACGAAACTCTAAAACAAGGGCCCCGTAGATCTACCCCTTTGACCTACCGCAACAAAGGTTGACCAATGGACTTTTATCGATTATTCTTGTTAGTTTAGGTAATAGAAACATGGGAGAACAAGGTTGAGCCCTAATTCCAAAGTTTTTTGCTCTTGTTCACCCGTGGAGTTTTCCAGCTACTACTTCTAGAACCTGAATTTTGAAGTGTTATCATGCATGCATATGCATGGGAACATGGTCACCCAGGGACTGATTTTTGTGCCTATCTCAACATTCCACCACACTTTCATACATATGGTAGTGACACATGGAAGATTTGGAGGGATTCTGGCGCTCGTGTGCTCGCTATCCAATGAAACCCTAAAACAGGGGCACGCAAATCTACCCCTTTGACCTGCCACAATGATGGTTGACCAATGGACTTTTATCCCTTATTCTTGTTAGTTTAGGTCATAGAAACATGGGAGACCAATAAAGTTGATCCCTAATTTCACAGGTTTTCCCTCTGGTTCATTCGTAGGGTTTTCCAGGTACTACATGATCAAGATCCCACCACACTTCCATACATATGGTAGTGCCAATGAAAGATTTTGTGGGATTCTGGTGCTCTTGTGCTCGGTTTCTATCAAAACCCTTAAACATGCCCCCCGCAGATCTACCCCTTTGAACTACCACAACGACGATTGACCAATGTACTTTTATCCCTTATTCTTGTTATTTGATTTTATAGTAACATGGGAGACCAAGGTTGAGCCCTAATTCCATAGGTTTTCCCTCCGGTTTACCCGTAGAGTTCTCCAGCTGCATGTAGAACCTTAATTTTCTAGTGTTATCATGCATGCATGTGAACAGACTCACCTAGGGGTTGGGTTGTACCTATCTCAGCATCCTATCACACTTTCATACTTATGGTAATTCCACATGCAAGATTTGGAGGATTCTGACATGCTCGTGTGCTCGGTATCCAGCAGAACCCTAAAACATGGACCTGATAAATCTACCCTTTGACCTGCCACAATGATAGTCGGCCAATGGACTTTTATCGCTTATTCTTGGTAGTCTAGGTCATAACAACATGGGATACCAAGGTTTAGACCAAATTCCATAGGTTTTCCCTCCAGTTCACCCACGAAGTTTTCTAACTACTATGTGCAGAACCTTAATTTTCAAGTATTATATCTGCATGCATATGCATGGGAACAGGTTCACCCAGGAGTTAGATTATCTTCATATATCAACATCTCACCACACTTTCATACATATGGTAGTGCCACAAGAAAGATTTGCTCGTGTGCTCGGTTTCCAACGAAAACCTTAAACATGAGCCCCATAGATCTATTGCAACACCCTTGAATCGCCCCTATGCAGATTTTAGCACTTCCCGCCAAACCCGCATAGAAATGATTCAAAGATGCCCACCAGGCACTTGCGTGCGGGTGGAAAATGAAGTAATTCCATTACACAATAGTCCACGATGGGACCCACAAGAACATATATATATATACAACAGCGACTGAGCGAGTCAAGAATACATATATACATTACAAAAATCCAAATCACATTGAAAATGATACACATTCGAGTATGCACAAGATGCAAATTGGACTAAGAGTCCTGAAGATTAACCAATGGCGTCCATAACCCTGCCCAGACAAATACGGAAGGGTAACCTTGTTCACGTCATTGAACTCATACATGTCAAAGGAAAAGGGGGTGTCGACAAAGGGCAAAGGAAAAAATGGAGCGGTTAGTACTGTGGCCAGTACATGGCAAGTCTTAGAATTTAGTGGCTCTTGCCTACATGGGTGTTGTGGAGTGAAGCGGCAACAAAGCATGCACTAAACAACCAATAGGGACTCGATATAACTTTCTACTATCAGAGAGGGATAAGAGAGACCTATTCGGAACCAACCTGATACTAATAGCAACATAACCCATCCTAGAGTTTCCTCCTCGAGACCAAATGAGGAACTCATTTCGAGGAACTCACACAGCTGGCAGTTTTATAAACCATTCCATTAAAGTTTCAAAACTTACTAGTCAGGTATAGATAGCGTAACATATCCCAATATCACCAGTTGTTGGCACTTTTAATTAACCATCCATTGTAGTAGAGGTTATTACTAGTCAAAACAAAGTCAGATTTATAGCACTACTTTAGTTTGAGTTGTTTATGGTCGAGACATTGTGCTCCAAGTATTCCATAACCACAGACATGGCTTTTCCAAAAGATTTACCCTGTCGAGGTACATAAATAGCAACACACGCACAATCAACCTCGGGAAAAACCAAATAAAATCAATGAGGAATCACGATAAAGCATTCACATGATTCAACACCGATTTCAGGGGGCCACCCCACTAAGCTACCCGCAACAAAGTCGTCCAAGCTTCGACACAGACCTAGGGTTTGTGCCAGTGGCTATAAATGTCTGGGAACCCAAAAGTGTGACTAGGCTTGTCGTTATCACAAAAAAATTCCACATTCCTAAATAGTACAGTAGTAAACCGCTCCTCGAGCAATAATAGTAAATAAGAAGCAAAGCATGGCATAAGTAAAGGATAGTAGTAAAGCCCCAAACTAGTTTGTGGCCCCCAATATTAATATGTGAAACAAGCTCATACCAAGGGGCTCAATGGGCCCACATGTGGTTAGTGCAATAGTCAAGGAATATGCATCAAGTACTCGGGTCCTAGGTGGACACAAGTGGGTGGGATCAAAGCCAGATCTCAACTATTACCCACTAGTGATGCTTTATTAGTTATATATATTCCCAAAAAATTTATTATCAAGCTGTAATCATAACCATGATCATCTCCACCATTAAGAAGGTGCCAACCTTCCAACAACTCTGGAACTTGATAATTCGAACCAACACCTGAGCAAGCAACTACGACTCGCAAGGCCAACTATATACCAAAACAATCGGCAATGAGAAGTGACCAAGGCAATATAGGCTGCATGGAATATAAATGGTATGGAAGCTAAAGCATCGGAATATGGATAGCAATAGAGAGAATTAAAGCCATAAGGCAAAAAAATAGGTTGAAGGGGGAGGATGCTCACCTAGGAAACATTGGAGGATACATTATCCAAAGAACTTGTCGAAGCTCACAACATCTCATCATCCTATCCAGGAAGAAGCAAAGGACTAGAAAGGAACAAGTGATGCGACAATTATAACTAATGCAGAAGAACCGGCATGATCATGATGTGATGCATGACATGGGAAAATGATGCACTACAACTTAGCAATATTAAGAGCAATCGGAATCCTAGTAATTAATTAGTGATGGCTCTGAAATATAGCCATCTATGTCCACATTTAAACTGGATATTATTCACAATTTTGATGAAACATCTCTCTAAACCCTGCCACTGATGCCTAATATTCAAAGCGGTATGCAATCCTTTCTTTCTATTTTTCCTGCACAGATAATGAAGTTTTATGATGGGAATCAATACATTAAAGTCAAAGATATGAGAATTCCATCAAACAGAAGAAACTAGGAGTCGTGGATCGAAGGCAGACGCTTTAACGACCAACTATACGATCATAATAAAATTCCGGCCATATAGTTCCAGCCGTATAGTTGCCATCGACACCGCTAGGTCAAACAGAACAACTTTCGTGAAGGGACCCTTATATAAAGAAGCCTCGGGCGACGAGAAATAGGCGCTGGCAGAAACCATTAGCCACCCCCAGTTCTCCATCCACAACTCCGACAAGCCGTCGGAGGAATAGACTTAGATCTAATATCTCCACCACCATAGCCATATTCCACCACTTGTAATAGTAGATCTCTTCTTCGATGGCAACATTGTAAGACTATTTGATATCAATCTCATGATTTCTACTACAATGTTTATGATCTTTGATCTCATCTCTATGTGTGAGTAATTCTCCTTTGGGCTAAAGGCTTTAGCCTAGCCATGTAGCTTTTTGTTCATATTATTTATCATAGATGGGATCATGTATTAGTTTGTATGACATGATGATTATTGTATCCTCTCTTGCCTCAATCTAAGGAATTGTCAGGTACCCAAGACCCCGAGGATTGAGCCAGGTATAGAAAGTATGAGTAATGACTAATCTGCGGGTTGGGAACCCTAGTAATAGAAAGGGTAGTACGGATGTATGTGAGGGATTTACTTGGGATTAACGGTGACATCACTATGCATATCATTAGTTCTCTTTCTTCTATGGATGAGACTAGTAGGTTATTACTATAAGCGGTTGTGAAGGCAATAGCAATTATGGATGCACTGCCCACATATAATTTATCTTGCTCTAACAATTACATGCATACTTTATTTCTATCTTTTATTCCCATCAGATGTTTTGCACAGCTATAGGTGAAACCGAACGACCTAGACCCTCTCTCTTCGTCATCGACAACAACAATAAGACGCAAACTCTTGGTCCGATAAAAACACAAAAGGAATTCTAAAACCCCGGATTAATCCTCCGAGAATCCCTGTTATGCATACAACCATGATCCCATGATCAGTTAGTCGTGGCACATAACCGACAAGTATCATTACATCATCCGAGATATACCGAAATACAAGACTTACATAAATGCCATTATGGCTATGCCATCTTTAGCAGCGGAACATCATCACGCACAGAGCCCAATCATGCCTCAACCTACAAGCAACTGACTGGGAAGACGTCCTAGCTCGCATAGTCGTCCACTTCACCTCTTCTTGATATCTGACCAAGTTAATAGCCAGGGACAATGCCAGTGAGTACTTTGAGTGTACTCGCAAACCACCTTAAGATAACAATAATAACGAGAGGATATGTATTATGGCTGTGGTAGTAGGAGGGCTTCAAGGGAGGTTCTTTTCTCAATTAGTTTCTCTTGTAGATATAGCATCTACATAGCTTTGTTGAAATTTTTTTGTAAAACATTTCGGAAACCGTTTTGAAAAGTTTTGGAAAACCTTAGGACTGGGTCACCCATTTGTTCCTTTCTTCCGGTCGTCCCACGACCAAACTCCTTTCATCCTGTTCTGACCATCCCATGGTCAGAACAGGTATCCTTTCCGACCATCCCATGGTCAAAACATTTCAAAGCTATTGCTTTTCAGAAATCCTTTTTGAAAACAAAACCAGCACCGCTATATAGCAACCTTCCCAACCGTCCATGACAGCGGACATGGCTATTCTAATAGATTTACACTCTGCAGAGGTTGTACACTTTACCCACACCATCCGGATACACTATCCTGATCTCCTCCGATCGTAGGTCGAGTAACTGATCCAGACTCTCCGGATGCCCACTCTAATATAAGTGCCTACCCTATGAGTGTTATTCCCCTCAATACCGGGACGTCGGGTACCGAGGACCAACCGGAGCGCATTTTGCACTTCCCAAGTGTTGCGCTTTCAATGAGGGGCTCATAGTAACGCGTGGAGGTCCGGAAACCCTTCGTTCCTTCTTTAGGTCGATGTCCCACATGGACCCTTATGTGAGAAGGCCCACCCTCCAGGGATTTTTATCCCATGTAGTTGTTGTGAGGCAGCTTATACCAGAATAGACAAACATTAAATCCAGCCATGTCCCATTCCAGAGTAATGTGGTTGCACAGGGTTAATTCTTCTAGCAAAACTGCAAAGAATCGGGTGCATTTCGTAAACCTTTTTCCTCCATCTTTCCTTCAGCAGTTTGTAAAACAAAACCTTTTTCTTTCTCAACATCTCTTGGATGGTTGCACAGGGTTAATTGTTCTAGCAAAACTGCAAAGAACCAGGTGCATTTTCGTAAACCTTTTTCCTCCATCTTTCCTTCGGCAGTTTGTAAAACAAAACCTTTTTCTTTCTCAACATCTCTTGGAAGGTCCCACCTCACCAAGGTTTTATCAGAAAACGTTTGGTAAAACTTTTTCCAGGGTCTTTCCATCCTCTAGCTTTGCTTTGGCTAAATAGGGGTCTCCAAAGGGGTATGGTGTAATACACCATCTATTCTACTAGGGACAAGTAGGTGTCACCAAGGGGGTTGTACTTAATAGTACAAAAGTGTAATAGTTTGGAGGAGCCAAACCACTACCATATATACATCAACATGTAGTAAAACGGTGCAGTTTTAAATAAACAGTAGATAAAACATGCATAAGTAAAACAGTAGGACAAGGCTTATGATCAAGAAGGTGGCTTGCCTGAGATCAGCAATATGGCAATATGTCCCTGGACTTCTTTAGATAACCAAGAATACAAATAATAATAAGACCTCTTCTTCTCGGTGTCAATACAAGCGCAACTATCATCGTCACCGAGTATACATGCAAACAAGCAAGACCACAATCAAACAAGGCATTCAAGCATCAAAACCATACAGCAAGCAAATGACAATACAAGAGTACAAGTCATTAGTGGTGTTGAGAAAATGGATTAGAAGGATTTGGAGCATGTCTTGGACAATTTGAAGGAAACCATATGGGTTTCATAGTCTAGAAACTAGGGATGAGAGGGTTTTAGACAAAAGAATTATTCTATAAGGTACCATTGTAAAAACATGATACCAACAGATAGGTATTGATAAAATGAAACCAACAAAAGTGGTTTCACCAAATTATCAAATTCCATGAATTTATAATGAATATTCTAGTGGGAAAAACTCTAGTTTTTGGAAATAATTCACCAGAGAGGTTCTGGATTTCCAAAAATTATTTCCTTGGATGGTTCAGTAGGGTTTGATGTACTTGTTCACTGAGTGTTGGAATCAGATCAAGACAATCACCAGAATGGCCTCAGGAAATTCCTAAGGGCAGTTCTATGCACAACTTGTCTTTTTCACCAGATTAAATCTACAAAAGCTTTTGAGTTGGTTCCAAGGGCACATGGTAGGTATTTAGAATTACTTCTTGTATAAATTGGAATCAAACTTTTTGGAGTTGTCAAACTACTGGAGTGATTTATTTAGTGAACATACCACTTAAAGAAGTATTTAATTCACTGTAAATCAACTAGAGCTCAATAAAATCTGAGCTACTGGGTTTGATAGATGTTGATATTAGGGTGTACTGGGAGGTGGAATCTGGTCAATACCACATTTGGTTTGACCAAAAGAATTTACCCAAGGAAGATATTGGTTGTTTTTATTATTTTTGCTAAGGGCACACTACTATTCACATTGTCATAAGACCTATGCTAGATGACAGGTATTTCAATTACCTTCCAGTAGAGCTTTGTTCCATCTCATTTGGGTAAGGCTAGCTCACAGAGGAATTTATTTAGTGTACAAGATACAATTGTAGTGGATATAATGCCAATAAATAAAGAAATTTATTTTTGGCAGAGGACCTGTTCTGCATGTTGCACAAAACCCACAGGAACATGGGGGATTTTAAATCTGGTAAGTTGGAGTTGCTTAGCATTTTTGAAATGATTTAAAGTAAGGCCAAACTTCTGGAATTAAATAGATTTATTAAAAAGAAAAAGGACAGGGACGCGCCAGGCCGGGATCTATGCCGAGTTGGGTCGGCCTGGGTGAAATCGGCCTACCCGGAGAGGACAGCGCGCGCGGCGGTGCGTTTGAACCTGACGGGTGGGGCCCGGGTGCCAGTGACAACGGGGAAGCGAAGGGGTATCGAGGCCTGGTGGCCATTCGATTAAGTGAAGACGGACGGCGAGGCGTCGTCGTCCTCAGCAAAACAGAGCCCGCGGCGGCGGAGCTCATCGGGGAGGCTTACCAGGGGCTCGGGGAAGGTCGAGGAGGCGACGAGGCGACGCGGTCGACGATGGCGACCTCGTGGATGGGCGGAAGGAGGGGGTTCCTCGACTGGATTTGTCCTGCGCGATGACAACCGAGGAGAGCTCATCGGGACTTCGTCGGCGAGGTCGGAGGGGGTGTTCCTGGTCCAAAACAAGCATAGGGTTAGGTAGAGTAGGAAGAGGGGAACTCGAGGGCCAACATGCAGAGGAAGTGGAGCAGGGGAGAGGGAGCCTTGCTCGAATTTCTGAGAGAGACCAAGAGCTCTCTCTCTTCTTCTCGGGCAAGACAAGGCAGGGGAGGAAGACAAAGTGCTGGGGGAGGTAAGTGGAGGTGGGAGGGAGCAAATGAGATAGGGAGGGATGCTGGGGGTGGCCTCTGGCCTTTATACCAAGGGGGGATAGATCCATGGTGTAAATGTCCAATTTGGACATGGGGGAGGGGTGGTGCTGGCCAGGGATTGGCCTAGAGGGAGGTGGGGAGGGGTAAGAAGGAGATTTGGTCGTGCTGGATCTCAGAGAGGGAGGGAGTGGCAGTTGTTCCAATTAATCTCACATGCTTCTCTCTCTCTACTTCTCACTTCCAAGCACATGGGACAAGGGATTGCTACAGTAGCTTAGCTACAGTGCTGGTCGACCAGAGGAGGGGTGGATGCTGTGGTGCATTGCTTTGCAAGATTGGTGGTGGTTTGATCTTGGTTTAGCTCAATACTAGCTAGATTTTCCAAATTGAGTAAATGGGTGCTTGTGAAGGAAGTTCAAAATTTTGCATAGGATAGAGTGGGGGAGATGGTACTAGAGGATGGGCCTGGTCAGGGTACACTCCTAGGATTTATTTGGGATTTTTATAAGGGGTTTTAGTCTTCATAAACCCATTTATTCAAAAAGGATAGAAGTGGTTTCTAGAAGATCATTTGATATTTTTACATTGGACAAGGTGGTTTTTTGGTTTGAGATGGTCCCAAATGTGTATGCACACCTAGGGGAATTTTCCCAAGATTTATGGAGGCATAGAAGTATTTAAAACAATTATTATTCCATTTCTGCCATTTAAGAAAATAGGCAAAAATAAATAATAAAGCTTCTCAAAAATATTTATTTTTTAAATGGGAATATGGGGTATGATATATGGAACTCACATGAGCAAAAAGTCTGGGGAAGTGTTGTGACAAAAACCAAACTTTCCATTGGGAAAGGGGTTTTGAGATTTTGTATATTAAAGGAATTAAATAGATTTGGAGCCATAATAATTATGGATAAGATTTGATAAATCTTGATTATCAGGGTAGATGAGGTATACAACGTGTAGCAAGCATTTGCAACCTAGGGAAATTGAAATCCAACTTGAATAAGATGGAGAACAAGGAGTTGTGGATCTAGGGAGATGTTATTTTTATACCACCAAAACTTTGTTAGATCTTGGAGCTCAGAGCTCACCTTGATGCAAGGGTTGGATTATCAGTTAGACCAAGTCATATAGATGATCATCGCAGAAAGAGTTTGGATTGGTTACCTCTGAGATGGTCTGGAAGTGATGGCAAACTTTGTTGAAATTAAGGCTACCATACCAGATGAGCCATGATGCCTTATAAACTAAGTGGGTTTAAGAAGCACAGAGATCCACTTGGAACAAGTGAAGTAGATTTTTATATAACTATAAGAGTAGAACACAATCATGCAAAGAGTTGGTCCATAGAAAGTTGGATGATGGTGTGAGCTTCTGTCAAAGTCGGCATGATGACTAGAGTTGCAGGAAATGTTATTTTCTTGCCTGCAAAACCATCAAGAACAAGTGGGTTGGAGGAGGCTATAACCAAGGGAAAATGCGGGCCTTATTAGTACTTAGGATGGTTAACAATATGGTTCAGGTGAATTTCCAAAAATGCACAGGGTTTGGGAAAGGGAGGCATTCAAAAAGGTGATGTTGAAACAGTTTCCAGACTTGGTCAAATTTGGCAGTTTTGAGGATTTTGACTAGAGTATGAGGGGGAATGTTTTGGAGGTGTTGCAAGGTATCAGGGCATCAATAAGTGGATGATGTTGAAGTGTAGATTGAGTGGAAGTGATCCATGCTTGATATTGGTCTTCATGGAGTTGGAAGCTTCTAGAATGGAAATCTTCAGAATTGATCTGGTTAAGGGTTTTAGATGATCACCTAGTAGTTAGGGATCATAACCAGATTTGTATTCTTGCTTAGGGGGTGGTGATTCGGAATCATCTTGATCCTAGTGATGAGTTCCTAGAGTAGTTCATCCTACTTCCTAAGCAAACAAGTCAAACAGCAGATCAAGGCCACTCATCTTATAACTAAGCAAATCCACTACTTGGGTTACCATCAAGCCTAGCTTGAGGTAAGGTTGGGGCATTTTGAAGTGTTGGAGTTTGAATAAGATGAGAGTTCTTGGTATCTCTACCAAGAGTAGAATTCAAATGCTTTGAGAAGAGGTTTTGGGAAAACTAGGGATAAGATTAGTTGAGGGTTCTATCTTGAAAACATAAGGAGGTTATATTATATATTTCTCCATAGTTTTGTCAATAGAAGCTACAAAAATAGTTTTGGTTACATAAACATCTTGGCTCATGTTTTGAATTGCCAGAACATTTGAGAATATGTAAAATGATCCAGGATAGTTTTGGTAAATAGCTTTTGTCAACCGATGGTGAGGTAAGGGGTAGCATATGGCATACTCTCACATGCACCAGTACAAACAAACAACAAGCAAACACTGCACCCAAGAACAAGAAAAAGTTTTTGTTCTCCCTGATTTTTGCATTCTGGATAACTAATCAGGTTTGCTGAAATTGGGATGTTACAGACCTTTCCTCGTTAAAAGAATCTCGTCCCGAGATTCGGGAGAGTGGATTAGAGGATTTGTTTTGGAGTTTGTGCTATGTGCTTCCCGCGTACTAACTTGTCAGCCTTGTCTTTGAACAGAGTCACTTCAACAGGGAGGTTGAACTTCAATCGTCTTGAAAACACGAGTGTGGAGCAGGCTTCAACCAGGATTGCGAGGAGTGATCTTCCGGTGGTAAGGTTTTACGGCGTCTCTCCTAAGGGATTATCGTATCCTAGCTTGCAGTTTTGGGTCCACTGTTGGACTCCTTCTGGCAGAGGGTTATTCTAGTTTGCAGGAAAGACGCAGTCTTTCCCCCTTAGGATTAGACCAGGGTAGCTCGGAGAGTTACAAACCGGGGACATCCTTATGAGGGTGGAAAAAGATAGTTCTTAAGGTAGCGTACAACGACATAAGGGAGGGTAGCATCATAGGTGTTGTTCCAAGGGGGGAAACATGGACTGGTTTATTACAAGTCGCACTTGCCGATGTTTAGGGAGTTCTAGGGTAAGTTTAGGGAGCTTCTCTCTTGATTGTACTTCAACGGGATGTAGTAGTTTGGAGATGCGAGTTGATTCCTCAATCTTGGGGTGTAGGGTTGCGAGAGGTCGGATGGTCGTCCTTTCTTGGGGGAAGGACCTTGGTGCCTTCGGGCTTCACCTTCGCGGAGGTCTTGACGGGTTTACTTTGGGGGCACTCTCGGCGGAAGTGGCCGGGTTGATCACACGAGAAACAGGTACTTTTCCTTCGGTGTAACTGAGTGGACGACCCGCCTATGCTGACATCGGGAGGTTGACAGGCCTTGCCAATGAGGAGATATATTGGGAAATTGACAGGGACATGGTCTTGGCCTTCACAGAGGAAACAAGTGACAAACCGAGTTGGACAAACTTTGGACGAGTGGGGTTTCCCGCAGTTTGGGCAGTGGCCGGAGCACCTGCTGGCCTGGTGTCTTTCATCTCCGCAACGGCTACATGCTTTCTTCGAGCTTCCGGACTTCATGGCCATCTTGCGGGAGTTCCTGCTGGTGGTATGTGTTCCGGTTATGGGAGTAAGCTATGTTAAACGGTTAGCTATCGGAGTTGCACTCAGAGGGATTAATAGGGTATAGAACTATGGGGTAGCAATTTTGGTCTAACTAGCAGATCTAACCAAGGTTCAAGGTCTCCCGGGGTAGATATAATGGGGTACCTATGATCATCCCGCGTTGAGATCAATACTGGACAACCAGGAGGGGTGAGCATTTGGGGCAGTTTTGTTCCGGGTTGGGTCTGATGCAACGTCTTGGGTAAAATACACAACAAGGAAAGCAAATCAAGCAAGCATAGCAATCCAAGGAAGTTATTACATAACCAACCAATCTGCACCCGAAGGTGTCAACGGTACTTAAGCATTACAAAACACGTTTAGGGACGTTACATGACTCTACCCTATTGCTAGATGGGCAAGTACCAAGACGCGGGTGATTACTCGGAGGGTGCATCAGTGGAGTCGTGGTTGGCTTCGGGCAGACCAGGGGAGGTTTCCTGCACCTCCTGGATGGGCTTGAACCTATAGAGATACTGACTGGCGGTGATGCACTTCCTTCTTCTCTTGGGGGCGGCTTCCCTCAATGTTCCTTCAGTGGCAGTGGTTCGTGCTTGATTCCTTTGTAGGGTTTCCAGAGCTTCCTTACGGGTGAGAATGGCTTGTAGGCGACGGAGTTCCATCTGGGAGTGGCGGTATTCGTCAACGACTGCTGTTAACACCTCATTGCTAGAGTAGCTGAATCGGGTCTGAAAGGAGAGAGCAGGGTATGCCAGGCTGGGGTCTTGAGATCCTCCGGTGCAGTCGACATTTCCCTTCATGGGGAGGTAGAAGGTTGTGGGCTGTCTCATCTCTGGGAGGTAGCTACGGATGCGCATCAAAGCTTCTCTGGATACCAAATCAACAGCAAGTACGGGACTGGGCATCTGAGGTCCTGTGGAATAGATAGGGCTTCCATTGGTTCCCGGCTTGGCTAGTATGACAATCTGTCCCACATAATCTCCTGATTCCAGTCCCTTGTAGAGAGTGTAGATAGGTTTCTGCTGGTAGCCGCAAAGTTGCAGAGAGTCCTAGAGTAGTTAGGGGAATCCAACCTTCAGCCACTCTTCATCAGTAGGTTCCATCTACAGAAGTGTTTAGGGCCAGGTTGGGTTAGTGGCAAGTGTGCAAGATTTTAAGATTAGAGAATCACATTATTGCAAGTAGTTTTCAAAAATGGAGGGGAAGAGGCATAAGCACTTTTGCAAATAGTCAACTCTTCTCCCTTTGTCTTTTAGAAATTAGGTTTGTCGTTTCCTGTCTAACGTCCATGCTAACTAAGGTCTCCTACAGTCAGGATGGCTCTGATACCAAGTCTATGGGGCCCCCGGATTAATCCTCTGAGAATCCCTATTATGCATACAACCACGATCCCATGATCAGTTAGTCGTGGCACATAACCGACAAGTATCATTACATCATCCGAGATATACCGAAATACAAGACTTACATAAATGCCATTATGGCTACGCCATCTTCAGCGGCGGAACATCATCACGCGCAGAGCCCAATCATGCCTCAACCTATAGGCAACTGACTGGGAAGACGTCCTAGCTCGCACAGTCGCGTCCACTTCACCTCTACTTGATATCTGACCAAGTTAATAGCCAGGGACAATGCAAGTGAGTACTTTCAGTGTACTCGCAAACCACCTTAAGAAAACAATAATAACGAGAGGATATGCATTATGGCTATGGTAGTAGGAGGGCTTCAAGGGAGGTTCTTTTCTCAATTAGTTTCTCTTGTAGATATAGCATCTACATATCTTTGTTGAAAACTTTTTGTAAAACATTTTGGAAACTGTTTTGAAAAGTTTTGGAAAACCTTAGGACTGGGTCACCCATTTGTTCCTTTCTTCTGGTTGTCCCACGACCAAACTCCTTTCATCCCGTTCTGACCATCCCATGGTCAGAACAGGAATCCTTTCCGACCATCCCATGGTCAAAACATTTCAAAGCCATTGCTTTTCAGAAATCCTTTTTGAAAACAAAACCAGCACCGCTCTACAGCAACCTTCCCAACCGTCCATGACCGTGGACACGGCTATTCGAATAGATTTACACTCTGCAGAGGTTGTACACTTTACCCACACCATCCGGGTACACTACCCTGATCTTCACCGATCATGGGTCGAGTAACCGATCTAGACTCTCCGGATGCCCACTCTAATATAAGTGCCTACCCTATGATAGTTATTCCCCTCAATACCGGGACGTCAGGTACCGAGGACCAACCGGAGCGCAGTTTGCACTTCCCAAGTGTTGCGCTTTCAATTAGGGGCTCATAGTAACGCGTAGAGGTCCGGAAACCCTTCGTTCCTTCTCCAGGTCGATGTCCCACATGGACCCTTATGTGAGAAGGCCCACCCTCCAGGGATTTTTATCCTCTGTAGTTGTTGCGAGGCAGCTTATACCAGAATAGACAAACATCAAATCCAGCCCTGTCCCATTCCAGAGTAATGTGGTTGCACAGGGTTAATTGTTCTAGCAAAACTGCAAAGAATCGGGTGCGTTTTTGTAAACCTTTTTCCTCCATCTTTCCTTTAGCAGTTTGTAAAACAAAACCTTTTTCTTTCTCAACATCTTTTGGGAGGTCCCACCTCACCAAGGTTTTATCATAAAACATTTGGTAAAACTTTTTTCGGGGTCTTCCCATCCTCTAGCTTTGCTTCGGCTAAATAGGGGTCTCCAAAGGGGTATGGTGTAATACACCATCTATTCTACTAGGGACAAGTAGGTGTCACCAAGGGGGTTGTACTTAATAGTACAAAAGTGTAATAGTTTGGAGGAGCCAAACCACTACCATATATACATCAACATGTAGTAAAACGGTGTAGTTTTAAATAAACAGTAGATAAAACATGCATAAGTAAAACAGTAGGACAAGGCTTATGAGCAAGAAGGTGGCTTGCCTGAGATCAGCAATATGGCAATATGTCCATGGACTTCTTCTTTAGATAACCAAGAATACAAATAATAATAAGACCTCTTCTTCTCGGTGTCAATACAAGCGCAACTATCGTCGTCACCGAGTATACATGCAAACAAGCTAGACCACAATCAAACAAGGCATTCAAGCATCAAAACCATACAGCAAGAAAATGACAATACAAGAGTACCAGTCATTAGTGGTGTTGAGAAAATGGATTAGAAGGATTGGGACCATGTCTTGGAACATTTGAAGGAAACCATATGGGTTTCATAGTCTAGAAACTAGGGATGAGAGGGTTTTAGACCAAAGACTTATTCTATAAGTTACCATTGTAAAAACATGATACCAATAGATAGGTATTGATAAAATGAAACCAACAAAAGTGGTTTCACCAAATTATCAAATTCCATGGATTTATACTGAATATTCTAGTGGGAAAAACTCTAGTTTTAGGAAATAATTCACCAGAGAGGTTCTGGAGCTCAAAAAATTATTTCCTTGGATGGTTCAGTAGGGTCTGATGTTCTTGTTCACTGAGAGTTGGAATCAGGTCAAGACAATCACCAGAGTGGCCTCAGGAAATTCCCAAGGGCAGTTCTATACATAACTTGTCATTTTCACCAGATTAAATCTACAAAAGCTTTTGAGTTGGTTCCAAGGGCACATGGTAGGTATTTAGAATACCTTCCGTAGAAATTGGAATCAACCTTTTTGGAGTTGTGAAACTCCTGGAGTGATTTATTTAGTGAAAATACCACTTACAGAAATATTTAATTCACTGTAAATCAAACAGAGCTCAATAAAATCTGAGCTACTGGGGTTTGGTAGATGTTGATATTGGGGTATACTAGGAGGTGGAATCTGGTCAATAGCACATTTGGTTTGACCAAAAGAATTTACCCAAGGCAGATATTGGTTGTTTTTATTATTTTTGCTAAGGGCACACTACTGTTCACTTTGTCATAAGACCTATGCTAGATGACAGGTATTTCAATTACCTTCTAGTAGAGCTTTGTCCCATCTCATTTGGGTAAGGCTAGCTCACATAGGAATTTATTTAGTGTACAAGATACAATTGTAGTGGATATAATGCCAATAAATAAAGAAATTTATTTTTGGCAGAGGACCTATTCTGCATGTTGCACAAAACCCACAGGAACATGGGGGATTTTAAATCTGGTAAGTTCGAGTTGCTTAGCATTTTTGAAATGATTTAAAGTAAGGCCAAACTTCTGGATTTTAATAAATTTATTAAAAAGAAAAAGGACAGGGGCGCGCCAGGCCGGGATCTATGCCGAGTTGGGCTGGCCTGGGCGAAATCAGCCCACCCGGAGGGGACAGCGCGCGCGGTGGCACGTTTGAACCTGACGGGCGGGGCCCGGGTGCCAGCGATAGCGGGGAAGCTAAGGGGTATCGAGGCTTGGTGGCCGTTTGATTAAGTGAAGACGGACGGCGGGGCGTCGACGTCCTCAGCAAAACAGACCCCGCGGTGGCGGAACCCTATGGGGCGGCGGAGCTCGCCGGGAGGCTACTGGGCTCGGGGAGGTCGGGGAGGTGTGAGGCGATCACGTCGGCAGCGACCTCGTGGATGGGCGGAAGGAGGGGGTTCCTCGACTGGATCTGGCCTGCACGATGATGACCGAGGAGAGCTCGTTGGGACTTTGTCGGCGAGGTCGGAGGGGGCGTTCCTAGGCCAAAACAAGCATAAGGTTAGGTAGAGTATGAAGAGGGGAACTCGAGGGCCAACATGCAGAGGAAGGGGAGCAGGGGAGAGGGAGCCTTACTCGAAATTCTGAGAGAGGCCGAGAGCTCTCTCTCTCTCTTCTTCTCGGGCAAGACAAGGCAGGGGAGGAAGAGAGAGTGCTAGGGGAGGTAAGTGGAGGTGGGAGGGAGCAAATGAGATAGGAAGGGATGTTGGGGTGGCCTCTGGCCTTTATACCAAGGGGGATAGATCCATGGTGTAAATGTCCAATTTGGACATGGGGGAGGGGTGGTGCTGGCCAGGGATTGGCCTAGAGGGAGGTAGGGAGGGGTAAGAAGGAGATTTGGTCGTGCTGGATCTCAGAGAGGGAGGGAGTCTCACATGCTTCTCTCTCTCTACTTCTCACTTCCAAGCACATGGGACAAGGGATTGCTACAGTAGCGTAGCTATAGTGCTGGTCGACTAGAGGAGGGGTGGATGTTGTGGTGCATTGCTTTGCAAGATTGGTGGTGGTTTGATCTTGGTTTAGCTCAATACTAGCTAGATTTGCCAAATTGAGTAAATGGGTGCTTGTGAAGGAAGATCAAAATTTTGAATAGGACAGAGTGGGGAAGATGGTACTGGAGGATGGGCATGGTCAGGGTACACTCCTAGGATTTATTTGGGATTTTTATAAGGGGTTTTAGTCCTCATAAATCCATTTATTCAAAAAGGGCAGAAGTGGTTTCTAGAAGATCATTTGATATTTTTACATTGGACAAGGTAGGTTTTTGGTTTGAGATGGTCCCAAATGTGTATGCACACCTAGGGGAATTTTCCCAAGATTTATTGAGGCATAGAAGTATTTAAAACAATTATTATTCCATTTCTGCCATTTAAGAAAATAGGCAAAAAGAAATAATAAAGCCTCTCAAAAATATTTATTTTTGAAATGTGAATATGGGGTATGATATATGGAACTCACATGAGCAAAAAGTTTGGGGAAGTGTTGTGAAAAAAACCAAACTTTCCATTGGGAAAGGGGTTTTGAGATTTTGTATATTAAAGGAATTAAATAGATTTGGAGCCATAATAATTATGGATAAGATTTGATAAATCTTGATGATCAGGATACATGAGGTAGACAAGGTGTAGCAAGCATTTTCAACCTAGGGAAATGGAAATCCAACTTGAATAAGATGGAGAACAAGGAGTTGTGGATCTAGGGAGATGTTATTTTTATACCACCAAAACTTTGTTAGATCTTGGAGCTCGGAGCTCACCTTGATGCAAGGGTTGGATGATTAGTTAGACCAACTCATATATATGATCATGGCAGAAACAGTTTGGCTTGGTTACCTCTGAGATGGTCTGGAAGTGATGGCAAACTTTGTTGAAATTAAGGCTGCCATACTAGATGAGCCATGATGCCTTATAAACTAAGTGGGTTTAAGAAGCACAGAGATCCACTTGGAACAAGTGAAGTAGATTTTGATATACCTATAAGAGTAGAACACAACCATGCAAAGAGTTGGTCCATAGAAGGTTGGATGATGGTGTGAGCTTCTGTCAAAGTTGGCATGATGACTAGAGTTGCAGGAAATGTTATTTTCTTACCTGCAAAACCATCAAGAACAAGTGGGTTGGAGGAGGATCTAACCAAGGGAAAATGTGGTCCATGGTAGTCCTTAGTATGGTTAACAAGATGGTTCAGGTGCGTTTCCAAAAATGCACAGGGTTTGGGAAAGGGAGGCATTCAAAAAGGTGGTGTTGAAACAGTTTCCAGACTTAGCCAAATTTGGCAGTTTTGAGGATTCTGACTAGAGTATGAGAGGGAATGTTTTTGGAGGTGTTGCAAGGTATCAGAGCATCAACAATTGTATGATGTTGAAGTGTAGATTGAGTGGAAGTGATCCATGCTTGATATTTGTCTTCATGGACTTCGAAGCTTCTAGAATGGAAATCTTCAGAATTGATCTGGTTAAGGCTTTTAGATGATCACCTAGTAGTTAGGGATCATAACCAGATTTGTATTCTTGCTTAGGGGGTGGTGATTTGGAATCATCTTGATCCTAGTGATGAGTTCCTAGAGTATCTCATCCTACTTCCTAAGCGAACAAGTCAAACAGCAGATCAAGGCCGATCATCTTATAACTAACCAAATCCGCTATTGGGGTTACCATCAAGCATAGCTTGAGGTAAGGTTGGGGCATTTTGAAGTGTTGGAGTTTGAATAAGATTAGAGTTCTTGGTATCTCTACCAAGAGTAGAATTCAAATGCTTTGAGAAGAGGTTTTGGGAAAACTACGGATAAGATTAGTTGAGGGTTCTGTCTTGAAAATATAAGGAGGTTATATTATATATTTCTCCATAGTTTTGTCAATAGAAGCTACAAAAATAGTTTTGCTTACATAATCATCTTGGCTCATGTTTTGAATTTCCAGAACATTTGAGAATATGTAAAATGAGCCAGGATAGTTTTGGTAAATAGCTTTGGTCAACTGATGGTGAGGTAAGGGGTAGCATATGGCATACTCTCACATGCACCAGCACAAACAAACAACAAGCAAACACTGCACCCAAGAACAAGAAAAAGTTTTTGTTCCCCCTGATTTTTGCATTCTGGACAACTAATCAGGGTTGCTGAAATTGGGATGTTACATATACTACATTCGTAATCCGGATCGAAGGTATCAACCCTTTTTCTGGCACCGTTGTCAGGGAAGCGATAGCTACCCTGGTGAGGTTAGTAGGAACCTTGCTAGTTTTAATTCTTGTTTTTAATATTTAGTTTGTTGTGAGTCTTTATTTGAAAAGGCAAAAAAATAGTTAGTCTTTAAATTCTTGTTTTTATTGTTATCATAAGTTTCTGTTTAAGAAAACCCCAAAACATAGGAAATATGGCTGAAAAGAAGCATCAGGAATTTGCCACTCCCAATAATGATTATTTGCATACTCCTATTACTCAGCCAGCAATCACTAGTGATGACTATGAAATTAAGCCCCATTACTTAAGTTTGGTTCAACAGAATCAATTTGGAGGCTCTTCTATTGAGGACGCATGTATGCACTTGAATACTTTCACTGAAATATGTGATATGATGCGCATAAAAGATGTTGACCCCGATGCGGTCAAATTGCATTTATTTCCTTTCTCTCTTAGAGGAAGAGCAAAGAAATGGTTGGTAGATTTGCCTAAAAATACAATTACATCATGGGTGCAATGTACTTCATTATTTATGACTAAATTTTTCCCACCTGCAAAGACTATACAACTAAGGTCTAATATTACTAGTTTTAGACGGGAAGAGCGTGAGCCACTAGCGCTTGCATGGGAGAGGATGAAAGAATGCTTAAGAAACTGTCCCAGCCATACGATGGAAGATTGGGTAATCCTCAATTTGTTTTATAATGCTCTTAATCCTGTGTCTAAGTCTATGCTTGATACTGCAGATGGAGGAACATTCATGGGTAAACATATTACTGAAGCAAAGAAGCCGCTAGACAATATGCAAGATAACCATGCCCAATGGCACGTGGAAAGATCAAACACGAAGAAGGTGAACTCCGTCTCACCACTAGAAAATGAAGAACTCAATGCTAAGTTGGATGAGCTCATATTAGCCGTAAAAGGTAAGGAAACCCAGGTAAGAGCTATTCTCGAAACTAATATTGAAGAAATAGACTTCATAGCTCATAATGATTATAACCCTACTTGGAAGAAAAATTATAATCCTAATTTTCAGAAACATTATTCTAATCCTGCAGGTAACTCTAATAATAATATGGGAACTAGTAATGGTAGTCTCAAAGAAACACTTAAGTGTTTTATAGACTCACAAAATGAACAAAACAATATTCTTGTTAAAATAACGGAGAACCATGATGCTATGTTTGGTAAATTATCTAACCAAGCTATAAGTTTGAGGAATGATTCGCAGGCCCTCCAAGCAAGGACGAGGATTGTTGAGGCATGGCTAGGTAAGATAACTGAGAGTCAAACTCTCATTTTAGCTAAATTTGCAGGTAAATCCGAGCCCAATCTTGTTGAAGAACTCAAAATGATGAGGATCCAAAGAGAGGAGCCTGAAGAGCTCGATTATAGCAATGCCCCTTCACCAAATTTTAAGTTTTAGTTTAAGATTATGTTTAATAAAGAGTGCAAGAAAACTCAATTTGAGGAGAAGAAATTCAGAAGTACTTAAAATTATGTTTTTTACATGTTGTTGTTGGTTGATAATTTTAACTGTCAACTTTCTATCAAAAACAAGGTATTTCGCTAGCTTTCAGTATAATAAGTAACTCATGAAGAAACAGAAATTTTTTGATGGACACAAAGAGTTTAACGACCAACTATACGGCGGGAATAAAAATTCTGGCCATATAGTTCCGGTCGTATAGATATGTCTGCCATCAACAATTTTTCTTTCATATGTACCGACGGTTTAACGACCAACTATATGGCGGGAATAAATATTCTGGCCGTATAGCTCCGGTCGTATAGATATCGGTGCTTTTGTACGAATTGTTCTTCCACGTACTGACGGTTTAACGACCAAATATACGGCGGGAATAAAAATTCCGGCTGTATAGCTCCGGTCGTATAGATATCGATGCCTTTGTACAAATTCTTTCCCAGGTACGGATGGTTTGACGACAAACTATACGGCAGGAACATATTGTTCCGGTCGTATAGTTCCGACCATATAGCTGCGCCGCCAGGTGAAACACTAAAAAATTGACAGAAGGCCAACTATACGGCGGGAACACATTGTTCTGGCCGTATAGTTGCGCCCGTATAGTTGTGTCTGACCACAAAATTGCACGGGAAGTTACCTCCAACTCCAAAACTTCAATCCTTTTTCTCTCTTCTACCTCCAAACTCTCTCAAACCCTCAAGAGATCTTCACATGTACTATATTTCGTTCGATTTACTCGCAAAGAAGTGATCTACGGTATGTTTCTCCTCTGATCCTCCAATTACTTTTTGCAAATTCATTTTCGATCTATTTTCATTATCAATCTAGGGTAACACCTACTATGAACTAATTTCCATGATTCTCTTACCTAGATTACTATTTAGAGAGGATTCTTTAGTGTGCTATGATGAGGAATATGTTATACTTACTATTGTTGGACCGAAATGTTTTATTTTTGTCTTCCTTTATTGTTTTAGATGATGAACACAAGGAGCCAAACTCGTGCTCGTGTCGCCGCTAGCGCTTCTCGGGCTATCACTCAAGAACGCACGGGGATACGGTTCAGGAATAAGCTCCAACGCAAACGCTTCAACAAGATCAAGAACCATGAAGTGAAGGCCACCAAGTGGGCTTGCCCCATTACACTGAACCAACTCGGTATTTCTGATGACTTCAATTTACTTTGCAATAGAGTTGGCCTGCAAAACTTCGTGTACAATGATGTGCCTACTTATCACCGGTTAACCATTGAATTCCTAAGTTCATTGCAAAGCACTGTTAAACTATGGCAAGGAGAGGACACAATTTCTTTCCGACTTATGAACAACAACTACACTTTAACACTAGATGAATGGTGCGCATATTTTAATTTCCTAAAATCCTTTCATGGCCTAATTCCTTCCCCTGAACAATATTATAATGGAATGAGGTTCACTACTAGAGTAAGCAAGGGGAAGAATATTCAACATCCTGCAATTCGCTATTTGTTCTATGTTATTGCTAACACCTTGCAAGCACGTAATGAGTTCATGAGACTCAATGAGGAGGACATCTTAGTGCTCGCAAAGGCTGCTTACATCAACTGCAATTTGTCATTCAACTTGGGCACAATCCTTGTGCGCTACCTGGATCACCAATCCTCCCAAAGCCAAGGACCAATCACAGGTGGAGGCGTCATCACTGTGCTCGCCAATGCCCTAGGAATCGACCTAGGTGAGTTGCAACCTGTGCTAGGTGAGCGACGTGTTGGTTTCTCTACTTTGAAATCTTGTGGAATGCTCACTAGGAGAGGTGGTGTTTATTACCTGCATATTGCTGGAGCTGGGCGTATCTACCTCGCTCCCATGTCTAATGGTATTTTCTCTATCGAGGAAGGATGTTTGCTATATGACTTGCAGGCTAAGCAACACCAGCCCGAGGAGGAGATTCGGATGAGGATGAGGACCAAGAACAGGAGCAAGAAGTTCCTCATCAAGAGGAGCATCCATCAACCCGGTTCGCTACATACCAATACTTCCATGAACTTGGAGGGACTGTGGAAAGGAAGCATAGCCTCTCTCTGAACCTCCGAGAATCAACTAGTAACCTCTCAACTCAATTTGCAAACTGGAGTTCCGACTTTTTCCCGCCAACACAATGATTTAAAGGGCTTGCAAAAGCCTAAGCTTGAAGAAGTTTCCTCATGTATCTTTATTTGGCGTTCATTTGCTTTTATTTATTTCGAGGTTGTGTTTTTAATTTGAGTTTATAATCACTCGTGTTGGTTTCCCCAACTCTTTATATTTAGTTATTTCTTTTTTTCTTTCGAGTTTTCTAGCCAAGCTTTGCCACCAATTTTCTATTCTTTAAATTCCCTCTCTTAAAAAATAACAAAAAGATTTCTCCATTTTTCTTTATTTTCCCTCTTCTTTTTCTTTCTGCCTCGAGATTCTCATGTATTTGCAGGAGAGTGATCGACTTCGAGTTTGCAAGAAACAAATAACAAAAGGAAGTGAGAAGTGGAACCAAACATGAGAGGTATGTCTTATGACTCCCCACTTTTGAAGTTTGAGAAACCCATGCTAGTTAGTAAATAGTGAGATATTATATTGGTGGACTGAGTCTTTGTATTGTAGTAAAAAATTTGTTTGCATGGGTATTTAGTTGGGTACATTTTGTTCTAGCTCTCGTAATTAACTGGCTCTTTCCTAAAAATTGCTAAACTAATAAGAAAAAGTCTCACAATTGAAGGCTTGGGTGTTGTAGTATTTAGTCTTGAATGCTTATTTCTAGAGACACTCAACACCACTGAAAATGTTGATTGACTTGATAGCTCTCTTTAAAAAGATTTATTCAATTGAAATAATGTTTAGTGGTTTTTGTGAGCATGCCAAAGTTTGACTTGTTAATCATAAGAATGATATTGCTTTACGCGTGTCAAACTTCATGGGAGGCCAACAACTCCGCTGGCCTACGAACGATCTTCATGGAGGAAACTCCTAGATTTCGGCTATGAATTGATTAAACACATGTAGCAGCAATGCTATAGTGTGTAAGATTCTTGGCACTACCGGGTAGCTGTGTTCATGATGGAATCCCTCCTCTGGCTATTATGAGTAATCATTATATAAAAGGAACAAAAACCTTAGTGATGCCACGAGTGTCCATCACAACCCGATAAACCAAAACAATTTTTTTGGCATGCTCTCAATTACTCAAAAACTAAAATTCTTGAAGGACAATGAATAGAAAAGTAGTGCTTGAAAAGTCTTGATTTATTGATGTGGGAGAATGGAGATACTCTAGTATATATGCTTTTCATGACAACTCTCACACTCTCAATTTACATGATTATACTTTATTGTTCAAAGAAAATCCTATGAGTTGATTACATGACATGGAATAAAGTTTACTCATTTGAATCATCGATGTTAAACAATAATTTTGCTGCGCTATAAGGATGCATAAAACCCGTATGATATGCTTGCAATTATTCTATCTATGCTGAAGTTTTTCAGATTTATGAAGTGGAGGAAACATGAGACTATCAATCATGAGTAAGATCATCATCTCGTTATTTCAGTTTAAATGTTGAGTTCCTTTTTGATTTTAGTTTTATTTCTCGAGGACAGTCAAGTTTAAGCTTGGGGAGGTTGATGGCTCTAAAATATAGCCATCTACATCCACATTTAAACTGGATATTATTCACAATTTTGATAAAATATCTCTCTAAGCCCTGCCACTAATGCCTAATATTCAAAGGGGGTATGCAATTCTTTCTTTCTATTTTCCTGCGCAGATAATGATGTTTTATGATGGAAATCACTACATTAAAGTAAAAGATACGAGATTTCCAACAACCAGAATAAACTAGGAGTCGTGAAGCGGAGGCAGACACTTTAATAGCCAACTATACGACCGGAATAAAATTCCGGCCGTATAGTTCCAACCATATAGTTGCCATCGACGCTGCTAGGTCAAACAGAACAACTTTTGTGAAGGGACCCCTATATAAAGAAGCCTTGGGCGACGAGAAACAGGCGCTGGTAGAAACCATCAGCCACCCCCAGATCTCCATCCACAACACCGATAAGCTACTGGAGGAATAGACTTAGATCTAATCTCTCCACCACCATAGCCATATTCCACCACTTGTAGTATTAGATCTCTTCTTTGATTACCGACATTATAAGACTATTTGCTATCAATCTCATGATTTCTACTACAATGTATATGATCTTTGATCTCATCTCTATGTGTGAGTAATTCTCTTTGGGCTAAGGGCTTCAACCTAGCCATGTAGCTCTCTGTGCATATTATTTATCATAGATGGGATCATGTATTAGTTTGTATGACATGATGATTATTGTATCATCTCTTTCCTCAATCTAAGGACTTGTTAGGTACCCAAGACCCCTAGGATTGAGCCAGGTATAGGGAGTAGTAGTAGTGGCTAATCTGCAGGTTGGGAACCCCAGTGATAGAAAGGGTAGTACGGCTATATGTGAGAGATTTACTTGGGATTAATGGTGACATCACTATGCATATCATTAGTTCTCTTTCTTCTATGGATGAGACTAGTAGGTTATTGATATAAGCGTTTGGGGAGGCAATAGCAATTATGGATGCACTGCCCACATATAATTTATTTTGCTCTAACAATTACATGCATACTTTATTTCTACCTTTTATTCCCATCAGATGTTTTGCACACCTACAGGTCAAACCGAACGCCCTAGACCCTCTCTCTCCATCATCCACAATAACAAAAAGACGCAAACTCTTGGTCCGGTAAAAACATAAAAGGAATTCTAAAACTTCCGAAGGTCCATTAAAGTAACTTCACTATGTTTCTGCTTCCCGAGGATTTGATAAACCTAGGTCTACTAGGGAAAAATAGTTATACTGCATCCGTAATCCGGATCGAAGGTATCAATTAGATGATTTTAGTTTTTTAGGTACCCTGCACTTTAAATGTTGAATTAACAAAGAACAAAAACATGGCATTGGTTCGCTACACAAATTTACATGGAGTCGGAATAAGACATATTATCTTGTACGAACACTCCATATTTAATTAATAGATGAATTGCTATTTAACACAAAACCAAAGAAATATGCTATGCACACATGAATGATTTAATGCGACAAGTTTTATATAGCATTATCAAAATAGGGCATCATAAAGGGGTCACACACGTGGTTCCGATGATCTTGGGTTCAAGGGGTTCGGGTTCGATCTTCAGATCCGAGAAGGAGAACTTGGGATCCATGTCGAAGGTCATCGGATTCCATGATCGAGAACTTGGGTGATAGGGTTCGTGC
Source organism: Avena insularis (assembly GCA_023614405.1). Classification (NCBI taxonomy): domain Eukaryota; kingdom Viridiplantae; phylum Streptophyta; class Magnoliopsida; order Poales; family Poaceae; genus Avena; species Avena insularis. The sequence continues at coordinate 242,315,405 of CM042696.1, forward strand.
TGAAGTCCTTGGTTACGGGGATAGCGTTGGAGACCTTGATGTTCCGTGGAGTTTTCAGAATTTGGCGGTGGTGGTTGGTGGCGGGCTTGGGTTTCGACGCTGGTGTTTCCGGTTTCAATTGCTAGTGGTTTTAGGATTCAACTTCATCCGTTAGTGGTCGGGTTAACTCTTGTGTTCCCTGGAAGTCGGTTGTCATCATAACAGAGTATTCACATTACACCGATCAACACTTCACGGTCATAGCACCGATAGGAAATTATATAAGAACATCACGAATCATCTATCACCACCCCTGCCACTTGCGTGAAGTAGTAGAACAACAACTCCCTCCGTTTCAAAATATAAGATGTTTTGGCTTTGTGAAAAGAGTGTATATATATATATCTCTTTTAGTGTAGGTTCACTCCAAACCTACATGAACCTATACACTAAAAGGGGTCTAGATACACCTCTTTCACAAAGCTAAAAAAATTATACTTTGAAACGGAGGGAGTAAGTACAAGAGCACATCGGAAAAAATAAACATGACTGGTTGCACAAACAAAAACATGACAGTGACAACACTAAGGTCGATGCATGCGTGAGGCATGGTGGCATCGGTCGGCTTCAAGCGAAGCAGAAGGGGCCACGGTTGGATGGCCATGCCCACACGAGGTCGACGGAGGGGTTGAGCTGCCGGCGGTGAGAACTCGAGCAGACATGGGGATGACATGGACACGGCCATGGAGCCTGGTTGCGGCATGTGCGTAGCGGCGTTATTGCGAGCGAGGGAGGCATGAGATGAGGATGGCAGCAGGCAGAGGAGCTCGAGGCAGTGCTGCTGCTTGCAGCGGCGAAGATCCACACATAAAGAGAAGTGCTAGAGCTCGGACAAGTGTGGCGTCGGCACAAGGGAGCAACACCGGGGAGGGGAGGAGGTCGAGGCCGGCGACGCTGCTCGAGGTGTCAATGATGATCTCCTGGCAACAGGGCATGGTGATGGAGAGGCCTAAGGCGGCGACATGGAGAGCTCGAAGGGGAGGATGGCACCATCGGGCAGAGAGGAGGAGGAGATCAACATTGGGAGGCGCCACAGAGAGGGGTAGCATGCAGACTCGAATGGGGAAGGAGATCGATCTGGGCGGCCGGGTTTGGTCTCTTCGTGCGGGAGCAAGAGGATGGTGGTTGGGGACCCGATGGAGAAGGTTTAGGTGGCGGCGGGGTGTTTTGTGCAAAGCTATAACGAGGGTTGGTGGGGATAGGTTTTGGCCATGGTGTGTCATGCGTGCGTGCTAGGTATGTGTGCGTGGTGGTGGATGTGTCCACTGTGACCGTGTGTGTGTTGTGTTACGGCTGTGTGGTGTGGATTCCAAGCATGCATCGCTATGTGCGTGTTGTGAAGTGGTGGGGTGAGTGCGTGTCTCGAGTTAGGGTTAGGGTGGGTATCGAGGTGGGGGTAGAATGTAGCTGCTGGCTGGGCTATTGGGCCTGGCCGGTGGCTGCTTCCCCTATTTTACAAAAACATTATTGTACTTTAAAACAAAGCATTTTTTAAATAGTCTTTAGACAACTAAAAGAGGGGAAGTAGTGTAGAAATAAAAATAGGGTTGTAGAGAAAATATTTTTAGACACTAAACATGCATTATTATGGCATGATGATGCACAAAATGAAAACAACAAGAAATGTTCTAGTTGTAGATTTCTCGAGGTGCTACAATTCGATACCACTAACTATGGATCTCGTCCCGAGATCCGCTCCATTGTACGGAGAAGAAGGGTGATGGTCGGAGTCTTATTGCTTCATGTGGATCCTCATGACACCACTAACAAGGCTTTTTGCTCTATCATGAAATCATCAACACCACCAACAAAAGTTGTTGCTCACGTTGGTCGAGAGACACTCTGGATAAACAAAGGCGAAGGTAAAGGTCCAAAAAGATAAGGCCACCTTTAACTTCCGTGAAAGGAGTAGAAATTGCATTAATCCACCAATTCAATATACAAGAGTGGATGATAAGAGTAGTGGTATGGTCATGACTCCATCCTGCACTCAAAGTATTAATTCTTACATGAATAGAATAATCGTGCAACCAACTCTCAAAATTCAGACTAAGGATCTCGACAAGCGATGTTTGGAAAGCTTTCGAAAACAAAAGAGTGATGCATACTCTTTATTGGATCAAACGTAGGTGTTGTCATCATGTTGGAAAACTCCAGAAGGTATAAAGTTTTTTTTCATAATTTCAGTCAAATGAAAAATACAACAGATGAAAGATTCATTAGATTTCACAACACCTAGAGGTAGGAACACCGTTGTAGGATAACGGAATCGAAACCCAGAAGGTATGATGGAAACCCTACCACGAGAAATCCTAGACTTGAAGGAAGGTAAGAGAATAGATTCAAAACATGCAAAGATAAGAGGAGAATAACACAGGGGTAAGAAATAAAAGCAGACCTAATCAGACCTATCCAACTGATTTTGCAAAGTAGTTTTGACACTCTACATCATCCGTTAGCTAGGTTATTCTATAGGCTCGACTACTAGGGTATTGAAAACCAAGCCTCTGATACCACTTGTAACACCTATGCCGATTTTAGCGCTTCCCGCCAAACCCTCATAGAAACGATTCAAAGATACCCAACACGCACTTGCATGTGGGTGGAAAACAAAGTAATACCATTACATAATAGTCCATGATGGGACCCACAAGAATATATATATACAACAATGACTCAGCGAGTCAAGAATATGATATACATTACCAGAATCCAAATCACATTGAAAATGATACAACATCCGGGTATGGACAAGATGCAAATTGGACTAAGAGTCCTGGAGAATAACCAATGGCATCCATAACCCTTCCCAAGCCAAGACGGACGGGTAACCTTGCTAACGTCCCTGAACTCATACATGTCAAAGGAAAAGGGGGTGCAGAAAAAGGACAAAGGAAAAATGGAGTGGTGAGTACTAAGGCTAGTACATGACGAGTCTTAGATTTCAGCGGCTCTCGCCTACATGGGTGTGGTGGACTGAACCGGCAACAAAGCACACACTAAACAACCTATAGAGACTCGATATAAATTTCTGCTATCAGAGAGGGATAAGAGAGACCTATTCGGAACGAACCTGATACTACATAAGTCATACGGGATTCGAGACGGACCTAGGGTTTGTGCCAATGGATGTAAATGACCGAGAACCCAAAAGTGTGACTAGGCTTGTCGATATCGCAAAAACATTCCACATTCTTAAATAGTACAGTAGTAAACCACTCCTTGAGCAACACCAGTAAATAAAGTATAGGATAGTAGTAAAGCCCGTAATTAGTTTGTGGCCCCCCAAAATAATATGTGAATCAAGCTCATACCAAGGATTGTGCAATAGTCAAGCAATAGGCATCAAGTACTCGGGTCCTAGGTGGACACAAGTGGGCGGGATAAAAGCCAGATCTCAACTATTGCTCACCAGTGCTGCTTTATTAGTTATATCTATTTCCAACATTTTAATTATCAAGTTGTAAGTATAACCATGATCATCTCCACCATTAAGAAGGTGCCAACCTTTCAACAACTATGGAACTTGACAATTCGAACCAACACCTGAGCATGCAACTATGACTCGCAAGACAAACTATCTACCAAAATAACGGGCAATGAGAAGTGATCAAGGCAATATAGGGTGCAGGGAATATAAATGGTACGGAACCTAAAGCATCAAAACATGGATAGAAATAGAGAGAAGTAAAGCCATAAGGCTGAAAATAGGTAGAAGAGGGAGGATGCTCGCCTAGCAAACATTGTCAAAGATAAATTATCCGAAGAACTTGTCGAATCTCACAACATCTCATCTTCCTATCCGGGAAGAAGTAAAGCATTAGAAAGGAAGAAGCCATGCAACAATTATAACTAATGCAAAAGAACCGTCATGATCATGATATGATGCATGACATGGCAAGATGATGCATTGCAACTTAGCAATATTAACTCGAATAGGAATCCCGATAATTAATTAAACAATTTTAGTTGTTTAGGTACTCCACACTTTAAATGTTTAATTAGCAAAGAAAAACATGGCATCGGTTCGCTACACAAATTTAAATGCAATCAGAATAAGACATATTATCCCATATAAACACTTCATATTTAATTAATATCTGAATTGCTATTTAACCCAAAACACAAGATATGCGATGCACACATGAATGATTTAATGCGACAAGTTTTAAATAGCATTATCAAAACAGCGCATCGGAAAGGGGTCACACATGTGGTATCAATGATCCTGGGTTCAGAGGTTCAGGTTCGGTCTTCGGATCTGAGAAGGAGAACTCAAGATACATATCAAAGGTCATCGGATTCCATGACGGAGAAATCGGGTCATCGGGTTCGTGATGAAGTCCTTGGTTTCGGGGGCTAGCGTTGGAGATCTTGATGTTCCATGGTGGAGTTCTCGGAATTTGGCGCCGGTGGTCGGTGGCGGACTGGGTTTTTGATGCTTGTGTTTCTGGCTTCGACTACTAATGGTTTTCCGATTAAAGTTATTCCACCGGTGGTTGGGTTAACTCTTGTGTTTTGTGGTCGTCTGTTGTCATCGGAACAGAGTATTCACACTACACTGATCAACACTTCACGGTCAAAGCACCGATAGGAAATTATAGAAGAACACCACTACACATCTATCACCACCACCTGTGTGAAGCAGTAGAACAACTAACTGCAAGAGCACATGGGAAAAAATAAACATGTCTAGCTGCAGAAAAAAACGGAAGGTGACAACACCAAGGTTGATGCATGGGCGAGGCATGGCAGCATCGGCCGGCTTCAAGCGGAGACAGTAGGGGCCACGGTTGGGTGGCAATTGCCACACGAGGTCGATGGAGGGGGCGTACTACCGTCGGCCAGAGCTCGAGCAGATGTGGGGACGACATGGACATGGCAATGGTGCCTGGTTTGGCAGCCTACATGAAGGGGTGTGATTGCGAGAAAGTGAGACATGCCACAGGGATGGAAGCAGACAGAGGATCTCAAACCAGCGAAGCCGCTTGCGTCTACGAAGATCCGTGTAGGAGGATCTCGGACAAGCGTGGCGTTGGTGGCCAGGGAGCAGCACCGGGTAGGGGAGAAGGCCAAGGCCGACGGTGCTTCTCGAGGTGTCAACGACGAGCTCCTAGCGGCGGGGCGAGGTGACGGAGATACCCAAGACGACGGCATGGAGAGCTCGAAGGGGAGGAGGGCGCCATCAGGCAGAGAGGAGGAGGAGATAAAAACTAGGAGGAGCCACAGAGAGGGGTAGCGTGCAGACTTGAGCTAGGAAGGAGATCGACCCGGGGTAGTCGTGTTTCAGGGTGTAACTGGAAACGGCTCTCCACGGTGCCGCCAAACCGTTACTGTTTAGTTGCGCTCGTAGACACCCACGGGAAAAATCAGAGAATAGGTGGACACCAGCGGCTAAATCTGGAACTGGATCAGAGTCCAGATCCAAATAGCAGATATCCACTTTGTGTCCAATCTAAAGTGGTGAGGTCCAGCTCCAATCCACTCTATATTGCTAGATATCCAAAACCATCCAGATCCAACTAATTATAATGTTGGATATCCAAAGTCCAATGGATCTTAATCCTTACACTAATTCACTTGTGCACCTACGTGCATGTCAGCACAGCCGCATGTCACTGAGCTTGTACACGTACCTGCATATCAGTACAGCCGCAGGTCACTGAGCTTGTACACGTACCTGCATATCAGTACTACAGCCGCATGTTCTTTGAACAGGAAGAAGCTGCATCTCTGATTTCTAAAACATGCGAGCTTTAATAGAAACTAAAAGTCAGATTTCATAGTACTACAAAAGAAACTAAACTTTTCTCAATACCAATGAAAACCAGAGTCATACATAGTTCTGAATTTGTGATAAATTGACAACTTAAGTTACATCATACATGACAATATTAGACTAAAATTTATCAATCCATCCGTCATGAAACACTAGTAAGAAATGAGATGAAGGTTGTCAACAATGCACCAATGTGGTCGAAATTTGCATACACCATCTTTATTGAATGATAGCTTCTACAGTTTCAGAAAGCTAGCTATCAGAATGATCAAGAATGTTCAATATAAAGTACTCCCTCCGTCCCAAAATAAGTGACGTGAGTTTGTCTAGATTTTCATGTATCTATATACTAAAACATGTCTAGATTCATCTAAATCTAGACAAAGCCAAGTCACTTATTTTAGGATGGAGGGAGTAGTATCATCTAATGGTTCTAGAATACTACAAGAAGTAGTATCATCTAATGGTTCTTGAATACTACAAGAAGTAGTATCATCTAATGGTTCTTGAATACTACAAGAATGTTCAATATAAAGTAGTATCATCTAATGTTCAATATAAAGCAAGAGCAGAGTATATAGTGCACTAGATACAAGGTGCTTAAATACTACAAGAAGTAGCAGCAGATAAAGTTCAGAAATATTTATGGACTTAGTAAAAGTTTCTGCAAGTTACTTAACAATTTTATCTCAATTGAAGTAGCAACATATAACACTCCAAAAGATAATATAATTCACTAGTTCATAAATAGTTGGTTCTTACTCAAATTCATCAGCTGAACAAGGACGCGACGACCAGCCAAAAACCGATGTCTCGGGCTCCGGTGGCGGCGGACGCTCGTTCGCGGGGGCAGGAGGCGAGGCAGCTGGGAAGGAGCTTGTCATGCTGGAGGACGACGGGCCCGATGCGGAGCCTGGCGAGCTAAAAGTTCCTGGGAAAACAATACTTAAGAAACTAATAAGGCTCCTGAAGAACCAAATTACTTTGCTCTAAAGTTCGAACCAACTGATTTGCAATGGACTACCGGTCTATCTTTATCTCACAAATTGGAACTCGTAAAACTTCAGTCCAACTTGCTAATAAGGCATGACACCCCTTGCAATATTGTGGTACAAATTCTCCAAAGCTGTAGGCATCTCATTCAAGAAAAAACAGGCTGTGAGTATTGACTCTCTAAACTGTTGGTGCTTATATTTTCAACTGAATGTTTTTAATAGAGAGGCACACTGAATGTGCATCTCAAATTACCTGACATTGGGTACTCCAAAGTTAGGCCTACCTCATGGAGACCCAACTGCTCGTTGAACTGGTAAGCAGTGGGAGTAAATGCTCAAAGCCTAGAACTAATTCTACAGATTGAGATAATTATATCGAATTTCTAAAATATTAGTAAACAACCTGCTTAACTGAGAAAAAATATTGATATCATTAAGTAGATGAAAAATACATTTTTCACATCCACACTATAGTGCTAAGCAATTATCTATTGCTGCTAGTTTTTAGCCACTACGTACGTATGGAATGTGATATCAGCAAACTAAATATGGGCCCTCAATATAAAGTAAAGGAAGAGGAAGGCGAAACAACGACATGAATACAGCCTCTAGAAAACATACATTGCACGGAAGGAATTAATATTAGAATATCCTCATCAATATACCAGTGACAGACAGAGCTACCAGTTAGGCCTCCAATACCTGCTGAAAAATCATAGGATCCAAGGTCAACGTTCATGAAAAACTTTCAAAAAAAATTATACATAGGTAGCTTAAAAACATTTTGGCATATCAAGAAAGATTAAACTTAGTTAGCTTAAAAACATTTTGGAAAAATTCATGGATAGTTAGTAACCATGGTTGATCCAGGGTCAGCGATCATTTGAAATCCAAATTTAAGATATAGCACATAGATCATCTAGGGCGTAAGAACTCTGATTAGCCAATATTTTGATACTACAACTACAAGCAGTAGGCAAACACTAAATCGATACTACAATTACAAGCCTGTAAGTGCTTCTGTCACTACATAACAGGTTCAGAAATGGCGCATGCATTGGAGGCGGGATTGGACATGAATCAAGCATGTCATCTCATCTTATTATAACAACCAAACCAGTGCACATTAAGAAAAATAAAGGGACTTGATTAGGGGAACGGGCAGATCACCTTGAGGTAGGGGGAAAGCGGGTGTCATGGTGCTAGCTGTGGGGAATTAGGGTGCCAGGAACTGGGGCGCCGCCGTCTGCAGGCGGCAACAGAGAGGCTCGTCGAACTCGGGGTTGAGGCGACCACGGAAAGGTCATGACGAGGCTCGGAGCTACGCCGACGAGCAGCGGGGCTCGGGTTGACGGCGATCTGCGAGCATGGGGTGGCCGTCGAAGGGGAGCGAGAGGGAGGCGACGTTGATCTGGTGCGGGAGTGCTTGACGCGATAGGGGCAGAGGGGAGGAGGGGACGAGCGGCGTACCGACGACGGAGCTAAATCTGGAACTGGATCGGTAATGTCCATGGACTTTGGACCTGAAATAAGCTGGACCTTGTTGGATTGGGCGTTATTGGACTTGGACCTAAAGAGGATACTAGGTCCAATAGTATTGGATGGATTTTGGACTTCGTATCTGGATAGTCCATTGGACATGGCCGCCTGCCTCCCAATCAACCGCTCCCTGAATCCCTACGTCGCTCCATCGTCGGTACGCCGCCCGTCCCCTCCTCCCCTCTTCCCCTATCGCGTCAAGCACTCCCGCACCAGATCAACGTCGACTCCCTCTCGCTCCCCTTCGACGGCCACCCCATGCTCGCAGATCACCGTCAACCCGAGCCCCGTCGCTCTTCGGCGTAGCTCCGAGCCTCGTCATGACCTCTCCGTGGTCGCCTCAACCCCGAGTTCGACGAGCCTCTCTATTGCCGCCTGCAGACGGCGGGGCCCCAGTTCCTGGCACCCTGATTCCCCACAGCTAGCACCATGACGCCCGCTTTCCCCCTACCTCAAGGTGATCTGCCCGTTCCCCTAATCAAGTCCCTTTCTTTTTCTTAATGTGCACTGGTTTGGTCGTTATAATAAGATGAGATGACATGCTTGATTCATGTCCAATCCCGCCTCCAATGCATGCGCCATTTCTAAACCTGTTATATAGTGACAGAAGCACTTATAGGCTTGTAATTGTAGTATCGATTTAGTGCTTGCCTGCTGCTTGTAGTTGTAGTATCAAAATATTGGCTAATGAGAGTTCTTACGCCCTAGATGAGCTATGTGCTATATCTTAAATTTGGATTTCAAATGATCGCTTACCTTGGATCAACCATGGTTACTAACTATCCATGATTTTTTCCAAAATGTTTTTTAAGCTAACTAAGTTTAATCTTTCTTGATATGCCAAAATGTTTTTAAGCTACCTATGCATAATTTTTCTTGAAATTTTTCCATGAACGTTGACCTTGGATCCTATGATTTTTCTGCAGGTATTGGAGGCCTAAGTGGTAGCTCTGTCTGTCACTGGTATATTGATGAGGATATCCTAATATTAATTTCTTCCGTGCAATGTATGTTTTCTAGAGGCTGTATTCATGTCGTTGTTTCGTCTTCCTCTTTCTTTACTTTATATTGAGGTCCCATATTTAGTTTCCTGATTTTACATTCCATACATACGTAGTGGCTAAAAACTAGCAGCAATAGATAATTGCTTAGCACTACAGTGTGGATGTGACAAATGTATTTTTCATCTGCTTATTGATATCAATATTTTCTCTCAGTTAAGCAGGTTGTTTACTAATATTTTGGAAGTTTGATATAATTATCTCAATCTGTAGAATCCGTTCTAGGCTTTGAGCATTTACTCCCGCTGCTTACGAGTTCAACGAGCAGTTGGGTCTCTATGAGGTAGGCCTAACTCTAGAGTACCCAATGTCAGGTAATTTGAGGTGCACATTTAGTGTGCCTCTCTATTAAAAACATTCAGTTGAAAATATAAGCAGCAACAGTTTAGGGAGTCAATACTCACAGCCTGTTTTTTCTTGAATGAGATGCCTATAGGTTTGAAGAATTTGTACCACAATATTGCAAGGGGTGTCATGCCTTATTAGCAAGTTTGACTGTAGTTTGAAGTTTTACGAGTTCCAATTTATGAGATAAAGATAGGCCGGTAGTCCATTGCAAATCAGTTGGTTCAAACTTTAGAGCAAAGTAATTTGATTATTCAGGAGCCTTATTAGTTTCTTAAGTATTGTTTCTCCAGGAACTTTTAGCTCGCCAGGCTCCGCGCCAGGCGTCCTCCAGCATGACAAGCCTCCTTCATGACAAGCTCCTTCCTAGCTGTATGCCTCCTGCCCCCGTGACGCCGCCACACCGAGACCGAGGTTTCGGCTGGCCGTCGCGTCTTTGTTCAGCTGATGAATTTGAGTAAGAACCAACTATTTATGAACTAGTGAATTATATTATCTTTTGGAACGTTATATGTTGCTACTTCAATTGAGATAAAATTGTTAAGTAACTTGCAGAAACTTTTACCAAGTCTATAAATATTTCTGAACTTTATCTGCTGCTACTTCTTGTAGTATTTAAGCACCTTGTATCTAGTGCACTATGTACTCTGCTCTTGCTTTATATGAACATTAGATGATACTACTTTATATTGAACATTCTTGTAGTATTCAAGAACCATTAGATGATACTACTTCTTGTAGTATTCAAGAACCATTAGATGATACTACTTCTCGTAGTATTCAAGAACCATTAGATGATACTACTCCCTCCGTCTTAAAATAAGTGACTTGGCTTTGTCTAGATTTGAATGAATCTAGACATGTTTTAGTATATAGATACATGCAAATCTAGACACATTCAAATCTAGACAAACTCATGTCACTTATTTTGGGATGGAGGGAGTACTTTATATTGAACATTCTTGATCATTCTGATAGCTAGCTTTCTGAAACTGCAGGAGCTATCATTCAATAAAGATGGTGTATGCAAATTTCGACCACATTGGTGCATTGCTGACAACCTTCATCTCATTTCTTACTAGTGTTTCATGACGGATGGATTGATAAATTTTAGTCCAATATTGTCATGTATGATGTAACTTAAGTTGTCAATTTATCACAAATTCAGAACTATGTATGACTCTGGTCTTCATTGGTACTGAGAAAAGTTCAGTTTCTTGCGGCTTCTTCCTGTTCAAAGAACATGCGGCTGTACTACTGACATGCAGATACGTGTACAAGCTCAGTGACATGCGGCTGTACTGACATGCACGTAGGTGCATAAGTGAATTAGTGTAAGGATTAAGATCCATTAGAATTTGGATATCCAACATTATAATTAGTTGGATCTGGATGGTTTTGGATATCTAGCAATATAGAGTGGATTGGAGCTGGACCGCAGAACTTTAGGCCTTGTTCGGTTCTAATGGAAATAATCCCTGCAGGGAATTAACTCCCGCGGGTTTTGGGTGATCCCTCCTCCATCACCCTAATCCCTTTCACTCCTGTAACCCCTTCCACCTCTCTATTCCCTTGCACATAGCTTGTTTGGTTACACCACATAGTTAGCATGGTACGGTGAGTAATTCCATTAGCTTCAAGTCAGATTAACTAGCATATTTACAAAGTGAACATCTTATAACTAGTCTGCAAGTTTTGTACACTCAAAATTAATTGTTACTGTCCTTATAATATCAGAAAATGATGCACATTATTCAACACTTCAAAAACTAAAAATGTAAAAAGAAAAAATGGAAGACAACAGAAAATAGGCTACCAAGACAAACGAGACCAAATACAGAATCCTAGAAAGAACAAAAGCTAGCATATTAAATAAGAGCTGGAAATGCCAGTATCCAACTCCACCATCGCCATCGTCGCCGACGCGGCCTTGCTCCGAGACCGTCACCACCCTTGCTCGCCATGACAGTCTCCGACGCACACCGCCATGGAACCCCGCTGAGCATGGCTCTCCTGCTGTGGCCAATCCAGGCTCTAGTGAGCACCTCCGCATTACCACCACATCCATCTTTTCCTCCGCCTTCAATGATTCGCCGTCCTACGCAGAGCTAGCAGCTCAGCAGCCCACTCCGCCTTCATTGCACACTGCAACAACTGCGCCGGCCTCGGCGAACCATGGCCTTGCAGCGGTTACAGAGAGAGGCGCATGTACGAGGTGTCTGTTCGTAAGGAACATGTGCTTGTACAAACAAAAGGCCCCTGTATTGAGGGATGCGTCCGTATAACACCCTGGGCATAACACATACAACAAGATCACATCAATCACTTGAGTTCTGGCTTGAATGGTTTGCTTTACCTAGTGACGCCGCTGAATCTGCCAAGAAAAAACAAATCAGGTGTGTTACATGCAAATAAGTTTCAGCAGATAAGATGCAACAGGTGTTTTACCAGTTGATATGATAAACTGAAGTAATCAAAATTGAAAGAGAAAATTTATTACTTGAGTAAGAAAACATAGGATTACAAGAACGACGATAAGATGACTACCGAGGCTAAGAATCAATCAAACGTCCACAATGTATAAGCATACCTATTGTCAACTTTACATGGATTGGACAGACACAATTGAAGAAAAATGATCTCAAGTAGTACTCTTCCAAAAAAAATACAGTAACTATTTATAGTACTTACCTGTCTATTGTAGCCTTGCAATGGACAAATTCATAAACGAAAAACTCAGAGAGCGAGACAGAGTATTTGCGCTTCCTACAACCTTGCAGATTTTCCGCTTTTTCTTTATTATCCTTTTATTCATAGAAGGATCGATCAATGCTAGCTACACGATGTCCGCAAATGAACATGCCATCCCATGTCTAGGCAATCGAGTTACAGACACAATGATCTGGTCAAAACTAAACTGAAACTAGCTTATCCGACCCCTGAAAACTAGTTGACGCTCTAACTAAAAACGACACTGCTAATTGAACCTGAAAGTGAATCTCAATGACTAGATTAACTGAAACAGTTCATTTGCTTGCTAAATTCCAAATATGAAACACATCCTGTCAATAAAATAATCAACTGATGTGGTAAACCGGGAAATGCATTCATAGAGATAAACATAACGATTACAGAAGGACAACCTTTAAATCATTGTTCAATGGAACTAAATACGGCAAATGAATTTAGGAAGTTGCCAAGTGCATGGTAGAAATAAAATGCATAGATATATAAGAACTTGAAAGGCATAGTATGATCCCACCATGACCAATAATTAAACGCAATCAATGTCTTATGCACTAGTACATCTACACACGACAGGGCTAGTGTTTAAAGTCAAAGTAGGCGGTAGTTTCACACTGATATCTACAAGATTTATACTGTTGGGGTTTTCCATTGTGTTCCCACTCGCTAGTAGATAGATTCTGATTGATTTCTTTTGTTAGAAACAATATTGATCTTGGTGGACTACTCATGCCAAGGGATGGGCTTGGAGAACCTTGCCGGCAACTGGCTTTAGGGTGAAACTGACAGCTGCAGGAGGAGCAAAGCAACGGACCTGCAAACTATCACGCCAAATAGGATTCAATCATCAGGAAACTGCAATGACCAAGATCAGATACTTTGAAGGTATGCAAGAACTACAAGATCGGAAAGAGGGACTCATGTTCTTACCTTGTTTATGGCGCAAGAGCATTTCAAGATCCAGGCGGAGGAGCATTCACATCAAGCAGGCTATGAGAAAATCAACTCCAGAGGGACCAGGACGGACATTTCCAAGAAATCGAAAGAAATGAGATCTCGAACCCCCCAAAATCTCGGCCCTAAAATGCAGATCAGAACGACAGAGTGGGGGATAGAACGCATGGACTGGCTGGCCACCGTAGCAGGGTCGTCGTGGTAACGGCCGCTGGCCCGCCGCCCCGGTTCCTCGTGGTCACGGCCGCCGCCCCGGGTCACCTCCGGGTCGCCTCCTGGTCGTGACAGAAGAGGGATCTCTTCTCTTTTCTGGACGAACGGGAATCGTTCCACGGGTTGAGGGACGATTATTTTTTCCCCGCGAGAATGGCCGGGATCGGGAGGGTTCGTGCCGGGCTGGAATCCCCACGAGGTGTAACCGAACGCACAAGTTTTCCCGGACAGGGACTAATCCCGGGCCGGACAGACCCACGGGGTTTGACGTGGATTACGCCGTGACCTCAGCCAGGGAGGGACTAACCGAACAAGGCCTTAGATTGGACACGAAGTGGATATCTGCTGTTTGGATCTGGACTCTGATCCAGTTCCAGATTTAGCTACAGCCTACGATCGGTGATGTGGTGTTGGAGATAGCCTTTTCTCGACTACCTTTTCTTCCTGCATTTATCCACCTAACTCCCGTCGCTACAACTCGTGGCCATGGAGTTAGAGGTAACCAACGCGCCAACGCCACATAGGTCCTGCCATGGAGTCCTAGGTCGCTGATGCCACGCAGTCCGGCCATGGAGTCCGAGGTTGCCAACGCCACCCATTCCGGCCGTGGGGTCCTAGGTCGCAGACGCCACGCATTCCGGCCATGGAGTCCAAGGTCACCAATGCCACGCAGTCTAGCCGTAGAGTCCGATATATCCGAACAGCCTGGCCGTTGGGTCCTAGGTTGTCGGCGCCACGCATTCCGGCCATGGAGTCCAAGGTCGTCGATGCCACACAGTCTAGCCGTAGAGTCCGATGTCTCCGACGACACATAGTCCGACCATGGGGTCCTAGGTCTCTGACGTCGTGCAGTCCGGCCGTGGGGTCGCCTAGGTCGCCGACACCACGCAGTCTGAACTTAGTTGAGCTTCTCTTCGGTGTCGCCAAGACCACTTCCCGGGCAGATAACGAACATGATGCCTAGCTCGGCGTCGACCGTCAGCGCATCCACAATCGTGCGTTGCCGACATGAGGAGGAGGAGCAAACGGTTGTGGTACCTTCTAGCGTGGCGGCGGCAGTGACTGATTGTGTTTCGAGCAGCACACGAGATGAGACTGCCGGCTAGGCAACGAAGGCCACCAGCGGAGAGGTTGAGATGAGACCGGCGACTAGGTAACGACGATCATACGTTGCGCAAGTCCTGGAGCTGGATCGTACGACTGATTAATTTTCCCTCTTGAACTGGTTGTCCCACGCGAGTATCTGATGGGTTGGTACGATACGAGCAGGGCTGCAGGAGGAGTAGAGGGATAAGAAAACGAACACATCAGAGCTACCTGTCGCTGATTGGTGGGCTTAAGCGAGCTAACGGGGGCCACGGAAATTAGGTGGGACTTAAGCGAGGAAACTCTTAATCTCGATTAATCAAAAGGGCACATGCGGCAAGGTAGCGGACGGCTGTAGGCATGTCAACTTACAGGTTGAATCGCGTTCGGTTTCTCCGCGAAAGCGAGAGGATGGTGGTTGTGGACCCGATGGAGAAGATTTAGGTGGCGGCGGGGTGTTTTGTGCAAAGCTATAGCGAGGGTTGGTGGGGATAGGTTTTGTCCAGGGTGTGTGTGGCATGCATGCGTGCTATGTGTGTGTGCGTGGTGGTGGACGTGTCCACTGTGATCGTGTGTGTGCGTGTGTTGTGATGCGGCTGTGTGGTGTGGGTTACAAGAATGCATCGTTGTGTGTGTTGTGCAGCAGCGGGGTGAGTGTGTGTCTCGAGTTAGGGTCAGGGTGTGGTGGGTATCCCGGTGGGGGTAGTATGTAGCTGTTGGCTAGGCTATTGGGCTTGGCTGATGTATTCCTCTCCTATTTTACAAAACATTTTATTTTACTTTAAAACAAAACCATTTTGAAAATAGTCTGTTATGCATGATGATGCATAAAATAAAAACAACAAGAAATGTTCTAGTTGTACATTTCTCGGGTGCTACAATTCGATACCACTAACAATGGATCTCATCCCGAGACCCGCTCCATGGTACGGAGAAGAAGGGTGATGGTCGGAGTCTTCTTGCTTTGTGTGGATCCTCACAACACCACTTACAAGGCTTCTTGCTCAGTCTTCAAATCGTCGACACCACCAAAAAAGTTGTTCCTCACGTTGGTCAAGACACACTCTGGATAAACAAAGGCGAAGGAAAAGGTCCCAAAATATAAGGCCACCTTTAACTTCAGTGGAAGGATTAGAAATTGCATTGATCCACCAATTCAATATACACGAGTGAATGATAAGAGTAGTGGTATGGCCATGACTCTATCCCGCACTCAAAGCATTACTTCGTACATGAATAGAAGAATTGTACAACCAACTCTCAGAATTCAGACTAAAGATCTCGACAAGCGATGTTCGGAATGCTTCCGAAAACAAAGGAGTGATGCAGAATATTTATCGGATCTGACATAGGTGATGTCATCGTGCTGGAAAACTCCAGAAGGTATAAAGAATTTTTTCGTGCATTTCGGTCAAATAAAATATACAACATATGAAAGATCCATCAGATTTCACAACACCTAAGGTAGGAACACCGTTACAGGATAACATAATCGAAACCTAGAAGGTATGATGGAAATCCAACCACGAGAAATCCTGAACTTGAAGGGAGGTAAGAGAACAGATTCAAAACACGCAAAGATAAGAGGAGAATAGTACAGGGGTAAGAAATAAAAGCAGACCTATTCAGACCTATCCAACCGATTTTGCAAAATAGTTTTTACACTCTAGATCGTCTGTTAGCTGGGTTATTCTATAGGCTAGACTAGTGGGGTATCGAAAACCAAGGCTCTGATACCACTTGTAAGACCCTCGAATCGGCCTGTGCAATTTTAGCGCTTCCGGTCAAACCCACATAGAAACGATTCAAAGATGCCCACAATGCACTTGCATGCGGGTGGAAAACAAAGTAATACCATTACACAATAGTCCACGATGGGACCCACAAGAACATATATATACAACAACAACTCAGCGAGTCAAGAATACAAATATACATTAGCAAAATCCAAATCACATTGAAAATGATAAAACACCCGGGTATGGACAAGATGCAAATTGCACTAAGAGTCCTGAAGAATAACTAATGACGTCCATAACCCTTCCCAACCCAAGACGGAAGGGTAACCTTGCTAACATCGCTAAACTCATACATGTCAAAGGAAAAGGGGGTGTCGACAAAGGGCAAAGGAAAAATGGAGTGGTCAGTATTGATGCCAGTACACGGCGAGTCTTAGAATTCAGTGGCTCTCATCTACATGGGCATGGTGAACTAAAGAGGTAGCAAAGCATGCACTAAACAACCTATAGAGACTTGATATAACTTTTTGCTATCAGAGAGGGATAAGAGAAACCTATTCGGAACCAACCTGATACTAACAACAACATAACCCATCCAGGAGTTTCCCCCTCAAGACCAAACGAGGAAGTCATTTTGATGAACTCACACAGTTGGCAGTTTTATTAACCATTTCATTAAAGTTGCAATACTTACTAGTCAAGTATAGATAGTGTAACACATCCCAATATCACTAGCTGTTGGCACTTTTAATTAAGGGATTTCTATTTTCGTGTCATCGGTTTGTTAGTTGTACTCAGTTTTCCCCAGCCGCTTAGTTTTTCCTCACTTTTCAGCTCCCTCCATTCCGAAACACTCACATGTGCTTGGACGGGGCGATGCCGTCAGGTCAAAGGCTTAACCATTATATGCTGACCGGTGGGACCGCGTTGGGGCGGGTCTTGTGTTGAGCGTTATGTTACGTCACCTCGGACGTTACTGTAGCACCCCGGTAAAACCACTACTAGAAAATCGTGTGTTATTCTATTTTGTGCATCATCATGACCACATATCGTCGTGCCACATTGCATTTGAGCATCGTCATGTCATCATGTATTGGTTTGCCTAAAACTATTTCCTAAAATCCTAGTGTTGTTTTCTAAAATATCCCCCGTCTTTATTCAAATCAAAATTCTAGTCTCTTTCGGATATTTTATTTGTCTAAAAACTAACTACAAAAGTCTGTTCAATAATAAATAAAACTTATATTATTTTTGGGAGGCAGCCAACCAGGCCAAAAAGCCCAGCCGGCCACCTCCAAACCCTAACCCTAATCAATCCAGCCACACCACCTATCTACCCAGCCGCCACCCAGTGCCTTGTAGCAGCGCATCCCATGACGCTGCGAGCACACAAAGACGACACGACGTGGTCGCGCCGCCCCGCTGCCCCTGCCTTGTTGCGTGGCCCATCCCATCTCTCCACGACCGACACGGCCTGTAACCCGCATCCCCACCTACCCCGCTGACCCCGTCGCGTCGCACGCCATCCCTACCTCCCTCCCGCAATACCGTGCCTCCTCGATCGGAGCCAAACCATCCGCGTCGTGTGAGCCTGGCCCCACCCCACCGTCAGCCCCGCACCTGGCCTCGATCTCCTCGCCTCTCACCAACCCATCCCCGACCTCGCCTCTGACCCTGTCCCGCGAACCCTCTGCTCACCGCGTCCGCCGCCAGAGCCCCTGCAGCGCCGCCCCGCGCGCCCTCATCACCCCGGCTTCCCTCGTGACCTCGGTCGCCTCTGTGCACCTCACCAAGCCCGCCACCGTAGCGGAGCTCAACCGCTCTGCCCTGCCTTCTCCTCACTATGACCTCGCGCGCCCATGGCCTCCTCGACCTCGACCCGGCGATCGCCGCGCCACCTCCTTCTGTGGCCACCTCGTCATCGTGCCCTCGCCCCGTCCTCCACTTCACCCTGAAGCCTGAGCTTTCTCGCTGCCGCCGCGTTCGCGAGCCACGTTCAGGCCAGCTGTGGTGCCCCTCTCCTCCGCTCCTGGGCCTAGACCCTCTTCTCTGGCTGGCGTGCACCGTCGCCTGAGCACCTCCCTCCTCCTCGCCATCCGCCGCCGTCAACCCGCGGCCTTGCCGCAGAGCCGCCTAGCGCGGGTCTCCTGAGCAGGCCTGTGCCTCGACCTCGCCCTGGTCGCGCCGCGCTGCCCCCGAGTCATCCCCGGCGAGCCCTTCATCGAGATCTCCTGCAAGCCCGCCCTGCTGCGACCCTCTGTTACCGTCCACGCGCATGGCCGCCTCCTGTATCTCACGCCATGAGCTTTGTGCTGGTGCTGGTTGCTCCGTGTTTGTGTTCAAGTCAGGGCATGTCCCGTTACCCACATGTGCGCATGAAGTTCCATCTCGCCATGTTTCTCTTTTGTCCGTACTATGCCAAGAACAACCGAACACGGAAAATACCCACAAAGCGACAGGATCTCCTCGTCTACAAGACCGGCTAGATGCCGAAGAATGTACATGGCATTACTAGAAGACCCCATCATTGGTACCAAGTTCTTCATCCCGGATGCGACAAGATCTCCTTCACAGATCCGAAGATGCCGAGATCTACCTCATGGGTCCGAAGCCGATCCCGGAGTCCGGAGCTCGAGACTAAACCCGAAGACCCCGGGCCCGGATCCGAAGACCGAACCAAACCCCTTGGAACCAAGACCATCGAACCCCGATGTGTGACCCTGATCCTATATCCCTATTTTATAAATGCTATATATAGTTGTTGCATATTAAATCATTCATACTTGCATACATATTTTGTGGGTATTTGGGGGTATATCAATGGTTCACCTAAATTAAATATGGAGCGCATATGCGGGTTATTCCTGTCTATTAACGCCTCCATTTAAATTGTGTAGCGAACCGATGCCATGCTTTGCCTTGTTAATTCCACATTAATTTGCGGGGTAGTTAAACAACATGAACCTTATATTTAATTGTCGGGACCCCGGTTCTGCTTAATATTGCCTAATTGCATTGCACCATTGCCATGTCATACATCATACATGCATCATGCCCAATCTTCTGCCGTAGTATTAAATAGTGCATCTGGTGTTTCTTCTAGTGCTTTGGTTCTTCGCGGATTAGGCTGTTGAGTTGATGCGAGTATCGACAAGTTCTTCGGATAATGAACCTTCGGCTATGTTTTCCAGGTGAGCATTCTCCCCCTTTCTACCTATTTTGCAATTATAGTCTTTATTTTCATCATGTTGATCTATTGCTATCCGTGTCGCGATGCTTTAGGGTTTCGTACCAGATATATTTCGTGCAGCCTTTATATTGCCTTGGACACCTCCTATTACCTATTGTTTGGTAGATAGATGGTCTTGCGAGTCGTAGTCGCTTGCTTAGGTGTGATCCCGTGTCGTGAAGTACCACACAGTTGTTGGAATGTTGTCATATGCTTTACGGTGGAGAGGATCATGACTTTAAATACAACTATTAAATTGCTGGATAACTAATGAAAGAGGCACCGGTGGGCCATATATGCTATTTGGTTTTTTATGCCCACTTGTGTCCCGTAGGCCCCGAGTACTTGATATCTGTTCCTTGACTATTCACACTATCCACATACGGGAGAGTCTATGAATCCTCCTTAGCCAGAGCTTGATTCATTTCTTATTTCTTGGGGCCACAAACTAGTTTGGGGCTTTATTAATATCCTGTACTTATGCCATGCTTTATTGCTTTATTTACGATTGTGCGTGGAGCACCTGTACTGTTTTGGATCGTGACACGTTTTTGCTGTATCGACAAGCCCAGTCACACTTTCGGGTTCCCAGTCGTTTACCGTTGTCTACACAAACCCTGGGTCCGTCTCTGAGCCGGCCAACTTCGTCGCGGGTAGCTTAGTGGTGTGGCCCCCTGAAATATTTTATGAATCCTGTGATTGCTTTGTCGTGAAAGCCTCGTTGGGTTTTGATTTGGTTTTTCCAAGGTTGATCATGTGTGTGTTGCTATTTGTGCACCCCTGCAGGGTAAATCTTTCTGAAAGCCGTGTCCGTGGTTATGGACGACTTGGAGCACACTATCTCGATCATAGACAAGCATAACTAAAGTAGTACTATAAACTTGACTTAATATGTGACTAGTAATCAGCTTCACTACAACGGAATGAGTAAATAAAAGTGCCAACAACTGCTAGGTTTGGTATGTCATATGCTAAATGTATCTGACTAGTAAGTACTGCAACTACAACTGAATGGTTAACTAAAACTACCCACTACTTATGCTATCAGGATGACTCATGCTATCTATATCTGACTAGTAAGTGCTTCAACTATAATGGAATGAATAAAACTGCCAACTGTGTGAGTTCCTTGGTTTGACTTCCTCGTTTGGACTCGAGGGGAAATACCAGGATGGGTATGATTGGTGTTAGTATCAGGTGGTTTCGAATAGGTCTTTCTTATCCCTCTCTATTAGCCGACAGTTGAATCGAGTCTATAGATTGTCTAGTGCATGCTTCGCTGCCACTTCAGTCCACCATACCTATGTAGGCGAGAGCCGCCGAATTCTAGCCTCGTGTACTGGCCTCAGTACTGACGCTCCTCTTTTTCCTTTGCCCTTTGTCGGCACCCCTTTTGTTTTAGCAGGTATAAGTTTGATGTCGTTAGCAGGGTTACCCTTCCATCTTGGCGTGGGCAGGGTTATGGATGCCATTGGTTATTCTTCAGGGCTCTTAGCTCAATTTGCTTCTTATCCGTAGTGGGATGTTTTATCGATTTCAATGTGATTTGGATCTTTGTACTGTACATCTGTATTCTTGACTCAATGAGTCGTTGCTGTATATATATATATCTGTTCTGTGGGTTCCATCGTGGACTATTGTGTAATGATATTACTTCGTTTTCCACCCGCACGAAAGTGCCTGGTGGGCGTCCTTGAATCGTTTCTATGCGGGTTTGGCGGGAAGCGCTAAAACTTGCATAGGGCCGATTCGAGGGTGTTACAGAGTGGTATCAGAGCCCAGCAGTTGCGATACCCCACTGGTCCAGCCTGTAGGATAACCTAGCTAACGGCCGATATAGAGTGTCAAAACTATTTCTACAGAATCGGTTAGATAGATCTGTGTAGGTCTATTTTTACTCCTTACCCTTATGCTATTCTCCTCTTATCCTTGCGTGTTTTGAATCTACTCTTATCTTTTCTTCTTCGAGTCTAGGATTTCTCGTGGTTGGGTTTCTATCGTACCTTCAGGATTTTGCTTTCTCCCTTTTATAATAGTGGAGCTACAATCATCAATCTGCATCTTGTTTGTTGTACCCTTCATCCTATCTTTTATCCTTGGACTCTTTATCTATATCTACACCTTGACGGATATCCGTATCGTTGAAAAGCATATCAGAAGGATGAGCATTGGTGAAGTTGGAGTATACCTTGAGCATGTGTTGTTCATGCCAATGGAACCATCGCGAATCCTAATCATCGTGTCTTTTGGCACGATTTCTTTTGTATCTTCCGATGGTTTCCAAACAACAACGCCATCTACATCAGAAGAGTCTACATCAATCCTTTTTTTTCGAACATCGCTTGTAAAGATCTTCAGTCTGAATTCCGAGAGTTGGTTGCACGACTCTTTTGTTCATGTACAGAGTAATGCTTTGAGTGCGGGATGGAGTAGCTACCATACCACTACTCTTATCATTCACTTTTGTACATTGAATGGGGAATGCAATTTTATTCCTTCCATGGAAGTTAAATGTGGCCTTACCTTTCGATACCTTTATCTTCGTCCTTTGTTCTCCGGAGTGTTCCCTCGATGAACATGAGCAACGACCCCTTGTTGGTGGTGTCGCCGATTTCAAGATGGAGCAAGAATCTTTGTTAGTGGTGTCGCGGGGACCTACAGGAAGTGAGAAGATTCAGATCGTCGGCCTTCTTCACCGTACCATGAGGAGGATCTCGAGGGCGAGATCCATTGTTAGTGGTATCGAATTGTAGCACCCCGGTAAAACCAATACTAGAAAATCGCGTGTTATTCTATTTTGTGCATAATCATGACCACATATCATCATGCCACATTGCATTTGAGCATCGTCATGGCATCATGTATTGGTTTGCCTAAAACTATTTTCTAAAAGCCTAGTGTTGTTTTCTAAAATATCCCCCGTCTTTATTCAAATCAAAATTCCGGTCTCTTTCGGATATTTTATTTGTCTAAAAACTAACTACAAAAGTCTGTTCAATAATAAATAAAACTTATATTATTTTTGGGAGGCAGCCAACCAGGCCCAAAAGCCCAGCCGGCCACCTCCAAACCCTAACCCTAATCAATCCAGCCACACCACCTATCTACCCAGCCGCCACCTAGTGCCGCAACGCGCGTGCATCCCGCACCGCGACGCGAGCACACAGCATGCACGCGACGCGGTCGACCCACCCCGCTACCCCTGCCTTGTTCGTGGCCCACCCCATCTCTCCACGACTGACACGGCCCGTAACCTGCATCCCCACCTACCCCGCTAACCCCGTCGCGTGTGACGCCCATCCCCACCTCCCTCCCGCAATACCGCGACTCCTCGACCGGATCCGAACCATCAGCGTCATGCGAGCCTAGCCCCACCCCACCGTCAGCCCCGCACCTGGCCTCGATCTCCTCGCCTCTCACCAACCCATCCCCGACCTCGCCTCTGACCCTGTCCCGCGAACCCTCTGCTCACCGCCTCCGCCGCCAGAGCCCCTACAGCGCCGCCCCGCATGCCCTCGTCACCCCGGCTTCTCTCGTGACCCTGTTCTCCTCTATGCGCCTCACCAAGCCTGCCACCGTAGCGGAGCTCAACCGCTTTGCCCCGCCTTCTCCTCACTGCGACCTCGCGCGCCCACGGCCTCCTCGACCTCGACCTGGCGACCGCCGCGCCACCTCCTTCCATGGCTACCTAGTCATCATGCCCTCGCCTCGTCCTCCTCTTCTCCCTAAAGCCTAAGCTTCCTCGCTGTCACCGTGTTCGCGAGCCTGTTCCGCTGCGCGCGCCCTCCTCTGCACTGTTCGGTCGCCGCCTCCGCGCAATGGCCTTCCGTCTCCCAGGACACCGCCACCTGCACGGGAGGCCAGGGTGCCCCCTCCTCCACTCCTGGGCCTAGCCCCTCGTCTCTGGCCGGCGTGCACCGTCGCCTGAGAACCTCCCTCCTCCTCGCCATCCACCATCGTCAACCCGCGGCCTTGCCGCAGAGTCGCCTAGCGCGGGTCTCCTGAGCAGGCCTGTGCCTCGACCTCACCCTGGTTGCGCCGTGCTGCCGCCGAGTCATCTCCGGCGAGCCCTTCATCGAGATCTCCTGTGAGCCCGCCCTGCTACGACCCTCGGTTGCCGTCTGCGCGCATGGACGCCTCATGTATCTCACGCCATGAGCTTCATGCTGGTGTTGGTTGCTCCGTGTTTGTGTTCAAGTCAGGGCATGTCCCGTTACCCACATGTGCGCATGAAGTTCCATCTCGCCATGTTTCGCTTTTGTCCGTACTATGCCAAGAACAACCGAACACGGAAAATACCCACAAAGCGACAGGATCTCCTCGTCTACAAGACCGGCTAGATGCCGAAGAATGTACATGGCGTTACTAGAAGACACCATCATTGGTACCAAGTTCTTCATCCCGGATGCGACAAGATCTCCTTCACGGATCCGAAGACGCCGAGATCTACCTCATGGATCCGAAGACGATCCCGGAGTCCGGAGCTCGAGAATAAACCCGAAGACCCCGGGCCCGGATCCGAAGACCGAACCAAACCCCTTGGAACCAAGACCGTCGAACCCCGATGTGTGACCCTGATACTATATCCCTATTTTATAAATGCTATATATAGTTGTTGAATATTAAATCATTCATACTTGCATACATATTTTGTGGGTGTTTGGGGGTATATCGACGATTCACCTAAATTAAATATGGAGCGCATATGCGGGTTATTCCTGTCTATTAACGCCTCCATTTAAATTGTGTAGTGAACCGATGTCATGCTTTGCCTTGTTAATTCCACATTTAATTTGCGGGGTAGTTAAACAACATGAACCTTATATTTAATTGTCGGGACCCCGGTTCCGCTTAATATTGCCTAATTGCATTGCACCATTGCCATGTCATAGATCATACATGAATCATGCCCAATCTTCTGCCGTAGTATTAAATAGTGCATCCGGTGTTTCTTCTAGTGCTTTGGTTCTTCGCGGATTAGGCCGTTGAGTTGATGCGAGTATCGACAAGTTCTTTGGATAATGAACCTTCGGCTATGTTTTCCAGGCGAGCATTCTCCCCCTTTCTACCTATTTTGCAATTATAGTCTTTATTTTCATCCTGTTGATCTATTGCTATCCGTGTCGTGATGCTTTAGGGTTTCGTACCAGATATATTCCGTGCAGCCTTTATATTGCCTTGGGCACCTCCTATTACCTATTGTTTGGTAGATAGATGGTCTTGCGAGTCGTAGTCGCTTGCTTAGGTGTGATCCTGTGTCGTGAAGTACCACGCAATTGTTGGAATGTTGTCATATGCTTTACGGTGGAGAGGATCATGACTTTAAATACAACTATTAAATGGCTGGATAACTAATGAAAGAGGCACCGGTGGGCAATATATGCTATTTGGTTTTTTATGCCCACTTGAGTCCCGTAGGCCCCAGGTACTTGATATCTGTTCCTTGACTATTCGCACTATCCACATACGGGAGAGTCTATGAATCCCCCTTAGCCAGAGCTTGATTCATTTCTTATTTCTTGGGGCCACAAACTAGTTTGGGGCTTTATTAATATCCTGTACTTATGCCATGCTTTACTGCTTTATTTATGATTGTGCGTGGTGCACCTATACTATTTTGGATCATGACACGTTTTTGCTGTATCGACAAGCCCAGTCACACTTTCGGGTTCGCAGTCGTTTACCACCGTCTACACAAACCCTAGGTCCGTCTCGAAGCCGGCCAACTTCGTTGCGGGTAGCTTAGTAGGGTGGCCCCCTGAAATATTTTATGAATCCTGTGATTTCTTTGTCGTGAAAGCCTTGTTGGGTTTTGATTTGGTTTTTCCGAGGTTGATCGTGTGTGTGTTGCTATTTGTGCACCCCTGCAGGGTAAATCTTTCTGAAAGCCGTGTCCAGGGTTATGGACGACTTGGAGCACAGTATCTCGATCATAGACAAGCATAACTAAAGTAGTACTATAAACTTGACTTAATATGTGACTAGTAATCAGCTTCACTACAACGGAATGAGTAAATAAAAGTGCCAACAACTGCTGGGTTTGGTATGTCACATGGTAAATGTATCTGACTAGTAAGTACTGCAACTACAACTGAATGGTTAACTAAAACTTCCCACTACTTATGTTATCAGGATGACTCATGCTATCTATATTTGACTAGTAAGTGCTTCAACTATAATGGAATGAATAAAACTGCCAACTGTGTGAGTTCCTCGGTTTGACTTCCTTGTTTGGTCTCGAGGGGGAATACCAGGATGGGTATGATTGGTGTTAGCATCAGGTGGTTTCGAATAGGTCATTCTTATCCCTCTCTATTAGCCGACAGTTAAATCGAGTCTCTATAGATTGTTTAGTGCATGCTTTGATGCCGCTTCAGTCCACCATACCTATGTAGGCGAGAGCCGCCGAATTCTAGCCTCGTTGTGTACTGGCCTCAGTACTGACGCTCCTCTTTTTCCTTTGCCCTTTGTCGGCACCCCTTTTGTTTTAGCAGGTATAAGTTCGACATCATTAGCAGGGTTACCCTTCCGGCTTGGCCTGGGCAGGGTTATGGATGCCATTGGTTATTCTTCAGGGCTCTTAGCTCAATTTGCTTCTTATCCGTAGTCGGATGTTTTATCGATTTCAATGTGATTTGGATCTTTGTACTGTACATCTGTATTCTTCACTCAATGAGTCGTTGCTGTATATATATCTGTTCTGTGGGTTCCATCGTGGACTATTGTGTAATGATATTACTTTGTTTTCCACCCGCACGAAGGTGCCTGGTGGGTGTCCTTGAATCGTTTCTATGCGGGTTTGGTGGGAAGCGCTAAAACTTGCATAGGGCCGATTTGAGGGTGTTACAGTTACATGCTGACAGGTGGAGCCAAGATACACGATGGACCAGCCATCCGCCTCTCGCTGACTTGTGGGTCCTGTTTTTCCTGATTGTGTGGCCGGTGCAGCCAATGACAAATGGGGACGTTCTATGGGGCCGTCGAAGCGAATGAACGATGTGGCCGCTATGTGGAGTCGTTCTGTGGGGCCTTCGTAGCCAATGACCGGTGGGGCCATCATGTGGGGCCGGAGAGGGGATTTGCATATTTGACACGTTTTACTTTGCAACTTGCATATTTGCCATTTTGTGTGTCACTGACATGTGGTGGTCATGTGGCAAATATGCAAATTTCAAACAAAAAGTTTGGCAAATATGCAAACTTGGCAAATATGAAGTAATTGACAGGTGGGGTCGTGTATGACACGTCGGTTCTCTCTCTCATCTGCTCCCAGCCCCCAGCCCCGAGCAGCTCCTATCCCACTGGCAGGCAGAGTAGCCATCATCGGCGCAACGGCGCATCGCCGGATCTGTCCTACAGCGGTATCGGACGGACTGCCACATTGCACCTCAACCACGGATCGACGCTGGCAGTACCGACAGCAGGCAGGTCCGCCGCCCACGACGACCGGGATTTGGTTCCGCCACCATAGGTCGACGAACAGTCGCAACAATTGCTAGTAGTGTTTGCTAAGACCTCCGCTCCTGCTCCGCCCAGCTTAATCGATTCGGTTCCCGTAATTTCCTCGATATTGTAGGTGCAAATTAGTCCTCAATGTCTGGTCGTAGTGGGTACACCGACAAGGGTGGGGAATCGATCATGTCGTGGCCACATTCTCCTTCTCCTACCACGTCGAAAGTGCATGTAGCTCCTTCTCTTTATACTACCGTTGAATTTGAAATGCTGACATGGCCTATCGGACTGATTCCAATTTGGTTTGTTTTGGGATTGTTACATTGTGATATGCAGACCGATGATCCATGGTACATTGCATACCAAGATGAATCAACTTAGTGGTCTAGCCATAGGATGGATTTGAAGGAGATGGTTGCCAAGTTAGGTGATGAATTGGCCCGTAAAAACTTGTTGATATTCGAGCTGAAGCATACTATCAAGGAAGAATTCAGAGCTTATTCGCAAAGAGAAGTTGACACCTGAGGTTGATCTTGCCGTATCTAATCAAGTCGTAGAAAATCTAAAACATGAACTTCAAGTGAAGAGGGGGGGGGGGTAGTAGATTCATGTGGGCAATTTTAGTAGTTGTCATCCGCGTCCTAGCAGTTATAGTATGCGGTTGTGGTGAAGGGTGACACGTGTAATGATTAGTTGAATAGATAGCTAATTTAGAGAGTAGAATTGTTATTCAATAGATGGTTGTGAGTTCCTGCTAATTTAGTCACTTTGCGGTCCCAAAGTTGTCGAGAGAATGCATTGTGGTGCCCGAGTTGCTTGCCATTGGATCCAGCGGTCCCAAAGTGGTCGAGAGAATGCATTGCGGTACCCGAGTTCCTTGCCATTGGATCTAGCGGTCCCAAAGTTGTCAAGAGAATGCATTGGGGGCCCGAGTTGCTTGCCATTGGATCTAGCTGCCCATGGTTGGCGTGCCAAATGCCTAGATGGTCAAGTTGGGGCCTATCAGTTTTGACTATTCTGTCGCTGCAATCATGGCTGCCATGTAGAGTTGCAGTGACGGAAATATCCATTCCCTGTTCCAAATTAGTGGCTGAGATTTTCAATCCAAGATAGTTGACTCAAATTCCTCAAGATACAATCGAATCTAGTCAAATCTAAATCAACTAATTTGGGTCGGAGGGAGTACTACTTATGAATCAGCTTTAGAGCATATCCACCATCCTCACTGCTCAAATACATATCAATTTTGATTCAAATCATACATATTTCGATCAAATTTATACAAGCCCACTGGAGATTGTCAGAGCAAGTACTACTACTTATGAATCATCTTTAGAGCATATCCACCGGTCTCACGGCTCAAATACATGTCAAATTTATTCAAATCATACATATATTTTAAGTCACAGAATGTTGGTTCAAATTGGGCTTAAATTTGTCCCAATTTTAAGTGGACGGTGAGCTAGCCGCCCTTCCTATCGTATGTGTACTCCAAGAAGTACGGGGAAAGTGCTCCCATCCGGCCTTCAGCATCGAAGTGCACCTCGACATGCCAGTCGCGGCCGCGGCCTGCCTCCCACAACTTCGGTTCACGAGGGCTTGATCTGCACCGTCGTAGTGATGTTGTAGATGATGGATTCAATTGTCATTGCAACGATGACCACTATCGGCTCCACATCCATAGATGTTGCGGATGATGGCTTCAATCATCGTCACACCAATGATCATTGTCAGCACCACAGTCGTAGATGTTGTGGATGATGGCTTCCATCGGTGTCTTTCATCGATGGCCACTGTCGGCACCACCGCTATCGCAGTGATGTTGCGGATGATGGCTTCCATCGGTGTCTTTCATCAGCAACGGATCTGAGGATGTGAACGGAAGTGAGACAGATAGAGACAGGAATTTCAGATGGTTAGATCCTCACCACCGCACGCCGTTCTAGCATCCACACTTAGATCTGTGCCGCCTCAAGCCGTTTTGAGCCCCACATGTAGGTCCGTGCCGCCGTCGTCAATAGGAGGGGAGGAGACGTGGCTAGTATACGTGCGACAGGGAATGTGAGGGAGAGACATCTAGCCCGTCGGGCTCTCCTCTCTGTAGCCCAATGGGAGAGAGATACCTCCAGCCCGTCAAATCATCATGTATCCAACGATGGTTGGCCAAGATCCGTGTGACATACATCTCAACCAATCAGAGTGCAACCAAACTGAGCGCTAGTTGATGCGGCTCATATACGTGCATCAGGGAAAGGGAGGGAGAGACATCTAGCCCGTCAGGCTCTCCTCTCCGTAGCCCAAAGGGAGAGAGATACCTCCATCCCGTCAGATCATGATGTATCCAACGGTGGTTGGCCGAGATCCGTGTGACATACATCTCGACCAATCAGAGTGCAATCAAACTGAGTGCTAGTTGATGCAGCTCATATACGTGCGTCAGGGAAAGGGAGGGAGAGACATCCAGCCTGTCAGGCTATCCTGACTGTACAAGGTTAGGTGCGCTCATCGAGAGAGAGACCTCAGATCATGATCTATCCAATGGTGGTTGGCCAAGATCCATGTGACATACATCTCGACCATCAGAGCGCTAGCCAAACTGAGACATGAGAGACGGTAAAAATGAGGAAAACTTTAGCGGGAGGGTAAAACTGAGGAAAACTTTAGCGGGAGGGGAAAACTGAGTAGAGCTAAAGAAAACAAGGACACTCAGATAAAAAATGACTAAGGGAATTTCAATCTTTTGGCATAACAAATGGAAAATGTGTTATTTGAACAAAATAATCTATCTTGGCTGACATTATATTGTTTGCAACTCAAAGATACACAAGTGTGCCAAATTTGGACTCATTTAGACAAAGTATGTTTTGGGATGGGTTATCTTGGAGGTTGACTGAGTAGAAAGCCATGCATCTTTATAGCTAGTAGCTCATTCCAAGAAGTGGTTGAGGGGAGAAGTCCATTTCTCTTTATTTCCTTTTCCTTCATTATTCATGCTAGGTTTTAGTTAACATAACAAGACACCGTGTGAAGGTTGCACTATGTTTTGACTTCTTTTTTGAATTAAACTAACCCTAAAACCATTTATTTTAATTTAATCACTTAGAAAAAGAAAAATGTGGCTGATTACAAGTAAATCCAAAATTTCCAATTTCATATGGTAAATCGATCCAGGATACACAAGTGTGCCAGATTTTGGATCAATTGGTCAACGTTTGCTATGGTTTAAGACATGAACTAGCTAAACCCCATGTGTTGACCACATGTCGAGGACAAAATTGAGCAGTGCTAAGCAACTAGGTGCATGACAATAGAAACTTGCAATAACACATACATTATGGGGTTATCCAACATACAAACTTGGAAGCGTCACAAACATTGACAGTAGTTCAAATTCAATACAAACATTGACAGTAGTTCAAATTCATCATACAAATTGAAATTAATAATTCAAATTCATTTTTTCTTGCTCCTAGTTTTTTTGTTGGAATATTCTCGGAGTTCACCACCTTGCTCCGGGTGATCCTGGCTGGAATATTCTCAGAGCCAACCATCAGCTTCTTCCGTTTGTTCCCTTTGTTCTTTTTCTCTGCATCAAATGAATCAAGTGCTTCAGTCTGTCATACAATTGGTTCAACCATGTTTGGATTCATTGTATCATACGGTTCAAAACACGTTGGCATCATTTCTTCAATATCCTCTAGTGTAATTCCTTTACTTTTGAACTCTGCTTCCAATGAATAAATTGCTTCAATCTCCCATGCATTTGGTGCAATCTCCCCTTCATTTGGTTCAATCTCCTCTCGATCCATTGGTTCAATCTCCCCTGCATTTGGTTCAATCTCCCATGTATCTAGTTCAATCGCCTCTCGATCTGTTAGTTCAATCTACAATGTATCCATTTCTTCATTCTCCTCTCATTCAGATACTTCATTCTCATATGCATTTGTTGCTCCCTCCTGATCATCCATTCGATAAGCTGGGTTCACTACATTTTTACAAAGCCTAGCAATGTGCCCTAGGATCCCACAATGTTTTCACTTGCATCGTCGAGGTGGTGCACCACTCTCTGCACTAGCTCTCATCCTATTATTCCTTGGCCTACCTTCTGGTCTAGTAAAAACAGGAGGGTATAGCTAGAAGCCTAGATTCACTTCCATCCATTGGTCTTTTCCCAACAAGGCTGGAACATTCTGAGCATATGCTGCCCTAAATTTGGCAACAGAGAAATACTCCAACACGTACTGATCAACTTCACCCTCTTCACCTCCTAGAACACCCATGAAAAACAATGCATGTATGCAGGGCTTCCCACGAAGCTACCATTGCCTGCAATGGCATATCCTATCAGCCAAACTCACTGGATACCTCCATTGCCTATCTTTACTGTTAGTGTACGTTACCTCAGCCTCCATTCCTTTTCTAATGCATTTCATCTTCAATTGTTTTGCCCTGGCATGTAATGCCATAATCAAAGATGGGAGGATGAGATGGCCAGCATATATTGTTGATGCAATTCTTTGAATCTAATAGATCTTTATCATGATCATTGATACATTGCAAATGTATCTCTAATTTTTGATGTTCCATGCTTGGTTTTATCCACTTTCTTGTGTTTTGTTCCAACTTTGGAGTACTTTTATTATGATTTCTTGGACTAACCTATTAACAAGAGCCACAGTGCCAGCTGCCTGTTTTCTGTTGTTTTTGGTTCCAGGAAAGTCAGAAAATGAATATTCTCGGAATTGGACGGGACAAAAGCCAAAGTGCCTATTTTTCCGGAAGAGATTAAGTGCCAGAATATGAGACGGAGAGGGGCCAGGGGCCGGCCACACCACCTGGCCATGTGGCTAGGCCTGGCTCGCGCTAGGGGGTGGTGTGGTGGCTCCTAGCACCCCCTCGGCCTCTCCTTCCGCCTATAAGTTGCCCTCGGGATGAAAACCCTAAGTACTCGATCAAAAATCCACGAAAGAGTCTGTAGCTGCCGTCGTCTCTGTCCCTAGATCGGGGAGGATCTAAAGCTCTTCCAAGCACCCTGCCGGAGAGGGGAAATCACCCTGGAGGCCTTCTTCATCACCATGCAAGCCTCCGGTGTGATGCGTGAGTAGTTCATCCTTGGACTACGGATCCATGTAGTAGCTAGATGGCTGGTTTCTCCTCCTTTGTGCTTTCATGTTTAGATCTTGTGAGCTCCGTTCATGATCAAGATCATCTATTTGTAATTCATATATGTTGTGTTTGCGGGGATCCGATGGATATTGAGATGCTATTTCAGATTGATTATTGATTCTATCATGTCTTTGTTATTTGAGATCTTGCATGCTTTCCGTTGTTAGTAGCTATCTTGGCCAAGTAGATGCTAGCAACTCCAAGAGTTAGTATTTATGCTCGATAGTGGGTTCATGCCTCTAGTAATCTGGGGAAGTGACAGAAATCTCTAAGGTACTAGATGTGCTGTTGCTACTAGGGAGAAAACAACGATCCTTTATTCATAGAACAATTGTATTGTTTACCTTACACGCAGTTCGTAAAGCAATAATCTGTTGCTTGCAACTTAATACTGGAGGGGGTTCGGATGATAACCTGATGGTGGATTATTAGTCATAGATGCAGTTGGATGGCGGTCTATGTATTATGTTGTAATGCCCAATAAAGTCTCAAAGGAGTCAAGATGATTAGTATATGCATGTATTGCTTTCTCGGTGTTTGTCAATTGCCCCGCTGTAATTTGTTCACCCAGCATGTTATCTATATAAGGAGAGCCACCTGTAGTGAACTATGTGATGGGTTCGTAGCATGGAAAACAAAAAATTTCTAAGAACGAACAAAACCCAGATCTAATCTAGATAAAATCCAAGATCTAATCTATTAGATATGTGCAACGAGATAGATCTGTACTAACCCTCATAGATCCGAAAGCGTTACGAAATTAGATCTCGGGGTTGATGTAGTCGATCACTTGCCGATCTCAAGATCGTGTGGACGATCCTTCCGGCGCCACATTCGGCGGCGCTTCATGATCGGTCACTGCGTCTTGGTCGAAGCAGACCTTCCTCTCCCCGTTCTAGCGAGCAGCGGAGGTAGTAGATCTTCTCCACGGAATCCTAGCAGCACGACGGTGTGGTGGTGGTGGTGGAGTAGAGATTTCTGCAGGGCTTCGCCTAAGCCGGAGCAGAATGAAGGAGGAGGAGAGAGGCGGCGACTAGGGTTTGTTATGGGAGAGATCTTGGGGTTGGCGCCCCCTCCCCTCTATTTAAAGGAGGGAGGCGCCATGGGAGGGGGAGTCCTAGTAGGAATCCCCTCCCTCCTTGGCCGGCGGATTGGGAGGGGGGGAGGAATCCTCCTCCCCCACGAATCCGTGTCTTGCCCCACAAAGACTCCTTGATCCTTTCTTGGTTTTCAAGCAAACTCCAAGAAATCTTCTAGAACCTTCCAGAACATTCCGACACCTTCTAGAATCTCCATACAAACACTCCGGAACATTTCCTAACTTAGAAAATGATCCCCAATATATGAATCTTATTCTCCGGACAATTCCGGATCTCCTCGTGATGTCCCGGATCCAATCCGAGACTCTAAACAACATTCGGTCTCCAATGCATATTCCATATCTACTTAAAACAACTTCGAACCTTAAGTGTGTCACCCTACGGTTCGTGAACATGTAGACATGACGGAGACACATCTCCGATCAATAACCATTAGCGGGATCTGGAGATCCATAACGGCTCCCACATACTCAACGATGACTTCGTGATCAATAGAACCATTAACATACGAAACCAATTCCCTTTGTCATGCGGTATTCTACTTATCCGAGGTTTGATCGTCGGTATCTCCATACCTAGTTCTACCTCGTTACTGATAAGTACTCTTTACTCGTTCCATGTTATGTCATCCCTTGTGACCTAGTCACATGCTTGCAAGCTAACTAGATGACATTCCACCGAGAGGGCCCAGAGCATATCTATCCGTCATATGGATGGACAAATCCCAATCTTGGTCCATGCGCTTCAACACATACTTTCAGAATACCCAATGACACCTTTATAACCACCCAGTTACAAAGCGGTGTTTGATGTCATCAAAGTATCCATCCGGTGATGGTGATTAACATAACCTCATGGTCGAAGGATTAGGTTACTATGCATTTGAAAGCTTATAGCAATACGAACTTAATGACTTGATCTTATGCTACGCTTACTATGGGTGTGTGTCCATCACATCATTCTCCTAATGATATAACCTTGTTATTAATGACATCCAATGTCCATGATCAGGAAACCATGATCATCATTTAATCAACAAGCTAGTTTAACAAGAGGCTTACTAGGGACTCTTTTATGTTTACAAAACACACAAGTATTAATGTTTCCGGTTAATACAATTATAGCATGGGATGTAAACATTTATCATAAACATAAAGATATAATAATAACCACTTTATTATTTCCTCTTGGGCATATCTCCAACAGTCTCCCACTTGCACTAGAGTCAATAATCTAGTTAATAACTTGTGCATTCAACACCTATGGCTTTCTGGTGTTGTATAGACACTATTGCTAGTGGTAAACATAATCTTCGGATCTAACACTTCCAGGTCCGTGTGTATTTGCATGTCCTTGCGTCTCTACGCATTACTCATTCTCCAATGAGATGGCATTGTATAAATTTGGTCCTTTGGTGAGACCTTTAGTTCCTTGGGATTAAATCATGTTGATACAATTGTCATACAATGTTTCTTCATAGTATTATCCCGCTATGAACCACACCTAGTTTGATAACAAACTACTTGACGCAAATGCCCTCATTTGCTGCTACAATAGTAGTCATATACATAGCCTTTTTGTTGTAGTATCTGTCACAATGTTTTAACTTTGGTACTCAACCAAATCCGTTATGGAACTTCCTTTCCATTACATTGTGCCACCCATAGTTTAAATTTAGATAAACTTAATTTGTGACAAAACTAGTATCAATGTAACAATTTACAATGAACTATTTGTCACCACTATATAAATAATATATTCTTAGTTCTTCCAAAGATCATAGGAATATCCCTACTATTGTCCAATGATCATCTTATGAGTCATTCTAGTATATGCTCATAACATTTAGAGCATAGGACATATCTAGATGTGTACATCTCAAAGAATGATTGATCAAAATATTCTTGTGATTTCACCAAGTGTCAAAACACTTGAATCTCATGTCAACACACTTGAATCTTGATTCAGTCCTTTCCGTGCGTCAAGAACCTTTCTTGTTGTTTCCATATTGAACTCATTCAACATCTTATCTATGTACATTTGGCAAAACCATATTAGCGCCTCAATCTATCCATATAGACATTGATGCCTAATTCTTGGGTTATGCTAAGTCTTTCATCGAAATGAAATTCTTAACCTGTGTCAATAAAAGATACATCATTTCTAATCAACAATATGTATTTCACATAATGTATTAGAAATATGTCTTAGCGCTCCCACTTAATTTCTTGCAAAATACAAACATCTTCATCGTCTCTGATGAAATTAAACCTTTTAACGGTTTCATCACGGTGAAGATTCCAACTCCGCGATGCTCACTTCAACCATTGAAGTTTTGCATACTCTTTTAGCATCCTTTGAATTAACAAAACCCTTTGGACCGTGTCATGGACACATCCTAGGTAACCATTCTATTCGAAGAACTTGTTTTGTTTGTTCAACTACCATATACCAAAATATATGTAGTGGTTGCTACATTAATCCGCCCAGACTAAATATCGCTATGAAAGATCAAATCTTATCATAGTCAATTCCTTGAACATTGTCGTAAACTCTTTCCGACATGTCGACTATTTCATAGATGTGAAACATCCATGTCTATTTCTTTATAGATCCATATCATTGTAAGGTCTTGCACCTTTCTAGAGGGTCTTTCAAATTCAAAGCTTGATTTCTCGTATGGAATTATCACGATTTTATGGCTTCAAGCCACTTAACAAAGTCCGGGCCCATCATTGATTATTTGCATGTAGTCGGTTCATCATTGTCAAACAACAATGATTTAACTCTCAAATCTTGGCATTTGATTACTTACCCGACCTACTTGGTTCAATAGTAACTTAGATCTCCGTGACCACAACCTTTGAGGCATGTGAGCCATGAGCATTGTTGCTGCCTCCGGGACACTTACCGACGCTGCGCAACTCAGCACATATTATCCAAGGTTCAACAACCTTGTCAAAGTTCTATTGTCCTCCCACTTAACTTTTCACCAAAAATTCCTTCTCAAGAAACTCGACATTCTAAGCGACAAACACTTTTGTCTTTGGTGTTATGGAGGAATACCCAATGGTTATTCAAAATAACCTACAAAGACATGCTCATCCGACTTTGGTTGTAAACACTTTACTTATGCCTAGCATACCAAAAAAAATTAAGAAAGGACAACCTGGGTTTTATCCCAAACCATGACTTATATGGTGTCATTTCAACGGATCACGATGGAGCTCTTTTCAGTGTAAAAGCGGTAGTCACTAAAGCTTTAATCTTTAAAATATAATGGCAGTTTTATAAATGACACTTTTGATCTTACCATGTCAAACAAGGTTTCATTACATATCTTGAACACTCCATACTCCTATGGTGTTTTGGGAAATGTAAATCCATGGAACGATTCCTCAAATCTTAGGTGTTTTGCTAAACTTGTAACTCAAACATCTTTCTTTATGATCCAATCATAATTTTTTTTATTTTCTTGTTACAATGATTTTCCACTTCATCTTGAAAGTCTTTGAACATTTTTCAAATGTTTCATACTTCTTCCTAATTGAGTAAGTATATACATATACTCACTCAAATCTTCGGAGAAAACATATGAAGTTTAAATCCATCGCCCACGACTACACATAATGGACTATATACATCAATATGTACAAATTCCAATCAGTTAGTCGTCTGTTCCTCTTTTGGCCTACGAACGGAGTTTTAATTATCTCCAGGAAAGTATCACAAGCGTCATTTGATCAAAATCAAAGACTCCAAAAATCCATCAACATGGAGTTTCTTCATGTATCCCTTTCAATATAATTTAAACGGTGATGTCACTTCGCAAGCGATCTTTCAATCATTTGTCTTGCGACATTTTAGCATTAGTTTTATGGTCGTTATTTCTCCAACCAGACTTGTATATCATCCATCTATTATGGAATATAGTAATTATTTGAACAACCTTTTGTCGTCATAATACCTGATCAAAATAACAATTATTGAAATAAATCTTGAAGGTAAGCTTTGATGTTAACGAGCAACACAACAACCTTTTATTTGTTTTCGATGAACATCATCACATATTCTCTTGCTAGTTACTTAGACCATTGCAGTTCATGAATTGTGTTGTCCTGTATGACATTTCATACCAACCAATTCGGTATCCAATACCGCAGAACCACATTGTTTAACAACCAAGGAATATAGCCATAACATGTATCTTCTATATACCTAAGTTGGATATCTCCAATCTTTTCTTTTCTGCCAAATATTTTATAGATTCTCTTTCAACAATTCCTTTTCTTTTAAAAGAATCTATCAACATCAATAGTGGTGTCATTCACATGACACATAGTACAAAGTGTGTATAGTCAAATACTAAAACCTTTGGACTTACACTTTGAAGTGGATCACCTTCATCAAATGTTTGGCATTCTTTCAAAATTCCATTCTTTAGTAATCTTTTAGTGTAGTAAACATTTTACTTACATCTTCTATTCATCCTTATCATGACAACTTTCATGATCAAGCTGCTATAGCTTATAAAGGTGAATTGCGAGTATAATGTTTCTTTTCCAAAACCTTTTGGAGGATTAGGACGACTAGCGTCTCCAACCTTCACAAATTCTCATCAAATATGAGGACATATACTCTATCATGTTGTAACCAACACATTGTTTTAGATATCGCAATACCTTTCACATATGATGGTTTCTGAAACATTGCTTTCAGCTCTTAGATAAACTTGATATTAAAAACAATCTTTTGAGTATCAAGAATCATGGAGGCAAACATGATACATTAGATACTAACACTGGAATTGTTACTCTTGATTTAATACTGTTTATTAAACTTCACAGAGTAAACGGAGTTTGCTGAAAGTTTGCAATATGACTTTTAAACTTTAGATTGACACTCAAAACAATACGATACCAGTTCGTAAAGCAAATATCCAGAATTTCTATAGTTCTACTATCTCAACTATAACTAAGCGTAAGGTGGTGAACGGATGCCAATGACTACAACAAACTATGCAAATTCACTTTGATTGTGTTTATGATAAATTGAGTTTGACTAATCCAAATTACAAATGAACTCCCACTCAAAACAACATCCCTCGAGTTGTTTTAGTGATTACACGAACCAAATCCACTACACCAAGTCCGATCATCACATGAGATGATGTAGCTTTAAAGGCGAATAATCAACATGTTCATCATATCATCCATATGACTCATGCTTTACCTTTCGGTATTCCGTGTTCCAAGACCATGTCTGTACATGCTAGGCTCGTCAAGGTTAACCTTAGTATCCGCATGTGCAAATCTGGCTTGCACCCGTCGTATGCACATGTAGAATCTATCACACCCGATCATCACGAGATGCTTCGAAACGACGAGTCTTAGCAATGGTGCCTACTAAGGACGAACACTTTATTACTTGATATTTAGTGAGAGGGATCATCTTATAATGCTACCGTCACGATCTAAGCAATACAAGATGCATAAAGGATTAACATCACAGGCAATTCATAATTAGTGTGATATGATATGGCCCTTTCTTCTTATGCCTTTGATCTCCATCTCCAAAGCACGGACATGATCTCCATCATCACCAGCATTGCATCAAGGTCAGTGGCGCCGCTTCATGGTTGTCCATCATCACTAGCAACTATTACAACTACTTGGAATAAAGCTATTACAAGATGAATAGACACGCGGGTCTTAACTGAATTAAAGACAACCATTAGGCTCTTGCCGGTTGCCATATTACAACAAGGATCATTGCATACATCAAATATAATCACAATCACATGATGGCCATATCATATAACAAAACCCCTGCAAAAACAAGTTAGACGCCTCTTATTTTCTTTGCATGTTTTACGTGGTTTGGGGCTTTCGAATAAGAACGGATCTTACCTACGAAACTGAACCACAACGTTGATACAAGTGCTATCAAGTGCAAAGTGTAGATTGGATCTATACTATGATGGGAGAGACAGACACCGGCAAAGCCACTTGTGCAAAGCAAGTTACACGTCAAGCGTGGAGCAAGTCTCATGTGCGATGACATGTAAGGTTAGCCCGGGCCGCTTCATCCCACCATACCGCAAGATGCAAAGTACACAAAGCAAAAGACGGGAGGAGCACCAACGCCCACAAAACCATTGTGTTCTACTCGTGCAATAGATCTACACATAGATAAGGCTCTGATACCACTGATGGGTTCGTAGCATGGAAAACAAAAAATTTCTACCGCAAGAACGAACAAAACCCAGATCTAATCTAGATAAAAGCCAAGATCTAATCTATTAGATATGTGCAACGAGATAGATCTGTACTAACCCTCGTAGATCCGAAAGCGTTACGAGATTAGATCTCGGGGTTGATGTAGTCGATCACTTGCCGATCTCAAGATCGTGTGGACGATCCTTCCGGCCATCACGTTAAGCGCTTCCATGATCGGTCACGTCGGAGTCGAAGCAGACCTTCCTTTCCCGTTCCAAATGCAAATGAGGTAGCAGATCTTCTCCACGGAATCCCAGCAGCACGGTGTGGTGGTGGTGGTGGAGTAGAGATTCTGCAGGCTTCGCTGAGCTGGAAGCGAAGGAGGAGGAGAGAGGCGGCGGCTAGGGTTTGTTATGGGAGAGGTCTTGGGGTTGGCGCCCCCTCCCCTCTATTTAAAGGAGGGAGGCGCCATGGGAGGGGGAGTCCTAGTAGGACTCCCCTCCCTCCTTGGCCGGCGGATTGGGAGGGGGGGAGGAATCCTCCTCCCCCACGAATCCGTGTCTTGCCCCACAAAGACTCCTTGATCCTTTCTTGTTTTTAAGCAAACTCCAAGAAATCTTCTAGAACCTTCCAGAACATTCCGAAACCTTCTAGAATCTCCATACAAACACTCCGGAACATTTCCTAACTTATAAAATGATCCCCAATATATGAATCTTATTCTCCGGACAATTCCGAATCTCCTCGTGATGTCCCAGATCCAATCCGAGACTCCGAACAACATTCGGTCTCCAACACATATTCCATATCTACTAAAAACAACTTCGAACCTTAAGTGTGTCACCCTACGGTTCGTGAACATGTAGACATGACGGAGACACATCTCTGATCAATAACCATTAACGGGATCTGGAGATCCATAACGGCTCCCACATACTCAACGATGACTTCGTGATCGATAGAACCATTAACATACGAAACCAATTCCCTTTGTCACGCGATATTCTACTTATCCGAGGTTTGATCGTCGGTATCTCCATACCTAGTTCTACCTCGTTACTGATAAGTACTCTTTACTCGTTCCATGTTATGTCATCCCTTGTGACCTAGTCACATGCTTGCAAGCTAACTAGATGACATTCCACCGAGAGGGCCCAGAGCATATCTATCCGTCATATGGATGGACAAATCCCAATCTTGGTCCATGCGCTTCATCACATACTTTCAGAATACCCAATGACACCTTTATAACCACCCAGTTACGAAGCGGTGTTTGATGTCATCAAAGTATCCATCCGGTGATGGTGATTAACATAACCTCATGGTCGAAGGATTAGGTTACTATGCATTTGAAAGCTTATAATGTCTGAACTTAATGACTTGATCTTATGCTACGCTTACTATGGGTGTGTGTGTCCATCACATCATTCTCCTAATGATATAACCTTGTTATTAATGACATCCAATGTCCATGATCAGGAAACCATGATCATCATTTAATCAACAAGCTAGTTTAACAAGAGGCTTACTAGGGACTCTTTTATGTTTACAAAACACACAAGTATTAATGTTTCCGATTAATAAAATTATAGCATGGGATGTAAACATTTATCATAAACATAAAGATATAATAATAACCACTTTATTATTGCCTCTTGGGCATATCTCCAACACTATGGATCCCGGTCCTTTACTTTACATACAATCTATAAACTGTTTCTGCTTTGTGTTTACTTTCTGCAAACTTTTACTTCTTTCCATTCGATACGTTTAATCCTTTGTTTTCTGCAAAACATGGTGAGATTGACAACCTCATCGCAAGTTGGGGACAAAGTTCTGTGGTTGTGTTGTGCAGGTCTCCATGTTGCTACTAGCACCGGTAGTGCATACAAAGCTTAGCTAGTAACACCTTTGGGGTGTTTCCTTGCTCCTACTGGTTCGATTAAACCTTGGTTTCATAACTGAGGGAAACTTGCTGCTATGCTCATCATACCTTCCTCTTGGGGTTCCCAACGAGCTCTACATCAACACCACGCACCAAGCACTTTTCTGGGCGCCGTGTATTGAGCCATCAAGCATTTTTCTGGCGCCGTTGCCGGGGAGTCAAGGACATCTTCACAAGGGGAGTCCCTCATAACCAATCTCTTTACTTTGTTGTTTTTGTTTTTCTTAGCTTCTTTTTGCTTTGTTTGCTTGTTTTGTTCTTCAAAAAACACAAAAAATTAGTTTTACTTGTTTGCTTTCTTATTTGAAAACCCAAAAAATGACTACTCTTGAAAACACCAAGTTGTGTGACTTCACTAGCACCAACAACAATGATTTTATGAGCACTCCTATTTCTCCACCTATGGCTAAAAATACTTTCTTTGAGATAAAACCTGATTTGCTCAATCTTGTTATGAGAGAACAATTTTCTGGTATTGGTAACGAAGATGCTGCTTCCCATCTAAATAACTTTGTTGAACTTTGTGTGATGCAAAAGCATAAGGATATAGATGGTGATATTATTAAATTGAAATTGTTTCCTTTCTCTTTGAGAGGAAAAGCTAAAGAGTGGTTGAATTCCTTAACTAGGAATAGTATTGATTCTTGGACTAAGTGCAAAGATGCTTTTATTGGAAAATACTATCCTACTGCTAAGATTATATCCATGAGAAGTGAAATAATGAAGTTTAAACAACTTGATAATGAGCATGTTGCTCAAGCTTGGGAAAGAATGAAATCTTTGGTAAAGAATTGTCCCACTCATGGACTGACTGCTTGGATGATCATCCAAACTTTTTATGCAGGATTGAACTATTCTTCAAGGAACCTATTGGATTCAGCTGCTGGAGGTACCTTTATGACCATCACTTTGGGTGATGCAACAAAACTATTGGATAATATGATGGTTAATTATTCTGAATGGCATACTGAGAGAGCTCCACAAGGTAAGAAGGTAAATTATGTTGAAGAAACCTCCTCCTTAAGTGATAAGATTGATATTATTATGTCTATGCTTGTTAATGGGAAAGCCCATATTGATCCAAATAATGTTCCTTTAGCCTCTTTGGTTGCTCAAGAAGAGCAAGTTGATGTGAACTTCGTAAGAAATAACTTTGGCAACAATGCTTATGGTAATAATGCTTATAGGAAAAATTTTGGTAACAACAATTATAAGCCATATCCTCCCAACAATGGTAATGCTTATGGAAATCCTTACAACAATAATAAGAGTGCTCCCTCTGAACTTGAAGTTATGCTTAAAGAGTTTATTAGTAAACAAACTGCTTTCAATAAAACTATTGAGGAAAAACTCTCTAATGCTGAAAGAAATATAACATATTTGGCTGAAGCTCAATCTACTTTGAATAAAATGGCTGCTAAACCTGAAACTAATGAGAATCCCTTTGCAGCTACTAATGCCATACAAGTAAGAATTGATGAAAATGTTAGACTATTAGCTGAATTACATGCTAAGTGGGAAAGAGAAGATGAAATTGCTAGAAACATTAGTGTTTCTACTATCACCACCACTAGTGTTGAGGCCACTAATAGTTCTACAACTTTAGATGATAAAGTTGATTTTGATCTTGATGGTTGCAACATCTCTGAAGTTATTAAGTTCCTACAAAAGCTTGCTAAAAGTCCTAATGCTAGTGCTATGAACATGGCTTTTACAAAACACATTAGTGATGCTCTCATAAAGATTAAAGAAGAAAAGATGAAACATAAAGCTTCTATTCCTATAAAACAAGAAGATGGTTGGGAACCCATCATTAATATGAAAGTGAACGACTTTGATTTCAAAGCTTTGTGTGATCTTGATAGTAGTGTTTCTATTATGCCTAGAAGGATTTATGATATGCTTGATTTGCCTCCTCTTGAATATTGTTATTTGAATGTCCCACTTGATGCTAATGCTAAAAAGAAACTCATGGGGATTATTAATGATGTTCTTATTATGGTTAATGATTCCTATGTCCCCGTTGATTTCTATGTTTTGGATGTTGAATACAATGCTTCTTGTCCTATTACTTTGGGAAGACCTTTTCTTAGAACTGTTGGTGCCATCATTGATATGAAAGAAGGCACCATTAAATATAAACTCCCACTCAAGAAAGGTATAGAACACTTACCTAAAAGAGATAGAAAATATTTCTTTTGCTTCTCCTATGAAAACAAAATTTGGTCTTAATGCTTCTTCATTTGAGAACACTTGATTCTTTCTTTGCTTCTTATGCCTAACTTAAAGGCGTTAAAGAAAAGTACTTGTTGGGAGATAAACCAAGAGTTTTAGTTGAGTCTTGGAAGTTATTACCTCTGTAAAAAACTCTCCTTATCCTTTTTATTTGCTTTTTGTGCCAAGAGTAACCTCTAATGAGAGTGAAGTAATGATTGGGAAAGTTGCTGTCCCGAAACAGATTTCTGTGCTTCACCATAAAAATTCCTGAGAGAGATCTGTACGTCGGAATGAGCTGTAATTTTTTGTGATTCTGCCCCAGGTTGTTATATAACTTTAGTTAGTTTAACACTTTTTGATTTGAGCAACAGAAGGTCTTCGAACAAATTCGTCTTTACCTGCTGGTCTGTTTTGACAGATTTCTGCCATTTTCTGCATTTGCTTCTTGATAGTTCCTTCTTGAGTTCTTTTGGGGAATTGAGCTTTTTGAGGGAAGTTCTACAGTAGATAGTGTTCTAATGGAAGTTTATTTGGTGTTAGAACTGAACCTTGAGACTTATTTATCTTAAGTGCACTAATATTGCTAATGAGATTGTGTGAAGTTTTGTATGAAGGAAAAATTTCAGGTGTATGGAAGGAATGAGTAACGAGATGAAGGATGGACTAAAGCTCAAGCTTGGGGATGCCACGCGTGTCACCACAAGAAATATCCAAGAAGTACAAGCGTCAAAGCTTGGGGATGCCCAAGGCATCCCCTTCTTCATCAATAAAAATTCCAGGTTTCTTCCAAACGCTTCATTTTATTGTTTCGTGCACAGTTGTGTTTCTCTTGGAGCGTCTTCTTTTTCGTTTTCATTTTGGTTTTTAGTTTGCTTGGTTTGCTTAGTTTTCTGAATAAGTTGGTTGGACCCCCTCTTTCACACTTTGGTTTGCGAATAGTTTGGTTTGGTTTGGAAAAGAGTAGGAAAGTTCATGCTTATGTGGTAAAAAGAG
This sequence comes from Avena insularis, assembly GCA_023614405.1. NCBI lineage: Eukaryota > Viridiplantae > Streptophyta > Magnoliopsida > Poales > Poaceae > Avena > Avena insularis. The sequence goes on from CM042696.1 coordinate 242,360,220, forward strand.
CTCGTTTTTGACTGTGGCTATGCTTCATCATGCCATGCTTGATATTGTTTTGGCTTTATGCTTAGTATTATTTGCTGTAGCATGACTTGTTATAAACAATTGAGATTGATTAATGTGCCTTGGATGAATCATGCGTTGTTTTAGCATATTAAAGCATAGTATAGTGGTATTCTCCTTTGATGCTTTATTTGGGTTGACTTGGCGCATGCTCACACCATGTTATGACTATCTCAAGTCACCATAGCCTTTATGATCCTTTAGTTTTCAACTTGTAGTATCACTTTATGATTTGATCAATGATGTTTTGTCGCTTTGCATGATTATGGCCATTATTGCTCTCTTAGTTTGTCGCTCCCAGTCTTTTGCTAGCCTCCACAACCAAGTATGAGTTCCACTCATGCATCCAACTCCCTAAACCAAGTTTTTCCAAAGAGTCCACCATACCTACCTACTAGCTTATGCTATTCCAAGTATATTCATGCTTTTGTTTACCTTCCACTTGTTATGAGAAAACTAGTAATTAAAGCTCTCACGAACTTGATGGCACACTTTACTTTTTGCCTCTAATAAACTTGAACCATTGGGTCCTTCTTTGTTGCGTATATGCTTGCACTTTATAAGTTGAAATTAGTAGAACCATGTACCATGGGGAATGCTTTCAACATTGCACTTGTACTTTGTACCCCGTTGATATCATGTTCTTTTGCTTGTGGATCCCGGCGGTGTGAAATAAAAGTGGAACTTGTAAGATCATGGAGTTTGTATATGTGTTAGAGAAATGCCTGGGCCGCTAGCCTAAGCCATGCCTAATCATGGTGGAAACTTGCAGCATCACCATAGTGAGCACTCTATGAAGCATCCTCAATAAAAACCTATGCAAATAGCAATAAAAAGATCGCTGAGATGCTCATTGTCTGCTTGCCTTGTCATTTTGATTATGGGAAAGCTCCCGTATCATGTGCAAGGGGTACCCCGTTGGCGGTTCTTAATGATACACATGTACTTACAATGACAAGAGCTTATTCGTGACTGAAGTTGAGTAGCATGAGGATCAGTCTTCGTAAGTAAGGGGCATGAGATTTCGGTTTATAACTTGTCAAGCATATCCTCTTAGTTGTGTCACTTTAACCTTAATCACCTTTAAGATGCTTATGATAGGGGCAATGAGAGCTGAAAGCTATAAGTACCATAATTTTTGGAAGCTCTTTATGAGACTTGAATCCCTACTTCCTTTTACAAAAGGCCTTTCTTCCACCATTATATTGAGTCTCCACCTTCTATCTTTATGCACTACTTTGAGAGCATAGTGGCCATTCTTAGTTTTATGTGCATTGTCCCAAGACTAGTTGATTGATGCATAACTTGATATTGCTTGTTTGAAACTATTGTATCTAGTCACTCTTATGAACTTTGAAGGTGTCATATGCATTTATATTTGCTACTCTATTGAGGGACAAGCTGAATACTATTATGCTATGTTTTCTTTATGTGAAACAAACAAACGTCTTGCAAAGCATTGTTATTCATGAATCTTTTGTTTGTGCCTTTTCATGTTGTATCATAGTTTCTTTGCTTATTTCTAGAACTTTGTCTTTCATGTTATGATTGAAGTACTATGATCCCAGCTTTGAGTTTTGCAAATACTTTGATCAAGTCTTTGATGGTGCATGTCACCTCAAAAATTATTTCTTTTTATCACTTACCTACTCGAGGAGCAGGCAGGAGTTAAGCTTGGGGATGTTGATACATTGCAAATGTATCTATAATTTTTGATGTTCCATGCTTGGTTTTATCCACTTTCTTGTGTTTCGTTCCAACTTTGGAGTACTTTTATTATGATTTCTTGGACTAACCTATTAACAAGAGCCACAGTGCCAGCTGCCTGTTTTCTGTTGTTTTTGGTTCCTGGAAAGTCAGAAAATGAATATTCTCGGAATTGGACGGGACAAAAGCCAAAGTGCCTATTTTTCTGGAAGGGATCAGGTGCCAGAATACGAGACGGAGAGGGGCCAGGGGCCGGCCACACCACCTGGCCGCGCGGCCAGGCCTGGCCCGCGCCAAGGGGTGGTGTGGTGGCTCCCAGCACCCCCTGGGCCTCTCCTTCCGCCTATAAGTTGCCCTCGGGACGAAACCCCTAAGTACCCGATCAAAAATCCAGGAAATAGTCTATAGCCGCCGTCCTCTCTGTCCCTAGATCAGGGGGATCTGAAGCTCTTCCTGGCACCCTGCCAGAGAGGGGAGTTCATCCTGGAGGCCTTCTTCATCACCATGCAAGCCTCCGGTGTGATGCGTGAGTAGTTCATCCTTGGACTACGGATCCATGTAGTAGCTAGATGGCTGGTTTCTCCTCCTTTGTGCTTTCATGTTTAGATCTTGTGAGCTCTGTTCATGATCAAGAACATTTATTTGTAATTCATACATGTTGTGTTTGCGGGGATCCGATGGATATTGAGATGCTATTTCAGATTGATTATTGATTCTATCATGTCTTTGTTATTTGAGATCTTGCATGCTTTCCGTTGTTAGTAGCTATCTTGGCCAAGTAGATGCTAGCAACTCGAAGAGTTAGTATTTATGCTCGATAGTGGGTTCATGCCTCTGGTAATCTGGGAAGTGACAGAAATCTCTACGGTACTAGATGTGTTATTGCTACTAGGGAGAAAACAACGATCCTTTGTTCATAGAACAATTGTATTGTTTACCTTACACACAGTTCGTAAAGCAATAATCTGTTGCTTGCAACTTAATCTTTGGAGGGGTTCGGATGATAACCTGAAGGTGGATTATTAGTCATAGATGCAGTTGGATGGCGGTCTATGTATTATGTTGTAATGCCCAATCAAGTCTCAAAGGAGTCAAGATGATTAGTATATGCATGTATTGCTTTCTCGGTGTTTGTCAATTGCCCCGCTGTAATTTGTTCACCCAGCATGTTATCTATCTAAGGAGAGCCACCTCTAGTGAACTATGGATCCCGGTCCTTTACTTTACATACAATCTATAAACTGTTTCTGCTTTGTGTTTACTTTCTGCAAACTTTTACTTCTTTCCAGTCGATACGTTTAATCCTTTGTTTTCCGCAAAACATGGTGAGATTGACAACCTCATCGCAAGTTGGGGACAAAGTTCTGTGGTTGTGTTGTGCAGGTCTCCATGTTGCTACTAGCACCGGTAGTGCGCCCTGCCAAAGCTCAGCTAGTAACACCTTTGGGGTGTTTCCTTGCTCCTACTAGTTCGATTAAACCTTGGTTTCATAATTGAGGGAAACTTGCTGCTGTGCTCATCATACCTTCCTCTTGGGGTTCCCAACGAGCTCTACATCAACACCACGCACCAAGCACTTTTCTGGGCGCCGTGTATTGAGCCATCAATCATCTACCTAATCTTATCAAATATTTGCCACAACATAAGCCCTTTCAATGACTTGACCTTTGCATTGAAACCCTCTACAAGGTTACTTGTCACATAGTCTACCTTGCAAATTTCATTGAATTGGCTTCTTGACCATATCATTCCATGTTGTGCATCCAAGTACTCCTTCACCGCAGGTTTTTGTTTATACAATACTTTTAAATGATACGGATGCTTCCTCAAACTGCATGTGTATGAAGCTGGCCATAGGTTGTCATTATAAACTTTACCCTTGAATTTTTTTGTAAAATTCTGCACTAAGTGTCGCATACATTCCCTATGCTCCACTCTAGGGAATACTGCTTCTGCAGCTTTCTCCAAACCTTGGCAAGCGTCCGTGTGGATAGTAAGTCCTGGTGGATGACCTATAAGGTCATGCAAATTCTCCAGAAACCAAGTCCAACTTTCCTCTGACTCAATCTCCAAAAATCCAAAAGCAATAGGGAACATCCAGTTGTGGCCATCAACTGTAGTAGCAGCTACTAGCTGTCCTTTAAATCTACCATGAAGAGTTGTTGCATCCACCCAAATAAGGCCTGCAACCAACCAGAAACCCTTGCCAACAATCTTTGAAACAAACAAAATCCCTTCTAAAGCACTCCTTCTCCATTGTCTTCCCTCTTATTTTGTACTGAACTGTATGCATGTCTATCTATACAACCCTACCTGGACTAGGCATCTCCACTTCAGCTTTGAAGCTGTAAAGCAACTGAAAACTTTGATTCCATGGACCATTGATCCTATCAAGGGCCATTTCCTTTGCATAGAACATCCTCATGTAAGGTACTGCAATATTAAACTTTTTAGAAACTTTTTTTATGAGCATTGTTGCACCAAGTGATGGGTTCGCTCTCATCCAATCCATGATTGCATATGCCAGCTACCTAGTCTTTGCTAGTTTTGTTTTGTCCTTTGGCTCTCCCCCTTGAGGTGGACAAAATGTTCGAATCGGTTACCTTTTATCTGAAACATAATGAAAATGTCAGGTACAGTTAACAAATTCTACACAATGATATAAAATACACAACTGGCTATAATACCTGAACCAAACTGCTCCTGAGCATAGTGGATGCATGCACTGTGAACCTTGCTAGCTCACTCTCAATAACAACATAATCATTATTGGTGCAGATGCAATATATAGTAAGGGCATTACGACAGTCCCGCATCATTTCAAATACGGTTCCTGATGACCCACAAGTATAGGGGGTGTATTGCAATATTTTCGAGGGAAGTGAAATCCAATTTATTGATTCGACACAAGGGGAGCCAAAGAATATTTATAAGTCTTAACAACTGAGTTGTCAATTCAGCTGCACCTGGAAACAATCTTGCTCACAACAGTTTATCAGTAGCAACAGTTTTGTAGTAGGAATAGTAAAGTCGCAGCAGTAGTAAAGTAAAGACAGTAGTAACAATAGCAGTAAACATTAGGATTCGAGTGCGGTAGGCATAGGGATGGATGGACGGGCATTGCATGGACAAGACAATTCACATGGCAATCAAAACATAGGGCAATTGCAGATAAATAAGATAAAGCATCCAAGTACTAGATAATCCTAGGCATGTATTCCATATATAGTCATACGTGCTCGCAATGAGAACTTGCACAACATCATTTGTCCTACCAGCCCGTTTGCAGCGGGGCCTCAAGGGAACTACTGGCAATTAAGGTGCTCCTTTTAATAGAGCACTGGAGCAAAGCATTAACACTCCGTGAACACATGTGATCCTCACATCAAAGTCATTCCCTCCGGTTATCCTTATTTCTATCACTTCGGGGCCATTGGTTCCGGACAACAACGTGTGTATACAACTTGCAGATAAGACCATAAACAATATTTTCATAATGAATCAATAACATGTTCAGTTCTGAAATCATGGCACTCGGGCCCTAGTGACAAGCATTAAGCATAACAAGTTGCAACAAAGTTATAAAGCACTAATAGTAGATACTAGGCACCATGCCCTAACAATCTGATGCCATTACATGAACGATCTCATCCAATCCCTACCATCCCCATAGCCTATAGCGGGGGATTACTCACTCATAGATGGGGGAAACATGGATGGTCGATGGAGAAGCGATGGTGATGATGATGGCAATGATCTCCTTCAATTCCCCGTCCCGGCAGGGTGCTAGAACGGAGTTTCTGGTGCTATTTCATGGAATCTGATGGTGGCGGCGGAGCGGAACTCCTTCTGGAAAAACTTCGAACCCCCCTGAGTTTTTAGGTCAGAAGGCAACTTATAGGCGAAGAGGGAGACCGAGGGGAGTTCAGGCGGCAGACCACCTGGGCGCACTGGCTTGCTGCCAGTGGTGTGGCCCAGCCCCTCCGTCTCATATTCGGGCTCCGGGAGTCTTCTGGTGAAATAGGATTTTCAGCATATTTTCCGGGATTTTTCCTGATAGTTGATTTTCTGCACAAAAAGTAGACATCAGGGAAATTCTGCTAAAAACAACGTCAGTCCGCATTAGTTGCATCCAAATCACACAAGTTTAGAGGAGAAACAATAGCAAAAGTGTTTGGGAAAGTAGATACGTTTTGGACGTATCAACTCCCCCCAAGCTTAGCTTATTGCCTGTCCTCAAGCAATTCAGTTGAAAACTGAGTTCGATAAAAGAACTTTCACGAACACAATTGCTTCATATGATGTATATATTCTCGGCATGTGATCACCTACTTAGACAATTCCTAATAAGGAGTATGCAACTAAGTTTACTTAATAGGCATTGCAAGCTATGAAGAGATTCCAACTCAAAAATAATAAGTAGCATGAAGCATAAACATAAGCAACATTATAATGCTCATAACAAGGTATGATAGAGTGGTATCTCGCTTGCCTTTGATTGTGAATGCCAAGGCACCTCTGAAGTTCAGGTGAAGACTAGAAGTAAAGATATCAAAGATACAAGCATCAAAGTCATAACACAAATAATCAAGTAATGAGACAGGCACGAAGAATGACAACTATGCTCTCAAGAAGGTGCTCATAGAATAAGTGGAGACTCAACAAGGAAATGAAAAAGGTTTTGAAAAGTTTGAAAGGCTTCCAAATGCTGAAAGTATGGTACTCATTAGCTTTGAGCTCTCATTGCCCCTATCATAAGCATCTTTAATGTGGTTAAGGTGAAAGTGAGGTCCAATCTGAGTTATATGCTTGACAGACTATAAACTGAAAATCCCATGTCCCTTGAGTACGAGGGCCGCTCCTCATGCTACTCAACTTTAGTTCTTGTCACCATAAATATGTGCGTATCATAGAGAACCGCCAACGGGGTACCCCTTGCCCGATGATACAGAAGAATCCCCATATCAAAATGACAAGGCAAGCAGACAATGAGTATCTTAGCAATCTTCTTATTTACCATGGGAAAATGGTGTTTTTTCTCTCTTTCCTCTTTTCATAAATCTCTTTTTTTCTTTTTCTCAATAGCTATCTCTCTTTTTTTATAAGAAGAATGCTTCATAGATATCATTATGGTTACGCTGCAGGTTTCCACCATGTCAGCATGGATTAGACCAATGACCCTGCATTTCTCTAACACATACATAACTCCATGGACTTACAAGCTCCCCTTTTATTTCACACCGACGACATCCGCAAACAAAAGAGCATGGTATCAACTGGGTATATATTTACAAGTGTTGAAAGCGTTCCCCGTGACAGCACGGTTCTGCTAATCCCCAACCTATAATTTGCAAGCATATAACTTTCATGGACAGTCACAATGGTTTAGGTTTATTAAGTGTAGAAAATAAAGTGTGTCATCAAGTTCGTGAGAGCTTTACCAACTAACTTTCTCATAACAAGCAAACATTTTATTCGGAAGAAAACAAGGCATATTGAATATGCACGGAAGTAGCAAATGATGCTACTAGGTAGGTATGGTGGACACTTTGGCAATGTTTGGTTTTAGGGAGTTGGAAACATGAGTAAAATACCAAGTGAAAGTGAAGGCTAGCAATAGTAAGGGGGCGACAAATGAGAGAGCAATAGCTTTCATAATCATGCTTGCAACAAAACAGGACTAAACATGGCATGAAAGTGATTCAAGATCCTTAAGGCAAAATAATTCATCGAGGCTTAACTAATTATTTCAGTCATATGCTAAAGGAAATATGCCCTGAGAGGCAATAATAAAGTTGTTATTATGTATTCCTTGTATATGATAGATGTTTATTTTGCATGCTATAATTGTATTGATAGGAAACGTCAATACATGTGTGTTTAATAAACAAAAAGGGTTCCTAGTTATGCCTCTCTTATAGACTAGCTTGTTGATTAACAAGATGATCAAGCTTTCTTGATCATGGACATTGGATGTTGTTAATAACAAGGTCACAACATTTGTGAAATGATGTGATGAATATTCATCCGAAGTATAGCATTATGATCAAGTCATTATGTTTACATTGCTATAACATCATATGAAGTAATCTTTATCCTTAGACCATGAGATCATGTTAATTGCTAACACCGGAAGAGTATCTTGATAACATCAAATGTCACACCGTAACAGGGTGATTATAAAGGTGGGTTCGATTACTGAAGGTGTTATGTTGAGGCTCATGGATCAAGAGTGGAATTTGTCAATCCCGATGACGGATAGATATACTCTGGGCCCTCTCGGTGATATCACCTTAAGATAGCTTGCAAGCAAGTGATGTGATCACTAGAATGTTATATCACGGGAATGAGAAAAGAGTGCATGTCGGTAACGAGATCAAACTAGGTATTTGGATACCGATGATCGAATCTCGGACATGTATTATATCATGAGACAAAGGGATTAAGTTAGTAGCGTTAAAGGTTCTCACGATCACAGAAGTCATCGTTGAATGTGCAGGAGTCAGTATGGATCTCCAGGTCCCGCTTCTGATTATTGATCTGAGAGGAGTCTCAATCATGTCTGCATTGTTCGCGAACCGTAGGGTGACACACTTAAGGGTTGCCGGACACCATTTAGGAGCACATATGTTTCAGACAAAAGGTTTGCAAAGCGCAGGAAATGTTTCGATAGAAACCGGAATTATTTCGGGTGAAATTGCAGAAAGTGGTTCTGCATGTGATGTTGAAATGTTGCAAGGGGTTTTATGTGAATGTTTGTTAATTAAAGTAATTAACAAAATTCTGAATAAAATAAATAAAAGAGTTTTATTAAATTGAGAGTTGCATTTAATTTGGTGGAAATTAAATACATGTGAGTGGGATTTTGGGTGGAGGCCATGTTTATGTGAGTGGAGGTTCACCACATGAATGAAGGAGGAGAGGAGTCCCCCCCTCATGCGCCGGCTATGGGAGGGGAGGGGTCTCCCTCCCTCCTATATAAAGCCCCCCTCTCCCCTCTCACAAAACACACCTCCTCGTGAAGGATCTCTCTCCCCCTCTAGATATTCCCCCATGGTCTCGAATTAGCGAGATACATGTTCCCGGTGGCCTTGCATCTGGAAGGAGTTGCTTCTTCCGCTGATTCGCTGGAGCGAGGAGGTGGAGGTTGTCTGGTGGCTTGAACATGTGTGCGAGGACGGATGCGCTGCTGATTTGCGGCGCTCGGACTTCCACACGATCTTGAGATCAGCAAGCGTACGACTACATCAACCATGAGTTCATACTCGTTAACAAAACTCGTTGTCTTCGAGGGTAAGTTCTCCATGGATGTATGTCCACCCATTGCTCTGTATCTAGTAGATAGATCTTGGCGTAGTTCTCATCGTAGGAATATTTTTGTTTTCTATGCTGCGGACCCAACAGTGGTATCAGAGCCTGATCTATGCGTAGATGCTTTGCACGGGTAGTACACATATGTTTATATGTGGGCGATGATGATCATGTTATTGCATCTTATATGTATTTTGGATATTGGTGGCATAGTGGGATGAAGCGGCCCAGACCAACCTTACATGTCTTCGTACATGAGACCGGTTCCACGACTGACATGCAACTAGTTTTGCATAAGTGGCTAGCGGGTGTCTGTCTCTCCTACTATAGTCAATATCTGATTTACAACGAGTTGCTAATAACTTGGTTATCCTTGTTGTGGTTCATGTTCGTAGGTAAGACCAGTTCTATCTCCGAAAGCCCTAAGCCACATAAAACTCGCAATTGATAAATTAGAGGTGTCTAGTTTAGATCGTTGTTGGGCTAGTGTCTTGATATGGTATTGTTGTAAGTAGATGTATGATAGATACTCTTACAACACACTTAACGTGTAAGTTCCATAGACCTTGGCCTTACACACAAAGGAATGATAGAGATCATACCACGATGCAAATGATAGAGATCAAATGCATGGACCATATCATCTCACTTTACACATTAGATGTTAGCATCTTATACTGCTAGTTTGGCGCTTTTGGTAGCATTGTAGGATGATCCCTCATTTAGATATCAAGATAAAATATGTTCTTCCTTCAGTATGCACCATTCTATGGATCGTGTTTCGAGACATCACGTGATGATCGGGTGTACTCGACTCCGCGCTTTCACACAACAAGTGTAAGACAGTTTTACACGCGCGGAATACTAAGGTTCTTACTTGACGAGCCTAGCATGTACAGACATGGCCTCGGAACATGGACCGAAAGATTAAGCATGAGTCATATAGTTGATATGATGCCCATATTGATGCTCGCCTTTGAAGCTACACCGACTCACGTGATGATCGGACTTGGTGTAGTGGATTTGGTTCATGTAATCACCAAAAGGGACACGAGGGATGTCGTTTTTGAGTGGAAGTTCATTAGTAATTTGGATTAGTTGAACTCAATCTATCATAAACTTAGTCTAAATAAACTTTACAAATTCTGTTGTAGATGGCACCACATGCTTTTAATTTCAATGTGTTCCTGGGGAAAGAGAAGCTTGCTGCGAATGGTAGCAACTTCACCAACTGGGCTATGAATTTGAGGGTTCTCCTCACTGCTGCACAAAAGCAATATGTGCTAGAGGCGTCGCTAGGACCCCCACCAGCTCCTGATGCCCCTGACGAGGAAAACAATGTCTATATAACTCGTCAGGAGGACCACAACTTACTTCATTGCTGCATACTGTATGGGCTAGAGCCAGAACTTCGAAAGCGTTTCGAAAATGGCAATGCCTTTGATACCATGGGAGAATTGAAAATGATTTTCGATACCCATGCTGCCATAGAGAGTTATAATGCTTCTGAAAAGTTCTTTAGCTGCATGATGGAAGAGAACAGCTCCGTTAGTGAGCACGTACTCAAAATGTCTGGGTACACCGATAAGCTTGTGTCCTTGGGAATAACAATTCCCATTGATTTAGGCATACATCGTGTTCTCCAATCTCTGCCACCTAGATACAAGAGCTTCGTGATGAACTATAATATGCAGGGCATGAAGAAGTCTCTTCCCGAGCTTCTGTCAATGCTTAAGACTGCAGAAGTGGAGATTGGGAAAGAACATCAAGTGTTGATGATCAATAAGACCACCGGTTTCAAGAAGGAGAAGAAAGGCAAGCAGAAGGGAAAGAAGGGCGGCAAATCTGTTGCCGCACCTAAAAAGAAACCCCGAGCTGGCCCTAAGTCTGATACTGAGTGCTACTATTGCAAGGGGTCTGGCCATTGGAAGCGCAACTGCCCCAAGTATTTGGCAGACAAGAAGGCCAGCAAGGCAAACAAAGGTATATGTGTTATACATGTTATTGATGTGTACTTGACTAGTACTCGTAGTAGCACCTGGGTGTTTGATACGGGATCGGTTGCTAATATATGTAACTCGATTCAGGGGCTGCGGAACAAGCGACAGCTAGCAAGCGATGAGGTCACGATGCGGGTCGGCAATGGATCAAGAGTTGTTGTGATCGCCGTCGGAACGCTACGTCTCCATATGCCGTCGGGATTAGTGATAAATCTAAATAATTGTTATTTTGTGCCTACACTGAGCATGAACATTGTATCCGGATCGTGTTTGATGCGAAGTGGTTATTCCTTTAAATCTGAAAACAATGGTTGTTGGATTTATATGGATAATATCTTTTATGGTCATGCACCTGTGTTGAATGGTTTATTTCTATTGGATCTTGATAGTAGTATTATGCATATTCATTGTGTTAATGCTAAAAGGGTTAAACTTGATGATGATATATCTACATATATGTGGCACTGCCATCTAGGTCATATTGGCGTTAAACGCATGAAGAAACTCCATTCTGATGGACTTTTGGGATCACTTGATTTTGAATCATTTGATACATGTGAGCCATGCCTTATGGGCAAGATGACTAGAACGCCATTTTCCGGTTCAATGGAACGGGCGACAGATTTATTGGAAATCATACATACTGATGTGTGTGGACCAATGAGTGTGTCGGCGCGAGGTGGATATCGTTATTTTGTTACTTTCACAGATGATTTGAGTAGATATGGGTATATCTATTTGATGAAACATAAGTCTGAAACTTTTGAAAAGTTCAAGGAATTTTAGAATGAAGTGGAAAATCATCATAACAAAAAGATCAAATTTCTACGGTCCGACCGTGGAGGAGAGTATCTTAGTTACGAGTTTAGCACACATATGAAAAATTGTGGAATAGTTTCACAACTCACGCCTGCCGGAACACCACAGCGTAATGGTGTGTCAGAATGTCGTAATCGTACTTTATTGGATATGGTTCAATCTATGATGTCTCTGACTGACTTGCCACTGTCATTTTGGGGTTATGCACTGGAAACCGCTGCATTCACTTTAAATCGGGCACCATCTAAATCCATTGAAACGACACCGTATGAATTATGGTTTGGAGACAAACCTAAGTTGTCATTTCTTAAAGTTTGGGGATGCGATGTTTATGTGAAGAAACTTCAGCCAGATAAACTCGAACCCAAAGTGGAAAAATGCGTCTTCATAGGATACCCTAAGTAAACGATTGGGTATAGCTTCTATCACAGATCCGAGGGCAAGGTTTTTGTTGCCAAGAATGGATCCTTTCTTGAGAAGGAGTTTCTCGCGAAAGGTGTGAGTAGTCGGAAGGTAGAACTCGAAGAGGTTATTGAACCTTCTCTTCATGAAATGACGAGTAGCGCAGCTCCGGAAGTTGTTTCGGAGTTGACTTCACCTAATGAAGAGAGAGCTAATGATATTGATCATCAACCTCCGAAAGAGGACACTACCGAACCTCGCAGGTCAAGTAGGACACATGCAGCTCTTGAACTGTACGACAATCCTGTTATGAATTTCATGATTGATGAAATAGATGACCCTACGACGTATCAAGAAGCGATGATGAGCCTGGATTCCAACAAATGGCTAGAAGCCATGAAATCCGAGATGGAATCCATGTACGAAAACTAGGTTTGGACCTTGGTGGACTTACCTCACGATCGAAAGGCCGTTGAGAATAAATGGATTTTCAAAAGAAAAACTGATGCTGATGGTAATGTGACCATCTATAAGGCTCGACTTGTCGCAAAGGGGTTTCGACAAATTCAAGGAGTTGACTACGATGAGACATTCTCTCCCATAGCGATGCTAAAGTCGGTTAGGATTATGTTAGCAATTGCTACATATTTCGATTATCAATAGATCCAGGAGGTAAATTACTAAACCAAGTTTTAGCTTCTCCTTTCAGTGAAAAGGGGAAAATCTTAGCAACAAAATAAATACGCATCTTAATATCATCAGAAAACAAGCCACTCATGGTAGAAAGTTCATTCATATGTGCTACCGCACTTTCATTCTTAGTCCAACAAAAAGGTTCTTTCTCAACAATAGCTATGTAAGATAGATCGAGAGAGAAATCATAATCTTTATCTATAATGTTTATGGGAGAAGCAGCAAACTTAGCAATAGGAGACAATTTGGGTCTAATAGTACGCCTCTCAAGGAGACTCTTAGCAGCGCTCCTATCATGGGTGTTTTTACATTCATTAATAAATTCATCGGTCATCTCAACATAACCATCTTCAATATCATAACTTTCACTAGACTCAGGTGAACTAACAGGTGTAATAGTGTCTTCATTAGGAGTTTCAGTATTTCCAGCTACAGTTCTAGCAATCTTAGCATCTAGGAAAGGACCTAATGAACCACTCTTATCAAGCACAGTAGAAGCAGCATCATAAGCATCAGAAGTTTCAGATTCAGCAGTAGTAGGAGTGTGTGTAGCATGTGTATGTGGTGGTGTAACGAGCTTACTCATAACAGATGGTGAATCAAGAGCAATATAGGTGTTCAGAACCGTACCTCTTCTTGTAGTGGATGGTAAAATAGGAACCTTGCCATCACGAGACTTACCCATGATGGATGGATAGCAGTGAACAATAGAGAATCCAAGTGAACTTAATAAATAAAGCTATGCTCCCCGGCAACGGCGCTAGAAAATAGTCTTCATGACCCACAAGTATAGGGGGTGTATCGCAGTATTTTCGAGGGAAGTGAAACCCAATTTATTGATTCGACACAAGGGGAGCCAAAGAATATTTATAAGCCTTAACAACTGAGTTGTCAATTCATCTACACCTGGAAACAATCTTGCTCACAGCAGTTTATCAGTAGCAACAGTTTTGTAGTAGGAATAGTAAAGTAGCAGTAGTAGTAAAGTAAAGACAACAGTAACAATAGTAGTAAACAGTAGGATTCGAGTGCGGTAGGCATAGGGATGGATGGACGGGCGTTGCATGGACAAGACAATTCACATGGCAATCAGAACATAGGGCAATTGCAGATAAATAAGATAAAGCATCCAAGTACTAGATAATCCTAGGCATGTGTTCCATATATAGTCATACGTGCTCGCAATGAGAACTTGCACAACATCTTTTGTCACCGCCACTTGCTTTGCGCGAGGCCTCAAGGAAACTACTGGCAATTAAGGTGCTCCTTTTAATAGAGCACCAGAGCAAAGCATTAACACTCCGTGAACACATGTGATCCTCACATCAAAGCCATTCCCTCCGGTTCTCCCGATTTCTGTCACTTCGGGGCCATTGGTTCTGGACAACAACGTGTGTATACAACTTGCAGATAAGACCATAAACAATACTATCATAATGAATCAATAACATGTTCAGATCTGAAATCATGGCACTCGGGCCCTAGTGACAAGTATTAAGCATAACAAGTTGCAACAAAGTCATAAAGCACTAATAGTAGATACTAGACACCATGCCCTAACAATCTGATGCCATTACATGAACGATCTCATCCAATCCCTACCATCCCCATAGCCTACAATGGGGGATTACTCACTCATAGATGGGGGAAACATGGATGGTCGATGGAGAAGCGATGGTGATGATGATGGCGATGATCCCGTCCCGGCAGGGTGCTAGAACAGAGTTTCTAGTGCTGTTTCATGGAATCTGATGGTGGCGGCGGAGCGGAACTCCTTCTGGAAAAACGTCGAACCCCCCTGAGGTTTTAGGTCAGAAGGCAACTTATAGGCGAAGAGGGAGACCGAGGGGGCGCCAGACCACCTGGGCGCTGCCACTGGCTTGCCCGCGTGGCCAGGTGGTGTGGCCTGGGCCCAGCCCCCTCCATCTCATATTCTGGCTCCGGGAGTCTTCTGGTGAAATAGGATTTTTGGCATATTTTCCGGGATTTTTCCTGATAGTTGATTATCTAAACAAAAAGTAGACACCAGGGCAATTCTGCTGAAAAGCGTCAGTCCGCATTAGTTGCATCCAAATCACACAAGTTTAGAGGAGAAACAATAGCAAAAGTGTTCAGGAAAGTAGATACGTTTTGGACGTATCAGTGCCTTCTAAAATCTTAGGATCGTTCCTATCCCACTCAATTACTGGCAAGTCCTCACCATCGTACTCGGCTAAAATGAGACTGTCATTGTTCTCCTCGTTCTCTTCTTCATCAGTTTCATCAAATCTGGCACTGTGGGCCAATTCCTCTATGTATTGATCCTCCAGTGTCTATTTACTGAATCTATCTACCAATTTAGGAAACATCAAATCATCCTCATCATCTAGTGGAGGTGTTACCTTGGCAAGCTCTACTTCTTCCTCCACATTGGCCGCACGAATGATTTTGCTTACGCTCGCAGTGCGAATAGATGGTACTGCTGTGGACCTACAAGGAGCGTGGGGGCGCACACTATTAGTAGAGACAACAGAGACACATGATGCCTGACCACCTTATGATGCCTCACCACCTGATGATGCTTTATCCCTCTTTCCCGTGCGTTCAACTTTAGGTTGCACATGAAGACGAATTCGACCAACATGTTCGGCAGCATTCAAAGAGAAAAGCATTAATAGATCAGCTTCGCTAGTTAGTGGGAGCAATGTTTGCTCGCTAATGTTAAAATATTGCAAATCAACTGAATCACCATTGCTCTAGGGGAATTTAGAATATATTTTATCTTTCAAATCTCTGAGAGTTATGGAGGTTGCAACCACCACTCGGAAGTAAAATCTAGAGAGATACCATTCACAACCACGAAATACGCTAGTATCTAGTTTAACCACTAGCCAAAATGCCAGCGCTAGATCAATCCTATTCAAAAAGCAAGGCAGTTAGCTAAGCACCAGCGATTCGCGCTCAATTACTGCCTATAATCAATCCACAAAGTGAAACAATACTTACCTAGATGGAACCCATGCGTTAGATCCCTCCGATTCCACCCAATCTTCTCTGCGCTCGACGGGGAGGACCGGTACACCCGCTGGCGTCGCATACTCTTCTGTGAAAGGGGTAGACATAGCAGGGGAGGAAGCGGATATGGAGTAGGCTCCGCGGCTAGGGGAGGGGTGGCTCGAGGGCCGAGGATGACATAAGGTAGGAGGGGCTCTCAGGTAGGAGGGCACGACAGCGGGGGAGCGGAGCGGAGGGGCAGTGTGGGAGCTGTTCTAGGCTCGGAGCAAGAATGGCTGGTCCGACGTGTCTCTATGTGGCCCCACCCTTCACCACGTATGCAAGACCCATCCCAACGCGGCCCCACCCATCACCACGTATGCAGGACCCGTCCCAACACGGCCCCACCTGTCAGCATGTAATGGTCGAGGCGACGTAACGTAACGCTCAACGCAGGACCCGCCCAATGCGGTCCCACCTGTCAGCATGTAACGGTCAAGCCTTTGACCTGACGGCATCCCCCCGTCCGAGCGCATGTGAGGGTTTTAGAATGGAGGGAGGGGAAGTGAGGAAAACCTAAGCGGCTTGGGAAAACTGAGTACAACTAATGAACTAGGGGCACGAAAATAGAAATCCCTTTAATTAACCATTCCATTGTAGTACAGCTGATTACTAGTCAAGACAAAGTCAAATTTATAGCACTAATAGCAACACACGCACAATCAACCTCAGGAAAAACCAAATAAAGAGCAACGAGGCATCACGACAAAGCATTCACATGATTCAATAATGATTTTGGGGCCACCCCACTAAGCTACCCGCAACAAAGTCTTCCAGGCTTAGAGATGGACCCAAGGTTTGTGCCAATGGCTGTAAACGACTAGGAACCCCAAAGTGTGACTAGGCTTGTCGATATCACGAAAACATTCCACATTCCTAAATAGTACAGTAGTAAACTGCTCCTCGAGCAACAGTGGTAAATAAGAAGTAAAGCATGGCATAAGTACATGATAGTAGTAAAGCCCGAAACTAGTTTGTGGCCCCCAAAAATAATATGTGAGTCAAGCTCATACCAAGGGGATCCATGGTCCCACATGTGGATAGTACAATAGTCAAGGAACATGAATCAAGTACTCGGGTACTAGGTGGACACAAGTGGGCGAGATAAAAGCTAGATCTGAACTATTGCCCACCGGTGTCGCTTTATTAGTTATATCTATTTCCAACATTTTAATTATCAAGTTATGAGTATAACCATGATCATATCCACCATTAAGCAGGTGCCAACCTTCCAACAACTATGGAACTTGACAATTCGAACCAACACCTGAGCAAGTAACTACGACTTGCAAGGCCAACTATCTACCAAAACAACAGGCAATGAGAAGTGACCAAGGCAATATAGGCTGCATGGAATATAAATGGTACGGAAACTAAAGCATCACAACACGGATTGAAATAGAGAGAAGTGAAGCCATAAGGCAGAAAATAGGTAGAAGGGGGAGGATGCTCGCCTAGGAAACATTGCTGAAGATAAATTATCCGAAGAACTTGTCGAAGCTCACAACATCCCATCGTCCTATTCAGAAAGAAGAAAAGCATTAGAAAGGAACAAGCGATGCAACAATTATAACTAATGCGGAAGAACTGTCATGATCATGATATGATGCATGACATGGCAAGATGACACACTGCAACTTAGTAGTATTAAGCGGCATCTGAATCCCAGTAATTAATTAGATGAATTTAGTTGTTTAGGTATCCCACACTTTAAATGTTGAATTAACAAAGCAAAACATGGCATCGGTTCTGTACACAAATTTAAATGCATTCGGAATAAGATATATTATCCCATTTAAACACTCCATATTTAATTAATAGATGAATTTCTATTTAACCCAAAACCACAAGATATGAAATGCACACATGAATGATTTAATGCGACAAAACAGGGCATCAAAAAGGGGTCACACATGTGGTATCGATGATCCTAGGTTCGGAGGGGTTCGGGATCGGTCTTTGGATTCGAGATGGAGAACTCTTGATACATGTCAAAGGTCATCAGATTCCATGATGGAGAACTTGGGTCATTGAGTTCGTGATGAAGTCCTTGGTTTCGGGAGCTAGCGTTGGAGATCTTGATGTTCCATGGTGGAGTTCTCAGAATCTGGCGCCGATGGTCGGTGACGGACTGGATTTTTGATGCCGGTGTTTTCGTCTTGGTTTTTGGATTGAAGTTCTTCCGTTAGTGGTTGGGTTAACTCTTTTGTTTCGTGGTCGTCGGTTGTCATCGGAACGGAGTATTCAAACTACACTGATCAACACTTCACGATCAAAGCACCGATAGGAAATTATAGAAGAACACCACTAAACATCTATCACCACCACATGTGTGAAGCAGTAGAACAACTAACTACAAGAGCATGGGGAAAAATAAACATGTATGGTTGCTGGAAAAAAACCGAACGGTTACAACAACAAGGTCGATGCATGCGCGAGGTATGGCGGCATCGACCAACTTCAAGCGTTGATAGCAGGGGCCATGGTTGGGTGGCTCTAGCCAACAAGGTCGATAGAGGGGCCATACTGGAAGCATCCAGAGCTCAAGTGGATGTGGGTGTGGCACGGACATGACCATGGCGCCTGGTTTGGCAGCCCACGCAAAGGGGCATGATTGCAAGCTAGGGAGGCAGGACACGGGGATGGATGCATGTAGAGGATCTGGAAGCAGCGCTGCCACTTGGGCAATGAAGACCCACGTAGGAAGAGCATTGCTGGAGCTTAGACAAGCGTGCCATCGACGGCCAGGTAGTAGCACCAGGTAGGGGAGGAGGCAGAGGCTAGCGGCATTGCTCGAGGTGTCAACGACGAGCTCATAGTGGCGGGGCGGGGTGATGGAGAGGCCCTGGACGGCGTCATGGAGAGATCGAAGGGGATGAGGGCACCATCAAGCAGAGAGGAAGAGGAAATCGACACTGAGAGGAGCCACAGAGAGGGGTAGCATGCAAACTCGAGCGGGAAAGTAGATCGATCTGGGGTGGTCGGGTTTGGTTTCTCCATGCAGGAGCAACAGGATGGTGTTTTGGGACCTTATGGAGAAGGTTTAGGTGGCATCAGGGTGTTTTGTGCCAAGTTGCAGCAGGGGTTGGTGGGGATAGGTATTGGCCAGGGTGTGGCATGCATGCATGCTAGGTGTTTGTGCATGGTGGTGGACGTGTCCACTATGACCGTATGTATGCTTGTGTTTTGCAGCGGTGGATAGAGTGCATGTGTCGAGTTAGGGTTAGGATGTGGTGGGTATCCAGGTGGGGGTAGTAGGTAGCTACTGGCTGGACTTTTGGGCCTGGCTGGTGGCTGCCTCCCCTATTTTACAAAATATTTTATTTTACTTTAAAACAAAACCATTTTGAAAATAGTTTTTATACTAAAAGGGGGGAAGTAGTGTAGAAACAAAAATAGGGTAGTAGCAAAAATATTTTTAGAGACTAAACATGCACGACAATGTCATGATGATGCACAAAGTAAAAGACAACAAGCAACGTTCTAGTTGGAGATTTCCGAGGGTGCTATAATTCGACACCACTAACAACCGTCCCGAGATCCGCTCCATAATAAGGGGAAGAAGGGTGATGGTAAGAGTCTTCTTGCTTCTTGTGGATCCTCGCGACACCACTAACAAGGCTTCTTTCTCTATCTTTGAATCATCAACACCACCAACAAAAGTTGTTGCTCATGTTGGTCGATAGACACTCAGGATAAACAAATGTGAAGCTAAAGGCCCCAAAAGATAATGCCACCTTTAACTTCCATGGAAGGATTAGAAATTGGATTGATCCACCAATTCAATGTACAAGAGTGAATGATAAGAGTAGTGGTTTGGTCATGACTCCACCCCGCACTCAAAGAAATACTTCGTACATGAATAGAAGAATCGTGCAACCAACTCTCAAAATTTAGACTAAAGATCTCGACAAGCGATGTTCGGAAAGTTTTGGAAAACAAAGGAGTGATGCAGATTCTTTATCAGATCCGACATAGCGGACGTTGTCGTGTTGGAAAACAATAGAAGGTATAAAGAATTTTTTAGTGAATTCCAGTCAAATTAAAGATACAATAGATGAAAGATTCATCAGACTTCACAACACCTAGAGGTAGGAATACCGTTGTAGGAGCATGGAATCCAAACCCTGAAGGTACAACAGAAACCCAACCACAAGAAATCCTGGACTTTAAGGAAGGTAAGAGAACAAATTCAAAACATGCGAAGATAAGAGGAGAATAGCACAAGGGTAAGAAATAAAAGCTGACCTAATCAGGTGTATCCAACGAATTCTTCAAAATAGTTTTGACACTCTACATTATCCATTAACTAGGTTATCCTACATGCTAGACTAGTGTGGTATCGAAAACCAAGGCTCTGGTACTACTTTTAACACCCTCGAATCGGCACTATGCAGATTTTAGTGCTTCCCGCCAAACCCGCATATAAACGATTCAAATATCCCCACCGGGCACTTGCGTGTGGGTGGAAATAAAGTAATACCATTACACAATAGTCCATGATGGGACCCATAAAAACATATATATACAACAGTGACTCAGCGAGCCAAGAATACATATATACATTACAAAGATCCAACATCTGAATACAAATTGTATGGACTTTTATCCCTCATTATTGTTATTTAGGTCATAGAAACATGGGAGACCAGTAAGGTTGAGCCCTAATTCCACAGGTTTTACCTCCGGTTCATCCGCGGAGTTTTCCAGCTACTACATGTAGAACCTTAATTTTCCAGTGTTATCATGCATGCATGCATGCATGTGAACAGGCTCACCCAGGGGTTGGGATCTTCCTATCGCAATGTCCCACCACACTTTCAAACATATGGTAGTGCCACATGCAAGATTTGGAGGGATTCTGGCGCTCTTGTGCTCGATTTCCAGCGAAACCCAAAATCATGGGCACCATAGATCTACCACCTTTTACCTAGCACAACGACAGTTGACCAATGTACTTTTATGCCTTATTTTGTTTAGTTTAGGTCATAGAAACATGGGACACCAATAAGGTTGATACCTAATTCCATAGGTTTTCCCTCTAGATCACCCACAGAGTTTTCCAGCTACTACGTGCAGAACCTTATATTTTCGAGTGTTATCATGCATGCATATGCACGGGAACAGGGTCACCCAGGGGTTGGGTTCTCTTCCTATATCAACATCCCACCACACTTTGATACATATGTTTGTGCAACATGAAAGTTTTGGAGGGATTTTTGTGCTCGTGTGCTCAGTTTCCAAGGACACCCTAAAACATGCGCCCTGCAGATCTACCCCTTTGACCTGCCACACCGATAGTTGGCCAATGGACTTTTATCCCTTATTCTTGTTAGTTTAGGTCATAGAAACATGGGACATCAATAACGTTGAGCCCTAATTCAACAAGTTTTCACTATGGTTCACCCGCGGATTTTTCCGGCTACTACGTGCAGAACCTTACATTTTCGAGTGTTATCAAGCATGCATATGCATGGGAACAGGCTCAACCAGGGGTTGGTTTCTCTACCTATCTCAACATCCCACTACACTTTCATACATATGGTAGTGCCACATGCAAGAATTTGAGGGATTCTGGTGCTCTTGTTCTCAGTTTCCAGCGAAACCTTAAAACATGGGCCCCGTAGATTTACCCCCTTTGACCTACCACAACGATGGTTGACCAATGGACTTTTATGCCTTATTATTGTTAATTTAGGTCATAGAAACATGGTAGACCAAGATTGAGCCCTAATTTCATAGGTTTTTCCTCCGGTTCACCCGTGGAGTATTCCATCTACATGCAGAACCTTAATTTTCTAGTGTTATCATGCATGCATGTGAACAGGCTCACCTACGGGTTGGGTTCTGTATATCTTAACATCCTACCACAATTCATTTATATGGTTGTTCAACATGCAAGATTTTTAGGATTCTGGTGCGCTCTTGTGATCGGTTTCTAGCAAAACCCTACAAATGGGCCCCGAAGATCTACCCATTTGACCTGCCACAATGATGGTTGTCCAATGGACTTTCACTACAAGAAAAGTTGGATTTTACAAGAGACAATTTTCGTGGATAAAGGCCCATTTTTCGTGGTTAAAAAGTATTCTACGATGGACGTCCTTCATGGTGAAAGCCCCATCATAAATGAATCTACCACGGGTTTTTTCTGACCATGGCAGATCGCATCCTTCAGCCACGAAAGCTTGTTCCGTCGTAGATCTATTTGCTCGACGAGTTGACTGCCGACGTCCATGCAAACTGTGAAGTGGCAAACACCGTTAACGCCCAGTTACCACCGTTAACGGTCATAGAAACCGCGGTAGAAGCCAGGCCCAGTCAAGACATGCTAATTATTAAGTGGGTCGGCCCATTACGAGAGCCCTATAAGAAGTCGTTCCATTATTGTTTCGTCCTGCAATGTTTTAAATTGGCCCGTACTACATTCTATTGTGGCCTATACTATCAGGCCCAATACTGTTTTGGCCTTTATGAGGCCCAAGTAATCCCAATAGAAGGCCCACATTGGTCGAATACTGTGCGACCCATTAGTGGCCTGTGTCAAGTTGGTCTGATACTGTTAAGGCATGCGGTTGGCTTGTGACTGTTCTTACAGCCCATGGTGGGCCGCCTACTAATGGCCCTTCTTTGAGAAGGTTCGTTAACGTTCTGGCCTTTTACTATTCCGGTCGTCAACAATTCAGGCCTACAAGCTGCCTGTTACTATTTTGTTTTGGTACTTTTCTAGCCTGGTATTTTTTCCGGCATGTTACTGTTATTGCCTGGTTAATTTTTTTGGCCTATTACTGTTTTGACCCGTTAATGTTCTGGCCTTTTACTATTTTGGTATGGTACTCTGCTGGCCTGTTACTTTTCAGGCTTGTTGATATTCTGGCCAGCTGCAATTCTAGCTTGTTACTGTTCTAGCCTATTATTGTTATGGCCTATTATTTTTCTGGCATGTTACTGTGATGGCATGTTACTGTTCTGACATGTTATTTTTCTGGCCTATTACTATTCTGGCCTGTTACTGTTGCTAGTTCCCTCCTGTTGGTTGGTCTATGTTTACAATCTTTTACAGTTTCAGCCTTTCTGAAGCCCATACCAATATCATAAAAGGTGTATAATTAGCGTTAATCTTTTACTATTCATCGTCGGCCCAATACAAGACGGGCTAATAACAAAGCCCAATATTGTTCCCTCGACCTGGCTGGCGCAGTTATGTTACCACCTACCGCCATGTGTGGACGGCGTAAAAAATGCCTACATGGAATATACGAGTTATCTAGATCTTAAATTCGCTTAAAACTTCATAAAATTACTACATATTATCAACTCAAGGGAAAGAAAGTTAGGCATTTTAGTCGACAATCGATTCGATAACAGAGTCCTCAATTTCCTTTCTCAATCTATCACCTGCATCTCCATTTTGAGTGTGACAGTTACATTGGAAAACCACCTTGAGACATGACCTTGCAGCTCCCTCTTTGGTGGCGATAGCAATAATTGCAGTCCGAAACTAAGTAATAACAAGTTAATACATCAAACAAGGCAAACTACTCATTTAACTGATACAACTAGAGCTATGAACCGAAGTTTTCTACTAGTCAATGGTTCAATTATTGTCCATCACGTCAAACAAACAGGACAAGCAAGCATTAAACAATGTGCATAGATTAGAATTTCAGCAAATATAAACTAACTAGGTAATTTCAACAAATATACTTCATATATGGAAGCAGTTGTATATCCTAGAATGTAAGAGACGTTGGGTGACTCACAATTTATAGTGATCTGGACAATTGCATGTAGTTACTGTCATAGCTAAGAATCAACCAGATAGAAGTTGTATAGGCATCATACGAGAACTAGTAGAGCAGGAATACAAACCATGAGTGAACTATACAATAGAGGATAGTATGTCATTGCTTAGGATGAACTAGAACTAGATACAAAATATAATGGCGTTGCTTGTGAACCTATAGAACAGGAAAAGCATTGATGGCTGTGAAATATAGCCATCTACATCCACATTTGAACTAGACATTATTCATATTTTTGATGAAATATCTCTCTAAATCCTACCACTAATGCCTAATGATCAAAGGGGTATGCAGTCCTTTCTTTCTATTTTTCCCTATGCAGATAATGACGTTTGATGATGGGAATCACAACATTAAAGTCAAAGATACGAGATTTCCAACAACCCAAAGAAACTAGGGGTCTTGAAGTGGAGACAGAAGCTTTAACGACCAACTATACGGCGGGAATAAAATTTTGGCCATATAGTTCCAGCCATATAGTTGCCATCGACACCGCTAGGTCAAATAGAACAAATTTTGTGAAGGGACCCCTATATAAAGAGGCTTCAGGCAACGAGAAACAGAGCCACGGAGACCTGCCGCAGAACCCCAGAAACCTGCATCCACAACACCGAAGAGCCACCAGAGGAATAGGCTTAGATCTAATCTCCAAACCCTTCTCCACCACCATAGCCATGTTCCACCTCTTGTAATATTAGATATCATCTTCGATTGACGACATTGTAAGACTATTTTATATCAATCTCATGATTTCCATTACAATGTTTATGATTGTCGATTTTATCTCTATGCGTGAGTAATTCTCTTTGGGCTAAGGGCTTCGGCCTAGCCATGTAGCTTTTGTGCATGTTATTTATCATAGATGGGATCATGTATTAGTTTGTATGACACGATGATTATTGTACCTCTCTTGCCTCAATCCAAGGACTTGTCAGGTACCCAAGACCCCGAGGATTGAGCCAGGTATAGGGAGTATGAGTAATGACTAATCTGCAGGTTGGGAACCCCAGTGCAAATGTTTCAACAATTCCAAAAAGTCTTTTTAATAAGTTAAATCTTGGCTCTTTGGAAATCACTGAGTTAAAATTACATCTAGCAGATTCTACCTACAAACAAGCTGTAGGGATTAAAGAAAATACTTTAGTGTACATTAAAGGTTGTCCTGCTCTTTTTGATTTTTGTATTGTTGACATGCCTGAAGATGCTACTGCTCCTATTATATTAGGCCATCCATTCTTAAGAACTATTAAGGCTTTGATTAATCTACATGAAGGGAACGTGAAGATTGAATTGCCTTCATGGGATCCTTTTGTTATTCATTTTTCTAGGAAGAAGAAACACAAGCATGATGAAAAGGAGGCCATCACTTTGAAGGCCAACTATTTTGGAGTGGGTGTTCCACTCATCTGGCCTACGTGAGCAACATCAAGGTCAAGCTATTGACCATGAAAGAGCACTGCATGGGAGGCAACCCATGTGAAATAAAAGTTTGAGTAAAGTTTTTAAGTTTTAGTTTAATTTTTATGTTTAATAAAGAGTGTTAGAAAGCTCTAGTTGAGGAGAAGAAGATCGGTAGTACTAAAATCCTGCTTTATACATGCTGATGTTGGTCGACAATTTTTACTGTCATTTTTCTGTCAAAAACAAGGTGTTTCACTAAGTTTTCAAGATAAGAAAGAAGTCTCGAAGAAATAGAATTTTTTGATGTCTGTATAAGGTTTAACGACCAACTATACGACGGGAATAAAAATTCCAACCGTATAGTTTGGTCGTATAGATATCTTTGCCATCGACCATTTTCTTTCGTAGTGTTGGGGGGATGACCCCCAGATACCCCAATCGGACAAGAAACATGGCAGTCGGATCGCGTCCAGCTGACAAGCGCAGCCGGACAGGGCAAGTCTAACCAGCTACCGTGAGGTAGCCGGAGCGGCGAGAAGCAGCCGGCTATAGCAGCGCAGCCGGAACCAATCAAGGAGACAGTGCGACATGCAGAACAGTGCACGGTACGCCTTGTACGACGACAAGACTGGCAACTATTCGGCCATACTGAAGACTTTGCGGGGATGATGCGGGAACAATGGTCCGATGCCGACGACAGTCTTGCACGATGTTCACTGTGCCCACGACAGCCATACCGCTCGTACTCTGATGGGACATGGTTATACCGGTTACTGTAGATGACCAGTCGGCTGGGACCCGCATGTGGGGCCCGCCAGTCGGATTGGCCAGTGAGACCGTTGCCT
Source organism: Avena insularis (assembly GCA_023614405.1). Taxonomy (NCBI): domain Eukaryota; kingdom Viridiplantae; phylum Streptophyta; class Magnoliopsida; order Poales; family Poaceae; genus Avena; species Avena insularis. The sequence goes on from CM042696.1 coordinate 242,386,293, forward strand.
CTCTGCCTATATAAGGAGAGGCAAGGCCTCAGTAGAAAGGGTTGGTCTCAGTGCATTTAAGGCAGTAGCTAGAGAATACAGCTCGAGGAACACTTGTAGTTCGTATATCGCTCATAGGTAGATCGGCAGGAGTAGGAGTTTTACCTCACCTTGAGGGCTTCGAACCTAGGTAGTTCCTGTGTCCAGCTACGCTTGCTTGTATCCAATCCCGCATGCGGACGCCGTCGATAGCTTCCCTGCTAGTCCCCACACCTCTATCTAACCTTCTTAGGTACTGCCGTTCTCAATACAACGACAGTTGGCGCCCATCGTGGGGCAGATGGATTCGACCGGAGTCACGTTCCGCACGGGACCCTGCACTTCAGCCGGTGAGCTAGTGGCCTCCGGCCTGGTGCTCACACTTGGCAAATTCGACTGCGTCATCGACAACGCTTCCTGCTTCGCCGGAACCACCTTCCCGGCGAACGGCTCCATCCTGCTTTTCAGCGACCTCCCCGTCTACATCGCCACCGTTCCGGACCGTTTCCCTAGGGAGATCGTCTCCATCGCGGAGCTACCGCATCCGGGCGGCAGCGCCTCCGTCGCTTCCCACGGCGTGGAGGTCATGATTTCCGGCTATAGCTCTCACCCCCGCCAGCCGCGGGAGCAGGGTGCGGAACCTCCGCGCCTCCGCAGCCGCGGAATCCGGTAGAGGAGGCCATTGATCGGCTCCTGACGCCGGTTAACCTCGGGGACAACCCGGAGGAGGCGGAGGCCAACTTCACCTTGGAGAGACAGATCCTCCTCCAGGAGGCCATGGAGCTGGCAGCAACCCGTAAGTAACTCGAGATCACCCGACGCGAGTACGACCACGCGCATGGCTTCACTCCGGCTACCACGGAGCCGAGCCGGCGCGGCCAGGTGCGGCGCCGGGGTGGCGAGCTGGGCGGAAGGATGGAAAAGGACGGGGAACCGGATCCTGTTCCCGCCCTCATCTGGCCCACCTACAGCACGCCCATCAAGAACCTGCGCGTGGCGCGAGCAGCGGCAGAAGAGCTGCCCAACTTGGAGGGCGAGGAGCGAGCTCGCGAGCACGCTCGCGTGCAGGAGCTCCTCCGAATCGCGGATGAGCAGGCCGACTCCAACCGGCAGATGCAGGAGGACCCCAGCTACTCCAGGGGAGCAAGCCGCCTGTCAACAGCAAGGGCGCGCCTCGCGACACCCAACAGGCGTCCTCCCCTCAGCCGACTAAGGCCCGCAGCAAGGGCCGCAACTCTGGCAACAAGGGCCAGCCGCGCTAGGAGCAAATGGTGAACAGCAACCCATCGCCTCCCCCTCCAACACCTGGAGCACCAAGACCCGCCGGTTCCTGTCTCTCGGGCCGGGTGGGAGCGCCCAACTCGGATCGTCCGGATGCCCGTGACCGCATCGAGCTCCTCGCTCAAGCGCGCTTCACGGAGGAAGAAGACTCCACCGGACCGGTTTGTTTTGGACCCCGCATCCGGAACGAGCCGTTTCCGGATAAGTTCACCCTGCCCAGGGACACCCCCAAGTACGATAGCAGCATGAAGCCGGAAGATTGGCTGACCGACTATGCTACGGCAACCGGCATAGCCCATGGGAAGAAGCGCACAGCTGTGCGCTACGTCCCCCTTATGCTAACCGGGTCGACAAGGACATGGCTCAACAGCCTTGCACCCAACAGCATCAACGCCTGGCCAGACTTCGAGAAGGTGTTCGTCCGCAACTTCAAAGGCACGTACAAGCACCCGGGACGCCCACGCGACCTGGCCTTGTGTGTCCAGGGCGACCGCGAGACCGACCGCGAGTACCTCGCCAAGTGGACGGAGCTGCGCAACACGTGCGAGGGCATCCTGGAGAGCCAGGCCATCAGCTTCTTCATCGAGGGATGCCGTGAAGGCACCATGCTTCGCCACCGGCTACTGTGTGACGAGCCGAAAACCATGGCGGAGCTCATGACGGTTGCGGACCAGTACGCCATGGCGGATGCCGCCATGAGGAAGCCCCTCCGAGTAAATGCTGGCGGGCGTCCGACTCCTACGGAGCTGGCTCGCGACCGTCCGAGAAATCCGGCTGGAGAAACCGGATCCTCCAGACGCCACGGCAACGACAACCGGTTCCATGGGGACCGCCAAGCTGGCCAGCAGAAGCCCTGCTACCACGCGCGGCAGGTCAATGCTGTGGAGGGTGCGCCCGATGCACCGGCTAACGATGCAAGGAGGCAGAAGCCGCGGCTCACCTTCGACTAGATGTTTGACGGCCCGTGCAAATGGCACAGCGGTCCCTTCAAACCTGCTACGCACACCACCCGGAATTGCAGCTGGACTCGCCAGCTAAAAGACTAGGGCAGCCAGCCACGTCTTCCCCCGCGCCCTCCTGGTGGACCACCACCACCATCTAGGGGAGCCGGCAATGATGGTAGCGGCGGCAACAACAACAACGGCTACCCCCAGCTACACACCGCCTACCACATCTTTGAGACAGAGCTGGACGACAAGCACAGCCACAGGCGACGCTCCAAGGAGGTCAACACCATCGTCTCTCTGGTCCCCTAGTACCTGAACTGGTCAGAAACCCCCATCACCTGGAGCCACGAGGACCAGCCGGAGCAGCTGCCGACTCCCGGGGCTACACCACGGTGCTCGACCCCCTCATTGTCTCCAACAAGCGCACCTGCCGTTTCTCTCACGTCCTCACCGATGGAGGCAGCAGCCTCAACCTCCTCTACTGGTCTTCGCTGGAGAAGCTGGGCATTCGTGAATGCGACCTGCGTCCGACTACCACAACGTTCCACGGCGTACTACCGGGGCCGGCTTGTACCCCGCTGGGTAAAATCTAGCTGGACGTCATCTTCGGGACCGAGGAGAAGTTCCGTTGTGAGCCGATTTGGTTCGAGGTGGTAAACCTGACGAGCTCCTACCATGCTCTCCTCGGGCGCCCCGCCATCGCCAAGTTCATGGTCGTCCCCCACTATGCATACCTCAAGACGAAGATGCCGGGACCCAACAGCGTGATCACCATCGCCGGCTGCTTCAGGCGGTCAATGGAGTGCACCTCAGCCGGTTCCAAATTGGCAGAGGCCCTCATCATAGCCGAAGAGAAGCGCGTGATCATGCGAAATATGGCCATGGCCCAGCAAGACATTCCGGCTAGCAGCAAGCCGGCTGGAGAAGGAGCCTTCCAGCCGGCAAAGGAGATGAAGACGATCCTGGTCGACCCCTCCGACCCGACCAAGTTCGTCACCATTGGTGCCAACTTGGACAACAAATAGGAAGGCGCGCTCGTCGACTTCCTCCGTGAGAATCGGGACATCTTTGCATGGTCACCCAAGGACATGCCAGGTGTACCGAGGGAGTTCGTCGAGCACTCACTTCATGTGCGGCCGCATGCCAAGCCGGTTAAGCAACCTCTGCGCCGGTTCGCAGAGGAGAAGAGGAAGATTATCGGTGACGAGATCACCCGGCTCCTTGCAGCCGGGTTCATCATGGAAGTGTACCACCCGGACTGGCTGGCGAACCCAGTCCTAGTGTTGAAGAAGAACAAGACCTGGTGCATGTGTATTGACTACACCAGCCTGAACAAGGCGTGCCCGAAAGATCCATTCGCATTGCCCCGTATCGATCAAGTCATCGATTCCACGGCCGGCTGCGATTTGTTGTCTTTTTTAGATTGCTATTCCGGTTACAATCAGATCCGATTAAACCCGGTTGATCAGATTAAGATATCACCACTATGGGGCTTTTTGCTATGTAATCATGCCTTTCGGTCTGAAGAATGCAGGCGCTACCTATCAGCGCTGCATGCAGAAGTGCTTGCACTCGCAGATAGGCCGAAACATGCACGCCTATGTGGACGATGTGGTCATCAAGACCAAGGAGAAGCACACCCTCCTCGAAGATCTGGGAGAGACATTTGGCAACCTCCGGCAGTACCAGATGAAGCTAAACCTGGAGAAATGCGTCTTCGGAGTCCCATCCGGCCAGCTACTCGGTTTCCTCATATCGCAACCAGGTATCGAGGCGAATCCGGAGAAGATCGTGGCCATCGAAAGGATGCAGCCGCCTAGGAGCCTGCTTGGGGTCTAGAAGTTCACCGGATGCCTAGTCTCCCTCAGCCGTTTCATCAGCCGGTTGGGGGAGAAGGCACTCCCGTTGTACCAGCTGATGAAGAAGACGGACAAGTTCTTCTAGACTTCGCAAGCCGACGCCGCCTTTCACGACCTCAAGTGCATGCTATCCACAGCGCCGGTTCTAGCCACGCCGGCTAGTAAGGAGCCGATGTTGCTCTATATAGCAGCCATCAGCCGGGTCGTCAACGTCGTCCTGGTGGTGGAGCGCCCCGAGGAAGGCAAGGCTCAGCCAGCTCAGAGGCCCGTCTACTACCTCAGCGAGGTTCTCTCCCTCTCCAAGCAGAACTACCCCCACTATCAGAAGATGTGCTATGGCGTGTACCTGGCATGCAAGAAGCTCAAGCACTATTTCCAGGAACATCCGATCAAGGTCGTGTGCACTGCACCCCTTTCGGAAATCATCGGCAACAAAGACGCCACCGGTCGAGTCGCCAAGTGGGCCATCGAGCTCGCCGCCTACTCCATCCAGTACGAGCCCCAACTCACGATCAAGTCGCAGGCGCTGGCGGGCTTCCTTGTCGACTGGGCCGAGACCCAGTACCTCCCACTAGTGTCGGATTCGGACCACTGGAAGATGCACTTCGACGGGTCGAAGATGCTCGGGGGCTTGGGAGCCGGCATAGTGCTCACCTCGCCCAAGGGAGACCGACTGGAGTACATCCTGCAGATCCACTTTAAGGCCTCCAACAACGTAGCCGAATACGAGGCACTGGCGCATGGCCTCCGGATAGCCAGAGAGATCGGTGTCAACCGGATCCTCTACTTCGGCGATTCGGATCTGGTGGTGCAGCAGGTATCCGGAGAGTGGGACGCCCGCGATGCAAACATGGCTCTCTACCGGTTCCACATACAGAAGCTCAGCGCCTCCTTCGACGGATGCGAATTCCATCACGTCCCTCGTGCCAACAACAAGGCAGCCGATTCGCTCGCACGAATGGGATCCACTAGGAAGGCGATCCCACCCGGGGTCTCCTTGGATCACCTGCGCAAGCCCTCCATCAACCCACCCCCGAGTCGGATTCCATTATATGGGCAGGGAGCGCTCTGGTTGACGGGGCAGCAGATGTAGAGCCGGCAGCACCTCCAAAAAAGAAGTCCCGCACCAACTCCGGCAAATCCGTACCCTCCGGCTCGCAAGACCCGGGGGTTGCCGACTGATCAAGTGGCTCGGGGGCTGCCCTCCCGGGTACCTCATCCGGACGACCCCCCGACGACCGTCAACCGGAAAGCGGAAGCATCCTCGCCATCCGGGAAATACCATCCTGGGCACATCCCTTCATGAACTACATCGCCAACGAGGAGCTTCCAGATGACGAGGTGGAGGCCAAGAAAATCCGGCGCCGCGTGCACATGTACACCATCATCAACAAAGAACTGTACAAGCGTAGCGTATCCGACATCTTCCAAAGGTGTGTCGATGTGGACACATGCTACCAGCTACTCAAGGACATCCACCAGGGCGAGTGCGGGCATCATGCTTCGTCAAGGGCGATAGTCGCCAAGGTGTTTCGCCATGGTTTCTATTGGCCCACCGCCCTCGAGGACGCCGAACAGCTAGTCTGCGCGTGCAATGGGTGCCAGCGCTTCGGGCAGCTCAAGCACATGCAAGCTTTGGTGCTCAAAACCATACCGATTACCTGCCCCTTTGCTGTTTGGGGCCTCGACATGGTCGGTCCCTTCAAGCGAGCGCGCGCTGGCATGACCCATTTGCTGGTGGCGGTGGACAAATTTACAAAGTGGATCGAGGCCAAGCCCATCTGAAAGCTGTACGGGGTGACAGTCATCACCTTCTTCACCGACGTCATCAATCGGTTCGGCTACCCCAACAGCATCATCACCGACAACGGCACGAACTTCGCCAAAGGGGCCTTCACCCGATTCTGCAGCAACAAAGGCATCCGGCTAGACCTTGCTTCCGTCGTGCACCCGCAGTCCAACGGGCAAGTCGAAAGGGCAAACGACTTAGTGCTAGCCGGCATCAAGCCACGCCTCATCGAGCCTCTGGAGCGGTCGCCCGGATGCTGGATCGAGGAGCTTCCGGCTGTGCTATGGAGCCTCCGCACCATGCCAAATAGATCAACTGGCTACACCCCGCTCTTCCTGGTCTACGGATCGGAAGCCGTCCTCTCCGCGGATATCGAGTTTGACTCTCCGTGCAAGCTCCTCTACGATGAAAAAGCCAACCAAGAGGCATGGGAAGATGGTGTGGACCTCCTCGAGGAGGCCCGTGAGCTGGCATTGTCCAGATCGACCCTGTACTAGCAATGACTACGCCACTACCATTCAGGCCGGATCCGCCCAGTCGCGTTCCGCGAGGGCGACCTAGTCCTCCGGCTGGTGTAGGACACGAAGGGCATGCACAAGGTGTCGCCACCCTGGGAGGGTCCGTTCATCGTCAGCCGGGTGCTGCCCAACGACTCCTACTACCTCATCGACGTGCAGCAGCCACGCAAGAACAAAATGGACAAGTCGGACGAGGAGACCGAGCGTCCCTGGAACGCGGCCTTGCTGCGCCTGTTTTACACCTAGTCACCACACAGTGAATGTATCCCGCAAACCCTATGAATGAAAATGCGGACCCCTACGAGATGCTCGGGGGCTCCTTGCTAGAAATGTGTATGCATATGTTTTCCGGTTCAGATTTTCCGGCTCCGTCAACCCCTACCCGGGGGCTTGCCGGCTGGCCCGACCTGCTAAGTCAACAAACCGGCTGAGTAGTGTGCGATGATGTCAGAGGCCCACTCTTTGTCTTAGCTACAGACCTCAACCCGCCGGCTAGCAAGAGCAAAAGCCCGAGGCATCCCACATGAAAACGGAGAGGAGACGCGACAGATCGGGCGTCCCAGCCTCGCTACTAGCTTAAGACAATCCGGCTGCTAAGCCGTTAGTACCATGCGCGATGTACTGTCAGCCCCCTTCGATACCGGCTGCAGACCGCAACCCGGCTGCCCGGCAAGGACGCAGCAAAAATAGCAGAGCACACGGGAAAATGACCAAGTGTCTAGAAAGGCGCAAGCTAGTTTTCAAAAAACAAATCCGCCTTCCGGCTACAGTTTAGCAGACTAACCTATTAACATGTAAGAATGTATGTGTATGTATATTTTGTACGACTACTTCGAGCCAGAATTGAGGAAGAAAGGAGAAAAACATTCGAAGTCCTTGCCTTCATCAAGTGCTCCAAATCTCGGGGGCTACACCCATTGGGTGCGCTCATGCGCCCCCAGTAGAATCTTGTAGTTTCCCGACCGGCTAAGGGTGTTTAGCCAGATATTTGGAGCCCAAGTGCGGGCAAGGGCAGGAGCAAGAGAAGACGAAGAAGATTCGAAGTACCTGGCTACCCCAGCTACTCCGAATCTCGGGGGCTATACCCAGTGGGTGCGCCTGCGCGCCCCCAATGGAATGTTAGCTCCCTCGGCTAAAGGCGTTCAGCCAGCGGAAGCAACCGACTAAGATTCATCTAGTCGATAAAGTTAGAGGACTTGAGGAAAGAAAGAAGATTTGAAGTACCTGGCTACGCCAGCTACTCCGAACCTCGGGGGCTACACCCTGTGGGTGCGCTGGCCCGCCCCAACTAGAATTGCGGTTCCCCCGGCTAAAGGCATTCAGCCGAGCGAAGTCAGTCGGATAAAGTCAGCCGGCCAAATATTGAAAGAGCATGCAAAACACACAAGTTGAAGGAAAACCAAACTAGTTCAAATTGACATTAAAAGGAAAGGGGAGACGAAGCTCCCATAAGTTTACCCGGCGCCAGGCGGCAGGTTCCCGAGGCGACGTGCGACGAGACATTACATCGCCCTTGCAGTAGTAATGGCAGCGTCTTGTGGCGTGGCGGCGTCGTGGCCACGTCATGGGTAGCGCAACCGCCAGGCGTAGCCGGTCAGAAATTCAAAACGAAGAAGGAGCATGCGCACATTTCACCTAAGGGCGAAATCCACATGCGCTCGGGGGCTAGTGTCGGGGGGATAACCCCCAGATACCCCAACCGGACAAGAAACATGGCAGTCGGATCGCGTCCGGCTGACAAGCGCAGCCAGACAGGGCAAGTCTAACCGGCTACCGTGAGGTAGCCGGAGCGGTGAGAAGTAGCCGGCTATAGCAGCGCAGCCGGAACCAATCAAGGAGACAATGCGACGTGCGTAACAGTGCGTGGTACACCCTGTACGACGACAAGACTGGCAACTACTCAGCCATACCGAAGACTTTGCGGGGATGATGCGGTAACAGTGGCCTGATGCTGACGACAGGCTTGCACAGTGTTCACTGTGCCCACGACAGCCATACCGCTCGTACTCTGATGAGACATGGTTTTACCGGTTACTGTAGATGACCAGTCGGCTGGGACCCGCCTGTGGGGCCCGCTAGTCAGATTGGCCAGTGAGACCGTTGCCTCTCTGCCTATATAAGGAGAGGCAAGACCTCAGTAGAAAGGGTTGGTCTCAGTGCATTTAAGGCAGTAGCTAGAGAATACAGCTTGAGGAGCACTTGTAGTTCGTATATCTCTCATAGGTAGATCGGTAGGAGTAGGAGTTTTACCTCACCTCGAGGGCTCCGAACCTGGGTACTTCCTGCGTCCAGCTACGCTTGCTTGTATCCAATCCCGCCTGCGGACATCGTCGATAGCTTCCCTGCTAGTCCCCACACCTCTATCTAACCTTCTTTGGTACTATCGTTCCCAATACAACGACACGTAGATACTGAAGGTTTAACGACCAACTATACGACAAGAATAAAAATTCCAGCCGTATAGCACCGGCCGTATAGTTATCGTTGCCTTTGTAAAATTTCTTTTCTAGGATATAGAAGTTTTGATGACCAACTATACGGCGGGGATAAAAATCCCGGCCGTATAGTTCTGGCCATATAGTTGCACCTCCAGGAGGAAAACCTAATTTTTTTACATCAAACCAACTATACAGCGCGAACAAATTGATCCGACCATATAGTATGGCCGTATAGTTGTGTCCGACCACAAAATCGCCATGGGAAGGTACCCCCACACCAAAACATCAATCCTTTTTCTCTCTTCTACCTCCAAACTCTCTCAAAACCTCAAGAGATCTTCATCTCTACTTAATTATTATTCGATTTCCTTGCATACAAGTGATCTACGATATGTTTCTCCTCCGATCTTCCAATTACTTTTTGCAAATTCATTTTCGATCTGTTATCATTATCAATCTAGGGTGAGACCTACTATGAACTAATTCATTATCAATCTGCCATGATTCTCTTTCCTAGATTATTATTTTGAGGGCACTCTTTAGTGTGCTAAGATGAGGAATATGTTATGCTTATTATTGTTGGATGAAAAAGTTTTGTTTCTTGTCTTTACTTATTATTTTAGATGATGAACAAAAGGATCCAAACTCGTGCTTGTGCCGCCGCTAGTTCTTCTCGGGCAGCCGCTCAAGAACGCATGGGGATACGGTTCAGGGATGAGCTCCAACGTGATCGCTTAAACATGATCAAGAACCGAGAAGTGAAGACAACCAAGTGGGCTTGCCCCATTATATTGAATCAACTCGGTATTTATAATCACTTCAATTTACTTTGCAATAGAGTTGGCCTGCAAAACTTTGTATTCAATGATGTGCCTACTTATCGCCGGTTAACTCTTGAATTTCTATGTTCTTTGCAAAGTACCGTTAAAGCATGGCAAGGAGAGGACATGATTTCTTTCCGACTTATGAACAATAATTTTTCTTTATTATTAGATGAATGGTGCACATGTTTTAATTTTCCAAATAATAATGCTAATGACTTACGCGCATCCTTTACTGGCATACACCCTTCCCTGGAACAGTATTGTAACATCCCAATTTCAGTAACCCTGATTAGTTGTCCAGAATGCAAAAATCAGGGGGAACAAAAACTTTTTATCGTTCATTGGTGCAATGTTTGCTTGTTGTTTGTTTATGCTTGTGCATGAGAGTGTATCTTATGATACTCCTTACCTCACCCTCAGTTGACAAAAGCTATTTAACAAAACTATCCTGGCTCATTTTACATATTCTCAAATGTTGTGGTATTTCAAAGCATGAGCCAAGATGCTTCTTCAACCAAAACTATTTTAGTAGCTTCTATTGACAAAACTATGGAGGGATATATAATATAGCCTCCTTATGTTTTCAGGACAGGACCCTCAACTAAATCTTACCTCTAGTTTCCCCAAAACCTCTTTCAAGGCATTTGAATTCTACTATTGGTAGAGATACCAAGGAATCTCATCTTACTCAAAATCAAACCTCTTCAAAATTCCCCAACCTTACCTCAAGCTAAGCTTGATGGTAGCCCTAGTAGTAGTTGATGTTTATAAGATGAGTTGCCTTGATCTGTTGTCTAAGGAGTTGCCTTGATCTGCTATTTGACTTGATTGCTTAGGTAGTAGTATGAGCTAGTCTAGGAGATCATCACTAGGATCAAGAGGTTCCCAAGTCACCACCTCCTAAGCCAGAAAACAAAGCAAGATCAAATCACCAGATACTAGGTGATCATCTAAAACCCTTAGCCAGATCAATTTTGCAGTGGTCCATTCTAGAAGCTTCCAAGTCCATGAAGACCAATATCAAGTATGGATCCCTTCTACTCAATCTACATTTCAACATCAACCACTTGATGATGCTTGGTACCTTGCAATCCCTCCAAGAACTTTCCCTCCCATACTCTAGTCAAAATCCTCAAAACTGCCAAAATTTGACAAAGTCTGGAAACAGTTTCAACATCACCTTTTTGGATGTCTCCCTTTCTCAACCCTTGTGCATTATTGGAAATGCATCTAAACCATCCTGTTAACCATCCTAAGGACTACCAAGGCCCACTTCTTCCCTTGGTTAGATCATCCTTCAACCTACTTGTTCTTGATGTATTTGCAGGGAAGAAAATAACTTTTCCTGCAAATCTAGTCATCATGCGTATTTTGGTAGAAGCTCACACCATCATACAACCTTCTATGGACCAACTCTTTGCATGGTTGTGATCTACTCATATTGGTCTATCAACATCTGCTTCATTTGTTCCAATTCGATCCTTGTGCTTATTAAACCCACTTGGTTTATAAGGTATCATAACTCTTTTGGTATGGCAGCCTTATTTTCAACAAAGTTTGCCACCATTTCTAGATCACCTCAAATGCAATCAATTCAAACCCTTCCTGCCATGCTCATATATATGACTTGGTCTATCTACTCATCCAACCCTTGCATCAAGGTGAACTCTAAACTCTAAGATACAACCATGTTTTGATGGTATGAAATTAACACCACCCTAGATCCCTAATCTAGGGTATTCCACCAAAATCACTTGGATTCTCCAATCCCAAGGTTGCAAATGCTTGATACCCCTTGTACACATCACCTACTTTGATCACCAAGATTTATCAACTACTATCCCTAATTATTATAGCTCCAAATCTATTAAATTCCTTAAATAGTCAAAATCTCCAAAAGTTCTTCCGTAAAGGAAAGTTTGGTTTTTGCCAAAACCCTTCTCCAACTTTTGGCTCAAGTGAATCCAACATCTCATACCCAATCTTCCCATCTCAAAAATATGAGAATCCTTATTATTTCTTTTTGCCCATTTTCTTAAATGGCTGAATTGGAATAATAATTGTTTTAAATACTTTTAATCCTCAATAAACCTTGGGAAAATTCCCCTAAGTGTGTATTCACATGTGGGACCCTCTCAAACTACAAACCAACCTTGTCGAATGTAAAAATATCAAATGATCCTTTAGAAACCACTTCTGTACTTTTGGAATAAATGGATTTATAAGGACTAAAACCCCTTATAAAAACCTCAATTAAATCCTAGGAGTCTACCTTGACCTCATCTATCTACCAGTACCATTTCCTCCTCTGGTCCAATGCAAGTTTGTGAACTTCCTTCACATGCCCTCTTGGGATCGAATTTTGCAAACCAAGCAAACTTGAACCAAGCTAGGATCAAATCACCACCAAAGCTTGTCAAGCACTCCCCCTCAGCACCCAACACTCCTCTGGTCGTGAGCATTGTAGCTCCACCCCTGCCCCTGCCCATTTTACCCTTGTACTAATAGAAAGAGAGAGAGACAACCCCAAATCTTACAAGGATTGCCACAATTAATTACCATAGATGCCACCCCCTCCCTCTCTGATCCAGCACGGCAAAATACCCTTCATACCCCTCCCCACCATCTCCTGGACCAATCCCTGGCCAGCATTCCCTCTCCACCATGTCCAAATTGGTCATTTCCACTATCTACTCCTTCCCCTTAGTATAAAGGCCATAGGCCACCCCTGCAAGCCCCCTGACCCTCATTTGCTCCCTCTCCCCTCCCACTTACCTCCCCTAGCTCCACTCTCCCTCCCATGCTTTGTGCTATCTGAAGGAAGAAGAAGAGGAGCTCTCGGCCTCCTCAAGAAATCAAGCAAGGCTCTCTCCTCCTTGCCCCCTTCTCTGCATGTCGCATGGTCGACTCCCCTACCTCTCCTCTACCTAACCCTATGCCTATTTTTGCTCAGGACCGACTCCTCCGTCCTCGCCAGTGAGCTCTGACGAGGTCATCCTCAGCCACCATCGCGTGAGCTACTTCCCGGAGACCAACCCCGTTGTGTCGTCCCTTGATGTGCTCGCCGTCGTCGACTGCGTCACCCTGCACCCTCCCTGACGCCTCCCAAGCCATTTGTGAGCTCCCGCCTCCCTCTCTGACGAGCTAGGGTTCCACCGTCGTGAGCTCTACTCTATCGAGCACGACGACGCCTAGCCATCCATCTCCACTTAAACCATCGGCCAGATCTGGCCGATACCGCTTCAGCCGCCCCCTCTCACGGACCGCTGGGCCCCGCCTGGCAGGTTCAAGCCGCGACTCTCGCGCGCCTCACCGCCCGCTGCTGGGCCGATTCTCCCCCTGCAGCCCAGTTCCTCCTCAGATCTAGCCCAGCTGCTCTATTGTCTTTTCTTTTTATTTAAAATCCAAATGCAAAGATTCAAATTTTTGGTAGTACCCTGTTGTTTTCTCAATCATGCAGAAGCAACCCCAAGTCAAAAATAAATTCCATTATTTGTTGATAATTATTCTGCTGCCAGGTGTACCTTACCCTAATTAAATTCTTCAGAGAGTTCTACATCTCCATTTGGAGAGAATCAAAGCCGTACTGAGAGGTATTTGATATACCTATCATCTGGCATAGGTCCTATGCCAAGGTGAACAGAAGGGTGTCTTTAACAAAAATAACAAAAATAGCCTTTATCTGCCTTGGATAAATTCTCTAGGTCAAACCAAATGTGGTATTGACCTGATCCCACCTCCCAGTACACCATAACATCAGCATTTATCAAACCCCAGCATCTCAGTTTTATTGAGCTCTAGTTGATTTTTTGTGTTTTAAATACTTCTGTAAGAGGTATTTCCACTAAATAAATCACTCCAGGAATTTGACAACTCCAAAAAGAGTGAAGCCAAATCTCACTGAAAGGTATTCTAAATACCTACCACCTGCCCTTGGAATTCCCAATAGCTTCTATAGAATTTATCTGATGAAAAAGAGAAAAACCTTACAGAACTGCCTTTGGGAATTTCCTGAGGGCATTCTGGTAATTCTTTTGACAAGATTCCAACTCTATATGGTTCAGTACCTCAAACACTACCTAACCACCCAAGTAAATAATTTTTGGAGCTCCAGATAAATTCTGGTGAATTATTCCTCAAACTAGAGTTATTTCCACTATAAAAATCATAATTATGTCTAAATAATTGATAATCAAGTGAAACCACTTGTGTTGGTTTTGTTTTGTCTAGACCTATCTGAGGATACCATTGTTGCACATTCGTATCCTACAAAACTCAGAACCCCACTCCAAGTTCATGGTATTTATCTTAGACAACTATCTTCCAAATGGAAAAACACCTCCATGAAAATTTAGTAATTCCATTATCAATACCCAACTCCTCCAAATCCTACTAAGTTAAGTAGGATTCAGTATGTTTGTTTGCTGTATGGTTTGTTAAATGAATGCCTTGTATTGATTGTGGACTTGTCTGCTTGCATGTGTACCCGATGACGACGATAGTATGAGTGTTTGACGACCAGAAGGAAGGGACTTCTTATTATTATTTATTGGGTATTATTGGTTATCTAAAGAAGTCCAGGGACTTATTGTTGATCACAGGCAAGAGACCATTCCTGAACTCTGATACTTGTCCTACTCTCTTTTACCTGTTTTGTATCCCCTTTATAAATTGCATTACTTATCTGCCTGTCTTGTTTTATGAATATTGCGCTAATAACTTGGCTCCTCCAAGTTATGACTTTGTGTCCATCGTGGCACCACCCTGATGTACCTACCATTTTATCCCTTTAGACTGAGAGTAAGATGGTCAGCATCCTACCTCGTTGAAAACCCCGGCTTTGAGAAAATGAACTGTTTTGGGATTTACCCCACTACAAATGTTTCAAAACTGTTTCGTAAAACCCTTGGGAAGAGGCATCGTTCCCAGTAGATGTTTTAACGAAAGGAATGGTGATGATGAGAAATGAGAAAGTGAAGGGATGTTCTACGCCTTTACCGGAACAATTTTATCAGTGCAACCTCATTACCCTAGGTGTCGGGCCTTAACTCATAGTTTGTCTGCATTAGCCGAGGCAGCTTGTACAATGCTTATAGGGAGAGATCCCTTGAAGCCCAGTCAGGTGCTACCAGATCTCGGATCTGAAGCCTGTAGCTTGCTTCGGCAAGAGTGCGCCTGTTCTAGCAGGAGGCCGGTGCAACAATTGGGTCTCCCGCGGACGGTATGACTTAGGTGGTACGGAAGGAAGTGGAGTCACTAGATTAAGGTATACGGCAAGTTGCGGCTTGGGTATATGCATGTACGAAAGGCAGGACTATGGCTGGGAGCCACATACTCGTTGCTAGGGGGAACAAACCCAAAAGGAAAAGCAGCCTTTGCTAGGGTCGACAAGCGAAAGGTTAGGTTTGATTATCTGGACCCCCATCTATAGTGGTAGTGGGCCATGGTTGTATCCCGTCGGATGTATTGATTCTTGTGGGGAAAGTGCGCAAACTCTGCAGAGTATAATCTATTCGGATAGCCGTGTCCATGCTCAAGGACAGTTGTAAAGGTGTTGGCTAGGAGGACCCAAACGATGTTTGTTTGGAAAGAACGGATGAAAGAATGAAGGTTCCGAGGGAACCTGAGTTCAAAAGCTTTGTTTTAACCAGAGGTGGTCAAAGAGGTTTAAAAAGGGTTTCTAATCCAAAACTGTTGTTAAAACTCTTTTTCAACAAAGATATGGAGATGCCATAACTAAAAGAAGTAGTCTAGGCTTTTCAAAGACAACCCCAGATAGAGCTATCTCGCCACAGCCAGAATTGCATTTCCTTAATTCATTTATCCTAGTAGTTTACGAGTACATTCAAAAGTACTCATGGCTTTGTCCCTGGTTATTTACTTAACCAGACTTTCAGAGGTTCGACATCGAAGGATTCAGGTGATGTCCAGCGAGCTAGGTCGTCTTCCCAGTCAGTTTCCTGTAGGTTGAGGCACGATTGGGCTCTGCATGTATTGATGTTCCGCTGCTGAGGATGTTGTAGCCATGATGGCATTTATGTAAGTCTTGTAATTCTTTATGTTTCGGATGATGTAATGATACTGGTCGGTTATGTCCCACGGCTCACTGATCATGGGAACGTGGATATATGCATAACAGGGATTTCTCGGATGGTTAATCCGGGGAGCCCACAAGCATTATAATGGAATGAGTTTCACTTCTAGAGTAAGCAAGGGGCGAATATTCAACATCCTGCAATTCGCTATTTGTTCTATGTTATTGCTAACACCTTGTAGGCATGAAATGAGTTCACGAGACTCAATGAGGAGGACATCTTAGTCCTTGCAAAAGCTGCTTTCAACAACATCGACTTGTCACTCAACTTGGGCACAATTCTTGTGCTCCACCTAGAGTATCAATCCTCCCAAAGCGAAGGACCAATCACAGGTGGAGGCGTCATCACCGTTCTTGCCATTGCCCTAGGCATCGACCTAGGTGAGTTGCAACTAGTGCTAGGTGAGCGATGTGTTGGTTTCTCTATTTTAAAAGCTTGTGGAATACTCACTAGTTGAGGTGGTGTTTATTACTTGCATATTGCTGGAGCTGGGTGTCTCTACCCCGCTCCTTTGCCTAATGGTCTTTTCTCTATCGAGGAAGGACGTTTGCTATATGACTTGCAGGTTGAGCAACACCAACCCGAGGAGGAGATTCTGTATGAGGATGAGGACCATGAAGAGGAGCAGCCACCAACCTGGTTTGCTACATACCAAGACTTCCAAGAACTTGGAGGAACTGCTGAGAGGATGCATAACCTCTCCTTGAACCTCCGAGAAACAACTAGTAATTTATCAACGCAATTTGCGAACTGGAGTTACAACTTTTCCTCGCCACCACAATGATTTGAAGGGCTTGCAAAAGCCTAAGCTTGGGGAAGTTTCCTCATTATATTTATTTGGTGTTCATTTGTTTTTATTTATTTTGAGGTTATGCTTTTAATTTGAGTTTATAAGCACGTGTGTTCATCTTCCCAACACTTTATCTGTAGTTATTTCTATTTGTATTCGAGATTTTCTAGATGCTCTTTGCTACCAATTTTCTATTCTTTAAATTCCCTCACTTAAAAACAACAAAAATATTTTTCCATTTATCTTTATTTTTCCTCTTCCTTCATTTCTATTCTCCTTGTCGCTTTCACATGTTTGCAGGAGAGTGATCAAATTCGAGTTTCCAAGAAGCAAATCAAAAGGGAAGAGAGAAGTGAAACCAATCATGAGAGGTATGCCTTAAGACTCCCCACTTTTGAAGTTTGAGAAACCCATGCTAGTTAGTAGTAAATGTTAAGATATTATATTGGTGGAGTGAGTATTTATATTTTAGTAAAATTTTGTTTGCATGGGTATTTAGTTGTTCCAGCTCTTGTAGTTAACCAAGTCTTTCCTAAAAAATTTCTAAACAATTTTAATAAGAAAAAGTCTCACAATTGAAGGCTTGGGTGTTGTAGTGTTTAGTCTTGAAGGCTTATTTCTAGAGACAGTCAACACCACAAAAAATAATGATGGACTTGATAGCTCTCCTTAAAAGGATTTTGTTCGATTGAATTAATGTTTACCAGTTTTTGTGAGCATGCCAAAGTTTGACTTGTGAATCATAAGAATGATATAGCTTTATGCGTGTCAAACTTCATGGGATGCCAACAACTCCGCTAGCCTATGAACGATCTTTAGGGAGGAAACTCCTAGATTTTGGCTATGAGTTGATTAAACATATGTAGCAGCAATGTTATAATGGGTAAGATTCTTGGCATTCCCGGGTAGCTGTGTTCATGATGGAATCACTCCTCTGGATATTATGAGTAATCGTTGTGCAAAAGGAACAAAAACCTTGGTGATGCCACGAGTGTCCATCACAGCTCGATAAACTAATTAAAATCTTTGGCATGCTCTCAATTACTTAAGAACTGAAATTCTTGAAGGACAATGAACAAAAAAGTAGTGCTTGAAAAGTGTTGATTTATTGATATGGGAGAATTGATATACTCTAGTGTATATGATTTTCATGGCAAACTCTCACACTCTCAATTTTACACGATTATACTTTATTGTTCAAAGGCAAGCCTATGAGTTGATTACACATGACATGGAATAAGGTTTACTCATTTGAATCATCCATGTTAACAATAATTTTGTTGTGCTATAAGGATGCATAAAAACCCGTATGATATGCTTGCCATTACTCTATCTATGCTGAAGTTTTTCAGATTAATAAAGTGGAGGAAACATGATGCTACCAATCATGAGTAAGATCATCATCTCGTTATTTTAGTTTAAATGCTGAGTTCCTTTTTTATTTTGGTTTTCTTGCTCGAGGATGATCAAGTTTAAGCTTAGGGAGGTTGATGGCTGTGAAATATAGCCATCTACATCCACATTTAAACTGGATATTATTCATATTTTTTATGAAATACCTCTCTAAACCCTGCCACTTATGCCTAATGATCAAAGTGGTATGCAATCCTTTCTTTCTATTTTTCCTACGCAGATAATTACGTTTGATGATGGGAATCACAAAATTAAAGTCAAAGATACGAGATTTCCAACAACCCGGCGTGAATTGGAGACATAAGCTTTAACAACCAATTATATGGTGGGAATAAAATTCCGGCTGTATAGTTCCGGCTGTATAGTTGCCCTCTACACCGCTAGGTCAAACAGAACAACATTCATGAAGGGACCCCTATATAAAGAGGCTTCGGGCAACGAGAAATAGAACCACGGAGAGACGCCACAGAACCCTAGAAACCTGCATCCACAACACGGAAGAGCTGCCAGAGTTATAGACTTAGATATAATCTCCAAACCCTTCTCCACCACCATAGCCATATTCCACCTATTGCTCAATGCTGGCTCGTGATTGATGTCGAGCTCGTTGGGGAACCCCAAGAGGAAGGTATGATGAGCACATTAGTAAGTTTCCCTCAGTTATGATACCAAGGTTATCAATCCAGTAGGAGCAAGGAAACACCCCAAAGATGTTGCTAGCTGAGCCTTGGCAGGGCGCACTAACGGTGCTAGTAGCAATGCGGAGACCTGCACAACACAACCACAGAACTCTGTCCCCAGCTTGCGATGAGGTTGTCAATCTCACCGGTTTTGCTGAAAACAAAGGATTAAACGTATCGAATGGAAGGAAGTAATAGTTTGCAGAAAGTAAACACAAAGCAGTAAACAGTTTGTAGATTGAATGTAAAATAAAGGACCGGGATCCATAGTTCACTAGAGGTGGCTTTCCTTAAGATAGATAACATGCTGGGTGAACAAATTACAGTGGGGAAATTGACAAACATCGAGAAAGCAATACATGCATATACTAATCATCTTGACTCCTTTGGAACTTGATTGGGCATTACAACATTATACATAGACCACCATCCAACTGCATCTATGACTAATAATCCACCTTCAGGTTATCATCCGAACCCCCTCCAGTATTAAGTTGCAAGCAATAGATTATGGCTTTACAAATTGCGTGTAAAGTAAACAAGACGATTGTTCTATGAACAAAGGATTGTTGTTTTCTCCCTAGTAGCAACAGCACATCTAGTACCTTAGAGATTTCTGTCACTTCCCTAGATTACCAGAGGCATGAACCCACTATCGAGCATAAATACTAACTCTTGGAGTTGCTAGCATCTACTTGGCCAAGATAGCTACTAACAACGGAGCATGCAAGATCACAAATAACAAAGACATGATACAATCAATAATCAATCTAAAATAGCATCTCAATATCCATCGGATCCTCGCAAACACAACATGCAGAATTACAAATAGATGATATTGATCATGAATGGAGCTCACAAGATCTAGACATGAAAGCACAAAGGAGGAGAACCGGCCATCTAGCTACTACATGGACCCGTAGTCCAGAGATGAACTACTCACGCATCACACCGGAGGCTTGCGTGATGATGAAGAAGGCCTCGTGGTGAATTCCCTCTCAGGTGCCGGAAGAGCTTTAGATCCCTCCCGGTCTAGGGATGGAGATGACGGCGGCTACATACTCTTTCGTGGATTTTTTTATCAGGTACTTAGGGTTTTGGCCCCGAGGGCAATATATAGGCGGAAGGAGAGGCTGAGAGGGTGCTGGGGTCGGCCAGACCACCCCCTGGCTGCCAGGCCAGCCAGCCTGGAAAAATAGGCACTTTGGCTTTTGTCCCGTCAATTCGAGAATATTCATTTTCTAACTTTCTGGAACCAAAACACAGAAAACAGGCAATTGTGGCTCTTGTTAATAGGTTAGTCCAAGAAATCATATGAAAAGTACTCCAAAGTGTGGACAAAACACAAGAAAGTAGATAAAACCAAGCATGGAACATCAAAAATTATAGATACATTTGCAAACTATCACTCATCTTCGATTGGCAACATACTATTCGATATCAATCTCATGATTTCCATTACAATGTTTATGATTGTCGATTTCATCTCTATGAGTGAGTATTTCTCTTTGGGCTAAGGGCTTCGGCCTAGCCATGTCGCTTTTGTGAATGTTATTTATCATAGATGGGATCATGTACTAGTTTGTATGACATGATGATTATTGTATCTTCTCTTGCCTCAATCCAAGGACTTGTCAGCTACCCAATACCCCGAGGATTGAGCCAGGTATAGGGAGTATGAGTAATGACTAATCTACAGGTTGGGAACCCCAGTGACAGAAGGAGTAGTACGACTATATGTGAGGGATTTACTTGGGACTAACGGTGACATCACTATGCATATCATTAGTTCTCTTTCTTCTATGGATGAGACTAGTAGGTTATTGCTATAAGCGGTTGCAGAGGCAATAGCAATTACGGATGCACTACCCACATATAATTATCTTGCTCTAACAATTACATGCATACTTTATTATTTTCTTTTATTCCCATCAGATGTTTTGCACAGCTACATGTGAAACCGAAAGCCCTAGGCCCTCTCTCTCCATCATCGACAATAACAAAAGACAACAAACTCTTGGTCCGGTAAAACACAAAAAGAATTCTAAAACTCCCAAAGGTCTGTTAAAGTAACTTCACTATGCTTTCTGCTTCCCGAGGATTCGATAACCTAGGTATATTAGGGAAAAGAGCTATACTACATCCGTAATCCGGATAGAAGGTATCAAGCATGCATTACACATGTGTGCCTACAAATGAATTGAGTAATCAAAGAAAGTGTTTCTTAGAATTTCAGCAAATATAAACTAGCCAGGTCATTTCAAGAAATATATATGGAAGCAGTCGTATATCTTGGAATGCAAGAGACGTTGGGTGACTCCGAGTTTGCGGTGAGATACACAATGGCATGTAGTTACTGTCATAGCTAAGAATCAACCAAATGGAAATTATAATGGCATCATAATAGAATTGTAGAGCATGAATGCAAACCACGAGTGAACTACATAGTAGAGGACAGTTATGTCGTTGCTTAGGATGAACCATCACTAGATATGGAAATAATGGTGTCGCTTATGAAAATGTAGAAGAGGCTATTCAAACCAACATGTTCCCTGTTCCATTTTGAGATCTATGCCAAAAAAATAAAATAGTTAGTGTTGCAGCTTTTGAAGAACCAAATGGCAACAAAAAAAATTTAATTGAATTAGTATGAAGAGTTTAAACGGGTACTACAAGATAGTAGAATGATTCCAAGGAGTAAATAATTACAAGAACTTATCTCAGGATGAACCATATGGCAATAGTAACTGTAGAGCAATGAATCCACTATAATATTTTCCACTGACTTTAGATTTTGCAAGAATTGCACGATAGGAGGCAATCACTATTATACGGAGTAGCTAAGAACATGTGCATGACTTTAAAATTTGTAGAGCAGCGAATGCAAACCAACATGTTTAGTGACCTAGTATGTAGCACAAAGAACATGCGTGCTCATTGATTTGGTGTCTAGCACGATTAAAAAAATGTAGTTCACTGTGACATGCTTGAACCTGTTGTACTATTGACAAAACAAAAAAGAGTTGGACATTTGGTTACCATGGTCAGATAGGATGGTAAGCATCATACGCACCCACGCGGGTGACATCCATGTCACCGAGGGTGATGCGGTTGTGCTGGCTGTTTGCATCGAGGAAGCAGATCTAGGGCACTCGATGCCGGCTTGAGGGCAGTGGACGAGAGCATCGCTGAGGCATAACTGGTGCACTGCATGGTGCATCTGATACAATATGGTTGGGGTGGATGTCGGCGGTGTTGAAGCAGATCTTGGGTAGTCGTTGACGGATTCGGCACTGTGGACTAGAAACTGCGGAAAGGAAGACATGTGCGGTGGACGACTGACTCAATGACCTGGATCGGGTGCGCTGGACATTGGTGAAGCAGAAATGTTGTGTTGGATGAGACCACAGCTGATGCAACTCCGGTATACTAGTGGGCGAGGAGTGCATGGTGTCGAGTTCTGGCGGGAAAAGGCAGCTGAAGAAGTGTTGCGGGAGGATCTGGCCACTGGATGCGGTGGTCGAAGGGCAAGAGAGTGTGAGAGGGGCTAGGTTTTTTTGAGGATTTCACTTTATGTGTGTGGGGAAGAATCATTTTTTGAAATATATTGGTACTAGTACCGACCAGACAGGGAAATTGTATTGATTACTATTGTTTGAAATGGAGGGGCGCAAGAAATTTCGTAGTGTTTGAAATGGAGGGTGTGAGGAAGTTGGGACCACGTGATTTTGGACATTTAGAAATCTTGTCTGTCCATCCAAAATCAATGGGCCAGAGGGGATACCTTCCCTCTGAAGGCTCTGGCGTAGACTCCTATGCAAGCAATTGCTAGGTGTCCCAAAGTAGACTCTAGCAGTAGATGTGTACGTAACAATGTAGTAGTAGCACACCATCAATCGGGCTAGCTGGGGGCATCTTATTTTGGCACTCCATGAGTTCAAACTTTTACTAATGTACTTGATGGCTCCAAAAATAGCCATCTTCCACCACGTTTAAACACTATTTTTGGTCAAGCAATTGACAAGAAACTCTCAATCCTTGCCATTGATGACTAATAATTGCAAAGATATGCAAAACCTTTCTTTCAATTGTGTTGTGCAGGAAATCACACTTTTTAATGCGAAATCAGGAGTCATAATTAAGGTTTTTCAGGAAGTCCACACATCCAAGTAATTGGGAAGCCATTCCCAGGCGACAGCAAGCTTAACAACCACTAGTACGGGCAGGGCCCGCCCGTACAGTCCGCCCATACCATTTGATGGTGGCTTCGTCTCGTTAAACCCTACAACTTTCATGAAGATGACTATATATTTTGAGGCTCCAGCCGCCGGCCAGAGAGCTGCCATTCTCAGATTACATCACAACACCACCAAAGGAGATCGACGCCATTGTTCATCCATTGTTCATCACTTCCGTCATCCATCCCCTCCATTAGCCATAGCCATTGCTTTGTACTTTAGATATCCTTGTGATTTGACGACCATTATAAGAATATTCGATTTCAATCTAAGTATTTGCACAATGTTTTCTATCTCCGATCTATTTGTTATGAGTGAGTAATCCTCACGAGCTGTGGGTTGGGGAGAAACCTCGCAACAATTATGTGCATCTAGTTCATGGGAGTATTGTGTTCTGTTTGCTTATAGAGATTTGTATCTTTTGTTTCTTTGTCTCTTGTCTTGATCTGTGGACTTGTAGGTACCCCAGATCCAATAGATTGATAATGGCTTGAGATGAGATACTTGGCTAGCGGGGATCTCATAGGAACCTAGTGACAGAAAGGGTAGTATAGTCTTTGCTTAGCGACCCATTCGGGATCACGACAACATCACCACTTAATGCTTTGATCTGTGCTTTACACTTAATAATCGTGTCTAGCCTATTGCATCAGTGTGCACTCGGTTGGATTAAAATACTATTGCTATGCCCGCTACATCACAGGGGCTCTAGTATATTAGGATGTGTTGCCCACAAGATATTATCCCTATTCAACAATTACACATGACTATGGTTATTATTATCTTTTATCCCATATGATGTGCATTCGCAGGTGGATCTTCAACCCTAGCCTATCACCATCCATTGATTCATCCCATTATAAAAGTAAACTAGATTGGTCCAATAAACTAAGGTAAAACAAACAAAGTCTTGTAGGCGTGTCCTTTTTATTTCCTTTTAGCATTTATTTCCAAGGTTCGATTAAACCTAGGTCTTCTAGGGAAAAAGCTATTATACTACATCCGTGAATCCAGATCAAAGGTATCAACCCTTTTTCTTTCGTCGTTGCCCGGGAAGCAATTTCGCTATCCTGGGGAGGTCACTAGAGACCTTGTTTTTAATTTCATTATTAGTTTGTAGTTTATTTATTGTTATTAGTTTACTTTCTTGTTATCTATTTGAAAACCCAAAAAAGTTAGTTACTTGTTATTTTCTTTCATTACTTAAAAATTACCAAAAATATAAGAGCTATGGCTCAAAAGAGACTTGGGGAGTATGCTACTCTCACTTACGATTTTATTCGTGCACCTATCACTCAGCCCGCTGTTTATGCGGAAACCTATGAAATAAAGCCTAACCTTTTTAGTTTGGTTCAACAAAACCAACTTGGGGGCTCATCTTCTGAGGATTTAGGTTTGCACTTAAACACTTTTATTGAAATTTGCAACATGATCCGTATTAAGGTTGTTTCCTTTCTCTCTTAAATTAAGATTGTTTCCTTTCTCTCTTAGAGGAAAAGCTAAGTATTGGTTGCTGGCTCTACCAAAGGGCACTATTAAATCTTGGGACTAATGTACTAATTTTTTTATGACTAAAATTTTCCCCTAGCTAAAACTATGCAGCTAAGATCCAACATTATAAGCTTTAGACAAGAAGACCGTGATCCACTAGCGCTTGTGTTGGAAAGGATGAAATAATATGTAATGAACTGCCCTAGTCATGGGATGGAACAATGGTTTATAATACATTTGTTTTATAATGGTCTTAACCCAATGTCTATGTCTATGTCTATGCTAGATACTGGAGGAGGAGGAACAATCATGGGAAAGCAAGTGAGTGTGGCAAAGAAGCTACTTGATGATATGCAAAATAATCATGCCCAATGGAATGTTGAGAGAACCTCGAAGAAAATAAGTTCAATTACCGAGGTAAATAATGAAGAGCTTACATCTAAGGTAATTGAGCTACTTAATATAGTAAAGGGTTGATATATCCATTTTGCATCACTATTCTATATCATAATTCACTACTATTCATTGATATATTTCATATTAAGAGATGATACTTATGTTATTTCATCTGTTTTTGCATGGTTGATGACTTTTGGAGCATGGACCGCTGCAGTCAGGATGCTGATGGAAAAGGTGTTGTTTGGAGGCAAAATTCACGAAGATCAGAAAATCCGGCAAAATATACGGAAAATCCTATTTTTCCAGAAGACGAAGGCTGTTAGAAGGAGGAGTGGAGATGGGCCACAGGGGGCTCCCACCACCCCTGGCGCGGGCCAGCCTAGGCCACGCCACCAGGTGGTGTGGCTGCCCTGGCCCACCTCTGGCTCTCCCCTCTGGTGTATATAATCCTCCCGAAACCCTAATACTCGGGGAGCAACCACAAAAAGATTCTGCCGCCTCTGCGGGGCGGAAAACACCGAGAGAGAAAGATCTCTCCAGCAGACAGATTTCTGCCGGGGGAATTCCTTCCCGGAGAGGGGAGATCGTCGCCATCAACACCACCATCAAGCTGGACTTCATCGGGATCATCATCATCATCACCACCATCATCAGCAGCAGCACCCTCATCACCATCTCCATATTGATGTAACAATTGTGTTGAATCTTGCATAGTTCTTAGGGGAAACTTTCCCGGTGTTGATTACTCTTTGTACTTGATGCTATTGAGTGAACCATTGAATTATCGTTTATGTTCAGATTGTTATACATCATTATTCCATCTCTGATCATGATCCATATGATGCCTTGTGAGTAGTTCGTTTTGTTCTTGAGGACATGGGAGAAGTCATGTTGTTAGTAGTGGAATTGTGTTGAGAAAGATTCAATAGTTTGATATTTAAGTTGTGGTGTACTTCTTCTAGTGGTGTCATGTGAACATCGACTACATGACACTTCACCTATATGGGCCTAGGGGATGCATTGTGTATTTGGCTACTAGTCGTAGGGGTTGCCGGAGTGACAGAAACCTGAACCCCCGTTAGGAAACCATTGCACAAGGGACGTAAGGGTCTTAGAGTTTAAAGCTGTGGTTAGGTTTCTACCTTAATTACTTTCTTGTACTTACGCATGTTTGCAAGGGGTATAATCACAAGTATGTATTAGTCCTAGGAAGGTCGGTACATTAGCATAGGTTCACCCACACAACACTTAGCAAGCTAAAGAAGATTAATCAACTATATGAAGCGAAAGCACTTGATAGTCTTCCCATGTGTCCTCGAGAACGTTTGGTAACCTTAAGTAATACAACCGGCTTGTCCTTTGCTGCATAAAGGATTGGGCCACTTGCTGTATTTATTCTTATTGTCTTTTGTTTACTCGTACTTTGTTTACTTGCTTTATCAAAAAACCCTAAAAATCTATTTGCTAAGTATTTGTAGAGAATTCCTGATCCATACCACTAGCCAGCATCTTCTGCTCCTCGTTGGGTTCGACACTCTTACTTATTGAAAATATTGCGATACACCCCCTATACTTGTGGGTCATCAAGAGTTAAGAAGATATCCAAGTTAATGATATCGCTACCGATGTTAATGATGTCAATTTTATAGCTCACACTCCTTTTAATCCTTGATGGAAAAATAATAATTATGCTTCTAATGTTCAAAAACATTATTCTATTCCTATAGGAGCTCCTTACAATAATTATGATAATAATAATGGATAAAATCATGGCAATCTCTTGTTTGAGAAAACTGTTAGAAATTTTATACAAGCTCAAACTGAGAAAAATAATATGCTTATTAAAATCACGGAGAACCATCAAAGTTGTATAGGAAAATTATCTAACCAAGTCGTTGCAATAAGAAATGATGTGCAGGCTCTAAATGAAAGAACAAAGACTATGGAGGCTCAGCTGGGCAAAGTAGCTGACATCCAAGTTCTCATACTAGAAAAATTTGCTGGAAAGCCCGAGCCAAATCTGGAAGAAGACCTCAAGATGATGAGGGTGGTAACCAATGAAGAAAAGCATGAAGAGTTAGATTATAGCAACATGCCAACACCGAAATATACCATGGAATATGTACAAAAGATGATCACCGTAAAGAATCCCGGTTTAGAACAAGGTAATGATGCTATGTACCAATAATTTATACAACAAGTAGCCTCTAAAGTTCAAGATTTAGATATGGAGTATACGAGACTAGCTGATAAGCTTCCTGCTAAGCTAGATGATATATTTGAGCCCACTATTCAAATTAAGCTAGGAGTTAATGATATATCCACACTTTGTGATCTTCATGCAAGCATCTCAACAATTTCTAAAAGCCTATTTGATAAATTAAACTTGGCGCCATTTGTAACTACTAAATTGAGACTCCATCTAGAGGATTCAACTTATAAACAAGATGTTGGGATAAAAGAAAATATAGTTGTAGAAATCAAAGGTAGTCTCGCTCTTATTGATCTTGTTATTGTGGACATGCCTGAAGATCCCATAGCACCGATAATTTTAGGTAGGCCATTCCTAAGAACTATTAAAGCTTAAATTAATTTACATGAGTGGAATGTGATAATAGGGCTACCATCTAGAGATCCTTTTATAGTCCACTTCCCTAGGAAGAAGAAGGCCAAGCCTAATGATGACGATGGTATAATTACTTTGAAAGCCAATTACTTTGGAGTGGGCATTCCACTCATTAAACCTAAATGATTGCCATCAGGGTCAAGCTAATTGACCTTAACTAGAAGCGCTTCATGGGAGACAACCCATGTGAAATAAAGGTTTTACTTATGTGTTAGTCTTGTTAATTTTTTTGTTTTGTTTTGCTTTTGTTTTGCTTTGTTTGTTTCTAATAAAGAGTGTCCAAGTAGACCTTTGGAGAGAGGATAAGAAATAAGGTAAACCTTGATCTTTTATTTTACTAACATATGGCCTAAGAGGTATTGCTGATTTTTATATAGTATACTTGCTGTTATCTTGTCCTTTGATAAGATGTGCAAAGATGCACGGAGCTACTAATCAAATTCTTTGAATTTTGCAGCTCACGGGCCATTGAACGACCAACGGTATGGATGGAAGGGCCCGTACCGTGTGCCCGTACCACATTGAGGCTCGAGAAGATATAAATTTTGATTTTTTTTTGTAGGAAACAGTGCTCTTAACGACCAGCAGTACGGTCGGGACGTGCCCGTACCGCGCACCCGTACTGTACCCCGAGCAAACCATCAGATTTCAAGCAAAGTTACTAAACAGATAAAGACCAGTAGTATGGGCACGCGCGACCGTACCATGCTTCCGTACCGAGTGCATCACCGGAAGGGTTCATCACCCCAAGGTATGTTACCCGGTATGGGCGGGCTCCAGCCATACCACCCGCCCGTACCATGTACGCGGTCTCCATAAACACCACAAGGAGGTAACCTAAAAATTCCCAAAACAAACCTTTATCTTTCTTGTTCCTCCAAACTCCAAACCACCTCCATATGATCTTCAAATTTACTCGTTCTTTCTTCTATTCCTCGCACTCAATCGATCTAAGGTATGATTCTCCTCCGATCTTCAACTTATTTTTGCTAAAGCTTTTGTCAATCTTTCAGCATTATCAATCTAGACTTAGGTCTTGTTCTTGATCTAATCTTGATATTGAGGATGCTTAGCATTGTTTTAGAGGAGTTTCTTTTGTAACTAGTATAGAGAATCGTTTATGCTGTGTTTCTATTGGATTAAAATCTTTTGTTAGCAATCTTTATTTATTTTGTTTTAGATGAACATGAGGATCCATACACATGTGATGGCTGCAGAACCTTCTGCACCACCCGTTGATACGTTGACCCCCCGAGTCACTTGGTATTGAGTTCACCGAGGAGTTTCAGCTGAACCGTTTCAACCATCTCAAGCTCCAGGAAAACAAGTCCACCGGGTGGGAATGTCCCTATATCCTAAACCAACTTGGCATTCGTGTTGATTTCGATTTACTTTGCAATAATGTTAGTTTGTATGACTTTGTCTTTCAGGATGTCGCCACGTACCGCCGCTTGACACTTGAGTTCATAAGCACCTTGATGCATACGGTGGAGCCTCACTATTGTTCCGAGGATCCAAGTCCTGGAGTTGATCGCAGCAACTTCTATCTTATGAACCGTGAGTACTCCTCAACACTCGACCAATGGGCTAAACATTTTGGGGTTGCCAACAACGCTACTGACATACGATCCACTACTTTTGTTTTAAATCCTACACCTTGGCAGAACTTTAATTTAATGAGAATTCATGGAAACACACCTAAGGGAAACCAAATTGATCATCCTGCTATTCGCTATTTGTTTTATGTGATTGCTAACACCCTACAGGAATGTGGTGAGTTTACTAGAGTTAATGAGGAGTACATGATGATCCTCGCAAAGGCTACTATTATTAATTATAACTTAATGCAAAATTTGGGCTCTCTTCTTGTGTTTTACCTTAAGCATTAGGCTCTTCAATCTCGAGGACCCATATGCGGAGGAGGAGTTTTAACCGTTCTTGCATGCGCACTTCACATCAACTTAGGTAACATCCAACCGTTGACAGGAAGTCACCGTCTAGGCCTTTCTAATCTAAGAGCATGTGGTATGATTTCTAGAACTGATGGTAAATACTTCCTTGATATACCTGGAGCGGATCACTTGATTACAGCTCCCCTACCTAATGGTCTATTCTCTATCGAGGATGGACGTTTGCATTTTGACTCGCGTGTTGAGGGAAATCTACCCCATCAAGAAATACCCGTGGGAGTAGGAGGAGAAGATGAAGAAGTAGAATAAGAGGGACCTGAACAAGATGTGTAGCCACCAAACCACTACACCACCTATGAAGATATCTATGTGCTCGAAGGGAATATTCAAAACATGAATAACCTCTCCATAAATCTTTGAGATGCTTCTACAAACCTCGCCACCTAGTTTCATGATTGGAGCAGCCAATGGAACATGGGAGACTATCCACCGCCACCACAATTGTCGGGGCCCTGGCAACCGGGGTGCCATGACCTGACGGTCAGCGGTCCCCAGCGCCCCAAGGCAGCGTCCCTCCGAGGGACTCCGGCGCCTCCGGAGACATGCGTGACCGGTTTAGCCCTCGCGAGGGGACGTCCTCCCAGGCAAGAACATCTACGGAGCCCTACTGCAGGAGTCTCGAAGCGTACCTGGGCCTCTTCGATAACACCACCAAGTAGGCAGCAGGCAAGGCAAGTCCCGACAAGGGGCATGGTTTCTGTGTGCAATGCGTTCGCCTTGATAAAAGAAGATCTGGTCTACCCACCTTTTCTGCAGGGGAAGGACCGTCTACCTTAGCATGGAAGGCGCTCGGCCTTGCCGTTTGAGTGTTATGGAGACATCTAGTGGCGCCGGACAAAGACAAACGGAAAAAGGGGAAGGCCGCTTTACCAAAAGACGGGAGAGTGCCAAGAGGCCAAGACCTAGTCATTCAAAAAGTAGTCTTGTAAACCAAGACCTCAGGGAATGGCACTGTGGAGACCGTTTTTGTCCATAGATCGGGGCAATAGGCCCGATGCCGCCCTATAAAAGGGAGAATATCATTTCGCGGCCCGAAAGTTGAGGCGCCTAGGCAACGCGGTACCCAAGTTGCCTATAATCAGCCGCGATGACCATAGTTGGCATGCCAAATACTCAGAGGGTCTTTTCGGTACGAATTTACCTTTACGTTTCAATACAAAATATCAGGCTAACAGACGTCAAGTTAGGCCCCCCTTGTCAGTTCTTGTCGTTATGTCGCTCCCATCGTGACTGCCATGTAGGCTTGCAGCGTTGGTGCCTGCATCCATTACGCATCTTCTTCTTCCCCGGAGCGGCAATCTGTGGTGGCGTCGCAGCCATGGCGTGGAGCTGGAACATGGACGAACCTGCTCGGCCCCGCTCTCCTCCCTACAGGCTTGCAGCGTTGGCGCATGCATCCATTACACGTCTTCTTCTTCCCCGGAGCGGCAATCTATGGTCGCGGCCATGCCACCATGGCGTGGAGCTTGAATGTGGACGAACCTGCTCGGCCCCGCTCTCCTCCCCATCCCGAGTCGAAGCTCACCCTCACCATGGCCGCACCCATGGCATGGCACGGGGACGAGAATTGGTTCCCGGTGAGATTTGTCACCGTGTCGACCATGCTCGGTCCTGTTTTCCTCCTCCAGAATCCAACCTCGCCATCGCCATGGTCGCACCCGCACCAGCCATGGTGCCTTACTGTCCGAACCCCAAAGCCACATCCACCTAGTTCGGCACAATGCCAACAAGGTGAAAATGCATCAAGTTGTCTTCTTGTGATTGTAGAAAAACATGTATGTACCATGTCCGTATCATACTCGAACAATGTACACATATGTCGCTTACTAGATTTTCATTTGAAATTAGTAGCTCCGTGATGACGAAACATAGAAAACCTAAATGGAATGTTGATGAAGACCATGTTATGTACTTTGCATTGCATCAACAAGTGCTTGCTGAAGAAGCATGTTACCAAGAGAGTGGAGTTCATCAGCCATTGCCAAAAATATGTGAACAAATCAATGAGCGATTTAATGCAAATACACGTAGAAAAGCTAGATCCATGTCATTAATCATCAATAGGTGACACATTCTAGTGATGCGTCCAAATGCGTACACCATGTATCATTTACTTGAAGTGGTTGTTATCCTGAGCAAAAATGCCTAGTATGCACATTACCTTTGTTTGTTCTATGCTGCAATTCTTGTCGTGGTGTGGAACACGGCAGTGCCATCGGGGATGGCATGAAGGGGAAAATCAGGATGCTATCGGTGGGTACTCGCAACGGGTTCGGCACAGATACTGCTAACACAGCGATATACCCAGGTTCGGAGCCCTCTTGGCGAGGTAAAACTCCTACTCCTGCAAGGATCTACTATCAAAGGGGGCGAATGCCCAATACAAGTGCTCCTTGAGCTGTTTCCTTAGCTACTTGTTGCTTGGAATTTTCTAAGTCCTTCTTCTTCTATCTATTTTCTGCCTACCTAGAACCCTAGCACTCCCCCCTTATATAAAGGTTGAGGAGGTAGCTTACAATGTGGGTTCTAGGGTTTACTATTTGGATTTGGGCCTTACAAAGTGGGCCGGCTGGACAGGGCCAAACGGTAGGCCCGGGTCTAGTCAAGCCTCCAGTACAGGGGAGGTCCACGCTTTAGTGTCCAGCGCCCCTGCTTTACTCGTCATCTGGCTCTTTATCTGTCAGCCGGTTCTTTATACGTAACCTGGGCTTTCCTCGTTAGCCCTTGCTTTGCTCGTCAGCCTCCAGCTTTGGCGTAGTTGTCCGGTAGCGCTGGCCAGGCCAGCCAGCCTGTCCGTTCAAGGGTGCGCTCAGCAAGGAGCATCATCCCCCTCGTACCATGACCAGCGGATCCGAGGCGGACGGCTAGGAGCGGCCTCCCAGCCGGTTCTTCTGGCTACCCGGCTAGACGAGCCAGCCGGGGAAATTTGAATGTGGACCGGGTGGGGATTCCACCCGGCTCTGGTTCCTTGATCTGGGTCCAGCCGGCATGTGCTCCTTGGAGCCTACCGGTTGGTCCCGTCTTGGCCTACCCAGGGGTCATTCCCCTGACACTAGTCCCCAAGCGCGTTAGGACTTGGCCCTGTGGAGAAGTTCTTGCGTTCTCATTTGAAATGATTGATGATGTAGATGCTTTGTCCTTTTCATTTGTCTCGTAGTCTTTGTTTTGTAGTCTTTGTCCTGTAGTCTTTGTCCTATATTGGCTTGAGATTCCGTACTGTTTTCCCGGTTGGGGTTCACTGGCTACAAAGCCAATGGTCCCACCCACAAAGTGTGAGCGGTGATCCTTGTGACCGGCTGCCTCACCCGGCCGGGAGAGGGATCACCGGTTTGCTATCGTCGATGCTTGCATCAGCCACGCCTGCCGTTTCTCGCGCGTGTCACGTCAGTCATGCCTGCCATTTCTAGCACGCGTCGCGTTAGTTTGACTTCTAGGTCTGCTGCGGCAGTTTTTTGGTAACGGCGCGCATGCCTTCATCATTGTGTCCTCTTGGAGATCGTGGGCGCGGTTTGCCTCCCGCATTAACTTCCGCTTGATCTTCTGTGCATGTGGCGCTGGCACGCGCGATCCGCCCCAAACCGTCATGGGGTGGTGGGGTGGTTGCTTGCTACGTGGCCCAGAGGGAGGGGAACCAGCGTGGTGGAGTGGGGGTTGTTGCTTGCCATGTGGTGCGGAGGTAGGGGAACCGTCGTGGCTGTTCTTCCCTGATAAATACGTGCGCCAAGGAGCAGTGGTTCCTCACTTTGTCTCCCTGCGCCTGCCATCCTTGTTCTCCCTTGCGCTCTAGCCTCTCACTACCCCTCTACGCCACCACTCCTTGGTCGCCGGCGTCGCTTCTCTTCCTCGACAACGGGACCCCGCGCCTCCATCACGGCTACCTTTCTAGGCAACATGCTGCTCGAAGTCGCCGGCGGCTGGTGCGGCTCGTACGTTACCAAAGAGTTGGTGAAGAAGTACAGGCGGGGGAATTTCCTCCCATCGAAACGGCTGGTGAAGCACCGCCTCGCGCCGGAGGGCGAGCGGGTGCCCAACCCCTAGCCTAGAGAGGCCGTCGTTTTCCTCGCCCACTTCGCTCGCAGCCTTGGGCTGCCGCTTCGTCCTAGAGCTACAGGTCCACCACCTCGGAGGCAACGCCGTGTTGATGTTGTTGCATCACGTGGCTTGCTACGAGGCGTTCCTCGGCGTCTGCCCCGACGCCGTGAATTTCTTGAAGTTCTTCTACTTCAAGGTTCAGGTGGTGGGGAAGGACGGCCCGCTGACAGAGACGGGCTGCTGCGCCATCTACCCGCGGCCATCAGGTCGACTTCATCCAGGTCCCCGCCTTCGCCAACGTCCCCTCTAGCCGGAAGGCCTGGACCGTCCAGCACTTGGGTGCCCAGGGCGACATCGACCGGATGGGCGCCCGGTTGGCCGTCCTCGTGGAGAAGGAGTGGCTCACTGCCTAGGATATTCTGGTATCCTAGATGGTGAACCGCGTGCTCCCGCTGTAGCACCGGTCACACAAGATGTGCCACCTCTCCGGCCATCTGGATCCCTCCCGGGTGTCCCGGCTGGAGGTGCCGTGCACCGCCCTCCGCGAGTGGCTCGCCACCATTTCGAAGGAGGCACTAGAGAAGGACTGGGTGTTCTCCTGCCGGCCGTACCACCACAGCCGTCTTCCGCTGAAGGTATGTTTTTCTTGCTCTTCTTCAGGTGGATTTTCCTGAGGGACTCCCATTTCGTGCCTCTTATCTTCCCTTGTTGAGTAGCTTTTCACGGCACAGCTAGCGGAGGATGGTATGGGGGACACCGAGCTCCCCAACTTCACCACGAACTTCAAGCCAGCGAAGGCTCCGCCGGCGGAGGCAGAGCGGTTCCCCATGCGGGCCGACGAGGGAGTTTCCACCTGGTGAGAATTTGTCCTCTGCCCTTGTCTGCCTTGCCCTTGTTATGCCTATAGTCGTAATCTTGACGTTCTGCTTGCACTTGGAATAGCCGCCCATGGCGAGGATGTGGACCTAGTCAAGGTTGCCGCGCCCAGGGGAAGGGGGAAGCGGGCCGCTACCACCAGCGCCGCTCCAGCCGGAGGTGGCGCCAAGAAGGTGCGCCGCCCCCGCCCTGCGGCCACCATGCCGAGTGTTGCCGGGTAGGTGTCGTTGTCCTCTTGGTGCTTGTATTGACTTACTCGTATTTGTGTTGCTCACTCCTTGTGTTTCTGTAGCGAGGCTATGTCCTTGACCGGCTCCGCAACCATCGCCACCGCGTCCGCCCCTCTGCCTGCTGCGGAGGCGAGCGCGTCGGCTCTGGCATCCGAGGTCGCTCCGGCTCCGGCGTCCGAGGCTGCACCGGCTCTGGCCCCGAGGATGCGCCGGCTCCGGCTCCCGAGGCGGCAGCGACGGAGGTGGTGCCGCCGGCTACGTGCGCGACGCTTCACCAGGCCGGGGCCGTGTCTCAGCTTGCTGAGGGTCTCCTCTTTGGGCGTGCCGACATGGCCGTGCCTTCCCATGGCTCGACGGTGGGTGATGACTCTAGCACCTATCGGGTTGAGGAGCAGGTGGAGGTGTGGCAGCCGGAGGCCCCCTTCCAGCCGGAAGGCGAACCCTCTACGGCTCCGGTGAGCGACGATGACCTCCAGGTGACCGGCTGGACACCGGCTCGGGCTGCATCGTCGTTGGACGCTCTCCTGGCGCAGTTGTTAGAGGCGGCGCTCCTGGCCATTGGCCAGGCCCACCAGCTGGTGGGGGCGCTGGAGCAGGGGCTCGGCCAAGCCAGGGCGCTGGGGGCCTCCGTCGAGGTATGTGCTCTGTCGCCAATCTTGGTGCTTTTTCGCCGTCTTGCGACACAGCTGGTTCTTTTGATCCTTATCTCCCTTTTTTTGTACAGAGGGATCTCGCTGTTGCCGCCAAGACCTCGCGGGACCTGGGCCGTAAGATTGCTCGGTCTGCCGTATCTTCTCAATTGCGCGATTTCTCGCGCTTCTTGTTGAGTATTGGTTACCCTCCTGCAGCTCTGCTGGCGGACCGGGACCGCGAGGTGGCCCGGCTGAAGGAGGTGGTCGCCCAGCTGGAGGAGTCCAACAAGACCCGCTAGGACCAGATCGCCAAACTGACTGCACAACAGCAGCAGATGGAGATCAAGGCTGGTAGGGCGAAGAAGACGGCGGACACCCGAGCCGAGGCGCTGAAGAACCTAGAGGGGCTTTACGCCACCCAGGCAGATGCCCTCAAGGCTTCTAAGGCCAAGGAGGCGGTGGCACTGTCGGAGCTTTGCCAGATCGCTGAGATCGTTGTCGGTAAGTGCCCTTGACTTGAGACAATTTTGTAGCTTTTCCCTTTGTAGTCAGTACTGACGTTTCTTTTTCCGGCTACAGCTCAGTATCCTGAGGCGACAGATCAGGCGCTGGGAAGGATTCCTGAGACGGATCCAGACCGGGATCTCCACCCGGGGGAGCTGGTGGTGGTCGTCAGCGAGGAGGCGAACAGGCTTCACGCCGCCGCTCTAGAGGTCTTCGACTACGTCTGGCCCGAGGTCACCCCGCCCGCCACCATGGATGTCTTGGCCAAGCATCTTATGGGCGCCCTGAACCTTATTAATGTGGCCCGGGAGTGGGTGGCTCGGGGCGGCGCGGAGATGGTGCTGGCGCTGCTGAAGTCCTGGTATCCGGACGTGGATCTGCGGAGCCTTTCCCGCGGGTTTCGCCAAGGGACCAGTTATGACCAACTTCGCACTGAGATTCCTGACATCCACTCCTTTGGCGTGACGATCAGGAGCTTCATTGCACTGGACAGGGACTTCAGTGACCCAGCCGGCATGGAGCGGTACTATCACAGCCCGGATGCACCACGCACTAATGCTCCGGCTGCACTGCAGACCGCCTCGACGGACGTTGCATCCAGCAGCCGCGCTCTAGCTGATGCCACCGGCCCTTCTGCACCACAGTGAACTTGATCCCTGGTATGCCGGGAGTATTTGTGATTTACAAACTTTTCTTCCCTTTGTGCCTATGTGAACAATTGTCTGTGTTTCGGTTATTGAACTTTTGTGGGAGCATCGCCTCCCTCTGTATATTTGCTTGTGCTCTTTTGCTTGCACTTTCTGTTCTGCATTTTCTGCATGCTTGTTTCTGTGTGGGGGCACGCGAGCGCACCCACAGGGTGTAGTCCCCGAGGTTCGAGCCGGCTGGAGAATACAGCCGGGTCAAAGCTCCTTTGTGTTGTCTTGTTTGCAGGTTTCTGTGTGGGGGCGCGCGAGCGCACCCACAAGGTGTAGTCCCCGAGGTTCAGGCCGGCTGGAGAATACAGCTGGGTCGAAGCTCCTTGACCTGCTCTGCTGCCGCCTGGAAGCTACTTGCCTCTGGCTTGGGTGTTCGTCGTTGAACTTTGGCTCATGCAAGCATAGAAAAAACAAATTGTTTGCCTGGTTAAGCATATGCAAGTTCAGACTGTAATCTTAATGTTACTAGTTTTGAATTTTTTGTTGTTTCGCACAAATCCAATGTCTCTGCCCTTTTCTCAGTGAGCACTGGCCAGTTTTGATGCCGTTCCCTTGATGGCTTTTAGCCGGAGTCGAAGGGTTAGCTTAGTAGGCGTACTGCATGATACTTCGGGTTTGGGTCATTGTCTTTAGGCGAGCTAGCGCAACCAGGTCGTCCAGACGTTTTTGTTATCCTTGTGGCTTTTTCGTGTAGGGGCCTTTTAGCGTTCTGCTCTTGCCAGATCTGTCAGCCGGCTTGCAGTCTGCAGCCAGAAACAAAGAGGAAGCCTTAGGAACCGCGTACAGTACTTTGCCGCGTGTGTCGTGTAGCCGTCTAGGCCAACCGGCAAGTCCCCGAGACGGATCGCCAGCTCTGGGGTTAAAGTAATGCAGCCGGAAAACTAACTTGTGCAGCATGACTTGTTTATTTATTGCGGAGTCCCCGAGACTATGTCGAGGCTCCCATGCTTGTTCGTTACATGAGGGTAAGATACATACACTTCTTGCTCAAGTGTAAAATAGGCGAAGCAGGCTTGTGTTCCATGGACGTTCAGTTTCTTTGCCTGAGCGATCCATCTTGTTCTTTTCCGGCTTGCGGGCGTCGATGAGGTAGTACGAGTTGTTCTGCAGTGCCCGGCTAATGATGAATGGGCCGTCCCAAGGCGGAGACAGCTTGTGCATCCCCTTGGTGTCTTGAACTAGCCTTAGTACCAGGTCGCCCTCACAGAACGAGACGATGTGTATCCGGCTGGCGTGGTAGCGATGCAAGTTTTTCTGGTAGATGGCGGATCTGGACAAGGCCAGCTCGCGCGCCTCTTCAAGGAGATCGACATTGTCTTCCCATGCCTATTCGGCTTGCTGGTATGTGTAGAGCAGTTTGTGGGGTGCGTTTAACTTGATGTCAGTGGACAAAACTGCCTCCGCCCCGTAGACGAGGAAGAAAGGGGTATAGCCAATGGACCGATTTGGTGTGGTGCGAAGGCTCCATAGTAGAGCTGGCAGCTCCTCAATCTAGCAGCCGGGAGATCGCATTAGTGGTTTGATCAGCCGAGGCTTGATTCCGGCTAGGACCAGGCCATTTGCTCGTTCGCACTGCCTGTTGGACTGGGGGTGTGCCACAGATGCGAGGTCCAGGCGGATGCCCTTATCTCCGCAGAATCGCACGAAAGCTCCCTTGGCGAAGTTTGTGCCGTTGTCGGTTATGATGCTGTTGGGGTAGCCAAAGCGTGTAATTATGTCTGTGAAGAACTTGACCATTGTTGGTCCATCTAGCTTCTTTATTGGCTTTGCCTCTATCCACTTGGTTAACTTGTCCATCGCCACCAGCAAGTGGGTCATGCCGGATCTGGCCGTCTTGAAAGGGCCAACCATGTCCAGCCCCCAGATGGCGAACGGCCAAGTGATGGGGATCGTCTTGAGTGTTGCGGACGGAGTGTGCTTCTGCTGGCTGAACCACTAACACCCATTGCATGATTTGACGATCTGCTCCGCATCTTCTAGTGCCGTGGGCCAGTGAACCCGTGGTGGAATGCCTTTGCCACTATGGCTCGTGATGATGCGTGGTGTCCGCATTCGCCCTGGTGGATGTCGACCAGCAGCCGGATTCCTTCCTCTTGGCTCACACATTGTTGATAGATACCGCCAATGCTGCGCTTGTAGAGCTCGTTGTTGATGATGGTGTATGCGCTGGCTCTACGCTTCACCTGTCTTGTGTGTACCTCTTCTTCGGACAGCTCCCCTTTGGCCAGGAAATCCATGAACGGCTTGGCCCATGTTGGGGTTTCTCGGATGGCGTACACCTCCTGCATCAGCATATTTACTTCTGCTCGGATGACCGAGTCGGGCTCGTCCGGAGGCCGACCGGGTGGAGCAGCGGAGCCGGCAGCCTCTAGGCTGGAGGCGGCAATCCCCGGGTGTGGTGCAGCCGTTGCGGAGGTCTTGGAGCCAGCAGTCCCCGGGTGCGGCGAAGTAGTTCCTGGGTGCGGTGCATCCGTTGTGGAGGTGTTGGAGTTGGCAGTCCCTAGGTGCGGCGAAGCAGTCCCCGGGTGCTGTGTAGCGGTCGTGGAGGTCTTGGAGCCGGCAGTCCCTAGGTCTACGTCCAACATTATGGAGTCAGATTCAGGAGATGGCGTGATTGATGGATTGCGCAGGTGCTCAAGGGAGACTCCAAGCGGAATTGGCTGTCTTGTTGACCCAATGCGAGCGAGCGTGTCCGCGGCCTCGTTGTTTACCCTGGGAACATGGTGAAACTCGCACCCTTCAAAATAGGCGCATAGCTGTTGTACGAAGAAACGATATAGAGCCATGTTTGCATCTCTGGCGTCCCAATCGCCTGACACTTGCTACACCACCAGATCAGAATCGCCGAAGCATAGGATGCGTCGGATGTCTATTTCCTTTGCCATCTTGAGGCCGTGGACGAGCACTTCATACTCAGCGACGTTGTTGGACGCACGGAAGTGGATTTGGAGCACATATTCCAGGTGGTCTCCTTTTGGAGAGCTGATGACCACTCGGCTCCGAGCCCTCCGTACATCTTGGAGCCATCGAAATGCAGCTTCCAATGCATGGAGTCAGGGCAAGGTGGCAGGTACTGTGTTTCTGCCCAATCAACGAGGAAATCTGCCAAGGCCTGAGACGTGACCGCTGTTCTTGGCTCGTACTGTATGTTGTGGGCGGCGAGCTCCATGGCCCATTTCGCCACCCGGCATGTGGCATCTCTGTTGCCGATGATCTCCGATAGTGGCGCTAGTGCCACCGCCCCGATGGAATGCTGTTGGAAGTAGTGCTTCAACTTCTTGGCGGCCATGTACACACCGTACACCAGCTTCTGGTAATGAGGGTAATTCTGCTTCGAGAGCGAGAGCACCTCACTCAGGTAATACATCGGTCGTTGCACCGGCTGCACCTTTCCTTCTTCTGGCCTCTCCACCACCAACACCACACTGACAACCCTGTTTGTTGCCGCGATGTACATCAACATGGGTTCCTTTGCTGCTGGTGCTGCCAGAATAGGTGGTGAAGTTAGCATGCGCTTGAGGACGTGGAAGGGTTCATCCGCCTGCGATGTCTAGACGAATTTGTCCATCTTCTTCATGAGCTGGTATAGTGGGAGTGCTTTCTCGCCCAGCCGGCTGATGAACCGGCTGAGGGAGGCCAGGCATCCGGTGAACTTCTGTACATCTCTCAAGTTCTTGGGCGGCTGCATGCGCTCGATTACGCCGATCTTCTCTGGGTTCGCCTCGATTCCTCGCTCATACACGAGAAAACTGAGGAGTTGGTCGGCTGGGACGCTGAACACACACTTCTCCGGGTTCAGCTTCATCTGGAACCGGCGGAGGTTGGGGAATGTTTCCTTCAGATCTTCAAGGTGTGTCTGGTGCTCCTTGGTCTTGACCACCACATCATCCATGTAGGCATGTATGTTTCTACCAATCTGGGTCTGCAAGCACTTCTGCATGCAGCAATGGTATGTTGTCCCAGCGTTCTTTAGTCCGAACGGCATTGTGGTGTAGCAGTAGGCTCCATAAGGAGTGATGAATTCTATCTTTATTTGATCAGCAGGCTTCAGCCGGATCTGGTGGTAGCTGGAATACGCATCCAGAAACGACAACAACTCGCAGCCGGCCATGGAATCGATCACTTGGTCTATCCTTGGCAGGGCGAATGGATCTTTGGGGCATGCCTTGTTCAGACTGGTGTAGTCCACACACATGCGCCAAGTCTTGTTCTTCTTCAACACTAGTACGGGGTTTGCCAGCCATTCCGGGTGGAAAACCTCCATGATGAATCCGGCTGCGAGCAGCCGAGTGATCTCCTCACCAATTGTTCTTCTTTTTTCTTCCGCGAAGCGGCACAGTGACTATTTGACCGGCTTTGCATCCGACCTGACATGTAAAGAGTGATTGGCGAGCTCCCTCGGAACACCTGGCATGTCCTTGGGGGACCATGCAAAGATATCCCGATTCTCATGGAGGAACTAGACGAGCACGCTTTCCTATTTGCTGTCAAGGCCATCTCCGACCAGGACGAACTTGTCCGGCTCAGCCTCGTTCAGTAGGATCTTCCTCTTTCCCTTAGATTACATGAGTTGTGCCTCTCTGGCTGGCTTGGGCTCGCCAGCCGGCATGTCCTTCTGCAGGGCTGCCACGTTCTGCATGATTACACATTTTTCTTCCACGATGATCATGGCCTCTACTATTTTGGACCTGTCTGTGGCACATTCCACAGACTGTCTGTAGCAACCAGCCACGGTGATGACGCCCTTGGGCCCAGGTAACTTCATCTTGAGGTACGCGTAATGTGGTACCACCATGAACTTGGTAAGCGTTGGGCGTCCCAGGATTTCGTGGTACACGCTACAGAGGTTGACCACCTCGAACCATATGGGCTCGCGGTGGAAGTTGTCCTCCGTGCTGAAGATGACGTCCAGCCAGATCTTTCCGATTGGGGAATGCAACGGGCCTAGGACGGCTCTGTGGAAGGAGTTGCTTGATGGCTCCAATTGTGACTCATTGATACCGAGCCGGTCGAGCGAGCTACGGTATAGGAGGTTGATGTTGCTCCCTCCGTCTACGAGGACACGGGAGAATCTGCAGGAATGCTTCTTGGAGACAATGATAGGATCCAGAACCATCGCGTAGGTGCCTGGGTTAGGCAGCTCAGCTGGCTGGTCCTTCCGGCTCCATGCAACTTCTTGCTCCGACCAGTTGAGGTACTGAGGAACGGGAGGAACGACTGCGTTCACTTCCGCCTCGCGGCGCCTCTTGTTGTGCTTGGTTTCCGGCTCCGTGGTGAAGACGTGGTAGTTTCCCACCTGGCAGGGGTAGTTGTTGTCGTCGTCTTCCCTTTGACGCTGGTAATTGCGATCGCTTGGTGGCCCGCCGGCTGGAGGTGGTGGCACCTGTCCAGCCGATGCGTCAGCAATCTCCGCCATTTTCTTCGTCCAGGTGCACTAGTGTGTGGTATGCATGGCCGGCTTGTTGCCTCCGATATGGAACTTGCATGGCCCATTAAGCATCGACTCGATGGTGTACTTGGGCCTTGGAGGCCGGTCATCAGGCTTCTGTCTCCGGCTTCTGCCTGCAGTCGGATCCTCCTGCACTACCGCCACCTGTCTGGAGCCATATTGGTTGTCTGGCTGGTCGTCCTTCCTTTTGTCGTGGCGGTTATCGTGCCGCCTGGAATTGTGGACATTTCCCTCCGGCTGGAGCTGATCTATAGCGACGACGACGATTATTTGCCCTTGGTCGTCCACCCAGATGGATCTTTTCTTTGTCGCGTCGGCCGTGGTGTACTTGTTCGTGATGGCCATGGTCTATGCCATGGTTGTGGGTTCCACCCGGTGAAGCTTATGCTTGAGCATAGTGCCGTCTCTGCAGCCGTTGATGAAGAAATCAACCGCTTGATGCTCACGTACCCCCTCACATGAGTTGTGCATGCTCATCCATCGGGTGATGTAGGAGCGATCAGATTCATCCGGGACCCGCACACAGAGAGCAAACTCACCAGGCTGGCCTGGGCGCTTATAGGTGCCGGTGAAGTTGCGAACGAACACCTTCTCGAAATCGATCCAAGCATTGATGCTATTGTCGAGAAGGCTGTTGAGCCACGTCCTGGCTAAGTCGAGGAGCATGAGAGGGGTGTAGCGTACTACTACCCGGCGGTTGCCGTTGGTGATGCCTACGGCGGTGGTGTAATCCACCAGCCAGTCCTCCGGCTTGACCGAGCCATTGTACTTTGGCGTATCCCTTGGGAGAGAAAATCACTTTGGAAATGGCTCATTCCGGATGCGCGGTCTGAAGCATCTTGGACCGGCTGGACTTTCTTCCTCCAGCGCGCATGACTGGACCAGCAGGTCGATTCGCGCGCACGCATCTTGCTGTTGATCTGGCTCGAGCGGTCCTAGCCGGCCAGATAGGCAGGACTTGGGCAGCGCTTGGCCTTTTCCGGCTTCATCATCCGGCTCGCGGTTTTTGCTGGTAACAGCTGTCGCGTCACGGCATTGTGCCCACGGCCTGTAGATCCACCGCGTGGGCGGTTGCTCTGCCTCGCTCTGTTTGGGGAAGATGCATTGCTGCCCCCTGCAGCCGGATTCGTCATCTGGCGAGCCGGTTGGGTTCTGCTGTTGCCAGTCATGCTAAGTTCTGCCTCGGCCTGCTACTTGTTCGCTGTGACCACAAGGAGCTGGACACGCGCCAGTTAACGGATCGGTTCTTCACCCTCTAGGTGGCTTAGCTCTGCAACTGCTACCTCCGTGGCCCTCATGTTTTTGGCGGGGGTGTTGTAGACCGGCTGCACCACGGGTGTGCATGGATTAGCGGCACGATCCATCTCCGAACCAAGGTTCCGACCTTGTGTCTGGGCTAAGAGGCTGGTGCCAGGCAGGCGCGCGAATCCATGCACGATGTTGTACTCCCGCATGGTGGCGTTCATCTGTCGCTGGGCGGCCACCACCTTGCCAGCTTCCTCTAGAAGGTTCTAGCGGGTAGTCTCCCGGGCCGCCGTAGCTGCAGTTGGATCCGCCTCGATGGGGGTGATGGGGTTGCGGAGGTGCTCGATGGATGCGTTGATCAGGTCCGGGTTTGGGAGGCGTGAGTTAGTGGCGCGACTGTCCATGTTGCGCTCTAGAGGTGGGCGACGGTTCTCCATCGAGGCTGCCATCATGACCTCGACGCTGCCGCTGGCGATGCGCGAGGTGGAGAATCCAGGGGCGCGCCGAAGATGGTGATGACCTCACGAGGGAAGGCCTCAGGGACGGTGACAACGTAGACGCGGTGCTCGCCGAAGTGCATGATGGAGCCCCAGCTTGGGAAAACCGCCTCAGCAGAGCAGGACGCATTGTCGAGGATGCAGTCATAGGAGCCGAGGGTGAGGGAGAGGCCGGAGGCGACTCGCTCACCGGCGATGAGTGGAAGTCCCGTGCGAAAGATGATCCCAGCCGAAGCACTGTGCCCCACGATGGGCGCCAACTGTCGTGGTGTGGAACACGGCAGTGCCATCGGGGATGGCATGAAGGGGACAATCAGGATGCTATCGGTGGCTACTCGCAACGGGTTGGGCACAGATACTGCTAACACAGCGATGTACCCAAGTTCGGAGCCCTCTTGGCGAGGTAAAACTCCTACTCCTGCAAGGATCTACTATCAAAGGGGGTGAATGCCCAATACAGGTGCTCCTTGAGCTGTTTCCTTAGCTACTTGTTGCTTGGAATTGTCTAAGTCCTTCTTCTTCTATCTATTTTCTGCCTACCTAGAA
Organism: Avena insularis; assembly: GCA_023614405.1. Classification (NCBI taxonomy): domain Eukaryota; kingdom Viridiplantae; phylum Streptophyta; class Magnoliopsida; order Poales; family Poaceae; genus Avena; species Avena insularis. The sequence continues at coordinate 242,430,378 of CM042696.1, forward strand.
CCCTAGCACTACCCCCCCTTATATAAAGGTTGAGGAGGTAGCTTACAAGGTCGGTTCTAGGGTTTACTGTTTGGATTTGGGCCTTACAAAGTGGGCCGGCTAGACAGGGTCAAACGGTAGGCCCGGGTCTAGTCAAGCCTCTAGTACAGGGGAGGTCCATGATTTAGTGTCCAACGCCCCTACTTTACTCGTCATCTGGCTCTTTATCCGTCAGCCAGTTCTTTATGCGTAAGCCGGGGCTTTCCTCATCAGCCCTTGCTTTGCTCGTCAGCCTCCAGCTTCGGCGTAGTTGTCCGGTAGCGCTGGCCAGGGCAGCTAGCCTATCCGGTCAAAGGTGCGCTCAGCAAGGAGTGTCATCCCCCCCGTACCATGACCAGCGGATCCGAGGCGGCCGGCTAGGAGTGGCCTCCCAGCCGGTTCTTCTGGCTACCCGGCTAGACGGGCTAGCCGGGGAAACTTGAATGTGGACCGGGTGGGGATTCTACCCGGCTTTGGTTCCTTGATCTGGGTCCAGATGGCATGTGCTCCTTGGTGCCTGCCGGTTGGTCCCATCTTGGCCTACCCGGGGTCATCCCCCCGACAATTGTGCTATTATGGGCGTGGAAAGAAAAGCTGGGCTTCAGCAAATATTACGCAGTTAGGCCTAACTTAGTCTTACATAAATAAGCACAGCTTAGTCTTTACACATATAAGCATAACTAAAGATAAAGATAAAGACAAATGGTTCATCAGATCTGCCAGTATGAGCACTAGGTCCCTGGAGCTGGTGGTATCGTCGGAACGAACTAGAATGTTGCGTTTGGCCATCTGTCATTCTCCATCAAATTGTACGACCCCACTGATGAGCCAATTGTAGGCCCCCTCCCCCCAACGTGGATTCGGCTCTAGGTCGGATCTGGAGTGTCAACATGATAGGTGCATGAGTGTGCAGCAGACACACAGTCTGCTATCAACACTGGAAGTGCTGGAACCTCAGCAACAACACCAGCATGTTCTTCCTGGACTCCGGCAGCAGCCTCAGTAGGTATTTTGTCAACTTCACCAGCAGCAGCCTCAGCAAGTATTTCGTCAGTTTCACCAGCAGCAGCATTAGCGAGTATTTCGTTAGCTTCACCAGTAGCAGTATCACCAAGTATGTCGTCAACTTCACCAGGAGCAGCAGCAGCTAGTTCTTCGTCATCTCCACCACCACCAGCAGCAGCAGCATCAGGAGCCAGGGTTGTCTGAGCAATTACAGGTTCAACAGCTCCAGGGGCTCCAACAAAGAAAGGGTAGTTGATCCCAAGAAACACAGATTGTCCCTTCAGATTGTCGACTCTGCTCCAGAGTTGGTCTACTGGGTCTTTGGATGGGCATGTGGATCTCGAGAAAACATGAACCACAGCGATGTGTATGAACAAAGTTGTGTCCCCATATGTTCTATTGTATCACCAACGCTGTTTAGTGCTCCCCTGATATGAATCCACATGAGTTCAACATCATGTTTTGTGTCGCCTCCGAGAGGTGCCAGGAACCAACATCGTGTCCCAAGTTCAGCATCTGCTACTGCGTCTTCAATCACCGGAGCTGGAATGATGCGCGGGGCTGCGTTGGTACCTGCGCGTTACTTATAGTCAGTAAGCAGAATTTTGAATGGTATTTTACATGCTATATGACACCATGACTCACCCTAGATGAACGGATCCCAAACACGCACGTCACCGCTAGGTTCAGTGACCGCATAAATGCGTTGTGGTTTGTCGGAATGGTAGCTAGAGGTGAAGACGGCATCGACATACTTCTCCGGCCGCAGGAAGTCGTCGCGCAAGACTGTCCATTCCTTGTCTTCTGGGCATCTAATGAATGTGATTGCCTTGTCGAACACCGCTAAGAGGTCGTACTCCCAGGTCTTCCACACCTCCCACGGTCTATGTGGGAGTTGTACCTTCAAGAGCTCAAGTTCTGCCATGTTGAACCTGTAAGCAAATTCGGATATGGGCGGCGGCCACCCGTTGTTGAATGCAGTAATGCCGACACCTTCCAAAGATGGCAATGTAAATATCAATGACCTGTAGCCATTTTTTAGAGTCCAAGTACTCCCATCCTGGGATAAAAGGACTAGCCACTCGTCGTTGCCACCCACCCAGTTCTAGTCATCTCCCATTTTCGTCTCTTATTCTTCCTTGATATTCACCAATACTGATTCCGACCACTTATCTAGTAGCATCATTTTTGCATGAATATTCTGCAGAGTTTGTTGTCAGTTGGTACAATCACCTAGAATGGATTCCATTGCAAATACAATTTGACAACTGGATCTTCAGATTAAAGTACCCAAAATATCTCCTAAATATGAGTGTCTCCTCAGATATCGCCTAAATTGTGCATGTGTCACTACGAAGATACTCAATATATGGAGTAGGAGCAGAGCCCCCCAAAACAAACTCCTGATGATGATCATAAGCAGCTCGGGGCATAACAGCCTTAAATCGTCTAATTGTTTATTTTTATTTTAGGAAACAGAATATCACCTAGCAGGCATTCCATTGCAAATCGAAAATGACAACTGGTCTATCACCTAAAATTAAGACTGTGTCACTATGAAAATACCAGAATATCAGGTACGAGAAGAGCTCCGCTGTATAGAATAGTCTTAAATGGTTCAATTTGTTCAAACCGCCCGTGCACACAACACGTTCGACGAAAGGAACATAGGATTCCGATGAGAGTTCAGCACAAATGAATCAACAATATGACTGAACCAATAAGAAAGATACTGGAACTTACATCACCATCGCGGTCGTTTGGCCATTTGCTGGTATCGGGGTAAAGAAGGCCTGGCATGCCGAACGGTTGTTCGTCCATGTCCAGCATCGTGAAGCGGCTAGGGATGCAGCGAGCGAGGCGGCCGTCAGAGATGATGTCCAACCCCGTGGTGATCCTGTGCACGTTCGCGGCGCTGAGTTTCGGCCATCCCCAATCCTCATGATGGCGGTTGCCCTAGCCATCCGCGTCGTCATCGCCCTTTCGCTTCAGCCTGCTGCTACCCCAAGCTCTACCCATAGCGGCAAATGGAATTTGGAATCCAGTAGATTAATGGAGGCGTTGTGATAAGGAGGCGAATGGATTCGAGAGGGGATGGAATCAGGGATGGGGGAAGTTATTTGAGTAGGGAGTGACCCAATGAGGATCCACCGCCTCCGCCGGTTCTTGTCCGTGTGAAAGACAAGGAAGGGGGCGTAATTATTGAGGGCATGCACCGGAACCGTCTAGAGGAAGTGAAAAAATAAATCGTAAGAGAGAAAAATGTGTGGCCTACCTGTCAGTGAGTGAAGGTCGGCACGTGCAAATGTGACTACGTTTGACTTGGATCGTGCATGGCAGACCTCGATTCCACCGCATGCAAGTGGCGTAGAACAAATTTTACGCAGCGCTAGCGTTGATGTGTAAAACCGCCATTTTTCTCCACCTTCACCCTACTATGAACGGTTGTGCACCATTCCAGATATTAGTAAGGGCGGTTCCAATCTTGCAATTAGCAGTTTCACTTCTCCATCTCATTTCCTCCTTCACGGCCTCACCGTCTTTCTTCTCCACGGCCTCATCCATTTCCTTCGCCACGACATCACCCTCTTCCTCCGTATCTTTTCCTCTTGCCTGTAGTCATGGACTTGTCGGATGTCCGAAACAACGGAAGGCAAGAGACTGCGTACTTCGACATAGAAGTACATGGTGGGAAGAAGATCAATGTCATCTACACCACCGACCCTCAGACAGTGAGGAACACTCTGAATAATTACACGAGTTGTCTACGGTTCGAAGAAAATAGGTTCGTAGGTCTCTACCTCGAGTACAGCCGCAATCACCGTAGGATCACCATGGTGCAACTCTCCATGAAGGGTCACGTCCTCGTATACCAGCCTTTTTGCAAGATGGGGGGCTGACGGGAACAGGTAGACTTTGCTGTCTTTTTGTTCCTGAACCGTCTATTTGCAAAAGTTATTGCTATATTATTTGTCTGAATTCATTTTCATGCAGGTGGGGTGAAAGGATTAGGTCATTGTTTCATGACTTTCTAATGAATCAGTAGATAACATTTACTAGTGTTGACATCATGAATGACACTAAACTGCTTGATAGCCCGACTGTTAACATTAAAATCCCAAAGGAGTGCAGAGTGGACATCCAGAAAATTTACTGGATCCCAGGGACGAAGGGCGGTAGGACCGGGATGGCTGATCTTGCTGCTGAACTCATCGACCCGCGGTACGTTGACATGAAGGGCAAATTGTCGAGATGTTGGTGGAGGCGTTTAGGGTACGATTACTAGAAGGATAAGCTGCTTTCTGAACCTAATCTGAAGTACGCTGCAATTGACGGGTATGTTAGTCACGAGCTGTACCGCCAGATTGTAAATTTTCATTCCAGAAATCGCACCATTGAACCACCACCAAGGCAAGTTGTTTGCCCCAGATGCTGGAGTGTAGATGAATCTACAAGCTGGGGCAAGCGACCAAAGGCATCCTGGGATCGGTTGCCTTCTCCAACAGGCTAGGATGTAGACTTTTACTGCATGATTGTTGTGTTTGTATGGGGCTTGTTATGTTTATGAAAACATGTTATTTCAGAAGTACACTATGTGGGCATTTACAAATTGCTGTGTATTACCTTTGTCGAACTATAATCTGGATTTGGTTATGACTATCTCCTTCACTATAATCTGGGTTTGGTTATGACTTATGACTATATCCCACCTTATGCATGTCAGTCCTAGATTCTGCCGCATGTAAATGGCACAGACAGAATTTGTAAGTATGAATGTTGAGCATACAAAAGGGGGATATGTAATTCATACAGGTTAACTAGCTAATAGCACAACGATCATACAAGCTCGGTTCTTACACACAGAATGCTTAGAAAATACATGCAAGATAAAATACAGGCGAGATAAAACTAGGAACGGAATGTGAAACTAGTAGTGGTAAACAACACACTCACCCACCCGCTAGATCCTGTTGAGCATCTCGTAGCAGACATACGCGTCCCTGGCTGCATACTTGATCGCATCGTAATTCAGGTGCCTCCACTCCCATTGGTCGTGCAGGTGCTTCGGGAACTCGACTTTCATGCCAGCGTACTCGTGGTCGATGATGTCGGCAGCGAGTCTAGCCATGCCGGCTTTCCTGTATCACCATCCGGGTACCTCCACAAACATTGGAGATCGACATGATTGACAACATGAATGAAAAGATCCCGCTCTAGCTTCGGAGTGTCATTCTTGATGTCGACGCTAGCGAAGTAGATCTCCCTCCTGTGTAAGAACTCGCGAAGCTCCGGGCATACAGATTTGGCCCTACATACATGGTATAGGAGGCAGTGGTTGCGCATGGATAGCTGCAAAAGCGCCGCCATCTTCCTATCTCCGGTATACTCGAGGTCAAGGCTGACGATCTTGTACCTTTCCATTGGCTCCTGTAGCCACCGCTCGTACATTGCGGTGACCTTGGCAACCTCTGCTGACGCATTTGTGTGGATGACCATCAGCTTGGTGGTGCCATGGGCGGTGACGGTGTACTCATCGGTGAAGTCGCTCCCGTCGCTGAACACGCTGTACTATGCGTTCATGGCAGCAGCAAATGCGGCGGCGGTGGCCTAGGGTCGGTAGCGGTGGCTGGGACTGGGCGTAGTGGTGGAGTGATCTGTTGCGGTGGTATGGCCCGGCAGAGGCGGTGCCTGCGGCAGCATCGATGGTTCTTGCGGTGGCTGCGTCGGCGGTGTAAGGAGTTGGGGATTTTTGCACAGTGATGTGCTATGGAGACGGAAGGCGATGCTTAAATTGCATTTACCAATATTCCGGTCATACCCAAGCGGAAGCAAGTTTGACCAGGCGAGCACTGTTGGTTTCCAATCCTAGCGATTAAATTCGGCAGTTGTGCCCGGTAGGCGATGGGACTGGTGTGCGATGTGGCTTTGGCATGGCAGAGACCGGTCACGGAGACCACCATCCCGTTGCCGATCCGTAGCGGGTGCATGGTGCTGACACGACGTAACATGACAGGACAGAAGGAAGTGTACAACTATTTGTGATTATTATTTCCAACAAGTTTAAGAGGTGTAAGCATAGATAGGGACCTAGCATCCCTACACCCCGGGGCAGCCACCCAGCCGCTCAGGCCTGCCAGTTGCGCAAAGCTTACAATTTCCTTTCTTTAATTTGGTGATTTTGTCCAGAATTTGCCAAATTGAAGCTTGTTTACGCATGCTTCTATAAGTTTCTAGGTAGGCCACTGGTGTAAGCATGCACGATCAAGCAACTTCACAACACACGTGTCGGTTGAAATGCATGAGGTTTCAATGCACCATATCGTTTAGGGATTTCTATTTTCGTGCCCCTGGTTCGTTAGTTATACTCAGTTTTTCCCAGCCGCTTAGTTTTTCCTCACTTTTGCCCTCCCTCCATTCCAAAACCCTCACATGCGCTCGGACGGGTGGTGCCACCTTCGGGTGGGTCGTGCGTTGAGCGTTACATTACGTTGCCTCGATCGTTACATGCAGACAGGTGGGGCCAGGATACACAGCAGACCAGCCATCCATCTCTCGCTGATTATGGGGGACGTGGTGGGGGACCATGTGGGGCACGTTTGGTGGTTACGTGCACCCTATCGCCTAAATTCGAAGTTTTTTTGTTATTTGGCCTTTTTAAGAGCGCCTTTTCCCCTATATCTTACTAACAGTTGAGTTTTTCCCCAAAAAGGTAGCGAATCTAGAGCAGCTTCTCTCTTCATTCATTGTTCCTTTTGCCCTCGTTTTCCCCAATCTGGTAGCAAATCTAGAGTAGCAAAACTAACTAGCACCATAAATAAATTCAGTAAATAGAGCAGATGTAGATAAAGCATCTAATATAGGTTATATAGTATGGTACTTAACGAGGTTCGACAATTAGGTTGCTCAGCAGCAGCTGACAAGTTCAACATAGACAAGACAAAAGAAGCTGCTTTACAGCAGCAGCAGCAGCAGTAGATCAGTGGCCCCTCGTGGCCTCTTCCAGGAGGGCATCCGCCTCCTCCCTCTGGCGCCTCCAACACTTCTTGCTGCCCAGTCCCTTGACCTTGGGTGCCTTGGGTTTGATCAGGGGCATGCGACCCTCCTTGATAGCCACCTTCTAGAGGTTGCGGAGGTGAAGACCTAGTGCCTGGTGCTTGGCTATGAAGCCGTGGACGTTCATGGACTCGCCGCAGGTCCTCACGTCCTCAGCATGCTTCATGAGGGAGTTGAAGTCTGTGGCGCGGAGCCTCCTGGTGAGGCAGAAGGGGCACCTATACACGTTGCCGGCAAAAAAGTTGTTGTACTAGCTGGACTTCAGCCTCCTCAGCAAATGACGAGTCTTGGTGTCCTTGGACTCGTCGTCGCTACGGACATCGCTGTTATCCTCCTGTTGAAAAAAACAGTAGAGTGCAATAAGGACATGATTGAGATACTTTGATTATTGAGATTGATTATTTGCATAAATTAACCGATTGAGATCTCCTGATTATTCCCCAAATCTCAAACCAAATCGAATACTGATCCCAACTACGAACAGGGGGTTCAAATATGAATAGGTGGATTCATCGAAATACGAGATCTAACACAAGAGGCGATTAGCTACTGTAAAAATATGAACAGCCAAGCCCTAATAACATACGAACTAGCATCCAACGATGGGAACGGGGGAAGAACAAGGGAAGGGGAGAAAACCCTGGTTACCTCCAACCATGCGTCGGCGATGCTGGTGTCGTAGGGTTTTCCGGCCTTATGTAGACAACCTCCTCGTAGGGGTCCCAGCCGAGCGGGATCTGTCCGATACCGGCGGGGGTCTCCTCGCCGGCGGCTACGGCAGATGCGGGGACGGGGACGGGGGCCTCCTCGCCCGCGGCCTTGGAGGCACCGATGGCCACCACGCCATTCTTCACCATCGCTGGCATGGTTGGGGTTTTCTTGGGGGTTTGTAGAAGGTGATGGGACAGTGGAGACGGTTGAGTGAGCAAGGGACAGTGGGGAGGCCTCTATTAAAGGAGAAGGGAAGTGATGTTTCGTTGCACTACCGCAGACGCTATCGCACCGCAGGGCCACATGTCTGCCATCGCTGCACTGCACCGCACACGCATACCGTGAGTCACGTTTTTCCCTCGTGTCTAACCCTGGCGATTCAGTTGTACTTAGTTTTGAAGGGAACGTGTTCGAAGGTGTATAATTTGAAGGGAATGTGTTCGAAGGTGTATAATTTGTGCATTACATTCCACTCTATAAACGTAATATTCTCTCAAGATTTTCTTAGCACAATATTATCACGTATTCAGTGCGATTTCAAAGAGTTGAAATGTGTACAATTTTTGTATATGCAAGTTTATGCATTACTTTCCACTCCACATAAATGATAAATGATCAGGATTTTATTAGCACAACATTATTATGACACGACCCCACTTGTCAGCACGTAACGGCAAGGCTAATGGATGGCAAGTTTCAGACCATGTGAGAGTTTCCGACATGGAGATGGGCAAAAGTGAGGAAAAACTAAGCGGCTAGGGAAAACTGAGTACAACTAACGAACCGAGGATACGAAAATAGAAATCTCCATAGTTTAAGGGTCTAGAAACGATAAGAGAATTAAGTATTATTAGTGGCCGGGCCAGCAAAGTGACGGGTTGGTCGGCTAGAAGTTGTTGATTCCTATGTAATGGGACACCAGGCCAGTCTTGACATACTCCCTCGGGAATTTTCCATAAGCAGCATGCTTAGCCTTAGTGGCCAACTTGTGTTTACTAGCCGGGATTTTACCAATGCCAACCACATGCGGAATCAAGCTAGCAATCCTCGGGTTGACTCCTTTCTTACAGAAAGGGCACCTGAGCTCCCCAAGTCGAGTGCGGAAAGGGATTATCCCGCTCTTGAGCTTCTTCATGACATGGCAGCTCTTGTTGTCCATGTTCTCCTTGTCAGAGTCCATCTCACTTGAATCTACCTGTAATGTATGAAATGTAAACCAAAATGAGCAAAATAATAAATATATATTCATCCCACCATCCGAGTTACTTTCAACACAATAACCTATCTTTACAGGTTTAGTGGTTCATTATGGTTGTCTCCCAAGCTCGCACCTAAATTAATGCGGTTTGTGTTCTTGATAACTTATTAATAAATAAATAATGTGGATTCATTCAGAACAGACTAGATCTTTCCATGTATCGGTTCGTACGGTGCATCTAATCATTAGGACTAGATTTTTTTATGAAGCCAGGATAAATTAAGCTCGAGCAGAAAATATGAAACATGTAGAAATAGATGTACCTCCAGGTACACGAGCGGAGTGTGTTCGTCGCACGCCCTCATCAGGGCCTCCGAAGTCGTCAGCACTAGCAAGCACATGGTCCCCCAAGGGGTTGAACTGCATGTCCTCCTCGCCTTGTGCTACGTGATGCTCCTCTAGATATGCCCCATGAAGCACCACCCCGACGGTGATGCCCGCACACTCACCCCCACGCACTGGTTTCATGGAGAAGGTTTGTGGCTGTACGTTGAAGATTGTGGGGTTTTTCTAGATAGGGAAGAGAGAGGAGTGGATGAATGCGAATGGAGGACCTGATAGGCTGGGTTTTTAATGCGGGGATGTTTAGGCTTCCCCGAGGGCCCCGGTAGGTAGCTCTTCTGGCTGCGGCTTCTGCGTGGAAGGTTCATGTGGTGGGGGCCTGTCGGAAGTGAGAGTGTAGGCGTGCTGCGTAGTAAAAATGGGATAGCTCGTGGGTCATGGATGACCAGTTGCCGTATAGTAAACTTGTAGCCTTTGCAGACTAGATTAAACGTGACATGACCACTTGACGACTTTTTCCATGGATGGCATCGTGTTCCTTTTTGTAGAAGTCTCACTGAGGGAGATGTCCGTGTTGTCTCATGCTGTACTGTGAAGGGCAAGACGTGTGCAACGAGCCTTGTTGGATCACATAGGATCAACGGTTGGTGCGCACGATCCGCGTGACAACTATGACAACCAATCAGGGCATAGCAGACATAGTGCGCACAGGTTTGGGCTTCTACGAAAGAGAGAGGGGGGAAAACTAAGATAAACTGACTAGTATCAAAAAACCAAGGGAAAACATCTCAAAAAAAAACCAAGGGCAAACCTGAGTAGTATAAAAATGGAAAGTGAGTGTCTTTTACAATTAAATACATCGTGGCATACATCAAATTATGCCAAGATAGATCCACTAGAGTTCATTGGATGTGTGTTCTTCTCATAAACCACATATGGATCCACCGCAGTCATTGCATGTGTGTTATTGTCACAAACCACATATGGATCCACTAGTGTTCATTGCATGTGTGTTCTTTTCACAAACCACATATGGATCCACCAGTGTCATTGCGTGTGTGTTATTGTCACAAAACACATATGGATCCACCAATGTCATTGAAATGTGTGTTCGTTTCACAAACCACATATGGATCCACCAGAGTCAGTGCATGTCTGTTCTTTTCATGAAACACATGGATCCACCAATGTCATTGCATGTGTGTTCTTTTCACAAACCACATATGGATCCACTAGAGTCATTGCATGTATGTTCTTTTCACAAACCACATGGATCCACCAATGCCATTGCATGTATGTTCTTTTTACAAACCACATATGGATCAACCAATGTCATTGCATGTGTGTTCTTCTCACAAACCACATATGGATCCACCAGAGTCATTGCATGTATGTTCTTTTCACAAACCACATATGGACCAACCAATGTCATTGCATGTGTGTTCTTTTCATGAACCACATATGGATCCACCAATGTCACTGCATGTGTGTTCTTCCACAAACCACATATGGATCCACCAGAGTCATTTCATGCGTGTTCTTTCCCTAAACCACATATGGATCCACCAGACTCATTACATGTGTGTTCTTTTCATAAAACACAGCTAGAGTCCACTAGTGTCATTGCATGTGTGTTCTTTTCATGAACCGTAGCTAGATTCATTGCATGTATGTTCTTCTCATAAACCACATGGATCCACTAGAGTTATTTCATGTGTGTTCTATTCACAAACCACATATGGATCCACTAGAGTCATTGCATGTGTGTTCTTATCCTAAACCAGTACTAGAGTTCACTGCATGTGTGTTCTTTTCCTAATCCACATATGGATCCACCAGAGTCATTGCATGTCTGTTCTTTTCATAAACCACATATGGATCAACCAGTGTCATTGCACGTGAGTTATTTTACTAAACCACAGCTATAGTCATTGCATGTATGTTCTTTTCATAAACCACATTGATCCACTAGAGTCATTGCATGTGTGTTGTTTTCATAAACCACATGGATCCACCAGTGCCATTGCATGTGTGTTCTTTTCATAAACCATAGCTAGAGTCCAGAAGTATCATTGCATGTGTGTTCTTATCCTAAACCAGCACTAGAGTTTACTACATGTGTGTTCTTTTCCTATACCACATATGGATCCACAATACTCATTTCATGTGTGTTCTTTTTATGAACCACAGCTAGAGTCATTGTATGTCTATTCTTTTCATAAACCATATGGACCCACTAGAGTCATTGCATGTGTGTTCTTTTCACAAACCACATATGGATCCACTAGAGCCATTGCATCTGTGTTCTGTCCACTAGAGTCATTGCATGTGTGTTTTTATCCTAAACTAGCACTAGAGTCATTACATATGTGTTCTTTTCCTAAACCACATATGGATCCACCAGAGCCATTGCATGTGTGTTCTTTTCGTAAACATAGCTAGAGTCATTGTATGTCTGTTCTTTTCATAAACCACATGGATCCACCAGAGTCATTACATGTGTGTTCTTTTCACAAACCATATATGGATCAACTAGAGTCATTGCATGTGTCTTCTTTTCATGAACTACATATGGATCCACTAGAATCATTGCATGTGTGTTCTTTTCATGAACTACATATGGATCCAGTAGTCATTGCATGTGTGTTCTTTCCACAAACCACAGCTAGAGTCCACTAGTGTCATTGCATGTGTGTTCTTTTCATAAACCACATTGATCCACCAGAGTCATTGCATGTGTGTTCTTTTCACAAACCACATATGCATCTACCAGTGTCATTGCATGTGTGTTCTTTTCATAAACCATATCCAGAGTCTACTAGAGTCATTGCATGTGTATTTTTATCCTAAACCAGCACTAGAGTCATTGCATGTGTGTTCTTTTCCTAAACCACATATGGATCCACCAGAGGAATTGCATGTGTGTTCTTTTCATCAACCACATGGATCCACCAGTGTCATTGCATGTGTGTTCTTTTCTTAATACCTAGCTAGAGTCCAGAAGTATCATTGCATGTGTGTTCTTATCCTAAACTAGCACTAGAGTTTACTGCATGTGTGTTCTTTTCCTAAACCACATATGGATCCACCAGAGTCAGTGTATGTGTGTTCTTTCCATAAACCACAGCTAGAGTCATTGCATTTATGTTCTTTGCAAAAACCACATATGGATCCACTAGAGTCATTGCATGTGTGTTCTTTTCATGAACCACATATGGATCCACCAGAGTCATTGCATGTGTGTTCTTTTCATAAACCACATGGATCCACCAGTGCCATTGCATGTGTGTTCTTTTCATAAACCATAGCTAGAGTCTACTAGAGTCATTCCATGTGTGTTTTTATCCTACACCAGCACTAGAGTCATTGCATGTGTGTTCTTTTCCTAAACCACATATGGATCCACCAGAATCATTGCATGTGTGTTCTTTTCATAAACCACACCTAGAGTCATTGTATGTCTGTTATTTTCATAAACCACATAGATCCAATAGAGTCATTGCATGTGTTTTCTTTTCACAAACCACATATGGATCAACTAGAGTCATTGCATGTGTGTTCTTTTCATGAACGACATATGGATCCACGAGAGTCATTGCACACGTGCTCTTTTCATGAACCACATATGGATCCACTAGAGTCATTGCATGTGTGTTCGTTCCAAAAACCATAGCTAGAGTCCACCAGTGTCATCACATGTGTGTTCTTTTCATAAACCACAAGTAGAGTCCACTAGTGTCATTGCATTTGTGTTCTTCTCCTAAACTAGCACTAGAGTCATTGCATGTGTGTTCTTTTCCTAAACCACGTATGGATCCAACAGACTCATTGCATGTGTGTTATTTTGATAAAACACAGCTAGAGTCCACCAGTGTCATTACATGTGTGTTCTTTTCATGAACCACAGCTAGAGTCATTGCATGTATGTTCTTTTCATAAACCACATGGATCCACTAGAGTCATTGCATGTGTGTTCTATTCACAAATCACATATGGATCCACAAGAGTCATTGCATGTGTGTTCTTATCCTAAACCAGCACTAGAGTTCACTGCATGTGTGTTCTTTCCACAAACCACATATGGATCCACTAGAGTTCACTGCATGTGTGTTATTTCCCTAAACCACATATGGATCCACCAGATTCATTGCATGTGCATTCTTTTCATAAATCACAGCTATAGTCATTGTATGTCTGTTCTTTTCATAAACCACATGGATCCACTAGAGTCATTGCATGTGTGTTGGTTTCACAAACCACATATGGATCCACTAGAGTCATTGCATGTGTGTTCTTTTGATGAACCACATATGGATCCACCAGAGTCATTGCATGTGTGTTCTTTTATTAAACCACATGGATCCACCAGTGCCATTGCATGTGTGTTCTTTTCAAAAACCATAGCTAGAGTCCACTAGAGTCATTACATGTGTGTTTTTATCCTAAACCAGCACTAGAGTCATTGCGTGTGTGTTCTTTTCCTAAACCACATATGGATCCACCAGAGTCATTGCATGTGTGTTATTTTCACAAACCACGGCTAGAGTCATTGTATGTCTGTTCTTTTCATAAACCACATGGATCCAGTAGAGTCATTGCATGTGTGTTCTTTTCACAAACCACATTTGGATCAACTAGAGTCGTTGCATGTGTGTTCTTTTCAAGAACCACATATGGGTCCACGAGAGTCATTGCATGTGTGTTATTTTCATGAACCACATATGGATCCGCTAGAGTCATTGCATGTGTGTTCTTTCCATAAACCAGAGCTAGAGTGCACCAGTGTCATTGCATGTGTGTTCTTTTCATACACCACAGCTAGAGTCCACCAGTGTCATTGCATGTGTTCTCTTCTCCTATACCAGCACTAGAGTCATTGCATGTGTGTTTTTTTCCTAAACCACATATGGATCCACCAGACTCATTGCATGTGTGTTCTTTTTATAAACCAGAGCTAGAGTCATTGTATGTCTGTTCTTTTCATAAACCACATGGATCCACTAGAATTATTGCATGTGTGTTCTTTTTACAAACCACATATGGATCCACTAGAGTCATTGGATGTGTGTTATTTTCATGAACCACATATGGATCCACCAGAGTCATTGCATGTGTGTTCTTTTCATAAACCACATGGATCCACCAGTGTCATTGCATGTGTGTTCTTTTCATAAACAATAGGTAGAGTCTACTAGAGTCATTGCATGTGTGTTTTTATCCTAAACTAGCACTAGAGTCATTGCATGTGTGTTCTTTTCCTAAACCGCATATGGATCCACCAGATTCATTGCATGTGTGTTCTTTTAATAAACCACGTGGACCCACAAGTGTCATTGCATGTGTGTTCTTTTCATAAACCATAGCTAGAGTCCAGAAGTATCACTACATGTGTGTTCTTATCATAAACAAGCACTAGAGTTCACTGCATGTTTGTTCTTTTCATAAACCACAGATGGATCCCTCAGAGTCATTGCATGTGTGTTCTTATCATAGACCATAGCTAGAGTCATTGTATGTCTGTTCTTTTCATAAGCCACATGGATCCACTAGAGTCATTGCATGTGTGTTCTTTTCACAAACCACATATGGATCCACTAGAGTCACTGCCTTTTGTGCTCTTTCCACAAACCACATATGGATCCACCAGAGTCATTGCATGTGTGTTCTTTCTCGAAACCACATATGGATCCAGCAAACTCACTGCATGTGTGTTCTTTTCATAAAACACAGCTAGAGTCCACCAGTGTCATTGCATGTGTGTTCTTTTCATGAACAACAGGTAGAGTCATTGCATGTCTATTATTTTCATAAACCACATGGATCCACTAGAGTTATTTCATGTGTGTTCTATTCAGAAACCACATATGGATCCACTAGAGTCATTGCATGTTTGTTCTTATCCTAAATCAGTACTAGAGTTCAATGCATGTGTGTTCTTTTCCTAAACCACATATGGATCCACCAGAGTTATTGCATGTCTGTTCTTTTCATAAACCACATATGGATCAACCAGTGTCATTGCATGTGTGTTCTTTTCCTAAACCACAGTTATCGTCCTTGCATGGATGATCTTTTCATAAACCACATTGATCCACCAGAGTCATTGCATGTGTTTTCTTTTCATAAACCACATGGATCCACCAGTGTCATTGCATGTGTGTTCTTTTCATAAACCATAGCTTGAGTCCAAAAGTATCATTGCATGTGTGTTCTTATCCTAAACCCGCACTAGAGTTCCCTGCATGTATGTTCTTTTCCTAAACCACATATGGATCCACCAGAGTCATTGCATGTGTGTTATTTTCATAAACCACAGCTAGAGTCATTGCATGTCTATTCTTTTCATTAACTAGATGGATCCACTAGAGTCATTGCATGTGTGTTCTTTTCCTAAACCACATATGGATCCATGAGAGTCATTGCATGTGTGTTCTTTTCATAAACCACATCTACAGTCATTGGATGTCTATTCTTTTCATAAACCACATGGGCCCACTAGAGTCATTGCACGTGTGTTCTTTTCACAAACCACATATGGATCAACTAGAGTCATTGCATGTGTATTCTTTTCATGAACCACATATGGATCCACTAGAGTCATTTCATGTGTGTTCTTTTCATGAACCACATATAGATCCACCAAAGTCATTGCATGTTAGTTCTTTTCATAAACCACATGGCTCCACCAGTGCCATTGCATGTGTATTCTTTTCATAAACCATAGCTAGAGTCCACTAGAGTCATTGCAAGTGTGTTTTTATCCTAAACCAGCACTAGAGGCATTGCATGTGTGTTCTTTTCCTAAACCACGTATTGATCCACCAGAGTCATTGCATGTGTGTTCTTTTCATAAACCACAGCTAGATATTGTATGTCTATTCTTTTCATAAACCACATGGATCCACTAGAGTCATTGCACGTTTGTTCTTTTCGCATACCACATATGGATCAACTGGAGTCATTGTATGTGTGTTCTTCTCATGAACCACATATGGATCCACTAGAGTCATTGCATGCGTGTTCTTTTCATGAACCACATATGGACCCACTAGAGTCAGTGCATGTGTGTTCTTTCCACAAACCACAGATAGAGTCCAGCAGTGTCATTACATGTGTGTTCTTTTCATAAACCACAGCTAGAGTCCACCAGTGCCATTGCATGTGTGTTCTTCTCCTAAACCAGCACTAGAGTCATTGCATGTGTGTTCTTTTCATAAACCACCTATGGATCCACCAGACTCATTGCATGTTTGTTCTTTTCATAAAACACAACTACAGTCATTGCATGTCTGTTATTTTCATAAACCACATGGTTCCACTAGAGTCATTGCATATGTGTTCTATTCACAAACCACATATGGATCCACAAGAGTCATTGCATGTGTGTTCTTATCCTAAACCAGCACTAGAGTTCACTGCATGTGTGTTCTTTCCAAACCACATATTGATCCACTAGAGTTCACTGCATGTGTGTTCTTTTCCTAAACCACATATGGATCCACCAGAGTCATTGCATGTGTGTTCTCTTCATAAACCACTGCTGGAGTCATTTATGTTTGTTCTTTTCATAAACCACATGGATCCACTAGAGGCATTGCATGTGTGTTCTTTTCCTAAACCATGTATGGATCCACCAGAGTCATTGCATGTGTGTTCTTTTCATAAACCACAGCTAGATATTGTATGTCTATTCTTTTCATAAACCACATGGATCCACTAGAGTCATTGCACGTTTGTTCTTTTCGCATACCACATATGGATCAACTGGAGTCATTGTATGTGTGTTCTTCTCATGAACCACATATGGATCCACTAGAGTCATTGCATGCGTGTTCTTTTCATGAACCACATATGGACCCACTAGAGTCAGTGCATGTGTGTTCTTTCCACAAACCACAGATAGAGTCCAGCAGTGTCATTACATGTGTGTTCTTTTCATAAACCACAGCTAGAGTCCACCAGTGCCATTGCATGTGTGTTCTTCTCCTAAACCAGCACTAGAGTCATTGCATGTGTGTTCTTTTCATAAACCACCTATGGATCCACCAGACTCATTGCATGTTTGTTCTTTTCATAAAACACAACTACAGTCATTGCATGTCTGTTATTTTCATAAACCACATGGTTCCACTAGAGTCATTACATATGTGTTCTATTCACAAACCACATATGGATCCACAAGAGTCATTGCATGTGTGTTCTTATCCTAAACCAGCACTAGAGTTCACTGCATGTGTGTTCTTTCCAAACCACATATTGATCCACTAGAGTTCACTGCATGTGTGTTCTTTTCCTAAACCACATATGGATCCACCAGAGTCATTGCATGTGTGTTCTCTTCATAAACCACTGCTGGAGTCATTTATGTTTGTTCTTTTCATAAACCACATGGATCCACTAGAGTCATTGCATGTGTGTTCTTTTCACAAACCACATATGGATCCACTAGAGTCATTGCATGTGTGTTATTTTCATGAACCACATATGGGTCGACAAGAGTCAATGCATGTGTGTTCTTTTCATAAACCACATGGATCCACCAGTGCCATTGCATGTGTGTTCTTTTCATAAACCATAGCTAGAATCCACCAGAGTCATTGCATGTGTGTCTTTATCCTAAACCAACACTAGAGTCATTGCATGTGTGTTCTTTTCCTAAACCACATATGGATCCACCAGAGTCATTGCATGTGTGTTCTTTTCATAAACCACAACTAGAGTAATAGTATGCGTGTTCTTTTCATAAACCACATGGATCCACTAGAGTCATTGCATGTGTGTTCTTTTCACAAACCACATATTGATCAACTAGAATCATTGCATGCGTGTTCTTTTCATGAACCACATATGGATCCACTAGAGTCATTACATGTGTGTTCTTTTCATGAACCACATATGGATCCACCAAAGTCATGGTATGTCTATTCTTTTCATAAACCACATATGGATCAACCACTGTCATTGCATGTGTGTTCTTTTCCTAAACCACAGTTATAGTCATTGCATGCATGTTCTTTTCATAAACCACATTGATCCACCAGAGTCATTGCATGTTTGTTCTTTTCATAAACCACATGGATCCTCCAGTGTCATTGCATGTGTGTTCTTTTCATAAACCACATGGATCCACCAGAGTCATTGCATGTGTGTTCTTTTCATAAACCAATGCTAGAGTCCAGAAGTATCATTGCATGTGTGTTCTTATCCTAAACCAGCACTAGAGTTCCCTGCATGTGTGTTCTTTTCTTAAACCACATATGGATCGACTAGAGTCATTGCATGTGTGTTCTTTTCATAAACCACGACTAGAGTCATTGAATGTTTGTTCTTTTCATAAACTACATGGATCCACTAGAGTCATTGCATGTGTGTTATTTTCCTAAACCACATATGGATCCACCAGACTCATTGCATGTGTGTTCTTTTCATAAACCACAGCTATAGTCATTGTATGTTTGTTCTTTTCATAAACCACATGGATCCACTAGAGTCATTGCATGTGTGTTCTTTTCACAAACCACATATGGATCAACTAGATTCATTGCATGTGTGTTCTTTTCGTGAACCACATATGGATCCACTAGAGTCATTGCATGTGTGTTCTTTTCATGAACCACATATGGATCCACCAAAGTCATTTCATGTGTGTTCTTTTCATAAACCACATGGATCCACCAGTGCCATTGCATGTGTGTTCTTTTCATAAACCATAGCTAGAGTCCACTAGAGTCATTGCATGTGTGTTTTTATCCTAAACCAGCACTAGCGGCATTGCATGTGTGTTCTTTTCCTAAACCACATATGGATCCGCCAGAGTCATTGCATGTGTGTTCTTTTCATAAACCACAGCTAGAGTATTGTATGTCTGTTCTTTTCATAAACCACATGGATCCACTAGAGTCATTGCATGTGTGTTCTTTTCACAAACCACATATGGATCAACTAGAGTCATTGCATGTGTGTTCTTTTCATGAACCACATATGGATCCACTAGAGTCATTGCATGTGTGTTCTTTTCATGAACCACATATGGATCCACTAGAGTCATTGCATGTGTGTTCTTTCCACAAATCACAGCTAGAGTCCACCAGGGTCATTGCATGTGTGTTCTTTTCCTAAACCAGCACTAGAGTCATTGCATGTGTGTACTTTTACTAATCCACCTATGGATCCACCATACTCATTGCATGTCTGTTCTTTTCATAAAACACAACTAGAGTCATTGCATGTCTGTTCTTTTCATAAACCACATGGATCCACTAGAGTCATTGCATATGTGTTCTATTCACAAACCGCATATGGATTCACAAGAGTCATTGCATGTGTGTTCTTATACTAAACCAGCACTAGAGTTCACTACATGTGTGTTTTTTCCAAACCACATATGGATCCACTAGAGTTCACTGCATGTGTGTTCTTTTCCTAAACAACATATGGATCCACCAGAGTCATTGTATGTGTGTTCTTTTCATAAACTACATGGATCCACTAGTGCCATTGCATGTGTGTTCTTTTCATAAACCATAGCTAGAATCCACCATACTCATTGCATGTGTGTCTTTATCCTAAACCAACACTAGAGTCATTGCATGTGTGTTCTTTTCCTAAACCACATATGGATCCACCAGAGTCATTGCATGTGTGTTATTTTCATAAACCATAGCTAGAGTCATAGTATGTCTGTTCTTTTCATAAACCACATGGATCCACTAGAGTCATAGCATGTGTGTTCTTTTCACAAACCACATATTGATCAACTAGAATCATTGCATGCGTGTTCTTTTCATGAACCACATATGGATCCACTAGAGTCATTGCATGTGTGTTCTTCTCATGAACCAGATATGGATCCACCAAAGTCATGGCATGTCTATTCTTTTCATAAACCACATATGGATCAACCAGTGTCATTGCATGTGTGTTCTTTTCCTAAACCACAGTTATAGTCATTGCATGCATGTTCTTTTCATAAACCACATTGATCCACCAGAGTCATTGCATGTGTGTTCTTTTCATAAACCACATGGATCCTCCAGTGTTATTGCATGTGTGTTCTTTTCATAAACCACATGGATCCACCAGAGTCATTTCATGTGTGTTCTTTTCATAAACCATAGCTAGAGTCCAGAAGTATCATTGCATGTGTGTTCTTATCCTAAACCAGCACTAGAGTTCCCTGCATGTGTGTTCTTTTCCTAAACCACATATGGATCCACTAGAGTCATTGCATGTGTGTTCTTTTCATAAACCACAGCTAGAGTCATTGTATGTTTGTTCTTTTCATAAACTACATGGATCCACTAGAGTCATTGCATGTGTGTTATTTTCCTAAACCACATATGGATCCACCAGAGTCATTGCATGTGTGTTCTTTTCATAAACCACAGCTATGGTCATTGTATGTTTGTTCTTTTCATAAACCACATGGATCCACTAGAGTCATTGCATGTGTGTTCTTTTCACAAACCACATATGGATCAACTAGATTCATTGCATGTGTGTTCTTTTCATGAACCACATATGGATCCACTAGAGTCATTGCATGTGTGTTCTTTTCATGAACCACATATGGATCCACCAAAGTCATTTCATGTGTGTTCTTTTCATAAACCACATGGATCCACCAGTGCCATTGCATGTGTGTTCTTTTCATAAACCATAGCTAGAGTCCACTAGAGTCATTGCAAATGTGTTTTTATCCTAAACCAGCACTAGAGGCATTGCATGTGTGTTGTTTTCCTAAACCACATATGGATCCACCAGAGTCATTGCATGTGTGTTCTTTTCATAAACCACAGCTAGAGTATTGTATGTATGTTCTTTTCATAAACCACATGGATCCACTAGAGTCATTGCATGTGTTTTCTTTTCACAAACCACATCTGGATCAACTAGAGTCATTGCATGTGTGTTCTTTTCATGAACCACATATGGATCCATTAGAGTCATTGCATGTGTGTTCTTTTCATTTACCACATATGGATCCACTAGAGTCATTGCATGTGTGTTCTTTCCACAAACCATAGCTAGAGTCCACCAGGGTCATTGCATGTGTGTTATTTTCCTAAACCAGCACTAGAGTCATTGCATGTGTGTACTTTTCCTAAACCACCTATGGATCCACCAGACTCATTGCATGTCTGTTCTTTTCATAAAACACAACTAGAGTCATTGCATGTCTGTTCTTTTCATAAACCACATGGATCCACTAGCGTCATTGCATATGTGTTCTATTCACAAACCTCATATGGATCCACAAGAGTCATTGCATGTGTGTTCTTATCCTAAACCAGCACTAGAGTTCACTGCATGTGTGTTCTTTCCAAACCACATATGGATCCACTAGAGTTCACTGCATGTGTGTTCTTTTCCTAAACCACATATGGATGCACCAGAGTCATTGCATGTGTGTTGTTTTCATAAACCACAGTTAGAGTCATTGTATGTCCGTTCTTTTCAAAAACCACATGGATCCACTAGAGTCATTGCATGTGTGTTCTTTTCACAAACCACATATGGATCCACTAGAGTCATTGCATGTGTGTTCTTTTCCTAAACCACATATGGATCGATCAGAGTCATTGCATGTGTGTTCTTTTCATAAACCATATGGATCCACCAGTGCCATTGCATGTGTGTTCTTTTCATAAAGCATAGCTAGAGTCCACAAGAGTGATTGCATGTGTTTCTTTATCCTAAACCAACACCAGAGTCATTGCATGCGTGTTCTTTTCCTAAACCACATATGGATCCACCAAAGTCATTCCATGTGTGTTTTTTTCATAAATAACAGCTAGAGTCATAGTATGTCCGTTCTTTTCATAAACCACATGGATCCACTAGAGTCATTGCATGTGTGTTCTTTTCACAAACCACATATTGATCAACTAGAGTCAATGCATGCGTATTCTTTTCTTGAACCACATATGGATCCACTAGAGTCATTGCATGTGTGTTCTTTTCATGAACCACATATGTATCCACTAGAGTCATTGCATGTGTGTTCTTTCCACAAACCACAGCTAGACTCCACCAGTTTCATTGCATGTGTGTTCTTTGCATAAACCATAGCTAGAGTCCACCAGTGTCATTGCATCTGTGTTCTTCTCCTAAACCAACACTATAGTCATTGCATGTGTGTTCTTTTCCTAAACCACATATGTATCCACTACACTCATTGCATGTGTGTGCTTTTCATAAAACATAGCTAGAGTCCACCAGTGTCATTCCATGTGTGTTCTTTTCATGAACCACAGCTACAGTCATTGCATGTCTATTCTTTTCATAAAACACATGGATCCACTTGAGTCATTGCATGTGTGTTCTATTCACAAACCACATATGTATCCACTAGAGTCATTTCAGGTGTGTTCTTATCCTAAACCTACACTAGAGTTCACTTCATGTGTGTTCTTTCCACAAACCACATATGGATCCACCAGAGTCATTGCATGTGTGTTCTTTTCCTAAACCATATATGGATCCACTAGAGTCATTGCATGTGTGTTCTTTTCATAAATCACAGCTAGTGTCATTGTATGTCTATTCTTTTCATAAACCACATGGATCCACTAGACTCATTGCATGTGTGTTCTTTTCACAAACCACATATGGATCCACTAGAGTCATCGCATGTGCGTTCTTTTCATGAACCACATATGGATCCACCAGAGTCATTGCATGTGTGTTCTTTTCATAAACCACATGGATCAGCCAGTGCCATTGCATGTGTGTTATTTTCATAAACCATAGCTAGAGTCAACTAGAGTCATTGCATGTGTGTTTTTATCCTAAACCAACACTAGAGTCATTACATGTGTGTTCTTTTCCTAAACAACATATGGATCCACCAGAGTCATTGCATGTGTGTTATTTTCCCAAACCACAGCTAGAGTCATTGTATGTCTGTTCTTTTCATAAACCACATGGATCCACTAGAGTTATTACATGTGTGTTCTTTTCACAAACGACATATGGATCAACTAGAGTCATTGCATCTGTGTTCTTTTCATTAACCACATATGGATCCACTAGAGTCATTGCATGTGTGTTCTTTTCATGAACCACATATGGATCCACTAGAGTCATTGCATGTGTGTTCTTTCCACAAACCACAGCTAGAGTCCACCAGTATCATTGCATGTGTGTTCTTTTCATAAACCACAGCTAGAGTCCAGCAGTGTCATTGCATGTGTGTTCTTCTCCTAAACCAGCACTAGTCATTGCATGTGTGTTCTTTTCCTAAACCACATATGGATCCACCAGACTCATTGCATGTGTGTTCTTTTCATAAAACACACCTAGAGTCCACCAGTTGCATAGCATGTGTGTTCTTTACATGAACCACAGCTAGAGTCATTGCATGTCTATTCTTTTCATAAACCACATGGATCATTGCATGTGTGTTCTATTCACGAACCACATATGGATCCACTAGAGTCATTCCATGTGTGTTCTTATCCTAAACCAGCAATAGAGTTCACTGCATGTATGTTCTTTTCCTAAACCACATATGGATCCACCAGAGACATTGCATGTGTGTTCTTTTCATAAAACATATGGATCCACTAGAGTCATTTCGTGTGTGTTCTATTCACAATCCACATATGGATCCACTAGAGTCATTGCATGTGTGTTCTTATCCTAAACCAGCACTAGAGTTCACTTCATGTGTGTTCTTTTCACAAACCACATATAGATCCACCAGAGTCATTGCATCTATGTTCTTTTCACAAACCACGGGTAGAGTCCACCAGTGTCATTGCATGTGTGTTCTTATCCTAAACCAGTACTAGAGTTCACTGCATGCGTGTTCTTTTCCTAAACCACATATGGATCCACCAGAGTCATTGCATGTCTGTTCTTTTCACAAACCACATATGGATCCACCAGTGTCATTGCATGTGTGTTCTTTTCCTAAACCACATATGGATCCAACAGACTCATTGCATGTGTGTGCTTTTCATAAAACATAGCTAGAGTCCACCAGTGTCATTGCATGTGTGTTCTTTTCATGAACCATAGCTACAGTCATTGCATGTCTATTCTTTTCATAAAACACATGGATCCACTTGAGTCATTGCATGTGTGTTCTATTCACAAACCACATATGGATCCACTAGAGTCATTTCATGTGTGTTCTTATCCTAAACCTGCACTAGAGTTCACTTAATGTGTGTTCTTTCCACAAACCACATATGGATCCACCAGAGTCATTGCATGTGTGTTCTTTTCCTAAACCATATATGGATCCACTATATTCATTGCATGTGTATTCTTTTCATAAACCACAGCTAGTTTCATTGTATGTCTATTCTTTTCATAAACCACATGGATCCACTAGAGTCATTGCATGTGTGTTCTTTTCACAAACCACATATGGATCCACTAGAGTCATCGCATGTGCGTTCTTTTCATGAACCACATATGGATCCACCAGAGTCATTGCATGTGTGTTCTTTTCATAAACCACATGGATCCACCAGTGCCATTGCATGTGTGTTATTTTCATAAACCATAGCTAGAGTCAACTAGAGTCATTGCATGTGTGTTTTTATCCTAAACCAACACTAGAGTCATTACATGTGTGTTCTTTTCCTAAACCACATATGGATCCACCAGAGTCATTGCATGTGTGTTATTTTCACAAACCACAGCTAGAGTCATTGTATGTCTATTCTTTTCATAAACCACATGGATCCAGTAGAGTCATTACATGTGTGTTCTTTTCACAAACCACATATGGATCAACTAGAGTCATTGCATGTGTATTCTTTTCATGAACCACATATGGATCCACTAGAGGCATTGCATGTGTGTTCTTTTCATGAACCACATATGGATCCACTAGAGTCATTGCATGTGTGTTCTTTCCACAAACCACGGCTAGAGTCCACCAGTATCATTGCATGTGTGTTCTTTTCATAAACCACAGCTAGAGTCCAGCAGTGTCATTGCATGTGTGTTCTTCTCCTAAACCAGCACTAGAGTCATTGCATGTGTGTTCTTTTCCTAAACCACATATGGATCCACCAGACTCATTGCATGTGTGTTCTTTTCATAAAACACACCTAGAGTCCACAAGTTTCATAGCATGTGTGTTCTTTACATGAACCACAACTAGAGTCATTGCATGTCTGTTCTTTTCATAAACCACATGGATCATTGCATGTGTGTTCTATTCACGAACCACATATGGATCCACTAGAGTTATTCCATGTGTGTTCTTATCCTAAACCAGCAATAGAGTTCACTACATGTGTGTTCTTTTCCTAAACCACATATGGATCCACCAGAGACATTGCATGTGTGTTCTTTTCATAAAACATATGGATCCACTATAGTCATTTTGTGTGTGTTCTATTCACAAACCACATATGGATCCACTAGAGTCATTGCATGTGTGTTCATATCCTTAACCAGCACTAGAGTTCACTTCATGTGTGTTCTTTTCACAAACCACATATAGATCCACGAGAGTCATTGCATGTATGTTCTTTTTACAAACCACGGGTAGAGGCCACCAGTGTCATTGCATGTATGTTCTTATCCTAAACCAGTACTAGAGTTCACTTCATGTGTGTTCTTTCCCTAAACCACATATGGATCCACCAAAGTCATTGCATGTCTGTTCTTTTCACAAACCACATATGGATCCACCAGTGTCATTGCATGTGTGTTCTTTTCATAAACCATAGCTAGAGTCCAGAAGTATCATTGCATGTGTGTTCTTTTCATGAACTAGCACTAGAGTTCACTACATGTGTGTTCTTTTTCTAAAACCACATATGGATCCACCAGACTCATTGCATGTGTGTTCTTTTCATAAACCACAGCTAGAGTCATTGTATGTCTGTTCTTTTCACAAACCATATATGGGTCCACTAGAGTCATTGCATGTGTGTTATTTTTACAAACCACATATGGATCCACTAGAGTCATTGCATGTGTGTTCTTTTCTTGAACCACATATGGATCCACCAGAGTCATTGCATATGTGTTCTTTTCACAAACCACATATGGATCCACCAGAGCCATTGCATGTGAGTTCTTTATACAAACCATAGCTAGACTCTACTAGAGTCATTGTATGTGTGTTTTTATCCTAAACCAGCACTAGAGTCATTGCATGTGTGTTCTTTTCCTAAACCACATATGGATCCACCAGAGTCATTGCATTTGTGTTCTTTTCATAAACCACACCTAGAGTCATTGTATGTCTGTTCTTTTCATAAACCACATGGATCCACTAGAGTCATTTCATGTGTGTTCTTTTCACAAACCACATATGGTTCAACTAGGAGACATTGCATGTGTGTTCTTTTCATGAGAAACATATGGATCCACTAGAGTCATTGCATGTGTGTTCTTTTCATGAACCACATATGGATCCACTAGAGTCATTACATGTGTGTTATTTCCACAAACCACAGCTAGAGTCCACCAGTGTTATTGCATATGTGTTCTTTTTATAAACCACAGCTAGTGTCCACTAGTGTCATTGCATGTGTGTTTTTCTCCTAAACTAGCACTAGAGTCGTTGCATGTGTGTTATTTTCCTAAACCACATATGGATCCACCAGACTCATTGCATGTGTGTTCTTTTCATAAAACACAGCTAGAGTCCACCATTGTCATTGCATGTGTGTTCTTTTCATGAACCACAGCTAGAGTCATTGCATTTCTGTTCTTTTCATAAATCACATGGATCCACTAGGGTCATTGCATGTGTGTTCTATTTACAAGCCACAAATGGATCCACTAGAGTCATTGCATGTGTGTTTTATCCTAAACCAGCACTAGAGTTTACTGCATGTGTGTTCTTTCCACAAACCACATATGGATCCACCAGAGTCATTGCATGTGTGTTCTTTCTCTAAACCACATATGGATCCACCAGACTCATTGCATGTGTGTTCTTTTCATAAAACACAGATAGAGTCCACTAGTGTCGTTGCATGTGTGTTCTTTTCATGAACCATAGTTAGAGTCATTGCATGTCTGTTCTTTTCATAAACCACATGGATCCACTAGAGTTATTTCATGTGTGTTCTATTCACAAACCATATATGGATCCACTAGAGTCATTGCATGTCTATTCTTTTCATAAACCACATGGATCATTACATGTGTGTTCTATTCACGAACCACATATGGATCCACTAGAGTCATTCCATGTGTGTTCTTATCCTAAACCAGCAATAGAGTTCACTGCATGTATGTTCTTTTCCTAAACCACATATGGATCCACCAGAGACATTGCATGTGTGTTCTTTTCATAAAACATATGGATCCACTAGAGTCATTTCGTGTGTGTTCTATTCACAATCCACATATGGATCCACTAGAGTCATTGCATGTGTGTTCTTATCCTAAACCAGCACTAGAGTTCACTTCATGTGTGTTCTTTTCACAAACCACATATAGATCCACCAGAGTCATTGCATGTATGTTCTTTTCACAAACCACGGGTAGAGTCCACCAGTGTCATTGCATGTGTGTTCTTATCCTAAACCAGTACTAGAGTTCACTGCATGCGTGTTCTTTTCCTAAACCACATATGGATCCACCAGAGTCATTGCATGTCTGTTCTTTTCACAAACCACATATGGATCCACCAGTGTCATTGCATGTGTGTTCTTTTCCTAAACCACATATGGATCCAACAGACTCATTGCATGTGTGTGCTTTTCATAAAACATAGCTAGAGTCCACCAGTGTCATTGCATGTGTGTTCTTTTCATGAACCACAGCTAGAGTCATTGCATTTCTGTTCTTTTCATAAATCACATGGATCCACTAGGGTCATTGCATGTGTGTTCTATTTACAAGCCACATATGGGTCCACTAGAGTCATTGCATGTGTGTTTTATCCTAAACCAGCACTAGAGTTTACTGCATGTGTGTTCTTTCCATAAACCACATATGGATCCACCAGAGTCATTGCATGTGTGTTCTTTCTCTAAACCACATATGGATCCACCAGACTCATTGCATGTGTATTCTTTTCATAAAACACAGATAGAGTCCACTAGTGTCGTTGCATGTGTGTTCTTTTCATGAACCATAGTTAGAGTCATTGCATGTCTGTTCTTTTCATAAACCACATGGATCCACTAGAGTTATTTCATGTGTGTTCTATTCACAAACCATATTTGGATCCACTAGAGTTATTGCATGTGTGTTCTTATCCTAAACCAGTACTAGAGTTCACTGCATATGTATTTTTTTCCTAAACCACATATGGATCCACCAGAGTCATTGCATGTCTGTTCTTTTCATAAACCACATATGGATCAACCAGTGTCATTGCATGTGTGTTTTTTCCCTAAACCATAGCTATAGTCATTGCATGTATGTTCTTTTCATAAACCACATTGATCCACCAGAGTCATTTCATGTGTGTTATTTTCATAAACCACATGGATCCACTAGTGTCATTGCATGTGTGTTCTTTTTATAAACCATAACTAGAGTCCAGAAATATCATTGCATGTGTGTTCTTATCGTAAACAAGCACTAGAGTTCACTGCATGTGTGTTTTTCCTAGACCACATATGGATCTATCAGACTCATTGCATGTGTGTTCTTTTCATGAACAACATATGAATGCACTAGAGTCATTTCATGTGTGTTCTTATCCACAAACGACATATGGATTCACTAGAGTCATTGCATGTGTGTTCTTATCCTAAACCAGCACTAGAGTTCATTGAATGTGTGTTCTTTTTCGACACTACATATGAATCCACCAGAGACATTGCATATGTTGTTTTTACAAACCATATGGATCCACTAGACCACATAAGATCGCGTCTTCTAGAAGCCCTCTCCCTGAAGAACTAGTTGTCTGATCTGATTGTTATAGACCGTTCGATTGGGGCGCGTGGACGAATAAGATGGTTCTTCATAAGAGCGATCCGCCAGTAGGCTGTTCCGCGACATGATTGGCCGCGCTTACATTTTCACAAATATTACTACTACTAGCAAAAGTGCCCGTGCATTGCACTGGTTATATATTGCAATTAAGAAATAAAATGAAATGGCGTGATTAGAAACTTGCTAGCGATTTTACAAACTAAAAAATTTGGCACAATGTAATGTAGGTATTTTGAAGATAAATTATAATAAAACATGTAGATATATTATCTATACTATTAAAAGGCTTACGGTCTTGATGGTACGTCATCAAAAAGACCGTTCTGCCCCTGGAGTTGGAGAAAATTACTCACCTCTGCCATCAAAAGATCGAATCGTTATTCTCTCTCTATTCCTCAGGCAGCCAACCCTCGCCCCTTGTTCGCCCATCGCCCACCAATCCCGCCGCCAGCTCCGCTCGGGAGGAGACGCGAGCTCGCCCATGTACTCGCGACGGGATGCACGCCTGCCCTCTACATCGCCGACGCCAGAGCCTCCACTGCCTCCTCAATGACCTGCGCTGCTCCCAGCTCGACATCAACTTTGCCATCGCTGCTGACCACCTTGCATCCCTGGCCACCGCGCACCTGTCAGAGCTCTACCCGCGCATAGATGCGGTCGGCGATGGTACGAGTCCTAGAAGCCTCTATCCCTGGTCGGCGAAGAGGTTAGTAGCCTCATCGCGGCCTCTCTTCTGTTCTTTTCCCCACCGAACTGCTCCAATCGGTCACAGAAATTCTTCGATCTATGGTGTGGTGTCTGTTTCTGAAGATCTTCTGGTTGTGGGCGTCGGTCTCGGGTAGTGTGCCTTCAATTTTGACCTGAAATCGACGCACCATGGGTCTGGTGCATGTCCCTTCGTTCCCAGCGCGCCGTCGGACCGGATCTTGATCCCGGCCTGTGTCACCGCTGAGTGGAGAAAAACGGTTACCGTATTTTTCCCCGTCCAAACTCGCAATTCGCCCAGGCGTTCCATCCGCTCACCGTCCGGGCATCGCGCTCGAGATCTTCCCTTCCCAACCATGTGATTGGGACAGCGCTGCCCATGAGGCCATGACGAGAAGCTCCTTTCCAGCCAATCAGTAGTCGGGCGCCGCCCATGACGATGGCCACCTCCCAATCTCGGGCTTCCTCTAAATCTCCGGCGGCCGCCCGTGATTGCCTGCGTTCGCCTGGTGGCAGCCTCCATCCATCTAGGACAGCCGACGCCCCGTCCGCCCGCAGGCTCCCTCGCTGGGTTTCGCTCAGAGAAGCTGCGAGTGGGATTTTGACATTTTCAGGATACGGGGCAAGGAGGAGGCAATGGAAATTAGATGACACGAAGGGGTCTACTGGACCAGCAACTAGCATTCGTTAATTCTTTATGTGCAAAGTGCAACATGGAAGCTGCTGATCTTAAAAATTTATGCCTTGATGCTGATTCGAGCTTTGGACTCTCCCTTACTCTATATACCCGTAGATGGATTTTTTTTAAAAGACTACTTAATCTCTATGTCTGTTTCGTTTTATTATTTTTTTTATCTTATGCTCGGGTGTAAACGGTGAAATTGATCAAATATATTGATTTTTAACATTTGAGTACAGTGGAAAAGAACTAAATCTACAATGAATGAATGTATATAAAATAGATAAATAATTACTGTTTGTTCATGAACAAAAGCGTACATGAACATGTCAGACAAGAGTCTTATTCAAATCCGTGGAATAATCTGCTCCCGAACCCCTATGCAAACGACCTTCGATGTCAGATTCTTCTAAGCCAAGTGATCTAGCGGTGTGCTACCATTTTAGTCTCCATTAGTCTAATACATGGACGTCCTGATCTGTATGTCGTACGAAAATTGTCTGCACATTGTCGTGTGCAGAGCAGCACTAATTTTACTTACTAGGTGGGACTAATTTTTCTTACTAGGAAGGATGATAAGAACTGTGCGTATGTTCTTTTTTTTTTTGCGAATCAACTGGGCATATGTTCTGCCTGTAAATTTTATCATATCAATGCAACACGCAGGCATGTGTAATTATTCTTTTAAAATCTTATATAAGACCGTGGATTATGAAAGCACGATTTAAAAATTCAAGTATAATTTCTAATATTGTTCTTTCCGACAAAAAATAGGCAAAGATCGACCCGTAGCAACGCACGGATAATTATGCTAGTATCTTTACTACTCCCTCCGTCCAACAAAAGATGTCGGAGCCACAGTAGAAATCAATTTTTACAAATACATCCCTACAACGTTCAAAACACTTCAAATTAGGTCTCCCCGTTCGAATTTCAAACTCAAATCTTTGATCGGGGAGCGTCTCCGTCGGGTCGCCGACGTCAAGGAATAAGCTCGCCGTCGATCTGGGATCTCCGGGCACGCCTCCCTCCTCCGCACGCTCGCCACTGTCCTGATCCCGCCGCCACAGCCGAGCTCGTCGTTATCTTGGACATCCACCTTTTGCCCCGCGCACCCCGCTGGTCCTCCGCGCAGGGCGGCGCCCGAGCTCGCCGTTGCTGCTGGTCCTCCTCCGCACACTGCTGGTCCTCCTCAGAGAGCTCGCCACCGGTCCTCCACACGCTCACCGCAGGTCCTCTTCGCAGGGTCGTGCCCGAGCTCCCGTTGCTGCTGGTCCTCCTCAAAGCGTTGGCCACCGGTCCTCCGTGCGCTCGCCGCCGCTCCTCCTCAAAGCGCTGTCCGCTGGTCCTCCGCGCACTCGCTGCCGGTCCTCCTCTGCACCGCTGGTCCTCGTCGACAGCGCGCCGCCTCAGTGCCGGCGGTGCCGCTGCTCCTCCACGACCTGCAAGTCTGCTATGTCGCCGTCCTCCCTGAACTGAACTGAATTGAAGAGATGAGCTCGTGCTGCTGCTCCCCTGTTGCTGTTTCTCTGAAGAAGACGAGCTTATGAATCTGACAAACCTTCTCTAGCTCCAACTGTTGTCGCAGAGGTTTGTGCCTGCTAACTGTTAGAATTGCGACAAGAAGATAAAGAACGAAAACGAAAAACACAGCAAGGGGACACAGATTTAACGTGGAAAACCTCTCCAACAAAGAGAGGAAAAAACGGGCAGCCAAAGTAAACTTCACTATATCGAAGAGTGTTTACAAACGCCGGGGATTTCACAGATGCAACTCATCCCAACCGGCGGCTTACAAGGGGTTTATATATCGGTGGAAACCTAGGTCTTCGACTACTTTGTAGAATTTGGATCAACATATAACACTAACTTCACAAACAAATTACTCATTAACTTGTTAGTCAAGTTAAACAAGAAAGCAATATATGGAATCATGTTAACAATATTCTCACAATCTTGTTAAGAATCATGTTCATGTGTAAACCATGTACAGAATGAATCTGTCAGGTTGTCTGCAGTAAGACTGACTAGTGACTACCTATGCAACAATGAGTCTGGTTGTAAGTTTCAGAGTAAATAAAAATTTAGTAGCCAATTTTTTTTAACCTAGTAGCCAATATATTGATGCTTGCAGAACATTTTTTCTTGCTAACATTTGCTGCTGGGAGCAAACACCTTCTACCTGACTACCTCCCTTGTAGTCTATCTTACGGAGAAATGGAGGCCCCTGCAAGCACATATGTATGGCGTAGAAGAGCTTGTTGTACTGGTAAATTATACTTAGAAAATTGATGTAAAAGAATCATGGACTAGAAAGGATATGGTTAACTAACGGGAAACCTCTTTTTAGATAATTAACATGACTAGTTCAAACCAGATGGTTTTAAGGATGATGATGTGCAATACAACTTGTAATGGAAAAACAAAAGCGTTTTAGGTAACTGAATGTATGGTAACAGCAAAAACAGCCTAAAAGGCGATGCTATTAAAGACAACTGAAAGTAACCCTGTAGTGTATCTCTTATATACACTATCCAGTATGTTACAGCAAGTAACACTAGGAGTAGCAGTCTTGTCATAGTTTCATGGTTCAAACCCTTATATGAATGAATAGCTATGTTGACACTCCTAGACCACGATGCTGAATAATTAATTGACGTAGCAAATGATTGTATCCATGTCACATATCAATGCTGGTATATAGTTACTATCACTAGATTGCTTATATGCAGATTATGCACTTCCTTCCCTGATGTTGCCAAAACAACTTGTTCCATCAGGAAGAAAAAACATGAGTACTCCCTCCATCCAAAAATAAGTGACTTGCTTTTACCTAGATTCGCATGAATCTATAAACTAAAACGTGTCTAGATACATGTAAATCTAGTCAAACCAAGTCACTTATTTTTTGACGGAGGAAGTATATTATAATAACATAGCAGTACCATATTCAATCAACTTGTTTTACCCATGAAGAATTATAGGCACTCTCTAGCAACCATCTTCTCTAAGTTTCACCCATGAAAATATAATGAAGACATCATGTGTATTTTTCTGAACGCATCGATTCTCTTTATAACAGAACATCTTGTACTTTCATATTAGCAATAACAGAATATGTTGTACTTTCACATGGTGTATCACATCGTACGATTGTGTCAATTCCCCCAAACCAAGGACACCCAATTTGATCAAAGAGCCTACAAAATAAATTACCCAATTTGTTATTCAGGATATTATCTGAATATGATACCATCATAAACTGTTATTGGCTCAAGCAACAGAGTCCTACGTAGATGGACTTCAACATTACAAAAATGAGCATCATGCTGAATTGCACTGACCTTCAGCCTATGATGATATTGATGGTTCACAGCAAAATCATCAACTTGATTCACCTTCAGCTGTAGCAGCAAGCCGAAGCGGTGGCCAAGGCAGCTTCTTTTGCTCCGGCAGCAGTAGCTCACCATCGGCGGAGCTACTTACATAGCTGCAGTACACCTCATGTATATATCTCAAAGCTAAATTCCAACAGAGCTGAAATAATGGAGTATATTAAAAAAGGATAATAAACAGGACACATTAAGAACATCAGTACCAATACTCCAACAGAGATAAATTCCTAGTTCTCTTATTGACAGTAACAAATGACAACTATAGATGTGCTTGCTTCTTCAGGTCCATTCTCTTCAAAATATAACACCGCTAGCTACATCTTTGTATAGAATGGATTTTTTTTGGAAGTTATACTCCAAAAGGGCTAAACTAAGAACACCATATTCAGATTACTCACAGGCTACTAGCACTAAAAGAACAAGAATTAGGAACAGCCAATTACAGTGAATACTGAACAAATGAACTAACTAAACATTTAATGATTACCAAGCCTCTAATCTTACAAGAGAAATGGTATTGATTTGATTATCAGTTCAATAAGTCAGAAATGTCAGTCGATTTTCAGCAGAAAACATGCATAAGATGATTCAAAAGGTGATATCCATACATTGAACTGACTTGAACTGACCTGGACAGAGTCACTTGTAAAATCACTACTCATTTATAAAATCTTTTTCAAAATCCAGATTTTAATTTACCATTGCTAGCGGGTTAGGGATGCAGCAGGGGGGTCTGAGTTGTGCATCTCCGCCACGATTCCTGTCGGCGGCCATCAGGGAGAGGAACAGCCGCGCCGCCCTGGTCGTCCCCGTCGGCCACTTGGCCAACCCCTAGAGCTCCAGGAATCGGGCGGCGACCAACACGCGCACGGCCTCTAGGGCTCGGGCGACAGTTGGATCCAAAAATCCTACCTTGGGCGGTGGCTGGCGGGGATCCTCGTCCAGGCCATGGCGCTGAGGAGAGAGGCAGGCGGCTGGACTGAAAATCCGACCTTGGGCGCGGTGTCTTCGCAGTCGGCGGTGTGAGACTGGGAGGGGAGGGGAGCAACATCGTCGAACGGCGAGGCGAGCGAAGCTAGCGGAGCGAGTGGAGGGGAGAGGAGCAAGCGAGCGAAAGAGGACGACGACAACGAGGACTGTTGTTTTGTCGGAACTTTCATAACTTTCATAAGGGCGTGTTTGCAAAATGACTCCTCCGACATCCTTTGTTGGACGGAGGGAGTATTAAAAGACTTACGGTTTTGATGGTTGGTACGTTATTTTTAGTTCCCAATTCTACCCCTGAACCGCTAGGCTAAGTTACAAAGATTACACCCGTTGCCACCCCAAGTGAAACGTACCGTTTCAGTTTGCTAAGAAAAATAAAAGAATCTGATGTGGGCTGCTTGGTTTTCGTACACGTGACCAGATCGAACGCGTGTAAAGAAACCGGACCAACCTGCAAGGTATACCTCCCGTTACTTTGGTAGCACTCAAGAGCTAGCCGGTCTCCGTTTAGGACTATGCTACTATTCATATAACTGGAGCAGAGTCCGGGTCCAACAACATCATGTTCCCTATGTAAAAGGGAAGCCTAAAGATCGAGAAGTCGCCCCGTCGTTTTAGGCCCTGTCGTTTCCGCCGCGTTCAGGCTGGGTGCGTTGCCATGGCGCGCGAGATAACGGCTCCTCCAAGAAAAATTCTCTGGCCTATACAGCACATGTCGAGGATGCGCCCAAAGAGGACGATTGATCTTCCACCATCGCGGCATGGCGACAGCCAAAGCCCATGTCGACGCTACATGAGCAGATTATGGATGATTCTTAGGCAGAGGGACAAGAAGGGGCTCGTGCTCCGGTCCTTCCTACCGGCAATGGATCTCCTCGAAGAGATGCATTGGTGGTGGTGGAGTGCATCGCGCGAGGGCTCAACAGCTTCCTCGGAAGGGTCGTCCTAATAGATGAGGCAAAAGCGGAGGCCGCGGGACGTTCGAAGCCCTCGCCTGACGTCCCCCACCTTCATCTATCTGCGGTTGGCGGCGCGCACGTGGATCATCCGAGCGGAAGCAGCCATGAGGTGAGGATTATGGCAAACTAGAGGTTGACGGGGATGTGAATCTTAGTATTCTGATCCAGATGATTCTTCTGCTACTTTAATCTCTCCACTGGGCCTCTGATTCTCCCTAACGCGCCTCCTAGGTTCTTTGCCTCATGATTGTCGCTGAGTTCGAGGTTGGCATTAGTACCCAGGTGCAGATCAGCACCTCACAATACAGAGTGGCGCTGCTACAACACCTGCTTGGTGAATCCTGAAGAAGCAATTTGTATCCTTAACGTAGTCTGTTATGATGTCAGACGTGGGCAATACAATTGTACTTCCATAGCGCGTCAGACCATATGATCTCCTGAATGTCACTAGAGTTGTGAGTTAGCTGGATATTTGCGTTTGACTGCAGTAAGCTTCATGTGTTAAATTGGTTTTTGGTTCCTTCTTAGATTGCAAAAATTTCTTTTCCTTAGTAAACAGCTAGATGACTTTCAGTCATTTATAAGTTCTTTCCCCTGAAATCTGCACTATACTGATGTCCATAATCGTCATTGTATTTGACTAAAATCATACGCTGCTTCTTGATGCAATGCACACGGTATAAATATGTGACTACTGGTCCAAGTTTTTGTACATGTTTCACTTCATGAATAATCTTGAAAAATATTATTCCTATAGGAATGGTTGGGAACACAAAGGTCTGGTCAGTACAGGAAAATTATACTCGCTCCGTCCTTTTCGCACATTTGTCTAGATTTATATGTATCTATATACTAAAACATGTCTTGATAATACGAATCTAGACAAATCTGTGACATTCTTTTTAAGACGGAGGGAGTTCTTTATTGATAATTATTCATGAGTGCAATCACTAAGCACTATGCATCATCCTACACATTATTTGGTGATATTGCCAACAATGTAAATGAATTGATTTTTTTGTCATGTTTAATATAAAGCCGTTGGATTCTTTCTTATCACATAGCAACCAGATCTATAGTATAGTGCAAGTACTTGTATTATACTGCATAATAAACACATCCAAAGTTTAGAATTCATATACTTCCTCGGTTTCAAAATAAGTGACTTGAGTTTGTTTAGATTCGTATGTATCTGGACATGCGAATTTTGACAAACCAAAGTCACTTATTTTGAGCCGGAGGAAGTAATACAAAGAACACATGATATAGTAATCTGGTGTTGCCCTTCCAAAGAAAATTAGTTGTTCTTTCGTTTAAGCAGGTGTTCAGTTTAACTCGCATGAGGTGCTCCGAGTTGCACTTATATTTTCCTTAATCTCAGAGTAATTTTTTGGGGGTTACGATAAAGTAATTGGTTCAAAAATATGCCTGATGCCCAAAATGTCCAAATGGATAGTGTTTTTTCCACGCATTTTAATAAGTGATCTTTGTGACGGTGATTTCCTGCATTCTATACACTTTATATGTACACAGAGAAGATTAGAAAATTAGTTTCCAGTTTTTCTTTTACTTTTAGAGAATTTTGTATAAAGGGAGATGTAAGAGAATTAAAATTTAGGAGAAAGCCTATCTACTTCTAAACGGTGATATAACGAAAATCTGAGTTTACTTCAAACCTCAGATGTGGTTAAATTCTTTTAGACCCGTTGCAACGTACGGACACTTTGCTATAAGATCGGTGTCATTAAACAAAATAAAAGGAGATACGTAAATTCGATTGAGCATCAAAGCGGTGTCACTGAGCGAGATAAAAGACTTACGGTCTTGATGGTACGTCATTTTTAGTTTCCAGTTTTATCCCTACGTGTTACCCCGTTTGGCACCGCTAAGCCAGATTTTGATGTTTCCGGAAAAGAGAAATCAGACGCGAGCACTCGGGCGACGCCGGCAGCGGACACGGCGACCGTCCATCCGTACGTCGCGATTTTCTCCACGTTTCTTGGGCCATTTGTTTCCATGATCAACTATGAAACTATGTCCCGCAGTACACCGTGACTCTTCCTCCCCGAGCAAGGAGCGAGGCTTCAGTTAGAAAAAAAAGGAGCTAGGCTTTCTTCGTCCCCGGCGATGACGACCGGCATCTCGGTTGGCCGGCAAGGTTACGAAGTGGGCCTCCTTCTGGTCTCTCTCTCGACTGTTCGGCTGGCCGTGCTAATTAAGGACTGCAGTGGGAGGAAAGGAGCCGTGGTGTCCGATTTCTGCAAGACGACACCGTGACCTTCGAAGACGATGAGGGAGCCAGACCCAATCCCAAGGACAACGGCCATTATCTCCGCCGATCTCCAACTTATGAGCAGGTACTCAGAATCAAACCAAGGGAATGGGCTGAAGCAGTGGATTTGTTCTATAATTTGCAGATTTGATAGATTGTATAACGAATTTGATGTCCGATTGGAGAATTTGGGGTAGTTTCAGAGACTCAGAAAAGATCTACCGTTCCTAATTTCTGTTCCTAATTTCTGTAAGTGCATATACTTTTATCCGTTTCTAATTTCTGTAGTGCACGTTTCTTCTGTTCCTAATTTCTCGTAAATGCAAATCCCAACACACAACTAACTATTCCATCCGTCTATTTTAGACGTCTTAGATTTAGTGTGTAGAGTCATCCATATTTCGACAAACTTACGACACTTATTTTGAGACGGAGGGAGTAATATAATTCATAATCGATATGTCTGTTACCTTTAAAATTATGAGACCATACAAATCAAGTACGAGCAATACTTGACACTGTGGAATGCTTATGTCAAAAGGAATTTCTTACTTAAATAGATCACTTGGTGCCCAGCTAAAGATCGGTGTCATTAAACAAAATAAAAGGAGATACGTAAATCCGATTGAGCATCAAAGCGGTGTCACTGAGCGAGATAAAAAAATGCTTAGTGCGACACCGACACGTGTCACCAATTTTAAAAAACCTAACGACCTAGGAGGTGCTGAAAAATCGGATTCCCAGTGAAACTCGAATTTATGTAAATTATTTTATATTTATTAACCTGTAGCAATGCACGGATAGCTTAAGGTGATGATGGTCTGGTACGTCTTCCTTTATTTCCATGTTTGTCCTTATATATTAAAAAATATATAACATCATGGCCACCGCCAAAGTATTCCTCAACCGTGACCATCCCGACCGAACAAAAAGGGTGGAGGTGAAGAGCTCGATAGTTTCCTCCTTAGGACCCAACCACCCATCAATCTCCCGCGAACGGCGCCGCTTCCGCGCTAGATTAGACCTCCGTCGCCGACGCGGTCTCCCACGAACCGTTGGTCCTCCGCTCAGTTCCTGCACCTCACGTATATTGCTAAAAAAGGAACATCCCTATTCGTGCCTATCCTCCCCGTCTTTCCTCAAACCTGAATCAAATCTTGTCACCCAAACTTTCCGGCACGACCTGGTCCCTCGTCGTCGGCCACTACCCATACTGCCAAGTTTTCCCAATTTTAATATGCATCTAGGGTCCTCAATGGTGAAGTGCAAATTTCATCCTACTTTTCATGCAGCACACGCACACTCACCACACTCGCAAATGCACATATGTCAATTATTATATTCAGTATATACATGCTTCGCTATCTGTTATCTTGGCTTTCGGGGGAGCTGAAAATTGACCAGATGTTTCACCATTTGTATTTTTATCATGAGAACGATGGGTGCATTGAGAGGATAAGAGGGAAAATATATACCGATAGTTGTCACGGATTGCTAGGTAATATAACAATTGTCCGGTCAATCCATAGCAACGCACGAGTTTTCAGCTAGTATTATTAATATAACCTTCAAGAAACCAACGAGCAAAAAAATGTGGTAATTTAATGCATATCTCACCAAACATTTCTAAAATAACATTCATAATTCAAGATCAATCCCGATGTACAAACTGGTTCTAGGAACACATAATATTTAGATTTTTGCGAGTTTGATATGGTGAATGCAACCGCATTGTTGAATTCAATTATTTTTGCTCAC
The DNA here is from genome assembly GCA_023614405.1 of Avena insularis. NCBI lineage: Eukaryota > Viridiplantae > Streptophyta > Magnoliopsida > Poales > Poaceae > Avena > Avena insularis. The sequence goes on from CM042696.1 coordinate 242,470,339, forward strand.
TTGTTGCCAAGGATCCACTTCAGCACTCTAGTAGTGCCACGGGGGTTACCTTCTACTCCCTCCGGCTCGGAATAATTGAGGCAGATGGTTTATATGTCCATTTTATAAAACATTCCTCAAACATTCAATTTTTTCTAAAATAGGCATGCGATTTAAAATTCCACCTTTCGTCCGCGTGGCTGGAAGCGCTCGCGCCGCGCATCAGTGCACTGTGCCGGCACACCTAATATGATCGCTGCCTGCTAGCCTGGCCGGACGTTCTCAGGGCACGCAGTGCACCAACTGAGCGGCGCCACCACCCTGATCTGATCGCCGCTGACCTAGAGCTCCCCCACTTGGCCAGTAGACGCTGCCGCTGCACCTGCATGGAGCTCCTCCGCTCGTCGGCCGGTGCCGCCACCCACCAAATCTTCTGAACTACCTGGGCATGTTCGAGCTCTGCCACCGCGTGCGCTCCGCTGGCCTCTGCCACCGGCCTCAGCTCCGCCTTGAACCGCCAGCTGCAGCCTCGCTAAACCATCGGGCTGGCAGCTTCACATCGCGTCCAGACTGTTCCTTCAGTCACCGGCAACTCCTCGACCTCCAGCACCTCCGCTCCCGCTGCTCCTCAATCTGTCCAGCATCGAACAACATGATCCAAGTCACTTAAGTAGCCAGGATGGTTTTGGATCTCAACTTCAGTCTTCTGTTCCACAAGAAGAGGAGGATGGTGAACCTTAAGATCATGGTCAGGAAGAACATGTAGAAGAGCACGCAGCAGGTAAATATGAACAAAAGCAACTGCTAGTGTTCTTATATCCTATAGAGATGTCACATATGAGATGCCATATATATAAGGGTTTGTCTATATATACAAATGTATCTATAAAATAAAACATATCTAGATACATTAAAATTTAGGCAAATCTAAGTCAGTTATTTCTGGATGGAGGGAGTACTACCTTGCAAGAAACATGCAAGAAATATACCATCCATAATACCTACTTGTCGTTTCTGAAACATATATACACTATCTATGACATTTGGTTAAACAAGAAACTCGACAGGCAACAAATGAATTTAGTTCCAACCATGTATTACTACTCTAAAACTAATTGGAACCCTACAGAACAATATAGAGATGTTTGAGAGATATTTTCCACAAAACTGAAAGTGTGTAGAAGACTACAAAGTTACAAAGTACCAGCAAGGCTAGTCATGAACTGAACATACATATGTGCAGTGAAGTTACTTGGGGAAATATTGTGTAAAACATACTTTAGTTGCAGTTGAAACAGAGAACCGTCATTCACATCTTGACTTCTGTAATAAATCTTAATCCTCGTTCCAGCGCAAAATGGTAGTTTAGGCTCGGAAGAAACTTGCAGTATGGCACAATAATCTCTGATGCAACAACCCTATTCAGATGCAAATATGCACGGTAATTTGTATGCTCTCTAGCACTCCATTTTAATGCAAACGCAGGGCATCATCAGCTCGTCACTCCTCTTTCTTAAAAGCAAGCCCACACATGCTCATTCACACTTACATCCTCTGAAAACAACAAATCTTCCCCTAGTACTGTCTCTTCCAAAAGCATGATATTTTCATCAAGTCTAACACATATATCACCAGACTACCAAACTGTCCTCATGGTTCTGGTGTACAACACCAGCCCAAACAGCATTCACCTGCAGGAATCATGCAACGACCAACGGGGAACACAACACCTAGATTCAATAAATAACGATACCGCACATCAAATTTGTTTTTATCATATTGACAGATTACTCGGAATACAGTTCAAACAAGTATTTTTTTAATGTACAGATGAGATTAAAAATGATATAACATGTCTACAGAATAATTAAGGTCAATCTTTTTGCAGAAGCACATGCTAATCTTAATATGCATAGCAATGTTCCATATAGTGACACGATTATTTAAAAAGCTATACATTCATCTGCACACGCATCACAGATTCAACATGTTCTACCACAGAGCTACCGAGATACTTAACTGTACAATTAATTAATTGCCTAGATTAGATCATTCCATGTGACCATGATCTGCAGAATCAATAGCTAATGACTGGAGGAAGCCGAGATACTTAATCTGCAGAATCAATTACTGGAGGTAGCCGATGATGCAAAATCAATCAGCTTATGGATCTAACTGAAAAAGGGATAGGAAGTTACTTACCACCATCAAACATTGCGACTGTTGTCCCAGACAATGCAAACATTGGCTGCTTCTGCTGGCCTCTACAGGTTTCAGCGGCAAGAGACTAATCAGCTGGAGACCCATAGTGCAGGAGGCATGGCCGCGTAATTGATCTCGGGTCACACAAGATCAAGAACTTTTGGGCATGGTCGTGAAATTGATCTCGAACCACACCAGATCGAGAACTTACATCGGCATGAGACTAATCAATTGGAGACGCGCAGTGCAGGAGCTAGACATGGTTGCGGAATTGATCTCGAACCACACCAGATCGAGAAGAGCCAAGAATTATCCCACGGATTGGTTCAGGAGAAGAGCGCAGGGCCTAGAAGCTTTCCCCAACTATTACCTCTGAGTAAAATTCCGGTGAGCTAGTGCCGCCCCGAAAGATTCCTCGTGGCTAGGCCCTCGCCACCTATGCCGACATCAATTGCATCCAAGACTGGCCTGATTTCCACCAACAGTAGCCGACCCATCCTGAGACCCGACGACTCCCAATCGGCATACATGGGATGGGATCAAACTCCACCGGTGCTTGAACGCCTGATCTTGAAGTTAGGCTTCCCCAGCAGGCCTCTACCACGGCCGGTAGCTGGATACGGTTGGTGGAGTGCGGGAGGAGGCCTCCGCCACCGCCGGTGCCTACATAGGGTTTGGGGGTGCATGGGGGGAGGGAAGCGGCGGCTTAATCGAGTTTGTGTTTGGAACAATCAAGGTCTTCCTTGAGGAGGTGGATCTGCTCTGCTGGAATCGTGTCTGAATCGATCGAGGTCTTCATGCTGTCGAGCGTTCTGCGGATCGGAATCGAAGTCTATGGTCGTGAGACCTGGACGCGGGCAGCCCGGCCCGACCTGGCCCCAAAAAGCCCGCTGGGCCGGGCCTGGGCTCCAGATTTGTGGCCCGAACGTTACGCGGGCCGGGCTCAGGCCAAAGGAAAGTGTAAAATAGGCAAAGGCCCGGCCCGACAGAAAACATGCACCACGGGCCGGGCTTGGGCTTGATTTTTCGGTCCGGGTCGGTAGGGCTCGCCCTGGATTTCCACAGCGAGGCTTGGTCAGGCCCGGCCTAAGCCCGGCCCGGCCCGGAAAATGCCCAGGTATAGTTGTGACTCGTGAGGCTCTCGGGTCGTGGGGGATTGGGAAAGGAAAGTAAAAGGTTATCCTTGACGTGCTTGACCAGAAAATAAACGAAGCGGTATGCGACTTAGGAGTGGCATGGTGGGTAATATCTCCAAAACGTTGGGCAAAATCATCCAAAAAAGACTGGTTGACAGAAGCGTTCTTTGCTTTATTATTAGGTATAGATTTTCACTACCCTATAGCCTACTAGTACTATCATAGAGCTCGTGAGTGAGCACATCTACTCCACATCCCTCTCATCCACACGCCACTGCGTTCGATGACGCCACGTGCGGATAGCGCCAGGCTGCGGTTCTGGCGACAACCGCTGATTATCGGGTCGCTACCTTCGTGTTAAGAAATCATTTTACAAGCTTTTGAATTTATTTTACATATTCCTGCTATTCGCCGATCTAATTAATGATCTTTTATCCAATTTCTCGACGAACTTCAGATGTGGCAGATGCTATAGCCCAAGAATCTGGAGATCCTCGCGCGCAACTTCGCAGCGATGTTCCTGCTCATGTGCTCCCACCTAGGATGCTTTCGCCGTTACTCCTACCACGAGCTCCCGCTCCACGAGCTCGCGTGCCCGCACGGCGCATGCTCCCGCACGAAGCCAAGCTGCAACTACACCGGCCCGCCGACAGAGCTCGTCGTCCACCTTGCAGAGGAGCACTTGATCGAAGTGATTAGGATCTCGTACGGGCAAGCCCAACTTCTCCAAGAGCAGGTGTCGTTCACTGACTCGGCATGCCGCCGACTAATTTTCTAGGGGGGACGACTCTGTTTTCATCCTGACCATCACCGCCGGTGTTCCGGAAACCAGAGCTGGGCCCACCTTCGTGTGTGTGGTATGCGTCAGGTCGGTCTCGTGCGCCTAGCCCCTATACACGGTGTGCATGTGGGCGAACGCCCAGCCGCCGTCGTCCGATAGCATTCTTGTGCTAGCCGAAGCGCCGAGCTGCCCGACGCCGCGGGAGTTGGAGTATGCGAACCTAAGATCGATCATATGTGTGCCATCTCAGTACGGGAGCGGGAGTTATTGGTCTAATCAGCTTGCTATTGTCACATTGCAAAGTCCGCTTGCTCTGGACAGACTAGCAATACCGCGTGCTCCCGCTCCCGCATGTTAGTGTCATGTGTTCCGTGGGCCCACCTGCCAGTGTCACGGCCCCCTTACTTCTCTTCCTTTCCCTCGAAGCCACTGTCCCCACTTCTCTTCCATCTTGTCACTCCCGTTTGATGGTTGTAATCTGATTTTTGTTGGACTGTTTACATGTAATCTACATTGATAATGCAACATGCAAATGGCACAGACACAATTTCTAAAGTTGAAGCACTCACATGTTGTTATTGCACATATTTCCTAATATAGCTCGACAAACTCATTACAATAATTATACTCGCACTAAACACAATAGAAATTGCAACCATCCTAAACAACATCTAAACCCACATCACATCGCTGTCGTCGGAGTCCACCTTGATTGGTGAGACCGCCGTGCCCTTCCCAGCGACATCCACTCCCGCCCGTGGCTTGCCCTTCGCCAAGGTGGCAACAATGGCGTTCTGCATAGCTTCGTCCCTGTCGTCCTCCACATCAGAATCGACAATGACGAAGGTGATAGGGTTGGCGTGGACCGAGCCCCGTCGTGCCTGGCGGCTCCTGCTCGAGCTCGACGCCGCATCAGTCCTCCTACAAGTAGTAGGGGCCGAGCTTGGAGACGTAGCATCGTTGCTCCGCTCAAGAAACCATGGCCATTTGATACTGCGACGGTAGGATCTTGGGGTGGATCCACCGCGGCGAGCCCTACAAGAAGCGGTTGAGCGGATGGATCTGCCGGCGCGAGCCATGACAAGTTCCTATGAGGGAGTAAGAGTGTGGGCCAGGCGTGTCTGGTTCCTAAGCAAGGCTTCCCAGTGATATGTACGCGGGCAAGGTGCTAAAAATTCTCGTCCAATGCGTGCGAGAGGGCCTTTGAACCACGAAGGCGCGAGGTTTGGTTGACAAGTCCGCACGCTAGGTCCCCCACATGTCAGCCGAATGTGGATGGTAGGATTCTGCCCGAGTTATTAAGTGGGGATAAGTCACGCTTCATCGCGCCACTAACCTGACATTCAAAGACTCCTCTTTCCTCTGCCCTCGCTCCCCTCGCTTATGGCTCATAGCTCATGTAGTTCGTCTCGGGCGGAATCAGGGTCGGTTCAATGCCGTCAGGCGGTTTCCCCCATCAGGTACTGGAGGGCGCCCTACAATTACTACCCGGATATGCTGTGTTTGTGCGGTGATAAGATGCCGAGATGGATTTCATGGATCGAAAATCTGCAGTAAATTCAGCAATCGCGACATTAGAGTGGTAAGTTCCTACTGTAGGTACAATGGTAACCCGGATCCAGAAAGCGTAATGTAATTCTTTTTTTTGTTTCTTTTGATCTACTATGCAGGAAAGGAGGGGAACTGGCTGTGACAAGTTTGTGTGGATCGAAAAGCCACTGACAGGTTTTCACAAAGAGCTTGTTCAGGATCTGCGTGATGCTTTGTGGGACAAGAAAGAGGAGATTCGTGCATTGGAGTGAGAGATCCGGGAGCTTCGCCAGGTGCAGGGGAGGCAGGAGCAAGGAGGTGGTGAGACAGACGGGCTCAAGATTAGGCCAGATAGTGGAAACAATTTCCTCATTCTCTTGGCATTATCTATTGCCTTTGCAGTTATGTTGCCATGTCGTTGTCCAGCAGCTAAAATAAGTTGCTGCTTTGTCAAGTGTAGCAGCCAGCTTAGAACTTGTTTTTTTGCTCAGAACCTTATCATAAGTGTAATGCCAATAGCAGGGATTTATTAAGCGTCTATAAATAATTCATGTCTCTGCCACTAACAGCCATCGATTTTGGAGACCCCTTAACCTCTCAGCTATCGCGGTCCCGTGGTACGATTGTTCAGATAGTAGTGGCAGAGTCACAATTTTGGATTCAACTAGTGGCCTCGGCCATATCCAATCCTCAAGTTGCGATACATTTTACTCCGAGTACGGGAGGCAGATTGTTTCGCCCGATAAGTTCCACACACATAGCTCCAGAGTTTAACCAAACTACATATATAGGTTCAAGTTCAATACATCATTAGGCTTCTACACTGCTAGCCTTCTTTCTCTGCTTGGGTGCCAACTTTTTTCCTCTTTCCTTCACGTCCACTGGCTTATTCATCTCATGCCTTCTTCCTCTTCCTGGGTGCCAATTTTCTTACCTTCACGTACCCTGCATCTCCGGGTCGAGGGAAGTCATGCCAATCAACACCAGAATCTTGTCCAGTATCATCACTCCACTCGTTTTGGTTTTCTTCCCGCAGCAAAATCACTGAGTCGACTGTCTTGTTTCTTACCTTGCGCTTCCTATAAAAAAAACAATACATGGATTACTATCTTATATCTACAGACTATAAACATTTTTTTGTGAATGTACCATCTCATACCTAGGTTTTGGAGCATTAAGGGGACAACCTGCTGCTCTATGGCCTATAAGATGGTAGGTCTTGCATCTGTTTTTCCCTTTTTGGTAGCACATAAAGCCGAACCCTTCTTCTCGAGAAAATTCTTAAACCTATTCACCTGAGGTCTTCCTCTACCCTTTTTTGTAACTAGCTGGCAAAGCTCGAAAGTCAGTTGGACTTGAGGCCACTGAGATGGGTCTGTACATGGCTCAACGGATCTAGCGTACGCACCTCTGAACTTTTTGATAGAGTAGTAGTCTGACAAATACTGATCCAAATGTGGTAGAGTTCTTTTCTTCACCAAGAAGGCCAAGGCGTGGTCGCAAGGTTTCCTGGTACGCTGCCACTCTAAGTAGGTGCATTCTCGTAGCTGGATGTTTACAACATCCCTTTTGCCACTCTTGGACATATCGACCACATCACAGCTGCTGCTGGTTGACGTGAGAACCTTAAGATGAGCAAGTCCTCGGCTTCTCTTGTGCAGTTGCTGCAAAACTGGCGGTAGCATATGTCCTCTAAGTCTCCTTCCGATCTCTCTCCTTATATTTAATAGCTTCATGATCATACCACGTATGTTGTCCATCAAGATATGAATAGTACGCACTTTTATGTCCTTCACCTAGTTATTCAGGCATTCTGCATGGTTGTTGTTTATATAATCAACTTTGATGTCAGGGTTGAATTGACTCCTCTTCCATAGCTACGAATGATGGATGGCTAAGTACTCTGGAAGTTCAGGGGCTTCCGCAAAAATCTTGCTCATGAAATATTTGCTGCTACTAGGTTGTTAAGATCTAACAGCAGGAAACATGTAACGAAATACGCTCCCTGCATAGTGTGAGTACAAACTGAGCATCATATGAGCATGGCATTCTCTATCTTCAGCTCGCAGGAACACCTCCTTCACTACATTCGTCAGCCCTTTGCATGCATCCGTGGATATAGCCAATGGATCCATGTGGCTTATTGATCTCCTGAGCTGCCTCATAAACCAGACCCACTTTTCCTCCGTTTCTATTTCAAACAGCCTGAATGCCACTGAGAACATTCAGTTGTGACCATCAAGTGTTGTGGTAGATGGCAGGTAGCCTTTCCATTTGCCAGTTAGGACAGTGTTGTCTACACTTAGATACGGCCTACAACTGTCCTTGAATCCCTGGATGCAAGGTTTAAGCGCCATGAAAAATCTTTTGAAATATATTTTACCACGTACTAATTCAGTGTCAATCTCCACAACACTCCCCGGACACCTATATTGTACCTCCACCTTGAAGTCATACAGCATCCTGAAGCTATTGGTCCAATCCCCATGTAAGATCCCCAGAGCTTTCTCTTTACCTTTCCAAACCGTGTAATATGGTAGGAAAATGTTGTATTTAGGACCGAGGCTAGTCTGAATATTCTTCACGGTATCCTTAGGGTTATCCTTTAGTATGGACATAGCTTGTATAACCACCCACTCCGTATCAGCCATTGAGGATTTCAGTTTGCTGCATGTCGGACACATGTGTGGAGGGCCCATTTTGTTCACCTGCAACACATATTCATTTAAAAGATAAGCGGAGTCAACTAGTTGCCAGAAAGATATCGCACAATAATTGTAGTTATAGAGTGAAAAGAGAGAAAGTTCTAATGGTTTGCTGCATTCATTGCCCTAGTACCCTAGTTTCCTTCGACACATGTAAGGCTCTTGTTGTGATCCTGTCAACACCCGGATTTTTAAGTCCAGATGCCTGTTATGCTGTACATCGCAATCCCAGGATTACCATTTTTACGACACATAACAGAAGTGGTACCACAGTACATCATCCATTACAAACTATAATAACGTTCTTACAAACAAAGGATCTCATGATCGAGTCTTTAATACAATCAAAGAAGCGGAAAGTAAACATAGCCGGGCTTCATCTTCAGGGTCATATGCAATGCTGACGATGGGAAATGATCCTAGTTGTCATAGACCTCCTGCTGTCCATCTTCCGTGCAATCCTCCTCATATTCTGGCCATGGGAATATCCAGGGACAAAGCCATGAGTACTCTTTAAGTACTCGCAAACTAACACTAGTATAGGTAAGATAAAAGCTAATAGGAATCTTAAGCTCTCGGTTGGTTTTGCAAAAAGCCAGATTTACTTCATAAGAGTTTTCAAGAGAAAAGACCTAATTTAGTTCTCTATATCACTTAAGGGGGAAACTAATTTTCATATCCACAAGTCTGTTGTGGTCAAGTCAAGGTCATCTTTCAAGTTGCAAACCATTTTGAAAACATCTGACAATGGAACAGTATGGTCACTCCAATTGTCTATAACTGCAGACGCGGCTATTCGAATATTTTGACACTTTGCAGAGATTGTACACTTTCACCACAAAATTCGATACATCCGTCAGGAATAACCCTAAATCGTCATACTTAGTATGTGGATAATCAATCTTAACCTTTCAATTACACACCCTATTATAGGCACCTCCCCTATGAGTTTGGAATCCCAACCATGACCATCTGTCATCTTGGGTACTGCATAGGTGGACATTCATCACGAGATAGCCTCAGCTCAGCCTCTTCCACATGGGAACCCATACTAAGACATATAACTTCCAGCTAAGCCCTACCCAACTTTGGTATTATGGTTGTATGGTAAAATTGGAATGGTATCGCATCTGAACCCAACCATCAGTTTTTATAAAGGGTCAAGGCTCATACCTCAACATTTTCATCATCAACCATTGTGTTTCTCAACACATGTCAAAACATTTCAATAGAATGAATCATCATTCCAAGGTTTACATAATCCTTTTCACCAAGTATTCCCTTCTAAAGTGATCAAGTTTTATGCTTAGCACTAGCCACTAATATGGAGGGTATTCACTATTTGAGGGTGCTAACCTAGTATAAGTATCCAAGACTAATCCTATGATCTTGATAGGATTCATTCCATTTTCCACTACTCACAATTCATTAACTAAGTAAAAACTGTAGTAAAGGGGAAAGTAAAGCTTGGAGTAAAACTGGGAATTGGTAAAGTTGCATAAATAGGTATGCCTAGTGCATCTGGTATGAGGGGCTTGCATATATCGTATGCATAGTTCTAGCTTGCATTTAGTGATGTCTTGCATTAATAGCTTGCATTGATAGCTTGCATAGTGGGCTTGCCTTGAGCAGAGTAGTTGTTGCAGTCATTGAAGATTTCCTCCTCGTCCTCGAAGTACTCCTCTTCGTTGAATCCCGGGCCGGTACTAGCTTCTATAAATACATCGAATATACACAATCACCAAACAACACTTCACTACTCCTATTTAGCACACAAGGCTCATACTAGATGATCTAATATCATCTCAATCATTCCATGTTATAATGGCACATTTTTATTTCTCTTTAATCAGAAAAGTAATTTCTACTCATTGAAATTGTTTAAGATTTAATATTCTCCAACTAGAATATAGGTTCATATGGACCATGTCCTCACCATATATTCTCAAGCATGGGAATGTGGTTTAAAAAGGTGGTTAAGCATTACAAGATTTAATATTACTATTTAATAAGATTTAAATGACTAGAAAAGCCTATATAGCCTTCTTTTAATACTAGTCCAAGTTTAATATCTGTACAACTAAATGTTTTTACATATTCATGTAGAGCATGGCAAATGTGATTTTTGAGAGGTGGAATCATCTCAAAGCATTTATAGTTGATTTTTTAAAAATGTTTGAAGTGTCAAAAGTCTCTGTCTTGTTATTTTTAGTATAGGTGATCTATAATTCCAATTGGTTTGTATCCAACGGGAGTGATTAGATAATTTCAAGACCTTTCCAACAAAATTGGAAACATGCATTTTGGTTCAGTGAATCTCTTTGAATTGATTTTTGAAACTATTGACAGAACCTAGTTTTAACTAAACTGGAAAAATACTATTTGAATGGGTGGGCTCTACGCGGGAAACTAAACGGGCCGCCCCAACTGCACTACAAGGGCGCAGCTGGCTACTGACAGACGGGTCCTACTCGTCAGTGACTCTATCTAACCGATACGGTAAGTTTCAATCTTAGCCCTATGATTAGAACATGATCTAACGGCTGACGTGCTTCGTCTATGTCGAACAGCTCCGATGAGAACTGAACCCTAATGCGGCGGTGGGGGTCGCATGAGGCTCACGTTGGCTCCAGCTAGGGTCGGCGATAGGGGCGAATGGGGTTGTCGTCGACGGCGTTTCGAGGCATGGTCACGACAGCTCCTAGGATGGTCGAATCAACGGGCTTCTTCCTCCTCTGCAGCGGCGTACTCCAGCCAAATTCTGGCGCTGTGGTGCTCGCTTTGCTCCGAGGAAGGGACGCTAAGGTTCTGTGGTGAGTGGGGAGTGGAATGGTGTAGAGATTGAGGGCTGGGGTGGTCTCTATTTATACCCCAAGTGTGGCGGTTGGGCGGCATGGTCGAGGTACTCCGGCGATGCTGCTATAGGTTGCAATCATCACGGCGGAGGGCATGGGTCGAGGCGGTGGACTATGACGGTCGTCATGGAAGTGATGGCACGGAAAGGGGCGCTCTCCATTGGCCGAAATACATCGGTGCTCTGGGCAGGTACGCTGGCGTTCGTCACTTGGTACGGTGGTCATGGGGTGCGAGATCACGAACGATCATGTCTAGCAGCTCACTGGTGTCACGGCGAACGCAGGTACGGGCGGAGAGAGTGAGGCGCGACGTGTGCGAGCGAGGTGGTTGTGGTGCTCCGTCGTGCTATCGGCATGGCCAGGGGTTAAATGGGCGCGGCTGGTCTAGCTCCTTCTCGCCTCGCCATTGGTCTAGGGGTGGTCAGGGGGTGGCGATGAGGTCACGCCTACCTCGTGGGGGTCGTGGTAGAGAGCGGCACGGCGCACAGCGATTGGCTCGTGCTCGACCGGCATGGACGGCTCGGCATGGGCATGTCACTGGTGCAACGGTGGGCAAATGGCTCTCCACTGCACGACAAAGTACCAGGGATGATCTAGGACAATTCAATGGGTTGATTGCAGTACATTTTGTGAGCAATGACTACTCCAAATAGTGTTTAGTTGGTGAGATTGTACTGTGCATGCCAAGTGTTCGACACAATGGCCGCATGAATTTATAATTCGAATTTTTGAAAGATATTTGGTGAGTGATCTTGTTGTTTGCTTGGTAGACTATGGTTGCTGGGATTTGTCAAGTGGAATTGATTTGAGTGGTTTTTGAGAAAGTGTGATCTATACATATGATCTTGATTCAATTTTGCACTGCCTCTTAAATAGATTTGAATTTAGTTTCTACCGCTTTGTAAAGTTTGCGTGTATTCACTTTTAGTTGGTCTAGCAAGGGGTGAAAATAATTGGAATTGTTTCAGTTGAAAATTCTTTACTACGAACACTCAAAGTGGTCTAGTGAATGAGTTTGGCCAAAATGACCATTTGCTTTTATATCTTATATTTGATTTTTCCTTTATTTGATTCTGCTTGGAATTGATCTAGATGATGTAGTATTCATCTTTAAACCATTCTTTATCATTTGTAACCATCAAACATGGCAATTCCAATCATTCACACACAAATGCAATTCACACATACACTCTTATTAGGTTTAATTATAAAAGTTTTTGTTAACCCTAAACTTGGGTGATTAGAGCTTGATAAGCTTGATTAATATTTTTGGGATGTTACAAACCTTCCCTCCTTAAACAGAATCTCGTCCCGAGATTTAGGAAAAACTAGGAACTAAAGAGATTGGGATACTCAGTCCTAATGTAATCTTATCGTTCCCATGTGGCTTCTTCTTCGGTATGGTTACTCCATTGAATCTTGAGAAACTTGATACTTTTGGTCCGGGTGGTTCTAAATGCTTCTTCTAAAATACGGATGGGCACTTCATGATAGGTTAGATCCTTATCGATATCTATGGCTCTGTGATTGATGTTTTTGAACACTTCGGTCTTCTCCGGAACTTCTAAGCATTTGCGAAGTAACGAGATATGGAACATATTGTGCACTGCTGACATCTCTTCAGGTAGTTCCAATTGATACGATACTTCTCCTCTGTGATTCAGAATCTTGAATGTTCCAATATATCTAGGGGCTAACTTTCCTTTCAGACGAAAACGCTGCATTCCTTTCAATGGTGATACTTTGAGATACACGAAATCTCTGACATTGAAGGTTAGGTTTCGACATCTTTTATCCTCATAACTCTTCTGTCTAGATTGAGCGGTCTTGAGGTGCTCATGGACTTTGTGAACCTTCTCTTCAGCTTCTCGTAGGATGTCGGGTCCGAAGATCTGACTCTCTCCTACTTGAGACCAATTCAAAGGGGTACGGCACTTCCTTCCATACAGAGATTCAAAGGGGGCCATTTACAAATTGGCTTGATAACTATTGTTGTAAGAGAATTCCGTGAAAGGCAGACAATCTTCCCATTTAGATCCATACTCTAGCACACAATCTCTCAACATATCTTCTAAGTTCTAGTTGACTCTTTTAGTTTGTCCATCGGTTTGCGGGTGATAAGCAGTACTGCAATTCAGTTTGGTTCCTAATCCTTCTTGGACTTTCTGCCAAAATCATGAGGTAAACTGGATTCCTTGATCCGATACAATGGTCTTGGGGGTTCCATGCAAGCTGACTATCCTAGCGTTATACAACTCCGCTAGCTTCGAGCTTTGCTAGGTTTTCTTGACGGGTATGAAATGGGCTACCTTAGATAATCTATCGACTATGACCCAAATAGAGTCATTTCCCCTACTAGACGTAGGCAAACCGGTGATAAAGTCCATTCCAACGGAATCCCATTCCATTCCGGAATCTGCAATGGTTTAGTCCTGCGGGTCTCTGATGTTCCTCCTTGACTCTCTGACAGATATCACACTTGGCTATGTAGCTTCTGACTTCTCTCTTCATTTTGTGCCACCAAAATTGCTCCTTCAAATCCTGATACATTTTCGTTCCTCCTGGGTGGATAGAATAAAGAGTATCATGAGCTTCCTGCATAATGACTTGTTTCAATTTCGAATCTGCTGGAACACAGATACGTCCTTTGTACCACAAAGTTTCTTCTTCATCTTTGGTGAATCCAGGTATTTTTCCTGTTCCGGTACGACGCTTGATTCCATCGATACTTGCGTTTCCTTTCTGGGCTTCTTTTATCTGACTAATCAAGGTGGGTTGGAGTTCTATGCTAGCTAAGAATCCTTCGCTAACTAGCTCCACTCTGAAATTCTCCATCTCTTCATGCAGACTTGGTTGGGCTTCCTTAATCATGTTGTTTAATCTACACGGCAATCTGCTAAGAGCATCTGCTACCACATTGGCTTTGCCGGGGTGATATTGAATGTCAAGGTCATAATCCTTGATTAACTCAATCCATCTCCTTTGCCTCATATTCAACTCCTTCTGGGTGAAGATATACTTCAGACTCTTGTGATCCGAATAAATCTCACAGCGATTACCCATGAGGTAATGATGGCATGTCTTCAAAGCTAAAACTACTACAGCTAGTTCTAGGTCATGGGTGGTGTAGTTCTGTTCATGCTCCTTCAATTGTATGGACATATAGGATATAACTTTGCCTTCTTGCATCAACACACATCGGATACCAATCTTGGATGCATCACAATACACATCCAAAGGCTTCTTGATATCGGGCATGATCAAAATTGGGGCTGAAACTAATCTCTTCTTGAGGTCTTGAAAACTTGCTTCACATTTGTCAGTCCATTCAAACTTCTTATCTTCTTCAACAACTAGGTGATCAGCCTTGCGATGCTCGAGAATCCTTCAACAAACTTGCGATAGTATCCGACTAATCCAAGAAAAGCGCAGACTTCTGTTTGGGTGGTTGGGGCTTTCCATTCTTCAACATCTTTGATCTTGGTGGGATCAACAGCAACTCCTCCTGCTGCCATGATATGGCCTAGGAATCCTACTTCTTTTAACCAAAATTCACACTTGCTGAACTTGGCATATAACTGATGTCCCCTAAGGGTTTCAAGGATAGTTCTAATATGTTGCTCATGGTCTTCTTCTGATTTGGAATAGATCAGAATGTCATTGATAAAAACAACGACAAACTTATCCAGAAAATTCATGAAAATCTTATTCATGAGGTTCATGAAATAAGCGGGGGCATTGGTTAATACAAAATACATGACATTATACTCGTACAATCCATATCTGGTGGTCAAGGCTGTCTTGGGAATATCGGTTGCACAAATGTTTAATTGATGATAACCAGTTCTAAGATCAATATTAGAAAACACACTAGCACCAGTCAGTTGATCAAACATATCTTCTATCTTTGGCAAGGGGTATTTGTTCTTGATGGTGACATCATTCAGCTTCTGATAATCCGTACAAAGACGGTTGGCACCATCCTTCTTATCAACGAACAAAACAGGTGATCTCCATGGCGATGCACTTGGTTGAATCGGTCCTTTTCCTAGGATATCATCAAGTTGCTTCTTCAGCTCCAGTAGTTCAGATGGGTTCATACTATAGGGTCTCTAAGCTATGGGTCCGGTTCCAGGGATTAGTTCAATGATGAACTCAATATCCCGATCTGGGGGCATACCGGGCAATTCATCTAGGAATACATCGGGATATTCACAGACTACCTTAACTTGGTCAATGGTGGTCTTGGCTAGACTCTTGTTGCACTTGAATTGAATGGGTAAGGTCTCAGATACATGTTCTACTGATACTCCGGTGCTACTGGTCATGGTTAATCTTGCCTTCCATCTGGATTGTAGAATCCACTAAGTCTTCTAGGTCATCAAAGGGGATGTTGACTAGCATTGTCTGCATCTCATCATGCAGACCGTTCCAGAATCTTTCTTTCTTCTTGGCTTCTATGTCAATCTCATCAGGGGCATATCTGGCTAGTGATAGAAATTTGTCATGGTACTCAACGACTGTCATCCTTCCTTGCTTCAAGTCTCGGAATTCATCTCTCATCCTCTTGATCACACCTGGGGGCACATGGGTTCTGCTAAACTTGAGTTTGAACTCCTCCCAAGTCATCATCTGATCTCCATGCATTGTTCGGGTACTATTCCACCATGATCTGGCATAGCCGGACAAATAGTGGGTAGCAAATAGCACCTTCTCATTTGCATCAACTCCTGTAACTTTGAGATTGTTTTCCATGGTTTGCAGCCAATCATCTACATCTAAGGGCTCCTCAGACTTGCTAAACATGGGTGGGTTGGTATTTTGGAAGTTCTTAAGTTTGGATCCATGGTGATCTTGGTTTCCATGGCCTTGATTATGGTGGGTTATCTAGGCTATCTGTTGAAGAGTGGCTAAGTTGGCTTGACGTTTAGCTCTACCAGCTTCACGATCAGAAACTAGCATTTGCAGAATTTGCAACATTGGGTCCTGAGATGAACTGCTTCCTCCGGGATTTCCACGAGTCATCTGAAGATTTAGATAGATAGTGAGACAAGAGGGAAATTTCTAAGGTTCATGGGTTTTATTCCAAAACTTTAAACTTTGAGTTTGACTCAGGTTTTGCAAACTAACAACTTCTTTTCATTCATTCATTCATATCACAACATACAAACACACACCACAACACAACTAGAAGACAGATGGTTTTAAGAACCATTATGTGAAACTACGATACAATGGGACCAGGTACATATCTTCCTACGGTAGTGCTCAGGTGTGACTAATCATCATCTATGAAGTCAGCATCATCCTCATCGGTGTGGTCCTCCATGGCCTCGTCCTCCAGGTAGTCATTGTCGTCACTAAGGTAAGAGTGAATATCCCCCCGGATGTCTTCACCTTCCTCCTCCTCCTGCTGTTCCTCCAGCTGGATCTCCTTGTCGTGGATGGTCTCCTCCAAGGTAGCTATCTCTGACGAAGACGGGCAATGGTACGATCCTTCTTGTCACGTTGTTGATGAAGAGACTTGTGATCCTTGGCGAGAATGGCGATGGTTTGCTTTCTCTCAACAGCTTCAGCGTTGCTCAGGTTGATGTGATCACGGGCATTGTCTAACTCCTTCCGTGTCTCCTGGAGCATGAAGTCCATGTGATCCACATAATGCCTCAACTCTGGATGGGCTGGCATGGATAGAGCCTGTCCTAAAGAGTCACGTCTTGCATAGTGTGCAAAACGGGTTCCGATGATCTGACTGATGTTCTAGGCACATAAGCGAGCAAGAGCTTCTTGCATCGCCCTGGATAATCCATCTAGCCAATTGTTCTCCCAAACGCTGAGTTGGATCTTGTCGGAAAGAGGTGGCTCCATGCTGCCTCTCAGGTCGGCAAAGATCAACCACTATAGCTCTCCTCCCACGTGATCGTTGAGTTGTGCCCCGAAGAACTCCGGGTGCGGGCGTTCGAGATACTCTGCAAGTGCATCTAGATCCCTCTCAAAGATCAGGTGGCCTACGTTGCCAGTTGATAGAACTTAGTGTATTTGACTTCCATCTACAAGAATTAAGATGAGTAAGTTAGTGGAGTATTTCAAGTGTGCCAAATTTTAGGTAGTTTGTAAGAGTTTTGAGTAGCAAATGATCTCTTTTTAAAAGAATCTTGGGGATAAGAATGAGAATAGGTTTTTGTAAATACTTACTTTCTTTGTTTTGAAGCTAGGTTTTTCAGGCGTCCATTTTAACTAGGGTCTCCTATGGTCAGGATGGCTCTGATACCAACTTGTCAACACCCGGATTTTTAAGTCCAGATTCCTGTTATGCCGTACATCACAATCCCAGGATTACCATTTTTGCGAGACATAACAGAAGTGGTACCACAGTACATCATCCATTACAAACCATAATAAGGTTCTTACAAACAAAGGATCTCATGATCCAGTCTTTAATACAATCAAAGAAGCGGAAAGTAAACATAGCGGGGCTTCATCTTCAGGGTCACATGCAATGCTGACGATGGGAGATGATCCTAGTTGTCATAGACCTCCTACTGTCCATCTTCCGTGTAATCCTCCTCATAGTATGGCCATGGGAATAGCCAGGGACAAATCCAGATTTACTTCATAAGGGTTTTCAAGAGAAAAGACCTAATTTAGTTCTCTATACCACTTAAGGGGGAAACTAGTTTTCATGTCCACAACTCTGTTGTGGTCAAGTCAAGGTCATCTTTCAAGTCACAAACCATTTTCAAAACACCTGACAACGGAACAGTATGGCCACTCCAACTGTCCATAACCGCGGACGCAGCTATTCGAATAGTTTGACACTCTGCAGAGATTGTACACTTTCACCACAAAATTCGATACATCCGTCAGGAATAACCCTGAATCATCATACTTAGTATGCGGATAATCAATATTAACCTTTTAATTACACACCCTATTATAGACACCTCCCCTATGAGTTTGGCCTCTCAACCATGACCATCTGTTATCTTGGGTACTGCATAGGTGGACATTCATCACGAGATAACCTCAGCTCAGCCTCTTCCGCAAGGGAACCCATACTAAGACATATAAACTTCCAGTCAAGCCCTACCCAACTCAGGTATTATGGTTGTACGGTAAAATTGGAATGGTATCGCATCCGAACCCAACCATCAGTTTTTATAAAGGGTCAAGGCTCATACCTCAACATTTTCATCATCAACCATTGTGTTTCTCAACACATCTCAAAACATTTCAATAGAATGAATCATCATTCCAAGGTTTTCATAATCCTTTTCACCAAGTATTCCCTTCTAAAGTGATCAAGTTTTATGCTTAGCACTAGCCACTAATATGGAGGGTATTCACTATTTGAGGGTGCTAACCTAGTATAAGTATCCAAGACTAAGCCTATGATCTTGATAGGATCCATTCTATTTTCCACTACTCACAATTCATTAACTAAGTAAAAACTATAGTAACGGGGAAAGTAAAGCTTGGAGTTCAACTAGGAATTGGTAAAGTTGCATAACCAGGTATGCCTAGTGCATTTGGTATGAGGGGCTTGCATATATAGTATGCATAGTTCTAGCTTGCATTTAGTGATCTCTTGCATTAATAGCTTGCATTGATAGCTTGCATAGTGGGCTTGCCTTGAGCAGAGTAGTTGTTGTAGTCGTTGAAGATTTCCTCCTCCTCCTCGAAGTACTCCTCATCGTTGAATCCCGGGTTGGTACTAGCTTCTATAAATACATCCAATGTACACAATCACCAAACAACACTTCACTAATCCTATTTAGCACACAAGGCTCATACTAGATGATCTAATATCGGCTCAATCATTCCATGTTATAATGGCACATTTTTATTTCTGTTTAATGAGAAAAGTATTGTCTACTCATTGAAATTGTTTAAGATTTAATATTCTCCAACTAGAATATAGGTTCATATGGACCATGTCCTCACCATACATTCTCAAGCATGGGAATGTGATTTAAAAAGGTGGTTAAGCATTACAAGATTTAATATTACTATTTAATAAGATTTAAATGACTAGAAAAGCCTATATATCCTTCTTTTAATACTAGTCCAAGTTTAATATCTATACAACTAAATATTTTAACATATTCATGTAGAGCATGTCAAATGTGATTTTTGAGAGGTGGAATCATCTCAAAGCATTTATAGTTGATTTTATAAAAATGTTTGAAGTGTCAAAAGTCTCTGTCTTGTTATTTTTAGTATTGGTGATCTATAATTCTAATTGATTTGAATCCAACGGGAGTGATTAGATAATTTCAATACCTTTCCAAAAAAATTGGAACATGCATTTTGATTTAGTGAATATGTTTGAATTGATTTTTGAAACTACTGATAGAACCTAGTTTTAACTAAAATGGAAATAATACTATTTGAATGGGTGGGCTCTACGCGGGAAACTAAACGGGCCGGCCCAACTGCACTGCACGGGTGCAGCTGGCTACTGACAGACGGGTCCTACTCGTCAGTGACTCTATCTAACTGAAACGGTAAGTTTCAATCTTAGTCCTACAATTAGAACACGATCTAACGGTTGACGTATGTCGTCTACGTCGAACAGCTCCGGCGAGAACTGAACCCTAACGCGGCGGTGGGGGTCGCGTGAGGCTCACTTGGGCTCCAACTAGGGTCGGCGATGGGGCAAATGGGGTTGTCGTTGACGGCGGTTCAAGGCGCGGTCACGGCGGCTCCTGGGGTGGTCGCAATCAACAGGCTTCTTCCTCCTCTGCAGCGGCGAACTCCGGCCAAATTCTGGCGATGTGGTGCTCGCTTTGCTCCGAGGAAGGGACAGTGAGGTTCTATGGTGAGTGGGGAGTGGAATGGTGTGGAGATTGAGGGCTGGGGTGGTCTCTATTTATACCCCTAGTGTGGCGGTTGGGAGGCATGGTCGGGGTACTCCGGCGACGCTTCTATAGGTCGCAATCGTCACGGCAGAGGGCATGGGTTGAGGCGGTGGACTATGGAGGTCATCATGGAAGTGATGACACGGCAAGGGGCGCTCTCCATGGGCTGGAATACGTCGGTGCTCTGGGCGGGTACGCTGGCATTCGCCACTTGGTACGGTGGTCATGGGGCGCGAGACGGCGAACAATCATGTCTAGCAGCTCACTAGTGTCACGGCGTACGAGGGTACGGGCAGAGAGAGTGAGGCGCGACGTGTGCGAGGGAGGCTGTTGCCGCGCTTCATCGTGCTCTCAGCATGGCCAGGGGTAAAATGGGCGCGGCTGGTCTGGATCCTTCTCGCCTCTCCGTTGGTCCAGGGGTGGTCAGGGGGTGGCGGTGAGGTCACGCCTACCTCGTGGGGGTCGTGGTAGAGGGCGGCACGACACACAACGACTGACTCGTGCTCGACCGGCATGGACGGCTCGGCATGGGCATGTCACGGGTGCAACGGTGGGCAAAGGGCTCTCCACTGCACGGCAAAGTACCAGGGATGATCTAGGACAATTCAATGGGTTGATTGCAGTACATTTTATGAGGAATTGACTACTCCAAATAGTGTTTAGTTGGTGAGATTGTACTGTGCATGCCAAGTGTTCGACACAATGGCTGCATGAATTCATAATTCGAATTTTTGAAAGATATTTGGTGAGTGATCTTGTTGTTTGCTTGGTAGACTGTGGTTGCTGGGATTTGTCAAGTGGAATTGATTTGACTGGTTTTTGAGAAAGTGTGATCTATACATATGATCTTGATTCAATTTTGCACTGCCTCTTAAATAGATTTGAATTTAGTCTCTGCCACTTTATAAAGTTTGCTTGGATTCACTTTTAGTTGCTCTAGCAAGGGGTGAAAAGAATTGGAATTGTTTCTGTTGAAAATTCTTTACTACGAACACTCAAAGTGGTCTAGTGAATGAGTTTGGCCAAAATGACCATTTGCTTATATAACTTATATTTGATTTTTTCCTTTATTTGATTTTGCTTGGAATTGATCTATATGATGTAGTATTCATCTTTAAACCATTCTTTGTCATTTGTAACCATCAAACATGGAAATTGCAATCATTCACGCACAAATGCAATTCACACATACAATCTTATTAGGTTTAATTATAAAAGTTTTTGTTAACCCTAAACTTGGGTGATTAGAGCTTGATAATCTTGATTAATATTTTTGGGATGTTACAGATCCTCCATGGACAATGTACCTCGGCCCGTCCATTCATCCACGTTAACTTGCAAACGGCCTCATACCTCTAGCAGTGTTCTTCAGTCGATAAACGTTGAACTCCCCCTTGATCCAAAAATGTCGGAACGACATCCTGAACTCATGCATGCTCCTGAACTCGGTGCCGACCGAAATTATAGGATACTCGTGGTCATGTTTCATTTCTTCTACTTCAACACCCAAATCATCGACTAGAATACCAGCCTCATCGTTAAGTTCCTTGTCTATTTCATCATCACCAGATTCTTGATCCTCTATAGTGCCTTCTTCTTCGCCTGGTTCAGAATCCTGGCCATCGTCTCTAATGCCTAGTACTACACACATCATATTGACTCCCATGGGTGGGGCTGCACCATCATCTCCACCCGGATGGACCGGAACATTGCCCCAATCTACCTCACCGGCAACTCTATTTTCTCCAAGACACTCGGTTGGTTCTGCTGCAACCACATGGAGTGGTCTTACGTTTGCACGCATCCTAGGTACTTCAGTAGACAAACAGTAGTCAGAATCAATTTCATCTTGACTGTACAGAACCCTCTTGCTCTTCTTGTGTACATCCTCCTTCCTGATGTAATCTTTCCTGATGGTATCAGTAGGGCTTGACATCTGTGTTCTGTTCCCCATCAAACTAGCCTTTTTGCTGCCGCTCTTGGGTGTGATCTCCTTCCTGCCTCCCCTCATGGGTGTTGGATCCATGGTGCTGGCATTATTGCCTGACCTCTGCGGCGTGTTCTTCTTCGAATTAGCCCTTTTGCTTCTACTATTGGGCGTGTTCTCCTTCGTGCTGGCATTATTGCCTGACCTCAGCGGCGTGTTCCGCTCCAAATTAGCCCTTTTTCTGCTACTATTGGGCGTGTTCTCCTTTGTGCTAGCATTATTGCCTGACCTCAACAGCGTGTTCAGCTCCAAATTAGCATTTTTTTACTCCCACTAGGTGTGGTAGCCTCCGTGCTGGCCATCTTCGCCTTTTTGCTACCACTCCTGGGAGTGTTCACCATCGTGCTAGCCCTCTTAGCGTTTTTGCTGCTACCGTTCGGTGTGGCATTTTGACTGGATCTCAGTGGTGTACTCTGCGGCATGGTGCCTTTTTTCATGCGACTCTTGGGCATCCTCTTCTCTGGCGTGGTCTCCTTAGTGATGTTCTTCTTCGAGGTTCCCTTTCTAGGGATGCTCTTCCTACTACTCTTTATGATGATCCTCAGTAAGACTCTCCTCTGTTTGATGCTACACTTAGTCGCACCAGCCACAGTGATGCCATGGATTAGGTCATGCATGCCTTCTACAAGTCCATCATCTCTATTGTCGAAATTCAATTCCTCTCCAACCATTTGCACTATCAAGTGGAAGTACACTTCACCTCTATAATGTTTCCTTGTAAACGGTACGACTAAATCCCTGGTATGTTTCGCTTCTATAGCCTTTTTACTCCTGTTACCAAAATATACCAAACGTGCTACCTGGGAGGACCCCCACAGCACCTTCACACGTAATGATGCCATTAGGTCAGATAACTCTACCACTTCAGGATCATATCTTCCAAGGATTACATCAAACTCGTCATAGAATTTTTCTGTGCCATCATCTAATTTTGTAGTATAATCCTCGACACCAATGCGAACGATTACTTTACCATCATCAGGTTCGGCAGGATAGAAACCTCCAAGAGGTTCGAGAGGTGGAGCGGCACCATCAGACCCAGTCACAATGCCACCGTCGCCATCACCAGTGTCATCGTTAGCTAGATCAACCTCGGTGGAAGTACCAGGACTAGGAGAAAGGCGAGGGCCCTTAGCAACGGGATCTACAATACATGGTGGACAGGTAGGGCTCCGGCTAACGGCAGCCACAATAGGATTAGCTACTGCCATGCCACATCAACGATCAGGAGCAGTTCCCACAACAACAGTGTTTCGAGTGCTAGTAGAGTCCAGACCATGAGCTAGCTCCATACCAGCAGCTCGTTGAACCTGAGCACGGGTTCGAGGAGGACACAAGGCAGCAGTCTTGCCAACAACAGTGGGGAAACCTCCGGAAGCCTTAGTTTTCTCAACAGCGGCAAGCATTTGGTAAACGGCGGCCAGATCAACAACAACATGGGGACGACCAGCACCAGCAGATTCCAGAGCACGGGTTAGCACAACTTGAGCACGGTTTCAAGGAGGAGCAGCACACAAGGCAGCGATCTTGGCAACAACAGCGGGGCAGCCTCCGAAAGCCTTAGTTTGCTCAACAGCGACATGGATTGGGTTAGCAGCAGCCGGAGCAACAACACCATAGGGACGACTAGTACAAGCAGATTCTAGAGCAGAGTTTTCCACAACAGCAATACGGGGACTCCTACGAGGAGGTTGCCTGACAGAAGCATGTCGCGGACGAGGAACCACATTTTGCTCAACAACAGCAGGGGTTCGAGTTAGACCACCCTGTCCAATAATAGCTAGGCGACTCCCAGTAGTAGGAGCTTCCACATCTAGTATGCTACAAATCAGCATAACCACGCAAAGCCCAGCATACTGTTTCATCAACCCAATTAGCTGACTGTCACACGCTATAGGAAATGTGAAGCCTCGTTCATCAATGAAGCTGAACCGTGTAGTCTGCTCCGGCCCCATCTTAGCAAGTTCACACACAGCAGCAACCATACTAGGGATAGTGCATAACTGCATAGGCGCTACTTCCATCTTCAAACCACTAGCTCAATTCCACTTGCTCTTCCCATCTGCTAATTTAATGTGGTAGCCGCAGAGGGTGACCATAATCGTGTATTTGGGTTCAGCAGAGATCCTACTTGACATAAAATTGGGGACAAAAGATAAGAATTGTTTGTCAGCGTCGTGCTAGCAAACAATTCTATATTCGATCTATCTCTGTAATGCCAATAGCCAGCTAGAAGTTATAGATAGTGCGAATAGCAAAGAGAAGAGTAGCTCACCCGCAATTAGCCAGAAGAACTTCTTCCTCGGCAATAGGATCTGCCATCCTTCGCGCTGCTCAGCTCGTCAGTGGTAGAGGCAGGCTAGATCGTCGCAATGGCTGGCACGACATTCGGCATTAGAGCTCGGTACCAGCGAGTAGGCGCAGCAACTTGGCGCCAGAAGTCAAATGCCCGAAGAGATCATTCTGGTTGGAGAGGGAATTTCGATGCTGCTGGTGCTAGGGTTCATGCGAAAGGAGGGAGGGAGTGGATTTGTGAATTTGGTCAACGCACCATGCTCCTTTAGTCCCTTGTTTCGCCTACGTGGTTGCTGCGTTGGCGCTCGCGTCATGGAAATATTACTGACATGAGGGTCCCGACCATCTACTTCATGGGGTAGTTTCACAGAATGTTTGGATTTGGTAGGGGTGAGATGAGTTTTCCTCGAAATGGCCCCTCTCAGTAGTTGGCGGCCCAACATTTCGAAACACGGCAATTTCAGGTAGGTACCGCGGTGCACCCGCCCGAGAACTTTGGTACCACAAACGAATAGGCCCTATAAAAGGAGCCCTTCCTGTACCTTGGGAGAGGACCGATCCTTGAGATTTAAAACCCTAGACTTCAATCCTACATTGTACCCTCGCGATGCACGCGAGCAATACAATAAAGCAGGAGTAGGTGCTTTACCTCCTCACGACGGTCCTGAACCTGGGTAAAAAAACCCAGTGTCATCTCACTGTCATGTGCTTTCTCCATCGCCGTCTTTGTCGCTAAGTTCCTTCAGAATCGCGTGTTCAACCCCCTCAGGAACCAAGGGATCGTTGGACCCTAGTTACTTTAGGGAAAAATCTTTGACATTTGGCGTGGCAGATAGAGGGCCGAGGCGCGCTTTCAAGACTTTCAACGACTTGTTGGCCGGAAACGAGACGCGTGCCGAGCGAGCCATTCGTCGCGCGGCCAGCAAGGCCTAGACGGAGCCAGCTCCGGAATGTGCCGTCTTTGAGTAGGTCGCGTGGATGGAGGACGAGGGGGCTCCTTCTACCGCCCATCGTGAGATCCTGCTCCCTCCTTGCATGGTGTCACGTCGCTCTCCCGCAGCACGTTATCTCATGGCCACCCCGAGCAGCTCACCCCGGAGGCTGCCAAGCGCATGGTATGCGAGCTCATGGACCACCCGCCGGTTGAGCAGGGCCAACAGAGGTGGCGCGACCGGATTGCCAAACTCCTTGACACCGCCACCCTCTCCCCTGAGGGCCCGGGGGCTCGGCCCAAGGGCGGGGCGTAGGAGGCTTGGGGCTCGCTCCCGCCTCGCCGCTATAGGGATGCAACCAAGATGGACAATGCCACTCCACCGCCCACGAACAGTTGCCAGATAATCTGGCCTCCCGCGGCCACGGTGCTGCCGAGCGAGCGTGAGGACCATCTCGCTGAGGAAATCACTGCCGCGGGTAAGCAGAATCGCGCAGCCCTCACCAACGGCAAGGCGGTCTAGGCCAACGGCTGCCTCGCCTTCACTAAGAGCCTCCGCCGCGTAGTCTGGCCCCACAAGTTCCGCCCGGAGACCTTGGCGCACTATGACGGTACGACAAACCCATGCGAGTTCCTCTAGATCTATACCACGGGCATCAAGGCGGTGGGGGGAGACGACCGTGTCATGGCGAACTAGATCCCCCTGTGCCTGAAGGAGATGGCTAGTACCTGGATGATGAACCTCCCCGAAGAGTCAATCTACTCATGGGCATATCTCTGCTCCCTCTTCATCGCCAACTTCAAGGGGACCTAAGAGTGCCTGCTCACCTACTACGACCTCCTCTAGATACGCCAACAACCTAGGGAGATGCTCTTCAAGTTCCTATAGAGGTTCAGCCAAGTCTGCAACAAGATCCCCGAAATCTCAGAGTCCACTGTCATCACCGCTTTCTCCGACGGCATGAAGGACATCAAGATGAGGAAGAAGATCAGGATCCGGGGAGAGACCCTCACCACCGCTGCCGATCTCTTCGTCATGGCCGAGAAGTTCTCCAAGGAGGAGGCGGGGTGGATGTTTGGCCTTGTCAAGGCCGAAACCACCCCCAAGGCCTCAGGCTCACCCAAGGCAGGGACAAGGACCCCCCACGCAAGACCGCCACCGTCCTAGCAGCAGAGCCAGATCGGAAGAGTCCTCACGAGGGGATGCCAGGGCACCCTAGAGATGACTACTACGACCTCAAGGAGCTCCGCGACCTACGCAACATCCAGAGGAAGGGGAGGCCAGGCGGCAAGCGAGGCGGCCAGAATAGAGGCAATATAGGGATCGACCTCTCGAACAACAACTCCAGCGACCGCGGCACCCCTCTGGCGGGCCACCAGGCCAACGCCGTGCAACAACACCCTCACCCTCATGAGTAGGGACGTGCCGAGGACCCCGGGGGCTACCAAGTGCCGCAGGGCACCATAGCCTGTATGCTCGGTGGCTCCTAGGCCCCGACGTCCTACCAGCACTTCAAGCTACTCACTCGGGAGGTCGCAGCTGCCAGACCAGGAGTCCCCACACTGAAGCTCAAGTGGTCCCTATGCGCCATCACCTTCGATGCCAATAACCACCCCATCTCCACCCGGCCCGTGGGCACTCTCCCCATGATCTACACCCCCACCATCAACAACATGGTGGTTGGAAAGATCCTCATCGATGGAGGCGTAGGCCTGAACATGATCTCCACCGAGACTTTCGCCCAGCCGCGGGTGTTGTCTGACAGGATGATGCGGACCATGCCATTCATCTAGGATGACTAGCGGATCGACCATACACATCGGGCAGGTGCGCCTCTTCGTCACGTTCGGGATGCGTGACAACTATTGCACCGAGCTCATGAACTTCGATGTGGCGCACCTCATCCTCCCGTAGAACATCATCTGCTGTAACCCTGCACTAGCGAACTTCATGGCAGCTACTCACCATGCCTACAACATGATCAAGATGCCCGGTGGCAATGGTGGAGTCATCACGATCCGTTGCGATGAAGTGGAAGCCTTGTGCTCCCTGGAGCATGCCTACAAGATCGCTGCCACCACCTATCTCGAGGATGTGGATGCCCTAGAATACGTCGAAGGCTTCACCGGGAGGAAGCAGATGATGGCCCAGGAGAACGCCATGGCGAGGAGGGCAGCAGCTGCCCTGTTCCCGCCTCACGAGGGACAGGGTGCGGTCGGCGCCCGTCCTCATGAGGAATGAGTAACCTCCCAGGACAGCGATAAGACGGGGGCTCTAGACTTCTCCTTGGAATGCACCCAACGCACATACGACGTCGGCTACCCTCATGGCGGTGACTGAACTACCGATGAGCCAACGGATCAGGCTGCTGGAAGGTGGACAAACCTCTCCGAATGGCGCGCCTGACTCCATGAATTTTTGAAGGTGACCCCCGAAAAACCCTCACCCCTTACGCCTTCATCTCTTGTATGACCCTGTGCAGGTTGCAATGGCATTGTAATAAGCTCGTACTGCCGGCGCTCTTTTGGATCTTGTGATGCACACATTGCTTAGTTATTTGGTTTTCCCCAAAAAAGAAATTTTCCAAAATCCATGCCGCCAGACTTCTTTCACATACACTGCACGAGCGGGGGCTAGGGGCAGTACCCTTGACCAAGCCTATCCCCTGTCAACATCAGAGCCTAAAGTGTCGAGCTTTGAACTCACAGGATAGTCCCGGTGGTGAGTCACCTCACCCACAGTTCCTAGCGCTTGAGATCCTCGTGCGGCATGTGTATGGACCTCTAGTGGTGCGTACTTTTCCCTACGGCCCTCTCCTGGCAAGGTCTACGGGGCAGCTTGTTAGGACATAAAGTGTCAAGATCTAAACTCGCGTCCCATTCCTCGGCCTTGAGTTACCTCGCCCACTGTTCCTGACCCAGTTTTTACTTTTCCCTATGGCCCTCTCCTAACAAGGTCTACGGGGCAGCTCGTCAGGACCTAAAGTGTTGAGCTCTAAACTTGCGGCCTGTTCCTTGGCCGTGAGTTACCTCACCCACGGTTCTTGACCTAGTTTTTACTTTTCCCTACGGCCCTCTGCTAGCAAGGTTTACGACGTAGCTTGTCAGGACCTAAAGTGTTGAGCTCTAAACTCAAGGCCCGTTCCTCGGCTATGAGTTACCTCACCCATGGTTCCTGACCCAGTTTTTATCCTCGCGACAACTCGTTAGACACTGCCCCTCCATGGCCTGAGCACATTAGGACCCAAAGTGTTGAGCTCTGAACTCACGACCCGTTCCTCGGCCGTTAGTTACATCACCCACGGTTCCTGACCTAGTTTTTATCCTCACAATGGCTCGTGAGGCACTTCCCCTTCACGACCTGAGCTCGTTATGACCTAAAGTGCAGATCTCTGAACTCATGGACCGTTCCTCGGCTGTGAGTTACCTCACCCACAGTTCCTGACCTAGTTTTATCCCCTCGCGTCTCATGAGGCACTGCCCCTCCTCGGCCTGAGCTCGTCAGGACCTAAAGTGTCGAGCTCTGAACTCACAGCCTATTCCTCGCCTCTAAGGTACCTCACCCACTATTCCTGACCCAGTTTTATCCTCGCGGCTCGTGAGTCACTACCTTCCGCAGCTTGAGCTCATCAGGACCTAAAGTGTCAAGCTCTAAGCTCGCGGCGCGTTCCTTGGTCATGAGTTACCTCACCCACAAATCTTGACCCTGTTTTATTCTCGCGACGTCTCATGAGGCACCACACCTCCATGGCTGAAGCTCATCGGAATCTAAAGCATCAATCTCTGAACTCACGGCCCTCCCCGCGGATATGAGTCACCTCACCAACAGTTTCTGACCCCTACGAAACCAAAAATCCTCGTGCTAAGCAAGATGACTTTCTCCTCGAGAGGTTCATGGCGTGTCCCGTGAGGCACTAGCCCCTCAAGGGCCAGGAAATCGTAGGGCCTAATGCGCTGAGCCTGAAACTTAACACCCAACAACACCGTCAAGTTACCTCACATACGGCTCTCAGCATCCGTATCGTGCCACGTAAGTTCGTTACATGGCCCCCTCGCAGCGCGTGTGCCCACCGCTACGACCACTTACTAAAGAGGCCCCACAAGGGACCCACGAGGCTCAAGGACCTCGATGTAATTTCCCCCTTTTTTAGGTCCTTGATGTAAAATTCAAACCTAAAAGTAAGTGGTAAAATTTAAACGAATTTAAGCTTAGTTCTCAATGAGTATGAATATTCTTGGATTTCTTGCCAAAAAACCAAGGTCATGGCCATATCTACATCATTCTTTATGTTGATGGTGATCCCATATCTAGGAACTTGAAGGTTGCCAAATTTGTCCATATTTAGAGAACAAACAAAGAGGAAGCAGTATGAAGAGTATGACTCGATCAGTTGCTGTCTCGAGAAGGAGCCAAGCCCGAATGTTTTCCTTTCTTAATCTTAGGGTGCTTCGTGCTAAATTTATGAACCTCGATGTAATTTTCCCCTTTAAGGTCCTTGATGTAAAATGTACTCCCATCATCCTGTAAAATTTGAACCTAAAAGAAAGTGGTAAAATTTAAGTGAATTGAAGGTTAGTTTTCAATGAGTATGAAATTTTTAGGTTTCAAGCCGAACAACCAAGGTCATGGCCATATCTACATCATACTTTATGCTGATGATTATCCCATATCAAAGAATTTGCATTCCACCAAATTTGGCCATATTTTTAAAACGATCAAAGAGGAAGTAGTATGAAGAGTATGGCTTGATCAGTTACTCTTTCAAGAAGGAGCTGACCCAATTATTTTCCTTGCTTATAAAATGGATCATATGGGAACCTAGAGGGGGGGGGGGGGGGTGAATAGGTGATACACCAAAAAAATTGTTCTTTTTCAATTTTATGCTTAACACAAAGGTAAATTCTCTAGATATGCAACTACAAGAAATTTCCCTATATGTAAACCTAACTACTAAGCAAGTAAAGGTGGAGGGAGTGGAACGAGGTTACCGTAGTGAAGGACATGGCGATACATGATTTGTTTTACCGCAATTCCTTCCTTATTAAGGAAGTAGTCTGTGTTGGAGGGGTGGGCGGTACTAAGACCACTACGCCACAATAGGCCTCACCCTGTTCTCCGATGGATCTTGCCACCAAAGGCCTGATCCACCTTCCACTATTTGGCACCCTTCTAGGCGGGAACCGATGCCTTTACAAGTCTACCAGGGCACGCATCCACAACTGGAGGATCTGCCACAATGACAAGTTAATCAATAACCAAAATTGATATCTAGAGATTTTCAAGAAACACTAGATCATGAATCCTCCAAGTGAATGCAGGGGAGGTGAAGATATTCATGGATGCCGATGTAGATCAAAGTCTCCTCCTTCGATTCCCCAAAGCCTGGAGCCTTTGAGTGGTTGAAGATGGATATTTCGCTTGAATTAATATGAACTAGGCAAAGCTTTTTCGCAGGATCCAAGAGTTTTGAAATGGGGATATGAGGGGCTATTTATAGCCCCACTCAAAAAGCTACCTTTGGATGATTTGGGGGCCGGATTATCCGGCCAGGGCAAACATCCGACCCTAGAACGGACAATCCGAAAAAAAGCCCGTCCCCACACAGCGTGACGCGCCTTGGTTGCCTTTGCCAACAATCCTGGAGGGGCATAATATCCAGCCCTCTGGATGGGCGGATTATCCGGCCTAGGAAAATGCTCTAGCCCTGGCCGGTTAATCTGGGGAGAAACTCTGCCCCCCATACAGCGTGACATGCCTTTGTGGCATTGGAAAACCCCTAGGGGAATATCCGGCCCCCTGGAGGGGCAGATTATCCGGCCTGGGCGAATGCTCCGGCCGTGGCCGGTTATCCTGGGAGAAACTCCGCCCCCTTTCCGCATGACGTGATGATGCATGTAAAATGCATACATGAACTTTGTAGTTTGTTGTCATGTTTTTCCACATATTTGCATCATATATAATTTTATATCCATGTTTTACATTGATTTTTGGGTATTTACTAATGATCCCCTTTATTTTGGCTATAACCCGGCAGGGCAGAAAAAACCTTGTTTTCAATGTTTTTGATGTTTTAGGACCTATACGAAGTCAAATGGACCTGACCTTTTGAGAATGCCAATATTTATCCATGATAAGCATCTTGAGCACAAGAATCCCAACTAGAGGGCCAGGAGGCCCAAATGAGCATGGGTGGCATGCCCATCCTAGGTGGGCATGCCACCTACCCTCATTTGCTCCTCGGTTGTCTGATCGCCTTGATTCTTTCACCCACAGAGTTCTCTTGACCTAAAAACCCCTATATAAGGATCCCCTGAGGAGTCCTTGAGAAAAGAGACTCGAGAGATGAAAACACCATGAAACAGAGTCAGATCCAGCAAAGATTCAAGGGGGAAACTCCACTGGAGCTACCTCCGAGGGGATCTCCACCCTCTCCAACATCTCCAGAATCATCACCATGATGAAGAGGGAGTAGTCCACCTTCGGGCTATGGGTTTGTGGTAGTAGCTTGATCTATTTCTCTCTTGTTCTTCATAGACTAGTACCACATGAGCTGCCCTACATGATTATGGTCATATTTGTAATTCCTATGTGGTGGATCTTTGTTCCATGATTTGATATTTGAGATTGGAATCTATTTTGTGTAAGATGTATTTGATAGATGCATATCATGTACCCTGTTCTTAATTGCTTGTTTTGATCCAACTTGTATGCAAGAACTTGTATGGGGAGAAGTGTGTATTAGGTGGAGTAGCATGGTGGTAGTGATTTAATTGTGACAAACAATATTCAAGATCTACTTTGGTTTTATGTTTCTTTTGCTTCCTTACTAGGCATAAAGT
The DNA here is from genome assembly GCA_023614405.1 of Avena insularis. NCBI lineage: Eukaryota > Viridiplantae > Streptophyta > Magnoliopsida > Poales > Poaceae > Avena > Avena insularis. The sequence continues at coordinate 242,502,438 of CM042696.1, forward strand.
GAAATCACGTGCTATAGTTATCATGTGATAATCTTGTTTGATCAAGGTAGCATATTTGTATTTCAAACATCATGTTACATTACTTAAAGCTATACTCCGATTTGTTCTTAATTCAAGATTGCATGGATTTTACCTTTCTTGAGGAGTATAAGAGAGATGTATTTCATCTCTATGTTAGAACGTGAAGCCCATATTGATTCCTTATCAAACACATATAGAATTTCCATGAAAATTTATCACTGATGAATTGTTTTGTGATCACTGCAACTTAAAAAGAGAGTAGGCAAGTGAACCCATGAACCCCGCTCCATTTTAATCATAAGAAACACCTTTCCATTGCATCTACTATCTTTTATATTTTCTACAATTTTTATTATTTCAAAAATACAAAAATACCTTCTCTACTTGAAATCACTCATAGAAACCCAAAAACAACTCTACTATCTTCCATATCATCCAGTTTGCATTACTTTACTTTATTTAATATCTTTATTTCAGTTTACTTTATATTTTATTTCATATTACTAATACAAAACCTTGTGCTTAACAACTACTTGGTGGAGTTTGGGACACAAGACAAATTATTTTACTTTACAGGTTGCTTGAAGAGGAGAAGACAAAAACTCTTCCATAACCAATTCCGTGAGAGTTTGATATAAACCCTAAAGTCACCCTTGTGGGGAAAATAAGCTTGCTACAACACTCTACACTTGGAGTCTCAACAAAAAGTGGCCACGATTGTTGTCGTCACGCACCTTGTTGGCTTTGTCGATCTTGGTGGGGCGGGTAATCCGCCCCTTGGTAGGGGCGAATAATCCCCCCCCCCCAAAACTCTAGTTAAGAGTATTTGGGTGGAAACATTGTTCTGCACAGCAAACACACAATTAAATAATCCTTGGCATTGTTATCTAACACACAAAATACCAGGGATTATAAAATGATATTTCAATCTCCCATTTTTGGTGTTAGATGAAAATACTAGGATTTGCAATATATCCCTACTAACACATCATTCCAAGGATGAAAAAGGACTCCCCCTACATGTGTGCATATATTAAGTTTGCATTTGAATACAAATACACACACATAGGCTCAGTACCTTTTCATGAATTGGAAGCTAAGGAAAAAAATATGAGTTAGGGAGAGAGATGTACCATACCACCAAAATGAAGTCCTAAATAAGATAATGATAGATACTTTTGAAGAAACCCCATATTGAGACTTCCAAGAATAGAGATATAACGATACATCCACATAGATAATTCCAGAAATCCATAGTGATAAATCCATAACGATTAATACATAGTCTCATGAGACAATATGGACCAACATAGTCTCACACAAACCAACCAAACATAAAATAGTAGAGTTCAACGCTAAATGAGCATAAGCAAGAATGAAGAAACACGATAAAATTCCAAATGTGCTTGTGCCCGACCCATGCAAATCCCCTCGAGACCTACTAGAACTACTTCTCCCCCTTTGTCATCGGAACGCCAGAAAGGGAAAGAGCGATGCTAGCATCCCTAGAGATCACTCCTTGCCTTATCCTCATCCTCGTCCTCTTCTTGTTCCTCGTCGTAGGAACCTCATCATCATCATACTCCTCATCGTCATCCTCTTCTTCTTCCTCGTCATAGGATGGTGGAGTAGGCTCTCATGGAAACAAGTGATGCTCGAGCTCACCATAGTTGGTGCCTGAAGAGTTCCACTGAGCATACGGAGTAGGAGATTGCTTGGTAGGAGGAGGAACTGATGCCCCAGAGACATGGTGGAGAACAAGATGCTGAGTGTGCGCCATGTCATGATGCTGCTGGTACGCCTCATACCGCCCCTTTTGAGTTTCAACTCCCATGCAAAGAATGTTGCACTGGAACCAGTTTAGTTGCTTCACTTCCCTGGTAATAGAAGGCACCGGGGGCCTCCTCCCACTCGCCTTAGCAACTCCCATAAAGGACTCGGGAGGTGTAGAGGGGTGAGAGGTCTTCCTAGTCTTGTAGATCTTGACTTCGTGAACACCATCAAGATTGTCACAGAAATCCTCATGTGGGAGCATATGCTTGATGAGCATCATGATGTAAGGAGCATACGGGATTGAGAGTGTTGTACATAGCATCAGTCGTCTCATGGAAGATGAAATCCATCACATCTAGCTGGTAGCTCAGAGCAGGGTCTTCAGAAGATGCCACCTTGTAAACAAAGCGCAGCAGCTGAACAAGGTTACCACGGATGCTGTCATTGTTGCCCCCACTTGCAGTGATGCAATTATAGAACATACCAACCAGCTGAGCATACAGTGGAGAGAGACTGGCAACCTTACCAACATCGCCATTAGGACCACAACATGGTGAAAGAAGGGTGTATCTGTTGGGCTTGATAGCAAAGATGATGTGATACCCACAAGATTGATCTCGGCCAGCAAAACAGTAACTAAAAAGCTCAACAAACGTGTAAAAATCAGATTTTGGATAGTTCTCGCATGTCATCCACTTCATGGTAAAACGCTCATCCCCACACACCACGAAAGTGGAGAAAAAGGTTTCACCACGGAGGTATCATAAGAACACTAGAGCTCCATGAGATGATGTAGCCCCATCTTCTCAATCATAGACAAAACTTGAGCAAACTGAGGCATATGGCCTGTCTCGGTCAGATCGATAGAATGCATGGGACGAATCTTTAGGCGGTCATAGACATCATCAAAGATAAACGTGTGGTGAGCATACCAAATGTGGGGGTCCCCAAGATCCTCATCATATCAGCCTCCACATATGTCATGCTGATGAATAGCTGAATATGAAATGATATCCATGTCCTTGTAGCTAACCCTAGGCTGCTTACTCTTCTTCTTGGAACCAGCCCGAGACCTCTTGTCCTTATTAACCCTTTCTACCATCCTAGCATCCTCTCGTTTTTGACTCCTCCACTTAACCGTGCCAACAAGAACCCCTTCTTCGTTGGGCATGAAATAGTGAGCACGAGGATGATCCTTTTATGTCTGAGAGATCCCACGAGAGCCACCTGTGAAGATAATGAGGTAGACATCAAATAGATAATAACACACACAAGTCCATGAGGAGTGTTAAAAAAATTATAGGAACAACCACAAGTCAATCACATGTCAAACCATAGTCTAAGATTAACTACAACAGGTGCAAACCTTCAGGCCAAATAATCCAGCCGAGCCAGGGGTGGATAATTCGGCCCTGGTGAATTATTGCAGATCATCTCAGATGCATAGTTCAAACATAGATCGGGTAGCGTGGTTGCTAGTCTACAATTTCTAACAAGCAAAAAGGCATAAGGGCAACTTCTAGACCAGGTTCAAACAACAAACAACAACATCTATGCAAAAGATGAGAGTGGGGAATTTACCCTCACTCATTGGTGGAAGAACTCGGAGGAGAAGGTACCTGAAGGAGCTGCAAAGAACATCTGGGGGCGGAGAATCCGGTGGCCAGAATAGCACCGGGAAGGACCGGGGAGGCCGACAGTGGCTAGGAGAGAAGTTGGGGGTCGGGTGGACTAGCTGCTCTGTTTGAGCCTTTCCACCCGACGCCCAACCCTAAGTAGGTGAAACCGCCCGGGTCAGATAATCTATCCACCACTAAGGGCGGATAATCCGCCAGGACGGATCATCCGGCCACCCACGGGGCGGATAATCCGGCCTTCACCAATTATTCTGTTTACACAGAAATTGGGCCAACATAACCCCTCAAAACCTTCACAAGATACACAATGGATTTGTGTGCAAAATAGATCATTCAAGGTGTGAGAAAGTCTTAGGTTTAGATAGCCAAACTGAGATGGTACTGCACACCAAAAACTGCAAAAACTAGAGAGTGAAACGCCAATTATTGGTGTCTTTCCGTAAGAACACAAGACAGACAAATAAAAACCAATGGAAGAACCTCAAAGAACCAACTCTTCATAAAGAAGAGGGCGGTGGATGAAGCCACCATGTAGGAGTAGATGGCATGACACCTCGAAGATGTATCTTGGGTTCGTATCCAATACTCATTAATAAACTCACATATCACAAAATGATATTAAGAGAAATGATTATATTGTTTTCAGCATTATGGGGGGAGGGTTAGCCCAATAATTACGACCACACTCCCCCTATATCCATGCCCATAGCTAAACCAAATAAAGGAAGAAATATAGTGGAGTATGCAAGGGAGATCAAGTCAAGATCATTGAATCAATGATATTTAGCTCATTCCTCAAATAACAAAACCTTGCTTCATCAAGTGACTTCATGAAAATATCTGCAAGCTGATTCTTCATGCTCGCAAAAGATAAGTCAATATCTCCATGAGAAACATGGTCTCGAATAAAATAATTGCGGATCACAATATGTTTCGTCCTTGTGTGCCGCACCGGATTGTAAGAAAATTTAATGGAACTTTCATTGTCAAATAAAAGAGGCACTTTGTCACAATTGACACAATATTACTTTAAAGTTTGACTCGTCCATAGTAATTGAGTGCACGCACTTGCAGCGGCTACATATTCCGCTTCGGTGGGGGAGAGAGATATGAAATTTTTCTTTTTATAAGACCAACATACCAAAGACCTTCCCAAAAATTGACAAGATCCAGAAGTTGACTTCCTATCATCCTTGTCACCAGCCCAATCATAATCCATATAACCACATAAAGAGAAATTAGAGCCCTTGGGATACCATAGACCAAAATTAGGGGAATGAACCAAATATCGGAAACTTGTCTTGACCACCACCAAGTGGATTTCTTTAGGAGCTGCTTGATACCTTGCACACACACCTACACTCAACACGATATTAGGTCTAGATGTGCAGAGGTAAAAAAGAGAGCCGATCATGGACCGGTATACCTTTTGGTCAACATCTTTACCATCGGGATTTAATTCACGGTGACACTTCATTTGTATCAGGCTAGCAACAACAATAATATCGGTCATCTTGAATCTCTTGAGCATGTCTTGAATGTATTTAGCTTGATTAATAAAAGTCCCTTCTCGTAGTTGCTTGATTTCGAAACCAAGAAAGAACCTCAACTCTCCGATCATGGACATCTCAAACCTGTCAGTCATAAGCTTTGAAAATTCATCGTTAAAAGCTTGGCTAGTTGAGCCAAAAATAATGTCATCAACATAGAGTTGGCATACAAAAAGCTCCCCATTAACCTTCTTAATAAAAAGAGTGGGGTTAATTTGCGCAACTTCAAAACTCTGATCTAACAATAACTCTTTAATATGCTCATACCACGCACGTGGGGCTTGTTTAAGGCCATAGAGCACCTTATCGAGTTTGTGGACGTGGTTCGGAAAGTTGGGATTCTCGAAGCCCGGGGGTTTCTTAACATAGACCAACTCATGTAATGGACCATTAAGAAAGACACTTTTAACATCCATTGCTGTAATTTAAAGTTATGGTGAGCTGCATAAGCAAGGAGGATACATATGGACTCAAGGCGAGCCACTTGAGCGTAAGTCTCACCGAAGTCGATGCCTTCCACTTGGGAAAAGCCTTGTGCCACAAGTCTTTCCTTGTTACTCACAACAATTCCATTCTCATCTTGCTTATTCTAGAACATCCACTTTGTGCTGATAACATTGCGGCACTCTTTAGGCTTCTCAATGAGCTTCCAGACTTTGATGTGCTCAAAATGTTGAGCTCTTCATGCATAGCCACAACCCAGCCTCCGGATCTTCAAGAGCTTAAAAACCTTCCTAGGTTCAACCATAGATATATGTGCTTGATGGTTGCTAAATTTTGCAAGTTCACTCCTAGTGGACACACGTCTCCTTAGATCACCCTCCACTTTATCAAGTGTGTGACCTCTGAGTTCAAGATTCCTTTTAGGTCATGCCCTGTGACGAATTTCAATTTCTTAATTGTTCCTTGGACGGAATAATTCATCATCTTTCTCATCATATTGACTATTAGTTTGTTCAGCAGATTGTTCAGCACTAGCAGTTGCAGATGAAGAATGCCCTTGATCTTGATCAGCACCCCTAATACTAGGGTGTTGTTCTGAGCTTCTAGGGCCGGATAATCGGGCCAAGGGAGTGGCTGGATAATATGGCCTGGGAGTTTCAGCAACATTTTCATCGTTCCTTGGCGGTGAAGGTGATGCAGGGCCGGATAATCTAGCCTCCCTAGCTGGATAATTTGGCCTGGGACTTTCATCTTGATGATATTCAGAAGATTGTTGTGTCAGTGCATTAGTTGGTTCAACAGGTAGGGTTTGTTGATCTTGTGTAGATGAGGGCTCTACTTGAGTAGAGCATTGTCTTTCCCGATCCGCTACAAGGGGTTCCTCAACGGGGCGGTAGAATCCCACACCCTTTCTTCTTATGGTTTCCTAGGGTATTTCAACATCTATATCACAAACATCAACTTGCCCCACATGGGAGCCGTCATTCTCTTCGAACGCCACACTACAAGATTCCACAACAATCCTAATGGTCTTGTTGTAGACTCTATAAGTGTGGGATTCGACACCGTAACCAACAAAAATACCTTCTAAAGCCTTAGACTCCAATTTAGATAAACAAACTCATTTAATGAGAAAGAAACACTTACAAAAAAATACCCAGAAGTATGAAATGTTTGGCTTGTTATCGGTAAGTATCTCATATGTGGTCTTGTCCAAGAACTTGCGGAGGTAGAGCCAGTTTGACGAGTGACACGCGGTGGATATGGCTTCATCCCAAAAGTTGTACGGTGACTTGAATTCAGCAAACATAGATCTTGCCATATCCATCAAGGTTCGGTTCTTCCTCCCAGCTACACCATTTTGTTGAGGCGTATAAACAGCGGAATATTGATGTCTTATCCCGTCTTCACTCAGGAATTCATTCAGGCTGTAGTTCTTGAACTCAGAGCTGTTGTCGCTTCTTATTACCAATATGGGGACATTGTGTTGACGTTGCACCTCATTGGCAAAGTCTATGATGGTTTGTTGAGTTTCACTTTTCTGCTTGAAGAAGTAAACCCATGTGTATCTTGAATAGTCATCAACAATCACCAGGCAATACTTCTTCCCACCTAGGCTTGCATGATATGGAGGACCAAAGAGATCCACACGGAGAAGCTCTAAGATCCTCTTTGATGAAATAATTGTCTTCCTTCGATGGGGAGAGTCGTGCATCTTTCCTTTAACACAAGCCCTGCAAACACGATATTTGGAAAAGGAAACATTATCTTTTAGTCCAAGGATGTGGCATCATCCATATCGGTATTCATGGTAGTCTTAGGAAAGGAAGTGATGGTAGGTGATACCTTGGAACCTCTTTCCATGGGGCAAGTGACGTTCTTGTCGTAGACGTAGAGTGAAGACGATATTCTCATTTGGAGAATCGAAGAGTGAAGCGGTTTGTGTAGACGTAGTGGCCATTGCAGGAACCTCTCTTGAACTACCATCACCTTCTTCATCTTTGCTAGCGGATGAGTATTCCTATTGGGCTAATAACACAATCTTTGGTTGTTTCTTGTAAGATCCATTCTTCTTGACAAATGGCTTCTTGCGAGGAGCCTTTTACTTTTCTTTGAGAATTAGTCTTACCCCATGGTCTTCTCTACTTTGATAGGGGCATTCGGCTACAAAGTGCATACAATCACTGCAATTGTAGCAAGACATCAGTTTTGGACCATTTTGTTTTCTTCCACTTGACCCATTCTTGTGCTCAAGTTGATATTTTACTCTGGCTGGGTCCTTCCGTAAATTTCTTGAGTAGAATGGCATGTACTCACCATGAGAACGCTTGACCTCCTTAGGACAGATCATGGAGACTATGTCAAGGCTCCTATCGTCTTTATCTTGCTCAATGACATTGGCCTTCAATGCAACATTCACGCCTTTTGCATTCCAATTGCTCGGGCACAAGCATCTTTAGCGTTCTTTGCCACAACTTTGAATGCAACCATTTCTTGCATGACTTTGTTGGAATTCATTTGGTGATAGTTGTGTCAACCTCGTAAGCTCTTCAAATCGGTGGACTCAAATGGCATGAGAGCACTCACATATTTCCTCTTAATCCACGCATCATCAACATATGTGGCACCATACTTTCTAAAGGTTTTGGCAATGCACTTGAGCCTTCTATACATGTCTTCGTGGTCCTCACCATCCAACATATAGAACCCTTCGACTTCATTGCTTAGAGTATCATACCTATTTATTCTCATGCTCTCATTTCCAATGAACAAGTCGGTGAGGGCATCCCAAGATTCCTTGGCGGTGTTGAAGTGTTCAATGTGTGGCATGTATTTGGAACCCACACCGAGCTGAATCATGTGTAGAGCGGTTGTGTTGAGTTGACTATCAAGGACTTCTCTTATTGTCAAGTTGTTGGGATCCCCAACATGGAGACCACTTTCAATGATTCTCCAAAGCTCAATGGAGGAACTTCACACATGAGATTTCATCAATAATTGCCATTGATTAAAGGAAGATGCGGTAAGCTTGGGTGGATCACCCCTATTATTTATATGAAGGTGAGGGATTGGTGGATCAGGTGAATATAAGTGAGAGACCTCACTATAGTCCTCCTTACCACTCCCCTTTTTGGATGAGGAGCCATTATTTTTATCTTCACCTTCCACCTCCTTTCCTTTGGAGTTAACCTTGGCTTTGTCCTTAAAAATAGGAGTTGAAGCCTCAATAGTAGATGGAGGAATAACCGTGGGTGGCGAGAGACGCGCTATCATTTCATGCATCTCTTACATTTGGGTCTCCATGGTTTTCACCAAGGTTGTTTCCAATGACTTTAGATCATCCACGGCGACCTTGTCCACGGCCTCACTACCATCTCCCTTAGTACCCATAATCTCTTAGGCGGTAAAGCCCGAATAAAGAGCTGAGGCTCTGATACCAATTGAAATGGATCGTATGGGCACCTAGAGGGGGGGGGGGTGAATAGGTGCTACACCAAAAAATAGTTCTTTTTCAATTTTAGGCTTAACACAAAGGTAACTTCTCTAGATATGCAACTACGAGAAATTTCCCTATATGTAAACCTAAGTACTAAGCAAGTAAATGCGGAGGGAGTGGTACGAGGTAACCATAGTGAAGCACGTGGAGACACAGGATTTGTTTTACCGCACTTCCTTCCATGTTAAGGGAAGTACGTCTGCGTTGGAGGGGTGGGTGGTACTAAGACCACCACACCACAATAGGCCTCACCTTGTTCTCTGATGGATCTCACCACCAAAGGCCCGATCCACCTTCGTCTATTTAGCACCCTTCTAGGCGGGAACTGGTGCGTTTACAACTCTAACAGGGCACGCATCCACAACTGAATTGGAGGCTCCCGTGATGATAGCAAGCTTCCACAAGAACAAGTTAATCAATAACCGAAATTGAGATGTAGAGATTTGCAAGAAATACTAGATCAAGAATCCTCCAAGTGAATGGAGGGGAAGTGAAGATCTTGATGAATGCCGATGTAGATCAAAGTCTCCTCTTTCGATTCCCCAAAGCCCGGAGCCTTTGAGTTGTTGAAGATGGAGATTATGCTTGAATCGATATGAACTGGGCAGAGCTTTTTCGCAGGATCCAGGAGATCTAAAATGGGGATCTGAGGGGCTATTTATAGCCCCACTCAAAAAGCTGTCGTTGGACGATTTGGGTGGCCAGATTATCTGGCCTAAGTGGGGGCTGTATTATTCGGCCGGCGAAAACATCCGACCCTAGCACAGACAAAATTCTGGCCCCACACAGCGTGATGTGCCTTGGTTGCCTTTGCCAAACATCCTAGAGGGGAGGAATTTCCGTCCCCTGGATTGGCAGATTATTTAGCTAGATTAAATGCTCTAGCCCTGCCCAGTTAATCCGTGGAGAAACTCTACCCCCCATACAACATGGCACGCCTTCGTGGCATTGAAAAACTCATGGGGGAGCGGATTACCCGACCCCCTGGAGGGGGATTATTAGGCCTAGGCAAATGCTCCAGCCCTAGCTGGTTAATCCGGGGAAAAACTCTGCTCCCTTTCTGCATGATGTTCCTTGTTGGCTTTGGCGATCTTGGTGGGGCGGATAATCCGACCCTTGGTAGGGGCAGATAATCCGCCCCCAAAACTCTGGTTTAGCAGTATTTTGGTGGAAACATTGTTCTTCACACACTAAACACACAATTAAATAATCCTTGACATTGTTATCTAACACACAAAATACTAGGGATCATAAAATGTTATTTAAGATTAATTTTAGGGTGCTTCGTGCTAAATGCATGGACCTCTATGTAATTTTACCCTTTTTAGGTCCTTGAGGTAAAATGTACTCCCACCATCCGTGATGTTCCCATATTTGGGAGTAGATGGGTGAATCATGGCATGGTAACAATGTTTCCACTCGGAGTTTCCAACCATTAGGAAGATAAAAAATCAATTTTCCAAGTGTCGGGATTGTATTTTCTTTAAAGTTAGTAGGAATAATATGTATTTTCTATAGAAAAAACAAAGAGCAAGAAGAGAAACTATGAGCACAGATGAGTTAGCTCGAGAGAGTAGCAAAGAGGATAAGTTGAAGGCAGTGCGATATCAGAGCAAAACTGTGATGGCTTCCTAACATGAGGTATAGGGTACATTCACCTAGTAGTACTAGTAGTACAGAGTAGTAGTAAATTTTAGGACCTTTACTACATATGCACGCATTACAAACTATGTTTTATCTCTCATTTAATGCCTCATCACCATCCACACCCGGTTGGATGATCTCTCCCTCGTCCAAAACATGGCGCTGCGCACATGTGTCGAACTGCCTTGTGTCAGTGGCTCCATGTTAGTATCCAACTTGTTGCGATGGTGTTCATAAGAAGGAATCATTTTGGGGCTTGGCGGAAAAAGGTAGTACTTTTATTAGAGTCAGAGTTTAAACTTTCCCAATTTCAAAACTTTCACTTCCTTCCCAAATATTCGGAGGGAAGGTTATTCAAAAGATAGTGGTACAAAAGGGATTTCTTATACTGTATGCAGTACTTCCCATTGCATTCGATACACTTCATTATGATCTGTCTAGCTTTCCTACTATTCTATAGTACTCCATTCTCGTTCCAATTCACACCCTGTGAAGAAGAAGCCACCATTCGCACCTACAACACACTAGTTCGAAAGTACAGTAGGGGTAGTACGAAGGGCATGGCTTAGGCTCGCTCGAGAAGGATCCAGACCGAACTGCTTTGCATTACTTCATTTTAGGGCCCTTTGTGCTAAATTTATGGACCTTTATGTAATTTTATATTTTGTGAGGTCTTCGATGTAAACTGTATCCCACCGGCCATGTCAATTTTTAACTCCAAGTAAGTTTGATAGTTTGCTCTTAAAAGTTTCCAAAAATCTTTTGAAGCTAAGCAGGAATTCGGTACATCGAAAACCACCGAAAGTTCTAAATAATTCATGTTCTTGCTATGCATCCGCATACCGACAAAGTTGATACGATTTTGATAACATCTCAAATAAAGAATAAAAAGTATAATATTTTTTATGGCATCATGTTACGTGTATCCAGAAAGACGTGTTATAAAAAGTATAATACAAACATTATTAATTATTCTTTAGTTTTGATAATACTTGTTGCATGTCTCCTACACAGACATCGGGGATGTTTGAGACCCCCTATTTGTACGGTAGTGGGCACGAAGGTGTTCCGGCCTCAACGTAGGCGAATGAACCTGCTGATTCAAGCACACCGCACACACAGAGCACACACAGACATTTTTTACCTAGGTTCGAGCCGCCCTTCGGCTAACAACCCTATGTTCTGATTTGGTGGATTATCTGGGGTGGATCGAGGTACAAGAAGATGATCTCCATGGTGCCGGGGAGATGCTTTCTCTCTAGCTTCTACACTCCCTGGGCTTCGTCTTTCTTCCTTATCACTCTTTTCTACCTCCCTCCAAGCTCTCCCAAACTCCTTTCCAAAATCTCTCCAGATCTCTCTACCAAAAAAACCTTGATCTCTCTGCCAAAAAACCCTTCTTGACCTTTCTGCCAAAACCCCCTCTTGATCTCTCTGCAAAAAAAACGCCTCCCTCCAACTCTCGGCCAAGTTCCTACTTTTATACAACAAGGGGTCACTACAAGGGCCGGCGTGGAGCACCATCCGGGGTGTTCCTGGTCTCAATTACAGGGTGCCACGCAGTCTTCAGGTAGACGGGCAGTGCCTATGGGCAATGGATGTCCAGGGGTAGTGCACAGGTGCACTCGATGGCTGAGTGACAACTCAGGATCTGAGCTGTCACTCCTGCCGGTGGCACACTAAAGCGGACTACAACGCCATGATGATGTCTAGCAGCGCTGGCGCGTCGCTAATTCCCAAGGCTGGGCCTAACACGCCTTGTCAGGCTCAGTTCACTCCAATTCCTGGGCTGTGCCTAGCCTAGGAGAAGTGATCCAGTGTCCTTCCGAGGCGCAGTCGAGGCTGCTCCTTAGCTTCGTTGCGCCCCAACCGTGTCCTTACCCTCCTTCCAGGGCAGCCCCCGGAAGGAGGGATCAGACCGCCTCGTATGTCGTTGTCTTTTCCTCCCTGTCCGCGCCCGACTGGTAGATTGAGGCTTGTCTCGTGGTGTTCGTCTCATCCATAGGCACCTACACCATAGCCAATAGTTAGTCTCCATAATCTCATCATTGCAAAGCCATACCTGCTTGGAGCACACAGTGTTCATATTATTGCGATGCCCTTGCCGGCCAGGCTACATGTCCGCTGAGTCACTGACCGGTGGGTCCTCGCCCACACACTTCGGTGCAATGTGAGGGATCCCCGGTCTTATTACACCGACTATTTTCCTTGCTTAATTTTAGGGTGTTCCGTGCTAAATGTATGGACCTCGATGTAATTTTACCTTTTTTAGGTCATTGATGTGAAATGTACTCCCATCGTCCGTATAAACTTTGAACCTAAAATTAAGTGGTAAAATTTAAACAAATTTAAGCTTAGTTGTTAATGAGTATGAATATTCTTGGATTTCAAGCCGAATGACCAAGGTCATGGACATATCTACATCATACTTTATGCTGATGATGATCCCATATCCAAGTATTACGAAGAGTATAGTTTGATGAGCTGCTCTCTCGAGGAGTCGACCCGACTATTTTCCTTGCTTAATTTTAGGGTGCTTCGTGCTAAATGTATGGAACTCAATGAAATTTTACCTTTTTTAGGTCCTCAATTTAAAATATACTCCCACCATCCGTGTAAAATTCGAACCTAAAAGTTAGTTGTAAAATTTCAACGTATTTAAGCTTAATTGTCAATGAGTATGAACATTCCTCAATTTCAAGCCAAACGACCAAGGTCATGGCCATATCAACATTATACTTTATCCTGATGATTCATGATCCCATATCCAAGAAATTGCATGCCATCAAATTTGGCCATATTTTGAGAACAAACAAAGGGGAAGTAGTCTGAAGAGTATGTCTCGATCAGCTTCTCTCTCGAGAAGGAGCCAAACCTGACTATTTCTGTTGCTAATTTTACGTTGCTTCGTGCTAAATGTATGTACCTTGATGTAATTTCTGCCTTTTTAGTTCCTTTAAGTAAAATGTACTCCCACTTTCCGAGTAAAATTTGAACCTAAAAGAAAGTGGTAAAATTTAAACGTATTTAAGCTTATTAGTTGTCAATCAGTATGATCATCCTTGCATTTCAAGTCAAATGACCAAGGTCATGGCCATATCTACATCATACTTTATGCTGATGATGATCATACATCCAAGATTTTGCATGCTGCCAAAATTGGCCATATTTTGAAAATATATGAAGAGGAAGTGGTATGAAGATTATGGATCGATTAATTTCACCCTCAAGAAGGAGCCAAATCAGACTGTTTTCCTTGCTTAATTTTAGGATACTTCCTTCTAAATTATGGACCTCGATGTAATTTTCCCTATTTTTAGGTCCCTAATGCAAAATGTACTCCCACCGTCCGTGTAAAATTTGAAACCCAAAGTATGTGGTAAAATTTAAATGAATTTAAGGTTATTAGTTGTCAATGAGTATGAACATTCTTGGATCTCAAGCCAAACAACCAAGGTGATGGCCATATCTACATCATACTTTATGTTCCTGGTGATCCCATATCTAAGAATTTGTATGATGCCAAATAATTTGGCCATATTTTGAAAACAATCAGAGAGGAAGTAGTATCAAGAGTATGGCTCGATCAGGTGCTCTCTCCAGAAGGAGCCGATCCGAGCATTTTGGTTGCTTAATATTAGGGTGCTTCATGTTAACTATATGGACCTCTATGTAATTTTACCTTTTTAGGTCCTTGATGTAAAATTTACTCCCACCATCCGTGTAAAATTCGTACATAAAAGTAAGTGGTAAAATTTAAACGTATTTACGCATATTAGTTGTCAATGAGTATGAACATTCTCAGATTTTAAGATGAACGACCAACGTAATGGCCATATCTACATCATAATTTATGTTGATGATCCCATATCCAAGAATACGCACGCTGCCAAATTTGGCCATATTTTGAAAACAAACAAAGAGGAAGTAGTATGAAGAGTATGGCTCGATTAGCTGTTCTCTCGACAAGGAGCCAACCCGACTATTTTCATTGATTAATTTTAGGTTGCTATGTGATAGTTGTATGGACTTGAATGTAATTTTACCTTTTTTAGTTCCTTGATATAAAATGTACTCCCACCGTCCATGTAAAATTTGAACCTAAAAGTAAAGTAGTAAAATATAAGCATATTTATGCTTAGTTGTCAATGAGTATGAACATTCTTGGATTTCAAGACGAACGACCAACGTGATGGCCATATCTACATCAAACGTTATGTTGATGATCCCGGATCCAAGAATTTGGATGCCGCCAAATTTGGCCATATTTTGTATACAAACAAAGAGAAAGTAGTATGAAGAGTATGGCTCGATCAGCTGCTCTATCGAGAAGGAGCCGAACCTGACTATTTTCCTTGCTTAATTTTAGGGTGCTTCATGCTAAATGTATGGACCTCGGTGTAATTTCCCCCTGTTTTAGGTTCTTGATGTAAACTGTACTCCCACCGTCCGTGTAAAATTAGAACCTAAAAGTAAGTGGTAAAATTTAAACGAATTTAAGCTTACTTGTCAACGAGTATGAACATTCTTGGATTTCAAGCCGAACGTCCAAGGTCATGTCCATATCTACATCATAATTTATCCCGATGATTCATGATCCCATATCAAAGAATTTGCACCACCAATTTGGGCATATTTTGAAAACAAATGTAGAGGATGTAGTATGAAGAGTATCTCTCGATTAACTACTCTCTCTAGAAGGAACCGACTGTTTTCCTTGCTTCATTTTAGGGTGCTTTGTGCTAAATGTATGGACTTCCATGTAATTTTCCCCTTTTTAGGTTCTTGATGTAAAATGTAATCCCACCGTCGGTGTAAAATTCGAACCTAAAAGTAAGTGGTAAAATTTAAATGAATTTAAGGTTATTATTTGTCAATGAGTATGAACATTCTTGGATCTCAAGACGAACGACCAAGGTGATGGCCATATCTACATCATACTTTATGTTCCTAATAATTTGGAAATATTTTGAAAACAATCGGAAAGGAAGTAGTATGAAGAGTATGGCTCGATCAGGTGCTCTCTCGAGAACGAGTTGACCCGACTATTTTGTTTGCTTTATATTAGGGTGCTTCGTGCTAACTATATGGACGTTGATGTAATTTTACCTTTCTTAGGTCCTTGATGTAAAATGTACTCCCACCGTCCGTGTAAAATTCAAACATAAAAGTAAGTGGTAAAATTTAAACGTATTTACGCTTATTAGTTGTCAATGACTATGAACATTCTTGGATTTCAAGTCGAACGACCAACGTCATGGCCATACCTACATCATACTTTATGATGATTATCCCATATCCAAGAATTTGCATGTTGCCAAATTTGGCCATATTTTGAAAACAAACGAAGAGAAAGTAGTATGAAGAGTATGGCCCGATTAGCTGCTCTCTCGAGAAGGAGCCGACCTGTTTGTTTTCCTTGCTTAATTTTAGGATGATTTGTGCTAAATGTATGGACCTCGATGTAATTTCCCCCTTTTAGGTCCTTGATGTAAACTGTACACCCACTGTCCGTGTAAAATTCGAACCTAAAAGAAAGTGGTAATATTTAATCATATTTAAGATTAGTTGTCAATGAGTAAGAACATTCTTGGATTTCAAACCGAATGACCAAGGTAATGGCCATATGTACATCATACTTTATGTTGATGATTCATGATCCCATATACAAGAATTTGTATGCCAACAAATTTGTCCATATATTGAAAACAAACAAAGAGGAAGGATGATGAAGAGTATGGCTCGATCAGCTTCTCTCTCGAGAAGGAGCCAAACCCGACTGTTTTCCTTGCATAATTTTAGGGTGCTTCGTGCTAAATGTATGTAGCTTGATGTAATTTTTCCCCTTGTTAGGTTCTTGATGTAAAATGTACTCCGACTGTCTGTGTAAAATTTGAATCTAAAAGTAAGTGGTAAAATTGAAACGTATTTAAGCTTAGTCGTCAATGAGTATGATCATTCTTGGATTTCAAGCCGAACGACGAAGGTCTTGGCCATATCTACATCATACTTTATGCTGATGATGATCCCATATCCAAGAATTTGCATGCCGCCAAATTTGGCCATATTTTGAAAACAACCAAAGAGGAAGTAGTATGAAGACTATGGCTAGATTAGCTTCTCTCTCGAGAAGGAGCCGAGCCTGACTATTTCTCTTTCTTAATTTTAGGGTACTTCGTGCTAAATGTATGGACCTCGATGTAATTTCCCCCTTTTTAGGTCTTTGATGTAAACTGTACTCCCACCGTTCGTGTAAAATTCGAACCTAAAAGTAAGTGGTAAAATTTAAACGTATTTAATCTTGGTTGTCAATGACTAAGAACATTCCTAGATTTCAAGCCAAACGACCAAGGTCATGGCCATATCTGCATCATACTTTATGCTGATAATTCATGATCCCATATCCATCAATTTGCATGCCGCCAAATTTGTCCATATTTTCAAAACAAATGAAGAGGATGTAGTATGAAGTGTGGCTCAAGAAGGAGGCAAACCTGACTGTTTTCCATGCTTAATTTTAGGATGCTTCATGCTAAAAGCCTCGATGTAATTTTCATGTTTTTAGGTTCTTCATGTAAAATGTACTACCACCGTCCGTGTAAAATTTGAACCTAAAAGTAAAGTGGTAAAATTTAAACGTATTTAAGCTTAGTTTTCAATGAGTATGAACATTCTTGGATTTCAAGTCGAACGACCAACGTGATGGACATATCTACATAACACTTTATGTTGATGATGATCCCATATTCAACAATTTGCATGCCGCCGAATTTGGCCATATTTTGAAAACAAACAAAGAGAAAGTAGTCTGAAGAGTATGGCTCGATCAGCTTCTCTCTCAAGAAGGAGCCAAACCCGACTATTTTCCTTGCTTAATTTTAGGGTGCTTCGTGCTAAATGTATGAGCCTCTATATAATTTCCCCCTTTTTAGGTCCTTGATGTAAATTGTACTCCCACCTTCCATGTAAAATTTGAACCTAAAAGTAAGTGGTAAAATTTAAACGTATTGAAGCTTAGTTGTTAATGAGTATGAAAATTCTTGGATTTCAAGCCGAATGACCAAGGTCATGGCCATATCTGTATCATACTTTATGTTGATGATTCATGATCCCATATCCATGAATTTGCATGCCACCAAATTTGGCCATATTTTGAAAACAAACAAAGAGGAAGCAGTATGAAGAGTATGGCTCGATCAGGTTCTCTCTTGAGAAGGAGCCGAATCTGACTGTTTACCTTCCTTAATTTTAGGGTGCTTCGTGCTAAATGTATGGATATCAATGTATTTTCCCCCTTTTTAGGTTCTTGATGTAAAATGTAATCCCATCGTCTGTGTAAAATTCGAACCTAAAAGTAAGTAGTAAAATTCAAATGAATTTAAGGTTATTAGTTGTCAATGAGTATGAACATTCTTGGATCTCAAGACGAACGACCAAGGTGATGGCCATATCTACATCATACTTTATGTTCCTGATGATCCTATATCCAAGAATTTGTATGCCGCCAAATAATTTTTCCATATTATCATGTGCTCTCTTGAGAAGTACCCAACCCGACTATTTTTCTTGCTTAACTTTAGGGTTCTTCGTTCTAAATGTATGGACCTCGATGTAATTTACCCTTTTAGGTCCTTGATGTAAACTATACTCCCACCGTCCATGTAAAATTCGAACCTAAAAGTAAGTGGTAAAATTTAAACATATTTAAGCTTATTAGTTTTCATTCAGTATGAACATTCTTGGAGTTCAATCCAAATGACCAACATCATGGTCATCTACATCATACTTTATGTTGATGATCCCATATCTAAATTAGCATGCTGCAAAATTTGCCCATATTTTGAAAACAAACAAATAGGAAGTAGCATGAAGAGTATGGCCTAATTAGCTACTCGTTGGAGAAGGAGTTGACCCGACTATGTTCCTTGCTTAATTTTAGGGTGCTACGTGCTAACCATATGGACCTCGATGTAAATTTACCTTTTTAGGTCCTTGATGTAAAATGTACTCCCACCATCCATGTAAAATCCGAACCTAAAAGTAAAGTGGTAAATTTAAACGTATTTAATCTTAGTTCTCAATGAGTATGAACATTCTTGAATTTCAAGCCGAAGACCAACATGATTGCCATATATACATCATACTTTATGTTGATGATCCAATATCCAAGAATTTCCATGCCGCCAAATTTGGCCATATTTTGAAAATAAACAAAGAGAAAGTAGTATGAAGAGTATGGCTCGATTAGATGCTCTCTCGAGAAGGAGCCAAACCCGACTATTTTCCTTACTTAATTTTAGGGTACTTCATGCTAAATGTATGGATCTCGATGTAATTTCCCCCTTTTTAGGTCCTTGATGTAAACTGTACTCCCATCGTCTGTGTAAAATTCAAACCTAAAACTAAGTGGTAAAATTTAAACGTATTTAAGCTTAATTGTAAATGAGTATGGACATACTTGGATTTCAAGCCAAACGACAAAGGTCGTGGCCTTATTTGCATCATACTTAACACTGATGATTCATGATTCCATATCCAAGAATTTGTATGCCACCAAATTTGGCCATATTTTGAAAACAAATGAAGAGGAAGTTGTATGAAGAGTATGGCTCTACCAGCTTCTCTCTCGAGAAGGAGTCGAACCCGACTATATTCCATGCTTAATTTTAGGGTGCTTCATGCTAAATGCCTTGCTGTAAATTTCCTCCTTTTTAGGTTCTTGATGTAAAATATACTCCCACCGTCTTTGTAAAATTCGAACCTATAAGTGTTAAAATTTAAACGTATTTAAGCTTAGTTGTCAATGAGTATGAAAATTCTTGGATTTCAAGCCGAATGACCTAGGTCATGGCCATATCTACATCATACTTTATGCTGATGATGATCCCATATCCAAGAATTTGCATTCGCCAAATTTGGCCATATTTTGAAAACAAACAAAGAGGAAGTAGTATGAAGAGTATGGCTCAATCAGCCGCTCTCTCGAGAAGGAGTCAAACCCGACTGTTTACCTTGCTTAATTTTAGGGTGCTCCGTGCCAAATGTATGGACCTCGATGTAATTTCCACCTTTTTGGTCCTTGATGTAAAATGTGCTCCCAACACCGTCCATGTAAAATTTGAACCTAAAAGTAAGTACGATAGATTGCCCTTAAAATTTTCCAAAAATCTTTTGAAGCTAACCAGGAATTCAGTACATTGAAAACCACCAAAAATTCTAAAAATTCATGTTCTTGCTATGCATCCGCATCCCAACAAAGTTGACACGTTTTTTATAACATTCAAATAAAGGATAAATTGTATAATATTTTTTGTGTGGCATCCTGTTACATGTATCCACAAACACGCATTATAAAAAGTATAATACAAACATTCTTAATTATTGTTTGGTTTCGATAAGCTTAGTTGTCAATGCGTATGAACATTCTTGGATTTCAAGCCAAACGACCGATTAATTCATGGCCATATCAACATCATAGTTCATTATGATGTTCGCATATTTGGTAGATTGGTGCAGCTTGCCATGATAAACAATGCTGGGGGTGGCTGTTTCGAACTAGTATTAGGAAAATTTTGTTCAAATTTCAGAGTGTATCTTTAGGGTCCATGTGGTAAAAGTGTAGGCCCTGGATGTATTTTTGTTTTATTTCTGGACCGTTATGTAACTTTTATGCCCTCCCTTAGATTTTAATGTGCACCTTCTCTGTACTTTGGGGCAGATTCCTCGTTAGTAAGAAAAATAAATAGTTCCCAGTGACCGGAATTATTTTGTTGTAAAGTAAGCAAGAATATTTTGGATCCAAATGTCATAGTCCCAATTTTCATACAAAGAGAACTATTGTGCAAAACATGAGTAGTCTGTACTTCTACTGAACCAGGTGCACCAGAATATTAACCACAAATATGTGAAAGAAAAGTGGAGGAAAAAAAGAAGAGCAAGAAGAGATTATATGAGAATATACTAAATGGGAGGCAGCGTGAGAGCAGCGAAGAAGGAGTTGAAGGCGGTGCAATTTTAGAGTAAATATAGTTTGACTGGTTTTTGACACGAGGTACAGGTACCTACTACTACTAGTACTAAAGTATATGTTTTGTCTCTCCTTTGTTGTCTCTCACCATCCATCCTCCCTCTCCCCTCCTGTGTAGAGCCCCGCGCACACCGGCCGGCTGATCTATCCCTCGTCCCACAACATGGCACCATGCACATGTGGCTTGGTACGACCGTGTTGTGTGTGTTTTTGTGTCTCTAACATGTGTTTTTATAATAGTCTCTAGCGTGTTGGTAATTTTCCTTGGTGTGCATATATAGGAAGAGGATATGGATGATTTCACCATGTCCTTCTCCATGTGTTGCACAAACCACCACTTGGACAGTCTTTTTGCAGTTTTCACCAATTATTGGTCTGATCCGTTGCAATTTACACCACTTGGTTATCTAAACTATTTAGCTCTGCTAACAGCATAATAGATAGTTGGGCCCGCCTTGTTAGTACTCCCATTAATTAACAAATTTGTAAAAACTTACATATTCATAAAAGGTAAATAATTCATCCAATATTTATAATTTTTTAAATGATTTGTTGAATGTAATAGTCTCTACTCTATATGTAGCACCATTTTGGGTCTTGGCAGCAGAAGGTAGTATTAGAGTCGGAGTTCAAACTTTCCCGGTTACAAAATTTTCACTTCCTTACCAAATACCGGAGGGAAGGTTATTCAAAAGATAGTGGTGCACAAGGGATTGTTTATACTGTATGCAGTACAAATCATCACATTCGATGCACTTCATTATGATCTGGCCAGCTTTCCTACTACTTTGTAGTACCATTCTCTTCCATTTCACACCCTACGAAGAGGAAGCCACCAAGAACACCCGCAGCACGCTGGTTTGAAAGTATAGTAGGAGTAGTAACAAGGGTATGGCTCAGTCGCTCGCTCGAGAAAGAGCCGGACATGGATTTTTTATTGCTTCATTTTAGAGACCTTTGTGCTAAATGTATGGACCTCTATGTAATTTTCTATTTTTTGAGGTCTTCGATGTAAACTATACTCCCACCGACCATGTCAAAATTTAACTACAAGTAAGCGTGATAGAATGCTCTTAAAATTTTCCAAAAATCATTTGAAGCTAATCAAGAATTTGTTACACTGAAAACCACCGAAAGTTTTGAAAAATTCATGTTCTTGCTATGCATCCGCATCTCGACAAAGTTGACACGGTTTTGATAACATTTCAAATAAAGAATAAAAGTATAATATTTTTGTGTGGCATCATGTTACATGGATACAGGAACACGTGTTATAAAAAGTATAATACAAACATTATTAATTATTCTTTGGTTTTGATAATACTTTATGTTGATGATCCCAAATCCAAGAATTTGCATGCAGCCAAATTTGGCCATATTTTGAAAACAAACAAAGAGGAAGTAGTATGAAGAGTATGGCTCGATCAGCTGCTCTCTCAAGAAGGAGCCATGATCAGACTATTTTCCTTGCTTAATTTTAGGTTTCTTCGTGCTAAATGTATGGACCTTGATATAATTTTACTTTTTTTAGGACCTTGATGTAAAATGTACTCCCACTATCTGTAACATCCCAATTTCTGCAACCCTAATTAGTTGTCCAGAATGCAAAAATCAGGGGGAACAAAAACTTTTTCTTGTTCATTAGTGCAGTATTGCTTGTTGTTTGTCTGTGCTTGTGCATGTGAGTGTATACCATATGACACTCCTTACCTCACCATCAGTTGACAAAAGCTATTTAACAAAACTATCCTGGCTCATTTGACATATTCTCAAATGTTTTGGCATTTCAAAACTTGAGCCAAGATGCTTATGCAACCAAAATTATTTTAGTAGCTTCTATTGACAAAACTATGGAGAGATATATAATATAACCTCCTTATGTTTTCAAGACAGAACCCTCAACTAATCTTATCTCTAGTTTTCCCAAAACCTCTTTTCAAAGCATTTGAATTCTACTCTTGGTAGAGATACCAAGGACTCTCACCTGACTCCAACCACAACCTTTTCAAAATACCCATCCTTACCTCGAGCCAAGCTTGATGGTAACCCTAGTAGTAGTTGAATTGTTTGTAAGATGAGTTGACTTGATCTACTGTTTGACTTGATTTCTTAGAAGTAGTATGAGCTACTCTATGAGCTCATCCTCTAGGACCTAGATACTTTAAGATCACCAAATCCTAAGAAAGAACACAAGATGTGTCTAACCTTTAGATACTAGGTGATCATCTAAAACCCTTAACCAGATCAATTCTGAAGATATCCCTTCTAGAAGCTTCCAAGTCAATGAAGACCAATATCAAGCATGGATCCTTTCTACTCCCCGTACACTTCAACATCAGCCACTTGATTATGCTTTGGTACCTTGCATCCCATCAAAATCATCACCACCCACATTCTAGTCAAAAACCCTAAATCTGCCAAATTTGGCTGTCTGGAAAACTAATTCCAACATCACCTTTTTGAATGCCTCCCTTTCTCAACCCTTGTGCATTTTTGAAAATTCATCTGAACCATCTTGTTAACCATCCTAAGGACTACCAAGGCCCACTATTTCCCTTGGTTAGATAATCTTCCAACCTAGTTGTTCTTGATGGTTTTGCAGGCAAGAAATTAACTATTCCTGCAAATCTAGTCAACATGCCTACTTTTATAGAAGCTCACACCACCATCCCACCTTCTATGGACCAACTCTTCGCATTGTTTTGTTCTACTCATATAGGTCTATAAATATCTACTTCACTTATTCCAAGTGGATCTTTGTGCTTCTTAAACCCACAAGGTTGTGAAGGCTAGTTGATAATCTGCCTTGGCAGGCTTATTTTATTCAAAGTTTGAAAGCCTGTCTTGGTGAGCTCAAGAAGGATCAAGCTCAAACCAATACAACATTGCAATCTAAATCACTTGGTCTATCCATCCTTATATCCCATGCCCCAAGGGGAGATCTGAAATCCAAATACAACAAGGTTTTGGTGGCATGAAAACAATCTTACCCAAGATCCTTAAACCTATAGTTTTCACCAAAACCAACTTGGATTCTCCAATACCAAGGTTGCAAATGCTTGCTACACCTTTTATACATCATCTACCTTGATCATCAAGACTTATCAAATATTTTCCATAATTATTAGGGCTCCAAATCTAATAAATCTCTTTAATAGTCAAAATCTCCAAAACTCCTTCCATAAAGGAAAGTTTGGTTTTTGCAAAAACACCTCCCTAACTTTTGGCTCAATTGAGATCCATATATCATACCCCATCTTCCCACTTCAAAAATAAATATTTTTGAAGAGCTTTATTATTTCTTTTTGGCCATTTTCTTAAATGGCTGAATTGGGATAATAAATGTTTTAAATACTTCTAAGCCACAATAAATCTTGGGAAAATTCCCCTAAGTGTGTATTCACATTTGGGACCATATCAAACCAAAAACCAACCTTGCCCAATGTAAAATTATCAAATGACCTTCTAAAATCTACTTCTGCAGTTTTTGAATAAATGGATTTAAGTGGACTTAAAGTCCTCTGAAAAATCCCAAATAATTCCTAGGGTTATGCCTTGACCTCATCTACCCACCAGTTCCATTTCCCCATCTTGTCCAATGCAAGTTTTTAGACTTTATTCATAACCCTCTACTTGCTCAAATTTCTAAGGAGACAAATCCTCAAATCAAAAACCCACCAAACCTATACCACTTGGTCAAACAAACTTGCACATCACACCTCTTAAATCTCTGGTTGTGATCACTATAGCAATTACTGTAGCAGCTTGTCCTCTAGTTCTTGTACACTAGGGCTTAACCCCATGTGGGTGTCTTGTCTTGCAAAGTTTACTCCTCTTGCAGCAGCCACCAGATGGCCCTCTCTGCTCCTGCATGACCCAGAGCACCCCCACCTCTCAGCCCTCATCGCCCGAATCCACCAATGACTGCCCTGCGACCTCCAAAGCTTGTCCATGGACTTGGTCCCTCCTACACCCTCCCCACTCGGGATAAAAGGCCACATGCCACCCCGTGCCTCCCCTGCCCCTCATTTGATTCCTCTCCCTTCTTCTCACCACCACGGAGAACCCCATCCTCTCTCCCTCTGCCCTCCCTCACCATGGAAAGAGAGGAGGCCTTCCTCTCGGTTTTTGCTCGAACAAGGCAAGTTTGCTCTCGGCCTAGACATTCTTGGCTCCCTCTCGTCACTCTGGGAATTTTTACTCTGTATAATATGCATCTTAGTGCCGACCCTTTTTGGTTGCAGGCTCACCGGAGGCCGCCGTGCTAGCTCCTGTCAGA
Organism: Avena insularis; assembly: GCA_023614405.1. NCBI lineage: Eukaryota > Viridiplantae > Streptophyta > Magnoliopsida > Poales > Poaceae > Avena > Avena insularis. Next base: position 242,527,309 of record CM042696.1, read on the forward strand.
GCAGGAGCTCCTCCCACGAACTAGAAGCTCTCGAGCCCCAGATCCAGTGCCTACACACCTCCCGCTCTCCCTGGAATCGACACGCACCTCTCCTCGATGGCATGCATGCATCTTTGGACCACTCTGACAAGCTCCTGCGGCATCCGCTGCAGACGCTCTCGCGCGAGCCATCTCCAGACGCTGACCCCCCCTCGCCGCCCCTCTCCTGGACCGTCACGTCATGCCGCTCCTCCTCCGCCACTCCTCCGACGCTTGCGCCGCCCAGGTGAGCCTCCCTAGCCCCGCCTTCCCTCTGTTAGGGTTCCCTCGCTGCCGCGGTGACTGAGGAGGATGACGACCTCCCCATCATTGGATCCCCTTAACACAAGCGGCCACGATGCCCCCATACCCCCTGGCCTCCCTACCCCGCTGACCGCTGGGCCCGCCCTGGTAGATTTCAAATGGATCCTGCCACGTACCGGCCCTTGGGGTGGTGTCCCTCCTCCGACCCGGTGCTGCTCCCCTGCCGGCAAAGTGCCTTGATGGTACGTCCCCTTGCTTGGGTCGATTTTATTCCTCATGACCCGATGCTCCTCTAATCTGGCCCAGTGCCCTCCTCCTTTATTCTTTTAATCATTTATTCCAGATCTGAAAAGCAGCTGTTTGGTTTAGTTAAAAATAAAAATGGAAAACCAGTTGTATTGTCCAGATATAATTTTACCAAGTACCCAAGTGTTTTTCACAACATGCAGAACTACTCCCTTGCCAAAAATAACCTTTATTATTTTCTGGCATTTAATCTTCTAAATAGTATATTTTATACTAAATAAATTGCTCTGGGAATTGTACATATCCATTTGGGATGAACCCAAGTCCTCCTGGAAGGTAAATTCTATACCCATTAATTAGCATAAACCTCATGCCAAGGTGAGCAGTAGTTTGACTATAGTAAAAATAACAAAAACAGGGTATTTATGAATTTAGAAAATTCCGTAGACCAAACCTTGAGTCCAATTGACCCAATTCCATCTGTCATGGATGAGCTACATCCATGTCTACCCAACCCTAGGAGATCACTAAATTTTGAGCTTCTGTAGATGTGTAGTGAATTAAACACTTCTGCACATGACTCTATCACTAGATAAATCACTACAGTAGCTCTGCAACTCCAAAATTAGTATTTCAAATTGTTACTGGAAGGTAATTCCTATACCTATCCATTGCCCTTGGCCTCATATCAAAAGCTTCTCTAGAATAAATCTGGTGAAAAGGACAAATACCTTGCAGAACTGACTTGGGGATTTTCCCAGGGGCATTCTGGTATTTGTTTAAAGGTGAAACCAACTCACACTAAATCAGTACCTCAATCCATACCTACCCATCTAAGGAAATAATTTTTGGAGCTCCAAAACTTTTCTGGTGAATTATTTCCTAAAACTAGAGCGTTTAGCACTAGAATATTCATAAGTATTTCAAGAAAAGTGATAAAATAGTGAAACCACTTTTGTTGGTTTCATCTTATCAATACCTATCTGTTTGTATCATGTTTTTACAATGGTACCATACATAATATGGTCTTGTTCCAAAATCCATCTCTTAGGTAGTTTCTAGACTAAATCCTAAGGGATTTTCATCCCCTTCTCCAAGACCATCTCAACCTCCTAAATCCAATCCTCTCTAAAATTACTGAACCTTAATTGGAGTTTATTCAATTGCTTGTTTGCTGAATGGTAGTGGTGATTGTATGCCTTGTATTGATTGTGCCCTTTTGTTTGTTTGCATGTGTTCCCTATCGATGATAGTTGCGATTATATCGGAGAGCAGAAGAAGATGGTTATTATTGTATATTTGGATATTCTAAAGAAGAAGTCCAGGGACATTTATGCCATATTGCTGATCATCAGGCAAGCCACCTTCTTGCTCATAAGCCTTGTCCTACTGTTTTACTTATGCATGTTTTAACTACTGTTTATTAAAACTGCATCGTTTTACTTATGTTGATGTATATATATATCTGGTAGTGCTTTGGATCCTCCGAACTATTACACTTTTGTACTATTAAGTACAACCCCCTTGGTGACACCTACCTGTCCCTAGTAGAATAGATGGTGTATACCACCATAACCCTCTAGAGACCCTGTATTAGCCAAAGTAAAGCTAGAGGATGGGAAGACCCCGAAAAAAGTTTTACCAAATATTTTATGATAAAACCTTGGTGAGGTGAGACCTCCCAAGAGTTGTTGAGAAAGAAAAAGGTTTTGTTTTACAAAATGCTGAAGGAAAGATGGAGGAAAAAGGTTTAAAAAAACACACCCGGTTCTTTGCAGTTTTGCTAGAACAATTAACCCGTGCAACCACATTACTCTGAAATGGGACAGGGCTATATTTGATGTTTGTTTACTCTGGTGTAAGCTGCCTCGCAACAACTACATGGGATCGGGGATCCCTGGAGGGTGGGCCTTCTCCGATAAAGGTCCATGTGGGACATCGACCTGGAGAAGGAACGAAGGGTCTGCTGGCCTCCACGCGTTACTATGAGGCCCTCATTGAAAGCGCACACTCGAGAAGTGGAAAAAGTGCTCCGGTTGGTCCCTGGTACCCGACGTCTCGGTTTTGAGTGGATTAACACTCATAGGGTAGGCACTTATACTAGAGTGGGCATCCAGAGAATCTTGGTCGGTTACTCGACCCACGATCGGTGAAGATCAGGGTAGTGTACCCGGATGGTGTGGGAAAAGTGTACAACCTCTGCAGAGTGTAAATCTATTCGAATAGCCGTGTCTGCGGTCATGGACGGTTGGGAAGGTTGCTGTAGAGCGGTGCTGGTTTTGTTTTCAAAAAGGATTTAAGAAAAGCAAAGGCTTTGAAAATATTTTGACCATGGGATGGTCAGAAAGGAATGAAAAGAGTTTGGTCATGGGACGACCGGGAGAAAGGAACAAAATGGGTGACCCAGTCCTAATGTTCAAAATGGTTTCCAAAATGTTTTACGAAAGTTTTTCAACAAAGATATGTAGATGCTATATCTACAAGAGAAACTATTTGAGAAAAGAACCTCCCTTGGAGCCCTCCTACTACCACAGCCATAATGCATATCTTCTTGTTGTTATTGTTATTTTAAGGTGGTATGCGAGTACATTCAAAGTACTCACTGGCATTGTCCCTGGCTATTTAACTTGGCCAGATATGAAGAAGAAGGTGGTGTTAGCGACTATGCGAGCTAGGACATTCTCCTAGTCAGTTGCCTGTAGGTTAAGGCTTGGATCGGGCTCTACGCTTGACGAAGCTTCGTTGATGATTATTGATGTAGCCGTAATGGCATTTATGTAAGTCTTGTAATTCGGTATGTCTCGGATGATGTAATGATACTTGTCGGTTATGTGCCACGACTAACTGATCATGGGATCGTGGTTGTATGCATAACAGGGATTCTCGGAGGATTAATCCGGGGGTCCCAGAGACTTGGTATCAGAGCCATCCTGACTGTAGGAGAACCTTAGTTAGCATGGTTGCTAGATAGGAACCTTATTTTGAAAACCCTGGCTTTTGAAAACTAGTTTCTCAATGAGTTTCAAAAAGTTCTACTTCTTCTCTTACTCTAAGTAAATGCTTTCGAAAATGGTTTCCTCTAACTCTCGTCCAAACTTCAAACCTACGGATTTTAAATAACTAGGATCTGGAACCCGGTGAAGACAATGAGAACAAGATGAAGACAAGCAACTACCAGCAAACACAAGGAGACTACAATATCGCTCTACCAGCAGAATCCTCACAATAAGAAGAAAGCGGGTGTTGCGATACCAAGAAACGTCCAAGATACGACAAATACTTCATCTGCAAGATAGTGACTCCGACCCGAATAAAGACGATTATCTTGGATCAATAGTCCTAAGAATAGGATTCCCCTACATCGCGAGTAGTTAACTCCTTGGTCCCTGGTGTTGACCGTGTTTGCTTGCCTAAGTGCATTCTGTGTTGCTCGATGCGTGTTGTTTGCCGAGAACATTGCGATCCCCTCGCTCTGTTCGCCTTGTTTGTATGTTCTGGTTTGCTTTGACCTCCTTAAAAATGTGACTCGAGGAGCGATAACCCACCTAGTAACTCAGAAAACCCTTGTGTTAGATGTCGGTAATGAGACCCAGACTAGCCCCAAGAGTATATGAGAGGAAAAGCATCGCAAGAACCAGGAGTTTGACATCGTCAAGTCAGAATCAACTCGAAGATTTCACCTCAGCAGGACAGCATACCTCGTCAAACTCACCTTGCAAGACTCGTCAATGGCACCACACTCCCTTGTTCCTCAGTCTACCACAGCAAGAATCCCGTTGAAGCCGGAAGTCAACCACAGAAGGATCCTCAATATCCACAACAAACCACTCGATAAGTCAACCAAGACAAGAAGTGAAGACCTAACCACACTAACCTTTAGTGTATTAGAGCTTCTGACCGCCTCAGGAGACTAACTAATCTAATAGATCCCTCTGCCCAACCAACGGGAAGTTCCTCACCAGAAGGCCAGAATACTTCAGTTCCCTGAAGACAAGGACGCATGAAGACACCGAGTTTACTCCACCCTCGAGCAAAAGCAACACAAGGAATTCAAGTGAATACCGCTTCCCCGACCTGGTCCACGCAATTGAACGTCTCTCGGAGATCTCAACCCAAGACCCAAGGAGATACAAACTTATGCAGCATCGTGCCATCCCTTCAAGACAGAAGATCTGCACCACTCCTCAAGCAATTTAGTGAAGCTCCAAGGTGGAAAGACTGCGTCTTCCCACTCGATCTCTAGAAGACTGTCTACCAGATGATACTTCAGAAAAGATCCCCAGATTCGACGTCTTTTAGCCAAGTAGCAACTCACAGTTCATTAGAGGAGGAACTAAATGAAGATCCTATGAAGTCCCTCTGCTGTTTCAGCTAAAGACTAGCCTGAAGGATCATCGGAGCACTAACCACTTAGTTCCATTCGCTTATAGGACATGAGACTCCAACATATCCATTAGGCTAAGCTCAATTTGAATAGTAGATAAGCCCCATAGGACCTCCCTTCGCGGACGTCTTCGGAAGATTCCAACTCTAGGAGAAAGAGTGATGACAGTTTTCAAAACATCCATCTGCGACTCCACGAAGGAAGGATTACTTCCACTCCTAGAACTCTACCCTAGTTTGATCCTAAGGGGGAAAGACTGTGTCTTTCCCACCAAAATAGAGTAACCCTCCACTAGAAGCAAACCCAGGAGTATCGACCGCAAAATCTCTAAGTAGGATAAGCTACGCCCCTAAAGAAGAGTCGTGGACCCTCAGAGAAAGGTACTCCTAGCTGTAGATTCTATCCTCCACCGAGAACTCCATGAAGCCCAGAATCGAGGTAGTCTGCCTAGCCTAAGCCCTCGCGGTATCAAGCCCCAAAGTGGATATAAGATTCTTTCCTCGCAATCCTAGCTGGACTCTGCTCAACTCTTCGTGCCACCCCGGAAGACTGAAGCTCAACTTCATCGACAGAGTAGTCACTTTCAAAGACGGAGTCTGTAAGATAGTACACGTAAGACACCTGGTATCAACTCGACTCAAAATCCCCTAACCGTCACCTCTCCCAAATCTCGGGACGAGATTATTTTAAGGGGGAAAGGTCTATAACATCCCAATTTCTGCAACCCTGATTAGTTGTCCAGAATGCAAAAATCAGGGGGAACAAAAACTTTTTCTTGTCCATTAGTGCAGTATTGCTTGTTGTTTTTCTGTGCTTGTGCGTGTGAGTGTATACCATATGACACTCCTTACCTCACCATCAGTTGACAAAAGCTATTTAACAAAACTATCCTGGCTCATTTGACATATTCTCAAATGTTCTGGCATTTCAAAACTTTATCCAAGATGCTTATGCAACCAAAACTATTTTAGTGGCTTCTATTGACAAAACTATGGAGAGATATATAATATAATCTCCTTATGTTTTCAAGATAGAACCCTCAACTAATCTTATATCTAGTTTTCCCAAAACCTCTTTTCAAAGCATTTGAATTCTACTCTTGGTAGAGATACCAAGGACTCTCACCTGACTCCAACCACAACCTTTTCAAAATACCCATCCTTACCTCGAGCCAAGCTTGATGGTAACCCTAGTAGTAGTTGAATTGTTTGTAAGATGAGTTGACTTGATCCGCTGTTTGACTTGATTGCTTAGAAGTAGTATGAGCTACTCTAGGATCTCATCCTCTAGGACCTAGATACTTTAAGATCACCAAATCCTAAGAAAGAACACAAGATGTATCTAACCTCTAGATACTAGGTGATCATCTAAAACCCTTAACCAGATCAATTCTGAAGATATCCCTTCTAGAAGCTTCCAAGTCAATGAAGACCAATATCAAGCATGGATCCTTTCTACTCCCCCTACACTTCAACATCAGCCACTTGATGATGCTTTGGTACCTTGCATCCCATCAAAATCATCACCACCCACATGCTAGTCAAAAACCCTAAATCTGCCAAATTTGGCTAAGTCTGGAAAACTAATTCCAACATCACCTTTTTGAATGCCTCCCTTTCTCAACCCTTGTGCATTTTTAAAAATGCATCTGAACCATCTTGTTAACCATCATAAGGACTACCAAGTCACACTCTTTCCCTTGGTTAGATCATCTTCCAACCTAGTTGTTCTTGATGGTTTTGCAGGCAAGAAATTAACTATTCCTGCAAATCTAGTCAACATGCCTACTTTGATAGAAGCTCACACCACCATCCCACCTTCTATGGACCAACTCTTCGCATGGTTGTGTTCTACTCATATAGGTCTATCAATATCTACTTCACTTATTCCAAGTGGATCTTTGTGATTCTTAAACCCACAAGGTTTTGAAGGCTAGTTGATAATATGCCTTGGCATGCTTATTTTATTCAAAGTTTGAAAGCCTGTCTAGGTGAGCTCAAGCAGGATCAAGCTCAAAACTCTACACCATTGCAATCTACATCACTTGATCTATCCATCCTTATATCCCATGCCCCAAGGGGAGATATGAGCTCCAAGATACAACAAGGTTTTGGTGGCATGAAAACAATCTTACCCAAGATCCTTAAACCTATAGTTTTCACCAAAACCAACTTGGATTCTCCAATCCCAAGGTTGAAAATGCTTTCTACACCTTTTCTACATCATCTACCTTGAGCATCAAGACTTATCAAATATTTTCCATAATTATTAGGGCTCCAAATCTAATAAATCTCTTTAATAGTCAAAATCTCCAAAACTCCTTCCATAAAGGAAAGTTTGGTTTTTGCCAAAACACCTCCCCAACTTTTGGCTCAATTGAGATCGATATATCATCTTCCCACTTCAAAAATAAATATTTTTGAAGAGCTTTATTATTTCTTTTTGCCTATTTTCTTAAATGGCTGAATTGGGATAATAAATGTTTTAAATACTTCTAAGCCACAATAAATCTTGGAAAAATTCCCCTAAGTGTGTATTCACATTTGGGACCATCTCAAACCAAAAACCAACCTTGCCCCATGTAAAATTATCAAATGACCTTCTAAAAACTACTTCTGCAGTTTTTGAATAAATGGATTTAAGTGGACTTAAAGTCCTCTGAAAAATCCCAAATAATTCCTAGGGTTATGCCTTGACCTCATCTACCCACCAGTACAATTTCCCCATCTTGTCCAATGCAAGTTTTTAGACTTTCTTCATAGCCCTCTATTTGCTCAAATTTCCAAGGAGACAAATCCTCAAATCAAAAACCCACCAAACCTATACCACTTAGTCAAACAAACTTGCACAACACACCTCTTAAATCTCTGGTCGTGATCACTATAGCAATTACTGTAGCAGCTTGCCCTCTAGTTCTTGGACACTAGGGCTTAACCCCATGTGGGTGTCTTGGCTTGCAAACTTTACTCCTCTTGCAGCAGCCACCAGCTGGCCCTCTCTGCTCCTGCACGACCCAGAGCACCCCCACCTCTCAGCCCTCATCGCCCCTATCCACCAATGACTGCCCTGCACCCTCCAAAGCTTGTCCATGGACTTGGTCCCTCCTACACCCTTCCCACTCGGGATAAAAGGCCACAGGCCACCCCGTGCCTCCCCTGCCCCTCATTTGCTTCCTCTCCCTTCTTCTCACCACCACAGAGAACCCCATCCTCTCTCCCTCTGCCCTCCCTCACCATGGAAAGAGAGGAGGCCTTCCTCTTGGTTTTTTCTTGAACAAGGCAAGTTTGCTCTCGGCCTAGACATTCTTGGCTCCCTCTCGTTGATCTGGGAATTTTTACTCCGTATAATATAGTGCCGACCCTTTTTGGTCGCAGGCTCACCGGAGGCCGCCGCGCTAGCTCCTGTCAGAGCAGGAGCTCCTCCCGCGAAGTAGAAGCTCTCGAGCCCCAGATCCAGTGCCTACACACCTCCCGCTCTCCCCGGAATCGACACGTATGTACGCACCTCTCCCCGATGGCATGCATGCATCTTTGGACCACTCTGACAAGCTGCCGCGGCATCCGCCGCAGATGCTCTCGCGCGAGCCATCTCCAGACGCCGACCCCCCTCGCCGCCCCTCTCCTGGACCGTCACGTCACGCCGCTCCTCCTACGCCACTCCTCCGACGCTTGCGCGGCCCAGGTGAGCCTCCCTAGCCCCGCCTTCCATCTGTTAGGGTTCCCTCGCCGCCGTGGTGACTGAGGAGGACGACGACCTCCCCACCATTGGATCCCCTTAACACGAGCGGCCACGATGCCCCCATACCCGGCCTCCCTTGTGACCATCACGCCCGCCTCACAGTAGATTTTAAACGGATCCTGCACTGCCCTGCCCTTGGGTGGGCCGATTTCTCTCTGCCCGGTGCCCCACGAATCTGGCCCAGTGCCCTCCTCCTTTATTATTTTAATCATTTATTCCAGATCTAAAAGCAGCTATTTGGTTTAGTTAAAAATAAAAATGGAAAACTAGTTGTATTGTCCAGATATAATTTTACCAAGTACCCAAGTGTTTTTCACAACATGCAGAACTACTCCCTTGCCAAAAATAACCTTTATTATTTTCTGGCATTTAATCTTCTAAATAGTATATTTTATACTAAATAAATTGCTCTGGGAATTGTACATATCCATTTGGGATGAACCCAAGTCCTCCTGGAAGGTAAATTCTATACCCATCAATTAGCATAAACCTCATGCCAAGTTGAACAGTAGTTTGACTATAGTAAAAATAACAAAAACAGGGTATTTCTGAATTTAGAAAATTCCGTAGACCAAACCTTGAGTCCAATTCACCCAATTCCATCTCTCATGGATGAGCTACATCCATGTCTACCCAACCCTAGGAGATCACTAAATTTTGAGCTTCTGTAGATGTGTAGTGAATTAAACACTTCTGCACATGACTCTATCACTAGATAAATCACTACAGTAGCTCTACAACTCCAAAATTAGTATTTCCAATTGTTACTATAAGGTAATTCCAATACCTATCCATTGCCCTGGCCCTCATATCAAAAGCTTCTGTAGAATAAATCTGGTGAAAAGGACAAATACCTTGCAGAACTGACTTGGGGATTTTCCCAGGGGCATTATGTTATTTGTTTAAAGGTGAAACCAACTCCCTCTGAATCAGTATCTCTAACCCTACCTACCCATCCAAGGAAATAATTTTTGGAGCTCCAGAACTTTTCTGGTGAATTATTTCCTAAAACTAGAGCCTTTAGCACTAGAATATTCATAAGTATTTCAAGAAAAGTGATAAAATAGTGAAACCACTTTTGTTGGTTTCATCTTATCAATACCTATCTGTTGGTATCATGTTTTTACAATGGTACCATACAGAATATGGTCTTGTTCCAAAATCCATCTCTTAGGTAGTTTCTAGACTATAAATCCTAAGGGATTTTCATCCCCTTCTCCAAGACCATCTTAACCTCCTAAATCCAATCCTCTCTAAAATTACTGAATCTTAATTGGAGTTTATTCAATTGCTTGTTTGCTGAATGGTAGTGCTGATTGTATGCCTTGTATTGATTGTGCCCTTTTGTTTGTTTGCATGTGTTCCCTATCGACGATAGTTGCGATTATATCGGAGAGCAGAAGAAGATGGTTATTATTGTATATTTGGATATTCTAAAGAAGAAGTCCAGGGAAATTTATGCCATATTGCTGATCATCAGGCAAGCCACCTTCTTGCTCATAAGCCTTGTCCTACTGTTTTACTTATGCATGTTTTAACTACTGTTTATTAAAACTGCATCGTTTTACTTATGTTGATGTATATATATATCTGGTAGTGGTTTGGCTCCTCCGAACTGTTACACTTTTGTACTATTAAGTACAACCCCCTTGGTGACACCTACCTGTACCTAGTAGAGTAGATGGTGTATACCACCATAACCCTCTTGAGACCCTGTATTAGCCAAAGCAAAGCTAGAGGATGGGAAGACCCCGGAAAAAGTTTTACCAAATGTTTTATGATAAAACCTTGGTGAGGTGGGACCTCCCAAGAGTTGTTGAGAAAGAAGAAGGTTTCATTTTACAAAATGCTGAAGGAAAGATGGAGGAAAAAGGTTTACAAAAACGCACCCGGTTCTTTGCAGTTTTGCTAGAACAATTAACCCTGTGCAACCACCTTACTCTGGAATGGGATAGGGCTGGATTTGATGTTTGTTTATTCTGGTATAAGCTGCCTCGTAACTAATACATGGGATCGGGGATCCCTTGAGGGTGGGCCGTCTCCGATAAAGGTCCATGTGGGACATCGACCTAGAGAAGGAACGAAGGGTCTGCTGGCCTCCACACGTTACTATGAGCCCCTCATTGAAAATGCACACTCGAGAAGTGGAAAAAGCGCTCCGGTTGGTCCTCGGTACCCGACGTCCTGGTTTTGAGGGGATTAACACTCATAGGGTTGGCACTTATATTGGAGTGGGCATCCGGAGAGTCTTGATCGGTTACTCGCCCCACGATCAGTGAAGATCAGGGTAGTGTACCCGGATAGTGTGGGTAAAGTGTACAACCTCTGCAGAGTGTAAATCTATTTGAATAGCCGTGTCCGCGGTCATGGACGGTTGGGAAGGTTGCTGTAGAGCGGTGCTAGTTTTGTTTTCAAAAAGGATTTTGGAAAAGCAAAGGCTTTGAAAATATTTTGACCATGGGATGGTCGAAAAGGAGAAAGGTTTTGACCATGGGATGGTCAGAAAGGAATGAAAGGAGTTTGGTCATGGGACGACCGGGAGAAAGGAACAAAACTGGTGATCTAGTCCTAATTTTCAAAATGGTTTCCAAAATGTTTTACGAAAGTTTTTCAACAAAGATATGTAGATGCTATATCTACAAGAGGAACTATTTGAGAAAAGAACCTCGCTTGGAGCCCTCCTACTACCATAGCCATAATTCATATCTTCTTGTTGTTATTGTTATTTTAAGGTGGTTTGCGAGTACACTCAAAGTACTCACTGGCATTATCCCTGGCTATTTAACTTGGCCAGATATGAAGAAGAAGGTGGTGTTGGCGACTATGCGAGCTAGGACGTTCTCCCAGTCAGTTACCTGTAGGTTAAGGCTTGGATCAGGCTCTACGCTTGACGAAGCTCCGCTGATGATTATTGATGTAGCCGTACCGGCATTTATGTAAGCTGTAATTCAGTATGTCTCAGATGATGTAATGATACTTGTCGGTTATGTGCCACGACTAACTGATCATGGGATCGTGGTTGTGTGCATAACAGGGATTCTCAGAGGATTAATCCGGGGGTTCCACACTATCCATGTAAACTTCAAACCTAAAAGTAAGTGGTAAAATTTAAACAAAATTAAGCCTAGTTGTCAATGAGTATGATCATTCTTGGATTTGAAGCTGAACGACCAAGGTCATGGCTATATATATATCAAACTTCATGCTAATGATTCATGATCCTCTATCCAAGAATTTGCATGCCGAAAACAAACAAATAGGAAGTAGTATGAAGAGTATGGCTCGATTGGCTTTTCTCTCGAGAAGAAGCCGAACCCGACTATTTTCCTTGCTTAATTTTAGGGTGCTTCATGTTAAATGTGTGGACCTCGATGTTATTTCCCCTTTTTCGGTTCTTGATGTAATATGTACTCCCATCGTCTGTGTAAAATTGGAACCTAAAAGTAAGTGGTAAAATTTGAACATATTTAAGCTTAGTTGTCAATGAGTATGAACATTCTTGGATTTCAAGCCTAACTACCAAGGTCATGGCCATATCTACATCATACTCTATGCTGATGATGATCCCATATCCAAGAATTTGCATGCCACGAAATTTGGCCTTATTTTGAAAACAAACGAAGAGGAAGTAGTATGAACAGTATGGCTCGATCAGCTGCTCTCTCCAGAAGGAGGAGACCCGACTATTTTCCTTTCTTAATTTTAGGGTGCTTCGTGCTAAATGTATGTATCTCAATGTAATTTCCCCCATTTTAGGTTCTTGATGTAAAATGTACTCCCATTATCCGTGTCGAGGGCACGACCCTCAGGTACCCCAACCAGGCAAGATCTAAGGCATGCCGCTCGCTTCCGGCTAGCAGATCGTAGCCAGACACAGGCACTTTGTATCGGCTACCAGCCGGTAGCCAGAACCAGGAAGGGCGGCAAGATATGAGGCCGGCTACACAGACGTAGCTGGGCGCAATCAAGAGCACAGGGTGACGTGCTGCACAGTACACGGTACACCCTGGTACATCGATAAGACTCGCAACTATGAGGCCATACCTAAGACTTTGCTGGTGGCACGGGCACAGCGGCTGGATGCTGACGACAGGCTCGCACGATGTTCACTATACCCACGACGACCCGCACGACTTGTACTTCGACATGACATACCTTACCGAGTACTGTAGATGACCAGCCGGCTGGGGCCCGCCTATGGGGCCCGCCAGCCGGACTGGCCAGTGAGACCGTTACCCCTTTGCCTACATAAGGAGGGGCAAGGCTCTCATAGCAAGGGATGAGCATTTAAGAGGTAGCTAGTTCATACAGCTCGAGGAGCAGTTGTACCTCGTATTCTACCCATAGTCAGATCGACAGGAGTAGGAGTTTTACCTCACCATGAGGGATCCGAACCTGGGTACTTCTTGTGTCCCGTTACACTTGCTCGTATTCAATCCCGCCTGCGGACACCGTCGAGAGCTTCCCTGCTAGTCCCCACACCTCTTTCTAACCTTTTAGGTACTGCCATTCCCAATACAACGACAGTTGGCGCCCACCATGGGGCTACATGGCTTCAACCGGAGTCACGTTCTGCACGGGACCCCACACTTCAGCCGGTGAGCGCGTGGCCTCTGGCCTAATGCTTACGCTCGGCAAGTTCGACTGCATCATCGACAACGTGTAGTGTTTCGCTGGATGCACCTTCCCCGCAAACGGCTTCGTCCTGCTCTTCGGCGACCTTCCCGTCTATGTCGCCACCGTGTCGCAGCATTTCCCTAGGGAGATCGTCTCTGTCTTGGAGTCGCTGCTCCCGGCAGCGGCATTTCCGTCGCTCCACATGGCGTTGAGGTCATGATGGCCGGCTCCAGCACACTGCCTCGTCGTCCTCGGGAGCAGGGAAGCGATGAAGCCGGAACATCCACCCCTCGGTGGACGATGGATCCGGTAGAAGAGGCCATCGACCAGCTCCTCACTCTGATTAACCTCGGGGACAACCCGGAGGAGGCAGAGGCAAACTTCACCATGGAGAGACAGCTCCTCCCGCAGGAGGCCATCGAGCTGGCTACCGCCAAGAAGCAAGTCGACATCACCATGCGCGAGTATGACCGCACTCACGGCCACACTCCAGCTACTAAGGAGCTGAGCCGGCGTGGACAGGTGCGGCACCGGGGCGGTGATCTAGGCACAAGGATGGAGAGGGACGGTGTGTCGGATCAACCGTTCCAACTTGTCCGGCCCACCTACAGAACACCCATCAAGAACCTACGCGCAGAACGAGCTGTGGCGGACGAGTTGCCCAACATGGAGGTCGAGGAGCGAGACCGGCAACACGCCCGGGTATAGGAGCTCCTCTGGATCGCGGATGAGAAGGTCGACGCCATCCGGCAGATGCACGAGGACCCCAGCTGCTCCAGGGGAAGCAAGCCGCCCGACAACAACAAGGGTGCACCCCACGAGACCTAGCAGGCGTCCTCTCCTGCGGCAAGATCCCGCAGCAGACGCTACGACTCGGGCCACAAGGGCTAGCCGCGCCAAGAGCAAATGGTGAACAGCAACCCACCACCTCCCCTCCACCACCCGGAGCGCCACAACCTGCCTTATCCCGCCTCTTAGGCCGGGTAGGAGCGCCCAACCCGGACAGTCCGGATGCCCTAACCGCATCGAGGTCCTAGCTCAAGCGCGCATCACGGAGGAGGAAGATTCCACCAGGCCGGTTTGTTTTGGACCCTGCATCCGGAACGAACCGTTTCCGAATAAGTTTACCCTGCCACGGGACACCCCCACGTACGACAGCAGTATGAAGCCACAGGACTGGCTGACCGACTATGCCACTATAGTCGGCATCGCCCACGAGAACAAGCGCATAGCGGTGTGCTACGTCCCCCTCATGCTAACCGGCTCGGCAAGGACATGGCTCAACAACCTCATGCCCAACAACATCAACGCCAGGATGGACTTTGAGAGGGTGTTTGTCCGCGACTTCAATGGCACGTACAAGCATCTGGGTCGCCCTCGTGATTTGGCTCTGTACATCCAGGGCGACCGCGAGTCGGACCGCGAGTACCTCGCCAGGTGGACCGAGCTACACAACACTTGCGAGGGCATCCTAGAGAGCGAGACGATCGGGTTCTTCGTTGAGGGGTGTCGGGAAGGCACCATGCTTCGCCATCGACTACTTTGTGATGAGCTGAAAACCATGGCAGAGCTCATGATGGTTGCGGACCAGTACGCCACGGCCGATGCCACGATGAAAAAGCCCCTCTGGGTGAATGTCGACGGCCGACCAACTCCCACGGAGTTGGCTCACGACCGACCAAGTAACCCGGGCAGAGAAGCCGGATCCTCCAGGCGGCATGACAATCACAACCGGTTCCACGGGGACCGCCAAGCCGGTCACTAGAAGCCTCGCTATCATGCCAGACAGGTCAATGCTGTGGAGGGCGCACCCGATGCGCCGGCTAGAGACACAAGAAGACAGAATCCGCGGTTCACCTTCGAACAAATGTTCAATGGCCCGTGCAAGTGGCACAACGGACCCTTCAAACCGGCTACTCACACCAACCGGAACTGCAGCTGGACCCGCTAGATGAAAGACCAAGGAGGCCAACCCCATCTACCATTGCCCCTCCCTCTGAACCACCACCACCTGCTAGGGGAGTCGGCAACAACAAAAACAACGACTATCCTTAGCCGCATGCGTCTTACCACATCTTAGAGACCGAGTCGAACGACAAGCACAGCCGTAGGCAACGCTCCAGGGAGGTCAACACCATCGCCTCCCCCGTTCCCTAGTACCTGAACTGGTTGGTGACCCCCATCACCTGGAGCCAGGAGGATCAGCCAGATCGCCTCCTAAATACCAGGGGCTACGCCATGGTGCTAGACCCCCTCATCATCTCCAACGAGCGCACCTGCCGCTTTTCCTGCATCCTCATCAACGGGGGAAGAAGCCTCAACCTGCTCTACCGGTCCTTCCTGGAGAAGCTTGGGATCCGTGAGTGCGACCTGCGCCCGACTACCGCGGCATTCCATGGCGTACTACCGGGACCGGCTTGCACTCTGCTGGGAAAAATCCGGCTAGAAGTTATCTTCAGAACCGAGGCGAACTTCCGGCGCGAGCTGGTATGGTTCGAGGTGGTGAACCTAACAAGCTCCTACCACGCTCTCCTCAGGTGCCCCGCCCTCTCCAAGTTCATGGCTGTCCCCCACTACGCATACCTCAATATGAAGATGTCGGGGCCCAATGGTGTGATCACTATTACCTGCTTCTTCAGACGGTCCATAGAGTGCGCGACGGCCGGCTCCAAGCTGGCCAAAGCCCTCATCATAGCCGAGGAGAAGCGCGAGATCATGTTCAATGTGGACCTAGCTCAGCAAGAGGTGCCGGATAACAGGAAGACGACTGGTGACGCGGCTTTCCAACTGGCCAAGGATACGAAGAAGATCCTGCTCGACCCCACCGACCCGACCAAGTTCGTCATCATCGGTGCCGGCTTGGACAGAAAATAGGAAGGCTCGCTCATCGACTTCCTCCGTGAGAATCGGGACATCTTCGCATGGTCGCCCAAGGACATGTCGGGTGTTCTGAGGGAGTTCGCCGAGCACTCACTCCATGGGCGGCCGGATGCCAAGCCAGTCAAGCAGCCCTTGCGCCGGTTCGCAGAAGAGAAGACGAAGATCATCGGTGAAGAGATCACCTGGCTCATTGTAGCCGTGTTCATCATGGAAGTTTACCACCCGGACGGGCTGGCCAACCTAGTCATGTTGTTGAAGAAAAACAAGACCTACCACATGTGTATCGACTACACCAGCATGAACAAGGCATGCCCAAAAGACCCCTTCGCTTTGCCCCATATCGATCAGGTTATCGATTCCATGGCTGGTTGCGACTTGTTGTCCTTCTTGGACTGTTATGCCGGTTACAATCAGATCCAGCTGACCAGATTAAGACGTCATTTATCACCCTGTACGGGGCCTTCTGTTACGTAACCATGCCTTTCAGTCTGAAAAATGCAGGCGCTACTTATCAGCGCTATATGCAGAAATGCTTGCACTCACAGATTGGCCGAAACATGCATGCTTACATGGATGATGTCGTCATCAAGACGAAGGAAAAGCGCACCATCGTCAAAGACTTGGGGGAAACATTCGGCAACCTCCGCCAGTACCAGATGAAGCTGAACCCAGAGAAGTGCGTCTTCGGCGTCCCATCGGACCAGCTACTCGGATTTCTTGTTTTGCAACGAGGGATCAAGGCAAACCTGGAGAAGATTTCATCCATCGAGAGGATGCAGCCGCCCAAGAGCTTGCTCAGTGTCTAGAAGTTGACCGGCTGCTTGGGCTCCCTTAGCCGTTTCATCAGCTGGCTGGGGGAAAGGCGCTCCCGCTGTACCAGCTGATGAAGAAGACGGACAAGTTCTCCTGGACCTCGCAAGCTGATGCCGCCTTCCATGACCTCAAGCACATGCTATCCACATCACCGGTTTTGGCCATGCCAGCCAGCAAGGAGCCAATGTTGCTCTATACAGCGCCCATTAGCCAGGTCGTCCGCATCGTCCTAGTGGTGGAGCGCCTCAAGGAAGGAAAGGCTCAGCCAGTTCAGAGGCCCGTCTACTACCTTAGCAAGGTCCTCTCCCTCTCCGAATAGAACTACCCCCACTATATGACGTCTACCTAGCATGCAAGAATCTCAAGCACTAATTCTAGGAGCATCTGATTAAGGTGGTCTGCACCGCACCCCTTTCGGAGATCATCGGCAACAAGGACGCCACCGGCCGAGTCGCCAAGTGGGCAATCAAGCTTGCCGCCTACTCCATCCAGTACGATCCAAGGCTCATGGTCAAGTCCTAGGCCCTGGCATACTTCCTTGTTGACTGGGCTGAAACCCAGTACATTCCATCGGTTCCCGACTCGGATCACTAGAGGATGCACTTCAATAGCTCGAAGATGCTCGGATCTTGGGAGCCGGCATCGTCCTCACCTTTCCCATGGGAGACCGCCTGGAGTATGTTCTCCAGATCCACTTAAAGGTCTCCAACAACGTCGCCGAGTATGAGGCACTGATGCATGGCCTCCAGCTGGCCCAGGAGTTTGGCATCAACCAGATCCTTTGCTTTGGCAATTCGGATCTGGTGGTGTAGAAAGTGTCCGGTGAATGGCACGCCCGCAGCATGAACATGGATGTGAGTTCCATCACATCCCTAGCGCTTGTTTCGATGGATGTGAGTTCCATCACATCCCTTGCATAAACAACGAGGCAGCCGACTCGCTCGCCCGAATCGGATCCACCAAGCAGGCGATCCCGCCAGGGGTCTCCCTGGAGCATCTGCGCAAGCCCTCTATCACCCCGTCTCTCGAGTCGGAGTCCATCATCTGGGCCAGAAGCGTGGGGCTGATGGCTCGGCAGAACCGGAACCCTTAGAACCTGCAAATAAGAAGGCCCGTACCAACTCCGGCGCATCCGCACCCTCCGGCTCGAAAGACCCAGGGGCTGCCGGCTAGTCAAGTTGCTCGGGGGCTGCCGGCCCAGGTATCCCACCCGCACGACCCCCTGACATTCCTCAGCCGAAGCTCGATAACGTCCTTGCCATTCGGGAGATACCATCCTGGGCGTAGCCCTTCATGAACTACATCGCCAATGGGGAGCTTTCGGATGATGAGGTGGAGGCGAAGCAGATCCGGCAACGTGCGCACACATATACCATCATCAACAAAGAACTATACATGCACATCATATTCGGCATTTTCCAGCGGTGCATCGACATGGACACAGGCTACCGGCTACTAAAGGACATCCACCAAGGTGAGTGCGGACACCACGCTTCATCTCGGGCGATAGTAGCCAAGGCGTTTCTCCACGGCTTCTATTGGACGACCGCCCTCGAGGATGCTGAGCAGCTGGTCCGTGTGTGCAATGGATGCTAGGGCTTCGGACAGTTGAGGCACATGCCGGATATATTGCTCAATACCATACCGATTACCAGGCCCTTTGCCGTCTGGGGGCTTGACATGGTCAGCCCCTTCAAGCGAGCGCGCGCTAACATGACCCATCTGCTGTTGGCGGTGGACAAGTTCACAAAGTGGATAGAGGCCAAGCCCATCCAGAAGCTGGACGGGGCGACAGTCATCACCTTCTTCACCGACATCATCAACCAGTTCGGCTACCCTAATAGAATCATCACGGATAATGACACGAACTTTGCCAAGGGGGCCTTTGCCCGGTTCTGCAGCAACAAGGGTATCCGGCTAGACAAGGCAACCATCGCACACCCGCAATCCAATGGGCAAGTCGAAAGGGTAAATGGCCTAGTGCTAGCCAGCATCAAGCCACGCCTCATCATGCCTTTGGAGTGATCACCCAGATGCTGGATCGAATAACTTCTGGCCATGCTATGGAGCCTCCGCACCATGCCAAATCGGTCAACCGGCTTCACCTAGTTCTTCCTCGCTTACGGCTCGAAAGTCGTCCTCTCCATGGAAATTGAGTTCGACTCACCCCGCAAGCTCCTCTATGACGAGCAGGCCAATCATGAGGCAAGGGAGGATGGCGTGGACCTCCTTGAGGAAGCCCGCGAGTTGGTGTTGTCCAGATCGGCATTGTACCAACAACGCCTATGCCACTACCATTCGAGCTGGATCCGACCCGTCGTGTTCTGTGAGGGCGACGTGGTCCTCCGGTTGTTGCAAGACACAAAGGGAATGCACAAGCTATCGCTGCCTTGGGAGGGTCCCTTCATCATCAATCAGGCGCTGCACAACAACTCGTACTACCTCATCGATGCGCAGCAGCCGTGCAAGAACAAGATGGACAAGTTGGACGAGGAGACGGAATGCCCCTGGAATGCGGCCCTACTCCGTCCGTTTTACACCTAGTCATCTGACAGTGTATGTATCCCGTGAACTCTATGAATGAAAATTGCGGAACCCCGAGAGATACTCGGGGGCTCCTTGCCAGAAATTTGCATATGTTCTTTTCTGGTTCAGTTTTTTCGGCTCTGGCAACCCCTACCCGGGGGCTCGCCGGTTGGCCCGGCCTGCTAATTCTATAAACCGACTGAGTAGTGTGCTATGGTGTCAGAGGCCCACTCTTCGTCTCAGCTACAGACCGCAACCCGGCTGTCCGACTAGCAAGAGCAAAAGCCCGAGGCACCCCACATGCAAAATAGCAAAAATATGCGACAGATCGAGCGGTTCGGCCTTGTGACTAGTTTGATATTATCCGGCTACTGAGCCTCCAGTACCATGCGCAATGTACTATCTGCTCCCTTCGATTCCGACTGCAGACTGCAACTCGGCTGCCCGACAAGGACGCAGCATAAACAGCAGAGCGCACGGGAAAACGACTAAGTAACTTGAGAAGCGCAAGCTAGTTTTCAAAAAAACCGAAGCCATTCTCCTGCTAAAAAGTAACACCTTAACCGACTCACATATTAAAAATGAACCTATATGAGTGTTTGTTTTGTACGACTACAATGAGTCGGTCATCAAAAGGAGAGAAGATTCGAAGTCCTTGCCTTCATCAAGCGCTCCGAATCTCGGGGGCTACACCCACTGGGTGCGCTCGCGCCCCCCACTGGAATCATGTAGATCTGACCGGCTAAAGGAGTCTAGCGGGAAGAAGCTAAGAGTTTGAAGGAAAGAAAGAAGAAGATTCAAAGCACCTGGCTCCGCCAAGAACTCCGAATCTCGGGGGCTACACCCAGTGGGTGCGCTGGCGCGCACCCACTAGAGTTAGAAGTCATCTGGCTAAAGGAGTTTAGCTGGACAAAGATAGTCAGATGATTGTAACTGGAAAAAGTGAAAAACTTCAAAACACACAAGATCACAAGGAAGAACAGGAACAAGCAAACAACATATTAAGATAACAACATATTAAGATAACAGAAGCTCCCAGAGGTTCAACCGACATCAATAACAGTCGGCACAGACAACAAGTTCAGCAAAATGAAATTATTACAAGTCCACCCGGCATCTCGTGGATCAAATATAAACGGTGGGGCCTTTGTCATGCGGATGATCTTGGCCGACCGAAGCTTCAGCAGGCGGAGGAGGCGCTGGATGCTCCAGCTCCGACATCCCCACCCGTCGACTGCAACGTCGCTTCAACGTCCATCTCTAGCGTCCCAGCACACTCTGAGTCGGTGAGGACTTCGTCAACATCGGCGTAGCCAGCGATGTTGATGGCAGAGGCGCGGAGTTCGGGATGGGCTTGGCGGATGGCAGCAAGGTCGGCACCGACGCAGAAGCCCCCATTGATTGTTTTGACGCGCGCGTCCTTGTACCAGGACAGCATCAGCGCAGGGCCATCTCCGCTCCGGCTCGCGCCACCAGGTCCCTCAGCCGGTCGATGGCAGCCATCACCTCCGCAACCTTGGTCGCCAGCTGGGCAATCATCTCCAGCACGGCCGCATCCGGCCACAAGAAGTCGAAGACCGCGTGAGCCTCTTTTCGCAGCTCATCAGCCTCCTCGCCAAGGAGGGCAACTAGCTCCTGGGAAGTTGGCTGCTCCCCTGGCTAGTTTTCCTGAAGCCGGTTGTAGGCTAGCAAGTCTACGCCCGGATAAAAGGCTGTCAGAAAAGGAAAGTCAGGTCCGGCTACCGGATCTGGACAGAAAAAGATAGTCGGAAGGAAGACTTACCATTGGCGATGCGGTCGATCTACATCAACTCCTCTAGGAGGGCCTTCTCCCGCTCCCCCAGCTGCTTGATCTCCTTCTCATGATCCTTGCTCTGAGCGTCAAGGAGATCAAAGGCTTAGGCCCGGCTGGCGAGGGCGGAGTCGTGATCCTTGATGATGGCCTCTAGCCGGTCCATCTTGGAGTGCCAATGCTTGTTCTAGATCCAGAGGGAGGAGTTGGACTTCGTCAGCCGATCGTTCGCCTTCATCAGGCGATCAATCTCCCGCTGGGTTCACACCATGATGGCTGCAAGAAACCGGCTATCAGCAAAAAATAGATAGAAGGAGAAGAAAAATCCGAGTAAAACGACTTACTTTGGGAGGTGCCATTTGCAGCGGCCAACTTCTGCTACAGTGACCGGTTGCTCCTAGCCGAAGCTTCGAGCAGCCGGATCTCCTCCACCACCAGCTCTAGGGTGGCGGCCAGATCCGCCAGCGAGGCGGCAGGGGAGGCGTCATCATTGATGGCAGTAAGGTTTAGTGACTCCTTCGCCTCACGGATCGCCACCCACCATTCCTCCCCCGGCACGCTGTCGGAGTTGTCGTCCTGGACCACAACCAGCTCCTTGCCGGCTGTAGCCCTCCTCGTCCCTATGGAGGGGCCACCTCCGCCTTGTGGGCTCGACGTGGAGGCGTCTGGCTGCACCACCATAGTCGGCGGGGCATCGCCGGCCCCGGCTGCCGTAGTCGGATCCACACGAGGTGGCAGCGACGGAGCCCCAGACGTCAGAGTGGGGGCGACAGTGGTGGCAGGAGGCGGAGCGGTAGGTGGCGCACGAGGCGGCAAGCCAGTCGGTGCCCGCGCCGGGCTGGCAGCACCGAAGGAAACAAGCGAGCAGCAAAGATAAAGGAAAATAAGAAAACAAGAAGAAGGAGGGTCACGAAAGAAGAAGAAAGGAAAAGGGAGCACATGAAGGCCTTACCCCTGCATCACCGGTGGCGACGCCTTCTTGCGGCCCAACCGGCTCAGGGGCCCGGCACCAGTCCAGCTCCTCTTCATAGTCAGCTCTTCCACCGGAGGCCGGCTGGATCCGCTTCCCCCGGACCGGACCGACTGGAGTCACCATCCGTTGCTCAGTGCCGGGTCGGTTCGGGGGCCGGGGCAACCTCCTCCTCATCTCACTGGCGTGTGGGGGTCATGCACTGGCTTGTCATTCTAGTTAGGGAAGACATCGGCATCGCCATCCGACTCCTTGCCAGACTGGCGTGTGCGCGGCTCGGGGAGGTTGGGCGTGATGTCCTGGAGAGGGGTCTCGCCCTCCTCTCAGATGATGCAGGGGAAGTTCTGTTGGAAGAAAAGAAGAAAAAGAGTTAGCCGGATGAAAAGAACAGAACAGAAGATGGAAAGCACCAGCTAGATAAGGGAACCTACCCGGGGCACGCGGTTGTCACACGTATATAGGGCCTGCCCAAACTTCTAGCCCTCCAGCAGCCGCTCCTTGGTGATCGTCCACACCCACTCCTTGAGGTTGTGGTAGCGGGGATCACAGCGAGATAGCCGAGTGGGGTCTAGTTGGCTGTAGTAGAAGCACATTTTGTGGGCGGCTGCTGCAGTGGCATCATCAGCCGGGACATCCAGCTGAGCGTGATGTTCAGGCCAGTTAAGCCAACTGTGACGAGGGAGCGCATCCGGTTCAGCATCGCATCCATTTCCGCCTTCTCAAAATAAATCTTCAAGTCCCAGTGATGCTTGCTGGACTCCACATCCTGGAAAGCCGGCAGGTTAATCTGGTTGACCTTGGTGACGTCGCTGACATAAAAATACGACTGCTCCCACAGTCGGACCGTATCCTGGAGCTTGAATTTGGGGTAGCCGGTCTGCGAGCGGGAGTAGATCGACGCTCCACCGTAGGC
Source organism: Avena insularis (assembly GCA_023614405.1). NCBI lineage: Eukaryota > Viridiplantae > Streptophyta > Magnoliopsida > Poales > Poaceae > Avena > Avena insularis. The sequence goes on from CM042696.1 coordinate 242,550,470, forward strand.
AACCAACGGGCCCTGCGTGAAATGGACCTGTGGCCGGACACGGAGGAGTCGGCAGAAGAGCCCGAGATCCGGCTGGATCCCGAGGTAGCACTCGCAGAAAGCTGCGAAGTGCGCGAGGGTGCCGATGGCGTTGCCGCCGAGGTGGTGGACGCGGAGATCGAAGAAGGCTAGAAAAGTGAGGAAGAAGGGGTGCACGGGCAAGGCGAAGCCGCGCGCGAGGTGGGAGAGGAAGATCACCCACTCCCCCTCCTCCGGGTGCGGTGACTCCTCCTCTGGCGGCGTGAGCCAAACCTTCACCTCCGTCTCCGGCAGCAACACCCGGGTGGCGTGATACTTGGCGATGTAGTCCTCCGTGACAGAGGACCCGCACCAGGCGCCACGCTCCGAGGCCAGCATGACTTCATCCACCATGGTGGTGGGTTCCGAGAAGGGGTGGCCCGTGTCACCGCCGATGCTAAGCGGGCGACGTGGCTAAGTCCGGCAGCGGGCGCGCAGAAGCAGTAGCGAGGAAGCAATGACGCAGGGGAGAAGTGAGGAGGCAGTGAATGAAAGGGGGAACGGCTCCCCCGTGCGACCTTTTAAAGCCCTGGGAGAGTAACCGTCTATCGGGCCACATGGCGTCCACCGAACCGCGCCACTCCCCCGCCGCCGCTCCAGATCTTTTGCGCTGGCACTGAATGAGCAAGAGATCCCGGGCCATAAACCGAAATGGCGGACGAAGGTTCCCGAGGAGACGTGCACAACATGCGACACGACGTACCAATATGTGCGGCAGTGAAATGATAGCACATGTGTGCATGGCCGGCGTCAGCACTGATGTCACGGGTAGCACAATTGTCAGGCGCCAGCCGGACACAAATTTCAAACGCAGGAGGGAGCGCACACACATTTCACCTAAGGGTGGAATCCACACGCGCTCGGGGGCTAGTGTTGGGGGGACGACCCCCGGGGTACCCCAACCAGGCAAGATCTAAGGCAGGCGGCTCACGTACGGCTAGCAGATCATAGTCGGACGCATGCACTTTGTATCGGCTACCAGCCGGTAGCCAGAACTAGGAAGGGCGGTAAGATACGAGGCCGGCTACACATACGTAGCCGAGCGCAATCAAGAGGACATGGCGACATGCTGCACAGTGCACGGTACGCCCTGGTATAGCAACAAGACCCGTGACTACGAGGCCATACCGAAGACTTTGCTGGTGGCGCGGGCACGGTGGCCGGATGCTGACGACAGGCTCACACGACGTTCACTATACCCATAATGACCCACATGACTTGTACTTCGACATGACATACCTTACCGAGACTGTAGATGACCAGCCGGCTGGGGCCCACCTGTGGGGCCTGCCAGCCAGACTGTCCAGTGAGACCGTTGCCCCTTTGCCTATATGAGGAGGGGCAAGGCTCTCGTAGCAAGGGCTGAGCCTTTAAGAGCTAGCTAGTTCATATAGCTCGAGGAGCGATTGTACCCCATATTCTACCCATAGTCAGATCAACAGCAGTAGGAGTTTTACCTCACCACGAGGGTTCCGAACCTGGGTACTTCTTGTGTGTCGTTACACTTGCTCGTATCCAATCCTGCCTACGGACGCCGTCGAGAGCTTCCCTGCTACTCACCACACCTCTATCTAACCTTCTCAGGTTCTGGCGTTCCCAATACAATGATAGTCCGTGTAATATTTGAACCTAAAAGTAAGTGGTAAAATTTAAATGTATTTAAGCTTAGTTAGCAATGAGTATGAACATTCTTGGATTTCAAGCCGAACGACCAAGGTCATGGCCATATCTACATCATACTATATGCTGATGACGATCCCATATCCTAGAATTTCATGCCACAAAATTTGGCCATATTTTGAAAACAAACAAGGAGAAAGTAGTATGAAGAGTATGGCTCAATCAGCTGCTCTCTCGAGCAGGAGAATATCATTTTGCGGCTCGAAAGTTGAGGTGCCCAGGCAACGCGGTACCCAAGTTTCCTGTAATCAGCCGTGATGACCACAGTTGGCATGCCAAGTACTCGGAGGGTCTATTCTAGCATGAATTGAACTTTACGTTCCAATACAAAATATCAGGCTAATGACCATCAAGTTGGGCCCCCCTTATCAGTTCTTGCTGTTATGTCGCTCCTGTCGTGACTGCCATGTAGGCCTGCAGCGTTGGTGCCTACATCCATAACACGTCTTCTTCTTCCTCGGAGCGTCAATCTATGGTCGCGGCCATGTCGCCATGGCGCGGATCTAGGACGTGGACAAACCTGCTCAGCCCTGATCTCCTCCCCATCCCGAGTCGGAGCTCGCCCTCACCATGGCCACACCCATGGCACGGCGTGGGGACGAGAATTTGTTCCCGGTGAGATCTGTCATCGTGTCAACGATGCTTGGTCCTGTTTTCCTCCTCCAGAATCCGAGCTCGTCGTCGTCGTGGTCGCACCCGCACCAGCCACGACGCCTTCCTCTCCGAACCCCAAAGCCACATCCACCCAGTTTGGCACAACGCCAACAAGGTGAAAATGCATCAAGTTTTCTTCTTATGATTGTAGAAAAACGTGTATGTACCGTGTCCGTATCATACTCTAACAATGTACACATATGTTGCTTACTAGATTTTTATTTGAAATTAGTAGCTCCGTGATGACGAAACATAGAGAACCTAAATGGAATGACGATGAAGACCATGTTCTGTACTTTGCATTGCATCAACAAGTGCTTGCTGACGAAGCATGTTACCAAGAGAGTGGAGTTCATCAGCCATTGCCAAAAATATGTGAACAATTCAATGAGCGATTCAGTGCAAATACACGCAGAAAAACTAGATCCATGTCATCAGTCATCAATAGGTGGCACATTCTAGTGATGCATTCAAATGCGTACACCATGTATCTTTTACTTGAAGTGGTTGTTATCCTGAGAAAAATGCCTAGTATGCACATTACCTTTGTTTGTTTTATGCTGCAATTCTGCTGTTATGGGTGTGGAAAGAAAAGCTAGGCTTCACAAAATATTACACAGTTAGGCCTAACTTAGTCTTACACAAATAAGCACAGCTTAGTCTTTACACAAATAAGTGTAACTAAAGATAAAGATAAAGACAAATGGTTCATTGGATCTGCTAGTATGAGCACTAGGTCTCTGGAGCTGGTGGTATCATCAGAACAAACCAGAATGCTGTGTTTGGCCGTCTGTCATTCTCCATCAAATCGTACAACCCCACTGATGACCAATTGTAGGCCCCTCCCCCCAACATGGATTCGACTCTAGGCCAGATCTATAGTGTCAACATGATAGGCACGTGAGTGTGCAGCAAACACAAAGTCTGCTATCAACACTGGAAGTGCTGGCACCTCACCAACAACACCAGCATGTTCTTCCTGGACTCCGGCAGCAGCCTTAGCCAGTATTTCTTCAGCTTCACCAGAAGCAGCCTTAGCAGGTATTTCGTCAGCTTCACCAGCAGCAGCATTAGCAAGTATTTCGTCAGCTTCACCAGCAACAACATCACCAAGTATTTCGATAGCTTCACTAGGAGTAGCAGCAGCTAGTTCTTCGTCAGCTCCACCATCAGTAGTAGCAGCAGCATCAGGAGCCAGGGCTACCTGAGCAATTACAGGTTCAACAGCTCCAGGGGCTCCGACAAAGAAAGGGTAGTTGATCCCAAGAAACATAGATTGTCCCTTCGGATTATCGACTCTTCTCCATACTTGCTCTACTAGGTCTTTGGATGGGCATGCGGACCTCAAGAAAATGTGACACCGCAGCGATGGGTATGAAGAAAGTTGTGTCCCCATATGTTCTATTGTATCACCAACGTTGTTTAGTTCTCCCTTGATATGGATCCACATGAGTTCAACATCCTATTTCGTGTCGCCTCCGAGAGTTGCTAGGAACCAGCGCCTTGATCCAAGTTCAACATCTACTACTGCATCTTCGATCACCAGAGCTGGAATGACGCGTGGGGCTGCATGGGTACCTGCGTGTTACTTACAGTCAGTAAGCATACTTTTGAATGGGATTTTACATGCTATATGACACCATGACTCACCCAAGATGAATGGCTCCCAAACACGCATGTCGCCGCTAGGTTCAGTGACCGCATAAATGGGTTGCGGTTTGTTGGAATGGTAGCTAGAGCTGAAGATAGCGTTGACATACTTCTCCGGCCACAGGAAGTCGTCGCCCAAGACTATCCATTCCTTGTCTTCTTGGAATCTAATGAATGTGATTGCCTTGTCGAACACCACTAAGAGGTCGTACTCCCATGTCTTCCACACCTCTCGCGGTCTATGTGGGAGATATACCTTTAGGAGCTCAAGTTCTGTCATGTTGAACCTGTAAGCGAATTCGGAAATGGGTAGCAGCCACCCATTCTTGAATGTAGTAATGCCGACACCCTCCAAAGCTAGCAATGTAAATCTCAACGATCTGTAGCCATTTTTGAGAGTACAAGTACTCCCATCCTGGGATAAAAGGACCAACCACTCTCCGTTGCCACCCACCCAGTTCTAGTCATCTCCCATTTCGGTCTCTTCTTCTTCCTTGATATTCACCACTACTAATTCTGACCACTTATCCAGCAGCATCATTTTTGCATGAATATTCTGCAGATTTTGTTGTCAGTTGGTAGAATCACCTAGCATGGATTCCATTGCAAATACAATTTGACAACTAGACCTTCAGACTAAAGTACCCAAAATATCGCCTAAATACGAGTGTCTTCTCAGATATCGCTTAAATTGTGCATGTGTCACTACGAAAATACCCAAAATATGGATTAGGAGCAGAGCTCCCCCGAACAAACTCCTGACGATGATCATAAACAGCTAGGGGCATAATAGCCTTAAATCGTCTAATCTGTTTATTTTTATTTAGGAAACAGAATATCACCTAGCAGGAATTCCACTGCAAATCGAAACTGACAACTCGTCTATCACCTAAATTAAGACTATGTCACTATGAAAATACCAGAATATCAGGTACGTGCAGAGCTTCCGCTGTACAAAATAGTCTTAAATGGTTCAATTTGTTCAAACCGCGCGTGCACACAATACGTTTGACGAAAGGAACATAGGATTCCGATGAGAGTTCAGAACATATGAATCAACGATATGACTGAATCAATAAGCAAGATACTGGAACTTACGTGGCCATCACGGTCGTTTGGCCATTTGCTGGTATCGGGGTAAAGAAGGTCTAGCGTGCCGAACGGTTGTTCGTCCATGTCCCGCATCGTGAAGAGGTAGCCAGGGATGCAGCGAGCGAGGTGACCGGAAGATATGATGTCCAACCCCGTGGCGATCCTGTGCATGTTCACGGTGCTGAGGTTCATCCATCCCCAATCCTTGTGGTGGCGGTCGCCCTGTCCATCTGCATCATCGTCGCCTGCCTTCCGCTTCAGCCTACTGCTACCCTAAGCTCTACCCATAGCGGCAAATGGAGTCTGGAATTCGGTAGATTAGTGGAGGCGTTGTGATAAGGAGGCGGATGGATTCGAGAGGGGATGGAAATAGGGAGGGGGTCAGTTGTTCGAGTAGGGAGTGACCCAGTGAGGAACCGCCGCCGCCGGTTCTCGTCCGCGTGGAAGACAAAGAAGCGGCGCATAATTATTGAGGGCTCGCACCGGAACCATCTAGAGGAAGTGAAAAAATAAATCGTAAGAGAGAAAAATGTGGGGCCCACCTATCAGTGAGTCAAGGTCGGCACGCACAAATGTGACTATATTTGACTTGGATTGTGCATAGCAAACCTCGATTCCACTGCATGCAAGTGGCGTAGAAAAAATTTTAGGCAGCGCTAGCATCGACGTGTAAAACCGCCATTTTTCTCCACCTTCACCCTACTACGAATGGTCGTGCACCATGCCAGACATTAGTAAGGGCGGTTCCAATCTTGCAGTAAGCAGTTTCACTTCTACGTCTCATTTCCTCCTCCACGGCCTCATCGTCTTTCTCCTCCATGACCTCATCCATTTCCTCCACCACGGCATCACCCTCTTCCTCCATATCCTTTCCCTCTTTCCTTTAGTCATGGACTTGTTGGATGTCCGAAACGACGACAGGCAAGGGACTATGTACTTCGACATAGAAGTACATGGCAGGAAGAAGATCAATGTCGTCTACACCACTGACCATCGGACGGTGAGGAACACTCTGAATAATTACATGAGTTGGCCGCGGTTCGAAGAAAACAGGTTCATAGGTCTCAAACTTGAGTACAGCCACGATCACCATAGGATCACTGTGGTCCAACTCTCCATGAAGGGGCACGTCCTCGTATACCAGCCTTTTTACGAGATGGGGGCTGATGGGAACAGGTAGATGATACATTGCAAATGTATCTATAATTTTTGATGTTCCATGCTTGGTTTTATATACTTTCTTATGTTTTGTCCACACTTTGGAGTACTTTTCATATGATTTCTTGGACTAACCTATTAAAAAGAGCCACAATGCCACCTGCCTGTTTTCTGCTGTTTTTGGTTTCAGGAAGTCAGAAAATGAATATTCTCGGAATTGGACGGGACAAAAGCCAGAGTCACTATTTTACCAGGACACATCTGGAGCCAGAATACGAGACGGAGAGGGGCTAGGGCCTGGCCACACCACACAGCCTGGCTACTAGGCCCACGCCAGGTGGTCCGCCGCCTGTGCACCCATTGGCCTCTCCTTTCGCCTATATATTGCCTCTGATACGGAAACCCTAAGTACCCGATCAAAATTCCACGAAAGAGCTTGTAGCCGCTGTCATGTCCATCCCTAGATCGGGAGGGATCTAAAGCTCTTCCCAGCACCCTGCCAGAGAGGGGAATTCAACCTGGAGGCCTTCTTCATCATCATTCAAGTCTCCGGTGTGATACGTGAGTAGTTCATCTCTGGACTATGGGTCCATGTAGTAGCTAGATGGCTGGTTCTCCTCCTTTGTGCTTTCATGTCTAGATCTTGTGAACTCCGTTCATGATCAAGATCATCTATTTGTAATTCTGCATGTTGTGTTTACGGGGATCCGATGGATATTGAGATGCTATTTCAGATTGATTATTGATTCTATCATGTCTTTGTTATTTGTGATCTTGCATGCTTTCCGTTGTTAGTAGCTATCTTGGCCAAGTAGATGCTAGCAACTCCAAGAGTTAGTATTTATGCTCGATAGTGGGTTCATGCCTCTGGTAATCTGGGGAAGTGACAGAAATCTCTAAGGTACAAGATGCGTTGTTGCTACTAGGGAGAAAACAACAATCCTTTGTTCATAGAACAATCGTATTGTTTAGTTTACACACAACTCGTAATGCAATAATCTGTTGCTTGCAACTTAATACTGGATGGGGTTCGGATGATAACCTGAAGGTAGATTATTAGTCATAGATGCAGTTAGATGACGGTCTATGTATAATGTTGTAATGCCCAATCAAGTCTCAAAGGAGTCAAGATGATTAGTATATGCTTGTACGATTTCTCGATGTTTGTCAATTGCCCCGCTGTAATTTGTTCACCCAGCATGTTATCTATCTTAAGGAGAGCCACCTCTAGTGAACTATGGACCCCGGTCCTTTCTTTTACATTCAATCTACAAACTGTTTACTGCTTTGTGTTTACTTTCTGCAAACTATTACTTCCTTCCATTCGATACGTTTAATCCTTTGTTTTCAGCAAAACCGGTGAGATTGACAACCTCATCGCAAGTTGGGGATAGAGTTCTGTGGTTGTGTTGTGCAGGTCTCCACGTTGCTACTAGCACCGGTAGTGCGCCCTGCCAAGGCTCAGCTAGCAACACCTTTGGGGTGTTTCCTTGCTCCTACTGTATTGATAACCTTGGTTTCGTACTGAGGGAAAACTTACTATTGTGCTCATCATACCTTCCTCTTGGGGTTCCCCAACGAGCTCCATATATTTTGGGCCAGCAAGACTTTTTCTGGTGCCGTTGCCGGGGAGTAAATGGCATCTTCACAAGGGGAGTCCCTCATAACCAATCTCTTTACTTTTTTATTTTTGTTTTGCTCAGTTTACTTTTGCTTTGTTTGCTTGTTTCTTTATCAAAAACACACACAAAATTAGTTCTCCAAGTTTGCTTTCTTTATTGAAAACACAAAAAAGATTAGTTTCTATCTTAAGTTGCCATTATGTCTAGCCTTGCTCCAATCACTATGTCACCTAAGGAAATGATTTTCACTTTTAAACAAGGAATTGAGGAGAGCTTCAAGGAAGCTTGGTCTAGAATCTCTGATCTACATGAAAAAACTGAGCCTAAAATGACTCAAAGCTTGTTCCTTAGGAGTTTTACCTTGGAATTGCTCTTTGCTATAGATATGCTTTAGATGCTGTTGTGGGAGGATATTTCCTCCAATGCAATGAGGATGATGTTGTTAATGCTATAAAGAAATTGGTCTTTACTTACAACTTGCCTAGCAAAACTGATATTTCTTTCACAAACATATTTGCTAGGTTGAACACTCTTGAGACCAGCGCTGCTAGTTTGAAAGATTGCTATAATACGCTTAGGGAGCATCATAATTAAGTTCTAATAAATTCTGAACCATCAAAGTGGCTCCCCACAGTAAAGGTTGATATAAATAATGAAACTTTTCAAGCTCGCTGTGATATCATGTCTGAATTATGTCTTATGCCCAAAGATATTTATGAATCTTTGAATCTTTGGGGACTTTCTGAATGAGGAAAAGAAATATCTCTTGCTAATAATGCTACAATATTACCTATTGGAATAGCTGAAGGAGTGTTTACAAAGATCCTTGGGAAAATGATTTCTACTGATTATCTTGTTATTGAATGTGCAGGAAAAGGACAAATTACGCTTGGAAGGTCCTTATTAGAACTCCTTGGAGCAATAATAGATGTGGGAAAGGGGACCATGCACCTTGCTTCTCCACAAAACAATCATATTTTCCCCAAGGTTAAGAGTAAAAGTAAGAGAGGTAAGGGCAAGAAATTTGGTTTTAATGCTTCTTCATTTGAGAACACTTGATTCTTTTTCTTGCTTCTTATGCCTAACTTAAAGGCGTTAAAGAAAAGTACTTATTGGGAGATAACCCAAAATTTTTAGATGAGTCTTGGAAGTTATTACTTAAGTAATAATCTCTCCTTATCCTTTTTATTTGCTTTTTGTGCCAAGAGTAAACCTCTAATGAGAGAGAAGTAATGATTGAGAAAGTTGCTGTCCCGAAACAGATTTCTATGCTTCATCGTAAAAATTCGTGTAAAATCTCTGTACGTCATTTTGAGGCGTGAATTTTTGTGCTTCTGACCCAGGTTGGTATCTAACTTTCGTTAGTTCAACACTTTTTGATTTGAGCAACAGAAGGTCTTCGAAATTGTTTGTCTTCACCTGCTGGTCTTTTTTGACAGATTTCTGCCATTTTCTACATTTGCTTCTTGTTGGTTCTTTTTTGAGTTCCTTTAGGGAATTGAGCTTTTTGAGGGAAGTGATACAGTATCTAGTGTTTTAATGGAAGTTTTATTGGTGTTATAACTGAACCTTAAAGACTTATTATCTTGAGTGCACTAATGTTGCTAATAAAGATTGTGTGAAGTTTTGTATGAAGGAAAAATTTTAGGTGTATGGAAGGAATGAGTAATGAGATGAAGGATGGACTAAATCTCAAGCTTGGGGATGCCACGCGTGTCACCCCAAGAAATATCCAATAAGTACAAGCATCAACGCTTGGGGATCCCCAAGGCATCCCCCTCTTCATCAATAAAAATTCCAGGTTTCTTCCAAACGCTTCATTTTTATTGTTTCATGCACAGTTGTGTTGTTCTTGGAGCGTCTTCTTTTTCGTTTTTGTTTTGGTTTTTGGTTTGCTTTGTTTGCTTAGTTTGCTGAATAAATTGGTTGGACCCCCTCTTTCAGGCATTGGTTTTCAAATAGTTTGGTTTGGTTTGGAAAAGAGTAGGAAAGTTCATGCTTAAGTGTTAAAGAGAGCTTGTTTTTGACTGTGGCATATGCTTTTTCATGCCATGCTTGATATTGTTTTGGATTTATGCTTAGTATTCTTTGCTGTAGCATGACTTGTTATAAACAATTGAGATTGCTTAATGTGCCTTGGATGAATCATGCGTTGTTTTAGCATATTAAAGCATAATATTGTGGTATTCTCATTTGATGCTTTATTTGGGTTGACTTGGCGCATGCTCACACCATGTTATGACTATACAAAGTCACCATAGCCTTTATGATCCTTTAGTTTTCAACTTGTAGTATCACTTTATGCTTTGATCAATGATGTTTTGTCGCTCTGCATGATTATGGCCATTATTGCTCTCTTAGTTTGTCGCTCTCAGTCTTTTGCTAGCCTCCGTAACCAAGTATGAGTTCTACTCATGCATCCAACTCCCTAAAACAAGTTATTCCAAAGAGTCCACCATACCTACCTATTAGCATAAGCTATTCCAAGTATATTCATGTTTTTGTTTACCTTCCAAATTAAACTTGTTATGAGAAAACTAGTGATTAAAGCTCTCACGAACTTGATGGCACACTTTACTTTTCTTGCCCTTAATAAACTTGAACCATTGTGTCGTCTATGTTGTATATGCTTGCACTTATTTGTTGGGGATTAGTAGAACCATGCTGTCATGGGGAATGCTTTCAACATTGCACTGGTACTTTGTACCTAGTTGATATCATGCTCTTTTGTCTATGGATGTCGTCTGTGTGAAATGAAAGGGGAGCTTGTAAGTCCATGGAGTTATGTATATGTTTTAGAAAAAACACCTGGGCCACTGGTCTAATCCATGCTGACATGGTGGAAACCTACAGCGTAACCATAATGAGCTGTCTATGAAGCATTCTTCTTATAAAAAAAGAGTCCTATATTGAGAAAAAAAAGAGAAAAAGAAAAAAAGATATTATGAAAAGAGAAAAGAGAGAAAAAAGAACCATATTCCCATGGTAAATAAGAAGATTGCTGAGATGCTCGTTGTCTGCTTGCCTTGTTATTTTGATATGGGGATTCTTTCGTATCATCGGGCAAGGGGTACCCCGTTGGCGGTTCTCTATGATACACATGTACTTACGATGACAAGAACTTACCGGTGACTAAACTTGAGTAGCATGAGGAGCGGCCCTCATATTCAAGGGACATGAGATTCCTAACTTATACTTTGTCAAGCATGTACGCCATAGTTTGTTCACTTTAACCTTAATCACTTCAAGATGCTTATGATAGGGGCAATGAGAGATGAAAGCTATAAGTACCATAATTTTTGGAAGCTCTTTATGAAACTTGAATCTCTGCTTCCTTCTATGAAGGCCTTTCTTCCACCATTATATTGAGTCTCCACCTTCTACCTTTATGCACCTACTTTGAGAGCATAGTGGCCATTCTTAGTTCTATGTGCATTGTCCCAAGACTAGTTGATTGATGCCTACCTTGATATTGCTTGTTTTAAACTATTTGTATCTAGTCACTCTTATGAACTTTGAAGGTGTCCTATGCATTTATGTTTGATACTCTATGAGGGACAAGCTGAATACTATTATGCTATGTTTTCTTTATGTGAAACAAACAAACGTCTTGCAAAACATTGTTATTCATGAACCTTTTGTTTGTGCATTTTCATGTTGCATCATAGTTTCTTTGTCTTACTGCTAGAACTTTGTCTTTCATGTTATGATTGAAGTACTATGATCCCAACTTCGATTGTTTTACAAATACTTTGATCAAGTTTATGATGGTGCATGTCACCTAAAAAATTATTCTTTCTTTTTATCACTTACCTACTCGGGGACGAGCAGGAGTTAAGCTTGGGGATGTTGATACATTGCAAATGTATCTATAATTTTTGATGTTCCATGCTTGGTTTTATCTACTTTATTGTGTTTTGTCCACACTTTGGAGTACTTTTCATATGATTTCTTGGACTAACCTATTAACAAGAGCCACAGTGCCAGCTGCCTATTTTCTGCTGTTTTTGGTTTCAGGAAGTCGGAAAATGAATATTCTCGGAATTGGACTGGACAAAAGCCAAAGTCACTATTTTACTAGGAGACATATGGAGCCAGAATACGAGACGGAGAGGGGCTGGGGCCTGGCCACACCACCTGACCATGCGGCCAGGCCTGGCCCGCGCCATGGGGTGGTCTGGCCGCCCCAGGCACCCCCTCGGCCTCTCCTTTCTCCTATATATTGCCTCTGATATGGAAACCCTAAGTACCCGATCAAAATTCCACGAAAGAGTCTGTAGCCGTCGTCATCTCCATACCTAGATCGGGAGGGATCTGAAGCTCTTCACGGCACCTTGCCAGAGAGGGGAATTCACCTTGGAGGCCCTCTTCATCATCATGCAAGCCTCATGTATGATGCTAGTAGCTAGATGGCTAGTTCTCCTCCTTTGTGGTTTCATGTCTATATCTTCTAAGCTCCATTCATGATCAAGATCATCTATTTGTAATTCTACATGTTGTGTTTGCGGGGATCCGATGGATATTGAGATGCTATTTCAGATTGATTATTGATTCTATCATGTCTTTGTTATTTGTGATGTTGCATGCTTTCCATTGTTAGTAGCTATCTTGGCCAAGTAGATGCTAGCAACTCCAAGAGTTAGTATTTATGCTCGATAGTGGGTTCATGCCTCTGGTAATCTGGGGAAGTGACAGAAATCTCTAAGGTACTAGATGTGTTGTTGCTACTAGGGAGAAAACAACAATCCTTTGTTCATAGAACAATCGTATTGTTTACTTTACATGCAATTCGTAATGCAATAATCTGTTGCTTGCAACTTAATACTGGAGGGGCTTCGGATGATAACCTGAAGGTGGATTATTAGTGATATATGCAGTTGGATGATGGTCTATGTATAATGTTGTAATGCCCAATCAAGTCTCAAAGGAGTCAAGATGATTAGTATATACTTGTATGCTTTCTCGATGTTTTTCAATTGCCTCGCTGTAATTTGTCACCCAGCATGTTATCTATCTTAAGGAGAGCCACCTCTAGTGAACTATGGACCCCGGTCCTTTCTTTTACATTCAATCTACTAACTCTTTACTACTTTGTGTTTACTTTCTGCAAACTATTACTTCCTTCCATTCGATATGTTTAATCCTTTGTTTTCAGCAAAACCGGTGAGATTGACAACCTCATCGCAAGTTGGGGACAGAGTTCTGTGGTTGTGTTCTACAGGTCTCCACGTTTCTACTAGCACCGATAGTGCGCCCTGCCAAGGCTCAGCTAGCAACACCTTTGGGGTGTTTCCTTGCTCCTACTGGATTTATAACCTTGGTTTCATACTGAGGGAAAACTTACTGTTGTGCTCATTATACCTTCCTCTTGGGGTTCCCCAACGAGCTCGATATATTTTGGGTCAGCAGTAGACTTTGCTATCTTTTTGTTCCTGAACCATTTGTTTGCAAAAGTTATTGCTATATTATTTGTGTGAATTCATTTTCATGCAGGTGGGGCGAAAAGATTAGGTCGATGTTTCATGACTTTCTCATGAACCAGCAGATAACATTTACTAGTCTTGACATCACGAATGACACTATACTGCTTGAAATCCCCACTTTCAACATTAAAATCCCAAAGGAGTTCAGAGTGGACATCTAGAAAATTTACTGGATCCCAGGGACGAAGGGAAGCAGGACTGGGATGGCCGATCTTGCCACTGAACTCATCGACCCGGGGTACGCTCACATGAAGGGCAAATTGCCGAGATGTTGGTGGAGACATTTAGGGCATGATTACTAGGAGGGCCGCTTTCTGAACCTAATCTAAAGTACGCTGCAATTGACGGGTATGTTAGCCACGAGATGTACCGCCAGATTGTAAATTTTTGTTCCAGGCATCGCACCATTGAACCACCACCAAGGTAAGTTGTTTGCCCCAGATGCCGGAGTGTAGATGAATCAACAAGCCAGGGCAAGCGACCGAAGGCATCCTGGGATCGGTTGCCTTCTCCAATAGGCTGGGATGTAGACTTTTAGTGCATGATTGTTGTGTTTGTATGGGGCTTGTTATGTTTATGAAAACATGTTATTTTAGAAGTACACTATGTGAGAAATTACGAACTGTTGTGTATTACCTTTGTCAAACTATAATCTGGGTTTAATTATGACTGTATCCTTCGCTATAATCTGGGTTTGGTTATGACTTATGACTATATTCCAGCTTATGCATGCCAGTCATGGATTCTTCTGCATGCAAAGGGCACAGACAGAATTTGTAAGTATGAATGTTGAGCATACAAAAGGGGGAAATGTAATTCATACAGGTTAACTACCTAATAGCATAGGGATCATACGAGCTCAGTTCTTAGACACACAATGCTTAGAAAATACATGCGAGATAAAATATAGGTGAGATAAAACTAGGAACGGAATGTGAAACTAGTAGTAAACAGCACACTCACCCACCCGCCAGATCATGTTGAGCATCTCGTAGCAGACATATGCGTCCCTGGCTGCATACTTGCTTGCATCGTAATTCAGGTGCCTCCACTCCCATCGCTCATGCAGGTGCTTCGGGAAGTCGACTTTCATGCCGGCATACTCGCGGTCGATGATGTCGGCAGCGAGTCTAGACATGGAGGCTTTCCCCGTATCGTCATCCGGATACCTCCACAAACATTGGAGATCGACGCGATTGACGACATGAATGAGGAGATCCTGCTCTAGCTTCGGAGTGTCGTTCTTGATGTCGATGTTGGCGAAGGAGATCTCCCTCCTGTGTAGGAACTCGCGAAACTCCGAGCATACAGATTTTGTCCCTGCATACGTGGTATAGGAGACAGTGGTTACGCATGGACAGCTGCAAAAGCGCCGTCCTCTTCCTATCTCCAATATACTCGAGGTCAAGGCCGATAATCTTGTACCTGTCCATCGGCTCCTGTAGCCACCACTCGTACATTGCGAGGACCTTGGCAACCTCCGCTAACGCATTTGTGTGGACGACCGTCAGCTTGGTGGTGCCATGGGTGGTGACGGTGTACTCGTCGGTGAAGTCTCTTCCGTCGCTGAACACGCCGTACTCTGTGTCCATGGCAGCAGCTAATGCGGCGGCGGTGGCCTAGGGTCGGTAGCGGTGGCTGGGACTGAGCGTGGCAGTGGAGTGATCAGTTGCGGAGGTATGGCCCGGCGGAGGTGGTGCCTGCGGCAGCGTCAATGGTTCTTGCGGTGGCTGTGGAAGGAGTTGGGGATTTTTGCACAGTGTTGTGCTGTGGAGACGGAAGGCGATGCTTAAATTGCATTTACCAATATTCCGGTCATACCCAAGCGGAAGCAAGTTTGACCGGGCGAGCACCGTTGGTTTCCAATCCTAGCGATTAAATTCGGCGGCTGTGCCCGGTAGGTGATGGGACAGGTGTGCGATGTTGCTTTGGCGTGGCAGAGACCAGTCACGGAGACCACCATCCCGTTGCCGATCCGCGGTGGGTGTGCGGTGCTGACACGACGTAACGTGACATGATAGAATGAAGTGTACAACTATTTGTGAATATTATTCCTAGCAAGTTTAAGAAGTGTAAGCATAGACAGGAACCTAGCATCCCTGCACCCCGGGGAAGCCGCTCAGGCCTGCCGATTGCGCAAAGCATGTAATTTCCTTTCTTTGGTGATTTTGTCCGGAATTTGCCAAATTGAAGCTTGTTTGCCCATGCTTTTATAAGTTTCTGGGTAGGCCACTGGTGTAAGCATGCACGATCAAGCAACTTTGCAACACACGTGTCAGTGGAAAAGCATGAGGTTTCAACGCACCACATAGTTTAAGGGTCTAGAAACGGTAAGAGAATTAAACATTATTAGTGGTCAGGCCAACACAGTGATGGGTTGGTCGGCTAGAACTTGCTGATTCCTAAGTAAGGGGACACCAAGCCGGTCTTGACATACTCCCTCAGGAATTTGCCATAAGCAGTATGCATGGCCTTGGTTGCCGACTTGTGTTTACTAGCCGGGCTTTTACCGATGCCAACTGCATGCAGAATCAAGCTGGCAATCCTCGGGTTGACTCCTTTCTTACAAAAAGGGCACATGAGCTCCCCAAGTCAAGTGCGGAAAGGGATTCTCCCACTCTTGAGCTTCTTCATGACATGGCGGCTCTTGTTGTCCCTGTTCTCCTTGTCAGAGTCCATCTCACTTGAATCTACCTATAATGTATGAAATGAAAACCGAAATGAGCAAAATAATAAATATATATTCCTCCCACCATTCCGAGTTACTTTCAATACAATAACATATTTATACAGGTTCAGCGGTTCATTATGGTTGTCTCCCTAGCTTGCTCCAAAATTAATGTGGTTTGTGTTCTTGATAACTTATTAATAAATAAATAATGTGGATTTATTGAGAACAGACTAGATCTCTCCATGTACCGGTTTGTACGGTGCATCTAATCATTAGGACTAGATTTTTTTATGAAACCAGGATAGATTAAGATCAAGCAGAAAATATGAAACATGTAGAAATAGATGTACCTCCGGGTACACGAGCGGAGCGTGTTCGTCAAACTCCATGCCCTCATCGGGGCCTCAGAAGTCGTCAGCACCGGCGAGCACATGGTCCCCCAAGGGGTTGAACTGCACGTCCTCCTCGCCTTGTGCTGCATGATGCTCCTCTAGATCTGCCGCATGAAGCACCACCCCAGTGATGATGCCCACACACTCACCCCCACTCACTGGTTTCATGTAGAAGGTTCATGGATGTACGTTGAAGATTGTGGGGTTTTGCTAGATAGGGAAGAGAGAGGAGTGTATGAGTGCGAATGGAGGACCCGAAGGCTGGATTTTTAATGCGGGGACGTTTAGGCCTCCTCGAGGGCCTCGGTACGCAACTCTTCTAGCTGTGGCTGCCGCGTGGAAGGTTCGTGTGGTGGGGGGTCGGAAGTGAGAGTGCAGGCGTGCTGCATAGTAAAAATGGTATAGCCTGTGGGCCGTGGATGACCAGTTGCCGTGTAGTAGACTTGTAGCCTTTGTAGACTAGATTAAATGTGACATGACCACTCAACGACTTTTTTCCATGGATGGCATCATGTTCCTTCTTGTACAAGTCTCGCTGAGGGAGACGTCCGTGTTGTCTCACGCTGTACTGTGAACGGCACGACGTGTGCAACGATCCTCGTTGGATCACACAGGATTCACAGTTGGTGCGCATGATCCGCGTGACAACTGTGACAACCAATTAGGGCGTAGCATACAGAGTGAGCACAGGTTTGGGTTTCTAGGAAAGAGAGAGAGAGAGAGGGCAAAACTGAGTAGTATCAAAAAACCAAGGGCAAAAATGAGTAGTATAAAAATGGAAAGTGAGTGTCTTGTACAATGAAATACATCATGGCATACATCAAATTATGCCAAGATAGATCCACTAGAGTTCATTGGATGTGTGTTCTTCTCATAAACCACATATGGATCCACCAGAGTCATTGCATGTGTGTTATTATCATAAACCACATATGGATCCACCAGTGTCATTGAAATGTGTGTTGTTTTCACAAACCACATATGGATGCACCAGAGTCATTGCAAGTGTGTTATTGTAACAAACCACATATGGATCCACCAGTGTCATTTGTTAGAGTATTAGGTATATACGGTTGTTATGGTACTTTAGATAGAGTTAGGATATGTTTACGTATAGTCCTAACTTGACTCGTACTCCAAGATAATCCTCTGTACGCCTATATATACTCACCCATGAGTCTCAATAATATATCCATCATATTCTGCCAAACTAATACTCTTTTATGGTATCAACCTAAATCGATCTCAAACCCTAGCTTCCGCCGCGCTGCCCCCGAGAAGATCGATCTCCATGATCTCCGCCGGGGGCTGCGCAACCCGTATGTAGGGTTCGTCCGCCGATCTGTGATCGGCTTCCCTGTAAGTCTTTTCCGATCTCTTGATCGGCTTTATTTTTGGTTTACCGATCTTAGATCGGATTGAGTCGCCCACCACCGTCTTCATTGCCGCGCCTCTACTCTGACCATCGGCATCGAGGATCTACATCGCGTCCATGCGCCTGTCCCCTCCGCTGTTGCACCTGCCTCGGCAGGCTGTCGCGCACCACGGATGGCTGCTACCCCTTCCTTGGAAGGCTAGCGCGGGCGGCTTCTACCCCTTCCTCGGAAGGCTACCGCGGCTGCCCTCCCCCTCGGATCCTCTTCGTCGTCATCGTCGGGGACTTCACCGATAACAACACTATCGAATCCGATCTACACGTCGTCCATGCCGTGGCACATACGGTGCACCGTCGGTCTAATCAACTTATCACGCGCCTGTCTATGCCAAGCACATCCCCGAGCACGCACCTACCACCGATCGAACTACGGGCCGCTGATGTGTCGTCCCGTCGGGCCACAACGCCGCCGCCTTTGGTCCATGCTACCGGCTTCCAACGTGCCTTCCTTGGCATGTACGTCGCTGGTGGTCTCCTAACCGCTGCACCGACTTGCGCCCTATAGCTATGCCACCCCCTCGGGTCGTAGCATGGCTGCACGCAGTCTACTTTGCCATCCTCGTGCATCGACGGCCTCGACTTTCACCGCGCCATCTCCTACGGCGCGGATCGTCGCCGTCTGCACATGGTCTTCGTCACGTCGCCGGGTCTTCCTCGCCTACTTCGAGCACCACCATTGCGTTTCACAAGGTAACCTGCAGGGCGCCCTCTCGCCATCACAAGTCCCTCCGACTACCCCATCGCCACTCTAGGCATCCAGCATGACTAACCCAGGTCGCCGCTGGTTTCGCCGCCTTCTATGTCTTCATCGGCTTCGAAAACGTCTTCTTCGGCATCGACCCCTCTACGACTGCCTCCACCGCGTCACCGACAAGTTCTTCTTTGCATACTCGGTTCTGGCAAAACCGAAGTGTGCGTTCGTCCTCGACGTGCGCCTAGTTCTGTCAAAACTATGGCCGTACCTCATCCTCGACGGCTCGGACTGCATCGACTTCGGCATCGACACCCTCAATGACTGCCTCGATGCGTCTCCGTCATCCTCCTCGCGCACTATGCGCATGCAGCTTCACGTGAGGCTATCTGGACACGGGCATCCCCGACCATGACATTGACCACGGCGACCCATCGCACGGCTACCTCGACCATGGCACCACCTCACGCTTTCAGCTCCCTCGACATCGGCAGAAGGGCTACCACCTCGCTTGAGCATCACCAGCTTCCTATATAGTTCAAGCTACAGTGACACGACACTGTCCAAGACGTTTCCGCTACGATTGTGGGGGATGTCAGCCTACTGGATGCTACTTCGGTTTATATCTAGTCTGACCGTCCGTGATGTTCCGGTTATTCACGACGCTACCGCTATGACTGCGGGGGGATATTACAGTATGATCCGTACACGGTTATTGTGGTAGTTTAGGATAGTTAGGATTCTAGCCTAACTCGTCTTGTACTCCAAGTTGATCCTTGTACGCCTATATATACTCGCCCATGAGGCTCAATAATATCCAACATATTATGCTAATCTCATACTCTTTCACAAACTACATAGATCCACCAATGTCATTGCATGTCTGTTCTTTTCATAAAACACATGGATCCACCAATGTCATTGCATGTGTGTTCTTTTCACAAAGCACATATGGACCCACTAGAGTCATTGCATGTATGTTCTTTTCACAAAACACATGGATCCACCAATGTCATTGCATGTGTGTTCTTTTCGCAAACCACACATGGATCCACTATAGTCATTGCATGTATGTTCTTTTCACAAACCACATATGGATCCACTAGAGTCATTGCATGTGTGTTCTTTTCGCAAACCATATAGATCCACCAATGTCATTGCATGTATGTTCTTTTCACAAACCACATATGGATCAACCAATGTCATTGCATGTGTGTTCTTTTCACAAACCACATATGGATCCACCAGAGTCATTGCATGTATATTCTTTTGACAAACCACATATGGATCAACCAATGTCATTGCATGTGTGTTCTTTCCATGAACCACATATGGATCCACCAATGACATTGCATGTGTGTTCTTTCCACAAACCACATATGGATCCACCAGAGTAATTGCACGTGTGTTCTTTTCATGAACCACATATGGATCCACTAGATTCATTGCATGTGTGTTCTTATCCTAAACCAGCACTAGAGTCATTGCATGTGTGTTATTTTCATGAACCCCATATGGCTCCACCAGAGTCATTGCATGTATGTTCTTTTCATAGAACACATGGATAAACCAATGTCATTGCATGTGTGTTCTTTTCACAAACCACATATGGATTCACTAGAGTCATTGCATGTATGTTCTTCTCACAAACCACATATGGATCCACTAGAGTCATTGCATGTGTGTTCTTTTCATGAAACTAGCACTAGATTCATTGCATGTATGTTCTTTCCACAAACCACATGGATCCACTATAGTCATTGCATGTGTGTTCTTTTCACAAACCACATATGGATCCACCAGATTCATTGCATGTGTGTTCTTTTCACAAAACCAACACTAGAGTCATTGCATGTGCGTTCTTTTCATGAACTACATATGTACCCACTAGAGTCCTTGCATGTATGTTCTTTTCATAAAATACATGGATCAACTAGAGTCATTGAATGTGCGTTCTTTTCACAAACCACATATGTATCCACCAGAGTCATTGCATGTGTGTTCTTTTCATGAACCACATATGGATCCACCAGAGTCATTGCTTGTATGTTCTTTTCATAAAACACATGGATCAACCAATGTCATTGCATGTATGTACTTTTCACAAACCACATATGGATCAACCAATGTCATTGCATGTGTGTTCTTGCCACAAACCACATATGGACTCACTAGAGTCATTGCATGTGTGTTCTTATCCTAAAACCAGCACTAGAGTCATTGCATGTGTGTTCTTTTCACAAACCACATATGGATCCACCAAAGTCATTGCATGTATGTTCTTTTCACAAACCACATATGGAACACCTATAGTCATTGCATGTGTGTTCTTTTCACAAACCACATATGGAACAGCTATAGTCATTGCATGTGTGTTCTTTCCACAAACCACATGGATCCACTAATGTCATTGCACGTGTGTTCTTTTCATGAACCACATATTGATCCACTAGAGTGATTCATGTGTGTTCTTTCCACAAAACCAGCACTAGAGTCATTGCATTTGTATTCCTTTCATGAACCACAGCTAGAGTGATTGCTTGTGTGTTCTTTTCATGAAACTAGCACTAGAGTCATTGCATGTATGTTATTTCCACAAACCACATGGAGCCACTATAGTCATTGCATGTGTGTTATTTTCACAAACCACATATAGATCCACTAGAGTCATTGCATGTGTGTTCTTTTCACAAAACCAACACTAGAGTCATTGCATGTGTGTTCTTTTCATGAACCACATATCGATCCACCAGAGTCATTGCATGTATGTTGTTTTCATAAAACACATGGATCAACTAGAGTCATTGCATGTGTGTTCTTTTCACAAACCACTTATGTATCCACTAGAGTCATTGCATGTGTGTTCTTTTCATGAACCACATAAGGATCCACCAGAGTCATTGCACATATGTTCTTTTCATAAAACACATGGATCAACCAATGTCATTGCATGTATGTTCTTTTCACAAACCACATATGGATCAACCAATGTCATTGCATGTGTGTTCTTTCCACAAACCACATATGGACCCGCTAGAGTAACTGCATGTGTGTTCTTATCCTAAAACCAGCACTAGAGTAACTGCATGTGTGTTCTTATCCTAAAACCAGCACTAGAGTCATTGCATGTTGTAACACCCCGTCCACTCCTGGGCCGGGGGGTGTCACTCCTGGCAGCTTAATAGGATATCTAGACTGGCCCCACAGACCAACACTAGTCTTTTCTGCGCACTTTGTCCTCACTAAATGCTTTGCTACCACTTCTCAGTCGGTCACCCATCCTAGAATTGCTCTTGGCTAAGCACGCTTAACCTTAGAGTTCTTTTTGAATGAGCTTCCGGAAAAGAAGTTGCAACTTGTTGATATGGGTATCCTATCAATCCTATTAAGCCATGTGCCTAGATCTCACATACACCCACCCTTTAGAAGATAGATGCCCTCATCGATCAAGCACACCCTAGGAACATTCCCTCTTGGCACGCGTCTGTGCGTCCAGTGCCGACACATGTGCCATGCCATGTCCACTCCGGGCCACACGCGCCATGCTCGACATGTCCCGCCACTGACCCGCACACACTCGTGTAATTGCAAGGGTCGGCTCTGATACCACTTGTAACACCCCGTCCACTCCTGGGCCCGGGGGGTGTCACTCCTGGCAGCTTAATAGGATATCTAGACTGGCCCCACAGACCACCACTAGTCTTTTCTGCGCACTTTGTCCTCACTCGTGCGCCAGTTCCACTTCGGTTGGTCACCCATCCTAACATTGCTCTAGGCCAAGCATGCTTAACCTTAGAGTTCTTTTCGAATGAGCTTCCGGAAAAGAAGTTGCAACTTATTGATATGGGTATCCTATCAATCCTATTAAGCCATGTGCCTGGATCTCACACATGTGTGTTCGTTTCACAAACCACATATGGATCCACCAATGTCATTGCATGTGTGTTCTTTTCACAAACCACATATGGAACAGCTATAGTCATTGCATGTGTGTTCTTTTCACAAACCACATGGATCCCCCAATGTCATTGCATTTGTGTTCTTTTCACAAACCACATATAGATCCACCAGAGTCATTGCATGTGTGTTCTTTTCACAAACCACATACCAATGTCATTGCATGTGTTTTTTTCATGAACCACATATGGATCCACTAGAGTCATTGCATGTGTGTTCTTTCCACAAACCACATGGATCCACCAATGTTATTGCATGTGTGTTGTTTTCATGAACCACGTATTGATCCACTAGAATCATTGCATGTGTGTTCTTTCCACAGAACTAGCACTAGAGTCATTGCATATGTGTTCTTTTCATGAACCATACCTAGAGTCATTGCATGTGTGTTCTTTTCATGAAACTAGCATTAGATTCATTGCATGTATGTTCTTTCCATAAACCATATGGATCCACTATAGTCATTGCATGTGTGTTCTTTTCACAAACCACATATGGATCCACCAGAGTCAGTGCATGTGTGTTCTTTTCACAAAACCAGGACTAGATTCATTGCATGTGTGTTCTTTGCATGAACCACATATGGATCCACCAGAGTCATTGCATGTATGTTATTTTCATAAAACACATGGATCAACTAGAGTCATTGCATGTGTGTTCTTTTCACAAACCACATATGTATCCACCAGAATCATTGCATGTGTGTTCTTTTCATGAACTACATATGGATCCACGAGAGTCATTGCATGTATGTTCTTTTCATAAAACACATGGATCAACCAATGTCATTGCATGTATGTTCTTTTCACAAACCACAAATGGATCAACCAATGTCATTGCATGTGTGTTCTTTCCACAAACCACATATGGACCCACTAGAGTCATTGCATATGTGTTCTTATCCTAAAACTAGCACTAGAGTCATTGCATCTGTGTCCTTTTCATGAAGTACATATGGACCATCAGAGTCCTTGCATGTATGTTCTTTTCATGAAACACATGGATCAACTAGAGTCATTGAATGTGCTTTCTTTTCACAAACCACATATGTATCCACCAGAGTCATTGCATGTGTGTTCTTTCCATGAACCACATATGGATCCACCAGAGTCATTGCTTGTATGTTCTTTTCATAAAACACATGGATCAACCAATGTCATCGCATGTATGTTCTTTTCATAAACCACATATGGATCACCAATGTCATTGCATGTGTGTTCTTTCCACAAACCACATATGGACCCACTAGAGTCATTGCATGTGTGTTCTTATCCTAAAACCAGCACTAGAGTCATTGCATGTCTGTTCTTTTCACAAACAACATATGGATCCACCAGAGTCGTTGCATGTATGTTCTTTTCACAAACCACATATGGAACACCTATAGTCATTGCATGTGTGTTCTTTTCACAAACCACATATGTATCCACCAGAGTCATTGCATGTGTGTTCTTTCCATGAACCACATATGGATCCACCAGAGTCATTGCTTGTATGTTCTTTTCATAAAACACATGGATCAACCAATGTCATCGCATGTATGTTCTTTTCATAAACCACATATGGATCACCAATGTCATTGCATGTGTGTTCTTTCCACAAACCACATATGGACCCACTAGAGTCATTGCATGTGTGTTCTTATCCTAAAACCAGCACTAGAGTCATTGCATGTGTGTTCTTTTCACAAACAACATATGGATCCACCAGAGTTGTTGCATGTATGTTCTTTTCACAAACCACATATGGAACACCTATAGTCATTGCATGTGTGTTCTTTTCACAAACCACATATGGACCAGCTATAGTTATTGCATGTCTGTTCTTTCCACAAACCACATGGATCCACCAATGTCATTGCATGTGTGTTCTTTTCATGAACCACATATGGATCCACTAGGGTAATTGCATGTGTGTTCTTTCCACAAACCACATGGATCCACCAATGTCATTGCATGTGTGTTCTTTTCAAGAACCACATATTGATCCACTAGAGTCATTCATGTGTGTTCTTTCCAAAAACCCAGCACTAGAGTCATTGCATTTGTAATATTTTCATGAACCACGGCTAGAGTCATTGCATGTGTGTTCTTTTCATGAAACTAGCACTAGAGTCATTGCATGTATGTTCTTTCCACAAACCACATGGAGCCACTATAGTCATTGCAGGTGTGTTATTTTCACAAACCACATATAGATCCACCAGAGTCATTGCATGTGTGTTCTTTTCACAAAACCAGCACTAGAGTCATTGCATGTGTGTTCTTTTCATGAACCACATATGGATCCACCAGAGTCATTGCATGTATCCTTTTCATAAAACACATGGATCAACTAGAGTCATTGCATGTGTGTTATTTTCACAAACCACTTATGTATCCACTAGACTCATTGCATGTGTGTTCTTTTCATGAACCACATAAGGATCCACCAGAGTCATTGCACGTATGTTATTTTCATAAAACACATGGATCAACCAATGTCATTGCATGTATGTTCTTTTCACAAACCACATATGGATCAACCAATGTCATTGCATGTGTGTTGTTTCCACAAACCACATATGGACCCACTAGAGTAATTGCATGTGTGTTCTTATCCTAAAAGTAACACTAGAGTCATTGCATGTGTGTTCGTTTCACAAACCACATATGGATCCACCAATGTCATTGCATGTGTGTTCTTTTCACAAACCACATATGGAACAACTATAGTCATTGCATGTGTGTTCTTTTCACAAACCACATGGATCCACCAATGTCATTGCATTTGTGTTCTTTTCACAAACCACATATGGATCCACCAGAGTCATTGAATGTGTGTTCTTTTCACAAACCACATACCAATGGCATTGCATGTGTGTTCTTTTCATGAACCACATATGGATCCACTAGAGTCATTTCATGTGTGTTCTTTCCACAAACCACATGGATCCACTAATGTCATTGCATGTGTGTTCTTTTCATCAACAACGTATTGATCCACTAGAGTCGTTGCATGTGTGTTCTTTTCACAAAACCAGCACTAGAGTCATTGCATGTGTGTTCTTTTCATGAACCACCGCTAGAGTCCTTGCATGTGTGTTCTTTTCATGAAACTAGCAGTAGAGTCATTGCATGTATGTTCTTTCCATAAACCACATGGATCTACTATAGTCATTGCATTTGTGTTATTTTCACAAACCACATATGGATCCACCAGAGTCATTGCATGTGTGTTCTTTTTACAAAACCAGCACTAGATTCATTGCATGTGTGTTGTTTTCATGAACCACATATGTACCCACCAGAGTCATTGCATGTATGTTCTTTTCATAAAACACATGAATCAACTAGAGTCATTGCATGTGTGTTCTTTTCACAAACCACATATATATCCACCAGAGTCATTGCATGTGTGTTCTTTTCATGAACCACATATGGATCCACCAGAGTCGTTGCATGTATGTTCTTTTCATAAAACACATGGATCAACCAATTTCATTACATATATGTCTTTTCAAAAACCACATTTGGATCAACCAATGTCATTGCATGTGTGTTCTTTCTGTAACATCCCAATTTCAGCAATCCTCATTTGTTATTCAGAATGCAAAAATCAGGGGGAACAAAAACTTTTTCCTGTTCATTAGTGAAGTATTGATTGTTGTTTGTGTGTACTTGAGCCTGTGAGTGTATACCCTATGATACTCCTCACCTCACCATTTGTTGACAAAAGCTATTTACCAAAACTATCCTTGCTCATTTTACATATTCTCGAATATTCTGGCATTTCAATAACATGAGCCAAGATGCCTATGCAACCAAAACTATTTTAGTGGCTTCTATTGACAAAACTATGGAGAGATATATAATATAACCTCCTTATGTTTTCCAGACAGAACCCTCAACTAATCTTATCCCTAGTTATCCCAAAACCTCTTTTCAAGCATTTGAATTCTACTCTTGGTAGAGATACCAAGGACTCTCATATGACTCCAACTACAACCTTTTCAAAATACCCATCCTTACCTCCAGCTAAGCTTGATGGTAACCCCAGTAGTGGTTTTGCTTAGTTTATAAGATGAGTTGCCTTGATCTGCTGTCTGATGAGTTGCCTTGATCTGCTACTTGACTTGTTTGCCTAGGAAGTAGTATTATCCACTCTAGGATGCTCATCACTAGGGTCAAGATGTTTTCCAAGCCACAACACCCTAAGCAAGTTTGCAAAGCAAGATCAATCTCTAGATACTAGGGATCATCTAAAACCCTTAACCAGATCCATTCTGAAGTGATCCATTCTAGAAGCTTCCAAGTCCATGAAGTCCAATATCAATAATGGATCCCTCCTACTCAATCTAAATTTCAACATCATACACTTGATGATGCTTTGGTACCTTGCAACCCCTCCAAAAACTTTCCCTCTCATACTCTAGTCAAAATCCTCAAAACTGCCAAATTTGACTAAGTCTGGAAACTATTTCAACATCACCTTTTTGAATGCATCCCTTTCTGAAACCCTGTGTATTTTTGGAAATGCACCTAAACCATATTGTTAAACATCCTAAGTACTACCAAGGCCCACATTTTCCCTTGGTTATATCATCCTCCAACCCACTTGTTCTTGATGGTTTTGCAGGCAAGAAAATAACTTTTCCTGCAAATCTAGTCCTCATGCCTACTTTGACAGAACCTCACACCATCATCCAACCTTCTATGGACCAACTATTTGCATTGATCTACCAATATAGGTCTATAAAAACCTACTTTACCAGTTCCAAGTGGATCTTTGTGCTACCTAAACCCACATGGTTTATAAGGCATCATGACTCATCTGGTATGGTAGCCTTATTTTCAACAAAGTTTGCCATCACTTCTAGATCACCTCAAATGCAATTAATCCAAACTCCTTCTGCCATGATCATCTATATGACCTGGTATAACTAATCATATATCCCTTGCATCAAGGTGAACTCTGAACTCCATGATACAACCCTGTTTTGAAGGTATGAATTTAACACCACCCTAGATCCCTAATCTAGGGTATTCCACCAAAATCAACTTGGATTCTCGAATCCCAAGGTTGAAAATGCATGCTACACCTTGTCTACATCATCTACCTGGATCATCAAAATTTATAAACAATTATCCATAATTATTATGGCTCCAAATCTCATAAACTTCTTTATTAGACAAAATCTCAAAACCCCTTTCCCCAATGGAAAGTTTGGTTTTTGTCAAAACATTTCCCCAACTTTTGGCTCATGTGAGTTCCATATATCATAACCTATATTCCCATCTCAAAAATAAATATTTGTGAGAAGCTTTATTATTTAGTTTTGCCCATTTTCTTAAATGGCTGAATTGGAATAATAATTGTCTTAAATACTTTTAAGCCACAATAAATCTTGGGAAAATTCCCCTAAGTGTGTATTCACATTTGGGACCCTCTCACACCAAAAACCAACCCTGACCAATGTAAATATATCAAATGATCTTCTAGAAACTACTTCTGCCCTTTTTGAATAAATGGATTTATGAGGACTAAAACCCCTTATAAAAATACCAATTAAATCCTAGGAGTCTACCTTGACCTCATCTATCTACCAGTACCATTTCCTTATCTTGTCCAATGCAAGTTTTTGGACCTTCTTCATAACCACCAATTTGATCAAAATTGCCAAATAAGCAAATCCACTACTCAAACCACTTCCAACTCCCATCAAAACTTGCTCAATGCATCTCCTCAGCACTAGGACATACCCTAGGTCGACACCACTATAGCTCCACCCCCAGCATTGCCCCTTTTACCCTTGGATTAGTAACAAGAGAGAGAGAGACAACCTTATCTTACAAGGATTTACCCCAATTAATTACCACAGCTCCCCTACCCCTCCCTGCCCGAGCAAATCCCCCTCCTGCCCCTCCTCACCGCCCCCTGAGCCAGTCCCTGGACAACATCACCCCACCCTAATGTCCAAAGTGGACATTTCCTCCATCTAGCTCTCCCATTCGGTATAAAGGCTAGAGGCCACCCCAGCATGCCCCCTGCCCCTCATTTGCTCCCTCTCCCTCTCACTTACCTCCCCCGAGCACCACTCCCTCTCCCTTGCTCTGTACTGCCTGGAAGAAGAAGAAGGAGGACCTCTCGGCCTCCTCAAGAAAATTGAGCTAGGAGCTCTCATCTCTGCCCCCTTGACATGGTTATACCCTACGGGTACGTAACTTCAGCATACCTAGTCCAGCCCAAGGAAGGACCACGGCAGACATACGCTGGCCCATGAAGATTTTCGGGTGGCCAAGGCCCATGACGCCTTCGATCCTTGGAGAGCAAGACTAGCGGAGATAGGAAATTCAAAGGGGTAAAACCCTAGAACTTGTAACCGACTAGGACTACGCCCGGGACCTGCCTAAGTCTATATAAAGGCCAGGAGGGCACGTCCTAGATCGACCAGACTCATACTTTCGCACACGCATCCACGCCAGATCGAATCTGCGCACCCTGTAACCTTCGGTTCCGCCGTAATCAAAGAGCAGACAAGCAGGAGTAGGGTTTTCCCTCTGGGGGCCTGAACCTGGGTAAATCTCGTGTCCCCTGGTTGCTTGTCTGTTAACCGTGCCACGATTTCTAGCATCCCCATCTTCTCCAAAACCCAAGTCCATAACAATGGGCATTGACGAGATCAAACCTCGTCAATTGGCGCCGTCTGTGGGAATTGGGGCTGCTGATGTCTTGATCGTGGCGGTTCCGACCGATCGATCTACAACTCAGCTGACGGAGAATCACCTCCTCTTGGCGCTTCGACTTCACCGCCCTCGCGGATATCATGAAGGATTTCGAGCCCGTGGCGACGGACTCGAAATTCTCGGAGCTTCGGGGTGGGACAAGCGGCACCTCTGCCTCCTGGCGGGTGCCCATGCCGTCAATCAGGCCGCTTCATGGGCTCCACACCCGTGCTACGCATGTCACCATCAGCAGATGAGTTCTACAGCGGCGGCTGCAACTCCGATCAGGCGATCCACCTTCGGATGAAGGACCTACGGTTCCGGATCCGAAAGCTGCGGCGGCAATCAACCAATCTACAGCGCTATCGTGCGCGCGATCATCAAACCGACGAGAAACGCTAACCCGCCCAACCCCAACCCGCAAAGGCGAAACGCGGAAAATAGGGGGCCACCTCATCCAACTTAGCAAAGAAGGATGGGTGAAGCACGCCGCCCGTCGCGGCGAAATAGTCCTACCTCTGGACTCCTCCGTGACTCATCGATGGCATACCACTACCTCCTCATCGAGGAGCACAAGAAGCAAGTCAAGATGCAGGAGGCGGCTCGACAAGCGCAAGCAAGCAGCCTCAATCCGGTCTTGTGACGAGCTGCGCTCTCCACCATGGGACCCGGCTCTAGCACAAGCGGAAAACAGAAACAAGCACCGCTCGGGTGGAAAACATGGACCCGAAGGAGCGTGGCGTGACCGAACTCTCCACACATCGTTCATGGACATGGGCGCGCAGCAACATCATCCCGAAGACGCCAAGCTGCGATCATGGCAGCCACTACGTATCTCGCGGCTCACCCACCTCGGAGGGACCCAAAAGGGCCATGCATAGGTCCGCACTCACGGACTAGGACTAATCGGAGCTGTGCTCACGAGACGCTCCTACGGGCGAAGAAGAAAGCTCCGGCCAGCGCGACGGGCCACTCCTCATCCGAAGATGAAGAGGAACACGATCTTCCTCGAAGTAAGAAGAGCTCGCACCGCCATAAACGCGACTACGACGCGGAGACAAGCTTACACAGCGCAAGATCGACAAAGCACGCTTAAACGCGCATGCTCGTCTGAATCTGAGATGGATGAAGACGAAGGAGAACTCTACGGGCTCGATGCTTCAGCGATCCGTCCGGCGAACACAGATGCCACGCAACTTCAAGCTTCGCCGGATACTCCGAAGTTCAACGACACGCAAGATCCAAAGTCCTGGCTCGGTGACCATCTGTCATCCGTCAAGCTTCACGGAGGCAACAAAGAAACGCCATGCAATGCCTTCACCGCTGCGGTGACGGTAGCTGGCAGCTTAGCAGCCTATCATCAGATCCATCCGAAGCTGGGAGGAGCTCAACATAGCTTCATCCAAAATTTCAAAGGCACCAAAGAGGCCCGCCTCAATCGAAGAGTTGCGAGCCTGCACTCAGAGAACGGTGAATCTATTCGGCTCGTACATACTACGCTGGTCTACAACCAAGAACTCCGGCACACATCTCGAAGAAAGGGCCATCGATGCCTTCCGGGATGGCGTCAAGCGCCCAGACTTCAAGGAGGAACTTGGGCGTATAAAGCCCAAGACACTCGACCACCTCATGGAAATCGCCAACAGTTGGGCAGACGACGAAGATTACATCCAGCGGGCGCAATCAGATGAAGAGGACGACTACGGCCGAAGACGCGAACGCTATAGCAAGAGGGGATCGCGTGTCTACGAGGACCGCAACGGACCCGACATGGTTGCAGCCAGCTACGCCGACCACTGTAACGACAACAGCCGCAACAGCGGAGGATACCGCAGCGGAAACTTCCGCGACAACGGACGACCAACGCAGACGTGGCAACGCCGCGACCGCGACAACGGACTCTCAGCATTCGACAAACTTTCGGGTCCATGCACCATCCACTTCTACATCGACAAACAAGATGGCAAAAAGAAAGCTAGCCACATGCTCAAGGACTGCCGCGAGTTCCAGAAACTCAGCGAAGGCATGATGCAGATGAGGCAACAAGCTCCAATTCCTGCGTTCGGAAACGCACCTGCGCCAGGTGAAATAGCACACGGAGCTCCTCCACCGCCGCCTATTGGAGGCCCAAATCAACCAATCGCGCAGTATCAAAACAACGCCGGTGCATACCCCACCAAAGGAGCGCTAAATATGATCCGAAGGGCGCCCCACCAACAGTGCGAAGAAAATCACCCAACAAATCAACTTGGCCATGGCAACTCACCGCAATCCTCGAGTACCTCGGATCGAATCAGATCACATTCACTCGCGCGGATCACCCTTGACAGATCCCTCGCCCAGGTCATGCTGCCCTGGTGCTGGAGGCGCAGATCGGAGGCTTCGAGATGAGTCGCGTCTTCATGGATGGCAGCAGCGGCATCAACCTAATGTTCGCAAGCACTCTAGCAGCTATGCGGATCCCGCAATGCAGCCTAGAACAATCAGACACAACGTTCCACGGCATTGTCCTAGGGAAGGGCATCTTCCCCCTGGGCAAAATAGGGCTCGACGTCATCTTGAAGCGGACAACTTTCGGCGGGCGCCTAGAATTGAAGTGGTGGACTGGCGTCGCAATACCATGCCATCCTGGGACGTGTAGCATTCGCAAGGTTCCTAGCCGTCCCACACTATGCATACCTACTACTCAAGATGCCAGGACCAAGGGGCGTCATCACAGTCCACGGGAGCTTCACCCGATCGGATCAATGCGACAGGGATTTCAACAAAATCTCCCAGTCTTCCGGCATGCAAGACGAGCTTGTAAGGCTCCGCGAGGTGACGGACAATGGGCTACCCCCAGTCACAAAGCAGAACGCACCTGACATGGCTTTCGACTCCACCATCAACACCAAGAAAGTGCAGGTCCATCCAACGGATGTCTCCAAGATGACGTTGATCGCCAACAACCTCAGCACCGCATAGGAAGGCGCGCTCGTCGAATTCCTCCGTGAGCGCTGGGAAATCTTCGCCTGGTGTCCTGCGGACATGCTAGGAGTTCCCAGGGAATTCGCCGAGCACGCACTCAATGTCTTCCCAGACACCAAGCCAGTCAAGCAGTCCATCCGACGGTAGCCGAGCCCGACGAAGCTATCGGCAAGGAGATCAACAGATTACTCGCAGCAGACTTCATCCGGGAAATCAAGGAAAGCGAGTGGCTGGCAAACACGGTGATGGTCCCGAAGAAGGACACAGACATCCTGCGGATGTGCGTGGACTTCATGTCACTAAATAAACACTGCCCTAAGGACCACTTCCCTCTTCCTCGGATCGACCAAATCATCGATTCGACTGCAGGTTGTGAGAAACTCTCCTTCCTCGACGCCTACTCAGGCTATAACCAGATTCGACTCAAGGTCGAAGATCAAGAGAAAACGGCGTTCATCACACCGTTCGAGTATCTTGCTACAACACAATGCCCTTCGGGCTAAAGAACACGGGTGCCACGTACCAGCGATGCATGCAGGCCTTCCTCAAGGACCAGATCGGTCGCAACGTCCAAGTCTATGTCGACGACATAGTCATAAAAACCAAGGAGGCAAGAACACTTATCGACGTTCTCCGCGAGACGTTCGACAACCTTGATCGCTACAGGATCAAGCTCAATCCAGAAAAGTGCGCCTTCGGCGTCCCCTCGGGTCAACTGCTCGGGTACTTCATCTCTCAACGAGGGATCGAAGCGAACCCGAAGAAAATCAAAGCTATCATGACAATGGAGAAGCCGAAAAACCTCAAGGGCGTTCAGCAGCTCGCAGGGCGAGTAGCGGCACTAAGCAGGTTCATCAGCCGCATGGGCGAGAAGGCCCTACCATTTTACCAGCTGCTGCGCCAAAGCGAGACAAGGTCAGTGGACACCGAAGCCAAGCGCGTTCGAAAGCCTCAGCGGCTCCTCTCCACCTCGCCAGTTTGGTCACGCCAAATGGCGCGAGCCCTGTTGTACATAGCAGCCACACACGGTGGTCGATAAAGTACTCGTGGTCGAACGACGAAGAATGCAAGACCCACGGGGTACAACGCCCAATTTACTACCTCAGCGAGGTTCTCACTCCAACAAAACAGCGGTACCGCACTACGACCGGCCTCTGGCGTGTTCATGATGGCTCGACGGCGAGCCACTACTTCCGAGCATCGGTGATGGTCGCCAACGAGGCACCCTAAACAGCATCCTGAATAACCCGGAGGCCACGCGGCGTGGCCTGTGGGGCATTGAACTATCACCCCGGACATCATCTACGAAGCGACACGTAATCAAATCTCAAGTCCTCCGGACTTCCTGGTGCCGGATGGAGCTGCAGCTGCGACACCCGGACATGTCGCGATCTGGACAATGCATTTTGACGGCTCCAAACGCGAAGCCGGAGGCGGGAGTCATCTTGACCTCCCCGCAAGGTGACAAGATGAAGTCGTCCTTGGATGAAATTCAGAGCCTCCAACAACGAGGCGAATAAAGCCCTCATCCATGGCATGAAGATGGCAAAAATATGTGGCGCAACGCGCCTGGTCATCTACGGTGACTCCAACCTTGTCGTACAGCAGACGATGAATGAGTGCGACGCACACGCCGAAAACATGAGTGCTATACAACGCACTCGAAGGAGAATTCGACGGCTACGAACTTCAGCACGTTGGAAGAGAGAGCAACGAGGAGGCCGATAGACTCGCCAACATCGGCTCCACTTGTGCAAAGGTACCACCAGGTGTGTTCCTCGAACAGATCTGCGTGCCATCCATCAAGCGGAAATTCCCCAAGGGTCACCAGAAGCAGAACACTGGGGCTACGCCACGAAGGTCATGAAGGACCGAAAAGTTGGATACCGAAGTTGCCATGGTCAACCTGATGCAGGTCATGGCGGTCGGCTTAAACTTGACACGTCCATACCTCTAGTTCACGATAAGCGGAGAATTGCCGACAGCCCGACAGATGCCGGCGTATCTCGTCGGTCAAAAGCCTTCACCATCATCAACGGCGAGCTGTACAAACGCAGCATTACGGGCGTACTACAACGGTGCGTCACCATCAATGACGGCAAGGCCATACTCCAAGATATCCACAAGGGCATCTGCGGCCACCACGCAGGTAGCCGCTCCCTCGTCGCCAAAGCTCTGCGAGCAGGATTCTCATCGCCAACGCCATGAGCGGCCGAAGACATCGTCCGAAGATGCAACGGGTGCCAACGGTTCACCGACAAACCGCACGCACCCGGGTCCGAACTTCGACCCATACCCATAGCCTGGCCTTTTGCCCAATGGGGCCTTGACATGATCGGCAAACTTCCAAAATCCTCGAAGGGAGGACACGTCTTCCTCCTGGTCGTAGTCGACAAATTCACCAAGTGGATCGAAGCCATGCCAGTCACGAACCAGAAGGGCAAAACCGCCGTCAAATTCTTCGAATCCATTGTCTACTGGTTTGGCGTACCGCACAACATCATCACCGACAACGGATCGAACTTCATCTCCGAAGAATTCCAGGACTTCTGCGAAGGCCTCGGGATCAATATCACGTATGCCTCAGTGGCACACCCGCAAACAAACGGGCAAGTGGAAAAGGCCAACGGCCTAATCGGCGCCGGCATCAAGAAGCGCCTCATGAGCTCACTCGAGCACAAAGCTGGAAACTGGACGAAAGAGCTACCGTCTGTCCTATGGAGCTTACGGACAACGCCAAACAGCTCCACCGGCTACACACCGTTCTTCATGGTGCACGGAGCTGAGGCCGTGCTACCAGCCGAAGTACGCCACCAGGCTCCACGAGTCGTCGCTTACAGCGAAGCCGAATCCACGGCTGCACTCGAAGATGCCGTCGACACACTCGACGAAGCACGGGATATAGCAGCAGCTAGATCAGCGGTGTACCAGCAAAGTCTCCGCAACTACCACAGCCGCCGGCTGGAGTCGCCGTCGAAGGAGACCTCGTCTTGCGACTTAAGCAAAAGCGACCGAATAAACTCGAGTCACCATGGGAAGGACCCTACGCCATCACCGAGGTCATCCCAGGTGGCGCCTATCGCCTCAAGCACATGGAGTCTGGAGTCGCATACTCCAACCCGTGGAACGTCTCGCACCTGCGACGATTCTACCCGTAGCAACCTACCCCCCTTTTACTTTCAATAAGGCTTCCAGCCAAGGCTACTCAGCCGAACCATGTACCTCCTCCATTACGATACAAATACAGCTAAGTGTCTGCTTCAACCTTGGTTGACTATTTCTCTGCAACTTTATTACATGCTACAAACGCACTCGGGGGCTCCCCCCACCTCACGATTTCATCGACTAAGGACAAAACGTGTACACCTGAGTAGCTGACCACGTCAGGCAAACGAAAAGGGCACGTACTAAATCAAAGCACTACGTGCTCGCAAACAAGCAAACCTTTACAACAAAGGGCACATACACGCCCAGCCGCAATATACAAATTTTACATCTATCTGTTTATTTTCAGGTCCTACCTATTCTGAAGAATAACCTGAGCACGCTGCTCAAACAAATCTACAATCTGTTGGCATCGCCTTACAGCAGCGTAATGCGACGCATATTCCACTCGCCACCATCTGGTCGAGGAGGTGGCCCGATCGCCACAGCCAAATCTACATCGGTGCACCCTCACAAGAGACAAGGCAGCCTTCACCCTGCGACGGCTGCTGCCGCACCAGCTCCTTGACATTCGGCACTCTGAAACTTCGTCGGAAGACCTGCAAGGTCGTTGTACGGCATCCAATGGAAACATGACATGCAAGACGGAGGAAG
Organism: Avena insularis; assembly: GCA_023614405.1. Taxonomy (NCBI): domain Eukaryota; kingdom Viridiplantae; phylum Streptophyta; class Magnoliopsida; order Poales; family Poaceae; genus Avena; species Avena insularis. The sequence continues at coordinate 242,586,502 of CM042696.1, forward strand.
CGATGTGCACTGGCGGAGCACCCGCGAAACCTGGTAGACACGATCCTGCACCGTCGCGGAACTATGGCGCGATCACGATCCATCCAGAAGAAGCCGCCGGCCTCCATGTCCTGTTGAGTCAAGCAATTGACTCGAATAGCAATACGCTCCTTTTCCTCCCTCGGAGCAAGATTCGCACCTGCGACAATCACACAAAACAAGGATAAGGCCAACAGACTCAGTCGAAGCACCTAGCTACAACCCGAAACAAGGACCAACTTACATTGCAGCTGCTCGGAATGCCGACCCAGCTCCGCCATCAAATACTCCTCTCTGGCTGCACCACGGTCTGCTTTGGATTTAAAGCGTCGGTAGCACGTAACCCAAGCAAATCTCTCTCCAAGCTGCGCACGCGATCTCGAAGAAACGCGAGCTGCGAGGAATCATCCAATGATGCTCGCAAGGGCCTTTCAGATGAAGTGTCAACTGGGTCAGCACCCGAAGGAACCTATATCAGCAGAAAAAAGAAGGCAGACCGACATTCAGCCAAGGATAGAGCACAACTCGGAGGAATTCATTAAAGTATATAAGGCCACTACGTGGCACAAGGATGATACTACAAAAGATACTTACAACAAAAATAGACTACAAGCTACCCTACGTCTACTATGCCTAAGGCGGAGGACACTGAGTCGCCTCAGAACCAGACTGCCTAGCTTTGGCCTCGCCCTGCTGCCGCAATGCATACTCAGACAGCAAGTCAATGAGCTTGGGCCCATATCGTCTGCAGCGAGCGGAGTAGGCGGCGAAGGCTACCTCGGATCCATCCGCAGCTGTAGGCATCCGAGAAGTAATCTGGGGCAGGTCCAGCTCCGCCCTAGTCGCCATGGCCATCGCCAGCCCGACGGACGCGCCGATGCCTTTCTGTTTGCGCTTGTACGCTGCAGGCGCTTCGGCTGACAGAGCCTCTGCCAGGGCACCCACGTCTTCAAGGGATGCGCCCTTCGGGAAGAGCTCCTGGTAGAAGCGACCAAGGACCTCTTTCGCCTTAGCAAGGGAGTTGACGACGGTGCTGCAGCGGTCTTCGACCGCTACAGTGGCATCATCTAGAGCACTCCCGTGCTCCAGAGCACCGCGGTCAAACTCGATGCCTGCGGCATCTGAGACAAAAAAGAAGAAAACATGAAGAAAGGCAACATAGAAGAAGATCCGTAGAAAAAAGGAGCAAGTACAAAAGCTAATGCTCACCCGAAATAGCCTTGGCAGCAGCCATGAGCTTCTCCGCCACCCCTTTTTCACGAGCAGCCGCAACGGTGGCCAGCTGCTCCTCACGATCTGCGGCCTCCTGCTACAGACGCTCTTTCGCTTCGGCTGCCTTCGTCAGCTCCAGCTCAAGGCGCTCTCTCGCACCAGCGGCAGCTTCGGCCTTCTGCTCCGATTGGCCAAGGCTCTTCTTCAGAGCATCGACCTCACGGAGAGAGTCGTTATGCTCCTCTGCATTTACAACAAGCAAGTGTCAAAGAATAGGACCAGGATAAGCAAGAGAAGTACTACAAGGCAGACAAATACCTTGAAGCTGCCGCAGTTTCGCCTCCAGCGTCAGGCGCTCCTCCACCAGCCGCTTGGCCTCTTGGACAAAAGGCTGCAGCAACAGACAATAGTAGTAAGAGCAGGACTTGGGGGCTATGCCCAACACAAAGAAGCATAAACAACATCAGCATACGAAGACACTCGAGGGCTCCCCCCGTAACATCAAGCAGAAAAACTTACGTGCTCGGCGAACCCTGAGCCCGCCTGCGAAATTCTGAGGAACAACCACCAGCCTCTCCTGCACAGGAGGAACTGGCGCAGCATCACCAGAAGTCGCCACCGTCTGAGGAGGAGGCGACGCAATGTTCGACTCCCCCATCATCTCGCGCGCACCATCACTGGAGCCGTCGGAGGATTGCCTGCATACGAACCAATCATCACAGGTGCAAAAATAACAAGGGAACAAAGGACAACAGTGGCAACAAGAAAACTTACGAGCCCAACGCGCTCAGGTCGAAGATAGGAGAAGCCCTTCGGGCCCTCTTCTCCTCCTTCTTTTCTTCCTTCTTCTCCTCCTTCTTTTCTTCCTTCTTCTCCTCCTTCTTCTCTTCCTTCTTCCGCTTTGCTGGCGGGTGCGGAGCAACAGCCCGCACAGGAATGGCAGGAAGGGGAGAGGAAGAACCCCCATGAACATCATCATGACGCTCAAGGCCCAGAGGATTTCTGGGAGTCAGAGGAGTCGAGGCATCTGACGACTCGCTAGAACTCCGTGACCGCTTGCGCGAATGGTCCTCACTCGATTCGTCGGCATCCTCCGCTGGGGATCGCGCTGACGGTAGCTCGGACACGGAATCCACCACTTCATTATCCGGGGCATTCGGATACCTCTCGGGCAACGGCAGTGCCATGCCCGGCACTTTGAAGCCCTGCAAAAGGAAAAGGAACTTTGTTAGCAAACAAAGGAAAAAGTACACAGCTGACAAAAACAAAAGGGAAGCACTACGTGCGCAAATCTACACCTTCGGTACGACCAACGTCGAAGAAAAGGGAGGAGTCAGCGACTTCCCCGGGATTTCTTCGTCGGCCTTGAACTTCAACAGCGCGCGAAGAGCCTTGTCAAGTTCCACCTCGGAGATCTTCTCACTCGAAACCCTCGTCGGATCACGGCGCCCAGAGTAAAGAAACATCGGATGCGCCCTCGCTTGGAGAGGCTGCACCCGACGCTCAAGAAACGTCCGGATGATGTCGACACCGTTCACCTCCTTCTCAGGAATCAATTGGAGATCCTTCACCCGACGGTACAGGGCCTCTATCTCCGCCACTTCACCGTCTAAGACTTGGTTTTTCCAGGATCTTTTCTTCTCAATCAATTGGGAGGGGTCAAAAGGAACGAGACCAAAATCTTGCCCAGGCAGTACGGAGTCACGGATGTAAAACCATTTCCTCCGCCAGTACTGGACAGATTCGGACATGGAAAAGGAAAAGAATTGCACATTGGGACTGAGGGAGATGATGAAACCCCCAATGGGATACACACCATCCGAACCAGACTGCCTCTTCACGGAATAAAGCTTCCGGAAGAGGCCAAAGTGCGGCTCAATGCCAAGCCAACACTCGCAAAGCGTGATAAAACACGCAATGTGGAGAAGGGAGTTGGGAGACAGATGATGGAGTTGAACCCCATAGAAAAAGAGCAGTCCACGAAGGAAGTCATGGACCGGAAAAGAAAACCCGCGAATCATGAAGGCAACAAACATAACCCGATACCCAGATGGGGGACGGGGGATTACCTCATTGCCGGGGAGTCTCATGGTCGTCGTGTCTTACGGGATCAGGCTCCGCTTGCGCAGTTTGTGGAGATCGCTCTCCCGCGTTCGATCGCCGCCACCACCGCGGTGATAGCAAGGGCGGTGCCCTTCTTGCCTCTGACGGCGCTGGTCCCAACTGCAGATGAGGACTTCTTTGGTTTCCCCATGGTGCTACGGCGGTGGTGGCGTTGCCAACAAAGAAAGACAAAGGAAATGTGGAGGAAACTCTCAGCGCGCAGCAAGAATAGCTCAAGAACGAGGGGGCAATGAATAGATGAACTGCTGTGGTGAAAAACAAACCATGATTCCACCAGGGATTATAACAGCAAAGACGACGCACGCTGGCCGTCCATTGAGAAGACCTAACGCCAACGGTAGATCTGGCCATACACGTGTCAGCACCAAAACGAACCGTCGTTACCACGCCGTCCACTACGTGCGGAAATCGAGGAGACGCCGTAATCATCTCCACGCCGCACGTGACCGGTCAATTCAAAGTCAGCAAGTGGGACCCACGGTTCGTCCAGTCAAGTCATCTCTGGCGTAGCAGACGCTTGAGGTCATCGATCGTAAGCACTGACGTCATCAAAAGCTATACTAGCACCACTTCGGCTCCACAGCTAAAAGTACTCACTCGAATCTACGATTCGACTAAATACTTGGGGGCTACTCCTATCAGGAGCACTGGCCGCGCACCCGACAGACAAATGAGGACAAAATTATTTCTCTGAGTCCTACGTCGAGTTTACGACTCCACTACGGACTCGGGGGATACTCCCATAGGGAGGACGGATTTAAGCATCCGAAAATTTTCGAGTCCTGCAGACCTAATGATTGAAACAATGCTTGAACTAAAAGTCTCCATTCGAGTCTACGACTCGAACAGACACTTGGGGGCTACTCCCATAGGGAGCGCTGGTCGCGCACCCTATGAAATCTTCGACTGCGATCTTTCGGATCAGCACGCAAAACTTTTCGGCAACTCTGCCCCAATTAATGCTAAGTGAGCAACATCCTCCTTGGCCACCCGAAACACCTCCGCGGTGATAAACATTCGGATGCTGCGTCTGCGACGCAAAGATAAGACCTACAGATATCATCTGATGGCCTGGCAACGCACCTGACTGCGCTCTGCTAGTATGAATCCGTACCAGCAGGTGCGATGAAAAATCCCGACGGACGCGTTGGGTACACCAATTAAAATCACTGGAATTCCACTCCTGTAAGTCCTCCGCGGCCTGAGTCGAATTACGCCAGCATATGTTCCAGGTCCGGGTTGAGGGACCCGAACCTGAAGAAGATCGTGTTGTTTCGTCCTAAGACGGTTAACTGACCCTGATCCGTCGGGTGAGTCAGGCACACGCATCAACAATCCCTACACACATATACTATTAACACGTAGCTGCTCCCGAAAAATGGAAGAGTCTTCAGCCGAATCTACGATTCGACTGATCACTCGGGCTATCTTGACATGGTTATACCCTACGGGTACGTAACTTCAGCATACCTAGTCCAGCCCAAGGAAGGCCCACGGCAGACATACGCTGGCCCATGAAGATTTTCGGGTGGCCAAGGCCCATGACGCCTTCGATCCTTGGAGAGCAAGACTAGCGGAGATAGGAAATTCAAAGGGGTAAAACCCTAGAACTTGTAACCGACTAGGACTACATGGGACCTGCCTAAGTCTATATAAAGGCCGGAGGGCACGCCCTAGATCGACCAAACTCATACTTTCGCACGCATCCACACGGATCGAATCTGCGGACCAGAACCTTGGTTCGCCGTAATCAAAGAGCAGACAAGCAGGAGTAGGGTTTTCCCTCCGGGGGCCTGAACTTGGGTAAATCTCGTGTCCCCTGGTTGCTTGTCTGTTAACCGTGCCACGATCTCCAGCATCCCCATCTTCTCCAAAACCCAAGTCCATAACAATGGGCATTGACGAGATCAAACCTCGTCACCCCTTTCTCTGCATGTTGGCACTCGAGTCCCTCTACCTACCCTGCATCTAACCCTGGTCTTCTTTTTGCCCAGGACCGTCCCCTGCGCCTCCACCGTCGAGCTCCGACGAGGTAGCTCTTGGTCACCATCATGCAAGCACCTTCCCAGGCGTGAACCCGACCGTGCCGCCCCTAGATCTGCTCACCGTTGACCACCGCGTCCTCCTGCACCCTTCGCGACCTCCCCCGAGCCCTTGGTAAGCTCCCCCGGCGAACCCCGCCGCCCCCTAGGGTTTCCGCCGCCGGCGGCTCTGTTTCTCGTAGACGACGACCACGCGCCGTCCATCTCGACTTGATCCAACGGCGGAGAACCACTCGATACCCCTTCGGCCGCCCCTCCCACTGACCAGCGGGCTCCGCTTGCCAGGTTCAAGCGCGGCCTCCCGTGTGTCGCGCCGTCCGTCGTGGGACGAAACCGCTTCCTCGGAACATCTCCTCGCCAGACTCAGCCTAGTAGCCCCGGTTTTCCCTTTTTCTTTTTAATTAAATCTGTTCAGATCTGCTCTGGTTATAGCTGTTTAGTTTAAATCGTTTTGAAATTGAAAACTGGGGTATTTCTTCTAGAGAAAAATATCAGCATGTTCTTGTGTGTTTTGTGCAACATGCAGAACTAGTCCCTTGCCAAAAATAATTTCTATTATTCATTGGCAATTAATCCGCTAAAGATTGTCCTATGCACTAAATAATCTCCTCAGGGAGTTTTACATCACCAATTGGGAAGAACCAAATCTCTACTAGAAGGTATTTGATATACCCGTCACCTAGCATATGCCGTATGCCAAGGTGAACAGTTGTGTGTCTTTAGCAAAAATAACAATAACAGCCATTATCTGCCTTGGGTAAATTCTCTAGGTCAAACCAAATGTGGTTTTGACCTGATTCCAACTCCCAGAGAAGTGGAACACAATTATTCATCTAAAACCAGGAGATGAGAATTTATTTATCCTCTGCTGGTTTTTAGTGATTTAAATACTGCTGTAAGTGGTATTTTCACTAAATAAATCACTCCAGGGGTTTGACAACTCCAAAAAGAGTGAATGCAATTCCTACATAAAGGTATTATAAATTCCTACCGCATGCCATTGGAAACAACTCAATAGCTTCTTTAGAATTAATCTGGTGAAAAAGAGAAAAACCATACAGAACTTCCTTTAGGAATTTCCTGAGGGCATTCTGGTAATTATTTTGACATGGTTCCAACTCTATCTGGTTCAGTACATCAAGCCCTACCTAACCACCCAAGAAAATAATTTTTGGGCCTCCAGATAAATTCTGGTGAATTATTTCCTCCAACTAGAGTTTATTCCACTATAAAAGGCATAATTAAATCTAGGTAATTGATAATCTAGTGAAACCACTTGTGTTGGTTTTGTTTTGTCAAGACCTATCTGAGGATATCATTGTTGCACATTGGTACCCTACATACCTCAGAACCCCACTCCAAGTTCATGGTATTTAGCCTTGACAACTATCTTCCAAAGGAAAAAACACCTCAATGGCAATCTAGTAATTCCCCTATTAATACCCAACTTCTCCAAAACCTACTAAGTTAAGTAGGATACAGTATGTTTGTTTTCTGTATGGTTTGATGCATGTATGCCTTGTATTTATTGTGGTCTTGTCTACTTGCATGTATACTCGATGACGGTGATAGTGTGAGTGTTTGACGACGAGAAGGAAGGGACTTCTTTTTATTATTTATTGGGTATTCTTGGTTATCAAAGGAATTCCAGAGACTTATTGCTGATCACAGGCAAGCCACCATTTCCCAAATTCTGATACTTGTCCTACTCTTTTTATTACCTGCTTTGTATCCTCTTTATAAATTGCATTATCTACTTGCATGTCTTTTTTTTTAAATACTGCGCGAATAACTTGGCTCCTCCAAGTTATGACTTTATGTCCCTCGTGGCACCACCCTGATATACCTAACATTTTATCCCTTTAGACCGAGAGTATGATGGTCAACATCCTACCTCACTGGAAACCCCGGTTTTGAGAAAATGAACTGTTTTGGGTTTTTACCCTACTAAAAATGTTTCAAAACTGTTTTGTAAAACCCTTAGGAACAGGCATCGTTCCAAGCGGATGCTTTAACAACAACAATGGTGTTGATGAGAAATGATAAAGTGAAGGGATGTTCTACGCCTTTACCGGAACGATTTTTATCCGTGTAACCACATTACCCTAGGTGCTGGGGCTTAACTCGTAGTTTGTTTGCATTAGCCGAGGCAGCTTGTACAATGCTTACAGGGAGAGATCCCTCGAAGCCCGGGCAGGTGCTAACAGATCAACGGATCTGCAGCCTGTAGCTTGCTTCGGCAAGAGTGAGCCTGTTCTGGCAGGAGTGCCGGTGCAACAATTGGGTCTCCCGCGGACGGTATGAGTTAGGAGGTACGGAAGGAAGTGGATTCACTAGATTAAGGTATATGCCAAGTTGCGGCTTGGGTATACGCGTGTACAGAAGGAAGGACTATGGCTGGGAGCCACATACTCGTTGCCGGGGAGAACAAACCCAAAAGGAAAAGCATCCTTTTCTAGGTTCGACAAGCGAAAGGTTAGGTTTGATTATTCGGACCCCCATCTACAGTGGTAGTGGGCCGTGGTTGTATCCCGGCGGATGTATTGATTCTTGTGGGGAAAGTGCGCAAACTCTGCAGAGTATAATCTATTCGAATAGCCGTATCCACGGTCAAGGACGGTTGGAAAGGTGTTGGCTAGGAGTACCCAAACGGTGTTTGTTTGGAAAGAATGGATGAAAGTATGAAGGTTCCGGGGGAACCTGAGTTTAAAGTGTTGTTTTGACCAGAGGTGGTCAAAGAGGTTTAAAAAGGGTTCTTACTCCAAAACTGTTTTCAAAAAGGTTTTCAACAAAGATATGGGGATATTCTTGACTTATAAAACAGAGGCAAGTTTTCAAAACTCTTTTTCAACAAAGATATGAAGATGCCATAACTACAAGAGGTAGTCTAGGCTTTTCGAAAGCAACCCTAGATAGAGCTATCTCGCCACAGCCATAATTGCATTTCCTTATCTCTCTTATCTTGGTGGTTTATGAGTACATTCAAAAGTTCTCATGGCATTGTCCCTGGTTATTTACTTAACCAGACTTTCAGAGGTTCGACATCTGAAGATCAAGGTGACATCCAGCGAGCTAGGCTATCTTCCCAGTCAGTTGCCTGTAGGTTGAGGCACGATTGGGCTCTACGCGTGATGTTGTTCCGCTGATAAAGATGTTGTACCATAATGGCATTTATGTAAGTCTTGTATATTCGTTATGTTTCGGATGATGTAATGATACTTGTCGATTATGTTCCACGGCTCACTGATCATGGGAACGTGGATGTATACATAACAGGGATTTCTCGGATGTTAATCCGGGGGAGCCCACACTTTCCACAAACCACATATGGATCCACTAGAGTCATTGCATGTGTGTTCATATCCTAAAACCAGCACTAGAGTCATTGCATGTGTGTTCTTTTCACAAACCACATATGGATCCACCAGAGTCATTGCATGTGTGTTCTTTTCACAAACCACATATGGAACAACTATAGTCATTGCATGTGTGTTCTTTTCACAAACCACATATGGAACAGCTATAGTCATTGCATGTCTGTTCTTTCCACAAACCACATGGATCCACCAATGTCATTGCATGTGTGTTCTTTTCATGAACCACATATGGATCCACTAGAGTCATTGCATGTGTGTTCTTTGACCAACCACATGGATCCACCAATGTCATTGCATGTGTGTTCTTTTCATGAACAACATATGAATCCACTAGAGTCATTTCATGTGTTCTCTTTCCAAAAAACCAGCACTAGTCATTGCATGTGTGTTCTTTTCATGAAACTAGCACTAGAGTCATTGCATGTATGTTCTTTTGACAAACCACATGGATCCACTATAGTCATTGCATGTGTGTTCTTTTCACAAACCACATATGGATTCACCAGAGTCATTGCATGTGTGTTCTTTTCACAAACCACATACCAATGTCATTGCATGTGTGTTCTTTTCATGAACCACATATAGATCCACTAGAGTCATTGAATGTGTGTTCTTTCCACAAACCACATGGATCCACCAATGTCATTGCATGTGTGTTCTTTTCATCAACCACGTATTGATCCACTAGAGTCATTGCATGTGTGTTCTTTCCACAAAACCAGCACTAGAGTCATTGCATGTGTTTTTTTTTCATGAACCATAGCTAGAGTCATTGCATGTGTGTTCTTTTCATGAAACTAGCACTAGAGTCATTGCATGTATGTTCTTTCCATAAACCACATGGATCCACTATAGTCATTGCATGTGTGTTCTTTTCACAAACCACATATGGATCCACCAGAGTCAGTGCATGTGTGTTCTTTTCACAAAACCAGCACTAGATTCATTGCATGTGTGTTCTTTTCATGAACCACATATGGATCCACTAGAGTCATTGCATGTGTGTTATTTACACAAACCACATGGATCCACCAATGTCATTGCATGTGTGTTCTTTTCATGAACAACATATGGATCCACTAGATTCATTGCATGTATGTTCTTTTCCACAAACCATATGGATCCACTATAGTCATTGCATGTGTGTTCTTTTCATGAACCACATATGGATCCACTAGAGTCATTGCATGTGTGTTCTTTTTACAAAACTAGCACGAGAGTCATTGCATGTGTGTTCTTTTCATGAACCACATCTAGAGTCATTGCATGTGTGTTCTTTTCATGAAACTAGCACTAGAGTCATTGCATGTATCTTCTTTCCACAAACCACATGGATCCACTATAGTCATTGCATCTGTGTTCTTTTCACAAACCACATATGGATCCACCAGAGTCATTGCATGTGTGTTCTTTTCACAAAACCAGCACTAGAGTCAATGCATGTGTGTTCTTTTCATGAACCACATATGGATCCACTAGAGTCATTGCATGTGTGTTATTTACACAAACCACATGGATCCACCAATGTCATTGCATGTGTGTTCTTTTCATGAACCACATATGGATCCACTAGAGTCATTGCATGTGTGTTCTTTCCACAAACAACATGGATCCACCAATGTCACTGCATGTCTTTTCTTTTCATCAACCACGTATTGATCCACTAGAGTCATTGCATGTGTGTTCTTTCCACAAAACCAGCACTGGAGTCATTGCATGTGTGTTATTTTCATGAACCACAACTAGAGTCATTGCATGTGTGTTCTTTTCATGAAACTAGCACTAGAGTCATTAAATGTATGTTCTTTCCACAAACCACATGGATCCACTATAGTCATTGCATGTGTGTTCTTTTCACAAACCACATATGGATCCACCAGAGTCATTGCATGTGTGTTCTTTTCACAAACAACATGGATCCACCAATGTCATTGCATGTGTGTTCTTTTCATGAACCACATATGGATCCACTAGAGTCATTGCATGTGTGTTATTTACACAAACCACATGGATCCACCAATGTCATTGCATGTGTGTTCTTTTCATGAACAACATATGGATCCACTAGATTCATTGCATGTATGTTCTTTTCCACAAACCATATGGATCCACTATAGTCATTGCATGTGTGTTCTTTTCATGAACCACATATGGATCCACTAGAGTCATTGCATGTGTGTTCTTTTCACAAAACTAGCACAAGAGTCATTGCATGTGTGTTCTTTTCATGAACCACAGCTAGAGTCATTGCATGTGTGTTCTTTTCATGAAACTAGCACTAGAGTCATTGCATGTATGTTATTTCCACAAACCACATGGATCCACTATAGTCATTGCATCTGTGTTCTTTTCACAAACCACAGATGGATCCACCAGAGTCATTGCATGTGTGTTCCTTTCACAAAACCAACACTAGAGTCAATGCATGTGTGTTCTTTTCACAAACCACATATGGATCCACCCGAGTCATTGCATGTGTGTTCTTTTCACAAACCACATATGGAACAACTATAGTCATTGCATGTCTGTTCTTTCCACAAACCACATGGATCACCAATGTCATTGCATGTGTGTTCTTTTCATGAACCACATATGTATCCACTAGAGTCATTGCATGTGTGTTCTTTACACAAACCACATGGATCCACCAATGTCATTGCATGTGTGTTCTTTTCATGAACCACATATGGATCCACTAGAGTCATTGGATGTATGTTGTTTCCACAAACCATATGGATCCACTATAGTCATTGCATGTGTGTTCTTTTCATGAACCACATATGGATCCACTAGAGTCGTTGCATGTGTGTTCTTTTCACAAAACTAGCACAAGAGTCATTGCATGTGTGTTCTTTTCATGAACCACACCTAGAGTCATTGCATGTGTGTTCTTTTCATGAAACTAGCACTAAAGTCATTGCATGTATGTTGTTTCCACAAACCACATGGATCAAATATAGTCATTGCATCTGTGTTCTTTTCACAAACCACATATGGATCCACCAGAGTCATTGCATGTGTGTTCTTTTCACAAAACCAGCACTAGAGTCAATGCATGTGTGTTCTTTTCATGAACCACATATGGATCCACTAGAGTCATTGCATGTGTGTTATTTACACAAACCACATGGATCCACCAATGTCATTGCATGTGTGTTCTTTTCATGAACCACATATGGATCCACTAGAGTCATTGCATGTGTGTTCTTTCCACAAACAACATGGATCCACCAATGTCACTGCATGTCTTTTCTTTTCATCAACCACGTATTGATCCACTAGAGTCATTGCATGTGTGTTCTTTCCACAAAACCAGCACTAGAGTCATTGCATGTGTGTTATTTTCATGAACCACAACTAGAGTCATTGCATTTGTGTTGTTTTCATGAAACTAGCACTAGAGTCATTAAATGCATGTTCTTTCCACAAACCACATGGATCCACTATAGTCATTGCATTTGTGTTCTTTTCACAAACCACATATGGATCCACCAGAGTCATTGCATGTGTGTTCCTTTCACAAAACCAGCACTAGAGTCAATGCATGTGTGTTCTTTTCACAAACCACATATGGATCCACCCGAGTCATTGCATGTGTGTTCTTTTCACAAACCACATATGGAACAGCTATAGTCATTGCATGTGTGTTCTTTTCACAAACCACATATGGAACAGCTATAGTCATTGCATGTCTGTTCTTTCCACAAACCACATGGATCCACCAATGTCATTGCATGTGTGTTCTTTTCATGAACCACATATGGATCCACTAGAGTCATTGCATGTGTGTTCTTTACACAAACCACATGGATCCACAAATGTCCTTGCATGTGTGTTCTTTTCATGAACCACATATGGATCCACAGTGGTCATTGCATGCGTGTTCTTTCCACAAAACCAGCACTAGAGTCATTAAATCTGTGTTCTTTTCATGAACCATATCTAGAGTCATTGCATGTGTGTTCTTTTCATGAAACTAGCACTAGATTCATTGCATGTACGTCTTTCAATAAACCACACAGATCCACTATAGTCATTGCATGTGTGTTCTTTTCACAAACCACATATGGATCCATTAGAGTCATTGCATGTGTGTTCTTTTCACAAACCACATATGGAACAGCTATAGTCATTGCATGTCTGTTTTTTCCACAATCCACATGGATCCACCAATGTCATTGCATGTGTGTTCTTTTCATGAACCACATATGGATCCACTAGAGTCATTGCATGTGTGTTCTTTACACAAACCACATGGATCTACAAATGTCCTTGCATGTGTGTTCTTTTCATGAACCACATATGGATCCACAGGGGTCATTGCTTGCGTGTTCTTTCCACAAAACTAGCACTAGAGTCATTAAATGTGTGTTCTTTTCATGAACCATAGCTAGAGTCATTGCATGTGTGTTCTTTTCATGAAACTCGCACTAGAGTCATTGCATGTACGTCTTTCAATAAACCACACGGATCCACTATAGACATTGCATGTGTGTTCTTTTCACAAACCACATATGGATCCGTTAGAGTCATTGCATGTGTGTTCTTTTCACAAACCACATATGGAATAGCTATAGTCATTGCATGTCTGTTTTTCCACAATCCACATGGATCAACCAATGTCATTGCATACGTGTTCTTTTCATGAACCTTATATGGATCCACTAGAGTCATTGCATGTATGTTCTTTCCACAAACAACATGGATCCACCAATGTCATTGCATGTGTGTTCTTTTCATCAACCACGTATTAATCCACTAGAGTCATTGTATGTTTGTTCTTTCCACAAAACCAGCACTAGAGTCATTACATGTGTGTTCTTTTCATGAACCACAGCTAGAGTCATTGGATGTATGTTCTTTCCACAATCCACATGGATCCACTATAGTCATTTCATGTGTGTTCTTTTCACAAACCACATATGGATCCACCAGAGTAATTGCATGTGTGGTCTTTTCACAAAACTAGCACTAGATTCATTGCATGTGTGTTCTTTTCATGAACCACATATGGATCCACCAGAGTCATTGCATGTATGTTCTTTTCATAAAACACATGGATCAACTAGAGTCATTACATGTGTGTTCTTTTCACAAACCACATATGTATCCACCAGAGTCATTGCATGTGTATTCTTTTCATCAACCACATATGGAACCACTAGAGTCATTGCATGTATGTTCTTTTCATAAAACACATGGATCAGCCAATGTCATTGCATGTATGTTCTTTTCACACACCTCATATGGATCAACCAATGTCATTGCATGTGTGTTCTTTCCATAAACCACATATCGATCGACTAGAGTTATTGCATGTGTGTTCTCATCCCAAAACCAGCACTAGAGTCATTCCATGTGTGTTCTGTTCACAAACCACATATGGGTCCACACGAGTCATTGCATGCTTGTTATTTTCACAAACCACATATGGAATAGCTATAGTCATTGCATGTGTGTTCTGTTGACAAACCACATATGGAACAGCTATAGTCATTGCATGTCTGTTCTTTCCACAAACCACATGAATCCACCAATGTCATTGCATGTGTGTTCTTTTCATGAACCACATATGGATCCACTAGAGTCATTGCATGTGTGTTCTTTACACAAACCACATGGATCCACAAATGTCCTTGCATGTGTGTTCTTTTCATGAACCACATATGGATCCACTAGAGTCATTGCATGCGTGTTCTTTCCACAAAACCAACACTAGAGTCATTAAACGTGTGTTCTTTTCTTGAACCATTGCTAGAGTCATTGCATGTGTGTTCTTTTCATGAAACTAGCACTAGAGTCATTGCATGTACGTTCTTTCAATAAACCACACGGATCCACTATAGACATTGCATGTGTGTTCTTTTCACAAACCACATATGGATCCATTAGAGTCATTGCATGTGTGTTCTTTTCACAAACCACATATGGAATAGCTATAGTCATTGCATGTCTGTTCTTTCCACAATCCACATGGATCAACCAATGTCATTGCATATGTGTTCTTTTCATGAACCTGATATGGATCCAATAGAGTCATTGCATGTATGTTCTTTCCACAAACAACATGGAAACACCAATGTCATTGCATGCGTGTTCTTTTCATCAACCACGTATTGATCCACTAGAGTCATTATATGTGTGTCCTTTCCACAAAACCAGCACTAGAGTCATTGCATGTGTGTTCTTTTCATGAACCACAGCTAGAGTCATTGGATGTATGTTGTTTCCACAATCCACAAGGATCCACTATAGTCATTGCATGTGTGTTCTTTTCACAAACCACATATGGATCTACCAGAGTAATTGCATGTGTGTTCTTTTCACAAAACTAGCACTAGATTTATTGCATGTGTGCTCTTTTCATGAACCACATATCGATCCACCAGAGTCATTGCATCTATGTTCTTTTCATAAAACACATGGATCAACTAGAGTCATTACATGGGTGTTCTTTTCACAAACCACATATGTATCCACCAAAGTCATTGCATGTGTATTCTTTTCATCAACCACATATGGAACCACTAGAGTCATTGCATGTATGTTATTTTCATAAAACACATGGATCGGCCAATGTCATTGCATGTATGTTCTTTTCACAAAGCACATATGGATCAACCAATGTCATTTCATGTGTGTTCTTTCCACAAACCACATATCGACCGACTAGAGTTATTGCATGTGTGTTCTCATCCCAAAACCAGCATTAGAGTCATTGCATGTGTGTTCTTTTCACAAACCACATATGGATCCACCAATGGTATTGCATGTGTGTTCTTTTCACAAACCACATATGGAAGAACTATAGTCATTGCATGTGTGTTCTTTTCACAAACCACATGGATCCACCAATGTCATTGCATGTGTGATCTTTTCACAAACCACATCTGGATCTACTAGAGTCATTGCATATCTATTCTTTTCACAAACCACATATGGATCCACCAATGTCATTGCATGTCTGTTCTTTTCATGAACCACATATGGATCCACTAGAGTCATTGCATGTATGTTCTTTTCCAAAAACCACATGGATCCACTATAGTCATTGCATGTGTGTTCTTTTCATTAACCACATATGGATCCACTAGAGTAATTGCATGTGTGTTCTTTTCACAAAACCAGCACTAGAGTCATTCCATGTGTGTTCTTTTCATGAACCACATCTAGAGTCATTGCATGTGTGTTCTTTTCATGAAACTAGCACTAGAGTCATTCCATGTATGTTCTTTCCACAATTCACATGGAACCACCAATGTCATTGCATGTGTGTTCTTTTCATGAACCTCATATGGATCCTGTAGGGTCATTGCATGTGTGTTCTTTCCACAAAACCAGCACTAGAGTCATTGCATGTGTGTTCTTTTCATGAACCATAGCTGGAGTCATTGCATGTATGATCTTTCCACAAACCACATGGATCCACTATAGTCATTGCATGTGTGTTCTTTTTCACAAACCACATATGGATCCACTAGAGTCATTACATGTGTGTTCTTTTCACAAAACCAGCACTAGAGTCATTGCATGTGTGTTCTTTTCATGGACCAGAGCTAGAATCATTGCATGTGTGTTCTTCTCATGAACCACGTATGTACCCACCAGAGTCATTGCATGCATATTATATTCATAAAACACATGGATCAACTAGAGTCATTGCATGTGTGTTCTTTCCACAAAACCAGCACTAGAGTCATTGCATGTGTGTTCTTTTCATGGACCAGAGCTAGAATCATTGCATGTGTGTTCTTTTCATGAAACTAGCGCTAGAGGCATTGCATGGATGTTCTTTACACAAACCACATGGATGCACTATAGTCATTGCATGTGTGTTCTTTTGACAAACCAAATATGGATCCACCATAGTCATTGCATGTGTGTTCTTTTCACAAAACAAGCACTAGAGTCATTGCATGTGTGTTCTTTTCATGAACCACATATGGATCCACCAGAGTCATTGCATGTATGTTCTTTTAATAAAACACATGGATCAACTAGAGTCAATGCATGCGTGTTCTTTTCACAAACCACATATGAATCTACCAGAGTCATTGCATGTGTGTTCTTTTCATGAACCACATATCGATCCAGCATAGTCATTGCATGTATGTTCTTGTCACATCCTAAGTTTTTAGAAAATTGGGACTAGAAAAAAATATTTGCATGTCATTCATGACCATTGCATTGCATCCATGAAGTATTTTGCAAACAATTCGAATTTGAATATTAAACCAAATCATAAAATCCAATGTGCTACTTTATTCCTAAAGGGAATTACAATGGATTATTAAAACCCACCATTTCTAAGATATAAAATATTGCTAATTATTTCCCTAAAATGGTCTACTAAATATTACAAAATTTTAGAAAGAAATTTGAACTCATTTGGAGTTCATATGAAAAAGTTATGAAAGAAATTGAAAACAGAAAATAATAAAGAATAAAGAATAAAGAAAAAAACTAAACTAAACTTACCAGCTACCTACTCACCGCTGTTGGGCCCATCGCAAGAACAGCCAGCCCACGCCCGCGTCCCCGTTCCCCGGCTGACAGGTGGACCCCGCCACACCGTCTAATTCCTCGCGCCAGGGACCGACGCAGCCATGATCTCTGGATCGATCGATTCCCCGCCGATTACGCCGATTCTGTTGATTCCCTTGCACCATAATCCACACAATAGAACCCTTTTAAACCCCCTCACCAGAACCCTCGCGTTTTTTCGCTAATCCACGAACCCTAGCGCCACCACGCTCGGATCCCGATCTCGCCGCCGCCAGAGCTTCGGAATCCATCTCGAATTGGTGGTTCTCTTTCCCCCGCGTCCCTCCTATACCCCTCATCCTTCTCCCCGTGCACCTCCGCTACTCCCTGACCCTCTCATATTCCCGCAGGAGCACCAGAACGACCGCACAGAGACGCCGGAGCATCACCGACCGCCGCTGACTCCATCCACTAGCCACCGCCCTTCGAGGAAGCAAATGTTCGCGCCGAAAACTCCATCGACCTAGACATCCTCTTCCGAACCTCGTCCACTGCTCCACGCTTGCCGGAGGCCATCATAGCGCCTCCGCTGTCGATGTCTGAGCCGCCGCCACCGTCCTCTAGCCGATGTCGGCTCACCATCGTCACCGTACCCCGTCTTATCCCATCTGAAGGGACCAGATCAAGAGGAGCCAAGCCCAGCCGAAGCCGAAGCCCGAGCCGAGTCGAGCCAAGCCGCCATCTGTGTCGTGCGTCCTTGTCCATTTGATCATGATCCATTGGCCCTCGTCTCTCCACTTAAACGAAGGGGTAAGAGCAAATAAGAATCAGCCACGTGGCCTGCTGACCGTGTAATTCGAATTATAAATGTTTAAAATAGCCAGAAATGTATCCAATATTGTAAAATACATATAAAATCGAATATAAGTACAAATTAAGCAAATAATATACCCATGGATTCGAAAAAATATGTAGAATAATAATATACTGTTAGATCCAACTCTTGCGGTATATATTTGCTGTAGTTATTTAAATGATTTAATAACCTTTTTAGAGTAAATAAATCATAACAAATTACCTATAGGTCAGAAAAATACAAATAAGATGTCTATGGTTTCCTAATGACATGTAGGACATTAATCTGGCATTATATATATTTTTGTGTCGAATATAATACTTTAAATGATTTAAACATTCTTAATAAGTATTCAAATCATAGGAAAATATTCAGAACCCCAAATTGAGTGAATCCAATTGGCACAGGTTTGTCTCAGTAATACTCATCTGTAGAAAATATAAAACAAATTATATGGAACTGTGTTAATAGAAAAGTTTGTAGAAAGCTATAAACTCAATTACAATAGTAATTAAATCATATAAAAATATCTGTAAATGATATTTAGGTGATTCAAATTGCTACTGGTTCTAAATTGCATTACCTACCTGTTAGTATTTAAATCACAATTTAATTCGATAGAAACATCAGAACTTTAATTAAAGTGATTTAAACCCTATTAAATCAATATATCTTTATTAATAATTTTTCCTATGCATTAAATACTTTTCCATATACATCATGCCACATATTAATGTTCAGAGAACTAAATACAACCATTGTTACACATTAAATCATCATTCATGCATTTGTTCATCATTGTTTTATTGTATTGTGCATAATTGTAATGTTTTGAATGGTGTGTTTGTTGTGTCCTGCTTCAAACGCTAGATTGCGTGGAGTGCAACTATTATGATTGTGACAAGTGCAACCTTTTATATTGTGAGGATTATCTGAATGACTACATCTACGACAAAGGCAAGTAGAGCTATCATAAATGTCCTACTATTTTTCCTATGCATGTAGTATGTTTAAGTAGTGATGCATGTGTAGGATTTTGTTTTACTACTATGCTATGGTGTGACACCCAGGCATGATTGCCGTATCTCTGTGACTACATTTCCTTGAGCCATCGTATTGTAGTCGCTTAGCCATGCTTATTAGATACGCAATGGGAATTCATGATTGATTCTATTATGGAAAGATATGTTTTGCTATAAAAAAAACAACTGGAAAGTAATGAATCTCCTGGGTGTGATGGGATTAAGATTTTTTTGGTGGTGTCAATGCGGAAAGGCACCCAAGACAGTGAGATTGGACAGGTTTCTTGTGTAGTAGCTTCTAGTACAGGCGCATGCCATTGTATGTCTTGACTAAGTAGGTTGTGGGAACCAGACCCGACGTGACCAGCAGATGTAGGGGTTTTAGGTTGGTATGGGTCCGTCCTGAGGGCTCGGGGCTCTGCTTCTGAAAGGTTTCGTCTTGGTTTTCTCCCTACCATGGCACAAAATGAGTGTAGTGGTACGAGCGGGTTGACTGGGTCATACGGTTAAAGTGTACGAACCTCTCAAGAGTATTATAATCTAAGTACTTAGACGTGTCCCCGGGTATGAACAACTATGAGCAACTAGGCCTGGAACTGTTTGGAAGATCTCACTCATCCCAATTTCCCAATTATTAAAACTTGATGGGTGAACATGGGTTTAGGAGCATACGAAGGTAAAATTTCTTGTTTCTACATGGGTTTATGCTGGTATGTCCTTAGAAGAATTGTTTTAAAGAAATAAAAGTGTTTCAAAAGTAGGGAAAAGTTATGTTGCTTTATGCAAATGAACCTGAGCTCCAACTAGCCAAATATGCATGTAATTGATAGGTTCCATTATACATCCACATACTAGTCCTTCTTGCCAATACATTCAAAGTATTGACCAATCGTGGCTGCAACCTTTCATGTTGCAGGTTATTCTATTTTTGAGTGATCGTTCATAGGTCGCGAGACTCCACTCAACAATTGTTCGCCTGTGGCACATTTGAAGGATGGAGATCTACCTTATATATGTTTCTGCTGTGTACTTGAACAATGTAATGTAAATTCTGGATCATATTCGTTGTATTTATGATGCACATTTATGTTTGATATCATTTTTTATACTGTGTGTGCTAGTGAACCGATCCAGGGATTAGCACTATACAAAGGAACTCATCCTTATCAGAAGAGGGTGTTACAAGATGGTATCAAAGTTGTATGTTTACTGTAGGATCGTGACCTAGGATTGGAATAGGAAGCCATAGGAATATGAACCCTATTTCATTATATCTTCTCTCTTCTTACACTTCTTTCTAGTATATTCTTATCACTTCAATTTTCATACTCTTCTCATTCAAAACATAGAAGGAAGATCTTGTTGGATGAACTCAAAATTTGTACTTATTAAAATTCTTGTAATCCTTGATCTTTCTTTTCTAATCTCATCTTGTTCAAAACTTGTGGATGAACACTCGTACAAGGAAGTGCGAGATCAAATAATAGTTAGATGATGTCCACTATATAGTCTTTGATATGATTTCGTTTAGATCTAGCAATCGATCATTGCAAGAAATTGTGTTATAGTTGTTTTATTATGTTTAGGTTGTGCTATTTGATGCCCCCAAGTTCCAGAATATTTTTGAGAGACTTTATAATATATTAATGAAGGTTTTGATTAGAAATTCGTGATATCAGTATTACAGTTTTCTGTCTGACCAGTTGTACCGCGCGATTTTTAATTTCTTACTGCTAACTCGGATTGCACTCATTTTTAGGCTCTGGTTAGTAATTTGTTGTAGTCTAAGCACAAAAATTGAAAAAATTCCTGATGAGTTTAAGGTGCCCATAAAAATACGTGAACACTGCTGTAGTTTCAGGACGGATTCTGTCCATTGCTTTCAAGATTGTACGTTCACCTCCAAACGAATTTTAATCAAATGAAAACTATTTTATGGATGGTATGCCACTAAAACAAAACTTCTGGAACATAAACAAAATTATTTTGGCTTGATTGTTGCTTGTTATGATTATTTACTTGTGTGCATATTGTTTGCTTCATATAGTAATGGGTAGTAATACTTCTCTTAGTCCTACTCTATCTATACTTATCTATGCTATCCCAAACAGATACCGCCTCGTCGTCAACCCAGTGAGATGGAGAAGTTGATAGCAGCACAGGCGCAGCTAGCACAAGTGGTGCTCAGTTCATAGCAAACAACAACAATGGGAACAATGACAATGGCAACAAGAACCCACCCCAAGTGGATGCACTCACTAGGTTCTTGAAATTGAGGCTTGCAAAATTCTCAAGCGCACCTGAGCCTATGATAACACTTGATTGGCTTTGCTCAGTGAATAAGGACTTAGTAACAGCTACATGCACTGATGATGAGAAAGTGAGGTTTGCTGCTCACCTACTTGAAGGACAAGCAGCTACTTGGTGGGATACTTTTCAGATCACCCACCCCATTGATACTGTCAGTTGGGAGATGTTTGAAGAAGGGTTCAAAACAAACCATGTCTCATCTGGAGTTATGAGCCTGAAGAGAAGGGAATTTTGTGACCTGCACCAGAACAATCGCACATTGTTTGAGTACATATAAGAATTCACCAATTTGTCTTGCTATGCCCTGGAGGATATTGACACTGATGATAAAAGGAAAGAGAGATTTCTGGATGGCCTGAGAAACGAGCTTTATGTTCAGCTGTCAGTAGTTTACACTCCCACTTTCCAGGATCTGATGGACAAAGATAGAATTCTAGAAGAAAAGCAGAATGAAGTTGAAAGGCGCAAGAGGAAGCACAAGAACAACTACAACTCAGGATCATGTCGGAGGATTTGTACTCTCCATGATGGGAATGGAGGTTCTGAACATCACATGCATGAAGGCAATGGATACAATGACCATGATGGTAATGGACATCGGCACCGCGAAGGGAATGGATGCCACCATAATGTCCACATGAGTCGCAATAACCGCAACTTTGGAAGAGGGAATGATCATAACCATGGAGACAACAATGTTGAAGCCCACAACACCAATCTCATTAGGAAGGACATAAGCAAGGTTGGATGTTTCAAATGCAAGCACAAGGGACACTATTCGAGAGACTGCCCTGATAAGAAGAAGAACAAGATTGATGGCTACAAGCCAAACCCATTTCAGAAGGGACATGTTAACCATGTTAATGTGGAGGAAGTCCTAAGGGAACCTGATGCCGTGATTGGTACATTCCGGCTCAATACCTTTCCAGCACTCATTCAATTTGATGATGGAGTATCACATTCGTTCATATCAAGGGAATTTGTGGATTGAAATAGAATTCCATCTGAGACCATTAACAAGCCCATCAAAATGAGCTCTCCTAATGGAGAAGTGGTAGCAACTTTCGGATGTCATCAATTAAACCTAAAGATTGGGGCATACAACTTTCCCGCCAGCTTGAATGTGTGGGAATCACAAGGCTTGGACGTCACTCTAAGGAAGGATTGGATGTCTAAGTATGAAAGCCAAATAGATCATGCACGATGAGCAATTTCAATTACAACCCTAGAGGGAAGAAGAATCAGATACAACACAATAACTGAAGTTGGAGAGGACAACTTAAATTCTCTTTAAGGGGGTTAGCTCGACAAGCTTACCCATAGTGAAGAAGAGCTACACGGGACAAGAAGATACCCACAAACTTGCTAGCCATTTCGAATCTCGGGACGAGATTCATCTTAAGGGGGTTAGTCTGTCGCATCCCAAGTTTTTAGAAAATTGGGACTAGAAAAAAATATTTGCATTTGCATGTCATTCATGATCATTGCATTGCATCCATGAAGTATTTTGCAAAGAATTCGAATTTGAATATTAAACCAAATCCTAAAATCCAATGTGCTACTTTATTCCTAAAGGGAATTACAATGGATTATTAAAACCCACCATTGGTAAGATAGAAAATATTGCTAATTATTTCCCAAAAATGATCTACTAAATATTACAAAAATTTAGAAACAAATTTAAACTCATTTGGAGTTCATATGACAAAGTTATGAAAGAAATAGAAAACAAAAGAATAAAGAATAAAGAATAAAGAAAAAAACTAAACTAAACTTACCAGCTACCTACCTGCCGCTCACCTCGCCTCAGCGTGCAGCGGACAAGGCGCAGCCACCGCTGCTTGGGCCGGCCCATCGCAACAACAGCCAGCCTACGCCCGCGTCCCCGCTCCCCGGCTGACAGGTGGACCCCGCCACGCCGTCACCTTCCTCGCGCCAGTGACTAATGCGGCCACAATCTCTGGATCGATCGATTCCCTGCCAATTATGCTGATCCTGTTGATTCCCTTGCACCATACTCCACACAATCGAGCCCTTTTAAACCCCCTCACCAGAACCCTCGCATTTTTTCGCCAAACCATGAACCCTAGCACCGCCATGCTTGGATCATGATCCTGCTGCCACCAGAGCTTCAGAATCCATCTCGAATTGGTGGTTCTCTTTCCCCGCGTCCCTCCTATACCCCCTCATCCTTCTCCTCATGCACCTCCGCTACTCCCTGACCCTCTTATATTCCTGCAGGAGCACCAGAACGACCACACGGAGACGCCAGAGCATCACCGACCGCCGCTGACTCCATCCACTCGCCACCGCCCGTCGAGGAAGCAAACGTTCACTCCAAAAACTCCATCGACCTGGACATCCTCTTCCGAACCCCGTCCGCTACTCCACGCTCGCCGGAGGCCATCGTAGCACCTCCGCTGTCGATGTCTGAGCCGCCGCTGCCGTCCATCGTCGTCGCCACCATCCTCCAGCCTATGCCGGCTCGCCATCGTCACCGTACCCCGTCCGATCCCATCTGAAGGGGCCACATCAAGAGGAGCCAAGCCCAGCCGAAGCCAAAGCCCGAGCCGAGTCGAGCCAAGCCGCCATCTGAGCCGCACATCCTCGTCCGTTTGATCATGATCCATGGGCCCTCGTCTCTCCACTTAAACGAAGGGGTGAGAGCAAATAAGAATCAGCCACGTGACCTGCTGACCGTGTAATTCGAATTATAAATGTTTAAAATGGCCAAAAATGTATCCAATATTGTAAAATACATATAAAATCGAATATAAGTCCAAATTGAGCAAATAATATACCCATGGATTCATAAAAATATGTAGAATAATAATATACTGTTAGATCCAAATCTTACAGTATATATTTGATGTAGTTATTTAAATGATTTAATGACATTTTTAGAGTAAATAAATCATAACAAATTACCTATAGGTCAGAAAATACAAATAAGATGTCTATGGTTTCGTAATGACATGTAGGACATTAATCTGGCATTATATATATTTTTGTGTCGAATATAATACTTTAAATGATTTAAACATTCTTAATAAGTATTTAAATCATAGGAAAATATTCAAAACCCCAAATTGAGTGAATCTAATTGGCACGGGTTTCTCTCAGTAATACTCATCTGTAGAAAATATAAAACAAATTATTTGGAACTGTGTTAACAGAAAAGTTTGTAGAAAGCTATAAACTCAATTACAATAGTAATTAAATCATATAAAAATATCTGTAAATTATATTTAGGTGATTCAAATTGCTACTGGTTCTAAATTGCATTACCTACCTTTTAGTATTTTAATCACAATTTAATTCGATAGAAATATCAAAACTTTAATTAAAGTGAGTTAAACCCTATTAAATCAATATATCTTTATTAATAATTTGTCCTATGCATTAAATACTTTTCCATATGCATCATGGGACATATTAATGTTTAGAGAACTAAATACAACCATTGTTACACATTAAATCATCATTCATGCATTTGTTCATCATTGTTTTATTGTATTGTGCATAATTGTAATGTTTTGAATGGTGTGTTTGTTGTGTCCTTCTTCAAACGCGAGATTGCGAGGAGTGCAACTATTATGATTGTGACAAGTGCAACCTTTTATATTGTAAGGATTATCTGAATGACTACATCTACAACAAAGGCAAGTAGAGTTATCATAAATGTCCTACTATTTTTCCTATGCACGTAGTATGTTTAAGTAGTGATGCATGTGTAGGATTTTGTTTTACTACTATGCTATGCTGTGACACCCAGGCATGATTGCTGTTTCTTTGTGACTATATTTCCTTTGAGCCATCGTATTGTAGTCGCTTAGCCATGCTTATTAGATGCACAATGGGAATTCATGATTGATTCTATTATGGAAAGATACGTTTTGCTATAATAAAAACAATTGGAAAGTAATGAATCTCTTGGGTGTGATGGGATTGATATTTTTTGGTGGTTTCAATGTGGAAAGGCACCCAGGACACTGAGATTGGACAGATTTCTTGTGTAGTAGCTTCCAGTACAGGCGCATGTCATTATATGTCTTGACTAAGTAGGTTGTGGGAACCTGACCCGACGTCACCAGCAAATATAGGGGTTATAGGTTGGTATGGGTCTGTCCTGAGGACTCGGGGTTCTGCTTCTGAAAGGTTTCGTCTTGGTTTTCTCCCTACCATGGCACAAAATGAGTGTAGTGGTACGAGCTGGTTGACTGGGTCATGCGGGTAAAGTGTACGAACCTCTCGAGAGTTTTATAATATAAGTACTTAGCCGTGTCCCCGGTTATGGACAACTATGAGCAACTAGGCCTGGAACTTTTTGGAAGATCTCACTCATCCCAATTTCCCAATTATTAAAACTTGATGGGTGAACATGGGTTTAGGAGCATATGAAGCTAAACTGTCTTGTTTCTATATGGGTTTATGTTGGTATATCCTTAGAAGAATTGTTTTAAAGAAATAAAAGTGTTTCAAAAGTAGGGAAAAGTTATGTTGCTTTATGCAAATGAACCTAAGCTCCAACTAGCCAAATATGCATGTAATTGATAGGTTCCTTTATACATCCACATACTAGTCCTACTTGCCAATACATTCAAAGTATTGACCATTCGTGGCTGCAACCTTTCATGTTGCAGGTTATTCTATTTCTGAGTGATCATTCATAGGTCGCGAGACTCCACTCAACAATTGTTCGCCTGTGGCACATTTGAAGGATGGAGATCTACCTTATATATGTTTCCACTGTGTACTTGAATAATGTAATGTAAATTCTGGTTCATATTCGTTGTATTTATGATGGACAGTTATATTTGATATCATTTTTTGTACTCTGTGTGCTAGTGAACCGATCTAGGGATTAACACTATACACAAGAACTCATCCTTATCAGGAGAGGGTGTTACAGTTCTTTTCATAAAACACATGGATCAACCAATGTCATTGCATGTATGTTCTTTTCACAAACCACATATGGATCAACCAATGTCATTGCATTTGTGTTGTTTCCACAAACCACATATGGAACAGCTATAGTCATTGCATGTGTGTTCTTTTCACAAACCACATGGATCCACCAATGTCATTACATGTGTGTTCCTTTCACAAACCACATATGGATCCACTAGAGTCATTGCATGTCTATTCTTTTCACAAACCACATATGGATCCACCAATGTCATTGCATGTGTGTTATTTTCGTGAACCACATATGGATCCACTAGAGTCATTGCATGTATGTTGTTTTCCACAAACCACATGGATCGACTATAGTCATTGCATGTGTGTTCTTTTCATGAACCACATATGGATCCACTAGAGTCATTGCATGTCTGTTCTTTTCACAAAACAAGCACTAGAGTCATTGCATGTGTGTTCTTTTCATGAACCACAACTAGAGTCATTGCATGTGTGTTATTTTCATGAAACTAGCACTAGAGTCATTGCATGTATGTTCTTTCCACAAACCACATGGATCCACTATAGTCATTTCATGTGTGTTCTTTTCACAAACCACATATGGATCCACCAGAGTCATTGCATGTGTGTTCTTTTCAAAAAACCAACACTAGAGTCATTGCATGTGTGTTATTTTCATGAACGACATATGTACCCACCAGAGTGACTGCATGTATGTTCTTTTCATAAAACACATGGATCAACTAGAGTCATTGCATGTGTGTTCTTTCCACAAAACCAGCACTACAGTCATTGCATGTGTGTTCTTTTCATGAACCACGGCTAAAGTCATTGCATGTGTGTTATTTTCATGAAACAAGCACTAGAGTCATTGTATGTATGTTCTTTCCACAAACCACATGGATCCACCATAGTCATTGCATGTGTGTTCTTTTCACAAACCACATATGGATCCACCAGAGTCATTGCGTGTGTGTTATTTTCACAAAACCAGAACTAGAGTCATTGCATGTGTGTTCTTTTCATGAACCATATATGGAACCACCAGAGGCATTGCATGTATGTTCTTTTCATAAAACACATGGATCAACTAGAGTCATTGCATGTGTGTTCTTTTCACAAACCACATATGTATCCACCAGAGTCATTGCATGTGTGTTCTTTTCATGAACCACATATGGATCCACCAGAGTCATTGCATGTATGTTCTTTTCATAAAACACTTGGATCAACCAATGTTATTGCATGTATGTTCTTTTCACAAACCACATATGGATCAACCAATGCAATTTCCTTTGTGTTCTTTCCACAAACCACATATGGACCCACTAGAGTCATTGCATGTGTGTTCTTATCCTAAAACCAGCACTAGAGTCATTGCATGTGTGTTCTTTTCACAAACCACATATGGATCCACCAATGTCATTGCATGTGTGTTCTTTTCACAAACCACATATGGAACATCTATAGTCATTGCATGTGTGTTCTTTTCACAAACCACATGGATCCACCAATGTCACTGCATGTGTGTTCTTTTCACATACCACATATGGATCCAATAGAGTCATTGCATGTCTATTCTTTTCACAAACCACATATGGATCCACCAATGTCATTGCATGTGTGTTCTTTTCATTGACCACATATGGACCCACTAGAGTCATTGCATGTATGTTCTTTTCCAGAAACCACATGGCTCCACTTAACTCATTGCATGTGTGTTCTTTTCATGAAACACATATGGATCCACTAGAGTCATTGCATGTGTGTTCATTCCACTAAACCTGCACTAGATTCACTGCTTGTGTTTTCTTTTCATGAACCATAGCTAGAGTCATTACATGTGTGTTATTTTCACAAAACCAGCACTAGAGTCATTGCATGTGTGTTCTTTTCATGAACCACATATGGACCCAACAAAGTCATTGCATGTATGTTCTTTTCATAAAACATATGGATCAACTAGATTCATTGCATGTGTGTTCTTTTCACAAACCACATATGTATCCACCAGAGTCATTGCATGTGTGTTCTTTGCATGAACCACATATGGATCCACTAGAGTCGTTGGATGTGTGTTCTTTTCACAAAACCAGCACTAGATTCATTTCATGTGTGTTCTTTTCATGAACCACATATGGATCCACCAGAGTCATTACATGTATGTTCTTTTCATAAAACACATGGATCAACTAGATTCATTGCATGTGTGTTCTTTTCACAAACCACATATGTATCCACCAAAGTCATTGCATGTGTCTTCTTTTCATGAACCACATATGGGTCCACCAGAGTCATTGCATGTACGTTCTTTTCATAAAACACATGGATCAACCAATGTCACTGCATGTATGTTCTTTTGAAAAACCACATATGGATCAACCAATGTCATGGCATGTGTTTTCTTTCCACAAACCACATATGGACCCACTAGAGTCATTGCATGTGTGTTCTTATCCTAAAACCAGCGCTAGAGTCATTGCATGTGTGTTCTTTTCACAAACCACATATGGATCCACCAGAGTCATTGCATGTGTGTTCTTTTCACAAACCACATATGGAACAACTATAGTAATTGCACGTGTGTTCTTTTCACAAACCACATATGGACCAAATATAGTCATTGCATGTATGTTCTTTCCACAATTCACATGGAACCACCAATGTCATTGCATGTGTGTTCTTTTCATGAACCTCATATGGATCCTGTAGGGTCATTGCATGTGTGTTCTTTCCACAAAACCAGCACTAGAGTCATTGCATGTGTGTTCTTTTCATGAACCATAGCTAGAGTCATTGCATGTATGATCTTTCCACAAACCACATGGATCCACTATAGTCATTGCATGTGTGTTCTTTTCACAAACCACATATGAATCTACCAGAGTCATTGCATGTGTGTTCTTTTCACAAAACCAGCGCTAGAGTCATTGCATGTGTATCCTTTTCATGAACCCCATATGGATCCACCAGAGTCATTGCATATATGTAATTTTCATAAAACACATGGATCAACTAGAGTCATTGCATGTGTGTTCTTTTTACAATACACGTATGTATCCACCAGAGTCATTGCATGTGTGTTCTTTTCATGAATCACATATAGATCCACCAGAGTCATTGCATGTATGTTCTTTTCATAAAACACATTGATCAACCAGTGTCATTGTATGTATGTTCTTTTCACAAACCACATATGGATGAACCAATGTCATTGCATGTGTGTTCTTTCCACAAACCACATATGGACCCACTAGAGTCATTGCATGTGTGTTCTTTTCATGAACCACATATGGACCCACCAGAGTCATTGCATGTATGTTCTTTTCATAAAACACATGGGTCAACTAAAGTCATTGCATGTGTGTTCTTTTCACAAATCACATATGTATCCACCAGAGTCATTGCATGTGTGTTCTTTTCATGAACCACATATGGATCCACAAGAGTCGTTGCATGTATGTTCTTTTCATAGAACACATGGATCAACCAATGTCATTGTTTGTATGTTCTTTTCAAAAACCACATATGGATCAACCAATGTCATTGCATGTGTGTTCTTTCCACAAACCACTTATGGACCACTAGAGTCATTGAACGTGTGTTCTTATCCTAAAACTGGCACTAGAGTCATTACATGTGTGTTCTTTTCACAAACCACATATGGATCCACCAGAGTCATTGCATGTGTGTTCTTTTCACAAACCACATATGGAATAGCTATAGTCATTGCATGTGTGTTCTTTTAAAAACCACATATGGAACAGCTATAGTCATTGCATGTCTATTCTTTCCACAAACCACATGGCTCAACCAATTTCATTGCATGTGTGTTCTTTTCATGAACCACATATGGATCCACTAGAGTCATTGCATGTGTGTTATTTCCACAAACCACATGGATCCACCAATGTCATTGCATGTGTGTTCTTTTCATGAACCACATATGGATCCACTAGAGTCATTGCATGTGTGTTCTTTCCAAAAAACCAGCACTAGAGTCATTAGTTAGAGTCATTGCATGTGTGTTCTTTTCATGAAACTAGCACTATAGTCATCGCATGTATGATCTTTCCACAAACCACATGGATCCACTATAGTCATTGCATGTGTGTTCTTTTCACAAACCACATATGTATCCACTAGAGTCATTGCATGTGTGTTCTTTTCATGAACCACATATGGATCCACCAGAGTCATTGCATGTATGTTCTTTTCATAAAACACTTGGATCAACCAATGTCATTGCATGTATGTTCTTTTCACAAACCACATATGGATCAACCAATGTCATTGCCTTTGTGTTCTTTCCACAAACCACATATGGACCCACTAGAGTCATTGCATGTGTGTCCTTATCCTAAAACCAGCACTAGAGTCATTGCATGTGTGTTCTTTTCACAAACCACATATGGATCCACCAATGTCATTGCATGTGTGTTCTTTTCACAAACCACATATGGAACAGCTATAGTCATTGCATGTGTGTTCTTTTCACAAACCACATGGATCCACCAATGTCACTGCATGTGTGTTCTTTTCACATACCACATATGGATCCACTAGAGTCATTGCATGTCTATTCTTTTCACAAACCACATATGGATCCACCAATGTCATTACATGTGTGTTCTTTTCATGAACCACATATGGATCCACTAGAGTCATTGCATGTATGTTCTTTTCCAGAAACCACATGGCTCCACTTAACTCATTGCATGTGTGTTCTTTTCATGAAACACATATGGATCCACTAGAGTCATTGCATGTGTGTTCATTCCACTAAACCAGCACTAGATTCACTGCTTGTGTTTTCTTTTCATGAACCATAGCTAGAGTCATTACATGTGTGTTATTTTCACAAAACCAGCACTAGATTCATTGCATGTGTGTTCTTTTCATGAACCACATATGGACCCAACAAAGTCATTGCATGTATGTTCTTTTCATAAAACATATGGATCAACTTGATTCATTGCATGTGTGTTCTTTTCACAAACCACATATGTATCCACCAGAGTCATTGCATGTGTGTTCTTTGCATGAACCACATATGGATCCACTAGAGTCGTTGGATGTGTGTTCTTTTCACAAAACCAACACTAGATTCATTGCATGTGTGTTCTTTTCATGAACCACATATGGATCCACCAGAGTCATTACATGTATGTTCTTTTCATAAAACACATGGATCAACTAGATTCATTGCATGTGTGTTCTTTTCACAAACCACATATGTATCCACCAGAGTCATTGCATGTGTCTTCTTTTCATGAACCACATATGGGTCCTCCAGAGTCATTGGATGTATGTTCTTTTCATAAAACACATGGATCAACCAATGTCATTGCATGTATGTTCTTTTGAAAAACCACATATGGATCAACCAATGTCATGGCATGTGTTTTCTTTCCACAAACCACATATGGACCCACTAGAGTCATTGCATGTGTGTTCTTATCCTAAAACCAGCGCTAGAGTCATTGCATGTGTGTTCTTTTCACAAACCACATATGGATCCACCAGAGTCATTGCATGTGTGTTCTTTTCACAAACCACATATGGAACAACTATAGTAATTGCACTTGTGTTCTTTTCACAAACCACATATGGAACAACTATAGTCATTGCATGTATGTTCTTTCCACAATTCACATGGAACCACCAATGTCATTGCATGTGTGTTCTTTTCATGAACCTCATATGGATCCTGTAGGGTCATTGCATGTGTGTTCTTTCCACAAAACCAGCACTAGAGTCATTGCATGTGTGTTCTTTTCATGAACCATAGCTGGAGTCATTGCATGTATGATCTTTCCACAAACCACATGGATCCACTATAGTCATTGCATGTGTGTTCTTTTCACAAACCACATATGAATCTACCAGAGTCATTGCATGTGTGTTCTTTTCACAAAACCAGCACTAGAGTCATTGCATGTGTATCCTTTTCATGAACCCCATATGGATCCACCAGAGTCATTGCATATATGTAATTTTCATAAAACACATGGATCAACTAGAGTCATTGCATGTGTGTTCTTTTTGCAATACACGTATGTATCCACCAGAGTCATTGCATGTGTGTTCTTTTCATGAACCACATATAGATCCACCAGAGTCATTGCATGTATGTTATTTTCATAAAACACATTGATCAACCAGTGTCATTGTATGTATGTTCTTTTCACAAACCACATATGGATGAACCAATGTCATTGCATGTGTGTTCTTTCCACAAACCACATATGGACCCACTAGAGTCATTGCATGTGTGTTCTTTTCATGAACCACATATGGACCCACCAGAGTCATTGCATGTCTGTTCTTTTCATAAAACACATGGATCAACTAAAGTCATTGCATGTGTGTTCTTTTCTCAAATCACATATGTATCCACCAGAGTCATTGCATGTGTGTTCTTTTCATGAACCACATATGGATCCACAAGAGTCGTTGCATGTATGTTCTTTTCATAGAACACATGGATAAACCAATTTCATTGTATGTATGTTCTTTTCAAAAACCACATATGGATCAACCAATGTCATTGCATGTGTGTTATTTCCACAAACCACTTATGGACCACTAGAGTCATTGAACGTGTGTTCTTATCCTAAAACTGGCACTAGAGTCATTACATATGTGTTCTTTTCACAAACCACATATGGATCCACCAGAGTCATTGCATGTGTGTTCTTTTCACAAACCACATATGGAATAGCTATAGTCATTGCATGTGTGTTCTTTTAAAAACCACATATGGAACAACTATAGTCATTGCATGTCTATTCTTTCCACAAACCACATGGCTCAACCAATTTCATTGCATGTGTGTTCTTTTCATGAACCACATATGGATCCACTAGAGTCATTGCATGTGTGTTATTTCCACAAACCACATGGATCCACCAATGTCATTGCATGTGTGTTCTTTTCATGAACCACATATGGATCCACTAGAGTCATTGCATGTGTGTTCTTTCCACAAAACCAGCACTAGAGTCATTAGTTAGAGTCATTGCATGTGTGTTCTTTTCATGAAACTAGCACTAGAGTCATTGCATGTATGATCTTTCCACAAACCACAAGTATCCACTATAGTCATTGCATGTGTGTTCTTTTCACGAACCACATATGGATCCACCAGATTCATTGCATGTATGTTCTTTTCATAAAACACACAAATAAGGATCTCATGATCTAGTCCTAGTACAATCAAGTAGCAGAATAAATAGCGTAGCGGTGGGGTCCATCTTCAGAGTCACAGGCAATGCTGATGATGGGAGATATTCGTAGTTACCATAGCCGTCCTGTAGTCCTTCAAATGGGTAATCTCCTTCATAGTCTGGCCATAGGAATATCCAGGGACAAAGCCATGAGTACTCTTTAAGTACTCGCAAACTACCACTAACAAGTAGTATAGTTCTAGTAGGAAATGCTAACTCTAAGTTTACTTGTGAAGTTAAGTTTTAAACCTAAGCTGAGTTCTGAAACAAAGAAAGATAAAATAAGTTTGAAAACACCTAAGTGGGAACTTAATCATCATAGACACAACTCTGTTGTGGTCCAGTCATGTCACAATTCATTTCATAAGTTGTTTTGGAAACATCTGACAACGAAACAGTATGGCCACTCAATCGTCCATAATGGCAAGCGGCTATTAAATAGTTTGACACTCTGCAGAGGTGGTACACTTTCACCACAAGATTCGATACATCTGTCAGGGATAACCCTGAATCATCATACTTAGTATGCAGATAATCAAACATAACCTTTCCTTTACACACTCTAGTATAAGCACCTCTCCTATGAACATGGCCTCCCAACCATGACCATCTGTCATCTTGGGCACTACATAGGTGGACAACATTGAGAGGTAGCCTCATCTCAAACCTCTCCCGTGAGGGAACTAATACTAATGCATATAAACTTCTGGCTAAGCCTTACCCAATTTTGGTATTTCGGTTGTACGGTAAAATTGGAATGGTATCGCATCCGAACCCAACCATCAGTTTTGTAAAAGGGGCTAAGGCTCATGCGTCAACATTTTCATCATCATAAACCATTTGTGTTTCTCAACACATGTCAAAACATCTCAATAGAATGACTCATCATTCCAAGGTTTTCACAAGTCATTTTCACCAAATATTCCCATCTAAAGTGAATCAAGTTTTGAGTTTGGTTCCAACTACTAAGTTAAGAGTGTTCACTAAAGTGGGATGCTAATGTTAATCTCATGCCATAGAATGACATCTAAGTCTAACTATATAGGTCAAGTTTTATACTCTTTATGCTACCTTCAAACAAGTAAAGGACTTTGGTAAAGTAAAGGAAGTAAATCTTGTAAATAAAACTTGGAGTAGGTATAAGTCAAAATGGTATAACCAAAGCATGCCTAATGCATCTTGCTTAGGTCATCTTGTCTAATTCTAGCTTGCTAACAATTGCTTGCTCAGTTTACTTGAAGTGCTAGGCTTGCAAGTAATCACTTGCATGGTTAACTTGTATAATGCTAGCTTGCCTTGGGTAGTGCAGTGGTTGAAGTTTTCTTCCTCCTCCTCTTGGTAGAACTCCTCATCCTCGTAAGCTTGGTCGGTACTATCGTCTATAAATACATACGGGATACACAATCACCAAACCATGCTTAACTAGTCTACTTAGCACACTAAGGCACAAGATTTAATGAACTAGTTTCATTCTTTTTATTTGAGAAAAGTAATTTCTACTCATTGAAATTAACTAAGATTTAATATTATCCAATTAAAATATGGGATCATGTGGACACATGTCATCACCACATATTCTAACATATGGGAATGTGATTTAAGGGTTAGATCACATTTTAATAAGTTTAAGTTTAATAATTAATGAT
The DNA here is from genome assembly GCA_023614405.1 of Avena insularis. Taxonomy (NCBI): domain Eukaryota; kingdom Viridiplantae; phylum Streptophyta; class Magnoliopsida; order Poales; family Poaceae; genus Avena; species Avena insularis. Next base: position 242,621,745 of record CM042696.1, read on the forward strand.
TTAAAGTGACTAGAAATGCCTATATAGCATTATTTTGGTACTAGTCCAAAGTCACTGCATGTAAACCTTAATATTATTCCATATTCAAATAGGTATGGTTAAATGTGATTTTTGAGAGTTGGAATCAGCTCAATTGCTATCATGGCTGATTTTATAGAAATGTTTGAATGTGCAAAAGGTTTTGTCTTGTTATTTTTACTAGGAGAGATCTCTAACTCTAAATAAATTAAATCCAACGGGCTTGGATAGATCTTTTCAGTAGCTTTCTAACACAATTGGATTCACTCAATTTGGTTCAGTAATTCTTCCTGAATTGATTTTTAAACTAAGGGACATAATTGATTCTAAGTCTAAATAGAAAAACACTTATTTGAATTTGTGGGCAAGCGGGAAAGCTAACGGGCCAGCCCAGTGACACTCAGTGGCCCAAACGGTGACTGACAAGGGGGGTCCGCCCGTCAGCGACACTTAAAACGCGAAACGGTATCTAGCGATTTGGGCCACACGATTATAACACGGATCAATGGCTCACAGGCGTCGTCAACGACGGACTCCTCGCCGGCGAGACTAAACCCTAAACGGCCAGTGGGGGTCTACTAGGGACGTACCAGGGCTCTAGCTAGTGCGGTGAGGTGGGCGATCGAACTGGACGGTGACAACGAGCTCTAGCGAAGTCATGGCAGGGGCTGCGGTGGACTGAATCAACGGCAGCGTCTCCTCCTCTGCAGCGGCCTCCTCCGGTGCAATTCCGGTGAACGGAGGCTCGAGCGGCTCCAGCGAGAGAGGAGAAATGTTCACTGGAGAGAGGGGAGTGGAATGGTGTGAAGAGATGGTGCGGCGGAGGGTTCCTTATATAGGCTTGACCGCGAGACCGAAAGGCATGGGCACAGCTTGTCGGTGACGGTGATATAGAGGGACACCGGCGTGGGCGAGGTAGGCGGACGGTGCGCAGTCTGCTGGTGGTCAGTTATGGCGCAATGGCGTGGCTAGGGACGGTGGCATATGGTCGGGAGCTTCACACGCTCTAGGGGACAGAGGCGGTGCTGGACGACGATCATGGCGACTGTGGGTCGCACGGCGGTGCACGATCATGTCGGGTGGGTTGCTGGGGTCGAGGCGGAGAGGCGTGCGTGATATGGAGTCAAGGCGCGGTCTGCTGCGTGCTGGTGGCGATTGCGCTCTGGCGCGCTCTAGCTTGCTCGCAGAGAGAAAGGGTGGCGATGCTGGGGAGTGGTCCAGGGGCTGGGGTTGATCGAGGAGTGGACCGTGGGCGGTGGTAGGGTTGGGGCGGAGCTAGTGGGCACACTGGAATGGCACAGCTCGGTCTTTGGTGTGCTGCCCGTGTTTGGCCAGCGGTGACCTCATTTGGGCGGCGCGGCACTAGCGCTGCGGACAAGGGGGTGCTGGTCTGGGGTTTGGTTAGATGCTAGGGGGTCGAGGGAGTGCAGAGAGGGTCAATTAGGGGACAAGGGATCAATGTGCAATAGTGTTAGTTAGGCCATTTGATTTACATCGCCACTGACACACAATGGCCGCATGAGAGAAATTTTTGAATTTTGAGTTGATTTTTGGTGGAGTGATTCATCTAATCTTAAGCATCTAGGTTTGCTTGGGATTTAAAAATGGATTTCATTTGAGTGGTTTTTGAATAAGTGTGATCTATGCATATGAACTACATTCAATTTTCAAATGTCATTTAAATTTAGTGTTTGAAAGTTTTTGGGATGAAACAAAGTGGGCCTTGGTACATCACTACTTGTACTAGCAAGGGGTGCAAAGAACCACAATTGTTTCTGTTAAGATTTGAGTTCTAGGAATAGCCAAAGTAGCCTATGTGATTAAAATGGCACAAATGACCATTTCCTTATTTTATTCTTTTTGATTTCTTTTTCTTGGGGATTTGCTTGGGAATGATCTAGATGATGTTTAATTCACCTTAGAATTATTTTACAATCAATAGATCACTCAAACATGGCAATTCAAAACAACTCCTATTTAAATGCATACACATATGAATGCCTAAGGATTTTTAAATAGAAAAAGTTATTGTTAACCCTAAATTGGGTAGATTGGATCTTGATCACTTGGATTAAAGTTTTGGGATGTTACAAAACCATAGCTATAGTCATTGCATGTGTGTTCTATTCATGAAACTAGCACTAGAGTCATTGCATGTATTTTATTTCCACAAACCACATGGATCCACTATAGTCATTGCATGTGGTGTTCTTTTCACAAACCACATATGGATCCACCAGAGTCATTACATGTGTGTTCTTTTCACAAAACCAGCACTAGAGTCATTACGTTTGTGTTCTTTTCATGAACCACATATGGACCCACCAGAGTCATTGCATGTATGTTCTTTTCATAAAACACATGGATCAACTAGAGTCATTGCATGTGTGTTCTTTTCACAAACCACATATGCATCCACCATAGTCATTGCATGTGTGTTCTTTTCATGAACCACATATGGATCCACCAGAGTCATTGGATGTATGTCCTTTTCATAAAACACATGGATCAACCAATGTCATTGCATGTATGTTCCATTCACAAACCACATATGGATCAACCAATGTCATTGCATGTGTGTTGTTTCCACAAACCACATATGGACCCACTAGAGTCATTGCATGTGTGTTCTTATCCTAAAACTAGCACTAGAGTCAATGCATGTGTGTTCTTTTCACAAACCACATATGGATCCACCAATGTCATTGCATTTGTGTTCTTTTCACAAAGCACAATTGGAACAGCTATAGTCATTGCACGTGTGTTATTTCATAAACCACATATGGAACAACTGTAGTCATTGCATGTCTATTCTTTCCACAAACCACATGGATCCACCAATGTCATTGCATGTGTGTTCTTTTCATGAAACACATAAGCATCCACTAGAGTCATTGCATGTGTGTTCTTTCCACAAACCACATGGATCCACCAATGTCATTGCATGTGTGTTATTTTCATGAACCACATATGGATCCACTAGAGTCATTGCAGATCTATTCTTTTTACAAACCACATATGGATCCACCAATGTCATTGCATGCGCGTTCTTTTCATGAACCACATATGGATCCACTAGAGTCATTGCATGTATGTTATTTTCCACAAACCACATGGATCCACTATGGTCATTGCATGTGTGTTATTTCCACCAAACCAGCACTAGAGTCATTTCATGTGTGTTATTTTCATGAACCACAACTAGAGTCATTACATGTGTGTTCTTTTCATGAAACTAGCACTAGGGTCATTGCATGTATGTTCTTTCCACAAACCACATGGATCCACTAGAGTCATTGCGTGTGTGTTCTTTTCATGAAACTAGCACTAGAGTCATTGCATGTATGTTATATCCACAAACCACATATGGATTCACCAGAGTCATTGCATGTATGTTCTTTTCACAAATGCATCACTAGAGTCATTGCATGTGTGTTCTTTTCATGAACCACATATGGATCCACCAGAGTCATTGCATGTATGTTCTTTTCATAAAACACATGGATCTACTAGAGTCATTGCATGTGTGTTCTTTTCACAAACCACATATGTATCCACCAGAGTCATTGCATGTGTGTTCTTTTCATGAACCACATATGGATGCACTAGAGTCATTGCAGGTATGTTATTTTCATAAAACACATGGATCAACCAATGTCATGGCATGTATGTTCTTTTCACAAACCACATATGGATCAACCAATGTCATTGCATGTGTGTTCTTTCCACAAACCACAAATGGACCCACTAGAGTCACTACATGTGTGTTCTTATCCTAAAACCAGCACTAGAGTCATTGCATGTGTGTTATTTTCACAAAACCAGCACTAGAGTCATTCATGTGTGTTCTTATCCTAAAACCAGCACTAGAGTCATTGCATATGTGTTCTTTTCACAAACCACATATGGATCCACCAATGCCATTGCATGTGCGTTCTTTTCACAAACCACATATGGAACAGCTATACTCATTGCATGTGTGTTATTTTCACAAACCACATGGATCCACCAATGTCATTGCATGTGTGTTATTTTCACAAACCACATATGGATCCACTAGAGTCATTGCATATCTATTCTTTTCACAAACCACATATGGATCCACCAATGCAATTGCATGTGTGTTCTTTTCATGAACCACATATGGATCCACTAGAGTCATTGCATGTATGTTCTTTTCCACAAAACACATGGATCCACTATAGTCATTGCATGTGTGTTCTTTTCATGAAACACATATGGATCCACTAGAGTCATTGCATGTGTGTTCTTTTCACAAAACCAGCACTAGAGTCTTTGCATGTGTTTTTTTCATGAACCACAGCTAGAGTCATTGCATGTGTGTTCTTTTCACAAACCACATATGGATCCACCAGAGTCATTGCATGTGTGTTCTTTTCACAAAACCAGCACTAGAGTCATTGCATGTGTGTTCTTTTCATGAACCACATATGGACCCACTAGAGTCATTGCATGTATGTTCTTTACATAAAACACATGGATCAACTAAAGTCATTGCATGTGTGTTCTTTTCAAAAACCACATATGTATCCACCAGAGTCATTGCATGTGTGTTCTTTTCATGAACCACATATGGATCCACCAGAGTCATTGCATGTATGTTCTTTTCATAAAACACATGGATTAACCAATGTCATTGCATGTATGTTCTTTTCACAAACCACATATGGATCAACCAATGTCATTGCATGTGTGCTCTTTCCACAAACCACAAATGGACCCACTAGAGTCACTGCATGTGTGTTCTAATCCTAAAACCAGCACTAGAGTCATTGCATGTGTGTTATTTTCACAAACCACATATGGATCCACCAATGTCATTGCATGTGTGTTCTTTTCACAAACCACATATGGAACAGCTATAGTCATTGCATGTGTGTTCTTTTCACAAACCACATATGGAACAACTATAGTCATTGCATGTTTATTCTTTCCACAAACCACATGGATCCACCAATGTCATTGCATGTGTGTTCTTTTAATGAACCACATATGGATCCACTAGAGTCATTGCATGTGTGTTCTTTTCAAAAAACTAGCACTAGAGTCATTGCATGTGTGTTCTTTTCATGAAAGTAGCACTATAGTCATTGCATGTCTGTTCTTTCCAAAAACCACATGGATCCAACTATGTCATTGCATGTGTGTTCTTTTCATGAACCACATATGGATCCACTAGAGTCATTGCATGTGTGTTATTTTCACAAACCACATGGATCCACCAATGTCATTGCTTGTGTGTTCTTTTCATGAACTACATATGGATCCACTAGAGTCATTGCATGTATTTTCTTTCCACAAAACTAACACTAGAGTCATTGCATGTGTGTTCTTTTCATGAACCATAGGTAGATTCATTGCATGTGTGTTCTTTTCATGAACCTAGCACTAGAGTCATTGCATGTATGTTCTTTCCACAAACCACATGGATCCACTAGAGTCATTGCATGTGTGTTCTTTTCATGAACCACAACTAGAGTCATTGCATGTGTGTTCTTTTCATGAAACTAGCACTAGAGTCATTGCATGTATGTTCTTTCGACAAACCACATATGGATCCAGCACAGTCATTGCATGTGTGTTCTTTTCTCAAAACCACCACTAGAGTCATTACATGTGTGTTCTTTTCATGAACCACATATGGATCCACTAGAGTCATTGCCTGTAAGTTCTTTAATAAAACACATGGATCAACTAGAGTCATTGCATGTGTGTTCTTTTCACAAACCACATATGTATCCACCAGAGTCATTCCATGTGTGTTTTTTCAAGAACCACATATGGATCCACCAGAGTCATTGCATGTATATTCTTTTCATAAAACACATGGATCAATCAATGTCATTGCATGTATGTTGTTTTCACAAACCACATATGGATCAACCAATTTCATTGCACGTGTGTTCTTTCCACAAACCACATATGGACCCAGTAGAGTCATTCATGTGTGTTCTTATCCTAAAACCAGCACTAGAGTCATTGCATGTGTGTTCTTTTCACAAACCACATATGGATCCACCAATGTCATTGCATGTGTGTTCTTTTCACAAACCCCATATGGAACAACCATAGTCATTGCATGTGTGTTCTATCCACAAACCACATGGATCCACCAATGTCATTGCATGTGTGTTCATTTCACAAACCACATATGGATCCACAAATGTCATTGCATGTGTGTTCTTTTTCATGAACCACATATGAATCCACTAGAGTCATTGCATGTATGTTATTTTCCACAAACCACATGGATCCACTATAGTTATTTCATGTGTGTTCTTTTCATGAACCACATATGGATCCACTAGAGTCATTTCATGTGTGTTCTTTACACAAAACCAGCACTAGAGTTATTGCATGTGTGTTCTTTTCATGAGCCACAGCTAGATTCATTGCATGTGTGTTCTTTTCATGAAACTAGCACTAGAGTCATTGCATGTGTGTTCTTTTCATGAACCACAGCTAGAGTCATTGCATGTGTGTTATTTTCATGAAACTAGCACTAGAGTCATTTCATGTATGTTCTTTCCAGAAACCTCATATGGATCCACCAGAGTCATTGCATGCGTGTTCTTTTCTCAAAACCATCACTAGAGTCATTGCATGTGTGTTCTTTTCATGAACCACATATGGATCCACCAGAGTTATTGCATGTATGTTCTTTTCATAAAACACATGGATCAACTAGAGTCATTGCATGTGTGTTCTTTTCACAAACCACATATGTATCCACCAGAGTCATTGCATGTGTGTTTTTTCATGAACTACATATGGATCCACCAGAGTCATTGCATGTATGTTGTTTTCATAAAACACATGGATCAATCAATGTCATTGCATGTATTCTCTTTTCACAAAGCACATATGGATCAACCAATTTCATTGCATGTGTGTTCTTTCCACAAACCACATATGGACCCACTAGAGTCATTCATATATGTTCTTATCCTAAAACCAGCACTAGAGTCATTGCATGTGTGTTCTTTTCACAAACCACATATGGATCCACCAGAGTCATTGCATGTGTGTTCTTTTCACAAAACCAGCACTAGAGTCATTGCATGTGTGTTCTTTTCATGAACCACATATGGACCCACTAGAGTCATTGCATGTATGTTATTTACATAAAACACATGGATCAACTAAAGTCATTGCATGTGTGTTCTTTTCAAAAACCACATATGTATCCACCAGAGTCATTGCATGTGTGTTCTTTTCATGAACCACATATGGATCCACCAGAGTCATTGCATGTATGTTCTTTTCATAAAACACATGGATTAACCAATGTCATTGCATGTATGTTCTTTTCACAAACCACATATGGATCAACCAATGTCATTGCATGTGTGTTCTTTCCACAAACCACAAATGGACCCACTAGAGTCACTGCATGTGTGTTCTTATCCTAAAACCAGCACTAGAGTCATTGCATGTGTGTTATTTTCACAAACCACATATGGATCCACCAATGTCATTGCATGTGTGTTCTTTTCACAAACCACATATGGAACAGCTATAGTCATTGCATGTGTGTTCTTTTCACAAACCACATATGGAACAACTATAGTCATTGCATGTTTATTCTTTCCACAAACCACATGGATCCACCAATGTCATTGCATGTGTGTTCTTTTAATGAACCACATATGGATCCACCAGAGTCATTGCATGTGTGTTCTTTTCAAAAAACTAGCACTAGAGTCATTGCATGTGTGTTCTTTTCATGAAAGTAGCACTATAGTCATTGCATGTCTGTTCTTTCCAAAAACCACATGGATCCAACTATGTCATTGCATGTGTGTTCTTTTCATGAACCACATATGGATCCACTAGAGTCATTGCATGTGTGTTATTTTCACAAACCACATGGATCCACCAATGTCATTGCTTGTGTGTTATTTTCATGAACTACATATGGATCCACTAGAGTCATTGCATGTATTTTCTTTCCACAAAACTAACACTAGAGTCATTGGATGTGTGTTCTTTTCATGAACCATAGGTAGATTCATTGCATGTGTGTTCTTTTCATGAACCTAGCACTAGAGTCATTGCATGTATGTTCTTTCCACAAACCACATGGATCCACTAGAGTCATTGCATGTGTGTTCTTTTCATGAACCACAACTAGAGTCATTGCATGTGTGTTCTTTTCATGAAACTAGCAATAGAGTCATTGCATGTATGTTCTTTCCACAAACCACATATGGATCCACCACAGTCATTGCATGTGTGTTCTTTTCTCAAAACCACCACTAGAGTCATTAGATGTGTGTTCTTTTCATGAACCACATATGGATCCACTAGAGTCATTGCCTGTATGTTCTTTTAATAAAACACATGGATCAACTAGAGTCATTGCATGTGTGTTCTTTTCACAAACCACATATGTATCCACCAGAGTCATTCCATGTGTGTTTTTTCAAGAACCACATATGGATCCACCAGAGTCATTGCATGTATATTCTTTTCATAAAACACATGGATCAATCAATGTCATTGCATGTATGTTGTTTTCACAAACCACATCTGGATCAACCAATTTCATTGCACGTGTGTTCTTTCCACAAACCACATATGGACCCAGTAGAGTCATTCATGTGTGTTCTTATCCTAAAACCAGCACTAGAGTCATTGCATGTGTGTTCTTTTCACAAACCACATATGGATCCACCAATGTCATTGCATGTGTGTTGTTTTCACAAACCCCATATGGAACAACTATAGTCATTGCATGTGTGTTCTATCCACAAACCACATGGATCCACCAATGTCATTGCATGTGTGTTCATTTCACAAACCACATATGGATCCACAAATGTCATTGCATGTGTGTTCTTTTTCATGAACCATATATGAATCCACTAGAGTCATTGCATGTATGTTATTTTCCACAAACCACATGGATCCACTATAGTTATTTCATGTGTGTTCTTTTCATGAACCACATATGGATCCACTAGAGTCATTTCATGTGTGTTCTTTCCACAAAACCAGCACTAGAGTTATTGCATGTGTGTTCTTTTCATGAGCCACATCTAGATTCATTGCATGTGTGTTCTTTTCATGAAACTAGCACTAGAGTCATTGCATGTGTGTTGTTTTCATGAACAACAGCTAGAGTCATTGCATGTGTGTTCTTTTCATGAAACTAGCACTAGAGTCATTTCATGTATGTTCTTTCCACAAACCACATATGGATCCACCAGAGTCATTGCATGTGTGTTCTTTTCTCAAAACCATCACTAGATTCATTGCATGTGTGTTCTTTTCATGAACCACATATGGATCCACCAGAGTCATTGCATGTATGTTCTTTTCATAAAACACATGGATCAACTAGAGTCATTGCATGTGTGTTCTTTTCACAAACCACATATGTATCCACCAGAGTCATTGCATGTGTGTTTTTTCATGAACCACATATGGATCCACCAGAGTCATTGCATGTATGTTGTTTTCATAAAACACATGGATCAATCAATGTCATTGCATGTATTCTCTTTTCACAAACCACATCTGGATCAACCAATTTCATTGCATGTGTGTTCTTTCCACAAACCACATATGGACCCACTAGAGTCATTCATATATGTTCTTATCCTAAAACCAGCACTAGAGTCATTGCATGTGTGTTCTTTTCACAAACCACATATGGATCCACCAATGTCATTGCATGTGTGTTCTTTTGACAAACCACATATCGAACAACTATAGTCATTGCATGTGTGTTCTTTTCACAAACCACATGGATCCACCAATGTCATTGCATGTGTTCATTTCACAAACCACATATGGATCCACCAATGTCATTGCTTGTGTGTTCTTTTCATGAACTACATATGGATCCGCTAGAGTCATTGCATGTATGTTTTTTTTCCACAAACCACATGGATCCACTATAGTTATTGCATGTGTGTTCTTTTCATGAACCACATATGGATCCACTAGAGTCATTGCATGTGTGTTCTTTCCACTAAAGTAGCACTAGAGTCATTGCATGTGTGTTCTTTTCATGAACGACAACTAGAGTCATTGCATGTGTGTTCTTTTCATGAAACTAGCACTATAGTCATTGCATGTGTGTTATTTTCACAAACCACATATGGATCGACCAGAGTCATTGCATGTGTTTTCTTTTCACAAAACTAGCACCAGACTCATTGCATGTATGCTCTTTCCATAAAACACATGGATCCAACTATGTCATTGCATGTGTGTTCTTTTCATGAACCACATATGGATCCACTAGAGTCATTGCATGGGTGTTATTTTCACAAACCACATGGATCCACCAATGTCATTGCTTGTGTGTTCTTTTCATGAACTACATATGGATCCACTAGAGTCATTGCATGTATTTTCTTTCCACAAAACTAACACTAGAGTCATTGCATGTGTGTTCTTTTCATGAACCATAGGTAGATTCATTGCATGTGTGTTCTTTTCATGAACCTAGCACTAGAGTCATTGCATGTATGTTCTTTCCACAAACCACATGGATCCACTAGAGTCATTGCATGTGTGTCTTTTCATGAACCACAACTAGAGTCATTGCATGTGTGTTCTTTTCATGAAACTAGCACTAGAGTCATTGCATGTATGTTCTTTCCACAAACCACATATGGATCCACCATAGTCATTGCATGTGTGTTCTTTTCTCAAAACCACCACTAGAGTCATTACATGTGTGTTCTTTTCATGAACCACATATGGATCCACTAGAGTCATTGCCTGTATGTTCTTTTAATAAAACACATGGATCAACTAGAGTCATTGCATGTGTGTTCTTTTCACAAACCACATATGTATCACCAGAGTCATTCCATGTGTGTTTTTTCAAGAACCACATATGGATCCACCAGAGTCATTGCATGTATATTCTTTTCATAAAACACATGGATCAATCAATGTCATTGCATGTATGTTGTTTTCACAAACCACATCTGGATCAACCAATTTCATTGCACGTGTGTTCTTTCCACAAACCACATATGGACCCAGTAGAGTCATTCATGTGTGTTCTTATCCTAAAACCAGCACTAGAGTCATTGCATGTGTGTTCTTTTCACAAACCACATATGGATCCACCAATGTCATTGCATGTGTGTTCTTTTCACAAACCCCATATGGAACAACCATAGTCATTGCATGTGTGTTCTATCCACAAACCACATGGATCCACCAATGTCATTGCATGTGTGTTCATTTCACAAACCACATATGGATCCACAAATGTCATTGCATGTGTGTTCTTTTTCATGAACCACATATGAATCCACTAGAGTCATTGCATGTATGTTATTTTCCACAAACCACATGGATCCACTATAGTTATTTCATGTGTGTTCTTTTCATGAACCACATATGGATCCACTAGAGTCATTTCATGTGTGTTCTTTCCACAAAACCAGCACTAGAGTTATTGCATGTGTGTTCTTTTCATGAGCCACAGCTAGATTCATTGCATGTGTGTTCTTTTCATGAAACTAGCACTAGAGTCATTGCATGTGTGTTCTTTTCATGAACAACAGCTAGAGTCATTGCATGTGTGTTCTTTTCATGAAACTAGCACTAGAGTCATTTCATGTATGTTCTTTCCACAAACCACATATGGATCCACCAGAGTCATTGCATGTGTGTTCTTTTCTCAAAACCATCACTAGAGTCATTGGATGTGTGTTCTTTTCATGAACCACATATGGATCCACCAGAGTCTTTGCATGTATGTTCTTTTCATAAAACACATGGATCAACTAGAGTCATTGCATGTGTGTTCTTTTCACAAACCACATATGTATCCACCAGAGTCATTGCATGTGTGTTTTTTCATGAACCACATATGGATCCACTAGAGTCATTGCATGTATGTTGTTTTCATAAAACACATGGATCAATCAATGTCATTGCATGTATTCTCTTTTCACAAACCACATCTGTATCAACCAATTTCATTGCATGTGTGTTCTTTCCACAAACCACATATGGACCCACTTGAGTCATTCATATATGTTCTTATCCTAAAACCAGAAATAGAGTCATTGCATGTGTGTTCTTTTCACAAACCACATATGGATCCACCAATGTCATTGCATGTGTGTTCTTTTGACAAACCACATATCGAACAACTATAGTCATTGCATGTGTGTTCTTTTCACAAACCACATGGATCCACCAATGTCATTGCATGTGTTCATTTCACAAACCACATATGGATCCACCAATGTCATTGCATGTGTGTTCTTTTCATGAACTACATATGGATCCGCTAGAGTCATTGCATGTATGTTTTTTTCCACAAACCACATGGATCCACTATAGTTATTGCATGTGTGTTCTTTTCATGAACCACATATGGATCCACTAGAGTCATTGCATGTGTGTTCTTTCCACTAAAGTAGCACTAGAGTCATTGCATGTGTGTTCTTTTCATGAACGACAACTAGAGTCATTGCATGTGTGTTCTTTTCATGAAACTAGCACTATAGTCATTGCATGTGTGTTATTTTCACAAACCACATATGGATCGACCAGAGTCATTGCATGTGTTTTCTTTTCACAAAACTAGCACCAGACTCATTGCATGTATGCTCTTTCCATAAAACACATGGATCAACTAGAGTCATTGCATCTGTGTTCTTTTCACAAACCACATATGTATGCACCAGAGTCATTGAATATGTGTGCTTTTCATGAACCACATATGGATCCACCAGAGTCATTGCATGTATGTTCTTTTCATAAAACACATGGATCAACCAATGTCATTGCATGTGTGTTCTTTTCACAAACCACATATGGATCAACCAATTTCATCGCATGTGTGTTCTTTCCATAAACCAGATATGGACCCACTATAGTCATTGTATGTGTGTTCTTATCCTAAATCCTGCACTAGAGTCATTGCATGTGTGTTCTTTTCACAAACCACATATGGATCCACCAATATCATTGCATGTGTGTTCTTTTCACAAACCACATATGGAACAGCTATGGTCATTGCATGTGTGTTGTTTTCACAAACCACATGGATCCACCAATGTCATTGCATGTGTTTTCTTTTGATAAACCACATATGGATCCACGTGTCATTGCATGTCTATTCTTTTCATAAACCACATCTGGATCCACCAATGTTATTGCATGTGTTTTCTTTTCATGAACCACGTAAGGATCCACTAGAGTCATTGCATGTATGTTCTTTTTCCACAAAACACATGGATCCACAATAGTCATTGCATGTGTGTTATTTTCATGAACCACATATGGATCCACTAGAGCCATTGCATGTGTGTTCTTTTCACAAAACTAGCACTAGGGTGATTGCATGTGTGTTCTTTTCATTAACCATAGCAAGAGTCATTGCATGTGTGTTCTTTTCATGAAACTAGCACTTGATAATTGCATGTATGTTCTTTCCACAAACCACATGGATGCAACTATAGTCATTGAATGTGTGCTCTTTTCACACACCACATACGGATCCACCAGACTCATTGCATGTGTGTTCTTTTCACAAAACCGGCACTAGAGTCATTGCATGTGTGTTCTTTTCATGAACGACATATGGACCCACCAAAGTCATTGCATGTATGTTCTTTTCATAAAACACATGGATCAACTAGAGTCATTGCATGTGTGTTCTTTTCACAAACCACATATGTATCCACCAGAGTCATTGCATGTGTGTTCTTTTCATGAACCACATATGGATCCACCAGAGTCATTGCATGTATGTTCTTTTCACAAACCACATATGGATCAACGAATGTCATTGCATGTGTGTTCTGTCCACAAACCACATATGGACCCACTAGAGTCATTGCATGTGTGTTCTTTTCATTAACCACATAAAGACCCACCAGAGTCATTGCATGTATGTTCTTTTCATCAAACACATGGATCAACTAGAGTCATTGCAGGTGTGTTCTTTTCACAAACCACATATGTATCCACCAGAGTCATTGCATGTGTGTTATTTTCACAGACCACATATGTATCCACCAGAGTCATTGCATGTGTGTTCTTATGCTAAAACCAGCACTAGAGTCATTGCATGTGTGTTCTTTACACAAACCACATATGGATCCACCAATGTCATTGCATGTGTGTTCTTTTCACAAACCACATATGGAACAACTATAGTCATTGCATGTGTGTTCTTTTCACAAACCACATATGGAACAACTATAGTCATTGCATGTCGGTTATTTCGACAAACCACATGGATCCACCAATGTCATTGCATGTGTGTTCTTTTCATGAACCACATATGGATCCACTAGAGTCATTGCATGTGTGTTCTTTCCACAAACCACATGTATCCACCAATGTCATTGCATGTGTGTTCTTTTCATGAACCACATATGGATCTACTAGAGTCATTGCATGTGTGTTCTTTCCACAAAACCAGCACTAGAGTCATTACATGTGTGTTCGTTTCATTAACCACAACTAGAGTCATTGCATGTGTGTTATTTTCATGAAACTAGCACTAGAGTTATTGCATGTATGTTATTTCCACAAACCATATGGATCCACTAGAGTCATTGCATGTGTGTTCTTTTCATGAACCACAACTAGAGTCATTGCATGTGTGTTCTTTTCATGAAACTAACACTAGAGTCATTGCATGTATGTTCTTTCCACAAACCACATATGGATCCACCAGAGTCATGGCATGTGTGTTATTTTCACAAAACCATCACTAGAGTCATTGCATGTGTGTGCTTTTCATGAACCACATATGGATCCACTAGAATCATTGCATGTATGTTCTTTTCATAAAACACATGGATCAATTAGAGTCATTGCATGTCTGTTCTTTTCACAAACCACATATCTATCCACCAGAGTCATTGCATGTGTGTGATGTCTACGGACTTTTATTCTTGTAGACAATTGTTGGGCCTCCAAGTGCAGAGGTTTGTAGAACAGTAGCAAGTTTTGCCTTAAGTGGATCACCCAAGGTTTATCGAACTCAGGGAGGAAGTGGTCAAAGGTATTCCCTCTCAAGCAACCCTGCAATCAAGAACAAGAAGTCTCTTGTGTCCCCAACACACCCAATACACTTGTCAGGTGTATAGGTGCACTATTTCGGCGAAGAGATAGTGAAATACAAGTAGTATGGATAAAAGACAACGGTGCCATAAATTAGCTTGACAGGTAGGAAGAGACTAAAGGCAAACTGAAATAAAGATGGAAGCAAGCAAACATGTAACAGATCTAGTTGCAAACGGTGTTTCAATGCTTAGAAACAAGGCCTAGGGATCATACTTTCACTAGTGAACACTCTCATATAAATATCTTCTCTTCATGATACTACTCTGAACTACTCTCCGGTTGGACACTCTAATCCATGGTAGGGCTATAACAGCACACCTCAAAGTTCGCTTTCCCCATCTAGGTAACCCAACACTGTCACCTTGAGCACTAGATGGTTCCAACAAACACCACAATTTCATAGAAACGTCCAACTCCAAATATAACTCATAACAAGTATTTGTAATCTCTAGCTTAAGTGCCACCATGGTGTGCATGCTGTCACTTTCACACACATAGGGGAGAGCAGAGATCAAATAAAGCACTTGAGTAGCAAGGTAGATCTACTTGATTACAAAGCTCATGATCACAATATGATCATGCATAGAGAGAGATGAACACATAGCTACTGGTAGAACCCTTAGCCTCGAGGAAGAACTACGCCCTCATCATCATGGGAGACAACAACAGCGATGGAGATGGTGGTGGAGATCAGTGGGGCACTTCCCCGTCCCTGCAGGGTGGCGGAACAGAGACTTTCTGTCACCCGAATCTCGCCTTCGGTGGCGGCGGCGCTGCAGAACTTTTCACGGCTGAAGGCTGGACGACTTAGGGTTTCTGCATCGGAGGCTTCTTATAGGCGAAAGGGCAAGGTCGGTGGAGGCCGGAGGGGCCCACACCCCCTGGCCCCTCTCCGTCTCGTGTTTTGGCTCTGTGAGTCTTCCGGTAAAATATTGACTTTGGCTTTTGTCCGGTCCAATTCTGAGAATATTCTTTTTCTGGCTTTTCTAGAACCAAATATAGAAGAAACCCGGCAACTTGCACTATGGCATCTAGTTAATAGGTTAGTTCCATAAAATGTGTAAAAGTACTCCAAAGTGTGGACAAAACATAAGAAAGTAGATATAAAACAAGCATGGAACATCAAAAATTATAGATACGTTAGCAACGTATCAACATCCCCAAGCTTAACTCATGCTCGTCCTCGAGTAGGTAAGTGATAAAAATAATAATTTTTGAGGTGACATGCACCATCACAATCCAGATCAAACCATTTGCAAGCATTGAAAGCTGGGATCAAAGTACTCTAAACATGAGCACGAAAGATGAAGTTCTAACAATAAGACATAGTGACTATGCATGCAACATGAAAGGATACAAACAAAGATCATGAATAACAATGCTTTGCAAGACGTTTGTTTGTTTCACATAAAGAAAACATAATGAGAGTGGTATTCAGCTTGTCCCTCATAGTGTTGAAAAACATAAATGCATAGGACACCTTCAAAGTTCATAAGGGTGACTAGATACAAATAGTTTAAGAACAAGCAATATCAAAATTATGCATCAATCAACAAGTCTTGGGACAATGCACATTATACTAAGAATGGCCACTATGCTCTCGTAATAGGTGCATAAAGATAGAAGATGGAGACTCAACATAAAAGTAAAAGAAAGGCCTTCATAGAAGGAAGCAGGGATTCAAGTCTCATAAAGAGCTTCCAAAAATTATGGTACTTATTAGCTTTCAGCTCTCATTGCCCCTATCATAAGCATCTTGAAGTGATTAAGGCTGAAGTGAACAAACCATGGAGTATATGCTTGACAAAATATAAGTTGGAAATCTCATGTCCCTTGAATACGAGGGCTGCTCCTCATACTACTCAAGTTTAGTCACCGGTAAGTTCTTGTCATAGTAAGTAGATGTGTATCATAGAGAACCACCAACGGGGTACCCCTTGCCCGATGATACGGAAGAATCCCCATATCAAAATGACAAGGCAAGCAGACAACGAGCATCTCCGCAATCTTCTTATTTACCATGGGAAAATGGTGCTTTTTTCTCTCTTTCCTCTTTTCTCTTTTCTCATATCTCTTTTTTTTCTTTTTCTCTTTTGCTCAATCTCTATCTCTTTTTTTATAAGAAGAATGCTTCATAGACAGCTCATTATGGTTATGCTGCAGGTTTCCACCATGATTAGGCATGGATCAGACCAGCGGCCTAGGCGTTTCTCTAACACACATACATAACTCCATGGACTTACAAGATCCCCTTTCATTTCACACCGACGACATCCATAGACAAAAGAGCATGATATCAACTAGGTACAAAGTACAAGTGCAATGATGAAAGCGTTCCCCATGACAGCATGGTTCTGCTAATCCCCAACATATAAGTGCAAGCATATACAACATAGATGACACAATGGTTCAAGTTTCTTAAGGGGAAGAAAAGTAAAGTGTGCCATCAAGTTTGTGACAACTTTAATCACTAATTTTCACATAACAAATTTAATTCAGAAGGTAGATAAAAACACGAATATACTTGGAATAGAAAATGCTAATAGGTAGGTATGGTGGACTCTTTGGAATAACTTGGTTTTATTTGGAGTTGGATGCATGAGTGGAACTCATACTTGGTTATGGAGGCTAGCAAAAGACTGGGAGCGACCAACTAAGAGAGCAATAATGGCCTTAATCATGCAAAGCGACAAAACATCATTGATTAAAGCATAAAGTGATATTACAAGTCGAAAACTAAAGGATAATAAAGGCTAGGTGACTTGGGATAGTCATAACATGGTGTGAGCATGCACCAAGTCAACCCAAATAAAGCATCAAAGGAGAATACCACAATACTATGCTTTAATATGCTAAAACAACGCATGATTCTTTCAAAGCACATTAAGAAATCTAAATTGTTTATAACATGTCATGCTACATCAAAAATAACTAAGCATAAAGACAAAACAATATCAAGCATGAAAGGACAAAGCATAAACCACATTCAAAAACAAGCTCCTTTTTACCACTTAAGCATGAACTTTCCTACTCTTTTCCAATCCAAACCAACTTATTTGAAAACTAATGTATGAATGAGGGGGTCCAACCAATTTATTCAAGCAAACTAAGCAAACCAAGCAAATGAAAACCAAAAAACAAAAATGAAGAGGCTCCAAGAACAACACAACTGTGCATGAAATAAAAAACGAAGTGTCTAGAAAGACCTGAGATTTTTATTGATGAAGAAGGGTATGCCTTGGGCATCCCCAAGCTTTGACACTTGTACTTATTGAATATTTCTTGGGGTGACATGGGTGGCATACCCAAGCTTGAGCTTTAGTCCATTCTTCATCTCATTACATCATTCTTTCCATACACTTGAAATTTTTCCTTCATACAAAACTTCACACAATCTTTATTATCAACATTAGTGCACTCAAGATAATAAGTCTTTGGGTTCAGTTCCAACACCAATTAAACTTCCATTAAAACACAAAAACTGTAGTACTTCCATCAAAATGCTCAATTCCCCAAAAAGAACCCAAAAAGGAATCAACAAGAAGCAAATGCAAATAATGGCAGAAATCTGTCAAAACAGACCAGCAGGTAAAAACCAATTTTTTCGAGGACATTCTATTGCTCAAATCGAAAAGTGTTGAACTAACAAAAGTTAGATAACAACCTGGGGCAGAAGCACAAAAAATCACACCTCAATTCGACGTAGATATTTTACACGAATTTTTACAACGAAGCACAAAAATCTGTTTCGGGACAGCAACTTTTCCAAGTCTTACTTCTCTCTCATTACAGGTTATTCTTGGCACAAAAATCAAACAAAAAGGATAAGGAGAGGTTATTATAGAGGTAATAACTTCCAAGACTCAACTAAAACTTTTGGGTTATCTCCCAATAAGTACTTTTCTTTAACGCCTTTAAGTTAGGCATGATTGTTTGAGAAGATGCTCACATAGGAAATATGAATTGAAGTAAAAGAGAGCATCAAGAAGAAAATTCAAAACACATTTAAGTCTAACCCACTTCCTATGCATAGGAATCTTGTAAAGAAGTAAGTCATGAAAGCACAAAGCAATAAGCAGAGTAAAGCAAAACAAGTGCAATTTCAAGACTTTCAACATAAAGAGGGGAAACTTAATATTATTAAGATGCATAAAACCATGTTTCCCTCTCTCATAATAACTTTCAGTAGCGTCATGAATAAAATCAAAAATATAACAATCACATGACATTCTTATCATGAGCCACATGCATAAAAGAATTAATACTCCCCACATAAACATAGTCATTTTTATTAATTATGGTGGGAGTAAATTCAACAAAATAGCTATCATTATTATTCTCATCACCATAATCATCAAATATAGGAGGCATATTGTAATCATAATTAATTTTCTCCTCAATAGTAGGTGGACTGAAAATAGCATATTCATCATTGTAATCATCATATATTGGTGGTATGGTATCATCAAACTAAATTTTCTCCTCCGTGCTTGGGGGACTAAAAATATCATACTCATCAAAACCAGCTTCCCCAAGCTTAGACTTTTCCATATCATTAGCAATAATGGTGTTCAAAGAGTTCATACTAATAACATTGCTATTAGCATGCAAATAAAGTTCCATAGGTTTTTTAATTTTCTCTTCAAACACTTCATGTCCTAACTCAAGATAAATACTATAAAGCTCTCTAATTTTTTTGTTGTTTTCCGTTAAGCCTAACTAGTGAAAATAAAAACAAGAAACAAAAAGATATAATGGCAGAATCTGAAGTAAATAAATTCGAGCACTCACACCGGAGGATGTGAGTACCTTTAACCTTACCTCCCCGGCAACGGCGCCAGAAAATAGTTTGATGTCTACGCACTTCTATTCTTGTAGACAGTTGTTGGGCCTCCAAGTGCAGAGGTTTGTAGTACAGCAACAAGTTTTCCCTTAAGTGGATCACCCAAGGTTTATCGAACTCAGGGAGGAAGTGGTCAAAGGTATTCCCTCTCAAGCAACCCTACAATCAAGATACAAGAAGTCTCTTGTGTCCCCAACACACCCAATACACTTGTTAGGTGTATAGGTGCACTAGTTCAGCGAAGAGATAGTGAAATACAAGTAGTATGGATAAAAGACAACGGTGCCAGAAAATAGCTTGACAGGTAGGAAGAGACTAAAGAAAAACTGAAATAAAGATGGAAGCAAGCAAACATGTAATAGATCTAGTTGCAAACGGTGTTTCAATGCTTAGAAACAAGGCCTAGGGATCATACTTTCACTAGTGAATACTCTCATATAAATATCTTCTCTTCATGATACTACTCTGAACTACTCTCCGGTTGGACACTCTAATCCATGGTAGGGCTATAACACCATACCTCAAAGTTTGCTTTCCCTATCTAGGTAACCCCACACTGTCACCTTGAGCACTATATGGTTCCACCAAACACCACAATTTCATAGAAACATCCAACTCCAAATATAACTCATAACAAGTATTTGTAATCTCTAGCCTAAGTGCCACCATGGTGTGCACGCTGTCACTTTCACACACATGGGGAGAGCAGAGATCTAATAAAGCACTTGAGTAGCAAGGTAGATCTACCTTATTACAAAGCTCATGATCACAATATGATCATGCATAGAGAGAGATGAACACATAGCTACCGGTAGAACCCTTAGCCTCAAGCAAGAACTACTCCCTCATCATCATGGGATCCAGCAACGGCGATGGAGATGGTGGTGGAGATCGGTGGAGATGGCTCTGAGGGCACTTCCACGTCCCGACAGGGTGCCGAAATAGAGACTTTTTGCCCCCCAAATCTCCCCTTCGGTGGCGGCGGCGCTGCAGAACTTTTCGTGGCTAGAGGCTGGACGACTTAGGGTTTCTGCATCAGAGGCTTCTTATAGGCGAAAGGGCAAGGTCAGTGGAGGCCGGAGGGGACCACACCACCCCCTGGCGCGGCCTGGCCTGGACCGCGCCACCAGGTGGTGTGGCTAGCCCCTGGACCCTCTCCGTCTCGTGTTCTGACTCCATGAGTCTTCCGGTAAAATATCGACTTTGGCTTTTGTCCGGTCCAATTCCGAGAATATTCATTTTCTGGCTTTTCTGGAACCAAAAATAGAAGAAAACCGGCAACTGGCACTGTGGCATCTTGTTAATAGGTTAGTTCCAGAAAATGTGTAAAAGTACTCCAAAGTGTGGACAAAACATAAGAAAGTAGATATAAAACAAGCATGGAACATCAAAAATTATAGATACGTTAGCAACATATCAACATCCCCAAGCTTAACTCATGCTCGTCCTCGAGTAGGTAAGTGATAAAAATAATAATTTTTGAGGTGACATGCACCATCACAATCCCGATCAAACCATTTGCAAGCATTGAAAGCTGGGATCAAAGTACTCTAAACATGAGCATGAAAGATGAAGTTCTAACAATAAGACATAGTGACTATGCATGCAACATGAAAGGATACAAACAAAGATCATGAATAACAATGCTTTGCCAGACGTTTGTTTGTTTCACATAAAGAAAACATAATGAAAGTGGTATTCAACTTGTCCCTCATAGTGTTGAAAAACATAAATGCATAGGACACCTTCAAATTTCATAAGGGTGACTAGATACAAATAGTTTAAGAACAAGCAATATCAAAATTATGCATCAATCAACAAGTCTTGGGACAATGCACATTAAACTAAGAATGGCCACTATGCTCTCTTAATAGGTGCATAAAGATAGAAGATGGAGACTCAACATAAAAGTAAAAGAAATGCCTTCATAGAAGGAAACAGGGATTCAGGTCTTAGAAAGAGCTTCCAAAAATTATGGTACTTATTAGCTTCCAGCTCTCATTGCCCCTATCATAAGAATCTTGAAGTGATTAAGGTTAAAGTGAACAAACCATGGAGTATATGCTTGACAAAGTATAAGTTGGAAATCTCATGTCCCTTGAATACGAGGGTCGGTCCTCATGCTACTCAAGTTTAGTCACCGGTAAGTTCTTGTCATAGTAAGTACATGTGTATCATAGAGAACATCAGCAGGTACCCTTGCCCGATGATACGGAAGAATCCCCATATCAAAATGACAAGGCAAGCAGACAACGAGCATCTCAGCAATCTTCTTATTTACCATGGGAAAATGGTGCTTTTTTCTCTCTTTCCTCTTTTCTCTTTTCTCATATCTCTTTTTTTTCTTTTTTCTTTTTCTCAATATCTATCTCTTTTTTATAAGAAGAATGCTTCATAGACAACTCATTATGGTTATGCTGCAGGTTACCACCATGATTAGGCATGGATCAGACCAGCGTCCCATGCGTTTCTCTAACACACATACATAACTCCATGGACTTACAAGATCCCCTTTCATTTCACACCGACGACATCCATAGACAAAAGAGCATGATATCAACTAGGTACAAAGTACAAGTGCAATGTTGAAAGCATTCCCCATGCATAGAGAGAGAGATGAACACATAGCTACCGGTAGAACCCTTAGCCTGGAGGAAGAACTACTCCCTCATCATCATGGGAGCCAACAACAACGATGGATATGGTGGTGGAGATAGGTGGAGATGGATCCGAGGGCACTTCCCCATCCCGACAGGGTGCCGAAACAGAGGCTTTCTATCCCCCGAATCTCCCCTTGGGTGGCGGCGGTGCCGCAGAACTCTTTGTGGCTGGAGGCTGGATGACTTAGGGTTTCTACATCGGAGGCTTCTTATAGGCGAAAGGGCAAGGTCGGTGGAGGCCGGAGGGGCCCACACCACCCCCTCGCACGGCCTGGCCTGGCCCGCGCCACCAGGTGGTGTGGCCAGCCCCTCTCCATCTCGTGTTCTGGCTCCGTGAGTCAAATATCGACTTCGGCTTTTGTCCGGTCCAATTCCGAGAATATTCATTTTCTGGCTTTTCTGGAACCAAAAATAGAAGAAAACAGGCAACTAGCACTATGGCATCTTGTTAATAGGTTAGTTCCAGAAAATGTGTAAAAGTACTCCAAAGTGTGGACAAAACATAAGAAAGTAGATATAAAACAAGCATGGGACATCAAAAGTTATAGATACGTTAGCAACGTATCAGTGTGTTCTTTTCATGAACCACATATGGATCCACCAGAGTCATTGCATGTATGTTCTTTTCATAAAACACATGGATCAACCAATGTCATTGCATGTATGTTTTTTCACCAACCACACCTGGATTAACCAATTTCATTGCATGTGTGTTCTTTCCACAATCCACATATGGACCCACTAGAGTCATTCATGTGTGTTCTTACCCTAAAACCACCACTAGAGTCATTGCATGTGTGTTATTTTCACAAACCACATATGGATCCACCAATGTCATTGCATGTGCGTTATTTTCATAAACCACATATGGAACAGCTATACTCATTGCATATGTGTTCTTTTCACAAACCACATGGATCCACGAATGTCATTGCCTGTGTGTTCTTTTCACAAACCACATATGGATCCACTAGAGTCACTGCATTTCTATTCTTTTGACAAACCACATATGGATCCACCAATGTCATTCCATGTGTGTTCTTTTCATGAACCACATATGAATCCACTAGAGTCATTGCATGTATGTTATTTTCCACAAACCACATGGATCCACTATAATCATCGCATGTGTGTTCTTTTCATGAACCACATATCGATCCACTAGAGTCATTGCATGTGTGTTCTTTTCACAAAACCAACACTAGAGTCATTGCATGTGTGTTCTTTTCACAAACCAGCACTAGAGTCATTGCATGTGTGTTCTTTTCATGAACCACGGCTAGAGTCATTGCTTGTGTGTTCTTTTTCATGAAACTAGCACTAGAGTCATTGCATGTATGATCTTTCCACAAACCACATGGATCCACTATAGTCATTGCATGTGTGTTCTTTTCACAAACCACATATGGATCCACCATTCATTGCATGTTTGTTCTTTTCACAAAACCAACACTAAAGTCGTTGCATGTGTGTTCTTTTCATGAACCACATATGGACCCACCAGAGTCATTGCATGTATGTTCTTTTCATAAAACACATGGATCAACTAGAGTCATTGCATGTGTGTTGTTTTCACAAACCACATATGTATCCACCAGAGTCATTGCATGTGTTTTTTTTTCATGAACCACATATGGATCCACCAGAGTCATTGCATGTATATTCTTTTCATAAAACATATGGATCAACCAATGTCATTGCATGTATGTTCTTTTCACAAACCACATATGGATAAACCAATGTCATTGCATGTGTTGTCTTTCTACAAACCACATATGGACCCACTAGAGTCATTGCACGTGTTTTCTTTTCATGAACCACATATGGACCCACCAGTGTCATTGCATGTATGTTCTTTTCAGAGAACATATGGATCAACTAGAGTCATTGCATGTGTGTTCTTTTCACAAACCACATATGTATCCACCAGAGTCATTGCATGTGTGTTCTTTTCAAAAACCACATATGTATCCCCCTGAGTCATTGCATGTCTGTTCTTATCCTAAAACCGGCACTAGAGTCATTACATGTGTGTTCTTTTCACAAACCACATATGGATCCACTAATGTCATTCCATGTGTTTTCTTTTTGCAAACCACATATGGAACAGCTATAGTCATTGCATGTGTGTTCTTTTCACAAACCACATATGGAACGGCTATAGTCATTGCATGTATGTTCTTTCCACAAACCACATGGATCCACCAATGTCATTGCATGTGTGTTCTTTTGATGAACCACATATGTATCCACTAGAGTCATTGCATGTGTGTTTTTTCCACAAACCACATGGATCCACCAATGTCATTGCATGTGTGTTATTTTCACAAACCACACATGGAACAGATATAGGCATTGCATGTGTGCTCTTTTCACAAACCACATATGGAACAACTATAGTCATTGCATGTCTGTTATTTCCACAAACCACATGGATTCACCAAGGTCATTGCATGTGTGTTCTTTTCATGAACCACATATGGATCCACTAGAATCATTGCATGTGTGTTTTTTCCACAAACGACATGTATCCACCAATGTCATTGCATGTGTGTTCTTGTCATGAACCACATATGGATCCACTAGAGTCATTGCATGTGTGTTCTTTACACAAAACGAGCACTCGAGTCATTGCATGTGTGTTCTTTTCATGAACCAGAGCTAGATTCATTGCATGTGTGTTCTTTTCGTGAAACTAGCACTAGAGTCATTGCATGTATGTTCTTTCCACAAACCATATGGATCCACTAGAGTCATTGCATGTGTGTTCTTTTCATGAGCCACAACTAGAGTCATTGCATGTGTGTTCTTTTCATGAAACTAGCACTAGAGTCATTGCATGTATGTTCTTTCCACAAACCACATATGGATCCACTAGAGTCATGGCATGTGTGTTCTTTTCACAAAACCATCACTAGAGTCATTGCATGTGTGTTCTTTCCATGAACAACATATGGATCCACCAGAGTCATTGCATGTATGTTCTTTTCATAAAACACATGGATCAACTAGAGTCATTGCATGTGTGTTCTTTTCACAAACCTCATATGTATCCACCAGAGTCATTGCATGTGTGTTCTTTTCATGAACCACATATGGATCCACTAGAGTCATTGCATGTATGTTCTTTTCATAAAACACATGGATCAACCAATGTCATTCCATGTATGTACTTTTCACAAACCACATCTGGATCAACCAATTTCATTGCATGTGTGTTCTTTCCACAAACCACATATGGACCCACTAGAGTCATTCATGTGTATAGTGCCAATACCTGGATCGATTCACTAGCACACAGTACAGATGAATACCAAAGAATATAACAGTGCATCATTATTACATCGAATGTTCCAGAATTTGCAATTATTACATAACACTTATCTCAAAGCTAGGTCAAAACATCAAGTAGCATACGGAAGCATAAATAGATTATAGGCTCCATCTTCAATTGTGCCACAGGCGAACAACTGTTGAGTGGGGGTTCATAACCTATAAGATCACTCAGAACAATCGGGACAATAACCTGCAACATGAAAGGTTGCAGCCAACGAGTGGTCAATACTTTGAATGTATTGGCAAGTGGGACCATGAGAGAAACAACTAGACTATTATCTACATGCATATCTGGCTTGTGGGGTTCAGGCTTAGTTGCAGTAGCAAAATACTTTATCCTATCATTTGTAAATCATTTGTAAAGCATTTAATCTTCATCACACAACCCAATTATGTTTCAACCACGAGTTTTAGCAATTACAAGTTAGAATGAATAAGAACATGTCATAGCACCCATAATTTAGCAACTCAATCGTCCATTACCGGGGACACGGCTACGTATTTAGTTTTACACCCTGTAGGGGTTGTACACTTTACCCATATGACCTGGTCGACCCTCTCGTACCATGACACGCATATTGAGTCATGATAGGGAGAAACCCAAGAAGAGAGAATTCGGGAAGTAACTCCCCAAGCCCATCCACGCACCGTACCAACCTATCACATTCACTACATCTCTGGATACGAAGAGCTTGGGTCGCCACGACCTACTAAGTCCATCAAACCACCCATAACTCACTGGCATATGGCTGTACACGTAAGCTACCAAATGGAGACACTAATCATTTCTCTGAAACCTAGGTGTCCATCCATAAGTGAGATACTCGGGTAAACCATAGACATGGGCCCGGCATTCACGAACCAAGCAATTACCAATCCACCCAGAGAGTTCATTAATTAAGTTGTTTTCAAATTTTCCAAACACATCCTTTCAAAACAATCTTTATCATGGTGTAACCCACCCTCGTCTACATAAGCACAACTAAGCACAACTACTTATGGCGGCTCACCTAACAAGGATGTCTATGACATAATAGGATATAGCATAGGAATAGATATAAACTTGCAAAAACGAAAACAAGCTACAAATGCATATAGAAAGTAAATAGGACTTTTATGAAGCTCCACTTGCCATGGTAGTTGTCGGAGTCAAACACACAATCAAGACAATCTCACGCGTTACACTCCTGACAATCTACACGAATCGATACAACAAGATAAACAACAACACATATGGATCAAACAAATGCAACAAATGCATGCTTGCTATGTTAATAAAAGTTTGAGTAGCTCATTAATGTTCTCTGGTCAATATATCTACTAATGGCATGCATGGAAAACTTTTTAATGCATCAAAACCATTTATTGCATTAATTAGGTCCAATTAATAGGCTTTAGTTTATAATAATTTATCTAATGTTATAGACATTATGATAAATTCTTGGTAAAGTTACTCCTTGATAGGTATTTCAATTTAGATCCAGAAGAAAAATGATTCATGTCAAAATAGTTTACAGATCATTTTGTAGAATTAAATTACTATAATATACATTTATATTCACTTAAAAATTTATTTAATGTAAACTTGCAATTTTATTCCAGAATCATGTTCTACACATTTTTGTGATTTCAGGGGTATATCATTTGTATTTTTATAACCAGTAGTTTATTTTTTGCGAATTTATTGCTCTAAAAAGGGCATTAAACCATTTAAATAATCATGATAAATACTTATAGTGAATGCCGGGTTCAATTGCATATTAATATTATTCATACAATTATGAATCCAACGGTATATTATATGCTATTTTTGGAGTTTTGGATATTGTTCTATGAATTTTACAACTTAGAATCATTTTCTGCAATTTTAATCAATTTCCAAAATAAAAGGGCATATTCCCTGGGAATATTCGCGCTGACTGTGTGCTGATCGGGCCAGTCAGTGCTTAGGCAGCTGCCACGCGTGCGGTGACGCGGACGACATACGGCGCAACGTGTTCATCCCGGGGCTCACCAGCGATGGGGCGGGCTCAGGCGGCGGTGGCTGGAGGCGCTCAAGCGGTCTCCGGGGAGGGCGAGGTGGTCGACGAGATGCAGGTATCCTCGGCAAGCGTATTCATGGCCTCGTAGGGCTTCCTTGCTTCCAAGGGAGACGGTGGCGGGCGGCTGAAGATGTACGGTGAGGCAAAGCTCCGGCGGCATCGTGTGGCGGCTCAGGTACGCCTGCAAGAAGAAGGAGAGGATGAGAGGAAGCGGCGCAGTGAGGGAAAACAATCAGAAGAAAAATACAGAGGGGGGCGATGGGAACCTTGAGCTCCCGAAGCTCTGCGGCGGCGGCGGCAGTGATGAACTCCGGCGAGGGATTCCGTTGGACTGGAGGCGCAATTCTCTAGGGTTCCAAAGGGCTTACGAATTGGAGGAGATGGAGTTTAAATAGGGGGGAGAATTAGGCGAGGGAGCGCTCGGATTTGTTGGAATTTGGCTGATTTCTGCGCGGCCGTTGGGGTGTCCGGGTCGTGGACGGGAGCTCTGGGAGGAATATGACATGCGGGTCCCCTTGTCGGTGAGAGGGTGGAGCGGCTGCTGAGGGCTGCTAGAGCAAGTGCGGACTGCTTTGGGCTATTTGTGCTTTGCATGGGAGGCGGAGTGGTAGCGAGCGGCAGATAGCGGGGCTTAGGTGGGCTGGGCCGGGTGCCTCGACCGGGTAGGGTATATTTAGTTTTTTTTTACTCTTTTGTTTTTATTCTTTTTCTATTTCTTTTTTGTTTAATAACTTTTGCAAATAAACTCCAAATGAGTCCATTTTTGTTTCTATATTTTTGGAAAAACCAGAGGGTCAACTTAGGATACTTTTTGTCACTAAATTGACTATTTACAAATAGTGATTTCATAAAACCCTGTGTATTCCTTTGTGGGAGTATTTTAGTTATTCGATTTAGGGTTTGAAAATGGGGTTTTGAAGATGAAATTTTTGCATGATGATTTATGCAATGCATAGATGCATGTCATATGTCAATCACGAAACACAAATCATTTTATGTCCTTTTTCCAAATAGGGCTACTTAGGCATTATCAAAAGGATATAGGTTTTTTTATGCAATTGGCCTTATATCGCTACTATGCAATATTTCTAAATAGTATATTATGGTTTATTTTTTTGTCACTCAATCAAGACACACAATTCCACAATTCCCAAAACATCAAGTTTGTTCATATAACATAAAGGAACAAATTTTTAACATCTAGTGAAAATGAAGATGTCATGTTATCTTCTCTCTTTTCAAGCAAGTGGTAAAAATCATCTAGAAAGGTTTCACAAATTCAAGTAGAGACTTAAAGATTCAAACAGTTCAAATTATAATAGCACTCCACCATAATTTGGAAAAGTCATTTTATTCCCTCTCTTTAATAATTAAAGCATGGTTGGATATTTGTTTCAAATGCTTCCAAAGAATCCAATGGTTGAAGGAAATGCAATCAAGTTGGACAGTCATGTTAATCAAATCTCATACAAGTTTCTGAATCCAAGGAAGGAAAATCATATCATAAAGTTTCTTTTCTTTGAGAAATTTCAACAAAATCAAACAATTCAATCAACTTATTTTATTTACTTCACATTCCAAAATTAGGAGAACTTTGGGATGTGACATTGCATGCGTGTTCTTTTCATGAACCACGTATGGATCCACCAGAGTCATTGCATGTATGTTCTTTTCATAAAACACATGGATCAACCAATGTCATTGCATGTATGTACTTTTCACAAACCACATCTGGATCAACCAATTTCATTGCATGTGTGTTCTTTCCACAAACCACATATGGACCCACTAGAGTCATTCGTGTGTGTTCTTATCCTAAAACCAGCAGTAGAGTCGTTGCATTTGTGTTCTTTTCTCAAACCACATATGGATCCACCAATGTCATTGCATGTGTGTTCTTTTCATAAACCACATATGGAACAGCTATACTCATTGCATGTGTGTTCTTTTCACAAACCACATGGATCCACCAATGTCATTGCATGTGTGTTCTTTTCACAACCACATATGGATCCACTAGAGTCACTGCATGTCTATTCTTTTCACAAACCACATATGGATCCACCAATGTCATTGCATGTGTGTACTTTTTCATGAACCACATATGGATCCACTAGAGTCATTGCATGTATGTTCTTTTCCACAAACCACATGGATCCACTATAGTCATTGCATGTGTGTTCTTTTCATGAACCACCTATGGATCCAGTAGAGTCATTGCATGCGTGTTCTTTTCACAAAACTAGCACTAGAGTCATTGCATGTGTGTTCCTTTCATGAACCACAGCTAGAGTCATTGCATGTGTGTTCTTTTCATGAAAGTAGCACTAGAGTCATTGCATGTATGTTCTTTCCATAAACCACATACCGATCCACCAGAGTCATTGTATGTGTGTTCTTTTCACAAAACCAGCAATAGACTCATTGCATGTGTGTTCTTTTCATGAACCACATATGGACCCACCAGAGTCACTGAATGTATGTTCTTTTCACAAAAGACATGGATCAACTAGAGTCATTGCATGTGTGTTCTTTTCACAAACCACATATGTATCCACCAGAATGATTGCATGTGTGTTCTTTTCATGAACCACATATGGATACACCAGAGTCATTGCATGTATGTTCTTTTCATAAAACACATGGATCAACCAATGTCATTGTATGTATGTTCTTTTCACAAAACACATATGGATCAACCAATGTCATTGCATGTGTGTTCTTTCCACATAGCACATATGGACCCACTGGAGTCATTGCATGTGTGTTCTTATCCAAAAACCACCACTAGAGTCATTGCATGTGTGTTATTTTCTCAATACACGTATGGATCCACCAATGTCATTGCATGTGTGTTCTTTTCACAAACCATATATGGAACAGCTATAGTCATTTCATGTGTGTTCTTTTCACAAACCACATATGGAATAGTTGTAGTCATTGCATGTCTGTTCTTCCCACAAACCACATGGATCCACCAATGTCATTGCATGTGTGTTCTTTTCATGAATCACATATGGATCCACTAGAGTCATTGCATGTGTGGTCTTTCCACAAACCACATGGATCCAACAATGTCATTGCATGTGTGTTCTTTTCATGAACCACATATGGATCCACTAGAGTCATTGCATGTGTGTTCATTCCACAAACCAGCACTAGAGTCAATGCATGTGTTTTCTTTTCATGAACCATAGCTAGAGTCATTGCATGTGTGTTCTTTTCATGAAACTAGCACTAGAATCATTGCATGTATGATCTTTCCACAAACCACATGGATCCACTATAGTCATTGCATGTGTGTTCTTTTCACAAACCACATATGAATCCACCAGAGTCATTGCATGTGTGTTCTTTTCACAAAACCAGCGCTAGAGTCATTACATGTATGTCCTTTTCATGAACCCCATATGGATCCACCAGAGTCATCGCATGTATGTTCTTTTCTCAAAACCATCACTAGAGTCATTGAATGTGTGTTCTTTTCAGGAACCACATATGGATCCACCAGGGTCATTGCATGTATGTTGTTTTCATAAAACACGTGGATTAACTAGAGTCATTGCATGTGTGTTCTTTTCACAAACCACATATGGATCCACCAGAGTCATTGTATGTGTGTTCTTTTCACAAAACCAACACTAGAGTCATTGCATGTGTGTTATTTTCATGAACCACATATGGACCCACTAGAGTCATTGAATGTATGTTCTTTTCATAAAAGACCTCGATCAACTAGAGTCATTGCATGTGTGTTGTTTTCACAAACCACATATGTATCCACCAGAGTCATTGCATGTGTGTTCTTTTCATGAACCACATATGGATCCACGAGATTCATTGCATGTATGTTCTTTTCATAAAACACATGGATCAACCAACGTCATGGCATGTATGTTCTTTTCACAAACCACATATGGATCAACCAATGTCATTGCATGTGTGTTCTTTCCACAAACGACATATGGACCCACCAGAGTCATTACATGTGTGTTCTTATCCGAAAACCAGCACTAGAGTCATTGCATGTGTGTTATTTTCTCAAACCACGTATGGATCCACCAATGTCATTGCATGTGTGTTATTTTCACAAACCATATATGGAACGGCTATAGTCATCTCATGTGTGTTCTTTTCACAAACCACATATGGAACAGATGTAGTCAATGCATGTATGTTCTTCCCACAAACCACATGGATCCACTAATGTGACTGCATGTGTGTTCTTTTCATGAATCACATATGGATCCACTAGAGTCATTGCATGTGTGTTCTTTCCACAGACCACATGGATCCACCAATGTCATTGCATGTGTGTTCTTTTCATGAACCACATATGGATCCACTAGTGTCATTGCATGTGTGTTCTTTCCACAAAACCAGCACTAGAGTCATTGCATGTGTGTTCTTTTCATGAACCACAGCTAGAGTCATTGCATGTGTGTCCTTTTCATGAAACTAGCACTAGAGTCATTGCATGTATGTCCTTTTCCACAAACCACATGGATCCACTATAGTCATTGCATGTGTGTTCTTTGCATGAACCACATATGGATCCACTAGAGTCATTGCATGTGTGTTCTTTCCAATAAACCAACACTAGACTCATTGCATGTGTGTTCTTTTCATGAACCACAGCTAGAGTCATTTCATGTGTTTTCTTTTCATGAAGCTAGCACTAGAGTCATTGCATGTATGTTCTTTCCAAAAACCACATGGATCCTTTATAGTCATTGCATGTGTGTTCTTTTCACAAACCACATATGGATCCACCAAAGTCTTTGCATGTGTGTTCTTTTCACAAAACCATAACTAGAGTCATTGCATGTGTGTTCTTTTCATGAACCACATATGGATCCACCAGTCATTGCATGTACGTTCTTTTCATAAAACACATGGCTCAACTAGAGTCATTGCATGTGTGTTCTTTTCACAAACCACATATGTACCCACGAGAGTCATTGCATGTGTGTTCTTTTCATGAACCACATATGGATCCACTAGAGTCATTGCATCTATGTTCTTTTTATAAAGCACATGGATCAACCAATGAAACGGTACGACCTGGTAGGGTAGAACCTCTATGTATCACGCCAATCCCTGGATCGGTTCATTGGCATACATAGCATCGATAGACATCAAAGAATTAACAGTGTATCATTATTACAACGATATGATCCAGAATATTGTATTTATTACAAAGTTTGCAAAGCATAACGCTTGCTCAAATAAACAAGTATCAAATAGATAGCATAAATAAAATAGCTCCAGTCTCCATTATGCGCCACAGGCGAACAAAATGTTGAGTGGAGGGTCGCAACCAACACTACTACTCAGAGTAACCGGAAGAGTAACCTGCAACATGAAATGTAACAGCCCGGAAGGGTCAATACTTGGAATGTACTGGCAAGTGGAACAATGAGAGAAACGACAAAACTAATAACTATATGCATATCTGGCTTGTGGGGTTCACGCTTAGTTACAGCAGCAAAATACTTTATCCTATCGTTTGTAAATCATTTGTAAAGCATTTAAACTTCATCACACAACCCAATTAAGTTTCAACCTCAAGTTTTAGAAATTACAAGTTAGAATGACTGAGAACATGTCATAGCACCCATAATTCAGCAACTCAAATGTCCATTATCGGGGAGACGGCTAAGCACTTAGTTTTACACCCTACAGGGGTTGCACACTTTACCCATATGACCTGGTTGACCCGCTCGTACCATGACACGCATATTGAGTCATGATAGGGAGAAGCCCAAGAAGAGACAATTCGGGAAGTAGCTCCCCAAGTCCATCCATGCACCGTACCAACCTATCACATTCACTACATCTCTGCATACGAAGAGCTCGGGTCGCCACGACCTACTAAGTCCATCCAGCCACCCATAACTCACTGGCATATGATTGTACACGTAAGCTACCAAATCAAGACACTAATCATTTCTGTAAAACCTGGGTGGCCATCCACAAGTGAGATAATCGGGTAAACCATATACATGAGCCCGGCATTCACGAACCAAGCAATTACCAATCCACCCAGAGAGTTCATTAATTAAGTTGTTTTCAAATTTTCCAAACACATACTTTCAAAACAATCTTTATCATGGTGTAACCCACCCTCGTCTACATTAGCACAACTAAGCACAACTACTTATGGAGGCTCACCTAACAAGGATGGCTATGACATAATAGGATATAGCATAGGAATAGATATAAACTTGCAAAAACGAAAACAAGCTACAAATGCATATAGAAAGTAAATAGGACTTTTATGAAGCTCCACTTGCCTTGGTAGTTGTTGGAGTTAGACGCACAATCTGGACAATCACACGGGTTACAATCCTCACAATCTACACGAAAGCAAATCAACCAAAATAAACAATCCACACATAGAAATCAACAAATGCAACACAATGCATGCATGGCACTTTAACAAAAGCTTCAGTAGTTTAATAATGTTCTGTGATCAGTGTTACTACTAAATGATGCATGGAAAAACCTTTAGTGCAATGAAAACAATTTATGCATATCGTGGATGTTCGATTTGCATCCAATGGCCGACGTGGGACGACCCATGTGCTCACCAGAGTTGTCGTCGGAGGTGGGCAGCGGTGGCTCTCCGGCAATGTTCGGTGGCGGAAAGTGGTGAACGGCAGGAGGCGGCCGTTGGCTTGGTCCCTGGTGGCCTCGTCATGGAGCTTCGCGTCCCCGGTCGTCGGCTACGATTGGCTGGAGCGCCGTGGGCGACCGTGGTCTCCGGCGATGTCGACGTGGTGGCTCGGTGCACTGCAGAGGAAACAAGGAGGGTCAACAAGGTGTGGAGCTTCGACACGGAGTTGCGGAACAAGGAGAGGGCCGCAGAAATCGAGTTGTGGCTCGTACCAACGGCAATGGCGGTGGCGGCGGTCGGAGCTCCGGCGAGAAATTGCCATGGCTTGGCGGCACGATTAGCTAGGATTGAGGATGGGTTCGGAAGAGGGAGTCGAGGGCTTTAAAGGGCAGAGGTTGATTGCGGCGGGGGCGTTCGATAACGAGCGAGGAACGTGGCGGCAGCCGGTGTCTGTGCCGAGCATGAACCGCTCGTGTGTTGGGGGGGCTGACAGGCAGGGCCCGGTCGTCAGAAAAAAAAGAAAACAAAAAAGAAGTGGGAAAGGAAAAAGGCGCTGGTGGCGTGGATGTCTTGGCGGGCGGTTGGCTGGCAGCGTTGTGCCTGCGTGTGCAGCTATGAGCTGGGCCCCGGCTGGGCCGCTGGGTGCCGCCCGGCTGGCTGTCGGCTTTACCCTTTTTTCTTTCCTCTTATTCTTTTCTGAACTCGAGGTGTTAACTGAAACTGTCTGTTTTTGTCTAAAATTCTGAAACTGAAGTTCAGCCTAAACCCAAAACAGGCCTAACTTTTGATCTGCAGCTCCGAATCGAGCGAAACAAAATTCTACGGGTTCGTAAATAAAACCTCTATGTATCTAAGCATCTAGGATGACTTTATAGAGCCAACCATGTAGATTCTAGGTAAAACCATACCTAGGCTTAAATACGTGAAGAATAAGCAACGAAGAGGTGTTTTGGCAAAAAGGTTTTAAAACTGAATTTTTTCAATGATGATCATGATGCAATGACATGTATGTATGCCGTACCAAATCTAGAATTTGGGATGTGACAAGACTAACCCCTTTAAGATGAATCTCATCCTCGAGATTCGGCGTGGCTAGCAAATTGGTGCGGGTGGTCCTCTCGCTCCCAGGTGGCTTCCTCTTCGGTGTGATGGCGCCATTGCACCTTGCAAAACCTAATCATCTTGCTGCGGGTAAACCTCTCCGCTGTCTCCAAAATATTGACCGTCTTCTCCTCATAAGTCAGGTCACTCTCTAGCTTAACCTCATCTAGTGGCACGGTGTCGCTCAACGGTGTATCCACCATCTCCGGATGGCATTGCTTCAGCTGGGACACATGGAACACATCATGAACAGCGGATAAATCTTCTGACAACTCCAACTGCTATGCAACCTCTCCCTTGCATGCTAGGATCCGGTATGGTCCTATAAATCGAGGTGCCAGCTTACCCTTACTTCCAAACCACTTAATTCCACGTAGTGGCGAAACTCTGAGGTATGCTCGATCTCTAATCTCATACACCACTTCCTTGCGCTTAAAATCAGCATAGCTCTTCTGTCGCGATTGTGCCACCTTCAACCTATCCTGAATCAAACTAACCTTCTCTTCAGCATCCTTGATCAAATCAGGTCCAAATAGTTGACGTTCACCTACACCATCCCATAACAATGGTGTTATGCACCTCTTACCATATAGTACATCGAATGGCGACGTCTTGATGCTGGATTGGTAGCTGTTGTTGTAGGAAAACTCAGCATAAGGTAAATTTTCATCCCAACTAGCGACATGAGCTAAGGCACAGGCTCTCAACATATCCTCCAAAATCTAATTCACCCTCTCGGTCTAACCATCCGTTTGGGTGTGGAAGCTGTACTAAACTCCAATCTCGTTCCCAGCGACTCATGTAGCTGGCGCCAAAAGTGAGAGGTGAATTGGGTGCCTCTATCTGACACAATGCTCTTAGGAACTCCATGCAGACACACAATTCTGTTCATATAGATATTGGCTAACTTAGCACTAGTGTAAGTGGTCTTCACGGGTATAAAGTGAGCTACCTTGGTTAAGTGATCAACCACTACCCAAATAGAATCATATCCTGATCTTGTCCTAGGTAGTCCTGTGATAAAATCCATTCCAACTCTATCCCACTTCCAATCAGGTATCGGCAAAGGCTGTAGCAATCCTGTTGGATTTTGGTGCTCAGCCTTCACTCTACTACAAACATCACATAAGGCAATATACTCTACAATCTCCCGCTTCATGTTCACCCACCAAAACCTTTCCTTCAAATCCATATACAGCTTTGTGTTACCTGGATGTATAGAGTATGGCGAGTCATGAGCTTCCTGAAATATCAACTTCCTAATCTCTGGATCGTTGGGCACACATAAGCGATCCTTGTACCATAGTGTTCCTTGATCAGCCTCACGAAATCCTTCAGCTTTTCCTTTGGGTATGCTTCCACTTATTTCCTCCAGGTCACTATCCTTCTTTTGAGCTTCTCTAATATCATCAAGAAGCATTGGTTTGACTTCCATTGTTGCCAAATATCCCTCGGATACTACTTCCAACCTGAGGTCCTTGAACTGTTCACACAAATCCTTGGGTAACTCTCCCACTGTCAGGCCATTAGCATAAACCTTGCAACTCAGCGCATCCGCTACAACATTGGCCCTTCCTGGGTGATATTGCAAACTCATGTCATAATCCTTTATGAGCTCCAACCATCTCCTTTGCCTCATATTCAACTCCTTTTGTGTGAATATGTATTTCAGGCTTTTGTGATCCGTGAACACGTCACAATGCTTACCCATCAGATAGTGTCTCCACACCTTGAGCGCATGCACAACTGATGCTAATTCCAAGTCATGCATGGGGTAATTACTCTCGTGGTGTTTAAGTTGGCGTGAGGCATAAGATACCACTCTTCCATCCTGCATCAATACACTACCCATTCCTTGACAAGAAGCATCACAATACACTTGGAAATCCTTCTGAATATGCGGCAAACACAAGATAGGTGCGGTCACTAGGCGTTGCTTCAGTTCCTAGAAACTATCTTCACACTCCTTGGTACACTCAAACTTCTTCTCCTTCTTCAGTAATTTAGTCATTGGCTTTGCAATCTTGGAGAAATTCTCTATGAACCTTCAATAATATCTAGCAAGTCCCAAGAAACTCCGAATATCTCCCATATTCTTGGGTGACTCCCATTCTGTAACTGATGCCACCTTGCTTGGATCAACTGCAACTCCTTCAACTGACACCACGTGTCCAAGAAATCCAACAGTGTTCAACCAGAATTCACATTTACTAAACTTGGCATATAATTTATGCTCCCTCAGCTTTTCCATAATTAGTCGCAGGTGTTTCTCATGTTCAGCATCATCCTTGGAATATATAAATATGTCATCAATGAACACCACCACGAACTTATTGAAGTACTCCATGAATACCTTGTTCATCATGGTCATAAAATATCCAGAGCATTTTTTAGTCCAAAAGACATAACTGTATACTCATATAACCCATACCTAGTGGTGAAGGCGGTCTTTGGTATGTCTTCTTCACGGATCTTCAATTGGAAATAACCCGATCTTAGATCAATCTTGGAAAACACCTTTTATCCTTCCAACTAATCAAACAAATCATTTATATTGGGCACTGGGTATTTATTCTTGATGGTCACTTCATTAAGTGAGCGATAGTCAACCACCAGTCTCTTACTACTGTCCTTCTTCTCCACGAATAGAATAGGTGCGCCCCAAGATGATGAACTGGGATGAATAAATCCCTTGTCCCATTGCTCTCTAAGTTACTTCTTTAATTCCTTCAGTTCCTCCACATCCATCTTGTATGGCCTCTTGGCTATCGGTCCTATTCCCGGCATCAAGTCAATAAGAAACTCCACATCCCTGTCAGGTGGCATCCCTGGCAGCTCATCCGGAAACACATCAGGGTATTCCTTTACTATGGCCACATCTTCTAGGCTAACCCCCTTAAGATGATTCAACTCGGCCACTCCAATATTGGTAGGCGAGTTATACCTAATCCTTACTCCCTCTGGTGTGGTGAGTGAAATTACTCGTTGATCACAATATATCTGACCTTGATGTTCCGACATCCAATCCATGCCCAATATGACATCTAGACCTTGGGATTCTAGTATAATCGGGTGTGCAGGAAATGCATAAGCACCAATTTCTAGTGTCAACCCTCGACATGCTGCACTAGCTATCATCTCTCCCTAGGGGAACTTACTCTAATAGATCCTCTAAGAGCCTCGGTATGTAGCTTATACTTATCCACAAATGCCCTTGAAATGAATGTATGCGATGCACCAGTATCAAAAAGAACAAATGTGATGTGGGTATTGATTGGAAACTTACCAACCACTGGCTCTGGTTCATTCTGAATATCCTCAATGTTCACATGGTTGATTGTTGCCTTCTGGTTTGCATTAGGCTTGCTTCTTCTCTGCGCAATTATCAGCATAGTGCCCCATCTTCTTGCACTTGAAGCATTCCACTTCACTGATATCCCTCCTGCCAGAGCGATTGTGTCCATTGTTCCTCCTAGAGTTGTTGTTGTAGCTCTTGTGGCCATTATGGTGGTGGCCATTTCCTCCACGGTGATGGTTCCCATTACCTCCATGGTGTCTGTTCCCATTACCTCCATTATAATGGTTACCATTACCTCCACAGTGATGTCTAGAGTTCCCATTACCATGGTGGGAAATACGGGCCCTATGGTGCGACCCTGAGTTATGATTGCCATTATACTTACTCTTGCGCCTTTCAGCTTGTCCCTGTTTTCCCTCTAGAATTCTAGCCTTGTCCATCAGAGTCTGGAAATCAGGAGCATGCACAATAGAAAGATAGACTCAGAGATCATCATTCAGACCATCAAGGAACCTCTCTCTCCTCTTGGCATCTGAGTCCACATCGTCTGGCGCATAGCGAGATAGGTTAGCGAATTCCTCTATGTATTCAAACACATTGCGATGACTCTGGTGCAGGCTGCGGAACTCCCTCCGCTTCAGGCTCATAGTTCCAGTGGAGACATGGTGAGTCTTGAACCCTTCTTCAAACATCTCCCAGGTCACAGTAGCAATGGGGTGGGTGATCTGAAAAGTATCCCACCAAGAATCAGCTGGTCTGTCAACACCCGGATTTTTAATCCTAGATGCCTGTTATGCCATACCTGGCAATCCCAGGATTACCATTTTTGTGAGACATAATAGATTGGATAACATAGTACATCATCCATTACAAACCATAATAAGGTCTTACACAAATAAGGATCTCATGATCCAGTCTTAGTACAATCAAGTAGCGGAATAAATAGCGTAGCGGTAGGGTCCATCTTCAGAGTCACATGCAATGCTGATGATAGGAGATAGTCCTAGTTATCATAGCTGTCCTGCTGTCCTTCATCTTGGTAATCTCCTTCATAGTCTGGCCATAGGAATAGCCAGGGACAAAAGCCATGAGTACTCTTTAAGTACTCGCAAACTACCACTAACAAGTAAGATAGTTCTAGTAGGAATGCTAACTCTAAGTTTACTTGTAAAGTTAAGTTTGAAACCTAAGCTGAGTTCAGAAACAAAGAAAGATAAAAGAAGTTTGAGAAGCACTTAAGTGGGAACTTAATTGTCATAGTCACAACTCTGTCGTGGTCAAGTCATGTCACAATTCATTTCATAAGTTGTTTTGAAAACATCTAACAACGGAATAGTATGGCCACTCCAACTGTCCATAACCGCGGACGCGGCTATTCGAATAGTTTGACACTCTGCGGAGGTGGTACACTTTCACCACAAGATTCGATACATCTGTCAGGTATAACCCTGAATCATCATACTTAGTATGCAGATAATCAAACATAACCTTTCCTTTACACACCCTAGTATAAGCACCTCTCCTCTAAGCATGGCCTCCCAACCATGACCATCTGTCATCTTGGGCACTGCATAGGTGGACAACATTGAGAGGTAGCCTCAGTTCAAACCTCCCGTGAGGGAACTAACACTAATGCATATAAACTTCCGGCTAAGCCTTACCCAATTCAGGTATTGTGGTTGTACGGTAAAATTGGAATGGTATCACATCCGAACCCAACCATCCGTTTTGTAAAAGGGCTAAGGCTCATGCCTCAACTTTTTCATCATCATAAACCATTTGGGTTTCTCAACACATGTCAAAACATCTCAATAGAATGACTCATAATTCCAAGGTTTTCACAAGTCATTTTCACCCAGTATTCCCATCTAAAGTGAATCAAGTTTTGGGTTTTGTTCCAACTACTAAGTTAAGAGTGTTAACTAATGTGGGATGCTAATCTCAATCTCATGCCATAGAATGACATCCAAGTCTAACTAGATAGGTCAAGTTTTATACTCTTTATGCTACCTTTAAACAAGTAAAGGACTTTGGTAAAGTAAAGGAAGTAAAGCTTGTAAATAAAACTTGGAATAGATATAAGTCAAAGGGTATAACCAAAGCATTCCTAATGCATTTGCTTAGGTTATCTAGCTTAATTCTAACTTGCTTACCATAGCTTGCTCAGTTTACTTGAAGTGCTAGGCTTGCAAGTAATCACTTGCATGGTTAACTTGTATAATGCTAGCTTACCTTGGTTGGTGTAGTGGTTGAAGTTTTCTTCCTCCTCCTCTTGGTAGAACTCCTCCTCCTCGTAAGCTTGGTCGGTATTATCGTCTGTAAATACATACGGGATACACAATCACCAAACAATACTTAAGTAGTCTACATATCACACTAAGGCACATATTTGATGATCTATTATCATCACAAGCATCACAAGATTTAATGAACTAGTTTCATTCTGTTTATTTGAGAAAAGTAATTTCTACTCATTGAAATTAACTAAGATTTAATGTTCTCCAATTAAAATATGGGATCATGCGGACACATGTCATCACCACATATTCTAACATATGGGAATGTGATTTAAGGGATGGGTCACATTTTAATAAGTTCAAGTTTAATAATTAATGATTTAAAGTGACTAGAAATGCCTATATAGCACTATTTTCGTACTAGTCTAAATTTACTGCATGTAAACCTTAATATTATTACATATTCAGATAGGTATGGTTAAATGTTATTTTTGAGAGTTGGAATCAACTCAAAAGCTATTATGGTTGATTTTATAAAAATGTTTGAATGTGCAAAAGCTTCTGTTTTGTTATTTTAACTAGGAGAGATCTCTAACTCTAAATGATTTAAATCTAACGGGCTTGGATAGAGCTTTTCAGTAGCTTTCCAACAAAATTGGAATCACTCAATTTGGTTCAGTAAATCTTCCTGAAATGATTTTTGAACTAAGGGATAGAAATGGTTTTAAGTCTAAATAGGAAAAACTAAATTTGAATTACTGGGTCAGCGCGGGAAAGTAAATGGGCGGGCCCAGTGGCGCTCAGCGGCACAGAGGGCGACTGACAAGGGGGGTCCGCCTGTCAGCGACACTTAAAACCCAAAGCGGTACGGGGCGATCTGGGCCACACGATTAGAACGCAGATCAACGGCTCACGGTCATCGTCGACGACAGAATCGTCGCCGACGAGACTGAACCCTAAACGGCCGGTAGGGGTTTACTAGGGATGTACCAGGGCTCCAGCTAGTGCGGTGAGGCGCAAACGAACTGGTGGACGACGGCAAGATCATGCAAGGCCACAACAGGGGCTGAGGTGGACGGAATCGACGGCAACTTCTCCTCCTCTGCAGCGGCTTCCTCTGGTGCAATTCCGGCGAACGGCAGCTCGAGCGGCTCCGGCGAGAGAGGGGAAATGGTCAGTGGAGAGAGGGGAGTGGAATGGTTTGAAGCGATGGTGCGGGGGAGGTCTCCTTATATAGGCTCGACGCAGAGGCAGAGAAGCATGGCGTGGCTCATCGGTGACAGCGAAATAGAGGAGCTACCGACGTGGGCGAGGTAGGCAGACGGTGGATGGTCTGCTGGCGGTCAGCTACGGCGCAATGGCGTGGCTAGGGGTGGTGCCTAACTATCGGGGGCTTCCCGCGCTTTGGGAGATAGAGGCGATGCTCGACGGCGATCATGGCGAATGTGGCTCGCGCGGTCGTGCACTGCCGTGTCTAGCGGGTTGCTGGGTTCAAGGCGAAGCGGCGTGCGCAATTTGGTGTTGAGGCATGGTCTGCTGTGTACTGGCGGTGATCGCGCTCTGGCTGCTCGTAGAGAGAAAGGGCAGCGCGATGCTGAGGTGGCCTAGGGCCTGGCTGGGCTTGGGGAAGGGGCAGTGAGGTGCGGTAGGGTTGGGTGGAGCTAGAGGGCACGCTGGAATGGCGTGGCTCGGTCTCTGGCGCGCTGCCCGCTTCTAACCGGCGATGACCATATTGTGGCAGCGCTGCACTGGTGTTGCGGGGAAGGGGGAGTCCTGGTCTAGGCTTAGTTAGGCTCAAGGGGGACAGAGGAGAGATGAGAGGGTCCAGAGGGGGACAAGGGCTTAACTAGCAACAGTGTTAGTTAGGCCAGCTGATTTTTGCCTGCCACCTGTTCGACACAATGGCCGCATGAAGAAAAATTTTGAATTTTTGAAAGATTTTTGGTGGAGTTGTGTAACTTATGCTTGAGTATCTAGGTTTGCTTGGGATTTTGTAATGGAGTTCATTTGAGTGGTTTTTGAGAAAGGGTGATCTATACATATGAACTACATTCAATTTTCAAATGTCATTTAAATTTAGAGTTTGAAAGTTTTTGGGATGAAACAAAATGGGCCTTGGTACATCACTGCTTGTACTAGCATGGGGTGCAAAGATCCAAAAATTTTCTGTTAAGATTTGAGGGCTAGGAATAGCCAAAGTAGGCTAGGTGATTAAAATGGCAAAAGTGACCATTTTCTTAATTAATTCTTTTTGATTTATTTTTCTTTGGGATTTGCTTGGGGATGATCTAGATGACGTGTAATTCACCTTAGAATCATTTTACAATCAATAGATCACTCAATCATGGCATTTCAAACAACTCCTATTTTAAATGCATACACATATGAATGCTTAAAGATTTTTAAATAGAAAAAGGTTTTGTTAACCCTAAATTGGGTAGATTTGATCTTGATCACTTGGATTAAAGTTTTGGGATGTTACATGGTCCTTCCAACAGATGAGCAGCGAACCTCAGTTTGTCAACATCGGTGCACCCAACTGTCACCAAGTCCTTGTTCACCGAGCGTAGCCAATCCAGTGCAACCATTGGCTCGGGTGCAGTAGAGAACTTGACTAGCCTCAACCTCAGAAATCGATCAAGAGCATCCACTTGTGGGGGCGGATTGTTGTTGTTGTTGTTGTTGTTGTTGTTGTTGTTCATCTGCTGGTCTAGAGCTTGCATCAGCTGGGTATGTACCTCCATCATCTGCTGCATGCCAGGTGGCATTTCATTGGCGCGTCTCGGCGGCATCTGTGGTTCAGGATATGAAAGTTTTAGACAGAACAACTAAAGATAAGCAATAGCCTCCTACCCATGCAACATGCTCAATGAAACAACAATTCATCCACAACAACCATAACCAATCACCACATAAGCAATCACACAAACAAGCATTGTTCCAGGTTTCCCTTAACAGTATATAGCTACAAAATAGTTTAGAAAACGCTGGTAACAACAATAGGCATAACAAAACAGCAAAATAAGCAAAAAACCAGAAATCTGGCAGAATAGTACTATCCTGTTCACGAATTTTTTCGCCTGACTTAAACTCGTCAGAAATGTTTGCTGA
This sequence comes from Avena insularis, assembly GCA_023614405.1. Lineage (NCBI taxonomy): Eukaryota > Viridiplantae > Streptophyta > Magnoliopsida > Poales > Poaceae > Avena > Avena insularis. The sequence continues at coordinate 242,666,097 of CM042696.1, forward strand.
TTTTTGTGCAGATACTAAAGGTACTTACACACCATATCCCAATTTTTTAGATTTTTCGCAGTTACCAGTAAAATACGAAAAATCGTACAGTATAGCAGATTCAGCAGAAAACTGCAGCAATAACAACACGAATTTTACCCAAACTTGTCCAAATATCATTTAATAAATCTCACAAAAAATCCTAGAACTTCAAGGTACTTAACTGAGTATTCTAAATAGAATAAGCTAATAGTGCATAAGTTTACATTGATACATGCCTAAAACTAACGAATTTCCTAAAGAAGACTAGTTTTGGAGGACCATCTCTAACTATCTGATGAAGAGATTGCAATAGGTTCTGGAGTCCATGCGCTGACGCTTCGATCCTCGTGAATGCCACGATGGTGGCATGTACACCTCTCCTGAGCCTTCTTCACTCGAGTCCTCGAAGTCCACCTCTTCGGGGTCCTCCTCCTCACTTTCTTTAGCAAAAGCACCCGCTTCATCACCTCCATTGTCATCGCCTCCATCGTCGTCACTGCCTCCATCATCGTCATTGTTACCTCCACCACCATTATTACCTCCATCACCATTATTACCTCCATCACCATTATATGAGTCATCATCATCATTCCCATCATCATTATTACCATTATTTGGTGGAGGGTTCTGCTGCGCTTGAAGGGCAGCAATCTGGGCAGCCATATCCACAATGGTTTGATCTCGCTCAGCCACAACTTGATTCCTTTCCACATTAGTTTGGTTTAGTGCTGCAATTTTGGCATCCCTACCAATGAGGGCTTTCTCCATTGTATTCATAGTGGTGTGCAAGGTTTCCATCTCATACCCTTGTAAATGCACAGTGCCCTGAAAATAATCCAACGCCTCCTTTTGCTGCATCAACTTCTCTTCCCTCTCCCAAGCTTTAATATCCATGTCTTCTATGTGCTTCTCATGGGGCGGCATGTTATTCCGATTACCTACGGTAACCATCACGTTCCCTTCCTCATTCCTTTTTCCAAATGCAAGGAAAGGTGAACCTCCTGGAAGTCGGTGTTGGTGGAGATAGCACAGGCGTGACAGTTTCTCATGCATGGCTGATTCCACTCCTTGCTCCCGGGTAAGGTACTTCTTGGTGCGGTTCAGGTTCTCAGTGCCAGGCATGGTGGGATCTGCAAGAACGATAGTGGTGATCTCCCATACGCGATCTCCAGGCACATATGCGTTCATCCTTCTTCCTTTGAACATCGACATTAGCATGCCCAGCGTCTGACAAAGCTCCGCCAACTGCCTTGTGAAGAGTCTTGGTGATTGGAACTCAACATACTCAACTCTGGTGGCATCTCCCATCTATCAATTGTAAAGAGGAAAGAGTGTGAACAGCAAAGGAAAAGAATTTACTAGAATGAAAGGCATAAGAATAAAGACAGAATGTAAAATAGACTTAAATAAATATAAGGCTTCATATTCCAATCCTAGGTCACGATCCTACAGTCAACACACTTCTCTGATACCATCTAAAACGGTACGACCTGGTAGGGTAGCACCTCTATGTATCACGCCGATCCCTGGATCGGTTCATTGGCATATATAGCATCGATAGACATCAAAGAATTAATAGTGCATCATTATTACAACAATATGATCCAGAATATTGTATTTATTACAAAGTTTGCAAAGCATAACGCTTGCTCAAATAAACAAGTATCAAATAGATAGCATAAATAAAATAGCTCCAGTCTCCTTTATGCGCCACAGGCGAACAAAATGTTGAGTGGAGGGTCGCAACCAACACTACTACTCAGAGTAACCGGAAGAGTAACCTGCAACATGAAATGTAACAGCCCGGAAGGGTTAATACTTGGAATGTACTGGCAAGTGGAACAATGAGAGAAACGACAAAACTAATAACTATATGCATATCTGGCTTGTGGGGTTCACGCTTAGTTACAGCAGCAAAATACTTTATCCTATCGTTTGTAAATCATTTGTAAAGCATTTAAACTTCATCACACAACCCAATTAAGTTTCAACCTCAAGTTTTAGAAATTACAAGTTATAATGACTGAGAACATGTCATAGCACCCATAATTCAGCAACTCAAATATCCATTATCGGGGAGACGGCTAAGCACTTAGTTTTACACCCTACAGGGGTTGCACACTTTACCCATATGACCTGGTTGACCCGCTCGTACCATGACACGCATATTGAGTCATGATAGGGAGAAGCCCAAGAAGAGACAATTCGGGAAGTAGCTCCCCAAGCCCATCCACGCACCGTACCAACCTATCACATTCACTACATCTCTGGATACGAAGAGCTCGGGTCGCCACGACCTACTAAGTCCATCCAGCCACCCATAACTCACTGGCATATGGTTGTACACGTAAGCTACCAAATCAAGACACTAATCATTTCTCTAAAACCTGGGTGGCCATCCACAAGTGAGATACTCGGGTAAACCATAGACATGGGCCCGGCATTCACGAACCAAGCAATTACCAATCCACCTAGAGAGTTCATTAATTAAGTTGTTTTCAAATTTTCCAAACACATACTTTCAAAACAATCTTTATCATGGTGTAACCCACCCTCGTCTACATAAGCACAACTACTTACGGCGGCTCACCTAACAAGGATGGCTACGACATAATAGGATATAGTATAGCAATAGATATAAACTTGCAAAAATGAAAACAAGCTACAAATGCATATAGAAAGTAAATAGGACTTTTATGAAGCTCCACTTGCCTTGGTAGTTGTCGGAGTCAAACACACAATCTAGACAATCACATGGGTTACAATCCTCACAATCTACACGAAATTAAATCAACCAAAATAAACAATCCACACATAGAGATCAACAAATGCAACACAATGCATGCATGGTAATTTAACCAAAGCTTCAGTAGTTTAGTAATGTTCTCTGATCAATGTTACTACTAAATGATGCATGGAAAAACCTTTAGTGCAATGAAAACAATTTATGCATAAAAGAGGACTAGTTAAAAGGCTTTTAGTCAAAACATTGAACCAAAGCTGTAAACAATGTTGTTCAAGTTTGACAAAAATACTACTAGACAGATAGTTCAGAATAGAGCCTAGGCCAAAAGGAATTACTCCCGAAGGGTTTACAGAACTTTTTCTACGATTTTTATACTACTTTAAGCCTTTTTATAATCTCAAGAAAATACATATACAGTAAACCTGAAATATTATTACGGAGTAAAATTCTACGCATTTTTGTAATTTCAACGATATCTTATTTGTAATTTTTGCCCCAGTAAATTAATTTCTATGATTTTTACAAGTTATATCAATATCCTGCCTTTTTATCTATTATCAGAAATTCCGGGGAATATGAGGAATATTCTCGCTGACGAGTGGGCCTAGCTGACGCGGCTGTTGACCAGATAGCGGTCAGCGCCTGTGGTCAGCGGCAGATCATGGCTATTCAACTTGCATCCAATGGCCAACGCGGGACAACCCATGTGCTCACCGGAGTTGTTGTCAGAGGTGGGCGACGGCGGCTCTCCGGTGATGTTAGGCGGCGGAAAGTGGTGAACGGTAGGAGGGGTCGTCGGCTCGGTCCCTGGTGGCCTCGTCATGGAGATTCGCGTCCCCGGTCATCGGCTACGGTTGGCTGGAGCGGCGCGGGCGACCGCTGTCTCCGGCGACGTCGGCGGGGCGGCTCGATGTACTGCAGAGGAAACGAGGAGGGTCAACAAGTTGCGGATCTTCGACACGGAGTTGTGGAATGAGGAGAGGGGCGCGGAGATCGAGATGTGTCTCGTACCGATGGCAATGGCGGTGGCGGCGGTCGGAGCTCCGGCGAGAAATTGCAGTGGCTTGGCGGCGTGATTAGCTAGGGTTTAGGGGGGTTCGGAAGAGGGATTCGAGGGCTTTAAAGGGCAGGGGCTGATTGAGGCAGGGGTGTTCGTTTCCAAACAGAAACGAGCGAGGAACGCGGCGGTGGACGGTGTCTGTGCTGAGCATGAACCGCTCATGCGTTGGGGAGGCTGACAGGCAGGGCCCGGTCATTAGAAAAAAACAAAAAAGAAGTGAGAAAGGAAAAAGGCCGCTGTGGTGGCGGTGGGATCTTGGCGGGCGGTGGCTGCTGTTGGCTGCCGCTGGCTGCGTCTTGCGTCTTTACCTTTTTTTCTTTCCTCTTATTCTTTTCTGAACTCGAGGTGTTAACTGAAACTGTCTGTTTTTTGTGTGAAATTCTAAAACTGAAGTTCAGCCTAAAACCAAAACAGGCCTAACTTTTGATCTGCAGCTCCGAATCGAGCGAAACAAAATTCTACGGGTTCGTAAATGAAAACTATATGTATCTAAGCATCTAGGATGACTTTATAGAGCCAACCAAGCAGATGCTAGGTAAAACCATACCTAGGCTTAAATACATGAAGAACCAGCAACGAAGAGGTGTTTTGGCAAAAAGGTTTTAAAACTGAAATTTTTCAATGATGATCATGATGCAATGACATGTATGTATGCATTACCAAATCTAGGATTTGGGATGTGACAACCAATGTCATTGCATGTATGTTCTTTTCACAAACCACATCTGATCAACCAATTTCATTACATGTATGTTCTTTCCAAAAACCACATATGGACCCACTAAAGTCATTCATGTGTGTTCTTATCCTAAAACCAGCACTAGTCATTGCATATGTGTTCTTTTCACAAAGCACATATGGATCCACCAATGTCATTGCATGTGTGTTCTTTTCACAAACCACATCTGGAACATCTATACTCATGGCATGTGTGTTCTTTTCACAAACCACATGGATCCACCAATGTCATTGCATGTGTGTTCTTTTCACAAACCACATATGGATCCACTAGAGTCATTGCATGTCTATTCTTTTCACAAACCACATATGGATCCACCAATGTCATTGCATCTGTGTTCTTTTCATAAACCACATATGGATCCACTAGAGTCATTGCATGTATGTTCTTTTCCACAAACCACATGGATCCACTATAGTCATTGCATGTGTGTTCTTTTCATGAACCACATATGGATACACTAGAGTCATTGATTGTGTGTTCTTTTCACAAAACCAGCACTAGATTCATTGCATGTGTGTTCTTTTCATGAACCACAGCTAGAGTCATTGCATGTGTGTTCTTTTCAAGAAACTAGCACTAGAGTCATTGCATGTATGTTCTTTCCACAAACCACATGGATCCACTATAGTCATTGCATGTGTGTTCTTTTCACAAACCACATATGGATCCACCAGAGTCATTGCATGTGTGTTCTTTTCACAAAACCAGCACTAGAGTTATTACATGTAAGTTCTTTTCATGAACCACATATGGACCCACCAGAGTCATTGAATGTATGTTCTTTTCATAAAACACATGAATCAACCAATGTCATTGCATGTATGTTCTTTTCACAAACCACGTATGGATCAACCAAAGTCGTTGCATGTGTGTTCTATCCACAAACAACATATGGACCCACTAGAGTCATTGCATGTGTGTTCTTATCCGAAAACCCACATTAGAGTCATTGCATGTGTGTTATTTTCACAAAGCACATATGGATCCACCAATGTCATTGCATGTGTGTTCTTTTCACAACCACATATGGAACAGCTATACTCATTGCATGTGTGTTCTTTTCATAAACCACATATGGAACAACTGTATTCATCGCATTTCTGTTCTTCCCATAAACCACATGGATCGACCAATGTGGTTGCATGTGTGTTCTTTTTATTAAACACATATGGATCCACTAGAGTCATTGCATGTGTGTTCTTTCCACAAACCGCATGGATCCACCAATGTCATTGCATGTGTGTTCTTTTCATGAACCACATATGGATCCACTAGAGTCATTGCATGTGTGTTCTTTCCACAAAACTAGCACTAGAGTCATTGCATGTGTGTTCTTTTCATGAACCACAGCTAGAGTCATTGCATGTGTGTCCTTTTCATGAAACTAGCACTAGAGTCATTGCATGTATGTTCTTTCCACAAACCACATGTATTCACTAGGGTCATTGCATGTGTGTTCTTTTCATGAACCACAGCTAGAGTCATTGCATGTGTGTTCTTTTCATGAAACTAGCACTAGAGTCATTGCATGTTTGTTAGTTCCACAAACCATATATGGATCCAGTAGAGTCACTACATGTGTGTTCTTTTCAAAAACCATCACTAGAGTCATTGCATGTATGTTCTTTTCCACAAACCACATGGATCCACTATAGTCATTGCATGTGTGTTCTTTTCATGAACCACATATGGATCCACTAGAGTCATTGCATGTGTGTTCTTTTAATGAAACTAGCACTAGAGTCGTTGCATGTATGTTCTTTCCAAAATCCACATGGATCCAATATAGTCATTACATGTGTGTTCTTTTCACAAACCACATATGGATCCACCAGAGTCATTGCATGTGTGTTCTTTTCACAAAACCATCACTAGAGTCATTGCATGTGTGTTCTTTTCATGAACCACATATGGATCCACCAGAGTCATTGCATGTATGTTCTTTACATAAAATACATGGATCATCTAGAGTCATTGCATGTGTGTTCTTTTCACAAACCAAATATGTACCCACCAGAGTCATTGCATGTGTGTTCTTTTCATGAACCACATATGGATCCACTAGAGTCATTCCATGTATGTTCTTTTCATAAAACACATGGATCAACCAGTGTCATTGCATGTATGTTCTTTTCACAAACCACATCTGGATCAACCAATTTCAGTGCATGTGTGTTGTTTCCACAAACCACATATGGACCCACTGCAGTCATTCATGTGTGTTCTTATCCTAAAACCAGCACTAGAGTCATTGCATATGTGTTCTTTTCACAAAGCACATATGGATCCACCAATGTCATTGCATGTGTGTTCTTTTCACAAACCACATATGGAACAGCTATACTCATTGCATTTGTGTTGTTTTCACAAACCACATGGATCCACCAATGTCATTGCATGTGTGTTCTTTTCACAAACCACATATGGATCCACTAGAGTCATTGCATGTCTATTCATTTCACAAACCACATATGGATTCACCAGTGTCATTGCATGTGTGTTCTTTTCATGAACCACATATGGATCCACTATAGTCATTGCATGTATGTTCTTTTCAAAAACCACATATGGATCCACTGTAGTCACTGCATGTGTGTTCTTTTCATAAAACACATGAATCAACCAATGTCATTGCATGTATGTTCTCTCCACAAACAACATATGGACCAACTAGAGTCATTGCATGTGTGTTCTTATCTGAAAACCCACACTAGAGTCATTGCATGTGTGTTATTTTCACAAAGCACATATGGATCCACCAATGTCATTGCATGTGTGTTCTTTTCACAACCACATATGGAACAGCTATAGTCATTGCATGTGTGTTCTTTTCACAAACCACATATGGAACAGCTGTAGTCATCGCATGTCTGTTCTTCCCATAAACCACATGGATCGACCAATGTCACTGCATGTGTGTTCTTTTTATGAAACACATATGGATCCACTAGAGTCATTGCATGTGTTTTCTTTCCACAAACCGCATGGATCCACCAATGTCATTGCATGTGTGTTCTTTTCATGAACCACATATGGATCCACTAGAGTCATTGCATGTGTGTTCTTTCCACAAAACTAGCACTAGAGTCATTGCATGTGTGTTCTTTTCATGAACCACAGCTAGAGTCATTGCATGTGTGTCCTTTTCATGAAACTAGCACTAGAGTAATTACATGTATGTTCTTTCCACAAACCACATGGATTCACTAGAGTCATTGCATGTGTGTTCTTTTCATGAACCACAGCTAGAGTCATTGCATGTGTGTTCTTTTCATGAAAATAGATCTAGAGTCATTGCATGTTTGTTAGTTCCACAAACCACATATGGATCCACTAGAGTCACTGCATGTGTGTTCTTTTCAAAAACCATCACTAGAGTCATTGCATGTATGTTCTTTTCCACAAACCACATGGATCCACTATAGTCATTGCATGTGTGTTCTTTTCATGAACCACATATGGATCCACTAGAGTCATTGCATGTGTGTTCTTTCCACTAAACCATCACTAGAGTCATTCCATGTGTTTTCTTTTCATGAACCAAAGCTAGAGTCATTTCATGTGTGTTCTTTTAATGAAACTAGCACTAGAGTCATTGCATGTATGTTCTTTCCAAAATCCACGTGGATCCACTATAGTCATTACATGTGTGTTCTTTTCACAAACCACATATGGATCCACCAGAGTCATTGCATGTGTGTTCTTTTCACAAAACCATCACTAGAGTCATTGCATGTGTGTTCTTTTCATGAACCACATATGGATCCACCAGAGTCATTGCATCTATGTTCCTTACATAAAACACATGGATCAACTAGAGTCATTGCATGTGTGTTCTTTTCACAAACCAAATATGTACCCACCAGAGTCATTGCATGTGTGTTCTTTTCATGAACCACATATGGATCCACTAGAGTCATTGCATGTATGTTCTTTTCATAAAATACATGGATCAACCAGTGTCATTGCATGTATGTTCTTTTCACAAACCACATCTGGATCAACCAATTTCATTGCATGTGTGTTGTTTCCACAAACCACATATGGACCCACTAGAGTCATTCATGTGTGTTCTTATCCTAAAACCAACACCAGAGTCATTGCATATGTGTTCTTTTCTCAAAGCACATATGGATCCACCACTGTCATTGCATGTGTGTTCTTTTCACAAACCACATATGGAACATCTATACTCATTGCATTTTTGTTGTTTTCACAAACCACATGGATCCACCAATGTCATTGCATGTGTGTTCTTTTCACAAACCACATATGGATCCACTAGACTCATTGCATGTCTATTCTTTTCACAAACCACATATGGATCCACCAGTGTCATTGCATGTGTGTTCTTTTCATGAACCACATATGGATCCACTATAGTCATTGCATGTATGTTCTTTTCCACAAACCACATGGATCCACTATAGTCATTGCATGTGTGTTCTTTTCATGAACCACATATGGATCCACTAGAGTCATTGCATGTGTGTCCTTTGAAACTAGCACTAGAGTCATTGCATGTATGCTCTTTCCACAAACCACATGGATTCACTAGAGTCATTGCATGTGTGTTCTTTTCATGAACCACCGCTAGAGTCATTGCATGTGTGTTCTTTTCATGAAACTAGCACTAGAGTCATTGCATGTTTGTTATTTCCACAAACCACATATGGATCCACTAGAGTCATTGCATGTGTGTTATTTTCACAAAACCATCACTAGAGTTATTGCATGTATGTTCTTTTCCACAAACCACATGGATCCACTATAGTCATTGCATGTGTGTTCTTTTCATGAACCACATATGGATCCACTAGAGTCATTGCATGTGTGTTCTTTCCACTAAACCAGCACTAGAGTCATTGCATGTGTGTTATTTTCATGAACCACAGCTAGAGTCATTGCATGTATGTTCTTTCCAAAAACCACATGGATCCACTATAGTCATTGCATGTGTGTTCTTTTCACAAACCACATATGGATCCACCAGAGTCATTGCATGTGTGTTGTTTTCACAAAACTATCACTAGAGTCATTGCATGTGTGTTCTTTTCATGAACCACAGATGGATCCACCAGAGTCATTGCACGTATGTTCTTTTCATAAAACACATGGATCAACTAGAGTCATTGCATGTGTGTTCTTTTCCCAAACCACATATGTACCCACCAGAGTCATTGCATGTGTGTTCTTTTCATGAACCACATATGTATCCACTAGAGTTATTGCATGTATATTCTTTGCATAAAACACATGGATCAACCAATGGCATTGCATGTATGTTCTTTTCAGAAACCACATCTGGATCAACCAATTTCATTGCATGTGTGTTATTTCCACAAACTACATACATACCCACTAGAGTCGTTCATGTGTGTTCTTATCCTAAAACCAACACTGGAGTCATTGCATATGTGTTCATTTCACAAATCACATATGGATCCACCAATGTCATTGCGTGTGTGTTCTTTTCACAAACCACATATGGAACAGCTATACTCATTGCATGTGCGTTCTTTTCATAAACCACATGGATCCACCAATGTCATTGCATGTGTTTTCTTTTCACAAACCAGATATGGATCCACTCGAGTCATTCCATGTCTATTCTTTTCACAAACCACATATGGATCCACCAATGTCATTGCATGTGTGTTCTTTTCATGAACCACATATGGATCCACTAGATTCATTGCATGTATGTTCTTTTCCACAAACCACATGGATCCACTATAGTCATTGCATGTGTGTTCTTTTCACGAACCACATATGGATCCACTAAAGTCATTGCATGTGTGTTCGTTTCACAAAACCAGCACTAGAGTCATTACATGTGTTTTCTTTTCATGAACCATAGCTAGAGTCATTGCATGTGTGTTCTTTTCATGAAACTAGCACTAGAGTCATGGCATGTGTGTTCTTTTCCTGAAACTAGTACTAGAGTCATTGCATGTGTGTTCTTTTCACAAACCACATATGGATCCAGTAGAGTCATTGCATGTATGTTCTTTTCATAAAACACATGGATTAAGCAATGTCATTGCATGTATGTTCTTTTCACAAACAACATATGGATCAACCAATGTCATTGCATGTGTGTTCTTTTCACAAACCTCATACGGACCAACCAATGTCATTGCATGTGTGTTCTTTCCACAAAGAACATATGGACCCACTAGAGTCATTGCATGTGTGTTCTTATCCTAAAACCAGCACTAGAGTCATTGCATGTGTGTTCTTTTCACAAATCACATATGGATCCACCAGAGTCATTGCATGTGTGTTCTTTTCACAAACCACACATGGAACATCTATAGTCATTACATGTGTGTTCTTTTCACAAAACACATATGGTACAGCTATAGTCATTGCATGTCTGTTCTGTCCACAAACCACATGGATCCACCAACGTCACTTCATGTGTGTTCTTTTAATGAACCACATATGGATCCACTAAAGTCATTGAATTTGTGTTCTTTCCACAAACCACATGGATCCACCAATGTCATTGCATGTGTGTTCTTTTCATGAACCACATATGGATCCCCTAGAGTCATTGCATGTGTGTTCTTTTCCACAAACCACATGGATCTACTATAGTCATTGCATGTGTGTTCTTTTCATGAACCACATATGGATCCACTAGAGTTATGTGTGTTCTTTTCACAAAACCAGCACTAGAGTCAGTGCATGTGTTTTATTTTCATGAACCATAGCTAGAGTAATTGCATGTGGGTTCCTTTCATGAAACTAGCACTAGAGTCATTGCATGTATATTCTTTCCACAAACCACATATGGATCCACCACAGTCATTGCATGTTCGTTCTTTTCTCAAAACCATCACTAGAGTCATTGCATGTGTGTTGTTTTCATGAACCACATATCGATCCACCAGAGTCATTGCATGTATGTTCTTTTCATAAAACACATAGATCAACTAGAGTCATTGCATGTGTGTTCTTTTCACAAACCACATATATTCCACTAGAGTCATTGCATGTGTTTTTTCATGAACCACATATCGATACACCAGAGTCATCGCATGTATGTTCTTTTCATAAAACACATGGATCAATAAATGTCATTGCATGTATGTTCTTTTCACAAAACACATCTGGATTAACCAATTTCATCGCATGTGTGTTCTTTCCACAAACCACATAAGGACCCACTAGAGTCATTCATGTGTGTTCTAATCCTAAAACCAGCGCTAGAGTCATTGCATGTGTGTTCTTTTCACAAACCACATATGGATCCACCAATGTCATTGCATGTGTCTTCTTTTCACAAACCACATATGGAACAGCTATATTCATTGCATGTTTTTTTCACAAACCACATGGATCCACCAATGTCATTGCATGTGTGTTCTTTTCACAAACCACATATGGATCCACTAGAGTCATTGCATGTCTATTCTTTTCACAAACCACATATGGATCCACCAATGTCATTGCATGTGTGTTCTTTTCATGAACCACACATAGATCCACTAGACTCATTGCATGTATGTCCTTTTCCACAAACCACATGGATCCACTATAGTCATTGCATGTGTGTTCTTTTTATGAACCACATATGGATCCACTAGAGTCATTGCATGTGTGTTCTTTTCACAAAACCAGCACTAGAGTCATTGCATGTGTTTTTTTTCATGAACCACAGCTAGAGTCATTGCATGTGTGTTCTTTTCATGAAAATAGCACTAGAGTCATTGCATGTGTGTTATTTTCACAAACCACATATGGATACACTAGAGTCATTGCATGTCTATTCTTTTCACAAACCGCATATGGATCCACCAATGTCATTGCATGTGTGTTCTTTTCATTAACCACATATGGATCCACTAGAGTCATTGCATGTATGATCTTTTCCACAAACCACATGGATCCACTATAGTCATTGCATGTGTGTTCTTTTCATGAACCACATATGGATCCACTAGAGTTATGTGTGTTCTTTTCACAAAACCAACACTAGAGTCAGTGCATGTGTTTTCTTTTCATGAACCATAGATAGAGTCATTGCATGTGTGTTCTTTTCTTGAAACTAGCACTAGAGTCATTGCATGTAAGTTCTTTCCACAAACCAAAAGGACCCACTATAGTCATTGCATGTGTGCTCTTTTCACAAACCACATATGGATCCACCAGAGTCATTGCATGTGTGTTCTTTTCACAAAACTAGAACTAGAGTCATTTCATGTGTGTTGATTTCATGAACCACATATGGACCCACCAGAGTCATTGAATGTATGTTCTTTTCACAGAAGACATGGATCAACTAGAGTCATTGCATGTGTGTTCTTTTCACAAACCAAATATGTATCCACCAGAGTCATTGCATGTGTGTTCTTTTTATGAACCACATATGGATCCACTAGAGTCATTGCATGTATGTTCTTTTCATAAAACACATGGATTAAGCAATGTCATTGCATGTATGTTCTTTTCACAAACCACATATGGATCAACCAATGTCATTGCATGTGTGTTCTTTCCATAAACCACATATGGACCCACTAGAGTCATTACATGTATGTTCTTATGCTAAAACCAGCACTAGAGTCATTGCATGTGCGTTCTTTTCACAAATCAAATATGGATCCACCAGAGTCATTGCATATGTGTTCTTTTCACAAAACACATATGGAATAGCTATAGTCATTGCATGTCTGTTCTGTCCACAAACCACATGGATCCACCAACGTCATTGCATGTGTGTTCTTTTCATAAACCACATATGGATCCACTAAAGTCATTGCATGTGTGTTATTTCCACAAACCACATGGATCCACCAATGTCATTGCATGTGTGTTCATTTCATGAACCACAAATGGATCCACTAGAGTCATTGCATGTGTATTGTTTCCGCAAAACTAGCACTAGTCATTGCATGTGTGTTCTTTTCATGAACCACAGCTAGAGTCATTGCATGTCTGTTATTTTCGTGAAACTAGCACTAGAGTCATTGCATGTATGTTCTTTCCACAAACCACTTGGATCCACTATAGTCATTGCATGTGTGTTCTTTTCAAAAACCACATATGGATCCACTAGAGTCATTGCATGTGTGTTCTTTTCACAAAACAAGCACTAGAGTCATTGCATGTGTGTTCTTTTCATGAACCGCATATGGACGCACCAGAGTCATTGCATGTATGTTATTTTCATAAAACACCTGGATCAACTAGAGTCATTGCATGTGAGTTATTTTCACAAACCACATATGTATCCACCAGAGTCATTGCATGTGTGTTCTTTTCATGAACCACATATGGCTCCACCAGAGTCATTGCATGTATGTTCTTTTCATAAAACACATGGATCAAGCAATGTCATTGCATGTATGTTCTTTTCACAAACCACATATGGATCAACCAATGTCATTGCATGTGTGTTCTTTCCACAAACCACATATGGACCCACTAGAATCATTGCATGTGTGTTCTTATCCTAAAACCAGCACTAGAGTCATTACATGTGTGTTATTTTCACAAAGCATATATGGATCCACCAATGTCATTGCATGTGTGTTCTTTTCACAAACCACATATGGAACAGCTATAGTCATTGCATGTGTGTTCTTTTCACAAACCACATATGGAACAGCTATAGTCATTGCATGTCTGTTTTTTCCACAAACCACATGGATCCACCAATGTCATTGCATGTGTGTTCTTTTCATGAACCACATATGGATCCACTAGAGTCATTGCACGTTTGTTCTTTCCACAAAACAAGCACCAGAGTCATGGAATGTGTGTTCTTTTCATGAACCACAGCTAGAGTCATTGCATGTGTGTTCCTTTCATGAGACTAGCACTATAGTCATTGCATGTCTGTTCTTTCCACAAACCACATGGATTCACCAATGTCATTGCATGTGTGTTCTTTTCATGAACCACATATGGATCCACTAGAGTCATTGCATGTCTGTTCTTTCCACAAACCACATGGATTCACCAATGTCATTGCATGTGTGTTCTTTTCATGAACAACATATGGATCCACTAGAGTCATTACATGTGTGTCCTTTCCACAAAACCAGCACTAGAGTCAATTCATGTGTGTTCTTTTCATGAACCATAGTTAGAGTCATTGCATGTGTGTTCTTTTCATGAAACTAGCACTAGAGTCATTGCATGTATATTCTTTCGACAAACCACATGGATCCACTAGAGTCATTGCATGTGTGTTCTTTTCATGAACCATAACTAGAGTCATTGCATGTGGGTTCTCTTCATGAAACTAGCACTAGAGTCATTGCATGTATATTCTTTCCACAAACCATATATGGATCCACCAGAGTCATTGCATGTGTGTTCTTTTCTCAAAACCATCACTAGAGTCTTTGCATGTGTGTTCTTTACATGAACAACATATGGATCCACCAGAGTCATTGCATGTATGTTCTTTTCATTAAACACATAGATCAACTAGAGTCATTGCATGTGTGTTCTTTTCACAAACCACATATGTATCCACCAGAGTCATTGCATGTGTCTTTTTTCATGAACCACATATGGATCCACCAGAGTCATTGCATGTATGTTCTTTTCATAAAACACATGGATCAATCAATGTTATTGCATGTATGTTCTTTTCACAAACCACATCTGGATCAACCAATTTCGTTGCATGTGTGTTCTTTCCACAAACCACATAAGGACCCACTAGAGTCATTCATGTGTGTTCTTATCCTAAAACCAACACTAGAGTCATTGCATATGTGTTCTTTTCACAAAGCACATATGGATCCACCAATGTCATTGCGTGTGTTCTTTTCACAAACCACATATGGAACAGCTATAGTCATTGCATGTGTGTTCTTTTCACAAACCACATGGATCCACCAATGTCATTGCATGTGTGTTCTTTTCACAAACCACATATGGATCCACCAATGTCATTGCATGCGCGTTCTTTTCATGAACCACATATGGATCCACTAGAGTCATTGCATGTATGTTCTTTTCCACAAACCACATGGATCCACTATGGTCATTGCATGTGTGTTCTTTTCACAAAACCAACACTAGAGTCATTGCATGTGTTTTCTTTTCATGAACCATAACTAGAGTCATTGCATGTGTGTTCTTTTGATGAAACGAGCACTAGAGTCATTGCATTTAAGTTCTTTGCACAAACCACAATGATCCACTATAGTCATTGCATGTGTGTTCTTTTTCACAAACCACATATGGATCCACCAGAGTCAATGCATGTGTGTTCTTTTCACAAAACCAGCACTAGAGTCATTTCATGTGTGTTCATTTCATGAACCACATATGGACCCACCAGAGTCATTGAATGTATGTTCTTTTCATAAAATATATGGATCAACTAGAGTCATTGCATGTGTGTTCTTTTCACAAATCACATATGGATCCACTAGAGTCATTGCATGCGTGATCTTTTCACAAACCACACATGGAACAACTACAGTCATTGCATGTGTGTTCTTTTCACAAACCACATATGGAACAGCTATAGTCATTGCATGTCTATTGTTTCCACAAACCACATGGATCCACCAACGTCATTGCATGTGTGTTATTTTCATGAACCACATATGGATCCACTAGATTCATTGCATATGTGTTCTTTCCACAAACCACATGGATCCACCAATGTCATTGCATGTGTGTTCTTTTCATGAACCACATATGGATCCACTAGAGTCATTGCATGTGTGTTTTTTCCACAAAATCAGCACTAGAGTTATTGCATGTGTCTTCTTTTCATGAACCATAGCTAGAGTCATTGCATGTGTGTTCTTTTCATGAAACTTGCACTAGAGTCATTGCATGTATGTTCTTTCCACAAACCACATGGATCCACTATAGACATTTCATGTGTGTTCTTTTCAAAAACCACACATGGATCCACTAGAGTCATTGCATGTGTGTTCTTTTCACAAATTCGACTCTAGAGTCATTGCATGTGTGTTCTTTTCATGAACCACATATGGACCCACCAGAGTCATTGCATTTATGTTATTTTCATAAAACACATGGATCAACTAGAGTCATTGCATGTGTGTTCTTTTCACAAACCACATGTGTATCCACTAGAGTCATTGCATCTATGTTTTTTCATGAAGCACATATGGATCCACCAGAGTCATTGCATGTATGTTCTTTTCATAAAACACATGGATCAATAAATGCCATTGCATGTATGTTCTTTTCACAAACCACATCTGGATCAACCAATTTCATTGCATGTGTGTGCTTCCAAAAACCACATAAGACCCACTAGAGTCATTCATGTGTGTTCTTATCCTAAAACCAGAACTAGAGACATTACATGTATTCTTTTCACAAACCACATATGGATCCACCAATGTCATTGCACGTGTGTTCTTTTCAGAAACCACATATGGAACCGCTATAGTCATTGCATGTGTGTTCTTTTCACAAAACACATGGATCCACCAATGTCATTGCATGTGTGTTCTTTTCAAAAACCACATATGGATCCACCAGAGTCATTGCATGTGTGTTCTTTTCACAAAACCAGCAGTAGAGTCATTTTATGTGTGTTCTTTTCATGAACCGCATATGGACCCACCAGAGTCATTGCATGTATGTTATTTTCATAAAACACATGGATCAACTAGAGTCATTGCATGTGTGTTCTTTTCACAAACCACATATGTATCCACCAGAGTCATTGCATGTGTGACCTTTTCATGAACCACATATGGATCCACCAGAGTCATTGCATGTATGTTCTTTTCATAAAACACATGGATCAACCAATCCTATTGCATGTATGTTCTTTTCATAAACCACATATGGATCAACCAATGTCATTGCATGTGTGTTCTTTCCATAAACCACATATGGACCCACTAGAGTCATTGCATGTGTGTTCTTTTTATGAGACTAGCACTATAGTCATTGCATGTATGTTCTTTCCACAAACCACATGGATTCACCAATGTCATTGCATGTGTGTTCTTTTGATGAACCACATATGGATCCACTAGAGTTATTGCATGTGTGTTGTTTCCATAAACCAAATGGATCCACCAATGTCATTGCTTGTGTTTTCTTTTCATGAACCACATATGGATCCACTAGAGTCATTGCATGTGTGTTCTTTCCACAAAACCAACACTAGAGTCATTGCACGTATGTTCTTTTCATGAACCACAGCTAGAGTCATTTCATGTGTGTTCTTTTCATGAAACTAGCACTAGAGTCATTGCATGTATGTTCTTTCCGCAAACCACATGGGTCCACTAGAGTCATTGCATGTGTGTTATTTTCATGGACCACAGCTAGAGTCATTGCATGTGTGTTCTTTTCATGAAACTAGCACTAGAGTCATTGCATGTATATTCTTTCCACAAACCACATATGGATCCACCAGAGTCATTGCATGTGTGTTCTTTTCTCAAAATTATCACTAGATCCATTGCATGTGTGTTCTTTAAATGAACCACATATCAATCCACCAGAGTCATTGCATGTATGTTCTTTTCATAAAACACATGGATCAACTAGACTCATTGCATGTGTGTTATTTTCACAAACCACATATGTATCCACTAGAGCCAATACATGTGTTTTTTTCATGAATCACATATGGACCCACCAGAGTCATTGCATTTATGTTCTTTTCATAAAACACATGGATCAATAAATGTCATTGCATGTATGTTCTTTTCACAAAACACATCTGGATTAACCAATTTCATCGCATGTGTGTTCTTTCCACAAACCACATAAGGACCCACTAGAGTCATTCATGTGTGTTCTAATCCTAAAACCAGCGCTAGAGTCATTGCATGTGTGTTCTTTTCACAAACCACATATGGATCCACCAATGTCATTGCATGTGTCTTCTTTTTACAAACCACATATGGAACAGCTATATTCATTGCATGTTTTTTTCACAAACCACATGGATCCACCAATGTCATTGCATGTGTGTTCTTTTCACAAACCACATATGGATCCACTAGAGTCATTGCATGTCTATTCTTTTCACAAACCACATATGGATCCACCAATGTCATTGCATGTGTGTTCTTTTCATGAACCACACATAGATCCACTAGACTCATTGCATGTATGTCCTTTTCCACAAACCACATGGATCCACTATAGTCATTGCATGTGTGTTCTTTTTATGAACCACATATGGATCCACTAGAGTCATTGCATGTGTGTTCTTTTCACAAAACCAGCACTAGAGTCATTGCATGTGTTTTTTTTCATGAACCACAGCTAGAGTCATTGCATGTGTGTTCTTTTCACAAACCACATATGGATCCACCAGAGTCATTGCATGTGTGTTCTTTTCACAAAACCAGCACTAGAGTCATTGCATGTGTGTTCTTTTCATGAGCCGCATATGGATGCACCAGAGTCATTGCATGTATGTTATTTTCATAAAACACCTGGATCAACTAGAGTCATTGCATGTGAGTTATTTTCATAAACCACATATGTATCCACCAGAGTCATTGCATGTGTGTTCTTTTCATGAACCACATATGGATCCACCAGAGTCATTGCATGTATGTTCTTTTCATAAAACACATGGATCATCCAATGTCATTGCATGTATGTTCTTTTCACAAACCACATATGGATCAACCAATGTCATTGCATGTGTGTTCTTTCCACAAACCACATATGGACCCACTAGAATAATTGCATGTGTGTTCTTATCCTAAAACCAGCACTAGAGTCATTACATGTGTGTTCTTTTCACAAAGCATATATGGATCCACCAATGTCATTGCATGTGTGTTCTTTTCACAAACCACATATGGAACAGCTATAGTCATTGCATGTGTGTTCTTTTCACAAACCACATATGGAACAGCTATAGTCATTGCATGTCTGTTTTTTCCACAAACCACATGGATCCACCAATGTCATTGCATGTGTGTTCTTTTCATGAACCACATATGGATCCACTAGAGTCATTGCATGTGTGTTCTTTCCACAAAACCAGCACCAGAGTCATTGCATGTGTGTTCTTTTCATGAACCACAGCTAGAGTCATTGCATGTGTGTTCTTATCCTAAAACCAGAACTAGAGACATTACATGTATTCTTTTCACAAACCACATATGGATCCACCAATGTCATTGCACGTGTGTTCTTTTCAGAAACCACATATGGAACCGCTATAGTCATTGCATGTGTGTTCTTTTCACAAAACACATGGATCCACCAATGTCATTGCATGTGTGTTCTTTTCAAAAACCACATATGGATCCACCAGAGTCATTGCATGTGTGTTCTTTTCACAAAACCAGCAGTAGAGTCATTTTATGTGTGTTCTTTTCATGAACCGCATATGGACCCACCAGAGTCATTGCATGTATGTTATTTTCATAAAACACATGGATCAACTAGAGTCATTGCATGTGTGTTCTTTTCACAAACCACATATGTATCCAC
The DNA here is from genome assembly GCA_023614405.1 of Avena insularis. NCBI lineage: Eukaryota > Viridiplantae > Streptophyta > Magnoliopsida > Poales > Poaceae > Avena > Avena insularis. Next base: position 242,686,104 of record CM042696.1, read on the forward strand.
CAGAGTCATTGCATGTGTGACCTTTTCATGAACCACATATGGATCCACCAGAGTCATTGCATGTATGTTCTTTTCATAAAACACATGGATCAACCAATCCTATTGCATGTATGTTCTTTTCATAAACCACATATGGATCAACCAATGTCATTGCATGTGTGTTCTTTCCATAAACCACATATGGACCCACTAGAGTCATTGCATGTGTGTTCTTTTTATGAGACTAGCACTATAGTCATTGCATGTATGTTCTTTCCACAAACCACATGGATTCACCAATGTCATTGCATGTGTGTTCTTTTGATGAACCACATATGGATCCACTAGAGTTATTGCATGTGTGTTGTTTCCATAAACCAAATGGATCCACCAATGTCATTGCTTGTGTTTTCTTTTCATGAACCACATATGGATCCACTAGAGTCATTGCATGTGTGTTCTTTCCACAAAACCAACACTAGAGTCATTGCACGTATGTTCTTTTCATGAACCACAGCTAGAGTCATTTCATGTGTGTTCTTTTCATGAAACTAGCACTAGAGTCATTGCATGTATGTTCTTTCCGCAAACCACATGGGACAGCTAGAGTCATTGCATGTGTGTTCTTTTCATGAAACTAGCACTAGAGTCATTGCATGTATATTCTTTCCACAAACCACATATGGATCCACCAGAGTCATTGCATGTGTGTTCTTTTCTCAAAACTATCACTAGATCCATTGCATGTGTGTTCTTTAAATGAACCACATATCAATCCACCAGAGTCATTGCATGTATGTTCTTTTCATAAAACACATGGATCAACTAGACTCATTGCATGTGTGTTATTTTCACAAACCACATATGTATCCACTAGAGCCAATACATGTGTTTTTTTCATGAATCACATATGGACCCACCAGAGTCATTGCATTTATGTTCTTTTCATAAAACACATGGATCAATAAATGTCATTGCATGTATGTTCTTTTCACAAAACACATCTGGATTAACCAATTTCATCGCATGTGTGTTCTTTCCACAAACCACATAAGGACCCACTAGAGTCATTCATGTGTGTTCTTATCCTAAAACCAGCGCTAGAGTCATTGCATGTGTGTTCTTTTCACAAACCACATATGGATCCACCAATGTCATTGCATGTGTCTTCTTTTCACAAACCACATATGGAACAGCTATATTCATTGCATGTTTTTTTCACAAACCACATGGATCCACCAATGTCATTGCATGTGTGTTCTTTTCACAAACCACATATGGATCCACTAGAGTCATTGCATGTCTATTCTTTTCACAAACCACATATGGATCCACCAATGTCATTGCATGTGTGTTCTTTTCATGAACCACACACAGATCCACTAGAGTCATTGCATGTATGTCCTTTTCCACAAACCACATGGATCCACTATAGTCATTGCATGTGTGTTCTTTTTATGAACCACATATGGATCCACTAGAGTCATTGCATGTGTGTTCTTTTCACAAAACCAGCACTAGAGTCATTGCATGTGTTTTTTTTCATGAACCACAGCTAGAGTCATTGCATGTGTGTTCTTTTCACAAACCACATATGGATCCACCAGAGTTATTGCATGTGTGTTCTTTTCACAAAACCAGCACTAGAGTCATTGCATGTGTGTTCTTTTCATGAGCCGCATATGGATGCACCAGAGTCATTGCATGTATGTTATTTTCATAAAACACCTGGATCAACTAGAGTCATTGCATGTGAGTTATTTTCATAAACCACATATGTATCCACCAGAGTCATTGCATGTGTGTTCTTTTCATGAACCACATATGGATCCACCAGAGTCATTGCATGTATGTTCTTTCCATAAAACACATGGATCATCCAATGTCATTGCATGTATGTTCTTTTCACAAACCACATATGGATCAACCAATGTCATTGCATGTGTGTTCTTTCCACAAACCACATATGGACCCACTAGAATCATTGCATGTGTGTTCTTATCCTAAAACCAGCACTAGAGTCATTACATGTGTGTTCTTTTCACAAAGCATATATGGATCCACCAATGTCATTGCATGTGTGTTCTTTTCACAAACCACATATGGAACAGCTATAGTCATTGCATGTGTGTTCTTTTCACAAACCACATATGGAACAGCTATAGTCATTGCATGTCTGTTTTTTCCACAAACCACATGGATCCACCAATGTCATTGCATGTGTGTTCTTTTCATGAACCACATATGTATCCACTAGAGTCATTGCATGTGTGTTCTTTCCACAAAACCAGCACCAGAGTCATTGCATGTGTGTTCTTTTCATGAACCACAGCTAGAGTCATTGCATGTGTGTTCCTTTCATGAGACTAGCACTATAGTCATTGCATGTCTGTTCTTTCCACAAACCACATGGATTCACCAATGTCATTGCATGTGTGTTCTTTTCATGAACCACATATGGATCCACTAGAGTCATTGCATGTCTGTTCTTTCCACAAACCACATGGATTCACCAATGTCATTGCATGTGTGTTCTTTTCATGAAAAACATATGGATCCACTAGAGTCATTACATGTGTGTCCTTTCCACAAAACCAGCACTAGAGTCATTTCATGTGTGTTCTCTTTTCATGAAACATAGTTAGAGTCATTGCATGTGTGTTCTTTTCATGAAACTAGCACTAGAGTCATTGCATGTATATTCTTTCGACAAACCACATCGATCCACTAGAGTCATTGCATGTGTGTTCTTTTCATGAACCATAACTAGAGTCATTGCATGTGGGTTATTTTCATGAAACTAGCACTAGAGTCATTGCATGTATATTCTTTCCACAAACCATATATGGATCCACCAGAGTCATTGCATGTGTGTTCTTTTCTCAAAACCATCACTAGAGTCTTTGCATGTGTGTTCTTTACATGAACAACATATGGATCCACCAGAGTCATTGCATGTGTGTTCTTTTCACAAACCACATATGTATCCACCAGAGTCATTGCATGTGTCTTTTTTCATGAACCACATATGGATCCACCAGAGTCATTGCATGTATGTTCTTTTCATAAAACACATGGATCAATCAATGTTATTGCATGTATGTTCTTTTCACAAACCACATCTGGATCAACCAATTTCGTTGCATGTGTGTTCTTTCCACAAACCACATAAGGACCCACTAGAGTCATTCATGTGTGTTCTTATCCTAAAACCAACACTAGAGTCATTGCATATGTGTTCTTTTCACAAAGCACAAATGGATCCACTAATGTCATTGCGTGTGTGTTCTTTTCACAAACCACATATGGAACAGCTATAGTCATTGCATGTGTGTTCTTTTCACAAACCACATGGATCCACCAATGTCATTGCATGTGTGTTCTTTTCACAAACCACATATGGATCCACCAATGTCATTGCATGCGCGTTCTTTTCATGAACCACATATGGATCCACTAGAGTCATTGCATGTATGTTCGTTTCCACAAACCACATGGATCCACTATGGTCATTGCATGTGTGTTCTTTTCACAAAACCAACACTAGAGTCATTGCATGTGTTTTCTTTTCATGAACCATAACTAGAGTCATTGCATGTGTGTTCTTTTGATGAAACGAGCACTAGAGTCATTGCATTTAAGTTATTTGCACAAACCACAAGGATCCACTATAGTCATTGCATGTGTGTTCTTTTTCACAAACCACATATGGATCCACCAGAGTCAATGCATGTGTGTTCTTTTCACAAAACCAGCACTAGAGTCATTTCATGTGTGTTCATTTCATGAACCACATATGGACCCACCAGAGTCATTGAATGTATGTTCTTTTCATAAAATAGATGGATCAACTAGAGTCATTGCATGTGTGTTCTTTTCACAAATCACATATGGATCCACTAGAGTCATTGCATGCGTGATCTTTTCACAAACCACACATGGAACACCTACAGTCATTGCATGTGTGTTCTTTTCACAAACCACATATGGAACAACTATAGTCATTGCATGTCTATTGTTTCCACAAACCACATGGATCCACCAACGTCATTGCATGTGTGTTATTTTCATGAACCACATATGGATCCACTAGATTCATTGCATATGTGTTCTTTCCACAAACCACATGGATCCACCAATGTCATTGCATGTGTGTTCTTTTCATGAACCACATATGGATCCACTAGAGTCATTGCATGTGTGTTTTTTCCACAAAATCAGCACTAGAGTTATTGCATGTGTCTTCTTTTCATGAACCATAGCTAGAGTCATTGCATGTGTGTTCTTTTCATGAAACTTGCACTAGAGTCATTGCATGTATGTTCTTTCCACAAACCACATGGATCCACTATAGACATTTCATGTGTGTTCTTTTCAAAAACCACACATGGATCCACTAGAGTCATTGCATGTGTGTTCTTTTCACAAATTCGACACTAGAGTCATTGCATGTGTGTTCTTTTCATGAACCACATATGGACCCACCAGAGTCATTGCATTTATGTTATTTTCATAAAACACATGGATCAACTAGAGTCATTGCATGTGTGTTCTTTTCACAAACCACATGTGTATCCACTAGAGTCATTGCATCTATGTTTTTTCATGAAGCACATATGGATCCACCAGAGTCATTGCATGTATGTTCTTTTCATAAAACACATGGATCAATAAATGCCATTGCATGTATGTTCTTTTCACAAACCACATCTGGATCAACCAATTTCATTGCATGTGTGTGCTTCCACAAACCACATAAGACCCACTAGAGTCATTCATGTGTGTTCTTATCCTAAAACCAGAACTAGAGACATTACATGTATTCTTTTCACAAACCACATATGGATCCACCAATGTCATTGCACGTGTGTTCTTTTCAGAAACCACATATGGAACCGCTATAGTCATTGCATGTGTTCTTTTCACAAAACACATGGATCCACCAATGTCATTGCATGTGTGTTCTTTTCAAAAACCACATATGGATCCACCAGAGTCATTGCATGTGTGTTCTTTTCACAAAACCAGCAGTAGAGTCATTTTATGTGTGTTCTTTTCATGAACCGCATATGGACCCACCAGAGTCATTGCATGTATGTTATTTTCATAAAACACATGGATCAACTAGAGTCATTGCATGTGTTCTTTTCACAAACCACATATGTATCCACCAGAGTCATTGCATGTGTGACCTTTTCATGAACCACATATGGATCCACCAGAGTCATTGCATGTATGTTCTTTTCATAAAACACATGGATCAACCAATCCTATTGCATGTATGTTCTTTTCATAAACCACATATGGATCAACCAATGTCATTGCATGTGTGTTCTTTCCATAAACCACATATGGACCCACTAGAGTCATTGCATGTGTGTTCTTTTTATGAGACTAGCACTATAGTCATTGCATGTATGTTCTTTCCACAAACCACATGGATTCACCAATGTCATTGCATGTGTGTTCTTTTGATGAACCACATATGGATCCACTAGAGTTATTGCATGTGTGTTGTTTCCATAAACCAAATGGATCCACCAATGTCATTGCTTGTGTTTTCTTTTCATGAACCACATATGGATCCACTAGAGTCATTGCATGTGTGTTCTTTCCACAAAACCAACACTAGAGTCATTGCACGTATGTTCTTTTCATGAACCACAGCTAGAGTCATTTCATGTGTGTTCTTTTCATGAAACTAGCACTAGAGTCATTGCATGTATGTTCTTTCCGCAAACCACATGGGTCCACTAGAGTCATTGCATGTGTGTTATTTTCATGGACCACAGCTAGAGTCATTGCATGTGTGTTCTTTTCATGAAACTAGCACTAGAGTCATTGCATGTATATTCTTTCCACAAACCACATATGGATCCACCAGAGTCATTGCATGTGTGTTCTTTTCTCAAAACTATCACTAGATCCATTGCATGTGTGTTCTTTAAATGAACCACATATCAATCCACTAGAGTCATTGCATGTATGTTCTTTTCATAAAACACATGGATCAACTAGACTCATTGCATGTGTGTTATTTTCACAAACCACATATGTATCCACCAGAGCCAATACATGTGTTTTTTTTCATGAATCACATATGGACCCACCAGAGTCATTGCATTTATGTTCTTTTCATAAAACACATGGATCAATAAATGTCATTGCATGTATGTTCTTTTCACAAAACACATCTGGATTAACCAATTTCATCGCATGTGTGTTCTTTCCACAAACCACATAAGGACCCACTAGAGTCATTCATGTGTGTTCTTATCCTAAAACCAGCGCTAGAGTCATTGCATGTGTGTTCTTTTCACAAACCACATATGGATCCACCAATGTCATTGCATGTGTCTTCTTTTCACAAACCACATATGGAACAGCTATATTCATTGCATGTTTTTTTTCACAAACCACATGGATCCACCAATGTCATTGCATGTGTGTTCTTTTCACAAACCACATATGGATCCACTAGAGTCATTGCATGTCTATTCTTTTCACAAACCACATATGGATCCACCAATGTCATTGCATGTGTGTTCTTTTCATGAACCACACACAGATCCACTAGAGTCATTGCATGTATGTCCTTTTCCACAAACCACATGGATCCACTATAGTCATTGCATGTGTGTTCTTTTTATGAACCACATATGGATCCACTAGAGTCATTGCATGTGTGTTCTTTTCACAAAACCAGCACTAGAGTCATTGCATGTGTTTTTTTTCATGAACCACAGCTAGAGTCATTGCATGTGTGTTCTTTTCACAAACCACATATGGATCCACCAGAGTCATTGCATGTGTGTTCTTTTCACAAAACCAGCACTAGAGTCATTGCATGTGTGTTCTTTTCATGAGCCGCATATGGATGCACCAGAGTCATTGCATGTATGTTATTTTCATAAAACACCTGGATCAACTAGAGTCATTGCATGTGAGTTATTTTCACAAACCACATATGTATCCACCAGAGTCATTGCATGTGTGTTCTTTTCATGAACCACATATGGATCCACCAGAGTCATTGCATGTATGTTCTTTTCATAAAACACATGGATCAACCAATGTCATTGCATGTATGTTCTTTTCATAAACCACATATGGATCAACCAAAGTCATTGCATGTGTGTTCTTTCCACAAACCACATATGGACCCACTAGAATCATTGCATGTGTGTTCTTATCCTAAAACCAGCACTAGAGTCATTACATGTGTGTTCTTTTCACAAAGCATATATGGATCCACCAATGTCATTGCATGTGTGTTCTTTTCACAAACCACATATGGAACAGCTATAGTCATTGCATGTGTGTTCTTTTCACAAACCACATATGGAACAGCTATAGTCATTGCATGTCTGTTTTTTCCACAAACCACATGGATCCACCAATGTCATTGCATGTGTGTTCTTTTCATGAACCACATATGGATCCACTAGAGTCATTGCATGTGTGTTCTTTCCACAAAACCAGCACCAGAGTCATTGCATGTGTGTTCTTTTCATGAACCACAGCTAGAGTCATTGCATGTGTGTTCCTTTCATGAGACTAGCACTATAGTCATTGCATGTCTGTTCTTTCCACAAACCACATGGATTCACCAATGTCATTGCATGTGTGTTCTTTTCATGAACCACATATGGATCCACTAGAGTCATTGCATGTCTGTTCTTTCCACAAACCACATGGATTCACCAATGTCATTGCATGTGTGTTCTTTTCATGAACAACATATGGATCCACTAGAGTCATTACATGTGTGTCCTTTCCACAAAACCAGCACTAGAATCATTTCATGTGTGTTCTTTTCATGAACCATAGTTAGAGTCATTGCATGTGTGTTCTTTTCATGAAACTAGCACTAGAGTCATTGCATGTATATTCTTTCGACAAACCACATAGATCCACTAGAGTCATTGCATGTGTGTTCTTTTCATGAACCATAACTAGAGTCATTGCATGTGGGTTATTTTCATGAAACTAGCACTAGAGTCATTGCATGTATATTATTTCCACAAACCATATATGGATCCACCAGAGTCATTGCATGTGTGTTCTTTTTTCAAAACCATCACTAGAGTCTTTGCATGTGTGTTCTTTTCATGAACAACATATGGATCCACCAGAGTCATTGCATGTATGTTCTTTTCATAAAACACATAGATCAACTAGAGTCATTGCATGTGTGTTCTTTTCACAAACCACATATGTATCCACCATAGTCATTGCATGTGTCTTTTTTCATGAACCACATATGGATCCACCAGAGTCATTGCATGTATGTTCTTTTCATAAAACACATGGATCAATCAATGTTATTGCATGTATGTTCTTTTCATAAACCACATCTGGATCAACCAATTTCGTTGCATGTGTGTTCTTTCCACAAACCACATAAGGACCCACTAGAGTCATTCATGTGTGTTCTTATCCTAAAACCAACACTAGAGTCATTGCATATGTGTTCTTTTCACAAACACATATGGATCCACCAATGTCATTGCGTGTGTGTTCTTTTCACAAACCACATATGGAACAGCTATAGTCATTGCATGTGTGTTCTTTTCACAAACCACATGGATCCACCAATGTCATTGCATGTGTGTTCTTTTCACAAACCACATATGGATCCACCAATGTCATTGCAGATCTATTCTTTTTACAAACCACATATGGATCCACCAATGTCATTGCATGCGTGTTCTTTTCATGAACCACATATGGATCCACTAGAGTCATTGCATGTATGTTCTTTTCCACAAACCACATGGATCCACTATGGTCATTGCATGTGTGTTCTTTTCACAAAACCAACACTAGAGTCATTGCATGTGTTTTCTTTTCATGAACCATAACTAGAGTCATTGCATGTGTGTTCTTTTGATGAAACTAGCACTAGAGTCATTGCATTTAAGTTCTTTGCACAAACCACAAGGATCCACTATAGTCATTGCATGTGTGTTCTTTTCACAAACCACATATGGATCCACCAGAGTCATTGCATGTGTGTTCTTTTCACAAAACCAGCACTAGAGTCATTTCATGTGTGTTCATTTCATGAACCACATATGGACCCACCAGAGTCATTGAATGTATGTTATTTTCATAAAATACATGGATCAACTAGAGTCATTGCATGTGTGTTCTTTTCACAAATCACATATGGATCCAGTAGAGTCATTGCATGCGTGATCTTTTCACAAACCACACATGGAACAACTATAGTCATTGCATGTGTGTTCTTTTCACAAACCGCATATGGAACAGCTATAGTCATTGCATGTCTATTGTTTCCACAAACCACATGGATCCACCAACGTCATTGCATGTGTGTTATTTTCATGAACCACATATGGATCCACTAGAGTCATTGCATATGTGTTCTTTCCACAAACCACATGGATCCACCAATGTCATTGCATGTGTGTTATTTTCATGAACCACATATGGATCCACTAGAGTCATTGCATGTGTGTTTTTTCCACAAAATCAGCACTAGAGTTATTGCATGTGTCTTCTTTTCATGAACCATAGCTAGAGTCATTGCATGTGTGTTCTTTTCATGAAACTTGCACTAGAGTCATTGCATGTATGTTCTTTCCACAAACCACATGGATCCACTATAGTCATTTCATGTGTGTTCTTTTCAAAAACCACACATGGATCCACTAGAGTCATTGCATGTGTTTTCTTTTCACAAATTCGACACTAGAGTCATTGCATGTGTGTTCTTTTCATGAACCACATATGGACCCACCAGAGTCATTGCATTTATGTTATTTTCATAAAACACATGGATCAACTAGAGTCATTGCATGTGTGTTCTTTTCACAAACCACATGTGTATCCACCAGAGTCATTGCATCTATGTTTTTTCATGAAGCACATATGGATCCACCAGAGTCATTGCATGTATGTTCTTTTCATAAAACACATGGATCAATAAATGCCATTGCATGTATGTTCTTTTCACAAACCACATCTGGATCAACCAATTTCATTGCATGTGTGTGCTTCCACAAACCACATAAGACCCACTAGAGTCATTCATGTGTGTTCTTATCCTAAAACCAGAACTAGAGTCATTACATGTATTCTTTTCACAAACCACATATGGATCCACCAATGTCATTGCACGTGTGTTCTTTTCACAAACCACATATGGGACCGCTATAGTCATTGCATGTGTGTTCTTTTCACAAAACACATGGATCCACCAATGTCATTGCATGTGTGTTCTTTTCAAAAACCACATATGGATCCACCAGAGTCATTGCATGTGTGTTCTTTTCACAAAACCAGCACTAGAGTCATTTTATGTGTGTTCTTTTCATGAACCGCATATGGACCCACCAGAGTCATTGCATGTATGTTATTTTCATAAAACACATGGATCAACTAGAGTCATTGCATGTGTGTTCTTTTCACAAACCACATATGTATCCACCAGAGTCATTGCATGTGTGATATTTTCATGAACCACATATGGATCCACCAGAGTCATTGCATGTATATTCTTTTCATAAAACACATGGATCAACCAATCCTATTGCATGTATGTTCTTTTCATAAACCACATATGGATCAACCAATGTCATTGCATGTGTGTTCTTTCCACAAACCACATATGGACCCACTAGAGTCATTGCATGTGTGTTCTTTTTATGAGACTAGCACTATAGTCATTGCATGTATGTTCTTTCCACAAACCACATGGATTCACCAATGTCATTGCATGTGTGTTCTTTTGATGAACCACATATGGATCCACTAGAGTTATTGCATGTGTGTTGTTTCCATAAACCAAATGGATCCACCAATGTCATTGCTTGTGTTTTCTTTTCATGAACCACATATGGATCCACTAGAGTCATTGCATGTGTGTTCTTTCCACAAAACCAACACTAGAGTCATTGCACGTATGTTCTTTTCATGAACCACAGCTAGAGTCATTTCATGTGTGTTCTTTTCATGAAACTAGCACTAGAGTCATTGCATGTATGTTCTTTCCGCAAACCACATGGGTCCACTAGAGTCATTGCATGTGTGTTCTTTTCATGGACCACAGCTAGAGTCATTGCATGCGTGTTCTTTTCATGAAACTAGCACTAGAGTCATTGCATGTATATTCTTTCCACAAACCACATATGGATCCACCAGAGTCATTGCATGTGTGTTCTTTTCTCAAAACAATCACTAGAGCCATTGCATGTGTGTTCTTTAATTGAACCACATATCAATCCACCAGCGTCATTGCATGTATGTTCTTTTCATAAAACACATGGATCAACTAGACTCATTGCATGTGTGTTATTTTCACAAACCACATATGTATCCACCAGAGCCATTGCATGTGTTTTTTTCATGAATCACATATGGATCCACCAGAGTCATTGCATTTATGTTCTTTTCATAAAACACATGGATCAATAAATGTCATTGCATGTATGTTCTTTTCACAAAACACATCTGGATTAACCAATTTCATCGCATGTGTGTTCTTTCCACAAACCACATAAGGACCCACTAGAGTCATTCATGTGTGTTCTTATCCTAAAACCAGCGCTAGAGTCATTGCATGTGTGTTCTTTTCACAAACCACATATGGATCCACCAATGTCATTGCATGTGTCTTCTTTTCACAAACCACATATGGAACAGCTATATTCATTGCATGTTTTTTTCACAAACCACATGGATCCACCAATGTCATTGCATGTGTGTTCTTTTCACAAACCACATATGGATCCACTAGAGTCATTGCATGTCTATTCTTTTCACAAACCACATATGGATCCACCAATGTCATTGCATGTGTGTTCTTTTCATGAACCACACATAGATCCACTAGACTCATTGCATGTATGTCCTTTTCCACAAACCACATGGATCCACTATAGTCATTGCATGTGTGTTCTTTTTATGAACCACATATGGATGCACTAGAGTCATTGCATGTGTGTTCTTTTCAGAAAACTAGTACTAGAGTCATTGCATGTCTGTTCTTTTCATGAACCATAGCTAGAGGGAAGTCATTGCATGTTTGTTGTTTTCATTAAACTAGCACTAGAGTCATTGCATGTATGTTCTTTTCACAAACCACATATGGATCCACCAGAGTCATTGCATATGTGTTCTTTTCACAAAACCAACACTAGAGTCATTGCATGTTTGTTCTTTTCATGAACCACATCTGGACCACCAGAGTCATTACACATATGTTCTTTTGATAAAACACATGGATCAACTAGAGTCATTGCATGTGTGTTCTTTTCACAAACCACATATCTATCCACCAGAGTCATTGCATGTGTGTTATTTTCATGAACCACATATGGATACACCAGAGTCATTGCATGTATGTTCTTTTCATAAAACACATGGATTAACCTATTTTATTCCATGTATGTTCTTTTCACAAACCACATATGGATCAACCAATGTCATTGCATGTGTGTTCTTTCCACAAACCACATATGGACACACTAGAGTCATTGCATGTGTGTTCTTATCCTAAAACCAACACTAGAGTCACTGCATGTGTGTTCTTTTCACAAATCACATATGGATCCACCAGGGTCATTGCATGTGTGTTCTTTTCAGAAAACACACATGGAATGGCTATAGTCATTGCATGTGTGTTCTTTTCACAAACCACATATGGAACAGCTATAGTCATTGCATGTCTATTCTTTCCACAAACCACATGGATCCACCAGTTATAGTCATTGCATGTGTGTTCTTTTCATAGACCGCATGGATCCACTAATGTCATTGCATGTGTGTTCTTTTCACAAACCACATATGGATCCACTAGAGTCATTCCATGTATATTCTTTGAACAAACCACATATGGATCCACCAATGTCATTGCATGTGTGTTCTTTTCATGAACAACACATGGATCCACTAGAGTCATTGCATGTATGTTCTTTTCCACAAACCATATGGATCCACTATAGTCATTGCATCTGTGTTCTTTTCATGAACCACATATGGATACACAAAAGTCATTGCATGTGTGTTCTTTTAAAAAAACCAGCACTAGAGTCATTGCATGTATGTTCTTTCCACAAACCACATGGATCCACTATAGTCATTTCATGTGTGTTCTTTTCACAAACCACAATTGGATCCACCAAAGTCATTGCATGTGTGTTCTTTTCACAAAATCAACACTAGAGTCATTGCATGTGTGTTCTTTTCATGAACTACATATGGACCCACCAGAGTCATTGCATGTATGTTCTTTTGATAAAACACGTGGATCAACTAGAGTCATTGTATGTGTTTTCTTCTCACAGACCACATATGTATCCACTAGAGTCATTGCATGTGTGTTCTTTTCATGAACCACATATGGATCCACCAGAGTCATTGCATGTATGTTCTTTTCACAAACCACATATGGATCAAATAATGTCAATGCATGTGTGTTCTTCCACAAACCACATATGGACCCACTAGAGTCATTGCATGTGTGTTCTTATCCTAAAACCAGCACTAGAGTCATTGCATGTGTGTTCTTTTCACAAATCACATATGGATCCACCAGATTCATTGCATGTGTGTTCTTTTCACAAACCACACATGGAACAGCTATAGTCATTACATGTGTGTTCTTTTCACAAACCACATATGGAACAACTATAGTCATTGCATATCTGTTATTTCCACAAACCACATGGATCCACCAACGTCATTGCATGTGTGTTCTTTTCATGAACCACATATGAATCCACTAGAGTCATTGCATGTGTGTTCTTTCCACAAACCACATGGATCGACCAATGTCATTGCATGTGTGTTCTTTTCATGAACCACATATGGATCCACTAGAGTCATTGCCTATGTGTTCTTTCCAGAAAACCAGCACTAGAGTCATTGCATGTTTGTTCTTTTCATGAACCAGAGCTAGAGTCATTGCATGTGTGTTCTTTTCATGAAACTAGCACTAGAGTCATTGCATGTATGTTCTTTCCACAAACCACATGGATCCAATTTAGTCATTGTATGTGTGTTCTTTTTGAAAACCACATATGGATCCACCAGAGTCATTGCATGTGTGTTCTTTTCACAAAACCAGCACTAGAGTCATTACATGTGTGTTCTTTTCAGGATACACATATGGACCCACCAGAGTCATTGCATGTATGTTATTTTCATAAAACACATGGATCTACTAGAGTCATTGCATGTGTGTTCTTTTCACAAACCATATATGTATCCACCAGAGTTATTGCATGTGTGTTCTTTTCATGAACCACATATGGATCCACCAGAGTAATTGCATGTATGTTCTTTTCATAAAACACATGGACCAATCAATGTCATTGCATGCATGTTCTTTTCACAAACCACATCTGGATCAACCAATTTCATTGCATGTGTGTTCTTTCCACAAACCACATAAGGACCCACTAGAGTCATTCATGTGTGTTCTTATCCAAAAACCAGCACTAGAGTCATTGCATGTGTGTTCTTTTCACAAACCATATATGGACCCACCAATGTCTATGCATGTGTGTTCTTTTCACAAACCACATATGGAAAAACTATAGTCATTCATATGTGTTCTTTTCATAAACCACATGGATCCACCAATGTCATTTCATGTGTGTTCCTTTCACAAACCACATATGGATCAACTAGAGTCATTGCATGTCTATTCTTTTCACAAACCACATATATATCCACCAATGTCATTGCATGTGTGTTATTTTCATGAACCACACATGGATCCACTAGAGTCATTGCATGTATGTTCTTTTCCACAAACCACATGGATCCACTATAGTCATTGCATGTGTGTTATTTTCATGAACCACATATGGATCCACTAGAGTCATTGCATGTGTGTTTTTTCCACAAAATCAGCACTAGACTTATTGCATGTGTCTTCTTTTCATGAACCATAGCTAGAGTCATTGCATGTGTGTTCTTTTCATGAAACTAGTACTAGAGTCATTGCATGTATGTTCTTTCCACAAACCACATGGATCCACTATAGTCATTGGATGTGTGTTCTTTTCACAAACCACATATGGATCCACCAGAGTCATTGCATGTGCGTTCTTTTCACGAAAACCGCACTAGAGTCATTGCATGTGTTTTTTTTTCATTAACCACATATGGAGCCACCAGAGTCATTGCATGTATGTTCTTTTCATAAAACAGATGGATCAACTAGATTCATTGCATGTGTGTTCTTTTAACAAACCACATATGTATCCACCAGAGTCATTGCATGTGTGTTCTTTTCATGAACCACATATGGATCCACCAGAGTCATTGCATGTATGTTCTTTTCATAAACCACATGGATTAACCAATGTCATTGCATGTATGTTCTTTTCACAAACCACATATGGATCCACCAGAGTCATTGCATGTGTGTTCTTTTCAGAAACAACACATGGAACAGCTATAGTCATTGCATGTGTGTTCTTTCCACAAACCACATATGGAACAACTATAGTCATTGCATGTCTGTTCTTTCCACAAACCACATGGATCCACCAACGTCATTTCATGTGTGTTCTTTTCATGAACCACATATGGATCCACTAGAGTCATTGCATGTGTGTTCTTTCCAGAAAACACATGGATCCACCAATGTCATTGCATGTGTGTTCTTTTCACAAACCACATATGTATCCACCAGAGTCATTGCATGTGTGTTCTTTTCATGAACCACATATGGATCCACCAGAGTCATTGCATGTATGTTCTTTTCATAAAACACATGGATCAACCAATGTGATTGCATGTATGTTCTTTTCACAAACCACATATGGATCAACCAATGTCATTGCATGTGTGTTCTTTCCACAAACCACATATGGACCCACTAGAGTCATTACATGTGTGTTCTTATCCTAAAACTAGCACTAGAGTCATTTCATGTGTGTTATTTTCACAAACCACATATGGATCCACCAATGTCATTGCATGTGTGTTCTTTTCGCAAACCACATATGGAACAACTATTGGCATTGCATGCCACATATGGAACAGCTATAGTCATTGCATGTCTGTTCTTTCCACAAACCACATGGATCCACCACTATTGGGGGATAGGTAGTACGATTCCGTATAAGAGTCGAGAGCCGGGGTAATTGATACCCTGTGTAGGTGTTTCAGGATAAGAAGTCGAGTTAGCTTCTATGGCGTGGTTAAAGCAAATGTTGACCGGGTCACCTCAAGACAGGCCGAACCACGAAGTGACCCGGCCCGTGAGGCGTCTCCTTAACCATAGTCCGGCCGGCATAAAATATATGCCGGCCATGTTTATCTCTGTTTTGCAGGTGTCTTGCTAGCCGGATTATCCTATGGCTTCCTAATGACCCACAAGTATAGGGGGTGTATCGCAGTATTTTCGAGGGAAGTGAAACCCAATTTATTGATTCAACACAAGGGGAGCCAAAGAATATTTATAAGCCTTAACAACTGAGTTGTCAATTCAGCTGCACCTGGAAACAATCTTGCTCACATCAGTTTATCAGTAGCAACAGTTTTGTAGTAGGAATAGTAAAGTAACAGCAGTAGTAAAGCAAAGATAGTAGTAACAATAGTAGTAAACAGTGGGATTCGAGTGCGGTAGGCATAGGGATGGATGGACGGGCGTTGCATGGACAAGATAATTCACATAGCAATCAGAACATAGGGCAATTGCAGATAAATAATATAAAGCATCCAAGTACTAGATAATCCTAGGCATGTGTTTCATATATAGTCATACGTGCTCGCAATGAGAACTTGCACAACATCTTTTGTCCTGCCCGTTTGCGGTAGGGGCCTCAAGGGAACTACTGGCAATTAAGGTGCTCCTTTTAATAGAGCACCGGAGCAAAGCATTAACACTCCGTGAACACTTGTGATCCTCACATCAAAGCCATTCCCTCCGGTTATCCCGATTTCTGTCACTTCGGGGCCATTGGTTCCGGACAACAACGTGTGTATACAACTTGTAGATAAGACCAAAAACAATACTATCATAATGAATCAATAACATGTTCAGATCTGAAATCATGGCACTCGGGACCTAGTGACAAGCATTAAGCATAACAAGTCGCAACAAAGTCATACAACACTAATAAAAGATACTAGGCACCATGCCCTAACAATCTGATGCCATTACATGAACGATCTCATCCAATCCCTACCATACCCATGGCCTACAGCGGGGGATTACTCACTCATAGATGGGGGAAACATGGATGGTCGATGGAGAAGCGATGGTGATGATGATGGCAATGTTCTCCTCCAATTCCCTGTCCCGGCAGGGTGCCAGAACGGAGTTTCTGGTGCTGTTTCGTGGAATATGGTGGTGGCGGCGGCGGAGTGGAACTCCTTCTGGAAAAACCTCGAACCCCCCCCCGGAGTTTTTAGGTCAGAAGGCTTCTTATAGGCGAAGAGGGAGACCGAGGGGTGCCTGGGGCCACCACACCATGCCCTGGTGTGGCTAGGCCCAGCCCGCTCCTGGGGGGGTGTGTGACCAACGCCTGGCCCTCCTCCATCTCGTATTCTGGCTCCTGGAGTCTTCTGGAAAAATAGGCACTTTGGCTTTTGTCCCATCCAATTCCAAGAATATTCATTTTCTGACTTTCCTGGAACCAAAAACAGCAGAAAACAGGCAGCTGGCACTGTGGTCTTGTTAATAGGTTAGTCCAAGAAATCATATGAAAAGTACTCCAAAGTGTGGACAAACACAATAAAGTGGATAAAACCAAGCATGGAACATCAAAAATTATGGATACATTTGCAATGTATCACTTCCAAGAGAAGGAATCTTCCGCTGGTCAAAAGGTGGCTTTATTAGCTGTAGCATGAGCGAAGCAAAGTAAAGAAGAGGACCAGCAGGTCAGGAGTGACCAAAGTGACGCAGGAAAAGTCGGATGATGTAGCCCCTGTCGGGTGACGCCTAAAGACAAGGGTTATGTTGTGGACTACGTCCAAAGCCCGGACGAGCCGTTAAAGAGAATAAAGAAGCATCTAGCTTTAGTCGAGGGGCATATTCGGAGAATATGCTACCACGTGTGCCCTAACTTTGTAACCCGGGCTACACTATAAAAGGGGCACCGGAGCCTCCATAGAGGGGGATCGATCATTTTCTCTGTCTAAGGTAGATCTCTAGGACTAGTTTGTGGGGAGTAAGAGACTCTGTCTCCTTCTCACCAATAGCTTGAAGAGCATTTGTAAGAACCATTGATAGAGAGAATACAAGAACTTCCGTGCACGGAATCACCACGTTCTCCCTCCATGGATTCCCCTAGCACTCATTGGCCCCATCTTTAGGTTATCCATGGCATCTGCCGTGCCACCACCACGATAGTTGGCGCCCACCATGGGGCTAGCGGTGCTAGCAGGAGTAAAAATCCAGACGGGAAGCATCTTCAGCACCGGCGAGCGCGTCGTCTCCGGCCTGGTTTAGTGTTTTGGAGCGCTGGACTACGTCAGCAACAACACGGGGCGCTTCAGCAGGTGCCCCTCCATGCAACGACGTCTTCATCAAGCTTGGCACACACAAGATCTACGTCGGCGTGGACGAGTCCTACGTTCATCCGTGGCACATCGTCGAAGGAGGCGAACCACCTCTCAGCGCAGTTCGTGGTGTGCATATCGCTCGCCCCACCAACAGTGTTGAAGTCCTGATGATCGCACCTGACACAGAACCAAGCAAGGGCCCGGCACCAGAGCCGGAGGTAACGCCTAAGCAGACAAGGTCAAGGTTTCCACCACTAGAAAGGCTAGAGAATGTGCTCCAGCAAGCAATAGATAGCCTAGCGACGCCAATAGCACTTGTAGTAGATCCGGCTCAGGCGCAAGCTGAGTTAGAGAAAACTTGGCGGAAGGTGTTAGCTGGGGCAAAGAAGGTAGCTGAGCTGCATCAGTCTTTGAACATCACCTTGAGAGAATATGATAAGGCAAACCGCACAGACGGAGTAAAAATCTGGGTCAGGAACCTTATTACTTAGATTGACAAGGAATACGAGCCTAGGCCGGGTCAGACGACCACTCTAGTGATAGGAGGGTTGGATAGGTACAGTACCCGGCAAAGAACCTCGGGGCAGCAAATGCGGCCGCGTCTGAGTTAGAAGGTTTAACCGGAGAGGCTCGGCATAGGCAACAAGAGAGGGTGAATCACTTGCCGAGGGTTGCTTGCCAGCAAAATGAAGAAATGAACAAGGCAAACCTGGCACCACCAGGAGCGTGACACGTGGTACAGTCAGTTAGGAATAACCCGACAAGATCCGGGGGAGCCGCATCATCTCAGGGTCACAATCCTAGGAGAGAAGAAGTGGTAAACTCTGGGAGAAGAGACAAACAGATGGTTCCTTACGATCCAGTAAGGGCCGGAAAAGGTAAAGCAATTCAAATTGATGAGGATAGGCACAGTACCAGCCGAGGTGTCCCAAGATGAGGTTACCGTGACCAAGACAATGCCGGCCAGAGGAATGTTGCCAACGGCAATGCCGGACAGCACGATCCCGTGGGAACGGGGCAAAACGCACCTCGGCAAAAGCAGCAGCACGCACCTCGGTAAGAGGGAAGTGTAGGACAAGTGGCACCACAATAAAACATTTGTCCGAATCAGGAAAGGTATGATGATGGATATTCGGCTATGATCAACAATGGCTACCCCATACCGGATCACCACATAACCGGGTCAAGGCTGGGAAGCAGGAACTTGCAACCAAATGATGCGAGGTTGAAACTGGATAGGATTTACAGGTTGTAGCTAATCGAGATACAAGGTCCACCTGGTCCGGCATGTTTTGGGCCCTGGATTATGAAGGATCCACCAGTGCCGAACTTTCAGCTGGCCAGAGGAACCAAAACTTATGATGGAAGTACAAGGCCAGAAGATTGGCTGATTGATTATGTGATGGCAGTCAAGATCGCAACAGGGAATTTAAGATGGGCAGTGAGATATGTGCCACAAATGTTAGAAGGACCAGCAAGAGTTTGGCTGAACAATTTGCCACCAGGAAGCATTAAATGTTGGTTGGATTTTCAGGAGTTATTCGTGAGCAACTTCTCGAGCACCTACAAGAGGCCCAACATGCCACAAACGCTGGCACTATGCCAGCAAAGACCGAATGAGCCAGACCGGGATTTCCTGACCCGTTGGTGTAACGTGCGTAACTCGTGCGAAGGAGTAATTGAATCACAAGCTATTGCATGGTTCACCCAGGGTGCAGATATGGAAGTATGCTGTGGCAAAGGTTACAACGAGATATGCCAACCACTTTGGCTGAGAAGATCTGGATCGTAGATTCGTATGCTTTGGGAGACCCAACACAACCCCGGCTAATGTCGAGCGAGGCAAACGAGGAGTATTACAACCGAGATATCTCCGGGTCATCAAGAAGGAATGATTTCTGAGGAAAGAGAAGGGACGAGCGTCCGGATTATAGATATAACTCACAACATGTGGCAGCGGTAGACCGGGATCAGCCCCATGCCGGAGCAAGCCAATGCCAAAAAACCGGAGGACAGAAATGGCAACAGAAAAACGAAGGGAAAAAGCCTTGGACCCCGGAGCAGAAAAAGCAATGGCAAGAACGTAAAGATAGACCTTGAGTCTATGTTGGATCAACCTTGCAAGTTCCATACACCAAGTCCGAATAGTCTGGCGAATCATACAACCTGGCAATGTGAGTGGATGAGGAAGTTAGAACAGGGCAGTTCGGGGAATGCTCAAGCACCTCGAAACGAAGCGCCTAGGAATGAGGCACCATGACCACCGTTATTAACAGGGGGAATGGACAACAACTGATGTTGCCACCACCTCCACCGAGGTATGAAAATCAGGAAAGAAGGAATGCGGTACATCAAGTAGACAATAGCCAGCAACAAGGTCATGGTTACCGCGAGAACGAAGGACGAAATGAGTACAGGGAGCATCACCAAAGCTATTGCATATTTACCACGGAAGAAAATGACCAGAAAATCTTGCAGTGTCGACATATGGAGGTAAACGTAGTAATGTCGGTGGTAGTGAGATACATGCCTTGGGCGGATCAGGAAATTACGTGGAGTAATAGGGATCACCCAAAGATTATGCCTAGCCCTGGGACTTACACACTGGTCCTGGATCCAATGTTCATTGGACCGAACCTCAATGTAAGGTTCTCCAAGGTACTAATTGACAATGGAAGTAGTATCAACATAATGTACAAGGATACCATGCACAAGTTGGGGATAACAGAGAACATGCTGCAAGCAACGAGGACCACCTTTCATGGCATTGTGCCAGGTATTTCCTGTGAGCCAATTGGGATGGTCCGGGTTGATGTGTTGTTTGGCACAAGAGGTAATTGCTGGACTGAAAATTTGGAGTTCGAAGTGGTAAATCTAGAAAGCGCATATCACGTGTTACTCGGCAGGCCCGCGCTGAGCAAATTCATGGCAAGTACTCACATCAGTTACCTTAAGATGAAACTGCCCGAACCAAGGGGAGTGATAACTGTATCGGGAGACTTCTGGCGTTCGATCGAGTGCGCCTCAGCCGGATCTAACTTGGCCGAGTCACTCGTGAGAGCTCAAGAAAAAAGGAAGATACTAGAGGTAGCGGAATTGACTCAGTCCGCGCAACAGCGTATGCCGGCACTGACTAACCCGCATGGAAGTGTGTCATTCCAAGCAACCAAAGACACAAAGAAAGTACCAATCGATGATCAGTTCCCAGAATGCACCATAACAATTGGTGTCGGGTTAAGCAGCAAATAGGAAAGCGAGCTCGTCAACTTCCTCCGTGAGAATTGGGATATCTTTGCTTGGTCTACTCAAGACCTGCAAGGTGTATCGAGGGAGTTGGCTGAGCACTCATTAAACGTAAGACCCGGGGCAAAGCCGGTAAAGCAGCCTCTCAGGCGTTTCACAGAAGATAGAAGGAATGTTATTGGGGATGAGATAGCAAGACTACTAGCAGCCGGGTTTATCATGGAAGTACTCTATCCGGATTGGCTCTCTAATCCGGTGCTGGTGGAAAATAAGAAAGATGATCCGAACGTGGCCGTGGTATGGCGGATGTGCATTAACTACACGAACATGAATAAGGCGTGTCCCAAAGATCCATTCCCACTCCCTAGAATAGATCAAGTAATAGACTCGACTACCGGATGTGAACTACTGTCATTCATTGATGTGTACTCTAGTTTCCACCAGATACCCCTGAATCCAGATGATCAAATAAAAACTGCATTTATTACCCCGTATGGGGCTTATTGCTATCGCACTATGCCGTTTGGACTACGTAATGCAGGAGCAACATACCAACGATGCATGCAAAAATGCTTACATGACCAAATAGGTCAAAATGTGCAAGTTTATGTGGATGATGTGGTGATAAAGACCAAGGAAAGCAATACGCTCCTTGATGATACCCGGGAAACATTCGCGAACTTGAGAAGGTTCCGATTGAAACTAAACCCGGAGAAGTGCACCTTTGGTGTGCCTGCAGGAAAGTTACTCGGTTTTTAAGTATCCAGTCGAGGTATCGAGGCAAACCCGACAAAAATCCGGTCCATAGAAAGAATGGAACTTCCAAAATTCCTTAACGATGTGCAGAAGTTCATGGGTTGCCTGGCATCGTTAAGTCGGTTCGTATGTTGGTTGGGAGAGAAGGCCTTGCCCCTCTACAAACTAATGAAAAAGGCATACAAATTCACCTAGACGCTGCAGGCCGACCTTGCATTTAGGGAGTTGAAGAAGATGTTATCCGCTGCTCCGATCCTAGTAGCACCACTACCCAAGGAGCCAATGTTGCTCTACGTATCCGTGACCAACCGAGTCGTAAGTGCAGTAATCGTAGTAGAGCGCGAGGAAGAAGGAAAGTCGGTGCAAAGGCCGGAATATTATCTGAGCAAGGTATTATCAGCCTCAAAAAAGAACTACCCTCACTATCAAAAGATGGGGTATGGCGTATATATGTCGGCCAAGAAACTCAAACACTATTTTGAGGAACATCCCATCAAAGTGATATGTGAGGCACCCATATCAGAGATTATGAGTAACAAAGATGCAAGTGGGCGGATAGCGAAATGGGCAATCGAGTTAGCTCCTTATGCACCGCAGTTTGACAGAAGAGATGCTATAAAATCACAAGATGTGGCAGATTTCTTTGTGGATTGGGCCGAAATGCAATACGAACCACCTCTGTCGGACTCCAATTACTGGCAAATGCACTTCGACGAATCAAAATTCAAAGATGGGTTGGGCGCCGTAGTAGTGCTTACCTCGCCCAAGAAGGATCAACCGAAGTATGTCCTTCAAATCCACTGCAGTGCCTCAAACAACGTTGCGGAGTACGAAGCATTGGTACATGGTCTAAAAGTGGCGAAAGAAGTAGGGATACACCGGATACAATGCTTTGGAGACTCGGATTTGGTGGTGCAACAAGTTTCTGGAAATTGGGATGCCTTGGATGCAAACATGGCCTTGTACAGATTCCATGTTCAAAAGATAGGTGGATTTTTTGAAGGGTGTGAATTCCATCACATACCTCGGATTGAAAACGAGGCAGCAGATACGATGTCCAAGTTATGCTCATCTCGGCAGCCAATCCCGCCAAATGTGGATTTGGAGCACCTGAAAAACCATCTATAACGCCCTCACCCGAATCAGATTCAATTTACATCCGGCGGTCTCCGGATTAGGAGCTACACCTATGGAGATAGAGTGGGCAAACACCTCAGAAAACCCGGGGACTGCCTCAGCAGACCCGGGGACTGATCAGCCTGATCCAGCAGGGGTTATGTCGGTGGATGCAATGGAAATTGACAAAGAACCATTCCCCGTCTGTGCTATACCATCTTGGGCCAAGCCGATATTTGATTTCTTGAAAGAAGGAGTTATGCCGGATGATGAGATACTCTTACGGCAGATCCAAAGGAAAGCAAAGGCCTATTGTAACATCCCAAAACTTGAATCCAAGGTTATTAAGATCCAAATCATCAAAATTAGGGTTAACAAAAACTTCTCCAATTAAAATTATTAAAGCATTCATATGTGTGTGCATTTAAAATAGGAGTTGATTTAAATTGCCATGATTAAGTGATCCATTGCTTGTAAAATGATTCTTAGGTGAAATAAACATCATCTAGATCATTCCCAAACAAATCCCAAAGAAAAACAAATCAAAATGAATAAAAGAAGAGAATGATCATTTGTGCCATTTTAATCATCATGCCTACTTTGGCTATTCATAGTACTCATTTCTTAACAAAGACAAATGTGGATCTTTGCACCCCTTTCTAGTACACATAATGATGTACCAAGGCCCACTTTGTGATCTGCCAAGAACATTCAAACACTAAATTTAAATGGCATTTGAAAATTGAATCTATTTCATATGGGAAGATCCCACTATTTCAAAAACCACCCAAATGAGCTCAAATTTCAAAACCCAAGCACCCACAGAGTCTCAAGCTTATTACTAGCACACCCACCAAAAATCTTTTCAAAATTCAAAAGTATTTTTCTTGCGGCCATTTTTACAAACACTTGGCAGGCAAGAATCTAACTCTAAACCTCGCTCACTGTTTTGCATAGGGTTTTGCCCCCAATTGATCTCCATTTAATCCCTCTATTCCCTCTTGATCCAACCAGAGCCTTAGCACCCATCCCCTACCCCCTAGCAGCAAGGCCATGCCACCCCGAGCACCAACTCGCTGGCCAAACCTTGCCTCACTGCAGCAGACCGCCCCTCTCTCTCGCCATGTCTATGAGCTACGCCGGACCTCACCGCCACCCTCTGTCCCCTCCCCGAGCGCAGACGAGCCGTGGACCACCTACTGAGCACCACGCCCAGTGCGTCTGCACCATGCCGAGCACGCGCCAGAGCGCCGCGCCCAACACGTGTGTACACGCCGCCCCTCGATCGCAGCCCGCGTCCATGGTGTCGCCACAACCCCAGGAACACCCTAGACATACCCGTTCGCCACCCATTGCACCACAACCATCGCTGACCGTGAAGACCACCGCCTCTGCCGCTCAGAGCGTGCGCACTGCCCGACTGCATACCACCGTCCCTAGGCCCGAATTTACCCCGTAGAGCACCTCGAGGAGACCAGCCACCATCCCCTACCTCGAGCCACGCCGCTAGCACGCTGTGCAGCCCTTGCTGGAGCTGCCCGCTCATCACTCTCGGTCGCACCGTCGAGCTATAAATAGAGGCCACCCCCAGCCCCATTCGGCACACCACTCACCTCCCCTCACCTCACTGACCCTTCCCCACCTCTAGCCGGAGCAGCGCGAGCACTTGTTCGCCGAAATTTGGCCGGAGGAGCCCGCAGCAGAGGAGGAGAAGGCGATGTTGATTTCGTCCACCCCCGGAGCTGCCTCGACCACCCCTGAGCTTGCCATCGTCCACCAGTTCGTTTGCCCCCCCATCGCCGTCGTCGCTGGAGCCCTGGGACGCCCCCTAAGCACCCCCACCGAGCCGCTAGGGTTAGAGTTCGTCGGCGACCTGTCTGTCGTCAATGACGAGCCCCAGCCGTTGATCCTATTTCTAATCTAACGGCCCACATCGCCCCGTACCGCTTCGCGCGTTATAAGCCACTGACGGGTGGACCCCCCTGTCAGCTAAGCCCCGCACCGCGTAGTGTCACTGGGCCGGCCCGTTAGCTTTCCCGCGCGACCCATTTAGTTTGATTTAGGATTTTTCTATTTTAGTTTAAACCTAGTTATGTCCCCTATTTTGAAATTCAATTTAGAGAGATTTACAAATCCAAATGGAGTGATTCCAATTTTGTTAGAAAGCTACTAAAAAGTTCTACCCAAGCCCGTTGGATTTAATTCAATTAGAGTTAGAGATCTCTCCTAGTAAAAATAACAAGACAGAAGATTTTGCACATTCAAACATTTTTATAAAATCAACCAAGTTAGCTTTTGAGTTGATTCCAACTCTCAAAAATCACATTTCACCATACCTATATGAATATGTAATAATATTAAGGTTTACATGCAGTGACTTTGGAATAGTACCAAAATAATGCTATATAGGCATTACTAGTCACTTTAAATCATTAAACAATAAACTTAAACCAAAGTAATTGTGATCCAACCCTTAAATCACATTCCCACATGTTAGAATATGTGGTGATGACATGTGTCCACATGATCCCATATTTTAAGCGGTGAATATTAAATCTTAGTTATTTTCAATGAGTAGAAATTACTTTTCTCAAATAAAAAGCATTAAACTAGTTAATAAAACCTTGTGATGCTTGTGATGATAATAGATCATCCAATGTGTGCCTTAGAATGCTAATTAGACTAGCTAAGTATTGTTTGGTGATTGTGTACTCCGTATGTATTTATAGACGATAGTACCGACCAAGCTTTCGAGGAGGAGGAGTTCTACCAAGAGGAGGAAGAAAACTTCAACCACTGCACCAACCAAGGCAAGCTAACACTTGCAAGTATTATACTTAGCCAGCCACCATTAACAATGCAAGCTGTTGTTAGTAAGCTAGAATTAAGCTAGATGATTCAGGGTTATCCCTGACAGATCTATCGAATCTTGTGGTGAAAGTGTACCACCTCTACAGAGTGTCAAACTATTCAAGTAGCCGCGTCCACGGTTATGGATAGTTGGAATGGCCATACTGTTTCGTTGTCAGATGTTTTCCAAATAACTTCTAAAATAAATGATGAATCTTGACTTGACCACAACAGGATTGTGTTTATGACACTAGCTTCCCAACTTAAGTGATTCTAGAACTTTATTTTATCTTTCTTTGTTTCAGAACTCAGCTTAGGTTTCAAACTTAACTTTATAGTTAAACATAGAGTTAGCACTTTACCTTAGAACTTTACTACTTGTTAGTGGTAGTTTGCGAGTACTTAAAGAGTACTCATGGATTTTGTCCCTGGCTATTCTCATGGCCAGACTATGAAGGAGACTACCAAGATGATGGCCAGCAGGACGACAATGATAACTAGGACTATCTGCCTTCGTCAGCATTGCCTATGCCCCTAAAGATGGACCCCACCGCTACGCTTATCTTTTATTCCGCTGCTTGTTGTATTAAGACCGGATCATGAGATCCTTAATTATGTAAGACCTTATGTATGGTTTGTAATGGATGATGTACTGTGATATCCAATATGTTATGTCTCGCAAAAATGGTAATCCTAGGATTGCGATGTATGACATAGCAGGCATCTGGGATTAAAAATCCGGGTGTTGACACCTATACTATTATCAATGCCGAGTTATACAAAAGAAGTGTGACTACAGTGCTGTATCGGTGTGTTGACCTAGAGGAAGGATTGAACATACTCCGAGATATTCACCAAGGGTAATGTGGCCATCATGCCTCCTCAAGGGCCTTAGTAGCAAAAGCCTTCTGACATGGATTCTATTGGCCAAGTGCTTTGGAGCAAGCAGAGGATCTGGTGAGAAAATGCAATGGCTGTCAAAGATACGCCACGAAAACACATTTACCAATGTCGGAGCTAAAAACTATACCCATTACCTGGCCATTTGTTGTCTGGTGCCTAGATATGGTAGGGCCATTTAAGCCGGCAAAAGGAGGGATGACCCATATGCTAGTCATGGTTGACAAGTTCACCAAATGGATTGAGGTGAAACCAATTCGGAAGTGCGACGTGGCAACAACAGTAAAATTCCTCAAGGACATAATCCTAAGATATGGCTATACCCATAGCATCATAACCGATAATGAACAAATTTCGCTGAAGGAGCATTTGCGAGGTTCTGCCGAGAAAAGAAGATCCGGCTAGATGTCGCCTCAGTGGCCCACCCTGCATCAAACAAGCAAGTGGAATGATCCAACGGACTGGTATTGTCCGGGATAAACCCCGACTCATAGAGCCGCTGCAAGGATCAGCGGGGTGCTGGATAGAAGAGCTACCAGCGGTACTATGGAGTTTAAGAACAACTCCGAATCGATCAATAGGCTATATGCCATTCTTTCTGGTATATGGGGCAGAAGCTGTATTACCAGCCGACATAGAGCACGATTCGCCAAGATTCACCCAATATACAGAAGCCGAAGTGCACGAAGCCCGGCAAAATGATGTTGATCTGCTGGAAGAAGCGAGAGAACTGGCATTGTCCAGATCCGCCATATATCAGCAAAACCTCTGACGCTATCATAACAGGAAAGTAAACCCCCGAGTCTTTCGGGAAGGTGACCTGGTACTCCGGTTGATACAGTGCACTACTGGCATTGTAAGCAAAGCCTTGCGCAATGATTCGTACTATCTTATTGATGCACAGCACCAGGAAAAGAACAAGGCAGATAGGTCCAGAGAAGAATCTAAGCGACCGTGGAGAATAGCACTACTTCGTCCTTTCTACACCTGACAACGAGGTGAATGTATCCGAGCTACTCATATGTCGGTATGTATATCGGCGATGAGCTTATTAATGAAACTTTGGCACCCCAAGCAGAGACTCGGGGACTGCTGCAACAATTGCCTTTTCTTGTTTTTGCATTTTTTTATGTCGACTAGGTTAGGTCGCTTATGTCTTAGTCGGATTAGTAATGTGTGAGCACCAAAAACTCAACTCTTCGACTTTGCTGCTGTCCAACAAGAATTGGCTTCATGGCAGGCAAGAGAACAAGTTTGGAATGGCAAAGCACATGAAAAACGACTAAGGAAAAGAACTTAAGCCGACCGGCATTGGCTTTTTGACTAACCCTTGGTTTATTGCATTCATCTAACCCCGGATCATTTTGAGCTAACTCAAAGTTTCAAGTATTGTTAAATCAATTTTTTGAACCTCGGAATCGTAAGTCAAGAAACCGAATCAAGGTAGACACGAGCCGAGTCAAAAATTGGGAGAACAAGAAAGTGAAACTCGGGGACTTCGCCCACGATAATCCAGCATTAAGAACGTAGTTCAACACAGCGAATTGTAGCACAACCAAACCAAAGTATTTAGATACATTTTCACCCGGCATCCTGGGGATCTGATAAATGTGATAAGTGTTTTTAAGGAGCAGGAGCAGCAGTCGAGTCATCGGCCGAGGAAGGAGCTACTTCGGAGTGTGGGGGCGGGGCGCTAGCCTCGGCTTCATCCTCAAGATTGACCTCGCCATCCTTCGGGTCTTTAGCCTCATCGCCAAGCGCGGAGGCCTCACCCTCACTCTCTTCTTCTTCATCTCCAGAAATAGCTTCATCATCAACGACATCGAGATAGCTTGGCCCTTCATTCCAAGCGTGGCAGAAGGAATACTGGATGAGCTTGTTGGCACAGGCTTTGTGGCGCGTGATCCAATACGGATCTTTGCACCACTTAGACCCGGTGCGAATACGAGTGAGCAACCCCAGATCAATTTCCTCATACCACGAAAGTACAAACTACAAGGCAATGTCAGCCCCAACCCGTGCGGCAGATTTGCGGCACAAATGCAGCTGCGTATCACACTCCATCAACTTTGCTATGAAAGCCGAGCCTTTTTTTGGAATGTTTTCACCGGGCCAGAAGGAGCTGAACATTCCCATTGCCGCCGGTATAATATCCATGCCGTGGTTCTTCACTACCTCAAGACGAGCGGTGAGGCTCGCTAGTAGATCCTCCATATTATACGGGATTGGCTCGGCACCATGGGCAGCAAGAATACCACGTTGTTCGTGGGACCAGGTTACGGCAATGGCACCGAGCGTATCGCTTCCTGGAAATTTGCCTGACAACAGAGCAGAAGAAACAGTAACTAAGAGCACCAGATCCGGAGAAATGAAAGTTAACCAAGGGCAGAAAACTCACGTGCAATCTGGAAAAGAAGTCACTGAAGCTCGGAATCGACGCTAGCGTTGTGGGCCTGGAGTTACTCGTATTTGGTGGTCACCGACGTAAGCTTGACGTCGGCTTCCTCCAATAAGCTCTTGTCCTTGGAGATTTGCGTGATTAAACGCTCATTCTCCTCGGCAAACTCCTGGTCAGCCTTCTCCAACTCGGACTTATGGAGGCCCTGGAGCCTCTAAATTTCAGCATTCAGCTGAGTGATCTCCGAGTCCTGGAGCTACAACCGAGCTATCTCTTCATCCTTCTTCTTTAGCTCTGCCTCATGTTTCCCTGTTTGTTCGAGGAGATGGATCATCATTTCAGGCATACTAACGCTGTCTTCAAGAGCAACTGCAGCAATGTGATGACCCGGAGGACCCAAAGTATAAGTGTCCACCGGATAGAAGAAAGAAAGTACAGTGATTGTGTGAAGGGGATGAAATTACCTTTGATTTCAGCCAGATTCTTCCACATAATAATATTCTCAACTCCAACCTCGGCTGCATGGTTCGGATAGCAAGTTAGTTCGGATCACGGTCAAGTCAAATGAACAAAAATGGAAGGGGGAAGTCTAAAGGAACATTACACTTCTTCTAGTGAGCCTCCAGGAGTTTACCATAACGCGCTCAAATGTCTTTATGGGAGTCCAGTAGGCGCTGGAACTCAGCAGATCGGCGGTTAATAGTAATCTGAAATAAGCAAGGCAATGCCAAAGTTAAAAGGTAAGGTAAAAAATAATTTGAAGTCTACAAGACTTGGGCCAAGTGGAACTTAACTCGGCTCTAGGTGTGTGGATATTTGAAGTCTAGGTGTGTGGATATTCGAAGTCTACAAGATCTGGTCCAAGTGGAACTTAACCCGGCTCTAGGTGTGTGGATATTCAAAGTCTACAAGATCCAGGCCAAGTGGAACTTAACCCGGCTCTAGGTGTGTGGATATTTCAAGTCTACAAGATCCAGGCCAAGTGGAACTTAACCCGGCTCTAGGTGTGTGGATATTTCAAGTCTACGAGATCCGGGCCAAGTGGAACTTAACCTGACTCTAGGTGTGTGGATATTCAAAGTCTACAAGATCCGGACCAAGTGGAACTTAACCCAGCTCTAGGTGTGTGGATATTTCAAGTCTACAAGATCCGGGCCAAGTGGAACTTAACCCGGCTCTAGGTGTGTGGATATTTCAAGTCTACAAGATCCGGGCCAAGTGGAACTTAACCCGGCTCTAGGTGTGAGGATATTTGAAGTATAGGTGTGTGGATATTCGAAGTCTACAAGATCCGGACAAGTGGAACTTAACCCGGCTCTAGGTGTGTGGATATTTGAAGTCTAGGTGTGTGGATATTTCAAGTCTAAGATTTGAGCCAAGGGAGCTTAACCCGGCTCTAATTATGTTACAATTTAAATTCTATAAGGAGCATCCGACCGAATAACAAGTTATTCCCTCGGAGGCTCGGGGACTAGGGGCTATGTCTACAAGTGCTCAGTTATACAAGGTACCAACAGCAGAGGGAAAGAGTTACCTCCATCATCCGGCTAGCCAAAGAGATAGCCTTGGTAGCAGAGTTCATATGTGCGCTGAACTCAGCTGGGCCGAACTTCTCTGGCAGATCATCTTGCGGGTCGACGAATTCTGCGTTGTTCCAGTTCTTCACATACTCAAGGAGCAATGAACTGTAAGTTTCACCGCTAGGAGAGTAGTTCGCCACAAGACCTTTGATGTGGGCCTCTCTCTGGCGGATTGAGCTGCAGTGGGGCTGGTATGAAGAACTAGTTGCCCACTACCCTCTGACCCGGTGGCAGCAGACCCAAACGAGATTCCTTTAGCTGACCCAGCGGCCTTTTTGAGCTTGCCGGATGAAGCCTGAGGAGCTGGCTAGAAGATGTCTGCGACGGAGGGAGTAGACCCGGAGGGAGCTGAGGGGGCTTTCTTCTTGGGAGGCTTGGTGGAAGCTGCAGAGGTTGTCGTTGTTGCTGTTGTTGCTGTTGATGTTGCTGATGTTCTTGCTGCTAGTGTTGCTATTGCTGGTGGTGGTGGTGCTGATGCTGTGCCTGCTGCTGGTGATGCTCTTGCTACTGTTGGTGCTGCTGGTGCTACTGGTGCTGGAAATACTGGGGTAGAAGAACTTGTTGGGGGCGGTGCTGATGAAACTGGCACCTCATGACTTGGCGCTGAGGCCGAAAAAAACTAGGGAGATCCAGCATCGGCGTGTCCAGAGCCGCCCCGCTACCCCCCGCGCCGACATTTCCCTCCTCATGACGAGGTGGGCTCTGGTCAGGCGCACCCACAGAACCCTCTTGAATAGGGAGGGAGAAGGACTGCTCGGGATTGGCGAGGCTATGCCGGAGCCGCTCTGAGGGATAATCCTAGGAGCTCTAGAAAGAAGAAAAGCATCAAGTCCAAAAGAAAGAGAACCAATGAAAGACAAATGCAAACAAAGGAAAAATCCAATAGTGCAAGTGCAAAAGGACTTACTCGTCCGAGGTTGGGGGAGCCCGAGGTTTGGGCGCCCTCCGGACCGTGAATTTGGCAGCCGGCTTAGTCTGAGCTTTCACCCCGGACTTCTTCTGCCTCTTCTTAGGCGGCGACACCTCCGAAGCTGCGGCCGAGGTAGCCACGCGCTTCTGGGAAGAAGCAGGGACCGGACCACCCATAGCAAGGGGGAACCTCGTGGACCTGACCGGCCAGGTTAGCTGAAGATGCGGACATAACCAGATGCGAGTAAGAGATGGGAACTAGATCAAGTACCTCCAGGACCTCAGCGTCCGAGTCATCATCATCTGGCCAATCCCTTAGAGAAGAGGCCTTACCAGCACTACGTTTGACGATGTCCGTGGTAGGTAGGAAGGTCTCCAGATCAGGCTCCTCCACATCCTCCTCGGTGCGGTCCGGCAGCCACTTCCCGCCAATACCTCACTATCCTCCAATGGCTGCTGGAGGAATTTCTGAGAACAAGACAACAATTGCCAAGTTATGAAAGTGAACCGACATTCAAAGAAGATCCGGAAAAAGAAAAGGGTGAGTTTACCTTTGGAGGAGGGTTGTCACGGGTGAAGGGCTCAAGTCCCCACTCCCAATCCTTGGAGAACTCCTTCTCCACATTAAAAATGGATTTAACCCGCGGTAAACCGCCGAGTTATCGAGCTCGATCGATGAAGTCCGGTGGGGATCGAGGGGGCCGCTCAAGTAACAGATCTTGTGGGCTCGCTTCTGAAGGGGGGAGACCCGGCTGCGGACGAAAGTAATCATCATGTCCTCTCCCCGGAGCTTCTCCTTGAGCATCTCCTTGATCCAGCGGTACACCTAATTCACCAGGGCCGTGGGTCGCTTGGGAATGCTTTCCCAAAGCGAGGGATCTGGAGGGCCAGGCTTGTAGGGAAGGAGCCGGATCAGGTCCACGTCGGTGGTGTTCCGGACGTAGAAGAAAGTCCGGGCCCGGCCTTTGCAAGAGTCGAGCCCGGTAACTCGGGGGAATGCGGAGGTCTTGCGAGGAGATATGGAAGCATCACCACACTGGGTCAGATGCTTATCCTCCGGAGTGAGCTCCAGATCCGGAACCACGTTCCTCCGAAGACCAAAGAACTTGATCCAAAGTTCTTTGGTTGGCCAGAGGCTAATGTACCCCTCAATGCCAGAGGCAAAGGAGGACAGAGAAGTGATGGCGTTGGCAGGGAGATGATGCGGTTGCAATTTGTAGGTAGAAATGAAATCAAAGAAGAAATATGAAGTGGGTAGGCCGAAGCCGCTCTGAAAATGCGAAAGAACAAACAACATATTCCCCATGATTGGGGGAAGGAGAAATCTCATTGGAGGCGAGGCGACAGGCGACACCGGCGGAGATCCGGCGTGTGGCACGGAGCCACTCCAGTTCGTCTTTGTAGACGAACGAGCCGTCCCAGCAGACGCGATCGCGGCCCTCTGCTTCTTCCTCCTGCTGCGCCACCACGGGAGCTTCCTCCTCAGCCATGGTGGATTCAAGATCCTCGAGGGAGAAATCGGAGTAAAGATAGCCGAAGGAAGGAAAATGGGAAGCGCAAGGCCCCGTGATGAAGATATTGAGTGGGAACAGCGGTGCAGACACAAGATGATGCCTGTGCGCGGTCGTGACGGCACTGGTACCACAAGAAACTGGCGGCGGCGGCGAGGTTGCTGTGGCAGAGAAAGTGTAGCACCCCGGTAAAATCATTACTAGAAAATTGCGTGTTGTTTTTATTTTTGTGCATCATCATGACCGCATGCTCATGTCATCATGCCACATTGCATTTGAGCATTGTCATGTCATCATGCATTTGTTTGTCTAAAACTATTTTCTAAAAGCCTATCTTTGTTTTCTATTTGCCTCCCTCTTTATTTCAAATGTAAAACCCGGTCCTTCCAGATATTTTATTTTGTCTACAAACTATTTACAAGAAACGTTTATTCTAAAAATAAAAATAAAACATTTTTATAAAACTAGGGGAGGCAGCCAACCGACTAGGCCCAGTGGCCTAGCCGGCCAGCCACCTGCCACCCCAGCGAGAACCACCCGAAACCCTAATCTACACCCCATCCATCCCACTCCCTGTCACCGCACTCATCCTATCAAACCCAGCGCAGCGCGCAACGCGTCGACGTAGCCGCATCGCTCATCGTCCCGCTCCCTACGTGTTGGCCCCACCGACGCTCGCGTTGACCACCCCTCCACCCCGCTCTTGATCCCTCTCCACCTCGGGATCTCCGCCATGGCCCCACCCCGCATGCCTTAGATCGCTCTCACACAAGCCTCGCACGCGCCACCACCCGCCCCTCTGGTCCGCGAGCAAGCTCGCAACGCTGCCATCCGACCCAAGTGCCTCCCAATCCTCGCCTCACCGCTCTCCCTCGCTCTCTAGGTGCCGCCCAGGTGCTCCCGCCTGCCTCGTCGCCGTGGCCATCCCCGGGACCCCGTCGCCACGTCGCGACCCCGCCACCGTCGAGGCCCATCTCCGGCCACCATAAGCGCCTTCTCGTTCCCAGCGCGCCGGACAAGCTCCTCCACCTTCCTCTGTCCGCAGCCCGCGTGCTCCTCACCAACGCCACGAGCTCACCGCCTCGGCCCGATGGCCATCATCGGCCTCGCGCATATGCGCGCCCTCCGCATCGTCCCTGGTGGTGCCTCTTATCCGTCCACGAGCTCCACGACTCCACCGCAAGCGCGACGATGCCGCTAGGCCGCCCGAGGCCCATGTCGCCCTTCTTTCGACATGCGTGCACAAGGATAACAACCGCCTTGCAATGTTTGTGCTGCCATCCCTCGTGATGTTGTCCCTGTAGGCCAACGACAGGGTAAGTATTTCCTATGCGTCTCCAATCTCTTGTGAAGTTCCTGAAGAGACTAAGTGACCCTGAATCCCAAAGATGCAGTACTACCATGTGTTGAGTATACATAATCAGGCAATCAAGATACTACTGACAAGATCTTTGCTGATTTGGTGTCCTGTCGTAGATGTCAAGATCTCCGATGCTTGGATAGAAATGCGAGTACCCGGTGCCGCTTCAAGTTTGCCAGCGACCCGAAGCTGGAACCCCTAGGCCTACATCATGGAACGCCGAGGTCCACATATCCGAAGCCCCGAAGCCTCGACCTGCAGACCGATCCCGTCGAGATCCGAACCCCGTCGAATCTTCGAAACCCAAGATCGATGAACCCTATGTGTGAACCTGATCCGATAACCCTATTTTAATAAAGGACATATACTTGTTGCATATTAAATTGTTCACGTCGCATACATATTTTGGGGTTTGTGGGTACTTTGTTGATTCACCTCATAAATTAAATATGGAGACCATATGTGGGCGATTATAGTCTTATATTGGCTCCATTTAAATTTGTGTAGCGAACCATCATGTTTTGCCTTGTTAAGTAAACATTTAAATTGTGGGGTATCTAAATAACTTGAACCTTCTAATTAATTTCCGGGACCCCGGTTCCGCTTAATATTGCCTAATTGCACTGCATCTTTGCCATGTCATGCATCATATCATAAACATGCTGATTCTTCTGCCGTAGTATTAAATAGTGCATCTGGTGTTTCTTTTAGTGCCTTGGTTCTTCGTGGATTAGGACGTTGAGTTGATGCGGGTATCGACAAGTTCTTCGGATAATGTATCTTCAACCGTGTTTCCTAGGCGAGCAATCTCCCCCTTTCTACCTATTTTGCTTTTATAGTCTTTGTTTCCTCCTATTGATCTATTGTTATCCGTGTTGCGATGCTTTAGTTTCCGTGCATCATTTATATCCCTTGCAGCCTCTATATTGCCTTGGACACATCCTATTGCCTGTTGTTTGATAGATAGTCGGCCTAGCGAGTCATAGTTGCTTGCTCAGGTGCTGCTTCACGTCATTGTCGTTCCATCGTTGAATGAAGGTTGGCACATGCTTAATGGTGGGGATGATTATTACTTTAATTACAATTTGATATTAAAATGTTGGGAATAGATATAACTAATGCAGAGGCACCGGTGGGCAATAGATAATATTTGGTTCTTCCTCGCTCACCTGTGTCCCGTAGGCCCCGAGTACTTGATACATGTTCCTTCACTATCGCACTATCCGCATATGGGACCATGAATCCCCTTAGCCAGAGCTTGATTCATTTCTTATTTCTTGGGGACACAAACTAGTTTGGGGCTTTATTACTATCCTATACTTATGCCATGCTTTACTGCTTTATTTACGATTGTGCGTGGAGCACCTGTACTATTTTGGATGCGGAGTGTTTTCGCGGTATAGACAAGCCCAGTCACACTTTCGGGTTCCCAGTCGTTTACAGCCATTGATGCAAACCTTGGGTCCGTCTCAGAGCCGGCCAACTTCGTTGTGGTAGCTTAATGGGGTGGCCCCCTAAAATATTTTATGAATCCTATGATTGCTTTGTCGTGAAAGCCTCGTTGGGTTTTTGTTTGGTTTTTCTGAGGTTGATCGTGCGTGTGTTGCTATTTGTGCACCCCTGCAGGGTAAATCTTTCTGGAAGCCGTGTCCCCGGTTATGGACGACTTGGAGCACAATATCTCGACCATAGACAAGAATAACTAAAGTAGTGCTATAAATTTGACTATGACATGTCTAGTAATCAGTTTCACTACAACGGAATGAGTAAATAAAAGTGCCCACAACTGCTGGATTTGGGATATCTCTGGCTAATTATATCTGACTAGTAAGTGCTGCAACTATAATAGAATGAATAAAACTGCCAACTGTGTGAGTTCCTTGGTTCGAATTCCTCGTTTGGTTTTGAGGGGGAAATACCAGGATGGGTATGATTGATGTTAGTATCAGGTTGGTCACGAATAGGTCTCTCCCTCTCTAATAGCCGACAGTTGCATCAAGTCTCTATAGGTTGTTTAGTGCATGCTGCGCTGCCGCTTCAGTCCACCATACCTATGTAGGCGAGAGCCGCCGAATTCTAGCCTTGCCGTGTACTGGCCTCAGTACGGACCACTCCCTTTTTTCCTTTGCCCTTTGTTGGCACCCCTTTGGTTTAACAGGTATAAGTTCGACGTCGTTAGCAGGGTTACCCTTCCGGCTTGGCCTAGGCAGGGTTATGGACGCCATTGGTTGTTCTTCAGGGCTCTTATCCCCATTTGCATCTTATCTGTACTCGGATGTTGTATCGTATTTTTGACTCATGGAGTCATTGTTGTATATATGTTTCTGTGGGTTCCATCATGGACTATTGTGTAATGTTATTACTTCGTTTTCCACCCCCACGAAGTGCTTGGTGGGCATCTTTGAATCGTTTCTATGCGGGTTTGGCGGGAAGCACTAGAATCTGCATAGGGCCGATTCGAGGGTGTTACAAAGTGGTATCAGTGCCCAGCAGTTGCGATACCCCACTGGTCTAGCCCGTAGGATAACCTAGCTAACAGCCGATGTAGAGTGTCAAAACTATTTTGCAAAATCGGTTGAATAGATCCAATTAGGTCTATTTTTACTCCTTAACCCTCTGCTATTCTCCTCTTACCTCTACGTGTTTTGAATCTACTCTCTTTCCTTCTTCTAGTCCAGGATTTCTCATGGTTGGGTTTCCATCGTACCTTCAGGGTTTCTAATCCTTCTTGTTGTAATGGTGCTTCTATATTCGGCCTTCACGCTATATGAGGAATCCTTCATTTGATGTATTTTTACGTTGTCCCTTCTTTGTGCCTTCCGGTGATTTCCAACATGACAACATATTCTATGCTTGATCCGATAAAGAGCATACATCACTCATTGGTTTTCCAATGCTTTCCGAACATCGCTTGTCAAGATCTTCAGTCTGAATTCCCCGAGTGGTTGCATAATTCGTCTATTCAGGTATAGAGTAATGCTTTGAGTGCGGGATGGAGTCGCGACCATACCACTACTCTTATCATTCGCTGTTGTACATTGAATCGGTGGATATATGCAATTTACTCCTCCACTGAAGTTTGGGGTGGCTGTATCTTTTGACACCTCTATCTCCGTCTTTGTTTCTCTGGAGTGTTCTCGATGAGCGTGGACAACGACCTCTTGTTGGTGGTGTCATCGATTTCGACATGAAGAAAGAATCCTTGTTAGTGGTGTCGCGAAGATCTACATGAAGCGAGAAGGTTCAAACCGTCGGCCTTCTTCCCTGTACCATGAGGCGGATCTCGAGGGCGAGATCCATTGTTAGTGGTGTCGAATTGTAGCACCCCGGTAAAATCATTACTAGAAAATC
The DNA here is from genome assembly GCA_023614405.1 of Avena insularis. Taxonomy (NCBI): domain Eukaryota; kingdom Viridiplantae; phylum Streptophyta; class Magnoliopsida; order Poales; family Poaceae; genus Avena; species Avena insularis. The sequence continues at coordinate 242,724,552 of CM042696.1, forward strand.
GCGTGTTGTTTTTATTTTTGTGCATCATCATGACCGCATGCGCATGTCATCATGACACATTGCATTTGAGCATCGTCATGTCATCATGCATTTGTTTGTCTAAAACTATTTTCTAAAAGCCTATCTTTGTTTTCTATTTTCCTCCCTCTTTATTTCAAATGTAAATCCCGGTCCTTCCGGATATTTTATTTTGTCTAGAAACTATTTACAAGAAACTTTTATTCTAAAAATAAAAATAAAACATTTTTATAAAACTAGGGGAGGCAGCCAACCGACCAGGCCCAGTGGCCCAGCCGGCCAGCCACCTACCACCCTAGCGAGAACCCCCCGAAACCCTAATATACACCCCATCCATCCTACTCCCTGTCGCCGCCACTCATCCTATCAAACCCAGCGCAGCACACAACGCATCGATGCAGCCGCATCGCTCATCATCCCGCTCCCTACGTGTTGGCCCCACCGGTGCTCATGTTGACCACCCCTCCACCCCGCTCTCGATCCCTCTCCACCTCGGGATCTCCACCCTGGCCCCACCCCGCGTGCCGCACATCGCTATCACACAAGCCTCGCACGCACTGCCACCCGCCCCTCTGGTCCACGAGCAAGCTCGCAATGCTGCCGTCCGACCCAAGTGCCTCCCAATCCTCGCGTCACCGCTCTCCCTCGCTCTCTAGGCGCCGCCCAGGTGCTCACGCCTCCCTCGTCGCCATGGCAATCCCGGGTCGCCGCTGGATCCCTCCTTGGCCAGTGGCCACCACCGCGGGACCCCGTCGCCACGTTCCGACCCTGCCACCATCGAGGCTCGTCTCCGGCCACAACAACCGCCTTCTCGTTCCCGGCGCGCCGGCCAAGCTCCTCCGCCTTCCTCCGTCCGCAGCCCGCGTGCTCCTCACCGATGCCACGAGCTCACCACCTCGACCCGATGGCCGTCATCGGCCTCGCGTGTATGCGCGCCCTCCGCATCGTCCCTGGTGGTGCCTCCTATCCGTCCACGAGCTCCACAACTCCACTGCAAGCGCGACGATGCTGCTAGGCCGCCTAAGGCCCATGTCTCCCTTCTTCTGGCATGCATGCACAAAGACAACAACCGCATTGCCATGTTTCTGCTGCCATCCCTCATGATGTTGTCCCTGTAGGCCAACGACAGGGCAAGTATTTCCTATGCGTCTCCAATCTCTTGTGAAGTTCCTGAAGAGACTAAGTGACCCTGAATCCCAAAGATGCAGTACTACCATGTGTTGAGTATACATAATCAGGCAATCAAGATACTGCTGACAAGATCTTTGCTGATTTGGTGTCCAGCCGTAGACGTCAAGATTTCCGATGCTTGGACAGAAACACGAGTACCCGGTGCTGCTTCAAGTTTGCCAGCGACCCGAAGCCGGAACCCCTAGGCCTGCATCATGGAACGCCGAGGTCCACATATCCGAAGCCCCGAAGCCTCGACCTGAAGACCGATCCCGTCGACACCCGAACCCCGTCGAATCTTCGAAACTCAAGATCGATGAACCCTATGTGTGAACCTGATCCGATACCCCTATTTTTATAAATGACATATACTTGTTGCAAATTAAATAGTTCACGTCGCATACATATTTTGGGGTTTGTGGGTACTTTGTCGATTCACCTCATAATTAAATATGGAGACCATATGTGGGTGATTATAGTCTTATATTGGCTCCATTTAAATTTGTGTAGCGAACCATCAGGTTTTGCCTTGTTAAGTCAACATTTAAATTGCGGGGTATCTAAATAACTTGAACCTTCTAATTAATTGTCGGGACCCCGGTTTCGCTTAATATTGCCTAATTGCACCGCATCTTTGCCATGTCATGCATCATATCATAAACATGTTGATTCTTCTGCTGTAGTATTAAATAGTGCATCCTGTGTTTCTTTTAGTTCCTTTTTTCTTCGCGGATTAGGACGTTGAGTTGATGCGGGTATCGACAAGTTCTTCGGATAATGTATCTTCAACCGTGTTTCCCAAGCGAGCAATCTCCCCCTTTCTACCTATTTTGCTTTTATAGTCTTTATTTCATCCTATTGATCTATTGCTATACGTGTTGCGATTCTTTAGTTTCCATGCACCATTTATATCCCTTGCAGACTCTATATTGCCTTGGACACATCCTATTGCCTATTGTTTGATAGATAGTCAGCCTAGCGAGGCATAGTTGCTTGCTCAGGTGCTGCTTCGCATCGTTGTCGTTCCACCATTGATAGAAGGTTGGCACATGCTTAATGGTGGGGATGATTATTACTTTAATTACAATTTGATATTAAAATGCTGGAAATAGATATAACTAATGCAGAGGCAGCGGTGGGCAATAGATAATATTTGGTTCTTCCACGCTCACTTGTGTCCCATAGGCCCCGAGTACTTGATACATATTCCTTGACTATCGCACTATCCGCATGTGGGACCATGAATCCCCTTAGCCAGAGCTTGATTCATTTCTTATTTCTTGGGGCCACAAACTAGTTTGGGGCTTTATTACTATCCTGTACTTATGTCATGCTTTACTGCTTTATTTACGATTGTGCGTGGAGCACCTGTACTGTTTTGGATGTGGAGTGTTTTCGCGGTATCGACAAGCCCAGTCACACTTTCGGGTTCCCAGTCGTTTACAGCCATTGACACAAACCTTGGGCCTGTCTTGGAGCCGGCCAACTTCATTGCGGGTAGCTTAATGGGGTGGCCCCCTAAAATATTTTATGAATCCTGTGATAGCTTTGTCGTGAAAGCCTCGTTGGGTTTTTATTTGGTTTTTCAAAGGTTGCTCGTGCATGTGTTGCTATTTGTGCACCCCTGCAGGGTAAATCTTTCTGAAAGCCATGTCCGCGGTTATGGACGACTTGGAGCACAGTATCTCGACCATAGACAAGCATAACTAAAGTAGTGCTATAAATTTGACTATGACATGTCTAGTAATCAGTTTCACTACAACGGAATGAGTAAATAAAGGTGCCCACAACTGCTAGATTTGGGATATCTCTGGCTAATTATATCTGACTAGTAAGTGCTGCAACTATAACAAAATGAATAAAACTGCCAACTGTGTGAGTTCCTTGGTTTGACTTCCTCGTTTGGTTTCGAGGGGGAAATACCAGGATGGGTATGATTGATGTTAGTACCAGGTTGGTCACGAATAGGTCTCTCCCTCTCTAATAGCCGACAGTTGCATCGTGTCTCTATAGGTTGTTTAGTGCAAGCTGCGCTGCCGCTTCAGTCAAACATACCTATGTAGGCGAGAGCCGCCGAATTCTAGCCTCGCCGTGTACTGGCCTCGGTACTGACCGCTCCCTTTTTCCTTTGCCCTTTGTTGGCACCCCTTTTGTTTAACAGGTATAAGTTCGACGTCGTTAGCAGGGTTAACCTTCCGGCTTGGCCTGGGCAGGGTTATGGACGCCATTGGTTATTCTTTAGGGCTCTTATCCCCATTTGCACCTTATCTGTACTCGGATGTTGTATCGTTTTCAAGGTGATTTGGATCTTTGTATTGTATATCTGTATTTTTGACTCATGGAGTCGTTGTTGTATATATATGTTTCTGTGGGTTCCATCGTGGAATATTGTGTAATGTTATTACTTTGTTTTCCACCCGCACGAAGTGCTTGGTGGGCATCTTTGAATCATTTCTACGCGGGTTTGGCGGGAAGCGCTGGAATCTGCAGAGGGCCGATTCGAGGGTGTTACAGAAATGGGCTAGGAAGCGCGGAGAAAATGGAGGAACTTCCCCTGAAATCGCCCCAGGCCTCCTACTTAACCGCGCAACAGGCGTGTAGTGGCATCCTTTGCGGTGGCCACGCCGCACGCGATAGGCGTGTACGCGGCCAAATCAACCAATCAGAACAAAGCCACAACAAGGGCCACAGGGGCAAACAATCCCATGATGTGATGCAATGTTGCGGTTAACGAGGCGCGACAGTGAAGGGACGCACGCGGTAGTTATTCCTGACACTGCGACAGTAACCGGTGCATTAAATGCGCATAGCCCTTAAAATGAGGCAAAATGATGATTACCCTCCATGTAGGATGTGGGGAAGCGTACAAGGGAAGGAACGATAACCCGGACAAACGGGCAAAAACCCGATCAGCAAGGAATAACTTGGAATGAGCAAGGGATCCTTAGAAGAGAATTCCTGGATTATTGGATTAACTCGGCCAAAGAGGCAAAGATACGGTTATCGGAACCTGCTGTTGCCTTAGAGACAAAAATTGCTAAGACCGCACCAGCTTCGGGGACTAATGTTGGGGGGATACCCCCGGGTAGGGTAATCCAGGGGTATAAGGGCCGAGTGAGCCGGGGTACGGCATGGTCAAAGCAAATGCTAACCGGGTCACCTCAAGGCAGGCCGAACCACGATGTGACCCGGCCCGCGGGGCCTCTCCTTAACCATAGTCCGGCCGGCATAAAATATATGCCGGCCATGTTTATCTCTGTTTTGCAGGTGTCTTGTTAGCCGGATTATCCTATGGCTTCCAAGAGAAGGAATCTTCCGCTGGTTAAAAGGTGGCTTTATTAGCTGTAGCATGAGCAAAGCAAAATAAAGAAGAGGACCAGCGGGTCAGAAGCGACCAAAGTGACGCAGGCAAAGTCGGATGACGCAGCCCGTGTTGGGTGACGCCTAAAGACAAGGGTTACGCTGTGGACTACGTCCAAAGCCCGAACGAGCCGTTAAAGAGAATAAAGAAGCATCTAGCTTTAGTCGAGGGGCATATTCGGAGAATATGCTACCACGTGTGCCCTAACTTTGTAACCTGGGCTACCCTATAAAAGGAGCATCGGGGCCTCCATAGAGGGGGATCGATCATTTTCTCTGTCTAAGGTAGATCTCTAAGGCTAGTTTGTGGGGAGTAAGAGACTCTGTCTCCTTCTCACCAATAGCTTGAAGAGCATTTGTAAGCACCATTTATAGAGAGAATACAAGAACTTCCGTGTGTGGAATCACCATGTTCTCCCTCCCTGGATTCCCCTAGCACTCATTGGCCCCATCTTTAGCATATCCATGGCATCTGTCATGCCACCACCATGACAACCACTGTCATTGCATGTGTTATCTTTTCATGAACCACATATGGATCCACTAGAGTCATTGCATGTGTGTTCTTTCCACAAAACCAGCACTAGGGACATTGCTTGTGTGTTCTTTTCATGAACCACAGCTAGAGACATTACATGTGTGTTCTTTTCATAAAACTAGCACTATAGTCATTACATGTCCGTTCTTTCCACAAACCACATGGATCCACCAATGTCATTGCATGTGTTTCTTTTCATGAACCACATATGGATCCACTAGAGTCGTTGCATGTGTGTTCTTTCCACAAACCACATGGATCCACCAACATCATTGCTTGTGTGTTATTTTCATGGACCACATTTTTTTGAGGTGAAACAGTAGGGAAAATCCCCACTGCAATTTTTTTTATTATATGGGTATGAGTATGTTACACTGATAAAATACAGATAGTCTATTGATCTAAGGCAGATCAAAACAAGAAAGATAAAGCCACCTCTAAAGTGGGTAAAAATCTACTCTATCTCTGATCTAATTGTTGATTCAGCCACGTTTTGAACTTCTCCTTGTATTTTCTTTTGATTCTGAACTGTATCCATCTCATCCCTTGATAGAAGATTTCCTTCCATCTTTCTAGTGTGGGTCTGTTGCCATTAAAAATCTTCTCATTTCTGCAGATCCAGATACCCCGGGTAGCCATGACAATGATTTCCATTGCAAATGGCAGGTGTAACTTTTCTTTGATGTCTGAAATAGCCTCCAACCCTAATAAGTTTGTAGTTTTGTTTCTGTAAATATGGTCCCAGCATTTTTTTGCAAAAGAACATTCCCAGAATAAATGGTTAACTGATTCTTCCAAGTAACAGTTGGAAGTTACACAATTGTAGTCAGGCAGGATGAACTGTTTTCTTTTCAGAAGATTCCTTGTATTCAGTCTGTCCAGAAGCAAAAGCCAGAAAAAGAATTTGTGTTTATTCTGGCAAGAGGATGTCCAAAGCCAAGAGAAGTCAGGAGGTGATGGGGAGTAGCCAATCATGGATGAGTAGGCCTTTTTCACTTCAAATTTATCTGACCCCCAAATGTAACTCCAGTTATCATGGAGGTTCTCATGAGTGGTTGGCATGATTTCCTGGCATCTTTCTTCCATGATTAAAAACTCAGAGTAGGCTTGTTGAGAAAGAGGTAGGTGAAAATTATCCTCCAAGAAATCAGCTTGTGAGAAATCATGAACACTGATATTTGAAGACTTAGCATAGGACAGAAGATGTGGGAATTTATTTTTAAAGCACTCATCTTGCCAAAGGTCAGACCAAAAATAGGCAGATTTTCCTGAATTCAGATTGCACTTAGCCATGCCTTTAAAATTATCAATTAACTTGATATGAGATTTCCACCAGAATGATCCTTCCATGCTTCTTCCAGGTAATTTTCCATTTTTGTAGTAGGTTTCCTAGATGAGATGAACCCAAGGGATGTCATGGTGATTGTAGAATTTGTCCAGGTTCTTTAAAAGGAGGGCAGTATTTTGAATCTGGATATTCAGGACTCCTAGACCCCCTTGATTTTTAGGACGACAAATTTTATCCCAAGATACCAGTGCTTGTCCTTTGGCTTGAACATCTTCAGTCTTTTTCTCCAAAGACAGTGTCTCATATATTTTATAATTTGATCCTTGATGGCAATTGGTACCTCCAGACAACTCATGAAAAATAGAGGGAGTGAGGAAAGTACAGATTTTACCAGTTGCAGTTTTCCTCCATAGTTCAAGAAATCAGCTATACCACAAAGTCTTCTTTCAATTCTTTGAACAATAGGCAGAAAGTGTTCCATGGATGGCTTTGATATGCTTACTAGTAATCCAAGATAGGTGAAAGGGAGGTTGCCGGTTTGATAATTGATTGTGTGAGCAAAATGCATCAACCTATCATTACATAAATTTATTGGCATCATGCTTGACTTCAAATAGTTGACTTTGAGTCCTGTGGAGATTGCAAAAGTTTGAAGAAGGGCTTTCAAGCATGAGTAGCATCTGCCTTAAGTACCACCAATGTATCATCAGCATATTGAATTACAGGGAAATCACTATTGGGAGGTCCATCTATTGGGGGGTCAGAATATTCATGTGCATGGCCTTATTCAGGACAGATTGTAGGATGTCTGCAGCAAGAACGAAAAGGAGTGCTAAAAGGGGGTCTCCTTGTCTCACACCTCTCCTGTAGTATAATTTTTTCCCAGGCACCCCATTTAGAAGGATTTCAGAGGATCCATATTCAAAAATCATTCCTATCCATTTCATCCATTTCCTGCCAAATCCTCTAGCTTTGAGGATATTTATGATGGCCGAGTGATCAACTTTATCAAATGCCTTTTCAAAGTCAAGTTTTAGAATTAGGATTTCCTCCTTTGATTTGTGGCATTGGAAAAGGTATTCAAATGCCCATCCAAGGCAATCCTGAATAGATCTATTATTGAGAAAACCATATTGATTTTTATGCACCAATTCCAGAATAACAGATTGCAGTCTGTTTGCAACAAGTTTGGTAATGATTTTGAACACACAGTTTAATAAGGATATTGGTCTGAAATCAGCAGAGGTAGAAGGGCTTGTAATTTTAGGAATGAGAGTAATGTAGGATGAGTTGATGCTTTCAAGAGAGACCTTCTCATTGTAGAAGTCATGGATCAACAATTTGATATCATTTCCAATGATTGACCATCAACTTTTGATAAATTCATTGTTAAAACCATCAGGCCCAGGGGACTTGTCATTTGGCAAATCAGATATAACCTCTTCAATTTCTTTGTCAAGAAAAGGCCTTTCAAGTGAATTCTTCATCTCATCAGTCATACCATTCCCATAGAAATCTTCAAGGTTGAAAAGCATCTCAGTTTTGTTTGATGTACCCATTCTAGCTTTGAAGTCATTCCATAGAATGTCAGCCTTGTCATAGTGATTAAAGAATTCATGCCCACTATCATTCTTAATCATTGATATATAATTGTGCCTATAGCTGATGGTAGCTTTGGAGTGAAAAAACTTTGTGTTTTCATCACCTAGTTTTACCCATTTAATTTTTCCTCTTTGTTTCCAATAGGTGTTTTGATTCTGGAGCAGAGAGATTATATGGGATTTCAGAATATCTCTGAGGTGCCATTCATTGAGGTTAAGGTTCTAGACTCTTCAAGTAGATCCAGAAGGTCAATTGTGTCATTCACCTTATTTATTTGGTCTTTTAAGCATGGTAACTGCTTGGCCCAAATCTTGATGCCTCTCCTCACATTTTTCAACTTGGCACATATCCTTTTTGCCAAGTCCTGGTGATTCACTGGTATATTCCAGGCATTTTGCACAATCTGTCTAAAATCAGAATGATGAAGCCAGTAATTTTCAAATCTAAATATTTGTGCCTTGGGAATGTTTGTTCCAATTGAGATGACACAAGGTAGGTGATCAGAAGTAGGCTTGGATAGGGGGTAACCAATGTATATGGATATTTGGTTGTCCATGAGCTAGAAGTAAAAAACCAATCTAGTCTTTCCAGAAGGGGATCTTTTTGCATGTTACTCCAAGTGAATTTCCTTCCTTTTAGTGGTAATTCAATAAGTCCCAGGTTGCTGATAGCTTCATTAAAAAGCATAGTTTCATTAACATCACCCCCACTTTTATTTCTATTAGTAAGTCTTCTGATAAGATTAAAATCTCCTAAGACAAGCGAATCGACATTATCAGGCATCATGATGTTGGAAAACCAGTCCAAAAAGTCAATTTTCCTATCAGCTTGACATGGGCCATAGATATTTGTAAGAGTCCAGGAGTCATTAGATAGTTGGGAGGTGAAAGTGATAGAAGTGGAGAATTCATTTTGGAATGCTCTGGTTCCATTAAACAATGAACTGTTCCATATGATGATGATCCCTCCAGAAGCACCAATTGAAGGTAGAAAGTCAAAGCTATCAAACTTATTTGGACAGAATTTCTTTAAGTAATTTATATCAAAGATTTCTCTCTTTGTTTCTTGGACACAAATGATATCACATTCAGATTCAATGATTTTACTTTTTAATGCCAACCACTTCTTCTCAGAGTTAATTCCTCTGAGATTCCAGTTCAGAATCTTCCAATTTCTGTTGTTACTCATTGATAATCAGCCTCAGATAACAATTGGGGTGACACAAGATTTGTAATCACACAAACCAACTTGTAAATATCATAAGGTACTGAAGTCATAAACATGCATAGCAGCATAATGGTGCTAAACAATTCATAACAGAATCCAAGGGTAATTGATCCAGGCACAAAAGGACAATATTGTGTAGACATTAAAAATATTTATTTAGGAGCCTTCTTCTTAGACTACTATCCACAAGATTCAGCAGCTCCTCCTTTCTTCTTGCTTGAAAGGTTTGTGTCAGAACAAATCTTCTTTGGTCTAGGTTTCCCAGGTGTCTTGATGGTCAGATCATTGACCCTGCTCTTCTTCAGCAGCCTTTTCTCAAGTTCACCCTCCTTAACCTTGCAAAACGAATCAGCAAGGTTTTTAACAACTTTATTGCTGAGACAAGGTGGAGCAGCATTGCAAGAGAGACAATTAAAATCAGAGAAATTCACATGACTTTTAAATCCCCCATTAAGTTCCACAATTCTGGGGCTCCTTCTCACCTCAGTGTCCACCAAAGGTTCTTTTCCCCTTCTTTTTTTTGCTGGAGCATTTGGCACCATCAGGTTTGATGGAGAATCATTCAGGCAGTGAGGAGGCATCTGTCCAACACATTCATCAGGGATAATGAAAGTAAAGGTATTTTCTTCTGCAATTGGCTCTTTTATAATATCCCAAAGAGGAGAAGTAAGAAAGTGTCTTGCCCAACTGAATTTTTCAGGAGTGATGAGCATGAGGGTGATAAAGTTAAACCAACTTACAGGAATATCACATTGGAGTCTGCCTTTGCCAGGTGAAGAGTTGTTGATGTGTGGGGCAAAGAATCTGTCCCAGAGTTCTAGTCCTTGCTTGGAGAAGGACTGCTTAGCAGATAGCACCTCAGAGGAGTTGATAAAAGGAGTGAGGACCATCCCAACTTGTAGATGTGCCTCATTGGGAGAGAGAAGGTTTGTGTCTTCAATCATCCAGTCATCCTTCCGATTCCCCTCATTAGCATGATGGCTCTCCTCCTCATCATCCTGGTAATTCTGTAGTATATTAAGCAGTCCCTCACCCATGCCCACCTCTTGGTAGCTTCAACAGTCTGTTGTTCCACTTCAATATCATCAGCCCCATGGACAGAAGCATTGTCATTGTCAGAAGAAACATTGGCCACATGAATGGAACCAGTAACAACACTGTCAGCCTCCTGAGGTGGCAAATCCAGGTTATCAATAGGCATGTCTACACCTTCAGCAAACACGGGTCCTTGAACTGCATTCCAATTACCCCAACCAGCATTATTCTGTTGAGGAGAAGGATCAACCCATTGGTCCCATCCACCAATGTCACCTTCAGGCTGTGGAGGAGGTGGTGGGGGAGGGGGGACAAAAATGGGTCCCACCACAGGCAAGGGATGGGGGTCAGCATCATCATCAGGTAGTGGGTCCTCATTAGGTGGGCCCCCAGGAGGTTGCTGTTTAAAAGTTCCACAGAGAAAGTCCATGATTCAGTTTCCACAATGTCCCCAATGGTGAATCTAACACTTTTAGGCACATCCAAAAGGTCAGTGACTTTGAGTTTAGCAATAATCCTGCCTTTGTGCTCAGGGTCCCTTTCCCATAGCAACACCTTTCAAATATCAGAGAAAACAACATTCGGATCATCAGTATGCCAATGATCAAGAGGAGGACCCAGAAGCATGACCCATCATTCATTGTTAAACTGACTTCTACGCCAGTCAATGCCCTCATTGTGCCTAGAAAAAGAGATTGCAACATCCTGGAAAGGGATTGGACCTGCAGCGATTAAATGGTCCCGGTCACTGACATTGGTAAATTGAACATATGCAGAGCCAAATGGACAGTCTTGAATATCACGGAAATCAACACGAGCCTCATTGAAAAAGAAATCTTGCAACACATCTCTGATATTATCGAATGGAACTGGACCAGGGGGAAGGGGATGAATGTTCGCAATAGCATACTGTTCATGAGCCCTCGGTCGACGAGGAACCACCACCCTCTTGACATGATTCCGGCCAGACACCTGCAAAATCTCAAAGCCATGGGGTAGGAAAGGCTGTGGGTCAAGCGGAATGTTTGCCATTGCGGCAACGGTTGTCGCCGGTGACGAGCGGAGCAAGGTAGTTGGGGTTTCTGCAGGCGTGGGAGTTGAGGAGGCAGGGGGTTCAAAAAATTTCTTTTTTTGGGCGAGAGCAAAATCTTTAAGACAATCAAACACCCTGGGCGGTGACACTTGCAGCGAGACATGGGCCTTGAACCAATTGAGTTAAGATTTGTCGGGTCAAGGACAAGAAGGGAAGGTTGGGAATTTCAAAAATGGTAAAAGACCAGGCAGATTAATTGAGGATGATTTGTTGTCTGCAGGAGATTTCGCACCCTCAATAACTTTCCCATTAACCATGATTTCCACAAATGACGTGCCCGGTTCAATTCGTTTAATATCACCTTTGATTTGACCGTTATTGCATGGGGCTGTTGACCAGGAAATCGGTGATCCAATACGATCAAAAACCGAAGCCTTTTTTCTTTTTGTATGAAACAAAAATCCAATCCTTGTCCAATTCTTTATAATATTCTTTCTCTTCAAATCTCCAATTTGGACCTCCATCACCCCAAAGGTTGATCTTCAAGACGAAAAATTCATCCGAGAAGGTACCAGAATTATATATTTCAAAACCCACAGCACGTGATGCGACTGAAAATCTAAATGTTCTATCTTGGAGGATCTTGACATGAAATTTTGAAGCTAGTCCACCAAAACAAGCTTGGAGTGCAATGCCAATAGTATGAACATCAATTTTAAAATTGGCACGACCAAATGAGCCAACCAGGAAGAAAGGTCTTATGCGTAATCCTCCAGAGAAATTGATGTGATGACCAAATTTTTTGAACATATTAGTCTCAAAAATCTTCCCTTTAGAGAAATCCAATGAAATGCATTTGTTGGTCTTGTCCGATGATGCTTGTGTCATGTCGGCAATTTGAGCACCCACCACCACTCTTTTGATCACAAGATCCAAAGTCACTCCAGAGAATATCTTTTCATTTTGAAGAAGGAATCTAGCATCAATCACCACCTTATCTTGATTAAGCAACACAACTCGTTTAGCAAGAGAATAAAGGACCAAAAAACCAGGAGCTTTGTCCAAATCATCAGAAGGCAAGGAAGAACTTGTAACGTGCCACATAAGTTTCAAATCATCAACCTTATCATGAGAAATCCCAAGAAAACTAGGAGATGGTGTCCAAAAATCATTGATTCTTGCAAGATGAGAGGGGAACCTCACCATTGATCCAATCGAGAGTACCTCCCCATTTTCTATGTATCTACCCTCTAGAGGAAAACCGTTGGCATTGAGAATGACCAGCCGGCGATTAGCCGAGAGAATCAGAGATCCAACAAGGACCTTACCATCGGTGGAACTTCCAGAATAGGTGATTTTCCAGTCTCCACCAGAAGAATCAAGAGTATAAGAGCCCATGGTATGGTGTGCGACGGCGCCGGAGCGACGCCGGCGAGAGCCGGTGGAAGGGGCCTCAGAGAGGCATGCCTCGAAAATCGTGCGGGGTCTATGCCCGCTACTTTCCACAAAACCAGCACTAGAGCCATTACATGTGTGTTCTTTTCATGAACCATAGCTAGAGTCATTGCATGTGTGTTCTTTTCATGAAACTAGCACTAGAGTCATTGCATGTATGTTATTTCCACAAACCACATGGATCCACTAGAGTCATTGCATGTGTGTTCTTTTCATGAACCATAGCTATAGTCATTGCATGTGTGTTCTTTTCATGAAACTAGCACTAGAGTCATTGCATGTATGTTCTTTCGACAAACCACATATGGATCCACCAGAGTCATTGCATGTCTGTTCTTTTCTCAAAACCATCACTAGAGTCATTGCATGTGTGTTCTTTTCATGAACCACATATGGATCCACCAGAGTCATTGCATGTATCTTCTTTTCATAAAACACATGGATCAACTAGAGCAATTGCATGTGTGCTCTTTTCACAAACCACATATGTATCCACCAGAGTCATTGCATGTGTGTTTTTTCATGAACCACATATGGATCCAGCAGAGTCATTGCATGTATGTTCTTTTCATAAAACACATGGATCAATCAATGTCATTGCATGTATGTTCTTTTCAAAAACCACATCTGGATCAACCAATTTCATTGCATGTGTGTTCTTTCCACAAACCACATATGGACCCACTAGAGTCATTCATGTGTGTCCTTATCCTAAAACCAGCACTAGAGTCGTTGCAGGTGTGTTCTTTTCACAAACCACATATGGATCCACCAATGTCATTGCATGTGTGTTCTTTTCACAAACCACATATGGATCCACGAGAGTCATTGCATGTCTATTATTTTCACAAACCACATATGGATCCACCAATGGCATTGCATGTGTGTTCTTTTCCTGAACCACATATGGATCCAATAGAGTCATTGCATGTATGTTATTTTCCACAAACCACATGGATCCACTATAGTCATTGCATGTGTGTTCTTTTCATGAACCACATATGGATCCACTAGAGTCATTGCATGTGTGTTCTTTGCATGAACCACATATGGATCCATTAGGGTCATTGCATGTGTATTCTTTTCATGAACCACAGCTATAGTCATTGCATGTGTGTTCTTTTCATGAAACTAGCACTAGAGTCATTGCATGTATGTTCATTCCACAAACCAAATGGATCCACTCTAGTCATTGCATGTGTGTTCTTTACACAAACCACATATGAATTCACCAGAGTCATTGCATGTGTGTTCTTTTCACAAAACCAGCACTAGAGTCATTGCATGTGTGTTCTTTTCATGAACCACATATGGACCCACCAGAGTCATTGCATATATGTTCTTTTCATAAAAACATGGATCAACTAGAGTCATTGCATGTGTGTTCTATTCACAAACCACATATGTATCCACCAGTCATTGCATGTGTGTTCTTTTCATGAACCACATATTCATCCACCAGAGTCATTGCATGTATGTTCTTTTCATAAAACACATGGATCCACTATAGTCATTGCATGTATGTTATTTTCACAAACCAAATATGGATCAACCAATGTCATTGCATGTGTGTTCTTTCAACAAACCACATATGGACCCACTAGAGTGATTGCATGTGTGTTCTTATCCTAAAACCAGCACTAGAGTCATTGCATGTGTGTTCTTTTCACAAATCACATATGGATCCACCAGAGTCATTGCATGTGTGTTCTTTTCACAAACCACACATGGAACATCTATAGTCATTGCATGTGTGTTCGTTTCACAAAACACATATCGAACAGCTATAGCCATTGCATGTCTGTTCTTTCCACAAACCACATGGATCCACCAACGTCATTGCATGTGTGTTCTTTTCATGAACCACATATGGATCCACTAGAGTCATTGCATGTGTGTTCTTTCCACAAACCACATGGATCCACCAATGTCATTGCATGTGTGCTCTTTTCACAAACCACATATGTATCCACTAGAGTCATTGCATGTGTGGTCTTTTAACGGACCACATATGGATCCACCAGAGTCATTGCATGTATGTTCTTTTCGTAAAACACGTGGATCAATCAATGTCATTGCATGTATGTTCTTTCCACAAACCACATCTGGATTAACCAATTTCATTGCATGTGTGTTCTTTCCACAAAGCACGTAAGGACCCACTAAAGTCATTCATGTGTGTTCTTATCCTAAAACCAGCACTAGAGTCATTGCATGTGTGTTCTTTTCACAAACCACATATGGATCCACCAATGTCATTGCATGTGTGTTCTTTTCACAAACCACATATGGAACAACTATAGTGATTGAATGTGTGTTCTTTTCATAAACCACATGGATCCACCAATGTCATTGCATGTGTGTTCTTTTCAGACACCACATATGGATCCACTAGAGTCGTTGCATGTCTATTCTTTTCACAAACCACATATGGATCCACCAATGTCATTGCATGTGTGTTATTTTCGTGAACCACACATGGATCCACTAGAGTCATTGCATGTATGTTCTTTTACACAAACCACATGGATCCACTATAGTCATTGCATGTGTGTTCTTTTCATGAACCACATATGGATCCACTAGAGTCATTGCATGTGTGTTTTTTTCAGAAAACCAGCACTAGAGTCATTGCATGTGTGTTCTTTTCAAGAACCACAAGTAGAGTCATTTCATGTGTGTTCTTTTCATGAAACTAGCACTAGAGTCATTGCATGTATGTTCTTTCCACAAACCACATGGATCCACTATAATCATTACATGTGTGTTCTTTTCACAGACCACATATGGATCCACCAGAGTCATTGCATGTGTGTTCTTTTCACAAAAACAACACTAGAGTCATTGCATATGTTTTCTTTTCATGAACCACATATGCACCCACCGTAGTCATTGCATGTATGTTCTTTTCATAAAACACATGGATCAACTAGAGTCATTGCATTGTGTTCTTTTCACAAACCACATATGTATCCACCAGAGTCATTGCATGTGTGTTCTTTTCATGAACCGCATATGGATCCACCAGAGTCATTGCATTTATGTTCTTTTCATAAAACACAAGGATTAACAATTGTCATTGCCTGTATGTTCTCTTCACAAACCAAATATGGATCAACCAATGTCATTGCATGTGTGTTCTTTCCACAAACCACATATGGACCCACTAGAGTCATTGCATGTGTATTCTTATCCTAAAACCAGCACTAGAGTCATTGCATGTGTGTTCTTTTCACAAATCACATATGGATCCACCAGAGTCATTGCATGTGTGTTATTTTCACAAACCACACATGGAACAGCTATAGTCATTGCATGTGTGTTCTTTTCACAAACCACATATGGAACAACTATAGTCATTACATGTCTGTTCTTTACACAAACCACATGGATCCACCAACGTCATTGCATGTGTGTTATTTTCATGAACCACATATGGATCCACTAGAGTCATTGCATGTGTGTTCTTTCCACAAACCACATGGATCCACGAATGT
Organism: Avena insularis; assembly: GCA_023614405.1. Taxonomy (NCBI): domain Eukaryota; kingdom Viridiplantae; phylum Streptophyta; class Magnoliopsida; order Poales; family Poaceae; genus Avena; species Avena insularis. The sequence continues at coordinate 242,740,775 of CM042696.1, forward strand.
CATTGCATGTGTGTTCTTTTCACAAACAACATATGTATCCACTAGAGTCATTTCATGTGTGTTCTTTTCATGAACCACATATGGATCCACCAGAGTCATTGCATGTATGTTCTTTTCATAAAACACATGGATCAACCAATGTCATTGCATGTATGTTCTTTTCACAAACCACATATGGATCAACCAATGTCATTGCATTTGTGTTCTTTCCACAAACCACATATGGACCCACTAGAGTCATCGCATGTGTGTTCTTATCCTAAAACCAGCACTAGAGTCATTTGATGTGTGTTATTTTCACAAACCGCATATGGATCCACCAATGTCATTGAATGTGTGTTCTTTTCACAAACCACATATGGGACAGCTATAGGCATTGCATGTGTGTTCTTTTCACAAACCACATATGGAACAACTATAGTCATTGCATGTCTGTTTTTGCAACAAACCACATGGATCCACCAATGTCATTGCATGTGTTATCTTTTCATGAACCACATATGGATCCACTAGAGTCATTGCATGTCTGTTTTTCCACAAAGCCAGCACTAGAGTCATTGCTTGTGTGTTCTTTTCATGAACCACAACTAGAGACATTACATGTTTGTTCTTTTCATGAAACTAGCACTATAGTCATTGCATGTCTGTTCTTTTGGCAAACCACATGGATCCACCAATGTCATTGCATGTGTGTTCTTTTCATGAACCACATATGGATCCACTAGAGTCGTTGCATGTGTGTTTTTCCACAAACCACACGGATGCACCAATGTCATTGCTTGTGTGTACTATTCATGAACCACATACGGATCCACTAGAGTCATTGCATGTGTGTTCTTTCCACGAACCAGCACTAGAGTCATTGCATGTGTGTTCTTTTCATGAACCATAGATAGAGTCATTGCGTGTGTGTTATTTTCATGAAACTAGCACTAGAGTCATTGCATGTATGTTCTTTCCACAAACCACATGGATCCGCTAGATTCATTGCATGTGTGTTCTTTTCATGAACCAGAGCTATAGTCATTGCATGTATGTTCTTTCCACAAACCACATATGGATCCACCAGAGTCATTGCATGTGTGTTCTTTTCTCAAAACTATCACTAGAGTCATTGCATGTGTGTTCTTTTCATGAACCACATATGGATCCACCAGAGTCATTGCATGTATGTTCTTTTCATAAAACACGTGGATCAACTAGAGTCATTGCATGTGTGTTCTTTTCACAAACCACATATGGATCGACCAGAGTCATCGCATGTGTGTGTTTTCATGAACCACATATGAATCCAGCGGAGTCATTGCATGTATGTTCTTTTCATAAAACACATGGATCAACCAATGTTATTGCATGTATGTTCTTTTCACAAATCACATCTGGATCAACCAATTTCATTGCATGTGTGTTCTTTCCACAAACCACATATGGACCCACTAGAGTCATTCATGTGTGTTCTTATCCTAAAACCAGCACTAGAGTCATTGTATGTGTGTTCTTTTCACAAACCACATATGGATCCACCGGTGTCATTGCATGTGTGTTCTTTTCACAAACCACATATGGAACAGCTATAGTCATTTCATGTGTGTTCTTTTCACAAACCACATGGATCCACCAATGTTATTGCATGTGTGTTCTTTTCACAAACCACATATGGATCCACTAGAGTCATTGCATGTCTATTCTTTTCACAAACCACATATGGATCCACCAATGTCATTACCTGTGTGTTGTTTTCATGAACAACATATGGATCCACTAGAGTCATTGCATTTGTGTTCTTTCCACAAACCACATGTATCCACCAATGTCATTGCATGTGTGTTCTTTTCACAAACCACATATGTATCCACTAGAGTCATTGCATGTGTGTTCTTTTCATGAACCACATGTGGATCCACTAGAGTCATTGCATGAATGTTCTTTTCATAAAACACATGGATCAACCAATGTCATTGCATATATGTTCTTTTCACAAACCACATATGGATCAACCAATGTCATTGCATGTGTGTTCTTTCCACAAACCACATATGGACCCACTAGAGTCATTGCATGTGTGTTCTTATCCTAAAACCAGCACTAGAGTCATTTCATGTGTGTTATTTTCACAAACCACATATGGATCCACCAATTTCATTGCATGCGTGTTCTTTTCGCAAGCCACATATGGAACATCTATAGGCATTGCATGTGTGTTCTTTTCACAAACCACATATGGAACAGCTATAGTCATTGCATGTCTGTTCTTTCCACAAACCACATGGATCCACCAATGTCATTCATGTGTTATCTTTTAATGAACCACATATGGATCCACTAGAGTCATTGCATGTGTGTTCTTTCCACAAAACCAGCACTAGAGTCATTGCTTGTGTGTTCTTTTCAAGAACCACAACTAGAGACATTACATGTTTGTTGTTTTCATGAAACTAGCACTATAGTCATTGCATGTCTGTTCTTTCCGCAAACCACATGGATCCACCAATGGCATTGCATATGTGTTCTTTTTCATGATCCACATATGGATCCACTAGAGTCGTTGCATGTGTGTTCTTTCCACAAACCACATGGATGCAGCAATGTCATTGCTTGTGTGTTCTATTCATGAACCACATATGGATCCACTAGAGTCATTGCATGTGTGTTCTTTCCACAAACCAGCACTAGAGTCATTGCATGTGTGTTCTTTTCATGAACCATAGCTAGAGTCATTGCGTGTGTGTTCTTTTCATGAAACTAGCACTAGAGTCATTGCATGTATGTTCTTTCGACAAACCACATATGGATCCACCAGAGTCATTGCATGTCTGTTCTTTTCTCAAAACCATCACTAGAGTCATTGCATGTGTGTTCTTTTCATGAACCACATATGGATCCACCAGAGTCATTGCATGTATCTTCTTTTCATAAAACACATGGATCAACTAGAGCAATTGCATGTGTGCTCTTTTCACAAACCACATATGTATCCACCAGAGTCATTGCATGTGTGTTTTTTCATGAACCACATATGGATCCAGCAGAGTCATTGCATGTATGTTCTTTTCATAAAACACATGGATCAATCAATGTCATTGCATGTATGTTCTTTTCAAAAACCACATCTGGATCAACCAATTTCATTGCATGTGTGTTCTTTCCACAAACCACATATGGACCCACTAGAGTCATTCATGTGTGTCCTTATCCTAAAACCAGCACTAGAGTCGTTGCAGGTGTGTTCTTTTCACAAACCACATATGGATCCACCAATGTCATTGCATGTGTGTTCTTTTCACAAACCACATATGGATCCACGAGAGTCATTGCATGTCTATTATTTTCACAAACCACATATGGATCCACCAATGGCATTGCATGTGTGTTCTTTTCCTGAACCACATATGGATCCAATAGAGTCATTGCATGTATGTTATTTTCCACAAACCACATGGATCCACTATAGTCATTGCATGTGTGTTCTTTTCATGAACCACATATGGATCCACTAGAGTCATTGCATGTGTGTTCTTTGCATGAACCACATATGGATCCATTAGGGTCATTGCATGTGTATTCTTTTCATGAACCACAGCTATAGTCATTGCATGTGTGTTCTTTTCATGAAACTAGCACTAGAGTCATTGCATGTATGTTCATTCCACAAACCAAATGGATCCACTCTAGTCATTGCATGTGTGTTCTTTACACAAACCACATATGAATTCACCAGAGTCATTGCATGTGTGTTCTTTTCACAAAACCAGCACTAGAGTCATTGCATGTGTGTTCTTTTCATGAACCACATATGGACCCACCAGAGTCATTGCATATATGTTCTTTTCATAAAAACATGGATCAACTAGAGTCATTGCATGTGTGTTCTATTCACAAACCACATATGTATCCACCAGTCATTGTATGTTCTTCCACAAACCACATATGGATCCACCAGAGTCATTGCATGTGTGTTCTTTTCTCAAAACTATCACTAGAGTCATTGCACGTGTGTTCTTTTCATGAACCACATATGGATCCACCAGAGTTATTGCATATATGTTCTTTTCACAAACCACATCTGGATCAATCAATTTCATTGCATGTGTGTTCCTTCCACAAACCACATATGGACCCACTAGAGTCATTCATGTGTGTTCTTATCCTAAAACTAGCACTAGAGTCATTGCATGTGTGTTCTTTTCACAAACCACATATGGATCCACCAATGTCATTGCATGTGTGTTCTTTTCACAAACCACATATGGAACAGCTATAGTCATTTCATGTGTGTTCTTTTCGCAAACCACTTGGATCCACCAATGTTATTGCATGTGTGTTCTTTTCACAAACCACATATGGATCCACCAATGTCATTGCATGTGTGTTCTTTTCATGAACCACATATGGATCCACTAGAGTCATTGCATGTGTGTTCTTTCCACAAACCACATGGATCCACCAATGTCATTGCATGTGTGTTCTTTTCACAAACCACATATGTATCCACCAGAGTCATTGCATGTGTGTTCTTTTCATGAACCACATATAGATCCACCAGAGTCATTGCATGTATGTTATTTTCATAAAACACATGGATCAACCAATGTTATTGCATATATGTTCTTTTCACAAACCACATATGGATTAACCAATGTCATTGCATGTATGTTCTTTCCACAAACCACATATGGAACTGCTATAGGCATTGCATGTGTGTTCTTTTCACAAACCACATATGGAACAGCTATAGTCATTGCATGTGTGTTCTTTCCACAAACCACATGGATCCACCAATGTCATTGCATGTGTTATCTTTTCATGAACCACATATGGATCCACTAGAGTCATTGCATGTGTGTTCTTTCCATAAAACCAACACTAGGGTCATTGCTTGTGTGTTCTTTTCATGAACCACAAGTAGAGACATTACATGTTTGTTATTTTCATGAAACTAGCACTATAGTCATTGCATGTCTGTTCTTTCTGCAAACCACATGGATCCAATAATGTCATTTAATGTGTATTCTTTTTCATGAACCACATATGGATCCACCAGAGTCATTTCATGTATGTTCTTTTTATAAAACACATGGATCAACTAGAGTCATTGCATGTGTTTTCTTTTCACAAACCACAAATGTATCCACCAGAGTCATTGCATGTCTGTTTTTCCATGAACCACATATGGATCCAGCAGAGTCATTGCATGTATGTTCTTTTCATAAAACAAATGGATCAACTAATGTCATTGCATATATGTTCTTTTCACAAACCACATCTGGATCAACGAATTTCATTGTATGTGTGTTCTTTCCACAAACCACATATGGACCCACTAGAGTCATTCATGTGTTTTCTTATCCGAAAACCAGCACTAGAGTCATTGTATGTGTGTTCTTTTCACAACCCACATATGGATCCACCAATGTCATTGCATGTGTGTTCTTTTCACAAACCACATATGGAACATCTACAGTCATTGCATGTGTGTTCTTTTCACAAAACCACATGGATCCACCAATGTTATTGCATGTTTTTTTTTCACAAACCACATATGGATCCACTAGAGTCATTGCATGTCTATTCTTTTCACAAACCACATATGGATCCACCAATGTCATTGCATGTGTGTTCTTTTCATGAACCACATATGGATCCACTAGAGTCATTGCATGTATGTTCTTTTCCACAAACCACATGGATACACTATAGTCATTGCATGTGTGTTCTTTTCATGAACCACATATGGATCCACTAGAGTCATTGCATGTGTGTTCTTTTCACAAAACCAGCACTAGAGTCATTGCATGTGTGTTCTTTTCATGAACCACGGCTAGAGTCATTGCATGTGTGTTCTTTTCATGAGACTAGCACTATAGTCATTGCATGTTTGTTCTTTTCATGAAATTAGCACTATAGTCATTGCATGTTTGTTCTTTATACAAACCACATGGATCCAATAATGTCATTTAATGTGTATTCTTTTCACGAACCACATATGGATCCACTACAATCGTTGCATGTGTGTTCGTTCCACAAACCACACGGATGCACCAATGTCATTGCATGTGTGTTCTTTCCACAAAACCAGCAGTAGGAACATTGCTTGTGTGTTCTTTTCATGAACCACAACTAGAGACATTACATGTTTGTTCTTTTCGTGAAACTAGCACTATAGTCATTGCATGTCTGTTCTTTCCGCAAACAACATGGATCCACCAATGTCATTGCATGTGTGTTCTTTTCATGAACCACATATGGATCCACTAGAGTCGTTGCGTGTGTGTTCTTTCCACAAACCACATGGATGCACCAATGTCATTGCTTGTGTGTTCTATTCATGAACCACATATGGATCCACTAGAGTCATTGCATGTGTGTTCTTTCCACAAACCAGCATTAGAGTCATTGCATGTGTGTCCTTTTCATGAACCATACCTAGCGTCATTGCGTGTGTGTTCTTTTCATGAAACTAGCACTGGAGTCATTGCATGTATGTTCTTTCCACAAACCACATGGATCCACTAGAGACATTGCATGTATGTTCTTTTCATGAAAAAGAGCTAGAGTCATTGCATGTGTGTTCTTTTCATGAAACTAGCACTAGAATCATTGCATGTATGTTCTTTCCACAATCCATATATGGATCCACCAGAGTCATTGCATGTGTGTTCTTTTCTCAAAACTATCATTAGAGTCATTGCATGTGTGTTCTTTTCATGAACCACATATGGATCCACCAGAGACATTGCATGTATGTTCTTTTCATCAAACACATGGATCAACTAGAGTCATTGCATGTGTGTTCTTTTCACAAACCACATATGTATCCACCAGAGTCATCGCATGTGTGTTTTTTCATGAACCACATATGGATCCAGCAGAGTCATTGCATGTATGTTCTTTTCATAAAACACATGGATCAATCAATGTCATTGCATATATGTTATTTTCACAAACCACATCTGGATCAAACAATTTCATTGCATGTGTGTTCTTTCCACAAACCACATATGGACCCACTAGAGCCATTCATGTGTGTTCTTATCCTAAAACCAGCACTAGAGTCATTGCATGTCTGTTCTTTTCACAAACCACATATGGATCCACCAATCTCATTGCATGTGTGTTCTTTTCACAAACCACATATGGAACAGCTATAGTCATTGCATGTGTGTTCTTTCCACAAACCACATGGATCCACCAATGTTATTGCATGTGTGTTCTTTTCACAAACCACATATGCATCCACTGGAGTCATTTCATGTGTGTTAGTTTTGCAAACCACATATGGATCCACCAATGTCATTGCATCTGTGTTCATTTCGCAAACCACATATGGAACAGCTATAGGCATTGCATGTCTATTCTTTTCACAAACCACATATGGATCCACCAATGTGATTGCATGTGTGTTCTTTTCACAAACCACATAGGTATCCACCAGAGTCATTGCTTGTGTGTTCTTTTCATGAACCACATATGGATCCAGCAGAGTCATTGCATGTATGTTCTTTTCATAAAACACATGGATCAACCAATGTCATTGCATATATGTTCTTTTCACAAACCACATATGGATCAACCAATGTCATTGCATGTGTGTTCTTTCCACAAACCACATATGGACCCACTAGAGTCATTGCATGTGTGCTCTTATCCTAAAACCAGCACTAGAGTCATTTCATGTGTGTTATTTTCACAAACCACATATGGATCCACCAATTTCATTGCATGTGTGTTCCTTTCGCAAACCACATATGGGACAGCTATAGGCATTGCATGTGTGTTCTTTTCACAAACCACATATGGAACAGCTATAGTCATTGCATGTGTGTTCTTTCCACAAACCACATGGATCCACCAATGTCATTGCATGTGTTATCTTTTCATGAACCACATATGGATCCACTAGAGTCATTGCATGTGTGTTCTTTCCACAAAACCAGCACTAGGAACATTGTTTGTGTGTTCTTTTCATGAACCACAACTAGAGACATTACATGTTTGTTCTTTTCGTGAAACTAGCACTATAGTCATTGCATGTCTGTTCTTTCCGCAAACGACATGGATCCACCAATGTCATTGCATGTGTGTTCTTTTCATGAACCACATATGGATCCACTAGAGTCGTTGCGTGTATGTTCTTTCCACAAACCACATGGATGCACCAATGTCATTGCTTGTGTGTTCTATTCATGAACCACATATGGATCCACTAGAGTCATTGCATGTGTGTTCTTTCCACAAACCAGCACTAGAGTCATTGCATGTGTGTTCTTTTCATGTACCATAGCTAGAGTCATTGAGTGTGTGTTCTTTTCATGAAACTAGCACTAGAGTCATTGCACGTATGTTCTTTCCACAAAGCACATGGATCTACTAGAGTCATTGCATGTGTGTTCTTTTCATGAACCAGAGCTAGAGTCATTGCATGTGTGTTCTTTTCATGAAACTAGCACTAGAGTCATTGCATGTATGTTCTTTCCACAAACCACATATGGATCCACCAGAGTCATTGCATGTGTGTTCTTTTCTCAAAACTATCACTAGAGTCATTGCACGTGTGTTCTTTTCATGAACCACATATGGATCCACCAGAGTCATTGCATATATGTTCTTTTCACAAACCACATCTGGATCAATCAATTTCATTGCATGTGTGTTCCTTCCACAAACCACATATGGACCCACTAGAGTCATTCATGTGTGTTCTTATCCTAAAACTAGCACTAGTTGCATGTGTGTTCTATTCATGAACCACATATGGATCCACCAGAGTCATTACATGTATGTTCTTTTCATAAAACACATGGATCAACTAGAGTCATTGCATGCGTGTTCTTTTCACAAACCACATATGTATCCACCAGAGTCATTGCATGTGTGTTTTTCATGAACCACATATGGATCCAGCAGAGTCATTGCATGTATGTTATTTTCATAAAACACAGGGATCAATCAATGTCATTGCATGTATGTTCTTTTCACAAACCACATCTGGATCAACCAATTTCATTGCATGTGTGTTCTTTCCACAAACCACATATGGACCCACTAGAGTCATTCATGTGTGTTCTTATCCTAAAACCAGCACTAGAGTCATTGCATGTGTGTTCTTTTCACAAACCACATATGGATCCACCAATGTCATTGCATGTGCGTTCTTTTCACAAACCACATATGGAACAGCTATAGTCATTGCATGTGTGTTTTTTTCACAATCTACATGGATCCACCAATGTTATTGCTTGTGTGTCCTTTTCACAAACCACATATGCATCCACTAGAGTCATTGCATGTCTATTCTTTTCACAAACCACATATGGATCCAGCAATGTCATTTCATGTGTGTTCTTTTCATGAACCACATATGCATCCACTAGAGTCATTGCATGTGTGTTCTTTTCAGAAAAGCAGCACTAGAGTCATTGCATGTGTGTTCTTTTCATGAACCACAGCTATAGTCATTGCATGTGTGTTCTTTTCATGAAACTAGCAGTAGAGTCATTGCATGTATGTTCTTTCCACAAACCACATGCATCCACCATAGTCATTGCATGTGTGTTCTTTACACAAACCACATATGGATTCACCAGAGTCATTGCATGTGTGTTCCTTTCACAAAACGAGCACTAGAGTCATTGTATGTGTGTTCTTTTCATGAACCACATATGGACCCACTAGAGTCATTGCATGTATGTTATTTTCATAAAAACATGGATCAACTGGAGTCATTGCATGTGTGTTCTATTCACAAACCACATATGTATCCACCAGAGTCATTGCATGTGTGTTCTTTTCATGAAACACATATTGATCCACCAGAGTCATTGCATGGATGTTCTTTTCATAAAACACATGGATCAACAATTGTCATTGCATGTATGTATTTTTCACAAACCACATATGGATCAACCAATGTCATTGCATGTGCGTTCTTTCCACAAACCACATATGGACCCACTAGAGTCATTGCATGTGTTCTTATCCTAAAACCAGCACTAGAGTCATTGCATGTGTGTTATTTTCACAAACCACATATCGATCCACCATAGTCAGTGCATGTGTGTTCTTTTCACAAACCACACATGGAACAACTATAGTCATTGCATGTGTGTTCTTTTCAGAAACCACATATGGAACATCTATAGTCATTGCATGTCTATTCTTTCCACAAACCACACGGATCTACCAACGTCATTACATGTGTGTTCTTTTCATGAACCACATATGGATCCACTAGAGTCATTGCATGTGTGTTCTTTCCACAAACCACATGGATCCACCAATTTCATTGCATGTGTGTTCTTTTCATGAACCACATATGGATCCACTAGAGTCATTGCACGTGTGTTCTTTCCACAAAACCAGCACAAGAGTCATTGCATGTGTGTTCTTTTCATGAACCACGGCTAGAGTCATTGCATGTGTGTTCTTTTCATGAAACTAGCACTAGAGTCATTCCATGTATGTTATTTCCACAAACCCCATTGACCCACTAGATTCATTGCATGTGTGTTCTTTTCATGAACCAGAGCTAGAGTCATTACATGTGTGTTCTTTTCATGGAACTAGCACTAGAGTCATTGCATGTATGTTCTTCCACAAACCACATATGGATCCACCAGAGTCATTGCATGTGTGTTCTTTTCTCAAAACTATCACTAGAGTCATTGCACGTGTGTTCTTTTCATGAACCACATATGGATCCACCAGAGTCATTGCATGTATGTTCTTTTCATAAATCACATGGATCAACTAGAGTCATTGCATGTGTGTTCTTTTCACAAACCACATATGTATCCACCAGAGTCATTGCATGTGTGTTTTTTCATGAACCACATATGGATCCAGCAGAGTCATTGCATGTATGTTCTTTTCATAAAACGCATGGATCAATCAATTTCATTGCATATATGTTATTTTCACAAACCACATCTGGATCAATCAATTTCATTGCATGTGTGTTCCTTCCACAAACCACATATGGACCCACTAGAGTCATTCATGTGTGTTCTTATCCTAAAACTAGCACTAGAGTCATTGCATGTGTGTTCTTTTCACAAACCACATATGGATCCACCAATGTCATTGCATGTGTGTTCTTTTCACAAACCACATATGGAACAGCTATAGTCATTTCATGTGTGTTCTTTTTGCAAACCACTTGGATCCACCAATGTTATTGCATGTGTGTTCTTTTCACAAACCACATATGGATCCACCAATGTCATTGCATGTGTGTTCTTTTCATGAACCACATATGGATCCACTAGAGTCATTGCATGTGTGTTCTTTCCACAAACCACATGGATCCACCAATGTCATTGCATGTGTGTTCTTTTCACAAACCACATATGTATCCACCAGAGTCATTGCATGTGTGTTCTTTTCATGAACCACATATAGATCCACCAGAGTCATTGCATGTATGTTATTTTCATAAAACACATGGATCAACCAATGTCATTGCATATATGTTCTTTTCACAAACCACATATGGATTAACCAATGTCATTGCATGTATGTTCTTTCCACAAACCACATATGGAACAGCTATAGGCATTGCATCTGTGTTCTTTTCACAAACCACATATGGAACAGCTATAGTCATTGCATGTGTGTTCTTTCCACAAACCACATGGATCCACCAATGTCATTGCATGTGTTATCTTTTCATGAACCACATATGGATCCACTAGAGTCATTGCATGTGTGTTCTTTCCATAAAACCAACACTAGGGTCATTGCTTGTGTGTTCTTTTCATGAACCACAAGTAGAGACATTACATGTTTGTTGTTTTCATGAAACTAGCACTATAGTCATTGCATGTCTGTTCTTTCTGCAAACCACATGGATCCAATAATGTCATTTAATGTGTATTCTTTTTCATGAACCACATATGGATCCACCAGAGTCATTTCATGTATGTTCTTTTCATAAAACACATGGATCAACTAGAGTCATTGCATGTGTTTTCTTTTCACAAACCACAAATGTATCCACCAGAGTCATTGCATGTCTGTTTTTCCATGAACCACATATGGATCCAGCAGAGTCATTGCATGTATGTTCTTTTCATAAAACAAATGGATCAACTAATGTCATTGCATATATGTTCTTTTCACAAACCACATCTGGATCAACGAATTTCATTGTATGTGTGTTCTTTCCACAAACCACATATGGACCCACTAGAGTCATTCATGTGTTTTCTTATCCGAAAACCAGCACTAGAGTCATTGTATGTGTGTTCTTTTCACAACCCACATATGGATCCACCAATGTCATTGCATGTGTGTTCTTTTCACAAACCACATATGGAACATCTACAGTCATTGCATGTGTGTTCTTTTCACAAAACCACATGGATCCACCAATGTTATTGCATGTGTTTTTTTCACAAACCACATATGGATCCACTAGAGTCATTGCATGTCTATTCTTTTCACAAACCACATATGGATCCACCAATGTCATTGCATGTGTGTTCTTTTCATGAACCACATATGGATCCACTAGAGTCATTGCATGTATCTTCTTCACAAACCACATGGATACACTATAGTCATTGCATGTGTGTTCTTTTCATGAACCACATATGGATCCACTAGAGTCATTGCATGTGTGTTCTTTTCACAAAACCAGCACTAGAGTCATTGCATGTGTGTTCTTTTCATGAACCACGGCTAGAGTCATTTCATGTGTGTTCTTTTCATGAGACTAGCACTATAGTCATTGCATGTTTGTTCTTTTCATGAAATTAGCACTATAGTCATTGCATGTTTGTTCTTTATACAAACCACATGGATCCAATAATGTCATTTAATGTGTATTCTTTTCACGAACCACATATGGATCCACTACAATCGTTGCATGTGTGTTCGTTCCACAAACCACACGGATGCACCAATGTCATTGCATGTGTGTTCTTTCCACAAAACCAGCAGTAGGAACATTGCTTGTGTGTTCTTTTCATGAACCACAACTAGAGACATTACATGTTTGTTCTTTTCGTGAAACTAGCACTATAGTCATTGCATGTTTGTTCTTTCCGCAAACAACATGGATCCACCAATGTCATTGCATGTGTGTTCTTTTCATGAACCACATATGGATCCACTAGAGTCGTTGCGTGTGTGTTCTTTCCACAAACCACATGGATGCACCAATGTCATTGCTTGTGTGTTCTATTCATGAACCACGTATGGATCCACTGGAGTCATTGCATGTGTGTTCTTTCCACAAACCAGCATTAGAGTCATTGCATGTGTGTCCTTTTCATGAACCATAGCTAGCGTCATTGCGTGTGTGTTCTTTTCATGAAACTAGCACTGGAGTCATTGCATGTATGTTCTTTCCACAAACCACATGGATCCACTAGAGACATTGCATGTATGTTCTTTTCATGAAACAGAGCTAGAGTCATTGCATGTGTGTTCTTTTCATGAAACTAGCACTAGAATCATTGCATGTATGTTCTTTCCACAATCCATATATGGATCCACCAGAGTCATTGCATGTGTGTTCTTTTCTCAAAACTATCATTAGAGTCATTGCATGTGTGTTCTTTTCATGAACCACATATGGATCCACCAGAGACATTGCATGTATGTTCTTTTCATCAAACACATGGATCAACTAGAGTCATTGCATGTGTGTTCTTTTCACAAACCACATATGTATCCACCAGAGTCATCGCATGTGTGTTTTTGCATGAACCACATATGGATCCAGCAGAGTCATTGCATGTATGTTCTTTTCATAAAACACATGGATCAATCAATTTCATTGCATATATGTTATTTTCACAAACCACATCTGGATCAAACAATTTCATTGCATGTGTGTTCTTTCCACAAACCACATATGGACCCACTAGAGCCATTCATGTGTGTTCTTATCCTAAAACCAGCACTAGAGTCATTGCATGTCTGTTCTTTTCACAAACCACATATGGATCCACCAATCTCATTGCATGTGTGTTCTTTTCACAAACCACATATGGAACAGCTATAGTCATTGCATGTGTGTTCTTTCCACAAACCACATGGATCCACCAATGTTATTGCATGTGTGTTCTTTTCACAAACCACATATGCATCCACCGGAGTCATTTCATGTGTGTTATTTTTGCAAACCACATATGGATCCACCAATGTCATTGCATCTGTGTTCATTTCGCAAACCACATATGGAACAGCTATAGGCATTGCATGTCTATTCTTTTCACAAACCACATATGGATCCACCAATGTGATTGCATGTGTGTTCTTTTCACAAACCACATAGGTATCCACCAGAGTCATTGCTTGTGTGTTCTTTTCATGAACCACATATGGATCCAGCAGAGTCATTGCATGTATGTTCTTTTCATAAAACACATGGATCAACCAATGTCATTGCATATATGTTCTTTTCATAAACCACATATGGATCAACCAATGTCATTGCATGTGTGTTCTTTCCACAAACCACATATGGACCCACTAGAGTCATTGCATGTGTGCTCTTATCCTAAAACCAGCACTAGAGTCATTTCATGTGTGTTATTTTCACAAACCACATATGGATCCACCAATTTCATTGCATGTGTGTTCCTTTCGCAAACCATATATGGGACAGCTATAGGCAATCCATGTGTGTTCTTTTCACAAACCACATATGGAACAGCTATAGTCATTGCATGTGTGTTCTTTCCACAAACCACATGGATCCACCAATGTCATTGCATGTGTTATCTTTTCATGAACCACATATGGATCCACTAGAGTCATTGCATGTGTGTTCTTTCCACAAAACCAGCACTAGGAACATTGTTTGTGTGTTCTTTTCATGAACCACAACTAGAGACATTACATGTTTGTTCTTTTCGTGAAACTAGCACTATAGTCATTGCATGTTTGTTCTTTTCGCAAACGACATGGATCCACCAATTTGATTGCATGTGTGTTCCTTTCGCAAACCACATATGGGACAGCTATAGGCATTCCATGTGTGTTCTTTTCACAAACCACACATGGAACAGCTATAGTCATTGCATGTGTGTTCTTTCCACAAACCACATGGATCCACCAATGTCATTGCATGTGTTATCTTTTCATGAACCACATATGGATCCACTAGAGTCATTGCATGTGTGTTCTTTCCACAAAACCAGCACTAGGAACATTGTTTGTGTGTTCTTTTCATGAACCACAACTAGAGACATTACATGTTTGTTCTTTTCGTGAAACTATCACTATAGTCATTGCATGTCTGTTCTTTCCGCAAACGACATGGATCCACCAATGTCATTGCATGTGTGTTCTTTTCATGAACCACATATGGATCCACTAGAGTCGTTGCGTGTATGTTCTTTCCACAAACCACATGGATGCACCAATGTCATTGCTTGTGTGTTCTATTCATGAACCACATATGGATCCACTAGAGTCATTGCATGTGTGTTCTTTCCACAAACCAGCACTAGAGTCATTGCATGTGTGTTCTTTTCATGTACCATAGCTAGAGTCATTGAGTGTGTGTTCTTTTCATGAAACTAGCACTAGAGTCATTGCATGTATGTTCTTTCCACAAAGCACATGGATCTACTAGAGTCATTGCATGTGTGTTCTTTTCATGAACCAGAGCTAGAGTCATTGCATGTGTGTTCTTTTCATGAAACTAGCACTAGAGTCATTGCATGTATGTTCTTTCCACAAACCACATATGGATCCACCAGAGTCATTGCATGTGTGTTCTTTTCTCAAAACTATCACTAGAGTCATTGCATGTGTGTTCTATTCATGAACCACATATGGATCCACCAGAGTCATTGCATGTATGTTCTTTTCATAAAACACATGGATCAACTAGAGTCATTGCATGCGTGTTCTTTTCACAAACCACATATGTATCCACCAGAGTCATTGCATGTGTGTTTTTCATGAACCACATATGGATCCAGCAGAGTCATTGCATGTATGTTATTTTCATAAAACACAGGGATCAATCAATGTCATTGCATGTATGTTCTTTTCACAAACCACATCTGGATCAACCAATTTCATTGCATGTGTGTTCTTTCCACAAACCACATATGGACCCACTAGAGTCATTCATGTGTGTTCTTATCCTAAAACCAGCACTAGAGTCATTGCATGTGTGTTCTTTTCACAAACCACATATGGATCCACCAATGTCATTGCATGTGCGTTCTTTTCACAAACCACATATGGAACAGCTATAGTCATTGCATGTGTGTTTTTTTCACAATCTACATGGATCCACCAATGTTATTGCTTGTGTGTCCTTTTCACAAACCACATATGCATCCACTAGAGTCATTGCATGTCTATTCTTTTCACAAACCACATATGGATCCAGCAATGTCATTGCATGTGTGTTCTTTTCATGAACCACATATGCATCCACTAGAGTCATTGCATGTGTGTTCTTTTCAGAAAAGCAGCACTAGAGTCATTGCATGTGTGTTCTTTTCATGAACCACAGCTATAGACATTGCATGTGTGTTCTTTTCATGAAACTAGCAGTAGAGTCATTGCATGTATGTTCTTTCCACAAACCACATGCATCCACCATAGTCATTGCATGTGTGTTCTTTACACAAACCACATATGGATTCACCAGAGTCATTGCATGTGTGTTCCTTTCACAAAATGAGCACTAGAGTCATTGTATGTGTGTTCTTTTCATGAACCACATATGGACCCACCAGAGTCATTGCATGTATGTTATTTTCATAAAAACATGGATCAACTGGAGTCATTGCATGTGTGTTCTATTCATAAACCACATATGTATCCACCAGAGTCATTGCATGTGTGTTCTTTTCATGAAACACATATTGATCCACCAGAGTCATTGCATGTATGTTCTTTTCATAAAACACATGGATCAACAATTGTCATTGCATGTATGTATTTTTCACAAACCACATATGGATCAACCAATGTCATTGCATGTGCGTTCTTTCCACAAACCACATATGGACCCACTAGAGTCATTGCATGTGTGTTCTTATCCTAAAACCAGCACTAGAGTCATTGCATGTGTGTTATTTTCACAAACCACATATAGATCCACCATAGTCAGTGCATGTGTGTTCTTTTCACAAACCACACATGGAACAACTATAGTCATTGCATGTGTGTTCTTTTCAGAAACCACATATGGAACATCTATAGTCATTGCATGTCTATTCTTTCCACAAACCACACGGATCTACCAACGTCATTACATGTGTGTTCTTTTCATGAACCACATATGGATCCACTAGAGTCATTGCATGTGTGTTCTTTCCACAAACCACATGGATCCACCAATTTCATTGCATGTGTGTTCTTTTCATGAACCACATATGGATCCACTAGAGTCATTGCACGTGTGTTCTTTCCACAAAACCAGCACAAGAGTCATTGCATGTGTGTTCTTTTCATGAACCACGGCTAGAGTCATTGCATGTTTGTTCTTTTCATGAAACTAGCACTAGAGTCATTCCATGTATGTTATTTCCACAAACCACATGGATCCCCTATAATCATTGCATGTGTGTTCTTTACACAAACCACATATGGATTCACCAGAGTCATTGCATGTGTGTTCCTTTCACAAAACCAGCACTAGAGTCATTGTATGTGTGTTCTTTTCATGAACCACATATGGACCCACCAGAGTCATTGCATGTATGTTATTTTCATAAAAACATTGAATCAACTGGAGTCATTGCATGTGTGTTCTATTCACAAACCACATATGTATCCACCAGAGTCATTGCATGTGTGTTCTTTTCATAAACCACTTATTGATCCACCAGAGTCATTGCATGTATGTTCTTTTCATAAAACACATGGATTAACAATTGTCATTGCATGTATGTATTTTTCACAAACCACATATGGATCAACCAATGTCATTGCATGTGCGTTCTTTCCACAAACCACATATGGACCCACTAGAGTCATTGCATGTGTGTTCTTATCCTAAAACCAGCACTAGAGTCATTGCATTTGTGTTCTTTTCACAAACCACATATAGATCCACCATAGTCAGTGCATGTGTGTTCTTTTCACAAACCACACATGGAACAACTATAGTCATTGCATGTGTTTTCTTTTCAGAAACCAGATATGGAACATCTATAGTCATTGCATGTCTATTCTTTCCACAAACCACACGGATCTACCAACGTCATTGCATGTGTGTTCTTTTCATGAACCACATATGGATCCACTAGAGTCATTGCATGTGTGTTCTTTCCACAAACCACATGGATCCACCAATTTCATTGCATGTGTGTTCTTTTCATGAACCACATATGGATCCACTAGAGTCATTGCACGTGTGTTCTTTCCACAAAACCAGCACTAGAGTCATTGCATGTTTGTTCTTTTCATGAACCACGGCTAGAGTCATTGCATGTGTGTTATTTTCATGAAACTAGCACTAGAGTCATTCCATGTATGTTATTTCCACAAACCACATGGATCCCCTATAATCATTGCATGTGTCTTCTTTTCAAAAACCACATATGGATCCACCAGAGTCATTGCATGTGTGTTCTCTCCACAAAACCAGCACTAGAGTCATTGCATGTTTGTTATATTCATGAACCACATATGGACCCACGAGAGTCATTGCATGTATGTCCTTTTCATAAAACACATGGATCAACTAGAGTCATTACATGTGTGTTCTTTTCACAAACCACATATGTATCCACCAGAGTCATGGCATGTGTGTTCTTTTCATGAACCACATATCGATCCACCAGAGTCATTGCATGTATGTTCTTTTCATAAAACACATGGATCAACCAATGTCATTGCATGTATGTTCTTTTCACAAACCACATATGGATGAACCAATGTCATTGCATGTTTGTTCTTGCCAGAAACCACATATGGAGCCACTACAGTCATTGCATGTGTGTTCTTATCCTAAAACCGACACTAGAGTCATTGCATGTGTGTTATTTTCACAAAACACATATGGATCCACCAATGTCATTGCATGTGTGTTATTTTCACAAACCACATATGGAACAGCTATAGTCATTGCATGTATGTTCTTTTCACAAACCACATATGGAACAACTATAGTCATTGCATGTTTGTTCTTTCCACAAACCACATGGATCCACCAATGTCATTGCATGTGTGTTCTTTTCATGAACCACATATGGATCCACTAGAGTTGCATGTGTTCTTTTCATGAACCACATATGGATCCACTAGAGAAATTGCATTTGTGTTCTTTCCATAATCCACATGGATCCACCAATGTCATTGCATGTGTGTTGTTTTCATGAACCACATAAGAATCCACTAGAGCCATTGAATGTGTGTTCTTTCCACAAAACCAGCACTAGAGTCATTGATGTGTGTTCTTTTCATGAACCACAGCTAGAGTCATTCCATGTGTGTTCTTTTCATGAAACTAGCACTATAGTCATTGCATGTCTGTTCTTTTCGCAAACCACATGGATCCACCAATGTCATTGCATGTGTGTTCTTTTCACAAACCACATATGGGTCCACTAGAGTCGTTGCATGTGTGTTCTTTTCACAAAACCAACACTAGAGTCATTGCATGTGTGTTCTTTCCACAAACCACATATGGACCCACTAGAGTCATTGCATGTGTGTTCTTATCCTAAAACCATCACTAGAGGCATTGCATGTGTGTTCTTTTCACAAACCACATATGGATCCACCAATGTCATTGCATGTGTGCTCTTTTCACAAACCACATATGGAACATCTATAGTCATTGCATGTGTGCTCTTTTCACAAACCACATATGGAACAACTATATTCATTGCATGTCTGTTCTTTCCACAAACCACATGGATAGACCAATGTCATTGCATGTGTGTTCTTTTCATGAACCACATATGGATCCACTAGAGTCATTGCATGTGTGTTCTTTTCATGAACCACATATCGATCCACTAGAGTCATTGCATTTGTGTTCTTTCTACAAACCACATGGATCCACCAATGTCATTGCACGTGTGTTCTTTTCACAAACAACATATGGATCCACTAGATTCATTGCATGTGTGTTATTTCCACAAAACTAGCACTAGAGTCATTGCATGTGTGTTCTTTTCATGAAGCACAGCTAGAGTCATTGCATGTGTGTTCTTTTCATGAAACTAGCACTAGATTTATTGTATGTATGTTCTTTCCACAAACCACATGGATCCACTATAGTCAGTGCATGTGTGTTCTTTTCACAAACCACATATGGATCCACCAGGGTCATTGCATGTGTGTTCTTTTCACAAAACCAGCACTAGAGTCATTGCATGTGTGGTCTTTTCATGAACCACATATGGATCCACCAGAGTCATACATTGTATGTTCTTTTCATAAAACACATGTATGAACTAGATTCATTGCATGTGTGTTCTTTTCACAAACCACACATGTATCCACCAGTGTCATTGCATGTGTGTTCTTTTCATGACCCACATATGGATCCACTTGAGTCATTGCATGTATGTTCTTTTCATAAAACACATGGATCAACCAATGTTATTGCATGTATGTTCTTTTCACACACCACATATGGATCAACCAATGTCCTTGCATGTGTGTTCTTTCCACAAACCACATATGGACCCACTAGAGTCATTGCATGTGTGTTCTTATCCTAAAACCAGCACTAGAGTCATTGCATGTGTGTTCTTATCCTAAAACCTGCACTCGAGTCATTGCATGTGTGTTATTTTCACAAACCACATATGGATCAACTAATGTCATTGCATGTGTGTTCTTTCCACAAACCACATATGGACCCACTAGAGTCACTGCATGTGTGTTCTTATCCTAAAACCAGCACTAGAGTCATTTCATGTGTGTTATTTTTGCAAACCACATATGGATCCACCAATGTCATTGCATGTGTGTTCTTTTCACAAACCACATATGGAACAGCTATAGGCATTGCATGTATGTTCTTTTCACAAACCACATATGGAACAGCTATAGTCATTGCATGTCTGTTATTTCCACAAACCACATGGATCCACCAATTTCATTGCATGTGTTATCTTTTCATGAACCACATATGGATCCACTAGAGTCATTGCATTTGTGTTCTTTCCAAAAAACCAGGACTAGAGTCATTGCTTGTGTGTTCTTTTCATGAACCACAACTAGATACATTACATGTTTGTTCTTTTCATCAAACTAGCACTATAGTCATTGCATGTCTGTTCTATCCACAAACCACATGGATTCACCAATGTCATTGCATGTGTGTTCTTTTCATGAACCACATATGGATCCACTAGATTCGTTGCATCTGTGTTCTTTCCATAAACCACATGGATGCACCAATGTCATTGCTTGTGTGTTCTATTCATGAACCATATATGGATCCACTAGAGTCATTGCATGTGTGTTCTTTCCACAAAACCAGCACAAGAGTCATTGCATGTGTGTTCTTTTCATGAACCACGGCTAGAGTCATTGCATGTGTGTTCTTTTCATGAAACTAGCACTAGAGTCATTCCATGTATGTTATTTCCACAAACCCCATTGACCCACTAGATTCATTGCATGTGTGTTCTTTTCATGAACCAGAGCTAGAGTCATTACATGTGTGTTCTTTTCATGGAACTAGCACTAGAGTCATTGCATGTATGTTCTTCCACAAACCACATATGGATCCACCAGAGTCATTGCATGTGTGTTCTTTTCTCAAAACTATCACTAGAGTCATTGCACTTGTGTTCTTTTCATGAACCACATATGGATCCACCAGAGTCATTGCATGTATGTTCTTTTCATAAATCACATGGATCAACTAGAGTCATTGCATGTGTGTTCTTTTCACAAACCACATATGTATCCACCAGAGTCATTGCATGTGTGTTTTTTCATGAACCACATATGGATCCAGCAGAGTCATTGCATGTATGTTCTTTTCATAAAACACATGGATCAATCAATGTCATTGCATATATGTTCTTTTCACAAACCACATCTGGATCAATCAATTTCATTGCATGTGTGTTCTTTCCACAAACCACATATGGACCCACTAGAGTCATTCATGTGTGTCCTTATCCTAAAACCAGCACTAGAGTCGTTGAATATGCGTTCTTTTCACAAACCACATATGGATCCACCAATGTCATTGCATATGCGTTCTTTTCACAAACCACATATGGAACAGCTATAGTCATTGCATGTGTGTTCTCTTCACAATCTACATGGATCCACCAATGTTATTGCTTCTGTGTTATTTTCACAAACCACATATGGATCCACTAGAGTCATTGCATGTCTATTCTTTTCACAAACCACATATGGATCCACCAATGTCATTCCATGTGTGTTCTTTTCATTAACCACATATGGATCCACTAGAGTCATTGCATGTGTGTTCTTTTCAGAAACCAGCACTAGAGTCATTGCATGTGTGTTCTTTTCATGAACCACAGCTATAGTCATTGCATGTGTGTTCTTTTCATGAAACTAGCACTAGAGTCATTGCATGTATGTTCTTTCCACAAACCACATGCATCCACTATAGTCATTGCATGTGTGTTCTTTACACAAACCACATATGGATTCACCAGAATCATTGCATGTGTGTTCCTTTCACAAAACCAGCACTAGAGTCATTGTATGTGTGTTCTTTTCATGAACCACATATGGACCCACCAGAGTCATTGCATGTATGTTATTTTCATAAAAACATGGATCAACTGGAGTCATTGCATGTGTGTTCTATTCACAAACCACATATGTATCCACCAGAGTCATTGCATGTGTGTTCTTTTCATGAACCACATATTGATCCACCAGAGTCATTGCATGTATGTTCTTTTCATAAAACACATGGATCAACAATTGTCATTACATGTATGTTCTTTCCACAAACCACATGGATCCACTATAGTCATTGCATGTGTGTTCTTTACACAAACCACATATGGATCCACCAGAGTCATTGCATGTGTGTTCCTTTCACAAAACTAGCACTAGAGTCATTGTATGTGTGTTCTTTTCACAATCCACACATGGAACAGCTATAGTCATTGCATGTGTGTTCTTTTCACAAACCACATATGGAACAACTATAGTCATTGCATGTTTGTTCTTTCCACAAACCACATGGATCCACCAACGTCATTGCATGTGTGTTCTTTTCATGAACCACGTATGGATCCACTAGAGTCATTGCATGTGTGTTCTTTCCATAAACCACATGGATCCACCAATGTCATTGCATGTGTGTTCTTTTCACAAACCACATATGTATCCACCAGAGTCATTGCATGTGTTTTCTTTTCATGAACCACATATGGATCCACCAGAGTCATTGCATGTATGTTCTTTTCATAAAACACATGGATCAACGAATGTGATTGCATGTATGTTCTTTTCACAAACCACATATGGATCAACCAATGTCATTGCATGTGTGTTCTTTCCACAAACCACATATGGACCCACTAGAGTCATTGCATGTTTGTTCTTATCCTAAAACCAGCACTAGAGTCATTTCATGTGTGTTATTTTCGCAAACCACATATGGATCCACCAATGTCATTGCATGTGTGTTCTTTTCACAAACCACATATGGAACAGCTCTAGGCATTGCATGTGTGTTCTTTTCACAAACCACATATGGAACAACTATAGTCATTGCATGTCTGTTCTTTCCACAAACCACATGGATCCACCAATGTCATTGCATGTGTTATCTTTTCATGAACCACATATGGATCCACTAGAGTCATTGCATTTGTGTTCTTTCCACAAAACCAGGACTAGAGTCATTGCTTGTGTGTTCTTTTCATGAACCACAACTAGATACATTACATGTTTGTTCTTTTCATCAAATTAGCACTATAGTCATTGCATGTCTGTTCTTTCCTCAAACCACATGGATCTACCAATGTCATTGCATGTGTGTTCTTTTCATGAACCACATATGGATCCACTAGAGTCGTTGCATGTGTGTTCTTTCCATAAACCACATGGATGCACCAATGTCATTGCTTGTGTGTTCTATTCATGAACCACATATGGATCCACTAGAGTCATTGCATGTGTGTTCTTTCCACAAAACCAGCACTAGAGTCATTGCATGTGTGTTCTTTTCATGAACCATAGCTAGAGTCATTGCGTGTGTGTTCTTTTCATGGAACTAGCACTAGAGTCATTGCATGTATGCTTTCCACAAACCACATGGATCCACTAGAGTCATTGCATGTGTGTTCTTTTCATGAACCAGAGCTAGAGTCATTGCATGTGTGTTCTTTTCATGAAAATAGCACTAGAGTCATTGCATGTATGTTCTTTCCACAAACCACATATGGATCCACCAGAGTGATTGCATGTGTGTTCTTTTGTCAAAACTATCACTAGAGTCATTGTATGTGTGTTCTATTCATGAACCACATATGGATCCACGAGAGTCATTGCATGTATGTTCTTTTCATAAAACACATGGATCAACTAGAGTCATTGCATGCGTGTTCTTTTCAGAAACCACATATGTATCCACCAGAGTCATTGCATGTGTGTTTTTTCATGAGCCACATATGGATCCAGTAGAGTCATTGCATGTATGTTATTTTCATAAAACACAGGGATCAATCAATGTCATTGCATGTATGTTCTTTTCACAAACCACATCTGGATCAACCAATTTCATTGCATGTGTGTTCTTTCCACAAACCACATATGGACCCACTAGAGTCATTCATGTGTGTTCTTATCCTAAAACCAGCACTAGAGTCATTGCATGTGTGTTCTTTTCACAAACCACATATGGATCCACCAATGTCATTGCATGTGCGTTCTTTTCACAAACCACATATGGAACAGCTATAGTCATTGCATGTGTTTTTTTTCACAATCTACATGGATCCACCAATGTTATTGCTTGTGTGTTCTTTTCACAAACCACATATGCATCCACTAGAGTCATTGCATGTCTATTCTTTTCACAAACCACATATGGATCCAGCAATGTCATTGCATGTGTGTTCTATTCACAAACCACATATGAATCCACCAGAGTCAATGCATGTGTGTTCTTTTCATGAACCACATATTGATCCACCAGAGTCATTGCATGTATGTTCTTTTCATAAAACACATGGATCAACAATTGTCATTGCATGTATGTATTTTTCACAAACCACATATGGATCAACAAATGTCATTGCATGTGCGTTCTTTCCACAAACAACATATGGACCCACTAGAGTCATTGCATGTGTGTTCTTATCCTAAAACTAGCACTAGAGTCATTGCATGTGTCGTCTTTTCACAAACCACATATAGATCCACCATAGTCAGTGCATGTGTGTTCTTTTCACAAACCACACATGGAACAACTATAGTCATTGCATGTGTGTTCTTTTCAAAAACTACATATGGAACATCTATAGTCATTGCATGTCTATTCTTTCCACAAACCACACGGATCTACCAACGTCATTGCATGTGTGTTCTTTTCATGAACCACATATGGATCCACTAGAGTCATTGCATGTGTGTTCTTTCCACAAACCACATGGATCCACCAATTTCATTGCATGTGTGTTCTTTTCATGAACCACATATGGATCCACTAGAGTCATTTCACGTGTGTTCTTTCCACAAAACCAGCACTAGAGTCATTGCATGTGTGTTCTTTTCATGAACCACGGCTAGAGTCATTGCATGTGTGTTCTTTTCATGAAACTAGCACTAGAGTCATTCCATGTATGTTATTTCCACAAACCACATGGATCCCCTATAATCATTGCATGTGTGTTCTTTTCAAAACCACATATGGATCCACCAGAGTCATTGCATGTGTGTTCTCTCCGCAAAACCAGCACTAGAGTCATTGCATGTGTGTTCTTTTCATGACCCACGTATGGACCCACCAGAGTCATTGCATGTATGTTCTTTTCATAAAACACATGGATCAACTAGAGTCATTACATGTGTGTTCTTTTCACAAACCACATATGTATCCACCAGAGTCATGGCATGTGTGTTCTTTTCATGAACCACATATGGATCCACCAGAGTCATTGCATGTATGTTCTTTTCATAAAACACATTGATCAACCAATGTCATTGCATGTATGTTCTTTTCACAAACCACATATGTATGAACCAATGTCATTGCATGTTTGTTCTTTCCACAAACCACATATGGAGCCACTACAGTCATTGCATGTGTGTTCTTATCCTAAAACCGACACTAGAGTCATTGCATGTTTGTTATTTTCACAAACCACATATGGATCCACCAATGTCATTGCATGTGTGTTATTTTCACAAACCACATATGGAACAGCTATAGTCATTGCATGTATTTTCTTTTCACAAACCACATATGGAACAACTATAGTCATTGCATGTTTGTTCTTTCCACAAACCACATGGATCCACCAATGTCATTGCATGTGTGTTCTTTTCATGAACCACATATGGATCCACTAGAGTTGCATGTGCGTTCTTTTCATGAACCACATATGGATCCACTAGAGAAATTGCATTTGTGTTCTTTCCATAATCCACATGGATCCACCAATGTCATTGCATGTGTGTTCTTTTCATGAACCACATAAGGATCCACTAGAGTCATTGAATGTGTGTTCTTTCCACAAAACCAGCACTAGAGTCATTGATGTGTGTTCTTTTCATGAACCACAGCTAGAGTCATTTCATGTGTGTTCTTTTCATGAAACTAGCACTAGAGTCATTGTATGTATGTTCTTTCCACAAACCACATGGATCCACTATAGTCATTGCATGTGTGTTCTTTTCACAAACCACATATGGATCCACCAGAGTCATTGCATGTGTGTTCTTTTCACAAAACCAACACTAGAGTCATTGCATGTGTGTTCTTTCCACAAACCACATATGGACCCACTAGAGTCATTGCATGTGTGTTCTTATCCTAAAACCATCACTAGAGTCATTGCATGTGTGTTCTTTTCACAAACCACATATGGATCCCCCAATGTCATTGCATGTGTGCTCTTTTCACAAACCCCATATGAAACATCTATAGTCATTGCATCTGTGTTCTTTGCACAAACCACATATGGAACAACTATATTCATTGCATGCCTGTTCTTTCCACAAACCACATGGATAGACCAATGTCATTGCATGTGTGTTCTTTTCATGAACCACATATGGATCCAGTAGAGTCATTGCATGTGTGTTCTTTTCATGAACCACATATGGATCCACTAGAGTCATTGTATATGTGTTCTTTCTACAAACCACATGGATCCACCAATGTCATTGCACGTGTGTTCTTTTCACGAACAACATATGGATCCACTAGATTCATTGCATGTGTGTTATTTCCACAAAACTAGCACTAGAGTCATTGCACGTGTGTTCTTTTCATGAAGCACAACTAGAGTCATTGCATGTGTGTTCTTTTCATGAAACTAGCACTAGATTTATTGTATGTATGTTCTTTCCACAAACCACATGGATCCACTATAGTCAGTGCATGTGTGTTCTTTTCACAAACCACATATGGATCCACCAGGGTCATTGCATGTGTGTTCTTTTCACAAAACCAGCACTAGAGTCACTGCATGTGTGTTCTTTTCATGAACCACATATGGATCCACCAGAGTCATACATTGTATGTTCTTTTCATAAAACACATGGATGAACTAGAGTCATTGCATGTGTGTTCTTTTCACAAAACACATATGTATCCACCAGTGTCATTGCATGTGTGTTCTTTTCATGACCCACATATGGATCCACTAGAGTCATTGCATGTATGTTCTTTTCATAAAACACATGGATCAACCAATGTCATTGCATGTATGTTCTTTTCACACACCACATATGGATCAACCAATGTCCTTGCATGTGTGTTCTTTCCACAAACCACATATGGACCCACTAGAGTCATTGCATGTGTGTTCTTATCCTAAAACCAACACTAGAGTCATTGCATGTGTGTTCTTATCCTAAAACCTACACTAGAGTCATTGCATGTGTGTTATTTTCACAAACCACATATGGATCAACCAATGTCATTGCATGTGTGTTCTTTCCACAAACCACATATGGACCCACTAGAGTCATTGCATGTGTGTTCTTATCCTAAAACCAGCACTAGAGTCATTTCATGTGTTTTATTTTCGCAAACCACATATTTATCCACCAATGTCATTGCATGTGTGTTCTTTTCACAAACCACATATGGAACAGCTATAGGCATTGCATGTGTGTTCTTTTCACAAACCACATATGGAACAACTATAGTCATTGCATGTCTGTTCTTTCCACAAACCACATGGATCCACCAATGTCATTGCATGTGTTATCTTTTCATGAACCACATATGGATCCACTAGAGTCATTGCATTTGTGTTCTTTCCACAAAACCAGGACTAGAGTCATTGCTTGTGTGTTCTTTTCATGAACCACAACTAGATACATTACATGTTTGTTCTTTTCATCAAACTAGCACTATAGTCATTGCATGTCTGTTCTTTCCGCAAACCACATGGATCCACCAATGTCATTGCATGTGTGTTCTTTTCATGAACCACATATGGATCCACTAGAGTCGTTGCATGTGTGTTCTTTCCATAAACCACATGGATGCACCAATGTCATTGCTTGTGTGTTCTATTCATGAACCATATATGGATCCACTAGAGTCATTGCATGTGTGTTCTTTCCACAAAACCAGCACTAGAGTCATTGCATGTGTGTTCTTTTCATGAACCATAGCTAGAGTCATTGCGTGTGTGTTCTTTTCATGAAACTAGCACTAGAGTCATTGCATGTATGCTTTCCACAAACCACATGGATCCACTAGAGTCATTGCATGTGTGTTCTTTTTATGAACCAGAGCTAGAGTCATTGCATGTGTGTTCTTTTCATGAAAATAGCACTAGAGTCATTGCATGTATGTTCTTTCCACAAACCACATATGGATCCACCAGAGTGATTGCATGTGTGTTCTTTTGTCAAAACTATCACTAGAGTCATTGCATGTGTGTTATATTCATGAACCACATATGGATCCACGAGAGTCATTGCATGTATGATCTTTTCATAAAACACATGGATCAACTAGAGTCATTGCATGCGTGTTCTTTTCACAAACCACATATGTATCCACCAGAGTCATTGCATGTGTGTTTTTTCATGAACCACATATGGATCCAGCAGACTCATTGCATGTATGTTATTTTCATAAAACACAGGGTTCAATCAATGTCATTGCATGTATGTTCTTTTCACAAACCACATCTGGATCAACCAATTTCATTGCATGTGTGTTCTTTCCACAAACCACATATGGACCCACTAGAGTCATTCATGTGTGTTCTTATCCTAAAACCAGCACTAGAGTCATTGCATGTGTGTTCTTTTCACAAACCACATATGGATCCACCAATGTCATTGCATGTGCGTTATTTTCACAAACCACATATGGAACAGCTATAGTCATTGCATATGTGTTCTTTTCAGAAACCACATATGGAACATCTATAGTCATTGCATGTCTATTCTTTCCACAAACCACACGGATCTACCAACGTCATTGCATGTGTGTTCTTTTCATGAACCACATATGGATCCACTAGAGTCATTGCATGCGTGTTCTTTCCACAAACCACATGGATCCACCAATTTCATTCTATGTGTGATCTTTTCATGAACCACATATGGATCCACTAGAGTCATTGCACGTGTGTTCTTTCCACAAAACCAGCACTAGACTCATTGCATGTGTGGTCTTTTCATGAACCACGGCTAGAGTCATTGCATGTGTGTTCTTTTCATGAAACTAGCACTAGAGTCATTCCATGTATGTTATTTCCACAAACCACATGGATCCCCTATAATCATTGCATGTGTGTTCTTTTCAAAAACCACATATGGATCCACCAGAGTCATTGCATGTGTGTTCTCTCCACAAAACCAGCACTAGAGTCATTGCATGTGTGTTCTTTTCATGACCCACGTATGGACCCACCAGAGTCTTTGCATGTATGTTCTGTTCATAAAACACATGTATCAACTAGAGTCATTACATGTGTGTTCTTTTCACAAACCACATATGTATCCACCAGAGTCATGGCATGTGGGTTCTTTTCATAAAACACATGGATTAACCAATGTCATTGCATGTATGTTCTTTTCACAAACCACATATGGATCAACCAATGTCATTGCATGTTTATTCTTTCCACAAACCACATATGGAGCCACTACAGTCATTGCATGTGTGTTCTTATCCTAAAACCGACACTAGAGTCATTGCATGTGTGTTATTTTCACAAACCACATATGGATCTACCAATGTCATTGCATGTGTGTTATTTTCACAAACCACATATGGAACAGCTATAGTCATTGCATGTATGTTCTTTTGACAAACCAAATATATAACACCTATAGTCATTGCATGTTTGTTCTTTCCACAAACCACATGGATCCAACAATGTCATTGCATGTGTGTTCTTTTCATGAACCACATATAGATCCACTAGAGTCATTGCATGTGTGTTCTTTTCATGAACCACATATGGATCCACTAGAGAAATTGCATTTGTGTTCTTTCCATAATCCACATGGATCCACCAATGTCACTGCATGTGTGTTCTTTTCATGAACCACATAAGGATCCACTAGAGTCATTGAATGTGTGTTCTTTCCACAAAACCAGCACTAGAGTCATTGATGTGTGTTCTTTTCATGAACCACAGCTAGAGTCATTTCATGTGTGTTATTTTCATGAAACTAGAACTAGAGTCATTGTATGTATGTTCTTTCCACAAACCACATGGATCCACTATAGTTATTGCATGTGTGTTCTTTTCACAAACCACATATGGATCCACCAGAGTCATTGCATGTGTGTTCTTTTCACAAAACCAACACTAGAGTCATTGCATGTGTGTTCTTTCCACAAACCACATATGGACCCACTAGATTCATTGCATGTGTGTTCTTATCCTAAAACCATCACTAGAGTCATTGCATGTGTGTTCTTTTCACGAACCATATATGGATCCACCAATGTCATTGAATGTGTGCTCTTTTCACAAGCCACATATGGAACATATATAGTCATTGCATGTGTGTTTTTTTCATAAACCACATATGGAACAACTATATTCATTGCATGTCTGTTCTTTCCAAAAACCACATGGATAGACCAATGTCATTGCATGTGTGTTCTTTTCATGAACCACATATGGATCCACTAGAGTCATTGCATGTGTGTTCTTTTCATAAACCACATATGGATCCACTAGAGTCATTGCATTTGTGTTCTTTCTACAAACCACATGGATCCACCAATATCATTGCACGTGTGTTCTTTTCACAAACAACATATGGATCCACTAGATTCATTACATGTGTGTTATTTCCACAAAACCAGCACTAGAGTCATTGCACGTGTGTTCTTTTCATGAAGCACAGCTAGAGTCAGTGCATGTGTGTTCTTTTCATGAAACTAGCACTAGATTTATTTTATGTATGTTCTTTCCACAAACCACATGGATCCACTATAGTCAGTGCATGTTTGTTCTTTTCACAAACCACATATGGATCCACCAGGGTCATTGCATGTGTGTTCTTTTCACAAAACCAACACTAGAGTCATTGCATGTGTGTTCTTTTCATGAACCACATATGGATCCACCAGAATCATACATTGTATGTTCTTTTCATAAAACACATGGATGAACTAGAGTCATTGCATGTGTGTTCTTTTCACAAACCACATATGTATCCACCAGAGTCATTGCATGTGTGTTCTTTTCATGACCCACATATGGATCCACTAGAGTCATTGCATGTATGTTCTTTTCATAAAACACATGGATCAACCAATGTCATTGCATGTGCGTTCTTTCCACAAACCACATATGGACCCACTAGAGTCATTGCATGTGTGTTCTTATCCTAAAACCAGCACTAGAGTCATTGCATGTGTGTTCTTTTCACAAACCACATATAGATCCACCATAGTCAGTGCATGTGTGTTCTTTTCACAAACCACACATGGAACAACTATAGTCATTGCATGTGTGTTCTTTTCAGAAACCACATATGGAACATCTATAGTCATTGCATGTCTATTCTTTCCACAAACCACACGGATCTACCAACGTCATTGCATGTGTGTTCTTTTCATGAACCACATATGGATCCACTAGAGTCATTGCATGTGTGTTCTTTTCCACAAACCACATGGATCCACCAATTTCATTGCATGTTTGTTCTTTCCACAAACCACATATGGAGCCACTACAGTCATTGCATGTGTGTTCTTATCCTAAAACCGACACTAGAGTCATTGCATGTGTGTTATTTTCACAAACCACATATGGATCTACCAATGTCATTGCATGTGTGTTATTTTCACAAACCACATATGGAACAGCTATAGTCATTGCATGTATGTTCTTTTCACAAACCACATATGGAACACCTATAGTCATTGCATGATTGTTCTTTCCACAAACCACATGGATCCAACAATGTCATTGCATGTGTGTTCTTTTCTTGAACCACATATAGATCCACTAGAGTCATTGCATGTGTGTTCTTTTCATGAACCACATATGGATCCACTAGAGAAATTGCATTTGTGTTCTTTCCATAATCCACATGGATCCACCAATGTCATTGCATGTGTGTTCTTTTCATGAACCACATAAGGATCCACTAGAGTCATTGAATGTGTGTTCTTTCCACAAAACCAGCACTAGAGTCATTGGTGTGTGTTCTTTTCATGAACCACATCTAGAGTAATTTCATGTGTGTTCTTTTCATGAAACTAGAACTAGAGTCATTGTATGTATGTTCTTTCCACAAACCACATGGATCCACTATAGTCATTGCATGTGTGTTCTTTTCACAAACCACATATGGATCCACCAGAGTCATTGCATGTGTGTTCTTTTCACAAAACCAACACTAGAGTCATTGCATGTGTGTTCTTTCCACAAACCACATATGGACCCACTAGAGTGATTGCATGTGTGTTCTTATCCTAAAACCATCACTAGAGTCATTGCATGTGTGTTCTTTTCACAAACCACATATTGATCCACCAATGTCATTGAATGTGTGCTCTTTTCACAAGCCACATATGGAACATATATAGTCATTGCATGTGTGTTCTTTTCACAAACCACATATGGAACAACTATATTCATTGCATGTCTATTCTTTCCACAAACCACATGGATAGACCAATGTCATTGCATGTGTGTTCTTTTCATGAACCACATATGGATCCACTAGAGTCATTGCATGTGTGTTCTTTTCATGAACCACATATGGATCCACTAGAGTCATTGCATTTGTGTTCTTTCTACAAACCACATGGATCCACCAATATCATTGCACGTGTGTTCTTTTCATGAACAACATATGGATCCACTAGATTCATTGCATGTGTGTTATTTCCACAAAACCAGCACTAGAGTCATTGATGTGTGTTCTTTTCATGAACCACAGCTAGAGTCATTTCATTTGTGTTCTTTTCATGAAACTAGCACTAGAGTCATTGTATGTATGTTCTTTCCACAAACCACATGGATCCACTATAGTCATTGCATGTGTGTTCTTTTCACAAACCACATATGGATCCACCAGAGTCATTGCATGTGTGTTCTTTTCACAAAACCAACACTAGAGTCATTGCATATGTGTTCTTTCCACAAACCACATATGGACCCACTAGAGTCATTGCATGTGTGTTCTTATCCTAAAACCATCACTAGAGTCATTGCATGTGTGTTCTTTTCACAAAACACATATGGATCCACCAATGTCATTGCATGTGTGCTCTTTTCACAAACCACATATGGAACATATATAGTCATTGCATGTGTCTTCTTTTCACAAACCACATATGGAACAACTATATTCATTGCATGTCTGTTCTTTCCACAAAACACATGGATAGACCAATGTCATTGCATGTGTGTTCTTTTCATGAACCACATATGGATCCACTAGAGTCATTGCATGTGTGTTCTTTTCATGAACCACATATGGATCCACTATAGTCATTGCATTTGTGTTCTTTCTACAAACCACATGGATCCACCAATGTCATTGCACGTGTGTTCTTTTCACGAACAACATATGGATCCACTAGATTCATTGCATGTGTGTTATTTCCACAAAACCAGCACTAGAGTCATTGCACGTGTGTTCTTTTCATGAAGCACAGCTAGAGTCATTGCATGTGTGTTCTTTTCATGAAACTAGCACTAGATTTATTGTATGTATGTTCTTTCCACAAACCACATGGATCCACTATAGTCAGTGCATGTTTGTTCTTTTCACAAACCACATATGGATCCACCAGGGTCATTGCATGTGTGTTCTTTTCACAAAACCAGCACTAGAGTCATTGCATGTGTGTTCTTTTCATGAACCACATATGGATCCACCAGAGTCATATATTGTATGTTCTTTTCATAAAACACATGGATGAACTAGAGTCATTGCATGTGTGTTCTTTTCACAAACCACATATGTATCCACCAGAGTCATTGCATGTGTGTTCTTTTCATGACCCACAGATGGATCCACTAGAGTCATTGCATGTATGTTCTTTTCATAAAACACATGGATCAACCAATGTCATTGCATGTATGTTCTTTTCACACACCACATATGGATCAACCAATGTTCTTGCATGTGTGTTCTTTCCACAAACCACATATGGACCCACTAGAGTCATTGCATGTGTGTTCTTATCCTAAAACCAGCACTAGAGTCATTGCATGTGTGTTCTTATCCTAAAACCTGCACTAGAGTCATTGCATGTGTGTTATTTTCACAAACCACATATGGATCAACCAATGTCATTGCATGTGTGTTCTTTTCACAGACCACATATGGAACAACTATAGTCATTGCATGTGTGTTCTTTTCACAAACCACATGGATCGACCAATGTCATTGCATGTTTTTTTTCACAAACGACATATGGATCCACTAGACTCATTGCATGTCTATTCTTTCCACAAACCACATGTGGATCCAGCAATGTCATTGCATGTGTGTTGTTTTCATGAACCACATATGGATCCACTAGAGTTATTACATGTATGTCCTTTTCCACAAACCACATGGATCCACTATAGTCATTGCATTTGTGTTCTTTTAATGAACCACATATGGATCCACTAGAGTCATTGCATCTGTGTTCTTTCCACAAAACTAGCACTAGAGTATATTGCATGTGTTTTCTTTTCATGAACCACAGCTAGAGTCATTGCATGTGTGATCTTTTCATGAAACTAGCGCTAGAGTCATTGCATGTATATTCTTTCCATAAACCACATGGATCCACTATAGTCATTGCATGTGTGTTCTTTTCACAAACCACATATGGATACACCAGAGTCATTGCATGTCTGTTCTTTTCACAAAACCAGCACTAGAGTCATTGCATCTGTGTTCTTTTCATTAACCACATATGGACCCACCAGAGTCATTGCATGTATGTTCTTTTTATAAAACACATGGATCAACTAGAGTTATTGCATGTGTGTTCTTTTCACATATGTCACATCCCAAGGTTTAAAAATTGGGATTAGAAAACAAGTTCTACATTTACATGTCATTCATGAACATTTCATTGCATCCATAAATAAATTTGCAAAGAATTCGAAATTTGTATCAAACCAAACCCTATGCGAGACATTTTTCCTAAAGGGATTAAATAGGCTTTAATTAAAACCATTGTTGAAAATTCAACAAGTCCTACTAAAGCCTAGCCTAAAATGATCTACTCGAATTTAGAAAAATTTGAAAACAAATTAGAACTCATTTGGAGTTCAAACGAAAAAGATATGAATGAAAGAAGAAAAGAAAAAAAGAAAAAAGGGAACAAAAAAACTAGCCAGCCCCAACCGAACCACCCTGGCCCGACCCGCCTAGCCACATAACTCGCCCGCCTATCCGCTGCTCGCCCAGCTCCTCACAAGAATGGGGCAGAAGCTGGCTATTGTCGTGTTCGCTCGACATGGACTCGCCAGAGTCCTCCTCTGCCACGATCTGCACCAGCCGCCTGCGCCAAGTCGCTTTTGCATTATAGATTACTAGCGAATAGTTAATTAGTTTTAATGGCCTTTTAAATCATTCAGTTCATAGTAAATTATCTACATATCCGAAAAATATGAGTAATATATCCCTGAGTTCATAATCTTGCGTAGTTTTCAGATCTGTACTTAGTTTTAATTGTTGATAGTACGATCTGTTTAGTTTAATTAAACTCTATTAAACCTCAAATAAATCGTAGAAAAAGATGTGTAACTCTAATTAGGGTGAATCCAATTGCTACAGGTTCGTATTAAAGCCCCCTATCCATTATATTTCAGATCCAATTTTATTTCGACAACTAGTATAGAAGCTACAACAGATGTGTTAAAACCCCTTTATTGGTAATTGAAATTGGATAACAAATACTTTATTGCATCAAAATACTTCTACATGCATCATGTGATACAACACTGTCCTATGGACTGAACTAAACCTCTATTCCATATTTAAATCATCATGCATGCATTTGTGCACTTGTTTATGGTTGTTTATGTTGTTCGCAATTGTTTGATCGATAGATTGCGAGGAGTGCAATGTCTGCAATTGCAAGGAGTGTGTGCACGACTCCATCAACTATCAAGTCAAGTAGATGCTATTTTGATCATAA
This sequence comes from Avena insularis, assembly GCA_023614405.1. Lineage (NCBI taxonomy): Eukaryota > Viridiplantae > Streptophyta > Magnoliopsida > Poales > Poaceae > Avena > Avena insularis. Next base: position 242,777,487 of record CM042696.1, read on the forward strand.
ATTGTCCTACTATTTTTCTACTGCATGTGTAGTGTATTTCCCGTAGATGCATGAGTAGGAATTACTATCGCTATGCTATGTCCTATGTATCTTGGTAGGAGTCACTTGTAGTTGAGCCGTCGTATGCTAGTTGTGCTTAGCCATGCTATCTAGACGGGGTTGGGTCTACACCACGCTATGGTATTGTGTATGTTTTGTTCAACTAAAACAACTTAATTAACGAACTCTCTGGGTGGAATTGGTAATTTCTTGGTTCCTGAATGCCGGGCCCATGTCTATGGTTTACCCGAGTATCTCACTTGTGGATGGCCACCCAGGTTTCTGAGAAATTATTTGTGTCTTGATTTGGTAGCTTCCGTGTGCAACCATATGCCAGTGAGTTATGGGTGGCTGGATGGACTTAGTAGTTCGTGGTGACCCGAGCTCTTCGTATCCAGAGATGTAGTGATTTGTGATAGGTTGGTACGGTGCGTGGATGGGCTTGGGGAACTACTTCCCGAATTGTCTCTTCTTGGAATTCTCCCTATCATGACTCAATATGCGTGTCATGGTACGAGCGGGTCAACCAGGTCATATGGATAAAGTGTACAACCCCTGTAGGGTGTAAAACTAAGTGCTTAGTTGTGTCCCCGGTAATGGATGTTTGAGTTGCTGGATTATGGGTGCTATGACATGTTCTCGTCCAATCCAATTTGCAATTATTAAAACTTGATGCGTGAACTTAATGGGTTATTGTGATCAAACTTGATTTAAAAGTAGGTAAAACTGTTTAAGAAAATGCAAGCTAGCCAAAGCCTCACTTAGCCAAATAAGCATGTAGTTGCTAGGTATACTGTCTCCTTACTTAGCTCTACTTTCCATGCATTCCATGTATTGACCCTACAAGGCTACTACATTTTATGTTGCAGGTTATACCGATTCCGAATGAACGTATTAGGTCGCGGTACTCCACTTGACGCTTGTTCACTTGTGGGCAATTTGAAGATGGAGTCTACTATTTGTTACATTTCTATTTGCTACTTGTTTATTTGAGCTAGCCTATAAGCTATGCAGTTTGTAATAATTGAATTCTCTGGATCATTTCGTTACTTTATGATGCATGGTGTTACTTTCTTATTCATCTATGTTCTATGTAAGCCAATGAACCGATCCAGGGATTGGCATGTTGCATAGAAGCTGCAGTCTTTTCAGGCTGTAGTGTTACAGATGGTATCAGAGCACGTGTGTTGACTGTAGGATCGTGACCTAGAATTGGATTAGGAAATTAACCAAACACTTTCTATTCTTTCTCATGTTTTTCTATCTAGTACTTCTTATCAATGCTAATCTCACTCTTTCCTTTACATGTCTAGATGGGAGAGTTCACTCATGTGGAGTATGCTTGAGAGAAGTCCGACAGGATCTTTGGAAAGCAATTGGGAAGGCTTACACTGGTGCTACGCTCGCCTCATCCCATTTTCAAAGGAAGGAGGGTGAATCCTCAATATAGTGGAGATGAGCGCATGGAGATCCACACCATCATTGCCAGGGATCCATCGGTGGAGGACTCTGAAGAAACATGCTATGGAGGAGTGTACCACAACTGGGAAGGAGGAGTGGATATTTGCATGCACGAGTCCCTGTCTCATATGTGCAATACTCACCAACAAAAGCTGAATGAGAACTCCATCTTTCTCGAGTATGGGAAGCGCAATGGAGATGGAGACGCCATAGTCACGCTTGGAGATAGGAATGAGATGGGATGCTTTTCAAAGCAAATGGAGGATTTGAAGATACAAGCTGTCCGGATGGAGGAAGCACTACAGGAGATGATGGAGAAGTACTATCAAGCCCGGGCCATTGTCAAAGCAAAGGATGACATCATTAAGACCAAGGACGCCATCATCGCTGGTGTCCGAGCTCAACTCAACCATTCCGACGATGATGATGACGACGGTAATGATGACAATGGTGATGAAGCTAGAGCCAATGCGCAGGAGGAAGAACCCCTGGAGGGGGAGATAGGAGCCACAAGTGATGAGGATTCAGAAGAGGATTACACCCCAACCTCTTGTGGAAAGAATAAGCGCAAGTGCACCAAGGCTCTGGAGTTTCTTCGCCGCTTCAAGAAGAAGGATTTAGGTACCAAGTAGACTTCGCTAGGATATCGTTAGGTTTAGCAATCTATCATACAAAAGGCTTGTGTAATAGTTGAATTGATTTCCTTAGGTTCCTTATTTTGATACTATAAAGTTCCAGGAGTTTTCGTGAGATAAGATAATGGATTAGTAAATGAAATATATATCAATTCGTGGTAATTCTCGTCGCAGTTTTATGCCTGATACTTTTTGCTGCGCGATTTTTAGTTCCGTGCTGGTAGCTCGGATGGGTCTCACATTTTAGGATCTGGTTCGAAATTGTCTATAGAATATGCTAAAAAATTGGCTAAAAATCCTGATGAGTTTAAGGTGCTCGTAAAAATCCGTGAACACAATCTTAGTTTCTAGACAGATTCTGCCCATTGCTACAAAGATTGTAGGATCACACCCAAATGAATTGTAGGCATAAGTAAACTATTATATAGATGGAATACTTCTAAAAGAAAGCTTCTAGAACATAAAACAAAACTATTTTGGTCTTGAGTGTTGTTTGCAATGTTTGTTGCTTGTGTGTCAATTGATTTGTTCTTATAACTATGGGTAGGATTACTTCTCAGTGCTCTCTTTCTAAACTTCCCTATGCTGAACCGTAGATGCCGCCAAGACGCACCAACAACCTGCCACCTGACATGCAGTAGATGATGGATGCACAGACCCAGTTGATGCAAGCCCTGACCCAGCAAATGAACAACAACAACAACAACAATCCGCCTCCGCAAGTGGATGCTCTTGCTCGATTTCTGAGGTTGAGGCCAGTCAAGTTCTCTACTGCACCTGAGCCAATGGTTGCACTGGATTGGCTACATTCGGTGAACAAGGACTTGGTGACAGTTGGGTGCACCGATGCTGAGAAGTGAGGTTCGCTGCTCATCTGTTGGAAGGACCAGCTGCTTCTTGGTGGGATACTTTCCAGATCACCCACCCCATTGCTACTGTGACCTGGGAGATGTTTGAAGAAGGATTCAAGACTCACCATGTCTCTACTAGAACTATGAGCCTGAAGTGGAGAGAGTTCCGCAGCCTGCGCCAGAGTCACCGCAATGTGTCTGAGTACATAGAGGAATTCGCTAACCTATCTCGCTATGCGCCAGATGATGTGGACTCAGATGCCAAGAGGAGAGAGGTTTCTTGATGGTCTGAATGATGAGCTCTCAGTCCAGCTTTGTATTGTGCATGCACCTGATTTCCAGACTCTGATGGACAAGGCTAGAATTCTAGAAGGAAAGCAAGGCCAAGCTGAAAGACGCAAGAGGAGGTACAATGGCAATCACAACTCAGGATCACACCATAAGCGTACCCACCATGATGGAACTGGAAGCTCCGGACATCACAAGCATGGAGGCAATGGACACAACCACACTAGAAGGAATGGCCACAACAATGATGGAAACGGCCACCACCTCAATGGGAATCGAGATCTCAGCAATGTGGAGTGCTTCAGGTGCAAGAAGATGGGACACTATGCTAACAACCGCCCTGAGGCAAATTATGGAACCAAGCCCAACTCTACTGAGAAAGCAACCGTGAACCATGTGAATGTCAAGGAAGTGTTCAACGATCCAGGCTTCGTGACTAGTAAGTTCCTGGTTAATACATACATCGCACTCGTAATTTCAAGTACTAGTATACTACATTCATTCATATCAAAGCATTCATGGATAAGAGTAGTTACACATGGAGCTACTTAGAGGAATGGTTAAAGGAGACTCACTGGGAAAAGAACTGATAGCTAGCACATCATGCCACCCTTATACCCTAGAGCTTAGATACATTTTTCTTCCATTAGCTCGTCTATATTGGGATCCTTGGATGGATAAAAGTTATAGCATAAATGGATGGTTAAGAACCAAGGATGATAGGTGGATATTAAGTTCATACCTAGAAGGAAGGAAGATAAGATATAGCCCAATGGTTCTAAAGGAGATATCAAGCACATTTCTCTTAAGGGGGTTAGCCTCGATAACACCACCTGAACCTTGCTAGCCATTTCGAATCTCAGAACGAGATTCATCTTAAGAGGGTTAGTCTGTCACATTCCAAGGTTTAGAAATTGGGATTAGAAAAGAAGTTCAGCATTTGCATGTCATTCATGAACATTTCATTGCATCCATAAAGAAATTTGCAAAGAATTCGAAATATGTATCAAACCAAACCCTATGTGCCACATTTTTCCTAAAGGGATTGTATAGGCTTTAATTAAAACCATTGTTGAAAAGTCAACAAGTCCTACTAAATCCTAGCCTAAAATGATCTACTCGAATTTAGAAAAATTTGAAAACAAATTAGAACTCATTTGGAGTTCAAACGAAAAAGATATGAAGGAAAGATGAAAAGAAAAAAAGAAAAAAGGGAACAAAAAAAACTAGCCAGCCTCGGCCGAACCTCCCTGGCCCGACCCGCCTAGCCACCTAACCCGCCCGCCTATCCGCTGCTCGCCACCTCCCCGTGCGGTACGGCAACGCCGCTGCTGGGTTGGCCCGGGCCATAGCCTACAGCCACAATGACCAGCGCCTCGGCCAGCCACCGACAGATGGGGCCAACCTATCAGCGTGACCTGTACGTGCTCGACACGGACTCGCCAGAGTCCTCCTCCGCCACGATCTGCACCGGCCGCCTGCGCCAAGTCCTTGCCGATTTTTGTGCTGTCCCCTCGTCCAAGGCACGCTCCCCCATATAAGCCGACCCCCGCTTCCTTTTTCCCCTCGAATGCCGCCCCAAAAACCCTAGCCGGAGCTCGGAAATCGAGCTCGATTCTGCTGCCGCCGCTGCCACCCTGGAGCTCGCCGCCGCCGGTTCCGAGCCTCCCCTCGCCTCCCCTTTGGCCTTTTCGTGATCGCCTCGACATGTGTCGTTGTATTGGGAATGGCAGTACCTAAGCAGGTTAGATAGAGGTGTGGGGACTAGCAGGGAATCTATCGACGGCATCTGCAGGCGGGATTGGATACAATCAAGTGTAGCTGGACACAGGAAGTACCTAGGTTCGGAGCCCTCGCCGTGAGGTAAAGCTCCTACTCCTGCCGATCTGACTATGTGTGGTATACGGGCTACAATCGCTCCTGGAGCTGTATCTTCTATCTACCCTCTTAAATGAACTGAGACCAACCCTTGCTACAAGAACCTTGCCTCTCCTTATATAGGTAGAGAGGCAACGGTCTCGCTGGGCAGACCGGCTGGCGGGCCCCACGAGCGAGTCCTAGCCGGCTGGTGATCTACAGTATTCGGTACACTTACATCCCATCAGAGTACAAGCGGTAAGGTCGTCGTGGGTACAATGAACATCGTGCGAGCCTGTCGTCAGCGTCTGGCCACTGTTCCCGCGTCACCCCGCAAAGTCTTCGGTATGGTCGAGTAGTTGCGGGTCTTGTCATTGTACCAGGGCGTACCGCGCGCTGTGCAGCATGTCGCAAAGTCCTCTTGATTGAGTCCGGCTATGCTGATGTAGCCGGCGTCGTGCCTCGCTGCTCATCGCGGTTCTGGCTACCGTGCAGTAGCCGGTCTGACTTTCTCATGTCCGGCTGCGCTCATCCAGCCGGACGCGAACTGAATGTCGTTGTTCTTGTTCGGTTGGGGTATCTGGAGGTCATCCCCCCGACACTAGCCCCCGAGCGCGTGTAGATTTCACCCTTAGGTGAAATGTGCGCGTGCTCCTCTCCAACTTTGAAATTTGTGGCTGGCTACGTCTGGCGGTTGCGCTAATCGTGACGTCAGTGTTGATGCCAGCCATGCGTGCACGCGCCATCATTGCACTGCGGCGGGCAGCGAGGCGTCCCGTCGCACGTCGCCTTGGGAACTGCCGCCTGCCTCTTCGGTTTCTGCTTCGGGATCGTTTGCGCGCCCCACGCCTGCGCAAAGAATCATGTGCGGTGGGGAGGGCGGGGTGCGGCTCGATGGGTGCCGCGTGGCACCGCGGACGGTTCCGCTTCTGGGTCTTTAAATGGTCGCCCGGGGAGAGCAGTTCCTTCCTCCGTTCGCTGCCTCCCTAGTTCTCACCTGCGCCCTTCCCTTCCTCACTCTGCCTCGCTTTGCTGTTGCTGTTGTAGTCCACCGCGCCGCCAGTTTAGCGTCGCCGGAGACACGGGCCACCGCCACTCTTTAGCCGGAGCGCCTCCCAGTGAGCCGGAGATGGCCGCCGAACATGGAGCGTGGTGTGGCTCCTCCATGATGGAGGAGCACATCGAGAAGTACCACGCCACCCGCGTGCTGCCGCCGGAGACGGAGGTGGAGGTGCGACTCGCGCCATCAGGGGAGGAGTTGCCGCACCCGGCGGAGGGGGGACAGGTGATTTTCCTGTCGCACCTCGCCCACGGCTTCGTGCTGCCGGTGCACCCCTTCTTCCTCACTTTTGTTGCCTTCTTTGACCTCCGCCTCCACCACCTCGGCGCCAAAGCCATCGGGAAGCTGGCGCACTTTGTGGCCTTCTACGAGAGTTACCTCGGATCCAGCCGGATCTCGGGCTCTTCTGCCGGCTCTTCCGAGTCCGGCCGTAGGTCCAGTTCACTAAGGGGCCGCTGGTGATGTGCGGCGGCGCCTCCATCTACTCCCGCATGCAGATCGGCTACCCCAAGTCCTGGCTGGAGGACACAGTGTGACTGTGGCAACAGTCATACTTCTACGTCCGCAGCCTCATCGACGAGGACCGGATCAACCTGCCAGCTTTCCAAGATGTGGAATCTAGCCGGCAGCAGTGGGATCTGAATATCTACGGTGAGAAGATGAAGTCAGATGTGATGTTGCAGCGCATGCGCCCTCGTCACCGCCGGCTTGACCGGCCTGGACATCACCCTCAGCTTGATGTCCTAGCTGATGATGCCGCAGCAGCAGCGAGCACATAAGATGTGCTTCTACTCGGGCCGGCTAGACCTGACCCGGCTGTCCCGCCGTGATCCCCGCTACCACAACTTGAAGGAGTGGGTGTGGACGATTACGAAGGAGCGGCTGCCGGAAGGCTAGAAGTTTGGGCTGGCCCCTTACAGCCGCGACAACCGTGTGCCCCGGGTAAGTTTCTTGCTAGCTGTTTTTGCTGTTTGCAAATTTTTGCCATCCGGCTGACCTTTTGTCCTTCTTTCTCCCTGACAGATCTTCCCTTGTATCCTTCAGGAGGAGGGCGAGACCCCCCTACAAAACTTTACATTGGACCTTCCCGAGCCACGCTCTCGCCGGTCTAGCGAGGAGTTGGATGGGGATGGCGACGTCTTCCCCAGCCGGAACGACGAGCTGGCCCTCGACCCTCACGCGAAGGTCGACGAGGAGGAGGAGGCAGCACCGGCTCTCGAGACGGCCAGGCGCCGTGTGGTGGACGATGACTCCAGCTAGTCTGGTGCTGGAGGAAGTGGCTCCAGCCGATCTGGCGCTGGTGGTAACAAGGCTAGCCAGCCCGTCGTGGAGGAGTCGGACCCCAAGAGGAGCCGGACTAGCACCCTTTCGCCGAGCCGCCTTGGTCGCAAGAAGGGGTCGCCCCCCGTGGTGCCAGGGTAAGTTATTCGCTGGCCCTTGTTCCTCCTCTTCCTTTCTTTGTACCTCTTTTTCTGTCTTTTGCTTATTTGTGTTTGCTTCTTTCCTATCTTCTGCTGCCCAGCACGCTGGTTTCCTTTGGCGCTGCGAGCCCGGCGCGAGCGCCCACTGGCTCGCCGCCCCACGCACCGGACACCGCACCACCTCCATCTGCTCCCGCTCCTCCTCCGTCTAGGGTGCTACCTCTGCCGCCGCCTCGAGCTGATCCGGCTGCCATAGTCGGAGCCGGGGGCGCCCCGCCTACCAGGGTGGTTCAGCCGGAAACAGTTGTGACCACTTCACAAAGTGGAGGTAGTTCCCCCACGGCGGCACGGAGGGCTGCCACCGGCAAAGAGATCGTGGTTGTCGCTGATGACAACTCGGACGACGAGCCGGGGGAGGAGTGGCGGATGGCGGTGGCAGAGGCGAAGGAGTCGCTGGCTGCCAACGCCGTCGACGACGACGACTCCTCTGCCGCCTCGCTATCGGATCTTGCCGCCACCCTTGAGCTGGCGGTGAAGGAGATTTGGCTGCTCGAGGCCGCAGCCGGTGACAACCAGACCCTGGAGCAGAAGCTCGTGGCTACCAACGGGACCTCCCAGAGTAAGTCCCTTCAATCGGATACCACTTTGGTCTTTCCTTTGCTCCATTTTTTGCTGATAGTCGGTTTCCGTAGCCATCATGGTGTACGCTCAGTGGGAAATCGATCGCCTGAGGAAGGCGAACGACTGGCTGAGCAAGTCCAATTTTATGCTCCGACTAAAGAATAAGGACTGGCACGCCAAGCTGGACACCCTGGAGGCCACCGTCAAGGAGCACGACGCCACCCTCGCCAGCCGGGCTCAAGCTTTTGACCTCCTCGAAGCCCAGAACAAGGACCAAGAGAAGGAGGTCAAGCGGCTGATCGTGGGGAGAAGGCTCTGGTGGAGGAGCTGATGCAGGTCAGGCACACGACGAAGGGTAGGTTCTTTCTCTTGCTATCTTTGTCTTTCCAGATCCGGGAGCGGGATCTGACAATCCCTTTTTCTGATAGCTTTTTATCCCGGCATAGACCTGCTGGCGTATAACCGGCTACAGGAGAACTGGCCGGGGGAGCAGCCGACTGCCCAGGAGTTGGTCGTCCTCCTTGGCGAGGAGGCCGCCAAGCTTCGCCAGGCGGCTCAGGCTATCTTCATGTTCCTGTGGACGGATGCTCCGGTTCCGGAGACGATGGCACTGCTGGCGGCCAAGGTGGCGGAGGTGCCGGCTACCATCGATCGCCTGAGGGATCTAGCGGCATGAGTTGGGGCGGAAATGGCCCTGGACCTGATGCTTTCTTGGTACACGCCCGTGTCGAGAAGATCGATGGGGGCTTCTGTGCTGGCGCCGACCTCGCCGCCATCTGCCAGGCCCACCCGGAGCTCCAGGCCTCCGCCATCAAGATCGCCGATTACGCGGATGTCGACGAGGTGCTCACTGACTCGGAGTCTGCCGGCATGCCTGATGCGGAAGCCTCGTCACAGCCGACTGGTGGGGACGTCAGGGCCGGATCTGCCGACGCGCCTCCTCCGCCTCTCGAGACTGCTTCCAGCCAGGACCCTTCTCATGGCAAGGGCCCTGCTGTCTAGATATGATCCCCGGAATGCCGGGCGTACTTGTATTTATTTTCCTTGTTTGAACTTCGTCTTGTGTGCCGGCTGTCTCTGACGCCGGATGAACTTATGGGAGCTTCGTCTCCCCTTTTTTATCCAACTGAACTATTTGGCTTGCTTTCAACTTGTGATTTTCTATATGCTTCGAATTTTTGATATTTTTCCAGTTGAATTTGTCCGGCTATCTTCACTCGGCTGAGCGCCTTTAGCCGGAGGAGCTCCAACTCTAGTGGGGGCACGCCAGTGCACCCACTGGGTGTAGCCCCCAAGATTCGGAGTATCTGCCGTAGCCAGGTGCTTCGAATCTTCTTTATTTCTTCGAGCCTTTAGCTTCATCCGACTAGACTCCTCTAGCCGGTTACTTTCACTAGCTGGACGCCTGCAGCCGGGGGAACTTCCATTCTAGTGGGGGTGCGCCAGCGCACCCACTAGGTGTAGCCCCCGAGATTCGGAGTAGCTGGTGTGAGACCAGGCACATGGCTTAATAGGATTGATAGAATACTCATACCAACAAGTTGCAACTTCTTTTCCAGAAGCTCATTCGAAAAGAACTCTAAGGTTAAGCGTGCTTGGCCTAGAGCAATTCTAGGATGGGTGACCGGCCGAAGTGAGGTAGCAGTGCTTGCAGTGAGGACAAAGTGCGCAGAAAAGACTAGTGTTGGTCTGTGGGGCCAGTCTAGATATCTTATTAAGCCGCCAGGAGTGACACCCCGCGGGCCCAGGAGTGGACGGGGTGTTACAGTTGGCATAGCCAGGTGCTTCGAATCTTCTTTCTTTTCTTCGAGCCTTTAGCTTCATCCAACTAGACTCCTCTAGCCGGTTACTTTCACTGGCTGGACGCCTGCAGCCGGGGGTACTTCCATTCCAAGGCGCATCAGCCTGCCAGGTGTAACCCGAGATTCGGAGTAGCTGGCATAGCCAGGTGCTTCGAATCTTCTTCTTTTCTTTCCTTCCTGCCCATGCCCTCACCTGGGCCCCAAATATCCGGCTAACGCCTTTAGCCGGTCGGAAACTACAAGATTCCACTGGGGGTGCGCGAGCGCACGCAGTGGGTGTAGCCCCGAGATTCGGAGCGCTTGATGAACGCAAGGACTTCAAATATTCCTCCTTCCTGAATTCCGACTCGATGTAGTCATGCAAAACAAACATGTATGCATTCCCACCCATTAATAGGTTAGTCAGTTTAAGATTTTAGCCGGAAGGTGGATTTATTTTTTGAAAAGTAGCTTGTGCTTCTCTGGACACTTAGCCATTTTCCCGTGTGCTCTGCTGTTTATGCTGCATCCTTGCCGGGCAGCTAGGTTGCAGTCTGCAGCCGGAATCAAAGAGAGCTGACAGTACATTGCGCACGGTACTGACGGCTTAGTAGCTAGATTGTCTAAAACTAGTTGCAAGGCCGGGACTCCCGATCCGTCGCATCTCCTCCCTGTTTTTCATGTGTGATGCCTCGAGCTTTTGCTCTTGCTAGCCGGACAGCAGAGTTGCGGTCTATAGCTGAGACGAAGAGTGGGCCTCTGACATCATCGCACACTACTCAGCCAGTTTGTTGATTTAGCAGGTCGGGCCAGCCGGCGAGCCCCTGGGTAGGGGTTGCCGGAGCCGGAAAAACTGAACCGGAAACAGATATACACAAATTTTTAGCAAGGAGCCCCTGGGCATCTCATGGGGGTCCGCATTTTCATTCATAGAGTTCGCAAGATACATACACTGTCTGGTGGCTAGGTGTAAAACGGGCAGAGCAGGGCCGTGTTCCAGGGGTGCTCTGTCTCCTCATCCGACTTGTCCATCTTGTTCTTGCGCGGCTGCTGCACGTGGATGAGGTAGTAGGAGTCGTTGGGCAGCGCCCGGCTGATGATGAAGGGACCCTCCCAGGGTGGAGATAACTTGTGCATGCCCTTCATGTCTTGCACCAGCCGGAGAACCAGGTCGCCCTCGCGGAACGCGACGGGGCGGATCCGGCTCGAATGGTAGTGTCGTAGGCACTGCTGGTACAGGCCTGATCTAGACAGCGCCAGCTCGCAGGCTTCCTCGAGGAGGTCCACGTCATCCTCCCGTGCCTCCTGGTTGGCCTTTTCATCGTAGAGGAGCTTGCACGGTGAGTCAAACTCGATGTCCACGGAAAGAATGGCTTCCGAGCCATAGACGAGGAAGAACAGGGTGAAGCCGGTTGACCTATTCAGCGTGGTGCGGAGGCTCCACAGCACAGCCGGAAGTTCCTCAATCTAGCATCCGGGCGACCGTTCCAAGGGCTCGATGAGGCGCGGCTTGATGCTAGCTAGCACTAGGCCATTTGCCCTTTTGACTTGCCCATTGGACTGCGGGTGACATGGGTATACCCTACAGGTACTCGAGTTTGGTATATACGGTCCAGATACGGCAGAATCCCATGGTGTTGCCAAGGCCCAGTGGAGAATTCGAGTGGCCCACAGACTCTCAATTGCTTGCGAGACAAGAAGAAACTCAAGATAGAAAGTTTAAAGGGAAAACCCTAATTTGTAACCGACTCGACCTGCTACCCGAGACCTAGCCTATCTATATAAAGGCTAGGAGGGGGCAGCGAGAAGGACACACGCAACCCTAGTTTCCACAACCTTCGCTAGATTGCATCTGTGCACCATTATCTTCAATTCCTTCGTTAATTCCAAGAGCAGACAAGCAGGAGTAGGGACCTCTACAAGGCCTGAACCTGGGTAAACCTTGCGTCCCTGTGTGCTTGTTTGCTAGCCGACGGATGCCTCCAGTGCTCCCTCCTTCTCCAAAACCCAAGCCCATAACAATGGGCATTGACGAGTTAAATCCTCGTCAATTGGCACCATCTGCGGAAATTGGGAGTGCTTATGTTGCAGCTTCTTTGGACCCATCAACCGTGATCTACAACTCCGCAAGAGCGGAGATTCTCCAACTCTTCGGCGCATTCGACTTCACCGTCCACACGCCAGCCACTCGCCCGATTTTGAGTCTGTGGGCGACGGGATCGGCCTGGCAATCGGGAACTTTTGCTTCGAAGTGGGCCAGTTAGGCATGCTTCGCATGCCTGACTAGCCGACGACACTGTCGATTGCTCTAGCATCGTGGTTCCCTCCACCAATCGGCACCCTCAGCGAGCTCGACGCCTCGGCAACAGCTAGGAGCATGGATAGCGACAACAGTCGTGAATCCGATCTGGGTGACCTAGCCACTGAAGATGGAGCCTACTGCTCCGGATCTGAAAGGTGTGGGAGCAACAGCTTCCCCAACCACTTCATGTGCGCTGCCATCAACGCTGGCGACACCACCGCCAATCATGATAACGGTGGTAATGGATCTGGCACCGGGCCGCCAAACGGCGGCATACCCAATGGCGACCCACCCAATGGCAGCATACCTAACGGCGGCCCCACCAACGGTGGCAACGGCGCGCCCTTAAACAATGGAGCAGAGCCGCCAACCATTGTGAATGAAAACACTAGAGAACGCATAGTGATCAGGCTCAACGACAACGAGTGGGCCCGCTATCGAGAAGCCCTACGAGGCAATCCTCTGCCCCTTCGACTCTCCGCAGGAACTACTGATGGGCTACCATTGGCTCCTGAAGGAAGAATACAAGCGCCAACTACATACAATAGCGCAACTCGAAGTGCGTAAAAAGGCGGCCGGCAAATCGAGCCTTCGAAGAGCCGGGCTCTCCTCCCGCGGAGGATCTTCCTCCAAAGGCAACGAGTATGTCGCCAACAAGAGGCGCTCTCGACTGGCCCACCTCACCGAGAAAGAGCGCGTAGAAGCCGCGAAAGTCCTCGACTTCGGCTCCATGACGGTGGATACGCGTGGCAATGTGCTCCCGAAGACGCCGCAAGCCGCGGTAACGGCGGCCACCATGTATCTCCTCAACAACCAGCCGCTAGCTGGAGATCCACGAGCTACCATGCACCAATCTATGATCGCGGGCTTGGGGCTAATCGAGGCCGCCCTCGACAAGGAGCCAACGCTGGAGCCGAAGAAAGGCAAGGCTCCAGAAAAACGATACTCCTCGCCCTCGTCCAGCGATGATAGCCACAACCTATCTCGACGTCGCCGTTCACGATGGCACGATCGCGACTACGACACGCATGATGACATCACACAGCGCAAAGTCGACAAGATGTGTGCACGACATGCCCATTCGACTGACTCAGAGGACGAAGACGTGGAGCTCTGTGGCACCAGATGCTTCAGCAGAGCCATCAGGCAGAAGCGAATGCCTAAGGGGTTCAAACTCCCATCAGAGAACCCATCAGGCAGAAGAATGCCTAAGGGGGTCTGCAGGACCCGAAAATCTAGTTGGAGGACCACATCTCCTTCGTCAGGCTCCACGGCAGGAGTCGAAGCATGGCCACGCAGTGCCTGCAGCTGCAGCTGCAGGGCGCCACTCGCGCATGGCTCAATAACCTCCCGTGCAGGTCCATTCGTAGCTGGGAAGGGCTGGTCTACAGCTTCGTCCACAACTTCAAGGGCACCTACAAAAGGCCCGCATCTATCGAAGAATTAAGAAGTTGCCAACAGAGATCTAGCGAGTCGTTGCGCTTGTACATCCAGAGGTGGTCCATCATCAAGAACTCCGCAGAAAACATCTCGGAGGATCGCGCGATTGACGCGTTCAACGGTAGTGTTCGCCGCATAGAGCTCAGGAAGGAGATGGGACCCTCGAAGCCCAAAACAATTGACCACCTGATGGAAATCGCGAATCGGTGGGCGGATGGAGAAGACTCGGTGAAAAATCGCATTCACTCCGACGACGACGCGGACCTCGAACGCAGATGCGTCCGCCGAAGCAAGCATCAAATGCGCATATACGATGACCGCGACGACGTCAATATGGTCACAGCCGGTAATGCTGACAAACGCGATGACAACCGCAACAACGGCTATTGTAGTGGTGGATACCGCAACTCTAGGAAAACCACGCAAGTATGGCAGCACCGCACTCGCAAAGAAGCACCCGCAACATATATCGAGGACAAACTGTCCAGGCCGTGCAACGTGCACTTCTACATCGACAAGCACGATGGCAAGAAGAAATCCAACCACCTCCTCAAGGACTATGCCGAGTTCCTCAAGCTCCATGAGGGACTGGCTCGGATGAATCGCGATGCAGTCAACAGGGGTTATGTAACCGCCCGAGGTGCTGTACCACATTCCACCACCGCCCGGACCACCACCGCCCGCGGCTGCGCCAGTCCAGCACCACGGGGGCGAGCGGCACCCACAGGCCGTAGGCAACATGATGATCCAAAAAGGACGCCCCTCAAATCGAGTGCAGAAGGTCATCACTCGCCAGGTCAACTTGGCGACAAATTCCCCGCCCTCAACCACTGAGTACCTCAGTGGAAGAGACTCATGCATCACCTTCGACAAGCGCGACCATCCGCGCCAAGTCCCTCGTCTAGGCCACTATCCCCTCGTACTCGAGGCACAGATCGGAGGCTACGACATGAGTCGCGTCTTCATGGATGGCGGAAGCGGCATTAACCTCATGTTCACGAGTACCTTGCGGGCAATGAGGATCCCACTGACATGTCTGGAGGTCTTAGACACGATGTTCCACGGCATTATCCCACGCAAGGGCATATATCCCCTGGGCAAAATCAACCTCGACGTCATATACGGCATGCCGAAAAACTTTTGGCGCGAGCGCATCGACTTCGAAGTCGTCGACTGGCCCTCGCAATACCACTGCATCCTCGGACGTGTCGTGTTCGCTAGGTTCATGGCAGTGCCGCACTATGCCTACCTGCAGATGAAGATTCCAAGTCCAAATGGCGTCATTACAATCAACGGGAGATTCGAGAGGTCCAACAGCTACGATAGGAAATTCAACAGAATATCCCAGTCCTTCGGCATGTAGGAGGAACTCACAAGATTGAAGGAGTCGATAGACAATAGTCTACCTCCCCTCAGCAGGCCAAGATCACCCGATATGTCTTTCGACTCGTCGGTGCACATGAAGAAAGTCCAGGTCCACCCGACGGACCCAGCCAAGATGGCCCTTATTGCCAACAACTTGAGTTCCACATAGGAACTCGCGCTCGTCGAATTCCTCTGTGATCACTGGGAAATCTTCGCCTGGTGTCCTGCGGACATGCCAGGGTTCCCAGGGAATTTGCCGAGCACTCACTCAACGTGAATCCAGACGCCAGGCCAGTCAAGCAGACAATTCAGCGACTGTCTGAACCATGAGCAAAAGCAGTCAGAATGGAGATCAACAGATTCCTCGACGCAAAATTTATACGCGAGATCAAGGAAAGCACTTGGCTCGCTAATACAGTGTTGGTGCTCAAAAAAGACACAGATATCCTGCGGATGTGCGTGGACTTCACCTCCTTGAACAAGCACTGCCCAAAGGACCACTTTCTGCTGCCACAAATCGACCAAATCATCGATTCCACCGTAGGATGTGAACGTCTCTGCTTCCTCGACGGCTACTCAGGCTATAATCAAATTCGAATGAAGGAGGAGGACCAATAGAAGACAACATTTACAACGCCCTTCGGCGTGTTCTGCTACAACACCATGCCATTCGGGCTAAAAACGCGGGAACCACCTATCAGCGGTGCATGCAGGCCTACCTCAAGAACCAACTTGGTCGCAATATCCAAGTCTACATGATGACATCATCATCAAAACCAAGCAGGAAGCTTCGCTAATCGACGATCTCCACGAGACCTTCGCCAACCTCGACCACTACCGGATCAAGCTCAATCCGGATAAATGCGCCTTCGGCATGCCATCTGGGAAATTACTCGGATATCTCATCTTTGCGAGAGGGATTGAGGCAAACCCGAAGAAAATAAAAGCCATAATGGCCATGGAGAAGCCAAAAAATGTAAGAGGCGTTCAGCAGCTGGCTGGGCAAATCACGGCGCTCAATCGATTCATCAATCGAATGGGTGAAAAGGCACTGCCCTTCTACTAACTTCTCTGTAAAACCGACAAGTTCGAGTGGACAGATGAGGCGCAAGCAGCATTCGAAGACCTCAAACGTCTACTATCCACCTCGCCAGTACTAGTGACTCCACGTGAAAAAGAGATGCTTCTGCTCGACATCTCCGCCACCAACCAGGTGGTCAGCACAGTGCTTGTGGTGGAACGAGCCGAAGAAAACAAGGTCCACGGGGTACATCGCCCATTCTACTACCTCAGCGAGGTGCTCACACCAACGAAACAGCGGTACCCGCACTACCAGAAGCTAGCGTATGGTGTCTTCATGATGGCCAGGCGACTGCGCCACTTCTTCCAGGAGCACGCAATCGTGGTAGTCAACGACGCCCCGCTTGGGCACATCCTCAACAACCCCGATGCAACTAGATGAGTCGCGCTTTGGGGAATCAAGCTGTCTCCACGAGACATCACATATGAAAAACACGATGCGATCAAGTCGCAAGTGCTCCCTGATTTCCTCGTGCACTGGATGGAGAACCAGCTCCCAGAAAAGCTAGATATGTCCTATCTATGGACAATGCACTTCGACGGGTCCAAACGAAAGGACGGAGCTAGCGCAGGTGTCATACTGACATCGCCCCAGGGAGACAAGCTGAAATACATTCTGTGAATGCAGTTCATGGCCGCCAATAATGAAGCTGAGTATAAAGCCCTACTCCATGGGATGCGGATGGCGAAAGCCTGCGGCGCCAAGAGGCTCATCATCTATGGCGACTCCAAACTGGTGGTGAATCAAACGATGCACGAGTGCAACGCACTGAGTGAAAACATGATTGCCTATCGCGACCTCTATGACACACTCGAAGGGGACTTCAACGGCTGTAAGCTGCGACACATCAGCCACGAAAGCAACAAAGAAGTGGATGCACTCGCCAACATTGGCTCCACCTGCGCCCCCATACCACCTGGGGTATTTCTCGAGCGTATCTGTGAACGCTCCATCAAGCCAAAGGCTCTAGAGAAGAAAGCAGGCGCATCAACGGACTCGGGGGCTACGCCACCCAATGAGCCAATGGCACTCGGCGACCTGGAGCTGGATACGGGACTCGAAGGACCAATGGGCGTCATGATGATCGAGCCATCCTGGACACAACCTTACATCACATATCTACTCAGCAAGAGGCTGCTAGATAATTCGACTGATGCGCGGCACATCGCGCGACGATCCAAGGCGTTCGCTGTTATCAACGGCGAACTGTACAAGTGCAGCATCACATGAGTGCTCCAATGGTGCATCTCCAACGAAGCCAGAAGGTTTGTCCTCCTCGACATCCACGAAGGCACTTGCGGGCACCATGCTGGCAGTTGCGCCCTCATCTCCAAAGCCCTACGGACTGGATTCTACTGGCCTACGGCCATGCACGACGCCAAGGACATCGTCCAACACTGCAACACTTGCAAACGATTCACGGACAAACCTCACGCACCTAGCATGGAACTCAGGCCAATACCGTTGGCCTGGCCCTTCGCCCAATGGGGACTCGACATGGTCGGCAAGCTCCCCAGGTCCTCACGAGGAGGTTACGTCTACCTCTTAGTCACAGTCGACAAATTCACCAAATGGATAGAGGCCATGTCGGTGACAAATCAACTAGGGGCCAGCGCCGTCAAGTTCTTCGAGTCCATTGTCTACCGCTTCGGAGTGCCGCACAACATCATCACGGACAACGGGACAAACTTCACCTCTAAGGAATTCCAGGAATTCTGCGAAAACCTGGGAATCAACATAAGCTACACCTCGGTGGCTCACCCACAGACCAATGGTCAAGTCGAAAAGGCCAACGGCCTCGTTTGTGGCGGAATCAAGAAACGACTCCTCCGACCATTCGAACAAGCTGCTGGATCCTGGCCAGACGAGCTGCAATCTATACTCAGGAGCATGCGTACAACTCCAAATAGCGCCAGGGGATACACCCCGTTCTTCATGGTGCACGGTGCTAAAGCGGTACTACCCGCAGAAGTACGCTTCAAAGCCCCGTGGGTGATCGCATATAGCGAGAAGGAGTCAACCCTTGCACTCGAAGAGTCCGTCGACCTCCTCGACGAACCACGAGAAATCGCAGTGGAGAGATCAACGATCTACCTGCAAAATCTCCGCAACTACCACAGTAGAAGGCTACACCCCAGATCCTTCGTCGAAGGGGACCTGGTCCTGCGACTGAAGAAGCAAGGGCATCTCAAACTCGAGTCCCCTTGGGAAGGACCTTACGTGTTTACAGAAGTAATCCTAGGTGGCGCCTATCGCCTCAAAGATTTCGAGTCAGGAGTCGCATACTCCAATCCCTGGAACATCGTGCAGCTTTCGCTTCTACCCTAGGTCGTTTTTACATTTACAAATAAGGCTCTTCAGCCAGGCTACTTAGCCACACATTGTACCTCATACTATTCTACGAATAAATAAAGCTAAGTACCCCAAAACTCTGTGTTTCACTTATTTTTCTCGCAATCTTATCACTCAGGGGCTGCGCCACCCTTTACACACGTGTTCTACGAACTCTGAAGGGAATATGCTCGAGAGGCAATAATAAAGTGGTTATTATCTTATTCCTTGTTTATGATAAATGTTTATTTTGCATGCCAAAATTGTATTAATTTGGAAACGTTAATACATGTGTGTTTAATAAACAAAAGGAAAGTTCCTCGTTATGCCTCTCTTATAGACTAGCTTGTTGATTAACAAGATGATCAAGGTTTCCTGATCATGGACATTGGATGTTGTTAATAACAAGGTCACACCATTGGTATAATGATGTGATGAACATTCATCCGAAGTATAGCATTACGATCAAAGTCATTATGTTTATATTGCTATAGTATCATACGAAGTAATCTTTATCCTTAGACCATGAGATCATGTTAATTGCTAACACCGGAAGAGTATCTTGATAACATCAAACGTCACACCGTCACAGGGTGACTATAAAGGTGAGTTCAGTGCTACGAAGGTGTTATGTTGAGGCTCATGGATCAAGAGTGGGATTTGTCCATCCCGATGACGGATAGATATACTCTAGGCCCTCTCGGTGATATCACATTGAAATAGCTTGCAAGCAAGTGATGTGATCACTAGAATGTTATATCACGGGAACGAGAAAAGAGTGCATGTCGGTAACGAGATCAAACTAGGTATTTGGATACCGATGATCGAATCTCGGACATGTGATATATCGCGAGACAAAGGGATTTAGTTATGACGTTAAAGGTTCACACGATCACAAGAGTCTTCGTTGAATATGTGGGAGTCAGTACGGATCTCCAGGTCCCGCTGCTGATTATTGATCGGAGAGGGGTCTCGATCATGTCTACATTATTCACGAACCGTAGGGTGACACACTTAAGGGATACCGACACCATTTGGAGCAAATATGTTTCAGATAAAGATTTAAGAAAGCGCTGGAATCATTTCAATGGAAACCGGAATTGTTTTGGGTGAAATTGCAGAAACTGGTTCTTCATGTGATATTGAAATGTTGCAGGGGGTTTTATGTGAATGTTTGTTAATTAATGTAATTGACAAAATTCTGAATAAAATAAATAAAAGTGTTTTATTTAATGAGAACTTGCATTAAATTTGGTGGAAATTTAATGGAGGTGAGTGGAATTTTGAGTGGGTGGCTAATTATGTGAGTGGGAGCTCCACCCACATGAATGTGGAAGAGGTGGGGCACCTCCTTGGTCTTGGCCATGGTGAGGGGCTGCCCCCCTCTCCCTATAAAAGGCCCCCCACTCCCTCCTCTCTTCTCGCACCACCTCCTCGTGAAGGTTCTCTTCTCCCTCTAGTTATTCCCCATGGTCTCGGATTAGTGAGATACATGTTCCCGGTGGCTTTATCTGGAAAGGAGTTGCTGCTTCTGCTGCATCGCTGGAGCGAGGAGGCAGAGGTTGTTTGGTGGACCAAACGTGTGTGCGACCACGGATGCACCGCTACTTTGCAGTGCTGGACTTGATGGTGCTGGACCTGATAGTGCTGGAGCTGCTGGACCTGAAGGACTTCATCACGATCTTGAGATCGGCAAGTGTATGACTACATCATCCACGAGTTCCAACTTGTTAACAAAGCTTTGTTGTCTTCGAGGGTAAGTTCTCCATGGATGTATATAAACCCATTGCTTGTATCTAGTAGATAGATCTTGGTGTATAGTTCCCATCGTAGGAAATTTTTTGTTTTCTATGCTACGAACCCAACAGTGGTATCAGAGCCTGATCTATGCGTAGGTGCTTAGCACGGGTAGTACACATATGTTGATATGTGGGCGATGATGATCATGTTGTTGCATCTTCTATGTATTTTGGATATTGGTGGCATAGTGGGATGAAGCGGCCGGGACCAACCTTACATGTCATCGTACATGAGACCGGTTCCACGACTGACATGCAACTTGTTTTGCATAAGTGGCTGGCGGGTGTCTGTCTCTCCTACTATAGTCAATATCTGATTTACAACGAGTTGCTAATAATTTGGTTATCCTCGTTGTGGTTAATGTTCGTAGGTAAGAATGGTTCTATCTCCGAAAGCCCTAAGCCACGTAAAACTTGCAATTGATAAATTAGAGGCGTCTAGTTTAGATCGTTGTTGGGCTAGTGTATTGATATGGTATTGTTGTAAGTAGATGTATGATAGATACTCTTACAACACACTCAACATGTAAGTTCCATAGACCTTGGCCTTACACACAAAGGAATGATAGAGATCATACCACGATGCAGATGATAGAGATCAAATGCATGGACCATATCATCTCACTTTACACATTAGATATTAGCATCTTATACTGCTAGTTTGGCGCTTTCTGTAGCATTGTAAGATGATCCCTCATTTAGATATGAAGATAAAAATGTGTTCTTCCTTAAGTATGCACCGTTTTGTGGATCGTGTTTCGAGACATCACGTGATGATCAGGTGTACTCAACTCTACGCTTTCATACAACGGGTGTAAGACAGTTTTACACACGCGAATACTAAGGTTCTTACTTGGCGAGCCTAGCATGTACAGACATGGCCTCGGAACACGGACCGAAAGGTTAAGCATGAGTCATATAGTTGATGTGATGACCATATTGATGCTCGCCTTTGAAGCTACACCGACTCACGTTATGATCGGACTTGGTGTAGTGGATTTGGTTCATGTAATCACCAAAAAGGCACGAGGGATGTAGTTTTTGAGTGGGAGTTCATTTCTAATTTGGATTAGTCGAACTCAATTTGTCATAAACTAAATCGAAGTGAATTTGCATAATTTGTTGTAGTCATTGGCATATGTTCACTACCTTATGCTTAGTTTTAATTGAGATAATAGAACTATAGAATTCTGGATATTTACTTTACGAACTAGTATCGTATTGTTTTGAATGTCAATTTAAAGTTTATAAGTCCTATTGCAAACTTTCAGCAAACTCCATTTACTCCATGAAGTTTAATAAGAAGTATTAAATCAAGAGTAAGAATTCCAATGTTAGTATCTAAAGTATCATGTTTGCCTCCATGGTTATTGATATTCAAAAGTTTTTTTAATATCAAGATTATATTGGAGCTGAAAATTGTTTCAGAAACCATCATGTGTAAAAGATATTGTGATATCTGAAACAATGTTTTTGGTTGCATTATGACAAAGTATAATTTAGCAAAATACATGTTCTCATATTGTATGAGAATTTGTGAAGGATGGAGACGCTAAGCATTCGGATCTCCCAAAAGGTTTTGGGAACTAACATTATACTCGCAATTCTTCCTTACAGGCTATAGTAGCTTGATCATGAAAGTTGTCATGATAAGGATGAATAGAAGATGTAAGTAAAATGTTTACTACACTAATAGATTACTAAAGAATGGATTTTTGAAAGAACACCAAACATTTGATGATGGTGATCCACTTCAAAGTGCAAGTCCAAAGGTATTAGTATTTGACTATATACGCTTTGTACTATGTGTCATGTGAATGACACCACAATTGATGTTGATAGATTCTTTTAAAAGGAAAAGGAATTGCTGAAAGAGAATCTATAAAATATTTGGCAGAAAAGAAAAGGTTGGATATGTCCAACTTAGGTATATAGAAGATATACATGTTATGGATGTATTCCTTGCTTGTTAAACAATGTGGTTTTTAGGTATTGGATACCGGTATTGGATACCGAATTGGTTGGTATGAAGTGTCATACAGGACAATGCAATTCATGAACTACAATGGCCTAAAGTAACTAGCAAGAGAATAAGTGATGATGTTCATCGAAAACAAATAAAGTGTTATTGTGTTTTTTTGTTGTCATCAAACCTAGCCTTCAAGATTTGTTTTAATAATTGTTATTTTGTTCTGGTATTATGAGAACAATGGTTGTTCAAATAATTACCGTATTCCATAAAAGATGGATGAACTTTTACAAGTCTAGTGGGAGAAATCACATCCATAAACACTATTGCTAAAATGTCGCAAGACAAATGATTGAAAGATCACTTATGAAGTGACATTGCTGTTTAAATTATATTGGAAAGAGAACATGAAGAAACTCCATGTTGATGGATTTTTGGAGTCTTTTGATTTTGATCAATTGACGCTAGTGAGACTTTCCTCGAGATAATTGAAACTCCGTCCATAGGCCAAAGAGGAACGGATGACTAATTTATTGGATATTATGCATGTAGATGTATATAGTCCATTATGTGTAGCCATATGCGATGGATCTTTTTGCTTCATTTGCTTTGTCCAGAAATTTAAGTGAATATATCTATATATTTACTTAATAAGGAAGAAGTATGAAACATTTGAAAATTGTTCAAAGACTTTCAAGATGAAGTGGAAAATCATTGTAACAAGAAAATAAAGAGTTTATGATTCGATCATAAAGGAAGATATTTGAGTTACATGTTTAGCAAAACACTTAAGATTTGAGGAATTGTTCCATGATTTGTGTTTCCCGATAAACCATAGGAGTATGGCATATTCGAGAGATGAAATCAAACCATGTTTGACATGGTAAGATCAAAGGTGTCATTTATAAAACTTCCATTATGTTTTAAGGATTAAAGCTTTAGAGACTACCGCTTTTACACTAAAAAGAGCACCATCGTGATCCGTTGAAATGACACCATATAAGTTATGGTTTGGGATAAAACCTGAATTGTCTTTTCTTAAATTTTGGTATGTTATGCATAAGTAAAATGTTTACAACCAAAGTCGGATAAGCACGTCTTTGTAGGTTATCCCAAAGAATTTGTTGGGAATTTCTCCATAACACCAAGGACAAAAGAGTTTGTTACATGGAATGTCAAGTTTCTTGAGAAGGAATTTTTCGTGAAAAGTTAAGTCGGAGGACAATAGAACTTTGATAAGGTTGTTGAACCTTAGCTATATGTGCTAAATAGCGCAGCGCCGAAAAGTGTCCCGGTGGCAGCCACAATGCTCATGGCTCACGGGATTACAAAGGGTGTGATCTCGGAGATTAAAGTTCCTATTGAACCGTGTGGGTCGGTAAGAATCAAATAGTGTGATTTGGTAAGCAAGTCGTTATTGTTTTGACAATAATGAACCGACTACATGCAAATAAGCGATGATGGGCCCTGACTCCATAAAATGACTAGAAGTCATAGAATCCGTGATAGTATCCATACACGAGAAATCAAGTTTCTGAACTTGGAAGACCCTCCGGAAAGGCGTGAAACCTATCGGTCGTGTTTGGATCTATAAAGAAATAACACATGGATGTTTAACATCTATGAAATAGTCGACATGTCGGAAAGAAGTTTATGGCAATGTTCAAGGAGTTGACTATGACAAGATTTGATCTTTCATAGCGATTTTTAGTCTTGACGGATTAATGTAGCAACCACTACATATAATTTGATGTATGGTAGTTGAAC
This sequence comes from Avena insularis, assembly GCA_023614405.1. Taxonomy (NCBI): domain Eukaryota; kingdom Viridiplantae; phylum Streptophyta; class Magnoliopsida; order Poales; family Poaceae; genus Avena; species Avena insularis. The sequence goes on from CM042696.1 coordinate 242,801,555, forward strand.
AAACAAAACAATGTTCTTCTAATAGAATGGTTACCTAGGACGTGTACAAGACACGGTCCGAAGGGTTTTGTTAATTCAAAGGGTGCTAAAAGAGCATGCAAACTTCAATAGTTGAAGTAAGCATAGCGGAGTTGGAATCTTCACCATGATGAAACTTTTAAAAGAGTTTAAATTCATCGGAGATGATGAAGATGCTTGCATTTGCAAGAAATTAAGTGGGAGCGCTGAGACATATTTCTAATACATTATGTAGAGGACATATTGTTGATTGGAAATGATGTATCTTGTATTGACACAAGTTAAGAATTTCATTAAAATAAGATTTCGATGAAAGACTTGGGCAAAACCGAAATATTAGGCATCAATATCTATATGGATAGATTGAGGCGCTAATATGGTTGTGCCAGACATACATATATGAGATATTGAAAGGGTTCAATATGGAAACAACAAGAAAGGTTCTTGCTGCATGGAAAGGATTGTATCAAAATTCAAGTGTTTCAACACTTGGTAGGTAAAATCACATGAAGATTTTGATCGATTATACCGTGATATGTATATATCCAGATATGTCCTATGCTCTAAATGTTATGAGCACATACCAGAATGATTCATAAGATGATCATTGGATGATAGGAAAGATATTCTTATGAGCTTTGTAAGAACTAAGAATATATCATGTATAAGTGCCAAATAGTTAAAGGTAGTTCATTGTAAAGTGTTACATTGATACTAGTTTTGTCACAAGATACAAATTAAATTTATCTCAATTTAGACTATGGGTGGAACAATGTAATGGAAAGGATGTTCCATGATGGATTTGGATGAGTTCCAAAGTTGAAACATTGTGACGGATACGACAACAAAAGGCTAAGTATATGGCTGCTATAGTAGCAGCAAAGGAGGGCATTTGTGTTAAGAAGTTTGTTATCAAACTAGGTGTGGATCAAAGTGGGCTAATACTATGAAGATATATTGTATGACAATAATATCAACATATTTTAACCCGAACGACCTAAAGGTCTACCAAAGGACCAAATTTATACAATGGCATCTCATTTGAGAATGAGTGATGCGTGAGGCATAAAGACATGCAAATACACACCTAAACTGAAGCTGTCGGAGATTAAGTTAACCACTAGCAATCGCGTATATGCAACACCAGAAAGCCATAGGTGTTCAATATGCAAAGTTTTTCAAACTAGATTATTGACTCTAGTGCAAGTGGGAGACTGAAGGGAATATGCCCGAGAGGCAATAATAAAGTGGTTATTATCTTATTCCTTGTTTATGATAAATGTTTATTTTGCATGCTATAATTGTATTAATTTGGAAACGTTAATATATGTGTGTTTAATAAACAAAAGGAAAGTTCCTAGTTATGCCTCTCTTATAGACTAGCTTGTTAATTAACAAGATGATCAAGGTTTCCTGATCATGGACATTAGATGTTGTTAATAACAAGGTCACACCATTGGTAGAATGATGTGATGAACATTCATCCGAAGTATAGCATTACGATCAAAGTCATTATGTTTATATTGCTATAGTATCATACGAAGTAATCTTTATCCTTAGACCATGAGATCATGTTAATTGCTAACATCGGAAGAGTATCTTGATAACATCAAACATCACACCGTAACAGGGTGACTATAAAGGTGGGTTCGATTTTCTGAAGGTGTTATGTTGAGGCTCATGGATCAAGAGTGGGATTTTTCCATCCCGATGACGGATAGATATACTCTGGGCCCTCTCGGTGATATCACATTGAAATAGCTTGCAAGCAAGTGATGTGATCACTAGAATGTTATATCACAGGAACGAGAAAAGAGTGTATGTCGGTAACGAGATCAAACTAGGTATTTGGATACCGATGATCGAATCTCGGACATGTAATATATCGCGAGACAAAGGGATTTAGTTACAACGTTAAAGGTTCACACGATCACAAGAGTCATCGTTGAATGTGTGGGAGTCAGTACGGATCTCCAGGTCCCGCTGCTGATTATTGATCGGAGAGGGGTCTCGATCATGTCTACATTATTCACGAACTGTAGGGTGACACACTTAAGGGATACCGACACCATTTGGAGCAAATATGTTTTAGATAAAGATTTAAGAAGGCGCTGGAATCATTTCGATGGAAATCGGAATTGTTTCGTGTGAAATTGCAGAAACTGGTTCTGCATGTGATATTGAAATGTTGCAGGGGGTTTTATGTGAATGTTTGTTAATTAATGTAATTGACAAAATTCTGAATAAAATAAATAAAAGTGTTTTATTTAATGAGAACTTGCATTAAATTTGGTGGAAATTTAATGGAGTTGAGTGGAATTTTGAGTGGGTGGCTAATTATGTGAGTGGGAGCTCCACCCACATGAATGTGGAAGAGGTGGGGGCACCTCCCTTGGCCGCCGGCCATGGTGAGGGGCTTCCCCCCTCTCCCTATAAAAGGCCCCCCACTCCCTCCTCTCATCTCGCACCACCTCCTCGTGAAGGTTCTCTTCTCCCTCTAGTTATTCCCCATGGTCTCGGATTAGCGAGATACATGTTCCCGGTGGCTTTATCTGGAAAGGAGTTGCTTCTTCCGCTGCATCACTAGAGCGAGGAGGCGGAGGTTGTTTGGTGGACCGAACTTGTGTGCGATCACGGATGCACCGCTACTTTGTGGTGCTGGACTTGATGGTGCTGGACCTGATAGTGCTGGAGCTGCTGGACCTGAAGGACTTCATCACGATCTTGAGATCGGCAAGTGTACGACTACATCATCCACGAGTTCCAAATCGTTAACAAAGCTTTGTTGTCTTCGAGGGTAAGTTCTCCATGGATGTATATCCACCCGTTGCTTGTATCTAGTAGATAGATCTTGGCGTATAGTTCCCATCGTAGGAAATTTTTTGTTTTCTATGCTGCGAACCCAACAAACTCATAGTGATATCTTGAGTAGCTGACGCACTAATCGAACCCTTGACAAATACCAACCCAGCTGCAACGCACCTAATAGGTTGGCAAGGTGCTGAGATAAACATACATCAGGGTAATGAAAAGGAATCGCAACATGCAACACACTCGAAAAATATATAGCTAACAAGCTTTTCACATATCAATGAGTATTAATTACACCCAACATATTCATATAAACTTTACAACACTTATACAGTTGTGTGCAGGATACAAGTCATACTACTGCTGCAACAGGAGAACGTTCGTTTGTTCCTCAAAGAAGTCGACAATATCTTCCGCTGAGCAATCAACCGCTTGGTATTGTGGCACCATGTCCCAGGTCATACCCTCTAGCGGAGATGGCGGCCCAGCGGCAACCGCCGCAACATCTACATCGAGCCTATGCAGTTGCACCAGCGACAACGCAGCCTTAGCGCTAGCTACTAATTGCTGTCGCACGCACTCGCGAACTACATTCAGATCCTGGAACTTTGCTAGGAGAGCCAACAGGCTTGAAGGGACAACGTCCAGCGGAAACATCGTCTGATAGACATGCCTAAGACACGATTGCGCCTTCTTCAAAAAATGAAGTACTCGAGAGGAGCGATCTTGCAGAGTCGCCAAGGCAACTGCACGATCGTGGTTAACCCAGAAGTACCCACTCCCCTATAGCTGCTCCTGGGTCAATCCATTCATCCGAATGGCGATTCGGTCCTTTTCATCCTGCGGATGACGAGCACTGACAACTACACCAAGCAAAAGGGCAAAGTATGAAGACAAGGCACCACCACGGCAGACTAAAAGAAAAGATAAGAAGGCAGAAAGCTAACATTTGAACTTCTCACTCAGTTGTGCCATCTCCTCCAAGAGATATTGCTCACGGGCGGTAGCCTTCTCCGCCTTCGACTTCCAAACATCCGCGCTACCGCCGAGGATGGGAAACTCACGCTACAGCTTCTTAATGCAATCGCGCAGTTGCGAAAGAAAAGACAACTCATCCACCTTCGAGCGCGGATGCGCCAAGGTTTCATCGGTGGGTGGAGGATCACGAGGATCACTCGAAGGACCACTCGACGTACCCTATCACAAACGAAGCAAGAGCAAATAAGGGGCCAAGCAATACATGGATAAAAGGCTCGAATGCATTCAAGCACGACAAAAGTATCAACAGAGACACTTCGACAAAAGCATGTTTTGAACATAGAAAGTCAAACTACAATTATTACAAGATAGCTACTAAGGAGCAGCCTGCTTCTTCGACTTCGGGGGCCTCATCGAGTCCGTGGCAGTCTCAGACGCCAAAGACTTTCCGCCAGCCCCTGACGCCACAGCCTTCACCGCCTTCTTAGCTCCCTGCAGCTCCTCGGACTATTTTGCGACTATGCTGATGAGTTGCGGCCCATACTTACCGTAGACAGTTGCAAAAGGAGCAAACACTACCTGTTGACCATTTGAGCTGACGCGCATCGCCTTGGAGATTGCAGCAGGGTCCACCTCCACGCCATGGGCTTGCACCATTCTGAAGTGCCATAAGCGCCTAACCATTACCGAGAATTCCTGAAGTCCACGGGAATACCTCCAGTGAGGGACTCCACCAGGTCCTCTAGGTTCTCAATAAGCTCAGCCTTGGGCGTCAGCTCCTCGCGGATGCGACTGAGCACACCCTTAGCCTTAGTCAGCGTCCCCTGAAGGGAAGCGTTGCGGTCCTCGACTGCCGCGATGGTGCCTGCCAAAGCATCATTGCGACGAAGTGCCTGGGCGTCAAAGCTCAGACCGCTAGCATCTACATAGAGCAAAGAGTCAGCACAATGGCAAGATGTAGAAGAAAGAAACAATGAAAATCCAAACGAAAGAATACCTGGGAGAGACTTGGCAATCAAGAAGAGTTGTTATTCGAACAACTTTTCCCTCTCAGCGGTGGAGGTGCATAAATCCTCTTCGTGCTTCTGCGACTCATCCAGTGCAGCGACTGCTTCATCTTGACTCTTCACCGCCGCGGCGAGCGCCTTTTCAAGAGAAGCAGCATTGCGAAGAAGTTCGTTGTGCTCAGCTGCAAAACACACGATGTATCATCAATAGAATCTATAAACTTTGCAAGGAGAAAGACGAAACCAACACCAACCTTCGACAACACGGTGGCGATTGTCCAACATTGCATGTTGTTGACCCATCACAAGGACCTGCTACACTAAACGAGCAGCTTCCTTCATGATGAGCTGCCTTAGAAGAAAACAAAGGATCAGCAGATAGCACGAATTGCAAATTCAAATGCACTATAAAAAGAAGCATACGTGCTCCTCCAGATACTCTGAAGATGACTGTCGCGCAGTCGTCCGGGCAACCATCTGGTGTTCCCTAGCATGCGGGGAACTTGATGAGTTGTGCCCGCAGTGGGCTGCCAATGGAGGAGAGGCAGATCGTTCTGCCACTTCCTTGGCCTTGGAGTCCACACTCCGGATTCCTTCACAAATTGGACATTGCTAGAAGACGATGATGCCGCTTGGCTACAAAACACATCCAGCAAAAAACTTTAGGGAAAAGCAGCTCCGAAAGAAACCAAGACAAAAATTCGTAGACATACCAGTCAAATTTATCAAAGTCAAAGGTTTGCTCCTCTGACTCCGACACTTCCTTTGGCAGCCGCATCTTCTTACGGGCAGGAGGTGCCATAGAGCGTACCGGTACGGCGGGAATAGGCTCCTCCAGAGCAACGACAATGCCTTCTGGCGTCGTCGGTGACGAAGCATCTGAGGCCTTGCTGCGGGAACGCTTGCGAGTGTCCGGGTCACTGGACTCGGGGGCTCCCTCCCCTTCAATTGGGACGGTCGATTCCAACTCGTCCTCTTCATGCACTTCGCGAGGAATAACCCCTCAGGACAAGGGGGTAAATTTGGAGACACCTTCTAGTCCTACATTTAGAAGACACAACATTACATATCAAAGCATCATAAAGGCAATCGAAAGAAGAAATTACTTCACGGTACAATTCTACCTCAGGAGGAGGGTTAGAGGCGTCGAAAGGAGGCACGACTAGTTCACCTAGGAGATCCTCCTTGGCGGTGTATTTGGTCACCAGTCGCACCCTCTTATCTATTTCACTCGCGGAAATGCCCTCGGCGGACACGCGAGTGGCATCATCAGCACCGGTCCAGCGGAACATAGGATGCACTCTGGCTTGCAGAGGCTGGATGCGGTAGCGCAACTAGGTGCGAATGAGGGCAGCGCCACCTTCTTCCTTGCCTATGCGGCTTTCGAGGTTGCAGACGCGCTTGTACAACACTTTTGTTTCCACGGACTCGCCGGGCATGATGGCGTTCTTCCAGGAGCGCCTCCTCTTGCAAGTCGCTGCGGGGTCGAAGGTCGCAAGTCCATAATGCTCTCCGTCGCCCTTCTGGTCACGGATATAGAACCACTTGTTCCTCCACCCTTGGACGGATGCGGTGAGGTTGATGGCAAAGTAGGTGACAGAGGATTCGACATGGATTCCGCAGCCTCCTATGTCGTAGACTACAGAGCCAGATGCTGACTAGCGTTTCAGCTTAAAAAGCCTCTTAAAGAGGCCAAAGTGCGGCTCGATTCTGAGCCAGCACTCGCAAAGCATAATGAAGCAGGAGATTTGAAGAATAGAATTTGGGGACAAATGATGTAGATGGAGCCCGTAGAAGCAAAGGAGGCCGGTGAAGAAATGATGCAGGGGCAGAGAAAGACCTTGGATGATGAACGCAAGGAACATCACCCGGAAACCAGGGGGAGGACACGGAATTACCTCCTCGCCGGGCACTCGCGAGTCATATTCCGCGGACGGAAGAACCCCATCTCGATGATGAAGTTGCAGCTCGGCAGGCCTGATGATGGATGCATGCCAAGTGCCATTGGTGAAGCGGGTGCCTGCACCCTTCTTCTTCCCAGCATCGGCGGCGCTGGTGCCCACAGTGGCAGAACCGCCCTTCTTCTTGGTGGTGGCAATGGCGGCTACGCACCCAGCGGCAGCGCCTCCCTTCTTCTTGCCCATCTTTCGGTGGCAATGAGACCAGAGGAAGTAGCTAGGGAAAGTACGGAGCTGCTCCAGCGCCACAACGAGAATGTGCGCAAGGAAGTAGAGAGTATCAGCAATGGCAATGGTGGCAAGAACAACAAAGACAGATGGGGAAATTACCGCAGCGGCGCTGCCACTTAACCTCCTCGAAGACACCATCCAACGGCCAGCAGAAACCCTACTACACGCGTGGCGCACATCGGCACTAACACGTGGTGAAGCTGAAGCATGAACCCCGCCCCACTATTCCCATTATGCGCGGAAATCGAGGAGACGCAGTTAAAACAGAAGATTACGCACGTCCGGTCAAATCGAAGTCAGAAAGTGGGACCCACCGCTCACGTCCGTCACAAACCCGCTCGCGAACGGCGAGGTCATCGCATTGTCAGCACTGATGTCATCAATATTACCAACTGAAGATTTTGACTACTTTAGTCCTTGCTTGAGTCTTTGACTCAACCAAGCACTCGGGGGCTACTCCCATAGGGAGCTCTAGTCGCGCACCCTACGATTATTTTTATGCAGGTGTATAAGCATTCAAGATAACCCATCACTCGAATCTGCGATTCGATTACGAAATCTGGGTTTACTCCCATAGGGAGCACCAAAAGCAAACTCGACTGAAACAAGCAACAAAAGGCAACAGCAGTCGCAGAATGTTTTAGTCCCCGCTCGAGTCTACGACTCAACCAAGCCCTCGGGGGCTACTCCCATAGGGAGCACCGGTCACGCACCCTATGATTATTTGTACATCGTACTGTGTGTTGACAACATCCACACTCAAATGCTATGGCGACTCCACCTCACATTTCCCTACAAAGAGACTACGTCTCCTAGGCCACCTGAATCATCTCCGCAATGAAAAAAATTCGGATGTCGCGCTTACAGCCTGAAGATAAGACCTAAATAAGGCCTGGCAACGCATCTGATGTGCACTACCAGAAACATATCCGTGCCTACAGGTACGATGAACATGCCTTGGCGGATGCGTCGAGTGCTCACACTTATATACTGGAATTCGACTCCTGTAAGACTTCCGCGCCCTGAGTCAAATTACACCAGCACTTTTCCGAATTCGAGTCCGAGGACTCGAGTTTGAGTAGATTGCGTTGTTTTGCCCTAAGGCAGTTAACTGACACCGATACATCGATTGAATCATGCATGTATATCAACAGTCCCTATGACACGAATAGAACACTCGAAAAATACTCAGTCATGCACTCGAAAGGCTTCATAAAGTCCCCAGTCGAATCTACGATTCCACTAGGTACTCGGGGGCTACTGACATGGGTATACCCTATAGGTACTCGAGTTTGGTATATACGGTCCAGCTACAGCAGAAGCCCACGGCGTTGCCATGTCCCAGTGGAGAATTCGAGTGGCCCACGGACTCTCAATTGCTTGTGAGACAAGAAGAAACTCAAGATAGAAAGTTTAATGGGAAAACCCTAATTTGTAACCGACTCGACCTGCTACCCGAGACCTAGCCTATCTATATAAAGGCTAGGAGGGGGCAGCGAGAAGAGGAAACGCAACCCTAGTTTCCACAACCTTCGCCAGATTGCATCTGCGCACCATTGTAATCTTCGATTCCTTTGTTAATTCCAAGAGTAGACAAGCAGGAGTAGGGACCTCTATGAGGACTGAACCTGGGTAAACCTTGCATCCCTGTGTGCTTGTTTGCTAGACAACTGATGCCTCCAACGCTTGCTCCTTCTCCAAAACCCAAACCCATACAATGGGCATTGACGAGTTAAACCCTCGTCAGTGGGTGTGCGACGGAAGCAAGGTCCAGCCAGATGCCCATGTTGCTGCAGAACCGGGCGAAGGCCCCCTTGGCGAAGTTCGTGCTGTTGTCCGTGATGATGCTATTGGGGTAGCCGAACCGGTTGATGATGTCGGTGAAGAAGGTGACGACTGTCACCCCGTACGGCTTCCGGATAGGCTTGGCCTCTATCCATTTTGTGAACTTGTCTACCACCACCTGTAGGTGGGTCATGCCAGCGCGCGCCCGCTTGAAGGCACTGACCATGTCGAGGCCCCAGACAGCGAAAGGCCAGGTTATCGGTATGGTCTTGAGTACCGTAGTCGGCATGTGCCTGAGCTTCCCAAAGTGTTGGCACCCGTTGCACGCACAGACTAGCTGCTCGGCATCCTCGAGGGTTGTGGGCCAATACAAGCCATGGTGGAACGCCTTGGCGACTATTACCCTGGCACTACTAGGAAACAGCTTATATATGGCGCATGAAAATGGTACTTCTGTGGTGCATATGCCAGTCGCCACTGTTACCTTGCCACTGATAACTGCTTCCTGTGGCGCATATAGATATGCGCCACAGAAGTCTTAGACTTTTGTGGCACATTTCTTCATATGCGCCACAGGAAGAAGTTTTGTGGCGCATTTACATATATGCGCCACAGAAAGCCTATGCGCCGCTGACTATATCATGATATGCGCCACTGATTGTGTAACACGTATTGAAAGTAAAATATGTTCCTGGTGTATAATCAGGTATTTATACATGATTTATACAGTATTTATCCAGATGAGTATAAACAGTACATTGCACAAGTAATAGGTGCATGAAAACCGACATATATATAATACAAACACTTAGAGCCCGATCGAGATACATATATAGTGTCAAGTGCCGAATTTTTACACAACTGCCGAATACAAAGTTCATATCATCTCACATTACAAATATGAAGTGGTCACCGCCGCCTACACTAGGATCAAATAGAATACAGCTGTGATGATGGTGAGCAAGAGCATGAGCCTGACCAATATCTTCATCCGGTTCTTCTTCCACATGTGGTTCCACCACTTGGCTACCGCCTCCTCTCTAGTCGCGTATCTTTTGTAGATGTTGCCGCTGAACTTGTTCACTTGTTTGTGACAATCCTCCCACTCCTCGTAGACTCCTGGAACCCTACCCATGTACACCACATACCACCTCGTCGCCATCTCTATAGACGACAAGGCATATTAGTAAAAATACAACGAAAAGAATTAATAAAGGGTTCACATCCATATATATATATATATGTTCACAAAATATAAAACAAAGGATCCATAAACCTAAAAGATAACATCTCGCGATCATCATAGAAGTAATAAGTTCAACGACAACACGACCACACAAGGTAGTTTAAGTCTAACAACAATGACCATTTCGACCACAAGATAGTAAAGTTTATGACACACACACTACAGCAGGCGTCCATCAAGAATATACACACACTGGATCATGCTACAGGCACACATCAATCATGAAGACTTCTTCTTGTCGCTCGGCTTTGAGAACGGTAGATAGCCCTCTTTCGTCATCCACATCCTTGTGTCACCCTGCTTATGGAGGCGTTCTTCGATCTCCCTCTTACTCAACCCTCTAGCTTGTTGTAGCCCCCCTTGTGTTGACATCTTCAATGATGATTTGCGACAACTTCTGCTGAATGCGATGGAAGTCTTCTCTAAGATCATCATCATCGCTTCACGCCAAAGTTTCGGCCCATCCTCAGAGATTAGATGGCAGCGTTAGGTTCTGGCAATCCTGAACATAGCCTTTAAGGTGATGGAGGACGTAGAAGGCCTCCTTGGCGCCACCACCAGTAGCCGGATGCTTGACACAGGGGAACTCGAGCACGTTCTTGAACACGTGTTTGCCATCCTTTATACATTCCCCCTTATCTACGAAGGTGCATCCCTTCTTGGTGTAGCCCTCGAGAGCCTCATTGAGAACACCCCTTATTCTGGTGTAGTCTTTCTTCTTCGTCAAACTCCCCGAGTCAAAATATGTGGCTAGCGAATACCTCGGGGCAAGGATGATGAGTGTGCAGTATTTGTCTCTGCGCAACACAATTGGAACGGAATGTTGGAAATAGAGCAAAGGAAGAAATCTATAAGAAATGCATAAGTTACGGCAGCGATGAGCAAGTGTGTACTTACTCGGGAAAGAAAGGCAAAAGAAGTGTGTCCTTCCTCTTGTTGTTCACCATGAAATTCTCGAGGTACGCCGTCGCCTTGGTCCGTGTCTCTGATCCTTCGACCAACTGGTTGTCCTGCATGTAGTAGGGATCCACTATCGCAATTTCCGGGGTACTCTCTCTTGATCTTGATCGCCAGATTGAGCGCATATAGGCGGACCAAGTTATAGTCCAGCCATTTCGTGAGAAACCGCTTGAATATGTCCTCGTACGCTATGAAGAATATATCCGCGGGGGGTTCATCGACGAAGCCCACGTCCAATGGCTCCTTGGCCATGAAAACCGGGTAATTTGGATCTTCGTATTTAAGAAGAATGCCCTCTAGTGTCTTGACACCCTCGTGCAAAGTTAACATGGCTCCAACTGCGATGTGGAGCATATCCGGAGTCAATATCAGATCACCAGCTACATGCACTTGGGGCAAGCCATATTGTGTGGATGGTACGACGACGGCGTCCTAAGCCCGGATCCTCTTCGGAAGAGGCTGGCTCGCACCCTTCTTATTATTATTATTACCTCTCTTCCTGTAGTGCATCTTCTTCACAATAGTGTCAGCCACTGCCATCACTCATCAGCCGCCTTTCGGAGTGTGTTGGGGCTGAAAACCAATCCCCGGTTTATCCTGTGGTGGATCGGTGGCCGGAGGCGTCTCTTGAGAAACACCATGGAAAACCAGGCGCCGCGTGCATGTATTGGGCCGACCAGCTTGATGGTCGCGAGCTGTGAAGGGTTCTTCATCCACAGAAGGCATATACAATCCTTTGTCGGTGCCGGTGTTGATGAAGTCATCAGTGTTGACCAATTCATCATCATCTTCATGGGTGCCATCATGTGGTGGTGGTAGCGGGGGTGACAGCGGTTGCGGCACAACGTCTTTGCCATGTGGCGGTACACACGCTGCCAAGAGTTGCTGGTGACGGCTGGTGGTGGCGACGACAGCGGCTGCTGGCTTTCGAGGTGGTGGCCGGACGATCAATCGAGAGGTGGAGCCGGTGCTCCCCCCGCAAGACGAATCTGGGTCTTTGGCCATGTCAAGGGCCAGTTGTAGCATTCTCCAAGGGTCTTGTGTTTGTCGGCTCCCTGAGGTTGAAAGGGGGGTCCATGTCATAGCACCCTGGCAACACCCGAGCCAACCTGATCCTCATCACGTCATCATCCATTGGATTGTTGTGCATCGTGCGGCCCGTCGGTTGTATGAGAGTGCCCTTGGCAACATCCTTCAACTCACCGCTGACATCTTTAAGCAAGAGTACGCAAGAAGTGTCCTGAGGCAAAACATGTTGTTGGGCGTCATGAGATGGCAGCAGTCATGCATCAAAGGAATAAAGGAGATGACATGCACTAACTAATTAGTTACCTTGGTGATGGCATGGAGCTCAGCTAATGTAGAGACACGGCTGATGCCGGTGGCTGGCATATCATCATCTGCAATCTCCCGCTTGGGTTCCTCACGAAGCACCACCACCGTCGGCTGCGCCTTATTGGTGTCTTTGGCGGGAGGGGGCGTCGGTATGACCAAAACGAGTGGCTGCGTCCCGACGTTGACGGCCGGCGGGGTCACCAGGTCCGGCAACACGGTAACATTGATGCATGAGTTGCTGCCGCTTAAGCTGGGCAGATGTATCGTACCCTATCAACCTCCAACATTCCAAGTAGTAAGCCCCTCGAAAAACTCAGGGGGGATAATCGAGCGGAGCTTCTCTTCCACTAACTTATCCACCATTTTCTCGTCCACTGCCTTCTCCTCCAGTGTCTGCACCTTCATCTTCATCTCTTCAACAGCGGCTTTATCCTTAGCCGCTGACTGGTTCTTCCTCTCCCTTCTTTTCTTGGCATCCTCTTTGTAGTACTCCTTGAACTTCATGCTCATACTGAAGCCGGACACACGGCCAGCTGAGGATGGCGGCAACCCCGTTATCCCTCTTCTTGTAAGCATTTGTTGCCCTGTTGAAAACCGTGTCCCACGACTCCGTCGAATCCTGGGACGACTCTGTGGTAGGAGCGTTCAGTTCCTCCTCCTGTAGAGACGAGGAAATGTGAACCCATTTAGATTATTGGCTTCATTATTTTAATTAGAACGAAATAGACTTGAGATCGGCGATAAATTCCTTACCAGCTTCTTCTCGAATTCCTTCACCTCCGGATCGTCGGTGATGAACTCCCCTATTTCCTTGTCCAGGTAGTAGCGGGCCCAAACAAATTGCCTAAGCTGCAAGTCCGTGATTTTAAGCCAAGGGTTGTCTTTACCAAGGCGTTCAAACTCGGCGTCCTCCTTGTCCCAAAGGGCATGTTTCCCCCTGTAACCGTCGCTTCCAAGGTGGTGGTTACCTATGTTCTGTTCCCGCATACTCCTTCCCCATTTAGTCCATTTTATAGCGTCAGCGGTAGATATATCCGCGTTGAATATCTTAAACTCCTCTTTGTCGAGCATCGGAATTTTCTTAGTAATAACCTCCCAACTTTCACCTTTGTTAATGCTATTCTTCACCCGGGTTTTCCAGCTGCTCAAGGCATTTCTCATCTTCGTGAGGGCTAGTTTGTTCACTAGTTTCTTTCTCTCGAGGTTTCTAAATCACTCTGGGAATTTGTATCGCTTGTGAAGCTTCTTAAGGAGGTTATGGACCAAAGCTGCATTGTCACCATGTCTGATGTACTTCGTGTTGATCGACATGCTTTCCCGGATGATGCACCCAAGTTGCAGGTCGTACCCTTTAGCAATCTCCTCTGGCGCAAGGGGTTGGCTACTTTCTATGACCTCAGTGAACTCATCGGAGACGGTGGCGAGCACTGGCACCTTCCGATCCTTCTTTTCCTTCTTCCTCTTTTGAGAAGCGGCCGGGTTGCTGCTACCGCCGTGCGCTCGCCGCCATCGGTGCGGGTGCCTCCATCGGTGGTGTCATCCTCTTCGCCGCCGCCTTCACTAGTTCCATCGTAGTCGTCTTTGTCCCCCTCGTAATCAGGATCTCCTCCCTCATTGCCCCCAGCAGCTCTGGCGATGGTCGCCTCCTCCTCCGGTGGTGGTGTCATCCTCATCGCCTCCTCCTCCTCCTGTTGGGACCCCTGCCAGAATGACTCGTTGGCCTGTCTAGCTTGTTCTTCGATGTTGATCATGTGCTTAGAAGGGACGGCCTCATTGTTGCCTGACATGTTTGCACTACTCTATTAAAAAGAGGCAAAAAGTTAGCACAAATCTCGGCCGAAAAATTCGGCATGACCTTTGCTAATTTTTTGACCTAGGAGTGCCCATTTCTCAACCGAAACGGAAGTGAATCGACACTTCGGGAGAAATGGGCAACTCAAATGAAATCCCTGCAAGACAAAACACCCGATCCCCATATTGACAGCCCCATCCCCATATAGCATCACCATATAACAACACCATGTAACAGCAGCACCATATAACAGCACTATAACAGCAGCACCATATAACACCATGTAACAGCAGCACCATGTAACACCATAGAGCCATCATTTAGTACAGGAAAAGCATTTCATGGAGTAGTTCAGTTTACAAGGTTCAAAAAATTTCTCCCTGGCTAGTAACACCCCTTTCCATTCTTTTTACTGCGGTAGGAACAACACTTTTGCACTTCACATATATAACTTATTCAGTTCACAAGTTCAACTAAAGATTTACGGTAAGCCTGTAGAATCCATCACCATATTTTGGGCTGCAAAAATTGTAACTAAGCTAGGAAACTAAGCTACTGCCTGCAAATGCATTTTGAAGCAAACTAAACAGCATAGCACACAGCTGATGCTGCAAGAAACTAGCACACAACATAGCTCTATCATATAGGTACAGAAAGCATGGAGAAATGTGTACTGAACTATTGATGCCTTTATTTAAGGTGAACCGTGAAACCAATCTGGAAAGTTAGGATAAACCAAAACACTTGAAATGATGACTATAACCTTGCACTACTCTTTCGCCAAACACATGAACATCTTCATCTCACCACATGGACATGTGCAGTCTAATAATATGTAGGAGGGGCAAGAGTCCATGGCGTCTCAAGTTTTAATTTTTTTTGAGTTGTTCTGAAGGTTTTTCTGAGGTGTCATTCAACAGTTGGTCAAGGAGATCAAAGAAACCAAATAAGAAGGATCGAGGAGGCCAGACAGGTTGGAGAATGCATTCAGAGTGAGGTAAGAAAGCACAATCAGCTACTGAGGTGCTACTACTTGAGGTTTTTTATAGGGGAAGTAATTGCGAATTTTATCGAGACAGCAGCATGTAAGTTTTCATGTATTTGAGAGACAGGTAGACAGCAATGAAAATCTTGCTAGCTAAAGTATACATTTATTCAGCAGTTGTATGCAGGGTATTACTACATAAACAGAAAAGCAAGAGCTCTCGATTTGCAACAGGTAGCATTACAGGTAACACAACAGCCAACAAGACAACTCAAAAGCACAGCTGCTTGAAGCAATTATTTGAAAAGTTAAAATCCAGCTTTATTTCAGCAAATTATTGGATCCCATATCACAAACCGATATATTCTTGAAGCACAAACTGATATATCGTTGAAGGGCCGCATATGAACATGGACAGACTGGAAAACAAAAGGTAAAAACATGCAAATTTTGTTTCAAACAAATACACCATACTCCCAGGTTCCGACCATTGCCCAAACTTATAGTCGCCATATGGAGTACAACACAAGGTTCATGCATGAAACAGTTTTGCAAATTTCAACATATAACCCCCATGTTTAGATCCGCCAACGCATTACACACAAGATATAATGCACATTCAGCTACTACAAGTGTCTGAGAGTTTTATTAAGACAGCAGACTGCTTGTTTTATGTATTTGACACACAACAACTTAAAGTTTGTTACCCAGAGGATACACATTCCTTCGGCAATTGTATTATACAGTAGGTATTACTATGGAAACATACAGTTCAGAAAAGTAACAGCTCTTGGCTCACAAGGTTTCCAACAGGTAGCATCATAGGTACCACAACAGCCAGCAAGACATGTTTTCACCAGAGGAAGTCAAAATTCAGCTTTTATTTCAACAGATTATTGGATCCCATACTGATACTACATAGTAGAATTGACGCATTTTGAGCATCCACAAACTGGAAAGCAAACTTAATAGCATACAAATTTAGTTCTAAATCCATACACCGTACTCCCAGGCTCCCAGCATTGCCCCACTTATAGTCTGCCGTATACAACACAAGGTTTATACATGATCAATTTTGCACATATACTTCTACATATAACCCCCAGTTTTACAACCGACACCACAGTACACACAAGATGTTAAACACAGCAGATATAATGCAAATTTTCCCCATTCTGGGCACTCCAATTACAAGAACAGTGAAATCGATAATGGTGGTTCGTCTACGGGAGATGTAGTCTATGGTACCTAGGGACGGTGGACGGCGACGTGGTGGACGGCGGACGGCGAGGTGGCTGCTCCTCCACGGGCTCCGGCAAGGTGGCTGCGGACGGGCTCCTCCTCCTACGTGCTACGGACGGGCTCCTCCTCCACGGGCTCCGGCGATGGGGGCGGCTCTCCTCCACGGGCTCCGGCGGTGGGGGCGGCTCTCCTCCACGAAATCCTCCTCCACGGGCTCCGGTGGTGGGGGCGGTGGGGGCGGCAGGGCGGGTTCTAGGGTTCGTCGGGCGCGGTTGAATTGGGGAAAAGAAAGTGGAAGGGGAAAAGGGGAAGGGCGCACTTAGCCAAATAACCGGCGTGAGGCTGTACTTGGACAGCAAACACACGCTAGCCTAGGGGTTATGATGCATATTGACAGACCTGTGGCAGCCAGGTTCGAATCCTGGTTGGGTCAAAAAAAAATTATTTAAAAATTGTATGTTACAAATATATTTAAAACCAAGCACATACACATGCATATTTATTTTAAAAAACCTTCCCGAATTATATGTATATATTGTACTTGTCACAAAAACATGTGAATTTATATACCCACACGAATATCACGATAAATGTTTAGTCTTTAACTAATATATATTTGCGAGCACATATGAATTAATACACAAAAAAGGTCACACGTCGTCATGTGATGTGTCGAGCTAGCGTCTCTTCACACTCTTCTTGCCCTTTTTCATCGCGCCCGTGCACTTTGAGATTTCTTCTTGTGAATGGACAACCTTTAGTAGGTAGTGTGGTCTTCCTTCTTACTTTAGTAGTAGTAGGCATGTCGAAGTACTTGTCGAATTCCTCTTCGATCTTGGGGTCACCGTTTTTGTCGAAGTTTTGCTCGCTGGTGGCTCCTTCCATTCTGATGATACTCGTCTTGCCCCTCCTAACTACAACACGGTTGGGCTTTGACGGGTCGGTAATAAAAAAGCATTGATTAACTTGGCTAGCGAGTACCCAAGGCTCATTTTTGGCCGAGGCGTTCTTCGTCGATTTGGCATCTGGTATAACCATTGTGGTGAAATACCGGCCTTCTTTTTCCACATTCTTGGCCCTTCTAACACGGAACATCGGTACGATCTCTCCATAGTAGTCGAGCTCCCATATCTCCTAAATCCTTCCATAGAATCTTTCCATGACAGTAGTCTTGTCATCAGCAAAGGATAACATAGTTACTCCTAAGTTTTGATATTTGCTATTCCTGTCCTTTTCCTCGATGTAGAATCTATAACCGTTTATGTCGTATGACTGATAGGTCCTTAGGTTGTGCCCTGGGCCCTGCGACAAGGAGAATATGAGTTTTTGATCTTCTGTAGAAGGCGTCTGTGGGGGATTGTCCAGTTGCCTTTTCTTGAACCAACCCGTAAAGCTAGAGTTGTGCTCTCTCGTTACGTCTCCCTTCTTCCTCGGTCGGCCCTGGTCGACATACTCCTTCTCGATTAAGCTTCTGTGCTCTTCCACCCAAGGGCCGACCACTTCAATGTGTTGTAGCATGACTCGGTGTGCCCTGTCAAAACCGGTGCGTCGACCATCAATACCGACATGCAGTGAGTGGCAGCCCTCGCGGTGACCATATCCACCGAGCCTAGCGAGGTGCTTCTTGGTAGGTATTCCAACATCCTCGTTCTCGGTGGTTAGATAATGCTGGCAGAAGGAGATGCACTCGTAGATCAGAAAACCCTTGGCTATGCTTCCATCTGGACGGGACCTGTTGCAAACGAATCCATTTATGACACCGTTTAGCCTTTCAAATGGCATCATGTTGTGCAGGAATGTCGGCCCGAGATGGATGATGTCCTCCACGACATGTACAAGCAGATGCACCATGATGTCGAAGAATGCGGGCGGGAAGTAAATCTCAAGCTCGCATAGTATCATCACAATCTCTTTCTGTAGCCTGTCGAGCTGCTTCACACCGATCGACTTCCGAGATATGACGTCGAAAAAGTTACAGACGCCAAACAGCGTCTCACGGACATGCTCGTCCATTATCTCGTGGATCGCAACGAGGAGTATCTGTGTCATCAGCACGTGACAGTCATGAGACTTTATACCGCTGAACCTCTTCTGCGCCACGTCCAGATATCTTCTTATCTTCCCCGAGTAACCGTGAGGAACTTTAACTCCTAGGACGCACCTAAAAAACTGCTCGAGCTCCTCCAGACTCAGAGTGAAGCAGGTAACACGAAGCACCACCTCATTCTTCTTTAATATTTTGTAGCGACCTTGAGTCCCTTATGTCTGATCATCATCATCATCATCATCAGGGTACTGAAGATCTTTCTTGATGCCAAGCAATTTAAGGTCCTTTCTTACTTTTGTCCCATCCTTGGTCCTCTTCGGCATGTTCAGTAGAGTGCCAAGCAGACTCTCGGTAACGTTCTTCGTGATGTGCATTACATAGAGGCTATGGGGAGTGTGGAGGACCTTCTAATACGGCAGGTCCCAGAAAACAGACCTTGCTTTCCATACACCCAGCAGCGGCTTTGTCCTTGGTTTTTTTTTCCGGCGCAGGGCAATCTACCCAATTATTCAAAAGCTCCTAGATTTCTTCGCCGCTCCTCGGACGCGGGGCTCTTTCGAGCTCGTCCTTACCACTGAACAAGTCACCACGTTTTCTCCACGGGTGATCCATGCGGAGCCACTTTCAAGTACCTTTGAACATGGTTTTCAAAGACCCGGGATCCCTTGGTAGCTAGAGATGCGGTGTCTCATCCATGCACTTGACGCATGCATTATGTCCGTGGTTCACCTGGGCCGATACATATGCGTAACCAGGATAGTCCTGCACCGTCGTGAGCAATGTGGCTCTCAGATGGAAATATTCTTTAGTGTAGGCATCCCACGTACGGGCCGGCGTCTCCCACAAGCTGGCTAACTCCTCTCTCAACAGCCTGAGATACAGATGCATATCAATACCTGGTTGTTTCAGCCCCTGAATAAGAATGCTCATGTGTACGTACCTTTGCTTCGTGCATAGCCAAGGGGGGAGGTTGTATGGCCATACAAACATGGGCCAGGTGTTATGTGTGCTACTCTGATTTCCAAAAGGATTGAGTCCATCGGTGCTCATATCCAGCCTAACGTTCCTTGCATCACCCCCAAACTCTTTGAACTCGATGTCTAATGCATTCCACTGGCTAACGTCTGAAGGGTGTGTCAGGATCTTGCCCTTCTCTAGATCATCTTCGGATTTCTCTCTTTCCGCGTGCCATTGCATGAGCTTTGCTTCCTTAGGATCTATGAAATATCACTATAGACGGGGGGTGATAGGAAAGTACCATACCACTTTTTGAGGAACTTTCGTGTTCCCTCTCTTGTACCGTCCTTGGACACACACCGGACATGTGGTTCTATCCGCGTACTCGTTCCGATAAAGTGCATAATCATTGATGCATGCGTGGTATTTAATGTGTGGTAGGTCGAGAGGGCACACGATTTTCTTGGCCTCCTCGATACTTGTTGGCAATGTGTTCCCCTTAGGAAGTCGGTCGTGTCAGTATTCCATGTTCGCGTTGAAGCTCACATCGGTCCATTTGTGTTCGGCCTTCATCTCCAGAGCCTTGAGCGTTACACTCAAACGTGTATCCTCAGGGCAACACCCAGGATACAATGGAGTCATCTCGTCTACCTCCATTTGGGCCAGCTTGGCTTTCTCTCTGGCTGTAGCTTTGTCGTTGCTCGTCTCCTTGAGGAGCAGTTCTTGAACATGAGGGTCCTGCAAGGCCAAAGTTAGCAGCATCTGTGTGTTCGCGCCTTGTCCTTCTTCATGATGATCATGCCCGTCACCATCTCCTTCTCCATGCTGATCATGCCCGCCGGCATCTCCTTCGTCATGATGATCATGCCTGCCGGCATATCCTTCGTCATGATGATAATGCCCGGTAGACTCTTCGTCTTCTCGCCCACCCACGTCTTCGTGACCACCATGTCCTACCGGCGCCTCATTGAGTTCGCGCATGAAACCGCGCCTGAGCAGGGGACTCTCCAATTGTCCAGAATCAAGGTCGATCAAGCAATGGAGTTTGCATGTTTGACATGGACATCTTATCATGGTCTTGTTGTTCAGAATCATGTCCTCCTTCACGTCTTTCTTGTACCTAGAAATTCGACCTTGGCTCATCGTGAGGACCATAGTTGCCTGAGCAGTCAAAACAGAGAGTATAGGTTAGAACCACACCATATGCACACACACACATGCATGAATGCTAGCCGGAAAAATTCGGCATGACCTTTCCTAAAATTAGGACATATGGGTAGTGCAAAAATTTGCCGAAATGGAAATGAATCAACATTTCGACAAACATCCATGCACCACACCGGCCGAGACAACAACAAGCAAGCAACAAAAAACTTCCTCCCAATGCAAACATTCATGCACCACACAAGCATCGTCTCGCCATGCATTGCACACACACCGCCCGTGCGACAAGCTTCACCTACATGTTTATGGCCAAGTAATCACCTAGTAGACTCAATAATAGCGAGACGAGACCGCGCGATGAGAGAGTGTGGACAAATAGATCTACAAGTTGGTGGAGAGGAAATTAGTAAACAAATAGAGATGTGAGAGAGAAAAGTAAGGAACTTTTAGATCTACAAGTTGGAGGGAAGCTTCCACTTACCAATCTATGGACTAAAGTAGGTTTAGTTACAAGAAAATGGAGAAACTATGGGCAACATGGGGTGAGAGGGAGGAGGAAGATGAGCTGGGAGGAGGTAGAAAGGAAGAAGAGATGTGAAATGGGTGGTGGTGGATAGATAGGGTGGGAGCTTGCCACATTTTCATATGGATCTGGATGCCCTCATCTGTGGCGCATATGGTATAAATGCGCCACAGATGCTCAAACTTCTGTGGCGCATATGTCCATATGCGCCACATAATATATGGTGCAGGTTAAAGTGGTGGGACCCAGGGCTAGGTTTTTGTGGCGCATGTGTGGATATGCGCCACAGAAGTGAAACATATATGTGGCGCATACCCACACATGCGCCACAGATCGTGGGTGAAAACGTATCCATGGTGGGGCTCGCCTCCAAGTTTTGTGGCGCATAGTGAAATATGCGCCACAGAAGAGGCAACTTCTGTGGCACATATTTCGTTATGCGCCACAAAACTTGGATCGCCCCACCCCAGCTGGTGGGTCCCACCAAACATCTGTGGCGCATGTTGTATGAAATGTGCCACAGAAGATTTTAGTGTATGTGGCGCATGTTTCCTAATGCGCCACTGACAAGTATCTGTGGCGCATGGATTTACATATGCGCCATAGAGTAACTTGTCTACCTATAAGTTGTTTCCTAGTAGTATGGATGAAGCGTGATGCCCGCACTCGCCCTGGTGGATGTCCTTGAGTAGCCAGTAGCCTATGTCCACATCGACACACCTTTGGAAGATGCCGGATACACTGCGCTTGTACAGTTCCTTGTTGATGATGGTGTACGTGTGCGCGTGCCGCTAGATTTGCCTGGCCTCCACCTCGTCATCCGGAAGCTCCCCATTGGTGATGTAGTTCATGAAGGGTTGTGCCCAAGATGGTATCTCCTGGATAGTGAGGATGCTTCCGCTCTCCGGTTGAGGGGCGTCGGGGGATCGTCCGGATGAGCTACCCGGAACGGCAGCCCCCGAGCCGCTCGATGAGTCGGCAGCCCCCGGGTCTTGCGAGCCGGAGGGTATGGATTTGCTAGATGGTGCGAACCTTCTCCTTTAGGGGTTCTGCCGGCTCCGCGTCTGTCGTGCCATCCACCAGAGCGCTCCCCACCCTGATAATGAAATCCGACTCCGGAGACGGGTTGATGGAGGGCTTGCGCAGATGCTCCAAGGAGACCCCTGGTGGGATCGCCTGCCTAGTGGATGCGATTCGTGCGAGCGAATCGGTTGCCTCGTTGTTGGCGCGAGGGACATGATGGAACTCACATCCGTCGAAGCAGGCGCTAAGATTCTATACGTGGAACCGGTAGAGAGCCATGTTTGCATCACGGTCATCCCACTCTCTGGATACCTGCTGCACCACCAGATCCGAGTCGTCGAAGCAAAGGATCCGGTTGACGCCGATCTCCCTGGCTACCCGGAGGCCATGCACCAGTGCCTCGTATTCGGCAACGTTGTTGGAGGCCTTGAAGTGGATCTGGAGTACGTACTCTAGTCGGTCGCCTTTGGGCGAGGTGAGGACGATGCCAGCCCCCAAGCCCCCGAGCATCTTTGAGCCGTCAAAGTGCATCCTCTAGTGATCCGAATCAGGAACCGGCGGGAGGTACTGGGTCTCGGCCCAATCGACAAGGAATTCCGCAAGAGCTTGCGACTTGATCGTGAGTTGGGGCTCGTACTGTATGGAGTAGGCGGTGAGCTCGATGGCCCATTTCGTGACTCGGTCGGTGGCGTCCTTGTTGCCGATGATTTCTGAAAGGGGTGCGGTGCACACGACCTTAATCGGATGCTCCTGGAAGTAGTGCTTGAGCTTCTTGCACGCCAGGTAGACACCGTAACACATCTTCTGGTAGTGGGGGTAGTTCTGCTTGGAAAGGGAGAGGACCTCACTGAGGTAGTAGACGGGTCGCTGAACCGGCTGAGCCTTGCCTTCCTCGGGGCGCTCCACCACCAGGACGATGCTGATGGCCCGACTGATGGCTGCTATATAGAGCAACATCAGCTCCTTGCAAGCCGGCGTGGCTAGAACAGGCGTTGTGGATAGCATGCGCTTGAGGTCATGAAAGGCGGCATCGGCTTGCGGGGTCTAGGAGAACTTGTCCGTCTTCTTCATCAGCTGGTACAACAGAAGTGCCTTCTCCCCTAGCCGGCTAACGAAACGGCTGAGGGAGGCCAGGCATCCGGTGAACTTCTAGATTCCAAGCAAGCTTCTAGGCGACTGCATTCTCTCGATAGCCGCGATCTTCTCCAGATTTGCCTCGATCGCTCATTGTGAAACGAGGAAACCGAGTAGCTGGCCGGATGGGACCCTGAAGACGCACTTCTCCGGGTTCAGCTTCATCTGGTACTGCCGGAGGTTTCCAAATGTCTCCCCCAAGTCTTCGAGGAGGGTGCGCTTCTCCTTGGTCTTGATGACCACATCGTCAACATAGGCATGCATGTTTCGGCCGATCTGCGAGTGCAAGCACTTCTGCATACAGCGATGATAGGTAGCGCCTGCATTCTTCAGACTGAAAGGCATGGTTACATAGCAGAAAGCCCAGTACGTGGTGATAAATGATGTTTTTATCTAGTCAGCCGGGTTTAGCCGGATCTGATTGTAACAGGAGTAACAATCCAAGAAGGATAACAAATCGTAGCTGGCCGTGGAATCGATAACTTGATCGATACGAGGCAAAGCGAAAGGGTCTTTTGGGCACGCCTTGTTTAGGTTGGTGTAGTCGATACACATGTGCCAGGTCTTGTTCTTCTTTAACACCAGGACTGGGTTGGCCAGCCAGTCCGGGTGGTACACCTCCATAATGAACCCGGCTGCAAGAAGCTAGGTGATCTCTTCACCAATGATCTTTCTTTTCTCCTCTACGAATCGGCGCAGAGGCTGCTTGACTGGCTTGGCATCCGGCCTCACATGAAGCGAGTGCTCGACGAACTCCCTCGGCACACCTAGCATGTCCTTGGGTGACCATGCAAAGTTGTCCCGGTTCTCATGGAGGAAGTCGATGAGCGCGCCTTCCTATTTGCTGTCCAAGTTGGCACCAATGGTAATGAACTTGGTCGGGTTGGAGGGGTCAAGCAGGATCCTCTTTGTCTCTTTTGCCGGCTAGAAAGCTGCTTCTCCAGCCGGCTTGCTGCTAGCCGGCATGTCTTGCTGGGCCATGGTCACATTGCACATGATCACGCACTTCTCTTCGGCTATGATGAGGGCCTCTGCTAGCTTGGAGCCGGCTGAGGTGCACTCCATCAACCGCCTGAAGCCGACGACGGTGATCACGCCGTTTGGTCTCGGTATCTTTGTCTTGAGATACGCGTAGTGGGGGACGGCCATGAACTTGGCGAGGGCGGGGCGCCCGAGGAGAGCATGGTAGGAACTTGATAGGTTCACCACCTCGAACCATACGGCTCGTGCCGGAAGTTCTCCTCAGTCCCGAAAATGACATCCAACTAGATCTTACCCAGCGGGGCGCAAGCCGGTCCTCGCAGCATGCCGTGGAACGTCGTGGTAGTTGGGCACAGGTCGCACTCACAGATGCCAAGTTTCTCTAGCGAAGACCGGTAGAGGAGGTTGAGGTTGCTGCCTCCATCGATGAGGATGCGCGAGAAGCGGCAGGTGCGCTCGTTGGAGATGATGAGGGGGTCAAACACCATGGCGTAGCCCCCGGGAGTCGGAAGCTCATTCGGCTGATCCTCCCGGCTCCAGGTGATGGGGGTATCCGAACAGTTCAGGTACTGGGGGACGGGAGAGGCGATGGTGTTGACCTCCTTAGAGCGCCGCCTGCGGCTGTGCTTGTCGCACAGCTCTGTCTCGAAGATGTGGTAGGCGGTGTGCGGCTGGGGGTAGCCGTTGTTGTTGTTGCCGCTGTTGCCGCCATTACCATCATTGCCGGCTCCCATAGCCGGCGGTGGGGGTCCACCAGGGGGGCAAGGGGAGACATTGCTGGTTGCCATGGTCCTTTAGCTGGCGGGTCCAACTGCAGTTCCGGGTGGTGTGTGTAGCCGGTTTGAAGGGACCGCTATGCCACTTGCACGGGCCGTCGAACATTTGGTCGAAGGTGAGCCGGGGCTTATGCCTTCTTGCATCGTTAGCTGGTACGCCAGGCACGCCCTCAACAGCATTGACCCTCCGCGCGTGGTAGCGAGGATTCTACTGTCCGGCTTGGCGGTCACCGTGGAACCGGTTGTCGTTGCCGTTGTGCCTAGAGGATCTGGCTTCTCCAGCCGGATTGCTCGGACGATCGTGCACCGGCTCCGACGGAGTCGGACGCCCGTCAGCACTTACTCGGAGGGGTTTCTTCATCGCGGCATCTGCCATGGCATACTGGTCCACAACCATTATGAGCTCCGCCATGGTTTTAGGCTCATCACACAATAGCCGGTGGCAAAGCATGGTGCCTTCTCGGCACCCCTCGATGAAGAAACCGATGGCCTGGCTCTCTAGGATGCCCTCACAGGTGTTGCGTATCTCCGTCCACCTGGCGAGGTACTCGCGGTCCGTCTCGCGGTCGCCCTGAATGCACAAGGCCAGGTCGCGCGGGCGGCCTGGACGCGTGTACGTGTCGTTGAAGTTGCGGACGAACACCTTCTCAAAATCTGGCCAGGCGTTGATGCTGTTGGGTGCGAGGCTGTTGAGCCATGTCCTCGCTGACCCAGTTAGCATGAGGGGGATGTAGCGCACAGCTGTGCGCTTGTTCCCATGGGCGATGCCGACTGCCGTGGCGTAGTCGGTCAGCCAGTCTTTTGGTTTCATGCTGCTGTCGTACTTGGGGGTGTCCCGGGGCAGGGTGAACTTATCCGGAAACGGCTCATTCCGGATGCAGGGTCCGAAACAAACCTGTCAGGTGGATTCTTCTTCCGTGACGCGCGCTTGAGCGAGGAGCTCGATGCGGTCGCGGGCATCCGGATGATCCGGGTTGGGCGCTCCTACCCGACCCGAGATACGAGAGTCGGTAGGTCTTGGTGCACCAGTTGGTGGAGGGGGAGGCAGTGGGTTGCTGTTCACCGTTTGCTCCTGGCGTGGCTAGCCCTTGTTGCCAGAGCTGCGGTGCTTGCTGCGGGCCTTAGCCGGAGGGGAGGACGTCTGCTAGGTCTCGCGGGGTGCGCCCTTGCTGTTGGGAGGCAGATTACTCCCCCTGGAGCAGCTGGGGTCCTCCTGCATCTGCCAGTTGGCATCTGCCTGCTCGTCCGTGATTCGGAGGAGCTCCTGCACCCGAGCATGATGCTGGTCTCGCCCTCCAGTTAGGCAATGCAGCTTCGCCTGGCTACAGCACAGAGTTCTTGATGGGTGTGCTGTAGGTGGGCCGGATGAGAGCAGGTAGCGGATCCGGCTCGCCATCCCTCTCCATCCTACCGCCCAGCTCGCCGCCCCGGAGCTGCACTTGTCCGTGCCGGCTCGGCTCCGCGGTAGCCGGTGTGTGGCCGTGCGCGCGGTCGTACTCGTGCCAGGTGATCTCGATCTTCTTGTGGGTCGCAAATAGCTCCATGGCCTCCTGTAGGAGAAGCTGCCTCTCCATGGCAAAGTTGGCCTCCACCTCCTCCACCGGGTTCCTAGGCGGCGGTGGAGCAGAAGTTCTGACCTCGTCCGCGCCCTTCTCCCGAGGCTAGCGGGGATGAGAGCTGGAGCCATCCATCATCACCTCGACACCACGAGGAGCGACGGGAGCGCCACTGCCGAGGTGCAGCAGCTCCGTGACGGAAACAATCTGCCTAGGGAAGTGCTCCGGCATGGTGGCGACGTAGATGGGGAGGTCGCTGAAAAGCAGAATAGAACCGTTTGTCGGAAACATGGTTCCGGTGAAGCAGGAAGCGTTGTCAATGACGCAGTCGAACTTGCCGAGCGTAAGCACCAGGACAGAGGCCACGGGCTCACCGGCTGAAGTGCAGGGTCCCATGCAGAACGTGACTTTGGTCGAAGCCATCTGCCCCACATTGGGCGCCAACTGTCGTTGTATTGGAAACGATAGTACCTAAGCAGGTTAGATAGAGGTGTGGGGACTAGCAGGGAAGCTATCGATGGCGTCTGCAGGCGGGATTGGATACAAGCAAGTGTAGCTAGACACAGGAAGTACCCAGGTTCGGAGCCCTTGCAGTGAGGTAATGCTCCTACTCCTTCCGATCTGACTATGTGTGGTATACGGGCTACAATCGCTCTTGGAGCTGTATCTTCTATCTACCCTCTTAAATGAACTGAGACCAACCCTTGCTACGAGAACCTTGCCTCTCCTTATATAGGCAGAGAGGCAACGGTCTCGCTGGGCAGACCGGCTGGCGGGCCCCACGGGTGGGTCCCGGCCATCTGGTCATCTATAGTATTCGGTACACTTACATCCTATCAGAGTACAAGCGGTGAGGTCATCGTGGGTACAGTGAACACCGTGCGAGCCTGTCGTCGGCGTCTGGCCACTATTCCTGCGTCACCCCGAAAGGTCTTCGGTATGGTCGGGTAGTTGCGGGTCTTGTCGTCGTACCAGGACGTACCATGCACTGTGCAGCACGTCGCACTGTCCTCTTGATTGAGACCGGCTACACTGATGTAGCCGGCCTCGTGCCTCGCTGCTCCTCGCGGTTCCGGCTACCATGAAGTAGCCGGTCTAACTTGCTCGTGTCTGGTTGCGCTCATCCAGCCAAACGCACACCGACTGCCATTGTTCTTGTTTGGTTGGGGTATCTAGAGGTCATCCCCTCGACAACATGCCGTCTCACCCTGCCCGTTTTCCCCCCTCTGCTTCATAGCCAAACATCGGCGATTGCTCGCCGGAGTTCCGTCGGAGCCGAGACGTCCA
This sequence comes from Avena insularis, assembly GCA_023614405.1. Taxonomy (NCBI): domain Eukaryota; kingdom Viridiplantae; phylum Streptophyta; class Magnoliopsida; order Poales; family Poaceae; genus Avena; species Avena insularis. The sequence continues at coordinate 242,829,351 of CM042696.1, forward strand.
GCCGTCGTTCGCCGGAGCTCGAGGAGGAGACGACCGACACCATGGCCGGGAAGCTGACCGCAAGGAGGAGCTAAGCGCCATCCGCTACTTTGCCGTCGCTGCCGACCACCCGGACCTCGCCGCCGGCCGCCAACGCATCGCCGCCGACCAACACCTGCCGGTATGCCGCCCCCACCCCCCTGGTCGTCCGACCCGAGACCAGCGGCCCAGATTAGATGCCCCGGGCCAAACCGGTATGTGCAAATGGCGTCGTGCCGCGTGGCACGCCCATTTAGCGCTAACTCAGTGTTGACGCAATAAAGAAATTGTTTAATAAATTAAAAATTGCAGAAAATAGATCTACCTTCTATAATTCATAGAAAATTCATACCTTGGCCAAAAATTATGAATAATATATCAAATTGAAGCTATTCTATTGTAGTTTAATAATATCTAATTATATCTGGCTTTTGCATTATAGATTACTAGAGAATAGTTAATTAGTTTTAATGGCCTTTTAAATCATTCAATTCATAGTAAATTATCTACAAATCCGAAAAATATGAGTAGTATGTCCCTGAGTTCATAATCTTGCGTAGTTTTCAGATCTGTACTTAGTTTTAATTTTTGACAGTATGATCTGTTTAGTTTAATTAAACTCTATTAAACCCCAAATAAATCCTAGAAAAAGATCTGTAGCTCCAATTAGAGTGAATCCAATTGCTATAGGTCCGTATTAAAGCCCCCTATACATTATATTTCAGATCCTATTTTATTTCGACAACTAGTACAGAAGCTACAACAGATGTGTTAAAACCCCTTTATTGGCAATTGAAATTGGATAACAAATACTTTATTGCATCAAAATACTTCTGCATGCATCATGTGATACAACACTGTCCTATGGACTGAACTAAACCTCTATTCCATATTGAAATCATCATGCATGCATGTGTGCATTTGTTTATGTTGTTCGCAATTGTTTGATCGATAGATTGCGAGGAGTGCAACGTCTGCGATTACAACGAGTGTGTGAACGACTCCATCAACTATTAAGTCAAGTAGATGCTATTTCGATCATGAATTGTCCTACTATTTTCCTACTGCATGTGTATTGTATTTCTCTTAGATGCATGAGTAGGAATTACTATCGCTATGTTATGTGCTATGTATCTTGGTAGGAGTCACTTGTAGTTGAGCCGTCGTATGCTAGTTGTGCTTAGCCATGCTATCTAGACGGGGTTGAATCTACACCACACTATGGTATTGTGTATGTTTTGTTCAACTAAAACAACTTAATTAACGAACTCTCTAGGTGGAATTGGTAATTGCTTGGTTCGTGAATGTCGGGCCCATGTCTATGGTTTACCCGAGTATCTCACTTGTGGATGGCCACCCAGGTTTCTGAGAAATGATTTGTGTCTTGATTTGGTAGCTTCCATGTGCAACCATATGCCAGTTAGTTATGGGTGGTTGGATAGACTTAGTAGGTCGTGGTGACCCGAGCTCTTTGTATCTAGAGATGTAGCGATTTGTGATAGGTTGGTACGGTGCGTGGATGGGCTTGGGGAACTACTTCCCGAATTGTCTCTTCTTGGACTTCTCCCTATCATGACTCAATATGCGTGTCATGGTACGAGCGGGTCGACCAGGTCATATGGGTAAAGTGTACAACCCCTGCAGGGTGTAAAACTAAGTGCTTAGTTGTGTCCCCGGTAATGGACGTTTGAGTTGTTGGATTCTGGGTGCTATGAAATGTTCTCGTTCAATCCAATTTGCAATTATTAAAACTTGATGGGTGAACTTAATGGGTTATTGTGATCAAACTTGATTTAAAAGTAGGGTAAAACTATTTAAGAAAATGCAAGTTAGCCAAAGCCCCACTTCGCCAAATAAGCATGTAGTTGCTAGGTATACTGTCTCCTTACTTAGCTCTACTTGCCATACATTCCATGTATTGACCCTACAGGGCTACTATATTTTATGTTGCAGGTTATACCGATTCCGAATGAACGTATTAGGTCACGGTAATGCACTCGACACTTGTTCACTTGTGGGCAATTTCAAGATGGAGTCTACTATTTGTTATGTTTCTGTTTGCTACTTGTTTATTTGAGCTAGCCTATGAGCTATGCACTTTGTAATAATTGAATACTCTGGACCATTTCATTACTTTATGATGCACGGTGTTACTTTGTTATTCATCTATGTTCTATGTAAGCCAATGAACCGATCCAGCGATGGGCATGTTGCATAGAAGCTGTAGTCTTTTCAGGCTGTCGTGTTACAACATATATATCCACCAGAGTCATTGCATGTGTGTTCTTTTCATGAACCACATATGGATCCACCAGAGTCATTGCATGATGTTCTTTTCATAAAACACATGGATCAACCAATGTCATTGCATGTATGTTCTTTTCACAAACCACATATGGATCAACCAATGTCATTGCATGTGTGTTCTTTCCACAAACCACATATGGACCCACTAGAGTCATTGCATGTGTGTTCTTATCCTAAAACCAGCACTAGAGTCATTGCATGTGTGTTATTTTCACAAACCACATATGGATACACCAATGCCATTGCATGTGTGTTGTTTTCACACAAACCACATATGGAACAACTCTAGTCATTGCATGTGTGTTCTTTTCACAAACCACATATGGAACAGCTATAGTCATTGCATGTCTGTTCTTTCCACAAACCACATGGATCCACCAATGTCATTGCATGTGTGTTCTTTTCATGAACCACATATGGATCCACTACAGTCATTGCATGTGTGTTCTTTCCACAAACCACATGGATCCACCAATGTCATTGCATGCGTGTTCTTTTCATGAACCACATATGGATCCACTAGAGTCATTACATGTGTGTTCTTTCTACAAAACCAGCACTAGAGTAATTGCATGTGTGTTCTTTTCATGAACCACAGATAGAGTCATTGCATGTGTGTTATTTTCATGAAACTAGCACTAGAGTCATTGTATGTTTGTTCTTTCCACAAACCACATGGATCCACTATAGTCATTGCATGTGTGTTCTTTTCACAAACCACATATGGATCCACCAGAGTCATTGCATGTGTGTTCTTTTCACAAAACCAGCACTAGAGTCATTGCATGTGTGTTATTTTCATGAACCACATATGGATCCACTAGAGTCATTGCATGTATGTTCTTTTCATAGAACACATGGATCAACTAGATTCATTGCATGTGTGTTCTTTTCACAAACCACATATGTATCTACCAGAGTCATTGCATGTGTGTTCTTTTCATGAACCACATATGGATCCACCAGAGTCATTGCATGTATGTTCTTTTCATAAAACACATGGATCAACCAATGTTATTGGATGTATGTTCTTTTTAAAAACCACATATGGATCAACCAATGTCATTGCATGTGTGTTCTTTCCACAAACCACATATGGACCCACTAGAGTCATTGCATGTGTGTTCTTATCCTAAAACAAGCACTATAGTCATTGCATGTGTGTTATTTTCACAAACCACATATGGATCCACCAATGTCATTGCATGTATGCTCTTTGCACAAACCACATATGGAACAACTCTAGTCATTTCATTTGTGTTCTTTTCACAAACCACATATGGAACAACTATAGTCATTGCATGTCTGTTCTTCCACAAACCACGTGGATCCACCAATGTCATTGCATGTGTGTTCTTTTCATGAACCACATATGGATCCACTAGAGTCATTGTATGTGTGTTCTTTCCACAAACCACATGGATCCACCAATATCATTGCATGTGTGTTCTTTTCATGAACCACATATGGATCCACTAGAGTCATTGCATGTGTCTTCTTTCCATAAAACCAGCACTAGAGTCATTGCATGTGTGTTCTTTTCATGAACCATAGCTAGAGTCATTGCATGTGTGTTCTTTTCATGAAACTAGCACTAGAGTCATTGCATGTATGTTCTTTCCACAAACCACATGGATCCACTATAGTCATTGCATGTGTGTTCTTTTCACAAACCACATATGTATCCACGAGAGTCATTGCATGTGTGTTCTTTTCATGAACCACATATGGATCCACCAGAATCATTGGATGTCTATTCTTTTCATAAAACACATGGATAAACCAATGTTATTGCATGTATGTTCTTTTCACAAACCATATATGGATCAACCAATGTCATTGCATGTGTGTTCTTTCCACAAACCACATATGGACCCACTAGAGTCATTGCATGTGTGTTCTTATCCTAACACCAGCACTAGCGTCATTGCATGTGTGTTATTTTCACAAACCACATATGGATCCACTAGAGTCATTGCATGTCTATTCTTTTCACAAACCACATATGGATCCACCAATGTCATTGCATGTGTGTTCTTTTCACAAACCACATATGGATCCACCAATGTCATTGCATGTGTGTTCTTTTCACAAACCACATATGGAACAGCTCTAGTCATTGCATTTGTGTTCTTTTCACAAACCACATATGGAACAGATATAGTCATCGCATGTCTGTTCTTTCCACAAACCACGTGGATCCACCAATGTCATTGCATGTGTGTTCTTTTCATGAACCACATATGGATCCACTAGAGTCATTGCACGTATGTTTTTTTCCATAAACCACATGTATCCACTATAGTCATTGCATGTGTGTTTTTTCATGAACCACATATGGATCCGCTAGAATCATTTCATGTGTGTTCTTTTGACAAAACCTGCACTAGAGTCATTGCATGGGTGTTATTTTCATGAACCACAGCTAGAGTCATTACATGTGTGTTCTTTTCATGAATCTAGCACTAGAGTCATTGCATGTATGTTGTTTCCACAAACCACATGGATCCACTATAGTCATTGCATGTGTGTTCTTTTCACAAACCACATATGGATCCACCAGAGTCATTGCATGTGTGTTCTTTGCATGAACCACATATGGACCCACCAGAGTCATTGCATGTATGTTCTTTTCATAAAACACATGTATCAACAAGAGTCATTGCATGTGTGTTCTTTTCACAAACCACATATGTATTCACTAGTGTCATTGCATGTGTGTTCTTTTCATGAACCACATATGGATCCACCATTTTCATTGCATGTATGTTGTTTTCATAAAACACATGGATCAACCAATGTCATTACATGTATGTTCTTTCCACAAACCACATATGGACCCACTAGAGTCATTGCATGTGTTTTCTTATTGTAAAACCAGCACTAGAGTCATTGCATGTGTGTTCTTTTCATGAACCACATATGGATCCACCAGAGTCATTGCATGTATGTTCTTTTCATAAAACACATGGATCAACCAATGTCATTACATGTATGTTCTTTTCACAAACCACATATGGATCAACCAATGTCATTGCATGTGTATTCTTTCCACAAACTACATATGGACCCACTAGAGTCATTGCATGTGTGTTCTTATCCTAAAACCAGCACTAGAGTCATTGCGTGTGTGTTCTTTTCACAAACCACTTATGGATCCACCAATGTCATTACATGTCATGGTGGTGTCACGGCAGATGCCATGGATAGGCTAAAGGTGGGGACTAATACACGCTAGGGGAATCCAGGGAGGGATAGTGGAGTGATTCTCCACATAGAAGTTTGTATTGATTTCCTTTGCAGATTACAAGTGCTCCAAGTGCTGTATTGGCGAGAGGAGGAAGAAGGAGCTCTCTTACTCTTGCCCACAGTTCACCCCTAGAACCTTAACCAAAACCCTATGGCCTCAAAGAACCCAATCAGAACCCCATCAACCCCCTCTACTGGAACCCTAGCCTCCCCTTATATAGAGGAGGCTCGGTCCCTGCCTAGGGCATACGTGCAAGCATATTACTAAGAATATGCCTCCTCCCAAAGTGGTAACCTGACCGGAGTGCTTTTCCCCCGCGTGATACATGCTTTAGCTACGTAAGCCTCTGCGGCGCCTGCTTCAGCCGACATGGGCGTTGTCACCCTTGTCGGCCATGACCCGGTGGTCCTGCCCTTGCTTTCTTCGCTCATGTAGTGCGTATCGGACCTTCTTTTTGACTAGAGAGATTCCTTCCTTCTCCCAGAAGCTAAGCGGGGACCCGGATCATAGTAGATCCGGACACACCTATTCCTGCATATAAGTTAGACAAGCACTTCCGACTTACTCCTTAAGTCGGATGAGACAATGTTAGGCGACCCCCCCTGGTCCGGGTTACTCCGTGGTCTGGCCTGCCTTGAGGTGACCCGGCCAGCATCCGCTTTGACCTTGCCGAACCTCGGCTAACTCGGCCCTTATACCCCGGAGTGACCCTACCCGGGGGTATCCCCCCAACATTAGTCCCCGAAGCTGGTGCGGTCTTAGCTGCCTTGGCCGCTAAGGCCACATCAGGTTCATCTATGTCCGAGCCTTGGACGTTTGTTTCCGGGTTAGCTTTTTACCTCGGATTATATGGATTTACGTTCCCTCCGCACGTTCCAAGTTTTCACTTGCCGTCCGGGTTACCACTTTGGCTCGGATCCCATGGTTACCATGGTTTGATCCGGGCCTTGTTACCTTCTCTCGTACGCCAGCCCACGTGGAGGCTAATCATTACCTCGTCTTATTTTAAGGGCCTGCACAGTAACCGCCGTAGTAATTGTCAGCTATCACTGTGCGCGGGTCACGTCACGCCTGCCTCCTCGTTTACCGCATCAGTGCATCACGTCACGGGATTGCTTCTGCTCTGTGGCCCTCTGTGTGGCTCTTCTCCGATTGGTTGATGCAGGTGATACACGGTCGCATCGTGTGGCTCGTTGGCACAGCGCAATCCCACTCACCCTCTCTAGGGGTGGTTAAGTAGCGGAGGGGCGCACCCCTTAGCATTTTTCCCACTTCTGCGCCCCTCTGCTCGTTGCCCTTCTCCTTCGTCTTCCTAGCGACCGCGCCGCCGCCAGTGCTTCTAGCAGTAGCGCCGCCACCGCACTTTCCCCGTGCTTCTGCATCGCAGCCACCACTGCGCAACTTCTTCGCCATGGGTCCACACCAATCCAGGCCTCAGATCTCCGCCGCCGCTAGCTCCAGCGAGGATAGCGAATACGAGATGACGGAGGAGGAGCTCGTCGTAACCGAGCAGGAGATGGAGGAGGACGCCGGCGTGGCGGACCGTGGTGCGTGGGCTGGATCATGGGTCTATCAAGATGACCTTGACTGGCTCTACCGGACCAGGTGCATTTCTGCCGGCGTCGCCGCTCGTCTCCCCTCCGCCGAACTAGCCCCCTCACCCAATCCGGGTGAGTTCGTCGTGTTCTTGTCCCACTTCCAACGGGGATTTGGTCTGCCGGTGAGCGTTTTCTTCCGGGATTGGGTTAGGACCTACCACTTGCAGCCGCACCATCTCCCAGCCAACGCTATCACCTCTCTCTCCGCTTTTGCTTCTACGATCGAAGGCTACACCGGACTATGGCCCACGAAGGAGCTGTGGATCCGGTTTTTCAGCCTTTGTCGCAACGTCATCCCCAACATCCAAGTAGAGTCGGAGGATAAGCACCTCACCCAATTCGGAGCTGCCTCCATCTCGCCCTGGAGACTTTCCGTTTTCCCCCGGGTTACCGGGCTTGACTCCTACAAAGGATGGGCCCGGACCTTCTTCTATGTCCGGAATGAGGGTACTGAAGATTTGATTCGGTTGCTGCCCTACGCTCCGGGTCCACCTAACATGGAATTCTAGGAGGAGGTCCCCAAGAAGCCTACAGCTCTGGCCAACCAAGTTAACAAGAGGTTCGCGGAGCTGAAGAAACTCGGATTGCACAACGAGGATGCCATGATCACGTTCGTGCGCAACCGAATCTCTCCCCTCCAGAAGCGCACCCTCAAGTTGTGCCACATGAGTTTCGGCCGCGACCCCAACCGGACTTCCTCCTTCGAGCTGAGCAACACGGAGATTTTTCGCCGGGTTAAGGCTCTCTTCACCACCCACCAGGACTTCTCCGCCGAATGGACGTGGGGAATTGAGCACTACTGTCGTGACAGGCTCCCTCCCGCGGTAAGCTTTGCAGGGCAAACTTATTTCGGATCACATATGTGTCATTTTTTTTGTATTTTTGACTCTGTTCTTCATGCTTTCTCTCAGCTGTTCCTTCAGCAAACTCTCAAGGATGGTATGGATCCGACCCTTAAGTGCGTGCCGGACCAAGAAATCCCGGATGAGGAGCCGGACCAGGAGATGTTCCACCCTATGACCGACGCTACCAAACGACCCATCGGTAAATTCTCTTCTCTTAGAGATTGGCCCGATGATGAGGATGACTCGGATGTCGACGTGATTGAACCCGTTGAGGCTGTCCCTCTTTCTTTTGCCTTTCCGGCATCAGCTAACCCCGGTGGGCATATCCACGAGGATCCTCCACTTGCTATGGGCGAGCCGGTTCCGGTGCCGTCGAAGAAGAAGCGCGGAGCCGCATCAAGTTCTTCCTCCGAACCTTCTCAGCCCACAAAAAGGCAAAAGAAGTCCGGAGACAAGACTGCCTCCAAGCGGGCAGGCAAAGCCCCGGCACGAAGGGCTCGAAAACCCAAGGAGGCTGAAACCTCGGATGCGTAAGTCATTTTTCGTTGCGCAACTCACTTCTCCTTGCATCATGGCAATTTCTCTTCTGACATTATTTTCTTCTTCAGACCTCCGGTGGAGGTCCCTCAGAGCGGATCAAGCATTTCTTCCCCACTTCGATCCGGCCCTTCTCCTCCTCGTGACGACGAGTCACGTCCGCTGAGCCCTATTCCAGAGGGTTCTGCGGCTGCTCCGGGTTTCACACCACCTCGTCGAGAGGAACATGACCTCGTAGCGGGAGGGGTCGGTCCAGCCGAGGCGCCGGCGTCCACCACTTCAGCATCGCCGCAACCAGCAACCACCGAGTCTATCTCAACACCAGCACCAGCAGCAGTTCCAGTACCAGCGACCGAGCCGGCACCAGCACCTGCTCCGGCACCAAGGAAACCAACAACAGCTCCAAGTTCAGCTACAAGAGCTCCAGTGCCAAGTTCTTCCGCCTCGTCCGAGTCATCTCAACCTCGGCGAGGAACTACACCAGCAGCTTCTAAAGGAAAATCCACCGCAGTTACTTCTTCCAAGCAAGCTAAGGGCAAAAGGGCTCTGGATGCCACCAAGTCTGCATCTGTCGAGGCTGGGCAGCGAACCCTAGCATCAATGCTTCCCAAGAAAACTCCAGTAGCAAAGGATGTTCCTGCCGAGCCAACTGACGCGCAGCAGATGGTTCTGCATACCAGCGCAGCTCTTGCCTTGGTTGAGAGGAAAGAAGCGCACGCAAAGGGCTTGGTGGCACCCCATATGCCCACCGGTGAGCGGTACCCTCCGAGCCTTATCGAGTTCGTCATGAACTGGAACAAGGCGGAGTTCGTCCACAACGACGATCTCCAGGAAAAGTTCGGCCCCGCAGAATTTTCCGCCCAGATGAATACCGCCGCTAAGGCAATTAACCTCGCGGGGCGAATGAAGGAGGTATGTCGTTTCTCCTTTACATGCTGTAGATAATAACCATTAGTCCCCGAGCCTCCGATGGAGTAGCTTGTTACTCGGCCGGATGCTCATTAGAAAACTAACGTAGCTCCATGTGAACTTTGATTATGCACACACCTAGAGCCGGGTTAAGTTCCACTTGGCCCGGATCTTTTATACTTCGAATATTCACACACCTAGAGCTGGGTTAAGTTCCACTTGGCCCGGATCTTCTACACTTCGAATATGCACACACCTAGAGCCGGGTTAAGTTCCACTTGGCCCGGATCTTGTCCACTTCGAATATGCACACACCTAGAGCCGGGTTAAGTTCCACTTGGCCCGGATCTTGTACACTTCGAATATGCACACACCTAGAGCCGAGTTAAGTTCCACTTGGCCCGGATCTTGTCCACTTCGAATATGCACACATCTAGAGCCGGGTTAAGTTCCACTTGGCCCGGATCTTGTCCACTTCGAATATGCACACATCTAGAGCCGGGTTAAGTTCCACTTGGCCCGGATCTTGTACACTTCAAATATGCACCAAGCTAATTTTACACTTCTATACTTTTTTCAGGTAACCACCAATCGCCGGAGCGCTGAATTCCAACGCCTGGTGGATCGCCAAACATGTTGCACTTAGTGCAGAACATGAAAAGAGGGGTAATTTTCTCCCTCGGCACTTCTCCGTTTTTCTTCACTTTCTTCCGCCGAACTAATCTCCTCATTCGGTTTCTATAGCTGGGGTGGATGCTGAGAATAAGATCATGCGAAAGAACTTGGAGGAAATCCGGGGTATGTCCTCTTTTGTCTGACCTCGCAGTGTTTTCCATTTCCTCTTCTCCTTGGCTCGGCAAACATTCACTCCTCGGCTCTGCCGGGTCAACATACTATTTCAGCATCGCTTGAGGATAGTGTGCTCGTGCCTGATATGATGCTGCATTTTCTCGAACAAGCAGGACAGCATCAAGCCGAGCTGAAGAAAAAGGATGACGAGCTTGCTCTCCTCCGGACTAAGGACAACGAGATTGCCAAGCTCAAGGCTGAGATGGAGAAGATGAAGGCCCAACACCAAACCGAGCTCCAAAAGGTTGGCCAGAACATCACAGAAGAGCGTGAGCGCCTTACCCTCTAGATCTCCAAGGACCAGCAGCTACTTAAAGAATCCGACGTCCAGCTTGAGTCGGCAAACGCTGAGCTTGAGCAACTTCGCAAGAGACGCGACGATTGCATCAAGGAGTTAACCTGGATCCTTAGCTACATATCACGTAAGTTCCTTCCGACCTACTTTTCCGGGTTGCTTTATATGTCTTTTCTTTACCTTCTTCCCTTGTCTGGCTTTCAGGCAAATTTCCTGAGAGCATCACTATTGCAAGTGCAGCAGTTGCAGATTTTCGCCAAGCGAGGGGTACTCCTGCCGCTCCTCCTGGTGAGGAGGTTCCTTACGACATGGAGGACCTATTGGTCAGCTTGTCCTCTCGCATGGAGATCATCAAGAATTACGGCAAGGATATCCTCGACGTTGCCGTTCGCATCTTCAACACGTTTTGGCCCGGAGAGAGTAGCCCGGAGACCACCGCGATTCTCGTCGAGAAGCTAATGGAGACTGAGACCCAGCTCGATCTCTGGAGAGAATCCGCTGGGCGTGCCGCAGCTGATAGCATCCTTCACCATATTCTCACATGGTACGAGAAGATCGACCTCAGCCTCCTTACACGCCTGCGTACCGGATCCAGATGGACCGATGATCCGGAGTGGGTAGCTTGGCACCAGGCTTGCGCCTATAGCCTCGTCGAATATTCTCCTATCCATGACTGGGTTGAAGGACCAAGCTTCCTGGAATCCGCTGGGGACGAGCACGTTGAGAACGTTGAAGATGGGTCGGATGAGGGCGGAGAATATGATGCCTCAGATATTGAAGATAGCGACGATGACACCGAACTTCCTCCTCCTGCTGCTCCTTAGTTCAAAAACTTAAAAATTTATCAGATCACCGGTATGCCGGGTGCAATTGTATGCTGGATATGTGATATTTTGTTACTACATTTGTATGCCGGATTAACTTGGGCATAGTCCCCGAGTTTCATTTTCTTGTTCGTCCAATTCTCTTGCTCGGTCCGTGTCTACCTTGATTCGGTTTTACGACTTACAAATCTGAGTTTCAAAAATTGTTTTAACAATACTTAGAAACTTTTAGGCTTAGCTCAAAATAATTCAGCATCATAACTTGAAAATAAAAACAGGGTTAGTCCAAAAAACAAACGTTAGCTCGAATAAACTTGTTTCCTTGGTCGTTTTTCATGTGCTACGCAATTCCAAACTTGTTCTCTTGCTTGCCATGAAGCTAATTCTTGTTGGACAGCAGCAAGTCGAAGAGTTGGGTTTTTGGTGCTCACACATTACTAATCCGGGTTAAGTAGAACGACTTATTCCAGCTACCACATAAGAAGTAACAACAAACATTATTAAGGCAGTCCCCGAGTTATCGCCGAGGCGCTATTTCATTGATAAGCTCATTGCCGACATACATACCGACATATGAGACGACTCGGATACATACACTTCTTAGCTAAGTGTAGAAGGGACGAAGTAGTGCTACATTCCATGGTCGCTTAGATTCCTCTCCGGACCTGTCCGCCTTGCATCTATAAGATAGTAAGAATCATTGTGCAATGCTTTGCTCACAATGAACGGCCCTTCCCATGGGGGGGATAATTTATGCATGCCAGTAGTACGTTGTACCAACCGGAGCACCAGATCGCCTTCCCGAAAGACTCGGGGGCACACTTTCCGGCTATGATAGCGTCGGAGATTTTGCTGATATATGGCGGATCCGGACAAGCGATTCTCTCGCTTCTTCAGCAGATCAACATCATTTTGCGGGCTTCTTGCACTTCGGCTTTTGGTATTGGGTGACCCTAGGCGAATCGTGCTCTATGTCGGCCGGTAATACAGCTTCGCCCATATACGGAAAAACGGCGATAGCTTGTTGATCGATTCGAGTTGTTCTTAACCCACAAGATCACCGGTAGTTCTTCTATCCAACACCCCTCTGATCTTTGCAGCGGCTCAATGAGCTGGGGTTTTATCCCGGATAATACTAATCCGTTGGATCTTTCCACTTGTCCGTTCGATGCGGGGTGGGATACCGAGGCAACATCGAGTCAGATCTTCTTGTCTCGGCAAAAGCGCGCAAATGCTCCTTCCGCAAAATTTGTTCCATTATCAGTTATAATACTGTGTGGATAACCGTATCTCAAGACGATGTCTTTGAGAAATGTTACGGCCGTAGCTCCATCACATTTTCTTATAGGCTTCACTTCAATCCATTTTGTAAACTTGTCCACCATGACCAAAATGTGTGTCATGTTTCCTCTTGCTGGTTTGAACGGGCCAACCATATCCAAGCACCATACAGCAAATGGCCACGTAATTGGTATGGTCTTGAGTTCCGACATAGGCATATGTGTCTTGGTGGCGTACCTTTGACAACCATTGCATTTTCTCACGAGATCTTCTGCTTGCTCTAAGGCACTTGGCCGGTAGAATCCATGCCGGAACGCCTTTGCCACCAAGGCTCGGGATGAGGCATGATGCCCACATTCTCCTTGGTGTATATCTCGGAGGATGTCAAGTCCTTCTTCCGGGTCAACACATCGCTGGAGGACATTGGTTATACTCCGTTTGTACAACTCGGAATTGATAATCGTGTATGCTTTTGCTCTCCTCTGAGTTTGCCTGGCTAAAACCTCCTCAGCGGGTAACGTTCCGTCTCTTAGGAATTGGAATATAGGCAGTGCCCAAGCTGGTATCGCTCGTGGAGGGAACATCTCCTCATCAATTTCCATCTGATCCACCGGCATAACTTCAGCTGGATCACGCTGAGCAGTCCCCGTGTCTAGCGAGGTAGTCCCCGGGTTTGCCGAGGCAGTCCCCGGGTTGGCTGATGCAGTCCCCAGGTCTCGCGTATTACCTCCCGTGTCAATGTCCATGGGCTCAGCTCCGGATTCCGCACTTTCCGGGACATAGATCGAGTCGGTTCCTGGGGATGGCCTGATAGATGGTTTTCTGAGGTGTTCCAATGCTACGCCCAGTGGAATTGCCTGTCGGGTCGATCCGAGCTTCGACAACATGTCGGCAGCTTCGTTTTCCACTCGGGGTACATGGTGAAATTCACATCCCTCAAAGTAACTAGATATTTTCTGCACGTGAAATTTGTATAGTGCCATGTTTGGATCCAAGGCGTCCCACACTCCGGATACTTGCTGCACCACCAAATCCGAGTTGCCAAAGCATATTATCCGACGTATGCCAATCTCCTTTGCCACTTTAAGCCCATGCACAAGAGCCTCATACTCAGCGACATTGTTCGATGCCGCGAAATGGATCTGCAATACGTATTTTAGCTGGTCCTTCTTTGGCGAGGTAAGCACAACCCCGGCGCCTAATCCGGTTTTGGTTTCGACCACAAAGTGCATCCTCCAAGAGTTCGGATCTGGTGGCGGTGGTTCAGATTGTACCTCGCCCAATCCACAAAAAAGTCCGCCACAGACTGGGACTTGATCGCTTCTCTTACGTCAGATTAGCGCATAAGGGCTAACTCAATTGCCCATTTTGCAATTCTGCCACTCGCATCCTTGTTACCCATTATCTCGGATATGGGAGCTTCACATATTACTTTGATGGGGTGCTCCTCAAAGTAGTTCTTTAACTTCTTTGCCGCCATATAGACACCATATGCCACCTTTTGAAAGTGCGGGTAGTTCTGTTTTGAGGCAGACAATACCTCGCTCAAGTAATATCGGCTCTTGACCGATTTACTTACCCTCTTCATTGTGCTCCACTACAATCACTGCACTTACAACTCGGTTGGTTGCGGCTATGTAGAGCAACATTGGCTCCTTTGATAGTGGAGAGGCTAACACTGGTGCAGTGGCCAACATCTTTTTTAAGTGGGCAAAGGCTTCATCAGCCTGTGGCGTCCAAACGAATTTATTTTGACTTTTTCATGAGTTGGTAGAGAGGCAGTGCCTTTTCTCCCAACCGACATACAAACCGACTCAAAGATGCCAGGCACCCAGTGAACTTCTGGACATCGTTAAGACACTTCGGCAGCTCCATTCGTTCGATGGCTCGGATCTTAGTTGGATTAACTTCGATACCTCGGCTGGAGACGAGAAATCCAAGTAATTTTCCAGTCGGGACACCGAAAGTACATTTTTCCGGGTTAAGCTTCATCCGGAACCTTCTCAAGTTCGCGAATGTTTGCCTTATGTCGTCAAGGAGCGTTGCGCTTTCCTTGGTCTTGATAACCACATCATCCACGTATACTTGTACGTTTTGACCTATTTGGTCGTGCAAACATTTTTGCATACATCTTTGGTACGTTGGACCTGCATTACATAAACCGAACGGCATAGTGCGATAGCAGTAAGCCCCGTACGGGGTAATAAACACAGTCTTTATTTGATCATCTGGGTTCAGAGGTATCTGGTGGAAACCAGAATATGCATCAATGAATGACAACAGTTCACATCCCGCGGTTGAGTCTATGACCTGATCTATCCTTAGCAGCAGAAATGGATCTTTTGGACACGCCTTGTTCAGGTTCATGTAATCGATACACATACGCCAAACCACTGCTACGTTTGGATCATCCTTCTTCTTTTCTACCAGCACCGGATTAGAGAGCCAATCCGGATATAGTACTTCCATGATAAATCCTGCTGCTAGCAATCGAGCTATCTCGTCTCCAATGACTTTTCTCCTATCCTCGGCGAAGCGGCGGAGAGGTTGCTTCACCGGCCTTGCTCCGGGTCTTACGTTTAAAGAGTGCTCAGCCAACTTCCTCAGAACACCTTGCAAGTCCTGTGTAGACCAAGCAAAAATATCCCGATTCTCACGGAGGAAGTTGACGAGCTCGCTTTCCTATTTGTCAGTTAACCCGGCACCAATTGTTACGGTGCGCTCTGGGAACATGTCATCAATCGGAACCTTCTTGGTGTCCTTTGCGGCTTGAAATGAAACGCTGCCATGCGGGTTACTCAATGCCGGCATATACTGCTGCGCGGACTGAGCTAAAGCCGCCACCTCTTGGATTTTTCTTTTCTCTTGCGCAATCACGAGTGACTCGGCTAGGTTAGACCCGGCTAAGGCACACTCAATGGAATGTCGGAAATCCCCAGCAATGGTAATCACTCAATTTGGCCCGAGCAACTTCATCTTCAGATAACTGATGTGGCAGCTCTCCATGAACTTGTTCAATGCCGGTCTTCCGAGTAATGCGTGATACGCACTTTCCAAATTTACCACTTCAAACTCCAGATTTTCAGTTCGGCAGTTATCCCTTGTGCCGAATAGCACGTCGACCCGGACTTTGCCTATGGGCTCACAAGAAATGCCTGGTACAATGCCATGGAAAGTTGTTCTCGTAGCCTGGAGCATGTTCTCCGAGATGCCCAATTTGCGCATCGTATCCGCATACATGATGTTAATGCTACTGCCATTATCAATCAGTACCTTGGAGAACCTCACATTGATGTTTGGTCCAATGAATGTCGGATCTAGCACTAGCGCATACGAGCCTGGACTCGGCATAAGCTTAGGGTGATCTTTGATGTTCCACGTGATTTCCTGGTCCGACCAAGGCATGTACCTCGTCACTGCTGGCATTATCGCATTGACTTCCATATGTCGGCGCTGCAAGCTTTTCCTATCTGTTTCCTCAGTAGTAAACACACAGTAACTCTGATGATGCTCCCTGTACTCATTCCTTCCCTCGTTTTCGGGGTACCTCTGATCCGGCTGTTGCTGATTTTCCACCTGATGCACTGCATCCCTTCTCTCATTGTTGTCATACCTCGGCAGAGGGGGAGGCAACATTAGCTGTTGCGCGTTCGCTCCAGAGAGCAATTGCTGCTGGGGTAACTCCTGCCGAGGTTGATCATTCCGGGGCGCCTGAGCATTCCCCGAACCACCTTGTTCTATCTTACGCATCCACTCACATTGCCTCGTTGTGTGACCTGCCGGGCTATTCGGATTTGGCGTGTGAAACTTACACGGCTGGTCCAACATCGACTCACAGGTATACCTCGGACGGTCTTTCTTTTCCTGCCACTGTTTCTTTTGCTTCGGAGTCCATGTTTTCTTGCCATTGTTTCTTGGAATCCATTGCCCTCCCGTTCTCTGGCGTTGGTTGCTCCCTGCTCTGGGTTGGTCTTGATTCACAGCTGCAACTTGTTGCGAACCGTAGCGGTGATCCGGTCTATCATCTCTTCTTTTTCCTCTGTAATCGTTCCTCCGGGATGACCCGGCTCCGTCCCTCTGATAGTATTCCTTGTTGGACTCGCTTGATGCGAGCCTAGGTTGAGTCGGATCACCCAAGGCATATGAATCCGCAATCCGGATCATCTCTGCCAACATAATTGGCATTTTCCTTTGCAACTTCATCCACAGCTCGCTGCCATATCTGCATCCTTGTGCAAACCATGATATGGCTTGTGATTCTATGACACCCTCACACGAGTTTCGCACAGGGTCTTTGCTTGCACATTGCTAGAGTCTGCGGCTTATTCGGCCTCTGATACGTACTTGAGAAGTTGCTGATAAACATTTCTTCAAAATCTATCCAGCAGTTCATGCTTCCGGGTGGTAAATTATTCAGCCATACTCTGGCCGGACCTTCCAACATCTAGGGTACGTATCATACAGCCCATCTCAAGTTGCCAGTGGCAATTTTCACTGCTGTAGCATAGTTTATCAGCCAATCTCTGGCTTGGTACCGCCGTCATACGTCTTCGTGCCACTGGGCAGCTGGAAGTTGTGTACCGGCGGCTCCTTCATGATCCGGGGTCCAAAGCATGCTGGACCCAGGGGACCTTGACATTCGATCTGTTCCGACCTATACAGGCGATCCAGTTTCAACTTGGCGTCATCCGGCATTAAATCCCTGTTTCCCAATCTTGACCCTATCACATGATAGTCCGGTCTCGGGTAACCTGCGTTCACCATCTCCGAATCACCATCATTGTATCGGTTTTGCACTTGGGGCGTACCTTTCTGTTGCATACCTCGGCCGGTGCTTTGCTCTTGCCTTGGTATATTCCGCTGCTGCGGTTGTCCTTCTCCTGCGGAGTTTCGCTGTCCGGCATTGCCTTGGTCGTGGTTACCTCGGCCAGCTTCACCTCAGCTCACACTCCGTCGATCATCATTTTTTGCGTCTCTTTTTCTTTTCCCGCACGCGTCGGGTCATATGGGATGATCTGTTTGTTTCGTCTGGCCGAGGTTACTACCTCTTCTCTCCATGGACCACCATGAGGTGACGATGCGGCTCCAACGGATTTCTTCGGGTTACCCATCGCTGAATGGACGATTTTGGAAGCTCCAGCTCTCTCCGGGTTACCTCTCAGTAGCTCTTCATTTTGTCTGTTCGCGATCCGAACCAGCTCATTAACCCTATCTTGCTGTCTTTGATGGGCCTCACCCGTTAGACCCTCCAACTCGGACGCAGCCGCATCCGCTGCTCTGAGGTTCTTTGCCGGGGTACTATACCTCGGCAACCCCACAGACAAATAGTTCTCCGACCCCTCGGCTCCATCATCACCTTCTCTGTTCATCTCTCTCGTGAGATTTCTCCCTTTTACTTTTACCGTATCAACTTTGTTTGCCTTTGCATACTCACGCAGCGTCATGTTCAGCGACTGCTGAGCCGCGGCTATTTTCTTTGCACCCTCTAGTATCTTTTGCCTAGTTTCCCCTAGCTCGGCCTGTGCCTGAGCCGGATCTACCACCGCTGCTACCGGGTTAGCCAAGCTATCCATAGCTTCTCTCAATATGTTCTCGGGCCTCTCTAGTGGAGGTCCTCTACCTTTCCTCGGTGCCTTAGGTGTTACCTCCGGGTCCGGTGCTGGACCTTTGCTCGTGCCTGTGCCTGGTGCAGTCATCATCACCTCCGCATGGTCCGGGGAGCGAGCGATACGCGCCCCGTGAGCCACAGTGAGGGGTGGTTCCCCCGCATCAACGACGTGGCGCGGATGAACGCACGACACGTCCACAGCAACATAGACCTTGTGCGCACCAAGCTTGACGAAGATGCCGTTGCGCGGAAGTGGGCGCGTGCCGAAGCAGCCAGCGTTGTCGCTGACGAAGTCCAGCGCTCCAAAGCACTGAACAAGCCCGGAGACGATGCGTTCGCCGGTGCCGATGAGGTTTCCCGTCCGGATCTTCACCCCTGCTAGCGCCGCTAGCACCACGGTGGGCGCCAACTGCCGTGGTGGTGTCACGGCAAATGCCATGGATAGGCTAAAGGTGGGGACTAATACACGCTAGGGGAATCTAGGGAGGGATAGTGGAGTGATTCTCCACACAGAAGTTTGTATTGATTTCCTTTGCAGATTACAAGTGCTCCAAGAGCTGTATTGGCGAGAGGAGGAAGAAGGAGCTCTCTTACTCTTGCCCACAGTTCACCCCTAGAACCTTAACCAAAACCTATGGCCTCAAAGAACTCAACCAGAACTCAATCAGAACCCCATCAACCCCCTCTACTGGAACCCTAGCCCCCCTTATATAGAGGAGGCTCGGTCCCTGCCTAGGGCATACGTGGAGGCATATTCCTAAGAATATGCCTCCTCCCAAAGTGGTAACCCGACCGGGGTGCTTTTCCCCCGCGTCATACATGCTTTAGCTATGTAAGCCTCTGCGGCGCTTGCGTCAGCCGACATGGGCGTTGTCACCCTTGTCGGCCATGACCCGGTGGTCCTGCCCTTGCTTTCTTCGCTCATGCAGTGCGTACCGAACCTTCTTTTTGACCAGAGAGATTCCTTCCTTCTCCCAGAAGCTAAGTGGGGACCCGGATCATAGTAGATCCGGCCACACCTATTCCTGCATATAAGTTAGACAAGCACTTCCGACTTACTCCTTAAGTATGATGAGACAATGTTAGGCGACCCCCCTGGTCCGGGTTAATCCGTGATCCGGCCTGCCTTGAGGTGACTCGGCCAACATCCTCTTTGACCTTGCCGAACCTCAGCTAACTCGGCCCTTATACCCCGGAGTGACCCTACCCGGGGGTATCCCCCCAACATTACATGTGTTTTTTTTTCACAAACCACATATGGAACAGCTCTAGTAATTGCATGTGTGTTCTTTTCACAAACCACATATGGAACAGCTATAGTCATTGCATGTTTGTTCTTTCCACAAACCACATGGATCCACCAATGTCATTGCATGTGTGTTCTTTTCATGAACCACATATGGATCCACTAAAGTCATTGCATGTGTGTTGTTTCCACACACCACATGGATCCACCAATGTCATTGCATGTGTGTTCTTTTCATGAACCACATATGGATCCACTAGAGTCATTGCATGTGTGTTCTTTCCACAAAACCAGCACTAGAGTCATTGCATGTGTGTTCTTTTCATGAACCATACCTAGAGTCATTGCATGTGTGTTCTTTTCATGAAACTAGCACTAGAGTCATTGCATGTTTGTGCTTTCCACAAACCACATGGATCCACTATAGTCATTGCATCTGTGTTCTTTTCACAAACCACATATGGATCCACCAGAGTCATTACATGTGTGTTCTTTTCACAAAACTAGCACTAGAATCATTGCATGTGTGTTCTTTTCATGAACCACATATGGATCCACCAGAGTCATTGCATGTATGTTATTTTCATAAAACACATGGATCAACTAGAGTCATTGCATGTGTGTTCTTTTCACAAACCACATATGTATCCACTAGAGTCATTGCATGTGTGTTCTTTTCGTGAACCACATATGGATCCACCAGATGCAATGCATGTATGTTGTTTTCACAAAACACATGGATCAACCAATGTCATTACATG
Source organism: Avena insularis (assembly GCA_023614405.1). Lineage (NCBI taxonomy): Eukaryota > Viridiplantae > Streptophyta > Magnoliopsida > Poales > Poaceae > Avena > Avena insularis. Next base: position 242,849,679 of record CM042696.1, read on the forward strand.
TATGTTCATTCCATAAACCTCATATGGACCCACTAGAGTCATTGCATGTGTTTTCTTATTGTAAAACCAACACTAGAGTCATTGCATGTGTGTTCTTTTCATGAACCACATATGGATCCACTAGAGTCATTGCATGTATGTTCTTTTCATTAAACACATGGATCAACCAATGTCATTGCATGTATGTTCTTTCCACAAACCACATATGGATCAACCAATGTCATTGCATGTGGGTTCTTTCCACAAACCACATATGGACCCACTAGAGTCATTGCTTGTGTGTTCTGATGCTAAAACCAGCACTAGAGTCATTGCATGTGTGTTCTTTTCACAAACCACATATGGATCCACCAATGTCATTACATGTGTGTTCTTTTCACAAACCACATATGGAACAGCTCTAGTAATTGCATGTGTGTTCTTTTCACAAACCACATATGGAACAGCTATAGTCATTGCATGTCTGTTCTTTCCACAAACCACATGGATCCACCAATGTCATTGCATGTGTGTTCTTTTCATGAACCACATATGGATCCACTAGAGTCATTGCATGTGTGTTCTTTCCACACACCACATGGATCCATGATACGTCCATTTTGCATCACTATTCTATGTCTTAATTCACTATTATTCATTGATATATTTCATATTGAGAGGTGATAGTTATGTTATTTCATCTATTTTTGCATGGTTGATGACTTTTGGAGAATGGACCACTACAGTCAGGATTCTGATGGAAAAGGTGTTGTTTGGAGGAAAAATTCGCGAAGATCAGAAAATCCGGGAAAATATACGAAAAATCCTATTTTTTCAGAAGACTAAGGATGCCAGAAGATGGAGTGGAGGTGGGCCACAGGGGGCCCACACCACCCCATGGCGTGGGCAGGCCTAGGTCGCGCCTGGAGGTGGTGTCGCCACCCTGGCCCACTCCAGCCTCACCCCTCTGGCGTATATCATCCTCCCGAAACCCTAAGACTCAGGGAGTGACCACAGAAAGATTTCGCCGCCTCTGCGGGGTAGAAAACACCGAGAGAGAAAGATCTCTCCGGCAGACAGATTTCTGCCAGGGGAATTCCTTCCCGAAGAGGGGAGATCGTCGCCATCAACACCACCATCAAGCTGGACTTCATCAGGATCATCATCATCATCATCACCACCATCATCACCATCAGCACCCTCATCACCATCTCGATATTGCGGTAACAATTGAGTTGAATCTTGCATAGTTCATAGGGGAAACTTTCCCGGTGTTGATTACTCTTTGTAGTTGATGCTATTGAGTGAACCATTGAATTATTGTTTATGTTCAGATTGTTATACATCATTATTTCATCTCTGATCATGATCCATATGATGTCTTGTGAGTAGTTTGTTTTGTTCTTGAGGACATGGGAGAAGTCTTGTTGTTAGTAGTGGAGTTGCATTGAGAAAGATTCAATAGGTTGTTATTTAAGTTGTGGTATACTTCTTCTAGTGGTGTCATGTGAATATCGACTACATGACACTTCACCTATATGGGCCTAGGGGAATGCATTGTGTATTTGGCTACTAATCGTAGGGGTTGCGGAGGATGTAAACCTGAACCCTAGTTAGGAAACCATTGCACAAGGGACGTAAGGGTCTTAGAGTTTAAAGCTGTGGTTAGGTCTCTACCTTAATTACTTTCTTGTACTTACGGATGTTTGCAAGGGGTATACTCACAAGTATGTATTAGTCTTGGATGGGGCGGTACATTAGCACAGGTTCACCCACACAAAACTTAGCAAGCTAAAGAAGATTAATCAACTATATGAAGCGAAAGCACTTGACAGTCTTCCCATGTGTCCTCGAGAATGTTTGGCATCTTAAGAAATACAACCGGCTTGTCCTTTGCTGCATAAAGGATTGGGCCACTTGCTGCATTTATTCCTACTGTCTTTTATTTACTCATACTTTGTTTACTTGCTTTATCGAAAACCCCTAAAAATCCATTTGCTAAGTATTTGCAGAGAATTCCTGATCCATACCACTAGCCAGCACCTTCTGCTCCTCGTTGGGTTCGACACTCTTACTTATCGAAAATACTGCGATACACCCCCTATAATTGTGGGTCATCAAGACTATTTTCTGGTGCCGTTGCCAGGGAGTGAAGTGCTATTGGAGAGTGGAACTGGTAAAGGAAACTTCTACTGTGAGTATTGTTTAGTTCTGCTAGTTGCTTTATTTTCGTTATGGATAATTCGCTGAGTTTCTTATTTGGTAATGCTACTAGCACTGCTAAGGTAGTAGATAAGCCACCACCTGCTAAGAATGATGTTTTCAAAATACCTACAAGAATTATTGATCGTGTTATGGATAACTACTATGTTGGGGATGGAACTGTCCATCCCGGTGATCATTTACTCTTTATACACGAATTATGCGGGTTGTTCAAGTGTGCAGGTATTACTACAGATCAAGTTAAGAAGAAGTTATTCTCATTATCACTAAAAGGAAGAGCTGAGGAATGGTATAAACTGCTGAAGAATGGTCAAGCTCTGGAATGGGAGGAAATAGTGCCTCTCTTTTATTCAAAGTTTTATCCTCCTAGTGAGATTCATAAAGATCGGAATCAAATATACAACTTTTGGCCTCTTGATGGAGAGAGTACAACTCAAGCTTGGGGGAGATTGAAGTTGCTAGTGCTCAAATGTCCCATTCATGAGCTCCCCAACAATATTATTATCAATAACTTTTATGCAAGGCTCCCTCTACATGATAAAGATTTATTGGATGCTTCTTGCGCTGGATCATTCACTCGCATGGAAGAAGAAGCTAAATGGGATCTTCTGGACCGTATTCAAGACAATGCTGAACCTTGGGAGAATGACAAAGGTAGAAAGTCAGGTATAAATTATGATTATGAATGCATTGAATCTTTTATGGGAACTAATGACTTTCAAAATATTAGAAATGCTTATGGTCTAGACTTTCAAGCTATTGCTTCTTATTTTAAGGCTTTTGCTTCCTACATTGAAGTGCCTAAAAACAAGTGGAATAAGTATCATGAACCTTATAAAGATGTTGCTAAGAGTGTTCCTACAATAAATACGGAAGTTTATACTGCTAATCATGTCTTACCTGAACCTTATATTGAGAAAATGCATTTCCCAGTTAAGATAAAGGAACATTCTATGATAACTAGTATGGTTAATGAAAGTACAAGTAAAATTGTTGAACCTGATAAACAAATGGTTGATGAACCTATAATAGCAAATGTGAAACACTTTGTCACTAAATATGAAAAAGAGGGACACGCTATCCTTTGTAAGGATACCTCTAATATTATTTCGCAAAGTAGTGTTATGAGAGCTAGTATTCCCGTGTTTTCTGTTAGAATAAGTGATCATTGCTATGATGGCCCTTGTGATAGCTATATTGTTAAGTTTATGCATGATACTGAAAGCTACTATGACAGAGGGAAATGTGTTCTTATGTATCTCAATAATATCAAGTTTCCTCGTTTTATGCTGAAAGTTTTTATGTTGCACTTGTTTTGTCTTCTTATGCAAGAAGCCTCTGGTTTCAACAACTTGTTTGTTTACAAAATCCCCTTGCATAGGAAGTGGGTTATACTTAAATGTGTGTGTGTTTTTCTTCTTAATGCTCTCTTTCACTTCAATGCATATCCCTATGAGAGCTTCATCAAAATTATCATGCCCATCTTAATGGCTATAAAGAAAGAGCTTTATGGGAGACAACCCAATTTGTTTTTGCTTTTAGTTTGTTTTTTGTTTCTTTGAGTCTTGGAAGTTATCACTTCAGTAATAAACGCTCCTTATCCGTTTTGTTTGGTTTTTGTGTCAAGATCAACCTCTAATGAGAGAGAAGTAAGATTTGGGGAAGTTGCTGTCCCGAAACAGATTTTTGTGCTTCACCGTAAAAATTCGTGAGAGATCTCTGTATGTCGGATTGAGCTGTAATTGTTTGTGCTTCTGCCCCAGGTTGTTATTTAACTTTCGTTAGTTTTGCACTTTTTGATTTGAGCAACAGAAGATTTCGAAAAAATTGATCTTTACCTGCTGGTCTGTTTTGATAGATTTTGCCAATCTTGCATTTGCTTCTTTATTCGATTTCCTTTTTGAATTCTTTTTGGGTTTTCAGAAGGAGTTGCTACAGTAGCTTTTGTTTTGATGGTTTTCAGTTGAAGTTAGACTCAAAAGGTTTTATCACTTCACTTATACTAATGTTGCTAATGAGAACTGTGTGAAGTTTTGTGTGGAAGAAATTTCCAGGAAGTGGAGACAATGGTGTAATAAGGAAGAGAAGGGTTTTATGATTCAAGTAATAAGTATAAGAAGATGAAGATATTGATGCTATCCAAGTAATGACTCCGGAAGAATCTACTAGATACCAAATTCAGAGACCTGCAGAGTCTGTTTTCAAATAGGTAACAGTTCTGGTAAGAAAATTTCCACGAAAATACAATCCAACTATATTTTTGCAGTTTTCAGTCGATAAGAAAAGCTACAAAGCGAAAAAGGGATGGAAACGGAGCCAGGGTGGCTTACACCACCCTGTGGCACGGGCCCACCCCTGGTCGCGCCACCAGGTGGTGAGGCCACCCAAGGCTCCGCCTCTGACTCGTTTCCTCCCAGTACCTTCCTTTTTGATATGAAACTTCGTAATATATAACCCCCCGGATGTCCCGAGGTTCGTATATCGTGTTTTCGTCATGTTTTTGTTTCGATCTGTTTCAGCCAGGACATACTCTTTGAAGGCTTAGAAGCACAATGGTGTCTGCCAAGGATAAAGGGAAGGAGCCCATGGAGGAAGACCTCCAAGACCCCGGGAAGGAGAAGGAGATCAAGAGTGAAGGTGAAGAGGAGCAAGGCCAACATCCTCACACCGACACTACTATTGCAAGCATTGGAGTGGTGACAAAACCTACCAGGGTTAGAAGGACGGCATTGATGCAGACTGGGGGGAAAGTTCCCCGTCACAGTTTGGCTCCAAGGTCACTTCCTCCACACACCAAGAATCCCTTCCATACCTTCATCTATAACCATGTAGGAAAAGAAGACTCCAAGAGGGAAGAACGGAAAAAGAATCACAAGAGCTGGGATCCACAAACTGAAATGATCACAAGCCGTATTGAGCACAACTCGGAGTTGATTCGTACTCTCACTTTCGAGATTGAGGACTTGGGGAAACTGATCAGAGAGCTCATCAAGAGGATACCACCACCACCAAAGGAGTAATTCGTCATCAGGTTTGGCATCCCCTTGGTTTGTTCCAAGCTTGGGGGAGTGCCGCGGTATCACATCATTATCTTCTATCTTTTTACCTTATTAGTAGAGTCATATCATGAATAGAGGAGTTATTATGTAGGATGGTTTGCATTATGGAAGTGTCCCCTCTCTCGTTAGATATGTATCCCTTGGTGTGAGTTTCCGTTATGGAATATTAATGAGAAGTTCTATCATCCACTCGTTTTCATAGCTTATATTAGTTTTCAATTTGTGGTTATATGATTGATCTTGTTGTTAGTATTGGTATCACTTTGGGATCATTGAGTTAATTTAGTTGGTTTTGGCAAACCTGGCTCGGTCAGTAGCAACACTATTTTTGAGAGTTGAATGAAAAAGATAGAAGTACTCTAGAGAAAAACAATTTCATCATCCTTCTTTCTTGATTCGCTCATAAGTCTAGTATTCTCTAGTTAAGATCTTTTGTGCTTCCAAGGAAGATTGCCTGTTTGTCTTTATCACTTGTATGTTTGTTTGTTTCCTTCAACTCTTATACTTGCTACCCAGCCTTGCTAGCCAAAAACCTGTACTGAGAGGGTATTCTTCTCGTGCATCCACCTCCTTTAAACCCAAACCTTTGCCATTTGTGTCCACCATACCTACCTAGTAGCATTATTGCTATTCCAAGTAAATTCTTGTTTTATCTACCTCCCAAATTAAACTTGTTATGTGAAAATTAGTGATTAAAGCTCTCACGAACTTGATGGCACACTTTACTTTCTTGCATTTAATAAACTTGAACCATTGGGTCCTTCTTTATTGCGTATATACTTGCGCTTTATGAGTTGAAGTTAGCCGAACCATGTATCATGGGGACCACTTTCAACACTTCATTTGGTACTTTGTACCTAGTTGATATCATGTTCTTTTGCTTATGGATCCCGGCGGTGTGAAATAAAAGTGGAACTTGTAAGATCATGGAGTTTATATGTGTGTTAGAGAAACGCCTGGGCCGCTAGCCTAAGCCATGCCTAATCATGGTGGAAACTTGCAGCATAACTATAGTGAGCATTCTATGAAGCATCCTCAATAAAAACCTATGCAAATAGCAAATAAAAAGATCACTGAGATGCTCACTGTCTGCTTGCCTTGTCATTTTGATTATGGGATAGCTCCTGTGTCATGTGCAAGGGGTACCCCGTTGGCAGTTCTCAATGATACGCATGTATTTACAATGACAAGAGCTTGCTCGTGACTGAAGTTGAGTAGCATGAGGATCGGTACTCATAAGTAAGGGGCATGAGATTTCAACTTATAACTTGTCAAGCATATCCTCTTAGTTGTGTCACTTTAACCTTAATCACCTAAAGATGCCTATGATAGGGGCAATGAGAGCTGAAAGCTAGTAAGTATCATAATTTTTGGGAGCTCTTTATGAGACTTGCAATCCCTGCTTCCCTCTTTGAAGGGGCTTTCTTTTACTTTGTAGTTGAGTCAGTAAACCTACTCCCTTCTATCTCAGCAAGTATTTGGAGTTGATGTGTTTCATTCATTCATATGTTGATTTATTCAATCATGTTTCTTATGTTCCTTGTTTTGCACATTGCTCTTATCCTGATGTTTACTACTTTGAAAGCTATCATTGAAAAACCAGTTATTTGTGAACTCCAGCAAATTATCAACTATTCTTCGACCAAGAGCTAAGTTTGCCATTACCAATTATGATTCACTTTATGTATCTTTATTGTTTTTCCTTTACTCATTACAAGTTGACTTATATAATAGTGAGTTGTCTTCTATTATGATCTATGTATTTGATGAATGTGATGCTTCTTGTCCGTATTCTTTTATCGACTCTTCACTCCATAAACTTGAGGCCATGTTTATTGAGGTCAGTTTCGCTTGGGGACAAGCGAAGTCTAAGCTTGGGGGGAGTTGATACGTCCATTTTGCATCACTATTATATGTCTTAATTTACTATTATTCATTGCTATATTTCGTATTGAGAGGTGATACTTATGTTATTTCATCTATTTTTGCATGGTTGATGACTATTGGAGCATGAACCGCTGCAGTCGGGATTCTGATGGAAAAGGTGTTGTTTGGAGGCAAAATTCGTGAAGATCAGAAAATCCGGGAAAATATACGAAAAATCCTATTTTTCTAGAAGACTAAGGATGCCAGAAGATGGAGTGGAGGTGGGCCACAGGGGGCCCACACCACCCCATGGCGCGGGCAGGCCTAGGTCGCGCCTGGAGGTGGTGTGGCCACCCTGGCCCACTCTAGCCTCTCCCCTCTGGCGTATATCATCCTCCCGAAACCCTAAGACTCGGGGAGTGACCACAGAAAGATTCCGCCGCCTCTGCGGGGCGGAAAACACCGATAGAGAAAGATCTCTCCGGTAGACAGATTTCTGCCGGGGGAATTCCTTCTCGGAGAGGGGAGATCGTCGCCATCAACACCACTATCAAGCTGGACTCATCGGGATCATCATCATCATCACCACCACCATCATCACCATCATCACCCTCATCACCATCTCCATATTGCTATAACAATTGAGTTGAATCTTGCATAGTTCATAGGGGAAACTTTCTCGGTGTTGATTACTCTTTGTAGTTGATGCTATTGAGTGAACCATTGAATTATTGTTTATGTTCAGATTGTTATACATCATTATTTCATCTCTGATCATGATCCATATGATGTCTTGTGAGTAGTTCATTTTGTTCTTGAGGACATGGGAGAAGTCTTGTTGTTAGTAGTGGAGTTGTGTTGAGAAAGATTCAATAGATTGTTATTTAAGTTGTGGTGTACTTCTTCTAGTGGTCTCATGTGAACATCGACTACATGACACTTCACCTATGTGGGCCTAGGGGAATGCATTGTGTATTTGGCTACTAATCGTAGGGGTTGCCGGAGTGACAGAAACTTGAACCCCCGTTAGGAAACCATTGCACAAGGGACGTAAGGGTCTTAGAGTTTAAAGCTGTGGTTAGGTCTCTACCTTAATTACTTTCTTGTACTTACGGAAGTTTGCAAGGGGTATAATCACAAGTATGTATTAGTATTGGATGGGGCGGTACATTAGCACAGGTTCACCCACACAACACTTAGCAAGCTAAAGAAGATTAATAAACTATATGAAGCGAAAGCACTTGACAGTCTTCCCATGTGTCCTCGAGAATGTTTGGTCATCTTAAGAAATACAACCGGCTTGTCCTTTGCTGCATAAAGGATTGGGCCACTTGCTGCCTTTATTCCTACTGTTTTTTATTTACTCGTACTTTGTTTACTTGCTTTATCGAAAACCCCTAAAAATCCGTTTGCTAAGTATTTGCAGAGAATTCCTGATCCATACCACTAGCTAGCACCTTCTTCTCCTCGTTGGGTTCGACACTCTTACTTATCGAAAATACTACGATACACCCCTATACTTGTGGGTCATCAATCCACCAATGTCATTGCATGTGTGTTCTTTTCATGAACCATATATGGATCCACTAGAGTCATTGCATGTGTGTTCTTTCCACAAAACTAGCACTAGAGTCATTGCATGTGTGTTCTTTTCATTAACCACACCTAGAGTCATTGCATGTGTGTTCTTTTCATGAAACTAGCACTAGAGTCATTGCATGTCTGTTCTTTCCACAAACCACATGGATCCACTATAGTCATTGCATGTATGTCCTTTTCACAAACCACATATGGATCCACTAGAGTCATTGCATGTGTGTTCTTTTCACAAAACCAGCACTCGAGTCATTGCATGTGTGTTCTTTTCATGAACCACATATGGATCCACCAGAGTCATTGCATATATGTTCTTTTCATAAAACACATGGATCAACTAGAGTCATTGCATGTGTGTTCTTTTCACAAACCACATATGTATCCACCAGAGTCATTGCATGTGTGTTCTTTTCACGAACCACATATGGATCCACCAGAGTCATTGCATGTATGTTCTTTTCATAAAACACATGGATCAACCAATGTTATTGCATGTATGTTTTTTTCACAAACCACATATGGATCAACCAATGTCATTGCATGTGTGTTCTTTCCACAAACCACATATGGACCCAGTAGAGTCATTGCATGTGTGTTCTTATCCTAAAACCAACACTAGAGTCATTGCATGTGTGTTCTTTTCACAAACCACATATGGATCCACCAATGTCATTGCATGTGTGTTATTTTCACAAACCACATATGGAACAGCTCTAGTCATTGCATTTGTGTTCTTTTCACAAACCACATATGGAACAGCTATAGTCATTGCATGTGTGTTCTTTCCACAAATCACGTGGATCCACCAATGTCATTGCATGTGTGTTCTTTTCATGAACCACATATGGATCCACTAGAATGATTGCATGTGTGTTCTTTCCACAAACCACATGGATCCACCAATGTCATTGCATGTGTGTTCTTTTCATGAACCACATATGGATCCACTAGAGTCATTGCATGTGTCTTCTTTCCACAAAACCAGCACTAGAGTCATTGCATGTGATTTTTTGTCATGAACCATAGCTAGAGTTATTGCATGTGTGTTCTTTTCATGAAACTAGCATTAGAGTCATTTCATGTATGTTCTTTCCACAAACCACATGGATCCACTATAGTCATTGCATGTGTGTTCTTTTCACAAACCACATATGGATCCACCAGAGTCATTGCATGTGTGTTCTTTTCACAAAACCAGCACTAGAGTCATTGCATGTGTGTTCTTTTCATGAACCACATATGGATCCACTAGAGTCATTGCATGTATGTTCTTTTCATAAAACACATGGATCAACTAGAGTGATTGCATGTGTGTTCTTTTCACAAACCACATATGTATCCACGAGAGTCATTGCATGTGTGTTATTTTCATGAACCACATATGGATCTACCAGAGTCATTGCATGTATGTTCTTTTCATAAAACACATGGATCAACCAATGTCATTGCATGTATGTTCTTTTCACAAACCATATATGGATCAGCCAATGTCATTGCATGTGTGTTCTTTCCACAAACCACATATGGACCCACTAGAGTCATTGCATGTGTGTTCTTATCCTAAAACCAACATTAGAGTCATTGTATGTGTGTTCTTGTCACAAACCACATATGGATCAACCAATGTCACTTCATGTGTGTTCTTTTCACAAACCACCTATGGAATAGTTATAGTCATTGCATGTGTTTTTTTTACAAACCACATATGGATCCACGAATGTCACTACATGTGTGTTATTTTCACAAACCACATATGGAATAGTTATAGTCATTGCATGTGTGTTATTTTGACAAACCACATGGATCCACCAATGTCATTGCATGTGTGTACTTTTCACAAACCACATATGGATCCACTAGAGTCATTGCATGTCTATTGTTTTCACAAACCACATATGGATCCACCAATGTCATCGTATGTGTGGTCTTTTGATGAACCACATATGGATCCACTAGAGTCATTGCACGTATGTTCTTTTCCACAAACCACATGGATCCACTATAGTCATTGCATGTGTGTTCTTTTCATGAACCACATATGGATCCGCTAGAGTCATTTCATGTGTATTCTTTTCACAAAACTAGCAATAGAGTCATTCCACGTGTGTTCTTTTCATGAACCACAGCTAGAGTCATTACATGTGTGTTCTTTTCTTGAATATAGAACTAGAGTCATTGCATGTATGTTCTTTCCACAAACCACATCGATCCACTATAGTCATTGCATGTGTGTTCTTTTCACAAACCACATATGGATCCACCAGAGTCATTGCATGTGTGTTCTTTTCATGAACCACATATGGATACACCAGAGTCATTGCATGTATGTTCTTTTCATAAAACACATGGATCAACTAGAGTCATTTCATGTGTGTTCTTTTCACAAACCACATATGTATCCACCATGGTGATTGCATGTGTGCTCTTTTCATGAACCACATATGGATCCACTAGACTCATTGCATGTATGTTATTTTCATAAAACACATGGATCAACTGGTGTCATTGCATGTATGTTCTTTCCACAAACCACGTATGGATCAACCAATGTCATTGCATGTGTGTTCTTTCCACAAACCACATATGGACCCACTAGAGTCATTGCATGTGTGTTATTATCCTAAAACCAGCATTAGAGTCATTGCATGTGTGTTCTTTTCACAGACCACATATGGATCCACCAGAGTCAATGCATGTGTGTTCTTTTCACAAACCACATATGGAACAACTATATACATTGCATGTGTGTTCTTTTCAGAAACCACATATGGAACAGCTATAGTCATTGCATTTATGTTCTTTCCACAAACCACATGGATCCACCAATGTCATTGCATGTGTGTTCTTTTCATGAACCACATATGGATCCACTAGAGTCATTGCATGTGTGTTCGTTCTACAAACCACATGGATCCACCAATGCCATTGCATGTGTGTTCTTTTCATGAACCACATATGGATCCACTAGAGTCATTGCATGTGTGATCTTTAACACAAAACCAGCACTGGAGTCATTGCATGTGTGTTCTTTTAATGAACCACAGCTTGCATGTGTGTTCTTTTCATCAAACTAGCACTATAGTCATTGCATGTATGTTGTTTCCACAAACCACGTGGATCCACTATAGTCATTGCATGTGTGTTCTTTTCACAAACCACATATGGATCCACCAGAGTCGTTGCATGTGTGTTCTTTTCACAAAACCAGCACTAGAGTCATTGCATGTGTGTTCTTTTCATGAACCACATATGGATCCACCAGAGTCATTGCATGTATGTTCTCTTCATAAAACACATGGATCAACTATAATCATTATATGTGTGTTCTTTTCACAAACCACATGTGTATCCACGAGAGTCATTGCATGTGTGTTATTTTCATGAACCACATATGGATCCACCAGAGTCATTGCATGTATGTTATTTTCGTAAAACACATGGATCAACCAATGTCATTGCATGTATGTTCTTTTCACAAACCACATATGGACCCACTAGAGTCATTGCATGTGTGGTCTTATCCTAAAACCAGCACTAGAGTCATTGCATGTGTGTTCTTTTCACAAACCGCATATGGATCCACCAATGTCATTGCATGTGTGTTATTTTCACAAACCACATATGGAACAGCTATAGTCATTGCATGAGTGTTCTTTTCACAAACCACATGGATCCACCAATGTCATTGCATGTGTGTTCTTTTCACAAACCACATGGATCCACCAATGTCATTGCATGTGTGTTCTTTTCATAAACCACATATGTATCCACTAGAGTCATTGCATGTGTGTTCTTTTCATGAACCACATATGGATCCACCAGAGTCATTGCATGTATGTTCTTTTTACAAAACACATGGATCAACAAATGTCATTACATGTGTGTTCTTTTCACAAACCACATATGGATCCACCAGAGTCATTGCATGTATGTTCTTCTCATAAAACACATGGATCAACCAATGTCATTGCATGTGTGTTCTTTTCACAATCCACATATGGATCCACTAGAGTCATTGCATGTGTGTTCTTTTCACAAACCACATATGGATCAACCAATGTCATTGTATGTGTGTTCTTTTAATGAACCACATATTGATCCACTAGAGTCATTGCATGTATGTTCTTTTCCACAAACCACATGGATCCACTAATGTCATTGCATGTGTGTTCTTTTCATGAACCACATAAGGATCCACTAGAGTCATTGCATGTGTGTTCTTTCCACTAAACCACATAATATCGCGTCTTCTAGAAGGCTTGCCCCCTGAAGAAGTAGTTGTCTGATCCGATTGTTGCAAACCATTCGATTGGGGCGCGTGGACGAATAAGATGGTTCTTCATAAGAGTGATCCGCGAGTTGGCTGTTCCGTGACATGATTGGCCGCGCTTACATTTTCACTTATATTACTATTATTTCCACTCCCCTATAGCCTACTAGTAATATCTGATGTCTACGCACTTCTATTCTTGTAGATAGTTGTTGGGCCTCCAAGTGCAGAGGTTTATAGAACAGAAGCAAGTTTTCCCTTAAGTGGATCACCCTAGGTTTATCGAACTCAGGGAGGAAGTGGTCAAAGGTATCCCCTCTCAAGCAACCCTGCAATCAAGATACAAGAAGTCTCTTGTGTCCCCAACACACCCAATACACTTGTCAGGCGTATAGGTGCACTAGTTCGGCGAAGAGATAGTGAAATACAAGTGGTATGGATATAAGACAATGGTGCGAGAAAATAGATTGATGGCGTGGAAGAGACTAAAGGCAAACTGAAATAAAGATGGAAGCAAGCAAACATGTAACAGATCTAGTAGCAAACGGTGTCTCAATGCTTAGAAACAAGGCCTAGGGATCATACTTTCACTAGTGAACACTCTCATATAAATATATTCTTCTTTATGATACTACTCTTAACTACTCTCTGGTTGAACACTCTAATCGATGGTAGGGCTATAACAGCACACCTCAAAGTAAGCCTTTCCCATCTAGAAAACCCCACACTGTCACCTTGAGCACTAGATAGGTCCAACAAACACCACAATTGCATAGAAACATCCAAATCCAAATATAACTCATAACAAGTATTTGTAATCTCTAGCCTAAGTGCCACCATGGTGAGCACGCTGTCACTTTCACACACATGAGGAGAGAAGAGATCTATTAAAGCACTTGAGTAGCAAGGTAGATCTATAGATTACAAGCTCATGATCTCAATAAGATCATGCATAGAGAGAGAGATGAACACATAGCTATCGGTAGAACCCTTAGCCTCGAGAGAGAACTACTCCCTCCTCATCATGGGAATCAGCAACGGTGATGGAGATGGTGGTGGAGATCGATGGAGATGGATCCGGGGGCACTTCCCGTCCTGAGGTGCCAGAGACTTTCTGTCCCAATCTCCCTTCGTGGCGGCGGCGTGTGAACTTTTCGTGGATTTATGATTGATGATTTAGGGTTTACGCGCCGGGACGGAGGCTTCAGGTCGATGGGCGGCCAGGGCCATTACCATGCCTCGGGCGGCCTAGGTGGACCAGCGCTAGGTGGTGTGGCCACCTCAGCCCCTCCGGCTCTCCTTCGGATCCGTGAATCTTCCGGAAAATAGTAACTTTGGCTTTTGTCCGTCCAATTTCGAGAATATTCATTTTCGACTTCGAACCAAAAACAGCAGAAAACAGGCAACTGGCACTGTGGCATCTTGTTAATAGGTTAGTCCAAGAAATCATATGAAAAGTACTCCAAAGTTGGAACAAAACACAAGAAAGTAGATAAACCCAAGCATGGAACATCAAAAATTATAGATACATTTGCAATGTATCAACATCCCCAAGATTAACGCATGCTTGTCCTCGAGTTGGTAAGTGATAAAAAGAAAGAATAATTTTTGAGGTGACATGCACCATCAAAGACTTGATCAAAGTATTTGCAAAACATTCAAAGCTGGGATCATAGTACTTCAATCATAACATGAAAGACAAAGTTCTAGCAATAAGCAAAGAAACTATGATGCAACATGAAAATGCACAAACAAAATATTCATGAATAACAATGCTTTGCAAGACGTTTGTTTGTTTCACATAAAGAAAACATAGCATACTAGTATTCAGCTTGTCCCTCAATAGAGTAGCAAATATAAATGCATAGGACACCTTCAAAGTTCATAAGAGTGACTAGATACAATAGTTTAAAACAAGCAATAACAAGTTATGCATCAATCAACTAGTCTTGGGACAATGCACATAGAACTAAGAATGTCCACTATGCTCTCAAAGAAGGTGCTTAAAGTTAGAAGGTGGAGACTCAATATAAAGGTGGAAGAAAGGCCTTTGTAAAAGGAAGTAGGGATTCAAGTCTCATAAAGAGCTTCTAAAAATTATGGTACTTGTAGCTTTCAGCTCTCATTGCCCCTATCATAAGCATCTTGAAGGTGATTAAGGTTAAAGTGACACAACTAAGAGGATATACTTGACAAGTTATAAACCGAAATCTCATGCCCCTTACTTACGAAGACCGATCCTCATGCTACTCAACTTCAGTCACGAGTAAGCTCTTGTCATTGTAAGTACATGTGTATCATTAAGAACCGCCAACGAGGTACCCCTTGCACATGATACGGGAGCTTTCCCATTATCAAAATGACAAGGCAAGCAGACAATGAGCATCTCAGCGATCTTTTTATTTGCTATTTGCATAGGTTTTATTGAGGATGCTTCATAGAGTGCCCATTATGGTGATGCTGCAAGTTTCCACCATGATTAGGCATGGCTTAGCTAGAGGCCCAGGCGTTTCTCTAACACACATACAAACTCCATGATCTTACAAGTTCCAATTTTATTTCACACCGCCGGGATCCATAAGCAAAAGAACATGATATCAACGGGGTACAAAGTACAAGTGCAATGTTGAAAGCGTTCCCCATGATACATGGTTCTGCTAACTTCAACTTATAAAGCGCAAGCATATACGCAACAAAGAAGGACCCAATGGTTCAAGTTTATTAGATGCAAAAAGGTAAAGTGTGCCATCAAGTTCGTGAGAGCTTTAATCACTAGTTTTCACATAACAAGTTTAATTTGGAAGATAAACAAAAGCATGAATATACTTGGAATAGCATATGTTAATAGGTAGGTATGGTGTACTCTTTGGAATAACTTGGTTTAGGGAGTTGGATGCATGAGTAGAACTCATACTTGGTTGTGGAGGCTAGCAAAAGACTGGGAGCGACAAACTAAGAGAGCAATAATGGCCATAATCATGCAAAGCGACAAAACATCATTGATCAAAGCATAAAGTGATACTACAAGTTGAAAATTAAAGGATCATCAAGGCTATGGTGACTTGATATAGTCATAACATGGTGTAAGCATGCGCCAAGTCAACCCAAATAAAGCATCAAAGGAGAATACCACTATACTATGCTTTAATATGCTAAAACAACGCATGATTCATCCAAGGCACATTAAGCAATCTAAATTGTTTATAACAAGTCATGCTACAGCAAAGAATACTAAGCTTAAATCCAAAACAATATCAAGCATGGCATGACAAAGCATAGCCACAGTCAAAAACAAGCTCTTTTTACCACAAAAGCATGAACTTTCCTACTCTTTTCCAAACCAAACCAAACTATTTGCAAACCAATGTATGAAAGAGGAGGTCCAACCAATTTATTCAGAAAAATAAGAAAACAAAAGAAAACGAAAAACCAAAACGAAAACGAAAAAGAAGACACTCCAAGAACAACACAAATGTGCATGAAACAATAAAAATGAAGTGTTTAGAAGAAACCTGGGATTTTTATTGATGAAGAAGGGGATGCCTTGGGCATCCCCAAGCTTTGACGCTTGTACTTCTTGGATATTTCTTGGGGTGACACGCGTGGCATCCCCAAGCTTGAGCTTTAGTCCATCCTTCATCTCATTACTCATTCCTTCCATACACCTGAAATTTTTCCTTCATACAAAACTTCACACAATCTTTATTAGCAACATTAGTGCACTCAAGATAATAAGTCTTTAGGTTCAGTTCCAACACCAATAAAACTTCCATTAGAACACTAGCTACTGTAGCACTTCCCTCAAAAAGCTCAATTCCCCAAAATAACTCAAAAAGGAACCAACAAGAAGCAAATGTAGAAAATGGCAGAAATCTGTCAAAACAGACCAGCAGGAAAAGACGAATTTTTTCGAAGACCTTATGTTACTCAAATCAAAAAGTGTTGAACTAACGAAAGTTAGATAACAACCTGGGTCAGAAGCACAAAATATTACATCTCAATCCGACATACATAGCTCTCTCACGAATTTTTACGGTGAAGCACAAAAATCTGTTTCGGGACAGCAACTTTCCCAATCATTACTTCACTCTCATTAGAGGTTACTCTTGGCACAAAAAGCAAATAAAAAGGATAAGGAGCGGTTATTACGGAGGTAATAACTTCCAAGACTCATCTAAAACTTTTGGGTTATCTCCCAATAAGTACTTTTCTTTAGGGCCTTTAAGTTAGGCATGATAGTTTGAGAAGATGCTCACATAAGACATATGAATTGAAGTAAAAGAGAGCATCAAGAAGCAAATTAAAAGCACATTTAAGTCTAACCCACTTCCTATGCATAGGAATCTTGTAAAGAAACAAGTCATGAAAGCACAAAGCAACAAGCATAATAAAGCAAAACAAGTGCAGCTTCAAAATTTTCAACATAAAGAGGGGAAGCTTAATATTATTGAGATGCATAAAACCATGTTTCCCTCTCTCATAATAACTTTCAGTAGCATCATGAATAAAATTAACAATATACCTATCACATAAAACATTCTTATCATGAGCCACATGCATAAAACAATTATTACTCTCCACATAAGCATAGTCATTCTTATTAACTGTAGTGGGAGCAAATTCAACCAAATAGTTATCATTATTATTCTCATCACCATAATCATCAAATATAGGAGGCATATTGTAATCACAATAAATTTTCTCCTCAATAGTAGGTGGACTGAAAATATCATATTCATCATTGTAATCATCATATATTGGAGGCATGGTATCATCAAAGTAAATTTTCTCCTCCATGCTTGGGGGACTAAAAACATCATTCTCATCAAAACTAGCTTCCCCAAGCTTAGACTTTTCCATAGCATTAGCAATAACGGTGTTCAAAGAATTCATACTAATAACATTGCTATTAGCATGCAAATAAAGTTCCATAGGTTTTTTAATTTTCTCTTCAAACACTTCATGTCCTAACTCAAGATAAATACTATAAAGCTCTCTAATTTTGTTGTTGTTTTCCATTAAGCCTAACTAGTGAAAACAAGAAACAAAAAGACAAAACTGCAGAATCTAAAGGAAATAACTTCGAGCACTCACACCAGAAAATAGGCGTTTGCCGTGGGAGGTTCTTCTTCTTTAATCCTCTGGTGTGAATACCTTTTACCTTACCTCCCCGGCAACGGCGCCAGAAAATAGCTTGATGTCTACGCACTTCTATTCTTGTAGACAGTTGTTGGGCCTCCAAGTGCAGAGGTTTGTAGAACAGCAGCAAGTTTTCCCTTAAGTGGATCACCCAAGGTTTATCGAACTCAGGGAGGAAGTGGTCAAAGGTATCCCCTCTCAAGCAACCCTGCAATCAAGATACAAGAAGTCTCTTGTGTCCCCAACACACCCAATACACTTGTCAGGTGTATAGGTGCACTAGTTCGGCGAAGAGATAGTGAAATACAAGTGGTATGGATATAAGACAATGGTGCGAGAAAATAGATTGATGGCGTGGAAGAGACTAAAGGCAAACTGAAATAAAGATGGAAGCAAGCAAACATGTAACATATCTAGTAGCAAACGGTGTCTCAATGCTTAGAAACAAGGCCTAGGGATCATACTTTCACTAGTGAACACTCTCATATAAATATATTCTTCTTTATGATACTACTCTTAACTACTCTCTGGTTGAACACTATAATCGATGGTAGGGCTATAACAACACACCTCAAAGTAAGCCTTTCCCATCTAGAAAACCCCACACTGTCACCTTGACCACTAGATAGGTCCAACAGACAACACAATTTCATAGAAACATCCAACTCCAAATATAACTCATAACAAGTATTTGTAATCTCTAGCCTAAGTGCCACCATGGTGAGCACGCTGTCACTTTCACACACATGGGGAGAGAAGAGATCTATTAAAGCACTTGAGTAGCAAGGTAGATCTATAGATTACAAGCTCATGATCTCAATAAGATCATGCATAGAGAGAGAGATGAACACATAGCTACCGGTAGAACCCTTGGCCTCGAGAGAGAACTACTCCCTCCTCATCATGGGAATCAGCAACGATGATGGAGATGGTGGTGGAGATCGATGGAGATGGCTCCGGGGGCACTTCCCCGTCCCGGCAGGGTGCCGGAACAGAGACTTTCTGTCCCCCGAATCTCCCCTTTGGTGGCGGCGGCGGAGCGGAACTTTTCGTGGATTTCTGATTGATGATTTAGGGTTTACGCATCGGGAGGCTTCTTATAGGACAGAGGGCAAGGTCGGTGGGTGGCCAGAGGGCCCACACCATGCCCTGGCGCGGCCTAGGTGGACCCGCGCCTAGGGGTGGTGTGGCCAGCCTGTGCCGCCCCCCCTCCGGCTCTCCTTCTAGCTCCGTGAATCTTTCTGGAAAATAGTAACTTTGGCTTTTGTCCCGTCCAATTTCGAGAATATTCATTTTCTGACTTCCTGGAACCAAAACAGAGAAAACAGCAATGGCAATCGTGGGCATATTGTTAATAGGTTAGTCCAAGAAATCATATGAAAAGTACTCCAAAGTTGGAACAAAACACAAGAAAGTAGATAAAACCAAGCATGGAACATCAAAAATTATAGATACATTTGCAATGTATCAATATCATAGAGCTCGTGAGTGAGCACATCTACTCCATAGCCCCCCTCATCCACCACACGTCACCGTACCCGGACGACGCCACTAGCTTTCGTGCGTCGTGCCTAGACGATAGCCGCTGATTCTCGGGTCACTACCTTCATGCTAAGAAATCATTTGACAAGCTTTTGAATTTATCTTACATATTCCTGCTATTTGTCGATCTAACTGCTGATCTTTTATCCGATTTCTCGATGAACTTCAGATGTGGTAGATGCTGTAGCCCAAGAATTTGGAGATCTTTGCGCCCAACTTTGCAGCGACGTTCCCGCTCATGTACTCCCACCCAGGATGCTTTCGTCGCTACTCCTACCACGAGCTCCCGCTCCACGAGCTCGCGTGCCCACACGGTGCGTGCTCCTACACGGGGCAGGGCTGCAACTACACCGGCCCGCCGATAGAGCTCGTCGTCCACCTTGCAGAGGAGCACTTGATCGAAGTAATTAGGATCTCGTACAACCACGCCCAACTTCTCCAAGAGCAGGTGCCGTTCACTGACTCGGCATGCCGCCGGCTAATTTTCTAGGGGGGCGGCTCTGTTTTCATCCTAACCATCACCGCCGGTGTTCCGAGAACTAGAGTTGGGCCCACCTTCATGTGTGCGGTATGCGTCAGGTCGTTCTCGTGCGCCTGGCCCCTATACAGGGTGCACATGTGGGCGAACGCCCAGCCGCCATCGTCCGATAGCATTCTTGAGCTAGTCGAGGGGCCGAGCTGCCCGACACCGCGGGAGGTGGAGTATGCGGACCTAAGGTCAATCCTATGTGTGCCATCTTAGTACCTTGTCAGTGCTGGACCGAACAGGCAGATGCATTTCTACATTTGTATCGAGAAGACCGATAGGGAAATGTAGTACTTATGTTGTTGTTACTGTTAGACTTAAGCGATGCTTCTTAGGTGCGTAGAGCATACGTGTTGTGTGAATGTACCCCGGTTGTAGTTTTTTAGTACTCCTTAATAATTCAACGAGTTATTGGTCCAATCAGCTTGTTGTCATGTTGCAAAGTCTGCTTGCTCTAGACAGACTGGCAATACCGCGTGCTCCCGCATGTTAGTGTCACATGTTCCGTGGGCCCACCTGCCATTGTCACGTCCCCCTTACTTCTCTTCCTTCCCCTCGAAGCCACTATCCCCACTTCTCTTCCATCCTGCCACTACCGTCTGATGGTTGTAATCTGATTTTCGTTGGATTGTTTACATGTAATCTACATTGATAATGCAACATGCAAATGGCACAAACACAATTTCTAAAGTGGAAGCACTTACACGCTGCTATTGCACATATTTCTCAATATAGATCGACAAACCCATTACAATAATTGTACTCGCACTAAACACAACCGAAATATCAACCATCCTAAACAACATCTAAACCCACATCACAGTGCTGTCGTCGGAGTCCACCTTGATTGGTGACACCGATGTGCCCTTCCCAGTGACATCCAGTCCTGCTCGTGGCTTGCCCTTCAGCATGGAGGCAACAATGGCGTTCTGCATAGCTTCGTCCCTGTCGTCCTCCACATCGGAATCGACAATGACGAAGGTGACGGGGTTGGCATGGACCGAGCCTCGTAGCGCCTGGAGGCTCCCCCTCGAGCTCGACGCTGCATTAGTCCTTCTATAGGTAGTAGGGGCTGAGCTCGGAGACGTAGCATCGTTGCTCCGCTCAAGAAACCATGGCCATTTGATACCGCAGCGGTAGGATCTTGGGGTGGATCCGCCATGGCGAACCCTACCGGGAGCGGTGGAGCGGATGGATCTATCGGCGCGAGCCATGACAAGTTCCTAGGAGGTAAGAGTGTGGGCCAGGTGTGTCTGGTTCCTGAGCAAGGCTACCCAGAGATATGTATGCGGGCAAGGTGCCAAAAAATTTCGTCCAATGTGCACGAGAGGGACTTTGAACCATGAAGGCGCGAGGTTTGGTTGACAAGTCTGCATGCTAGGTCCCTCACCTGTCAGTCGAATGTGGATGGTAGGATTCTGCCAGAGTTATTAAGTGGGGATAAATCACGCTTCACCGTGCCACTACCCTGACATCCAAAGGCTCCTCTTTCCTCTGCCCTCGCTCCCCTCGCTCATGGCTCGTATCTCATGTAGTTCATCTCAAGCAAAATCAGGGTCGGCTCAACACCGTCAGGCGGGTGCCCCCATCAGGTACTGGAGGGCGCCCTATGATTACCCCTATATGATGTGTTTGTGCAGTGAGAAGATGGCGAGATGGATTTCGTGGACCGATGAAAATACTGCAGGAAAATTCAGCAACTACAGCATTAGAGCGCTAAGTTCCTACTGTAGGTACAATGGTAAACCGGATCCGGAAAGCATAATGTAATTCTTTTTTTGTTTCCTTCGATCTACTTTGCAGGAAGGGAGGGGAAGTGGTTGTGACAAGTTTGTGTGGATCGAAAAGCCACTGACAGGTTTTCACAAAGAGCTTGTTCAGGATCTGTGTGATGCTGTGTGAGACAAGAAAGAGGAGATTCGTGCGTTGGAGCGAGAGATCCGGGAGCTTCGCCAGGTGCAGGGGAAGAAGGAGCAAGGAGGTGGTGATACAGACGGGCTCAAGATTAGGCCAGATAGTGAAAGCAATTTCCTCATTATCTAGGCATTATCTGTTGCCTTTGTAGTTAATGTTGCCATGTCGTTGTCCAGCAGCTGAAATAAGTTGCTGCTTCATGGAGTGTAGCAGCCAGCTTAGAACTTGTTTTTCAGCTCAGAGCCTTATCAGAAGTGTAATGCCAATAGCAGGGATTTATTAAGCGCCTATAAATAATTCATGTCGGTGCCACTAACACCCATCGATTTTGGAGACCCCTTAACCGCTCAGCTATCGCGGTCCTGGTGGTGCGATTGTTCAGATAGTAGTGGCACAGTCACAATTTCGGATTCAACTAGTGGCCTCGGCTGTATTCAATCCTCAAGTCGCGATACATTTTACTCCGAGTACGGGAGGAAAATTGTTTCGCCCGACAAGTTCCATGCACACAGCTCTAGAGTTTAAACTAACTACATATATAGGTTCTAGTTCAATACATCATTAGGCTTCTACACTGCTAGCCTTCTTTCTCTGCTTCGGTGCCAACTTTCTTCCTCTTGCCTTCATGTCCACTGACTTCTTCATTTCCTGCCTTCTTCCTCTTCCTGGGTGCCAATTTTCTTACCTTCACGTACCCTGCATCTCCGGGTCGAGGGAAGTCAGGCCAATCAGCACCAGAATCTTGTCTAGTATCATCACTCCACTCCTTTTGGTTTTCTTCCCACAGTAAAATCACTGAGTCGGCTGTCTTGTTTCTTACCTTGCGCTTCCTGTAAAAAACAGTACATGGATTACTACCTTATATCTACAGACTATAAACAAATTTTTGTGAATGTACCATCTCATACCTAGGTTTGGCAGTATTAAGGGGACAACTCGTTGCTCTATGGCCTATAAGATGGCAGGTCTTGCATATGTTTTTGCCCTTCTTGGTAGCACAGAAAGCGGAACCCTTCTTCTCGAGAAAATTCTTGAAGCCAAAGCTCGAAAGTCAGTTGGACTTGAGGCCACTGTGATGGGTCTGTACATGGCTTGACGAATCCAGCGTACGCAGCTCTAAACTTTTCCATAGAGTAGTAGTCTGACAAATACTGATCTAAATATGGTAGAGTTCTTTTCTTCACCAAGAAGGCCAAGGCGTGGTTGCAAGATTTCCCGGTATGATGCCACTCTAAGCAGGTGCATTCTCGCAGCTGGATGTTCACAACATCCCTTTTGCCACTCTTGGACATATCGACCACCTCAGAGTTGCAACTGGCGGTAGCATATGTCCACTAAGTCTCCTACCGATCTCTCTCCTTATATTTAACAGCTTCATGATCATACCACGTATGATGTCCATGAAGATATGAACAGGACGCCCTTTTATGTCCTTCACCCAGTTATTCAGGCATTCTGCAAGTTTGTTGTTTATGTAATCAACTTTGATGTCAGGGTTGAATTGACTCCTCTTCCATAGTTGCGAATGATGGATGGCTAAGTACTCTGGAAGTTTAGGGGCTTCCGCAAAAATCTTGCTCATGAAATATTCGCTGCTACTAGGTTTGTAAGCTCTAGCAGCAGGAAACATGTAACGAAATACGCTGCCTACGTAGTGTGAGTACAAGTTGAGCATCATATGGGCATGACATTCTCTACCTTCAGCTCGCGGGAACACCTCCTTCACTGCATTCATCAGCCCGTTGCATACATCCGTGGATATAGCCAATGGATCCATGTGGTCTATTGATCTCCTGAGCTGCCTCATAAACCAGACCCAGTTTCCCTCCGCTTCTATTTCAAACAGCCCGAATGCCACTGGGAACATCCAGTTGGGACCATCAAGTGTTTTGGTAGATGGTAGGCAGCCTTTCCATTTGCTAGTTAGGACAGTGCTTTCTACACTCAGATACGGCCTATAGTCGTCCTTGAATCCCTGGATGCAAGGTTTAAGCGCCATGAAACATCTTTTGAAATATATTTTACCACGTACTGATTCGGTGTCAATCTCCACAACACTCCCCGGACACCTAGCTTGTACCTCCGCCTTGAAGTTGTACAACATCCTGAAGCTATTGGTCCAATCCCCGTGCAAGACCCTCAGAGCTTTCTCTTTACGTTTCCAAATAGTGTAATATGGTAGGACAATGCTGTATTTAGAACCGAGGCTAGTCTGAATATTCTTCGTGGTCTCCTTAGGGTTATCCTTTAGTATGGACATAGCTTGTATAGCCACCCACTCTGTATCAGCCATTGAGGATTTTAGTTTGCTGCCTGTCAGACACATGTGTGGAGGGCCCATTTTGTTCACCTTCAACACAGATTCATTTAAAAGATAAGCAGAGTCGACTAGTTGCCAAAAGGATATCACACAGCAATTGTAGTTATAGAGTGAAAAGAGAGAAAGCCCTAATGGTTTGCTGCATTCATTGCCCTAGTACCCTAATTGCCTTCGACGCAGGTAAGGCTCTTATTGTGATCCTCCATGGACAATGTACCTCGACTCGTCCATTCATCCACGTTAACTTGCAAATGGCCTCATACCTCTTGGCAGTGTTCTTTAGTCGATAAACGTCAAACTCCCCCTTGATACAAAAATGCCGGAATGACATCCTGAACTCATGCATGCTCCTGAACTCGGTGCGGACCGAAATTATATGATACTCGTGGTCATGTTTCATTTTTCTACTTCAACACCCAAATCATCGACTGGAATACCAGCCTCATCGTTTTAAGTTCCTCGTCTATTTCACCATCACTAAATTCTTGATCCTCTACAGTGCCTTCTTCTTCATGTGATTCAGAATCCTGACCATCATCTCTAATGCCTAGTACTGCACACATCATATTGACTCACATGGGTGGGGCTGGACCATCATCTCCACCCGGATGGACCGGAACATTGCCCCAATCTACCTACCGGCAACTCTATTTTCTCCAAGACACTCAATTGGTTATGCTACAACCACTGTTGGGAATATGACCTAGAGGCAATCATGTATGATGTTATTTCCAATGTATTCATAAATTTATTGCCCATGTATGAACTACTGATATATATCATTGAATATGTGATTCGATTGTGGAACTATATATTCATGTTGTTTATACTGATTGTCCTTGGTCGTCGAGGTTGTGTTGGATACACAACTTAGACTAATGTGAAAGTCGGTTGATGACTCGGTTCCACTTGTCATGGGCATAGAGATGCTTTTCTGACTTACACTGATTCGGCTAAAGAGTTTAGCGAGTTAGACCGACCCATATTGAGATACAATGAATAAGTCGTCATTTGTATATCTCAATCAATGTAATCCTTAGACCTGAGGTTATTGCACAATCCGAGTTGAGGATCACCGACTTAGGTTCCGTCAAACGTTGTTCCGTCACTGGGCAGTTATAAAGGTGGAGTTCGGGTCGACTGAGAATCAAGCTGTGTGATGTGAATAACTAAGATGGGATTTTGCTCCTCCGCCTGGAGAGATATTCTCTGGGCCCTCTCGGAAGATATGATTTGGAAAGCATGGCCATGCATGACTCGGTTAAGTGTTAACCGAGGCAATTAACTAAGAGTTAGTCGGATGAATCACTTATCTCGAATCGAGAAAGAGAGTCGAACTATTTAAGGGATGACGATTATTCGCCTATAGTTTGACAAGGTATATCATGAGGCAAAAGGGACTCAGACGAAAGTCGCATTGGAAGGTATGTCGTCATAACTCTTTGGTACTTGGGAGTTGGCACGTTCTGCTAGGAGCCGCTACCAACTGATCGGTCACGAGTGAGACTCGGATCGTGTCCTGGTCATCATGAGCCTGTCGGGTCACACACTTAAGAGCGGGACCATATTTGGGTTGGACCCAAAAAGGAAACAGACAGAGTCAGTGAGTTGGACTCACAGTGACTAATATAGGCCTTTTAGTGAATGGGCCACAAGTGAGTGGAGCCCACTTTCACTCCCTATATAAGCTGGGGCGCAGGTGCTTAGAGCACACGGTTAGGTCACTCCATGTGTTGGAAACCCTAGCTCCAGACCAGTCCTATCGCCGCCGTACCAGACCTAGTAGTCCATCGTCGGTGCTCCTCCTCATACGTGTGGATACTGGCAGAGGTGATGTACGTTCAGCACTTCGACGATCGTGGATCGGAACAGATCGTGAGGACTACACTGCATCAAGCGACGTGCTTCATCGATTCTGCAACCGCGCGTCTAGTAGTAATTCTCGTGGCCTACTACCTCAGCTAGATCTTGGGATCACCGCATAGGGAAAAAGTTTTGTTTATCTCTCCGTGGCCCTTCAACCACATGGGGTGGTCTTATGTTTGCATGCATCCCAGGTACTTTAGTAGACAAACAGCAGTCATAATCAATTTCATCTTGACTATACAGAACCCTCTTTCTCTTCTTGTGTACATCCTCCTTCCTCATGTAATATTTCCTGATGGTATCAGTAGGGCTTGACATTTGCATTTTGTTCCCCATCGAACTAGGATTTTTGCTGCTGCTCTTGGGTGCGATCTCCTTCCTGCTTTCCCTCACGGATGTTGGCTCCAGGGTGCTGGCATTATTGCCTGTCCTCTGCGGCGTGTTCTTCTTTGAATTAGCCCTTTTGCTGCTACTATTGGGCGTGTTCTCCTTCGTGCTGGCATTATTGCCTGACCTCAGCGGCATGTTCCGCTCCAAATTAGCCCTTTTGCTTCTACTATTGGGCATGTTCTCCTTCGTGCTGGCATTATTTCCTGACCTCAGCAGCGTGTTCCACTCCAAATTAGCATTTTTTCTGCTCCCACTGGGTGTGGTAGCCTCCGTGCTAGCCATCTTAGCCTTTTTGCTACAACTCCTGGGAGTGGTCACCACCGTGCTAGCCCTCTTAGCGTTTTTGCTGCTACCATTCGGTGTGGCATTTTGACTAGATATCAGGGGTGTACTCTGCGGCATGGTGCCTTTTTTCGTGTGACTCTTGGGCTTCCTCTTCTTTAGCGTGGTCTCCTTGGTGATGTTCTTCTTCGGGGTGCCCTTTCTAGGGATGCACTTCCTGCTCCTCTTTATGATGCTCCTCTGCAAGACTCTCCTCTATTCGAAGTTGCCCTCAGTCGCACCAGCCCCAATGATGCCATGGATCGGGTCAAGCATGCCTTCTACAAGAACATCATCTCTATTGTCGAAATCCAATTCCTCTCAAACCATTTGCACTATCAAGTGGAAGTACACTTCACCTCTATAATGTTTCCTTATAAACGGTACGACTAAATCCCTGGTATCTTTCACTTCTATAGCCTTTTTGTTCCTTTTACCAAAATATACCAAACGTGCTACCTGGGAGGACCCCCACAGCACCTTCACAAGTAACGATGCCATCAGGTCAGATAACTCTACCACTTCAGGATCGTATCTGCCAAGGATTACATCAAACTCGTCATAGAATTTTTCTGTGCCATCATCTAATTTTGTAGTATAATCCTCGACACCGATACGACCGATTACTTTACCATCATCAGGTTCTGCAGGATAGAAACCTCTGAGAGTTTCAAGAGGTGGAGCGGCACCATCAGACCCAGCCACAATGCCACCATCGCCATCACCAGCATCATCGTTAGCTGGAGCAACCTCGATGGAAGTACTAGGACCAGGATCAAGGAGAGGGCCCTTAGAAGCGGGAGCTACAATTCCTGGTGGACAGGCAGGGCCCCCGCTAACGGCAGTCACAATAGGATCAGCTGCTACCACACCACATCGACGATTATGAGCAGTTCCCACAACATTAGTGTTTCGAGTGCTAGCAGAGTCTAGACCATGAGCTAGCTCCAGACCAGCATCTCGCTAAACTTGAGCACGGGTTCGAGGAGGACACAAGGCAGCAGTCTTGGCAACAACAGTGGGGCAGCCTCCGAAAGCCTTAGTTTACTCAACTGCGGCAGGGATTGGGTCAATAGAAGCCAGATCAACAACAACACGGGGACGACCAGTACCAACAGATTCCAGAGCACGGGTTCGCACAACTTGAGCACGATTTCTAGGAGGAGCAGCACACAAAGCAGCGGTCTTGGCAACAACAGTGGGGTAGCCTCCGGAAGCCTTAGTTTGCTCAACAGCGGCATGGATTGGGTCGGAAGCAGCCGGAGCAACAACACCACGTGGATGACCAGTACCAGCAGATTCCAGAGCAGAGTTTTGCACAACCTGAGCACGGTTTCAAGGAGGAGCAGCATGCAAGGCAGCGGTCTTGGCAACAACAGCAGGGCAGCCTCCAGAAGCCTTAGTTTCCTCAATAGCGACATGGATTGGATCAGCAGCAGCCAGAGCAGGAACACCACGGGGATGACCAGTACTAGCAGATTCCAGAGTAGAGTTTTGCAGAACGGCAATACGGGGACTCCTACGAGGAGTTTGCCCGATAGAAGCATGTCACGGACAAGGAACCACATTTTTCTCAACAATAGAAGGGGTTCAAGTTAGACCACCATTTCTAATAATAGCTGGCGACTCCTAGTAGTAGGAGCTTCCACATCCAGTATTTTACAAATCAGCATAACCACGCGAAGCCCAACAAACTGTTTCATCAACCCAATTAGCTTACTGTCACACACTATAGGAACCGTGAAGCCTTGTTCATCAACGAAGATGAACCGTGCAGTCTGATCTGGCCCCATTTTAGCATGTTCACGCACAACATCAACCATACTAGGGATAGTGCATAACTGCACATGTGCTACTTCCATCTTCAGACAGCTAGCTTGATTCCACTTGCTCTTCCCATCTGCTAATTTAATGTGGTAGCCGCAGAGGGTGACCTTGACCGTATATTTGGGTTCCGCGGAGATCCTACTTGACAGAAAATTGGGGACAAAAGATAAGAATTGTTTGTCAGCGTCGTGCAAGCAAACAATTCTAGGTTCGATCTATCTCTGTAATGCTAATAGCCAGCTAGCAGTTATAGATAGTGCGAATAGCAAAGAGAAGAGTAGCTCACCCGCAATTAGCCAGAAGTACTTCTTCCTTGGCAATAGGATCTTCCATCCTTCACGCTGCTCAGCTCGTCGATGGTAGAGGCGGGCTAGAACGTCGCAATGGCTGGCACAACATTCGTCATTAGAGCTTGGTACCAGCGAGTAGGCGCAGCAACTTGGTGCCAGAAGTCAAATGCCTGAAGGGATCATTCTGGTTTGAGAGGGGATTTTGATGCCGCCGGTGCTAGGGTTCATGCGAAAGGAGGGAGGGAGTAGATTTATGAATTTGGTCAACGCACCATGCTCCTTTAGTCCCTCTTTTTCCTACGTGGTTGTCGTGTTGGCGCTCGCATCATGGACATATTACTGACATGAGGGTCCCGATCGTCTACTTCACAGGGCAGTTTCACGGAATGTTTGGATTTGGTAGGGGTGAGATGAGTTTGCCTTGAAATGGCCCCTCTCGGTAGTTCGCGGCCCAACATTTCGAAACACGGCAATTTCAGGCAACTTAGGTACCGCGATGCACTCACCCGGGAACTTTGGTACCGCAAACGAACATGCCCCTCGAGCAAGAGCCGAACCCGACTGTTTTTGTCCTTGCTTAATTTTAGGGTGCTTCATGCTAAAATTATGGACCTCGATGTAGTTTCCCCTTTTTAGGTCCTTGATGTAAACTATACTCCCATCGTCCGTGTAAAATTTGAACCCAAAAGTAAGTGGTTTAATTTTAACGTATTTAAGCTTAGTTGTCAATGAGTATGAACATCCTTGGATTTCAATTCAAACGACCAAGGTCATGGCCATATCTACATCATACTTTATGCTGAAAACAAAGAGAAAGTAGTATGAAGAGTGTGGCTTGATCAGCTGCTCTCTCAAGACAGAGCCAAACCCGACTATTTTCCTTGCTTAATTTTAGGGTGCTTCATGCTAAATGTATGGAGCTCGATGTAATTTCCCCCTTTTTAGGTTTTTGATGTAAAATGTACTCCCACCGTCCATTTAAAATTCGAACCTAAAAGTAACTGGTAAAATTTAAACATATTTAAGCTTAGATGTTAATGAGTACGAACATTCTGGGATTTCAAGCCGAATGACCAGGGTGATGGCCATATCTACATCATACTTTATGCTGATGACTCATGATCCCATATCCAAGAATTTCCATGCCGCCAAATTTGGCCATATTTTGAACACAAATGAAGAGGAAGTAGTATAAAGAGTATGGATCGATCAACTTCTCTCTCGAGAAGGAGCTGAACCCGATTGTTTACAGAGCTTAATTTTAGGGTGCTTTGTGCTAAATGTATGGATCTCGATTTAATTTTCCCCTTTTTAGGTTCTTTATGTAAAATGTGCTCCTATCGTCCATGTAAAATTCGAACCTAAAAGTAAGTGGTAAAACTTAAACATATTTAAGCTTAGATGTCAAGGAGTATGAACATTCTTGGATTTCAAGCCGAAAGACAAACGTGATGGCCATATCAACATCATACTTTATGCTGATGATTCATGATCCCATATCCATGAATTTTCATGCCACCAAATTTGGCCATATTTTCAAAACAAACGAATAGGAAGTAGTATGAAGAGTATGGCTCGATCAGCGTTTCCCTTGAGAATAAAACGTATCCGACGGTTTTCCTTGCTTAATTTTAGGGTCCTTCGTGCTAAATGTATGGACCCCGATGTACTTTTTGTTGGGTTCCGTAGCAGAAAACAAAAAAATTCTATCTACTCGAACACTAATACCAGGATCTTATACTATGAAGAAATAAGTAACGGAGAAGGAATACAATATTCATACCTTTGAAGAGAGAGGCACGCCTTACGCAGGAAGGCGTATATTGATGAAGACGAGTAGCACCCCAAGTGTGGTGCCTCCGAAGTTCGTCACACGTCCTGTGTAGGGGACGTCAACCGGGCTCCGATCCAGCCGAGCAGCGGAAGAAGTAGATGTCGGGTCGCCGATCACACGACGGTAGTGTGAAGGTGGAGAACTCAACCACGAGGTCCTCCCCAATATTACAGGGAGTCCTTAGCATATGAGAGAGAAAGAATGAGAGGAATGGGTGTGTTCCAAGGGAAGGGGGGACCCCTTTATATAGTGGGAGGGGGTGCACCACCTAGGGGCCAGGCGGTGTGGGACTAATCCCACACCCGCCGGCCACCTTGGGGCAGCCGCCGGCCCTAGGTGGGCCCCACTAGGGTGGCCCACCAGCCCTAGGCCGGCCGGCCCCCACTCCCTATGCGCCTTGCCCACTTGGGCCTCCCTTCGAGTGAGGCCCATTAGCAATATAGTGCCTTTTAAAAATAAAATAAAATATATATTTAATATTAATTCTCCAATTAACATTCAAATACACATATTATATTATTCCTTCACTCCGGAACAACTTTCGGACCCCTTTCCGATCTCCATCTAGTGTTACCGAAACTATTCCGGTCTCTCTCTCTATTTCTCATACGATGCCTCATCTACCCTAAGCGTCCCTATCCTTAAGCGTGACATCCTTCGGTTCAGAAACACTCTGGTCATGATAGAGACCACTCTCATATCAATGATCAACAGAGGGACCTGGATGGCCATGTGACCCCCGTGTGTTTCACGAATACAATCGCTCGAACCGTGAGATAGTCGTTCCCCATTCCCTTTGTCATGTGATACCTAATTCATCCGAGACTTGATCTTCGGTATCTCTATACCTTAGTTCGATCTCGTTACCGATAAACTTGTTTTCTTGTTCTCATGTCGTTGCATTCTGTGACCTAGTCACATGCTTGCAAGCTTCATTAATGCAACGTCACCGAGATGGCCACATGTATCTGTCTGTTACATGGACTAGACAAATCCTGGTCTTGATATGTACTCCTCTACGTATTCCTTCGGAAAACCTGAGTGGCACCTTTTTGATCACCACATTCTGAGATGATTCTTGATAACCATCTAAGCTTCTTCCAGAATGGTGATTTGCATTACCTCACAGTCAAAGGATCAGGTTGCGAGGTTCTCTGTGTTTTATCATCAATGGTGAACTTTATAACTAGATCTCATTACGATATAACGGTCGGATGTTTTTCTATCATGTTATTCAACTAATAACATGACCTCATTGTCAGTTGGCATAAATGCCCATGATCTTGAAACACAGACCATCCTCATGACCAATGAACTAGTTCACTAGAGGTAACTAGAGACACGGTTTGTTTACATACCACACGTGTATTAACGTTTCGTATTAACACAGTTATAGCACAGTATGAAAGGTATTATGAACATACAGGAGATATATCAAATAATACTCTTTATTATTTGCCTCTAGGGCATAACTCCTTCACTTTTTACCTTTTTAGATTCTTGATGTAAAATGTACTCACACCGTCCGTGTAAAATTCGAACCTAAAAGTAAATGGTAAAA
This sequence comes from Avena insularis, assembly GCA_023614405.1. Taxonomy (NCBI): domain Eukaryota; kingdom Viridiplantae; phylum Streptophyta; class Magnoliopsida; order Poales; family Poaceae; genus Avena; species Avena insularis. The sequence goes on from CM042696.1 coordinate 242,882,202, forward strand.
TTTAAATGTATTTCAGCTTAATTGTCAATGAGTATGAACAATCTTGGATTTCAAGCCGAATGACCAAGGTCATGGCCATATCTACATAATACTCTATGATGATGATGATCCCATATACAAGAATTTGAATGACGCCAAATTTGGCCATATTTTCAAAACAAACAAAGAGGAAGTAGTATGAAGAGTATGGCTCGATCAGCTGCTCTCTTGAGAAGGAGCCAACCCGACTGTTTTCCTTGCTTAATTTTAGGGTGCTTCATGCTAAATGTATGGACCTAGATGTATTTTTACCTTTTTAGGTCCTTAATGTAAAATATACTCCCACCATCCATGTAAAATTCGAACCTAAAAGTAAAGTGGTAAAATTAAAACCTATTTAAGCTTAGTTGTCAATGAGTTTGAACATTCTTGGATTTTAAGCCAAACAACAAGGGTGATGGCCATATCTACATCGTACTTTATGTTGATGATCCCATATCCAAGAATTTGCATGCCGCCAAATTTAGCCATATTATGAAAAGAAACAAGAGAAAGTTGTATGAAGCGTATGGCTTGATCAGCTGCTCTCTCAAGACGGAGCCGAACCCGACTGTTTCCCTTTCTAAATTTTAGGGTGCTTCATGCTAAATGTATGGAGCTCGATGTAATTTCCCACTTTTTATGTCCTTGATGTAAAATCTACTCCCATCGTCCGTGTAAAATTCGAACCTAAAATTAAGTGGTAAATTATAAACTTATTTAAGCTTAGATGTCAATGAATATGAATATTCTTGGATTTCAAGCTGAACGACCAAGGTCATGGCCATATCTACAACATACTTTATGCTGATGATTCATAAATCCCATATCCAAGAATTTGCATGCCGCCAAATTTGGCCATATTTTTTAAAACAACGAACAGGAAGTAGTATAAAGAGTATGGCTCGATCGACTTCTCTCTCGAGATGGAGCTGAACCTGATTGTTGACCGAGCTTAATTTTATGGTGCTTCGTGGTAAACATATGGACCTCAATGTAATTTTCCCCTTTTTAGGTTCTTGATGTAAAATGTACTCCCATCGTCCGTGTAAAAATCGAACCTAAATGTAAGTGGTAAAATTGAAACTTATTTCAGCTTACTTGTCAATGAGTATGAACATTCTTGGATTTCAAGCCGAACGACCAAGTTCATGGCCATATCTACATTATACTCTATGCTGATGATGATCCCATATCCAAGAATTTGAATATTGCCAAATTTAGCCATATTTTCAAAACATACAAAGAGGAAGTGGTATGAAGAGTATGGCTTGATCAGCTGTTCGCTTGAGAAGGATCCAACCTGACTGTTTTCCTTGCTTAATTTTAGGGAGCTTCGTGCTAAATGTGTGGACCTTGACGTAATTTTATCTTTTTAGGTCCTTGATGTAAAATGTACTCCCACCATCCATTTAAAATTTGAACCTCAAAGTAAAGTGGTAAAACTAAAACGTATTTAATCTTAATTGTCAATGAGTATGAACATTCTTGGATATCAAGACGAATGACCAGGGTGATGGACATATCTACATCATACTTTATGTTGATGATCCCATATCCAAGAATTTGCATGCCGCCAAATTTAGCCATATTTTGAAAAGAAACAAAGAGAAAGTAGTATGAAGAGTATGGCTCGATCATCTTTGCTCTCGAGAAGAAGCCGAATCCAACGGTTTTCCTTGCTTAATTTTAGGGTCCTTTGTGCTAAATGTATGGACCCCGATGTACTCTTTACCTTTTTAGGTGCTTGATGTAAAATGTACTCACACCGTCCGTGTAAAATTCAAACCTAAAAGTAAGTGGTAAAATTAAAACTTATTTGAGCTTAATTGTCAATGAGTATGAACATTCTTGGATTTCAAGCCGAACGACCAAGGTCATGCCCATATCTACATCATACTCTATGCTGATGATGATCCCATATCAAGAATTTGAATATCGCCAAATTTGGCCATATTTTCAAAACGAACAAAGAGGAAGTGGTATGAAGAGTATGGCTTGATCAGCTGTTCGCTCGAGAATGAGCCGACCCAACTATTTTCCTTGCTTAATTTTAGGGTGCTTCGTGCTAAATGTATGGACCTCGATGTAATTTTACCTTTTTAGGTCTTTGATGTAAAATGTACTCCCACCATCCGTGTAAAATTCAAACCTAAAAGTAAAGTGGTAAAATTAAAACATATTTAATCTTAATTGTCATTGAGTATGAACATTCTTGGATTTCAAGCCGAACGACTAGGGTGATGGACATATCTACATCATACTTTATGTTGATGATCCCATATCCAAGAATTTGCAAGCCGCCAAATTTTGCCATATTTTGAAAAGAAACCAAGAGAAAGTAATATGAAGTGTATGGCTTGATCATCTGCTCTCTCAAGACGGAGCCGAACCCGACTGTTTTCCTTGCTTAAGTTTAGGATGCTTCGTGCTAAATGTATGGAGCTCGATGTAATTTCCCCCTTTTTAGGTCCTTGATGTAAAATGTACTCCCATTGTCCGTGTAAAATTCGAACCTAAAAGTAAGTGGTAAAATTTCAACATATTTAAGCTTAGATGTCAATGAGTATGCACATTCTTGGATTTCAAGCCGAACGACCAATATCATGGCCATATCTACAACATACTTTATGCTGATGATTCATGATCCAATATCCAAGAATTTGCATGCCACCAAATTTTGCCATATTTTGAAAACAAACAAAGAGGAAGTAGTATAAAGAGCATGGCTCGATCAACTTCTCTCTCAAGAAGGAGCCAAACCCGATTATTTACCGAGCTTAATTTTAGGGTGCTTCGTGCTAAATGTATGGACCTCGATGTAATTTCCCCCTTTTAGGTTCTTGATGTAAAATGTACCCCACAGTTCGTATAAAATTCGAACCTAAAAGTAAGTGGTAAAATTGAAACTTATTTCAGCTTAGTTGTCAATGATTATGAACATTCTTGGATTTCAAGCCGATCGACCAAGGTCATGGCCATATCTACATCATACTTTATGCTAATGATGTTCCCATATCGAAAATTTTGCATGCCGCCAAATTTGGCCATATTTTGGAAATGAAGGAAGAGGAAGTAATATGAAGAGTATGACTGGATCAGCTGCTCTCTCGAGGAGTTGAACCTGACAGTTTTCCTTGCTTAATTTTAGGGTTCTTCGTGCTTAATGTATGGACCTCGATGTAATTTTATCTTTTTTAGGTCCTTGATGTAAAATGTGCTCCGAACATCGTCCGTGTAAAATTCGAAAGTAAGCGTGATAGATTGGTCTTAAAATTTACCAAAAATCTTTTGAAGCTAAGTAGGAATTCAGTACATCGAAATCCACCGAAAGTTCTGAAAAATTCATGTTCTTGCTATGCATCCGCATCCTAACAAAGTTGACATGATTTTGATAACATTATAATAAAGCATAAAAAGTATAATATTTTTTGTATGCCTGCTACGTGTATCCAGAAACACACGTTATAAAAATTATAATACAAACATTACTAATTATTCTTTGGTTTTGATAAGCTTGGTTGTCAATGAGTATGAACATTCTTGGATTGCAAGCCGAACGACCGATTAGGTCATGGCCATATCTACATCATAGTTGATGATAATGTTCCCATATTTGGTACATGGGTGCATCTTGCCATGGTAAACAATGCTAGGGGTGGGAGTTTCAAAATAGTATTATAAAAAACTTGTTCAAATTTATGAGTGTATCTTTAGGGTCCGTGTTGTAAAAGTGTAGGTCATGGATGTATTTTGGTTTTATTTCTAGACTGCTATGTAATTTTTATGCCCGCCCTTGGATTTTAACGCGCATATTATTCATACTTTGGGGCACATTCCTAATTAAAAAGAAAAATAAAAAGTTCCCAGTGATAGGAATTATTTTGTTGTAGGGAAAGCACGAATATTTTGGATCTGAATGCCATAGACCCAATTTTTAGACAAAGAGGGATATTATGAAAAACTTGAGTAGTCCGTACTTCTGGTGTACTAGGGAAACTAGAAAATTAACCCCAAAGATGCCAAAGAAAAAATGGAGGAAAAAACAAATAGCAAGAAGAGATTAATGAGAATATACTAAATGAGAGGAAGCACGAGAGCAGCGAAGAAGGAGTGGAAGGCGGTGTGACATGAGAGTAAAGCTAGTTTTATGGGTTTCTGACACGAGGTACATGTACCTACTACTAGTAGTACTAAAGTATATGTTTTCTCTCTCCTTCGCTTTCTCTCACCATTCATCCTCCCTCTCCCCTCCTATGCAGTTCCCCGCGTGCACCGATCGGCTCATCTCTCCCTCATCCCATAGTGTGGCGACATGCACGAGTGGCTTGGTATGGCTACGATGTGTGTTTGTGTCTCTGGCATATTTTTTTTAAAAGTACCTAGCGTGTTGGTCAGCTACCTTGGTGCGCATATATAGGAAGAGGACATCGATGATTTCACCATGTCCTGCTCCATGTGTTGCACAAACCACCACATGGACAATTTTTTGCAGTTTTCACCAGCTATTGGTATGATCCATTGCAATTTCTACCACTTCTTCATCTAACCTATTTAGCTATGCTAACAACATAACATACAGTTGGCCCGCCTTGTTAGTGCTCCCACTAATTAACAAATTTGGAAAAACTTACATATTCATAAAAGGTTAATAATTCATCCAATATTTATAATTTTTAAATGATTTGTTGAATGTAATAGTCTCTACTCTATATGTAGCACCATTTTGGGGCTTGGTGGAAAAAGGTAGTATTAGAGTCAGAGTTCAAACTTTCGCAGTTTCAAATTTTTTACTTTCTTCCCAAACATCTGGAGGGAATGTTATCCAAAAGATAGTGGTGCACAAGGGATTGTTTATACTGTATGCAGTACATCCCATCGCATTTGATGCACTCCATTATGATCTAGCTAGCTTTCCTACTACTCCATAATACTCCATTCTCTTCCATTTCACACCCTACAAAGAGGAAGCCACCAAGCACACCTGCAACACGTTGGTTCGAAAGTGTAGTAGGGGTAGTACGAAGGGTATGGCTCAGTCACTTGCTCGAGAAGGAGCCCGACCTGACTGCTTTTCATTGCTTCATTTAGGGACATTTGTGCTAAATGTATGGACCTCTATGTAATTTTCTATTGTTTGAGTTCTTCGATGTAAACTATAATCACACCGATCGTTTCAAATTTTAACTACAAGTAAGCGCGATAAATTGTTCTTAAAATTTCCAAAAATCTTTTGAAGCTAAGCAGGAATTCATTACATTGATAACTTTTGTGATAATGCATTAGTGATTGCTCAGAAGAGGATAGCCGCGGAAGAGACAAACCTTTTGCAGGACTCATGGAAGAAAGAATAAGAGGATATACACTACAGCGAAGATACTACTGCCGCTGGTATGGGTTTGTTTAACTTGTATGACCTGCTAGATGGTTGTGCAAAATCATTTTGTAATTCATATCATGAGATTTGTGATAAATGTATGGCAGTTGTCCACCTTAGTTTTCAATGTTCCATTACTCTTGAAGAATCCCTAGTATCTTACACTAGAGTTGAAGTCTTAGAGTATTTGGTTTATAAATGTGTCCATGATCTACTCTCGAAAGATTTAATTATGAGAAAGAGTAGTGATAGTATGCTTCTTATGCAACTTCCCAACTTGTTACCAAAGTTACAATCTTATTACCGAGAACATCTTAGTGATAATACACTTGTGGTAGAGAGTAAGGCATGGTCTAAAACCGTAGTGCCCGAGGGTAACCATTTGCAGGAACCACAAGATAAAGAGGAGTAACAACAAAAAGGTGAGGTTGAAAAAGATTGGCACATCACAAATACTACATTTGTTTATGATGCCTCTCTCTAGTAATGATTCTTATAATGCTAAAACTAATTGTAATTTATCTGCGGAGGCCTTGTGCCTAGACACTCATGAGGAGAGCATTACTATTGATGAACTAAAGATAGAACCTTGCTATGAATCTTTCGATGCTAATATGCAGGGACCTGATTTACTCCCTGTTGCAAAGGAAGAATGTTATGAAGTTTTCCCCTACAATGGTAACAAGGGTAAAAGTTTAATAATTATATTTCAACCTATAATCCTCCAATTACAGCTACATAAGGAGGCATGCTCACCACACTTGGTGCATCCACGCTCGCTTGTAAGCGAGAGCTTATTTATCTATATGATGCCAATGCATCGCAAGAGAGTATGACTTCGACGGTACTCTACTATGAGATGCTACAATCGTTTGCTGCAGGTAAGTACAATCACACCTCAAATTGATACCCCCTAGGATCCAGGTGAATGATTTAATGGAGCATCTAAGACTGGCTATATGGCTTTAAAGAAAGCGCTTCCCGGGAGGCAACCCGGAAGTTTTTAGGTGTCTTTCTTAACTTTGTGTCTTGAGTCTAGTTGCATTCATGTTGCATTGACACTTGTATATATGCATGATTTCCTATTAGAGTTGTATTGGGACTATTTTCCATAGATTATTTGTTGCTCTAATGATGCATTGCATATCTTGGTTAAATATTCTCATCAAAAATATATGTTTGCTTTGTTTGGATGCTAGACTAACGTTTCAGGTCCTTAGTAAAATTTTCGGGGAAAATAACTCGTTGCGGAGTTCACTGCAATCTTAACAAGCAGCAGTACGAGCGGACACGTTGTATCGCGTGCCAGTACCGCCCATGTGACACATAAATAGAAAATTTTCCAGAAAAGCTATCACAAGCTTAACAAGTACCGATATGGTGGGACATGTCCGTACCGTCCGCCTGTGCCGACCTTGTTACCAGCCGAAGAAAATATGAAGAGCACTCAGAAGTTTTAACAACCACTGGTACAGGCACATCCTGCCCGTACCACCCAGTCGTACCAAATTTGACGGAAACCTTAAAAAAAGAGAAGACGAAGAAGACAAGGTGCATTAAGGGCGGAGCCCGTCCGTACCACGCGCCATACCAAGGAGTAGCATCGTGCAATAAGGGCAGGGACGAGTACAAAAAGGTTATAACCCCTCCAATCTTTTTATTTTGACAATCTCAGGTCAGTGGTTTACCTTCTACATGTTCCTTTATACATCATTTTATTTTACCTACCTTCGAAACTCCCTAGCCTATAATTCTCTATAGTGTTTTGTGTTTCTTTTATTTTCTTCTCACGGTTGGCTGAACAAACTCCGTTCATACACCGAATCATTTTCTTTTACTTTGTTTGTTATATTAGCATGGACTTGAACCTTGTGTGATGACGTGCATGGTTTATGTCAACCTTGTAAATACTTGCACAAGCCACTTGGTTGTTTCAACTCAGCACTTCAACAAGGAAGTATTCATTGAACCAAAGGTCCATGTCCATCAAAAGTGAGGTTATTCATACCTCAACGGTAAAGTTTTTCACCCTTTCTTTATTAAAGCTTGGGGAAGTTAACACTTCTAATACTCTCTTTTGATAACTGTATTTTCTCTTTTCTTATGGTAATCTATTCAACTTTGGTTCTTCCAAAAGTTCTAGCTTGGGGAAGTTACTTCTGCATGTGTAGAGTCTTATGCAATGTTCTTGTTTGATGAAATTCTTGTGCAATCATGTATCCCACTATTTTTGAATGCTTGGCTGGGTAAGTTATGTTTCATGTTTATATAATGGATGCACTTGCTTTTGTTGGGATTCATAGGAGTTGAGTTAGAGCTCGATGCACGTTGTTAAAATCTTTATTCGGCTTGAGAAGAACATTGTGATCCTCTAAAAATGCATTGCCATAATTTATACACTTAAAACCTTTGTCTCCCACTTTTGAAGTTTTAATGGTTTATCTTTGATTGGTTGATTTGTGAAGATGCCATTCTTGTGGGAGTAATTCAAAATAGTTAGAGTAAAGCTTTTTATTGGTATGATGATTAGCTGTTGAAACTTTTGCTCTAGTTCTTTTAGCTAACCGAGTCTTGCCTTGGAAATAATACTGCCAAACAAGTACAACAAGAAAAAGTCTGAAATTTACGACTTGTTTGATGAATAATTTTCTTGAGAGTATACTCTTGATGGTACTTAACCCCAAGATATTTTGATAGTCTTGATGACACTCACGAAAGGAATTGTTTGATTGAAATAAAGTCTAGTGGTAATTGTGATGCATGCCAAAGCTAACCTTGTGGATCAAACCACGGTACTAGATAAAAAAGGGAGAAAGAATTGAGAAAACTTTGTTCTATGTCTCTAATGCACACCTTTGGGATGCCAACAACTCCGCTAGCTTTTGAACGATCTATGGTATAACCCCTGATTTCAGCTATGAGTTCATGACATGAGTGTCATACATGTCAATATATGGGCAAAAGTATTGGTACTCTCAAAGGTTGTGCAAACACTTACAAAAGAAACATTCAGCGATCCTTGAAAAATTAAAGAAAGAAAAAATATATATATGAGGATCCACATAACAAGTACTTTGCATGGTCTCATTACTGCTTTACAAATTTTTCTTGAAAGACAATGATTGGATTAGAAGTGTTTTAGATAGACTTGATTTATTAATGTGGGTGTAAATAAGACACTTTATTGTTATACTAGTTGGGACATGAAACTCTCTTACTCAATCTTGCTATTAAAACATCCTAGTGTTCCTTGGCAAGCTGAGAGTTAACTAGAAGAATCGGATTGATTGTTGCATTTCTAGTTATTTATACTTATATTAAACTCTACTTTGATTTACTTGATTTACCTAAGCTTGTATAGTATTCTTGACATCTCTCTAACTTTGATGAGCTTTACAAATGGATGAAGTGCCGAACGCATATGACTGCTAACCGTAAGTGAATTCATATTCCCGTTGAAGCCCTTACTATACAAAAGTAAGGAGATACAAAACTTATTAAAAGGCTCAATAAGAGGATCACAAGTTTCCTTTCAAGATAGATTCACTTTTTGACATGGAGTATTGAAGTTTTAATTGATCTTTTATCGATTGACACAACTAAGCTTGTGTTGCCTTGTATGAATATGTTCTTTCTTACTTTGAGCTTGCAGGGAAAATAAGGATACAATGCATTGATCTTCTACATCTGGTATTATACTTTTGTTTCAATTTTTGCCTCATTTATGTTATCGACTCGTGCCTCATGAACATGATGACCTTGTCCATAAGAAACTTTATTGCTCGGGACGAGCAAGAGTCTAGCTTGGGGAAGTTGACGAGTCCAAAATTGATGCATATTTAAGTATAAAAATTATTCATATTTTCACTCATTACATGTTACATCTTTCTATAACTATGCCTATTATGTTTGATTATTAGTTTTCATTCATTTCCACATGGGCTTTGCACAGTATTAGTTTTATTCGGATTTTATTAGCTTTTTCTTGTCTTTGATATGTGTGTAGGTGCTATGGAGAATCATGGATAAAAGGAGCGAAGAGGATTCAATATGGAGGAGTTGCAGGCACTAGACTAAGCCATTTGAGGGGACGAAGAAGTGGATTTTTCCATCAACTCCAAATGAATATCCAAGGCCATGGTGTTGTATCCCTCTTCCATACGAATCCAACGAGGCAAAGAACACCTCAATCGAAGTCCGTATGAAGAAATGGCGGCCAAAATGCTGCAGAGTACCGAAGGCATAACGACCACTGGTACGGGCGGAGCCCGCCCGTACCATACGGCCGTACCACCCTCCGGAATCTTCGTATCATCAAACGGAACAACATTTTTGAAGGCATAATAGGCATATTCGGCCCCTAGCTCTGTCGGTTCATAAAACCGACCTCCAGATGCCTATTTAAAGAGGGGGAAACCATAGAACGAGAGGAGAGAGTCCACATACGCCATAGGGGCGGAGTCTTGCCACTCCGCTGCCTCCATAGCCTCTGCCTACAAGATCTACATCACCATAGCCCTGAAGGAAGAGAGGACACTTGCATCTTGAAGGGTTACGCATCGATCTTCATAGCCATCTTCATCAACAGTGTCTTCACATCAATCCCCTTTGTTTACTTTATTGTAGTCCAATATCTATTGTGTATTTGCACTTGTATTCAATTGTACCTTCATATTGCATCCATACAATTGCCATGATGTTGATCCCCTTCATGTATGAGTAGTTTCCTTATTCTTGGGGAGAGATGGTGAAACCCTAGTATTATTATGGAAATAAAGATGATCTATTACTTGTGTACAAAGATCCATTGATTTATGAATTGTGTTGGATCTCTCTCTTTAGATTATATGTGAAGTCAATCACATATCATTTTCCCTTGGGACTAAAGGGAGTGAGAAATCCTTTAGAAATGTCTTGGAAGCATACCTGGAATACCCCATGATAGATCAGCGCCAGCTCGTAAACTCCACGGTCAAAGGAGGATTAAAGAGGGACTCCCTAAGCTAATTATGATATCCACGGGGAACCCTTAATTGCAGTGGTCTGTATGGGTGACTGCTCTTAGACATCGCAGAGGTTATTTAGAGGTGACCTCACTCTTGGCTCAACAAAGTGGCTTCCTACGAGCCTTGTAGTGAACATCTTATTATGGAGCTCTCTCCACACATATCATGGCATAAGAAATAGGTTATTCTAATCATTCATAATTATTCCATGCTAGTAGTGAATCCTACACTCCTTGAGAACCCCTTAACCACATCACACAACACTTCATAGACACTCTCTTGTTTTAGTTTACTTTTGTTATTTACTTTGTTCTTGTTTACTTTAGCACTTATTCAAACACACTCTTTATACACCATTACTTGGAATTAGAGATAACTTAAAAGTACTCTATAGTGAATAGTAACGAGGGGCATAAAGACCTTTACCAATAGCTCTCTGTGGGTTCAGTATCTTTACTTCAAAACTAGCTACAATTTATTTGTGCACTTGTAATCATCAGTAGAGCTCGTCCGCCACCTCATAGTTTCCTACTCGAGGACTGTGGCCATAATGCCCTACAGCCACAAACACTGGAATCCGTCTAAGCCGGTGCCCACAAGAGGCCTGTGGAGAGTTGATATCATCGGCATCAGGAAAGAGGGCACCGTGTTCATCGCCCAAATTTATGGCCACACCATGGTCATCGTCATATCCCCCAGGTTCATTAGTTCAAGGGCATGCGAATTGCCGTGGTACAAGGTGAAGCTTTGGTTGGTGTCTCTATGGCATGAGCTCCATGCGGTCAAAATGGTGGCGACATCTAAGCTGACAAGCAGGCCATCGTCAGACGAAGTCGCCCTGGAAGGGCTCACGTCGTACCTATCACAGCCGCAGTGTTACCTAGAAGCTTTTGAACCATTCATCGGAATTCCCTATGGATTAGGAGTATTGCATCGACAAGTTTCAAGAGTGAGATAACACATCTAAATCATCTTGTGATGATCCCAATGTTAAGATATGTAACATCATACTAATTAATTACTTCATGTTGGTGACAGATTCAATTTTTATGGGGAGAGGTGGAACAAAGAAAGCATAACATGCAGGAAAGAAACCGCTACCCGGCCAGCACTTGGACACGCTGATGTGTTAAGCTGAGTATTTTGTATGGAGGACCGCTATTGATAATGTTTTTGTAGTAATACATATGTACTGGTACTTGTTCAGATCAACCGATCGAGTGCTGAATATGGACTCTCTTTCCTTTTGAGTCATGGCCTTGCTACAATTATTGAATTTCAATGTATGCATTCATGAATCTATCATTTCTTTTGGCCATTATTTGTACTGCTGAATCGGTCACTTTGAAATGCTATTGAATCTGTCAAGTGCTACTGAATATGAACTGAGAATTTGTCGATATTTTTTCTATTTTATTTTATACTGTTGAATCTTTCAAATGCTATTGAATCTATCAAGTGTTATGTTGTTACTATTACTAAAGTATTTTCTAAAACTAATACTGATGTACTAGTACTTGTTTAGATCAAGTGCAGTAGATGGTCTTGCGTTTCTTTTTAAACTTGGTCTTGTCACAATCTAGATGAGGCTTGGGCATTTTGGGATGCATATATGGGGGTCACACCGGTATTGATGTGAGGAGGAGGTATGCACACAAAATCAATTTGATCATCAGTTTTGCTTGCTCCAATGATCAAGTGTGTTTGGAGAAAATGGCAAACTAATCATGCGACAAGGTTTTTAGAGCTAAAACATGAACTGGTTCCCATCTATATTGCTACAGAATTTTAGTGTATGTATTGTTGAATAGGTCACTTTGGAATGCTGCAGAAACAGTCAAGTGCTTCTGAATATGAACAAGGAATATGTCAATATTTTTTATCTTATTCTTTACTGCTCAATCTTTCAAATCCTACTGAATTTGTGAAAAGGTTTGTCGTTGCTGCTGGGCTACCTACACTAGAGCATTTCACTATGTGTCATCGGAACCATTGGATGTGTTCTGGACATGGATGAGAGGGTAATGATACAGCGTGATTTCACCAAGTGAAGTCATTGGATACCAGTCTAGTTCTGGCACACGTGGCCTGTGTCCCTGGTTCGTTAGATATTTCTACATGAATATGTATCAAAAGAATTATTGCTTTGTTTCCTCCGTCGGTGAGGTCTATGTTTGGAATCCAGCCGAGCCACAATACAATGCAAATTTCACTAACAATGAGATAAAATCTAGCCCATTGCGTCCTTGTTTAGCTCAGAACAATTTTATTTGGCCTTTTAGGAGTCAGGGGACTGCTGACCATAGCCCATTTAAATTTTAGAAAGGAGCTCATGGAGAATTGCGCATGGAGTATAGCCCATTAAGTATAGCACATGTAGAATAGCCGAAGATATTTTTAATTCAGTGTTTTTGGAATTGCCCTGTCAAAAAAATCCACCTACCCATGTTTTTAAGAAACTACTCCATTATGTAGCATTTAATAAATTGAGATGCCAGGATCACTTGCCTTTTATTTTAAGAGATATAAACATGGACACACAAAATCTTTTTAAGAAGACTAATACATAAGTTATAGGTACTATAGAGCTTTTATTGATAATGTCCATCTTATTTGTTTGTCGTAGTGGTAACAGACATGGTTTATATTTGTTTTGAAGTATTGAGTTTGAATCTCTATGCTTGACATAAAATTATCTTGGGTTTACATTTTTTCTCCTAGCAATACTACCTTCGGCCCAAGGAATAAGGCGTCCTCGTTACGTGTTTTTTCTTTGACCAAGATTTACTCTAAATATGTAAAGAATATTGGTACAAAATTAGCATCACTAGAAAGTGTGTTCCAATACGAATCCAACAATACTATTTTTACACAACATAATCACATTTTAGTTTCTCTATTTATTCGGTCAAATATTGCTTTGGAATGCGTGTTCACCTTATTCCTTGAAACGGAGGGAGTATTGCTTTATGGAGAGGATGACATCATGGACCCACTAGCCTTCAGCGTCGCTCGAGTTTGATGGGCGAGTTTGGAAAAAAAGTTATGTACTTGTATAGAGAGGCTGGCGTCAGGGACCCACAAGACAGAAAATACCAGGGAGGCTGACATGCACAAGCCAGAACATACCAGGGAGGCTGACATGGGGGCCCTAGAAGTAAGATCATACGCGGTTGCTGCATCAAGCAACGTTGCCAAGGTCAAATCGGTAGACGCAGCCGAAAAAAGTCCATTATACACATGTTTCATTTACAGAGAGACTGGCATGTGGGACCCAATAGCGAGACCTTATACAGGTGCTGCATCGAGCAACATTGCCAAGTCCGAAACAGGGAGGCGCGAGAGAGAAAAAAGTCCACCATGCACACGTTTCTTCTAATGAGATGTTTACATGGGGAACTGCTTACCATAGCCCAGAGAAATTTGAGAAATCAGCCTATGGAGCATAGCCCTGAACATTTAAGTTCGACCTTTTACGGGTCAACTGACTGCTAGGCATAACCTAGTGAAATTTGAGAAAGGATCCCATGGAGCATAGCCTATGGAGTATAGCCCATGTAGATAGACAAACTCTTTTTAACTCGGCCTTTTGGGCATTTCCCCCCACCTCTTAGAATAAAAAAGCTCTACCTACCCATGTTTTAAAGAAACTGCTCCATTATGTGGCATTTTACAAGTTGAGATGCCTGAGCGCTGCCATTTTATATTTTAAAAGATATAAACATAGACACATAAAATATTTTTAAGAAGACCGATACATAAGTTGTAGTACTAATATAGATTTAATGATATATATTCCATAAACATCTTTGGTGTAGTGGCAAAGCACTTAGATTACGTCTATTTGATTTGAAGGTCTTGAGTTTGAATCACCTATGCTTATATATATATCTTGGGTTTACATTTTTTCATTTAGTAATATCGCATTATGGAGAAGCTGACATCATGGACTCACAAGCCTACAGCATCCCTCGAGTTTAATGGTTGGGTTTGAAAAAAGTTAAATACTTGTATAGAGAGGTAGGCATTGGGGACCCACCAACCAGAACATACAAGGATGCATCAGGGACCCACAAGCTAGAACATAGAAGAGAGCCTGACATGGAGGCCCCAACAGCAAGAACATACACGGTTGCCGCATCGAGCAGGGTCAAAACAACAAACGTGACCCAAAAAAAGTCCATCATACACATATTTCAATTAAAGAGAGACCGACATGTAGGACCCAGTAGCGCGAACTTATACAGTTGCTGCATCGAGCAACATTTCCAAGTTCGAAACAGGGAGGCACAAGCGAGAAAAAAGGCTAGCATGCACATGTTTCTTCTAACAAGAGGATGACATGTGGGACCCAGCAGCCTGAAAAAAGGCTGATGCAGCAAGAAATGTTATCATGTTTGAAACCTGAAGGTGCGAGCGAAAAAGTCAATCATACAACCGATCCTTCTAGTGAGAGGTTGACATGTGGGACCAGCTGCGTGACCAAACGGCATATTCATCAAGCAACGCTATCTAGTTCAGAACAGGGTAGCACTAGAGAAGAAAAAAATTACATCATACACACGAGTCTTCTAGTGATAAGATGACATAGGGTACCAACCAGCCTGAATAAATGATAGATGCAGCGACCAACACTATCAAGTTCAGAACATAGAGGCGTTATCGATGGAAAAAAAATTCATCATACACAAGTTTCTTCTAATGAGAGGATGGGGCCCAACAGCGTGATTAAACGGTAGATACATCGAGTAGCGCTCTTAAGTTCAGAATAGGGTAGCACGAGCGAAGGAAAAAAATTCCATCATACATACGATTCTTCTAATGAGAGACTGGCATGTGGGACCCAGCAGCCTAATTAAATGGCAGACACATCGAGCAATGTTATTGAGTTCAAACTAGGGAGGTGCGACCGAAAAGTATGATCCGCTAGATACACTGACATCCGGAACCCACACACCTCAAAAGAATTCGGTGAGTCAACATCACGCGAGGAACCGAATATCTTGCTTCTACCACACGCTGGCCGAGCTTCCTCCATGTTTTTTAGCGGTTTCATCATGGTAGAGGGTCACGAAACCGGATTTTTTTCCATTAGCCATAGTCGAGCCGAGAAATTTGTCACCGAAGACGCGCCTTCTACGACGACCGACAGGCCAAGTTGTTGTGGATGGTCTCTCTTCTTGTAGTGTTTTATCACTTATTCTTGTTATTTTAGGTTATAGCAACATGGGAGACCAAGGTTTATCCCTAATTCCATAGGTTTTCCCTCCGGCTCACCCATAGAGTTTTCTAGCTACTACGTGCAAAACCTTAATTTAAGAGTGTTATATCATCCATGCATATGCATGGGAACATGTTCACCCAGGGATTGGGTTATCTTCCTATCTCAACATCCCACCACACTTTCATACATATGGTAGTGCCACATGCAAGATTAGGAGGAATTATGATGCTCGTGTGCTCAGTTTCCAACAAAACCCTAAAACATGGGCCTACAGATCTACCCCTTTGACCTGCCACAACGACGGTTGACCAATGGAATTTTATCCCTTGTTCTCATTATTTTAGATCATAGCAACATGGGAGACCATGGTTGAGCACTAATTCCACATGTTTTCCCTCTGGTTCACTCGTGGAGTTTTCCAGCTACGTGCAGAACCTTAATTTTCTAATGTTATGCATGCATGTGAACATGCTCACCCAGGGGTTGGGTTCTGCCTATCTCAACATCCAACCAGACTTTCATACATATATTAGTGGCACATGCAATATTTGGAGGGATTCCGGTGCACTCTTGTGTTTGGGTTCTGGCGAAACTATAAAACATGGGCATGGCGGATATACCCCTTTGACCTGCCACAATGACGGTTGAACAATGAACTTTTATCCCTTATTCTTGTTACTTTAGGTCACAACAACATGGGAGACCAAGGTTGAGCGCTATTCCACAGGTTTTCTCTCCAGTTTACCTAGGGATTTTTCTAGCTACCACGTGAATAACCTTAATTTTCGAGTGTTATCATGCATGCATATGCATGGGAACAGGGTCACCCAGGTGTTGGGTTCTCTACATGTAGCACCCCAGGTAAAACCACTACTAGAAAATCACTTGTTTTTATTTTGTGCATCATCGTGCTAGCATGCTCATGTCATCATGCCACATTGCAATTGAGCATCATAATGACATCATGTATATGTTTGCCTAGAACTATTTCCTAAAAAGCCTATGTTGTTTTCTAATTATATCCCTCCTTTGTTTCGAATCAAAAGCTTGGGTCCACCTAGGTATTTTATTTGTCTAAAATCTATTTACCAAAAGCATATTTAGAACTAAATAATAAAGTAAATTATTTTTAAGGGAGGGGCACCCCAGCCTGTAGGCCAGGCCACCTACTACCCTAGCAGATCTAAGCCAAACCCTAGCAAAACCCTAACCCCAGCGCTAGCCCCAGCCCCACATACCACCCGCCGCCGCACCACACCCTAGAAACAGCACCCGACACACACATACACACGCACTGCTCGCTGCACCTATGCGCTACATAGGAACGCACATAACCGACGCACACGACACGAACATACCCACAAGATCAACCCGACCCAGCCCTACACACACATATACTCACCTTATCCTACCACGTTGACACGGTCACGCACTCGTGCTCGCTTCCGTCCCATCTACTGCACTCTAAACAACACGCCTCACCGCATGCTACCCACCTCGGACCCACCTACCGATCTATTCCCCGCATGCCTCGACCGACACCACCCCGTGTTGTCTCCTCGCGAACCCACCTACCCCTACTGCTACCGCACCGAGACCACCATCCCCGCTAGCAAGCTTCCCTGTCTGCCGCCGCCAGCAACGCGACCGCTCGATCCTAGTGTGCCCCACCTTCCTTGCTCACCCAACACTCCTTCTAGTGAGGCCTCACACCGCCGCCGTCCTCTCCCCTATCTAGCTCACCCTAGTGCCACCCTCGCCCTTGCGGGAGCCACCCCTACCGCCCTCGACCCTGCAAGGATGCCACTGAGCTGCCTCGACCGCCTCCACCATACCTCGCCTCCGATCGATAGGACCCCGACCTCCGCCTCGAGTGCCACCGCGTGCCCCTCGTCGCCTTCACCTGTTCTAGCTCAGAGTCAAGGCCTCATACCGCGCTTAGTCCGTCCACTGACCGGCTACGCATATTTGCTCGGCACCATCGCCTCGGTCCTGCAGAATCTCGTCCGGCCGCATCCACAACACTCTGCAGACCAGCGGCGCTGCCTTGCATGAGTACCTTGCCTCTGTTCTCAAGAGATCTGGCAATCGGTACTCTATGTTAACAGCGTGTGTTTGCCAAGGAAGCTCAACCGACACCGAGATCGGACACCTCTATATGTTAAACCAACCACACCAACGACAAGTGCATCATGATTGACGAGTGAGGTAACCCTGAATGCCCGTGGCTCCCACCCATAACATGAAGTTCTTTATCATGGGGCGCGATGATCTCCTTATCGGATTCGAACACTGAACCCAAAGACCTCCTTCATGAACACCAAGTTATCTGACCCGGGATCCGAAGACGCCGAGATCCCGGACACCAAGACTACCCACACGGAGATCGAAGACCCCTGATCCACGGTTCCGACGGCCGAGACCCTGAAGACCGATCTCGGATCCGAAGACCGATTCCATCGAACCCCGAGACCCCCGGTTTCGAACACCAATGTGTGACCCCTTTTTCCGAGACCCCTATTTTATAAATGACATATACTTGTTGCATATAATTAATCATGCTTGCATACATATGCATCTGTTTGGGGTTTTTTTGTTGACTCACCTAATAGTTAAATATGGAGACTATATGCGGGCTATTCTAGTCTTATATTGGCTCCATTTAAAATTGTGTAGCGAACAGGTGCATTTATAGTATTTACTTCCTCCTGTTAATCTATTGCTATCTGTGTTGTGATGTTTTAGTTTCCATACCATTTATATATTCTTTACAGCCTCTATATAGCCATGGACACCTCCTATTTCCTGTAGTTTGGTATATAGTTGGCCTTGCGAGTCATAGTAGCTTGCTCATGTGTTGGTTTGAGTTGTCGAGTACCACAGTTGTTGGTGGTTGCCACATGCTTAATGTTGGAGATGATCACGGTTCTAATTACAACTTGATAATTAAAATGTTGAGAATAGATATAACTAATGTAGAGGCACCAGTGGGCAATAGATGTTATTTGGTTTTTACCTGCTCACTTGTGTCCCCTAGGACCCCGACTTGATTCATGTTCCTTGACTATCGCACTATCCGCATGTGGGACCAGGAATCCCTTAGCTTGAGCTTGATTCACATCTTATTTTCGGGGCACACAAACTAGTTTGGGGCTTTATTACTATCATGTACTTATGCCATGCTTTACTTCTTATTTACTTTTTTTCTCGTGGAGAGCATTTACTACTGCACTGTTTATGAACTGTGCTACGTTTCCATGGTATCGATAAGCCCAGTCATACTTTCGGGTTCCCAGTCATTTAAAGCCGTTGACACAAACCATGGGTCCGTCTTGGAGCCAGCCAACTTCATTGCGGGTAGCTTAGTGGGGTGGCACCCTAAAATAATGTTTGAATCCTTTGAATGCTTTCTCGTGAGGCCTCGTTGCGTTCTATTTTGTTTTTCTGAGGTTGATCGTGCGTGTGTTGCTATTTGTGCACCCCTGCAGGGTAAATATTTTCGAAAAGCCGTGTCCACGGTTAAGGACTACTTGGAGCACAATGTCTCTACCATAGACAAATATAGCTAAAGTAGTGCTATAAATTTAACTTTGGCATGACTAGTAATCAAGTCCACTACAATGGAATGAATAAGTAAAAGTGCCTACAACTGATGGAATTGGGGTGTCTTGTGCTATATATACCTGCCTAGTATATATTGCAACTACAACGGAATGGTATATTAAAAGTGCCAATAGCTTGTGATATTGGAATGTATTATGCCCTCTATATCTGACTAGTAAGTCCTACAACAGTAGTGGAATGATTAATAAAACTGTCAACTGTGTGAGTTCCTCGGATTGACTTCCTCGTTTGGTCTTGAGGGGAAATACCAGGATGGGTATGTTTGGTGTTAGTATCAGGTTGGTACCGAATAGGACTTTCTTATCCCTCTCCGATAGGACAGTTATATCGAGTCTCTATATGTTGTTTAGTGCATGCTTCACTGCTGCTTCAGTCCACCATACCTATGTAGGCGAGAGCCGCCGAATTCTAAGACTCGCCGTGTATTGGCCTCAGTACTGACCGCTCCATTTTTCATCATCCCTTTGTCGGCACCCCTTTTGTTTTAAAGGTATAAGTTCAACAATGTTAGCAAGGTTACCCTTCTGCTTGGCCCGGGCAGGGTTACAGACGCCATTGGTTACTCTTCAGGGCTCTTAGTACAATTTGTATCTTATCCGTACTCGGATGTTGTATCATTTTCAAGGTGATTTGGATCTTTGTACTATATATATGTATTCTTGACTCGTTGAGTCATTGTTGTATACATATGTTCTTGTGGGTTCCATTGTGGACTATTGTGTAATGGTATTACTTTGTTTTCCATCCGCACGCAAGTGCCTGGTGGGCATCTTGGAATTGTTTCTATACGGGTTTGGCAGGAATCACTGAAACCTGCTTAGGGCCAATTCGAGGGTGTTACAAAGTGGTATCAGAGCCCACCAGTTGTGATACCCCGTTGGTTCAGCTTGTAGGATAACCTAGCTAACGGACGTAGTACAGAGTCAAAACTATTTTGCAGAATCGGTTGGATAGATCTAATTAGGTCTGCTTTTACTCCTTACCCCTAATGTTATTCGCCTCTTAAGTTTGCGTGATTTGAATCTGCTCTCTAACGTTTCTTCAAGTCTAGGATTTCGCGTGGTTGGGCTTCCATCGTACCTTTAGGGTTTTGCTTCCTTCTTCTTGTAACAGTGTTGCTACATCTAGTCTTCATGCTATCTGACAAATCTTCCTCTGTGTACCTCTCAAGTGACCGAAAAGACACTAATTTTTAACTTTGTACCCTTCGGAGTTTTCCAATGCGACGACATCATCTACGTCAGATCCGATGAAGAGCCTGCATCACTCCATTGTTTTCGGAACATTACTTGTTAAGATCTTCGGTCTAAATTCTAAGAGTTGGTTGCACAGTTCTCCTATTCGTGTACAGAGTAATTCTTTGAGTGTGGGATGGAGTCGCGACCATACCACTACTCTTATCATTCGCGTTTTCACATTTAACGTGTGGATGAATGCAATTTTACTCCTCTCACAAAAGTTAGAGGTGGCTTTATCTTGTGATAATTTACCTTCATCCTCTGTTTCTCCGTCATGTTCTCTTAATGAACGTGAGCAATGACCCTTGTTGGTGGTGTCTCCGATTTCAAGACAGAGAAAGAATATTTGTTAGTGGTGTTGCGAGGATCCACACGAAGCGAGAAGCATATGATTATCCGCCTTCTTTCCCGTACCATGAGGCGGATCTCAAGGACGAGATCCCTTGTTAGTGGTGTCAAATTGTAGCACCCTAGGAAAAACCACTACTAAAAAATCACTTGTTGTTTTTATTTTTTACATCACGATGATAGTATGCTCATATCATCACGCCACATTGCATTTGAGCATCATTATGAAATCATGCATATGTTTACCTAAAACTATTCCCAAATAATTCTATGTTGTTTTCTATTTATATCCCTCCTTTGTTTCAAATCAAACATTTAGATCCAACTGGATATTTTATTTGTCTAAAACCTATTTACCAAAAGCCTACTTAAAATTAAATAATAAAGTAAACTATTTTTACCAGAGGAGACAGTCCAGCCCGTAGGCTAGGCCACCTACTACCCAGCAAATCTAAACCAAACCTTAACCCTAACCCTAGCCCCAGCCCCGCACAACACCCGTCGCCGCCACACCACACCATGGCTGCAGCACGTGACACGCACACACACACGCACCGCTCGCTGCACCTACATGCTACATAGGCACGCACATAACCGATACACACGACATGAACACACCCCGCAGGATAAACCCGACCCAGCCCTACACACACATACACGCACCTTAGCCTACCACGTTGACACGGTCGTGCACCCGCGCTCGCTTCCGTCCCATCTACCGCACTCTACACAACACGCCTCACCGCACGCTACCCAGCTCGGACCCACCCACCGATCGATGCCCCGCTTGCCTCGACCGCGACCACCCCGCGTCGTCTCTCCTCCCGTACCCACCTACCCCTACCGCTACCGCACCGAGGCCACCATCCCCGCTCGCGAGCTTCCCTGTCTCCCGCTGCTAGCGACGAGCCCGCTCGATCCCAGCACGCCATACCTTCCTTGCTTGGCCCACCCTCGTTCCAGCGAGACCTCACGCCACCGGCGGCCTCTCCCCTGTCTGGCTCACCCTGGTGCCGCCCTCTCTCCTGCAGGAGCCACCCCCACTGCCCTCGATCCCACAAGGCCGCCGCCGAGCTGCCTCAACCGTCCCGTCATACCTCGCCTTCGACCGCCAGGACCCCGACCTACGCCTCGAGCGCCGCCGCGCGCCCCTCATCACCTTCGCCTGCTCCGGCCCTCAGCCTTGCGACCTGCCGCCTCTTCTTCCTGCAGCCAGTACCGGTCCACTCCGCTCCGACCCCCTGGCTTCGTGTCTTCGCCCGGCACCATGGCCTCGGTCCTATAGAATCTCGTCCAGCCGCATCCACGACGCTCTACAGACCAGCGGCGCTGCCCAGCGTGAGTACCTTGCCTTTGTTCTCAGGCGATCTGGAAATCGGTACTCTGTGTTAATCGCGTGTGTTTGCCAAGGAAGCTCAACTGATGCCGAGATCGGACACCTCTATACGTTAAACCACACCAACGACAAGTGTGTCATGATCGAACACTGAGATAACCCCAAACGCCCATGGCTCCCACCCGAAACATCAAGTTCTCCATCATGGGACGCAATGTTCTCCTTCACGGATCCGAACACCGAACCCGGAGACCTCCTTCATGGATACCAAGTTCTCCGACCTCGGACCCAAAGACACCGAGACCCTCGAAACCAAGACCGCCCACACAGTGACCGAAGACCCCCGATCCGCGGATCCGATGGCCGAGACCCTGAAGACTAATCGCGGATCCGAAGACCGATTCCGTCGAACCCTGAGACCCCTGGTTTTGGACACCAATGTGTGATCCCTTTTTCTAATACCCCTATTTTATAAATGACATATACTTGTTGCATATAATTAATGTTGCTTCTCCGACCTCGGACCCAAAGACACCGAGACCCTTGAAACCAAGACCGCCCACACGGAGACCGAAGACCCCCGATCCGCGGATCCGATGGCCGAGACCCTGAAGACTAATCGCGGATCCGAAGACCGATTTCGTCGAACCCTGAGACCCCTGGTTTTGGACACCAATGTGTGATCCCTTTTTCTAATACCCCTATTTTATAAATGACATATACTTGTTGCATATAGTTAATGTTGCTCGCATACATATTCATTTGTCTCGGGGTATTTCGTTGACTCACCTAATAATTAAATATGGAGACTATATGCGGGCTATTCTAATCTTATATTGGCTCCATTTAAAGTTGTGTAGCAAACTGGTGTCATGTTTTGTCTTGCTAATACAACATTTAAATTGCGGGGTATCTAAATAACATGAATCTTCTAATTAATTTCCGGGATCCCCGATTCCGCTTAATATTGTCTAGTTGCATCACATCTTTTCCATGTCATGTATCATGCATGCTCTTCTGCCGTAGAATTAAATAGTGCATCCGGTGTTTCTTTTAGCATTTTTCTTCTTCAAGGATTAGGCCATTGAGTTGATAGGAGCTTCGACTCGTTCATTGGTGTATCTTCAGCTATGTTTTCTAGGTGAGCAATCTCCGTCTTTCTACATATTTTTCATTTATAGTATTTACTTACTCATGTTGATCTATTGCTATCCATGTTGCGATGCTTTAGTTTCTATACCATTTATATTCCTTATAGCCTATATATAGCCCTGTACACCTCCTATTGCATGTTGTTTGGTAGACAGTTGGCCTTACGAGTCGTAGTTGCTTGCTCAGGTGTTGGTTCGAGTTGTCGAGTACCAAAGTTGTTGGTGGTTGCCATATCCTTAATGTGGGATATGATCATGGTTCTACTTACAACTTTATAATTAAAATGTTGGGAATAGATATAACTAATATAGAGGCACCGGTGGGCAATATATGTTATTTTGTTTTTACCCGCTCACTTGTGTCCCCTAGGACCCAGAGTACTTGATGCATGTTCCTTGACTATCGCACTATTCGCATGTGGGGACATGAATCCCCTTAGCCCGAGTTTGATTCACTCTTATTTTTGGGGACCACAAACTAGTTTGGAGCTTTATTACTATCGTGTACTTATACCATGCTTTACTGCTTATTTTCTACTGTGGCTGGTGGGGAGCGTTTACTACTGTACTGTTTAGGAATTGTGGTACATTTCCATGGTAATCGACAAGCCCAGTCACACTTTCGGGTTCCTGGTCATTTACAAATGTCGACACAAACCCTAGGTCCATCTTGGAGCCGACCAACTTTATTGCAGGTAGCTTAGTGGGGTGGCCTCCCAAAATAATTTTTGAATCCTTTGAATGCTTTGTTGTGAGGCCTCGTTGCGTTTTATTTGGTTTTTTCGAGGTTGATCATGCGTGTGCTGCTATTTGTGCACCCTTGTAGGGTAAATCTTTTCAAAAATCCATGTCCACAGTTATGGAATACTTTGATGTTAACACCCGGATTTTTAATCCCAGATGCCCGTTATGTCATACCTCGCAATCTCAGGATTACCATTTGTCGTTGTATTGGGAACGGTAGTACCTGAGGAGGTCAGATAGAGGTGTGGGGACTAGCAGGGAAGCTATCGACGGCGTCCGCAGGCGAGATTGGATACGAGCGAGCGTAGCGGGACGCAAGAAGTACCCAGGTTCGGGGCCCTCGTGGTGAGGTAAAGCCTCTACTCCTGCCTGATCTGACTATGTGGGATATACGGACTACAAGTACTCATTGAGCTGTGTTCTTTAGCTACTATCTTAAATGCGCTGAGACCAACCCTTTCTACTGAGGCCTTGCCTCTCCTTATATAGGCAGAGAGGCAAATGCCTCACTGGCTAGTCCGACTGGCGGGCCCCACAGGCGGGTCCCAGCCGACTAGTCATCTACAGTATCCAGTATGGCTTGTCTTATCGGAGTATGAGCGGTATGGCTGTCGAGATACGTGGGCCGCTGCGGCCGTCGTCTGCCAAGACAGGCCACTGTTCCAGCGTCACCCACACAAAGTCTTCGGTATGGGCAGGTGGTTGGCTGTCTTGTCATCGTACAGGGCATACTGTGCACTGATACGCATGTCGTCCTGTCTCACTGATTGGGTCCGGCTACGTCGTCGTATCCGACTGTCTCTTGCTGATCCGGCTACTGGGTGATAGCAGAGGCCCTGTCTGTCCCGTCTGGCCAGATCTGGTCAGCCGGACGCGATCCGACTGTCCTGTTTCTTATCCGGATGGGGTACCTGGGGATCATCCCCCTGACACTAGCCCCCGAGCGCGTGTGGATTCCGCCCTTAGGCAAAATGTGCGCGCGCTCCTTCTTGCTTTTTGAATTTTCATCCGGCTAAGCCTGGCGGTTGCGCTACCCGTGACGTCAGCGCTGACGCCGGCCCCGCATGCACGCGCCATCATTTCTCTGCGGCGGGCAGCGTAACGTCCCATCGCACGTCGCCTCGGGAAACTGCTGTCCGGCGCTTCGGTTCTCGCTCCAGGATCTTCTACGCATCCTGCCCTGGCACACGGGATCTAGGCGGCGGTTGGGGTATGGGTTGCCCGGATGCGCACCACGTGGCCCCGTCGACGGTTGCCCTTCCGGTCCTTTAAAGGGACGCCGCGGGGGAGGCAGTTCTTTTCCTTCGCTCCCCCGCTGCAGTCTTCTTCTCCCTCGCGTGCTCTTGCTCCTGCGCTCTTGCCCTCTGTGCCGCCCGCTCGCCGTCGTCAACGCTACGGGCCACCGCCACTCTTCCGTTGCCGCTCCTCTCCACCAGCCGAAAATGGCCGCCGACCGCGGAACCTGGTGCGGCTCCTCCGTCACCGAAGACCAAATCGCGAAGTACCGTGCGACCCGCGTCCTCCCGCCGGCGGAGGAGGTGGCGGTGCGGTTGGCGCCGGTGGGGGAGGTGTTGCCGCATCCGGCGGAGGGGGAGCGCGTCATCTTCCTTTCACACCTGGCGTGCGGGTTCGCGCTGCCGCTGCACCCATTCTTCCTCACATTCTTGTCCTTCTTCGACCTCCGCCTCCACCACCTCGGCGCCAACGCAATCGGAACACTGGCGCACTTCATGGCGTTCTGCGAGAGTTATCTCGGGATCCAGCCGGATCTCGGCTCTTCTGCCGGCTCTTCCGAGTTCGGCCGCAGCTGCAGTACACGAAGGGTCCGCTAGTCGTTTGTGGCGGCGCCTCCATATACTCCCGCACCCAATCCGGCTACCCGAAGTTCTTGCTCCAGGACACGGTACGGCTGTGGCAGCAGTCGTACTTCTACGTCAAGAACGTCACCAATGTCGACCGGATAAACCTTCCGGCCTTCCAAGACGTCGAGTCCAGCCGGCAGAACTGGGACCTGAAGATCCATGGCGACAAGGAGGAGACGGACGCGATGCTGGCACGCATGCGCTCCCTCGTCACCTGCCAGCTAACCGGTCGGGACATCACTCTTAGCTGGATGTCCCGGCTGATGATGCCGATGCAGCAGCGGGCGCACAAGATGTGC
Source organism: Avena insularis (assembly GCA_023614405.1). NCBI lineage: Eukaryota > Viridiplantae > Streptophyta > Magnoliopsida > Poales > Poaceae > Avena > Avena insularis. The sequence goes on from CM042696.1 coordinate 242,908,429, forward strand.
TACTACTCCGGCCGGCTGGACCCAACCTGCTATCGCGCCATGATCCCGCTACCACAACTTGAATGAGTGGTTGTGGACGATCAGCAAGGAGCGCTGCCAGAACCGGAAGTTCACCGCCCATACCGGAGAACCGCGCCTCGGGTAAGTTCTCGTAGCCGGAAATTTTGCTTATTCTTTCTGTGTTATTTCCTTGTTCTATCTGATTAACTTCTTGCGTTCGGCAGATCTTCGCCTGCATCCTTCGCGAGGAGGGCGAGGCTCCCCTCGAGGCATTCACGCCAGACTTGCCCGAGCCACGCGCTCGGCGGTCCGGCGAGGAATCAGATAGGGACGGCGACGCCTTCCCAAATGAACGACGAGCCAAGCCCGACCCGCACGCGGAGGTGCACAAGGAGGAGGAGGCGGGCGACCGTGGAGCCGGTGACGCTCTGACGGACGACGGCAAGCGGTGGAGCGGCTCCGATTCCGACTCCCGCCGGCCTGCGGCGGAGGAGCCGGCTCCCAAGAGGAGCCGGTCTGGCACCCTGCCGCCGAGCCGCCTTGGCCGGAAGAAAGGGACGCCCTCGGTCGTGCCGGGGTACGTTTTTCCTCTCCCCCTCTATCTTTCGGTGCTTTCTGTCTATTTGTGCTCCTTCTTGTTTTTCTGACTTTGGCTTATTTTGCTTTTGCCTTTTCCTCCTTCTCTTTAGCGCGTTGGTTTCTTTCGGAGCTGCGAGCCCGGCCCGGCACTAACTGGTCGCGCCCGCCTGACTGAGCCAACCGGCGCCTCTCCTTTTTCTGAAGCGCAGCCTCCGCCCCCCCCCCTCGAGCTGAGCCGGCTGCCTCCTCCCAGCCGGAGGGTCCCCATCCGGAAGCGGATCTCTCCCAGCCGGAAGGCTCCTCCGTGGGCGCGCGGGGGGCTGTCGGCAAGGAGCTCGTCGTTGTTGGCAACGACAACTCCGACGAGGAGCTCAGGGAAGAGTGGCAAACGGCGGTGGTCGCGGCGAAGGAGTCCTTGGCCGTCAACGCCGTGGACAACGACGCTTCCTCTGCCGCTTCGCTGTCGGACCTTGCTGCCACGCTCGAGCTGGCGATGAAGGAGATCTGGCTGCTTGAGGCCACAGCCGGTGGGAACCGGACCCTGGAGCAGAAGCTTGCTGCCGCCAACGAGGCCTCCCAGAGTAAGTTCGCTTTATCCGTCTTGCTCTTTTTTTTACTGATAGCCGGTTTCGTTGCAGCCATCCTCGTGTGCGCTCAGCGCGAGATCGATCGCTTGAAGAAAGCGAACGACCGGCTGAGCAAGTCCAACTCCACTCTGCTGCTGTAGAACAAGGATTAGCACGCGCGGGTAGACGGTTTGGAGGCCACCGTCAAGGAGCACGACGCCTCGCTCGCTAGCCGGGCCGAAGCCTTGTCCCTTCTCGAGGCCCAGAACAAGGACCAAGAGAAGGAGATAAAACGGATAGCGGTCAAGGAGAAGGCGCCGGTGGAGGAGCTGATGCAGGTTGGCCACACTGCCAAGGGTGAGTTCTTTCTTCCGTCTTCTTTTCTTTCCGGATCCGGTAGCCGGATCTGACTCCTCTTTTTTGACAGCTTTTTACTCTAGCATAGACCTGCTGGCCTACAACCGGCTGCAGGAAAACTGGCCGGGAGCGCAGCCGACGGCTCAGCAGCTCGTCGTCCTTCTTGGCGAGGAAGCTACGAAGCTTCGTCAGGCGGCACGGGACGTCTTCTCCTTCATGTGGCCGGAGGCTCCGGTTCCGAAGACGATGGCGTAGCTAGCGGCGAAGGTGGGAGAGGTGCCGGCTGCGGTGGATTGGCTGCGGGACTTGGCGGCACGGGCCGGAGCGGAGATGGCTCTGGCCCTCATGCTCTCCTGGTACAAGGACGCCCGCGTTGAGAAGATTGACGGTGGCTTCCGTGCCGGAGCCGACCTTGCCGCCATCCGCCAAGCCCATCCGGAACTCCACGGGTCCGCCATCAAGATCGCCGATTACGTGGATCCTGACGAGGTGCTCACCGACTCGGAGTCCATCGGCACTCCTGATGCGGAGGGCTCGGTGCCGCCACCCGCAGGCGCAGGAGCCGAATCGAGCTTCGCGCCCCCTCCACCGCCTGAAGCTTCTGCCGGCCAGGGTCCCCCGCACGGCAAGGGTCCTGCCGTCTAGTTATTGCCCCAGGATGCCTGGTGTATTTGTCTTGTCTTATATGTTCGTGAACCTTGTCCGTTTGTACCGGCTGTCTGTGATGCCGGGTAACTTATGGGAGCTTCGTCTCCTTTTTGTTTATTATTGTTGAAATTCTTGAATCTTCCTTGTGCGTTGAGCTTTCCTTTTGCGTATTTTGCCCGACTAACTTCGTCCGGCTACACACCTTTAGCCGGGCGACCTGCACCTCTAGTGGGGGCGCGCTAGCGCACCCACCGGGTGTAGCCCCCGAGATTCGGAGTAGCTGGCGCAGCCAGGTGCTTCGAATCTTTCTTATTTCTGCCAAGTCTTCTAACTTTATCCGACTGGCCTCGTCCCAGTCGGCCGCTTTCGTCGGCTGAACGCCTTCAGCCGGGGGAACTAACATTCCAGTGGGGGCGCGCGAGCGCACCCACTGGGTGTAGCCCCCGAGATTCGGAGTAGCTGGCATAGCCAGGTGCTTCGAATCTTTCTTGTCTTTCCTTGCTCCCGCCCTTGCCCTCACCGGGCTCCGAACGGCCGGCTAAACGCCCTTAGCCGGTCAGGAACTACAAGATTCCACTGGGGGCGCGCGAGCGCACCCAGTGGGTGTAGCCCCCAAGATTCAGAGTGCTTGATGAAGACAAGGACTTCGAATCTTCTTTCCTTCTCCTGAATTCCGACTCTAGGTAGTCGGACAAGAATGCACATATGCGTACACATACATCTTCACAGGTTAATAGGTTAGTCTATTAAATCATAGCCGGAAAACAGCTTGTTTTTTCGAAAACTGGCTTGCTCCTTTCTGGACACTTAGTCGCCTTCTCGTGCGTTCTGCTGTTTTCGCTGTGTCCTTGCCGGGCAGCCGGGTTGCGGTCTGCAGCCAGAATCGAAGGGAGCTAACAGTACATTACGCACAGTACTAGCGGCTTAGCTGCTGGATTGGTTCGAGCTAGTTGCAGGGCCGGGATGCCCGATCTGTCGCGTCTCCTCCCTGTTTTTCATGTGGGATGCCTCAGGCTTTTGCTCTTGCTAGCCGGACAGCCGGGTTGCGGTCTGTAGCTGAGACGAAGAGTGGGACTCTGACATCATCGCACACTACTCAGCCGGTTTGTTGACTTAATAGGCCGGGCCAACCGGCGAGCCCCCCGGGTAGGGGTTGCCGGAGCCAAAAAATTTGAACCGGAAAACAGGTGCACACACATTTCTAGAAGGAGCCCCCGAGATTCTCGTGGGAGTCCGCATTTTCATTCATGGGGTTTTCGGGATACATACACTGTCTGGCGACTAGGTGTAAAATGGGCGCAGCAGGGCCGCGTTCCAAGGACGTTCGGTCTCCTCGTCTGATTTGCCCATCTTGTTCTTGCACGGCTGTTGTGCATCGATGAGGTAATAGGAGTCGTTGGGCAGCGCCCGGCTGATGATGAAGGGGGCCTCCCAGGGTGGTGATAGCTTGTGCATGCCCTTCGTGTCTTGCACCAGCCGGAGAACCAGGTCGCCCTCGCGGAATGTGACTGGGCGAATCCGTCTTGAATGGTAGCGACGTAGTCACTGCTGGTACAGGGCAGATCTGGACAGGGCCATCTCGCGGGCCTCCTCCAGGAGATCCACCCCGTCCTCCCGCGCCTCCTTGTTGGCTTGCTCGTCGTAGAGGAGCTTGCGAGGGGAGTCGAATTCGATGTCGGCGGAGAGGACGGCTTCCGATCCGTAGACCAGGAAGAATGGTGTGTAGCCGGTTGACCTATTCGGTGTGGTGCGGAGGCTCCACAGCACAGCCGGAAGTTCTTCGATCCAACATCCGGGTGACCGCTCCAACGGCTCGATGAGACGTGGTTTGATGCCGGCTAGCACCAAGCCGTTTGCTCGTTCGACTTGTCCATTGGACTGTTGGTGTGCAACGGAGGCGAGGTCCAGTCGGATGCCCTTGTTGCTGCAGAACTGGGCGAAGGCCCCCTTGGCGAAGTTTGTGCCGTTGTCGATGATGATGCTGTTGGGGTAGCCGAAGCAGTTGATGATGTCGGTGAAGAAGGTAACAACCGTCGCTCCATCCAGCTTCCGGATAGGCTTGGCCTCGATCCACTTTGTGAACTTGTCCACCGCTACCAGCAGGTGGGTCATTCCCGCGCGGGCTCGCTTGAAGGGACCGACCATGTCGAGGCCCCAAACTGCGAAGGGCCAGGTGATCGGTATGGTCTTGAGTACCGAGGTTGGCATGTGCCTGAGCTTCCCGAAGCGCTGGCACCCATTGCACGCGCGGACCAGTTGCTCGGCATCCTCGAGGGCAGTGGGCCAATAGAAACCATGGCGGAATGCCTTGGCGACTATCGCCCTTGACGAAGCATGGTGCCCGCACTCGCCCTGGTGGATATCCTTGAGTAGCCGGTAACCCGTGTCCACGTCAACACATCTTTGGAAGATACCGGATACGCTGCGCTTGTATAGCTCGCCGTTTATGATGGTGTACGTGTGTGCGCGGCGCCGGATTTGCCTGGCCTCTACCTCGTCGTCCGGGAGTTCTCCGTTGGTGATGTAGTTCATGAAGGGTTGTGCCTAGGATGGCACTTCCCGGATGACGAGGACGCTCCTGTCCTCCAGCTGACGGGTGTCGGGGGGTCGTCCGGGTGGAATATCCGGGACGGTAGCCCCCGAGCCATTAGGCGAGCCGGCAGCCCCCGGGTCTTGCGAGCCGGAGGCCACTGCCTGGCCGGAATTGGTGCGGGTTTTCTTCTTTGGTGGTTCTGCCGGCTATGTTTCTGCTGCTCCGGCCACCGGAACACTTCCCGCCCAGACGATGGAGTCTGACTCTGGCGACGGGTTGATGGATGGCTTGCGCAGATGCTCCAAGGAGACCCCTGGCGGGATGGCCTGCCTAGTGGATCCTATCTTGGAGAGCGCGTCGGCTGCCTCGTTGTTGGTGCGGGGGACGTGGTGAAATTCGCATCCGTCGAAGGAGGCGCTGAGCTTCTAGATGTGGAACCGTTAGAGAGCCATGTTTGCATCTCTGGCGTCCCATTCCCCGGACACCTGTTGCACCACTAAGTCTGAATCACCGAAGCACAGGATCTGGTTGACACCGATCTCCTTGGCTAGCCGGAGCCCCGTGCGCCAGTGCTTCGTATTCGGCTACGTTGTTGGAGGCCTTGAAGTGGATCTGCAGCACATACTCCAACCGGTCTCCTTTGGGCGAGGTGAGCACGATGCCGGCTCCCAAGCCCCCGAGCATCTTCGACCCGTCGAAGTGCATCCGCCAGTGGTCTGAATCCGGAACCGGTGGGAGATACTGGGTCTCGGCCCAATCGACGAGGAAGTCTGCCAATGCCTGTGGCTTGATCGTGAGCCGGGGCTCGTACTGGATGGAGTAGGCGGCGAGCTCGATGGCCCACTTGGCGACTCGGCCAGTGGCGTCCTTGTTGCCGATGATTTCCAAAAGGGGTGCGGTGCACACAACCTTGATCGGGTGTTCCTGGAAGTAGTGCTTGAGCTTCTTGCATGCCAGGTACACACCATAGCACATCTTCTGGTAGTGGGGGTAGTTCTGCTTGGAGAGGGAGAGAACCTCGCTGAGGTAGTAGACGGGTCTCTGAACCGGCTGAGCCTTGCCTTCCTCGGGGCGCTCCACTACCAGGACGACGCTGACGACCCGGCTGGTGGTTGCTATATAGAGCAACATTGGCTCCTTGCTAGCCGGCGTGGCCAGAACCGGTGCTGTGGATAGCATGCGCTTGAGGTCGTGAAACACGGTGTCGGCTTGCGAAGTCCAGGAGAACTTGTCTGTCTTCTTCATCAGTTGGTATAACGGGAGTGCCTTCTCCCCACCGATTTGAAATGACTGAGGGAAGCCAGGCATCCGGTGAACTTCTGGACTCCAAGCAGGTTCTTGGGCGGCTGCATCCTCTCGATGGACGCGATCTTCTCCGGATTCGCCTCGATACCTCGTTGTGATACGAGGAAACCGAGTAGCTGACCGGATGGTACTCCGAAGACGCACTTCTCTAGGTTCAGCTTCATCTGGTACTGGCGGAGGTTGCCAAATGTTTCTCCCAGATCCTCAAGGAGGGTGCGCTTTTCCTTGGTTTTGATGACCACGTCATCCACGTAAGCGTGCATGTTTCGGCCTATCTGCGAGAGCAAGCATTTCTGCATACATCGCTGATAGGTGGCGCCTGCGTTCTTTAGGCCGAAAGGCATGGTTACATAGCAGAAAGCCCCGTAGGGGGTGATAAATGATGTCTTAATCTGATTAGCCGGGTTTAGCCAGATCTGATTGTACCCGGAATAACAATCTAGAAAAGACAACAAATCACAGCCGGCCGTGGAATCGATGACTTGATCGATACGGGGCAAGGCGAAGGGGTCTTTCGGGCACGCCTTGTTCAGGCTGGTGTAGTCGATACACATGCGCTAGGTCTTGTTCTTCTTCAACACCAAGACTGGGTTTGCCAGCCAGTCTGGGTGGTACACTTCCATGATGAATCCGGCTGCAAGGAGACGGGTGATCTCGTCACCGATTATCCTTCTCTTCTCCTCTGTGAACCGGCGCAACGGTTGCTTGACCGGCTTGGCATCCGGACGCACATGAAGTGAGTGCTTGGCGAACTCCCTCGGCACACCCGGCATGTCCTTGGGAGACCATGCGAAAATGTCCCGATTCTCACGGAGGAAGTCGACGAGCGCGCCTTCCTATTTGCTGTCCAAGCCGGCACCAATGGTGACAAACTTAGTCGGATCGGAGGGGTCGAGCAGGATCCTCTTCGTCTCCTTTGCCGGCTGGAAAGCTCCTTCTCCAGCCGGTTTGCTGCTAGCCGGAATGTCCTGCTGGGCCATGGCCACATTGCGCATGATCGCGTGCTTTTCTTCGGCTATGATGAGGGCCTCTACCAGTTTGGAACCGGCTGAGGCGCACTCCATCGATCGCCTGAAGCAGCCGGCGACGATGATCACGCCATGGGGTCCCGGCATCTTCGTCTTGACGTACGCGTAGTGGGGGATGGCCATGAACTTGGCGAGGGCGGGGCGCCCGAGGAGAGCATGGTAGGAGCTCGTCAGATTTACCACCTCAAACCAGATTGGTTCGCGGCGGAAGTTCTCCTCGGTCCTGAAGATGACGTCCAGCTGGATTTTCCCGGTGAGCGAGGCTGCCCGGCGAGACGCCGTGGAACGTCGTGGTAGTCGGGCGCAGGTCGCTTTCGCAAATGCCCAGCTTCTCCAGCAAGGACTGGTAGAGGAGGTTGAGGTTGCTGCCTCCGTCGATGAGGACGCGCGAGAATCGGCAGTGTGCATTGGAGAGCGATGAGGGTCGAGCACCATGGCGTAGCCCCCGGGAGTTGGCAGATGCTCAGGCTGATCTGCCCGGCTCCAGGTGATGGGGGTTTCCGACCAGTTCAGGTACTGGGGGACCGGAGAAACGATGGCGTCCACCTCCTTGGAGGGTCGCCTGCGGCTGTGCTTGTCGTCCTGCTCCGTCTGGATGATGTGGTAGGCGGCATGCGGCTGGGGGTAGCCGTTGTTGTTGTTGCCACCGTTACCATCATTACCGGCTCCCCTAGCCGGTGGTGGGGGTCCACCCAGTGGGGGGGCGGGAGACGAGGCTGGTTGCCCTGGTCCTTTAGCTGGCGGGTCCATCTGTAGTTCCGGGTGGTGTGCGTAGCCGGTTTGAAGGGACCGCTATGCCACTTGCACGGGCCGTCGATCATCTGGTCGAAGGTGAGCCGGGGCTTCTGCCTTCTTGCCTCATTAGCCGGTGCGTCGGGCGCACCCTCCACAGCATTGACATGCTGTGCGTGGTAGCGAGCTTTATGTTGTCCGGCCTAGCGGTCCCCATGGAACCGATTGTCGTTGCCGTGGCGTCTGGAGGATCCGCCTTTGCCAGCCGGATTGCTTGGACGGTCGCGAGCCGGCTCCGTGGGAGTCGGACGGCCGTCCGGGTTTACTCAGAGGGGCTTCTTCATGGCGGCATCCGCCATGGCGTACTGGTCCACAACCGTCATGAGCTCCGCCATGGTTTTCGTCTCGTCACACAGTAGCCGGTGGCGAAGCATGGTGCCCTCTCGGCATCCTTCGATGAAGAAGCTGATGGCTTGGCTCTCCAGGATGCCCTCGCAAGTGTTGAGGAGCTCCGTCCACTTGGCGAGGTACTCACGGTCGGTATCGCGGTCGCCCTGGACGCACAAGGCCAGGTCGCGCGGGCGCCCTGGACGTTTGTACATGCCGTTGAAGTTGCGGACGAACACCTTCTCGAAGTTAGGCCAGGCGTTGATGCTGTTGGGCGCAAGGCTATTGAGCCATGTCCTTGCCGACCCGGTTAGCATGAGAGGGACGTAGCGCACAACAGTGCGCTTGTTCCCATGGGCGATGCCGACTGCCATAGCATAGTCGGTCAACCAGTATTCCAGCTTCATGCTGCTGTCGTACTTGGGGGTGTCTCTAGGCAGCGAGAATTTATCCGGAAACGGCTCGTTCCGGATGCGGGGTCCTAAACAAATCGGGCCGGTCGAATCTTCCTCCTCCGTGACGCGCGCTTGAGCGAGGAGCTCGATGCGGTCGCGAGCATCCGGACAATCCGGGTTGGGCGCTCCCACCGGCCCCGAGAGACGGGAACCGGCTGGTCTAGGCGCTCCGGCTGGCGGTGGGGGAGGTGGTGGGTTGTTGTTCACCGTCTGCTCCTAGTGCGGCTGGCCCCTGTTGCCCGAGCTGCGACGCCTGCTATGGGCCCTGGGCGGCTGAGGGGAGGACTCCTGCTGGGTGTCGCGCGGCGCGCCCCTGCTGTTGGCAGGTAGATTGCTCCCTATGGAGTAGCTGAGGTCTTCCTGCATCTGTCGGTTGGCATCGTCCGCGACGTGGAGGAGCTCCTTCACGCGAGCGTGCTGGCGGGCTCGAGCCTCGCCCTCCAGGCTGGGAAGCTCCTCTGCTATGGGTCGCACCGCACGCAGGTTCTTGATGGGCGTGCTGTAGGTGGGCCATGTGAGGGCAGGTGCGGGATCCGGTTCCCCGTTCTTTTCCATCCTACCGCCCAGCTCACCGCCCCGACGTCGTACCTGGCCGCGCCGGCTCGGCTCCGCGGTAGCCGGAGTGAGGCCATGCACGCGGGTCGTACTCGCGCCGAGTGATCTCAAGTTGCTTGTGGGCTGCTGCCAGCTCCATGGCCTCCTGGAGGAGGATTTGTCTCTCCATGGTGAAGTTGGCCTCCGCCTCCTCCGGGTTATCCCCGAGGTTAACCGGTGTCAGGAGCCGATCAATGGCATCCTCCACCGGGTTCCGAGGCTGCGGGGGAGCGGAAGTTCCAACCTCGTCCGCGCCTCGCTCCCGCGGCTGGCGGGGATCTGGCTGATCCGCCATCATGACCTCCACGCTGAGTGCGGCGTGCTGCCGTCTGGCCCGGCAGCTCCGCGTGCAGACGATTTCCCTAGGTAAACGCTCCGGGACAATGGCGACGTAGATGGGGAGATCGCTGAATAGCAGGACGGTGCCGTTCGCTGGGAAGGAAGTTCCGGGGAAGCAGGAGGCGTTGTTGATGACGCAGTCAAACTTGCCAAGCGTGAGCACCAGGACGAAGGCCACGCGCTCACCGGCTGAAGTGCGGGGTCCCGTGCGGAACGTGACTCCGGTCGAAGCCATCTGCCCCACGATGGGCGCCAACTGTCGTTGTATTGGGAACGACAGTACCTGAGGAGGTCAGATAGAGGTGTGGGGACTAGCAGGGAAGCTATCGACGGCGTCTGCAGGCGAGATTGGATACGAGCGAGCGTAGCGGGACACAAGAAGTACCCAGGTTTGGGGCCCTCGTGGTGAGGTAAAGCCCCTACTCCTGCCTGATCTAACTATGTGGGATATACGGACTACAAGTGCTCCTTGAGCTGTGTTCTTTAGCTACTATCTTAAATGCGCTGAGACCAACCCTTTCTACTAAGGCCTTGCCTCTCCTTATATAGGCAGAGAGGCAAAGGCCTCACTAGCTAGTCCGACTAGCGGGCCCCACAGGCGGGTCCCAGCCGACTAGTCATCTACAGTATCCAGTATGGCTTGTCTTATCAGAGTATGAGCGGTATGGCTGTCGTAGGTACAGTGGACGCCGTGCGAGCCCGTCGGACACATGCCATCGCTCCGTTACCCACGCATAAAGTCTTGATATGGGCAGGTGGTTGCCCATCTTGTCATCGTCAGGCGTCTCGTACCTACGCACGTCGTCCTGTCTCACTGATTGGGTCCGGCTACGTCGTCGTATCCGGCTGTCTCTTGCTGATCCGGATACTGGGTGATAGCCGGCCCATCCTGTCCTATCCGGCTGCATCTGGTCAGCCGGACGCGATCCGACTGTCTTGTTTCTTATCCGGATGGAGTACCTGGGGATCATCCCCCTAACACCATTTTGCGAGACATAACGGATTGGATATCACAGTACATCATCCATTACAAACCATACATAAGGTCTTTACACAAATAAGGATCTCATGATCCAGTCTTTAATACAACAAGCAGCGGAAATAAAAGATAAGCGTAGCAGTGGGGTCCATCTTCAAGGGCACAGGCAATCTTGTGTGAGATGGTCCTAGTTATCATAGCCGTCCTGATGACCATCCTCCTGATAGTCTCCTTCATAGTCTGGCCATGAGAATAGCCAGGGACAAAGCCATGAGTACTCTTTAAGTACTCGTAAACTACTAACAATAGGTACTATAGTTCTAAGTTAAAGGGCTAAATCTAAGTTTAACTATAAAAATTAAGTTTGAAACCTAAGCTGAGTTCAGAAACAAAGAAAGATACAGTAAAGTTCTAGAATTTCTTAAGTTGGGAAGCTATTGTCATAAATACAACCCTGTTGTGGTCAAGTCAAGATTCATCATTCATTTCAAGCTATTTAGAAAACATCTGACAACGAAACAGTATGGCCATTCCAACTGTCCATAACCGGGGACGCGTCTATTCAAATAGTTTGACACTCTGCAGAGGTGGTACACTTTCACCACAAGATTCGATACATCTGTCAGGGATAACCCTGAATCATCATACTTAGTATGTAGATAATCAAACATAACCTTCCCTTTACACACCCTAGTATAAGCACCTCTCCTATGAGCATGGCCTCCCAACCATGACCATCAGTCATCTTGGTCACTGCATAGGTGGACATCATGAGAGGTAGCCTCAGCTCAAACCTCTCCCGTGAGGGAACTAATACTAATGCATATAAATTTCTAGCTAAGCCTTACCCAATTCAGGTAATGTGGTTGTACGGTAAAGTTGGAATGGTATCGCATCCGAAACCAACCATCAGTTTTATAAAAGGGTTAAGGCTCATGCCTCATTATTTCCATCATCATAAACCAGTGGTGTTTCTCAACACATGTCAAAACATCTCAATAGAATGACTCATCATTCCAAGGTTTTCACAATTCATTTTTCACCAAGTGTTCCCATCTAAAGTGACTCAAGTTTTTGATCTACCCTAAAATACTAAGTTGAGAGTGTTCACTAAGGTGGAAGGATGGGATCAATCTCATGCCATAGAATGACATCTGAAGGTTTCTAAGTAGGTCAAGTTTTATACTTTTTATGCTACCTTCAAAACAAGTAAAGAACTTTGTGTAAACTAAGGGAGGTAAAAATTTGTCAATAAGACTTGAGGTACTAATAGTAAAAGGGGTGTGATCAAGCATGCTTAAGGCATCTTTGCTAAACCATCTAATTTGTTTCTAGGTTGCTAAGCACTAAACTTGCAAGGGTTAATCTTGGGTATTGCTAGCTTGCTAAGGGTAGCTTGCACTGTTAATGGTGGCTTGCCTTGGTTGGTGCAGTGGTTGAAGTTTTCTTCGTCTTCGTCTTGATAGCACTCCTCCTCCTCGTAAGCTTGGTCGGTACTATCTTCTATAACAATACATACGGAGTAGACAATCACCAAACAATACTTAACTAGGATAGATAGCTTTCTAAGACACACAATTTATGATCTATTATCATCACAAGCATCATAAGTTTAATTCAATAGTTCCATTCTTTTTAATTTAGAAAAGTAATTTCTACTCATTGAAAATTTAACTAAGATTTAATATTCACCACTTAAAATATGGAATCATGTTGACACATGTCATCACCACATATTCTAACATGTGGGAATGATATTTAAGGGTTGGATCAATATTACTTTTGTTTAAGTTCATTATTTAATGATTTAAAGTGACTAGAAATGCCTATATAGCATTATTTTGGTACTAGTCCAAAGTCACTGCATGTAAACCTTAATATTATTACATATTTAGATAGATATGATGAAATGTGATTTTTGAGAGTTGGAATCAACTCAAAATCTCACTTGGTTGATTTTATAAAAATGTTGCAAGTTGCAAAAGCTTCTGTTTTGTTATTTTTATTAGGAGAGATCTATAACTCTAATTGAATTAAATCCAACGGGCTTGGATAGAATATTTCAATACCTTTCACAAAAAATTAGTTTCATGCAATTTGGATTTGTAAAACTATCTGAATTGATTTTCAAACTAGGGGACAGAAACTAGATTCAATCTAAAAAGAAAAATCCAGATTTGAATGGGTGGGCTAGCGCGGAAAAAGACTTGGGCGAGCCCAGTGGCGCTCCACGACGGGCTCGGTGACAGGGGTCCTGCTTGTCGTGACACTTAAAACGCTAAACGCAAGGCTGCTATGGGTCGTAGGATTAGAATAGGAATCTATGGCTGAGGGTCGTCGTCAACGACAAACAGGTCGCCGGCAAGCTCAAACCCTAGCGGCTCGGTGGGGGTCTGCTGGGGACGTACCAGGGCTCTAGTGGGGTCGGCGAGGCGGGCAAACGAACTGGAAGACGACAGCAAGGCTAGGCGCGGTTGCGGCGGAGCTTGGGGTGGTCGCAATTAGCGGCGCCCTTCTCCTCCAGAGGCGGCGGCTCCGGCTCCAATTCCGGCGAGCTGCTGCTCCCTTTGCTCCAAAGAGAGGTGGGTGAGGTTCAGAGAGGTGAGGGGAGTGGAATGGTGTGGAGAGAAGAGGCTAGGGAGGCCTCCTTTTATAGGCCCGACGGTGAGACCGAGCGGGATGGGCAGGCGACGGTGGCGACATTGCTACGGCGGGGTAGAGGCATGGCTAGGGGTGGCGATCGATGGGCGGTTCTCTGGCGGTGCTCTAGGAATTGAATGCGGCCGTAGGGGCGGTGGCACGCGATGCTGGCGGTGGCGCTCTGAGGCAGGCAGCGGTGTCCACAGCGGTGGCTGTGAGGCAGTGGGCGGCCAGCGGGGGTGTCTGGGGGGTTCTCTAGGTCGTGGCGAAGCGGCGGGCGCAGGCTGCGGCCAAGAGGCGGTTCAGGCGAGCAGGGGACAGGGAGCGGTAATGGCATGCTCGACCAGCTCGGGCGTGGCGGTTCTGGCCGCTGCTCTGTCTCTGGCCTGGGGCTGGTTGGGCGGTGGAGGTGGACCACTGGCGGTGTGTTAGACATGGCGAGAGAGGTTGGCGGCTCCTGTGGCGCGATGTCGCCGGTGGGGGTGCTCAAGGTGTTCGGCCTTAATGGCCATGACCATTTGGTCGTGTGCACAGGGTGTGGACGGGCTAGCAAAAGGTAGGGCTGGTACTGATGGAACAAGGGGACAAGGTTAGGCACAAATGGTGACCAAGATCACTGCTCAAAACCATGTTTGGAATTTGGCCAGATTTGTGCACACAAGCTGTTTGATGAAATGGCCGAAAGAGAAAAAGTTTTGAATTTTGGTTTCAAAATTTTTGAGTGATCTCCACTAGTGCTAGGTAGTCTCTGGTTGCAAGGGTTTTGAAAGTGGAGCTCAAATGGATGGGTTTTGAAATAGGGGTGATCTATGCATATGCATTAGATTCAATTTTCAAATGCCAATTAAAATAAGTAAAAGAATGTTTTTAGCAGATCCAAAGGTGGGCCTTGGTACCTCATTATGTGTACTAGCAAGGGGTACAAAGATCAAGAATTGTTTCTGTTAAGAATTGAGTACTAGGAATAGCCAAAGTAGTGTAGTGGATTAAAATGGCCAAAATGACCATTCCTCCTTTTTAATTCTTTTTGATTATTTCCTTTAGGAAAAGTTTGGGAATGATGTAGATGATGTTTAAATCACCTAAGAAACATTTTACAAGCATTGGATCACACAACCATGGCAATTCAAAACAACTCCTATTTTAAATGCACACATATGGATGCTTTCATTTTAACTTTGGAAAAGTTTTTGTTAACCCCATTTTTGGATGATTTGATCTTGATAAGCTTGGATTAAAGTTTTGGGATGTTACATTTGAGCACAGTGCGTCAACCATAGACAACTATAACTAAAATAGTGCTATAAAATTGACTTTGGCATGACTAGTAATCAGCTCAAATACAATGGAATGAATAAATAAAAGTACCTACAATTGATGGAATTGGGTGTCTCATGCTATCTATACATTCCTAGTAAGTATTGCAACCACAATGGAACGGTTAATTAGAAGTGTCAACAACTTGTGATATTGGAATGTCTTATGCCCTCTATATCTGACTAGTAAGTGCTGCAACTGTAGTGGAATGATTAATAAAACTACCAATTGTGTGAGTACCTCGAAATTACTTCCTCGTTTAGCCTCAAGGGGGAAATGCTAGAATGGGTATGTTTAGTGTTAGTATCAGGTTGGTTCCGAATAGGTCTTTCTTATCCCTCTTTGATAGCCCACATTTATATCGAGTCTCTATAGGTTGTTTAGTGCATGCTTCGTTGCCGCTTCAGTCCACCATACCTATGTAGGCGAGAGCAACCAAATTCTAAGACTCATTGTGTACTGGCCTTAGTACTGACTGCTCCCTTTTTATTTTGCCCTTTGCCAGCACCCACTTTTGTTTTAAAAGGTATAAGTTCGATGATGTTAGCAAGGATACCCTTCCGGCTTGTCCAAGGCAGGGTTATGGACGGCATTGGTTGGGCTCTTAGTCCAATTTGCATCTTATTTGTACTCAGATGTTGTATCGTTTTCAAGGTGATTTGTATCTTTGTACTTTATATCTGTATTCTTGACTCGTTGAGTCGTTGTTGTATATATATGTTCATGTGGGTTCCACCGTGGAATATTGTGTAATGGTATTACTTCATTTTCCACCCACACAAAAGTGCCATGTGGGCATCTTTGAATCATTTATATGTGGGTTTGGCGGGAATCGCTAAAACCTGCATAGGGACGATTCGAGGGTGTTACAAATCCTATCTCAACATCCCACCACAATTTCATACATAGGGTAGCTCCACATTCAAGATTTGGAGATATTATGGTGCTTGTTTGCTCGGTTTCCAATGAAACCCTAAAACATGGGGCCAGCAGATCAACCCCTTTGATATACCACAACAATGGTTGACCAATGGACTTGTATCCCTTATTATTGTTAGTTTAGAGCATAGCAACATGGGAGACTTATAAGGTTGAGCACTAATTCCACTGGTTTTCCCTCCGGTTCATCCGCGGAGTTCCCCAACTACGACGTGTAGAACCTTATATTTTCTAGTGATGTCATGCATGCATATGCATGGGAATAGACTCACCCAGGGGTTGGGTTCTCTACCTATCTCAACATCCCACCAAACTTTCATACATATGGTAGTGCCACATGCAATATTTGTAGGGATTCTGGCACTCATGTGCTCGGTTTCTAGCAAAACCCTCAAACATGGGCCCCGCGGATCCACCCCCTTTGATCTGCCACAACAACGGTTTTTCCTAGCAACTTTTATCCTTCATTCTTGTTAGTTTATGTCATAGAAACATGGGAGACCAAGGTTGATCCCTAATTCCATAGTTTTTTCCTCCGGTTCACCCGTGGAGTTTCCTAGCTACTACATGCAGAACCTTAATTTTTGAGCGTTATCATGCATGCAGATGCATGGGAACATGCTCACCCAGGGGTTGGGTTCTCTTCCTATCTCAACTTCCCACCATACTTCCATACATATGGTGGTGGCACATGCAAGATTTGGAGGGATTCTGGCATTCTCTTGTACTCAGTTTCCAGCAAAACCCCAAAACATGGCCCCCGCAAATCTACCCCTTTGACCTGCCATAACAACGGTTGACCGATGGGCTTTTCTCCCTTATTCTTGTTAGTTTATGTCATACCAACATGGGAGACCAAAGTTGAGCCCTAATTCCACATGATTTGCCTCTGGTTCACCTGCGGAGTTTTCTAGCTACGTGTAGAACCTTAATCTTCTAGTTTTATCATGCATGCATGTGAACAGGCTCACTGAGGGGTTGGGTTCTTCCTATATCAACATCCCACCAAACTTTCATATATATGGTAGTGCCACATGGAATATTTGGAGGATTCTGGCGCGCCCTTAAGCCTAGTTTCCAACGAAACCCTAAAACATGAGCCCCGTAGATCTACCCCTTTAACCTGCCACAACGATGATTGACCATTGGACATTTTCCCCTTATTCTTGTTAGTTTAGGTCATAGAAACATGGGGGACTAAGGTTGATCCCAAATTCCATATGATTCCTGTCATGTTCACCCACAGGGTGTTCTAGCTACGTGCATAATCTTAATTTTCTAGTGTTATGCATGCATGCGAATAGGCTCACCTAGGGATTGGATTCTACCTATATCAACATGCTACCACAATTTTAAACATATGGTAGTGGCGCATGCAAGATTTGGAGGGATTCTGGTGCTCTGTTGTGCTCAGTTTCCAGCAAAACCATAAAACATGGGCCTTAAGATCTACCCCATTAACCTACCAAAATGACCGATGACCAATGAAAATCTATCCATTATCCTTGTAGTTTTAGGTCACCGATATATAGGATACCAAGGTTGATCCCTAATTCCATAGGTTTTCCCTCTCATTCACCCGTAGAGTTTTCTATCTACTACATCTCGACCTTAATTTTCAAGTGTTATCATGCATGCATATATGCTTGGGAACAAGCTCACACAAGGGCTAGGTTCTCTGCCTATCTCAACATCCCACCACTCTTTCACATATACTATAGTGCCACATGCAAGATTTGGACGGATACTGGTCCTCGTTTGCTCGGTTTCCAATGAACCCTAAAACATGGGCCCCGTAGATCTACACCTTTAACGTGCCATAATGATGGTTGACCAATGGACTTCTATCCATTATTCTTGTTATTTTGGTCAAAGAAACATGGAGACCAATAAGGTTGAGCCCTAATTACACAGGTTTTCCCTCCGGTTCATTAGCGGAGTTTTCTAGTTACTACGTGCAGAACCTTAATTTTCCAATGTTATCATGCATGTATGCATGCGAATAGGCTCACCCGTGGTTTTGGTTCTGCCTATCTCAACATCCCACCACACTTTTATACATAAGGTTGTGCCACATGCAATATTTGGAGGGGTTCTGGCACTCATGTGCTCAGTTTACAACGACACCCTAAAACATGGGCCCCGTAGATCTACCTGAAAGAACATTTCATGTTTCCCTATGTTTTGTGTGTTAGATAACAATACTATGAAGACTTTTTATGTGTGCTAAGTGTGTAGGAAGTTTTGAGGGGGGCCGGATTATCCGCCCCTCCAAGGGCCGAATAATCCGGCCTGCCTCATCTCTCAAGGAAGCCAAGGCGCGTCACTTTTCGGTCCAAATGGATTTTCTCCGGAAAATCCGAATCGGGCGCTTTCCTGTGCCAGATAATCTGGGTTTCGCAAGGGCTTGATAATCCAGCCCCCAGTTTTCGAGCAAAAGGAGCCAAGGCGCGCAGGTATCCGTCAGATTTTCTACGGAAAAAATCGGGCGGTTTTTTCTTCCCAGCCGAATAATCCGCTTGAATAGGGCGGATAATCCGGCCCCTAGAAGTTGATCAAGGCAAGCTCGCGCGCTTCGAGAGGCGGATTTTCTGCCGGATATTCCGAGTCTGGGGCGGAGTTTCCCTAGACCGGATAATCCGGCCCTCACTTGGGCCGGATAATCCGTCCCCCAAAGTGTGCAACGGCTGGTTTTTGGAAGGGGTATAAGTACCCCTTCTTCCCCAACGTCCAGAACTCTTGATTCATTCGAACTCGACCAGACCCTATGCAAGAGCTCTAAATCTCGATCTCCCACTTCAACCACCCTAAGGTCTTGATCTTTGGTGGAATTGAATGAGGAGAATTTCATCATCAACATCAATAATCAAGCGCTTCAACTCCTCTCCATTCACTTGGAGAAATCCCTGATCTAGTATTCTCGTTAATACCTAGATCGTGTTATTGTATTTGACAACTTTGTTCTTGTGGCAGCTTGTTGTCATTTCGGGAGCCTCCAAGTTGTTGTGGAGTTGTTGCCCCGCTAGTTGTGTAAAGGCGTTGGTGCCCGGCTCGAAGGGTACATATAGTGGAAGGTGGATCAGGCCTGTTGTGGCGAGATCCATTGGAGAACAGGGTGAGGCCTTTTGTGGCGTGGTGGTCTTAGTACCGCCCACCCCTCCAACGCAGACGTACTTCCCTTAACAAGGAAGGAACTGCGGTCAAACAAATCCTGTGTCTCCGCGTGCTTCACTTCGGTTCACTCGTTCCTCTTCCACTCGCTCTTTACTCGCTAGTAGATAGGTTTGCATATAGGGAAATTCCACACATTAGTTTATCTAGAGAATTTACCTTTGTGCTAAGCCTAAAATTTAAAAAGAATTAAAAATTGGTGTAGCACCTATTCACCCCCCGCTCTAGGTGCCCATACGATCCATTTCAATTGGTATCAGAGCCCCGGCTCTTAATTCGGGCTTAACCGCCTAAGAGTAGTATGGGTACCAGGGATGATGGAAATGAGGTTGTGGATAAGGTCACAATGGATGATCTCAAGTCATTGGGAACAACCTTGTTGAAATCCTTTGAGGCCAATATGGAGGAGATGAATCAAATGATTGCTCGCCTTACATCATCCATAGCCCCATCTCCATCCTCCTCTGAGGCTCCCTCACCATCATCTAAGGAAAAGGGTAACACCGGATCTAAGGATGATGATGTGGAAGGTGAAAAACTAAATGGTTCCACCTCCAAAAAGGGAAGTGGTAAGGAGGAATATAGTGAGGTTCGCCACGTATATTCCCCCGACCCACCTATCCCTCATCCTCATATAAACAATAGGGGTGATCCACCCAAGCTCACTGCATCTTCTTTTAACCAATGGCAATTTCTAATGAAATCTCATGTTTGCAGCTCCTCTATTGAATTGTGGAGGATCATTGAAGAAGGTCTTCATGTTGGAGATCAAACCAATCTAACAAGAAGGGAAGTTGTGGATAGCCAGTTGAATGCCACTGCTCTCCACATGATACAGCTGGGTGTGGGTCCCAAGGACATGCCACACATTGAACATCTCAACACGGCTAAAGAGGCGTGGGATGCTCTTACGGACCTCTCTCTTGGAAATGAAAGCATGAGAAGAAACCGGTATGATGCCCTTAGTAACGAAGCTGAGGTATTCTACATGTTGGATGGTGAAAACCATGAGGACATGTATAGAAGACTCAAGGGCATCGCAATAACATTTCGGAAGCATGGGGCCACTCACATTGATGATGCATGGATAAAAAGAAAGTATGTGAGTGCCTTAATGCCTTTCGAACCAACGGATTTGAAGAGCTTGCAAGGTAGACACAACTATCATCAAATGACATCCAATGAAGTCATGCAAGAAATGGCGTCATCAAAGTGGTGGCAAAGAATGCTGAAGATGCCCGTGCTCGGGCCATTGGAATGCAAAAGGGTGTCAATGTGGCTCTCAAATCCAATGTTGTTGAGCAAGAGGATGATGAAGGAGCATTTGAGAGGGTATCCATGGACTGCCCCAATGAGGTCAAACGTGCTCATGGTGAGTACATGGCATTCTATGCAAGGAACTTTTGGAAGGACCCTGCCAAAGCCAAGTCTGAACTTGAGCGCAAGACGGGTCAAATGGAAGAAGAGAAAGTGGCCCAAGATTGAGAACTTGCTTCAACTGTGGAGATAGACTGCACTTTGTAGCCGAGTGTCCTTATGAAAATAGAGAAGACAATGGTGGTAGGCTCATTCTCAAAGAGAAATCCAAAGTTCCTAAGAAGAAGCCATTTTCTAAGAAGAATGGCCCTTTCAAGAAGCAACCCAAGATGGTCCTTGTAGCTCAAGAGGAATACTCCTCCGCAAGTGAAGATGAAGAGGATGATGATAGTTCCCGCGAAGTGGCTTCTATAGCCACCACATCGACTCCCTCCTCTCTCTTCGACTCGCCGAACGAGAACGCCATCAACAACAACGCCACTTGCCTAATGGCAAGAGGATCCGAGGTATCGACTTCTAACTCCTCATTTTCTAAGACTAACATAATTTTGGATATGGATGATCATGACAGTCTTGAAATGAAAGAAGAAGTTATTGCCTTGGATACTTTTTTCACTAACCTACAAGGTGAGCACAAACTCCATTTTGATACTCTTATGAGTCAACTTGCTCAAGCCGAAGATCTCCTTGAAGAAAAGGGCAGAATTGAAAGAGAAGATGCCTTGGAGATAGCCTCTTTGAAGAATGCCTTGGAAGAGGAAGAGGAAACTCGAGTTTCTTTGGAACAAAGACTCGAATACCTAGAGGAGTCACAAGAAGAAGCTGTAGCTCAGCTCATTAAAGAACGTGACCATGCCCTTGCCAAGGTAAAGAAACTAAAGAAAGAAAAGATTGATTTTGGGGTTGTTCATGCTAGACTTTTGGAGAAGTTTGATGATCTTGAAAGTGCTCACAAGGCATTGAAGAGTGATCATTCTACTCTAAATGAGTCTCTTGACCAGCTCCAAACTCAATTGAAACGGTATAATGTACCAAGTACCTCATCTTCATCCTTTGGAAAAGAAGATCTTGCAAGGAGTTCTCAACACAAAGGTAAAGGGGTTATTGATGAGATATTGAGCAGGCAAAGGACAAACAACAGTAAAGAAGGTATTGGTTACATACCCAAGATAAAGAGCAAGAAAAACAACAAGAAGAAGAAGAACAAGACTGCTCAATCGAAGACTAGCAACATTACCAATGACAAGACTAATTATGATGGTTTTGCAGGGATCAACAATCCTAACTTTGAACTATATTGTGATTCTTATGGTGATGTTTATGCTAGTTATGTAGGGCCTTATGATGGTTACATTCCTTGGTCTATTTGGGTTCCCAAGACCCTTGTTACTAACATGAGAGGACCCATTGAAAAATGGGTACCTAAAACCAAGAAGTAATTTTCTTGTAGGGCTATGCTTCCGGTGGTTCTAAATGGGTACTCGATAGCGGTTGTACGAGTCATATGACCGGAAACAAGGAGATCATCACGGAGATGCGGCCAAACCTTGATCACATTACCGTCTCCTATGGTGACAAGTCAAAATCTGAGGTATTAGGTCTCGACAAAGTTGTGGTGGCTCACGATATCTCTCTCGTGGACGTCATGCTTGTTGAGACCCTCGGGTATAACTTACTTTTAGTTTGTGCCCTTGGTAAGATGGGCTTTGCAGTTTACATTGATGCTGATTTTGTGGTACTCTTGTGGAGCAAGTCTCTAAAAGTCGCTTTCGTGGGATATGTCGAAAACGACCTATACGTGGTGGACTTTTTGGGGAAAACCACTACAGGCCCGATGTGTCTTTTCGGAAAGGCTGACGCGGGTTGGCTATGGCATCGCCGACTAGCCCACGTCAATATGAGAACTTTGCAAAGTCTCCACAAGGGTGGCCACATTCTTGGACTAAAAGAAAATGTCTCTTTTGCCAAAGATCGTGTTTGCAGGGCGTGTGTTGAAGGGAAAATGCATGATTCACCTCATCGAAGGAAAACCATTATCTCTTCAAAAAGGATCTTGGAGCTCCTTCATGTGGACCTCTTCGGACCTCCATCTCATGCAAGCCTCGGTGGGAAGAAGTATTGTCTAGTGATTGTTGATGATTACTCCAGATACACTTGGGTTTATTTCTTCAAGTTGAAGAGTGAAACTCAACAAACTGTCATCGACTTCGCCAACGAGGTTCAACGTTAACACAACGTCCCCATTCTGGCTATAAGGAGTGATAACGGCTCGGAGTTCAAGAACTACACCTTAAATGAGTTCCTAAGTGAAGAGGGGATAAGACATCAATATTCCGCTGCGTACACCCCTCAACAAAATGGTGTAGCCGAGAGGAAGAATCGAACTCTAATGGACATGGCAAGATCAATGTTGGCCGAATTCAAATCTCCATATAACTTCTGGGCTGAAGCAATCTCTACTGCTTGTCATTCATCCAACCGTTTATACCTCCACAAGATTTTGGACAAGACTCCGTATGAAATACTTACCGGTAACAAGCCAAACATCTCATACTTTCGGGTATTCGGGTGTAAGTGTTTCTTTCTTATTAAAGGAGTTCGTTTATCTAAGTTTGAATCTAAGGCTCTAGAAGGTATTTTTGTTGGTTATGGTGCCGAATCCCACACTTATAGAGTCTACAATAAGCTCTCCAGAACTGTTGTAGAATCTTGTAGTGTGGTGTTCGAGGAAAATGACGGTTCCCGTGCGGAGCAAGTTGGTGTTTGTGATGCAGATGTTGAAATACCCCAAGATGCCATAAGAAGAATGGGCGTAGGATTCTTCCGCCCCATTGAGGAACCCCTTGTGGCGGACCGGGAAGGACAATGATCTACTCATATAGAGCCCTCATCTACACATACGCAACATGCTCCAACCACAGGGGCAACTTCTACACCATCGCCATCAACTGCTAAAAGTCAAGATGCTCCAGAAAGCTCCAGGCCGGATTTTCCGGTGGACACCGGATTATCCGGCCAACCCGCTCCAGCTGACCTTTCTGCTCCTGGTGGTGAAGATGTCATCGCAAGCTCCAGGCCAGATTTTCTGGCTGACCTCGGATTATCCGGCTCATCGCCCGTTCAAGCAAGTCCTAGGCTCCCTGATGAAGATGCTGCAAGTACTCCTAGGCCGGATTATCCAGCCTCTTCATCGGCCAGATTATCCAGCCCTGACTCTCCAGTTCTGCAGCCTCCTGCTATGGCTACGGGCTCACCTCAAGGGCATGCATCTCCACCACCTGCTACTGATGTTCCAACTACTGATCAAGGCGGAGAAAATGCCTCCAATGAAGACTCAAGTGATGAATCTCCTCCACCAAGAGACAACAAACTTATTGAACTTCGTCGCAAGGCTCGGGCTGATCATAACCTTGAGTTGAGGGGTCACACTCTCGACAAGGTTGTTGGTGATCTTCGACGAAGGGTGTCTACTAGAAGAGAATTGGCCAGTTTTGGTGAGCATCAAGCTCATATCTCCATGGTGGAACTTAAGAAGGTCTTTGAAGCTCTTGAAGACCCAGACTGGGTTGTTGCTATGCATGAAGAATTGAATAATTTCGAGCGCAACAAAGTCTGGAAACTAGTGGAGAAACCCAAAGAGTGCCGCAATGTTATCGGCACCAAGTGGATTTTCAAGAACAACCAAGATGAGAATGGCATTGTTGTGAGGAACAAGGCAAGACTTGTGGCACAAGGTTACTCCCAAGTTGAGGGCATCGACTTCGGCGAGACCTATGTTCCTGTGGCTCGCCTTGAGTCCATCCGTATCCTACTTGCTTATGCTGCTCATAACAATTTTAAGTTGCAGCAAATGGTCGTCAAGAGTGCCTTCCTTAACGGTCCTCTACATGAGTTGGTATACATAAAGCAACCCCCGGGGTTTGAGGATCCTAACTTCCTGAACCATGTCTACAAACTCGATAAGGCACTCTATGGCCTTAAACAAGACCCATGTGTGTGGTATGAGCACCTTAAAGAGATTTTGTTAGATCGTGGCTTCGAAGTTGGGAAAATCGACCCCACTCTTTTTACTAAGAAGGTTAAGGGGGAGATATTCGTATGCCAACTATATGTAGACGATATCATTTTTGGTTCTACTAACAAAGCTTTTAACGATGAATTTTCAAAGCTTATGACTGACAGGTTTGAGATGTCTATGATGGGGGAATTACGGTTCTTTCTTGGATTCGAGATCAAGCAACTAAGAGAAGGAACCTTTATTAATCAAGCAAAGTACATCCAAGACATGCTCAAGAGATTCAAGATGACGGATCTAAAAGGTGTCGCCATCTCGATGCAAACAAAGTGTCATCTCGAACTCAACCCTCATGGTAAAGATGTGGACCAAAAGGTATACGGTCCATGATCGCCTCTCTTCTTTACCTCTGCATCTAGACCCGATATTGTTGAGTGTGTGCAAGGTATCAAGCAGCTCCTAAAGAAAGCCACTTAGTGGCGGTCAAGAGGATCTTTCGATATTTGGTTCATTCCCCCAACTTTGGTCTCTGGTATCCCAAGGGCTCCCATTTCTCTTTATGTGGATATACTGACTCAGATTGGGCTGGTGATAAGGATGATCGGAAATCAACTTCTAGAGCTTGTCAATTCTTGGGAAGATCTCTTGTATGTTGGTCCTCCAAAAAGCAGAACTGTATATCTCTCTCCACCGCCAAAGCTGAATATGTTGTTGCTGCTAGCGCTTGTACTCAATTATTGTGGATGAGGAAAACTTTAAAGGAATACGGTGCCAATTGTGACAAAGTGCCTCTTTTATGTGATAATGAAAGTGCTATCAAAATTGCGTACAATCCAGTTCAGCACACAAGGACGAAGCATATTGAGATTCGGAATCATTTTATTCGTGACCATGTTGCTCGAGGTGATATTGATCTATCTTTTGTGAGCACGAAGAACCAACTGGCGGATATTTTTACAAAGCCACTTGATGAAGCAAGATTCTGCTATTTGAGGAATGAGCTAAATATCATTGATTAAGGAGCTTGTCTTGATTACCCATGCACCCACTCGTACATCTCAATCCTTGTTTGGTCTAGGTGTGGGCATGGATATAGGGGGAGTGTGGTCCTAACTTATTGGGCTAACCCTCCCCCCATAATGCCAATAGCAAGTTATATCATTTCTCTTAATATCATGTTGTGATATGTGAGCTTATTGATGAGTATTGGTCATGAACCCAAGATATATCTTCGCGGTGTCACACCATACACTCCAACAAGGTGGCTTCGGCCACCTCCCTCTCCCTTGTGGAGAATTGGATCTTTTTGGATGTTATTTGCTCTCTCATGTTCTTATCGGAATCACACTCAATCTTGGCTTTTATTTGATTTGGATTTTGCAATTTTGAGTGTCTAGTACCATCTCAGTTTGGCATTCTCAATCCTAAGCCTTCCCTACCCCTAAGACATCTATTCTTGCACACAAGTCCATTGTACACCTTGTGGGGGTGTTGTTTAGGGACGCGCGGGCATGGTTCTGTGTATAACAGAATCCCAGATTTTAGGCCGGATAATCCGGCCCAAGTGTTGGCCTGATGAGGATGAGGAAGAGCATGAGGATGAGGACGAGGACGAGGACTATGATGAGTGATCCCATGGGGCGCTAGCATCGCTCTTCTCCCTTTTTGGTGTCTCGTGCCAAAGGGGGAGAAGTAGTTCTATTAGGTTGTCCGTGGATTTGCATGGGTCGGGCATAAGCACTTGCACTTTTTATTCGTTATTTCTTGCTTATGCCCATTTAGCGTTAAACTTTTATATTCGTGGTTTGTGATTTGTGGTTGAGACTTTATGTGGTTGCTTGGGTGATACCTATGGACTTCATATCATGGATTATGCTCATGGTTATATCTATTCATATCCTATTACTGGAGGTTTATCACGGAAGGCGCGCACTCATAATGGTTATCCAATAATAATTGTGATTTATCTCAAGGATGCCTATACTCTACTTCGGTGGTATGTGTTTTTGCCCGTTTGTCTATGGAATAGATTCACCTATTTGTGTGCATTTGTATTCCAATGCAAAACTCTATTATGCACACATTGAGGGGGAGTCCCTTTCATAGTTATCTCTGTGTGTCTTTTGTCTTTCTCCTGCAAATCCTGGTATTGTCATCTAACACCAAAAAGGGAGAGATTGAAAGAACATTTCATGTTTCCCTATGTTTTGTGTGTTAGATAACAATACTATGGAGACTTTTCATGTGTGCTAAGTGTGCAGGAAGTTTTGAGGGGGGCCGGATTATCCGCCCCTCCAAGGGTCGGATAATCCGGCCTACCTCATCTCTCAAGAAAGCCAAGGCGCGTCACTCTGTGTCGGCCGATTTTCCCGAAAATCCAATCGGGCCGTTTTTCCTCCCGGCCGGATAATCCGGGTTTCGCAAGGCCAGATAATCCGCCCCGCCGAGCAAAAGGAGCCAAGGCGTCGCAGATCTGGTCGGATTTTCTACCGGAAAATCCAACTGGGCGATTTTTCAGCCGGATAATCCGAAGCGATAGGGCCGGATAATCCGGCCCCCAGAAGTTGATCAAGGGCAAGCTCGGCACGACGCTTAGAGAGGGGGCGGATTTTCTGCCGGATATTCTGAGTCTGGGGCGGAGTTTCTCCAGACCGGATAATCCGGCCCTCACGTGGCCGTATAATCCGGCCCCCAAAGTGTGCAACGGCTGGTTTTTGGAAGGGGGTATAAGTACCCCTTCTTCCCCAACATCCAGAACTCTTGATTCATTCGAATTCGACTGCACTGCAAGAGCTCTAAATCTCGATCTCCCACTTCAACCACCCTAAGGTCTTGATCTTTGGTGGAATTGAAGGAGGAGAAGTTCATCATCAACATCAATAATCAAGCGCTTCAACTCCTCTCCATTCACTTGGAGAAATCCCTGATCTAGTATTCTCGTTAATACCTAGATCGTGTTATTGTATTTGACAACTTTGTTCTTGTGGCAGCTTGTTGTCATTTCGGGAGCCTCCAAGTTGTTGTGGAGTTGTTGCCCCGCTAGTTGTGTAAAGGCGTCGGTGCCCTCAAGGGTACCTATAGTGGAAGGTGGATCAGGCCTGTTGTGGCGAGATCCATCGGAGAACAGGGTGAGGCCTTTTGTGGCATGGTGGTCTTAGTACCGCCCACCCCTCCAACGCAGACGTACTTCCCTTAACAAGGAAGGAACTGCGGTCAAACAAATCCTGTGTCTCCGCGTGCTTCACTTCGGTTCACTCGTTCCTCTTCCACTCGCTCTTTACTCGCTAGTAGATAGGTTTGCATATAGGGAAATTCTACACATTAGTTTATCTAGAGAATTTACCTTTGTGCTAAGCTTAAAATTGAAAAGGAATTAAAAATTGGTGTAGCACCTATTCACCCCCCTCTAGGTGCCCATACGATCCATTTCACTACCCCTTTGATATGCCACAACGACGGTTGACCAATGGACTTTAATTTTATCCCTCATTCTTGTTAAATTAGGTCATAGATTAATTGGATACCAATAATCTTCTGCCCTAATTCCACAGGTTTTCACTCTGGTTCACCCGCGGAGTTTTCCAGCTACTATGTGCAGAACCTTACATTTTCGAGTGTTATCATGCATGCATATGCATGGGAAAAGGCTCACCCATGGGTTAGGTTCTCTACATACCTCAACATCCCACCACAGTTTCATACATTTGGTAGTGCCACATGCAGGATATGGAGAGATTCTGGTGCTCTTGTACTTGGTTTCTAGCGAAACGTAAAAACAGGGCCCTGAAGATTTACCCCCTTTGACCTGCCACAACGATGGTTGACCAATGGACTTTTATGAAACATGGGAGACCAAGGTTGAGCCCTAAATTCATAGGTTTTCCTCCTTTTCACCCGCGTAGTATTCCAGCTACGAGCAGAACCTTAATTTTCTAGTGTTATCATGCATGCATGTGAACAGGCTCACTAATGGGTTGGGTTCTGACTATCTCAACATCCTTCCATACTTCCATACATATGGTAGTCCAACATTCAAGATTTGGAGGGATTCTGGTGTGCTCTTATGCTTAGTTTCTAGAGAAACCCTAAAACATGGCCCTGGCAGATCTACCCCTTTGACCTGGCACAACGACGGTTCACCAATGGAATTTTATCCATTATTCTTGTTAGTTTAGGTCATAACAACATTGTATACCAAGGTTGAGCCCTAATTCCACAGGTTTTCCCTCTAGTTCGCATGCGGAGTTTTCTAGCTAGTACGTGCAGAACCTTAATTTTCAACAGTTATCATGCATACATATATGCATGGGAACAAGCTCACCCAGGGGTTGGATTCTCTACCTATCTCAACATCCCACCACACTTTCAAATGTATGGTAGTGCCACATGCAATATTTGGAGGGATTCTTGCGCTTGTGTGCTTAGTTTCCAACAAACCATAAAACATGGGCGTCGCAGATCTACCCCTTTGACATGCCACAACGATGGTTTACCAATGGACTTTTATCCCTTATTCTTGTTAGTTTAGGTCATAGCTATATGTGAGACCAAGGTTTTATCCTTAATTCCACCGGTTTTCCCTTCCTTTCACCCGCGGATTTTTTCCAGGTACTTGTAGAACCTTAATTATTCTAGTGCTATCATGCATGCATGTGAACAGGCTTAGCCAAGGGTTGGGTTCTTCCTATATCTCAACATCCCACCACACTATCCTACGATAGTGCCACATGCAAGATTTTCAAGTGTTATCATGCATGCATGCATGTGAATAGGCTCACCCAGGGATTGGGTTTTACCTATCTCAACATCCCACCACACTTTCATACATATGGTAGTGCTACATGCAAGATTTGGAGGGATTCCAGCACACTCTTGTGCTCGGTTTCTAGCGAAACCCTAAAACATGGGCCCCGCAGATCTACCCCCTTTGACATGCCATAATGACGGTTGACCAATGGAATTTCATCCCTTAATCTTGTTAGTTTAGGTCATAGCAACATGGGAGACCAAGGTTGAGCCCTAATTCCTCAGGTCCCCCCCCTAGTTCATCCGCGAAGTTTTCCAGCTATGTGCAAAACCTTAATTTTCTAATTTTATCATGCATGCACGTGAAAAGGATCACCCAGGGGGTTGGGTTCTACTTATATAAACATCATACCACACTTTCATAGATATGGTAGTGCCACATGCAAGATTTGGAGGGATTCTAGTACTCGTGTGTGCTCGGTTTCCAGCAAAACCCTAAAACTTGGGCCTGATGTAACACCCTCGAATCGGCCCTATGCAAGTTTTAGCCCTTTCCACCAAACCCGCATAGAAACGATTCAAGGACGCCCACCAGGCACTTTCGTGCGGGTGGAAAACGAAGTAATAACCTTACACAACAGTCCTTGATGGGACCCACAAAACAGATATATATACAACAACGACTCAGTGAGTCAAGAATACGGATATACAATACAAAGATCCAATCACCTTGAAAACGATACAACGTCCGAGTACGGACAAGATGCAAATGGGGCTAAGAGCCCTGAAGAATAACCAATGGCATCCATAACCCTGCCCAGGCCAAGCCGAAAGGGTAACCCTGCTAACGATGTCGATCTCAAACCTACTAAAAACAAAAGGGGTGCCGACAAAGGGCAAAGGAAAAAAAAAGAGCGTCAGTACTAAGGCCAGTACATGGCGAGGCTAGAATTCGGCGGCTCTCGCCTACATAGGTATGGTGGGCTAAAGCGGCAGCGTAGCGGCACTAAACAACCTATAGAGACTCGCTACAACTAGCGGTGATCAGAGAGGGATAAGAAAGACCTATTCGGATCCAACCTGAAGCTAGCACCAAACAAACCCATCCTAGTATTCCCCCTCGAGTCCAAATGAGGAAGTTAAGCCGAGGATACTCACACGGTTGGCAGTTTTATTTAATCTTTCCATTATAGTTGCAGCACTTACTAATCAGATATAGATAGCATGAGTCATCCTGATAGCATAAGTAGTGGCCAGTTTTAATCACCATTCCGTTGTAGTGGAAACATTTACTAGTCAGATGTAATTGTCCTGAGGAATCCCAAAACCCAGCAGTGGTTGGCACTTTTATCACATTCCATTGGAGTTGCAATACTTACTAGGCAGGTATAGCATGTCACAACACAACCCAGATCCACCAGCTGTTGGCAATTTTAATATCCATTCCGTTATACTTGAGCTGATTACTAGTCACATATTAAGTCAAATTTATAGCACTACTTTAGTTATGCTTGTCTATGATCGAGATACTGTGCTCCAAGTCGTCCATAACCGTGGACACGGCTTTCAGAAAGTTTTACCCTGCAGGGGTGCACAAATAGCAACACACACTCGATCAACCTCGGAAAAACCAACTCAAAACCCAACAAGGCATTCACGACAAAACGATCACAGGATTCAGAAATATTTCAGGGGGCCACCCCACTAAGCTACCCGCAACGAAGTTGGCCGGCTCCGGAACGGACCCAGGGTTTGTGTGGATGGCTGTAAACGACTGGGAACCCGAAAGTGTGACTGGGCTTGTCGATACAACAAAAACGTGTCACGATCCAAAACAGTACAGGTGCTCCACGCACAATCTTAAATAAAACAGTAAAGCATGGCATAAGTACAGGATAGTAATAAAGCCCCAAACTACATGTGGACCCAAGAAATAGAAATGAATCAAGCTCTACCTCAGGGGGGCCATAAGGCCTCCCGGATGTGGATAGTGCGAAAAATCAAGGAACATGTATCAAGTACTCAGGGTCCTACGGGACACAAGTGAGCGTGGAAGAACCAAATAATATCTATTGCCCACCGATGCCTCTGCATTAGTTATAGCTAGCATATTAATAGTTGTATTTAAAGTCATGATCATCTCCACCAGTAAGCATCTCCACCAATAAGCATCTCCCCGCATTCCAACAACTGTGGTACTCGACAACACGAGATCGCACCTGAGCAAGCAACTACGACTCGTAAGGCCAGCTATCTACCAAACAACCTGTAATAGGAGGTGTCCATGGCAATATAGAGGCTGCACAGGGTATAACTGGTACGGAACACTAAAGCATCGCGACACGGATAGCAATAGATCAACAGGAGGAAATAAAGTCTACAAATGCAAAATAGGTAGAAGAGGGAGAGATGCTCGCCTGGGAAACACTGCCGAAGGTTCATAACCGAAGAACTTGTCGATACTCGCATCAACTCATCGGCCTAATCCGCGAAGAAGCAAAGCACTAAAAGAAACACCGGATGCAATATTTAATACTACGGCAAAAGATTCGGCATGATTATGATATGATGCAGATGCGGTGCAATTAGACAGTGTTAAGCGGAACCGGGGTCTCGACAATTAATTACACGGTTCAAGTTATTTAGCTACCCCGCAAATTAAATGTTGTATTAACAGGGCGAAACATGGCATCGGTTCGCTACGCCAATTTAAATGGAGTCCAGAATAAGACTAGAATAGCTCGCATATCGACTCCATATTTAATTATGCGGTGAATCGGCATAATGCCCCCAACCCACATGATATGCATGCGAGATGAACAATTAATATGCAACAAGTTTTATATATAGCATTTATAAAATAGGGCTCGGAAAAGGTTCACACATCTGGGTTCGGACGATCTTGGGGTTCGATGTGGTTCGGGGTCCGGTCTCAGGGATCCAGGGTTCGACGGGGATTGATCTCGGCGAGAACATTCTCGGACAACAGAGTAGATCTTGGCGTTCCGGGATGAAGGACTTGGTTTGGCGTCAGAGGATCATCGGGTTCGCCCTGGTCAGTGTCGCTCTTGTCGTCACGAAGATCTTGCCGGGTCCGCGTAGCGGTCGGTCTTGGCGTTCGGGGTGAAGAACTTGGCGTCCTCGAGGAAGTACTTGGCGTATCTGTGTCGACGATCTTGGCGTCCGGGTTCTCGGGCATCGGATCCGGGAAGAAGTACTTGTCGCATCTGTGGACCGGTCCTCGGGGTCGAAGAACTTGGCGCGCCAGGGTTCGGTCTTCGGATCTTGGTCAGGTCGTCGGTGTTCCGGGCCGAAGGACTTGGCGTCCGCGAGACGATCTTGTCGCATCCGCGGTCTTCGGGTTCGGTGACGAAGGTCATGGCGTTCCATGACGGAAAACTTGGCGTTCCGCATCAAAGGTCTTCGGGTCGCTGGCAAACTTGAAGAGACACCGGGTACTCGTGTTTCTGTCCAAGCATCATAGATCTTGACGTAGGAAATACTTAACCTGTCGTTGGTCTACGGGGACACATCACGAGGGATGGCAGCAGAAACAAGGAGAGGCGGTCGCAGGCTCGGGGCCGTGGTTCGAGGCAGGGTCGCTGAGACGAGCGGCCGGGCTGAAGATGGCTCGCAAGAGATGTGGCCGAGGGCGTCGTGCGGAAGAGGCCGGCAAGGAAGAAGGGTCACGGCGGCCTTACCAAAGCGGCGAGGGCTGCGAGGCTCGAGAGAAGCGGCGATCTGGCCGCTGATGGTCGGAAGCGCCGGGCTCTGCCGGTGAGACGGAGTGGTGGCGGCGGCAATGGCGGTGTCCACGGTGACGAGAGGGTTGGCTCGGCACGCGCGTCACAGGACTTCTTGGCGGCGGAGGACGATGCCGACAGGCCCGCGATCAGGGACGGAGCGGTGACGCAGGGAGATGGGCGGCCGAGCGCGGGCAACGGGGACGAGAGGCGGCCTGCGCGATGAGGTGGCCCCGGGGCAGGCTCGGACGGCCGGTGGGGTGTTGACCGGGGGTGCCGGGGATGGGGTGGAGGCGGCCGGAGCCGATGTAGGCGAGGAGAGTGAAGCGGGCTCACCGGAGGGGCGGCAGCTTCATGGCGAGCTAGACCGGAGGCAAGGCGGCATGGCGGCGCCATGGCGCCACGGAGGGGAAGACCGGCGCGAGGAGGCGACTGGCGAGCAGCCTGGGCGAGGTTGGCCGATGAGGTCGCGCTGGGCGGAGAGGCCAGGCAGATGAGGAGGACAGCAAGGCCAGGAGCTGGGAGGAGGAGAGGAGATGTGGTGTGGGGGGATCGAGGAGGGAGCCGAGGTGGGGCGGTGCGTGTGGCGGGTGGGGCCCACACACGGTAGGTGGCGATGGGGCGAGACGGGGCCTAGGGATCGATGTCCAGGGGGTGGGCGAGAGTTTGGCTGGGGCCAGGGGATGGGGCGTGGCAGGCGCGCGCTGGGGCGGCGTGCAAGGTGGGAAAGGAGGGGGTAGGTGGCGAGACGTGGCTAGGAGGGTGATGTGGCACACAGGGAGTGGAGGGGTGTGGTGGCTGGGTGAGGCGGAGGAAGGGGATTGGCTGGGGTGAGGTGGAGGAAGGGTGGGTAGGCTAGGTTTAGGTAGAAAAAGGATTTGGGGGGGATCTGGGTTAGATAGTATTTTTATCTGGAGGTGGCCGGCTGGACTTTCAGGCCTGGCTGGCTGCCTCCCAAAAATAATTTAAATATTTCATTTATTAAAAACGACGCTTTTGCAAACCGTTGATAGACAAAAAAAATATTCCGGACAAGCCCGGTGTTTTTGATTTGAATTAAAGACGGGGTATTTAGAAAACAGTAATAGACTTTTCGAAAATAGTTTAAGACAAAACCATGCATGATGATGACGATGCTCAAATGCAATGTGGCATGATGACATGAGCATGCGGTCATGATGATGCAATGCACAAAAACAACGTGATTTTCTAGAAGTGGTTTTTGCGGGGCACCACACCTGCATATCTACCCTTCTGACCTGCCACAATGACTATTGACCAATGGACTTTTATCCCTTATTCATGTTAGTTTAGGTCATAGAAACATGGGAGATCAAGCTTGAGCCCTAAGCCTCAGGTTTTCCCTCTGTTTCACCCGCGGAGTTTTCCAGCTATGTGTAGAACCTTAATTTTTCCAGTATTATCATGTGTGCATGTGAATAGGATTATCCAGGGGTTGGATTCTGCCTATATCTCAATATCCCACCACACTGTCCTACGATAGTGCCACATCCAAGAGTTTAACGGATTCTGGTGCTCGTGTGTGCTCGGTTTCTTACGAAACCCTAAAACATGGGCCATCGGAGATCTACCCCTTTGACCTACCACAACGATTGTTCACAATGGACTAATATTATCCCTTATTCTTGCTAGATAAGTCATAGCAACATGGGAGACCAAGGTTGATCCCTAAGTCCACAGGTTTTTCCACCAGTTCACCCGCAGAGTTTTATAGCTACATGTAGAACCTTATTATTTTTAGCTCTGGTACGATCCATCGCATAAGCATTCATTGAACTACTGAGATCTCTTATTAGTATTCATTTATAGGTAAAGAAACGTCCTCTGTTCTTTTGTTTCATCCGTGTGCTTTGATCGCCAACTTCAGATGTGGAGAACACAATGTTTTCCCTACGCAACTGGCTTTGATTCAGCGTTCAGAGGAATCTCCACTCTCCTCGAGACAGATACAGTCGAGCAAGGCATCCATGGATCCCGTGCTTTGGGGGCACGGGACCGAAGGTTCGACATGGTTTGTAGGCTGGAGTTACCAAAGTTTGGGGAGTTGGTTTCGATTGATGGAAATATGAAGGCCCTTTTCACCTATGACGTGATATCAGAGTTATATGGTGTCCGGCTGAGCACAACACCCTTATGCATCCATTCCACATGTTAGGTGTATCTAGTGTATTTGGTGCCATTCAAAACTGGCTGCAACGATACTAAAAAAGGCTCCATTTGCTTTAGGAAGAAACAACCATAGTAACTATCTATTCAATTGATTGATGGATATTCAAGTGGTCACACTAAATACAATAGGTGCATGATCTACTAGATTCTTATAGAATCATTTTCTCACCTTAGTTGATAGACAAGGGCTTTTCTTGGGCCAAAAGGTACTTGAAACTTGGAACGAGCATGAAGATATTAACGAGACTTCTTTCTCTTTTGAGTTTTTCTGGCGGATCTTTCATGCATACTCCACTTTGCTCGAGGGGAATATAGCTCAGTTGGTAGAGCTCCGCTCTTGAAATTGGGTCGTTGTGATTACGGATTGGCTGTCTAATTGACTAGGTGGTAATGATAGCATCTTGTACCTGAACTAACTCATCGAGACAACCGACCTTGAAACTGATTTTAAATAGGGTCTTTCTAGATCTCCCTTCTGCGAACAAAAGGACAAAAGAGCCGTGTCAGGTGTTGTATCGTTGTTGCTATTAGTCAGTCTACTCGTGACTATTGCTTACTTTCTCGATCGGGTCATCAAAAAGATCTCGGGCGACTCACCAAAGCACGAAAGCCAATTATAAAATGGATTTTATTTAAAGAGTGCAGTGTTATCATGCATGCATGTGAACAGGCTTACCCATGGGTTGGGTTCTACCTATATCTCAACATCCCACCACACTGTCCTACGATAGTGCCACATGCAAGATTTGGAGGGATTCAAGTGCTCTTGCGCTCGGTTTCTAATGAAACCCTAAAACATGGGCCATCGGAGATCTACAATCTACAATTTTTCATCCACACCTTGGATTTCACCTATACCAATATTTTGGCACAAATCTACATAATGGATTTTTTCCTATTTTTTGGTCAGTAATTGGTAAATTTCTTCAAATGGTACCCTTTGTAACTAGTTTCATATATGATTAATTTGTTTGATCCACCCATCATGCAATAGACTTCCAGGATACGCCATCCAAAATTTGGCTAAGACAGCCCGCTAAAATTTTGCGGCTAGGAATTAAATTTTCCCGCGAGACAGCTGTCCTAAGATTTTCGCGGACTGAATTGATGCGTCAGCCCTCCATCATAGCGCCATGCATGATTCTCCTGGAGGGCATTTAGGTAATTGATAAGAAACCTTCCTTATCCCCTCGATGGAAGGGGACAATATCCAATTTTCCTCATCTCGTTGTCCTCTCCCCCTCCTCCCTCGCCCTTGCCGCCATCCATCCCTCCTCCATTCCCTTCCATCTGCTCCTCCTCCAATCACTACGGTATGTCCTTCCGCCCCTTGTCGCCGTATGCCCCTCCTCACCACAATACCATCCTTCCCTCCATTAGACAAGTAGCCATCACCGTAGCCCAAACCGGAGCCCATCCTCACCTTCAAGGTTTCCACCCTATCATGTCAAGCTCGCAGGACTGCAACCTCGCCGTCAACCTCACCAACAAGATCTGCCACCTCTCCATGCGCCTCTTTGGCAAGGTCTCCCCACTCGACGTGCACCATTTCATCAAGGTCTGCCCACTCGCCGTGCACCTCGCCGACAAGGTACGCCCACTCACTGTGCACCTCGCCGATAAGGTACGCCACCGCACCGTGCACCTTGTCAGCAAGGTCTGTCACCTCGCCATCAGGGTATTCCTACTGGTCGTGTACCTCGCCATCAAGGTTTGCCCCCTCGTTATCAAGGTCTACCCACTCGACGTGCACCTCGCCTACAAGGTACACCTACTTTTCTTTCACCTCGTTGTCCACCTAGTCGAAAAGGTCTGCCACTTCGCTGTACACCTCTTCGACAAGGTCGGCTACCAAGGTCCGCTGACAAGCCTTGATGCCTCGACTCTAGCTTTCCGCCAAGAAAAGCAGTAAGAGAAAGGGCCCACAGCCTAAAGGCAAGGAAGAACTCACCTAGCTTTTATGTTGTTTGATGCTTATGGTTATATTGTTTTTTCATTGGTTATATTGCTTGTTGCATACCGATAAAGGTTGTATTATCTTGCTTGTTGTATTATTTGGCTGCTTCAGCATATGTCTTATGATCAGAATATAAATATAAATTGTTCACAGTGGACTATTTTACATGATGATTACTATAGGACAATCAACATCGTGTGTTATATTTTGCTTAGTTTCCTATTTAGTGGCATGATACTAGATCCATATACTTCTTATGTTTAATTCTCCTACACTGCTTACTATTGCAACCAATTGGTGAATTGTCCAGCTTGTATAGTATTAGGATTATGATCAGTTTGCTCGTGATAAAGGTTGTGTTATCTTGTTTGTTGCATTACTTTGGCTGCTTCCTAATATGTCTTATGTTAAGAGTATAAGTTGATCATAGTGTATTGTTTTACATGATGGTTATTATAGGACAATCAACACCATATGTTATATTTTTCTATATTTTCTATTTAATTACATGATAGATGCTTATACTGCTTATGTTTAATCAGCATGCCCTGCTTATTATTTCAGTGTATAATACTAAGGCCGGTCACATTTGGGAGTAATATAGGATGTTAGTATGTTATGTTACTGTAGCACCCCGAGTAAAACCACTACTAGAAAATCGCATGTTGTTTCTATTTTATGCATCATCATGATCGCATGCTCATATCATCATGTCACATTGCATTTGAGCATCGTCATGTCATTATGTATATGTTTGCCTAAAAGTATTTTTCTAAAGCCTATCTGGTTTTCTAAACAGTCCCCTTCTTTAATTTCAAATCAAGACCTCGATCGCTTCAGGATATTTTGTTTGTCTAAAATATATAAAAAATATTTAAAATAAAACTAAATAAATAAATAAAACTATTTTATCAAACCGAATGAGGCAGCCCAACCGTTACGCCAAGCCACCTACAACCCGGCGCAACAAAACCCAGACCAAACCCTAGCCTACCCTACACCACCGACAACCACCACGCCCCACGTGTAGCCACTCAACCCACCTACCACCTAACCAGACCCAACACGCGGCGCCACCCACTCTGTCGCTCCACAGCACGCAACACCGCGCGGCCCACCCCTTGTCACAATTCCTCTCTGGCCCACCTGCGTCCCGCGCGGCCAACGCGACGTGCAAAAACCACCCCGGTTCCACCTAACCCCGGCCACAGGCACCCATCCCTCCAACCTACCCCGACACACACGCATCAAACCCCCACCCCACTCTTCACCTAGCCCCACCCCGCAATTCCCGTCCCTCCCGTCGCGTGACTGCCCCTGACCCTACGATTCCCCTCTCACCTCCTTCCTCGCTCCCAACCACCCTGCCTCCTCTCCTCTGCACCGGGACACCGCCGCCATGCTCGACCGCCCCCAGAGCCCCTCCTTTCCTCCCGGCTCCATCAAGCCGTGGTTGCCGCCACCGCTCCCTGACGCCGTGCCTCTCCGTGAGCCCCTCCTCTGCCCGTTAGCACCGCGCGGCCGCGTCCCGCTTCCCTGCCGCCTTCTGTCCCTGAGCTCCTAGCCGCGTGACCTCGCCCGCATCCTCCCTGCCAACGTTGTTACCCCGCCTACCTCGCCCCGCAAAGCTCGCCGGCCTCCTGCGCCGACCCGCACGTCGCCGTCCTGCACGACCGCCCCTCTGTGCCGCGGGGCGCGTCCTCCCCTGGTCTACCCCTGCAGCGCCGCCGGCAGGTCCCGCTTCCGCCCTCCACCGCGCGTGCATACGCGCTGGCCCTGTTCCGGTCGGTCGCCAGGCCCCTGTCCGTGGTCACTCTGTGCCCATCGAGTCTGGACATGGTCGCCCTCACCCCTTGCTGTCGGGTGCGGCCCTACGCCCTTGTCGCTCGCGCTCAAGTTCCTTGCCGCATCGGTCTTCCCCTCGACGGGTGCTGCCGGTGTTGGGGATACTTGCATGTGGTGATACTGGTACTGTGGCTTCGCTGCCACTTAGTGACCAGGTCCAGCTATACAACCTCCGAGCAAGTGTGGTGTTGTTTGGTACCGATGAAGTGAAGCGTTGTGGATACTATGGCTTTGCGCAACTCAAAGACCTGGTACCAATTTCAAGTTCGTCACCGGTACGGGAATAGGGAGGTAATTATGTCGAACCCCAAGGTCTTCATCATGGCATAGGAAGATCCTCGGATGGCCCCCATGTACTTGCTTTGGGTCTAGGAAACGTCGTGTCTAAAGCCCCGTTGCATACCGTTGGGTGTATGTTCAGGATCTTGCTCATATTTGGATCTGACAACAAGGGTTG
Organism: Avena insularis; assembly: GCA_023614405.1. Lineage (NCBI taxonomy): Eukaryota > Viridiplantae > Streptophyta > Magnoliopsida > Poales > Poaceae > Avena > Avena insularis. The sequence goes on from CM042696.1 coordinate 242,947,268, forward strand.
AAGTGTGTGTGGATACTTTGGTGCACCCCTGTAGGGTTAAATCTTTTTGAAAAGCTATGTCCACGGTTATGGATGACTTGGAGCACAGTTTCCCGATCATAGAAAACTATAACTAAAGATTTGCTATTATAATATGACTTGGATATGATATGACTAGTAAAGATAGATAACCATCATGGAATGAATGAATAAATCTGTCAACTGTGTGACTTTCCTCGGCATGACTTCCTTGTTTAGTCTCGAGGGGGAAATATTAGGATGGATTTGTTTGGTGTTAGTAACATGTTGGTTCCGAATAGGTCTTTCTTATCCCCCTATGATAGCCGAAGTTATATGGAGTCTCTATAGCTTATTTAGTGCATGCTTCGCTGCTGCTTCAGTCCACCATACATATGTAGGCGAGAGTCACCGAATTCTAGACTCGCCGTGTACTGGCCTCAGTACTAACCGCTCCTTTTTTTCCTTTTTCCTTTGTTGGCACCACTTTTGTTTTAGCCTGTACTGTTTAGCAATGTGGAATGTTTTCGCGGTATTGACAAGCCCAGTCATACTTTCGGGTTCCCAGTCATTTATGGCCATTGGCACAAACCCTGGGTCCGTCGTGGAGTCGGTCGACTTTGTTGCGGGTAGCTTAGTAGGATGGCCCCCATGTACTTGCTTTGGGTCTGGGAAACGTCGTGTCTAAAGCCCCATTGCATACCGTTGGGTGTATGTTCAGGATCTTGCTCATATTTGGATCTGACAACAAGGGTTGAAGTGTGTGTGGATACTTTGGTGCATCCCTGCAGGGTTAAATCTTTTTGAAAAGCCATGTCCACGGTTATGGATGACTTGGAGCACAGTTTCTCGATCATAGACAACTATAACTAAAGATTTGCTATTATAATATGATTTGGATATGATATGACTAGTAAAGATGGATAACCATCATGGAATGAATGAATAAATCTGCCAACTGTGTGACTTTCCTCGGCATGACTTCCTTGTTTGGTCTCGAGGGGAAAATATCAGGATGGATTTGTTTGGTGTTAGTAACATGTTGGTTTCGAATAGGTCTTTCTTATCCCCCTATGATAGCCGAAGTTATATGGAGTCTCTATAGCTTATTTAGTGCATGCTTCGCTGCTCCTTCAGTCCACCATACATATGTAGGCGAGAGCCACCAAATTCTAGACTCGTCGTGTACTGGCCTCAGTACTAACCGCTCCCTTTTTCCTTTTCCCTTTGTTGGCACCACTTATGTTTTAGCAGGTTTGACATCGACGTCGTTACCAGGGTTACCCTTCCGGCTTGGCCTGGGCAGGGTTATGGACGCCATTGGTTTTTCTTCGTGGCTCGTAGCCCCATTTGCACCTTATCCATACTCGGATGTTGTATCATTTTCAAGGTGATTTGCATCTTTGTATTGTATATCTGTATTCTTGACTTATGGAGTCGTTGTTGTATATATATGTTCTCTGGGTTCCATCATGGACTATTGTGGAATGATATTACTTTGTTTTCCACCCGCATGCAAGTGCCTGGTGGGCATCTTTGAATAGTTTCTATGAGGGTTTGGCGGGAATCACTAAAACTTGCATAGCGCCGATTTGAGGGTGTTACAAAGTGGTATTAGAGCTCAGCAGTTGTGATATCCCACTGGTCTAGCCTATTGGATAACCTAGCTAACAGCCAATGTAGAGTGTCAAAACTAATTTTTGAAAATCGGTTGGATAGATCTGATTAGGTCTCCTTTTATTCTTGTTATTCTCCACTTATCTTTGGTGTTTTGAATGTATTCTCTTACCTTTCTTTTAGACCATGATTTCTCGTGGTGGGGTTTCCATCGTAACTTCAGGGTTTCGCTTCCTCCCTTTTATAAAGGCGGAGCTACAATCATCAAATCCGCATCTTGTTTGTTGTACCCTTCATCCAATCTTTTGACCTTGAACTCTTTATTTGTATGTGCACCTTAACGGATATCCGTATCGTTGAAAGACATATGAGAATGATGAGCATTGGTGAAGTTTGAGTATACCTTAAGCATGTGTTGTTCATGCCAATGAAACCATCGCGGAACCTAATCATTGTGTCTTTTCATATGATTTTCTTTGTATCTTCCGGCATTTTCCAACACGACGACATAATCTATGAAGTGCCTGCATCACCCTTTATTCTAAACACCGCTTGTGAGGATCTTCAGTCTAAAATCCGAGTGGTTGTATAATTCTCCTATTCTATACGGCGTAATGTTTTGAGTGTGGGATAGAGTAGCTACCATACCACTACTCTTATAATTCGCTCTTGTACATTGAACCGGGGGGATCAATGTGACTTTTACTCCTATCATGGAAGTTAGAGGTGGCCGGATATTTTGATACCTCTACCTTCATATTTGTTTCTCTGGAGTGATCTCTCGACGAGTGTGAGCAACGACCCCTTGTTGTTGTCGCTGATTTCAAGATGGAGCAAGAATCTTTGTTAGTGGTGTCGCGAGGATCTACATGAAGTGAGAAGAGTCCGACCATCAGCCATATTCCCCGAACCATGAGGCGGATCTCGAGGGCGAGATCCCTTGTTACTGGTGTCGAATTGTAGCACCTCGAGTAAAACCACACTAGAAAATCGCGTGTTGTTTCTATTTTGTGCATCATCATGATCGCATGCTCATGTCATCATGCCACATTGTATTTGAGCATCGTCGTGTCATTATGCATATGTTTGCCTAAAAGTATTTTCCTAAAGCCTATCTAGTTTTCTAGATAGTCCCCTTCTTTAATTTCAAATCAAGACCCCGATCACATCCAGATTTTTTTTGTCTAAAAGATATTGCAAATGTTTAAAATAAGACTGAATCAATAAATAAAATTATTTTGCCAAATCAGGGGAGGAAGCCCAACCGTTAGGACAGGCCACCTACAACGCCGGCCCAACAAAACCCAGACCAAATCCTAGCCTACCCCACACCACCGACAACCACGATGCCCCACCTACAGTCACTCAACCCACCTACCACTTAACCAGACCCAACACGTGACGCTACCCACTCCATCGCTACACATTACGCAACACCGCGCGGCCCAACCCCGATCCCTACGCCCACCCCTTGTCACGATTCCGCTCTGGCCCACATAAGTCCCGTGCGGCCAACGTGACCTGCAAAACCCACCCCGGTTCCACCTAACCCGCCCCGACACACCCGCATCGAACCCCCACCCCGCTCTTCACCTGGCCCCAACCCGCATTTCCCGTCCCTCCTGTCGTGTGACCGCTCCTGACCCCACGATTCCCCTCTCGCCTCCTTCCTCACTCCCAACAACCCCGCCTCCTCTCCGCTGCCCCGGGCCACTCAAGGCCGGTCCTGACATGCCAAGAGCCCTGTGCAACAAAAAAAATTGGGCCCCTTGTATAAATAAAAACAAGTGTAGTGGTATTTCTAATTTAAATCAACTTCATCTAATTCACGTTAGTGTGGACGAGGGCAATAAAAAACAAAGGACAAATGAGAAACATTTTCAAACAACTATCGAAGCAATTTCAGAGAAGTACTAGTAGACGACCTTCTAATTGTCCTCAGATTTTTCTTGTCGATAACTATATCTGCTAGTGTTAGCTTGCTTTTTTTCCCTTCACTCCCAAACATATATTCTTATATTCTCTAGATGACAGAACACAAAGTAGAACGAAATTATTGCAAGAAACTCAAACAAAAGCACCTGGATTTTGTACTAGTTGATGGTTGATTTCAACCTCGAGCATGAAACAAGTCCAGCAATAAGGGCATACGGCAATCTCTTTATTGTTTAAATGGGTGAGCGAGTAGGATTGGTGTTGTCTTCACCACCTGTCGTTCTGTCAAACCGATCAGAATAGAGATTTTGAAAGAAAGAATCAACCAGCGCAAATTAAATCCAGCCGGCGTCGCGGGATCCTTCGGCCGGCAGCGCTAGTGTTTAGTTGTGCAATGGAGTCCGAAGTTTGGGAAACGAGAAGACGAGAGGAGAATACGAGGGAGGCAGCGTCGTCGTCACATAGCTGATGGCTCACTAATTGATAGCACTTACACGCGCCAAAGGCTTCAGCCGCTATCCCGGTCATGGGCCTTTTTACCCCAACTTCATTTTTATTATGAGAAAATGACCAGCGTGACTAATTTGTAGCTACTACTACCATAGTATATACGTACATGGGATAGGCCCTTAGGATTTGGGGGGCCCTGCAGCAGCAGATCGCCTGACAGGCCTGTGGCCGCCGGGGGCCATCGCCGCCTCCCGGCTCTAGCAAGTCGTGGTCATCACCACTGCTCCCTAACGCCGTGCGCCTCCGTGATCCCGTCTCTGCCCGTCAGCACCGCACGACTGCACCCCGCTTCCATGTCCCCTTCCATTCCTGAGCTCCTGGCCGCGCGCCCACGCCCGCATCCACCCCACCGACATTTTTGCCATGCCTACCTTGCCCCGCAGAGCGCCGCCACTCGTGGCCCGAGCTCGCCGGCCTACTGCGTCGACCCACGTGTCGCCCTCTTGCACGACCGCCCCTCTGTGCTGCGAGGCGCGTCCTCCCCTGCTCTACACCTACAGTGCCACCGGCGGTTCCCGCTTCCGTCCTCCACCACGCGTGCAGAGGCACTAGCCCTGTTACGGACGGTTGTCAGGCCCAAGTACGTAGTCACACCATGCCCACCGAGTCTGGCCATGGTCGCCCTCACCCCTTGATGTCAGGTGCGGCCCTATGCCCTTGTCGCCTCGCGCTCAAGTTCCTTTCCGCATCGGTCTTCCCCTCGGCGGGTGCTACCGGTGTTGGGGATACTTGCACGTGGTGATACTGGTATTGTGGCACCGCTACCACTTAGTGACCAGGGCCTGCTATACAACCTCCGAGCAAGTGTGGTGTTGTTTGGTACCGATGAAGTGAAGCGTTGTGGATAGTATGGCTTGGCACCACTCGAAGACCTGGTACCGATTTCAAGTTCGTTAGTGATACGGGAATCAGGAGGTAATTGCGTCGAACCCCAAGGTCTTCATCATGGCACAGGAAGATCCCCGCACCCGGAGATCTTCGTCATGGCACGCCAAGACCTCCGTCTAGGAACCCGAAGGCGATGGAGCCGAAAACCCCAAGTTCGACACCGAAGAGGGCATGAACACCAAGATCTACCTCATGGATTAGATGGCTCGAAGCTCTCCAAACCCGAACCCCATCGAACCCCCGAACCAAGATCGTCAAACCGTAATTTCTTTGCTTCTTCACAGATTAGGTCGTTGAGTTGATGTGAGTGTCGACAAGTTCTTCAGATATGTACCTTCGACTATGATTTTAGGCGAGGAATGTCCCCCTCTCTACCTATTTTGCATTTCTAGTCTTTACTTCCTTCCTGTTGATCTATTGTTATCCGTGTTGTGATGCTTTAGTTTCCATGCACCAATTATATTCTTTGGAGCCTCTATATTGCCTTGGACACATCCTATTTCCTATTGTTTGATAGACAGTCGGCCTTGCGCGTAGTAGTTGCTTGCTCAGGTGCTGCTTCGCATCATTGTCGTTCCACTATTGATGGAAGGTTGGCACATGCTTAATGGTGGAGATGATCATGAATTTTATTATAACTTATTAATTAAAATGCCAGAAATAGATATAATGTAGAGGCACCGGTGGGTAATAGTCAATATTTGGTTTTTAACCGCCCACTTGTGTCCACCTAGCACCCGAGTTCTTGACATCTAACCACAGGTGGGTGTGTGGGCATCCCATCGGCTTACTACCTGATTTCAAAGTACTACGTTGGGGGACACAAACTAGTTTGGGGTGTTATTACTATCCTGTACTTATGCCATGCTTTACTGCTTTATTTACGATTGCACGTGGAGTACTTTTACTGTTTAGGAATGTGGAATGTTTTCACGGTATCGACAACCCCAGTCACACTTTTGGGTTCCCAGTCGTTTATAGCCATTGGCACAAACCCTGGGTCCGTCTCGGAGCCGGCCAACCTTGTTGCGAGTATCTTCATGGGGTGGCCCCCATGTACTTGCTTTGGGTCTACAAAACACCGTGTCCGAAGCCCCGTCGCATACCGTTGGTGTATGCTCAGGATCTTGCTCATATACGGATCTAACAACAAGGGTTGAAGTGCGTGTGGATACTTTGGTGCACCCCTGCAGGGTTAAATCTTTTTGAAAATCTGTGTCTGCGGTTATGAACGACTTGGAGCACAATTTCTCTATCATAGACAACTATAACTAAAGAATTGCTGTTATAATATGACTTGGATCTGATATGATTAGTAAAGATGGATAACCACCATAGACTGAATGAATAAAACTGCCAACTGTGTGAGTTTCCTCGGCATCTTCCTCGTTTGGTATCGAGGGGGAAATACCAGGATGTGTATGTTTTGTGTTAGTAACAGGTTGGTTCCGAATAGGTCTTTCTTATCCCCCTCTAATGGCCGAAGTTATATGGAGTCTCTATAGATTATTTAGTGCATGCTTCACTGCCGCTTCAGTCAACCATACCTATGTAGGCGAGAGCCGCCAAATTCTAGACTCACCGTGTACTGGCCTCAGTACTAACCGCTCTGTTTTTTCCTTTGCTCTTTGTCGGCACCCCTTTTGTTTTAGTAGGTTTGAGATCGACGTTGTTAGTAGGGTTACCTGTGAGACCCTGGTGCATGGCTCAATAGGATTGATAGGAAACCCATACCAACAAGTTGCAACTTCTTTTCGGGAAGCTCATTCGAAAAGAACTCTAAGGTTAAGCGTGCTTGGCCTAGAGCAATTCTAGGATGGGTGACCGACCGGGAAGTGGGTAACCGGGTGCGCATGAGTGAGGACAAAGTGCGCAGAAAAGACTAGTGTTGGTATGTGGGGCTAGTCCATAGATCCTATTGAGCCGCTGGCGATGGGGTCGTCCGGGGGTTTATGTTACAAGTTGGTATCGAGCCGACCGCAGTTAAGCAAGCGCGTGTGCTGGTCGATGGACATGTGGCGATGGCGTGTGGCCCAGTGAGGCATGGACATACAAGCGGGCCTGCGCGCATTTGTGCCAGAGGGGACGTTCCTGGCTTGTGGTTGATTGACGAGGACGTCGATCTTCTAAGGGTGCGTGTATGTGAGACCCTGGTGCATGGCTCAATAGGATTGATAGGAAACCCATACCAACAAGTTGCAACTTCTTTTCCGGAAGCTCATTCGAAAAGAACTCTAAGGTTAAGCGTGCTTGGCCTAGAGCAATTCTAGGATGGGTGACCGATCGGGAAGTGGGTAACCGGGTGCGCACGAGTGAGGACAAAGTGCGCAGAAAAGACTAGTGTTGGTCTGTGGGGCTAGTCTTGATATCCTATTGAGCTGCCAGAAGTGACAGCCGTCAGTCCGGGGTGGCCGGGGGTGTTACATTACCTTCCGGCTTGGCCTGGGTAGGGTTATGGACGCCATTGGTTATTCTTCAGGGCTCTTAGCCCCCTTTGCATCTTATCCGTACTCGGATGTTGTATCGTTTTCAAGGTGATTTGGATCTTTCTATTATATATCTGTGTTCTTGACTCATGGAGTTGTTGTTCTGTATATATGTTCTCTGGGTTCCATCATAGACTATTGTATAACGATATTAGTTTGTTTTCCACCCGCACGCAAGTGCCTTGTGGGCATCTTTGAATCGTTTTTATGCGGGTTTGGCCGGGAATCGCTAAAACTTGCATAGGGTCGATTCGAGGGTGTTACAGTTAGTCCCCACTATGACCAATATTAATATTATCTCAATTATGAGTAGTGTCATAGGTCTGATAACATATACACCATCATGTAGGTTGGTCATAATGGGAAGTTTGTACACCAGTATGATGTGTACGATATTAGTGTGTAATACTGGCTATACTACCCATAGTAGGAGTATCATGCAATCCATGTTGCATTTGTTTTGTTGTTTCATCACATGTCTTATGATTAGAGTACAAATTGGTCATAGTGGATTATTCTACACCATATGTTTTATATTGAACCGCATTTGGAGTTCCTTATATATGTTAGAAACACATATGCAACCCATGCAAGAATGTAGGCTGAAATACATCATTAGAAACAATGAACGGATGCAACAACTATATAACCACGTACAATGGAAGGTGCTTGGAGTGTTTCTTAGAAAACTAATCCAAGATTTTTCATAAGAACTAGTGCTTATCTATATTGGAGAGGTGCCCATTTAGACATCACCATGTTATAAATAAGCACCATTGCTTAACCAAAAACTGGTTTATTTCGCTAAGAACTTCTCTAAGAGTCTTGCACTGTACATGCTCTTAGGTTCTTAGCATGTGTTTTTGCATCACCAACTATATTATCCCCTCCCTAGAAGTAGAAAGAATGAAGGTTTTAGACCAAATTACATTATATTGTATGTTGCATTAGTTTGGCATCCTACGATCTTTGTTTTGCTCATGCCGACCTATTAAATGATGAGTACTATATAACATAGGTTGTTATCGTACCTATTTTTATATTTCTAGATTAATTGGAGTTCTTTATTCATGTTAGAACCAAAAATACTACCGATGGAAGAAAAGTCGGATGAAAACCACCATGAGAAAGAGTCCATGGATCCAACGACTTGGTATTAGGGTCGTAGCCAGTGTTTTTGCTTCACCAACTGTATTCTCCCCCAAATAGAGCAGCAGTGTTGGCTCTAGACCTCAGTATGATCCTGAGAGTGGGGGAGATACCAGTGAAGGTGACCTATCAGGTGATGAAACACTAGTCACTAAGGAGACTGGGCTGCATGTAGTCCCCTTACCTGCTAGCTCACCATCTTTTCATGATTTCTCCACAATTAAGGGCTCCCTACTCATCTTGTGTGGAATTGTTGCTTACTATTTTTCCATATATTTTGTGCCTCATTAATTTCATAAATTGACTGGTACATGTGAAATGTGTAGCTTAAGCCGAGGGAATTCAAGAAGACAACTTCCAAGGTAAAGATGGCTCCTGGTGGTGGATCATATCGCAAGCGCATCGTGGAAGCATTATGTCAGGACACAGAAAATGAGAGAAACACGACATCTAAGGGGAATACGCTAAAATAAGAACTTACACCTCCAAGTTCCACACGACAAACAACAAAAGTGCCAAATCATGCGACCCATTCGCAAGAAGCTCGAAGTGCAACACGGAAAGTTGCCAAAGCCGCACTTCCTAATGCCCAATAGACGACCAAAGTTGCACTTCCTGGTGGCTTGGATGCAGCTAAGGATGCACTTAAATTTTCCATGTCGGTGGCAAAGGATGCAGTTCCTGATGCCAACCAAGTGACCAAAGCTACAGTTCCCAATGTCGGGCAAGTGGCTAAAGCTTCGGTTCTTGGTGCCCTGGATGCAGCTAGAGCTGCACCTAATTGTTCTGTGTCGGCGGCCAAGGATGCAGTTTATGATGCCAACCAAGTGGCCAAAGCTACAATTACCAATGCTAGGCAAGTGTCTAAAGCTTCAGTTCCTGGTGCCTTAGATGCAGCTAAATATGCACTTAATTTGTTCGTGCCGGTGGCCAAGGATGCAGTTCCTAATGCCAACCAAGTGGCCAAAGTTGGAGTTTCCATTGTCTAGCAAGTGGCCAAAGTTGCAGTTATTGATGTCCACCAAGTGGCCAAAGTTGTAGTTACTGATGTCAGCCAAGTGGCTAAAGCTGTAGTTCCTGATGCCTACCAAGGAGAAAAGCTAAAAACCGACAATCTACCACCTACCCAAGCCGATAAGACAACAACCTAACACAAGCAACGAGTTGTCCAAGGTGAGCTGGAAGCTGCCCAACATGAGCAACACTCTGCCCAAGGCAAGATGCCCACTCCTTCTGACCTACTGGTATGCTAGCAACGACCTCTCCAAAGCTAGTAGCCAGGTCCCCAAAGCCAGCTGCCACGTACCCATAGACGGCAGCTACCTCCCCAAAGCCACCAGCCACATACCGAAGGCCTGGAACAACGACCCCCATCCCGTCATCCGCTGGTACCTCCCAAAGCCAACCTGCCACCTCTCCAAATAAAGCTGTCACCTTCCCAAGGCATGAAGTCCCCATCCTGCTGTCCATGGCCATCTCCCAAAGGTGACTTGACACCTCTCCTAAGCTAGTAGTGACCTTCCAGCCGTCTGCGGGCAACTCCCAAAAGCGATAGTGCAGCGTCCCAAACTGATGGGTTAGCTACCCCAGGAGATGTGTCAGCTACCCAACATTTGTTGACAGCTACCGATGGCGAGGAGTCGGGCACCCAATGTGAGGTTCAGGGGTCAGCCACCCAATACTATGAGTTAGGAACTGAATATGGGGAGTCGGATCCTACTCATGAAGATTCGCGTCAAGACTGGAGTGAGTTATCCCAACATGCAGGTAATGTGTTAAAAACAATCTTGCTCTACAGTAATCTAGTTAATTGCATCATATTACTGTGGAACACAAAATCAACATATTATATTGTTTTAGATGATTGGTGCTACAATCAGTCTCAAGACATTGATGCAGCTTATTCTGAAGACACTGAAACACAAAATTATGAAGATATAGTTTTGCATGATGAGAATGAATTGGTGTTGAGGGGGAAAACATGGGGAAGAGGCTTGACAAGATTTCCAAAGAAGGGAGGCTTTCACTTACCATTCTTCCAGGAAGAACTAGATCAGACGAGTCAGACGTTGCTGCCAAGTTTGCCATGGAGTGTGTTGTAATAGTCAAGACTCACATGTCTATCTTCCCCCACTAGAAAGAGTACAAGGCAAGAGAGGATATGAAAGAAGATTTCATAGGCAAACTTTCTGTATGTTCTATCACTTGGATTTACTTTCCCATTCCATTTATGTGTTCATGCAAATGTTTATGCTCCATGTTTTATTTTAGCAAAAGTTTGTGATGGACATAACTCAACCTAATGTAAAGAAGGCTTGCGACAACCATTTTATGAGGCATGCAAGGAATCGACGACATTATCTGAAGAAGAAGTATTTTTATCCCTACCCTCTAAACCAAGTTGCAAGGAAATGTCCAGATGAAGTGAAACACATGACCAATGATCAGTGGTGCAAACTTGTCGATACTTGGTCTAACCCCAGGAAACACGTCACTTTTTGTTTACTCTTGTACTGTTGAAATAACATTTCATGATCTCTAGTGTTTTGTGTGTAAGATAACAATGCCAAGGACTATTTAATTGTGTGTTTAGTGGTGTAGAATAATTTTCCACCCAAATGCTGCTAAACTAGAGTTTTGGGGGCGGATTATCCGCCCCTACCAAGGGACAGATTATCTGCCCCACCGAGTGCGTCAAAGCCATGAAGGCGCATCAAGCAGAAGGGGGTGGAGTTTTCCTCGGATTAACCGGCCAAGGCCGGAGCTTTTGCCTAGGCCAGATAATCCGCCCCACCAGGGGGCGGATAATCTATCCCCTAGGCTTTTCCCAAAAGCCCCCAAGGCGTGTCACGCAGAAGAGGGGGCGGAGTTTTCCCCAGATTACTCGGACAGGGCCAGAGCTTTTTCACGGGCTGGATAATCTGCCCAACCAGGGGGCGGATAATCCCCCCACCCCCCATGAGTTTTCCAAAGGCGACCAAGGCGCGTCACACAGAGAGGGGGCAGACATTTGGTCCGGATTGTCTGGTTCTGGGCCAGATGTTTGCCACGACCGGATAATCTGGTACCCACTTAGGCCGGATAATCCAGCCCTTGATTCATCCAAGGGTAGCTTTTTGGATGGGCTATAAATAGCCCTTCAGATCCCCATTTAAAATTCCTTGGATCCAACAAAAAAGTTCTGCACTATTCATATCGACTCAAGTGTGATCTCCATCTTCAACCACTCAAAGGCTCCGGGCTTTGGGGAATCAAAGGAGGAGACTTTGATCTTCATCAGCATCCATCAAGATCTTCACTTCCCCTCCATTCATTTGGAGGATTCTTCATCTAGTATTTCCCGCAAATATCTAGATCTCTATTTCGATTATTGATTAAATTATTCTTGTGGCATCTTGTTGTCATCATGGGAGCCTCCAATTCAGTTGTGGATGCGTGCCCTGCTAGTGTTGTAAAGGCACCAGTTCCCGCCTAGAAGGTACCAAATAGTGGAAGGTGGATCAGGCCTTTGGTGGAGAGATCCATAAGAGAATAGGGTGAGGCCTATTGTGGTGTGGTGGTCTTAGTACTTCCCACCCCTCCAACATAGACGTACTTGCCTTAACAACAAAGAAACTATGGTAAAACAAATCATGTGTCTCTGCGTGCTCCACTACGGTCACCTTGTTCCACTCCCTTTGCCTTTACTCACTAAGTAGTTAGGTTTACATATAGGGAAATTCCTCTTAGATGCATATCTAGAGGATTTACCTTTGTGTTAAGCCTAAAATTGAAAAAGCATTAAAAATTTGTGTAGCACCTATTCACCCCCTCTAGGTGCCCATACGATCCAATACAACTGTTACTACCCGTGTTTGAATTGTTTGACTAGAACTGTCTCTTATATTGTATGCTTTCTACTTGTGTAGAGTATTTGTTTAAAAAGAAGGAAAATAGGAACAAAGTTTTGTACCCTATTGCCACAAGTTCTCATAGCTACGAGGTTGTGTGCAACAGGGAGGATGATGCCTTTGAACTCTCCAAAAAGACGCATCATAGCCCAAAAAATGTCTACATTGAGAATGTGAAGGAAGCAATTGTAAGTCCTCTAGAATACTTTTCATCTTTGTAAAAGTCAATGCCCTCTTTGTCTCTGAAATGGATACGATGTGATTGTAATTTTCTTGCTATTTTTCTAATGTTCAGTTATATTCCAAAAACTATAGGTAGTCATTCTTCAGAGGATGGCTCCATCTGCTTCATAAGATGGCACTGAGCAAGAACATCTTTTGGTACTAAGGCTGTGAACTTTGCACTCTCAAAGAACAACAAGAGCAAGCCAACATTCTTGAAGAACATAAGCCTTTATCCATGTACTACAAGACTAAGCAGGCCGGGCCTTGACGAAAAACTAGAGGCTGAGAGAGCCGGGAGTATCAAACTATGTTGTACCATAGATGAGTTGTAGAGAGCGAAAGAAGCTGTTGAGGCAGAGAAGCTACAGTATGTTCAAGACTTGCAAGACATGCACATAAAGAAAGAAGAGTTGCAGGCTAAACAAGACCATTCAAATGACTTTCTTCAGTAAGTGTTGTCTCAGATGACTCAACAGAAGAGGGAGTAGCAACATCAGCTTCACCTGTCGCAAGGTAGGTGAACTGGTGGTTGAAACTTGTGAGTTTTTTGGGCAGGGAAACTTGTGGTAAGCTAGGAAAGTTAACTCGTTTGGAAACTTGTGAGGATTTTGGATTAGAAACTGTTGTGGAAAGTTCAGCAGTTTCTATGAAATCTACGTGGTTCAGAAACTGTTTTGGAAACTTGTGAGGCTACTATGGAAATTTATGTAAAAATTTGTCCTAAAATTTATTGTCAAATTCTTTCATTTGATGCATGTGGTGTGAAATGGTCCAAAAATGATTAGGGCTAGTAGAAATTTACATGCAAGCATTACATGCACTAGTGTACCCTGACATCAGCACGCTTCCGCAACAAAAACGAATTCGTCTACGTTGTTCTTGATGAAATATTTCCATCATAGATAAACACTGACGTGGCCCGCTTTTATTGGTGAACTTTCTAGACGAAAAATAAACGTCACGGCCAACAATGACGTCATCACATAAAGTTTGTCATGGATAGGAGATATGTGTCTTGTTCTTATTAGCCCACGTGTCGTGCCCTGGGTGGTCCACATGATGTCATCCAATTGGTGCACGTGTCATGTTGGTAATCGTCCATGTGCCAGAAGGATGGCGACGAAAAAACAATCGTCACAACATGTGTGACATCAGGAATGGGATGGATGACATCATGAAAGCGGTTGCAACGGAATCAAGCCGTGACAAGAAAAAACTCAGGAACTCGATGACATTATTAATGGCCGCCATGATGTCAGCAGACATGGTTAACAATTGCTTGTGGTGCCGGCTGCCATGTGGCATAGACTTTGACGAAAAAACGTCACGGCTAAGTGGGCCTAGGTTGGGTCGATCCTATTGGCTGCAACAAAATTAAAGGAACGTCACGCACGGTCATGACGTTTTCAGACAGAAAAAACGTCTTGGATCCCATTATGACGTGAGGTTCATAACCTTTTTTCGTCGCAGAATTCGTCGTGGATGGCCATCTATGATGTTTTACCCTCATCCATGACAAAATCAGATCACAATGTACCATCCAAGTTATTATAGTGAAAACGCGAAAAGCAAACCATCAGCATCGAAGATACAGAGATATAATATGTAGAAGAAAATAAAATATGGAGCTGAACAGCCAGAAATACCTATTGTGTGAAAGCAAAACGAACGTATGCGTCGAGGAACTAGAGGAGCAAAATCTATAGCAAAACGCAAACGGACAGTCAGCAAAGAACGGATAGAAGAGAACTAGGATGAGCGAAAAAACTAAAGCAGGACTTACCATGCAGGTGGCGAGTGTGACGAAGACCTGCTGTACGCCACCCGCCCCACACCAGGGAAGATGATGTTGACCAAGAAGACTCATCTCTAGGTCGGCAGCAAGGAAGAAAGAGGAGTCAGAGATGGAAGAGGAGACCATATAAACCATTATATGTCGAGAGAATAGCGATAGTGTTCTTATACTCTATGAACTATCATGAAAACCCGTAAGAAGAGAAGCGTAAGTCATGGCGCAAAAAATCATTATCTCACTATGATAAACCACGACCGGCCAGAACGTACGTTGCCTGCTCGGGAATTAATGATACCCATAGTACGGTTTCACCGCAAGAATCCGCGAATGTCTACGGTCTATGATGCCACCTCTTGTCCAAATGGTACATACAACGATGCTAGGTCGGTTATGAATGGTATCGACTGCATGATCTCGCCATCACGAGAATCCTCACACATGTACGGTATACGCTCCGTGGTCTATCCGTTCACAAAAATCAGCATCGTCTATAGCAGACGCTACCATGCAGTATTAGTTTATCGAGCCACATGAGCTGGGAGTGGGCCTAACATAGGTAACTCGGATGCTTGAGATTTGCTGCCCTATGTTGGGTAAAAGGCTCATGGCCCATGAAGATTTCAGATGATAACCCAAAGAAGCAACCGACAAAGACTTTGAATGTATTAGGAAAGAGTCTCTGAACCGACAATGTATTGGTATTGTAATCACGCGTCTGTAAAACCTATCTGCATACAGCTTTGAGACGCGTCCTATTATATATAGGATGGGAGAAGCCTAAGCAAGGGTACTGAAAGCTAGAAGACAACTTGTAATAGTGCGATTTCCCCAATATTCAGGCAACTTTGACTTCATTGTTTTCCTGACATCCGATGAAATCCCCAGCGTTCTCTTTCCCGCGAAATCCTAAGTCCATCACCATGGGCATTGCCGAGGTTATCCCTCGTCAATTGGCGCCGTCTGTGGGAAACCTGAACGCTGGAACCATGGATTCGGTGGACCGCTCTCCACAAAGCATCAACCCGATGAAAGCAGATCCACGCTCGCCCACCCCTGTATTGGTACCCGTCGATTTCAATGGCGGATCCAATCTAATAATCGGAAGCCTCCACTTCCAAAGAGAAGACCCGCAAGAATCACACCCTTCGGTTCTGATCACATCAGAACCGTCGGTGGGAAAAACTACGCCTACGGAGGTACCAGTATCTTCCGACGGATCCTCCATGGACGTCACAACACATGTCGAAGCAGGCGAGGAAAGTGAACAAATCGAGATGGATCTAGGGGACCTTGATGGTCTTTACGACAATCTCTCCTTCGGATCAGATCCACAACTAACCCCACCAAGCGAAGTAAACACGACAAATTTTCAACCCAAAGGAAGTAGCAAAAATGTCGACTTCGAAGAAAGGATGGTGAAGTTCTATCCAGAACTACAATCTCGAAATACTATCAGCACATCCTTTAAAGAAGAAGATGACGCCATCGTCCCACGCATAACATGCCACCAAGTGTGCATGATCAACGGGGATACCTCAACACCACGTGACTCCAACGGTAATCGTATCCTCAACCCCGATGATATTTTATCAGATGACAATGCAGGAAACCACGACAATGAAGGAGACCACGGAAACGGAGGAGAAACAGCAGATAATCGCATAACCCAAGGAAGAGGTGGAGAACTGCATGGAGGAGAGAGGCAAAGACTTCGGCTACCAACATCGGCATGGAAAAAAGCAAGGGAAGCAATTTCGGGAGCAGTTCTGATGACAGCGGATGCTTCACATGAGGATCTATTAGCATACCAGTATCTGCTTCACCACAAGAAGAGAGACCTACTTAGGATGCAAAGGCAACTTGACAAAAGAAAGAGATTAGCCGACGAATCCAGCTTACGATAGGCGCATTTAAGCTCTACTCGAGGATTAGGGAGCGTAACAGGAGGAGAACCACCAAGAAGGGCAACATCTCGACTGCAGCATATCCTTGAAGCAGAAAGAAGTGGACTCATCTGAGATCTCGACCTATCATTCATGTTGATTGACCAAGAAGGAAACATTGAGGAAAAAACAACTCACGCAGCTATTTGGCTACGCAAACATATCTAATCACCACTCAGCCCACACCTGATGATCCACGTGCGCCCCTCCACCGCTCCGCCCTGATGAACCTTGGCATGGTGGGAGCCTCTCTCGCGGAAGCAGCGCAAGGAATCACGTGATAACCCGATAGATCCCCACGCCATCACATCAGTCCTCGGCAAGTGGGACACACCCAACGATCTCGATCGCCACATCAGGTGCACCTCGTAGGACCTGAGCCGCGAATCAACACAAGAAACGACAACATAAAACACAGGAGCGAGGGATCAAGAGATGAAAACTGCAATCGACGACATCATGATGGATACAACAAAGATGATTATGAGCTATGCGGAGCCAGTTGTTTTACGCAACGGATTCGCAAAACCTCAGTACCAAAGGACTTCAAACTTCCACACGACCGCCACAAGTACGATGGACTACAGGAACCCGAAGCATGGTTAGCAGACTATTTGGCCACTGTCAAATTGCAAGGCGGCTCCACAACTACCGCAATGCAAAGCCTACAATTACATCTCACCTGCACCGCAAGATCATGGCTCAGACAGTTATCCAAAGATTCCATCAGTAGCTGGAATGACCTGGAAGATAAGTTCATCCGGCACTTCCAATCCACGTTTAAACGACCAGCATCCTTGGAGCAGTTGCGAGGATGCAAACAAAAATCTAGGGAATCAATAAGAGCATTCATCCAACAATGGAATATCATCAAAAACTCAGTTGAGTACATATCTGACGAAATGGCCATCGACGCCTTCAACGACGGCCTCCGTCGACGAGAATTCATAGAAGAACTGGGACAAGTTAAACCCAAAACAATCTCACACCTAATGGAAATAGCAAATCGCTGGGCTGATGGAGAAGACGCGTTGCACAATAAGCGCACGTGATCACCCGAAGAAGAGAGGGACAAGCGCAGCAATGATAGAAGAAGAAGAAACAACAATGGAAACACGATACCAAGTTACGTCACATCAGATTTTTTAGGTGAAGGTAACAACAGAAGCAACGACTACAACGAAGGATAACGCCAGAACAGGGACGACGTCGGAGGAAGCTAGTCAGCACAGCGGTGTCAGCCAAGAGCACGAGACCCACCCATGTCCACAATGCAAATGCTGGAAGGACCCTGTAATATGCATTTTTACATTGACTCAGTAGGCAGACAACAATCTAACCACCTCATGAAAGACTGCCGAACATTCCTGAAGATGCAGGAGCTTTGTAATGCAAAGGCAACCAAAGCGGCAAACTGAGGATACGCATCTACGGCCGGCACATTAGCCATTGGCGCACCACCACCACCAGCGGCACCACCACAAAACAAAAATTATCAAAACAACAAGTACCCTAGGTCAAAAGGAGCAATGTCCATGATTTAGAAAGGGCGTCCATCCAACAGAATTCAGAAGCTCGTCACAAGACAAATCAATATGGCAGAAACAGCAACATCAACCACACCCGAATATCTCCACTGGTCAGAGCAAGAAATCACATTCAGCAAAGCCGATCACCCACTTCGGGTCCCACGACCAGGTCACTCAGCCTTGATAGTCGAAGCACAAATTGGCGGGTTTGATATGAGCATGGTCTTCATGGATGCAGGAAGCAACATAAATCTGATCTACGCAAACACACTGAGAACAATGGGCTACCCCCTGGACAATCTCGCGCCAACCAAAACATCTTTCCACGGAATAGTACCAGGTAAAGCCGAAATTCCTTTAGGAAAGTAAAGTGTTCCCCATGACAGCATGGTTCTGCTAATTAACAACTTACACAGTGCAAGCATATATGCAACATAGATGGGCACAATGGTTCAAGTTTATTAAATGCAAGAAAGTAAAGTGTGCCATCAAGTTCGTGAGAGCTTTAATCACTAATTTTCACATAACAAGTTTAATTTGGAAGGTAGATAAAAACATGAATTTACTTGGAATAGCAATAATGCTAATAGGTAGGTATGGTGGACACAAATGGCATAGGTTTTGGTTTAAGGATTGGATGCACGAGAAGAATGCCCTCTCAGTACAGGTTTTTGGCTAGCAAGGCTGGGTAGCAAGTATAAGAGTTGAAGGAAACAAACAAACATGCAAGTGATAAAAACAAATATGCAATCTTCCTTGGAAGCACAAAAGATCTTAACTAGGGAATACTAAACTTATGAGAAAATCAAGAAAGAAAGATGATGAAATTATTTTTCTTTAGAGTTCTTTTATCTTTTTCATTCAACTCTCAAAAATAGTGTTGCTACTGATCGAGCCAGGTTTGCCAAAACCAACTAAATTAACTCAATGATCCCAGAGTGATACCAATACTAACAACAAGATCAATCATATAACCACGAATTGAAAACTAATATAAGATATGCAAAAGAGTAAATGATAGAACTTCTCATTAATATTCCATAACAGCAAATCACACCAAGGGATACATCTAACGAGAGAGGGGACACTTCAATAATGCAAACCATCCTACATGATAACTTCTCTATTCATGATATGACTCTACTAAAAAGGTAAAAAGATAGAAGATAGTGATGTGATACCGTGGTACTCCCCTAAGCTTGGAACAAACCAAGGGGATGCCAAACCTGATGACGAATTACTCCTTCGGTGGTGGTGGTATCCTCTCGATTGGCGCGAGGAAATCTTCTAGTATTTTGCGAAGCCTATTATTCTCCTCTTGAAGCATATCCACCTTCCTCCTTAAGACTCGTTACTTGTCATAGAACTCATCAGTGACTCGTAGAGCTTCCACTGCTGCAGGGCAAGAACTGAGATCTAGAGTCGGAGGTATCAGCCCCTTCATGCCTGTTGTCATGTCCTTTACTTCCTCCCTGCCATCCCGATCCATGTCTTCGTGCTCAAGATTGTGATGGAGCTCGCGACGGCGTCGCAGCTCATAATCCTTTGAAGATGAACCCCTAAACGACATCGGAACAAAACATACCGAAACAAAAACATGACGAGAACACGATATACGAACCTCGGGGGATCCGGAGGATTATATATTACGAAGTTTCACAACAAAAGGAAGGTACTGGGAGAAAACGGGTCAGAGACAGAGTTCGAGGTGGCCACACCACCTGGTGGCGCGGCCAGGGGTGGGCCTGCGCCACAGGGTGGTGTGAGCCACACTGGCTCCGTTTCCGACCCTCTTTCGCTTCATAACTTTCCTTATTGGCTAAAAACTGCAAAAATATAGTTGGATAGTATCTTCGTGGAACTTTTCTTACCAGAACTATTACCTATTTGAAAACGGACTCTGCAGGTCTCTGAATTTGGTATCTAGTAGATTCTTCCGGAGTCACCACTTGAATACATCAATATCTTCATCTTCATACACTTATTTCTTGAGTCATGAAACCTTTCACTTCCTTATTACACCATTATCTCCACTACCTGGAAATTTCTTTCACACAAAACTTCACATAGTTCTCATTAGTAACATTAGTATAAGTAAAGTGATA
This sequence comes from Avena insularis, assembly GCA_023614405.1. Lineage (NCBI taxonomy): Eukaryota > Viridiplantae > Streptophyta > Magnoliopsida > Poales > Poaceae > Avena > Avena insularis. Next base: position 242,967,337 of record CM042696.1, read on the forward strand.
AAACCTTTTGAGTTCAACTTCAACTGAAAACCATCAAAACATAAACTACTGTAGCAACTCCTTCCAAAAACCCAAAAAGAATTCAAAAAGGAAATCGATTAAAGAAGCAAATGCAAGAATGGCAAAATCTATCAAAACAGACCAGTAGGTAAAGATCAATATTTTCGAAAATCTTCTATTGCTCAAATCAAAAAGTTCAAAACTAACGAAAGTTAAATAACAACCTGGGGCAGAAGCACAAAAATTATAGCTCAATCCGACATACAGAGATCTCTCACGAATTTTTATGGTGAAGAACAAAAATCTGTTTCGGGACAGCAACTTCCCCGACTATTACTTCTCTCTCATTAGGGGTTGATCTTGACACGAAAACCAAACAAAAAGGATAAGGAGAGGTTATTACCGAAGTAATAACTTCCAAGATTAAAAGAAACAAAACCAAACTGAAAGCAAGAATAAATTGGGTTGTCTCCCAAAAAGCTCTTTCTTTATAGCCATTAAGATGGGCATATGATAATTTTGATGATGCTCACTTAGGAATATGAATTGAATTGAAAGAGAGCATTAAGAAGAAAAAATACACATGTTTAAGTCTAACCCACTTCCTATGCAAGGGAACTTTGTAGGCAAATAAGTTGTTGGAACCAGAAACCGAGAGCATAAGAAGGCAAAACAGGTGCAACATAAAGACTTTAAGCATAAAACGAGGAAACTTGATATTATTGAGATGCATAAGAACACTTTTCCCTCTCTCATAATAAATTTCAGTATCATGCATAAACTTAACAATATAGCTATCACAAGGGCCATCGTAACAATGATCACTTATCCTAACAGAAAACACAGGAATACTAGCTCTCATAACACTATTTTGTGAAACAATATTAGAGGTATCCTGACAAAGGATAGTGTGTCCCTCTTCTACATATTTAGTGACAAAGTCTTTCACATTTGCTATTGTAGGTTCATCATCCATTTGTTTATCAAGTTCAACAACTTTACTTGTACTTTCATTAACCATACTAGCTATCATAGAATGTTCCTTTATCTTAACTGGGAAAGGCATTTTCTCAATGTAAGGTTCGGGTAAAGCATGATTAGCAGTATAAACTTCAGTATTTCTTGCAGGAACATTCTTACCAACATCTTTAAATGGTTCATGGTACTTATTCCACTTCTTTTTAGGCACTTCAATATAGGAAGCAAAAGCCTTAAAATAAGTTGCAATAGCTTGAGAGTCTAGACCATAAGCATTCTTAATATTTTGGAAGTCATCAGTTCCCATAAAAGATTCAATGCATTCATAATCATAATTTATACCTGACTTTCTTCCTTTGTCATTTTCCCATGCTTCAGCATTGTCTTGAATATGGTCCAAAAGATCCCATTTAGCTTCTTCTTCCATACAAGTGAATGATCCAGCACAAGAAGCATCCAATAAATCCTTATCATGTAGAGGGAGCCTTGCATAAAAGTTATTGATAATAATATTGTTGGGGAGCTCATGAATGGGACATTTGAGCATTAGTAACTTCAATCTCCCCCAAGCTTGAGCTGTACTCTCTCCATCAAGAGGCCAAAAGTTGTATATTTGATTCCGATCTTTATGAATCTCACTTGGAGGATAAAACTTTGAATAAAAGAGAGGTACTATTTCCACCCATTCAAGAGCTTGACCATTCTTTAGCAGCTTATACCATTCCTTAGCTCTTCCTTTTAGTGATAATGAGAATAACTTCTTCTTAACTTGATATGTAGTAATACCTGCACACTTGAACAACCCGCATATTTATCACCGGGATGGACAATTCCATCTCCAACATAATAGTTATCCATAACACGATCAATAATTCTTGTAGGTATTTTAAAAGCATCATTCTCAGAAGGTGGTGGTTCATCTACTACCCTAGCAGTGGTAGTAGCATTATGAAATAAGAAACTCAGCGAATTATCCATATTGAAAATAAAGCAACTAACAGAAGTGAACAATACTCACAGTAGAGGTTTCCTTTACCAGTTCCACTCTACAATAGCGCTTCACTCCCCCACAACAGCGCCAGAAAATAGTCTTGATGACCCACAAGTATAGGGGGTGTATCACAGTATTTTCGATAAGTAAGAGTGTCGAACCCAACGAGGAGCAGAAGGTGTTGGCTAGTGGTATGGATTAGGAATTCTCTGCAAATACTTAGCAAACGGATTTTTAGGGGTTTTTGATAATGCAAGTAAAATAAAGTACGAGTAAATAAAAGACAATAAGAATAAATGCAGCAAGTGGCCCAATCCTTTATGTAGCAAAGGACAAGCCGGTTGTATTACTTGAGATGACCAAACGTTCTCGAGGACACATGGGAATTCTGGCAAGTGCTTTCACTTCATATAGTTGATTAATCTTCTTTAGCTTGCTAAGTGTTGTGTGGGTGAACCTGTGCTAATGTACCGACCTTCCTAGGACTAATACATACTTGTGATTATACCCCTTACAAACATCCATAAGTACAAGAAAGTAATTAAGGTAGAAACCTAACCATAGCTTTAAACTCTAAGACCCTTACGTCCCTTGTGCAATGGTTTCCTAACGGGGGTTCAGGTTTCTGTCACTCCGGCAACCCCTATGATTAGTAGCCAAATACACAATGCATTCTCCTAGGCCCATATAGGTGAAGTGTCATGTAGTCGACATTCACATGACACCACTAGAAGAAGTACACCACAACTTAAATATCAAACTATTGAATCTTTCTCAACACAACTCCACTACTAACAACATGACTTCTCCCATGTCCTCAAGAACAAAACAAACTACTCACAAGACATCATAAGGATCATGATTAGAGATGGAATAATGATGTATAACAATCTGAACATAAACAATAATTCAACGATTCCACTCAATAGCATCAACTACAAAGAGTAATCAACACTAGGAAAGTTTCCCCTAAGAACTATGCAAGATTCAACCCAATTGTTACAGCAATATGGAGATGGTGATGATGGTGCTTATGGTGATGATGGTGGTGATGATGATCCCGATGAAGTCCAGCTTGATGGTGGTGTTGATGGCGACGATCTCCCCTCTCCGGGAAGGAATTCCCCCGGCAGAAATCTGTCTGCCGGAGAGATCTTTCTCTCTCGGTGTTTTCCGCCCGCAGAGGCGGCGGAATCTTTCTGTGGTTGCCCCCGAGTATTAGGGTTTCGGGAGGATAATATATGCTAGAGGGTGATGGGTTCGTAGCATGGAAAACAAAAAAATTCTACCGCAAGAACGAACAAAACCAAGATCTAATCTAGATAAAAGCCTAGATCTAATCTATTAGACATGTGCAACGAGATAGATCTATACTAACCCTCGTAGATCCGAAAGCGTTACGAGATTAGATCTCGGGGTTGATGTAGTCGATCACTTGCCGATCTCAAGATCGTGTGGACGATCCTTCTCGGCTTCCGCAGTCGGTCACATGTGCGGAGTTGAAGCAGGCCTTCCTCTCCCCGTTCCAGCGAGCAGCGGAGGTAGTAGATCTTCTCCACGGAATCCCGGCAGCACGACAGTGTGGTGGTGGTGGTGGACTAGAGAATTCTGCAGGGCTTCGCCTAAGCCTGATCAGAGGGAAGGAGAAGGAGAGAGGCGGCGGCTAGGGCTTGGAGTGGAGGGGGTAAGGGGATGGCGCCCCCACCCCTCTATTTAAAGGAGGGAGGCGCCATGGGAGGGGGAGTCCTAGTAGGACTCCCTCCTCCTGGCAAGCGGATTGGGAGGGGGGAGGAGTCCTCCTCCCCCACGACTCCTTGTCTTGCCCCATAAGGACTCCTTGATCCTTTCTTGGTTTTCAAGCAAACTCCAAGAAATCTCCTAGAACCTTCCAGAACATTCTGAAACCTTCTAGAATCTCCATTCAAACATTCTAGAACATTTCCTAACTTAGGAAATGATCCCCAATATATGAATCTTATTCTCCGGACAATTCCGGATCTCCTCGTGATGTCCCGGATCCAATCCGAGACTCCGAACAACATTCGGTCTCCAACGCATATTCCATATCTACTTAAAACAACGAACCTTAAGTGTGTCACCCTACGGTTCGTGAATATGCAGACATGATGGAGACACCTCTCCGATCAATAACCATCAGCGGGATCTGGAGATCCATAACGGCTCCCACATACTCAACGATGACTTCATGATCGATAGAACCATTAACATACGAAACCAATTCCCTTTGTCATGCGATATTCTACTTATCCGAGGTTTGATCGTCGGTATCTCCATACCTAGTTCTACCTCACATCGATAAGTACTCTTTACTCGTTCCATGTTATGTCATCCCTTGTGACCTAGTCACATGCTTGCAAGCTAACTAGATTACATTCCACCGAGAGGACCCAGAGCATATCTATCCGTCATATGGATGGACAAATCCCAATATTGGTCCATGCGCTTCAACACATACTTTTAGAATACCCAATGACACCTTTATAACCACCTAGTTACGAAGCGGTGTTTGATGTCATCAAAGTACCCATCCGGTGATGGTGATTAACATAACCTCATGGTCAAAGGATTAGGTTACTATGCATTTGAAAGCTTATAGCAATACGAACTTAATGACTTGATCTTATGCTACGCTTACTATGGGTGTGTGTCCATCACATCATTATCCTAATGATATAACCTTGTTATTAATGACATCCAATGTCCATGATGAGGAAATCATGATCATCATTTAATCAACAAGCTAGTTCCACAAGAGGCTTACTAGGGACTCTTTTATGTTTACAAAACACACATGTATCAGTGTTTCCTTATAATACAATTATAGCATGGGATGTAAACATTCATCATAAACACAAAGATATAATAATAACCACTTTTATTATTGCCTCTTGGGCATATCTCCAACAGTCTCCCACTTGCACTAGAGTCAATAATCTAGATTACATGGTAATATACCTAACACCCATGGCGTTCTGGTGTTGGTCATGTTTTGCTCTAGGGAGAGGTTTAGTCAACGGATCTGCCACATTCAGATCAGTGTGTACTTTGCAAATCTTTATGTCACCATCTCGGACATACTCGCGAATAGCATGGAAACGTAGCTTGATGTGCTTCAGCTTGCTATGTGACCTTGGCTCCTGTGCATTAGCTATGGCACCTGTGTTGTCACAGTAGATAGCCATCGGGTCCAACGCACTGGGAACCACGCCAAGTTCAGTAATGAACTCCTTCATCCATATGGCTTCTTGTGCAGCCTCCGAAGCAGCTATGTATTCCGATTCAGTTGAAGATTTCGCCACAACGCTTTGCTTGGCACTCTCCAGCTCACTGCAGCACCATTCAAAATAAATACGTATCCAGACTGTGACTTCGAGTCATCTGGATCGGTGTTCCAACTAGCATCAGTGTAACCGTTTACAACAAGCTGTTCATCACCTCCATAAGAAAGAACCATATCCTTAGTCCTATTCAGGTACTTTAGGATATTCTTGACCGCTGTCCAGTGTTCCATTCCAGGATCACTTTGATATCTGCTAGTCAAACTAACAGCATGTGCTATATCTGGTCTTGTACACAGCATGGCATACATGATAGAACCTATGGCCGAGGCATAGGGAATATTATTCATCTTTTCTCTATCTTCTGCCATAGCCAGACTTTGAGTTTTACTCAAGGTCTTACCTGACAACATGGGCACGAACCCTTTCTTGCTCTCTTCCATTCTAAACTTCTTTAGAACTTGTCTAAGTATGTACTTTGTGAAAGCGCTATTAGGCGTCTTGATCTATCTCTATAAATCTTGATGCCTAGAATATATGCCGCTTCGCCAAGATCCTTCATGGAAAAACTATTATTCAAATAGGTTTTGACACTATTAAGAAGTTCTATATCATTCCCAATCAACAATATGTCATCTACATATAGTACTAGGAATGCTACAGAGCTCCCACTCACTTTCTTGTAAATACAAGCTTCTCCATAAGTTTGTATAAATCCAAAGTTTTTGATTACTTTATCAAATCGTTGATTCCAACTCCGGGATGCTTGCTTCAGTCCATAAATGGAGCGCTGAAGTTTGCATACCTTGTCAGCATCACTAGGATCGACAAAACCCTTGGGTTGTACCATATACAACTCTTCCTCAATGTCACCATTAAGGAACACCGTTTTGACATCCATCTGCCAAATTTCATAATCGAAATATGCAGCGATTGCTAACAAAATCCTCACAGACTTTAGCTTCGCTACTGGTGAGAAAGTCTCATCGTAGTCAACTCCTTGAATTTGTCAGAACCCTTTCGCGACAAGTCGAGCTTTATAGACGGTAACATTACCATCAGCATCTGTTTTTCTTTTGAAAATCCATTTGTTATCGACAGTCTTACGGCCATCCGGTAAGTCCACCAAAGTCCACACTTGGTTTTCGTACATGGATCCCATCTCGGATTTCATGGCTTCTAGCCATTTGTCGGAATCTGGGCTCACCATAGCTTCTTCATACGTTGCAGGGTCATCAGTGTTGTCCACCAACATGACGTTCAAGGCAGAGTCATACCAATCAGGAGTGGTACGAACCTCGTTGACCTGAGGTTCTGCAAGAATTCGCTCAAGTTTCATGATCACCATCATTAGCTTCCTCTCCAATTGGTGCAGGCGGCACAAAAACATCTTCCGGTGTTGCGCTACTCTCAACTCTGAGAGAAGGTTCAGTAACCTCGTCGAGTTCTACTTTCCTTCCAGTCACTTCCTTCGAGAGAAACTCCTTCTCAAGAAAGGATCCATTCTTGTCAACGAAAACTTTGCCTTCGGATCTATGATAGAAGGTATACCCAATTGTTTCTTTAGGGTATCCTATGAAGACGCATTTCTCCGCTTTGGGTTCAAGCTTATCAGGTTGTAACTTCTTTACATACGCTTCGCAACCCCAAACTTTAAGGAACGACAACTTAGGTTTCTTACCAAACCACAATTCGTACGGTGTCGTTTCAACAGATTTAGATGGTGCCCTATTTAAAGTGAATGCGGTTGTCTCTAATGCATAGCCCCAAAACGATAGTGGTAAATCTGTAAGAGACATCATAGACCGAACCATATCTAAAAGAGTTCGATTACGACGTTCGGACACACCATTACGCTGTGGTGTTCCCGGCGGTGTCAACTACGAAAGTATTCCACATTTCTTTAAATGCATGCCAAACTCATAACTCAGATATTCACCTCCACGGTCAGAACGCAGAAACTTAATTTTCTTGTTATGATGATTTTCCACTTCACTTTGAAATTCCTTAAACTTCTCGAAAGTTTCGGACTTATGTTTCATAAAGTAGACATACCCATATCTACTTAAGTCATCCGTGAAAGTGAGAACATAACGATATCCACCACGTGATGCTACACTCATTGGACCGCACACATCGGTATGTATTATTTCCAATAAGTCTGTAGCTCGCTCCATTATCCCAGAGAATGGAGTCTTAGTCATTTTTCCCATTAGACATGCTTCGCATCTTTCAAGTGATTCAAAATCAAGTGATTCAAGAAGTCCATCGGAATGGAGTTTCTTCATACGCTTCACTCCAATGTGACCAAGACGACAGTGCCACATGTATGTAGAATTATCATTCAATTTTATTCGTTTAGCATCTATGTTGTGAACATGTGTATCACTACTATCGAGATTCAATAAGAATAAACCATTCATCTCAGGTGCATTACCATAAAAGATATTACTCATATAAATCGAACAACCTTTATTCTCAGACTTAAAAGAGTAACCGTCTCGCAATAAACAAGATCCAGATATAATGTTCATGCTTAACGCAGGCACCAAATAACAATTATTTAAATTTAAAACTAATCCCGAAGGTAGATGTAGAGGAGCGTGTGACGGCGATCACATCAACCTTGGAGCCATTTCCAACGCGATCGTCACCTTGTCTCTTGCCGGTCTTCGTTTATTCGCAGCTCTGCTTCGAGTTACAAATATGAGCAACAACCGATATCAAATACCGTGCACTACTATGACTACTAGTAAGATACACATCAATAACATGTATATCGAATATACCTTTCTTCTTGATGTTGCCGTTCTTCAGATCCGCCAGGTACTTGGGGCAGTTACGCTTCCAGTGACCAGCACCCTTGCAGTAGAAGCATTCAGTTTCAGGCTTAGGACCAACCTTGGGCTTCTTAGCAGGTGCGGCAGCTTTCTTGCCGTCCTTCTTGAAGTTGCCCTTTTTCTTAGGCTTGCCCTGTTTCTTGAAATTGGTGGTCTTATTGACCATCAACACTTGGTGCTCCTTCTTGATCTCCACTTCAGCAGTTTTCAGCATGGACGATAGTTCAGGCAACATCTTGTTCATGCAGTGCATATTGTAGTTCATCACAAAGTTCTTATAACTCGGTGGCAGTGATTGGAGGACATGGTGAATCCCTAACTCATTAGGAATCGTTATCCCCAACTCTTGGAGCTTGTTTGCGTGCCCAGACATGGTGAGCACGTGCTCGCTAACGGAGCTTCCCTCTTCCATCTTGCAGGTAAAGAACTTTTCGGAGGCCTCATAGCTCTCCACGGCCGCGTGAGTCTCAAAAATGAGCTTGAGCTCCTTAATGATCTCGAACGGGTCGTGGTGCTCAAAACGCTTCTGGAGCTCTGTTTCTAAACCGTACAGGATGGCACACTGAACTGTGGAGTAATGATTTTTCTGAGTGGCGTAAACATTCTTTACGTCATCGGTGGCATCATCTGCAGGTGGGTCACCTAGCGGTGCTTCGAGCACATAGGTCATCTGACCAGCCCTGAGGACAATCTTCAGACCACGGAGCCAGTCCGTGAAGTTGCTTCCATTGTTCTTAAGCTTTTCTTTCTCTAGGAACACATTGAAATTGATGGAGAGGTTCGCCATAATCTACAACAAATTTGCAAGTAGTTTAGACTAAGTTTATGATAAATTGAGTTCAATCTTAATTCTTAAATTAACTAGGTGAACTCCCACTCAAAACAACATCCCTCACATTTTCTTAGTGATTACACGAACCAAGTCCACTACACCAAGTCCGATCTTCACGAGAGAAGATGTAGTTTCATCGGCGAACAATCTTCATATTCATCATATCACTTATATGATTCATGCTCTACCTTTCGGTATTCCGTGTTCCGAGACCATGTCTGTACATGCTAGGCTCGTCAAGATTAACCTTAGTTTCCGCATGTGCAAATCTGGCTTGCACCCGTTGTATGCATACATAGAATCTATCACATCCGATCATCACGAGATGCTTCGAGACGACGAGTCTTAGCAGCGGTGCCAACTAAGGACGAATACTTTATTACTTGAAATTTAGTGAGGGGGATCATCTTATAATGCTACCGTCGTGATCTAAGAAATACAAGATGCATAAAGGATTAACATCACAGGCAATTCATAATTAGTGTGATATTATATGGCCCTTTCTTCTTATGCCTTTGATCTCCATCTCCAAAGCACGGACATGATCTCCATCATCACCAAAGATCGCCAAGGTCAGTGGCGCCGCTTCATGGTTGTCCATCATCACCAGCAACTATTACAACTACTTGGAATAAAACTATTACAAGATGAATAGACACGCAGGTCTTAATAGAATTAAAGACAACCATTAGGATCTTGCCGGTTGCCATATTACAACAAGGATCATTGCATACATCAAATATAATCACAATCACATGATGGCCATATCACATCACAAAACCCCTGCAAAAACAAGTTAGACACCTATAATTTTCTTTGCAAGTTTTACGTGGTTTGGGGCTTTCGAATAAGAACGGATCTTAACTACGAAACTGAACCACAACGTTGATACAAGTGCTATCAAGTGCAAAGTGTAGATTGGATCTATACTATGATGGGAGAGACAGACACCCGCAAAGCCACTTGTGCAAAGCAAGTTACACGTCAAGCGTGGAGCAAGTCTCATGTGCGATGACATGTAAGGTTAGCCCGAGCCGCTTCATCCCACCATACCGCAAGATGCAAAGTACACAAAGCAAAAGACGGCACGAGCACCAACGCCCACAAAACCATTGTGTTCTACTCGTGCAACAGATCTATGCATAGACAAGGCTCTGATACCACTGATGGGTTCGTAGCACGGAAAACAAAAAATTTATACCGCAAGAACGAACAAAACCTAGATCTAATCTAGATAAAAGCCAAGATCTAATCTATTAGACATGTGCAACGAGATAGATCTGTACTAACCCTCGTAGATCCGAAAGCGTTACGAGATTAGATCTCCGGGTTGATGTAGTCGATCACTTGCCGATCTCAAGATCGTGTGGACGATCCTTCCGGCGCGCTCCGCAGCGCTCAGCAATGGGTCACACGTGCGCAGTCAAAGCAGACCTTCCTCTCCCTGTTCCAGCGAGTAGCGGAGGTAGTAGATCTTCTCCACGGAATCCCAGCAGCACGACGGTGTGGTGGTGGTGGTGGAGTAGAGAATTCTGCAGGGCTTCGCCTAAGCCTGAGCAGAGGGAAGGAGAAGGAGAGAGGCGGCGTCTAGGGCTTGGAGTGGAGGGGGTAAGGGGGGCGCCCCCACCCATCTATTTAAAGGAGGGAGGCGCCATGGGAGGGGGAGTCCTAGTAGGACTCCCCTCCCTCCTTGGCCGGCGGATTGGGAGGGGGGGAGTAGTCCTCCTCCCCCACGACTCCTTGTCTTGCCCCACAAGGACTCCTTGATCCTTTCTTGGTTTTCAAGCAAACTCCAAGAAATCTCCTAGAACCTTCCAGAACATTCCGAAACCTTCTAGAATCTCCATACAAACATTCCAAAATATTTCCTAACTTAGAAAATGATCCCCAATATATGAATCTTATTCTCCGGACAATTCCGGATCTCCTCGTGATGTCCTGGATCCAATCCGAGACTCAGAACAACATTCGGTCTCCAACGCATATTCCATATCTACTTAAAAACAACTTCGAACCTTAAGTGTGTCACCCTATGGTTCGTGAATATGCAGACATGATGGAGACACCTCTCCGATCAATAACCATCAGCGGGATCTGGAGATCCATAACGGCTCCCACATACTCAATGATGACTTCGTGATCGATAGAACCATTAACATACGAAACCAATTCCCTTTGTCACGCGATATTCTACTTATCCGAGGTTTGATCGTCGGTATCTCCATACCTAGTTCTACCTCGTATCGATAAGTACTCTTTACTCGTTCCATGTTATGTCATCCCTTGTGACCTAGTCACATGCTTGCAAGCTAACTAGATGACATTCCACCGAGAGGGCCCAGAGCATATCTATCCGTCATATGGATGGACAAATCCCAATCTTGGTCTATGTGCTTCAACACATACTTTTAGAATACCCAATGACACCTTTATAACCACCTAGTTACGAAGCGGTGTTTGATGTCATCAAAGTACCCATCCGGTGATGGTGATTAACATAACCTCATGGTCGAAGGATTAGGTTACTATGCATTTGAAAGCTTATAGCAATACGAACTTAATGACTTGATCTTATGCTACGCTTACTATGGGTGTGTGTCCATCACATCATTCTCCTAATGATATAACCTTGTTATTAATGGCATCCAATGTCCATGATCAGGAAACCATGATCATCATTTAATCAACAAGCTAGTTCCACAAGAGGCTTACTAGGGACTCTTTTATGTTTACAAAACACACATGTATTAGTGTTTCCTTATAATACAATTATAGCATGGGATGTAAACATTCATCATAAACACAAAGATATAATAATAACCACTTTTATTATTGCTTCTTGGGCATATCTCCAACGGAGGGGAGAGCTAGAGGTGGGCCAGGGTGGCCACACCACCTGGTGGCGTGGCCCAGGGTGGCCCGCGCCAGGGGGTGGTGTGGCCCCCCTATGGCCCATCTCCACTCCTCCTTCTGACTTCCTTCGTCTGCTGGGAAAATAGGATTTTCTGTATATTTTCCTAGATGTTCTGATCTTCGTGAATTTTGCCTCCAAACAGCACCTTTTCCATCAGAATCCTGACTGCAGCGGTCCATGCTCCAAAAGTCATCAACCACGCAAAAACAGATGAAATAACATAAGTATCATCTCTAATATGAAATATATCAATGAATAACAGTAAATTATGATATAGAATAGTGATGCAGAATGGACGTATCAGTGTGTCATCATCAATGGAATGTGATCTCTGGTAGAGATCAAACCATCTGGTGTTGGAGGAGTTAATTCACTTATGAGTTCACTAGGAGAAGAATGGAGAATGAGTAGTGTTGAAGTGGCATGACCATGTCATCAAATGTTAATGGATATGGAGGCAGATGATTGTCTTATTCAAGAAGATGTGATCTTTGTGGACAAGATAAGAGGGAGTCATAAAGTATGTTTAGGAAAGGAATTCCTTATCTAAGGATAAGCTTAGTGAGGTATTAAGGTAAGGGTTCTTTAGACACCATTACCCAACAGTACATCAAGCCATGACAGAATCATGTCTACCTCTTTGTCCAAAACCCTAGAATCAAACTGATAGTGGAACCATTTCCTATTCCTAGGTAACTATTGAATAATACCTCTTCGACAATTAAAGCTTCCAAGAGATAATTAGAGAACCAGATGAGTGTTTAAGGATGGAAACCTTGCTCACCTTATTATCTTGAACCCTAATAGAAACCTAAATCTTCATCTATAGTCTTAATAATCATCCATATATCTAATTGAAAATGAGTTATTAAATCTTCTCAAAACCCATAATACCTATATTTAAATAAACCTAAGCATTTATCCAGCAATGATTGTTATTGATTCATAATGACCTAACCAAGATTGTTTTGTGGTATTTCTAAACATTACAAATCAAATAGAATTGGATTTGGTAAAAGCACCAAAAAGGGAGAACCATGAAACTTAAATCACCCTATCATGAACCACAAGGATTAATACTTTATTAATGTATATACATGATTTTTTATGAGATTAAGTTTTAATAAATATTTGTACACCTAAATAACCATTTTAAACCATTACCATTACATTCTTTTAGTGGAAGTGAAAGTCATTTTAAAGGGTCTTCTTATAAAGAGCAAATCCCTAAAAACCCTAATCCTTAATTACTTTATTTAATAAACACTTACCTATATAATAGTAGATGTTGGAATGCACTATCAAAAATAGGACAATCAACTAACGTCAGGACCTCTGAAATATTTGTAGTATTGTACAAAGGTTTTAGAGTTTAAATGAATTAACATTCAAATTGAAATATAAAGGAGAAAATAGAAACAGAGTAAAGAAGAAAAAAAGAGAACTGTCAGTGGAACCAGCCCAAGGCCCATTTTCCTACCTGTTGCCGCAAGCAGCAGCAGTCACGTTTCGCTCGTTTCGCCGTAGCCCAATACCGGACCAAGCCCAAATACCCCTTCGATGTTTCTTTTCCTTTCTTCTCCTCTCGCCAGAAGGACAGCACCGGGAAGCAGCTCGCTGGAGAGTGCTTCACCGTCCTCCGTCGCTGAGATGATCGCCGTGCTATGATTCGTGCTACTGACGCCGCCCTCATCTATAAAAACATGTACACGCAGAGAGCAAACCCCGTTTCCCCTTCATCATCCTCCTCCCTTATCCACTGTGAACTTAGCTCGCCGGAGCTCTAAGACGCCGCCGTTCCCGAGCTCCCCTTGAAGTTTTGAGCGCACCGATCGACTTGCCTTGTTGTCCTCGTTCTCCCTAGCCAGTCCATGGAAGCCGGATAGCTCCCAGACAAGTCAATCGGCACCTCACTGCCGCCGCCATTCACCGGCGTTCACCGTCGATTCCGACGATAATTCGTCTCTGTGTCTTCACCGTAAGCTTCCTGGTGAGCAGTTGATCCTCCTAGTAGTCTCGCCTTACTTCCTCGCATATGGTAGCTCGCTAGCACCACGCGCCACCACTCACCGCTGTTGGTCGTCCTTGTTCCGGCCACCCAAATGGAGCGGCACTGCCACTCTGAGGTCGGCCGCAGCAAGGTGAGTCCAACACGCCTGCTCGCGCTTGCTCGCACGCTCTCGATCGAGAGATCGATCAGCAACCTAGGAAGAACACCCACGGGTGATGTCAGCATGACATCATGCTGATGTCATAAGCCCAATTTATTAATTGTTTTATAATTTCTGAATATGATGTGGCATGTGTCCCACCAGTCAGTGGCTTAGGGTAGATTAGGCTATGTATAAAAAGTCTGCACCATGCATATGTGTCATGTTGATGTCAGCACTGACGCAATAAAACATTTAATATTTATTTTTAATCTAGGAAAATGATTAAATCTTAGAAATTGAATATCTTTTGTTTTATAATTCAGAAAAATGTATATAATATATCAAAATGCTCAAAAAGATAAAATCTATAATTTAACTTTATTAACAAACATTATTGTGTTAACTATTTAAATAATTATTACTTAATAAATATTTTATGAGTAATAATACTTTGGAAATTCATATTTTAATATTGGTAAATGAGAAAAATATAAATAATATACCAAAATTCTTAGAAAAACAAAATCTACATTGAAAAAATTGTTTCATAGATTTTTGGTATCACTTAGATAAATATTATTATTTATTAAGTATTTATAAAGTGATAAAACTTATAAAAATCATAGTTTAATATTTAAAAATCACAAAAATACATATAATATACCGAAATGATCACAAAAATTAATTTTACACATTAAAAATATCCTCTTTCTTAATTGAAGTCAAATAAAAGGGAAAGGTATAATAAATCTTATTTATACTCTTTTCTTTATTTTAATTCATTAAAAATATATAAATCTTTACTATTGCTTTTAGAATTATTTGTTTAAAGTCTAAAAGTGTAATAACAAGTGCAAGTTATGTCTAAATGAATTTACGAAAGGTCTAACCAATTCAACTTGTACTCACTAAAACTACCATTTAAAATTAAATAAGTTTTACTCTTCAAAAATATTTTATCACTTATAAAATCATCAAGATTTGAGTACTAATTCTTTTACCAGTTTAGGTATCCACCTAAAGAATTAAACTAAGTTTTTAAGTAATTTTAGCAATACCCTATCTATGCTTATACAATCTAAGTATTAATAAGAAAGTAATTCTACTCACTTATAACTTTAATATAACACCACCTCATTCAAGTAATAATACTTAAATGCTAACTTTTTGGAGTGTTAACAAGTCAACCATTTACTGTTCAAAACATGTAAATCTCCACCACTTATGCTATGATTGTTTAATGTGGTAATGCTTTCCTCTTTAATAATCTTAGCTAATAAGAAAACCTTAAAGTGTTAGCCTTAAGTTTAAATACTCTTTACTTTGTAAAGTAATATTTTCCTCAAAAGTTATTCTTTTAAGGAAAATTAAAAGTGATCTTTGAACACTTCTTTAAAAGCTCTAATTGATTCTTAAATTTGTTTAAGAAATATTTCAGATACCATGCCCCATTTGAGTGCTTTAGTATTGCATATTACTTGTTGTATTTACATATTGTTTCACACATTCTCACAAGCCTTAATAACAAGCACAAGTGTGAATCTGATATAAAAGTGCAACACACTCCTAAGAACTCATCACTAGCTTTCGAACCCTGGATTAGATACGACTATTCCAGGGATTCGCGGTTATCAAACTTGCATTACATTACTTATGAATAATTGCATCTTGCTTCTTTAAACATTAGTCCTTACCGGACCAATGATGCTATTTATAGAATTTGGATCTTCTATTATCCCGAAGGCCGTGAGTGCATAATCTTGCAATCACAAAAGGCAAGTTCACAACTTGCTCATATCCTTTGATTATTTTCTATCAAATTCTTGTAACTCAAATGTTGTCATCACCTACATTTCAAAAAGGGCAGAAAATACTATTTTCATAATAATATGATTATAGATTATTTACCAAATGGTAATAATCTATTGATACAGTTCCAGTGGTAAAGGAACATAATATCTAGGACTTAACAACCAATGTCGCCAGTGATTCTAGCACCGTATATTACGCGTTAACCATGAGATCTGGAATAGGATGGAGAAGTCAGCTAGATCTTCTTCCTTTCGCATGGACGGATGACCTTATCGTGAGGCTGTTTATTTCTCGTGGAGTTCCAAAGAATCCAGCACATGGGTGGGACCCCTTAGTTCCCCGCGAGCTAGGTGTCTAGATTATATATGCATAGTTGTCTAGGTCAGAGTTCACCATAGCTGATGGTCACCACTAGACAGAGCTACTTACGGAGTCCTCGAGAGGCTACTGAAAGAGTAACCATGGTAGTCCGTCTTGGGGGATCGTGTCTTCATGCGGGGTCACGGAGAAGGGAAGCGATTGGCTTGGATCATCTACTGGGCCACACACCATAGGAAGTGTGGACGGGAAAGATCGCCCGGTTGTGCAACAAGGATTTGGTCTCTCATGGGTAAAGTAACGCACCTCTGTAGAGTGTAAGAATTGTGACATGTTACTCCCTGTTTCGTGAATGAGCTACGAACGCGGCAGGAAAGGAACCCCACGAAGGTTCTGGTCAACCTATGAAGGCTGTCGGACATATTTTTTAGAATAAAAGCAACCTTTGAAGAAAATGTTTACGAAAATCTGCATTGCCTATGACCTATGGTCTATGACTGTAGAGATAGTGCATCATACACTCCTTTTTAGTGAACTTGCTAAGTATGCTCGTACTCAACTATACCTTCTTAACCCTTGCTAGGTTCTAAGCCGTTGAAGACAATGCCAACATCAATTTCTGCTCAAGAAACCATCATCGGCAGCTCAAGTTCTTCAACAGAGTCAATGAAGTCAACATATACATCAACCGAAGTGAAGACAAAGTTCTTAAGTAGATAGGAGTAGATTCTCTAGCCATAAAACTTACTTATGTAGAGCATTGCAATAGCAGCAATGGCAAGCCTGATAGTTTAGATGCTAGTCTTAGTTACTAGATAGTTCTGAGTTATTATTTCTAGTTCTTCTTTGTAAGAAGTTCTTTCTTTCTCTTTAACCTAGAGTGTTCACTGGATCTTTTGTAGAGTCCAGTTGTAATCTGTAGTCATGTCTTGGACCTGCTGTGTTTCTGTTGTACCACTCTGAGGGATGTAATACTATTGAATGGTGTTTCATTGGTGTTATGTCAACAACTATAGTGTACTACATCATGCAGTGGTATGCTGGGTCACCGTAGCTGGTATCAGAGCATATGCTTTGACCTTAGGATTAAAACCCTTTTAGGAAGATCTGTAGGTTGGATAGTGACTATAGGAGCCATCTTATCTAAACCAAGACTTGTGATGTATATTCACTTGAGGATAACCTTGTCAAACTTAAGTTGGATGTTTTGTCATCTTTCTTAAGGATTAGTTATAGGTATTCTCTAGAGAAATGTCATTTTAGTATTGATCTAAATAGGTATTACACCACTAAGATATCTTACGTAAGTTAAAATATCAAAGAAGATTACGACCAAGATTAGGATATCATGTGGAGTAATATTAGTGATGGAGTCTATATTTAGAATTCCTATAATGTAGAAGAATCTTACCATTAGTTGATACCACTATACCCCTTAAGGTAGACCATTAGGGTATGTATAGATACAATTGGAAGTAAATCATGTGGCATTCACTTGAGAATTCCATGTGATGGAGTATAAAATTTTTTTAGAATCATCAATAGTAAGCTAAGAAGAAGAGTTGTCACGGTGAGATTATCTCTTTAATCATGATGACTAGGTAAATCTTAACAAGTTCATGGTGAAATTAGCTCTGAGACCATGATAAGTCTGTAATTAGGACAAGTACTTAGTAAATAATCTTGTAACAACAGTAAGTAAAGAACAATGTAGGTCTATGATAGAAGTCATAGGTATTATAATATTACGATAATTTTTGGATTAAGATAGTAACTACAATTTTGTTAGTAGTTTCGAGAGATCATGTGAGGATAGTTTACGATAGAATGGAAGAATGGAGTCTTTAGTAGTCCCAAAAGAAAGGTAAGAGGCTTATCAAAACCAAATTGAGACCACTTTGCTCAAAATTATCCAATTGCAATTGGGCAATTTGGGTAAATATGGAGATAAAGAGTAGTTTGGCTTCTAAGTGCTAAGTATCACGAGGTAAACCTACATCAGGAGGTGTCATATACTACACAGCTAAGCCTGAATTCTAGAGGTATTATACTCAACTACTATATTACAGGCTTAGAGTGATGTGTGTTATATATACCACATTTGGATTTCTTGGTTTTTTCTTGGATCTTCTTGATTGACTAGGTCTATGCATCGAGTGGAACTTTATGGGCATATGCATGTTGTTTCATGGAGTTCTTACTTGATGTACAGGTCTAGTGGGGAAATGGGTTCGCGTGAGGGAGAGGCGAATTCTCACTCCGATGATGGGAAGATGAAGGCTCATAAGATGATGCCGACACAACAAAAGGAGGTTAGCGAGGAAATTTCAAAGGAAGGAGAAATTCCAATGCCGCATTTAATCACCAACAAAGGAGTTCTTTAGTATATAAAGGATATGGAAGACGAAAAAAGGCTGAAATAGGGTGGCAGAATCAATTTGATCAGGAGACTTTAAATAAAATGCAAGAGAAGCAACCTGAGGAATTACATCCAAGGGTTAAAGTAGTGAAGTTCTTACAAACTAAGCCTTGGAGCTTTTCCATGGTAGAAGAACCTTTGGAAGTAGAAAATTGGTTAATGGATACATCTCGGAAGCTTAAAAGTGTGGTATGTAAGGATGAAGAAAAGGTGCGATATGCAACTTATTTATTGACCGGAACCGCAGTCATGTATTGGGAGAAGTCAAGGTTCACAACATTGGTAGAAGGTGTTAGTACCTGGGCTGAGTTCAAAAATAAGTTTCGTGAAGAATTTGTTCATCGGAACAATGGGAAAAGGAAGGAGCATGAAACTTTAGAAATGAAGACTCTTCCAGTTCTGAAACATGTACAGGAGTTTAATCGTTTATCCAAGTACATTAGTGCAAAAGTAAACATGGAGGCGAAATGACAAAGGAAGTTCATGAAGGGGCTACAAGCAGTTATGAGGATGAAGCTTAGGATTGTGCGTACAAAGGAGTTCCAGGAATTATTGGATAGTGCACATATATTAGAAGGTGATGAGATTTTTGTACCTAAAGGAAAGAGGAAGAAAGTTCAAAATCAGACCACAACATGTCAGGTCCAAGGACATATGATGGAAAATTGTCTGGATCCACATAGGATGTACAACACAAAGAAGATATGTCACAACTGTGGAATCAGGGGTCACGTTATTAAGGAGTTCCCAAACCCTAAGATAGTATGTTACCAATGCGGAGAACCTGGACACATGATGATGAACTGCCTAAACCGACCGTTAACTCGTGGGTTTTTAATAGGAGGAATAGGACCCATAATGGGGCTACCATCTAGTCCAAACATCCATCCTACTCCAATGAAGAGAAATGCAAGAGAATTTCTAGGAAAGTGTAACAAGTGTGGAATTATTGTACACAAGAAGTCATGTTGTCGAGAACATCGGGAGAAATATGGAACATCCGTAGGAGGAAACCTAACATCCACTAGATTATGTTCAAAGGAGGGTGTTATTGAAGAAGGTACATCTTCAGGAAAAAGGAAGTATGAGACCATGACTCAAATCAATCGCAATGAAGCAAGTAGTAAGTCAATACATTATTAGTTGTATAAGATGCTTAGTACATGCATTTAAGGAATCAGGGAATTCACACTGGTAATCACAAATGGGTGATGTACCATATGTTTCCTCGTGAGGTCTTCCAGAAGTAAAGTATAAGCTAGACGGGAACCAATATCCTAACTATTGACTTAATGGGTATTCTACATTTAATTTAGAGACCATTAGGAAACTCCAAGGGGGAGAGTAAACAATAAACACTTAAATGTTGTTGTCTAATTTTCTGACTAAAGTTTGGAGAAGTAGTACAAAGTTATGATGAGATTAAGCCTTATTCTCATAAGGTTATAAGAAGCCACCATTATAAAGTATTTCCGAGAGTATGTTCGGATGAAAGATCGAAGGAGATATAATAAATTAAACCTAGTGGACTAGTTCTAAAAGAAATAGCTGGTAAGTTGTCCCTAAGAAGGAGGAGAGCCTACTAAAATAGTCTAGGGTAGAGCAATAGGAAAATCATATTGGAAGGGACAAAATGTGCCCACAACCAATTCTAAATAGGACTGTAAGGGCATAAACCCAAAGAGATATAGAAAAATGATCTATATGGTAAATTAGAAACAATAGGATATTGTCAGAATGAAGAGGATTCAAGGAAAAAGATCTGGATATGGGATACCACAATTATCCCCAATTTGTGATCACAATGGAATTGAGAAATGTCGAGATCATTATGAGTCAGCACCTTATTCTGAAACGTAAGAGAGTACGAACTTCGGGGACGCAGTTTATTTTCAGGGGGAGAGTCTGTAACACCCCAGCATTAGAGCTTAGAAATAAGCTGAGATAAGGTGTGCGCATTGCATTCATGCATAGAAAATCTGGATAATTTTCGCGCTTTTAAATAAAAATTGTCAAAGTGATTGAAGCTTCTCTTAACTTGGTGGAACTGAAGTAGATCATCAAGTTGACTGCGATAAGTTGCAATATGACCTTTGCTAAAACCTTACCTTTGGGTAATATAATTTGATCTAAGGGTAGATCAAATGTAATAAAACTAAGTACATCAAATGTAATAAAACTAAGTCACAACACATTACTTAATAAGGAGTACTTGATCTTCTAGAGATCATTACATGGTATTCTATATCACAACTCAAGGATGAATACTTAATATTCCAAACATGATATCAAGGATTATTTACAACAAACCCTGAATACCAAGTTAAGTATATAACTTAAGTAAAGAAACTCTATAACTAAATCTTGAAACACTTGTTGACATAGTTATTCCTACCATGGGTATCATGGTAGTTCTTAGACATTAGCTCTTATCACAAATAGAGTAGAAAAGTAAGCCAATCCTATTTAACCTAGTACTAGAGATAATTGATCATTAAAGTTGAGTGATCAATTATTGACTTAGCACATATTGATTCTTAGCTTTCACTTGTTATATTGACCTTCCAAAAACCTTAAGTAAATTAATGAGAAGAAGGAACTGGTTATGGTAGTGTGTCATCATCAATGGAATGTGATCTCTGGTGGAGATCAAACCATCTGGTGTTGGAGGAGTTAATTCACTTATGAGTTCACTAGGAGAAGAATGGAGAATGAGTAGTGTTGAAGTGGCATGACCATGTCATCAAATGTTAATGGATATGGAGTCAGATGATTGTCTTATTCAAGAAGATGTGATCTTTGTGGATAAGATAAGAGGGAGTCATAAAGTATGTTTAGGAAAGGAATTCCTTATCTAAGGATAAGCTTAGTGAGGTATTAAGGTAAGGATTCTTTAGAAACCATTAACGAACGGTACATCAAGCCATGACAGAACCATGTCTACCTCTTTGTCCAGAACCCTAGAATCAAACTGATAGTGGAACCATTTCCTATTCCTAGGTAACTATTGAACAATACCTCTTCGACAATTAAAGCTTCCAAGAGATAATTAGAGAACCAGATGAGTGTTTAAGGATGGAAACCTTGTTCACCTTATTATCTTAAACCCTAATAGAAACCTAAATCTTCATCTATAGTCTTAATAATCATCCATATCTCTAATTGAAAATGAGTTAATAAATCTTCTCAAAACCCATAATACCTATATTTAAATAAACCTAAGCATTTCTCTAGCAATGATTGTTATTGATTCATAATGACCTAACCAAGATTGTTTTGTGGTATTTCTAAACATTACAAATCAAATAGAATTGGATTTGGTAAAAGCACCAAAAAGGGAGAACCATGAAACTTAAATCACCCTATCATGAACCATAAGGATTAATACTTTATTAATGTATATACATGATTTTTTATGAGGTTAAGTATTAATAAAATTTTGTACACCTAAATAACCATTTTAAACCATTACCATTACATTCTTTTAGTGGAAGTGAAAATCATTTTAAAGGATCTTCTTATAAAGAGCAAATTCCTAAAAACCCTAATCATTAATTACTTTATTTAATAAACACTTACCTATATAATAGTAGATGTTGGAATGCACTATCAAAAATAGGACAATCAACTAATGTTAGGACCTCTGAAATATTTGTAGTATTGTACAAAGGTTTTGGAGTTTAAATGAATTAACATTCAAATTGAAATATAAAGGAGAAAATAGAAACAGAGTAAAGAAGAAAAAAAGAGAACTGTCGGCAGAACCGGCCCAAGGCCCATTTTCCTACCTATCGCTGCAAGCAGCAGCAGTCACGTTTCACCGTAGCCCAATACCGGCCCAAGCCCAAATACCCCTTCGCTGTTTCTTTTCTTTTCTTCCTCCTCTCGCCAAAAGGACAGCGCCGAGAAGCAGCTCGCTGGCAAGTGCTTCACCATCCGCCATCACTGAGATGACCGCCGCGCTACGATTCGTGCTACCGTGTAACTACCTCGGTGAATTACGCTCTTAGTTACGAGCCTGGATGAGCGGAAATGGTTAAAATAGTACGGTGGGGCCAAATGCCACTCACAGGTAGACCTTTCGGCCGTCCTAACCATTTCCAAAACATCAGGACAAGAACGAGCGGCGTAATCGGCAGCGATGAAGGATCAACTACATACACAAATGAGTATGTATGCAAGCCACCATACAACAGTCCTCAGAGCCATTCCATCTAAAAGAAATAGAAATATTGCAACGCCATACGGCAAGATCCAAATATCCTAGATAGATATAATAGTTTAGGATATCTCCTCATACATCAAACATCAGAGTATCAAGCGGAAGAGGAAAGCAAGATCCGAGTACGGATAAGAAGCAAATCGGCATAAGATGCCCCATAAATAAACACATCCCGCCCACAGATCTCACGGATCCCCGTTCCCGGAATCTCTACACCGAATGATCATTGCCCACATCGTCCGTCTCCTCCACCCAGTATCCATCTTGCGAGTTTACCTGTTCATCTGAATCAAACAATTTATCGTGTGAGACCCTAGGGGTACTCAGCAAGTCTTTATGCCTCTAAAGGGGACACAACCTGGGGTGACGCAATTGCAGCAAAAGATAACACCTAACAATTCTAGGGATACTCGCTAACCATCCGCCTAACCAAAGATAGACGGATGTCCGTGAATTAATGACAACAGTTATAACAGTAATATTAATAGATCCATCCTCCTCCTCGCTTACCAATGAGGAAGCGGACGAACAGCCCCCCCCATCCATTGGCAGTTTTATTATCCATTCCGTGAGTGTTGCACTATTTACTAGTCAGATACTTAGTCAAATTAAAGTGGTACTTTAGTTATACTTGTCTATGATCGAGAAACTGTGCTCCAAGTCGTCCATAATCGCGGACACGGCTTTCAGAAAGATTTACCCTGCAGGGGTGCACAAATAGCAACACACACTCGATCAACCTCGGAAAAACCAAATCAAAACCCAACGAGGCATTCACGACCAAGCGATCACAGGATTCAGAAATATTTCAGGGGGCCACCCCATTAAGCTACCATAGCGAAGTTGGCGGCTCGAGACGGACTCAAGGTTTGTGGACGGGTGTAAACGACTGGGAACCCGAAAGTGTGACTGGGCTTGTCGACAGTAAAACGTGTCACGGTCCTAACAGTCTGAGTGCTCCACGCACAATCTTAAATAAAGCAAGAAACATGGCATACGTATATTATAGTAACAACGACCCAAACTACTTTGTGGCCCCAAGAAATAAGAATGAATCAAGCTCGCTGTGGGGGTTCATAAGCCTCCCGGATGTGGATAGCGAATATTCAAGGAACAGGAATCAAGTACTCGGGTCCCACGGACACAAGTGAGCATGAAAAACCAAAGAGCAGATATTGCTCACCGGTGTCGCTTTCATTAGTTATCCCATTACTACTCAGGTTAAGTTGTTTAGGTACCTCGTTATCCATCAGACACTCACATACCCTACACATGCTGTTCTACGACCCGCATGGCTCAAACAACTCCTGTAGTAATGGCTCATGGGATGGAGGAACAAGCTTCGGTGGGGTTTAAAAGTAAAGGCATGGCAAGACTTGGGATTGATTAATGCAATCGCGACTCCATGATGCAAGAATAAGATAGAGGCAATAGGTACGTATGTATGCAAGCATGTGGTAGTGCTTGCTGGCAGCTCATTGAAGCGAGAGAAGGATCTGATAGTGCTCCTGGGTTTCTTGATATATCCCCTGCTCAGCGTCTATTCGAAGAAGAACCAAACAAACAAGGGCCAACATAAATAAAGTGCACAAGCATATGAATAAAATGCGACAAGCAAACAATCATGCCATGATGAATGATGCACAATTTGCATGGCAATAATGTAGCATGGCATGGGTGAGGTGTGGAATACAAGAATAAAGCATTTTATGGAGTTTTAGTCACCTTTTATCCTCAATTAAGTTGCTGTATACTTTATATTTATATGATGCATGCTGCAATTCAGAACATGGAATGCATAGATAGAACGGGCTCGTCGCGCTGATCGATTTAGACATATTATTTGTCAAATTTGGAGTTATAAAACTAAAGTTGTTAATTAATTAAGGCAAAGGGGCATTTTATTGTAATTTTAATCAACTCGAAAATTAAAGTGTTCAAAATATATTTTGAAGGGCATATTTGAAATCCTCACATTTTTCTGATTTCAAAACATATATTACATGTTTAATTTGGAATTATATTTCAAAAGTTATTTGAAAACAGATTTGAATTTTGAATATAAACAATTTTGAATTTGTTTTGTTTAAACAGATAACCAGGGAACGTTTTATACACAGCCTCAGCTAGCCCCAGTCACTAACGGTGGGGCCGTGCTGAGCTGGCTGAAACCAGCACGCGGCAGACTTTTCTCACCGTGATCACAGCGAGCCACAGAGGTTGACAAGTGGGCCTTGCCTTGATCGGCCCCACAAGCCAGCGGGTGAAGGAGCAGGTGCCACCTGGCGTGGCCGGGGACTGCGGGTTTAGACGCGGAAAGAAGGGGTGCCTAAACGTAAAACTGCCACAGTCGATGACAGGCAGGCCCGGACTGGACTGCGGTTTGCGAAAACAAAAGGTTGGAAGGTTAAATGGAAAACGATCCCTCGCCATCGCGGAGACTCAAACGCGACCGGGCGCTGGCGGCGGTGTCGCCACCGGCGCGGCGCGGCCGGGGGTTGTTGCTGGGTAACTGCTGCGCGGCTAGAAGAGGCTACCGTGGCGGGACGGCGGCAGCGACATCACGCACAGAGAGTGCTCGACAGAAAGATCTGCTCCTCTAGGAAGAGATGAGGAGCGAGAGGATGTCCGAGGGGGTCAGAGGCTCACCGCGGGGCTCTCGGTGGTGGTGGATCGGGCAGGCGTGCAGCGGATCGTTGACGAGGCTCACGACCGGTGAATTAGGGTTTGGCATCGGGCGGCGCTGGTACCGGCGCTCCTGGGGCTTCTCCTCCTCGTCGACGCGTGCAGGGAGCATCAGGGAGGTCTCCTCGGTCTCCCAGGCCACCTCCACAACATGCTGGCCGGCTAGAGCAGAAGAAGCGGCGGCTTTGGCGACAGCCGTGGCGGCGGTGGAGAAGAAAGGGAGGAGAGGAGGGCAGGCTCATGGATCTGGAGAGGCCAGAGGAGGCGTGTGGAGGGAGGAAAAGAGGGAGAGAGGAAGGAGGCAGCTGGGACACGGCAGAGATAAAGGTGGCCTCGGCCACCTTTACTCCTCCTCCTCACGTGCTCGTCATGGGGAGGCTAGGCAGAGGCTGCAAGGGGGGGGGCCAGCAGAGGGGTGAGGCCAGGCTCGGCTGGGTCCAGCAAGGCAGGGAGAGAGAGAGAAAAAGGGAGGGAAGGCTCGGGTGAGCTAGGGTTAGAGGGACATGGTGGCTCGGGTTGGGGCTCTAGGGTTGGGGTGAGGTAGATGGGTAGCTAGGTGGGGCTTGCTGGCAGGGAGAGGGGGGACTCCTCGGCTTGGTGAGAGGAGAGGGTGAGGTGAGAGAGGTGAGGTAGGGTTAGAGTTTAGAATTTAGGTTTTTATCACATGCTTAAGATCAAGCCTAGATAAAAGGAGGGCTTGGGTTTAGCCTAAGGTGAGGTGAAGGTGAAGGTGAAACTAAAGAAAGGGAGAGGAAAAGGGAGTAGGGAAGAAAACCTCATTTGACCATGCATGAAGAAAAAGAATAAAATGGTTTAGAGGGGACTATGGGGATGGTGGAGAGAGGGATGGAGATGATCCACAAAGAAAAGAACCAAATAAACCCAAGAGGAAAACAAATGACTAAAGGTGGTGGTACTCTTGCATGGCCCATGCAAAATAATTAATGCCATGTTTATTCTTGTGAAAACAATAATATTAACATGGCATTATTCTTATGCATTCCCAAAAGTGGAATAAAAGCCAAGCAAAAGAATTTATAGATTTAGATCCATCCAACCCACATGAGCTAGAATAAAAACCCAAAGAAAAAGAATTACAAGCTCATGGGTTATTGGAATGGTGGAAGTATAAGGTGGTGACAAAGAAA
Source organism: Avena insularis (assembly GCA_023614405.1). Lineage (NCBI taxonomy): Eukaryota > Viridiplantae > Streptophyta > Magnoliopsida > Poales > Poaceae > Avena > Avena insularis. The sequence continues at coordinate 242,993,948 of CM042696.1, forward strand.
GGTGGTGGAGTGGAATAAAAGATATGCCCCCAACTCAACTTGGGCATTTAAACAATATATCAATAACCAAATACAATATCAAGAGGCAAATACAATTTACAATGCATATGAGAGAAGAACCAAAGAAAGAGGGTTTTATATGATGCTCAAATGCAAGGTGGCATGATGACATGAGCATGATATAATTATGATGCAACAATTATATATAGGAAGTAGCATTTATATAGACTAGGCTAGTAGCATTGCAATTGTTAGACAATTGGGATACTACATACCGACACTGCCCTCGTCTATAAAAACCCGTACATGCAGAGATCAAACCCCGTTTCCCCTTCATCCTCCTCCTCCCTTATCCACTGTGAACCTAGCTCGCCGGAGCTCTGAGACGCCGCCGTTCCCAAGCTCCCCTTGAAGTTCTGAGCGCACTGATCGAATTGCCTTGCTGTCCTCGTTCTCCCTAGCCAGGCCACGGAAGCCGGATAACTCCTAGACAAGTCAATCGACACCTCACTGCCGCCTCCATTCACTGGCATTCATCGTCGATTCCAGCCATGATTCGTCTATGCGTCTTCACCGTAAGCTTCCTGGTGAGCAGTTGATAATCCTGGTAGTCTCACCTTACTTCCTTGCATACGGTAGCTCGCTAGCACTACGCGCCACCACTTGCCACCGTCGGTCATCATTATCGTCCTTGCTCCAGCCACCCAAATGGAGTGGCGCCGCCACTCTAAGGTCGGCCGCAGCGAGGCGAGTCCAACACGCCTGCTCCCGCTTGCTCGCATGCTCTCGATCGAGAGATCGATCAGCAACCTAGGAAGAACACCCACGGGTGATGTCAGCATGACATCATGCTGATGTCATAAGCCCATTTTATTAATTGGTTTATAATTTCTGAATATGATGTGGCATGTGTCCCACTAGTCAGTGGCTTGGGGTAGATTAGGCTGGGTATAAAAAGTCTGCACCATGCGTATGTGTCATGTTGACGTCAGCAGTGACGCAATAAAACATTTAATATTTATTTTTAATCTAGGAAAATGATTAAATCTTAGAAATTGAATATCTTTTGTTTTATAATTTAGAAAAATGTATATAATATATCAAAATGCTCAGAAAAATAAAATCTATAATTTAACTTTATTAACAAACATTATTGTGTTAACTATTTAAATAATTATTATTTAATAAAGATATTATAAGTAATAATACGTTGAAAATTCATATTTTAATATTGGTAAATGAGAAAAATATAAATAATATACCAAAATTCTTAGAAAAACAAAATCTATATTTAAAAAATCGTTTTATAGATTTTTGGCATCACTTAGATTAATATTATTATTTATTAAGTATTTATAAAGTGATAAAACTTATAAAAATCATATTTTAATATTTAACAATCACAAAAATACATATAATATACCAAAATGATCACAAAAATAACTTTTACACATTAAAAATATCCTCTTTCTTAATTGAAGTCAAATAAAAGGTAAAGGTCCAATAAATCTTATTTAAACTCTTTTCTTTTATTTTAATTCATTAAAAAAATATAAATCTTTACTATTGCTTTTAGAATTATTTGTTTAAAGTATAAAAGTGTAATAATAAGTGCAAGTTATGTTTAAATGAAGTTAAGAAAGGTCTAACCAATTCAACTTGTACTCACTAAAACTACCATTTAAAATTAAATAAGTTTTACTCTTCAAAAATATTTTATCACTTATAAAATCATCAAGATTTGAGTACTAATTCTTTTACGAGTTTAGGTATCCACCTAAAGAATTAAACTAAGTTTTTAAGTAATTTTAGCAATACCCTATCTATGCTTATACAATCTAATTATTAATGAGAAAGTAATTCTACTCACTTATAACTTTAATAAAACACAACCTCATTCAAGTAATAATACTTAAATGCTAACTTTTTGGAGTGTTAACAAGTCAACCATTTACTGTTCAAAACATGTAAATCTCCACCACTCATGCTATGATTGTTTAATGTGGTAATGCTTTCCTCTTTAATAATCTTAGCTAATAAGAAAACCTTAAAGTGTTAGCCTTAAGTTTAAATACTCTTTACTTTGTAAAGTAATATTTTCCTCAAAAGTTATTCTTTTAAGAAACATTAAAAGTGATCTTTGAACACTTGTTTAAAAGCTCTAATTGATTCTTAAAAAAAATTAAGAAATATTTCAGATACCATGCCCCATTTGAGTGCTTTAAACAATATGTAAATACAATATTACTTGTTGTATTTACATATTGTTTCACACACTCTCACAAGCCTTAATAACAAGCACAAGTGTGAATCTGATATAAAAGTGCAACACATTCCTAAGAACTCATCACTAGCTTTCGAACCCTAGATTAGATACGACTATTCCAGGGATTCGCGATTATCTAACTTGCATTACATTACTTATTTATAATTGCATCTTGCTTCTTTAAACATTAGTCCTTACCGGACCAATGATGCTATTTATAGAATTTGGATCTTCTATTATCCCGAAGACCGTGAGTGCATAATCTTGCAATGACAAAAGGCAAGTTTACAACTTGCTCATGTCCTTTGATTATTTTCTATCAAATGCTTGTAACTCAAATGTTGTCATCACCTGCATTTCAAAATGGACAGAAAATACTATTTTCATAATAAAATGATTATAGATTATTTACCAAACGGTAATAATCTATTGATATAGTTCTAGTGGTAAAGGAACATAATATCTAGGACTTAACAACCAATGTCGCCAGTGATTCTAGCACCGTATATTATGCGTTAACCATGAGATCTGGAATGGGACGGAGAAGTCAGATGGATCTTCTTCCTTTTGCATGGAAGGATGACCTTATCGTGAGGCTGTTGATTTCTCGTGGAGTTCTAGAGAATCTAGCACATGGGTGGGACCCCTTAGTTCCCCACGAGCTAGGTGTCTAGAATATCTGTGCATAGCTGTCTGGGTCAGAGTTCACCATAGTTGATGGTGACCGCCAGATAGAGCTGCTTATAGAGTCCTTGAGAGGCTACCCAAAAAGTAACCGTGGTAGTCCGTCTTGGGGGGATCGTGTCTTCATGCGGGGTCATGGAGAAGGGCAGCGATTGGCTTGGTTCATCTACTAGGCCACACACCATAGGAAGTGTGGACGGGAAAGATCGCCCGGTTGTGCAACAAGGATTTGGTCTCTCATGGGTAAAGTAACGCACCTCTGCAGAGTGTAAGAATTGTGACATGTTACTCCCTGTTCTGGGAAGGAGCTACGAACGCGGAAGGAAAGGAACCCCACGAAGGTTCTGTTCAACCTGTGAAGGCTTTCAGACATAGTTTTTAGAATAAAAGCAACCTTTAAAGAAATATTTACGAAAATCTGCATTGCCTACAACCTATGGTCTGTGGCTATAGAGATAGTGCATCATACACTCCTTTGTGAACTTGCTGAGTACGCTCGTACTCAACCGTACCTTCTTAACCCTTGCTAGGTTATAAGCCATTGAAGACGACGCCAACATCAATTTCTGCTCAAAAAACCATCATCGATAGCTCAAGTTCTTCAATAGAGTCAATGAAGTCAACATATACATCAACCGAAGTGAAGATAAAGTTCTTAAGTAGATAGGAGTAGATTCTCTAGCCATAAAACTTACTTATGTAGAGCATTGCAATAGCAGCAATGGCAAGCATGATAGTTTAGATGCTAGTCTTAGTTACTAGATAGTTTTGAGTTATTATTTCTGGTTCTTCTTTGTAAGAAGTTATTTCTTTCTCTTTAACCTAGAGTGTTCTCTAGATCTTTTGTAAAGAGTCGAGTTGTAATCTATAGTTATGTCTTGGACCTGATGTTTTCTGTTGTACCACTCTGAGGGATGTAATACTAGTGAATGGTGTTTCATTGGTGTTATGTCGACGACTATAGTGTACTACATCATGCAGTGGTATGCTGGGTCACCGCAGGTAGGTTCATCGCAGCCAAAAAAATCCGTCTGCCATTCGTATTGTTTTGCCCCGGGTAGTTTGGACATATTAAAATCGTTATGTTTTTCAGAAGGATGCGGGCGCCGTTCAAGACATGGAGGAGCAGAACAGGAGGAGGAGGCCCTGGTCGTCCGCACCCTGCAAGCATCGGGGAGTCGTCGACGTCGTCTGATTCTACGTCCATGTCATCCTCTAGGGCGTTTGACTCCTGGAACGCCAAGGCACTTGGCAATATGACGGAGACCTCGACAGGCGGTCGGAGGTCCAAAGCCAGATTAGGAGAGGCGACTGCTAGCGCGTTGAGCTCGTCGGTGAGGAGGCAGGGAAGCAGCAGGACTGGTGACCTGGAGCTCGTGCTGGGCATTAGGAACCGCTCTCGCGCTCTAGGAAGATGAGCCAGGCGAGGACGACGGCCGCGGGCCACGATGGCCTGGAGCAACACGAGCGACACATAGGGAAGGGGCTGGGAATGACACAACTTTGAGGAGTAGCATCGGCGGTGGGTTCGCACCTGCAACAGAAGACGAGGTGCAGGTAGCGCTCGAGGTCGACCTCCGTAGGAACGGAGGCCGCGAACTTGCCTTGCTAGCAACGGAGCTTGCGGGTGAGGGAACAGAGGTCGGCGGCGCCATGGGATGGAGAGGAGCGGGGAAGCTGCGCGCCATCGAGGGAGGCGAGAGAATGAGTAGAGAGAGGGGGGTTCGAGAGCGTCTCTGTGAGTGACATAGTGGAAACTGGGGGTTGGTGGGAAGAATATGAGGGGAGCGACTGCAAAAGAACATGTGGAGGGATGTCCACCGGTGGGGATTACTGATTAGCCTAGGCGCATAATCTATCTACAGGCTGATCTTGATCTTGGGAAAACCGAGATCATGTCTCGCGGCCACCATCCTACGCCTCCACTTGTGCATTTAATTATTAGACTTACCTCGTTCCAGCGTGCATTTAATTACGAATTCCAAATATTTGAAATGTTTTCTAGCTCATTTATCCAAATAAGATTCTGTTTTTATAACTAGACTAGTCACGGTGAGATTTTTGAAACTAGATCCCATGTCAATATGTTTCGACGATTTTTTTTGAGGATGTAACTTTTTGCTGCATGTAACTCTCTGCTAATTGGGATGTAACTTTTTACTGGATGATGTAACATTTTCTGCTATTTCGGATGTAACTTTTTGCTGGATGTAACTTTCTGATAACTCGGATATAACTTTTTCTGAAAATTAGATGTAACTTTGATCGGATGTAATTTCCACAAAGTTACATCTAACATCCACAAAGTTACGTCCTTCAAAAAAGTCGTCGAAATATATTGACATGGGATCTTGTTTCGAAGATCTTGTCGCGACAAGCCTAACTGTGAAAACGGATCTTGAATCGGATAAACGGTTTGAATTACAAACTATTTCAAATTTTCGGATTTTGTATTTATATGTGGATAGAGTGCGTGCAGTATGGTTGACTAGTGTATTACCTGTTTAGAATAAAGTCGAAACTCATTTTCCTTTTCTGTTCTAAAAATAGAAATATTAGTGGGTTGTCTGAACTTAACTCTTTTTATGTCAGCCGCAGCCTAGCCTAGGGTTTCGTCCGTGTTGGGCTTGTGCTATTTGCGTGGGGAGGAGCAACGGGTGCGCACTTGTCGAGCTGAAACAACAACCAGGATCTGACCGTCGTCATCCTCCATGTTCTAGGATATCATGCTCCTCCGCCCAAACTACCGAGAACCGTGCTACTATGTCCCAGCTCCACGAAACTCAGGCAGCAGCTATTCTGTCCAAGCACCACCGACGAGGTGCCCCTCCCCATGTTTCTTTTTGGATATCTTGCTCTGCTATTGTACAACGGTAGTACATCAACAACTCCAAATTCCTAGCTTATAATTACACTGAGATCGATTTTGGCTTTGTATCGGGAGCTAGTGGAGTCAACTATGTGTTTAAAGCAGCAGTAAAGTAGTTCGTATTAGTATTTTTCAGAAAGTATTTTTAATGTTTTAGCTAGATGATTTGGTAGAGGGGACACTTATTTGTGCCTTAAAAGATTAAGTAGATTATAAATATTAGCGGCGACTAATCTCAAGTCTCAAGTCCTGGATTGACACTGGTCACTGCAGATGTTCATTTTCTTGCTCGGAGTGTATGATGCGACATTTTTATTGTGAAAGACGGGTTAAATATCCTTGAAATAATTATTAAATCTAATTATTATCTTCTTCATGTTAAGAATTTTGCGAGGTAGAGGAACATGATAACATCTATGTGGCGGTGTAATTTGAAATCCTACTACGGATTGGTATATTTACTGAGAATAATTTACCATCATGTATTTAAGTTTATTGGACCATAGAAATGCACGGGTAATTAGCGCCAATTATCTATACATACTATTATTAAATTTCTTAAGGATGTTTTTGTTCGTGATGGTCTTCATCCGTCATCCCTCCCACGTGTGATATGTTTGTATTTGTAAGGGAAACCTGCTATCGGTTCCTATTTATAGAGAAAACTGATCCACGCTAGAAAAGACCAAAGTTGCACGACGTCTCTCTCTAAATCTACTCCATGTCTGCGGAAGACCTACCAGACGAGAAGCCACGGTCTAACACAAGTCGCAGTTTAGAACAACGACGTGGCGATGGAGGTTTCTAGCGGTCGAAGTCGTCCGATGGCGTGTCTAGGTGGCAGGGCCGCATATGTGGCTGTTCTTGGCCGAAATCTAGCCGGTCTCAGCCAGGAATTGACGGAAAAGAGGAGGGGGCCTGGCCATGAGGAATTGGTCCGAGGCAGCAATGGGTCGCCGAAATTTTTCCAGCTGTGGAGGTGATGTCTGTGGGAGCAGAGAGAAGGACAGACCGCGTGGTGTGAGTATCTACTCGCGTAGAGATGCGGAGGAAGCTTAGTGGGGTCATCACTGAGATTGTGGTAGACGCTCAGGCTACGCTAAGTACGGAGAAGGAGGTGCAGGGGTGCAGGGGTGCAGGGAGTAAGTGCATGGCGAGTGCAAGGAGAGAGGAGTCGGTGCTGCTGATTCTTTCTCCTTGCCACTGCTAAGATGCCTCTACATTATCTGAGAGACATATCGAGGCTGCTTGATGCAAACGCTAATAGGAACGAGCGAGATCGAGAGATATAGGGATGCAGTAGAGCTAGCAGATGTGAAACTTGTATGACATTATGCTGGCATCATTAATTTTATCAGTCAAATTTAGCCAAGTGCCTGAAACGATTTAAGCTAGGATTACTACAAGATTTGTATCACAATGGCTGCAATCAGGAAATCTGTTGAACTATCAAAGTTATAGAAGGGGCGGGCGTGGTGACAGTGCTGGATTTCACCCATAAGGGTTGGGTGTGTGTCACATTGTTCCGGGAATGACGGTTTGGGAGGAATACATCCTGATTGAGAAGGATGAACAACTGAATAAAGAATTGACATTCCACTATATTATCACTTGCGGCTTCTTGGTTAGTATCTCACGCATATAGTTATATGTTAGTCATCCAGTTGAGTTCTAAACCATCGATAGTACACATGATGAAACAAAAAATCATCATGCGAAGAAATAAAACTTTTGCAGTTTATCAGGATTAGAATAAGAGAAGCATCTGAAAGTTCGTAACAGATCTGGTGATATCTATGATGCGGTGGGCATATTTTTGGCCAGGCAGGTGGTTGGGTCTGTTAACCTTCTTTACCATTACCACATCGTAAGAGTAAATCAAACTTCCAAGATTCAAATGCTAGATTGTGCAGTAGCTTCATTGGCACTTAGAAATTCTAACCACTACTCATGGGTCTCATGTCAAACATTATTGAGTGATTGTGTTCTGAAGGCCTAAAAATGACTAGTGTAAGCACCCATGGTCATCTTCACTCAATAGAGAAGTAGAAATATTTAGGTGTGTATGGAAGAGGTTGGACCATTTTTCTTAAGTGGTCTGAGGGCATACCACATCTTATTGGATCCTCCGGGTTCGCGATTGATTGGATCTCGTTACAAATTTTCATATTTGTACCTTCACAACCAACACAAATAAAAAAATTCTAAGCCATAGCAACGCACGGGCATTCAGCTAGTATTAGTAGTTATTATCAATGTTCTTAATGATTTCAGAGATTTTCTAAACAATCTCATCTCCTCTAGTTCTAACTCTGTTTGGCAGAAAAACCTTTTGTTAGTATTTTGAACTTTACAAGAGCTACAGGACTCGAAAAGAGGCAAGGTTAGAGAGCACGTTTCGGAAATTTTCGAAACGAACAAAATGAGCTGAAGTGGGCCATCAGGATATCAAGGAGCTTCAAATGGGGGTCCATGGAGCGGTCAGCCATGTAGGCCATGCCACCTGTGCTATTTTTCACCTCGTTGCTCGGATGTCATCGATTCCACCGCCATCATATTCGTCTTGACCTAAAACCTTCTATAAAAAGGGTCCTCAACAGGATCTCAGAACACACGGAGGTGAGATCAAAAACACATAAGCAGAGAGTCCACAGGCCGCCGCCAATAGAGATTGGAGGAAGAACCACTACCAGAATCGCCTCCGGTAGGCTCCACACCCCTCCGGCGTGTTCATCATAAACATCTACATCAAGATCCTCTTCATATCCCTACTGTAATCTCTTGGCAAACATGATGTGTGATGTAATCTATTGTTTTCCCATGATCTATGGTATCTCTATGTCTATATTTGAGTAGTGATTTGTTTATGGAAATTGTGAAATAGTTCGTTGTTGATTGCATACAAGTATATGTTGTCTTCCTTGATGATATTATGTACTAATATATGAGTGCACACATATGTTGGGAGAATACATAAAAGGTTGTCACTATTGCATGATGATAGGACGAGGGATAGCCGGAGTTTGATAGAAACCGAATCCTAAGTCGTAGATATGCATGTTATATTAATTCATGGTTAAACAGGAGGTATAACTATGGGGATCTTAAATCTAAATGTGGTGGTTGTACTTTTTGTCTTAATAATTCTCTTGTTTGCTCTTAATTGGCCTTGAGATCAATCACTAGAGGTGTACTTTCTCATGTATATGGATGCACCTATCTATTGATCCTCTCTAGAAGAAACAATAAAAAGACTATCCATGTATTTCACTAATTATGACAACCAAACAAATGAAATAACAATTTGCCTAAACACTTTCTCTCTTGAGAAACTTGATCCTACTTCACTAGCGCTTGCTTTACTCACTTGCAATAGTATACTTTTAGTATTTACTTTCAACACTTCACCGTTTTCTAATTAGTAGTAAAAACAACCATACACACTCTAGTTACTTATTTTGCATGAAGCCCCATATAAGTGGATTATAGGTCTTTAGAGAATAGATAGTCTACCTTCAACTCCTTATGGGTTTGACATTCAAATACTTATGAGATTATCAAGCACTTTTCTGGTGCCATTGCCCGGGAGCGTAGCGCTAGGCTTCTATTCTTGTTTGCATTCCTAGTTTACTTTCAGTACCTTGCATATAAATTTTAAAAAAAATAGAAAATGGAAAAGACCAAAAACACTCTTGCTATGATCATAAGTATGAAATAGATGACTTTTTGCAAAATTATTTGAACTAGACTTCTCTCCACGTCCCCCGCGGCGTGGCCGTCATGCAGGACGTTTGATGGCCAAGCCTTTTGATGGGCAATAAGTACAGGTAGGTTAGACGTAAAAACAAAAAAGGAACGTCACAATACTAATCGTCATTATAGTAAAAGATGGAACATTAACACGATACATTAGAAGACGGAACATTAATACGACAGACGAACATGTGAGAAACCTAAGTAGCATGCTGAAATTTCTAACCACAACATCTAATAAATACTAATCGTCATTACAGTAAAAGATGGAACATTAACACGATATATTAGAAGACGGAACATTAATACGACAGACGAACATGTGAGAAACCTAAGTAGCATGCCGAAATTTCTAACCACAACATCTAATAAATAGCCTAGCAGCACGCAAAGCCGAAGGCGAAGCCGAAGCAACGGTCCTGATCCTTGTCCATGTCTAGCTCTTCACAGGTGACGCCTTTCTACTTCGAGTTATCCAGGGGTGCCTCCTCCAAGACGCGCACGGCCTTATCTCCGGAGTCGTAGTCCTCCGGCCAATAGTCCTCCTCAGAATCATCGACAGAAGGATCCTCCTCCCCGTCCTCCGGCCAATTTTGATCATATACTGCACTAGGGGCAAAAGCGTCTTTTCATGTCCCCGTTTAACACCATCAGTGCTCAAAATGAACTAGAGTGTCATATAGGGAAAGAAAAATTTACATGGTGTCAAATAAGGAAGAAAAACCTTTGTAGGATCAAATAAGGAATCCAATTTTAAGACGGTGTCAAATAAGGAATTCTCTCGTCTTTATGTAATATGAGTGTTTCATGTAAAAAAGTTGGAGTGTTGAGGCGTTATACTTCTGAACAGAGGGAGCACGTCGGAGTTTTGAGTTTTGAACAGAGGGAGTACGTCGTAGCATTCACCTTCATCCTGGATTTAGATTCTTTTTTATCCTGGATTTAGATTAGAGTGACTACTGCGTGCTTAGGTTGCTAGCAGACTGGCAAGCGCCAACAAGGCCCAAAGTACAAACGGTGATCTGAAAGAACCACCTATCCTCAAAATTAGACTACCATTATGCTGTTGATCATGCAACGGAATTTGCTGCCCAAAATTCCTTCCGTCTAGTAATAGGCATGTCAAGAGTTACTATAACTTGGCTACAACTTTTCGGGTATGGACCCAGCTATTTACATAATAAAATTCTAATGCATGGAGTAGCAATCTTTGTTTTGATAAAGTATTCACCATGTAACATATCATGCTCTAGAAAGAGTGTATGTTATATTGACAGCCCCTGTCTCTGCGTAAAGTTACGAGCCTAGCATCACCAGCCCTTTGAGTTAGTTCTCTGAACTCGCTCATGGTCCTGTGGGTAAAATAATGAACACGTAATCTTGTAGAGGAAGAACGGAAGCAAGGCTGTGACGACAATGACTAGAGTTGATAGCCAGTACAGCGGACTTGAAGCACAAGCTTCCCAGAAAACGTGATGGGCTGTGGTAGATATCATTGCAGGGAATGAGCCATAGATGATCAGAAATGTATACCAAATCAGTATGCTGCCCCAGATGACGACATGCTGAATCCAGGTGAAGTAGCTGATGTAGAGTGCTAATTGGCAATTGACGGTCCACACCACACAAGTGTACATGGTCACTCCAAGGATGTCAAATCCAGCAACGCGACCATCCTGTCGGACAGCCTGAATGAGAACAGCATTGAGAGCACCAAAGAATATTATGATTGAGCAGCACAGTCCATTTAGCATCCAGCTGAGTATACGAGACCAGCTGAAGAATATATTATTCACACCATCTTGATGCAACGAAGGGACCTGCAATATGCAAAAGAGATCTGATCAACAATTGGTTGCATAGAGAGGTAAAAGAAAACCAATGCAAGCACTGAACACAACTCCATAAGCTCAGAAGTACACTAGGACTAGATTAGTCTGCCAAGATTCAAAAGATGGGAAGTGCTGAGCGTCGGTCAGCCGATCGGGGCCCAAAAATCAGTTGCAGTACGCGCCATTGGATCAGCATCCGACGATCAGGATTAGCTGCAACACAGTTTTACAGTTTACCCCCTCCGTTTTTAGAAATTCAACCCGCGGTCCTGATTTTCTCCACTTAAACTGGAAGGGTATATCCTTTTGGCTCTAACCTTCACGATGTTTACAACGCATATACCATCATGGTGATTTAACTTAGGGGAGGGAGTATTGCAACAAAAAACTCACTCGTGTAGAAAAAAAATACTATTACAACAAAATCATTGCAACAATTTTTTTAAAGTAATGCTACAAAATTAAGTGGTTAAACAACAATGTTTTTTTTGCCACAGATTGAGTTACAACAAAAATCGTCATCAATTTTAACAAAATTCTCAAACGATTACAACAAAAAACCATGTGTTTGCAGCAACGAAAAAGTGGTTAAGCAAGAACACTTTTGCTACCGATTGATTGGTAACAAAAATCACCAACTATTTCAACAAAAGTCACACATGATTACAATGAAAAAAAGCCACTTGGTTATTAGTAACAATAATCAACAACTAAATCCAACAAACATGTTGGTTGTTTACAACAATAGTCAACAGTGATTCCAACAAAAATATTTGCTATATACAACAATAGTTACCAATGAATTGTAGCTAACTAAAAAAAATCTAATTTCAGCAATTTCCTTTGCGAGTCTATTGTAACAAATTCCTAAGTCGTTAGCCACAAAATTCAACAACAAATTTAACAAAAATATTGGCTCTTTACAACAATAGTCATGCGTGCATGAGCAAAATCTAGCTAGTTAGCCGTGCATGCGTGCATGAGCAAAATCTAGTTGGCTACCTAGCAGCAGACCACGAGCAAAATACTAGCAAAAAAAGGCACACTGCAGCCACATGTTTTTTTGGAAAAGCACTACAGCTATCTAGCTTACGAACTAATGGGCCAGACAAGCAGACTCATGGGCCAGAATAGAAACCACAGACAAGGGCGAGTTGGTGGGCCAGAATGCGTCTCAGGCAAGTCGGCTGCCCGATGGGAAGCGTTTTCCTTCAAAGATTGTTTAGGTACAGATTTGATTCAACTTTTGACCATTTTTATGAATGATGCCTCCATTACCTATGTGGGATCTCAAATTAGTCTACCTAATTCAGAGTGTATTCTCTTTTATCTTCCTCTATTTGGAGTTGATGATTAGAGAACAATACTACAATGAACTTCTGCAATCAACTCTATTACAACTAACTGCTCCCTGGTTCACATCCTATGCGCATGCATATGCTTGTAAATGTGTTGTATGGGCTTAATGATGATTCAACGACAATTGGTGTCTTAATTTTATAGCACATGAAACAGCCGTTTCAAGACACGACATTCAACTGAATTGACATGATGGTCTAGCTATCAATGCCTCGATTAACTGCCACATGCGGCTAACCAGCTGCCATTAACAGTTTAACACAATGTCATTTGATCATGTTCACTAACTGCCATGATCATCCTTTTTCACGTCACAGAAATGCATAAGTGCATGTACATCTAAGCAAAAGAAGACTATATTGTCAAGGTTACACATAATTCTAATTATGCATAGACTAGTAAACATCATGCCAAACAATTCATCATTAAAACTATTTATGTAACTCATGCGCATATAAGATAATTAAAGTATCCTCATAAAAGAAACTAAGTACCTCGAGACAAACCCTGGAAGAGACATCTTTATTGAAAACACCTAGAGTGATGACAGGGAGAGATGTGAAGGCAACATTGTAGAAAGATATGAACCAATCATTGTAACCAGGCTGGGCTGAGAACATGGCATGAGCCTCAAACCAGAAAAGTGTAAAGCCAAATGTAATGTTCTTGAAGAAAAAATAGCATATCTGTTGATAGCAGAAGGCAAATATAGACTGGTCAGATATTGCAAGTGCTCATTATGATAAATCACAGTGCAGAATAATATATTGAAGAATTTGAATATAACAGATTTTAAATTTTCTACATCAAGGTGAAGAATAACACGTTTAAGATCTCTACTCCCTCCATCCCAAGGCTTAAGGCATATACCTTTTTTGAAAAGTCAAGCCATGTAAAGTTTGACCAAACTTTTAGAAAAAATTATCAAGAACTATTATATTATATAGGTACCATATGAAAATATGTTTCATGATTTATGAAAGGGTATGGATTACGTAGTGTAAATATTAATATTTTTCTCTAAAAACTTGGTCAAACTTTAGTTGGTTTGACTTTTGAAAAAAGTTATATGCCTTAAGCCTTGGAACGGAGGTAGTATTACACTTTAAAGTTGTCAAGCTTCATGCACTAACCAACTATTCCAAAAGACCGATCTTATGGAAAGTGATAAGCAATCCACTTATACACTTCAGCACCCCTCCTCACATGTGACAACATGGTTTTTAAGGTGTCACGTAGGCGTCGCCTAGGCAACGCTTCAGCGTCGCAGCGCCCAGAGGGTGGAAGGCGTCATGCCCGCTTCAGAGTTTCCACAAAAGCGTCCAGATTCCCACTTCGAGTCGTCCAGATCGTCGCCTAGGCGGGTTAGTCGTCGCTTCGATCAGTTTTGGGCGCCTAGGTCAGGTCGAGCGGAACTGAAGCTGGCGAGCGGGAACTGGGAGCTGGCGAGCGGGAAAAGAGAAATCCGGCGGGATTGGAGGGAAATTGGGGGCCAATTGAGAGGGAAAAGAGAGGGGAGAGAGAGGGGAACTGACCCATGACCCAATCCAGTTGATTGAGAGAGAGAGAGGAGCTCTCTCCTCTCTGGCGGCTAGCTCCTCCTCCACCAGATCCCCTCCTTCTCCGGCCAATTCCTCCCTCCTCCGCCGGCCTACTCCTCTCCGGCCAAGCTTCAGGGCTTCTCCTCCACCTGGCGCATCCATTCCCCAGCAGGGCACAAGCTATTGCTTCCCCTCCCTCCTCCTCTCTTTTCTCTTCCGCCTCAGTTGCTGCTGGTTTTGCTCTGTTCTAGTGTTCTGTAACTGGCTGCTGGCTGCTGTGAGCCCTGTGAGCATGTACTAGTACTACTTTGTGGTGCCCGTGTTGCTGATGTGCTAGTGTGCTGCAGTGCTGGCTGTGCATTTGTGCCCATGATATACTGATGCACTTGTGCCTAGGCGCTTTAGTAATCACCATAAAGCGTCGCCTCGCTTCGCGCTTCGAGCGCCTAGGCGTCAAGGCACCCCCCTAGCGCTTTAAAGCGCTCGGACGTGTGACAGGAAGACAAGTCAACACGTGTAAACTCAGAGGTATGGCTCAAGAGGCCAACACATGGACGGAGGGGGCACCAACAATTTTTAGGAAAAATTGTGCCACACAGGACTCGAACTCGAGACCTTGGCTCTGATACCATGTCAAGCTTCATGCACCAGAAGAACAACAACCTCTCTCCATACCAGAGTTCAACTTTCGTAATATTGTTAAAAGACGCATTACAAACTTGCTGCATTACAAGCGCACCTACTGGAAGAATAGATGCACCATTAGGTGGGTGAAACTTGGGAGGAGAAAACACTAAATTTTTTCACGCTGCTGCCACCAAGTCCTACAGAAGGAATAAAATTCCTTCGCTGACCTCAAATGATGGCATTCCTCACAATGACCATGATTCCAAAGCTGCTATCATTTGGAACACCTCCTCTAAGCGTCTGGGCTCCTCTGATTGTCCTACCATGCACTTTTCGCTTGGGGATCTCATTAATAGGGTGGATGGGCTGGATTTTCTCTCCCGTCCTTTCACCACCGAGGAGATTGATAACATTGTCAAATCGTTACCTATTGACCGTGCCCCTAGTCCGGATGGCTTTAATGGTCTTTTCATCAAGAGGTGTTGGCACATTATCAAGGAGGATTTTCATGCACTCTGCCATGCTTTCTTTAACAGCACCATCAATCTCCAAAGCATCAACAATTCTCTTATCACACTGATCCCGAAAGTTTCCAACCCGGAAAATATGAACTGACTATATGCCCATTTCGCTTCTGAACTCTTGTCTTAAGCTACTCACTAAACTTTTAGCTGACCGCCTTCAAAAGGTGATCCTCAAAATCATCCATCCAAACCAATATGGTTTCATCCATAGCAGGACCATTCAAGATTTGCCTTGCCTGGAGTTTTGAGTTCTTGCACCAGTGCCATCAATCTAAAAGGGAGATCATAATTCTCAAACTCGACTTTGCTAAAGCCTTCGACATGATCAAGCATGAGGCGGTCCTATCCATGCTGCAACATTATCGATCGCTTCCTTGGATGGATCAGAGCGATCCTTGCTACCGGCACTTCTTCGGTCCTCCTCAATGGTGTACCTGGAAAAACTTTCCACTACCGTAGGGGGTTAAGACAAGGTGATCCCCTATCACCACTTCTATATGTCTCTACAGAAGATCTACTTCAAATTGTCATCAACAAGGCTTGTGAAATCAATCTCCTCCATCACCCCATCGCGTCAGTGAACGGGGACTTCCCAATTGTCTAGTACGCAGACGATACCATGTTAATCATGCAAGCCTGCTCGTCAACTCCACTGCCTTAAGGCGATTCTTGAAACCTTTGCACAATCTACGGGCCTCAGGGTAAATTTTGCCAAGTCCTGCTTACTACCCATTAATCTTTCTAATGATAAAGTGTATCTCCTGGCTGGTCTTTTTGGTTGCAAGCCTGAAAGCTTCCCTTTCACCTACCTCGGCCTCCCTCTTGGCCTTAGTAGACCTCGTATTCGTGACCTTGGTCCTCTATACTCCAGGATCAACGACCGCCTCGCTGCCACCACCTCCTTCCTTTCCCTTGATGGTAGAATCATGGTGACTAAGGCCATTCTCAGCTCCCTACCTACCTTCTACCTCTGCATGTTCAAACTTGTTGATGCCACCGTGGAAATAGTGGATAAATCTAGAAGAATTGGAGTGTGGGGAAAATCGGAAAACTCTAGTAGACCTAAATCTTTGGCGGCTTGGGACCTAGTTTGTAGGTAAAAATCCAAAGGAGGTCTTGGCATCACTAATCTCACTGTCCACAATGAGACCCTTCTTTTAAAATTCCTACACAAATTTTTCAACAAGGAGAACATCCCCTGGGTACACCTGATTTGGAGATGTTACAATAATTCTACACCACAAGCCACCAACATTTCTAGCTCCTTTTGGTGGAGAGACATCATTAAGCTTTGCTCGAAGTTTAATATGATTGCAGCTTGCTCGATTGCTTCTGGAGATTCTGCCCTCCTATGGAGCAACAAATGGTCTACTCTCCTAATGACAAAGTTTCCCAGGCTCCACTCCTTTGCTATTGACAAGTTAGCCTTGGTGAAGAATATCTTCGATATGGATGATCCCTTTGATGCGTTTCATCTCCCGTTATCCACCCAAGCGTTGAAGAATTCCAGGAATTCAATCACCTCATTAACCAAACCAGATCCAATCGGAATGCTAATGAGAATAACTTATGGTCATATAGTTGGGGCACTCACTTCTCTGCGAGCAAGATATAGATCAGAATTTTGAACACATTCAAGTACCCATTTTTTCTCCCTGGATATGGAAATCAAAATGCACGCCCAAGATTAAATCTTTTTTCTGGCTCCTCGCAAATGATCGCCTAAACACGAAGGATATGCTCATAAGGAAAAACTTCTCACTTGATGACAATGGCCTTTGTAGCCTCTGCGATGGTGGTTTGCTTGAAACCAGGGATCATCTCTTCTGGAAGTGTGAGTTCAGTAGAAAATGCTGGCAATCAACCAACATTTCCCTCGAAGACAGCCTTGGACTCCCTCAGCTGATCGCCACTGCTCGTTCCAACTTCAGAAAGCCGTTCTTTTTTGAAGTTTTTGCAACTATGGCCTGGAATATATGGAAGCAAAGGAATGCTCCTATCTTTGACAATACTCCTCCTACTTTCAGAGCCTGGTCTTTTTCTTTTAAAAGAGACCTCTTCCTTCTTTCTTATAGAATGAAGAATGATCTAAAATCCCTTCTTATAGCTTGGCTAGACGCTTTGTAATTCTCTTTGGGCTATGCCCCTCTATACATTCTCCCTTTCACCCCTTTCTTGTATATTATTTCCTGTCTTAATAAAATTTTACTATCGGGGACTCCCCTACAGTTTTTAGCTTAAAAAAGCTTCATGCACTAACCAACTATTCCAAAAGACCAATCTTATGGAAAGTGATAGGCAATCCACTTATACACTTCAACAAAAGTAAGATTCAGTATCAAAACTTGACATGCAGCCTCATGGGAGAACTAGATATTTGCTCCCAAAAAGATACCCTTGAGTGGGTAGGTCTATCAGATAAAACTGTTGTAGTTCACAAAGAAGCGGAAGAAAATAACCAGAAATGGAAGAACTTTACCATAGCTGCAATACGGCGATAACACCAGTGACCATGCACAAGGAGTAACCGCTCCAAGAAACGAAACTGGGCTATTGCAAAGTCACTTGCCATCACAGCCTACAACACAAAACAGCATCACATATTGGCTATAAGGAAGCAGATAGAGTCAAAATTTACATACTCTCGGCAAACTGTCAAAATTTGATTTCAGCCAGAAGTACTGTTTGTCAAGAATAATTTTTCATCCGACACAAAGTTATAAGCATCTGAACAACTCAAGGGTGAGTGGATAAGATAATATAGAATGGGTGTAGATCATCGTTGCCATCAATCTACTCAACACTATGACCACTTGTGAACCACACTAAAAAGCTCTCATGGAAATAGATGCAAAAGCCCTCGACATACCACGAGAGATCAAACAAATCTTAAAAGATGGCACATGGAGTGCCATAGACAAAATACAAATAACTAAAAGTACTGCACCTAAGATCATGGTCAACTGGTCATAACTAGCAAAGTCTTAACTTCTTTCAAGTAGAAAAGATAATTTTAGTTAGGATTCATGCAAAGACTAGACGCACTGTGGTTGCAGCTTCTTTGTGGTGTATTTCAAGAATCAAATATAGGCAAAAATCATCACACGCAATTACTGACAGGACTACAGGAAATGTCTCCGTACACAACAACAGACCTGCATTCCCTCAGCACCACTTATTCCAACACCAATATCAGCCTCTTGTAGCATACCAACGTCATTTGCTCCATCGCCGATAGCTAGTGTAGTTTTCTTTGTCTTTGTTTTAACCAACCTGGTGATCTGCAATTCTTCCAAATGGCTAAGTACAATATATAGATAGAAAAATAAAAATACCAGCATTATCTTGTTAAAAAATGATTAAACAAGAGAAATAACTACTGAATGTTACTAACCAGTGCTTTCTGTTTAGGAGACATGCGACAACATAAAACAGATGCACAATCAACAGCTAGATCCAGAAAAGAATCCTTAAGACTGCCCGTAAGAGCATATGTTAGAGCATTGCCATCAACAATAAGAGCAAACGGTGTTGAAGTTCCTTTCAGTGAATTTTGCCTTCGAGCATCTTGTAATTTTATGTCGATTTGTTCATATGGAGCCTATATGAGCCAATACAAAAAGTAAGAAACAGCAGAACACATACTCCCTTCGTGTTGAAAAGGATGTCGCAAATTAGTTTAAATTTGGATGTATCTATATACTTAATAGTGTCTAGATACATTCGAATTTAGACAAATCTGCGACATCCTTTTCAGGACGGAGGGAGTACAAGTAAACTGGTCCTGTAGATCCTCTGTGTATGACCTATCCGATACAAAGATGGTACACAAATCTACATTCATTGTCCTCATATATGTAAACCTGTCTTTCGACTTTGCTAGTACTTTGAGAATATCATTAAAAATCTACATTTATTTATGAGTTAGTACTCTGCTTGAAGTGCCTTAAATACTGTAAAAATACAAGTGGCACCATGACAGATGATGCACTAGGTTTTACTCTGTACATCCTACAAACCAGTCCCATCTTCTACGACCCCACTTTCGCCTCAAATTATGAGTTCAGAAGTAGCTTTTTCTCCCCACCGTGCCTTGCCACTCTAAGATTTACTGAACTTCTGCTCTTAAAGTAACTTTGATTTGCCATGTTGTAGATGAAATAACTAACCCATGATGCTGCAGCAACCATTGGCACAAAAGTAACCAACATTTGTTTTCACAGATCATTTTTCCTATGAATAGAAGGGGTGTTCTTCCTCATAACACATCCTCAGTCATATATTATGTTCCACAGCTCCACCATACACCAGCAGAAGCACGTCTTGGAGCGAGAATTATGTATACTCCACCATGATGCACCCTCCAGAATTGTCGGGGCCCTAGCAACCGGGGTGCCACGACCCAGCGGTTAGCAGGTCCAGCATCTGACCGAGACAAGCCTTCAAGAGGTCGTGATGCCTAGAGAGGCGGCCCGGGCGAGTGGCCCCTCGCGAGGAAACGCCCTCTAGAGGGGGACCCGCCCCCCTGCAGCGCTCCACCGCACCGCCCAACTTTGAATACTCTGGAGCACGCTTCGGGGCATATCGGTAATCCCGCTAGGCGGCCAGCGGGCGAGGCAAGCCCCGACAAGGGGCGCTGCAGCCCCGCGCCCTCTATTCGCCTCGGTAAAGGAAGGTCCGGCCCGGCACCTTTCCTGCAACAGAAGGACAGACGACCTCAGCGTGGCAGGTGCGCCACCTTACCGTTTAGGTGCAAGAGAGACAGCGGGCAGCGCCGAACGAGGACAAACGCGGAAAAGGAAGGCCACTTTAACAGCAGATGGGGAAGCGCCCGGCGTCCAAGACCCGGTCCACCAAAAAGCAGTCTTGTAGACCAAGACCTCAGGGAACGGCAATGTGGTGACCCTTCCCACCCATGGACCGGGGGAAAAGGCCCGACACCGCCCTATATAAGGAGCCCTTCTCCTACCTTAAGAGGGGATGGATCCCTGAGATCTAAAACCCTAGACTTTCATCCTCCATTGTACCCTCGCGAAGCACGCGAGCAATACAACAAAGCAGGAGTAGGGGCTTTACCTCCTCACGAGGGTCCCGAACCTGGGTAAAAAAAACGTGTCACCTCTCTGTCGTGTGCTTGCTCCGCCGTCGCCACCGTCACCGAGTTTCCTTCGAACCGCGTGTTCAGCCCCCTCACGAACCAAGGGATCGTTGGACCCTAGTTTCCTTCGCGGGACAAATCTCCGACATTTGGCGCGCCAGGTAGGGGGCTGAGGCGCGCTTTCAAGACCTTCATCGACCTCAACGACATGTCGGCCAGCAACGAGACCCGCGCTGAACTAGCCCTCCGCCGCACGGCGAGCAAGGCCCAGACAGAGCCGCCTCCGCAGTGCACTTCCTCCGAGCAGGTCCCGTGGACGGAGGACGAAGGGGGCTCCTCCTACCGCCCGTCGCGGGAACCCCTTTCCTCCTCGCATGGCGCCACGTCGCTCTCGCGCACCGCATCCTCACGCGGCCGCCCTGAGCGTCTCACCCCGGAGGCCGCCAAGCGCATGGTGCACGAGCTCCTGGACCACCCATCGGCCGAGCAGGGCAAGGAGAGGTGGTGCAACCGGATAGCCGAACTCCCGACATCGCCACCCTCTCCCCGGAAGGCCCAGGGGCTCGAGGCGAGGACGGGGCGCCGGGGGCTAGGGGCCCGCTCCCGCCTCGCCACCGCGAGAGCGCGCCCAAGCCCGACGACGTCACTCCATCACCCACAAACAGCTGCCAGATCGTCTCGCCTCCCGCCGCTGAGATGCAGCTGCGCGGGCGCGAGGATCGTCTCGCTGAGGAAATCGCCGCCGCGGGTCGGCAGAACCGCGCGGCCCTCACCAACGGCAAGGTGGTCCAAGCCAGCGGTTGCCTCGCCCTTACCAAAAGTCTCCGCCGCGTGGTCTGGCCCACAAGTTCTGCCCGGAGACACCAGCACGCTATGACGGAACGACCAACCCGTGCGAGTTCCTGCAGCTTTACACCACGGGCGTCGAGGCCGCGGGAGGAGATGACCGCGTCATGGCGAATTGGTTCCCCCTGTGCCTGAAGGAGACGGCCAACACCTGGCTGATGAACCTTTCCGAGGAATCAATCAACTCATTGGCGGAGCTCAGCTCCCTCTTCATCGCCAACTTCAAGGGGACCTACGAGCACCGCTCACCTACTACGACCTACGTCAGGTACACCAGCAACCTGGAGAGACCCTCTTCAAGTTCCTGCAGAGGTTCAGCCGAGTCCGCAACAAGATCCCCAAGATCTCGGACTCCAACGTCATCACCGCTTTCTCCAAGGGCATGAAGGACGTCAAGATGAGGGAGAAGATCGGCATCCGGGGTGAGAGCCTCACCACGGCTTCCGAGCTCTTCGTCATGGCTGAGAAGTGCACTAAGGCGGAGGCAGGGCGGATGATTGGCCTCGCCGAGGCAGAAACTACCCCCAAGGCCTCAGGCTCATCCAAGGGCAAGGACAAAGACCCCAAGCGCAAGACCGCCACCGTCTTGGCCGCAGAGCCAGATCGGAAGAGTCCTCGCGAGGAGAACGGTGAAAGAGAGCGGGACGACAACTCGTACTGCCACCTCCACAAGAAACATGGGCACCCCACCGACGACTGCTACGAGCTCAAGAAGCTCCGCGACATGCGCAGCAACTAGAGGAAGGGAAGACCGGGCGACGAGCAAGGCGGCTCGAGCGGTGGCAACCGTGGCGACGAGCGCTAGAACAGCAACTCCAGCGGACGCGATCCCCCTCCGACAGGCCACCAGGCCAATGCTGTGCAACAGCACCCTCACCCGCAGGAGAAAGGGCGTGCAGAGGATCCTAGGGGCTACCAAGTGCCACAGGGAGCCATAGCCTGCATCCTTGGTGGTTCCCAGGCCCCGATGTCCAACCGGCACTTCAAGCTACTCACTCGCGAGGTTGCGGCTGCCAGACAAGGTGTTCCATCCCCAAAGCTCAAGTGGTCCCAGTGCGCCATCACCTTCGACGCCCGTGACCACCTCACTTCCATCAGGCCGGTGGGCACTCTCCCCATGATCTGCACCCCTACCATCATCAACATCGCAGTCGTGAAGACCCTCATCGATGGAGGCGCGGGCCTGAACATGATCTCCACCGATACTTTCACCCAACTACAGGTGCCATACGACAAGCTGATGCCGACCATGCCGTTCTCCAGAGTGACCGATGGATCCACCATACCCATTAGGCAGGTGCGCCTCTCCGTCACGTTAGGGACACGCGACAACTACTGTACCGAGCTCATCGACTTCGACATGGCACACATCAACCTCCCGTACAACGTCATACTCGGCTACCCCGCGCTGGCCAAGTTCATGGCCACCACTCACCATGCCTACAACATGATCAAGATGCCTGGAGGCAGCGACGAGGTCATCACGGTTCGTTGCGAGCCTGCGACGAGGTAAGAGGCCTCGTGCTCCCTCGATGGACTGCACCGGCGCGCCTACAACACCAACTGCCTCCACAGCGGCGACTGAGCCACCAGCTGAGCAGGTGGATCGGGCTGCTAGAAGGTGGACAAGCCTCTCCGAACGGCGCGCCCGACTCCACAAGTTTTTGAAGGTGACCCTCGACAAACCCTCATCCCTTAGAACTTAATCTCTTGTAAGACCACGTGCAAGCCACGATGGCATTGTAATAAGCTTGAACTGCCGGCGGTTTTTTGGATCTTGTGCTTCACGCACATGTCACTATTTGGTTTTTCCCTCGGAAAGGCATTTCTCCAAAAACCATGCCGCCAGGGTTCCCTCGCATACACCGCACGAGCAGGGGCTACGCGCAGTGCTCATCGCCAGGTCACTCCCCGTCAACATCAGAGCCTAAAGTGTCGAGCTCTGAACTTACAGACTAGTTCCGGCCATAAGTCACCTCACCCATGGTTCCTGGTGCTTGAGACCCTCGCGCGACGCATGTGTGGACCCTTAGCGGCACGTGCCTTTTCCCTACGGCCCTCTCCTGGTAAGGTCTACGGGGCGGCTCGTGAGGCACTGCCCCTCCGGCCTAAGCTCGTCAGGACCTAAAGTGTCGAGCTCTGAACTCACGGCCTGTTCCTCGGCTGTGAGTTACCTCACCCATGATTTCTGACCCAAATTTTTATCGCCGCGATGGCTCGTGAGGCACTGCTCCTCCGCGGCCTAAGCTTGTCAGGACCTAAAGTGTCCAGCTCTGAACTCACGGCCCGTTCCTCGGCTGTGAGTTACCTCACCCACGGTTCTTGACCCAAATTTTTATCGTCGCGGCGGCTCATGAGGCACTGCTCCTCCGCGGCCTAAGCTTGGCAGGACCTAAAGTGTCGAGCTCTAAACTCACGGCCCGTTCCTCGACTGCGAGTTACCTCACCCACGGTTCCTGACCAAAAATATCGTCGCAACGGCTCGTGAGGCACTGCCCCTCCGCGGCCTAAGCTCTCTAGGGCCTAAAGTGTCGAGCTCTAACTTACGACCCGTTCCCCGGCTGCAAGTTACCTCACCCACGGTCCCTGGCCTTTAAAAAATCAAAATTCCCATGATAGCCTGACGGTCTTCTCCCCGAGAGGCTTGCACGACGGCTCGTAAGGCACTCACCCCTTAGGCAGCCAGAAAACTACAGGGCCTAGAGTGCTGAGCTCTGAACTTGCCGCCAGTCTACAGCAGCAAGTTACCTCACCCACGGCTCCTGACGCCCATGGCTAGCCACGTATGTTCATTGCAGGGCCTCCCACGCCGCGCATATTTCCCTCTACGGCCATCTCCTCATGAGGCTCTACGAGGGGCACGTGAGACAAAACCTTATGGAGCTGCAATCGCTGGACTCGCGGCCCAGGAAAGGGCCCAATGACAAGTTTGCCTTACCAACGGTAAAAACCCCGCGCAACGGCACTCCCCCTGAGAGGAGGCTCGCGGTATAACAACGCGCACAAGCCTCTAGAGGTTAGCACCGCCCAAGCAGTTGGACCCGGAGACACGCGGAGGCTCCTCATGAGTCACTGCGCATGACCCCCGGTGCAGCGAGCAAGACCATCGGCCAGAGGCTCCCGACGAGGGTACTGTCTCCTGACGCCACCTCCGGAGGTCACCTAAATGGGCGCGGCCTCCGCAAGCGCCCCCCCCCCCTCGCGAGGCCTCGCCTCTCGACGCCAAACCCCGGGCAAGATCACAGGGGGCTCGCAAGGCCCGCCGCCTGGGAAGACGATACACCGACCGTTGCCAGTTTCGCCGAACCAACTCCGCACCATGAACACCAAAACTCCAAGCATTACAACAAAAACGTGCAAAAGGAGAAGCGACAAGCGCGAAGATCCGCCTACAGACATCCATGATAGTCTTCCTTACAAACCTAGTCCACAAGACAGGAAACTAGAGGTAGTTATAGCCCCTGCAAAGGTGTGCAAGCCACGACGACATCGCCATGGCCGCATCCCGGACCCCCTAACCTTTTCAGAGGTGGCGGGGGTAATCCACGCGGCACGACATGGGGTCGTACACCACCACCGAGAAACCCTTCTCGGCGCCGTAGCGGAACCTTAGCACCGAGCCGCGCCCGATCTCGTGGTCGCAGACGAAGCTCTTCCAACCGAAGGCGAGGTACACCTCCCCAAGCGTAGGAACCTCAAGTTCCACGGCCTACCAGTCGCCACCTCCTGAATGCCTCAGCGGCACGAATTCCTGGAGATGGGCCCCCGCGGTAAGGGCTAAATGCGACGGGAGCCGTACCTTGGCGGACCAGTCGTCGCCCTTCAGGATAAGGACGAAGTCGGTGACCTGCTCGGGTTTGCCTTCTCCTTCAATCTTGAGCTCGATCGATCGGGGCGGTCTGCTAACCTCGATCGAATGGTGGTTCCGACCAATGACACACTTTTCGGTCGCTTCAGGAGTGTTCCTCCCCGCCTCCAGAGTGGCTTGGACGGAGGTCCTTCTCGGAAGCGCTGCCCGGCCTAGGTGGCGCCATGAGGTCACGCCGCCTTGCCGTCTTCGGCAACTAAGAAGCGCTTGGGTGCCATTGGGGGGATAAGTCTTCGCACCAGCGCGCAACAAGGAGAAAGGGGAATAGTAGCGTGGAGTGAGAAGATCACGCGCCCATGCCCCGATATAACGGGGTCAGTTGAAAAGACATATCGTTGCGCCCGGCACGCGATAATAACTACGAGGCCCCACGCGCCATCGCGTCGTGGGAACAACTACCAGGGCGGAGGCAACATGCCCAAGATTTGCGGTTGAGAACTCACGGACGTTTCAAATCGACACGGGATAAGGCGTGGCGGTCGTGTTGACCATCTGGCGTTGGGCCCGCTAAAATCTGGTTGCGCTTCGAGTCCATCAGAGGACATGTCCAAGCCAAGCGCACGAGGGCTACTGTCGGGGCCCTAGCAACCGGGATGCCACGACCCAGCGGTTAGCAGGTCCAACATCTGACCGAGACAAGCCTTCAAGAGGTCACGATGCCTCGAGAGGCGGCCCGGGAGAGTGGCCCCTCGTGAGGAAACGCCCTCTAGAGGGGGACCCGCCCCCCTTCAGCGATCCACCGCACCGCCCGACTTTGGATACTCTGGAGCATGCTCCAGGGCATATCGGTAATCCCGCTAGGCGGCCAGCGGGTGAGGCAAGCCCCGACAAGGGGCGCTGCGGCCCTGCGCCCTCTATTTGCCTCAGTAAAGGAAGGTCTGACCCGACACCATTCCTGCAACAGAAGGACAGACGACCTCAGCGTGGCAGGTGCGCCACCTTTAGGTGCAAGAGAGACAACGGGTAGCACCGTACGAGGACAAACGCGGAAAAGGAAGGCCACTTTACCAGCAGATGGGGAAGCACCCGGCGTCCAAGACCCGGTCCACCAAAAAGCAGTCCTGTAGACCAAGACCTCAGGGAACGACACTGTGGTGACCCTTCCCACCCATGGACCGGGGGAAGAGGCCCGACATCGCCCTATGTAAGGAGCCCTTGTCCTACCTTAGAGGGAATGGATCCCTGAGATCTAAGACCCTAGACTTTCATCCTCCATTGTACCCTCACGAAGCACGCGAGCAATACAACAAAGCAGTAGTGGGGGCTTTACCTCCTCACGAGGGTCCCGAACCTGGGTAAAAAAAAAACGTGTCACCTCTCTATCGTGTGCTTGCTCCGCCGCCGCCACCGTCGCCGAGTTTCCTTCGAACTGCGTATTCAGCCCCCTCACGAACCAAGGGATCGTTGGACCCTAGTTTCCTTCGCGGGACGAATCTCCGACAAGAATGAGCTCTCGTGACAGCACACTGGCATGGACAGAATCAATGTTGATGGTCTTAGGTGATGAGACCCAATTAGGATTCAGCACAAATGAGGATCAGGGATTGAGGAAGATGAACAGTGTTTCCATCTCTGTTTTCTACCCTTGGATGTAGGTTGGCACTTTATACGGTACATTGGTAAATGGGGCAGTCCAACTAAATCATGGTGTTTTTTCGATGACCCAACAGTGTTTGTTACTTTACATATGTATGCTTAAAGAGCAATTTGCACAGGATACTAATCAATTGTCTATGCATACATGCAAGTAGCAGGAGATAAGAAAACATTTTTCCTTTCTGTAGTTACATACCATTCTGCTGCCTTCCTGGTTGCATCCCTCAGGAGCATTTGACCCTGAGTTGTCCAGTGTTACAAAATATGTCTCCATCTCCTTCCTCAATAGGTTGCAAGAATAACTACATATCAAGCACCGATACACATAAAATTTTGAGGTAATAAGATCTGAGTTCAAACAAATCAAAATTTTAAGATAATGAGATCGCAGTTCTCAGGAATGTAAAAACATATGGAGCTAACCCTATGTTGACAGCTGTTTCCAGTTTGTCTCCTGTTAAAATCCAGATCTTAATTCCAGCTTGTGCAAGTTTGTGAATACACTCTGGAACCTGCAAGAATTTAGTGTGCATTGAGCATGTAGAATGAAAGAGTTAGATAGTCTGTGTACGCAAGGAAAAATTCAGGAGGAAAGGTCATCAACAGATATCAGAACAACTGAACAAGCGAAGTACGAGAAGCACGACTATGTGAAAGTAACTAAACAGAAACACATGAGAGTTATTTTGTAAAGGACATGTGCGCTGCTACTCTCAAGGACAAAAAAAAGTAGGAGCGTAGATATTCAAATGCATAAAAAAAAGTAGAAGCCCCACATGAAAATCAACATACCCCCTTTTGCAGTCTGTCCTCAACAGCAGTAGCACCTAAGAGAACCAAATCTTTCTCAATATCTTCTGATGCCTTCTCCACAGCTGCATCATGATTGGTATGTATAGAATTCTTGGCTGATGAGTACTCCTTATTCCAGGTAGCATACTCTTCCTCGGCAAGTTCACGATATGCAAGTGACAGGGTCCGTAGACCTGCCTCTGAATATTCTTCAATGTGTCGCTTTGTATTGTTTAGACAAGGTTT
Source organism: Avena insularis (assembly GCA_023614405.1). Classification (NCBI taxonomy): domain Eukaryota; kingdom Viridiplantae; phylum Streptophyta; class Magnoliopsida; order Poales; family Poaceae; genus Avena; species Avena insularis. The sequence continues at coordinate 243,021,849 of CM042696.1, forward strand.
TTCATTATCCTTGGAGAGCCTTTCAAGTATTACACTGAAGCAGAAGGATACCGAGACAAAAATATAGATATGTTAATAAAACTTTCAGAAGGCAGAACAATGTTAGCATGTCTATTTAATATCCGGCAAGGTAATGTGATTTATGTAATGTAGTTATCAGACCAGGTTGGAGGCTTGAACCTATTATTTTTATGCTGTTTGGCATTTAATCAGCTAAACAGAAGTAACTATAATGCAACAAAATGATAAAGTACTACAAAACTACTACTTCCTCTGGCCCAAATTAATAGACGCAGCTCAGGAATTCACTTGTACTCGACATAGTATATGGCTGTGCCAATTAATTTGGGCCGGAGGGAGTACTTTTTTTTTTGCACGGGTACAAAATTACTACTTGTAGTGCATAGAAAATTTTCATCACACATCAAAATACCACACCTGTCAGCTCCTTTGCAGAACAGAAATAGCCGACCCTCTTCTGTCTTCAGAATAACAGACATTCTCTTCCGGGCACTGCTAAACTCCAAGATGTTGAGTACCTTATATGTTCTGAAATAAATTAGGTGTCATATACGAGATAAATGTCAACACTTGGAATAATAAGCACAGATCACAGTGGAAAAGATAAGCACCTATCCACTTTTCTACCTAAGACAGGATCATACTCACGCACTGATATGGTTGTCTGTGTCCTATGAAAAAATTCAAAACCAAATTCTCTTGCAGCTGTAACAAGAGCTCCCTCATCAGGAGACTCGGCCTCATAAGATATCTCAATAGATTTTTTTCCTGTTACTGGAATTGTAGTGTGACAAACAGCTAATACACGAAAGAACATCTCTATAGCATCTTGACGGCATTCTTTGGTCCATTCTCCATTCATCAAACGAACATCAGTGAAGTTAAATCCCTTGACATATTTTTTAGATTTAGTTGAATCCTTATGAACATTATAGCCAGATGCTTCCTCTATTCCTCCATAAGAAATCTCCACTTCCCTAAGGCTGTCTCCATAGGCAACACCAGCAATGGAACATTTGATGAACTCCATCGAATTGCATGTTAAGGTTCCTGTTTTGTCAGAGAGTATAGTATGGACTTGACCAAGTTCCTCATTTAAATTTGATGTGCGAGCCCTTGCTGGCTTATCAGATTCTTCGCAATACATATGTTGGTCTTGGTTGATGAAAGTGCTCTGTAAGACTTTAACCATTTCTATTGATATGTACAATGAGATGGGCACCAAGCATACATACAACATTAGACTTGTCAGAAAATGGCAAAAGGCTGCAAATGATGCTCTGTTTGGATCAAAGAATATACTGGATTGATCTGGTCTTAGGTACCATGCATAGCTTCCTGCATTTAATTCAGCCTTCGTCTTAATCCCAAAGTAAATTGACCCAAACGACGCAATAAAGAGGAGAATTGCAAAAAGAAGATAAACTATTTTGTCCATCCTCCGCTCAACAGAACTCCTCTTCGATGGTGGCTCTGTTGCATTCTTCATTACCTTTGTTTCATGCCCCGTGAATATTACAGCACCATATACGAAGTTTGTATTCCGAAGCTTTGAGCCCCTTAGCAGGATCTGTTGTGGAGATAGAGGATATTGTTGCTCACTGTAGTACAGTGTCCCTAGGAAAGAGTACAATTTCTCGTTCGGATCCTCACATTGTATGAAAGCCTTGAAACTGTGTAAAGAATGCTCCTCACTCAAGCCCACAGTCGCGTCCAATGATTGTTTTCTCTTCAAGTTTGTCTCTCCATCTAGATTCGTTGTTTCAACATAACATATTCCATTATCGTGACACGAGGAAAGCAAAAGAAGATCCGCAGGGAAGAACTCATCCTTTTTTACTTTAACTATATCACCAACTTGGAGCTTCCTCCATTCTGTTTCATGAAAGGATTGGGCCCCATCAAACACCTCAACGTTCCTATTGTTTACTTCTATGTCCTAAACAAAACAAAAAGGCTTTAGTCAAAAAATTAAGAATATGATCGGCATATATTGTTGATGGAGTGGCAACATTTTTTTGCTGTATAGGGATAATAAAATTATACTCCACGCATAATGTATCAGTCCAAGTTGATATAGTCCATAAACACATGTAACTAGCTTCATTCTTTCTGTGTAGTATAATCACATATGGTGAGTTGGTGACTACAAGAACAGAAAATTACAAAAAATCCAGGGCATAATAAAGCAATTTTTTGATTACCTGATGAAACGATCGTCGTTTCGTTAGCACAGCCTAGTTAACTCAATAACTAACAAAAAAAGGTGCAAGTTCTGGCAGGTACCGACTGACCCATCCATCAGCAAGAACATGCACTGTAGCCCTATAAACGAACAATATTCCTAAGAAAGCACCTGCTACCAACAAACTACAAGGAGAGGAACGGCACACAGGAACAGTAGACAGAGGGGACCACACAGGAACAATAACCATATCCTGGAAATTTGGTTTGCATACTGAAATACTACAGCAAACCCTGTGCTTATGATACTAACCGCCACTTGATAAATTGAGTATCAGAAACTATATTCACTATATCGCCATGCCAGGATTGCAGACAGATAGTAATATCTTTGCTTCGCAGCACACAAACAATTCCTGAATCACTCCAATGCCAGGCTCCGTTTGGTAGCTTAGTATTTCCTAAACCGAGGTATTCTAAAACCAAAGTATTTTAGCGCCTGGCAAACCAATACCATAGTTTTTCTCCTTTCTCAGTTTTAGAAAAAAGTGGGTCTTGTCTCTTTCTCAAATACTTCAAAAATACCACGTTTTTGGAGGATACTTCAGTTTTAAAACCACAGTATTTATTGAATCCAAACACCCTAAAGTATTCAATACTTAAGTATTTTCAGAAACCAAAGTATGCGGAGAATACTTCAAAAATACTTTGAAGCCAAACGGAGCCGCCTATCTCAAAATTATTTAAAACACCCAGGATCAATACCTATTTTACACTAACAGGTAGGAGAACTCAGGATCAAGCAGAAACCATATATTGCTACATTCACGAGATGAACGAACCCAGCTCAGAATTTCGAATCAAGGATCACAACAACCATGTGGACCTGACCAGAAAGGAACATGAGTAGTCAACAATCTAAGGCAACCTCCAGTGCCCCAACCGACAAAGCAGCCCTGGCCACATTTTTTTTCACACGTTGCCCGAAAGCAAGGCAGTGGGATCAGCAACCTCCAGTGCCCCAACCAACAAAGCAACCGCACGCACCTGCTGCTTCCGGCGCCAGTCCTCGACTGCCTCCTTGGCCATTGCGGCCGACACTACTACGACGAGCGGTAGCAGGACGGAGACGGCGCGGTAGGGCGCGAGCGGGCTGAAGGAGACGCACGCGACGACGAGGAAGAAGCAATTGGCAACGCGGCGGAACTGCTCGAAGAGTGACTTGGGAAGGAAGCTGGCAGCCGTGTACTTGGTGGTCGATATCGCGTTCCCTGGGTAGGAGGGACCGGCGACATCGGCACCCGAGGCGGAGCCGGAGGAGCGGGCGTTGCATCGGACGGCGCGGGAAAATCCCGGTGGGGCCAGCCCGCTGGCGGGGGAGGGGGAGCAGGTGGAAGGCGTGGGGGCAACGACGCCGAGTTCGACGAGGGGGCGCTCGTCGGCGTCGGTGGTGGAGGCGCGCATGGTCGGTGTGGCGACTGTGAGGGAGGATCTGGACAGGCGGGGGGCCGGGTGACCGGTGTGAAGAAAGAGGACGGCGCGGGGCGGGGGGGCGCCGGGGGGGGGGGTGGAGCAAAGATTCGGTGCGCATAGACAGTAGTGATTTTAGTTTTTAAAAAATAAAAAATTATATTTAAAATTTGAAAAACGTCTAAAAAATGGGATGTCATATCTTATAAACGTGTAAATACCAATTTAAAATACTTTGCATTACGAGAATTTTGGATTGTGATTTTTCATACTTATAGAATACAATATTGATTATGTCTAGAATTTATTTTTAGATTTTCTAAAAGTTAGGCCTAGTTTGGGAGCTCCACTTTTTCTAAACCGCAGTATTCTAAAATTGAAGTATTTTCAGTGGACAAATACTGCAATTTCACTATACTGTAGTTTTTCTCAGCTTTGACCAAAATAAAAAATGTTTGGAAAGTGCAGTATTATTGCTCGTTTGACCGATTGTTATGATCGATCCGATTTGACCCCATAGATGCATGCAATGCTTGGCATGCATGGTTGTGCGTGAGTTGCTCATGTTGAATGCTTCAGCTTCAACTAATTATCACGCCTATAAATCACGGTTATAAATTATGCTTTAAGTTAAATCCTTCTTGTATTACCATGCCAAGTCCTCCTTCTGAACTGCTGGTCTTCTATTTGTAACGTGTGTGTTTAAGTGCATCTTCATGTACAACTCCCCGTGTACTTAAACTGATCGATGCAATATACAACATTAGAGCGACTACTGCTATTCGCTATCATGGTATCATACTTTTACGATCCCATCTAAACTCTCTGACTCTCTCCCCAATGGCTCCCTCACCTGAGGAACTGGCTGCCGCGGCCGAAGCTGAGGCTCGTGCCACGCTCTTTGCTATATCCAACGTCAAGGCCATCGTTCCCCTTACCCTTGATATTGAGGCTGGCAATTATCTCGCCTGGCGCCGGGTGTTTGAAGTCGCGCTCACCAAGTATGCTCTCAACGAGCACATCGCTGAGCCGGCAGCCATCGGCACCACCGGCGTCCACCCCGCGTGGCATCGCCGTGACGCCTTGGTCCTCTCATGGCTGTACGAAGCCATCTCTGCTCCTCCCCAAAGCATGTTGATGCACTCCTCCACCACGACTATGGCGCACTCCGTCTAGCAGCAGATCGAGGACCTTCACCGCGACAACACCGACACCCGTGTTATTCTTCTAGAGGAAGAATTCTACAGCCTTCAACAAGGTGATCTATCGATGATTGATTACTGTAGGAAAATAAAGGGTCTCGCCGATGAGCTCGTCGGTCTCGGCATCACCATTCAGACCGTAACTTGGTCTGTAAGACCCTCTGCGGTCTCAGTCCTCAATATGCCAACATGCGAATGAACTTGGGCATGCGAGTACCCCTGCCCTCCTTCAGTGAGCTGCGTTCTGCACTGCTTCTCGAGAACATGTGCTCTGGCCCATCGTCAGCGCACTCGGTGTTCTACGCCAGCGGCAACTCCCTTACAAAGGTGAATGAACGCCCAGCTAATTCTTCTGTCCTGGTTCAGCAGGCCAACGCCACCAACGCCTCTGGTGGCGGTAACGGCAACACCAGCGAACGCGGGGGCGGCAATTGTAATAGCAACCATTGTTGTAATAACAACCGCAATGGCAGCGGTGGTTATGGTGCCTGCAGTAGCTATGGCAACGGCAACACAAGGGCAGCGGCAACACAAGGGCAGCGGCATCACAGTGGCCCTCCTTCAGCAATCCCTAGGCAGGGTCGATTCAAATGTGGTCTGGTCAGCCACTTCGACCTGGGCAAGGTATTCTCGGTGCTAGTCCACAAGGCCAAGCATTCCTCACTAATCAGCCAATTTTATCCCATGCGGCGCCGACGTGGACAGCTCCAAGCCCGGCTTTTTCAACTCCGAGCTACAACACCTCTGCACGGACTACATGGGATCAACAACAGTTGATGCACTCCTTCAACACCATGACTCTCATGCCACCAAGCAGAGTCGAATGGGTCATGGACACTGGCGCCTCAGCTCACATGACATCCTCTCTTGGTAATCTCCAATTCCACTTTCCCTCTTCCGCTGCACATTCTCCAATAGTAGTTGGCAATGGCTCCATTCTCCCTGTCACGTCCACTGGTCATGCCTCCATCTCTACTCCCACACACAACTTTCATCTAAATAATGTTCTAGTTTCTCCTACCATAATTAAAAATCTTATATCAGTCCGCCAGTTTACCACTGATAATAATTGTTCTATGGAATTTGATTCTTTTGGTCTTTCTGTGAAGGATCTTCGCACTCGAAACGTAATTATTCGGTGCAATAGTCGTGGCGATCTTTACCCTTTCCAGTTACCCTCCAATGTCTCCGCTGCCTCCAGGACGTCCTCCTCCACCTTGTGGCATCGTCGCCTAGGACACATTGGTCGTGAAGCTCTTAGTCATCTTGTGAAATCTTCTCACATTGTATGTAATAAAGAACCTCCTCTTGATGCTCTTTGTCATGCCTGCCAACTTGGACGTCATGTACGACTTCCGTTTGAGAATAATTATTCATGTGCCACCACTAAATTTAATCTTGTTCATTGTGATTTGTGGACATCACCATTTTTAAGCATCTTTGGCTATAAATACTATTTGGTTATCCTCGATGATCACACTCACTATGCATGGACATTTCCATTGCGTTTGAAGTCTGGTGTGTTCTCCACCATAAAGAACTTCTTCGCATATGTCCCTAGTCAGTTCGGCACCGTCATCGCCGTGTCCAATGTGATAACGGTGGTGAGTTCGATAACACCGCTGCACGCACCTTCTTTCTCTCTCACGGTATTGCACTCCGCATGTCGTGTCCACATACATCCTAGCAAAATGGTCGAGCCGAGCGCATCCTTCGCACCATCAATAGCATCCTTTGCTCCCTACTTTTTCAGGCTAGCATGCCCCCTATATATTGGGTGGAAGCTCTTCATGCAGCCACCTTCCTTCTCAATTGCCACCCTTCCAAAACAATAGCTTTTTCCACTCCTCACTCGGCTCTCCATGAAAGTCCTCCTGACTATAGTCATTTACGAGTGTTTGGGTGTCTTTGTTACCCCGACCTTTCCACTACTGCCCCTCATAAACTCTCTCCACGATCTACACCTTGTGTTTTTCTTGGATACGTAGATAAGCATTTCGGTTATCGTTGTCTTGATCTCCATTCCAACAAAATCATCCTCTCTCGCCATGTGACATTCGATGAGAACCAATTCCCCTTCGCTGGTCATTCTCCTCTTGCTACCTCCGATTTTGACTTCCTGGATGATCTCCACACACCACTCATGGTACCTCGTCCAGTTGCTCGTCCTCTTGCCACCACTTCGCCAGATCCTGAGACAGCAGAGCCAGCCTCTCCACCATTGTACCCGTTTGCACCACCTTCTATGCCACCCTCACCGCCCACCGTTGTCATTCCGTTGAAAGCCGTGACTGTGCCTCCAGTCATCAATGCACACTCCATGGCTACACGTGGCAAGCACGGATTTCGTCAACCGGTTGATCGACTCACCATCGTTGTTGATACTCTCTCCCCACTTCCCAAGACTTTTCGGGCGGCTCTCTCTGACGACCACTAGCGAGCGGCCATGCAGCGTGAGTACAATGCTTTGCATGCCAATCACACTTGGGATTTGCTGCCGCACCCTCCTGGTGCTAATGTTGTCTCCGGCAAGCGGATTTTCCACCATAAGTTTAATTCTGATGGTACATTGGAACGATATAAGGCTCGTTGGGTCCTCCGGGGTTTCTCTCAGCAATCCGGTGTCGACTTCGATGAGACTTTCAGCCCGGTCATCAAACCGGCCACAGTTTGAATGGTGCTCACACTAGTTGTGTCTAGTGATTGGCTCATACACCAGCTCAATGTCGACAATGCCTTTCTCAATGGCACTCTCTCTAAAACAGTCTATTGCTAGCAACCATCTGGCTTTGTTGACAACACTCACCCTGATCATGTTTGTCGTCTTAATAGGTCGTTGTATGGTCTTAAACAGGCACCACGAGCCTGGTTCAGTCGGTTTTCCACTTCCTTCGGGACACTTGGCTTCTCTGCCTCACGTGCCAACCCATCACTATTCATTCGCAAGAGAGGAAACGACTTGGTGTACCTTCTACTCTATGTCGATGACATCGTCCTCACTGCCTCCTCATTGGTCTTACTTCGATCGACGATTGACTCGTTGCGCCGGGAGTTCTCTCTCAAGGATCTTGGTGATCTACACTACTTCTTGGGTGTCTCTGTTAGTCGCTTGATACATTGCAAATGTATCTATTGATGTTCCATGCTTGGTTTTCTCCACTTTCTTGTGTTTTGTCCACAGTTTGGAGTACTTTTCATATGATTTCTTGGACTAACCTATTAACAAGAGCCACAGTGCCACCTGCCTGTTTTCTGCTGTTTTTGGTTCCAGGAAAGTCAGAAAATGAATATTCTCGGAATTGGGCGGGACAAAAGCCAGAGTGACTATTTTTCCGAAAGTCATCAGATGCCAGAGTACGAGACGGAGAGGGGCCAGGGGGCCACCACACTACCTGGCCACGCAGCCCAACCTGGCCCGTGCCAGGGGGTGGTCTGGTCGCCTCCGACACCCCCTCGGCCTCTCCTTCCGCCTATAAGATGCCCTCGGGACGAAAACCCTAAGTACCTGATCAAAAATCCATGAAAGAGTCTGTAGCCGCTGTCATCTCCATCCCTAGATCGGGAGGGATCTGAAGCTCTTCCCGGCACCCTGCCGGAGAGGGGAATTCACCCTAGAGGCCTTCTTCATCACCATGCAAGCCTCCGGTGTGATGCGTGAGTAGTTCATCCTTGGACTACGAATCCATGTAGTAGCTAGATGGCTGGTTCTCCTCCTTTGTGCTTTCATGTCTAGATCTTGTGAGCTTTGTTCATGATCAAGATCATCTATTTGTAATTATGCATGTTGTGTTTGCGGGGATCCGATGGATATTGAGATGCTATTTTAGATTGATTATTGATTCTATCATGTCTTTATTATTTGTGATCTTGCATGCTTTCCGTTGTTAGTAGCTATCTTGGCCAAGTAGATGCTAGCAACTCCAAGAGTTAGTATTTATGCTCGATAGTGGGTTCATGCCTTTGGTAATCTAGAGAAGTGACAGAAATCTTTAAGGGACTAGATGTGCTGTTGCTATTAGGGAGAAAACAACAATCATTTGTTCATAGAACAATCATATTGTTTACTTTACACGCAATTAGTAAAGCAATAATCTGTTGCTTGTAACTTAATACTGGAGGGGTTTCGGATGATAACCTGAAGGTGGATTATTAGTCATAGATGCAGTTGGATGGCGGTCTATGTATAATGTTGTGATGCCCAATCAAGTTCCAAAGGAGTCAAGATGATTAGTATATGCATGTATTGCTTTCTCGATGTTTGTCAATTGCCCCGCTGTAATTTGTTCACCCAGCATGTTATCTATCTTAAGGAGAGCCACCTCTAGTGAACTATGGATCCTGGTCCTTTTCTTTTATATACAATCTATAAATTGTTTACTGCTTTGTGTTTACTTTCTACAAACTATTACTTCCTTCCATTCGATACGTTTAATCCTTTGTTTTCAGCAAAACACGGTGAGATTGACAACCTCATCGCAAGTTGGGGACAGAGTTCTGTGGTTGTGTTGTGCAGGTCTCCACGTTGCTACTAGCACCGGTAGTGCGCCCTGCCAAGGCTCAGCTAGCAACACTTTTGGGTTTTTTCCTTGCTCCTACTGGTTCGATTAATCCTTGGTTTCATAACTGAGGGAAACTTGCTGCTGTGCTCATCATACCTTCTTCTTGGGGTTCCCAACGAGCTCTACATCAACACTGAGCCATCAAGCATTTTTCCGCGCTGTCGGGAGTCAAGGACATCTTCACAAGGGGAGTCCCTCATAACCAATCTCTTTACTTTGTTATTTTTGTTTTGCTTAGTTTCTTTTTGTTTTGTTTGCTTGTTTCTTTATCAACAACACACGAAAAATAGTTTTTACAAGTTTGCTTTATTATTTGAAAACACAAAAAATGACTACTCTTGAAAACACTAAGTTGTGTGACTTCACTAGCACTAACAACAATGATTTTATGAGCACACCTATTGCTCCACCTGTGCCTGAAGATACTTTCTTTGAGAAAAACCTGCTTTACTCAATCTTGTTATGAGAGAACAATTTTCTGGTATTGGTAATGAAGATGCTGCTGCCCATCTAAATAACTTTGTTGAACTTTGTGAGATGCAAAAGCATAGGGATATAGATGGTGATATTATTAAGCTGAAATTGTTTCTTTTCTCTTTGAGAGGAAAAGCTAAAGAATGGTTGAATTCCTTAACTAGGAATAGTATTGATTCTTGGACTAAATGCAAAGATGCTTTCATTGGGAAGTACTATCCTCCTGCTAAGATTATATCTATGAGAAGTGAAATAATGAAGTTTAAACAATCTGATAATGAACATGTTGCTCGATCTTGGGAAAGAATGAAATCTTTGGTAAAGAATTGTCCCACTCATGGACTGACTGCTTGGATGATCATCCAAACCTTTTATGCAGGACTGAACTATTCTTCAAGGAACTTATTAGACTCTACTGCTGGAGGTACCTTTATGACCATCACTTTGGGTGCTGCAACAAAACTTCTGGACAATATGATGGTTAATTATTCTGAATGGCATACTGAGAGAGCTCCACAAGGTAGGAAGGTAAATTCTATTAAGGAAACCTCCTCCTTGAGTGATAAGATTGATATTATTATGTCTATGCTTGTTAATGGGAAAGCCCATATTGATCCAAATAATGTTCCTTTAGCCTCTTTGGTTGCTCAAGAAGAGCAAGTTGATGTGAACATCATAAAAAATAACAACTTTGGAAATAATGCTTATAGGAGTAATTTTGGTAACAACAATTATAAGCCATATCCTCACAACAATGGTAATGCTTATGGAAATTCTTACAACAATAATAGGAGTGCACCCTCTGAACTTGAAGTTATGCTTAAAGACTTTATTAGTAAGCAAACTGCTTTCAATAAAACTATTGAGGAAAAACTCTCCAATGCTGAAAGAAATATAGCATCTTTGGCTGAAGCTCAATCTTCTTTGAATAAAATGGCTGCTAAACCTAAAACTAATGATAATCCCTTTGCAACTACTAATGCTATACAAGTAAGAATTGATGAAAATGTTAGACTATTAGCTGAATTACATGCTAAGTGGGAAAGAGAAGATGAAATTGCTAGAAACATTAGTGTTTCTACTATCACCACCACTAGTGTTGAGGCTAGTAATAGTTCTACTACTCTAGATGATAAATTTGATTTTGATATTGATGGTTGCAATATCTCTGAAGTTATTAAGTTCCTACAAAAGCTTGCTAAAAATCCTAATGCTAGTGCTATGAACATGGCACATTACTGATGCTCTCATAAAGATTAAAGAAGAAAAGATGAAACATAATGCTTCTATTCCTATAAAACAAGAAGATGGTTGGGAACCCATCATTAATATGAAAGTGAATGACTTTGATTTTAAAGCTTTATGTGATCTTGATAGTAGTGTTTCTACTATGCCTAGAAGGATTTATGATATGCTTGATTTGCCTCCACTTGAAGATTGTTATTTGAATGTCCCACTTGATGATAATGCTAAAAAGAAACTCATGGGGAGTCTTAATGATGTACTTATTATGGTTAACAATGCCTATGTCCCCGTTGATTTCTATGTTTTGGATGTTGAATGCAATGCTTATTGTCCTATTACTTTGGGAAGACCTTTTCTTAGAACTGTTGGTGCTATTATTGATATGAAAGAAGGCACCATTAAATATCAACTCCCACTAAAGAAAGGTATAGAACACTTCCCTAAGAAGAGAGAAAAGATTTCTTTTGCCTCTCCTATGAAAACAAAATTTGGTCTTAATGCTTCTTCATTTGAGAACACTTGATTCTTTCTTGCTTCTTATGCCTAACTTAAAGGCGTTAAAGAAAAGTACTTATTGGGAGATAACCCAAAAGTTTTAGATGAGTCTTGAAAGTTATTACTTCAGTAATAACCGCTCCTTATCCTTTTTATTTGCTTTTTGTGCCAAGAGTAACCTCTAATGAGAGAGAAGTAATGATTGGGAAAGTTGCTGTCCCGAAACAGATTTCTGTGCTTCACCGTAAAAATTCGTGTAAAATCTCTGAACGTCTTTTTGAGGCGTGAATTTTTGTGCTTCTGCCCCAGGTTGTTATATAACTTTCGTTAGTTCAACACTTTTTGATTTGAGCAACAGAAGGTCTTCAAAAAAATTCGTCTTTACCTGCTGGTCTGTTTTGACAGATTTCTGCCATTTTCTGCATTTGCTTCTTGCTGGTTCCTTTTTGAGTTCTTTTGGGGAATTGAGCTTTTTGAGGGAAGTGCTACAGTATCTAGTATTCTAATGGAAGTTTATTTGGTGTTTGAACTGAACCTTAAGACTTGTTTATCTTGAGTGCACTAATGTTGCTAATAAAGATTGTGTGAAGTTTTGTATGAAGGAAAAATTTCAGGTGTATGGAAGGAATGAGTAATGAGATGAAGGATGGACTAAAACTCAAGCTTGGGGATGCCACGCGTGTCACCCCAAGAAATATCCAAGAAGTACAAGCGTCAAAGCTTGGGGATGCCCAAGGCATCCCCTTCTTCATCAATAAAAATCCCAGGTTTCTTCCAAACGCTTCATTTTTATTGTTTCATGCATAGTTGTGTTGTTCTTGGAGCGTCTTCTTTTTCGTTTTCGTTTTGGTTTTTCGTTTGCTTGGTTTTCTTAGTTTGCTGAATAAATTGGTTGGACCCCCTCTTTCATACATTGGTTTGCAAATAGTTTGGTTTGGTTTGGAAAAGAGTAGGAAAGTTCATTCTTATGTGGTAAAAAAGCTTGTTTTTGACTGTGGCCTATGCTTTGTCATGCCATGCTTGATATTGTTTTGGCTTTATGCTTAGTATTCTTTGCTGTAGCATGACTTGTTATAAACAATTGAGATTGCTTAATGTGCCTTGGATGAATCATGCGTTGTTTTAGCATATTAAAGCATAGTATAGTGGTATTCTCCTTTGATGCTTTATTTGGGTTGACTTGGCACATGCTCACACCATGTTATGACTATCCCAAGTCACCATAGCCTTTATGATCCTTTCGTTTTCAACTTGTAGTATCACTTTATGCTTTGGTCAATGATGTTTTGTCACTCTGCATGATTATAGCCATTATTGCTCTCTTAGTTTGTCGCTCCTAGTCTTTTGCTAGCCTCTACAACCAAGTATGAGTTCCACTCATGCATCCAACTCCTAAAACCAAGTTATTCCAAAGAGTCCACCATACCTACCTATTAGCATATGCTATTCCAAGTATATTCATGTTTTTATCTACCTTCCGAATTAGCATAACCATTGTGTCGTCTATGTTGTATATGCTTGCACTTATTTATTGGGAATTAGCAGAACCATGCTTTCATGGGGAACGCTTTCAACATTGCACTTGGTACTTGTACCTAGTTGATATCTTGCTCTTTTGTATATGGATGTCTTCGGTGTGAAATGAAAGGGGAGCTTGTAAGTCCATGGAGTTATGTATATGTGTTAGAGAAACGCCTGGGCCACTGGTCTAATCCATGCTGACATGGTGGAAACCTGCAGCGTAACCATAATGAGCTGTCTATGAAGCATTCTTCTTATAAAAAAAGAGTCCTATATTAAGAAAAAAAGAGAAAAAGAAAAAAAGAGATTATGAAAAGAGGAAAGAGAGAAAAAAGCACCATATTCCCATGGTAAATAAGAAGATTGCTGAGATGCTCGTTGTCTGCTTGCCTTGTCGTTTTGATATGGGGATTCTTCCGTATCATCAGGCAAGGGGTACCCCATTGGAGGTTCTCTATGATACACATGTACTTACGATGACAAGAACTTACCGGTGAATAAACTTGAGTAGCATGAGGAGCGACCCTCATATACAAGGGACATGAGATTTCTAACTTATACTTCGTCAAGCATGTACACCATAGTTTGTTCACTTTAACCTTAATCACTTCAAGATGCTTATGATAGGGGCAATGAGAGCTGAAATCCATAAGTACCATAATTTTTGGAAGCTCTTTATGAAACTTGAATCCCTACTTCCTTCTATGAAGGCCTTTCTTCCACCATTATATTGAGTCTCCACCTTCTATCTTTATGCACCTACTTTGAGAGCATAGTGGTCATTCTTAGTTCTATGTGCATTCTCCCAAGATTAGTTGATTTATGCATAAGTTGATATTGCTTGTTTTAAACTATTTGTATCTAGTCACTCTTATGAACTTTGAAGGTGTCCTATGCATTTATATTTGCTACTCTATTGAGGGACAAGCTGAATACTATTATGCTATGTTTTCTTTATGTGAAACAAACAAACGTCTTGCAAAGCATTGTTATTCATGAATCTTTTGTTTGTGCCCTTTCAAGTTGCATCATAGTTTTTTTGTCTTATTGCTAGAACTTTGTCTTTCATGTTATGATTGAAGTACTATGATCCCAGCTTTGAATGTTTTACAAATACTTTGATCAAGTCTTTGATGGTGCATGTCACCTCAAAAATTATTCTTTCTTTTTATCACTTACCTACTCAAGGACGAGCAGGAGTTAAGCTTGGGGATGTTGATACATTGCAAATGTATCTATAATTTTTGATGTTCCATGCTTGGTTTTATCCACTTTCTTGTGTTTTGTCCACACTTTAGAGTACTTTTCATATGATTTCTTGGACTAACCTATTAACAAGAGCCACAGTGCCAGCTGCCCGTTTTCTGTTGTTTTTGGTTCCAGGAAAGTCAGAAAATGAATATTCTCGGAATTGGACGGGACAAAAGCCAGAGTGCCTATTTTTCCGAAAGTCATCAGATGCCAGAGTACGACACGGAGAGGGGCCAGGGGGCCACCACACGACCTGGCCACGCAGCCCAACCTGGCCCGTGCCAGGGGGTGGTCTGGTCGCCTCCGACACCCCCTCGGCCTCTCCTTCCGCCTATAAGATGCCCTCGGGATGAAAACCCTAAGTACCTGATCAAAAATCCACGAAAGAGTCTGTAGCCGCCGTCATCTCCATCCCTAGATCGGGAGGGATCTGAAGCTCTTCCCGGCACCTCAGAGAGGGAATACCACGAGGCCTTCTTCATCACCATGCAAGCCTCCGGTGTGATGCGTGAGTAGTTCATCCTTGGACTACGAATCCATGTAGTAGCTAGATGGCTGGTTCTCCTCCTTTGTGCTTTCATGTCTAGATCTTGTGAGCTTTGTTCATGATCAAGATCATCTATTTGTAATTCTGCATGTTGTGTTTGCGGGGATCCGATGGATATTGAGATGCTATTTTAGATTGATTATTGATTCTATCATGTCTTTATTATTTGTGATCTTGCATGCTTTCCGTTGTTAGTAGCTATCTTGGCCAAGTAGATGCTAGCAACTCCAAGAGTTAGTATTTATGCTCGATAGTGGGTTCATGCCTTTGGTAATCTAGAGAAGTGACAGAAATCTTTAAGGGACTAGATGTGCTGTTGCTATTAGGGAGAAAACAACAATCATTTGTTCATAGAACAATCATATTGTTTACTTTACACGCAATTAGTAAAGCAATAATCTGTTGCTTGTAACTTAATACTGGAGGGGTTTCGGATGATAACCTGAAGGTGGATTATTAGTCATAGATGCAGTTGGATGGCGGTCTATGTATAATGTTGTAATGCCCAATCAAGTTCCAAAGGAGTCAAGATGATTAGTATATGCATGTATTGCTTTCTCGATGTTTGTCAATTGCCCCGCTGTAATTTGTTCACCCAGCATGTTATCTATCTTAAGGAGAGCCATCTCTAGTGAACTATGGATCCCGGTCCTTTTCTTTTACATACAATTTATAAACTGTTTATTGCTTTGTGTTTACTTTCTGCAAACTATTACTTCCTTCCATTCGATACATTTAATCCTTTGTTTTCAGCAAAACACGGTGAGATTGACAACCTCATCGCAAGTTGGGGACAAAGTTCTGTGGTTGTGCTGTGCAGGTCTCCACGTTGCTACTAGCACCGGTAGTGCGCCCTGCCAAGGCTCAACTAGCAACACCTTTGGGTGTTTCCTTGATCCTACTGGTTCGATTAAATCTTGGTTTCATAACTGAGGGAAACTTGCTGCTGTGCTCATCATACCTTCCTCTTGGGGTTCCCAACAAGCTCTACATCAACACTGAGCCATCATCGCTCACGTGATGGCATGTTTCTGTCTGAGCGACAGTACATTGAGGATATCCTTGCTTGTGCTGGCATGACTCACTACAATCCCTGCAGCACTCCTGTCAACACGAACTCGAATCTTCCTGCTTCTGGTGAGCCCGTTGACAACCCCACTGATTATCGGAGCATCGCTGGCGCCCTTCAGTACCTCACCTTCACTAGGCCAGACATCGCCTATGCTGTGCAGTAGGCGTGTTTGCATATGCATGACCCACGGGAGCCTCACTCCAACATGCTGAAACGGATCCTTCGGTACCTCAAGGGCTCTATAGACCATGGTCTACAACTTCACCGCACCTCTCCTTCGACACTCACAGTGTACACTGATGCGGACTAGGCAGGGTGCCCCGACACGCGCCGCTCCACCTCTGGCTACGATGTTTTCCTCGGCGACAACCTCGTCTCCTTGTCTTCCAAGCGACAGACGATGGTTTCTCGTTCTAGCGCCGAGGCTGAGTACCGTGTCATGGACAATGCTCTCGCCGAATCGTGTTGGCTTCGACAACTGCTGATCGAGCTGCATCGACCTCTTCACTAGGCAACTGTGGTCTTCTGCGACAACATCAGCGCGTTTACCTATCGACTAATCCGGTACAACACCAACGCACGAAGCATGTCGAGATCGATCTCCACTTCGTTCATGAGCGTGTTGCTTTGGGAGAGGCACGTGTTCTACATGTTCCAACCGCTTCCCAGTATGCCGACGTCTTCACCAAGGGCTCGCTGGCCCTGCTCTTTCGTGATTTTCGTTCCAGGTTGAACGTCAGCTCCCGATCCAAGTGCGCGGGGGGGGGGGGGTGTTAGCAGTTTCCTAGACCCTCTCGTATTCAGCTTCTGAACTGCTGGTCTTCTATTTGTAACGTGTGTGTTCAAGTGCCTCTTCATGTACAACTCCCCTTGTACTTAAACTGATCAATGCAATATACAACATCAGAGCGACTACTGCTATTCGCTATCAGCCGTCGGCAGGAGCAGTATATATGCCTTGCCGGGCTCCTTGTGCTCTTATATTCGATCATAACAAAGCTATGCACGTACTTATATACTTTTATTAAATTTTGTTTATTTTATTCGAATCAGACATGTTAGTGCCTATAGCAGGATACTGCTTTTTCATTGTAAATTGTCAATCAAATACTTACAAATGTTGGAAAAATTTTACACCATATATGTGATATGCCACAGGTTAGAAGGTTCGATCTATTATCAAGAATTATTTTTAGTTATGTGGGGAAACTTTCGCATGCGCAAACGAAGAGAAGATGATGAATTAGCCATTATCAAAGCTTTATATGCTAGTAAAAAAAGCCCAGCCAACCGCACACGGATTCATACTTCCATTCTTACGGGTGATATGTACGTGAAAGAAGTTCTCGCGGGTCATGAATTGAGATGTAGATGGGGTTTCCGGATGGAAAAACATATCTTTTATAACCTGGTGGAGTGCCTTCGAGAGAGATGTGGTCTAAGAGATACAAATTTTGCCTCCGTAGAAGAACGGGTTGCCATATTTCTGTATGCCATTTCTAAGAATGCAAGCAACCGTACACTTTAAGGGCAATTTCAGCATAGCGGTGAGACCATAAGCAGCTATTTCCATGTTGTGTTGAATGCACTCATGATATTGTCATCCAGTGTAATACGGTTACCTCCAACTAATGCTCCTTTGAAAGTTGCAAGCAACCCAAAATTCATGCCATATTTTAAGGTATTATTTCCTTTAATGTTAGTAATTAAATATAAATGTACATCACACAAATTTTTCATTATATTATTTTTTCTCTCTAGGATTGCATTGGAGTCATAGATGGGACACATATTCCGATTAGCATATCTCCAGCAGAGCAAGATCCTTACCGTAATAGAAAAGGAACATTGTCGCAAAATGTCATGGTTGCATGTGATTTTGAAAAACATTTTGTTCATGTTAGCGATGGATGGGAAGGATCGGCTTCTGACGCCCGAGTTCTACAAGATGCACTTCAAAAAAAAATCTATGTCCCTGAAGGAAAATTTTACTTGGTAGGGTTATGCGAACACGCCTAACTTTATCGCACCTTATCGCAATGTGAGGTACCATTTGCAAGAGCAAGGAAGAAGCAATCAGTGGCCACAAAACCCTCAAGAGCTATTCAACTTGCGACATGCACAACTTCGTAATCATATTGAGCGTATCATTGGTACTCTGAAGAAGCGTTTTCCAATACTCAAGTGCGCTACACAATATCCCATTGACTCACAAGCAGAAATTGCAATATCATGTTGTGCTCTACACAATTTTATTTGCAATCACGAGGGCGGAGAACAATGGTTGGATCAAATTGAATCAGATATTGATCCGACCAAAATAATTGACGTCCCTAGTGGAGATACACAGTATACAAGTGATATACATTCTCTCAACATGCGGGAAGCACTCGGTAACTCAAAAAGGGAAGAAATAGCTAATGCAATGTGGGAAGACTACCAAGACTATCTTAGAAGGAACATGATAAGTACCACTTGATTTTTATTTATTTCCATATTTTTTATATAGAATTAATATTTTTGTACTTCCGAAGTATCATTAATAAAATTTGATGTGTCGCCTGCCTAGATTTACATGCTTGAGATAATGTAATTACTAACTAGGCATGCATGCATGCACCGGGAGAGGAGAAGTCCGCATGCAGTAATAACATTGCATGGGCAGGAATAGTAGAGATCAACATTGCATGTCAAGTTTAGACTGCAAAAACGTACATTGTATAGAAAAAAATTATTCTAACAAGCAAAAGTGCATAGCTATTTGACAAGGTCTCGTGGGATACGCACGACATATAAATCAAACAGTGTAATTATTAAAAATAAAAATTCCCTAATTCATACTTAGACAACCTTCAAACCTGTTGTTGCACCACTTCTTTAATAATCACATCAAGAACATCAGCCTCCACTTCCATGAATGTATGACGGTTTAGCATATCAGCTTTGAGATGGTTGATCATCTTATATTGTTCACTTGGTGTGAGTCCCAATGTTTTCAGTTTCTGAATGCAGTTGGGCATGCCATAAGGGTCATTTTTAGGATCATTCCGTTTCATTTGCGCCATCTTGATATCTTTGTAGCTATCAATTTTCTTCGTATTTATTTCTTTATAGGCCTCAAGTTCTTCTTCCCTCACAGAAACAAGGTTTTCCAGCACAACATCCTTGCCTTTTTTAGCCTTAGTTTTCTCACCTACTCCATCGGATCCTTTTGAATTTCGAAGCCTCATCTTTCGAGGTGAATCCACACATGTCTAATCTTCTATAGCTGAAGAATGATTTACAGTACTTCCTTCAGGTTCTGTAAATCCACCATTTGATATATCGACATCATCTCCATATATATTTTGGTTCCAGTCATATTGGGGCACGAAACATCCTGGAGCAGATAGTGTTGGTCCAGGTGATTCCAACCAAGCATCCCTTAGAACTTCATCGTGTAGCTTCCATGCTCTAGATAATGAGGCATTTTGTACCTCTCGCTAATACTATTTGTTGTCCTTTTGCAATGCTTCCCTGATGCAATTCTACCTGAGTAGAAAGTAAGTAAATTGTTAGCGACATCATAAGAGAATATATTTTTTAACTTATCGTTATTAGAAGAACAAACCTTCATAAATTTCGTATAAAACATCGTAGTGGGGGAATGCTTTGAATCTCCACTTCCGCTGCTCTTTGGATAGCTCGTCCCATTTTTCATCTTGGGTTGTTGGCACTCCCTTCTCGGGATCCCAACCAAATTCACTCTTCTCTAAAATAGACCTAACCATGTTGTGATCCTGCTTGAGCCTCTGTTCTCTATCTTTCACCTGCTTCTTTGTAAAATCAGCTCCAGGGTGCTTGGAGTTTAAGCGGTTTGTCATAGCGGTCCATCCTTCCTTCGTCCAGCCATTTTGGCCACGAAACTTTCCTGCATCATCATACTCTTTCATCATGTATACTAGAAATGTTGTCTGGCCTTGGGTCCATGTTGCTCTGATCTTTTTTTCTGCAACAACTGTTGTTTAACATTAGTGATCATAAATGTCAGCATATGAGTTCATGTTTCCTGTTCTACGATGCACATCAATTGAAAAGTAAGTCTGAACTTTGTAGCCTATATGGAGGAAGTAGACAAAGTCGCATGCCGTATCACAAAGCATACTTTAAAGTGAGCCATGTCTAATAGTATCAGGTTGTAGTACTACTGATACTACAGTAGTGATCGTGTGAGAATGCAACCATGCATTCTAGTACATTGATACTAGGAACGATGGGTTCTTGGAGCGGCTCACGGCACCATGCACTAGCTATTGTTTCGTGCCTTTCTCGGACATCTTGCGTTGAACATCAGGTGCCGGAGTGTCGGTGTCCAGGTCGCCGGCCGACGACCACCGGCGGCCGGATGGCCGGCGGAGAGCTCGGCAAGGAGAACAACCCAGGCCATGAAAACACATCTAGCGAATATCAGGCAGGTGGAGCCAAAGAAACAGATGTATACTAGATTGTAAAAACACATCTACGAATTGTTGGAAATGTGCCCTAGAGACAAATAGTAGTAAAGATTATTATCATATTTCATATAGTTTGTGGTTAAGTTTTATATCATGCTATAACTATGTTGAGTGGAAACATCAATATACGTGTGATATACAAACAACCAGGGGTTCCCAGTAAAACTCTAGTCACTGGTTCATTGGTCAGCAGATGATCATGTTTCCTGATCATGTGGCATTTATGCCAGTTGGAAATGAGGCCATCTCATTCCCCAACCTAAACATCGTGACCCGATCATGTCACGAAGTTCAAGTTACGATGATTAGAAATGGATCCTCATAGACAATTCCTTAGACCGTGAGGCTATATCAATCACTGTCTCTCGAGAGTGCTTAGATAGCATCAAACACCATCTGGTAAAACGGTGGTTATAAAGGTGTGTTCAGGTACTCGGAGGAAACCGTAGAGGCAATATATATCAAGAGCGGGATTTGTCCGTCCATGTGACGGGAAGATACTCAAGGGCCCACTCGGAGAAGTTATATCCAATAGCTGCGCAACGTGTGATTAGATCACGGGGATATCACTTGTCGGAACGAGTCAAGTAGCATTGTTCAGTAACGAGATTAAACATGACATGGTGATGTCATTGATCAGATCTCGGGCAATGCAAGTATCGAGTGACAAAGGGAATAAGACACGACTGTCCTGGTTCAAACGACGAAAGATCTTCATGGAACGCACAGGGGTCACATAGTCATCCAGGTCCCTCTGTCGATCATTGGTGCGGAGTGTCCCGACCATGTCTAGAGTGTTTTCGAACCGTGGGGTATCATGCTTAAGGGCTTGATGATGCTTAGAGAGTGTTTATAGGATCGGTGGAATCACCGAAGAAAAGAAGGAAGAAAACCGGAAGGGTTTCGGTAAGTCCGGAGGATGTCCGGAGTGGAGGTGGAAGGTGTTCCATAGCCATGGAGATTGAATAATATGTGAATGAATGTTAAATATTGATTTAATCATTTATTCATATTTATTTAATAAAGAGAAAATCAATTAAAGGTCAAAAAGGCTTAATGGGCCAATTCCGGAGGGAGAGGGCCCATTAGGGGAAAGGAGAGAGGGAGAGGGGCCAAGGGGGCTGGCCGGCTGGGCCTAGCCCCCCGCAGGGCCCACTAGGGGCTGGCCGGCGGCCACCCCACCCCCTCCTCTCCTTTAGTCCCACCCCGGGACTTTAGGGGAGGTAGTACCTTCCCTCCCCCTATATAAAGTGGGGTATTTGGCCTAGAAAAATACACCAATAATCAATAAAGGTCTCCCCACTTTTGGGAGGATCTCCAATTGATATTTTTTCTTTCTCTCTCTCTCTCGTGACCGTGGTCCCAAGTCTGGACTGCGCGAGCGAGAGACATCTTCACCGCGGAGCACCGTCGCGCTGCGGGATTCGGATCCGGGAGCTCTACTTCCGCAACTGCTGCTGGATCAGGGAAGCGGGAGTCATCGTCAGGCACCGGACGTGTGTAACTCCCCGCGAGGTGTCGCACTTGAGGCACTCAAGTCGTTGGAGCCAGAAGGAGTGCAAGGACTTCATCACGACCTTGAGGTCGGCTTCGGCTCGTCTACATCAACCACGCTCTCCTGAGCGTTGACAACGCTTTTCGGTCTTCAAGGATAAGTTTGTGAAAAGCCCCTCCCGTTACTGTATTACTAATAGATATGTCTTGGCAGCTTCAGGGGTTTAGGGGCGTAGAGTAAAATTTATTGTTTTCATACGCGGAACCCCAACACGAATATCAGGCCCCTGAAAACACATCTATAAACATGAGGCTGGATCTGTGCATGAAACAATGACATGGGGACATCCGGCCTAAAACTGGTATATGGCATGCGCAACCGTCAGTGTGGAATTAGAGATCTCTGGATGAATAGATTGGAATCAAATCAAACTATTGGAAAAAGGCAGACTCTGACCACTTGAATCAAATCATACTAGAACAAACCTTCTTTTCCAGATGGTGAGGTTGGTCTCTTCTTGCCTGAAGAAGAGGACATGACTTTGGCGGCGCCTTAGGTGGAGAAGAACATGCGGGAAGAGCCGATGCGTTTTTTGTGGAGCCAAGCTAGCGTTTCTCCGTTTTAGATAAAAAAGAGGTCCGGGCTAAAGTATTTAATACGTCAAAAAAATTGTAGTTTTGTTGATACTTCGGTTTGCAAAACCACACTATTTCTTGGACCCAAACGCTTTAAAATATTCAATACTTTAGTATTTCTAGAAACCGAAGTATCCTCAGAATACTTCAATAAAACCGAGCTCCCAAACGGAGCCTTATAAATATGGTTTTAGATTTTTTTAAACGAAGGAAGCAGCGGCCAACGACACTTTTGAGGTTTTGCACCGATCATACAAGAACTTTTCGCATGTTGGGTATAGTTTAATACAACATCTTGTCAGATGTGTTCCGGCAGTACAGAAACTTGTCCAGAAGGTGCACGGGTAGTACAAACGCATCATTCTTCTAACACTTCTCCCTATTGTAGTATCCCAAGTGTCTAACCCTTTTAATTCTACATGTTTAATCTTTATATGCTACTTCCTATTTAATATTTGTTGCATCGCATAATATCATGCTCGTGTCATCATGTCACATTGTATTTGAGCATCATATTAAACCTTCTATTGGATTCTTATTCTTTATTCTTGGCTTTTGTATGTTTTCCTCCATTAAATGTATGTACTTCTTGATTTCATGTATTTGCCATTTTATTAATGATGTAACACCCAAGTTGAGTTGATGGAATATCTCTTCAATTCATTCTACCCACTAACATGCCAACACATCTTGTCATATGATATCCCTCTACTTTCCACCACATATGTGCCATATGGACTTCCCTATATTTTACATGTGTATTTTAAATCATGCCATATGCAAATGTGTGGAATCCATCCATTTCAACTTAACCATGTTCTAATTCTAGTGCTTTATCACTATCTCTCACTCAATCTTCTTCAAGTGCATGTGTCCGATTTCTTCCTTTCTTTTACAAAGAGCACATGCAATATCAACTATCTTTATCTTGCACATGAAATGACAACACCATTTGTGTTCTTTTTATTTAAATGCCTTTTTGATTTTTTTCTCTATTTGAAATATGTTCAAAATCCTAATCATCTACTCTATCTAACCTATTCCTCTTGCTATTTTTCATTGGTCCTTGTATCTATTTTAAATGAATGCAATTCCTCTCTATTCGAATCCTGCAAAAGTTTCAAACTGATCTTGATCAAAGTTTGTTTGAATTCAAAAAAACAAACAAAAATAAAAGATGAGAGATCTTACCTGGCCTAGCCGAAGATCCACCACCAGTCCAGCATGTTGGCCCATTTGTAGGCCGCCTACCTCTTCGCCGAGGAGAAGATCTCCATGTCGTTGTCTTCTTCGTATGGTTGGTCATCCACGATGGCCACGTCGACCACCTGATTGATGGGACGGTCGGGAGAACCTCCCCAAGCTCTACAAGTACCCCTGCAACCCTACACACCAACCCTAGCTCACCTACTCCATCCATCTGCCACCGCTCTCGCTCTGTACCTTGCAGCCCGTCTCCTCTCTCTACTCATCCCCGTGAGGGACAACATGTTGGACTCCACCTCCACGTCGAGCGCACACGCACATGCACTAGCACCCGTCTTCCCCCTTCTTTAGCTCCAAACGCCGCTACCTCGACTCCATCCATGCAAACACCATGAGATTGTCTCCACGGCCACGTGTGCAACGCCACTCACCACCATGGCACCACTGCCTCCATCGCCATCCACCACAACTCGACATCTCAGACCTCGTCATCGCACCACCATTGAAAGGACATAGATGACGCCTAGAGGGGGTGAATATGAGGTTTAAAACTTATACAAGATGGGCTTAACAAAGGCGGAATAAAACTAGTGTTTACTTTGTGAAGCACAAAACCTAGATAAACTACGGTTCACCTATGTGTACCAACAACGTATGCTAAGCAATACAAGCAACTATGTGATAGCTAGATATATGACTTCAAGAACGAAGGCTATCACAAAGTAAAGTTCATGAGTAAATAGCTCGGGTATAGAGGTAACCGAGGCAAGCAGAGACAATGATGTATTACTGAGTTCCTCCAATAAAGGGAGTACGTCTCCGGACCCAATCTCTGATCTATCTCCGGACCCAATCTCTAGTCTATCTCCGGACCGGGCGATTCCTGGGCCTAACGGTTGGATTTCTAGGGACCTATTTAAGGGGATCTTCTTCTCCAATGGTCCCCAAGCTCTCTTGCAAGCTTTCCCCCACCATTGTTAACCTCTTGAAGCTTGCTATCTCTCAATCCCTCCAATGATTCTTGCATCTTCTTGAGGGAAAAGAGAGAGAGGATCTAGATCTACAACTCCACCATTCAATCTCTCCTCTAAGTGAGGGGAACATCTTGGGATCTAGATCTTGGAGTCTTTTGTGGATTTCCTCCATTGTTCTTCCTCTCTTATTCCCCCATAAGCTTTTGTAGCTTTGGTGGAATTTGGGAGAGAAGGACTTGAGAACTTCTTGTGTTCTTGCCATTTCATTTGGTGCATCAGTTTGAGTTCTCGGTGACGATTTGATTGGGTGGAAGTGAGAAGCTATTTGCTCTTGGGTTCTTGGAACCCTAGACGGTTTAGTTGTTTGGCAGGTTGGTGGATTACTTGGGGCCTCCAATTAAGTTGTGGAGCTTTCCCAAGCTTGTTTGTTGGAGGCCTCCAATTGAGTTGTGGAGAAGTGCCCCAATATTGTGAGAGGTTTCGGATTGCCACCGACAAGTGCACCAATAGTGGAAGTGTGGATCGATCCCGTTGGGGTGAGATTCACAGGAAAACAAGGGAGGCCTTTTGTGGTGTTGGTGGTTTGAAACCACCCTCTCTCCAAACGAGACGTACTTGTTGGGAGGATAGCCCCGAGTAGGGTCACGCCGGGGTATAAAGGCCATGTTAGCCGAGGTACGGCAAGGTCAAAGCGTAAGATGGCCAAGTCACCTCAAGGCAGGCCGACTTACGGTAAGACCAAATGATGTTCGTCTAACCTTATCCCGGCAGACATAAGACATATGTCAGCTAGGATTTTGTAACTTTTTTGCAAGCACCCATAGGACCGAGTTAACCAGGCCTGAGTCGGGTTACCACTTGGCTTATAAGGGAAGGAAGGAATCTTCTTGGTCAAAGGTTTTATCTCTCCACTGTAGCGTGAGCGTAGCGGATAGAGGGATGGACCAGTGAGTATGGGCTGACAAAGGTGACGTTGACCATGTCGGGTGACGTTGGCTATGTTGGCTGATGCTGCGCCGTAGAGGGGCTTAGTGAGGCTTAGACCCTGAGTCCGGATTCATATGCCCTAACTTGTAACCTAGCCCCCCTATATAAGGAGGGGCAGGATCTCCATAGAGGGGGTCAGCCATTTTACTAAGGGAAAACCCTAGAGAGGTAGTTGTGGGTAGTAAGAGTAGTAGCCTCCTTCCCACGAACAGCTCAAGGAGCCCTTGTAATCCACCATTGATAAGAGAGAAATACAAACATCTGTGTGTGGAATCACCACACTATCCCTCCCTGGATTCCTCTAGTGCACATTGGCCCCGTATTTAGCCTATACATGGCATCTGCCGTGCCACCACCACCACGACAGTTGGCGCCCACCGTGGGGCTAGCGGTGCTAGCAGGAGTGAAGATCCGAACAGGAAACATCATCGCCACTGGTGAGCGTACTGTCTCCGGGCTCGTTCAGCGCTTTGGAGCGCTGGACTACGTCAGCGACAACGTTTGTAGCTTTGGTAGGCGCCCTCCACCGTGCAATGGCCTCTTCATCAAGCTTAGCACCCACAACATCTACGTCGGTGTCGACGAGTCCTGCGCTCACCCGTAGCATGTCGTCGAGGTAGGTGAACCACCTCTCAGCGCGGCTCGCGGCTCACGTATCGCTCGCCCCGCTAGCTGCACTAAGGTCATGATGACTGTGCCAGATGCAGGAGTGAGCAAAGATCCAGCGCCAGATCTAGACGCTACGCCAAAGCAGGCTATATCTAGATTCCCTCCACTGGAGAGGCCAGAGAATGTACTGCAATAGGCAATAGATAGCTTAGCTAGTTCCATAGCACCAGTAGCAGATCCGGCTTAGGCACAGGCCGAGCTAGAGGAGACTAGGCAGAAAATGTTAGCTGGGGCGAAGAGGGTAGCTGAGCTACAACAGTCACTAAACATCACTTTGCATGAGTATGCAAAAGCAAATCACTGAGATAGACAAGGAGTATGTGCCTAAGCCGGGGCAAACAACTACACTAGTAACAACAGGGCTGGAGAGGTATAGTACCCCGGCGAAAAGCCTTAGGGCTATAGAGGCAGCAGCGTCCGAGTTAGAGGGTTTAACCGGAGAAGCCCAGGAGAGGCAGCATGAGAGAGTAAACCACTTAGTGAGGGTGGCGAATAAGTAGAATGAGGAAATACTCAAAGCAAACCCGGCGATACCAGGAGGATCACACCTAGTTCATTCGGTGAGGGGTAACCCCGCAAAATCCGCTGGGGATGCATCATTACCTCATGATGGCCCTAGAAGAGAGGAGGTGGTAACCTCGGGGAGAAAAGACAAACAGATGGTCCTGTATGACCCGATAAGGGCAGGGAAAAGAAAAGCAGTGCAAGTGGATGAGGATCGTCACAGTGCTAGCCGAGGTGAAGCTGGTCGAGGTAACCGTGATCAAGGCAATGTCGGTCAGCGAGCAAACTCGGCAAGTAGAATGCCGGACAACACGTACCTTGGTAGGAGATAAGCGTTGGCCCGGCAATGCAACAATAGTATGCTCGTCCGGGTCAAGATAGGTACAATGATGATTATTTAGCGATGGTTGATGCCGGATTTCCTAGACTAGAATATCATGTGATTGGATCAAGATTAGGGAATAGGAACTTGCAACCAGATGGTGCAAGGCTGAAGTTGGACCGAATCTATAGGTCGGAGATGATTGAGGTGCAAGATCCTCCGGGTCCGGCATGTTTTGAACCTCGGATCATGAGAGAGCCGCCTGTGCCGAACTTTCAGTTGGCCAGGGGAATAAATACGTATGACGACAACACTAAGCCGAATGATTGGCTCATTGACTATGCAACTGCAGTTAATATAGCCGGAGGAAATTTGATATGGGCCGTGAGGTATGTACCTCAAATATTAGAGGGACCAGCAAGAGTCTGGTTAAATAATTTTCCGGAGGGAAGTATCAACTACTGGATAGACTTTGAGGAGATGTTCGTTAGTAACTTCTCAAGCACATACAAGAGGCCAAATAGGCCACAGACTTGGGCATTATGCAAGCAAAGATCAAATGAGCCAGACCGGGAGTTCTTGACTCAGTGATGCAATGTGCATAATTCTTGTGAAGGGGTAATTGAATCACAAGCTATTGCATGGTTCGCCCAAGGTTATAGGTATGGAAGTATGTTGTGGCAGAGGTTGCAGCGAGATGTGCCAACTACCTTGGTAGAAACGATTCGGATCGCTGATTTGTATGCCTTGGGTGATCCAACCCAACCTCGGTTAATATCAAGTGAGTCAAATGAGGAGTACTACAATAGAGATGGTTCCGGGTCATCCCGGAGGAATGATTTCCGAGGTAAAAGGAGAGATGATCGGCCGGATTATCGATACAGCTCGCAACAAGTTGCAGCTTGTAACTACCTCGGTGAATTACGCTCTTAGTTACATGCCTGGATGAGCAAAAATGGTTAAAATAGTACGGTGGGGCCAAGGGCCACTCACAGGTAGACCTTTCGGTCGTCCTAACCATTTTCAGAACATCGGGACAAGAACGAGCGACGTAATCGGCAGGCGAAGGGATCAACTACATACACAAGTGAGTATGTATGCAAGCCACATACAACAGTCCTCAGAGCCATTCCATCTAAAAGAAATAGAAATATTGCAACGCCATATGGCAAGATCCAAATATCTTAGATAGAGATAATAATTTAGGATAGCTCCTCATACATCAAACATCAGAGTATCAGGCGGAAGCGGAAGACAAGATCCGAGTACGGATAAGAAGCAAAAATCGGCATAAGATGCCACATAAATAAACACATCCCGCCCACAGATCTCACGGATCCCCGTTCCCAGAATCTCTACACCGAGTGATCGTTGCCAACATCATCCGTCTCCTCCACCCAGTATCCTTCTTGCGAGTACACCTGTTCATCTGAATCAAACAATTTATTGTGTGAGACCCTAGGGGTACTCAGCAAGTCTTTATGCCTCTAAAGGGGACACAACCTGGGGTGACGCAATTGCAGCAAAAGATAATAACTAACAAGGCTATAGATACTCGCTAACCATCCGTCTAACCAATGATAGACGGATGTCCGTGAATTAAGAACAACAGTTATAACAGTATAATTAACGGATCCATCCTCCTCCTCGCTTACCAACGAGGAAGACGATTTAACAACCCCATCCGTTGGTTTTATTAACCATTCCATGAGTATTGCACTATTTACTAGTCGGTATTTAGTCAATTTAAAAAGCGGTACTTTAGTTAGACTTGTCTATGATCGAAACTGTGCTCCAAGTCGTCCATAACGCGGACGGCTTTGAAAGATTTACCAGGGTGCACAAATAGCAACACACTCGATCAACCTCGGAAAAACCAAATCAAAACCCAACGAGGCATTAACGAAAGCGATCACAGGATTCAGAAATGTTTGAGGCCACCCCACTAAGCTACCCGCAAAGTTGGCGGCTCGAAGCGGACCTGTGGTTTGTGTGGACGGCGGTAAACGACTAGGAACCCGAAAGTGTGCCTCGGATTGTCGATACAGCGAAAACGTGTCACGATCCAAAATAGTACAGGTGCTCCACGCACAATCTTAAATAAAGCAGTAAAGCATGGCATAAGTACATGATAGTAATAAAGCCCCAAACTACTTTGTGGCCCCAAGAAATAGAAATGAATCAAGCTCTGGCTCAGCGGGGTTCATAAGGCCTCCCGGATGTGGATAGTGCGAATAGTCAAGGAACAGGAATCAAGTACTCGGGGTCCTACGGGACACAAGTGAGCATGAAGAACCAAATAGCAGATATTGCTCACCGGTGCCACTTTCATTAGTTATCTCATCACTACTCAGGTTAAGTTGTTTAGGTACCTCGCTATCCATCAGACACTCACATACCCTACACATGCTATTCTACGACCCGCATAGCTCAATCAACTCCTGTAGTAATGGCTCATGAGATGGAGGAACAAGCTTCGGTTGGGTTTAAAAGTAAAGGCTATGCAGTACTTGGGATTCAATTTAATGCAATCGCGACTCAATGATGCAAGAATAAGATAGAGGCAATAGGTACTATATGTATGCAAGCATGTGGTAGTGCTTGCCTGGTAGCTCAGTTGAAGCGAGAGAAGGATCTGGGTAGTGCTCCTGGGATTCCTGATATATCCCCTGCTCAGCGTCTATTCGAAGAAGAACCAAACAAACAAGGCCAACATAAATAAAGTGCACAAGCATATGTATTGAAATGCGACAAGCAAACAAGCATGCCATGATGAATGATGCACAATTTACATGGTAATAAAGTAGCATGGCATGGTGAGGTGTGGGATACAAGAATAAAGCATTTTAGTATTTGTTTAATCCAGTTTTATTGCCATAAACAGTTCTGATTTTTAAATATGGCATGATGCAAGCTTCAACTCAGAACAAGGAATGCATAGATAGAACGGCCTCGTCGCGCTGATCGATTTAGACATATTATTTGTCAAATTTGGAGTTATATAATTAAAGTTATTAATTTATTAAGAAAAGGGTATTTTATTGTAATTTTAATCATCTCGAAATTTTAAAGTGCTCAAATAATATTTTGAAGGGCATATTTGAAATCCTCACATTTTTCTGATTCAAAAACATATATTACAGGCATTATTTGGAATTATGATTTAAAAGATATGAAAAACAGATTTGAATTTGAATTTAAATCAATTTTGAAAAAGGTTTAATTTAAATAGCAAAGCAGAAAACCATTTTGTACTCACACAGACCTAGCCACGGACACCGCCAAGTGGGCCCGGGCTGATCTGGCATGATTCTGGTAGCGAAGGATTTTTCTCATCTTGCGATAGCTACCGAGAGACCGATCTGGTCCGTGAGTGAGGCAACGGGGCCCACGTGCCAGCGAGGGGGTGTGGGTAGACCACGTGGCGCGTCAGGGGAGCACGGGTTGAGGGCCTAAGAGCTGGGGACCTATCTGCAAGATTGCAGGCGGTGGGTGGGGTCGGAGGAAGCGGGTTGTGAGATAAAAGGTGGGGGTTTTCAGAAGATTCGCTTTCTCTCTCTCTTCTCAATTCTCTCACAAGGTCGGTGCTCGACAGGGTGGGGCGCGGTGCAGGGATTCGAAGCCGCGACGCGGGGCACGCGCGCTAAGGGGTGGAACCAGTTCGGCTGGGTTAGGGGAGTTGACAGGAGGGTGGTTGGGGCCTAGGTATGTCGTATCGCGGCGCGGTGATGAGCGAACGCCGGCGGACGCCGTGCATCGAGAGCGCTCGGTTAAACGCCTGGCGAGTCTAGTGTGCAACGGCGGAAACGAGGATGTCAGGGAGGTTAAAGGGCTCACCGCGGAGAGGTTGCCGGTGGCGGATCGGGGCGAGGCGCAGCAGGGTGGCGACTACGTAGACGATCCCGTCGGCGTTAGGGTTTGGTGGCCGCCGTCGTGCAGCGGCGCAGAGGGCCGGTTTCGCCTAGCTGGGGCGTGCGTGGACGTCGCCGAGGGCCTCTGCTACTTCCCCAACACCCGGGAAAACCCACGCCGCCGGCTGTACAAGGAGGGGACGGTGGAGACCGACGGGTCGACGACCGGTGGAGAGAAAGGTAGCGGGGGAAGGGGAGAGGGTTGCGGCGCGAGGCCAGGGGTGGTCTCTGACGTTGCAGAGTAAGGAGGGAAAAAGATAAAGGCGAGCCGAGAGGGGAGATGCCGTGGGGATGTGGAGAAGGGCAAAAAGGTGGCCTCAGCCACCTTTGCTTCTCCTTCACGTGCAGGTCGTGAGGGGGCTAGGGAAAGCTCAGCTGGGACTGCAGGAGGGACCAGGCAGGGAGGAGAGAGGGCCAGGCTCGGGTGGGGACGAGCTGCAGCGAGAGAGAAGGGAGAGAGAGAGAGGGGGAAGCTCGGGTAGGAGCTAGGGTTGGAGGAGGAAGGGTAGCTCAGTTTAGGGTTTTGGTTAGAGATAGAG
This sequence comes from Avena insularis, assembly GCA_023614405.1. NCBI lineage: Eukaryota > Viridiplantae > Streptophyta > Magnoliopsida > Poales > Poaceae > Avena > Avena insularis. Next base: position 243,053,625 of record CM042696.1, read on the forward strand.
AGGGTAGCTGGGGTGTGGGGCTAGCATGGCAGGCTCGGTAGGGTGTACACTAGAGGGGGTGGCTCAGCTAAGGTGTAGAGAGAGATAGAGAGAGGGGCTAGGTATTAGGGTTTGGTTATAAACAACCTTGGTCATACATGGATGAAGGTGAGAAGGAGAGGAAGGGAAGGACATGGTGAAGGGTTTTAGCATGAATAAAAACAAGATCCACCAAGTGTGTGGTTATGTCATGGAGATAGGGATGAGAGAAAAAGGTGGTGAGGAAAAATGATCTCATATGACCATACATGGGTACATGCACTTGTGAGAGAAAAAGAGGAAGGAGAGCTTGATGCACATGGCAAGGATACAAGATCAAGGTGGAAAGGATTGAGAGGAAGAGAGAGCTCAAGAAGATGATCCACTCAAAAATCAAATAAAAACCAAAGGAGGACACATGGTGGTGATGGTTGCATGGCCCATGCAAAGGCATTGAATGCCATGTTTTATTTTGTGAAAACAATAATAATATAACATGGCATGATTCCCATGCATTACCAAAAATGATGAAAATAAAGACCAAGCAAAAGAATTTAGAATTGAATCCATCCCAACCCACATGAGCTAGAGTAAATGCCAAAATAAAATAAAAGCCCATGGGTAATTAAGGTGGTGGAATTAAAAGGTGGTGACAAAGAGAGATGGTGGAGTGGAATAAAAGATATGCCCCCAACTCAATTTGGGCACCAAGCATTTATCAAAATCAAATACAATTTACCAAGAGCCAAATACAATAATAATGCATATGAGAGAAGAACCAAAAGGATAAAGGTTTTATATGATGCTCAAATGCAAGGAGGCATGATGACATGAGCATGATGTAATTATGATGCAACAATTATATGTAGGAAGTAGCATATATATAGACTAGGCTAGTAGCATTGCAATTGTTAGACAATTGGGATGCTACACAGCTGTGGATCAGGATCAACCAAGTGCAGGAGCAAACCAGCATCAGAAAACTGGAGGGCAACAGTGGCAACAAAGGACTGATGGCAAGAAAACTTGGACGCCAGAACAGAAGAAATAGTGGCAGGAAAAGAAGGATAGATCGAGATACACATATGAGTCTATGCTGGATCAACCGTGCAAGTTCCACACACCAAGTCCGAATAACCCGGTGAATCATACGACCCGACAATGTGAATGGATGAGGAAGATAGAACAGGGTGGCTCGGGGAATGCTTAGGCACCTCAGCACGAAGCACCTCGGCATGATGGACCTCGGTACGAAGCACCTCGAAATGATGCACCTCGGCAGCAGTAGCTCACTGGGGGAATGGACAGCAGCTGATGTTGCCTCCACCTCCACCGATGTATGAGAACCATGAGAGAAGGGATGAAGTGAATCAGGTGAATAATCAGCAACAACAAGACCAAGGGTATCACGGCAATGACGGGAGGAATGAATACATAGAGCATCACCAGAGTTACTGTGTGTTCACCACAGAGGAAACTGGTAGAAAGAGCTTGCAGCACCAACATATGGAGGTGAATGCGGTTATGCCAGCTGTGACGAGGTATATTCCTTGGGCAAAACAGGAAATCACTTGGAGCATCAAGGATCACTCTAGGCTCATGCCGAGCCCTGGATCATATGCACTAGTACTAGATCCGACATTTATTGGGCTGAATATCAATGTGAGATTTTCCAAGGTGCTGATAGACAATGGCAGTAGCATTAACATCATGTACAAGGATACTATGCACAAGTTGGGAATATGGGAGAACATGCTCCAAGCGACGAAGACAACTTTCCATGGCATTATCCCAGGTATCTCATGTGAGCCCATTGGCAAGGTCCGGGTAGACGTGTTATTTGGCACAAGGGACACCTACCGGACTGAGAATTTGGAATTTGAAGTTGTGAACCTGGAAAGTGCATATCACGCGTTACTTGGTAGACGTGCTCTCAACAAGTTTATGGCAAGTACTCACATCAGTTACTTGAAGATGAAATTGCCTAGGCCAAGGGGAGTGATCACCATAGTTGGGGACTTCAGGCGTTCCATTGAGTGTGCTTCAGCGGGTCTAACCTGGACGAGTCACTTGTGATCGCTCAAGAGAAAAGGAAAATCCAGGAGGTGGCTGCATTGGCTCAGTCCACGTAGCAGCATATGCCAGCTCTGACTAACCTGCATGGGAGTGTCTCATTTCAAGCAATAAAGGATACAAAGAAAGTGCATGTTGATGATCAGTTCCTAGAGCGCACCGTAACCATTGGTGCCGGGTTAAGTGACAAATAGGAAAGCGAACTCGTCAACTTCCTCCGTGAGAATCGGGATATCTTTGCTTGGTCTACACAGAACCTGCAAGGTGTGCCGAGGGAGTTGGCCGAGCACTCTTTGAATGTAAGACCTGGAGCAAAGCCGGTGAAGCAACCTCTCCACCACTTCGCTGAAGACAGGAGAAAAGCCATTAGAAATGAGATAGCTCGGCTCCTTGCAGCCGGGTTTATGATGGAAGTACTTTACCCAGATTGGCTCTCTAATCCGGTGCTCGTGGAAAAGAAAAAGGATGATCCAAACGTGGCAGTGGTGTGGCATATGTGTATCGATTACACGAACCTGAATAAGGTGTGTCCAAAAGATCCGTTCCCACTGCCAAGGATAGACCAGGTCATAGATTCAACTGCTGGGTGTGAGTTGTTGTCATTCATAGATGCATATTCTGGTTTCCACCAGATACCTTTGAATCCGGATGATCAAATAAAGACTACGTTTATCACCCCGTATGGGGCTTATTGCTATCGCACTATGCCGTTTGGTTTGCATAATGCAGGGGCAATGTATCAACAATGCATGAAAAAATGTTTACATGACCAAATTGGCCGATATGTGCAAGTTTATGTGGATGATGTTGTAATAAAAACTAAGGAAAGAAAAACGCTCCTTGATGACATCCGACAAACATTCGCGAACCTAAGGAGGTTCTGAATGAAGCTTAACCCGGAGAAATGTACCTTCGATGTGCCGACTGGGAAGTTACTCGGTTTTCTCGTATCTAGCCGAGGTATCGAGGCTAACCCCACGAAGATCCAAGCCATATAAACAATGGAACTACCGAAATGTCTTAATGATGTGCAGACATTCACTGGTTGTCTGGCATCGCTAAGTCGGTTTGTATGTCAGCTGGGAGAGAAGGCATTGCCCCTCTACCAGTTAATGAAAAAGGCAGATAAATTTGTATGGACACCACGAGCTGATAGCGCATTTCATGAACTAAAAAAGATGCTAGCATCTGCATTAGTGTTATCTTTGTCACTATCCAAAGAGCCAATGTTGCTCTATATAGCAGCGACCAACCGAGTCGTAAGTGCAGTGATAGTGGTGGAGCGTGACAAAGAGGGTAAGTCGGTGCAGAGGCCAGTGTATTACCTAAGCAAGGTGTTGTCAACTTCGAAGTAGAATTACCCTCACTATCAGAAAATGGCATACGGCGTATACATGGCATCCAAGAAGCTCAAACATTACTTTGAGGAACACCCCATAAAAGTGACATGTGAGGCGCCCATATCCGAGATAATGAGCAATAAAGATGCAAGTGGTCGGATTGCAAAATGGGCAATTGAGTTAGCCCCATATGCACCATAGTTTTATAGGAGAGATGCAATCAAATCTCAAGCAGTGGCTGATTTCTTCGTGGATTGGGCTGAAATGCAATACGAACCACCTTTGCCGGACTCAGATTATTGGAGGATGCACTTTGATGGATCAAAGTTAAAGGAAGGACTAGGGGCCGAGGTAGTACTTACCTCTCCCAAGAAAGATCAAGTATAATATGTTCTCTAGATCCATTTCAGAGCATCGAACAATGTCACCGAGTATGAAGCGCTCGTGCATGGACTTAAGGTGGCAAAGGAAGTGGGAATACGTCAGATACAATGTTTTGGTGATTCGGATTTGGTGGTGCAGCAAGTGTCTGGCAATTGGGATGCCTTGGATGCAAACATGGCCCTTTATATATTCCATGTCCAAAAGATATGTGGGTTGTTTGAGGGATGCGAATTCCATCATGTACCTCGGCTTGAAAATGAAGCAGCCGACATACTGTCCAAATTGGGGTCATCCCTTAAATGGATTTTATGGGAACCTAGAGGGGGGGGTGAATAAGTGCTACTTCAAATTTTAATGCCTTTTTAATTTTAGGCTTGACACGAAAGGTAAATTCTCTAGATATGGAACTATGAAGAATTTCCCTATATGCAAACCTAACTACTAGCGAGTAAAGGCGAGTAAGAGTGAGGAACGAGGAAACCGTAGTGGAGCACACGGAGACACAAGATTTGTTTTACCGTGGTTCCTTCCTTGTTAAGGGAAGTACATCTGCGCTGGAGGGGTGGGCGATACTAAGACCACCACGCCACAATAGGCCTCACCCTATTCTCCGATGGATCTCGCCACCAAAGGCCTGATCCCCCTTTCCACTATAGGTACCCTTCGAGGCGGGAACCGATGCCTTTACACAACTAGAGGGGCACAACTCCACAACCGAATTGGAGGCTCCCGTAATGACAACAAGCTGCCACAAGAACAAATATTATCAAAACCGAAACACAAGATCTTGATATTAACAAGAATACTAGATCGAGAGATCTCCAAGTGAATGGAGAGGAAGTGAAGTGCTTGATTTGTGATGTCGATGAATGAAGTCTCCTCCTTCGATTCACCAAAGTTAGGAGCCTTCGGGTGGTTGAAGTGGGAGACATTGAATTAGAGCTTTTGCAACAGACCAATACTTTTTCGAATGAATCAAGAGATCTGATAGGAGGGGTGATTGGGGCTTTTATACCCCTGTCTAAACAGAGCTGTTGGTGAAGTCTGGGGCCGGATTATCCGACCCAAGTGAAGGACGGATTATCCGGCCGGGGGTAAAACTCCGCAACAGTCTCGGATTATCCGGGGGATATTCCGCCCCCCACACAGAAGGCCACACCGTGGCTCCCTTAGCAACTTCTCCCGAGGGGCGGATTATCCGGCCCCCTTTTTGTGGCAGATTATCCAGCCCCCTTTTTGTGGCGGATTATCCGGCCTGGACAAAAACACCAGCCCTGGCCGGACAATCCGAAGGAAAGTCCGCCCCCTCTCTGAGCGACGCGCTTGCCAACTTCTTGGGGCGGGGCGGATTATCCGGCCCTGTAGGGGTGGATTATCTGGCCTGGGCAAACTCTCTGGCCCTAGCAGGATATTCCGATAGATTATCCGCCCCCCAAAACATAGACACACACCGCGTCCACCTTTGGAAAAAGGGTCATGTCGGATTATCCGACATTTGATAGGGGCGGATTATCCGGCCCCCTGATGGGCTGAGTGCCTGCACCAAAACAGGGTTATTGCAGTAGTTGCAGCAGCAAATATTAAAGAGTTTGTCCCGATGGGAGCTCGGCGAACACGACCCTCGCAGCCGCGTTGTAAATGCGACCACGTACACACCGAAACCGTGGTTTGGAAATAGCCTATTCTATTAGTTGCTAGGATAAATGAATTTAAGATGTTTTGTAATAACTACTACTAGGACTGGAAAAAAACTATAACAAAAGTAAAACTAAAAAGAGGTGAATGCAATGAGATGAAATATTAATGCTATGATTCCACAAGTAATGTTGTGTATACCGGTGTGCATGATAAGTGCTTATGGAATAGCTGTTAACTATAATTGTGGCGGTCCCTCAGATACCGTTGTCTCCCACCGTTGGTAAGTGGAAACTAGACAACTCAATTATCCACACCCTCTCCAGACATGGGTCATCCGTAAGAGAATAGTGTATTAAGGTAACAAGACCAATCAAGTTAAACCCAGAGCAAAGGCATTAAGTTCTATGGACAACCGTACTCCTAAGCAAGTGTGCTAGTCACAAGATATCCCATCTGTCACTTTGGGGTCAAGCAATTTGCAACACTATACCTATCTATATCATGAGTGATCTTGAGAAATTAAATCTTAATGGGCGATGCATCTTAAGCTGCTATTTCCTCCGCAAATCACTTATAGCAAATAGCCTATTAGTTCTACCCATGGTGTTGTCAGGTACCATGGACGAGTAGAGACTAATGATAAGTTCTGTGACACTCCGTGAATCCCTAGTAAATTCCTCAACAATGGATTGGACGTCTCCAATCACTAGAATAATATCATGAATAGAACAATGTAAAGAGAAAGCACAAACATATTATTTAACAAGAACACACCACACTTCAATTACTGAAATCATCATAACATTAATAAAAGGGGGTTTAAGCCATGTTACAACCCATCACGGAGATCATGATGGGGAAGGATGAATGAGTAGCGGCGATGGAGATGGTGATGACGACGCGGTGATGGTGGCGTTGGCGTGGTGATGGCGGTGTCCTCCTTCTTCTCCCCTTCTTGCTTGAATGGCTTGATGGTGTTGATGGAGATCTAGATCTTGGTGAAGCTGTAGAGGCTATGGAGGCAGCACGGCGGCAGGGCATCACTGTGGAGGCGGTAAATGGGATCTAGATCTTGTATATGGTATCTTGTGTATATATATTGGCTTCCTTGGGTCCTCTCTCCTTTATATAGGCCTTGGGGGTGCCCTAGGGTTCCCCCAATACCATCATATGACTTAGGGAAGGTTCTGGAGATTTTCTGAGGCGAAATCCCATCGTTTCTTACCTTTTTGGCAACTATACGGGCGGAGCTATACGACCAAAAATATAGCTCCGACCGTATAGTTGCTCGTCAAACCGTCTGCCCTCTTTAGTATTTTGGCCGCCAGTTCTTCATACGAACTCTGTTTTGGGTGTTCTTGGGCTCGTTGAGTTCGTATCATCGAGGGCTACAACCCTATGGTCTTGGATCTTTATTTTGAGAAGTTGGAAAAATTCACTTTTTCAACCTCTCAAATGGCTAAGTATGGTCCCTGCAGCTCCTCCATACTATGCTCTCTTGGTTCCTTTTGCCTTTGTTTTGTCCATAATCATCATCAACACCTACACACATGTCAAAGACAAGGAAGAGGGATAAAATTCTACCTAAACTACTAAATGTGCAACGCTCATATTGAATTTAACAAAAACAAGTAATCATGCATATTAGGCATAGCAATAGTTAGACAGAGCATGATATGATAGGCAAATGACACAATTTATATTGCTAAAAAGTGTTGTATATCACAGCCATCACCCCGAACAACAGGTTTTCCAGCTTTTCATATGAACACTTATTTGCAGTACTTAGCACACATGAAATACTCCATGGTATTGTTATCTAACACACAAAACACTAGAGATCTTCAATCTCCCCCTTTTTGGTGTTAGATGACAATACTAGGATTTGCAAGATAGATCTACTAACAAACATCATTTAGCGAATGAAAAAGACTCCCCCTAATGTGTGCATAATAGAGATTTGTATTTGAATACGAATGCACACGAGTAAGTACAAGTCTATTTCATTGGAAAGGAATCTACACACAAATGATGAGCTAGTCCAAAAATATCATACCACCGTTGAGAGAGGTGTCCTTAATATAATATAAGAATAGCCAATATGATAACCATTATTGACGCCTTCCACCGAGAGAAAGATAACCAATATAGCATGAATAGTATAGCCAATATGATAGATGGATCCATAATCACGAGAGATAAATCCACAAGACAATTCCAGAGCCACACATCAACATAGTCTCATACAAAGCAAATCACGAATAAAAGTTCAATGTTAAATGGGTGCAAGCGAGAAAAAGACCGAAACGATAAAGTGCAAATGCTTGCACCCGACCCATGCAAATCCACGAAGACCTAATAGAACTACTTCTCCTCCTTTGGCATCGAAACACCAAAAAGGAAGAAGAGCGATGCTAGCGCCCCGAAGGATCACTCGTAGTCCTCATCGTCTTCCTCGTCCCTGTCCTCATCATCATACTCCTCTGTATCTTCCCCTTCCTCATCAGCTGCTATAGTGGACGCCCTCGCCGGAAACAGGTGGCGCTCAAGCTCTCCATAGTTGAGTCCAGAAGAAGAGTTCCACTGAGCATATGGAGTGGGAGCAATAGGGGCTGGAGGAGCGCCTGATGCCCCAGACACATGATGGAGAATGAGCTGCTGGGTATGGGCCATCTCATGGCACTGCTTGTACGCCGCATACTGTCCCTTGCGAGTATCCACCCCATGCACAAAATGTTTCGCTGAAACTAATTCAGCTACTTCACCTCACGAGCAATAGGAGGCACTGGGGGACTATGAGCACCGGCACGAGCATCCCTCATAAAACCCTCAGGAGCAGAAGATGGATGAGAGGTCTTCCTTGCCTTGTTGTATATCTTCTTCACCTTATGCTCAACATCAAAGTGAAACTCTCTAGTGGGAAGCAAGTGCTTGATCAGCATCATAATAAAAGGAGCATACATAATGGAGAGCCTATTGAACGTGGCATGAGTCAACTCATGATAGATGAAATCCATCACATCTAGCTTGTAGTCCATAGACTCATCCTCACAAGAGGCCACCTCAAAAGAAAAAGCAAGCAGCTGAACCACGTGGCCACAAATACTGTCATTGTTGCCCCCATTAGGCGTGATGGAGTCACAGAAAATACCAACCAAGCTAGCATAAAGAGGGGAGAGTCTAGCAAGAGTACCCACAATACCATTATCAGCCGTGCAAGGAGAAAGAACAACATCTTTGTTGGGCTTGAGTTGAGTAATGATATGATAGCCACTAGCACGGTCCTTGCAATGGAACGGATATCCAAGCACCCCAGCAAAGGTCCGAAAATCAGATTGCACCGGAATGTCACGGGTCATCCACTTCATGGTGCGGTTCATATCGCCATAGATGACCAAAGTGGAGAAGAATTGCTTCACCACCTCGGAGTCATAGGAACACTGAAGGGCCATAAGAGTGTGCAACCCTATCCACTCAGTCACCTCCATAGCATCAGCAAGTTAAGGCTTCTCCATCGCCTCAGCAATATTCATGGGATGCATAGGGCGAATCTTCAGCGACGCATAGACATCTTCATAGATGGACATTTGGTCAGCACACCAAAAGCGGGAGTCACCAAGCTATGTATCTTGCTCAGATTCCTCAAACAGATCATGATGATGAATCGAAGAATAAGTGACGGCATCCATTTTCTTATAGTGGACCTTTGGTGCCTTTCCCTTTCTCTTGGACACACCCTTCCTTCCCTTTTCTTTATTTGCTTCTTCAGCCATACGGTCAGCCTCTCTTTTCCCCCTTCTTAGTTCAACCTCATCCACGAGACCACCTTCACCGTCGTCCTGGATGTGAGGCCACGAGGACGACGCTTGTAGGTTTTGGGAGCACTGGAACCACCTTTAAAACGAATAGGATGGATAGCATGGGGATAAGCATACACACAAGTCCAGGAGGAAATTAGAAATAGTAGACAAACAATCCACATCCCAAAAAATACATAATGCAAAAATCTAAAGAATTCTGAATCAGGGATGAATCTGGATAGGACAGGGGTGGATAATCCGGCCCTGGCAGAAATTTTCAGAATCTCCTAGATTGATTGGAACAAGTAGATTGGACACATGAACTGCAAGGCTACGATTTTTAAGCGAAACAAGAACCACACGGAGACTCCTAGTCTACATTCCACCAACAAGTAACACATCAACACAAAAGATGGGAGAGAGGGAGTTACCCTCACTCATTGATGGAAGAACACGGAGGAGGAGGTACCCGAATGTGTGGGGAAGAAGATATGAGGGAGGCCCAGAGAATCCAATGGCCGGAACAGCTCCGGGGAGGGTTGGGGCAGCGGGCGGTGACTTGGGAGAGAGAGAGGGGACGGGGGAGAAGAACTGCTCTGTTTGAGCCCTTCCCTGACGCCCAGCCCTTATAGGACAAAATCCGCTAGGGCCGGATTATCCGCCCCCCACTTGGGGCGGATAATCCGGCCTGATTTCTGAAGTTCCGTTTTACACAGATTCAGGCCCGCGTACCACCAAACAAAACCCCCACAAGGTAAACAATGGACTTGTGTGCAAGAAGAGATGGCTTAGGGATCGAGAAAGGCTTGGGATTAGACAATCAAACTGAGATGGTACTACACACTCAAGATTGCAAGAATCAAATCAAATAAAAGCCAAAAATGAATGTGATTTCCATAAGAACAAAAGATAAGCAAGAAAAATCAAAAAGATCCACATGGAACCAACTCTTCTCACGGAAGAGGGCGGTGGCCGAGGCCACCTTGTTGGAGTGCTTGGTATGACACCGCGAAGATATATCTTGGGTTCATGACCAATATGTTGGGTCCGCAGCATAGAAAAGAAATTTTTTCCTACGGTGTGAACTACACGCCAAGATCTATCTACTAGGTACAAAGCAAACGGGTGGACATACATCCATAGAGAACTTACCGTCGAAGACAACGAGCTTTGTTAACGAGTAGGAACTCGTGGTTGATGTAGTCGTACACTTGCCGATCTCAAGATCGTGAGGAAGTCCGAGCGCCGCAACTCAGCAACGCATCCGTACTCGCACACATGTTCAAGCCACCGGACAACCTCCACCTCCTCGCCCAATGATCCAAATGAAGCAAAGAACTCCTTCCGCATTTAAATGCCACCGGAACATGTATCTCGCTAACTGAGACCATGGGGAATAATTCTAGAGGGAGAGAGATCCTTCACAAGGAGGTGTGTGGATGAAGGAGGAATGGGTGGCCTTTTATAGGAGGAGGGGTGCCCTCTCTCCATGGCCCGGCGCATGGGGGTGACCTCACCTCCCCATTCATGTGGTGGTAACTCCTCCACATTAAAATGCCTCTTCACATTCCCTTTTAAAGTCTCCACTTTAAATGCATTAAGTTTCTCCAAATTTAATGCTCTCTCATTTAATAAAACTCTTTTATTAAATTTATTCAGCATTTTGTTAATTACTTTAATTAACAAACATTCACATATAGCCCCTTGAAATATTTCAATATCACATGCAGAACCACTTTCTGCAATTTCACCGAAACAATTTCCGGTTTCTATTGAAACAATTCTGCGCTTTGCAATTCTTTCTTCCAAACATATGTGCTCCAAAATGGTGTCCGTAACTCTTAAGTGTGCCACCCTACGGTTTGCGAATAATGCATATGATCGAGACCCTTCTCGATCAATAATCAACAACGGACCTAGAGATCCGCATCGACTCCTACACATTCAACGATGACTCGTGATCGTGAGAACCTTTAACGCTTGTAACTAAATCCTTTGTCTCGATATATTACATGTCCGAGATTCGATCATCAGTATCTCCATACCTAGTTTGATCTCATCGACATGCACTCTTTTCTCGTTCGTGATATAACATTCTAGTGATCACATCACTTGCTTGCAAGCTATCCTAATGTGATATCACCGAGAGGGCCCAGTATATCTATCCGTCATCCGGATTGACAAATTCCACTCTTGATCCATGAGCCTCAACATAACACCTTCGTAGCAATCGAACCCATCTTTATAGTCACCCCGTTACGGTGTGACGCTTTGATGTTATCAAGATACTCTTCCTGTTAGCAATTAACATGATCTCATGGTCTAAGGATAAAGATTACTGTATGATGTTATAGCAATATAAACACAATGACTTGATCGTAATGCTATACTTGGGATGAATGTTCATCACATCATTCCACCAATGGTGTGATCTTGTTATTAACAACATCCAATGTCCATGATCGGAAACCTTGATCATCCCGTTAATCAACAAGCTAGTCTATAAGAGAGGCATGACTAGGAACCCTTTTTTTGTTTATTAAACACACATGTATTAATGTTTCCTATCAATACAATTATAGCATGCAAAATAAACATCTATCATATACAAGGAATACATAATAACAACTTTATTATTGCCTCTCGTGGCATATTTCCTTCAGTCTCCCACTTGCACTAGAGACAATAATCTAGTTCACATAGTGATAAATCTAATACCCATGGAGTTCGTGTTGATCATGTTTTGCCCTAGGGAGTACTTTTAGTCAACAATCTGCTACATTCAGGTCCGTGTGCACTTTACAATCTTTATATCTCCATCCTTGACATGTTCATGGATGGAGTGAAACCGCGCTTAATATGCTTGGAATTCTTAGAGACCTTGGTTCCTTTATGGCTATTATGGCTCCATTGTTGTCACAATAGATCACCATCGGGTCCAACGACCGGAACCACACCCAGCGTAATGAACTCTTTCATCCAAATCGCTTCTGCGCCGCTTCAAGCAACAACATATTCCACCTCCGTTGTTGATCCAGCCACCACAGGTTGTTTGGAGCTCCTCCAACTAATCGCTGTTCGCTCAAGAGAAATACGTATCCGGATTGAGACTTAGAGTCATCCGGATAAGTGTCAAAGCTAGCATCGACATAACACTTAGCGACTAGCTCTTCTTCACCTCAGATATAAGAAACATATCCTTAGTTCTTCTCAAGTACTTAAGGATATTCTTGACCGCTATCCAAAGGTTCAACTGGATCAGATTGGTACCTACTAGTCAAACTAATAGCATGTGCCACATCCGGTCTTGTACATAGCATGGCATACATTATAGAGCCTATGGATGAGGCATAGGGGATCCTATCCATTATCTCTCTTTCTTCCGCCGTAGCCGGACTTAGAGTCTTACTCAATGTCTTGCCTTGCAACATAGGTAAGAACCCCTTCTTACTTCCGTCCATATTATACTTCTTTAATATCTTATCAAGGTATGTACTCTGCGATAGCCCAATTAGGCGTCTTGATCTATCTCTATAGATTTTAATGCCTAATATATATGAAGCTTCACCAAGGTCCTTCATCGAAAATTTGCTGTTTAGATAACTTTTAACACTGTTTAAAAGATCTAAATCATTTCCAATCAATAATATGTCATCCACATATAATATCAGAAATGCCACATTGCTCCCACTCACTTTCTTGTAAATACAAGCCTCTCCATAAGTTTGGACAAATCCAAACTCTTTGATCACCTCATCAAAGCGGAGATTCCAACTTCGTGATGCTTGCTTCAGTCCATAGATGGATCGCTGAAGTTTGCACACCTTATTAGCATCCTTAGGATCGACAAAACCCTTAGGTTGTGTCATATAAAACTCTTCTTCAATATTACCATTGAGGAACGCAGTTTTGACATCCATCTGCCATATTTCATAATCGAAATATGCAACAATTGCTAACATAATCCTAACCGATTTAAGCATCACTACGGGAGAGAATGTCTCATCGTAGTCAACTCCTTGAATTTATCGAAACCCCTTTGCGACAAGTCGAGCCTTATAGATGGTCACATTACCATCAAGATTCCTTTTGAAAATCCATTTATTCTCAACGGCCTTTCGGTCGTGAGGTAAGTCCACCAAGGTCCAAACCTGGTTTTCGTACATGGATTCCATCTCGGGTTTCATGGCTTCTAGCCATTTGTTGGAATCTGGGCTCATCATCGCTTCTTCATACATCGCAGGGTCATCCATTTCATCAACCATGAAATTCACAACAGGATTGCCGTACAGTTCAGGAGCTGCACGTGTCCTGCTTGACCTGCGAGGTTTGGTAGTGTCCTCTTTCAGAGTTTCATGATCAATATCATTAGCTCTCTCTTCATTTGGTGAAGTCAACTCCGAAACAACTTCCAGTGCTGCGCCACTCGCCATTCCATGAAGAGAAGGTTCAATAACCTCTTCGAGTTCTACCTTCCGACTACTCACACCTTTCGCGAGAAACTCCTTCTCAAGAAAGGATCCATTCTTGGCAACAAAAACCTTGCCCTCGGATCTGTGATAGAAGGTATACCCAATCGTTTCCGTAGGGTATCCTATGAAGATGCATTTTTCCGCTTTGGGTTCGAGTTTATCCGGTTGAAGTTTCTTCACATAAACATCGCATCCCCAAACCTTAAGAAATGACATCTTAGGTTTGTTTCCAAACCATAATTCATACGGTGTCTTTTCAACGGATTTAGATGGTGCCCTATTTAAAGTGAATGTAGCGGTTTCCAGTGCATAACCCCAAAATGACAGTGGCAAGTCAGTCAGAGACATCATAGATCGAACCATATCCAATAAAGTACGATTACGACGTTCTGACACACCATTACGTTGTGGTGTTCTGGAAGGCGTGAGTTGTGAAACTATTCCACAGTCTTTCATATGTGTGCTAAACTCGTAACTAAGATACTCTCCTCCACGGTCGGACCGCAGAAATTTGATCTTTCTATTATGATGATTTTCCACTTCATTCTGAAATTCTTTGAACTTTTCAAAAGTTTCAGACTTGTGTTTCATCAAATAGATATACCCATATCTACTCAAATCATCCGTGAAAGTAACAAAATAACGATATCCACCTCGCGCCGACACACTCATTGGTCCACACACATCAGTATGTATGATTTCCAATAGATCTGTTGCCCGTTCCATTGAACCGGAAAACGGCGTTCTAGTCATCTTGCCCATAAGGCATGGCTCACATGTATCAAATGATTCAAAATCAAGTGATTCCAAAAGTCCATCAGAATGGAGTTTCTTCATGCGTTTAACGCCAATATGACCTAGACGGCAGTGCCACATATATGTAGATATATCATTATCAAGTTTAATCCTTTTAGCATCAACATTATGAATATGCGTAATACTACTATCGAGATCCAACAGAAACAAACCATTCAACATAGGTGCATGACCATAAAAGATATTATTCATATAAATCGAACAACCATTGTTTTCAGACTTAAATGAATAACCACTTTGCATCAAACACGATCCGGATACAATGTTCATGCTCAGTGCAGGCACCAAATAACAATTATTTAGGTTTATAACTAATCCCGATGGCATATGGAGAGGCAGCGTTCCGACGGTGATCACATCAACTCTTGATCCATTGCCGACCCGCATCGTGGCCTCATCCCTTGCAAGTTGTCGCTTGTTCCGCAACCCCTGAAGCAAGTTACATATATTAGCAACCGATCCCGTATCAAATACCCAGGTGCTACTGCGAGTACTAGTCAAGTACACATCAATAACATGTATATCACATATACCTTTGTTTGCCTTGCCGGACTTGTCCGCCAAATACTTGGGGCAGTTGAGCTTCCAATGGCCAGTCCCCTTGCAATAGTAGCACTCGGTGTCAGACTTAGGGCCAGCTCGGGGTTTCTTTTCAGGCGTGGCAACAGACTTGCCACCCTTCTTTCCCTTGTGCTTGCCTTTCTTGTCCTTCTTGAAACCGGTGGTCCTATTGATCATCAACACTTGATGTTCTTTCCTAATCTCCACTTCTGCAGTCTTAAGCATTGTGAAAGCTCGGGAAGAGACTTCTTCATGCACTGCATATTATAGTTCATCACGAAGCTCTTGTATCTAGGTGGCAGAGATTGGAAAACACGATGTATGCCTAAGTCAATGGGAATCGTTATTCCCAAGGACACAAGCTTATCGGCGTACCCAGACATTTTTAGTACGTGCTCACTAACGGAGCTGGTTTCCTCCATCATGCAGCTAAATAACTTTTCTGTAGCATTATAACTCTCTACGGCAGCATGGGTATCGAAAATCATTTTCAATTCTCCCATGGTATCAAAGGCATTGCCATTTTCGAAACATTTTCGAATTTCTGGCTCTAGCCCATACAGTATGCCGTAATGAACTAAGTTGTGGTCCTCCTGACAAGTTATATAGACGTTCTTTTCCTCGTCAGGGGCATCAGGAGCTGGTGGGGGGCCTAGTGGCGTATCTAGCACATATTGCTTTTGTGCAGCAGTGAGGAGAATCCTCAAATTCATAGCCCAGTTGGTGAAGTTGCTACCATTCGTAGCAAGTTTCTCTTTCTCCATGAACACATTGAAATCAAAAGCAGGTGGTGCCATCTACAACAGAATTTGTGAAGTATATTTAGACTAAGTTTATGATAGATTGAGTTCAACTAATCCAAATTACTAATGAACTCCCACTCAAAAACGACATCCCTCGTGTCCTTTTGGTGATTACATGAACCAAATCCACTATACCAAGTCCGATCATCACGTGAGTCGGTGTAGCTTCAAAGGCGAGCATCTATATGGGCATCATATCAACTATATGACTCATGCTTAACCTTTCGGTCCGTGTTCCGAGGCCATGTCTGTACATGCTAGGCTCGTCAAGTAAGAACCTTAGTTTTTGCGTGTGTAAAACTGTCTTACACCCGTTGTATGAAAGCGTAGAGTTGAGAACACCTGATCATCACGTGATGCCTCAAAACACGATCCACAAAACGGTGCATACTTAAGGAAGAACACATTTTATCTTGATATCTAAATGAGGGATCATCTTATAATGCTACCAAACGCGCCAAACTAGCAGTATAAGATGCTAACATCTAATGTGTGAAGTGAGGTGATATGGTCCATGCATTTGATCTCTATCATTTGCATCATGGTATGATCTCTATCATTCCTTTGTGTGTAAGGCCAAGGTCTATGGAACTTACACGTTAAGTGAGTTGTAAGAGTATCTATCATACATCTACTTACAACAATACCATATCAAACCACTAGCCCAAAGAACGATCTAAACTAGACGCCTCTAATTTATCAATTGCAAGTTTTACGTGGCTTAGGGCTTTTGGAGATAGAACCTGTCTAACCATTTAACATGAACCACAACGAGGATAACCAAGTTATTAGCAACTCGTTGTAAATCAGATATTGACTATAGTAGGAGAGATGACTCCCGCCACCACTTATGCAAAACAAGTTGCATGTCGACCGTGGAACCGGTCTCATGTACGATGACATGTAAGGTTGGTCCGGGCCGCTTCATCCCACTATGCCACCAATATCCAAAGTACATAGAAGATGTAATAACATGATCATCATCGCCCACATATAAACATATGTGTACTACCCGTGCAAAGCACCTACGCATAGACCTGGCTCTGATACCACTGTTGGGTCCGCAAAGATAGAAAACAAAAAATTCCTACGGTGTGAACTACATGCCAAGATCTATCTACTAGGTACAAAGCAAAGGTGGACATACATCCATAGAGAACTTACCTCAAGACAACGAGCTTTGTTAACGAGTAGGAACTCATGGTTGATGTAGTCGACACTTGCCGATCTCAAGATCGTGAGGAAGTCCGAGCGCCAAGCCGCATCCATACTGCACACACGTTCAAGCCACGGACAACCTCCACCTCCTCGCTCCAGCGATCCAATGAAGCAAGAACTCCTTCCAAACGAAATTCCACCGGGAACAAGTATCTCGCTAATCCGAGACCATGGGGGAATAATTCTAGAGGGGGAGAGAGATCCTTCACAAGGAGGTGTGTGGATGAAGGAGGGAATGGGTGGCCTTTTATAGGGGGGGGGGGTGCCCCCTCCATGGTGGCGCATGGGGAGGTGACCTCACCTCCCCATTCATGTGGTGGTAACCTCCACATTAAAATGCCTCTTCACATTCCCTTTTAAAGTCTCCACTTTAAATGCATTAAGTTTCTCCAAATTTAATGCTCTCTCATTTAATAAAACTCTTTATTAAATTTATTCAGAATTTTGTTAATTACTTTAATTAAAAACATTCACATATAGCCCCTTGCAATATTTCAATATCACATGCGTAACCACCTTCCGCAATTTCACCCAAAACAATTTCCGGTTTCTATTGAAACAATTCCTGCTTTGCAATTCTTTTGTCTCAAACATATGTGCTCCAAAATGGTATCCGTAACTCTTAAGTGTGCCACCCTACGGTTCATGAATAATGCGTATATGATCGAGACCCTTCTCCGATCAATAATCAGCAATGGACACGGAGATCCGTATCGACTACACATTCAACGATGACTCATGTGATCGTGAGAACCTTTAACGCTTGTAACTAAATCCCTTTGTCTCTCGATATATTACATGTCCGAGATTCGATCATCGGTATCTCCATACCTAGTTTGATCTCGCATCGACATGCACTCTTTTCTCGTTCCCGTGATATAACATTCTAGTGATCACATCACTTGCTTGCAAGCTATCCTAATGTGATATCACCGAGAGGGCCCATAGTATATCTATCCGTCATCTGGATTGATAAATTCCACTCTTGATCCATGAGCCTCAACATAACACCTTCGTAGCACTGAACCCATCTTTATAGTCACCCTGTTACGGTGTGACGTTTGATGTTATCAAGATACTCTTCCGGTGTTAGCAATTAACATGATCTCATGGTCTAAGGATAAAGATTACTTCATATGATGTTATAGCAATATAAACACAATGACTTGATCGTAATGCTATACTTCGGATGAATGTTCATCACATCATTCCATCAATGGTGTGATCTTGTTATTAACAACATCCAATGTCCATGATCAGGAAACCTTGATCATCCTGTTAATCAACAAGCTAGTCTATAAGAGAGGCATGACTAGGAATCCTTTTTTTTGTTTATTAAACACACATCTATTGATGTTTCCTATCAATACAATTATAGCATGCAAAATAAACATCTATCATATACAAGGAATACATAATAACAACTTTATTATTGCCTCTCAGGGCATATTTCCTTCACAATACTCATCAATAAGCTCACATATCACAAAATGATATTAAGAGAAATGATTTTACTTGCTTTTGGCATCACGGGGGAGGGTTAGCCCAATAAATTAGGACCACACTCCCCCTATATCCATGCCCACACCTAAACCATATAAGGAGGAGATATAAGAGTTTGTGCATGGGTAATCAAGACAAACTCCTTGAATCAACGATATTTAGCTCATTCCTCAAATAAAAAAATCTTGATTCATCAAGTGGCTTTGTGAAAATATCAGCAAGGTGGTTCTTCGTGCTCACAAAAGATAGATCAATATCACCATGAGCAACATGGTCCCGAATAAAATGATTTCGAATCTCAATATGTTTTGTCCTTGTATGCTGCACCGGATTGTACGCAATTTCGATTGCACTTTCATTATCACATAAAAGAGGCACTTTGTCACAATTGACACCGTATTCCTTTAAAGTTTGCCTCATCCACAATAATTGAGTACATGCACTTGCAGCAGCTACATATTCAACCTCGGCGGTGGAGAGAGATATACAATTCTACTTCTTAGAAGACCAACATACCAAAGACCTTCCCAAGAATTGACAAGCTCTAGAAGTTGATTTCCTATCATCCTTGTCACCAGCCCAATCTGAATCAGTATAACCATAAAGAGAGAAATTGGAGCCCTTGGGATACCATAAACCAAAATTAGGGGAATGAACCAAATATCAGAAGATTCTCTTGACCGTCACTAAGTGGCTTTCTTTACGAGTTGCTTGATACCTTGCACACACACCTACACTCGACACAATAAGTTCAGGATGTCATTTAGTTTGCATCGGTGTGGCAACGGCATTAAGATCCGTCATCTTGAACCTATTGAGCATGTCTTGGATGTATTGTGCTTGATTTATGAAGGTTCCTTCTCTAAGTTGTTTGATCTCAAATCCTAGAAAGAACCGTAATTCCCCCATCATAGACATCTCAAACCTGTCAGTCATAAGCTTTGAAAATTCATCATTAAAAGCTTTATTAGTAGAGCCAAAGATAATGGCGTCTACATATAGTTGGCATAGGAAGAGCTCCCCCTTAACCTTCTTAGTAAAAAGAGTGGGATCGATTTGCCCAACTTCGAAACCACGGTCTAGCAAAAGCTCTTTAAGGTGCTCATACCTCGCACATGGGGCTTGTTTAAGGCCATAGAGTGCCTTATCGAGTTTGTAGACATGGTTCGGGAAATTGGGATCCTCAAATACCGGGGGTTGCTTTACATATACCAACTCATGTAGAGGACCATTAATAAAAGCACTCTTAACGTCCATTTGCTGTAATTTAAAGTTATTATGAGCTTCATAAGCAAGAAGGATACTGATGGACTCAAGACGAGCCACATGAGCATAGGTCTCGTCGAAGTCGATGCCTTCAACTTGGGAATAGCCTTGTGCCACAAGTCTTGCCTTGTTCCTTACATCAATGCCATTCTCATCTTGCCTATTCTTGAAAATCCACTTTGTGCCGATAACATTGCGGCAATCCTTGTGCTTCTCTACTAATATCTAGACCTTGTTGTGCTCGAAATTATTTAACTCTTCATGCATACCAACAACCCAGTCCGGATCTTCAAGAGCTTCAAACACTTTCTTGGGTTCCACCGTGGAAATGTGAGCTTGATGCTCACCGAATCTTGCTAGCTCCCTTCTTATAGACACCCTCCGTTTGAGATCACCTACAACTTTATCAAGAGTGTGACCTCTCAATTCAAGATTCTGGTCTACACGAGCTTTCCGGCGAAGTTCAATCATCTTGTTGTTTCTTGGAGGAATTTCTTCATCATTTGAATCTTTGTTGGGACTACTCGCTTGACCTTGATCTTCAGTTTGATCAGTGAGAATAGAAGATGAAGAACCTTGCCCTTGATGTTGATCAACAGTCATAACAAGAGGATGCAGCTGTTTTGTAGTTTCAGGGCCGGATAATCTGGTCGAGGGAGTGGCCGAATAATCCGGTCTGGGAGTACTTGGACCAGTTTGACTGCCTTGGTTGCATCTAGCCCGAGATGGAGAAGGGTCAGATAATCCGGTGTCACCGAGAAAATCCGGCCTGGGAGATGCATCAGTTTCTTTATTCGTCTGTTTAGTCCTGGTAGTTGAGGTAGACTGACCGGATAATCCGGTGTCCACCGGATAATCCGGCCTAGAGCATTCTGGAGCACAAGAAGGATGATCTTTAGTAGTTGGAGGTGTTGGTGTAGAAGTTTCTCCAGCTTTTGGAGCATGTTGAGCTTGTGTCGATGAGGGCTCTACTTGAGTAGAGCATTGTCCTTCCCGATCCGCCACAAGGGGTTCCTCAATGGGGCGGAAAAATCCCACGCCCATTCTTCTTATGGAATCTTGGGGTATTTCAATATCTGCATCACAAACATCAACTTTGCTCGCACGGGAGCCATCATTTTCCTCGAACACCACACTACAAGATTATACAACAGTTCCGGAGAGCTTATTGTAGACTCTATAATTGTGGGATTCGGTACCATATCCAACAAAATACCTTCTAAAGCCTTAGACTCGAATTTAGATAGACGAACTCCTTTGATGAGAAAGAAACACTTACAACCAAATACTCGGAAGTAGGAGGTGTTTGACTTGTTACCGGTAAGTATTTCATACGGAGTATTGTCCAAGATTTTGCGGAGATAGAGTGTAGCACCCTGGGTAAAATTACTACTAGAAATTG
The DNA here is from genome assembly GCA_023614405.1 of Avena insularis. Taxonomy (NCBI): domain Eukaryota; kingdom Viridiplantae; phylum Streptophyta; class Magnoliopsida; order Poales; family Poaceae; genus Avena; species Avena insularis. The sequence goes on from CM042696.1 coordinate 243,074,919, forward strand.
TTTGTTGTTTATTTTTTCGCACCATCATGACTGCATGCTCATGTCATCATGCCATATTGCATTTTATCATCTTCATGTTTGCATGCATATAATTCTCCTAAAACTATTTCTCTAAAAGCCTATCTTTGTTTTCTAGATATCTCCGTCTTTACTTCAAATTAAAACTTTGGGTCTACCTGAATATTTTATTTATCTAAAAACTATCTACAAAAGTCTTTTAATTAAATAAATGAAACTTATATTATTTTTGGGAGGCAGCCAGCCAGACCCAAAAGACCAGCTGACCACCTCCAAACTAAAACCCTAACCCTAACCTAACCTAGACACACCTACCTACCCTAGCTGCCGCCACCCATCTACACGATGCGCTACGTGCGCAGCAACGTACACACGAGTGACCCAAACCACCAGCGCACCTCCCTGCGCAGCCGACCGACCGAGCCACCAAAACCACCCCATAGCCCCACGGTACACGTCCCACCCTCGTGCCCCACCTTCTCACATGTACCGCAACGACCCAACCCAAGCGCGACCATGCTTGCTTCGCAGCCGGTGCGCTCCCCGCCTGGCCCACCACCCCATCGCGCACACCCTGCTCCCTTTGTCCGCATCCTCGCCACAAACACCGTGTCCCGTCCCTCGTTCCGTCCCGCAAGCCACCGCGTCTCTCCCCTGGTGGGCCCAACCATCGCCGCGATCCTCGCACCCTGCCGTGACCCTGATCCCTCTCCTCTCCCTGGCGAGGCTTCCGCCACCGAGCCGCTCCATGCCTGGCCACCCGGCGACCTTGCCGGCTCGAACCCGCCACCGCGCCCCTTCTCCTCATCATTGGCCGGCCCCCTCTCCCGCAAGCTCCTCCGCGCTATCATCGCCGTCCTCCATCCCGAGCTCAACGCCTCATCGACCTACGCGACCCCTATCATCCCCAAGCCAAGCTCTTCCTCGACCTCTCCCGCGTCCGATCACCGCCATCAGCCTTTGTCCTTGTCGAGCTCCCCTCACTGCTCCGCTGCCATCGTCCTTCTGAAATAAGAGTGGTAATTGCAATCTGAAATAAGAGTGGCAGCAAGCAAACATGTAGTATGACTAATTGTAAACGGTGTTTCAATGCTTAGAAACAAGGCCTAGGGATCATACTTTCACTAGTGGACACTCTCATATAAATATATTCTCTTCATTATTCTACCCTGAACTACTCTCTGGTTGGACGACGTAGGGCTATAACAACACACCTTAAAGTTCGCATTCCCCATCTAGATAACCCCTCAATGTCACCTTGAGCACTAAATGGTTCCAACAAACACCACAATCTCATAGAGACATACAACTCAAATTATAATCATGATAAGTATTTATGTAATCTTAGCCAAAGTGCCACACAGTGTGTACACTGTCAACTTCACACACGTGGGGATAAGCAGAGATTCATTAAAGCACTTGAGTAGCAGAATAGATCTATAGATTACAAAGCTCATGATCTCATAAGATCACGCATAGAGAGAGAGATGAACACATAGATACCGGTAGAGCCCTTAGCCTCGAGAGAGAACTACTCCCTCCTCATCACGGGAGTCAGCAACGACGATGGAGATGGCGGTGGAGTCAATGGAGATGGCTCCGAGGACACTTCCCCGTCTCGATAGGGTGCCGGAACAGAGACTTCTGTCCCTCGAAACTCCTCTTCGGTGGCAGCGGCGCTGCGGAACTTTTCGTGGAAATCTGATCTGGTGTATAGGGTTTTCGTCCCGGGGTGAATATATAGGTGAAGGGGCAAGGTCGGTGGAGGCCCGAGGGGCTCACACCACCTGGTGGCGCGGCCAGGGGGTACCCGCGCCACCATAGGGTGTGGCTAGCCCTTGGCCCTCCTTCGGCTGCCCTCCAGACTCCGTGTTCCTTTTGGTAAAGTATTGACTTTGGCTTTTGTCCCGTCCAATTTCGAGAATATTTCCTTACTAACTTTTCTGAAACCAAAACCAGCAGAAAACAGGCAACTTGCACCATGGCATATTGTTAATAGGTTAGTTCTAGAAAATGTATAAAAATACATCAAAGTATGAACAAAACATAAGAAAGTAGATACTAAACAAGCATGGAACATAAAAAATTATAGATACGTTCACGACGTATCAGCATCCCCAAGCTTAACTCCTGCTCGTCCTCGAGTAGGTAAGTGATAAAAAAGAATAATTTTTGAGGTGACATGCACCATCACAATCTTGATCAAGGTATTTGTAAAACATTGATAGCTAGGATCATAGTACTCTAACATAGACATGAAAGATATAGTTCTAATAATAAGACATAGCAACTATGTTGTAACATGAAAAGGTACAAACAAATGATTCATGAATAACAATGCTCTGAAAGATGTTTGTTTGTTTCACATATAGAAAACACAATGAGAATGGTATTCAGCTTGTCCCTCATAGTGTAGCAAAATATAAATGCATAGGACACCTTCAAAGTTCATAAGGGTGACTAGATACAAATAGTTTAAGAACAAGCAATATCAAAGTTATGAATCATTCAACAAGTTTTGGGACAATCCACATTAAACTAAGAATGACCACTATGCTCTCTCAATAGGTGCATAAAGATAGAAGATGGAGACTCAACATAAAAGTAAAAGAAAGGCCCTTCATAGAAGGAAGCAGGCATTCAAGTCTCATAAAGAGCTTCCAAAAATTATGGTACTTATTAGCTTTTAGCTCTCATTTCCCCTATAATAAGCATCTTTAGGTGATTCAGGTTAAAGTGAGCAAATATGAGGATATGCTTGACAAGTTATAAGCTGAAAATCTCATGCCCCTTGCTTACGAGTACCGTTCCTCATGCTACTCAACTTTAGTCACAAGTAAGTTCTTGTCATTGTAAGTACATGTGTATCATAGAGAGCTGCCAACGGGGTACCCCTTTGTGGCCTCCCGCTAAAACCACTACTAGAAAATCGCTTGTTATTTTATTTTTGTTGCATCATCTTTAGCATGCTCATGTTCATCATGCCTCCTTGCATGGATCATGTTATAAATTGTTGCATTTGTTATGTTGCATTGCATTGCATTGCATTATACTTGTTGGAACCTTGCTTGTGTGTCTTGATATCACATTACTCTCTTCCCCTTTTGAACCTCCCTATTTGGTTTTCTACAAAGTTGGGATCCAAGTATAGGGTCCACTATTTGTAAATGTACTTGTTCTTTTTCTAAAACCATAAACCTCAAATACTTGTAAAATGCCCAAATGGATTTTATTTGTGGGCATCACTTTTCCTCTTTCTCTTTTCCCTCTCTTCTCTCACTTGGTTAAGTCCCTCTATTCAACATCTTGCAAAAATTTCAAAAGGGTTTATTTATTGGCTTGTTTGAATCTGAAACAAAACAAAAAGCAAAACAATCAAATAAAATAAAAAGGAAATAAAATAGTAGAGAGGGAGAGAGTAACAGCAGCCAGCCCTCTAACCTGGCCCACCTCTGGCCGAAGCCAAGCCCACCCGGGGTCCTTCCTTTTTCTCATGGGCCGAACTTCCTCTCCCTATCCCTTTTACCTCTCTTCTGTTGTCTTCCCTTCCAGGCACACGCAGACAGCGTGCTCCTCTCCCGTGGCCGACGTCATCGCCACCACCCACCACAGCGTCGTGTTCCACCTCCTCTTCCCCCTCTTTAATCCCCAGAACCAATCCCCCAGGGTAAACCCTATCCATCCTCCCTCTCCTCCCCGCCGCCAGGTATTTTTCCCACCTCTGTTTTCTGCTGGATCCAAGACTAGAGAGAGAAACCACCATGGCCGTCGGCGTGGCCAGCTCTGTGTTGCTGTTGTAGTGACCTTCCGGAGCATTGGAGGCATGGGCCGCCTCGTAGACCTCGCTCGTGTCTATCTTGCAGCAAAAGAAGGAGCAGTACGTGCTGGGGCATCGCCACGACAACGGCCGTCGGAGAACCATGCAATCATCACCGTCCCCTTTTCCTCCGACCACCTCCTGCCCCGATTCCGGTGGGAATAGATCGAGGTGAGATCCACCTCTCTCTTCGCTACCTACGTGCACCTCCCCAACACCACCACCGCCACCAGAGCGCCCGACATCTTCGTTATCGGCGATATCACCGTTGCAGACACAGTTGCAACAGCGGTTGTTTTGCCCCTGTACCGCTCGTCCTAGTCGACGCCACGGTTCACCTCCGAGGAAACCTTCTAGATCAAAATCGTAGCCCTTGCAACCCTCTCCGTCTTTAGTTCTTTCGCCTCCCCTTTTCGTGCCTCGGTTTGGCCGCCCTCCTCGCCGGGAAGTGTCGCCGCCGTCGGTGTCCGTCGGAGTTCAGGGAAATAGAATTCAGTTAGCAGGGCGACTCAGTTTGCAAAACCCCCCTGTAGTTTGGTGTCGATCAAACACCGATCCTCGCCGCGCCCCACCAGTCAGCCTGCGCGTGTGGACCCGGCACGCCCCAGACCCACCCATCAGTGAGAGTGGGTAGGTCTTCCCGAGTTAGAAACTCCACGCGCAGCGGTTGATGACCCACGCGGCTCTGAGTCAGCAACAACCTCACTTGCCATGTCTATGGCTAGGATAGCCCTGAGTAACAAAAGTTTCCAGCATTTCTTTTTCCAAATAATAAAAATTCCAGATAATCTTTTATAAATAATAATTCATATCTTTTATTTGAAAATTCCATATAATACAAATAATATATGTTTTGAATCAGAAAAATGTGAGGATTACAAATATGCCATCCAAAATAATATTTGAGCAATTTAAATTTTCGAAATTATTTAAATTGCAATAAATGCCTTTTTTAAATAAATTAATAACTTTAATTCTGTAACTCCAATTTTGACAAATAATATGTCTAAATCGATCAGCTCGACGAGGCCCTTCTAGCTATGCTATTCATACATCCTTTTTGCATCTCATTTCATGCCTTTATAAAACATTACTGCAAGAAAATCCATTAATAAAATGAACAAATAAAATTGGAATTGGTTCTTGATTGCTAGAAATGTTCCACCAATGTTGTATCATCACTATGCTATGCAAATGACATCATTCCATCATGAGTCATATCATTAACTTGCCATGTTCCGCATCATATCATGATCATGCCGATTATTCCGCATTAGTTGTAACTGTTGCATCGCTTGTTCCTTTTAGTGTTTTGCTTCTTCCCGGATAGGACGATGAGATGTTGTGAGCTCCGACAAGTTGTTCGGATATGAACCTTTGGCAGTGTTTCCCAGGCGAGCATCTCTTCCCCTTCTACCTATTTTACATTTATAGTCTTTATTTCCTCCTATTGATCTATTGCTATCCATGTCGCGATGCTTTAGTTTCCGTGCACCAGTTATATCCCGTGCAGCCTCTATATTGCCTTGGACACCTCTATTACCTGTGTTTGGTAGATAGCTGGCCTTGCGAGTCGTAGTTGCCAACTCAGGTGCGATCTTGTGTTGTCGAGTACCACAGTTGTTGGAATGCTGCCAGATGTTTATGGTGGAGATGATCATGACTTTAAACACAACTATTAAATTGCTAGATATAACTAATGCAGAGGCACCGGTGGGAAATATATGTTATTTGGTTCTTCCATGCTCAATTGTGTCCCGTAGGACCCCGAGTACTTGATACCTGTTCCTTGATTTTTCGCACTATCCACATCCGGGAGGCCTTATGGACCCCCCTGAGCCAGAGCTTGATTCATTTCTATTTCTTGGGGCCACAAACTAGTTTGGGGTTTTATTACTATCATGTACTTATACCATGCTTTACTGCTTTATTTAAGATTGTGCGTGGAGCACCTGTACTGTTTAGGATCGTGACACGTTTTCGCTGTATCGACAAGCCCGATACACTTCGGTTCTAGTCATTTACCGTCCCACACAAACCACAGGTCCGTTCTGGAGCCGGCCAACTTCGTTGCGGGTAGCTTAGTGGGGTCGCCCCCTGAAATATTTTATGAATCCTGTGATCACTTTGTCATGAATGCCTCGTGGGGTTTTGAGTTGGTTTTTCCGAGGTTGATCGAGTGTGTGTTGCTATTTGTGCACCCCTGCAGGGTAAAACTTTCTGAAAGCCGTGTCCGCGGTTATGGATGACTTGGAGCACAGTATCTCGATCATAGACAAGCATAACTAAAGTAGTGCTATAAATTTGACTAAATATGTGACTAGTAATTCAGCTTCACTATAATGGAATGGATAATAAAAATGCCAACAACTGCTGGATCTGTGGTGATCCGTGTCATACTATACCTGCCTAGTAAGTATTGCAACTCCAATGGAATGTGATAAAAGTGCCAACAACTGCTGGGTTTTGGGATTCCTCAGGACAATTATATCTGACTAGTAACTGTTCCAACTACCACGGAATGGTTAATTAAAACTGCCCACTACTTATGCTTCAGGATGACTCATGCTATCTATATCTAATTAGTAAGAGCTTCAACTATAATGGAATGAATAAAACTGCCAACTGTGTGAGTTCCTCGGTTTGACTTCCTCGTTTGGTCTCGAGGGGAAATACCAGGATGGGTATGATTAGTGTTAGTATCAGGTGGTTCCGAATAGGTCTTTCTTATCTCTCTCTAATAGCCGACAGTCGTACCGAGTCTCTATAGGTTGTTTAGTGTCGTTGCGTTGCCGCTTCAGTCCACCATACCTATGTAGGCGAGAGCCACCGAATTCTAGCCTCGCTGCATCTTGGCCTCGATCGACGCTCCTCTTTTTCCCTCTGCATGTTGTCGGCACCCCTTTTGTTTTAGCAGGTTTGAGATTGACGTCGTTAGTAGGGTTACCCTTCCGGCTTGGCCTGGACAGGGTTATGGACGCCATTGGTTATTCTTCAGGGCTCTTAGCCCCATTTGCATCTTGTCCGTACTCGGACGTGGTATCGTTTTCAAGGTGATTTGGATCTTTGTAGTGTATATCGGTATTCTTGACTCTTCGAGTCGTGCTGTATATATATCTGTTCTGTGGGTCCCATCAAGGACCATTGTGTAATGTTATTACTTCGTTTTCCACCCGCACGAAAGTGCCTGGTGGGCGTCCTTGAATTGTTTCTATACGGGTTTGGCGAAAAGGGCTAAAACTCGCATAGGGCCGATTCAAGGGTGTTACAGAGTGGTATCAGAGCTCAGCAGTTACCACAAGTCCATCCTGTAGGATAACCTAGCTAACGGACGATCTAGAGTGTCAAAACTATTTTTCAAAATCGGTTGGATCGATCTGATTAGGTCTGATTTTACTCCTTACCCCTCTGCTATTCTCCTCTTACCTCGGCGTGTTTTGAATCTGCTCTCTTATCTTTTCTTCGAGTCCAGGAATTCTCGTGGTTGGGTTTTCGTCGTACCTTTAGGGTTTCGCTTCCTCCTTTGATAACGGTGCTTCTACATCCGGTCTTCGTGCTATCTCAGGAATCCTTCATCTGTTTGACTTCTCTCTGTTCCTTCTTGTTCCTTCCGGTATTTTCAACGTGACAACGTCATCTACACTAGATCCGATGCAGAGCCTGCATCACTCTTTTGTTCCTGGACCTCGCTTGTCGAGATCTTCAGTCTGATTCCGAGAGTTGGTTGCATAATTCTCATATTCATGTACAAAGTAATGCTCTGGGTGCGCGATGGACTGATCACCATCCGACTACTCTTATTATTCGCTCTTGTACATCGAGTCGGTGGATCAAGCAATTTTACTCCTTCCATAGAAGTTAGAGGTGGCCTTATCTTCTGATGCCTTTACCTTCATCCTTTGTTCTTCGGAGAGTTCTCTCGATGGATGTGAACAACACCCCTTGTTGGTGGTGTTGTCGTTTTTCAAGAGGGACCAAGAATCTTTGGTAGTGGTGTCGCGAGGATTTACACGAAGCGAGAAGATTATGATCACCGGCCTTCTTCCCGGTACCATGAGGCGGATCTCGAGGGCGAGATCCCTTGTTAGTGGTGTCGAATTGTGGCATCCCGCTAAAACCACTACTAGAAAATTCCCTTGTTATTTTATTTTTGTTGCATCATCTTTAGCATGCTCATGTTCATCATGCCTCCTTGCATGGATCATGTTATAAATTGTTGCATTTGTTATGTTGCATTGCATTGCATTGTACTTGTTGGAACCTTGCTTCTGTGTCTTGATATCACATTACTCTCTTCCCCTTTTGAAACCTCCCTATTTGGTTTTCTACAAAGTTGGGATCCAAGTATAGGGTCCACTATTTGTAAATGTACTTGTTCTTTTTCTAAAACCTTAAACCTCAAATACTCGTAAAATGCCCAAATGGATTTTATTTGTGGGCATCACTTTTCCTCTTTCTATTTTCCCTCTCTTCTCTCACTTGGTTAAATCCCTCTATTCAACATCTTGCAAAAATTTCAAAAGGGTTTATTTATTGGCTTGTTTAAATCTGAAACAAAACAAAAAGCAAAACAATAAAATAAAATAAAAAGGAAATAAAATAGTAGAGAGGGAGAGAGTAACAGTAGCCAACCCTCTAACCTGGCCCACCTCTGGCCGAAGCCAAGCCCACCCGGGGTCCTTCCTTTTTCTCTTGGGCCGAACTTCCTCTCCCTCGCCCTTTTACCTCTCTTCTATCATCTTCCCTTCCAGGCACACGCAGACAGCATGCTCCTCTCCCGTGGCCGACGTCATCGCCACCACCCACCACAGCATCGTGTTCCACCTCCTCTTCCCCCTCTTTAAACCCCAGAACCAATCCCCCAGGGTAAACCCTATCCATCCTCCCTCTCCTCACCGCCGCCAGGTATTTTTCCCACCTCTGTTTTCAGCTGGATCCAAGACTAGAGAGAGAAACCACCATGGCCGTCGGCGTGGCCAGCTCTGTGCTGCTGATGCAGTGACCTTCCGGAGCATTGGAGGCAAGGGCCGCTTCGTCGACCTCGCTCGTGTCTATCTTGCAGCAAAAGAAGGAGCAGTACATGTTGGGGCATCGCCACGACAATGGCCGTCGGAGAACCATGCAGTCATCACCGTCCCCTTTTCCTCCGACCACCTCCTGCCCCGATTCCGATGGGAATCGATCGTGGTGAGCTCCACCTCTCTCTTCGCTACCTACGTGCACCTCCCCAACACCACCACCGCCACCAGAGCGCCCGACATCTTCGTTATCGGCGATATCACCGCTGCAGACACAGTTGTAGCAGCGGTTGTTTTGCCCATGTACCGCTCGTCCTAGTCGACGCCACAGTTCACCTCTGAAAAAACCTTCTAGATCAAAATCGTAGCCCTTACAACCCTCTCCGTCTTTAGTTCTTTCGCCTCCCCTTTTCGTGCCTCGGTTTGGCCGCCCTCCTCGCCGAGAAGTGTCGCCGTCGTCGGTGTCCGTCGGAGTTCAGGGAAATAGAATTCAGTTAGCAGGGCGACTCAGTTTGCGAAAACCCCCTTGTAGTTTGGTGTCGATCAAACACCGATCCTCGCCGCGCCCCACCAGTCAGCCTGCGCGCGTGGACCCGACACGCCCCAGACCCACCCATCAGTGAGAGTGGGTAGGTCTTCCCGAGTTAGAAACTCCGCGCGCAGCGGTTGATGACCCACGCGGCTCTGAGTCAGAAACGACCCCACCTGCCATGTCTGTGGCTAGGATAGCCCTGAGTAACAAAAGTTTCCAGCATTTCTTTTTCCAAATAATAAAAATTCCAGATAATCTTTTATAAATAATAATTCATATCTTTTATTTGAAAATTCCATATAATACAAATAATATATGTTTTTGAATCAAAAAAATGTGAGGATTACAAATATGCCATCCAAAATAATATTAGAGCAATTTAAATTTTCTAAATTATTTAAATTGCAATAAATGCCTTTTTCTTAATAAATTAATAACTTTAATTCTGTAACTCCAATTTTGACAAATAATATGTCTAAATCGATCAGCTCGACGAGCCCCTTCTAGCTATGCTATTCATACATCCTTTTTGCATCTAATTTCATGCCTTTATAAAACATTACTGCAAGGAAATCCATTAATAAAATGAACAAATAAAATTGGAATTGGTTCTTGATTGCTAGAAATGTTCCACCAATGTTGTATCATCACTGTGCTATGCAAATGACATCATTCCATCATGAGTCGTATCATTAACTTGCCATGTTCCACATCATATCATGATCATGCCGATTCTTTCGCATTAGTTGTAATTGTTGCATCGCTTGTTCCTTTTAGTGTTTTACTTCTTTCCGGATAGGACAATGAGATGTTGTGAGCTCCGACAAGTTCTCCGGATATGAACCTTCGACAGTGTTTCCCAGGCGAGCATATCTTCCCCTTCTACCTATTTTGCATTTATACTCTTTATTTTCTCCTATTGATCTATTGCTATCCGTGTCGCGATGCTTTAGTTTCTGTGCACCAGTTATATCTCGTGCAACCTCTATATTGCCTTGGACACCTCCTATTACCTGTGTTTGGTAGATAGCTAGCCTTGCGAGTCGTAGTTGCTTGCTCAGGTGCGATCTCGTGTTGTCGAGTACCATAGTTGTTGGAATGCTGCCAGATGTTTATGGTGGAGATGATCATGACTTTAAACACAACTATGAAATTGCTAGATATAACTAATGTAGATGCATCGGTGGGCAATATATGTTATTTGGTTCTTCCATGCTCACTTGTGTCCCGTAGGACCCCAAGTACTTGATACCTGTTCCTTGATTTTTCGCACTATCCATATCCGCGAGGCCTTATGGACCCCCCTGAGCTAGAGCTTGATTAATTTCTATTTCTTGGGGCCACAAACTAGTTTGGGGTTTTATTACTATCCTGTACTTATGCCATGCTTTACTGCTTTATTTAAGATTGTGCGTGGAGCACCTGTACTGTTTAGGATCGTGACACGTTTTCGCTGTATCGACAAGCCCAATCACACTTTCGGGTTCCCAGTCATTTACAGCCGTCCACACAAACCCTGGGTCCGTTCCAGAGCCGGCCAACTTTGTTGTGGGTAGCTTAGTGGGGTGGCCCCCTGAAATATTTTATGAATCCTGTGATCGCTTTGTCGTGAATGCCTCATTGGGTTTTGAGTTGGTTTTTCCGAGGTTGATCGAGTGTGTGTTGCTATTTGTGCACAGCTGCAGGGTAAAACTTTCTGAAAGCCGTGTCCGCGGTTATGGACGATTTGGAGCATAGTATCTCGATCATAGACAAGCATAACTAAAGTAGTGCTATAAATTTGACTAAATATGTGACTAGTAATTCAGCTTCACTATAGTGGAATGGATAATAAAAATGCCAACAACTGCTGGATCTGTGGTGATCCGTGTCATACTATACCTGCCTAGTAAGTATTGCAACTCCAACGGAATGTGATAAAAGTGCCAACAACTGCTGGGTTTTGGGATTCCTCAGGACAATTATATCTGACTAGTAACTGTTCCAACTACGACGGAATGGTTAATTAAAACTTCCCACTACTTATGCTTCAGGATGACTCATGCTATCTATATCTGATTAGTAAGAGCTTCAACTATAATGGAATGAATAAAACTGCCAACTGTGTGAGTTCCTCGGTTTGACTTCCTCATTTGGTCTCGAGGGGAAATACCAGGATTTGTATGATTGGTGTTAGTATCAGGTGGTTCCGAATAGGTCTTTCTTATCTCTCTCTAATAGCCGACATTTGTACCGAGTCTCTATTGGTTGTTTAGTGCCGTTGCGCTGCCGCTTCAGTCCACCATACCTATGTAGGCGAGAGCCGCCGAATTATAGCCTCGCCGTGTACTGGCCTCAGTACTGACGCTCCTCTTTTTCCCTCTGCCCATTGTCGGCACCCCTTTTGTTTTAGCAGGTTTGAGATCGACGTCGTTAGCAGGGTTACCCTTCTGGCTTGGCCTGGGCAGGGTTATGGATGCCATTGGTTATTCTTCAGGGCTCTTAGCCCCATTTGCATCTTGTCCGCATCGGCTGACGTATCGTTTTCAAGGTGATTTGGATCTTTGTAGTGTATATCTGTATTCTTGACTCTTGGAGTCATGCTGTATATATATCTGTTCTGTGGGTCCCATAGAGGACTATTGTGTAATGTTACTACTTTGTTTTCCACCCGCACGAAAGTGCCTGGTGGGCGTCCTTGAATCGTTTCTATGCGGGTTTGGCGGAAAGGGCTAAAACTCACATAGGGCCGATTCGAGGGTGTTACAGCCACTTTGCGGCAGTCAAGAGAATCTTCCGATATTTGGTTCGTTCCCCTAATTTTAGTCTATGGTATACCAAGGGCTTTAATTTCTCTTTATGTGGTTATACGGATTCCGATTGGGGTGGCGACAAGGATGATAGGATGTAAACTTCTGGAGCTTGTCAATTTTTGGGAAGGTCTTTGGTATGGTGGTCTTCTAAAAATCAAAATTGCATATCAGTCTCCACTGCCGAAGAGGAATATGTAGCTGCTGCAAGTGCATGCACTCAATTACTATGGATGAGGCAAACTTTAAAGGAATACGGTGTCAATTGTGATAAAGTGCCTCTTTTATGTGATAAGGAAAGTGCCATTGAAATTGCTTACAATCTGGTGTAGCACACAAGGACTAAACATATTGAGATCCGTAATCATTTTATTCGATACCATGTTGCTCATGGAGAAATTGACTTATCTTTTGTGAGCACAAAGAATCATCTTAAGGATATTTTCACAAAGCCACTTGATGAAGCAAGGTTTTGTTATTTGAGGAATGAGCTAAATATCATTGATTCAAGGAGCTTGACTTGATCTCCCTTGCGTACTCCCCAATATTTCTTCCTTTATTTGGTTTATGTGTGGGCATGGATATAGGGGGGTCCTAATTATTGGGCTAACCCTCCCCCATAATGCCGAAAGCAAGATATATCATTTCTCTTAATATCATTTTGTGATATGTGAGTTTATTGATGAGTATTGTCTATGAACCCAAGATACATCTTTGCGGTCTCATGCCATCTACTCCTACATGGTGACTTCAGCCACCCCCCTCTTCTTTATGAAGAGTTGGTTCTTTGAGGTTCTTTAATTGGTTTTTACTTGCCCATATTGTGTTCTTATGGAAAACACACCAACAATTGGATTTTCACTCTCTTGGTTTTTGCAATTTGTGGTGTGCAGTACCATCTCAGTTTGATTCTCTAACCTAATCCTTTCTCCCACCATGAACCATCTATCTTTCACACAAGTCCACTGTTTATCTTGTGAGGGTTTTGAGGGGTTATGCTGGCCCAATTTCTGTGTAAACAGAATAATTGGTGAAAGCCGGATTATCCGCCCCCTGGGTGGCCGGATTGTCCTCCCCGACGGATTATGTGCCCCTAGTGGTGGCCGGATTATCTGGCCCAGGCAATTTCATGTACTTAGGGTTTGGCATCGAGTGGAAGGGCTCAAACAGAGCAGCCAGTCCACCCCGACCCCGAACCTCTCTCCCAGCCGCTACCGGCCTCCCCGACCCTCACTGGTGCCTATTGGGACACCGGATATTTTTCGTAACTCCTCCGGGTACCTTCTCCTCCGAGTTCTTCCTCCAATGAGTGGGGGTAAATTCCCCACTCTCATCTATTATAGATGTTGTTGTTTGTTGTTGGAACTCGGTCTAGAAGTTGCTCTTGTGCTCTTTTTGCTTGTTAGAAATTGTAGGCCAGCAACCACGCTGCCCGATCTATGTTTGAACTATGCATCTGAGATGATCTGCAGAAATTTGCTAGGGCCGAATTATCCGCCCCCTGGCTCGGCCGGATTATCCGGCCGACCAGATTATCCGCCCCTAACTCAGACGGATTATTTGTCCTGGAAGGTTTGCACCTACTGCAGTTAATCTTAAACTATGGTGTGACATGTGGTTGTTCCTCCTCCTGGACTTGCTATCTACCTCATTCACTTCAGATGTGGCTCTCGTGGGGGCTCTCAGATGTACAAGCGCCATCCTCATGCTTGCTATTTCGGGCCCAATGAAGAAGGTGTTCTTATTGACAAGGTTGAGTTGAGGAGGTAGAAATGAGAGGCTGATAGGATGGCAGAAAGGGCTAAGAAGGACAAGAGGTCTCGGGATGGTTCCATGAAAAAGGGTAAGCAGCCTAGGGTCAGCTATAAGGACATGGACACCATTTCATATTCAGCTATTTGTCAGCGCGACCCGTATGTGGAGGCTAATATTGATGAGGAGCTTGGGGACCCCTAGTTTTGATGTGCTCACCACAAGTTTATCTTTGATGATGTTTATGACCACCTGCAGATTTGTCCCATGCATCCTATCGATCTGACCGAGGAAGTCCGTATGCCTCAATGTGCTGAATCTTTGGTTGTGACTGAGAAGATGGGGCTACATCATGTCATGGAGCTCTAGTGTTCTTATGATACTTTCGTGGTGAAGCACTTTTTCTCCACTCTCGTGGTGTGCGGGGATGAGTGTCGCATGATGAAGTGGATGATAGGCGGGAACTATCTGGAGTCTGATTTCTACACGTTTGTTGAGGTTCTTGGTTACTCTTTTGCTGGCCGCGATCAATCTTATGGGTATCGCATCATCTCTGCTATCAAGCCTAATAAAGACACACTTCTTTCACCTTGTTGTGGTCCCAATGGTGTTGTTAGTAAGTTTGCCGGTCTCTCTCCACTATATGCTCAGCTAGTTGGTATGTCCCGTGATTGCATCACTCCGAGTGGCGGCAACAATGATAGCATCCGTGGTCACCTTGTTCAGCTGTTGGGCTTTGCTTATGAGGTGGCATCTTCTGAAGACCCTGCTCTGAGCTACCAGATGGATGTGATGGATTTCATCTTCCACGAGATGACTGATTCTATGTACAACAGGCTCTCTATCCCGTATGCTCCCTACATCATGATGCTGATCAAGCATATGCTCCCACATGAGGATTTCGGTGACAATCTTGATGGTGTTCACAAAGTCAAGAAGATCTACAAGACTAGGAAGACCTCTCACTCCTCTATAGCTCCTGAGTCCTTTATGGGAGATGTTAGGGAGAGTGGGAGGAGGCCCCCAGTGCCTTCTATTACCAGGGAAGTTAAGCAACTAAATTGGTTCCAGCGCAACATTCTTTGCATGGGAGTTGATATCCACAAGGGGCAGTATGAGGCGTACTAGCAGCATCATGACATGGCTCAGACTCAACATCTTATTTGCCACCATGTCTCTGGGGAATCAGGCCCTCCTCCTACCAAGGCATCTCCTACTCCGTATGATAAGTGGAACACTTCAGGCACCTACTATGGTGAGCTCGAGCATCACTTGTTTCTGAGAGAGCCTACTTCCCCAACCGCGGATGATGAGGATGGAAATGAGGAGTATGATGATGATGAGGGTGCCTATGGCAAGGAAGAGGAAGAGAATGAAGACGTAGATGAGGATGAGGAGTGATCTCTAGGGATACTAACATCGCTCTTTTCCCTTTTTGGCGTTCTGATACCAAAGGGGGAGAAGTTGTTCTAGTAGGTGTCGAGGGGGATTTTCATTGGTCAGGCACAAGCACATTTGACATTTTATCATTTTTCTTCATTCTTTCTTGTGCCCATTTGAAGGAAATATGCCCTGAGAGGCAATAATAAAGTTGTTATTATGTATTCCTTATATATGATAGATGTTTATTTTGCATGCTAGAATTGTATTGATCGGAAACATCAATACATGTGTGTTTAATAAACAAAAGTGTTCCTAGTTATGCCTCTCTTATAGACTAGCTTGTTGATTAACAAGATGATCAAGGTTTCTTGATCATAGACATTGGATGTTGTTAATAACAAGGTCACAACATTTGTGAAATGATGTGATGAACATTCATCCGAAGTATAGCATTACGATCAAGTCATTATGTTTATATTGCTATAACATCATACGAAGTAATCTTTATCCTTAGACCATGAGATCATGTTAATTGCTAACACCTGATGAGTATCTTGATAACATCAAATGTCACACCGTAACAGGGTGACTATAAAGATGGGTTCAGTGCTACGAAGGTGTTATGTTGAGGCTCATGGATCAAGAGTGGAATTTGTCAATCCCGATGACGGATAGATATACTCTGGGCCCTCTCGGTGATATCACATTGAGATAGCTTGCAAGCAAGTGATGTGATCACTAGAATGTTATATCACGGGAACAAGAAAAGAGTGCATGTCGGTAACGAGATCAAACTAGGTATTTGGATACCGATGATCAAATCTCGGACATGTATTATATCATGAGACAAAGGGATTAAATTACAAGCGTTAAAGGTTCTCACGATCACAGAAGTCATCGTTGAATATGCAGGAGTCGGTATGGATCTCCAGGTCCCGCTTCTGACTATTGATCTGAGAGGAGTCTCAAGCATGTCTGCATTATTCGCGAACCGTAGGGTGACACACTTAAGATTTATCGGACACCATTTTGGATCACATATGTTTCAGACAAAAGAATTGCAAAGCGCAGGAATTGTTTCGATAGAAACCGGAAATTGTTTCGGGTGATATTGCAGAAAGTGGTTCTGCATGTGATATTGAAATATTGCAAGGGGTTATATGTGAATCTTTGTTAATTAAGGTAATTAACAAAATTCTTAATAAATTTAATAAAAGAGTTTTATTAAGTGAGAGAGCATTAAACTTGGAGAATTTTAATGCATTTAAAGTGGGGACTTTAAAAGGGAATGTGAAGAGGCATTTTAATGTGGAGTGGTTACCACCACATGAATGGGGGAGGTGAGGGGTCACCCCCATGCGTCGGCCATGGGGAAGGGGGTACCCCCTCCTCCTATAAAATGCCACCCTCTCCCTCCTTCTTCCTCACACCTCCTTGTGAAGGATCTCTCTCCCCCTCTAGAATTATTTCCCCATGGTCTCGGATTAGCGAGATACATGTTCCCGGTGGCATTTCGTCTGGAAGGAGTTGCTGCTTCCGCTGGATCGCTGGAGCGAGGAGGTGGAGGTTGTCCGGTGGCTTGAACGTGTGTGCGAGTATGGATGCGCTGCTGAGTTGTGGCGCTCGGACTTCCTCACGATCTTGAGATCGGCAAGTGTACGACTACATCAACCACGAGTTCCTACTCGTTAACAAAACTCGTTGTCTTCGAGGGTAAGTTCTCGATGGTTGTATGTCCACCTGTTGCTTTGTACCTATTAGATAGATCTTAGCGTGTAGTTCTCATCGTAGGAAAACTTTTGTTTTCTATGTTGCGGACCCAACAGTGGTATCAGAGCCTGATCTATGCGTAGGTGCTTTGCATGGGTAGTACACATATGTTTATATGTGGGCGATGATGATCATGTTATTGCATCTTCTATGTACTTTGGATATTAGTGGCATAGTGGGATGAAGCGGCCCGGACCAACCTTACATGTCATCGTACATGAGACCGGTTTCACGACTGACATGCAACTTGTTTTGCATAAGTGGCTGGCGGGTGTCTGTCTCTCCTACTATAGTCAATATATTATTACAACGAGTTGCTAATAACTTGGTTATCCTCGTTGTGGTTCATGTTCATAGGTGAGAACGGTTCTATCTCCGAAAGCCCTAAGCCACGTAAAACTTGCAATTGATAAATTAGAGCCGTCTAGTTTAGATCGTTGCTGGGCTAGTGTATTGATATGGTATTGTTGTAAGTAGATGTATGATAGATACTCTTACAACACATTCAACGTGTAAGTTCCATAGACCTTGGAATTACACACAAAGGAATGATAGAGATCATACCACCATGCAAATGATAGAGATCAAATGCATGGACCATATCACCTTACACATTAGATGTTTGCATCTTATACTGCTAGTTTGGCGCTTTTGGTAGCATTGTAAGATGATCCCTCATTTAGATATCAAGATAAAATGTGCTCTTCCTTGAGTATGCACCGTTCTATGGATCATGTTTTGAGACATCACGTGATGATCGGGTGTACTCGACTCTACGCTTTCATACAACGGGTGTAAGACAATTTTACACACGCGAGTACTAAGGTTCTTACTTGGCGAGCCTAGCATGTACAGCCATGGCCTCGGAACACGGACCGAAAGGTTAAGCATGAGTCATATAGTTGATATGATGCCCATATAGATGCTCGCCTTTGAAGCTACACCGACTCACGTGATGATCAGACTTGGTGTAGTGGATTTGGTTCATGTAATCACCAAAAGGACACGAGGGATTTCATTTTTGAGTGGGAGTTTATTATTAATTTGGATTAGTTGAACTCAATCTATCATAAACTTAGTCTAAATAAACTTTACAAATTCTGTTGTAGATGGCACCACCTGCTTTTAATTTCAATGTGTTCATGGAGAAAGAGAAACTTGCTGCGAATGGTAGCAACTTCACCAACTGGGCTATGAATTTGAGGATTCTCCTCACTGCTGCACAAAAGCAATATGTGCTAGATGCGCTGCTAGGCCCCCCACCAGCTCCTGATGCCCCTGACGAGGAAAAGAATGTATATGTGACTCGTCAGGAGGCCCACAACTTAGTTCATTGCGGCATACTATATGGGCTAGAGCCAGAACTTCGAAAGCGTTTCGAAAATGGCAATGCCTTTGATACCATGGGAGAATTGAAAATGATTTTCGATACCCATGATGGCGTAGAGAGTTATAATGCTACTGAAAAGTTCTTTAGCTGCATGATGGAGGAGAACAGCTCCGTTAGTGAGCATGTACTCAAAATGTCTAGGTACACCGATAAGCTTGTGTCCTTGGGAATAACGATTCCCATTGACTTAGGCATACATCGTGTTCTCCAATCTCTGCCACCTAGCTATAAGAGCTTCGTGATGAACTATAATATGCAGGGCATGAAGAAGACTCTTCCCGAGCTTCTGTCAATGCTTAAGATTGCAGAAGTGGAGATTAGGAAAGAACATCAAGTGTTGATGATCAATAAGACCACCGGTTTCAAGAAGGACAAGAAAGGCAAGCAGAAGGGAAAGAAGGGCAGCAAATCTGTTGCCGCGCCTGAAAAGAAACCCCGAGCTGGCCCTAAGTCTGACACCGAGTGCTACTATTGCAAGGGGACTGGCCATTGGAAGCGCAACTGCCCCAAGTATTTGGCGGACAAGAAGGCAAACAAAGGTATATGTGATATACATGTTATTGATGTGTACTTGACTAGTACTCGCAGTAACACCTAGGTATTTGATACGGGATCGGTTGCTAATATATGTAACTCGATTCAGGGGCTGCGGAACAAGCGACAACTAGCAAGGGATGAGGTCACAATGCGGGTCGGCAATGGATCAAGAGTTGATGTGATCGCCGTTGGAACGCTGCCTCTCCATATTCCATCGGGATTAGTTATAAACCTGAATAATTGTTATTTGGTGCCTGCACTGAGCATGAACATTGTATCCGGATCATGTTTGATGCAAAGTGGTTCTTCGTTTAAGTCTGAAAACAATGGTTGTTCGATTTATATGAATAATATCTTTTATGGTCATGCACCTGTGTTGAATGGTTTATTTCTGTTGGATCTCGATAGTAATATTACGCACATTCATAATGTTGATACTAAAAAGATTAAACTTGATGATGATATATCTGCATATATGTGGCACTGCCGTCTAGGTCATATTGGCGTTAAACGCATGAATAAACTCCATTCTGATGGACTTTTGTAATCACTTGATTTTGAATCATTTGATACATGTGAGCCATGCCTTATGGGCAAGATGACTAGAATGCGTTTTCCGGTTCAATGGAACGGGCGACAGATTTATTGGAAATCATACATACTAATGTGTGTGGACCAATGAGTGTGTCGGCCCCAGGTGGATATCGTTATTTTGTTACTTTCACGGATGATTTGAGTAGATACGGGTATATCTATTTGATGAAACACAAGTCTGAAACTTTCGAAAAGTTCAAAGAATTTCAGAATGAAGTGGAAAATCATCGTAATATAAAGATCAAATTTCTATGGTCTGACCGTGAAGGAGAGTATCTAAGTTATGAGTTTAGCACACACATGAAAGAGTGTGGAATAGTTTCACAACTCACGCCTGCCGGAACACCACAACATAATGGTGTGTCGGAACGTCGTAATCGTAACTTATTGGATATGGTTGGATCTATGATGTCTCTGACTGACTTGCCACTGTCATTTTGGGGTTATGCACTAGAAACAACTGTATTCACTTTAAATCAGGCACCATCTAAATCCGTTGAAACAACACCGTATGAATTATGGTTTGGAAACAAACCTAACCTGTCATTTCTTAAAGTTTGGGGATGCGATGTTTATGTGAAGAAACTTCAGCCGGATAAAACTCGAACCCAAAGCGGAAAAATGCGTCTTCATAGGATACCCTAAGGAAACGATTGGGTATACCTCCTATCACAGATCCGAGGGCAAGGTTTTTTTTGCCAAGAATGGATCCTTTCTTGAGAAGGAGTTTCTCGCGAAAGGTGTGAGTAGTCGGAAGGTAGAACTTGAAGAGGTTATTGAACCTTCTCTTCATGAAATGGCGAGTATCACAACACCAGAAGTTGTTTTGGAGTTGACTTCACCTAATGAAGAGAGAGCTAATGATATTGATCATGAAACTCCGAAAGAGGACACTACCGAACCTCACAGGTCAAGCAGGACACGTCGGCTCTCTGAATCAGACGGCAATCCTGTTATGAATTTCATGATTGATGAAATAGATGACCCTGCGACATATGAAGAAGCGATGATGAGCCCTGATTCCAACAAATGGCTAGAAGCCATGAAATTCGAGATGGAATCCATGTATGAGAACCAAGTTTGGACCTTGGTGGAGTTACCTCACGATCGAAAGGCCGTTGAGAATAAATGGATTTTTGAAAGAAAAACTGATGCTGATGGTAATGTGACCATCTATAAGGACCGACTTGTCGCAAAGGGGTTTCGACAAATTCAAGGAGTTGACTACGATGAGACATTATCTCCCGTAGTGATGCTTAAGTCTGTTAGGATTATGTTAGCAATTGCTACATATTTCGATTATGAAATATGGCAGATGGATGTTAAAACTACGTTCCTCAATGGTAATATTGAAGAAGAGTTGTATATGATACAACCTAAGGGTTTTGTCGATCCTAAGGATGCTAATAAGGTATGCAAACTTCAGCGATCCATCTATGGACTGAAGCAAGCATCCCGGAGTTGGAATCTCCGCTTTGATGAGGTGATCAAAGAGTTTGGATTTGTCCAAACTTATGGAGAGGCTTGTATTTACAAGAAAGTGAGTGGGAGCAATGTGGCATTTCTGATATTATATGTGGATGACATATTATTGATTGGAAATGATATAGATCTTTTAAACAGTGTTAAAAGTTATCTAAACAGCAAATTTTCGATGAAAGACCTTGGTGAAGCGTCATATATATTAGGCATTAAAATCTATAGAGATAGATCAAGGTGCCTAATTGGGCTATCGCAGAGTACATACCTTGATAAGATATTAAAGAAGTTTAATATGGACAGAAGTAAGAAGGGGTTCTTACCTATGTTGCAAGGCAAGACATTGAGTAAGACTCAAAGTCCGACTCTGGAAGAAAGAGAGATGATGGATAAGAT
The DNA here is from genome assembly GCA_023614405.1 of Avena insularis. Taxonomy (NCBI): domain Eukaryota; kingdom Viridiplantae; phylum Streptophyta; class Magnoliopsida; order Poales; family Poaceae; genus Avena; species Avena insularis. Next base: position 243,096,394 of record CM042696.1, read on the forward strand.
CCCCTATGCCTCGGCCATAGGCTCTATTATGTATGCCATGCTATGTACAAGACCAGATGTGGCACATGCTATTAGTTTGACTAGTAGGTACCAATCTGATCCAGGTTCTAACCGGATAGCGATCAAGAACATCCTCAAGTACTTGAGAAGAACTAGGGAAATGTTTCTTATATACGGAGGTGAAGAAGAGCTAGTCGCTAAGTGTTATGTCGATGCTAGTTTTGACACCGATCCGATGACTCTAAGTCTCAATCTGGATACGTATTTCTCTTGAACGGAGCAGCAGTTAGTTGGAGGAGTTCCAAACAACCTGTGGTGGCTGGATCAACGACAGAGGCGGAATATGTTGCTGCTTCAGAAGCGGCACAGGAAGCGGTTTGGATGAAAGAGTTCATTACGGAACTAGGTATGGTTCCTAGTGCATTGGACCCAATGGTGATATATTGTGACAACAATGGAGCCATAGCCAACGCAAAGAAACCGAGGTCTCACAAGAATTCCAAGCATATTAAGCACCAGTTTAACTCCATCCACGAGCATGTCAAGGATGGAGATATAAAGATTTGTAAAGTACACACAGACCTAAATGTAGCAGATCCGTTGACTAAAACTCTCCCTAGGGCAAAACATGATCAACACCAGAACTCCATGGGTGTTAGATTTATCACTATGTGAACTAGATTATTGTCTCTAGTGCAAGTGGGAGACCGAAGGAAATATGCCCTGAGAGGCAATAATAAAGTTGTTATTATGTATTCCTTATATATGATAGATGTTTATTTTGCATGCTAGAATTGTATTGATCGGAAACATCAATACATGTGTGTTTAATAAACAAAAAGGGTTCCTAGTTATGCCTCTCTTATAGACTAGCTTGTTGATTAACAAGATGATCAAGGTTTCCTGATCATAGACATTGGATGTTGTTAATAACAAGGTCACAACATTTGTGAAATGATGTGATGAACATTCATCCGAAGTATAGCATTACGATCAAGTCATTATGTTTATATTGCTATAACATCATACGAAGTAATCTTTATCCTTAGACCATGAGATCATGTTAATTGCTAACACCTGAAGAGTATCTTGATAACATCAAACGTCACACCGTAACAAGGTGACTATAAAGATGGGTTCAGTGCTACGAAGGTGTTATGTTGAGGCTCATGGATCAAGAGTGGAATTTGTCAATCCCGATGACGGATAGATATACTCTGGGCCCTCTCGGTGATATCACATTGAGATAGCTTGCAAGCAAGTGATGTGATCACTAGAATGTTATATCACGGGAACAAGAAAAGAGTGCATGTCGGTAACAAGATCAAACTAGGTATTTGGATACCGATGATCGAATCTTGGACATGTATTATATCATGAGACAAAGGGTTAAATTACAAGCATTAAAGGTTCTCATGATCACAGAAGTCATCGTTGAATATGCAGGAGTCAGTATGGATCTCCAGGTCCCGCTTCTGACTATTGATCTGAGAGGAGTCTCAATCATGTCTGAATTATTCGCAAACCATAGGGTGACACACTTAAGAGTTACTAGACACCATTTTGGAGCACATATGTTTCAGACGAAAGAATTGCAAAGCGCAAGAATTGTTTCGATAGAAACCAGAAATTGTTTCGGGTGAAATTGCAGAAAGTGGTTCTGCATGTGATATTGAAATATTGCAAGGGGTTATATGTGAATGTTTGTTAATTAAAGTAATTAACAAAATTCTGATTAAATTTAATAAAAGAGTTTTATTAAATGAGAGAGCATTAAACTTGGAGAATTTCAATGCATTTAAAGTGGGGACTTTAAAAGGGAATGTGAAGAGGCATTTTAATGTGGAGGGGTTACCACCACATGAATGGGGGAGGTGAGGGGTCACCCCCCATGCGCCGGCCATGGGGAAGGGGGTACCCCCCTCCTCCTATAAAAGGCCACCCTCTCCCTCCTTCTTCCTCACACCTCCTTGTGAAGGATCTCTCTCCCCCCTCTAGAATTATTTCCCCATGGTGTCGGATTAGCGAGATACATGTTCCCGGTGGCATTTCGTCTGGAAGGAGTTGCTGCTTCCGCTGGATCGCTGGAGCGAAGAGGTGGAGGTTGTCCGGTGGCTTGAACGTGTGTGCGAGTATGGATGCGCTGCTGAGTTGCGGCGCTCGGACTTCCTCACGATCTTGAGATCGGCAAGTGTACGACTACATCAACCACGAGTTCCTAATCGTTAACAAAACTCGTTGTCTTTGAGGGTAAGTTCTCGATGGATGTATGTCCACCTGTTGCTTTGTACCTAGTAGATAGATCTTGGCATGTAGTTCTCATCGTAGGAAATTTTTTGTTTTCTATGCTGCGGACCCAACACCATTTGTGTTGAACTCTCCTATTTGCGATTTGGTTTGTTTGTGTGAGACTATATTGGTCCATATTGTGTCATGAGACTATGGATTTATCTCTATGGATTTCTTGAATTATTTATGTGGATGTATCGTTATATCTTTATTCTTGGAAGTCTCAATATGGGGTTTCTTCAAAAGTATCTATCATTATCTTATTGAGGACTTCATTATGGTGGTATGTTACATCTCTCTCCCTAACTCATCATTTGTTTCTTAGCTTCCAATTCATGAAAAGGTATTGAGCCTATCAGCGTGTATTTGTATTCAAATGCAAACTTAATATATGCACACATGTAGGGGGCGGTCCTTTTGCATCCTTGGAATGATGTGTTAGTAGGGCTATATTGCAAATCCTAGTATTCTCATCTAATAACAAAAAGGGGGAGATTGAAACAACATTTATGATCCCTATTATTTTGTGTGTTAGATAACAATGCCAAGGATTATTTAATTGTGTGTTTAGTGTGCAGAACAATGTTTCCACCCAAATATAGCTAAACCAGAGTTTTGGGGGGCGGATTATCCGCCCAAGGGCCGGATTATCTGCCCCTCCAAGTTCGCCAAAGCCAACAATGCACGTCATGTGATAAGGGGGGCGGAGTTTCCCCCGGATTAACCGGCCAAGGCCGCAACATTCACCAGGCCGGATAATCCGCCCCTCTAGGGGGCCGAATAATCCGACCCCAGGAGTTTTCCAATGCCACCAAGGCGCGTCACGCTATATGGGGGCAGAGATTCTCCCCGGATTAACTGGCTAGGACCAGAGCATTCGCCCAGGCTGGATAATCCGCCCCTCCATGATTTTTGGTAAAGGCAACCAAGGCGAGTCACGCTGTGTCGGGCTAGACTTCTAGTCCGGATTGTCCGTGTTAGGGCCGGATGTTTTCCCCGGTCGTATAATCCGTCCCCCACTTAGGCCGGATAATCCAGCCCCCAAATCGTCCAACGACAGCTTTTCGAGTGGGGCTATAAATAGCCCCTCAGATCTCTATTTCAAATCCCTTGGATCCTCCGAACAAGATCTGCCCAGTTCATATCGATTCAAGCGCAATCTCCATCTTCAACCACTCAAAGTCTCTGGGCTTTGGGGAACCGAAGGAGGAGACTTTGATCTACATCGCATCCATCAAGATCTTCACTTCCCCTCCATTCACTTGGAGGATTCTTCATCTAGGGTTTCTTGCAAATCTCTAGATCTCAATTTTGGTTATTAATTAACTTGTTCTTGTGGCAGCTTGTTGTCATCACGGGAGCCTCCAATTCAGTTGTTGATGTGTGCCCCGTTAGAGTTGTAAAGGTACCGGTTCCCACCTAGAAGGGTGCCAAATAGTGGAAGGTGGATCAGGCCTTTGGTGGCGAGATCCATCAGAGAACAGGGTGAGGCCTATTGTGGCATGGTGGTCTTAGTACCGCCCACCCCTCCAACGCAGACGTACTTCCCTTAATAAGGAAGGAACTACGGTAAAACAATTCCCGTGTCTCCACGTGCTTCACTCGGTTACCTCGTTCCACTCTCTCCGCCTTTACTTGCTTAGTAGTTAGGTTTACATATAGGGAAATTTCGCGTAGTTGCATATCTAGACAATTTACCTTTGTGTTAAGCCTGAAATTTAAAAATAACTAAAAATTTGGTGTAGCACCTATTCACTCCCCTCTAGGTTCCCATACGATCCATTTCACCTCCTGCGCAGGAACTCGTGAAGCTCCGGGCATACCCATTTGGCCCTGCATACATGGTATAGGAGGCAGCGGTTGCGCATGGACAACTGCAAAACCGCCACCCTCTTCCTATTGCCGGTATACTCCAGGTCTAGGCCGACGATCTTATACTTGTCCGTCGGCTCCTCTAGACACCGCTCGTACATTGCGATGACCTTGGCCACCTCCACTGATGCATTGGTGTGGACGACCGTTAGCTCGATGGTGCCATGGGCTTTGACGATGTACTTGTCGGTGAAGTCGCTCCTGTCGCGAACATGCCATACTCTACGTCCATGGTAGCAGCTAATGTGGCGGCGGTGGCCTAGTGTCAGTGGTGGAGGCTGGGACTGGGCGTGGCGGTGGCTCGGACTGGAGCTTGGCGATGGAGAGATCTATTGCGGTGGCAGAGACAACGGTGACGTCGATGGTTCTTGCGGTGGCTGCGCCAGCAACGGTAGTAGGAGTTGGGGATTTTTGCAAAGTATTGTGTTGTGAGGATGGGAGGCAATGCGTAAAAGGGGAATGGGGGAGGTTGGCTAGGTTGTAAATTGCATTTAACAATATTCTGGTCTTACAAAATTGGAAGCACGTTTGACCGAGTGAGCACCGTCGGTTTCCAATCCTAGGGCTTAATTTGGGTGGTTGTGCCCGATAGGGGATGGGACGCATGTGCGACGTGGCGTAGACTGGTCTAGGAGACCAGCGTCCCGTTTCTGCTATGCAGCGGGTGCATAGTGCTGACACGATGTAACGTGACAGGACAAAAGGCAGTGGACAACTATTTGTGATTATTATGCCCCACTAATTTAAAGGACATGTAAGCATAGAAGGACTTAGCATCTCTACACCGCGGGCAGCCACCCAGGCTTGCCGATTGCGCAAAGCTTGCAATTTCTAAAAAAATTATAGTGATTTTGTCCAGAATTTGGTAACTTAAACTCGTTTGCCCATGCTTCTAGAAGTTCCTGGGTCCACCACTGGTGTAAGCAAGCACGATCAAGCAACTTTGCAACACACATGTCGGTAGCATATCACCAGGTTTTAACACACCACATAGTTTCAGGTTCTAGCAACGGCAAGACAATTAAACATTATTATTGGCCGGGGCAGCACAATCACAGGTTCGCCAGCTAGAAGTTGCCCATCCTGGCCACAATTCCTAGGTAAGGGGACACTAGGGCGGTCTTGACATACTCCCTCAGGAATTTTCCATAGGAGCGTGCTTAGCCTTGGTCGCCGATTTGTGTTTACTCGCCGGGCTTTTACTGATGCCAACCGCATGCAAAATCAAGTTGTCAATCCTCGGGTTGACTCCTTTCTTACAGAAAGGGCACCTGAGCTCCCCAATTCAAGTTTGGAAAGAGATTCTCCCGCTCTTGAGCTTCTTCATGACATGGAGGATCTTGTTGTCCCTGTCCTCCTTGTCATAGTCCACATCACTAGAATCTACCTATAATGGATAAAGTGCAAGGAGAAATGAGCAAAATAATGAATAGACATTCGAACAACCATTCTAGGTTACCTTGAAACCAATAACATAATTATACAGGTTCAATAGTTCATTATGGCTATCTCCCTAGCTCCCACCTAAATTAAGATTGTTTGTGTTCTTGATAACTTAATAAATATATAATGTGGATTCATTCAGAACAGACTAAATCTCTACATGCACCGGTTTCTATGGTGCATCTAATCATTAGGACTAGATTAAGGAGTACATGAACAAATTATGTAGTACATGAATAGATTAAAAGGTACATCTACAACCTGAGCATAAAATATGAAACATGGAGAAATAGATGTACCTTCGGTACACGAGTGGAGCGTGTTCGTCGAACTCCTCGCCCTCATCGGGGGCTCCTAAGTCATGTTTACCAGCGCGCACATAGTCCCATAGGGGTAGAACTGGACCTCCTCCACGCCCTTGCCTGCATGCTGCTCCAATAGATCTGCGGCAGGAAGAACCTCATCACACGTAGCAGGAGCAACCACCCCGGTGGCGATGCCCACAGACTCACCTCCACCCACTAGCTTCATGGCGTCGGAATGGAGAAGGTTGGTGGTTGTACGGTGAGTATTGTGGGGTTTTGCTAGATCGGGCACATGGAGGAGTGGTTGAGGGCGTGCGAGGGGAGGACACGATGAAGACGGCTGGGTTTTTAATGCGGGGACGTTTCGATCTCCTCGAGGGGCCCAATTGGGGCCCCGGTAGGCAACTCTTCGGCCTCTGGCTGACGCGTGGAAGGTTCATGTGGCGGGGCCCTGTTGGAAGTGAGACTGCATGTGCGGTGCATAAAAATGGGATAGCCCATGGATGACCTATTGGTGTGTTGTGGAGTAGTAAGCTTTTCAGACGAGATTACACGTTAAATGACTAGTCGACAAATTATTTAATGTATGGCTTAGTGTTCCTTCTTGTAGAAGTGTCACTGAGAGAGAGAGACGCGCCTCTTAAAACCCAATGGATAAAACAGGGGGCTAGATGGCAAGCCGACTTACGTGCATTCTCACGATGTAGTGTGAAGGGCACGACATCGTGCAACGGTCCGTGTTGGATCAGAGAAGATCAACGGTAGGGGAGAATGATCCGATTGACAACTGTGTGTACCAATCAGCGTGTACAGGGAACGTGAGCACACGTTTGGTCTTTTGTGAGAGTTTGTGACTACAGGAGAGGGAAAAACTAAGTAGAATGAAAAAACCAAGGGCAAAACAGACTAAGGGATTCAAATAGAAAATAGAATCAGATTTATATATGGAAAATGTGTGTTTTTCACAATGTAATACACACTGGCCTACATCAAATTATCAGCAATTGAAAAAACAATAAAGAACAATGATATTATATAGATATCATGTTAAAATATGTGTCATGATGTATCATAGGTTATATATTTCATAAAGGTCTATGATATTATATAGATATCATGGAATGTTGCACCAATGTGATAGAATTTGCCTCATAGAATCCACTGGAGTGTGTGTGGTCATGTGGATTAACGTCGTTTTGGAAAAGAACACATGTAATGACTCTAGGGACTCCATGTGTCAAAGCATGGTCAGAGAAGCCAAAAAATACTTAGGAAAGCACCTTCCACATTGCATGTTGCACCAATGTGACAGAAGTTGCATCACATGTTGCAACACGTGTCAGACCTTGACCAGAAAGCCCTAGAACATGCTGGAGTGCAACATTGGAATGCAATGGCGCACCAGTGTGACAGAAGTTGCATCACCACACCAACTTGAGTATGTATGGTCATGTGGATTATTGTGGTTTGGAAAAGAACACATGCAATGACACTCTAACATGTGTGAGACCATGGCCAGAAAGCCCTAAAACATCCTAGAGTGCAACATTTGAATGCAATTGAGAACCATTGTGATAGAGATTGCTTCACCACACCCACTTGAGTGTGTGTGATCATGTGGATCATTATGGTTTTAAAAAGAACACATGCAATGACACTCTAACATGTGTCAGACCATGGCCAGAAAGCCCTAGAACATGCTGGAGTGTAACACTGGAATACAATGGAGCACCAGTGTGACAGAGGTTGCATCACCACACCCACTTGAGTGTGTGTGGTCATGTGGATCATTGTGATTTTGAAAAAACACATGCAATGACACTCCAACATGTGTCAGACCATGGCCAGAAAGCCCTAGAACATGCTGGAGTGCAACATTGGAATACAATAGAGCACCAGTATGACAGAGGTTGCATTACCACACCCACTTGAGTGTGTCTGGTCATGTGGATCATTGTGGTTTAGAAAAAAAAATATGCAATGACACTCCAACATATGTCTGACCATGGCCAGGAAGCCCTAAAACATGCTGGAGTGCAATATTGGAATGCAATGGAGCACTAGTATAATAGAGATTGCATCACAACACTCACTTGAGTGTGTAGTTTACTGAAGGAAGAAACTGACTCTCGTACGTATGCAACATCACTTTGTTTTTATATCTCTCTATCTTCTAGGACATTAGATCAGCATCCGACGTCCTACAGTAGCTGACTTACTCGAAGGGGTATCAACCACTAAAATCACGCCACTTGTCAAGTATTTTCTTCCTATTTTCGCATATTTGGACAAAAATTCTTATGAACTTCAATAAATCATATCTCTTGATCTGTTTGGCCAAATTTTACAAACTTTATATCCCTCAAATCCTTAGGAAATATATAATCCAATGGAACCATTATATAATTTTTTTGAAAATTATAAAATATTCGAATTTTAAATGGGATATATCGAGTATTTTTGTCATAACTTAAATTCCATAAGTCTTTTCAATATAATTCCTTCTACAAAGTTGGACCCCATGACCACACCCATCCACTAGTACCATATAAACATTTTTTCCAAACATTTTCGTGACCATATAAATAATATTCTAGTCTTAGGCTTAATTTTAACTTGTTATGTAATTAGAAACACTGGATGCTAAATGCAATAATTTCGTTTTATTTGGAATTTATGCATATTTTCCATGCTCTTATCTTTGATAAATATTTCTATCTTTGAATGTTATGCTTGTGTGTATGTGTGTTTATGTATGTCGTTGTATTTTTTTCGTTGCGATAGATTCCACGAAGAGTGACGAGGATAAATAATCAAGGATAAACAATTGAGGATAAGTTATTAAGGATATATATTATTGAGGATAAATTATTAAGGAATTATTATTGGATTCCTTCCATCCAAAAAGGCAAGTTATACCATCCTCCATTTTCATCACCTATGTTTTCAACAATGCATGCTTTGTTTATCAAATGGTAGTATGCATGTGTAGGAGGGAGTAGTATTTTTGGTACAAGTATATTTGCAAACTAAGCGCTTTGCAAACTTATAGTTATAACCCAGAATAGTTATAAGCTTAGGTCCCCTACATATACTCCTTGACACCTTAGGTAAAATTATGATTTGCTCTTTTGTACTATGCAATTGCTGTGCTAAAAGGATTTTGATGGGGTTAAAAGCAAAACAATGCTATAAAATGTTTTAGCTTGAGTAAAGAGCTTAGGTTTTACAAAAGTGTTTACAAAGAAAAAATAAAATAAAACGTTTTCCTCTGGGCGGAGTGGTATGATGGGAGCGTCTACAAGGGATGTAGTCAGAGAGTGGGTCTGCAGACCCAAGAATTGGTGGGGACCACCGCCCAGGGTCAAAGAGATCTTTAGAGTTTCTTTTGAAGGGAGCTTCTAGTATAGCCACATGCTATTAGGGCCCTGGCTTAGTTGACCATTGTCAACACCTGGATTTTTAATCCCAGATGCCCATTATGCCATACCTCGCAATCCCAGGATTACCATTTTTGCGAGACATAATGGATTGGATATCACAGTACATCATCCATTACAAACCATACATAAGGTCTTACACAAATAAGGATCTCATGATCCAGTCTTTAATACAACAAGCAGCGGAAATAAAAGATAAGCGTAGCGGTGGGGTCCATCTTCAAGGGCACAGGCAATTCTGACGAGGGCAAATAGTCCTAGTTATCATAGTCGTCTTGCTGACCCTCATCTTGATAGTCTCCTTCATAGTCTGGCCATGAGAATAGCCAGGGACAAAAGTCATGAGTACTCTTTAAGTACTCGCAAACTACCATTAACAGGTACTATAGTTCTAAGTTAAAGTGCTAAATCTAAGTTTAACTATAAAGTTAAGTTTGAAACCTAAGCTGAGTTCTGAAGCAAAGAAAGGTGAAGTAGAGTTCTAGAATCACTTAAGTTGGGAAACTAATGTCATAAACACAACCATGTTGTGGTCAAGTCAAGATTCATCATTCTTTTCAAGTTAATTGGAAAACATCTGACAACGAAACAATATGGCCATTCCAACTGTCCATAACCGCGAACACGACTATTCAAATAGTTTGACACTCTGCAGAGGTGGTACACTTTCACCACAAGATTCGATACATCTGTCAGGGATAACCCTGAATCATCATACTTAGTATGCAAATAATCAAACATAACCTTCCCTTTACACACCCTAGTATAAGCACCTCTCCTATGAGCATGGTCTCCCAACCATGACCATCAGTCATCTTGGGCACTACATAGGTGGACATCATGAGAGGTAGCCTCAGCTCAAACCTCTCCCGCGAGGGAATTAATACTAATGCATATAAATTTCTAGCTAAGTCTTACCCAATTTAGGTAATGTGGTTGTACGGTAAATTTGGAATGGTATCGCATCCGAATCCAACCATCAGTTTTATAAAAGGGTTAAGGCTCATGCCTCAACATTTTCATCATCATAAACCATTGGTGTTTCTCAACACATGTCAAAACATATCAATAGAATGACTCATCATTCCAAGGTTTTCATAATTCATTTTCACCAAGTGTTCCCATCTAAAGTGACTCAAGTTTCTACTCTAAAATACTAAGTTAAGAGTGTTCACTAAGGTGGGAAATGGTGGGATCAATCTCATGCCATAGAATGACATCTAAATTTATGTAAATATGTCAAGTTTTATACTTTTTATGCTACCTTCAAAACAAGTAAAGAATTTTGTGTAAACTAAGGGAGGTAAATCTTGTAAACAAAGACTTGGGGTAACTAATAGTTAAAGGGGTATGATCAAAGCATGCCTAAAGCATCTTGGATCAAGTTAACTAGCTTAAATCCAGTTTACTACATTAGCTTGCACTGTTAATGGTGGCTTGCCTTGGTTGGTGTAGTGGTTGAAGTTTTCTTCTTCTTCGTCTTGATATCACTCCTCCTCTTCGTAGACTTGGTCAGTACTATCGTCTATAAGAATACATATGGAGTACACAATCACCAAACAATACTTAACTAGGATAAGGAGCATTCTAAGGCACACATTTGATGATCTATTATCATCACAAGCATCACAAGTTTAATTCAATAGTTTCATTCTTTTTTAATTTAGAAAAGTAATTTCTACTCATTGAAACTTTTAACTAAGATTTAATATTCACCACTTAAAATATGGGATCATGTGGACACATGTCATCACCACATATTATAACATGTGGGAATGAGATTTAAAGGTTGGATCATAATTACTTTGGTTTAAGTTTATTATTTAATGATATAAAGTGACTAGAAATGCCTATATAGCATTAATTTGGTACTAGTCCAAAGTCACTGCATGTAAAACTTAATATTATTACATATTTAGATAGATATGGTGAAATGTGATTTTTGAGAGGTGGAATCAACTCAAAGGCTATCTTGGTTGATTTTATAAAAATGTTGCAAGGTGCAAATGCTTCTGTTTTGTTATTTTTATTAGGAGAGATCTATAACTCTAATTGAATTAAATCCAACGGTCTTGGATAGATCATTTCAATACCTTTCATACAAAATTGGTTTCATACAATTTGGATTTGTAAAACTCCCAGAATTGAATTTTACACTAGTGGATAGAAACTAGATTTAACTAAAAAGAAAAATCCAGATTTGAACGGGTGGGCTAGCGCGGGAAAGAACTTGGGCCGGCCCAGTGGCGCTCCGTGGCGCGGGGCTCAGCTGACAGGGGGGTCCCGCTTATCAGTGGGTTTTAACACGCGAAACGGTACGCGCGCTGTGGGCCGTAGGATTAGAAGGGGGATCTACGGCTGAGAGTCGTCATCAACGACGAACAGGTCACCGGCGAGCTTGAACCCTAGCGGCTTGGTGGGGGTCTGTTGGGGACGTACCAGGGCTCCAACAAGGTCGATGAGGCGGGCAAACGAACTAGAAGACGACGATAAGGCGAGGCGCGGTTGCGGCGGAGCTTGGGGTGGTCGCAATCAGCGGCGCCCTTCTCCTCCTGTTGCGGCTGCTCCGGCTCCAATTCCGGCAAGCTGCTGCTCCCCTTGCTCCAGCTAGAGGTGGGTGAGGTTCAGTGAGGTGAGGGGAGTGGAGTGGTGTGGAGAGAACAGACTAGGGAGGCTTCCTTTTATAGGCCCGACGGTGAGACCGAGCGGGATGGGCAGGCGACGGTGGCGACAAGGCTATGGCCGGCTAGCGGCATGGCTAAGGGTGGGAATCGACAGGCGGTCTCCTGGCGGTGCTCTAGGAAGTGAATGCGAGCGTAGGGGCGGTGGTATGCGGTCTGGGCAAGGTGACGCTCTGAGCGGCAGAGGCGGCGGTGTCCACGGCGAGCGGTGGCTGTGGTGAGTTAGGCGGCGAACAGGGGTGTCTGGGGTGTCCCCTGGGTCATGGCGGAGCGGTAGGCGTGGGCTGTGGTCGAGCGGCAGTCTATGCACGCGTGCCGGGTGCGGTGCTCTGGCGCGTGCTCGACATGGTGCGGTGGCACTGGGCGCGGGCTTTCCTCGGTCGTCCACGGCTCGGCTCGGCTCGGGCAGGGGACAGAGGGTGGCGGTGAGCTCCTGGCTACCTCCTAGACATGGAGAGGGAGAGGGTGTGGTCTGCTGTAGCGGGTGTATGGTTGGTCGACGAGGGGTGGCTCGGCATGGGATGACAATGCCACTAGGGGCTAGGGGAGTGGGTTTAAATGGCTTTGCTAGATCATCTAGAGACAAAGGGAGTAAAAAGGGGCCAAATGGGAGACAAGTTTGGCCAGAACACTATTTAAAATAGTGAAATTTGTTTTGTTTGAAATCTGTCTGCCAAGTGTTTGATGAAATGGCCGCAAGAAATAAACTTTTGAATTTTGGTTTCAAAATTTTTAGGTGATCTACACTAGTGCTAGGTAGCCTCTAGTTGCAAGGGTTTTGAAAGTGGATCTCAAAAAGATGGTTTTTGAAATAGGGTGATCTATGCATATGCATTAGATTCAATTTTCAAATGCCAATTAAAATAGTTAACAGAATGTTTTTAGCAGATCCAAAGGTGGGTCTTGGTACCTTATTATGTGTACTAGCAAGGGGTACAAAGATCAAGAATTGTTTCTATTAAGAAATGAGTGCTAGGAACACTCAAAGTAGTGTAGTGGATTAAAATGGCCAAAATGACCATTCCTCCTTTTTAATTCTTTTTGGTTTGATTTTCTTTAGGAAAAGTTTGGGAATGATGTAGATGATATTTAATTCACTTCAGAAACATTTTAGAAGCAAAGGCTCACACAATCATGGCAATTCAAAACAACTCCTATTTTAAATGCACACATATATGAATGCTTTTACTTTCAATTTGAAAAAGTTTTTGTTAACCCCAAATTTGATGATTTAGATCTTGATAAGCTTGGATTAAAGTTTTGGGATGTTACAACCATGGAGGAAAACCCTTGCATCGGTACCGCCATTAGAGAGGGGTCTTCGGATCATGGTAGAGGGCGGATCGTGTACATGCATAGGGGGCTTCTATGGAAGACTTCGTCACGATCCATGAATGGAGTGAAAACGATGGGAATGGATTGTGACATGTCGGGGAAGTGTACAACCTCTATAGAGTGTATGATCTAATCAATTAGCCGTGCTCCCGGATATGAGCAATTTGAGCAACTGAAGATTGAAGCCTCAGAAGGTTCTCCTCTCTTTTCAAAACCTTTAAAAAAATGTTTTGAGACACCACCTTCATCCAGAGAGCGCATGAAGGATTGGTGTACCTGAAAAATAACATGCTGGCTCTATTAAGAGAGTGTTTGAATCTAGTTTAGCCGTATTTGGGACGGGTATAGGTTGGTGAACCTTGGAGGATTCCTTGTGTTCTGACCTCTATTTTTTTGATTTGAAAATGAATAAAGAATGAAGGATGTTTTAAAATGTTTTATGCAAACAAAATTGGCTTTACGCAAATAAAACCATATGACCTCCACATATAGCCTTATGCTTGTAGAAATAGGCATAGGTGGTGTAACTTGCCAATACATTCAATGTATTGATCAACTTTGTTGGCTGCAACGTGTCATGTTCCAGGATGATGTAATGACGAGTGAGGACGACTAGGATCGCGGGCCTATACTGTAGCATCCCAAATGTCTAACATTATAATGCTACATGGTTTCAATCAATATAATACTACCCCTACATAACAATTAATGCATCATCATAATATCATGCTCATGTCATCATGCCATATTGCATTTGAGCATCATATTAAAACCTATTTCATTTGGTTCTTCTCTTCATATTGCATTGTCTCCTTAACAATTGGCTTTTTGATATATTGTAGTTGTCTCTTGATTATTGTTACATGCCTAAGTTGAGTTGAGGGCATCTCTTTTAAAATCCTTCAACCTACTAACTTGATAATGCCAACTTCCTTTTGACAGCATCTACCTCTACCATATCTTCTATATGTGGGCATTGTATATTCTCTTGGCATTTCAATTCTTAGCTCACATATAGATACATATGGATCTGTTTGTCTTCCTTTTCTTGTATTCTTGTAAGATGCCAAATTGTTTTGTGGGCATCCTTTTATCTTCCCTACCTTCCTTTTACATGGCTATCATTTTTTCTCTCTATTCTCTTTCCTATAGCAGATTCAAGACAGTTCCAACTGTTTTTCTTTTGCTAGAAAACATCATCGTGTCAATTCTCCAAAATCAGGCCATTCTTTCTTATTGCAAATACTCCATATCTTTCAAATCTTGTTTTTTGCTCGCACCAGATCTTCTAGCAGTAGCCTTGTTTTATACGGTGCTGTTACCAAATTCTTGCTCTTTTCAAATACTAATCAAACCGGGGATTTTTGGTTCAGCTCATGTGCTAGTACAACTGCATAGCATCGACAGTTTTCAGGTTCAGAGAGCATTGAGAAGCAGCGACGATCGCAAGCAGCAGCAGCAGTCAGCAACCTAGGCTGCAGCCCATCGCTAGCTTGGCCCAGCTCGTTTCTCCTTGTGGCCTACTAACGTGAAGTGGAGATTGATAGTACCTGTTCTTCTTCTCCGTTTTCTCTTCGTCCCTTTCCTCTATCTCTGCATGTAGACGGAAGGTAGCAGGTGAGCGTCTGCACCGTCTTCCACGACACACCGAGCTTGCCCTTCCCCTTCTTAAGCCGCAGCCCCGCAGAACCCTAGCTCACCCCATATTTCTTTCCTCCTCTGTTTCCACCGCCTCCACCATGGCTACCGGCGTGGGCCGCTTCCCGCCGTCAACCTAGTAGCCGCCCAGGACCGTTGGGTAGGGGAGAAGCTGCCCCGTCCTCGTCCGTGAAAATTTTATAGCAGCAGGGAGGCCGGAGCCGCAGGGAGCGTTAACGTCTTCTCCCTCCCGGCATTACCTAGAGCCGCCGCCGCCTACACGCCTTCCCAAGGCTACAGCCCTTCCGGACCCCAATTCCCACGGGAATCGGTCGAGGTGAGGAACACCGTCCCTCCCTTGTCCTTCTCGCGTTCTCTCCGGTCCCAATTAGTAGATGCGCTGACGAATTCACCGCCGCGCGCGCGTTCCCCTTCATGTTCAGAGTACTTGTTGGTTTAGTTCGTCAGCTAGTTTCGGCCTGCAGTGTTCTTGAGTGATGGAACTTTCTTCCTAACACAAATTGAGTGGTGCTGTAGTGGCTGTTGCCCCGGTCGTCAACCCAGAAGCGCAGGTTCAAACCCCACCCATGGCCAGATTAAATCCCGTTTTTAAAATTTTGTTTTGTCTCTTTCAAAACTCGATCTCTATCGAACACTGTTGGATACTTTCATAAATTCAGTTAACACCGGACACAGTTTCAGTTTGGAATAATAGCAGCGCCGCCTCTTTTTGTTCTGTCTCCTGAGCACCAGCAGATCATTAGCTTATTGGCTACCCTGGAGTTCCTTCAGCGATTCGTCCTGGGATCAAATCTCAGCTACGTCCTACAATCTCTTCTTTTTGGTTTTTCTGAAAACAAATTCGAAGAAACATTGTAGCTGTCCTCTGTAAAATTCAGTTCATCAGGAACAACATCAGCAGTCCCCTATAGATTGGCATCGTGTCCTTCCTCTATCATGAATTCGAGTATACTCCAGTGGTTGTGACCTTGGTTCTTGCATCCCTGAGATCCTTTGTTCAAGTCCCACCGACGTCATATTTTGAAGCCCCTTTTAAATCCTCTTTTTAACTCTGAATTTTTTACCATGTTCTGAACCTGAAACCCGGTGACACAAATTCAGTTAAGAACCTTTAGCAAGGACACCCATGTTTGTAAGCATTAATACATCTGCGCCCCTGGTCATGAATTCCTTGCTGAAGACCCCTCCCCTATTAAATATTTTATCTCGTAAACTATGCTAGCTCTAATTCAAAATGTTTTCAAAATGGAAACTTAATGAAATTGTTCAAATATTCAGAATATAAACTTGAAACAAAATAAATTGTTTGGTTAATCCTAATTAGTCAAACTATTAAACTCTTTGCATTTTCGATTAAAAACTGGAATAATTCATAACTTTTAAATTCAAACCTTTAACGACCCACCCATGTTTGTAGCATTACAATACATAGCCCCACGGTCATCATGAATTCCTTCTTTGAAGACCCCCTATTAAATATTTCTAATTCAAATGTTTTCAAAATGGAAACTTAATGAAATTGTTCAAATATTCAGAATATAAACTTGAAACAAAATAAATTGTTTGGTTAATCCTAATTAGTCAAACTATTAAACTCTTTGCATTTTCGATTAAAAACTGGAATAATTCATAACTTTTACACCGTATTTCCGAATTTGACAAATAATATGTATAAATCGATTAGCACGACGATCCCGTTTTAACTATGCATTCATGATATGAATTGAAGCATGCATCATATAAATATTAAGTATACATCAATGTTTATGGGAGCAAAACATGACTAAAAATTTAATAAAATGCTTTGTTCTTGTACCCCACACCTCACCCATGCCATGCTATGCTATGCGATGTAAATTGTGCATCATTCCATCATGGCACACTTGTTTGCTGGTTGCATATTATTTATATGATTGTGCAATGTATTTATTTCAGCCCCTTGTGTGTTTGGTTTTTATCTAGATAGACACTGAGCAAGGAGAATACCAGGAGCCTCAGGAGTATTACCCGGATCATTTCTATTCGACAACAGAACTACCAGGCAAGCATTTCCCCATGCTTGCATACATATAGTACCTATGCTTCTATCTTACTCTTGCATCATTGAGTCACGATTGCATTAAATTGAATCCCAAGTATTGCATAGCCTTTACTTTTAAACCCCACTGAAGCTTGTACTTCCATCCCATGAGCTATCACTACAAGAGTTGTTTGAGCCATGTGAGTCGTATAATTGCATGTGTAGGGTTTGTGCGAGTCTTTGGATAATAAGGTACCTAAACAACTTAATTTTAGTAGAGAACTAATGAAAGAGGCATCGGTGAGCATTATCTGCTATTTGGTTCTTTAAGCTCACTTGTGTCCCGTAGGACCCCGAGTACTTGATTCATGTTCCTTGACTATTCGCACTATCCACATACGGGAGACCCTATGAATCCCCCTTTACCTGAGCTTGATTCGCACTTTATTTTTTGGGGCCACAAAGTAGTTTGGGGCTTTATTACTATCATATACTTATGCGATGCCTTACTTCTTTATTTACGATTGTGCGTGGAGCACCTGTACTATTTAGGCATGTGGAATGATTTCACGGTATCAACAAGCCTAGTCACATTTTCGGGTTCCCAGTCATTTACAGCCATTGGCACAAACCCTGGGTCCGTCTTGGAGCCGGCCAACTTCTTTGCGGGTAGCTTAGTGGGGTGGCCCCCTGAAATGATTTATGAATCCTGTGAATGCTTTGTGGTGAGGCCTCGTTGTGTTTTATTTGGTTCTTCCTGAGGTTGATCGTGTGTGTGTTGCTATTTGTGCATCCCTGCAGGCTAAATCTTTCTGAAAGCCATGTCCGCGGTTATGGATGACTTAGAGCACAGTTTCTTGATCATAGACAAGCATAACTAAAGTACCACTTTTAATTTGACTAAGACATGACTAGTAATTAGTACAAAACTCATGGAATGGTTAATAAAATTGCCAATGGATGGGTTGTTCTTCTGCCTTCTCATCGGTAAGCGAGAAGGAGGATGACCGAGGTTAAATTATGTTGCTTATATAACTTTTTTTTAATTAACGATGTGTAGTGTGTCTCTATAGAAATTTGTAGCTATTATCTTTCGCTGCAATTGCGTCACCCCCAGGTTGTTCCCTTTAGATGCATTAAGACTTGCTGAGTACCCCTAGGGTCTCACACGATAAATATTTGGCTTAGGTGGACAGGTTTACTCTCAGGAAGGCTATTGGGTTGAGGAGACGGATGACGGTGGCAACCACTATCCGGTGTAGAGATTCTGGGGTTGGAGATCCATGAGATCTGTGGGCGGGATGTGCTTACTTTTAGGGCATCTTATGCCGATTTGCTTCTTATCCGTACTCGGATCATGTTTTCTGCTTTCGCTTGATACTCTGTTGCGTGATGTATGAGGATGTATCCTAAACTATTATATCTATCTAGGATATTTGGATCTTGCCGTATGGCATTGAATATTTCTGTTTCCATTGTTTCTAGATGGTGTGACTCTAATGTCTATTGTAAGTCGCAAACATACATACTCATTTGTGTATGTCGTGGTTGCGCTACCTGTCACTTACACCGCTCGCTCTTGTCCCGATGTTCTTGAAGGTGGATAAGGTGGTCGGCTGGTACCGTGCCCTGCTCCGCTTCGACGGGCCTGCATGTGGGTGGCCTTGGGCCTCCGTGGTAGAATCACTTATCCACTTTTGGTTCGTCCAGGCTTGAACTTAGAGCATAATGTCCGCGGTATTACAATTGGTATCAGAGCCATTCCGTCCTTCAGGGTCTCAGCCAGATGGTCGTTGTCAGTCTAGAAAATATTTTGGTAGCTATGTATATACTAGGAAAAAACTAAACGTGAGAGTAGGACTGCTTCCATTTTTCTCTTACCCACCCACCCACCCACCCTTTTCTGGTAGGGAAGTGTAACGTTTATCAATCCTCTTCTAAAAATTCAAACTAGGATTCACGTGTTTGGGGTTTCCATAGTACCATAGGATGTGTGTGTAATTCTTTGTCTATCTGTTGCATCCAACCTTGTTGTCGCAATCTGCTTTTGGTTATCAACTGTTGGTACATTCCATACCGACAGGCTTATGTGTAAACCGACGCAATCTATCCTATTCTTTGTAAACCGATATGATATGTCTTACTCTTGGTAACCGATGCGTTCTAGTTAGGGGTGTTCGTTCTGTATCTGTTAATCTCTTCGGTTGTTCGTAAGAAGGATAAGAGTTGGGTTACGTGTTTTTCCTATTCTTGTGCGAAGTAATGCTTTGAGTACGGGATGGAGTCATGACCATACCACTACTTTTATCATTCACTCTTGTACATTGAATGGGTGAAGCTGCTCAGCTCTAACTGTTAAGTGGTTTTGCGCATCTAGTTGGTATTTTAATGCCAAAATTTGTGGAATTTTTTTCTTTTGTAGATTTATGTTCCACACCCCTTTTCAGTGAAGTGCGATATGCTAACTATCTTCTAGGTGCTATGAACTTTGTTTGATATTTTAATATCATCTTAGTAAATTGTATCCTTTAATCTCAGTTAATTATATTTTAGTGCTATTTTGGATTATTAATAATTCTCCATTATGGTATTAACGCAAGTTTTTCCATCAATAACAGGATGCCTCGCTGCAATGATGATGTCCTGGGTTTGCTAGAGCTGGGTGCTATGCTTGTCAGTTTGGCAAATACTCTGGGAGCTATGCAGCAAAACTAGCAGAGGTTCGAGGAGAGTGTCAGGAGGAATGAGTTCGCACCACCTCCACTACCTCCCCAGCATGGAAGCTTGAAGGACTTTCTGAATTTCACCCCACGGCACTTCGACGTGACCGCCAAGCCACTGGATGCCGATGATGAGCTCCAGGAGATCACGAGGTTACTGGATACCGCAGATGTTGCTGAGCGCGACAAGGTCAAGTGTGCTACTCACCTTCTGCGTGGGGAATCCGCTCTTTGGTGGGAGAGCTATTTGAGAGCAAGTCCTCCTGGATTTCAGCCAACATGGGGGTAATTCACTGATGCTTTCAAGGAGCAGTAGCTGCCTAAAATTGTCATGGAACACATGAAGGAGGTGTTCTTGAATCTTAAGCAGGGCAATGACAATGTCAACACCTACATCAAAAACTTTGCAAACTTATCTCGCTATGGGGGTGATGAGGTCTCTGATGATAAGAAAAGACAGAAGAGGTTCCATCAAGGGCTAAATGCTTCAATCAAATATGCTCTCACTCACACCACTCCATGCTCATTGCTCAAGCTTCAGCAAGCAGCTCTTCAAGAGGAGGCAAGTAAACAGGCATATGATGATTCCAAGAAACATAGCCGGGACACAGTTGGTTCTTCAGCAATGGCAACTCCTTCTAAGCGCCGTGTGTGGGTTCCTAATACCGCACCGCCGCTCTCTGCTCCGCCAAGACCCTCAAGCTACTCGACAAGGCCACCAAACTCCTTCAACACCGCTCCTAGGGGCTACAACCACAACTACCCTAGAACGCCATATGGTGGAGTCCCTGGATACTCTACTCCTCGTCCGAGTGGCGCTTGTTTCTCGTGTGGGAACACTAGACACCAGCAGTGCAACTGTCCTATGTACAACAAGGCTCTTCCTCCTCCACCTCCAAGACCTGCTTCGACAATTGCTCCTCGCGCACCTGCACCATAGGCTCTCAACATCAACACTAAGTCCGGGTCCATTGTTGCTCGCACCAACAACGTCAACATGGTTCAAGATGAACATGCACCTGGAATTATGATGGGTACGCTCCCTGTTAACTCAGTCCCTGCATGTATTGGGCATGGATTGGTTAAAAGCCAATGAAGCTATGATTGATTGTGCTGAACACTTGGTTTCTTTGAAAATTCCTGAAGGCCATATAGTCTATTCTCCAAGGCAAACTCCTTCTATTCAGCTCTACTCTTTGGGTGTCCAAAACATTGATGTTATGGAAGACTTGCAAAGTGTCCCCGTGGTTTGTGAATTCCCAGATGTTTTTCCAGAAGAGCTACCAAGTATGC
Organism: Avena insularis; assembly: GCA_023614405.1. NCBI lineage: Eukaryota > Viridiplantae > Streptophyta > Magnoliopsida > Poales > Poaceae > Avena > Avena insularis. Next base: position 243,117,451 of record CM042696.1, read on the forward strand.
CTCCTGACCGAGAGGTCGAGTTTGTGATTGATCTTGAACCTGGAACCGCTCCTATCTCCAAGCGGCCTTATAAAATGGGTCTTGCAGAATTGGCCGAACTCAAACGACAGATTGATGAACAAGAAAAGTTGGGTTTCATTCAGCATAACACTTCCTCTTGGGGCAGCCCAACAATCTTTGTGAAGAAGCGAGACCGGATGGATCGACTTTGTGTTGACTACCGAGCTCTCAATGCAAAAACCATCAAGAATATATATCCCCTTCCGCAGATCAATGACCTCTTCGATCAGCTTGCAGGAGCAGTGGTATTCTCCAAGCTTGACTTGAGAAGTGGATATCATCAGATCAAGATTCGCAAGGAAGATGTTCCTAAAACAGCTTTCACCACCCGCTATGACCTGTACGAGTACACGGTCATATCCTTTGGTCTCACCAATGCACATGCTACCTTCTCAAGGCTTATGAACTCAGTTTTCATGGAGTACCTTGATAAGTTCGTCGTGGTCTATCTCGGTGATATTTTGGTCTATTCTAAGCCAAAACAAGAACATGAAGAGCATCTTTGTTGTGTCCTTAACAAGCTTCGTGAGAACCGCCTTTACGCAAAATTCTCAAAGTGTGAGTTCTGGCTCCCTAAAGTCACCTATCTTGGCCACGTCATTTTTGCTAAGGGCATTGCCGTCAACCCAGAAACTGTTCGGACAATTGTTGAGTGGCTTCCACCCAAAAATGTGAAAGAAGTCCGGAGTTTTCTTGGATTGGCTAGATATTGCTATCAGTTCGTTCAGAACTTCTCGAAGATTGCAAAACCTCTTACCGATCTCCTCAAGAAAGGCAATAAATACCTTTGGTCTCATGCATGTCAAGCAAGCTTTGAAACCCTCAAAGAGAAGCTCACTTCCACTCCAGTCTTGATTCCTCTAGATACATCAAAGCCTTTTCAGATCTTCTGTGATGCCTCCTTGCAAGGATTGGGTGCGGTCCTCATGCAAGATAAACAAGTGGTTGCCTATGCCTCTCATAATTTGAAAATCCATGAGATCAATTACCCAACTCATGATCTTGAGCTAGTAGTAGTTGTCTTTGCTTTGAAAGTGTGGAGACACTACTTGCTTGGGAACCGTTGTGAGATCTTCTCTGATCACAAAAGTCTAAAGTATATCTTCACACAACCAGACCTCAACCTTCATCAAAGGAGATGGATTGAAGCAATTACTGACTTCGACCTCACCATTAACTACACTCCCGGTAAAGCTAATGTCATGGACGACGTTCTCCGCCGAAAAGCTTATGTCAATAACCTCATGGTGGAAGAACAACAACCTCTCTTGTGCAAGGAATTCCGTCAGCTCAACCTTGAACTTGTGCCTCAAGGATATCTTTTGAAGCTGATAGCAACCCCTCTCTTGGAAGAAAAGGTTCGCTCCATTCAGCTCGGTGATGCTTACACTAAAAACATCATCTCCAAGATTCAGCTTCCAAAGTATGAGCCCTTCCACCTCGATGATCAAGGCACTCTATTCTACAAGCACTGGATTTTTGTTCCAAACTACCCGGGTTTGCGAGAGCAAGTTCTTAAGGAGGTGCATGATTCTGTTCTTTCTATCCACCCTTGCAGCACAAAGATGTACATGGACTTGAAAACACAATATTGGTGGCTGATACATTGCAAATGTATCTATAATTTTTGATGTTCCATGCTTAGTTTTATCCACTTTCTTGTGTTTTGTCCACACTTTGGTGTACTTTTCATATGATTTCTTGGACTAACCTATTAACAAGAGCCACAGTGCCAGCTGCCTGTTTTCTGCTGTTTTTGGTTCTAGGAACGTCAGAAAATGAATATTCTCGAAATTGGACGGGACAAAAGCCAAAGTGCCCATTTTTCCGGAAGTCATCAGATGCCAGAATACGAGACGGAGAAGGGCCAAAAGGCGGCCACACCACCTGGCCGCGTGGCCAGGCTTGGCCCGTGCCAGGGGGTGGTGTGGCCAGCCCAGGCACCCCCTCGGCCTCCCCTTCCGCCTATAACATGCCCTCGGTACGAAAACCCTAAGTACCCGATCAAAAATCCACGAAAGAGTCTGTAGCCGCAGTCATCTCCATCCCTAGATTGGGAGGGATCTGAAGCTCTTCCCGGCACCCTGCCAGAGAGGGAAATTCACCCTGGAGGCCTTCTTCATCATCATGCAAGCCTCCGGTGTGATGCGTGAGTAGTTCATCCTTGGACTACGGATCCATGTAGTAGCTAGATGGCTGGTTCTCCTCCTTTGTGCTTTCATCTCTAGATCTTGTGAGCTCCGTTCATGATCAAGATCATCTATTTGTAATTCTGCATGTTGTGTTTGCGGGGATCCGATGGATATTGAGATGCTATTTCAGATTGATTATTGATTCTATCATGTCTTTGTTATTTGTGATCTTGCATGCTTTCCGTTGTTAGTAGCTATCTTGGCCAAGTAGATGCTAGAAACTCCAAGAGTTAGTATTTATGCTCGATAGTGGGTTCATGCCTCTGGTAATCTGGGGAAGTGACAGAAATCTCTAAGGTACTAGATGTGCTGTTGCTACTAGGGAGAAAACAACAATCCTTTGTTCATAGAACAATCATATTGTTTACTTTACACGCAATTTGTAAAGCAATAATCTGTTGCTTGCAACTTAATACTGGAGGGGGTTCAGATGATAACCTGAAGGTGGATTATTAGTCATAGATGCAGTTGGATGGCGGTCTATGTATAATGTTGTAATGCCCAATCAAGTTCCAAAGGAGTCAAGATGATTAGTATATGCATGTATTGCTTTCTCGATGTTTGTCAATTGCCCCGCTGTAATTTGTTCACCCAGCATGTTATCTATCTTACGGAGAGCCACCTCTAGTGAACTATGGATCCCGGTCCTTTTCTTTTACGTACAATCTACAAACTGTTACTGCTTTGTGTTTACTCTCTGCAAACTATTACTTCTTTCCATTCGATATTTTTAATCCTTTGTTTTTAGCAAAACACGGTGAGATTGACAACCTCATCACAAGTTGGGGACAGAGTTCTGTGGTTGTGTTGTGCAGGTCTCCACGTTGCTACTAGCACCGGTAGTGCGCCCTGCCAAGGCTCAGCTAGCAACACCTTTGGGGTGTTTCCTTGCTCCTACTAGTTCGATTAAACTTTGGTTTCATAACTGAGGGAAACTTGCTACTGTGCTCATCATACCTTCCTCTTGGGGTTCCCAACAAGCTCTACATCAACACCGAGCCGTCAAGCATTTATCTGGCGCCGTTGCCGGGGAGTCAAGGACATCTTCACAAGGGGAGTCCCTCATAACCAATCTCTTTACTTTGTTATTTTTGTTTTGCTTAGTTTCTTTTTGCTTTGTTTGCTTGTTTTGTTATCAAAAACACAAAAATATTAGTTTTACAAGTTTGCTTTCTTTATCAAAAAGACAAAAAATTAGTTTTACAAGTTTGCTTTCTTATTTGAAAACACAAAAAAATTAGTTCCTATCTTGAGTTGCCACTATGTCTAGCCTTGCTCCGATCTCTATGTCACCCGAGGAATTGATTTTCACTTTTAAACAAGGAATGGAAGAGAGTTTCAAGGAAGTTTGGTCTAGAATCTCTGATCTACATGAAAAAACTGAGCCTAAAATGACTCAAAGCTTGTTCCCTAGCAGTTTTTACCTGGGAATTGCTCTTTGCTATAGATATGCTTTAGATGCTGTTGTAGGAGGATATTTCCTCCAATGTAATGAGGATGATGCTATAAATGCTATAAAGAAATTGATCCTCACTTACAACTTTCCTAGCCAAACTGATATTTCTTTCACAAAAATATTTGCTAGATTGAACACTCTTGAGACTAGCACTACTAGCTTAAAAGATTGCTATAATACGCTTAGGGAGCATCACAATTATGTTCCAATAAATTCTGAACCATCAAAGTGGCTCCCTACAATAAAGATTGAGATAAACACTGAAACTTTTCAAGCTCGGTGTGATATCATGTCTGAATTTTGTCTGATGCCCAAAGATATTTATGAATCTTTGAATACTTGGGGACTTACTGAAGGAGGAAAAGAAATATCTCTTGCTAATAATGCTACCATATTACCTATTGGAATAGCTGAAGGAGTGTTTACAAAGATCCTTGGGAAAATGATTTCTACTGATTATCTTGTTATTGAATGTGCAGGAAAAGGACAAATTACACTTGGAAGGTCCCTATTAGAACTCCTTGGAGCAATAATAGATGTGGGAAAGGGGACCATGCACCTTTATTCTCCACCAAACAATCATATTTTCCTTAAGGTTAAGAATAAAAGTAAGAGAGGTAAGGGCAAGAAATTTGGTTTTAATGCTTCTTCATTTGAGAACACTTGATTCTTTCTTGCTTCTTATGCCTAACTTAAAGGCGTTAAAGAAAAGTACTTATTGGGAGATAACTCAAAAGTTTTAGATGAGTCTTGGAAGTTATTAATTCAGTAATAACCGCTCCTTATCCTTTTTTATTTGCTTTTTGTGCCAAGAGTAACCTCTAATGAGAGAGAAATAATGATTGGAAAAGGTGCTGTCCCGAAACAGATTTCTGTGCTTCACCGTAAAAATTCATGTAAAATCTATGAACGTCTTTTTGAGGCGTTAATTTTTGTGCTTCTGCCCCAGGTTGTTATCTAACTTTTGTTAGTTCAACACTTTTTGATTTGAGCAACAGAAGGTCTTCGAAAAAATTCGACTTTACCTGCTGGTCTGTTTTGACAGATTTCTGCCATTTTCTGCATTTGCTTCTTGTTGGTTCCTTGTTGAGTTCTTTTGGGCAATTGAGATTTTTGAGGGAAGTGCTACAGTAGCTAGTGTTCTAATGGAAGTTTATTTGGTGTTATAACTGAACCTTAAGACTTATTTATCTTGAGTGCACTAATGTTGCTAATAAAGATTGTGTGAAGTTTTGTATAAAGGAAAAATTTCGGGTGTATGGAAGGAATGAGTAATGAGATGAAGGATGGACTAAAGCTCAAGCTTGGGGATGCCAAGAAATATCCAAGAAGTACAAGCGTCAAAGCTTGGGGATGCCCAAGGCATCCCCCTCTTCATCAATAAAAATCCCATGTTTCTTCCATACGCTTCATTTTTATTGTTTCATGCACAGTTGGGTTGTTCTTGGAGCGTCTTCTTTTCCGTTTTTGTTTTGGTTTTTCATTTGCTTTGGTTTTCTTAGTTTTTTGAATAAATTGGTTGGACTCCCTCTTTCATACTTTGGTTTGCAAATAGTTTGGTTTGTATTGGAAACGAGTAGGAAAGTTCATGCTTATGTGGTAAAAAGAGCTTGTTTTTGACTATGGCCTATGCTTTGTCATGCCATGTTTGATATTTTTTTGGCTTTATGCTTAGTATTCTTTGTTGTAGCACGACTTGTTATAAACAATTGAGATTGTGTAACATCCCAATTTCAACAACCCTGATTTGTTGTCCAGAATGCAAAAAATCAGGGGGAACAAAAACTTGTTCTTGTGCTTTGGTACAATGCTTGCTTGTTGTTTGTTTGCACTTGTGCTTATGAAAGTGTATCTTAGGTTACTCCTTACCTCACCATCAGTTGTCAAAAGCTATTTACCAAAACTATCTTGGCTTACTTTACATATTCTCAAATGTTCTGGCATTTCAAAACATGAGCCAAGATGCCTATGTAACCAAAACTATTTTGGTAGCTTCTATTAAAAAAACTATGGAGAGATATATAATACAATCTCCCTATGTTTTCAAGACAGAACACTCAACTAATCTTACCTCTAGTTTTCCCAAAACTTCTGTTCAAAGCATTTGAATTCTACTCTTGGTAGAGATACCAAGGAGTCTCATCTTATTCAAAACTCAACCTCTTAAAATGCCCCAACCTTACCTCAAGCTAACCTTGATGGTAACCCTAGTAGTAGTTGGATAGTTATAAGATGAGTTGCCTTGATCTGCTGTCTGATGAGTTGGTTTGATCTGCTGTTTGACTTGCTTGCTTAGGAAGTAGTATGATCCACCCTAGGAGCTCATCACTAGGATCTAGAGGTTTCCAAATCATCAATCCCTAACCAAGAATACAAACCTAGATATGATCCCTAGCCACTAGGTGATCATCTAAAACCCTTAACCAGATCAATTCTGAGGATCTCCATTCTAGATGTTTCCAAGTCCTTGAAGACCAATATTCAGCTTGGAACCCTTCAACCCAATCTACTCATCTATGTCATCCACTTGTTAATGCTCTGATACTTTTCAACTCCTCCAAGAACCTTCCCTCTCATACTCTAGTCAAAATCCTCAAAACTGCCAAATTTGACTAAGTCTGAAAATAGTTTCAACATCACCTTTTTGAATGCCTCCTTTTCTCAAACCATGTGCATTTTTGGAAATGCTCTTGAACCATCTTGTTAACCATCCTAAGGAATACCAAGGCCCAGATTTTCCTATGGTTAAATCCTCCTCCAACCCACTTGTCCTTGTTGGTTTTGCAGACAAGAAAATAACATTTCCTGCAAAACTAGTCATCATGCCTACTTTGGTAGAAACCTACACCCTCATACATACTCCTATGGACCAACTTTCTGCATGGTTGTGATCTAGTCAGTGATATCTATCAAAACCTACTTCACTTGCCCCAAGTGGATCTCTGTGCTGCTTAAACCCACATGGTTTATAAGGCATCATGACTCACTTTGCACGGCAGCCTAAATTTCAACAAAGTTTGCCATCACTTCTAGATCACCTCAAATGCTATTAATTCAAACTCTTCCTGCCATGATCATCTATATGAATTGGTCTACCTGCCCATCTATCCCTTGCACCAAGGTGAGCTCTGAGATCCAAGATGCAAGTATAAAAATAACATCACCCTAGATCACCAACTCCTTGCTTTCTATCTTATTCAAGTTGGAATTTCATTCCACAAGGTTGAAAATGCTTGATACACCTTATCTACAACACCTACCTTGATCATCAAGATTTCTCAAATATTATCCATAATTATTATGGCCCCAAAACTATTTAATTCCTTTAATAGCCAAAATCTCCAAAACTCCCTCCCTATAGGAAAGTTTGGTTTTTACCAAAACACCTCTCTAACTTTTGGCTCAAGTAAGTTCCATATATCATACCTCACCTTCCCTTCTCAAAAATATTTTTGAGAAGCTTTATTATTTATTTTTGCCCATTCCCTTAAATGGCTGAATTGGAATAATAATTGTTTTAAATACTTTTAAGCCTCAATAAATCTTGGGAAAATTCCCCTAAGTGTGTATTCACCTCTGGGACCCTCCCACATCAAAACCCAACCTTGTCCAATGGAAACTTATCAAATGATCTTCTAGAAACCACTTCTGCCCTTTTTGAGTAAATAGATTTAAGTGGACTAAAACCCCACATAAAGATCTCAATTAAATCCTAGGAGTCTACCTTGACCTCATCTATCCACCAGTACCATTTCCTTCTCTAGTCCAATGCAAGATTTTGGACTTCCTTCACAACCATCAATTGGATCAAAATTGCCAATTAATTAATTCCACTACTCCAACCCTTTCCAAATTCCCTCAAAACTTGTTCAATGGTTATCCTCAACATCAAGACACACCCCTGGCCGACTAGCACTGTAGCACCTCCTCAGCCTTCCCCATTCTACCCTTGCACTAGTATTAAGAGAGAGAGACAACACAATCTTACAAAGATTTACCCCTACTTAATTACCCCAGCTGCCACCACCTCCCTCTCTTATCCAGCACGACCAAGTACCCTTCTTACCCCTCCCCACCGTCCCCTGGACCAATCCCTGGCCAGCAATCCTCTCCCCCTTGTCCTAAATGGTCATATACATCATCTACCCCTCCCTCTTGGTATAAAGGCCAGCAGCCCACCCCAGCACACCCCCTGCCCCTCATTTGCCCCCTCTCCTCCTCACTCACCTCCCCCGAGCTCCCCATCCCTTCCTCCCCTCTCCTCTGGCCCCCAAGAAGAAAAAAAACCACCCCTCTCGGCCATTTTTGAGCTCAAGCTTGTAGTACCTTCTCCCCTGCTCCCCTCCACTTACATGTGGCCTCACTGCAACCCTCTACCCCAGATCCACCTCCCCAAGCTCTAGAGCTCCTCCCAGCACCTATCTCGGCCTAGAGAAGGAGAGAGCCTCCTCTCGGTTTTTTCCAAGGACTCGACCTGGTGGTCTCCCTCCCACTCCCCTACTCTCTGCATTGGCGTTCTTGGCCTCCTAGGAGCCAATCCTAACCTCCCAGCCCTTCTCTTCGGCATGCAGGCACCCCCGCAGCGGCATCGGAGAGCCGCCGAGTGTGCACCGCCATCATCGTCGTGCGAGGCTCCTACCGAGGTAGAACCTGCCCCTGCCGACCATCCCCAGGCTCATCAAGGACCACCGCGTCGTCTACGCCCTTCCCCTTCGCCGGAGACGGCCTCAGGTGAGCTCCCCGCACTTCCCCCATTGCCCTCTAGGGTTTCTGCGTGCCGCCGCTCATCGGAGGTGGACGACGAGCTCCCAGCCGTCGATCCCCTCTCTAATCTAACGGTCAGGAATCTCCGGTACCTCTTCACCCGCCGCCCTCACTGACCACTAGGCCCTGCCTAGCGGGATTCAAATTCCACTCCCGCCGACGACCCCCTCCTCTGCTGGGCCGAATTGGCTCGGTGGTCCACCTACTCGTGTAAATCAATCCCACACCACCTAGTTTGCCCTTTTTCTTTTGTTTTTCCACCAGATCTGCTGAAAGGCTGTTTTGTTTAAATCCAAACAAAATTGTAAACCAAGTCCAAATGCTAAGATCTAAATTTCTGGTTGTTCCCTGATGTTTTCTCAAACATGCAGAGTCACCCCCAAGTCCAAATTAAATTATATTAATTACTGGAATTTATTCTGCTAAAATGTATCTGTTGCACTAAGGAATTTCCAAAGAGAGTTCCACATCTCCATTTGAGATGCACCAAAGTCCTACTGAGAGGTATTTGACATACCTATAATCCAGCATAGGTCCTATGCCAAGGTGAATAGTATGCTGCCTTTAGCAAAAATAACAAAAACAACAACTTTCTGTCTTAGATAAATTCACCAGGTCTAACCAAATGTGGTATTGACCTGATTCCAATTCCTAGTACCTCCTAGGATCAGTACCTGTCCGACCCCAGCATCTCAGAATTTATTGAGCTCTGGTTGAATTTTATTGATTTAAATACTTCTATGATTGGTATTTTCACTATATAAATCACTCCAGGAGTTTGGTAACTCCAAAAAGGGTGAATCCAATTCCTACAGAAAGATATTTTCAATACCTATCCCATGTCCTTGAAATCAGATCAACATCGTCTGTAGAATTAATCTGGTGAAAAAGAGAAAAACCAGACAGAACTGCCTTTAGGAATTTCCTGAGGGCATTATGGTAATTCTTTTGACTTGATTCCAACTCTAGGTGGTTCAGTACATCAAATGCAACCGAACCATCCAAGGAAATATTTTTTGGAGCTCCAGAGCTCTTCTGGTGAATTATCTCCTCAAACTAGACTTTAATCCACTATAAAAAGCAAAACTAAATCTAGGAAATTGATAATCAAGTGAAACCACTTGTCATGGTTTTGTCTTGTCAAGACCTATCTGAGGATATCAATTTTGCACATTGGTATCCTACTGACCTCAGAACCCTAATCCAAATGCTTTGTACCTAGCCTTGACCACTATCTTCCAAGAAAAATCACTAAAGTGGCAATTTAGCCACTATCAATACCCAACATCTCCAAAACCTCCGAAGTTCAGTAGTAATTCTTATGCTTGTTTGCTGTATGGTTTGATGCATGAATGTCTTGTATTGATTGTGGACATTGTCTGCTTGCATGTGTACCCGATGGCGACGATAGTGTGAGTGTCTGACGTCAAGAAGGAAAGGACTTCTTATTATTATATATTTGGGTATTCTTGGGCATCTGAAGAAGTCCAGGGACTTATTTCTGATCACAGGCAAGCCACCATTCCTGAACTTGGATATATGTCCTACTCTCGTTTACCTGTTTTATATCCTCTTTATAAATTGCATAATCTACCTGCATGTTTTGTTTTACAAATACTGCGATAGTAACTTGGCTCCTCCAAGTTATCACTTTGTGTCCTTCGAGGCACCACCCTGATGTACCTACCATTTTATCCCTTTAGATCGAGTATGATGGTTAGCATCCTACCCCGTTGGAAAAACCCCGGTTTTGAGAAAATAAACTGTTTTGGGATTTACCCCACTACAAATATTCCAAAACCCTTTTGTAAAACCCTTGGAAAAGGCATCGTTCCAAGCAGATGTTTTAGCAAAAGAAATGGCGATGATGAGAAGTGAGAATGTGATGGGATGTTCTACGCCTTTACTGGAACAATTTTTATCCGCGCAACCACATTACTCCAGGTGCTGGGGCTTAACTCGTAGTTTGTCCGCATTAGCCGAGGCAACTTCTACCATGCTTATAGGGAGAGATCCCTGGAATTCCGGGCAGGCACCACCAGATCACGGATCTGAAGTCTGTTGCTTGTTTCGGCAAGAGTGAGCCTAAACTGGCAGGAGGCCGGTGCAACAATTGGGTCTCCCGTAGACGGTATGACTTGGAGTACGGAAGGAAGTGGAGTCACCAAATTTAAGGTATACGCCAAGTTGCGGCTTGGGTATGCGCGTGTACGGAAGGCAGGACTATGGCTGGGAGCCACATACTCGTTGCCGGGGAGAACAAACCCAAAAGGAAAAGCATGCCTTTTGGGTAGACAAGCGAAATGTTAGGTTTGATTATCCGGACCCCCATCTACAGTGGTAGTGGGCTGTGGTTGTATCCTGGCAGATGTATTGATTCCTGTGGGGAAAGTGCGCAAACTCTGCAGAGTACAACCTATTCGAATAGCCATGTCCACGGTCAAGGACGGTTGGAAAGGTGTTGGCTAGGAGTACCCAAACTGTGCTTGTGTGGGACACAAGGACGAAGAGGACGAAGGTTCTGGGGGAACCCGAGTTCGAAAGCTTTGTTTTGACCCGAGGGGTCAAAGATGTTTAAAAAGGGTTTTAACTACAAAACTATTTTCAAAACTCCTTTTCAACAAAGATATGGAGATGTCTTGATTTACAAAACCGAAGCATGTTTTCAAAACTCTTTTTCAACAAAGATATGTAGATGCCATAACGTCAAAAGTTAGTTTAGGCTTTTCAAAAGCAACCCCGAATAGAGCTATCTTGCCACAGCCATAATTGCATTTCCTTATTTCACTTATCCTGGTGGTTTGCGAGTACATTCAATGTACTCACAGCTGTGTCCCTGGCTACTTACTTGGCTAGACTTTCAGAGGTTCGACTTCGGAAGATTCCGCTGACGTCCAGCGAGCTAGGCCGTCTTCCTAGTCAGCTGCCTGTTGGTTGAGGCACGATTGAGCTCCGCGCTTGGCAATGTTCCGCTGCTAATGATGGTGTAGCCATAATGGCATTTATGTAAGTCTTGTAATTCGTATGTTTCGGATGTTGTAATGGTACTTGTCGGTTATGTTCCACGGCTCAGTGATCATGGGAACATGGATGTATGCATAACAGGGATTTCTCGGATGATTAATCCGGGGAGCCCATAGACTTGGTATCAGAGCCATCCTGACTGTAGGAGACCTTAGTTAGTATGGACGTTAGACAGGAAACGACAAACCTATTTTCCAAAAGACAAGGGAGAAAAGATGACTATTTGCAAAAGTGCTTATGTCTTCTCCCCCTCTATTTCGAAAAACTACTTGCATTAATATGATTTCATAAGCTTAAAATCCTGCACACTGTCACTAACCCGACCCCATCTCACAAATCTACTGTAGATGGCCTCCTTCCGCTCAGAGCGCATCATCGTTGGAGACAGTTTCTGGCCCTTCGAAGAGCAGCTTCACAACCTATTGAAGATAGTCAACAGGCCCTCGCCAACTATTGAAGGAACCGAACTTCCTCGCAGTAACACAAATGTGATGCAATGGGTCATCAAGGCTGTCATTCCTTCCCCCGATGAGGACACCGCGCCCATAATCTTCACCTTCCTCGATAGCAACTGGGTAGATGGCGTGGTGCGAGCCATACAGGAGATCATGGCGCGCCTCTGCAAGATCCACAAAGATGAGTTAGATACTCCCTACCACTTGTTTGGAAAGCGAGATGAAGATGGACTACCTACGAAGTCTTTCCTCACCTGCTGCATCGGGAATCAGTTGGAGAATATGGAATACGTACTCCAATGCTTCCAGGAAGATCTTGACAAGGCCATACGCGAGAATCTGCTCCTAAAGATGGATATCAACCTACTCCATAAGCGCGAAAGAAGTCTCCAAGCCACCAATGCCCGCTTGGCGAAGAAGCTGATCATTGAAGTACCCCCCAACTCCTGAAGACGAGAATCCTAAGACTGACGACGAACTCTCCTTCCTCAATGAGTACCACCCTATCGTCCAGTCACCTGCTGTGACCAAGTCAGCATCCAACCCTGCACCATGGTAAGGCACCACTCTCACCTTCACCGAAGACGAGCTGAATATCCCACAAACCCTAGAGGATCTGTAGTAGTTGAAACCCCGGAGTCAGCCACGACCCCGTAGATGCACACTCCAAGCAATAACCCGCGTCGCGGTACTCGCCCAACTAGCAGTAGGGTAGAGTCATGTATCGCCCCTGAACGCGTTTTGTAATGCCTAAGTACTATTAGCACCCTCATGTGCATATTTGGTTGGTATGTAATGACTTTCTTAATTTTCTATGCTTGCTTAAATTGTTTTTCCTTCTTGCGTGTTTTACCCAAGTCGTTGCATTAGACCCCACCCGAAACGTCTGCCACCAACAGGACCCCCCAGGATGGCCTTGGAGAATGGAAACTCGGAGAAGGCCTGTAGCCGTTGCGGAGATGGAAGACACCAAGCCAATAGGTGCTCCGGCCACTGCCCCAACTGTGGAGAACCCCATTCGCCCAAAGTTTGCCCAACTCGACTTATCACTTGTTTCCTCTGCGAAGGCCAAGACCATGTCCCCATCAAATGCCCAATATATCCCCTCATTGGCAAGGCCCATCAACCTCCCGGTACCAGCAAAGGCAAGTCGCCAAAACTGTTACGCCGAAGAATAGGTACCTGCTTCACGTGTGGACTACACAGTCACTTCAGCCGAGAATGCCCCGAGGGTAAACCCGTCAAGACTCCCGCGAAAGCTCATCCCAAAGGCACCCAAGGTCCCCTCCTTCAGAAAAGATGGTCACCTTACCGCTCGCTGCCCCGCAGCTCAAGACTGAAGATTTTCCGTGCTTCGATAGGCGACAACACCCCGTGGAAGTAAGGATCAAGAGAGAAGCTCCTTAACTCACCCTAGGACTCCCTGCACGTCAGCAAGTGCAGCCAGTAATAAACTAGCCCATGTCCCCCCTGGAAAGACACCTACGATGCCACCCTCCCTTATGTTGTCATACGCTACCTCGAGAACTATCTTTTGCCACCCCTTATAAGGATGCCCTCGACTGGTAATTCTCCGCCCTACCCAAGTCCAATCCTAAGGGGGAAAGGCTGCGTCTTTCCTGCAAAAACAGATTACCCCTCTGCCAAAAGAAAATCCAACCGTGGGACCCGTAGACACCGATTCTAAGACACAGACTTGGATTCAACGACCCACTTAAGAGAAGCGCCGTAGACCCATACAGAAGGGCGACCCCTCCCTGCAATTATGATTGAAGCCAGCTCGACCCCCACCCCCCTGAGTTTCAAGAGGATTGAAGTTCAACCTCCCCATCGAGGTGTTTCTGTTTGAAGACAAAGTCGGCAAGTTAGTCCGCAAGAAACGCACAACACTAACTAAGACAATCCCCTAAACTTACTCTCCTGAATCTCGGGACGAGATTCTTTTAAGGGGGAAAGGTCTGTAACATCCCAATTTCAGCAACCCCGATTTGTTGTCCAGAATGCAAAAAATCAGGGGGAACAAAACCTTTTTCTTGTACTTTGGTACAGTGCTTGCTTGTTGTTTGTTTGCACTTGTGCTTATGAAAGTGTATCTTAGGATACTCCTTACCTCACCATCAGTTGTCAAAAGCTATTTACCAAAACTATCTTGGCTTACTTTACATATTCTCAAATGTTCTGGCATTTCAAAACATGAGCCAAGATGCCTATGTAACTAAAACTATTTTGGTAGCTTATATTAACAAAACTATGGAGAGATATATAATACAATCTCCCTATGTTTTCAAGACAGAACACTCAACTAATCTTACCTCTAGTTTTCCCAAAACTTCTATTCAAAGCATTTGAATTCTACTCTTGGTAGAGATACCAAGGACTCTCATCTTATTCAAAACTCAACCTCTTCAAAATGCCCCAACCTTACCTCAAGCTAAGCTTGATGGTAACCCTAGTAGTAGTTGGATAGTTATAAGATGAGTTGCCTTGATCTGCTGTCTGATGAGTTGCTTTGATCTGCTGTTTGACTTGCTTGCTTAGGAAGTAGTATGAGCCACCCTAGGAGCTCATCACTAGGATCCAGAGGTTTCCAAATCATCAATCCCTAACCAAGAATACAAAACTAGATATGATCCCTAACCACTAGGTGATCATCTAAAACCCTTAACCAGATCAATTATGAGGATCTTGATTCTAGATGTTTCCAAGTCCTTGAAGACCATTATTCAACTTGGAACCCTTCCACCCAATCTACTCATCTATGTCATCCACTTGTTAATGCTCTGATACTTTTCAACTCCTCCAAGAACCTTCCCTCTCATACTCTAGTCAAAATCCTCAAAACTGCCAAATTTGACTGTGGAAATAGTTTCAACATCACCTTTTTGAATGCCTCCTTTTCTCAAACCATGTGCATTTTTGGAAATGCTCTTGCACCATCTTGTTAACCATCCTAAGGACTACCAAGGCCCACATTTTCCTATGGTTAAATCCTCCTCCAACCCACTTGTCCTTGTTGGTTTTGCAGACAAGAAATTAGCATTTCCTGCAAAACTAGTCATCATGCCTACTTTGGTAGAAACCTACACCCTCATACAACCTCCTATGGACCAACATTCTGCATGGTTGTGATCTACTCAGTGATGTCTATTAAAACCTACTTCACTTGCCCCAAGTGGATCTCTGTGCTGCTTAAACCCACATGGTTTATAAGGCATCATGACTCACTTTGCATGGCAACCTTAATTTCAACAAAGTTTGCCATCACTTCTAGATCACCTCAAATGCTATTAATTCAAACTCTTCCTGCCATGATCATCTATATGACTTGGTCTACCTGCCCATCTATCCCTTGCACTAAGGTGAGCTCTGAGCTCCAAGATGCAAGCATGCTTGGTGGTATAAAAATAACGTCACCCTAGATCACCAACTCCTTGCTTTCTATCTTATTCAAGTTGGAATTTCATTACACAAGGTTGCAAATTCTTGCTACACCTTATCTACACCACCTACCTTGATCATCAAGATTTCTCAAATATTATCCATAATTATTATGGCCCCAAAACTATTTAATTCCTTTAATAGCCAAAATCTCTAAAACTCCCTCCCTATAGGAAAGTTTGGTTTTGGCCAAAACACCTCTCTAACTTTTGGCTCAAGTAAGTTCCATATATCATACCTCACCTTCCCTTCTCAAAAAATAAATATTTTTGAGAAGCTTTATTATTTCTTTTTGCCCATTCCCTTAAATGGCTGAATTGGAATAATAATTGTTTTAAGTACTTTTAAGCCTCAATAAATCTTGGGAAAATTCCCCTAAGTGTGTATTCACCTCTGGGACCCTCCCACATCAAAACCCAACCTTGTCCAATGGAAACTTAAAATGATCTTCTAGAAACCACTTCTGCCCTTTTTGAGTAAATAGATTTAAGAACACTAAAACCCCACATAAAGATCTCAATTAAATCCCAGGAGTCTGCCGTGACCTCATCTATCCACCAGTACCATTTCCTCCTCTGGTCCAATGCAAGATTTTGGACTTCCTTCACAACCATCAATTGGATCAAAATTGCCAATTAAGCAATTCCACTACTCCAACCCTTTCCAAATTCCCTCAAAACTTGTTCAATGCTTATCCTCAACATCAAGACACACCCCTGGCCGACTAGCACTGGAGCACCACCTCAGCCTTCCCCATTCTACCCTTGCACTAGTATTAAGAGAAAGAGAGAGACAACACAATCTTACAAAGATTTACCCCTACTTAATTACCCCAGCTGCCACCACCTCCCTCTCCGATCCAGCATGACCAAGTACCCTTCTTACCCCTCCCCACCGTCCCCTGGACCAATCCCTAGCCAGCAATCCTCTCCCCCTTGTCCTAAATGGTCATTTACATCATCTACCCCTCCCTCTTGGTATAAAGGCCAACAGCCCACCCCAGAATGCCCCTTGCCCCTCATTTTCCCCCTCTCCTCCTCACTCACCTCCCTCGAGCTCCCCATCCCTTCCTTCCCTCTCCTCAGGCCCCCAAGAAGAAAAAAAACCACCCCTCTAGGCCATTTTGAGGTCAAGCTTGCAGTACCTTCTCCCCTGCTCCCCTCCACTTGCATGTGGCCTCACTGCAACCCTCTACCCCAGATCCACCTCCCCAAGCTCCAGAGCTCCTCCCAACACCTATTTCGGCCTAGAGAAGGAGAGAGCCTCCTTTCGGTTTTCTCCAAGGACTCGACCTGGTGGTCTCCCTCCCACTCCCCTACTCTCTACATTGGCGTTCTTGGCCTCCTAGGAGCCAACCCTAACCTCCCCAGCCCTTCTCTTCGACATGCAGGCACCCCAGCAGCGGCATCAGAGAGCCGCCGAGTGTGCACCGCCATCGTCATCGTGCGAGGCTCCTGCCGAGGTAGAACCTGCCCATGCCGACCATCCCCGGGCTCGTCAAGGACCACCGCATCGTCTACGCCCTTCCCCTTCGCCAGAGACGGCCTTAGGTGAGCTCCCCGCACCTTCCTCATCGCCCTCTAAGGTTTCTGCGTGCCGCCGCTCGTCGGAGGTGGACGACGAGCTCCCAGCCGTCGATCCCCTCTCTAATCTAACGGCCAGGAATCTCTGGTACCTCTTCACCCGCCGCCCTCACTGACCACTAGGCCCCACCCAGCGGGATTCAAATTCCACTCCTGCTGGTGACCCCCTCCTCTGTTGGGCCGAATTGGCTCGGCGGCCCACCTACTCGTGCAAATCAAGCCCACACCACCTAGTTTGCCCTTTTTCTTTTGTTTTTCCACCAGATCTGCTGAAAGGCTGTTTGGTTTAAATCTAAACAAAATTGTAAACCAAGTCCAAATGCTAAGATCTAAATTTCTGGTTGTTCCCTGATGTTTTCTCAAACATGCAGAGTCAACCCCAAGTCCAAATTAAATTACATTAATTATTGGAATTTATTCTGCTAAAATGTATCTGTTGCACTAAGGAATTTCCAAAGAGAGTTCCACATCTCCATTTCAGATGCACCAAAGTCCTACTGAGAGGTATTTGACATACCTATAATCCAGCACAGGTCCTATGCCAAGGTGAATAGTATGCTGCCTTTAGCAAAAATAACAAAAACAGCAACTTTCT
Organism: Avena insularis; assembly: GCA_023614405.1. Lineage (NCBI taxonomy): Eukaryota > Viridiplantae > Streptophyta > Magnoliopsida > Poales > Poaceae > Avena > Avena insularis. The sequence continues at coordinate 243,135,018 of CM042696.1, forward strand.
GTCTTAGATAAATTCACCAGGTCTAACCAAATGTGGTATTGACCTAATTCCAATTCCTAGTACCTCCTAGGATCAGTACCTGTCCAACCCCAGCATCTCAGAATTTATTGAGCTCTGGTTGAATTTTATTGATTTAAATACTTCTATGATTGGTATTTTCACTAAATAAATCACTCCAGGAGTTTGGTAACTCCAAAAAGGGTGAATCCAATTCCTACAGAATGTGGTATTGACCTGATTCCAATTCGCAGTACCTCCTAGGATCAGTATCTGTCCAACCCCACCAGCTCAGAATTTATTGAACTCTGATTGAATTTTAGTGATTTAAATACTTCTGTGATGGGTATTTTCACTAAATAAATCACTCCAGGAGTTTGGCAACCCCCAAAAGGGTGAATCCAACACCTATAGAAAGATATTTTCAATACCTATCCCATGTCCTTGAAATCAGCTCAAGATCATATGTAGAATTAATCTGGTGAAAAAGAGAAAAACCAGACAGAACTGCCTTTGGGAATTTCCTGAGGGCATTCTGGTAATTCTTTTGACTTAACTCCAACTTGAGGTGGTTCAGTACATCAAATACAACCAAACCATCAAAGGAAATAATTTTTGGATCTCCAGAACTCTTCTGGTGAATTATCTCCTCAAACTAGAGTTTAATCCACTATAAAAAGCATAACTAAATCTAGGAAATTGATAATCAAGTGAAACCACTTGTGATGGTTTTGTCTTGTCAATACCTATCTGAGGATATCACTTTTGCACATTGGTATCCTACTGACCTCAGAACCCTAATCCAAATGCTTTGTACCTAGCCCTGACCACTATCTTCCAAGAAAAATCATTAAAGTGGCAATTTAGTAATTCCACTATCAATACCCAACATCTCCAAAACCTCCCAAGTTCAATAGTAATTCTTATGTTTGTTTGCTGTATGGTTTGATGCATGAATGTCTTGTATTGATTGTGGACATTGTCTGCTTGCATGTGTACCCGATGACGACGATAGTGTGAGTGTCTGACGACAAGAAGGAAAGGACTTCTTATTATTATATATTTGGGTATTCTTGGGCATCTGAAGAAGTCCAGGGACTTATTGCTAATCACAGGCAAGCCACCATTCCTGAACTTGGATATATGTCCTACTCTCGTTTACCTGTTTTGTATCCTCTTTGTAAATTGCATAATCTACCTACATGTTTTGTTTTACAAATACTGCGATAGTAACTTGGCTCCTCCAAGTTATCACTTTGTGTCCTTCGAGGCACCACCCCGATGTACCTACCAATTTATCCCTTTAGATCGAGAGTATGATGGTTAGCATCCTACCCCGTTGGAAAAACCCCGGTTCTGAGAAAATAAACTGTTTTGGGATTTACCCCACTACAAATGTTTCAAAACCCTTTTGTAAAACCCTTGGAAAAAGGCATCGTTCCAAGCGGATGTTTTAGCAAAAGAAATGGCGATGATGAGAAGTGAGAATGTGATGGGATGTTCTACGCCTTTACTGGAACAATTTTTATCCGTGTAACCACATTACCCCAGGTGCTGGGGCTTAACTCGTAGTTTGTCCGCACTAGCCGAGGCAACTTCTACCATGCTTATAGGGAGAGATCTCTGGAATTCCGGGAAGGCACCACCAGATCACGGATCTAAAGTGTGTTGCTTGTTTCGGCAAGAGTGAGCCTGAACTGGCAGGAGCCCGGTGCAACAATTGGGTCCCACGGACGGTATGACTTGGAGTATAGAAGGAAGTGGAGTCACCAGATTTAAGGTATACGCCAATTTGCGGCTTGGGTATGCGCGTGTACGGAAGGCAGGACTATGGTTGGGAGCCACATTCTCGTTGCCGGGAGAATAAACCCAAAAGGAAAAGCATGCCTTTGCTAGGGTAGACAAGCGAAAGGTTAGGTTTGATTATCCGGACCCCCATCTATAGTGGTAGTGGGCCATGGTTGTATCCCGGTGGATGTATTGATTCCTGTGGGGAAAGTGCGCAAACTCTGCAGAGTATAACCTATTCGAATAGCCGTGTCCACGGTCAAGGGCGGTTGGAAAGGTGTTGAATAGGAGTACCCAAACTGTGCTTGTGTGGGACACAAGGACGAAGAGGACGAAGGTTCCAGGGGAACGCGAGTTCGAAAGCTTTGTTTTGACCCGAGGGGTCGAAGATGTTTAAAAAGGGTTTTAACTACAAAACTGTTTTCAAAACTCTTTTCCAACAAAGATATGGAGATGTCTTGATTTACAAAACCGAAGCATGTTTTCAAAACTCTTTTTCAACAAATATATGGAGATGCCATAACGTCAAAAGTTAGTTTAGGCTTTTCAAAAGCAACCCCGGATAGAGCTATCTCGCCACAGCCAGAATTGCATTTCCTTATTTCACTTATCCTGGTGGTTTGCGAGTACATAAAACATACTCATGGCTGTGTCCCTAGCTATTTACTTGGCAAGACTTTCAGAGGTTCGACTTCGGAAGATTCCGGTGACATCCAGCGAGCTAGGCCGTCTTCCCAGTCAGCTGCCTGTAGGTTGAGGCACGATTGGGCTCTGCGCTTGGCAATGTTCCGCTGCTAATGATGGTGTAGCCATAATGGCATTTATGTAAGTCTTGTAATTCGTATGTTTCGGATGTTGTAATGGTACTTGTCAGTTATGTTCCATGGCTCACTGATCATGGGAACATGGATGTATGCATAACAGGGATTTCTCGGATGATTAATCCGGGGAGCCCACAAACTGCTTAATGTGCCTTTGATGAATCATGCGTTGTTTGAGCATATTAAATCATAGTATAGTGGTATTCTCCTTTGATGCTTTATTTGGGTTGACTTGGCACATGCTCACACCATGTTATGACTATCTCAAGTCACCATATGCCTTTATGATCCTTTAGTTTTCAACTTGCAGTACCACTTGATGCTTTGATCAATGATGTTTTGTCGCTCTGCATGATTATGGCCATTATTGCTCTCTTAGTTTGTTGCTCCCAGTCTTTTGCAAGCCTCCACAACCAAGTATGAGTTCCACTCATGCATCCAACTCCCTAAACCAAGTTATTCCAAAGAGTCCACCATACCTACCTACTAGCTTATGCTATTCCAAGTATATTCATGCTTTTGTTTACCTTCCGAATTAAACTTGTTATGAGAAAACTAGTGATTAAAGCTCTCACGAACTTGATGGCACACTTTACTTTTCTTGCCCTTAATAAACTTGAACCATTGTGTCGTCTATGTTGTATATGCTTGCACTTATTTGTTGGGAATTAGTAGAACCATGCTTTCATGGGGAACGCTTTCAACATTGCACTTGGTACTTGTACCTAGTTGATATTATGCTCTTTTGTATATGGATGTCATCAGTGTGAAATGAAAGGGGAGCTTGTAAGTCCATGGAGTTATGTATATGTGTTAGAAAGCCTGGGCATTGGTCTAATCCATGCTGACATGGTGGAAACCTGCAGCGTAACCATAATGAGTTGTCTATGAAGCATTCTTCTTATAAATAAAAGAGTCCTATATTGAGAAAAAAGAGAAAAGAGAAAAAAATGAGATTATGAAAATAGGAAAGAGAAAAAAAGCACCATATTCCCATGGTAAATAAGAAGATTGCTGAGATGCTCGTTGTCTGTTTGCCTTGTCATTTTGATATGGGGGTTCTTCCGTATCATCGGGCATGGGGTACCCCGTTGGCAGTTCTCTATGATACACATGTACTTACAATGACAAGAACTTACCGGTGACTATACTTGAGTAGCATGAGGAGCGACCCTCGTATACAAGGGACATGAGATTCCTAACTTATACTTCGTTAATCATGTACACCATAGTTTGTTCACTTTAACCTTAATCACTTCAAGATGCTTATGATAGGGGCAATGAGAGCTAAAAGCTATTAAGTACCATAATTTTTGAAAGCTCTTTATGAGACTTGAATCCCTACTTCCTTCTATGAAGGCCTTTCTCCCACCATTATATTGAGTCTCCACCTTCTACCTTTATGCACTTACTTTGAGAGCATAGTGGCCATTCTTAGTTCTATGTGCACTGTCCCAAGACTAGTTGATTGATGCATAACTTGATATTTCTTATTTTAAACTATTTGTATCTAGTCACTCTTATGAACTTGTCTTATATATTTTAATTTATTATATACTAATCTATGAGGACAATGATACTATTATATATATATTTTATATTTACAAACAAACAAACATCTCAAAGCATTGTTATTTTAAAACCTTTTGTTTGTGTTTTTTTTGTTTTTCATCATAGTTTCTTTGTCTTCTTGTCTTTGTCTTGAACTTTCATATTATGATTGAAGTACTATGATATGATCCCACTTTTTTTTTTTTTACTTGATTTGATCTTTGATGGTGCATGTCACCACAAAAAATATTTTTTTTTTTTTTCACTTACCTACCTACCGAGAACGAGGAGTTAAGCTTGGGGATGTTGATACATTGCAAATGTATCTATAATTTTTGATGTTCCATGCTTAGTTTTATCCACTTTCTTGTGTTTTGTCCACACTTTGGAGTACTTTTCATATGATTTCTTGGACTAACCTATTAACAAGAGCCACAGTGTCAGCTGCCTGATTTCTACTGTTTTTTGTTCCAGGAAAGTCAGAAAATGAATATTATCGGAATTGGATGGGACAAAAGCCAAAGTGCCTATTTTTCCGGAAGTCATCAGATGCCAGAATACGAGACGGAGAAGGGCCAGAAGGCGGCCACACCACCTGGCCGCACGGCTAGGCTTGGCCCGCGCCAGGGGGTGGTGTGGCCAGCCCAGGCACCCCCTCGGCCTCCCCTTCCGCCTATAAGATGCCCTCGGGACGAAAACCCTAAGTACCCGATCAAAAATCCACGAAAGAGTCTATAGCCACCGTAATCTCCATCCCAAGATCGGGAGGGATCTGAAGCTCTTCCCGGCACCCTGCCGGAGAGGGGAATTCACCCTGGAGGCCTTCATCATCATCATGCAAGCCTCTGGTGTGATGCGTGAGTAGTTCATCCTTGGATTACGGATCCATGTAGTAGCTAGATGGTTGGTTATCCTCCTTTGTGCTTTCATGTCTAGATCTTGTGAGCTCCGTTCATGATCAAGATCATCTATTTGTAATTCTGCATGTTGTGTTTGCGGGGATCCGATGGATATTGAGATGCTATTTCAGATTGATTATTGATTCTATCATGTCTTTGTTATTTGTGATCTTGCATGCTTTCCGTTGTTAGTAGCTATCTTGGCCAAGTAGATGCTAGCAACTCCAAGAGTTAGTATTTATGCTCGATAGTGGGTTCATGCCTCGGTAACTGGGAAGTGACAGAAATCTCTAAGGTACTAGATGTTCTATTGCTACTAGGGAGAAAACAACAATCCTTTGTTCATAGAACAATCGTATTGTTTACTTTACACGCAATTCATAAAGCAATAATCTGTTGCTTGCAACTTAATACTGGAGGGGGTTCGGATGATAACCTGAAGGTGGATTATTAGTCATAGATGCAGTTGGATGGCAGTCTATGTATAATGTTGTAATGCCCAATCAAGTCTCAAAGGAGTCAAGATGATTAGTATATGCATGTATTGCTTTCTCGATGTTTGTCAATTGCCCTGCTGTAATTTGTTCACCCAGCATGTTATCTATCTTAAGGAGAGCCACCTCTAGTGAACTATGGATCCCGGTCCTTTTCTTTTACATACAATCTACAAACTGTTACTGCTTTGTGTTTACTCTTTGCAAACTATTACTTCTTTCCATTCGATACGTTTAATCCTTTGTTTTCAGCAAAACACGGTGAGATTGACAACCTCATCGCAAGTTGGGGACAGAGTTCTCTGGTTGTGTTGTGCAGGTCTCCATGTTGCTACTAGCACCGGTAGTGCGCCCTGCCAAGGCTCAGCTAGCAACACCTTTGGGGTGTTTCCTTGCTCCTACTGGTTCGATTAAACCTTGGTTTCATAACTGAGGGAAACTTGCTGCTGTGCTCATCATACCTTCCTCTTGGGGTTCCCAACAAGCTCTACATCAACACCGAGCCATCAGTGGCCTGGTTTGAAATGATGTTGTGCCAAGTATGTCTCAGAGTGTGATGTCTGCCGTAGAGTGAAAGCCGTTCATCAAAAACCTTCTGGCCTTCTTCAACCTTTGAAGCCTCCAGAATGGAAATGGGAGAAAGTAGAGATGGACTTCATAACTGGCTTTCTAAGGTTGCAAAAAGGCAACAATGCAAACTTTGTTGTCATTGATAGGCTCTCAAAAGTGGCTCACTTCTTTCCAGTAAAGGAAACAATTTCTGGTAGTCAGCTGGCCAAGGTCTATATCAACAGAATTGTCTCGTTGTATGGGGTTCCTCTTGTAATAGCTTAGACCGTGGGAGTATCTTTACCTCCAAGTATTGGGAAAGTTTGCAACAAGGCTTGGGAACAAAGCTAAACTTTAGCACAACTTACCATCCTCAGTCGCAAGGGCAAGTTGAAAGGATCAACCAGATTCTAGAAGATATGCTTCGCGCTTGTGTCATTTCTTTTGGAATGAAGTGGGAAGAGTGCCTCCCATATGCTAAATTCTCTTATAACTACAGCTATCAGAAGAGTCTCCAGATGGCACCCTTTGAGGTCCTCTATGGTCGCAAGTGTCGGACTCCGATTGGTTGGTCAGGGGCAGGTGAAAGAATTTTTTTGGCCCCAACATTGTCACTCAAGCAGAAGAGAAGGTTCTTATCATTCTTGAGAACTTGAAAGTTGCTCAGAGTCGTCAGAAAAGCAACTATGACAGAAAACACACGGACATGGAGTATGTTCCTGGTGATCTTGTTTACCTTCGTGTTACTCCCATGAGAGGCACCCATCGCTTTGGTATCAAAGGCAAGCTAGTGCCTAGATACATCGGTCCTTTCAAAATCCGTGGCAAAAGTGGAGAAGTGGCTTATGCTCTCGAGCTTCCTGAACAACTCAAGGTTCATTATGTGTTCCACATCTCTCAACTCAAGAAGTGCTTGAAGGATCCCGACAGGACCGTGGATCACGAGCTCATCAACCTCCAAGAGGATCTCTCCTATAAAGAACACCCCGTCAAAATTCTTGAATTCACACAACGGAAGACTCGCAACAAGTCTATCAAGTTCTTCAAGGTGCATTGCCCACACCATTCCGTTGATGAAGCCACTTGGGAGTGTGAGGATGACCTCCGTTCCGAGTATCCTGCCCTCTTTGAGTCTTCTTCTTCCTAGAATCTCAAGGCAAGATTATGTATAGTGGGGGAGAGTTGTAGCATCCCAAATGTCTAACATTGTAATGCTACATGGTTTCAATCAATATAATACTACCCCTACATAATAATTAATGCATCATCATAATATCATGCTCATGTCATCATGCCACATTGCATTTGAGCATCATATTAAAACCTATTTCATTTGGTTCTTCTCTTCATATTGCATTGTCTCATTAACAATTGGCTTCTTGATATATTGTATTTGTTTCTTGGTTATTGTTACATGCCTAAGTTGAGTTGAGGGCATTTCTTTTAAAATCCTTCCACCTACTAACTTGATAACGCAACTTCCTTTGATACCATCTACCTCTACCATATCTTCTATATGTGGGCATTGTATATTATCTTGGCATTTTAGTTCTTAGCTCACATATAGATTCATATGGATCTGCTTGTCTTCCTTTTCTTGTATTCTTGTAAGATGCCAAATTGTATTGTGGGCATCCTTTTATCTTTCCTACCTTCCTTTTACATGGCTATCATTTTTTTCTCTCCATTCTCTTTCCTATAGCAGATTCAAGATAGTTCAAACTATTTTTCTTTTGCTAGAAAACATCATCATGTCAATTCTCCAAAATCGGGCCATTCGTTCTTATTCTTGCAAATACCCCATATTTGTCAAATCTTGTTTTTTTGCTCGCACCAGATCTTCTAGCAGTAGCCTTGTTTTATACGGTGCTGTTACCAAATCCTTGATCTTTTCAAATACTAGTCAAACCGGGGCTTTTTGGTTCAGCTCCTGTGCTAGTACAACTGCATAGCATCGACAGTTTTCAGGTTCATAGAGCATTGAGAAGCAGCGATTATGCAGCGGTGACAGCGATCGACAACCTAGAATTTGCAGCCATCGCTAGCTTGGCCCAGCTCGTTTCTCCTTGTGGCCTACTAACCTCTGAAGTAGAGATTGATAGTACCTGTTCTTCTTCTCCATTTTCTCTCCGTACCTTTCCTTTGTCTCTGCAGGTATACAGAAGGTAGCAGGTGACCGTCTGCACCGTCTTCCACGTCATGCCGAGCTTGCCCTTGAAGGAAATATGCCCTGAGAGGCAATAATAAAGTTGTTATTATGTATTCCTTGTATATGATAGATGTTTATTTTGCATGCTATAATTGTATTGATAGGAAACATCAATACATGTGTGTTTAATAAACAAAAGGGTTCCTAGTTATGCCTCTCTTATAGACTAGCTTGTTGATTAACAAGATGATCAAGGTTTCCTGATCATGGACATTGGATGTTGTTAATAACAAGGTCATAGCATTTGTGAAATGATGTGATGAACATTCATCCGAAGTATACATTATGATCAAGTCATTATGTTTATATTGCTATAACATCATACGAAATAATCTTTATCCTTAGAGCATAAGATCATGTTAATTGCTAACACCGGAAGAGTATCTTGATAACATCAAACGTCACACCGTAACAGGGTGACTATAAAGATGGGTTCAGTACTACGAAGGTGTTATGTTGAGGCTCATGGATCAAGAGTGGAATTTGTCAATCCAGATGATGGATAGATATACTCTAGGCCCTCTCGGTGATATCACATTAGGATAGCTTGCAAGCAAGTGATGTGATCACTAGAATGTTATATCACGGGAACAAGAAAAGAGTGCATGTCGGTAACGAGATCAAACTAGGTATGGAGATACCGATGATCGAATCTTGGACATGTAATATATCGAGAGACAAAGGGATTTAGTTACAAGCGTTAAAGGTTCTCACGATCACAGGAGTCATTGTTGAATGTGTAGGAGTCAGTACGGATCTCCAGGTCCCGCTGCTGATTATTGATCGGAGAAGGGTCTCGATCATGTCTGCATTATGCGCCGGCCATGGAGAGAGGGGGCACCCCCTCCTCCTATAAAAGGCCACCCATTCCCTCCTTCATCCACACACCTCCTTGTGAAGGATCTCTCTCCCCCTCTAGAATTATTCCCCCATGGTCTCGGATTAGCGAGATACATGTTCCCGGTGGCATTTCCTCTGGAAGGAGTTGCTGCTTCCGCTGGATCGCTGGAGAGAGGAGGTGGAGGTTGTCCGGTGGCTTGAACGTGTGTGCGAGAACAGATGCGCTGCTGATTTGCGGCGCTCGGACTTCCACACGATCTTGAGATCGGCAAGCGTACGACTACATCAACCACGAGTTCCTAGTCGTTAACAAAACTCGTTGTCTTCGAGGGTAAGTTCTCCATGGATGTATGTCCACCCGTTGCTCTGTATCTAGTAGATAGATCTTGGCGTATAGTTCTCATCGTAGGAATTTTTTTGTTTTCTATGTTGCGGACCCAACAATGGTATCAGAGCCTGATCTATGCGTAGGTTCTTTACACGGGTAGTACACATATGTTTATATGTGGGCGATGATGATCATGATATTGCATCTTCTATGTACTTTGGATATTGGTGGCATAGTGGGATGAAGCGGCCCGGACCAACCTTACATGTCATCGTACATGAGACCGGTTCCACGACTAACATGCAACTAGTTTTGCATAAGTGGCTAGCGGGTGTCTGTCTCTCCTACTATAGTCAATATCTGATTTACAACGAGTTGCTAATAACTTGGTTATCCTCGTTGTGGTTCATGTTCTTAGGTAAGACCGGTTCTATCTCCGAAAGCCCTAAGCCACGTAAAACTTGCAATTGATAAATTAGAGGCGTCTAGTTTAGATCGTTGTTGGGCTAGTGTCTTGATATGGTATTCTTGTAAGTAGATGTATGATAGATACTCTTACAACTCACTTAACGTGTAAGTTCCATAGACCTTGGCCTTACACACAAAGGAATGATAGAGATCATACCACGATGCAAATGATAGAGATCAAATGCATTGACCATATCACCTCACTTCACACATTAGCATCTTATATTGCTAGTTTGGCGCTTTTGGTATCATTATAAGATGATACCTCATTTAGATATCAAGATAAAATGTGTTCTTCCTTAAGTATGCACCGTTTTGTGTATCATGTTTTGAGGCATCACGTGATGATCGGGTGTTCTCGACTCTACGCTTTCATACAATGGGTGTAAGACAGTTTTACACACGCAAATACTAAGGTTCTTACTTGACGAGCCTAGCATGTACAGACATGGCCTCGGAACACGGACCGAAAGGTTAAGCATGCATCATATAGTTGATACGATGCCCATATAGATGCTCGCCTTTGAAGCTACACCGACTCACGTGATGATCAGACTTGGTGTAGTGGATTTGGTTCATGTAATCACCAAAAGGACACGAGGGATGTCGTTTTTGAGTGGGAGTTCATTAGTAATTTGGATTAGTTGAAATCAATCTATCATAAACTTAGTCTAAATATATTTTACAAATTCTATTGTAGATGGCACCACCTGCTTTTAATTTCAATGTGTTCATGGAGAAAGAGAAGCTTGCTGCGAATGGTAGCAACTTCACCAACTGGGCTATGAATTTGAGGATTCTCCTCACTGCTGCACAAAAGCTATATGTGCTAGAGGTGCCGCTAGGCCTCCCACCAGCTCCTAATGACCGTGACGAGGAAAAGAATGTCTATATAACTCGTCAGGAGGACCACAACTTAGTTCATTGCGGCATACTGTATGGGCTAGAGCCAGAACTTCGAAAACGTTTCGAAAATGGCAATGCCTTTGATACCATGGTAGAATTGAAAATGATTTTCGATACCCATGCTACCATAGAGAGTTATAATGCTTCTGAAAAGTTCTTTAGCTGCATGATGGAAGAGAACAGCTCCGTTAGTGAGCACGTACTCAAAATGTCTGGGTACGCCGATAAGCTTGTGTCCTTGGGAATAACGATTCCCATTGACTTAGGCATACATCGTGTTCTCCAATCTCTGCCACCTAGCTATAAGAGCTTCGTGATGAACTATATATGCAGGGCATGAAGAAGTCTCTTCCCGAGCTTCTGTCAATGCTTAAGACTGCAGAAGTGGAGATTAGGAAAGAACATCAAGTGTTGATGATCAATAAGACCACCGGTTTCAAGAAGGACAAGAAAGGCAAGCAGAATGGAAAGAAGGGCAGCAAATCTGTTGCCGCGCCTAAAAAGAAACCCCGAGCTGACCCTAAGTCTAACACCGAGTGCTACTATTGCAAGGGGACTGGCCATTGGAAGCGCAACTGCCCCAAGTATTTGGCGGACAAGAAGGCCGGCAAGGGAAACAAAGGTATATGTGATATACATGTTATTGATGTGTACTTAACTAGTACTCGCAGTAGCACCTGGGTATTTGATACAGGATCGGTTGCTAATATATGTAACTCGGTTCAGGGGCTGCAGAACAAGCGACAACTAGCAAGGGATGAGGTCACGATGCGGGTCGGCAATGGATCAAGAGTTGATGTGATCGCCGTTGGAACGCTGCCTCTCCATATTCCATCGGGATTAGTTATAAACCTGAATAATTGTTATTTGGTGCCTGCACTGAGCATGAACATTGTATCCGGATCATGTTTGATGCAAAGTGGTTCTTCGTTTAAGTCTGAAAACAATGGTTGTTCGATTTATATGAATAATATCTTTTATGGTCATGCACCTGTGTTGAATGGTTTATTTCTGTTGGATCTCGATAGTAGTATTACGCATATTCATAATGTTGATGCTAAAAGGATTAAACTTGATAATGATATATCTATATATACGTGGCACCGCCGTCTAGGTCATATTGGCGTTAAACGCATGAAGAAACTCCATTCTGATGGACTTTTGGAATCACTTGATTTTGAATCATTTGATACATGTGAGCCATGCCTTATGGGCAAGATGACTAGAACGCCGTTTTCCGGTTCAATGGAACGGGCGACAGATTTATTGGAAATCATACATACTGATGTGTGTGGACCAATGAGTGTGTCGGCGCGAGGTGGATATCGTTATTTTGTTACTTTCATGGATGATTTGAGTAGACACGGGTATATCTATTTGATGAAACATAAGTCTGAAACCTTTGAAAGGTTCAAAGAATTTCAGAATGAAGTGGAAAATCATCGTAACAGAAAGATCAAATTTCTGCGGTCCGACCGTGGAGGAGAGTATCTTAGTTACGAGTTTAGCACACATATGAAAGACTGTGGAATAGTTTCACAACTCACGCCTGCCGGAACACCACAACGTAATGGTTCGATCTATGATGTCTCTGACTGACTTGCCACTATCATTTTGGGGTTATGCACTGGAAACCGCTACATTCACTTTAAATAGGGCACCATCTAAATCCGTTGAAAAGACACCGTATGAATTATGGTTTGGAAACAAACCTAAGCTGTCATTTCTTAAAGTTTGGGGATGTGATGTTTATGTGAAGAAACTTCAACCGGATAAACTTGAACCCAAAGCGGAAAAATGCATCTTCATAGGATACCCTAAGGAAACGATTGGGTATACCTTCTATCACAGATCCGAGGGCAAGGTCTTTGTTGCCAAGAATGGATCCTTTCTTGAGAAGGAGTTTCTCGTGAAAGGTGTGAGTAGTCAGAAGGTAGAACTCGAAGAGGTTATTGAACCTTCTCTTCATGAAATGGCGAGTAGCGCAGCTCCAGAAGTTGTTTTAGAGTTGACTTCACCTAATGAAGAGAGAGCTAATGATAATGATCATGAAACTCCGAAAGAGGACACTACCGAACCTCACAGGTCAAGCAGGACACGTGCAGCTCTGAATGCTGACGGCAATCTGTTATGAATTTCATGATTGATGAAATAGATGACCCTGCGACATATGAAGAAGCGATGATGAGCCCTGATTCCAACAAATGGCTAGAAGCCATGAAATCCGAGATGGAATCCATCTACGAAAACCAGGTTTGGACCTTGGTGGACTTACCTCACGATCGAAAGGTCGTTGAGAATAAATGGATTTTCAAAAGAAAAACTGATGCTGATGGTAATGTAACCATCTATAAGGCTCGACTTGTCACAAAGGGGTTTCGACAAATTCAAGGTGTTGACTACGATGAGACATTCTCTCCCGTAGTGATCCTTAAGTCGGTTAGGATTATGTTAGCAATTGCTGCATATTTCGATTATGAAATATGGCAGATGGATGTCAAAACTGCGTTCCTCAATGGTAATATTGAAGAAGAGTTGTATATGATACAACCTAAGGGTTTTGTCGATCCTAAGGATGCTGATAAGGTGTGCAAACTTCAGCGATCCATCTATGGACTGAAGCAAGCATCCCGGAGTTGGAATCTCCGCTTTGATGAGGTGATCAAAGAGTTTGGATTTGTCCAAACTTATGGAGAGGCTTGTATTTACAAGAAAGTGAGTGGGAGCAATGTGGCATTTCTGATATTATATGTGGATGACATATGATTGATTGGAAATGATATAGATCTTTTAAACAATGTTAAAAGTTATCTAAACAGCAAATTTTCAATGAAGGACCTTGGTGAAGCTTCATATATATTAGGCATTAAAATCTATAGAGATAGATCAAGACGCCTAATTGGGCTATCGCAGAGTACATACCTTGATAAGATATTAAAGAAGTTTAATATGGACGAAAGTAAGAAGGGGTACTTACCTATGTTGCAAGGCAAGACATTGAGTAAGACTTAAAGTCCCGCTACGGCGGAAGAAAGAGAGATAATGGATAAGATCCCCTATGCCTCAGCCATAGGCTCTATAATGTATGCCATGCTATGTACAAGACCGGATGTGGCACATGCTATTAGTTTGACTAGTAGGTACCAATCTGATCCAGGTTCGGAACACTGGATAGCGGTCAAGAATATCCTTAAGTACTTGAGAAGAACTAAGGATATGTTCCTTGTATACGGAGGTGAAGAAGAGCTAGTTGCTAAGTGTTATGTCGATGCTAGTTTTGACACCGATCCGGATGACTCTAAGTCTCAATCCGGATACGTATTTCTCTTGAACGGAGCAGCAGTTAGTTGGAGGAGTTCCAAACAACCTGTGGTGGCTGGATCAACAACGGAGGCGGAATATGTTGCTACTTCAGAAGCGGCGCCGGAGGCAGTTTGGATGAAAAAGTTCATTACGGAACTGGGTGTGGTTCCCAGTGCGTTGGACCCGATGGTGATCTATGGTGACAACAATGGAGCCATAGCCAACGCAAAGGAACCAATGTCTCACAAGAATTCCAAGCATATTAAGCGCCGGTTTCACTCCATCCGCGAGGATGTCAAGATGGAGATATAAAGATTTGTAAAGTGCACATGGACCTGAATGTAGCAGATCCAGTGACTAAAGTACTCCCTAGGGCAAAACATGATCAACACTAGAACTCCATGGGTGTTAGATTTATCACTATATAAACTAGATTATTGTCTCTAGTGCAAGTGGGAGACTGAAGGAAAGATGCCCTGAGAGGCAATAATAAAGTTGTTATTATGTATTCCTTGTATATGATAGATGTTTGTTTTGCATGCTATAATTTTATTGATAGGAAACATCAATACATGTGTGTTTAATAAACAAAAAGGGTTCCTAGTTATGCCTCTCTTATAGACTAGCTTGTTGATTAACAAGATGATCAAGGTTTCCTGATCATGGACATTGGATGTTGTTAATAATAAGGTCACAACATTTGTGAAATGATGTGATGAACATTCATCCGAAGTATAGCATTACGATCAAGTCATTATGTTTATATTGCGATAACATCATACGAAGTAATCTTTATCCTTAGACCATGAGATCATGTTAATTGCTAACACCGGAAGAGTATCTTGATAACATCAAACGTCACACCGTAACAGGGTGACTATAAAGATGGGTTCAGTACTACGAAGGTGTTATGTTGAGGCTCATGGATCAAGAGTGGAATTTGTCAATCCAGATGACGGATAGATATACTCTGGTCCCTCTCGGTGATATCACATTACGATAGCTTGCAAGCAAGTGATGTGATCACTAGAATGTTATATCACGGGAACGAGAAAAGAGTGCATGTCGGTAACGAGATCAAACTAGGTATGGAGATGCCGATGATCGAATCTCAGACATGTAATATATCGAGAGACAAAGGGATTTAGTTACAAGCGTTAAAGGTTCTCACGATCACAGGAGTCATCGTTGAATGTGTAGGAGTCGATGCGGATCTCCGTGTCCATTGCTGATTATTGATCGGAGAAGGGTCTCGATCATGTCTGCATTATTCATGAACCGTAGGGTGGCACTTAAGAGTTACCGGACACCATTTTGGAGCACATATGTTTCAGACGAAAGAATTGCAAAGCACATGAATTGTTTCAATAGAAACCGGAAATTGTTTCGGGTGAAATTGCAGAAGGTGGTTCTGCATGTGATATTGAAATATTGCAAGGTGCTATATGTGAATGTTTGTTAATTAAAGTAATAACAAAATTCTGAATAAATTTAATAAAAAGAGTTTTATTAAATGAGAGAGCATTAAATTTGGAGAAATTTAATGCATTTAAAGTGGAGACTTTAAAAGGGAATGTGAAGAGGCATTTTAATGTGGAGGGGTTACCACCACATGAATGGGGGAGGTGAGGTCACCCCATGTGCCGCCATGGAGAGGGGGCACCCCCTCCTCCTATAAAAGGCCACCCATTCCCTCCTTCATCCACACACCTCCTTGTGAAGGATCTCTCTCCCCCTCTAGAATTATTCCCCCATGGTCTCGGATTAGCGAGATACATGTTCCCGGTGGTATTTCGTTTGGAAGGAGTTGCTGCTTCCGCTGGATCGCTGGAGCGAGGAGGTGGAGGTTGTCCGGTGGCTTGAGCATGTGTGCGAGGACGGATGCGCTGCTGATTTGCGGTGCTCGGACTTCCACGCGATCTTGAGATCGGCAAGCATAAGACTACATCAACCACGAGTTCCTACTCGTTAACAAAACTCGTTGTCTTCGAGGGTAAGTTCTCCATAGATGTATGTCCACCCGTTGCTTTGTATCTAGTAGATAGATCTTGGCGTATATTTCTCATCGTAGGATTTTTTTTGTTTTCTATGCTGGGGACCCAACAGCCCTTCCCCTTCTTAAGCCGCAGCCCCGCAGAACTCTAGCTCACCCCATACTTCTTTCCTCCTCTGTTTCCACCGCCTCCACCATGGCTACCACCATGGGCCGCTTCCCGCCGTTAACCCAGTAGCCGCCCAGGACCGTTGGGTAGGGGAGAAGCTATCCCATCCTCATCCGCGACGATTCTGCAGCAGCAGGGAGCGTCAACGTCTTCTTCCTCCCGGCAGTACCTGGAGCCGCCGCCGCCTACACGCCTTCCCAAGACTGTAGCCCTTTCGGACCCCAATTCCCGCGGGAATCGGTCGAGGTGAGGAACCCCATCCCTCCCTTGTCCTTCTCGCATTCTCTCCTGTCCCAATTAGTGGATGCGCTGATGAATTCACCACCGCGCACGCGTTCCCCTTCATGTTCATAGTACTTGTTGGTTCAGTTCATCAGCTAGTTTCGGCCTGCATTGTTCTTGAGTGGTGGAACTTTCTTCCTAACACAAATAGAGTGGTGCTCTAGTGGCTGTTGCCCCGATCATCAACTCAGAAGCGCAGGTTCAAACCCCACCCATGGCCAGATTAAATCCCGTCTTTAAAATTTTGTTTTGTCTCTTTGAAAACTCGATCTCTGTCGAACACTGTCGGATACTTTCAGAAATTCAGTTAACACCGGACACAGTTTCAGTTTGGAATAATAGCAGCGCCGCCTCTTTTTGTTCTGTCTCCTGAGGACCAGCAGATCATTAGCTTATTGGCTACCCTGGAGTTCCTTCAACGATTCGTCTTGGGATCAAATCTCAGCTACGTCCTACAATCTCTTTTTTTGGTTTTTCTGAAAACAAATTCGAAGGAACATTGCAGCCGTCCTCTGTAAAATTCAGTTCATCAGGAACAACATCAGCAGTCCCCTATAGATTGACATCGTGTCTTTCCTCTAACATGAATTCGAGTATACTCTAGTGGTTGTGACCTAGGTTCTTGCATCACTGAGATGAGATCCTTTGGTCAAGTCCCACCGGCGTCATAATTTGAAGCCCCTTTTAAATCCTCTTTTTAACTCTGAATTTTTGACCATGTTTTGAACCTAAAACCTGGTGACACAAATTCAGTTAAGAACCTTTAGCAAGGACACCCATGTACTTGTAAGCATGAATACATCTGCGTCCCTGGTCATGAATTCCTTGCTGAAGACCCCTCCCCTATCAAATATTTTATCTTGCAAACTATGCTAGCTCTAAATCAAAATGTTTTCGAAATGGAAACTTAATGAAATTGTTCAAATATTCATAATAAACTGTTCGGTTAATCCTAATTAGTCAAACTATTAAACTCTTTGCCTTTTTGATTAAAAACCAGAATAATTCATAACTTTTACACCATATTTTCGAATTTGACAAATAATATGTCTAAATCGATCAGCACGACGAGCCCGTTCTAACTATGCATTCCATGATATGAACTGAAGCATGCATCATATAAATATTAAGTATACATCAATGTTTATGGGAGAAAAACATGACTAAAAATTTAATAAAATGCTTTGTTCTTGTACCCCACACTTGACCCATGTCATGCTATGCTATGCCATGTAAATTGTGCATCATTCCATCATGGCATACTTATTTGCTTGTTGCATATTATTTATATGATTGTGCAATGTATTTATTTCGGCTCCTTGTGTGTTTGGTTTTTATCCAGATAGACACTGAGCAAGGAGAATACCAGGAGCCTCAGGAGTATTACCCAGATCCTTCCTATTTGGCAACTGAACTACTAGGCAAGCATTTCCCCATGCTTGCATACATATAGTACCTATGCTTCTATCTTACTCTTACATCATTGAGTCGTGATTGCATTAAATAGAATCACAAGTATTGCATAGCCTTTACTTTTAAACCCCACCGAAGCTTGTACTTCCATCCCATGAGCCATTACTATAGGAGTTGTTTGAGCCATGCGAGTCGTAGAATTGCATATGTGGTTTGTGCGAGTCTTTGGATAATGAGGTACCTAAATAACTTAATTTGAGTAGAGAACTAATGAAAGAGGCATCGGTGAGCATTATTTGCTATTTGGTTCTGTAAGCTCACTTGTGTCCCGTAGGACCCCGAGTACTTGATTCCTGTTCCTTGACTATTCGCACTATCCACATACGGGAGACCCTATGAATCCCCTTTTGCCTAAGCTTGATTCGCGCTTTATTTCTTGTGGACACAAAGTAGTTTGGGGCTTTATTACTATCCTGTACTTATGCCATGCCTTACTGCTTTATTTACGATTGTGCGTGGAGCACTTGTACTGTTTAGGAATGTGGAATGTTTTCACGGTATCGACAAGCCTAGTCACATTTTCGGGTTCCCAGTCGTTTACAAGCATTGGCACAAACCCTGGGTCCGCCTCGGAGCCGACCAACTTCATTGCGGGTAGCTTACTGGGGTGGCTCCCTGAAATGATTTATGAATCCTGTGAATGCTTTGTCGTGAGGCCTCGTTGTGTTTTATTTGGTTGTTCCCGAGGTTGATCGTGTGTGTGTTACTATTCGTGCACCCCTGTAGGGTAAATCTTTCTGAAAGCCGTGTCCGCGGTTATGGACGACTTGGAGCACAGTTTCTCGATCATACACAAGCATAACTAAAATACCGCCTTTAATTTGACTAAGACATGACTAGTAATTAGTACAACATTCATGGAATGGTTAATAAAATTGCCAACGGATAGGTTGTTCTTCCGCCTTCTCATCGGTAAGCGAGAAGGAGGACGAGCGAGGTTAAATTATGTTTCTTATATAACTATTGTTTTTAATTAATGAGCGTCCGTCCATCTTTGGTTGGGCGGATGTGTAGCGTGTCTCTATAGAAATTTGTAGCTATTATCTTTCGCTGCAATTGCGTCACCCCCAGGTTGTTCCCTTTAGATGCATTAAGACTTGATGAGTACCCCTAGGGTCTCACACGATAAATATTTGGTTTAGGTAGACAGGTTTACTCTTAGGAAGGCTACTGGGTTGAGGAGACGGATGATGGTGGCAACGACTATCCGGTGTAGAGATTTCGGGGTTGGAGATCCATGAGATCTGTGGGTGATATGTGCTTACTTTTAGGGCATATTATGCCGATTTCCTTCTTATCCGTACTCCGATCATTTTTTCCGCTTTCGCTTGATACTCTGTTGCATGATGTATGAGGATGTAGCCTAAACTATTATATCTATCTAGGATATTTGGATCTTGTCGTATGGCATTGAATATTTCTGTTTTCATTATTTCTAGATGGTGTGACTCTGATGTCTATTGTAAGTTGCAGACATACATAATCATTTGTGTATGTCATGGTCGCGCTACCTGTCGCTTATGCTGCTCGCTCTTGTCCCGATGTTCTTGAAAGTGGATAAGGTGGTCGGCCGGTACCGTGCCCTGCTCCGCTTCGACGGGCCTGCATGTGGGTGGCCTTGGGCCTCCGCGTTAGAATCACTTATCCACTTTTGGTTTGTCCAGGCTTGAACTTAGAGCGTAATGTCCAAGGTATTACATATACCAACAAGCCCTATGGCGTTGATGGAGCCCAAGATTATCGATTATGTTTCCACTGTAAAATGAGCCAACCACTATATGTTGTGCAACTTGTATTATGTAAACTCTAGATTTATCGATGAGAAATTAAATGATATATGTTATATCTTGGTATTTCATTTTGTTATTGTGTGATAGCTATGATCCAGGGATATCACTATAAACATAGAGACTTCGAATCTTAACGATTCAGGTCGTTACGCTCCAATGTGTTAGACCATGGCTAGAAAGCCCTAGAACATGCTGGAGTGCAACATTGGAATGCAATGGAGCACCATTGTGACAGAGGTTCCATCATCACACCCACTTGAGTGTATATGGTCATGTGTATCATTGTGGTTTAGAAAAGAACACATGCATTCACACTCCAACATGTGTCAGGCCATGGCCAGAAATCCCTAGAACATGCTGGAGTGCAACATTGGAATGCAATGGAGCACCGGTGTCATAGAGGTTGCACCACCACACCCACTTGAGTGTGCGTGGTCATGTGTATCATTGTGGTTTGGAAAAGAACAAATGCAATGACACACCAAAATGTGTTAGACCATGGCAGAAAGCCCTGGAACATGCCGGAGTGCAACATTGGAATGCAACGGAGCACCAGTATGTCAGAGGTTCCATCACAACACCCACTTGAGTGTGTGTGGTCATGTGGATATTTGTGGTTTGGAAAATAACACATGCAATGACACTCCAACATGTGTTAGAGCATGGCCGGGAAGCCCTAGAACTTGCTAGAGTGCAAATTGGAATGCAATAGAGCACCAGTGTGACAGAGGTTGCATCAACACACCCACTTGAGTGTGTGTGGTCATGCGTATCATTGTGGTTTCAAAAAGGACACATGCAATGATACTCCAACATGTGTCAGACCATGGCCAGAAAGCCCTAGAACATGCCGGAGTGCAACATTTCAATGCAATGGAGCACTAGTTTGACAGAGGTTACATCACCACACCCACTTGAGTGTGTGTGGTATGTGCATCATTGTGGTTTGTAAAAGAACACATGCAATGACACTCCAACATGTGTCAAACCATGGCCGGAAAACCCTAGAACATGCTGGACTGCAACATCTGAATGCAATGGAGCATTAGTGTGATAGAGGTTGCATCACCACACCCACTTGAGTGTGTGTGGTCATGTGTATCATTGTGGTTTGGAAAAGAACACATGCGATGCCACTCCAACATGTGTCAGACCATGGCCAGAAAGCCCTAGAACATGTTTGAGTGCAACATTGGAATGCAATGGAGCACTAGTGTGACAGAGGTTGCATCGACACACCCACTTGTGTGTGTGTGGTCATGTGGATCATTGTGGTTTGGAAAAGAACACATGCAATGACACTCCAATATGTGTCAGACCATGGCTAGAAAGCCATAGAATATGCTGGAGTGCAACAATGGAGTGCAACATTTGAATTCAATGGAGTGCAACATTTGAATGCAATGATACTCCAACATGTGGATCATTGAGGTTTGATCATAACCTTAGCATCCAATGTTGGCCATTAGATCGAGTCTTCTAGAAGGCCCATCCTCATGAAGAACTTGTCGTCTGTCCTGATTGTTACAGATCGTTCAATCGAGGCGCGTTTATGATTAGGATGGTTCTTTGTAAGAGCGATCCGCGTGTAGGCTGTTTTGTGACATGATTGTCTGCGCTTACTTTTCACTTATATTATTATTATTTCCAATCCCCTCTAGCCTATAGTAGTAGCATAGAGCTCGAGAGTGAGCACGTCTCCTCCACAACCCCCTCCTCCACCCCACTCCTCGTGCCCGGAAGATGCCATCGGCTTTCGTGCGCCGTGCCCGAACGACAACCGTTGTCTTTCAGGACGCTACCTTCAGGTAAGAAATCATTTAACAAGCATTTGAATTTATCTTACATATTCCTGCTATTGGCTTAAATAACTACAGATCTTTTATCCGATTTCTCGATGAAGTTCAGACGTGGGAGCCACCGAATGAGGAGTGCGAGCTGCTGCAGCCCAAGAATCCGGAGATCATCACGTGTAACATCCGGTCAACTTACCTGCTCGTGTGCTCCCACCTAGGATGCTTTCATCGTTACTCCTACTACGAGCTCCCCAACCACGAGCTCGTGTGCCCGCACGGCGCGTGCAGCTGCAGGGAGATCGGCTGAAACTACACCGTCCCGCCGATAGAGC
The DNA here is from genome assembly GCA_023614405.1 of Avena insularis. Taxonomy (NCBI): domain Eukaryota; kingdom Viridiplantae; phylum Streptophyta; class Magnoliopsida; order Poales; family Poaceae; genus Avena; species Avena insularis. The sequence continues at coordinate 243,157,006 of CM042696.1, forward strand.
TCATGGTCCACCTTGATCGAAGTGAGTAGGATCTCGTACGGCCACGACCAACTTATCCAAGAGAAGGTGACATTCCTTGACTCGGCATGCCACCGGCTCATTTGCGAGGGCGAGGACGGCTCTTTTTTCATCCTGAACATCACCGCTGACATTCCGAGAACCGAAGCTAGGCCTACCATCGTGTCTGCAGTATGCGTCAGGTCGATCTCGAGCGCCTAGCCCCTATACATGGTGCGCATGTGGGCGCACTCCCAGCCGCCATCATCCGATACCATGCATGTGACAGCCGAGGCACCGAGCTGCCCGACGCTGCACGAGGTTGAGTTTGCGGACCTGAGGTTGGTCCTATGGGTGCCATCGCAGTACCTTGTCGGTGTTGGACTGTACAAACATATGCATTTCTAAATTTGTATCGAGAAGACCGACAGGGAGTTGTAGTACTTATGTTGTCATTAAGTGTAAGACTAAAGCGATGCTACTCCGGTATGGAGAGCATACGTGTTGTGCGAATGTATCCCAGTTAAAGTTTTTGGTACTCCTTAATAACTTGACGAGTTTACTTATCTGACGGATAATAATAACTCGTAATAGCTTGTTGTTGTCATGTTGCAAAGTCCACTTACTCTGGACAAACTGGCAATACCGTGTGCTCCCACCTGTCAGTCTCACGTGTCCCGTGGGCCCACCAGCTAGTGCCACGTCCCCTTTACTTCTCTTCCTTTTCGTCGAAGCCACTGTCTCCACTTCTCTTCCATCCCACCGTAGGTGTCACCGCAAGCTGAGGGAGCCTCCAGCGATCGCTCATGCAACCCTTCATTTCTTCCTTCTGTCTATTGGTTTTAATCTGAATTTGGTGGTTTGTTTATATGTAATCTACGTGGATCCTGCCGCATACAAATGGCACAGACACAATTTCTAAAGTGGAAGCACCCACACCTTGTTATTGCACTAAACACAACTATCCATATTTCTCAATATAGTTTGCCAAACCCATTACAATAATTTTACTCGCACTAAACACAACCGAATTGCAACTAGCCTAAACAACATTTAAAGCCATATCACGACACTGTCATCGGAGTCAACCTTGGTTGGTGACCCTGTCGTGCCCTTCCTAGCGACATCCACTCCTGCCCGTGGCTTTCCCTTCACCAAGGAGGTAAAAATGGCGTTATGCTTTGCTTCATCGCCGTCGTCCTCCACACTGGAATCGACAATGATGAAGAGAACGGGGGTGGCATCGACCGAGCCCCGTCATGCCTGGTGGCCCCTACTCGAGCTTGACGCCACACTAGTCCTTCTACAGATACGAGGGGCCGAGCTCGGAAATGGAGCGTAGCCGTTTAGCTCAAGCAACCATGGCCATTTGATATTGCGACGGTAGGATCTTTGAGTGGATCCACCGTGGCGAGCGCGACCGCGAGCATTGGAGCGGATGGATCTAACGCCGCGAGCAATGCCAAGTTCCGAGGGTGTAAGTGTGTGGGCCAAGCGTGCCTGGTTCCTGGGCAAGGCCTCCCAGTGATATGTACGCGGGCATGGTGCCAAAAAAATTCAGTCAATGCGTGTGGGAGGGGCTTTGAACCACGAAGGCGTGAGGTTTGGTTGACAAGTCCGCACGCTAGGTCCCCTATATGTCAGCCGAATGTGGACGGTAGGATTCTACCCGAGTTAAGGGGAGATAAATCACGTTTCACCATGCCCCTGCTTTGATATCCAAAGGCTCCTCTTTCCTCTTCCCTCACCCTCGCTCCCCTCGCTCATGGCTCGCGGCTCATGCAGTTCGTCTCAAGCGGAATCAGGGCTGGCTCAACATCGACAGGATGGTGCCCCCATCAGGTACCGGAAGATGCCCTATGATTACTACCCCGAGATGCTGTGTTTGTGTAGTGAGAAGATGCCGAGATGGATTTCGTGGACAAACAAAAATACTACAGGAAAATTCAGCAAGTATAGCATCAGAGCGGTAACTTCTTATGCTAGGTACAATAGTAACCCAGATTTGGGAAGCATAGTGTATTGCTTTGTTTGTTTCCTTTGATTGTTCATAGGAAGGGAGGGGAATTGGCTCTGAAAAGTTTGTGTGGATCGAAAAGCCCCTGACAGGTTTTCACAAAGAGCTTGTTTAGGATCTTCATGATGCTGTGTGGGACAAGAAAGAGGAGATTCGTGCGTTGGAGAGAGAGATCCGGGAGCTTCGCCAGATGTAGGGGAGGCAGGAGCAGAGAGGTGGTGAGATAGACGGGCTCAAGATTAGGCCAGAAAGTGGAAACAATTTTCTCATTATCTGGGCATTATCTGTTGCCTTTGCAATTTATGTTGCCATGTCATTGTCCAGCAGCTGAAAATACGTTGCTACTTCGTGGAGTGTAGCAGACTTTTTAAAACTTCTTTTTCAGGTCAGAACCTTATCATAAGTGTAATGCCAAAAGTAGGGATTTATTAAGCGCTTAAATAGATTAATGTCTGTGCCACTAACATTAAATAAATTTGCAGATCCCCTCACCCCTCAGCAATCATGGTTCCGGTGCTACGATTGTTCAGATAGTAGTGGCATAGTCACAATTTCGGCTTAAAATAGTGGCTTGTCCATGTCCAAACCTCAAGACGCGATAAATTTTACTTCGAGAACGGGTCCAGATTGTTTTGCCCGACAAGTTCCATGCACACAGCTCTGGAATTTAACCGAATTACATATATAGGTTCTGGTTCAACACATTAGCAGGTTCCTTCATTGCTAGCTTTCTTCATCTGCCTGGGTGCCAACTTTCTTGCATTCACGTCCTCTGGCTTCTTCATTTCCTGGCTTCTTCCTCTGCCTGGGTGGCAATTTTCTTTCCCTCACGTACTCTGCATCTCCGGGTCGAGGGAAGTCAGGCCAATCAGCACCAGAATCATGTTCACCATCATCACTCCAATCGTTTTGATTTTCTTCCCGTATCAAAATCAATGAGTCAGGAGTCTTGTTTCTAACCTTGCGCTTCCTGCCAAAGAAACAACACATGACTAACTCCCTAATATCTATAGAGTAAACAAAAAAATTAAAAATTGAAGGTACCATCTCATACCTAGGTTTGGGAGCATTAAGGGAACATCCCGCTGCTCTATGGCCTATAAGATGGCAGGTCTTGCATCAGTTTTTCCCTTCTTGCTAGCACTAAAAGTCGAACCCTTCTTCTCGAGAAAATTCTTAAACCCCTGAGGTCTTCCTCTGTCCTTTTTTGTAACTGGCTGGCATAGCTCGAAACTCAGTTGCACTTGAGGCCATTGAGATGGGTCTGTACAGGGCTCGACGGAACCCGCGTACACAACCCTGAACTTTTCTAGAGAGTAGTAGTCGGACAAATATTGATCCAAATGTGGCAGAGTTCTTTTCTTCACCAAGAAGACCAAGGTGTGGTTGCAAGGTTTCCTAGTATGCTGCCACTCTAAGCAGGTGCATTCTCGCTGCTCGATGTTCACAACATCACTGTGGCCATTATTGGACATATGGACCACCTCACAACTGTTGTTGTCTGACAGGAGAACCCTAAGATGACCAAGTCCTCGGCTTCTCTTATGTAGTTGCTATACAACATGCGGTAGCATATGTCCTCTAAGTCTCCTACCGATCTCTCTCCTTATATTTAACAGCTTCATGATTATACCATGTATGCTGTCCATCAAGATATGAACAAGATGGACTTTTATGCCCTTCACCTAGTTATTTAGGCATTCAGCAAGGTTTTTTTTTATGTAATCAACTTTGATGTCATGGTTGAATTGACTCCTCTTCCATAGCTGCAAATGATGGGAGGCTAAGTACTGCGGAAGATCAGGGGCTTCCGCAAAAATCTTGCTCATGAAATATCTAGAAGCAGGAAACATGTAACCAAATATGCTGACTACGTAGTGTGAGTACAAGTTGAGCATCAAATGGGCATGGCATTCTCTACCTTGATCTCGTGGGAACACCTCCTTCACTGCATTCGTTATCCCTTTGCATGCCCATGGATATAGCCAATGGAGCCATGTGGCCTATTGTTCTCCTGAGCTGCCTCATAAACCAGACCTAGTTTGCCTCTGTTTCTGTATCGAACAACCTAAAAGCCACTGGGAACATCCAGTCGTGACCATCAAGTGTTGTCGTAGATACTAGCAGCCTTTCCATTTGCCAGCTAGGACAATGATGTCTACACTCAGATATGGCCTATACCCGTCCTTGAATCCCTGGATGCAAGGTTTAAGTGCCATGAAAAATCCGTTGAAATAAATTATCCCACCTTCTGATTTAGTGTTAATCTCCACAACACTCCCCGGACACGTTACTTGTACCTCAGCCTTGAAGTTGTATAGCATCCTGAAGCTATTAGTCCAATCCACGTGCCTCCATAACCAAGTATGAGTTCCACCCCCCTCCACCCCCTCCTCCCTCGGCGATCATGGCTTCTAGCAATCCCATCCATGGAAGGGCTTCTACATTGGGACTTCTCCCCATGGCTGGCCTTGGAAGATCAGGTATGTCGACGTTTTGGAACATCGGTCCATTTCTCTCCTTCTGGTGGCAAGGAATTCTTTTTGGTGGTCTCGTTCTCCTGCGCATCTTTTCCTCTCACCGAGGAAGACCTTTGTCTGGCTTTGCAATGTTGTCTGGGGGGTAATTGCCGACTATACAAGGTTTTCCATTTAAGTGATCGCAGATTCAGATTCTCGGTGGCTTCTAATCAAGTGGGGCATTTTATCTATGGGCTTCGAGATCGAATTTGGCCGGATTTCATTTGTCACTTCTCTCTGTTTAGAGGAACACATCCTACGATCTCTGGTTTTCTTCATTCAGATATTACATTGGATCAAACTTCTAAGGAAATCTTGGATATCTCTCAGCGAAGTCATACTAATCTGAAACATAATTTGAGTGTTCTGAAGAAAAATGCAAGGACAGATACTACTGATCGATCTGCTCAAGTTTTATCAAAGTTTGATCTGCATAATTCAGTGATTGTTCGAGATTTTTCTAATCAGAAAAGGGAGTCTAACGCTGTGAATCTTCCGTTGCGATCTTCTGATCATATTCTCTTTGGTACGTTCAGCGATCCGATTTTGGTGGATCAGAAGATTTTTTCAAATTCGAAATTTGTTAATGATAGATTCTTCCGTAAAGTCTGCGATCGGTTACCTATCTTGGTGCTGGAACAATCAGAAGATTTTCGATCCTGTGGATACGCTGATAAAGATATTATGGAAATTCTTAATTTACCTGCTTTGCCTCCAAAGGACCTGGTGTTTGAATATTTGGGCCGATGCTCTCGCTGTGGGCTATCGGACCATAAATCTGCAAACTGCCCTGGCATGTGTTTTGGTTGTCGCAAACTAGGCCGCAAATGTAGGTTCTGCTATCGGGCCCGTGGGATCTGCTGCGTCTCCTGCCTGGCCCCGAGACACTTATCTGGAGATTGCGATATTGGGCTCCGATGTCTGCTTTGCAAAGACCTTGGTCATTGGGCCAAGCATTGTAACGTGAGCAGAAAGTTGGTCCGACAAATTTGGGTACCAAAGCAGAACCGTATCAGACAAAATCGGACAGATTTATTGGGTCGGAATATCTGGGTTGTTAAGAAACAAACTAAACCGTGCGCAGATATTACCTAAATGCTTGCCTCTTCGTCTTCGGAGCTCCCGGCGGAACCCCCTACAGTAATCCCTGACAGAGAGATTGCAATGGCGAACTTCCCGGTGAATCCTCTAGCTTTCATCCCGAACGGTATGTCTATTGACCATGGCCCTTCTGATCGCCGTGTTCGCTCGGTTCTTGTGGTTGATCCTATTGCTCCTCTGAACCATGACAATGTGGTCATTGCTGAACCCAACCGTTTTATTCCGATTCAGTTTAGATCTGACATGAGGAACACAATTGAGGGGTTGCTGAATGAAAGTGGATTTGAGGTTGCTCAATGTGATGATCATCCTTTTGGCCTGGGTAGCTTTACTCTGGTTGATACTCTGATAGCTGACACTGTTGTTGGAACCACCTTTGAAATTGATGAAATCACCACTGTCACTTTTGTGAGACATGACCAAGCTAGAAACCGTAGATTAGCCTCCTTTGGTCGACAGACTTGGATACTTTTCCTAGGTTTTCCTGCAGATTATCAAACTAATTCCTACATTTGTAGTGTTGTTGAGGATTTTGGATTACTCACTATGTGGCACAGACCTAGGGAACACCTCAAATATGTCCTAGTTAAGGTGGCTGTGGCAAACCCAAAGTTCATCCCCAAAAGTCTCGTAATTTCTCAATTAGGTGGGGCAAGAAACTCTTGGACTGTACCAGTTTATATCCTTCGCAGTAGTGATTGGAATGCACACATACATGACCTACCACCACCTCATGAGGACCCAGAACCTGAAGATAGGAACCCTCATCCTTTCTATGGCCTTGAACAATCTGCTGAACAAATTTATCAACAATAATTGGCTGCTTGGCTCCAGCAGAATGGTGCTCATGGAGGACAGGGTCATAATCATAATCAGGGACATCAGCATGCACCTGTTCAGAATCATCAGCTAGACCAGGAGATGGCTTCTGATGTTGATAGTGACATTGCTTCTCCCCCCTTTACAATTTCCAGGCTATTCTTCTTGAACAAGGTGTCACTGTTGAAGCTGGGATCCCACCTCCTATTACCAATATTCATGATAGCCCTTTATCTGCTTGGAATGAAAATGTTGATAGTCCTATGTGTGAAGATTCATCCTCTTCTAACACTGTCATTGTGAATGCTTTCCAGACTGCTTCTGGATCTGTTTTTGCGGCTAACATCTCAGCTCTGTCTAGAGTTAGTTCCTTTTTACCCCACTGGAAGACCCTCTCATCTAGTGATGTGGACAGTCTGGATTTTGCAAAAGCTTTGGTTTATGGTTTGAACCCACTTGATTCTAATACAGGGCTTAAGCTATCTATTATTCAGAACATTATCATGCAGAAATTGAATAGGAATATTTGGGTTGACATGGGACTCTTATCTTCAATGCCTGCTTTTAATAATGTGAATGTGGTGCTTGGAAAAAGACTCTCCTCTGGTCCCTGGCCCAGGAATGTTGCTAGGAAGGTGGATCTTAACTTATCTCCATCCATGGGGCTGAGTCATCTTTCAGGGGCTATGCATGAGGACTTGGGATTTCAGGAGGTGGTCATCTCTGGTGTTCATCATAATTTTGATAAGCAGCAATTTCTTGACAGAGTTACTGATGTTAATAATTCCATTATGCCCCTGATGAATTCTCAGGTTAGAAGGAGTCCTAGAAGCACAAAATATGATGGCTTCAAGGTCCACATGCCTGTTGATGGGAAGAAATACAAATCTAAGGTCAAGCCTAGGAAAGTTCCTACTGCTATTGAAGCCAAGGACTTACAGATCTCTGCAGGACAAGTTCAGGAGGTGAATGATGTTGATGAGGATGATCTTCCTCCACCTACTCCTATTGCTGTACTGCAGAACATTGGTGTGAAGCTGTGTGGTATCCCTGAAGCTGAGCTCACTACCAAGGAGCTTTTGGCATCTAAGAAATAATCTTTATTCCTTTTGTAATGAATAATCACAAACAATGGATTATCTTGTGTTGGAACATCAGAGGACTTAATGCTAGGAAGAAGCAGTTAGCTTTGATTAATGCCATAAATTCTAGTGGTTGTGCTGTAGTATGTCTGCAAGAAACCAAGAAACATCATTTTGATTCCACCTTTATCAAGTCATGTTGCCCTAAGAGATTTGATGAATTTGTTTATATTCCTTCTAATGGTGCATCTGGTGGTCTGATTATTATTTGGAATAGCTCTGTCTTTTCTGGTATGATTATGCATTGTGAGCCCTTTGCTATCTCTGTGCATTTCACATCAACTCAATCTGCTGAGTCTTGGACTTTGGTGAATGTGTATAGCCCTTGCCATGGTACTCTCAGGGATGATTTTTTTGACTGGTTAATGAACCTTCACATCCCAGATAATGAGGATTGGCTAATCATGGGTGATTTTAACTTCATAATATCACCAGAAAATAGAAATAAACCTGGTGGGAGTGTCCAAGATATGTTCACTTTTAATGAATTCATTAGAATAAAACAACTAACTGAATTACCAATAAAAGGCAGAAAGTATACTTGGAGTAATATGCAATCAGATCCTTTGTTGGAATAGTTAGATTGGGTTTTCTCTTCTCTTCATTGGACATAATCTTACCCTGCTACTTCTGTTCTGGCACAGGGTAAACCCACTTCCGATCACACACCATGTGTGATTTCTGTACAAACTTCAATTCCTAGATCTAAGATCTTTAGGTTTGAATCTTTTTGGACTGCTCATTCCGGGTTCTTTGACACTGTGGCTGCTAGTTGGATTAAGCCGGTTTATAAGGGTAACATTGCTACGGTTCTGAATGCCAAATTTAAAAGACTTCGACATGATCTAAAATTTTGGAGCAAATCTATATCCAAATTATCTATCTGTATTGATAATTCAAATAGAGCTCTCATGGAACTAGATAAAATTGAAGACATAAGGCATTTAACAATTCCTGAAGAAAATTTTAGACAGATCATCAAGAAGCATATCATCAAATTACTTGAGTATAAAAGACAATATTGGAAAGCTAGATGTACCATTAGATGGACAAAGTTTGGAGATGAAAATTCCAAATTATTCCATGCTATGGCTACTGATAGATACAGAAGAAACAACATATCTCATTTGAAATTGAATGAGGACACTGTGATAACCACTCATGAGGACAAATAGGTGGCTATCTTTAATGCTTTCAAGGAAAGAATGGGTACTATACAAAATCCTCAGATGATCATGAATCTGACTGACCTCATTAAGCCAGTTGAGGGACTTGAGAAACTCTTTGAGCCTTTCACAGTAAATGAGATTAATTTAGTGGTTAAACAAATGCCTGCAGACAAAGCTCCTGGTCCTGATGGCTTTAATGGGCACTTTGTCAAGACTTGTTGGCATATCATTAAAGATGATATCTACAAACTATGTCAGGAATTTCACTCTGCGAACATGAATTTGGAAAGTATAAATGTTGGATATATTACTCTGATCCCCAAAAAAGGTACACCTGAGTCTATTAATGATTATAGACCTATTACCTTATTAAATTGCTGCCTCAAAATCATCACAAAAATTATTGCCAATAGACTATAGAAGGTGGTACTTGGAATTGTACATTAGAATCAATATGGTTTTCTTAAAGGAATATCCATTCAAGATTGCTTAGCCTGGGCATTTGAATTTATCCATCAATGTGAACAATCCAAGAAGGAAATAATTTTACTCAAACTAGAATTTGCCAAGGCATTTGACACAATTGATCACTAGGCAATGATTAAAATAATGGCACAAATGGGATTTGATGATAAGTGGCTTAAGTGGATTGAAATAATATTTGACTCTGGGAAATCTTCTGTACTTCTCAATGGTGTCCCTGGAAGGCAATTTCACTGCATAAGAGGTGTCAGACAAGGAGATCCTCTTTCACCCCTTATTTTTGTTCTTGCTGCTGACCTCCTCCAGTCTGCAATCAATAGACCCTAGCTACTAATACACTGGAGTCACCAATTACTTGCAACCCAAGTATGAATTATCCAGTGGTACAACATGCTGATGATACCATCATTATCATGCCTGCCAAGATTAATCAAGTTGTTACAATGAAACACATTCTTGATACCTATGCTGCATCCACTGGTCTTCATATCAACTATAGTAAATCTATTATGATCCCTTTGAATGTCAATGATCAACTTACTAATGAGCTGGCATACCTTCTTATCTGTGTAATTGGGAAAATGCCTTTTACTTATTTGGGACTGCCTCTAGGAACCACCAGACCTGTTGTGACTGATCTTTTGCCACTTGTAGACATAATTGAGAGGAATCTCTCTGCTAATTACATGCTGATGTCTTATAGTGGTAGAACAACTCTTATAAACTCTTTGTTAACTTCTATTCTCATGTTCCCTATGTGTACTCTTAAGATACCACCAAGAATAATTGAACATGTGGACAAAATCAGGAGACATTGCTTGTGGAATAAGAAGGATGAGGCAGGAGAGCATTGTAATGCCTTAATTGCCTGGGACAAGGTGTGTAGGCCAAAGAACAAAGGAGGTATGGGTGTTCTGAATCTTAAAATACAGAATGATGCACTGCTTTTGAAGTTTTTATGTAAGTTTTACAACAAAATTGGCATCCCATGGGTATCTCTAATCTGGAACACATATTATATTGGGACAATTCCACATGCTTCTGAAACATGTGGATCTTTCTGGTGGAAGGATATTGTTAAACTATTCCCAATTTATAGAGGGATTACTCATTGTACTGTTAAAACTGGGAATACAGTGCTGATGTGGAAGGATAACTGGTTGGAAGGGGTGGCAGCTGAAATGTTCCCAAGAGCATTTTCTTTTACATCTAAAGAGGACTCTTCAGTGGCAGAATTTCTCAGTGCCCCTGACCTTGCCACGAATTTTATCTGCCTATTTCGCCTCAAGCCATGGATGAGCTAAAGGAATTGCAGCAAAAAGTCACAAATATAGAAATTAATGATTCTATAAAAGACATTTGGAGTTATAATTGGGGATCAGACAAATACCAGGCTAAAGCATTCTATCAATTCTGTTTCAGAGAGATGGAAGCACACATTTCCTTCAACTGGTTATGGAAGAGTAAATGTACACCAAAGTTCAAGTTTTTCTTCTGGCTATTACTCTCTGATAGATTGAATACTAAAAACATGCTCAAACGAAGACACTACAATAGTGTGTCTAATTATGATTGTTTAATTTGCAACAATAACTTTGAGGAAACAGTGGAACACCTCTTTTTCGCCTGCTATTTCAGCAAACAATGCTGGCAGGCTCTTGGTCTGCAATGGGATGATAATGTGGACCGTCTGCACATTATTGAAAAAGGGAAAAATACTCAACAAGCAAGTTGTTTATGGATACTATTATCGTAGCAACCTGGAGCATCTGGAAAGAGAGGAATGACTTGTGCTTTAACAATATTACTCCCTCTACTGACTCTTGGAAGAACAGATTTCAGCAAGACTTTAGGTTGCTAGTACATAGGACCAAATCTGAATATCATCAGGAGATACACAATACTTGTAACTCTCTGTAGCTCTTTATAAGCGCTTTGTAACTTTCTGCTCCTTACACCCCCCTGTATCAGTCTCAGGAACATATGTAACTGTGCTAGGCTTCCCCAACTTGGGGAATCCTAAAGTAATTTAAAGACAGTAGGATCACACCTACTGTCAAGAGCTTCAAAAAAAATCCACGTGCAAGACTTTTAGAGCTTTCTCTTTACCTTTCCAAACCATGTAATACGGTAGGACAATGTTGTTTTTAGCACGGAGGCTAGTCTAAATGTTCTTCGCGTCTCCTTAGGGTTATCCTTTAGTATGGACATAGCTTGTAAAGCCACCCACTCCGTATCAGCCATTGAGGATTTCAGCATGCTGCCTGTCGGACACATGTGGGGAGGGCCCATTTTCTTCACCTGTAACATAGATTCATTTACAAGATAAGTGGAGTCGACTTGTTGCCAGAAAGATCTTGCACAACAATTGTAGGTATAGAGTGAAAAAGAGAAAGTTCAAAACGTTTGCTGCATCATTGCCTGACTACCCTAATTGCCTTTGACGCATGTAAGGCTCTAGCTGCAACCCTCCATGGACAAGGTACCACCACCTGTCCATTCTTCCACATTAACCTGCAAACGGCCTCATACCTCTAGGAAGTGTTCTTTAGTCTATGAACATTGAACTCCCCCTTGATACAAAAATGCTGGAACGACATCCTAAACTCATTCGTGCTCCTGAATTCGGTGCCAACCGAAATTATAGGATACTTGTGGTCATGTTTCATATCTTCTACACTGGAACCCAAATCATCGACTGGAATGCCATCCTCACCATTAAATGTCTCATCAATTTCATCATGACCAGATTCTTGGTCCTCTATAGTTCCCTCTTCTACATCCGATTCAGAATCTTGGCCATTGTCTCCAGTGCCTAATACTGCACACATCATATTGACTCCTAGGGGTGGGGCTGCACCATCATCTCCACTCGGATGGACCAGAACATTGGCCCAATCTACCTCACCAGCAACTCTATTTTCTCCCAGATGCTCTGTTGGTTCTTCTGCAACCACAATGGGTAGTCTTACATTTCCACGTATCCCATGTTCTTCAGTAGACAAACATCAGTCAGATTCTATTTCATATCAACTGTATAGAGCCCTCTCTTCTTCAATTCCCTTATGGAATCTTTTCCTCGATGGTCTTTCCAGGGCTTTCCTTATTCCTCACTCTTCAGATTCTACTCCTCCTGCTTCCCCTTCTGGGTGTCTTCTCCTCCTTCCTCTTGTTTTTTGGCTCCTAATTTGCTATTTTCCTTCCCAACCAATCTCTTTTGTGTTTAATTTAAATTTGTTTTTTATTTTGTCTTTGGTTTTAGCTTTTTTTTTTCTTTTTCATTTTTTTTTTTTGTACCTTGTGTGTGTGTGTTCATTTAGCATTTTTTTTTTTTCTTTTTCATTGGTTTTGTCTATTTTGGTACTCTCTGATGTCTGTGTATTGGGTGGTGCCTGTGGTGCCATTTTTCGGTGTCCTCTTGTTGGTGTCCTTCTAGCGGTCTCTTGTTCAGATGTTCTCCTACGGGTTCTTCCTTCTTCTCCTCTTCTTTTCCTCCTCTCTTCTCTCTCCTCTCTATATAAGCTATCCTTAGCACTTTTCCTTATTATGATGCCCATTAGTGAAGTCACTCAATTTGTTTCCATCATCTCTCTCATCATCCATCAAATCTCCTCAATTCCAATTCCTCTCATGTAGATGTTGTAGATGTTTTTTTTTGTTTTTTTTTTCTCAACTTAATGGGTATGGTATTAACTTGTTAACTTTCTTTTTGTTAGCTTTTTGGACTTGTAACAATATAATAAAAATGTGCTATCTAGGGGAGACCCCCCCCCATGCACATCACGCCGCCACGCCTATCGATATCTATACCACTTATTTACTCGTATGCGCCAAGGATTAGATCAAAGTCGCATTAGAAATTTTCATGCCATCATCTAATTTTTAGTGAACTTCTATCACCATGACTAACATGTTGTACTCCATCATCAGGTTCTCTCGCAAGACCGAAACCACCGATGGGTTCAAGAGGAGGAGAAGCATCACAACAAGTGGTTCAGGATGGAACATTGGCCCAATCCTTCTTTAGTAGCCGCAATAGCATGCCACTGAACTTGAGAATGGGTTCAAGGAGGAGAAGCACCCTAGACAACAGTTTTGGCAAAAACATCGGGGGATACTCTGGAAGCCTTAGTTTGCACAACGGCCGCAGGAATTGGGTCAGCAGCAGCCTGAGCAACAACACCACGGGGATGACCAGTACCAGCAGATTCCATTGAAGGGGTTTGCACAATGGCAATACGGGGAATCCTACAAGGAGGTTGCCCGACAGAAGCATGGCACGCAGGACGAAACACATTTTTATTACCAGTAGCAGGGGTTCGAGTTAGACCACCTTGTCCAAGAATAGTAGGGCAACTCCTAGTAGCAGCAGCTTCCATATTTTACAATTCAGCACAAACATGCAAATCTTAAGAGACTTTTTCATCATCTCGGTTAGCTGACTGTCACATGTTAGAGTAACCATGATGTCTCGTTCATCCATGAAGCTGAACTGTACAGTCTGCTTCGACCCTATTTCAGCATGTTTACGCACATCAGTAACCATAGCAGGGATAGTGCAGATCTGCACTGGCGCTTCTTCCATCCTGAAACAATGAAGTCGATACGACTTGCCCTTCCCATTCGCTAATTTAGAGTGGTACTTGCCAAGGGTTATCGAAACCATGTAAGGGTGGTCCGCGGGGATTCTACGTGACAAAACATTAGGGACAAAAGATAAGAATCATTTGTCAGTGTTGGGCTAGCAAACAATTCTAGGTTCGATCTATCTCTTTAATATCAATTGTCAGCCAGCAGTTATAGTTAGTGTGAATAGAAAAGAGAAGAGTAGCTCACCCGCATGTAGCCAGAACTTCTTCTTCCTCGGTAGTAGAATCTGCCATCCTCCGTGCTACTCAGCTCGTCGAGGGTGGAGCCGGGCTAGATCCTCGCAACGGCGGGCATGCCATGTGACATTGGAGCATGGTATTAGTGAGTGGGCGCAGCAACTTGGCGCCAAAAGTCAAATGTCCAAAGGGATCGTTCTGGTTGGAGGGTGGATTTCGACGCTGCCGGTGTTAGGGTTCATGCGAAAGGAGGGAGTGAACTTGTGAATTTGATCAACACACCAAGGCCCTTAGTTCCTCGTTTTGCCTACGTGGTTGCCGCGTTGGCACTCGCGTCACAGACAGAGTACTGACATGAGGGTCCTGACCGTCTAATTCACGGGGCAGTTTGACGGAATGTTTGAATTTGGTAGGGGTGAGATGAGTTTGCCTCGAAATGGCCCCTCTTGATAGTTGGTAGCCCAACTTTGCGAAACACGGCAATTACAGGCAACTCAAACCCTGCTATGCACTTGCCCGACAACTTTGGGGCCGCAAACCAACAAGCCCATGTATCACATCATATTCGGACGCAACATATTCCATGCCTTCCATGCTAGGCCATGTTTCGTCTCAATAAGCTCAAGATACCCGGACCAAACGACATCATCACCATTGCCGGAAGCTTCAACAAGGCAAGGGAGTGCAAGCTGAGTGAAGCCACCTTCGCTGAAGCCGTCCTCTACGGTGAAGAGTTCAAGGATATCTAGTGCCAAGTCGACGCTTCAGAGATGCCGGCTTCGAAGAAGAAGATTTCTGACTCCGAACCCGCCTTCAAGGCCACCATCAATATCATGCTGGTGCAACTTGTGGAAGGTGATTACTCCAAGACCACCGCCATTGGCACGGACCTGAATCCCAAATAGGAAAGCGTGCTCATCGAGTTCCTCCATGAGAATAGGACATCTTCGCCTAGCAACCTGCCGACATGAAGGGTGTACCTAGGGAACTTGCTGAGCACAGCTTAAGCATCGATCGTAAAGCAAAACTGGTGAAACAAACTCTATGACGCTTCAATGATGAAAAACGACGAGCCATAGGCAAGGATCTAGCTAGGTTACTTAAAGCTAGTTTTATTCGAGAAGTTATCCACACCTAGTGCATGGCTAATCCTGCCCAAGAAGGGAACCAAAGAATAAATAATGTGTGTTGATTACATTGGCTTGAAAAAATTGTGCCCGAAAGATCCGTTTGCTTTACCTCGCATTGACCAAGTCATTGACTCGACGGCTGGCTCGGAACTTTTGTGTTTTCTAGATGCATACTCAGGATACCACCAAATTAAGATGCATAAGTCAAACCAATTGGCCACTTCATTCATCACACCTTATGGCACATACTTCTACGTCACGATGCCCTTTGGGCTAAAAACACAGGTGCTATGTAGCAGCAGATGATGTAGCATTGCCTACATGACTAAATAGGTCGCAACATACACGCTTACGTGGATGACATCGCGGTGATGTCAAAGAAACTAAATGACCTCATCGCTGATTTATAGGAAACCTTCGATAACCCCTAGAAGTACAGCATGATGCTCAACCCTAAGAAACTAAATTGTTGGGCTTCATTGTTTCACATCACGGAATTTAGGTCAACCTGGATAAGATCAAGGCCATCCTCGACATCAAATGCCACACATGCTTTAAGGACATCCAATGGCTCATAGGATGTGTTGCAGTAGTAAGCCAGTTCATCTTCTGACTTGGTGAGAAGGCAATGCCGCTCTACAAGTTGCTCAAAAAGGTGGACAAATTCGTATGGATAGACAAGGCAGATGCAACACCTAAGGAGTTGAAGAGAATACTCTCCTTCGCACTAATACTTGTAGCACCGGAGTCAATGGAGCCAATTGTAGTATACATGGCCGCAGCCAACCAGGTTATCAGCATAGTCATCATGGTGGAGCTCCAGAACTGCCATAAGATACTCTTGTGCCAGAGCCAGAGTTTTGGGTCATGCATTTTGATGGATCTAAGTTGCTCAATGGCTTAGGGGCTGGTGTATTGTTGCAATTACCAACATGAGAGAAGCTGCAGTACGTCCTCCAGATCCACTTCAACGCTATGAACAACATGGCGGAATATGAAGCTCTCATTCATGGACTTTGTGTGGCCAAGGATATTGGCATCAAACGCATAGTTTGTTGTGGAGATTCCGACTTGGTTTTCTAGTAGGTGGCTGGTACCTGGAACACACGGAACACTATGATGGTGGCATATCGAGACGAAGCAGACAAGATAGCCAAGTGCTTTGACGACTACAAAGTTAGGTATGTCAAGAGGGAGGATAATGAGGCGATAGATCTAGTGTCAAAGATTGGATCGGCTCACAAACGAATTCCACCTGGTGTTTTCCTAGAGCATCTACGAACACCTTCCGTGAAAGGAGCAGACCCCAACAACCTAGATAGAGTTGATTCATTTGTTAACTCAGTTACAGTGAGCTCTCCAGCTTGGAAGAAACCGTTCATGGACTACCATCAAGACAGAACACTGCCCGCTGATGAAGTCGAAAGCCGGCAGATAGTACGCAGAGCAAAGGGCTATACTATAATAGATGGCCAGTTATACAAAATAAGCACCGCAGGAGTATTCCTACGGCTCATCTCCCAGCAGCAAGGTATGGAAATCCTTAGAGATATTCATCTCGGAGATTGCGGGCATCATGCCACTCCCCAATCGCTGGTCTCCAAAGCCTTTCGGCAAGGATTATACTGGACAACCGCCAAGGTGGACACCGACAAGCTAGTGCAGACTTGTATTGGATGTAAGTTCTATGCAAGGCAACCACGTGTTCTAGCTGAAGAATTGTGAACAATACCAATTACTTGGCTATTTGCAGTATAGGGGCTTGACAGGGTTGGTCCTTGAAGACGACACTGTCGTTGGGGGTCCTCGAGGCGTGCGGAAGAGAGGGGTGTGAGACGTACGGTGTTCCGGGACGGTGAGCACACAAGTTTACCCAGGTTCGAATCCGCCGGCTTTGGACGGATCCTACTCCTGCTAGCAATCCAGTAATACGGCAGAGCTGGAATATGGGTTATAAGGGGTTCGATTGTGCGAGTTGAGATTGTAGACTATTGTGTTGCCCTAAAGGCTCTCCCTAGGACGGCTTATATAGATATCCGGCCTAGGGTTTATAGGAGAGATCTATCTGGCTACGACTAAGAGTCGGTTACAGAGTACATCTTGAACTACAAGTAACACTATGGGCCTATGTCGGTAAGTCTTCTGGGCCTTCCCGTAGCCGGACTGGACTCCGTCTCTTCTCCCTGACTGGGTCGCCCGTGAAGCAAAGCTCTAACCCGAGTGGGCCACCCTAGTCGTTGAGGAACTGTGAGGATACCCGAAAAGTATATCCCCAACAGCAGCCCCCGGAAGTCTCCAAGATCCAAAGTCGGATTCATCATCATCTAGCTTGATCTTCGGCTTGCAGAATCTTGAAGGGTTCCTGAAACTTCAAAACAAAAGATACGATCCGAGTCTCAAAAATAAGTCGGACCTATTAGTGCGTTATTTGGATTTCCATCTTGATATTCAAACTAAGCAAGAACTTGGTCTCTGACGTTATCTGACACCAGTCATGGTCAAGTCACGTCACTGACAGACATTTCCTGTCAGCACGACCGTTGGTGGGTCCGCCTTTCGTGGAACCGAGGCGTCATTTTAATGCGTGCATGGAGATCGAGGCGACGTAATCATCGCGCAAAGGTTTCCCTGTTCTTTCCACGACGTGTGGCACGGTTACCGTGGTATTTGCACGAATCTTGGCGCAGTCGGTGGTTATAAGGGGTGAGGATTCCTTCCTCTCATCTTCTTCACCTATTCCTCGCACCGTTTCCTTCTCCTCCACTTCTCCCATGCGCACAGAGCTCCCTTGCCCCCCAAAATTCCTAGCACCGCCCATCCAAGGTCACCGGCGCACCCGGAAAATGGCTTCCACTTCAACTTCTAGTGCAGCAGGGACACCAGCGGCGGCGGAAAAGGAGAGCAATCGTGGGGTTTGGATCTCGTGCGTCCTCGACGACGAGAAGCTCCGCGGCATCGAAGAAGAAGGTCTCCTCCGTGCCGGTGACTGGCGAAGCGGCTTCGGCGAAGCCGTCCCCCACCCTCGCAATGGTGAAGCCATTACCCACCTCGATAGAGGTTTCTCCTTTCCACCCTCAGATTTCTTTTCTGAGGTGATAGATCATTACGGCGTTCAACTTCACCATATCCCCCTGAACTCCATCTTAGAGATGAGCGCCTATGCGTCTTTGTGTGAGGGGTATCTCGGCATTAGGCCGAGTCTCACTCTCTTCCGGTACTATTTCCATGTCCGTAGAAATTCCATCACCGCCGGTAATCCTTACATTACGGGTATGATTAGTCTTTCGGTTAGACGTGAGCGCGTTTATCCTCGGATTTTAGCTAGGGAGTCGGTCAAATAGTGGCCAGCTACCTTTTTCTATCACAAGGATATTCCAGCTCTCGGCAAGGCTACTGCTTTTCCGGCTTTCATCGATGGAGCCACCACGCCCCGAGCATCTTGGGACAAGGTCGCTTCGGCTCTCAGTGACGATCTGATTCTCGCCAAGAGACGGATCGGATACCTGATGAAGCACAAGGGCCTGAAAGGGTCCGACTTAGTCCAATGCTAGGTGGCATGCCAGATCTAGCCTCTCCAGCACCACGGCGACCGACTGATGCGTTCCATCACGGCGTCGAAACAGGACTCCCTCTGCATCAGCCACAAGGCCCTAAACCCACAAGATTATATAAGCCAAATCAAATGGCTGATAAAGGAGCGGATTGACAGAAAGATTCTGGATTTGTCCCTGGACATGCATACAGCGGAAGACCCTGTAGTGCTAGTAAGCTTTTAGCAATAAACCCTTTTTATGTGTTTCACCTTCACATTATTTTGCAACACTGAGATATTATATTCTTTTCAGCTTGCCGACCTCCCCGAGTCGGAACTAGCTCCTATCAAGGGATATCCTCCCGAGTTTTCTCAGGAGGAGGAATTGGTCCCACTGCCGGATGTTGTACCGAGAAAGCGCAAAGCTCCGATAGTGGCTATCGGCACAAAGGAAGTGCCAGTTGTGAAGAGGTAACTTTCCACACAACTTCCGCCTTTGTACTTTTACTCATGATTTCTTCTGAGAAATAATGTTCTTTCTTCTATTACCTTCTCAGAGCTAAACAGCTCATCAAGGGCAAGGGGAAGGGAACTACTTCAAAGCCCCTGCATCAGACGAAGATAACTATGGCTTCTCCTGCCGTGGCTCCTCCGACTCCTGCCCCTCAACCTTCTGCAGCGCTGGAGATTACTCCATCTCCGATTGTTGCAGAAGATCCGGCTCCCTCAGCAGAGCTAGCGATCCTTGAATCGCAAACTGACGTCACCATCGGTGACTCAGGTTTATATAAGGGTGAACCCTCTTCGGGTAATGATACCTCGACAGAAGTTTTCACCGACAACCTCCTGAGCAATCCGGGCCTTGCCAAATTTGGCTTATCTCGGAAATCTGCAGAGGAGATCCAACAGTTGGCCAAGGAATGCCTTGAAAGCCAAACCATTTCTACCAAAGAAGAAGCACAAGAAGCGGAGGACGTCAAGTACTCCCAACTTCTTGAACAACTCCGCCTTCGCGACGAGGGGTTAAGAGCTGGTGTGCTTCCACCACCTCCAATTATTCCACTCACCCTCGCCGAGAAGGTTACTACTGAAGTGAACATGTGCCTGAGCAAGCTCACACATGAACATCATGTAAGTCGGAATTCCAACTCACGTTTTTCTTTATGGTACTTTATATGTATCCTCTAGCCCCCAAGCATGAAGTTGGATAGACAATCCGGGTTTATGCTTCCTTAGGATGCCAAAGAATGAACTAGTGTAGTCCCCAAGGCTCGTGCTGATATTAGCTACAATATTAGCCCGAGTCTTTAGTAGACTTCTGACTCTGGGTATTCTGACTAACAGAAAGTTAATTCATATAACCAGGAATTGTTGAAGAATATCTGCAATAAGCGGAGAGAGTTCAAAGCTCTCCGACTTGAAAATGCTGAGCTTAAAGTTTCCAAGGATGAGGCCGAAGGTAAACTTTCTGAGACTCAAACCTTCTCTTGCTTTTTCATAGTCGAATATTTTTGTTGAACTGTTGTTCTTTTTGACTTACAGCACTGGTGAAATAGTCCTGTGCTATGATTGAAGAGGCTGAGAATCTGAAGACCTTGGTGGTGGAAAACAAGGATCTCCGCCGAGAGCTAGACCAGCTTAAGGCGGATAATGAGAAGAGCATTGCTCAAGTTCTCGAATCCTCCTCCATGGCCACCATGGAGCGTGATTGCAAGATTGCACTCCACGAGAAGAAAATCTCGGATCTCAACAATGACTTGTTCAGAGAGAGGGACATTTCCGAGGCACTCCGGGCTGAACTCCAGAGCCTTCGTGAAGAGAAAACCAATGTTGACGATGTCATCTTTGGTATGTTTCCATCTTTCTGACTTGTGTACATTCTTCGACTTTTTCGATGTCGGATTTCTTCTACTAACCATTTTGCATTATATGCATAGGTCCTCTGAACTTACTGGACTCCACCTCTTCCGAGTCTCGCACAAGCCGGAGATCTTCTTCATGACTTCCGCCAATCGATCGAGGATATTGGCAAAGCTCTCAAGGTTCCGGATATGCATAGCATGTCCAGCTTTCAGGTGCGGGACAAGGCCAAGGAGATGCCGCAGCTTGTCCAGGACTGGAACATTTCCTATGCGCGAACCGCAGCGCAAAACGCTCTCACCATGGTCATGAGCCACCATGGAAACATGGAAATCTGGCAAGTAACCAGAGGGTACTGCAAAGTGGATGAAGACGGACAGGAGCAAGATATCAAGGCCATCATGGACTCGTGCGCCGGATACGGGTGTCACGTAGCTGAGTTACCCAGCTACGACACTCCGTTCTTCACCCGTGTGGACACGGCACCTCCACCTATAGAGGAAACATCAGAAGTTTCCGATGATGACCACACCATGTTGGATGTGGACATCACGAAACGTTATCAAGGCGATGTATCCAGCGAGCCGGCAGCTCCTACCTCTCCCCCTGCATCATAAGTCATCAGAAAGAAACATATGTGTTATTCTGAAAACATTATGGATCTGTAATTAAGTAGTGTAATACTTTTGATAGTTCTAAGTTTTTGTGTTCCTGAAATGTTTTGCATAATCACTTGTATTTTTTGTCTATACTTATCGTTTATCTGGCTTTCCGCCTCGTCCCTTTCGTGAGCCGGCTAAACCTTTAGCACGGAAACTTTGCCTAGCAATGGAGCTCAAATGCTAAACCAGTTTAAACTCGGAAACAAAGTCGGCTTCCAGTACCAACAATTCACTACTCAGAAAATACCCGCATCCGGCAATCAGACAAATAACCAAAGTATAGACTAGAAAATTTAGATTTATACACAAGGGTAACAATTTTAGAATCGGAAATCTAAACTAGAACAAACATGAGCATAAAGTACTTTCAAGTATTCTGGGATTTTCGACGCTGTGACATGATCATTCGGAAATAAGATGGTAAAAACTTCTCAGAAAAACTTGAGGCAACCAAAATTTTTATTTCTCACAAAACATGTACACATATATGATTACAAAGAAGGATAAACTAAGAATAAAAGGGACGTATCTGAGCAATATTCCATGGTCTGTCTAACTCATCCAGATTAGTACTTCCTCTAGCTCTCTTTCTCTTCTTAGTAGCAGGTCTTTCTTTGACTGGCCGCATATCAGTTAGGTAGTATGAACCATTGTGTAATACTCGACTAACTAAAAATGGCCCTTCCCATACTAGGGAAAGTTTGTGCTTTCTTTGTTGCACAAGCCAGAGAACCAAATCGCCCTTGTTGAAAGACCGGTTTCTGACTCTCTGGCTATGATACTTGCGTAACTTCTGCTGATAGGCTGTTGATCTCATTTCAGCAACGACGCGAACTTCTTCGACTAATTCGAGATCATTTTGTTGAGAAACCTCGGCATCCTCTTCGATATATGCGGCCACTCTAGGAAAAGTGTGAATCAAATCACTAGGAAGAATTGCTTTTGCGCCATAGACCAAGAAGAAAGGTGTGTATCTGGTTGACCTATTTAGAGTTGTTCGTAAACTCCATATTACAGAAGGTAATTCCTCTGCCCCAAGCCCCCGCAGCACGTCGTAGTGGTGCTTCGAGTCTCGGTTTTAGGCCTTGTAGGATTAAACCATTTGCTCTTTCGATTTGTCCATTAGCTTGCGGATGTTTGACTGACACAATGCCAAGCCGGATATTTTGTTCGTTGCAGAATTCGGCAAGTTCTCCCATAGAGAAATTACTCCCGTTGTCCGTGATAATATTATGCAGATAACCATACCGGATTATAACATCCTTGACAAATCTTTTGGCTGTTGCTCCATCACAACTAGTGATGGGTTTAGCTTCAATCCATTTGGTGAATTTATCCACCATCACTAAGAGGTGAGTAAATCCACTTGGAGCCCATTTGAACGGTCCTACCCTGTCAAGCCCCTAGACCGCGAAAGGCCATGTTATAGGTATTGTTCGCAGCTGATCACCCGGAACGTGAGCTTGTTTGGCGTACTTTTGTCAGCCCTTGCACGTCTTGACCAGCCGTTCGGCATCTGCCTTGGCTGTAAGCCAGAAAAAACCGTATCGAAAAGATTTTGCCACTAAAGATTTGGCTGTAGCATGGTGACCACACTTGCCTTCGTGGATTTCTCTTAAGATTTCCACTCCTTCTTCCGGAGATACGCAGCGCTGGAAGACCCCAGATACACTCTGCTTATAGAGCTCACCACTAACTACAGTATATGATTTTGCTCGTCGGATGATCTGTTGGCTCAGGACTTCGTCTTCGGGTAATTTGCCATCTACCAAATAGTCAAGGTAGGGTTGAGTCCAGCTAGGAATTACAGCCAAAACTGCTATTAGAGGTGTGTCCGATTTGGTCGGATATTCCTCGTCCACTCCCTTTATTGAGGGAACTTTGAGGTGATCTAAAAAAGCGCCATCCGGGACCTCTTTCCGTGCAGAGCCTATTCGAGACAATGCATCTGCTTCCTCATTTTCTGCTCGTGGGATGTGTTGAACCTCAAACCCTTCGAACGATTTAGATAGATCATCCACGACAGCTTTATATGCTGCCATGTGCTTATTTGCATTACAAATATCCGACACTTGTTGAGCAACAAGATCCAAATCTCCGTAACACATCAAACGCCGGATGCCGATAACCTTAGCAATCCGGATTCCATGCAACAGTGCTTCATACTCGGCAATATTATTTGTCACTGTGAAGTGGATCTGCAACATGTATAAAAGTTTATCTCCTTGGGGTGATTTGAGCACCACGCCAGCCCCGAGCCCCCATGAGCCTTAGACCCATCAAAATATAGGGTCCAATATTCCGACTCAGGGAGGGTCATATTCTCCTTTGTCTCTGTCCAATCAGCAACAAAGTCAGCAAGGATTTGGGATTTGATTGCTATCTGAGGTTTATACTCAATATCAAAAGCCGAAAGCTCTATGCCCCATTTGGCGACGCATCCTGTGGCGTCACTATTATTGATTATATCTCTCATGGGAGCTGTTCTCACCACGGTAATTGGATGTTTCTGAAAATAATGTCGTAGCTTACGAGATGCCAAGAACACACCGTAAGCCAACTTTTGATAGTGCGGATACCGCTGTTTTGATTTTGTTAAGACCTCGTTGAGAAAATAAGTCAGACGCTGCACCCAATGTTCCTGATTTTCCTCCGGTCTCTCAACCAGCATGACGATACTGACGACTTTGTTTGTCGCAGCAAGATAGAGCAACATTGGTTCCTGTGGTTCCGGTGCAGCAAGGATGGGAGCAGATGAGAGTACTGCTTTCAGGTCTTGCAGTGCAGCTTCAGCTTCGTCGATCCATACAAAATCCTTGGTCTTTTTCAGGAGTTTGTATAATGGTGCAGCTCTTTCACCGAGCCGGCTTACAAGCCGACTGACTGCGGCAATGCAACAAGTTAGTCTTTATACGTCCTTCAGGTGAGTTGTCCTGAAAATATTGAGTATAGCCTTGATTTTGTCTCGGTTCACCTCTATGCCTATTTGAGACACGATAAAACCTAACAATTTTCCGGATGGGATTCCAAAGAAGCATTTCTTCGGGTTTAAATAAGCATTATGTTGTATTTTCGTAGATTGGCGAACGTTTCCTCTAAGTCGAAAATTAATGTTTCCTTCTTTTTGGACATCACCACAATATCATCCACATATGCATGTACATTGCGTCCGATTTGATCATGGAGGCAACGCTGCATAGTGCGTTGGTACGTGGCTCCTGCGTTCTTCAGCCCAAAGGGCATCATAACAAAACAGAAGGTTCCGAAGGGAGTTATGAATGAGGTTTTGACTTTGTCAGATTCCTTCATCCGGATTTGGTGATAACCGGAATATGCGTCTAGAAAACAGAGGAGTTCTGAGCCTGCCGTAGAATCGATAACTTGATCAATCCTAGGCAGAGTGAACGGATCTTTGGGGCAAGCCTTGTTCAAGGCAGTATAATCAACACACATCCTTAAATCAGTGGTGTCCTTTTTAGGGACCATTACAGGATTGGCCGACCACTTAGTGTGGATGACCTCTTCTATGAATCCGGCTAACTCGAGCCATGCTAGTTCCTTAGCTATTGCCTTATGCTTTTCATCGCCGAAACAGCATAAGGACTGTTTGACGGGTTTAGCGTTCGGGTTTACATTTAAAGAGTGCTCGGCAAGTTCCCTAGGTACTCTGGTCATGTCAGATGGCAGCCATGCGAAGATATCTTGATTTGCTTTGAGGAACTTGACGAGCGCGCTTTCCTATGCGCTATCTAAGCCTACGCCTATCGGGGTCACCTTGGAGGGGTCATCATCCTTCAACGGCGTCTTCTTCGTCTCTTCTGATTCCTTGAACTCCGGATTCGGCTTTGTCACCTCCTTCTTTGTTGCGGGCATCTCGGACAGATCTATGCTCTTCTTGATCTCCTGGTACTCCTGGGCGTGCAGCACGGCTTCAGCAAAGGCGGTATTTCCATCCTCGCACTCTCGTGCTTTCTTTGGGTCTCCCCTGATGGTGATTATGGCCGTTGGGACCTGGAATTTTCATCATATTGTAAATGTAACACGGACGAGCCATAAAAGCCCAATAAGTCGGACGTCCGAATATAGCGTGGTACGCGCTCTTGAACGGGACCACTTCGAAGGAAAGTGCCTCCATCCGATAGTTCTTTGGAGTTCCAAAGGTAACATCCAAAGTGATTTCTCCTAGGGAATTTGCTTGTCTTCCTGGGACAACCCCGTGAAAGATCACAGAGCTGTGGTTCAGCTGGGTCTCCGAGATCTTCATCTGGCGTAGCGTTTCGACATACAGAATGTTAATGTTGCTGCCACCGTCCATGAGAGTCTCGGAGAAACCATAACCATCAATAAGCGGATTGACAATTAAGGCGTATTTTCCTCGCCTGTGCAACTTAGGCGGATGATCAGTGCGGTCAAACGTGATTGCCACTTCCGACTAGTCCAGGAATTGAGGGACAGCCGGAACTATTGCATTGAGCTCATGTAGATTTGCCTTCTTGACCTTTGCTGGTTGAGATCCGAGGAAGGTGACGTAAGTGTCTTTCTTGGTCGGAAAAAATTTCTTCCCTTTCGGGTTGGTATTTGAAGCATCAACTTCCTCCATGTCAGAATCTTCCTTGGTCTCTTTATCTTTTTCGGGATTTTTCTTTCCCTTCTTCCCCTTAGCCCTGTAGCCAGCGGTATCATATCTCTTAATGTCGTCATTAAAAAGACACTCGACATTTGTGTGGGACGAGCCCCCATTGGCGTCTAAGTGATGCACACATGGGTTATTGGCAATGTCGGCCCAACAGTAGGTTTTGCCAGGTTGCTGGTCTCCTCTACCTTGAACTCTTGACGTCCCACGACCGCGTCCGCGGCCACCCACGTCCTCCTCGTCCTCCAGACCCGAAAGTAGTAGTGACCACTGCCGTTTCCGCGTTGGGCTTTTCTTCCGAGGTATTGCGCTTCTAAGCTTGTTGCTTTGGTTGTTTTGCCGACTGTGGCACAGCTAGGGCATTCAGTAATCCCTCTGCATCATCGTCAGCATCTGCATACTTGCTCGCTATTTCTATCATCTCTCCCAAGTCAGTGACTTTGTCACACTTCAAGCGATGACGTAGTAAACCAATTGGGAGACCTGCAATGAAAGCTTCAATCGCAGTTTGGTCATTTACTCCTTCACGGCTTTCTGGGTGCAACGCTGCAGGTCTCCAACCGTACAGGGCCTCCGGTATGTGCCTTCGAAATTCTGAAAGAACGCACTTTGCATGTCATACCAGTTGTGGATGGTGTTCTCTGGAAGTTCATTGAGCCATGATCGTGCCGTCTTTTGCAACATGAGTGGGAGATATCGGGTTGCGACCAGGCTGTTAATCCTGTGCCTTGCGTCGTTTGGGGATAAAGATCGTCCCGAATGACGGCTATGGCTGCGGTGCCTTGGAGCCAGACTTTGTCTTATGCCACCACCTCCTCCACCATGACGCCCTCCTTGGCCTCCCTAGGAGCCGTTGTGATGGCTACTTGGCAGAGAGGGTGGAGCAGCTGGATTATTTCGGCTGAACGCCGGCCTCCATCTGGAGTGTCATTATTCCGGTTTCGGGTACGGTCTTCATTATGACGAGCCCCCTGCAGGCTTGTCTCGGCATGGTTTCCATCGTTCCTTCGTCTGTCACTCCCACCATGGTGGGGCTCAGCCGAACGGTTTGTAGGTCTATGAGGTGGCATCCTTTGACGATCCTCCTGCCGACGTTTCTCTTTGTCTTCTCCCCTACGATCGTTTGACTCTCGTCAGGGGGGGGGTTCTCGGATACAGTGCAGCAATTGCTTCTTGCTCGGCAGCTGGAGCGACATTGTGCCAATCACATGCAGCTTTGTGATGCTGTCCTGATGATCCGGTTCTTGAGTAGTTGTCTTCCCATCGGTCGGAACGATGGTGTTGTTCCAGAACACGTTGGGGCCTTATATCATTCTAGGCTGAGTCCGTGCGACATTGGTCGGATTTGGAGACCAGTTTTCCGCTTCCGGATTTCACGGCCCTTTGCTGTTCCAGACCCTTGGTGAGTAGCTTGATGCCCAATCGAACCTATTCTGGGCCTGGATTATTGGACAGGATATCTCGAGTTGCAACAGTGTTCTGTACCGGTGTTGGATACACCAGATCTCCCTTGCTGTCGAGACGAGGCATCCCTAGGTCTCCTTTGAAGAGAACCTTGTGTACTTCCAGGAATTGATCGTCACGTGTGTGACGTTTCCGGGTCTTCTGATGTTGCCGAGAGATGTACTTCTCCATAGTTGCCATGCGTTTCTTCTCCTCCTCGATGTTTTTGGCTTCACCCAGGAGTACTTGACGAGGTGCTTCTAGGGCATGGGCCCTTTCATCCAGTTCTTCGGCAGTAAGTTTTGCAGCTGTAGGGATAGGTGTGGTTAATGCAGCATCGATGGGTTTACGCACACCTTCAGTGATCACGTGTCCATCCACTGATTCTTCTTTTGGCTCATCTGGGATAAGTGCTCCATCCGAGTCTTATTCGTATTCCTCGGCAATCACTTCCTCTGCCGGGAGATCTTTTGCCGGGGTCTTGTTCTTCTTCTTTGCCTTCTTGGTAGCGCCGGTAGCAAAGATGGCTTTGGGTCCGTTTCCCGGAGTCAAGCTCTAATCGGTACTTTCGTACATCTGGACTTCAGGATTATCACCGATTTCCATGTCATCCTGCACTTTGGGAGAGTTTTCCCCGGGTTCTTCATCCATGGCTTCTTCTTCCTCTGTGGCTTCGGAGTTACACTCCTCTTCATACTCCACGGAGAACTTTTGGAAATCTGCCGACGTCATCGAATCATCCGAGGATGCGAGTACGTCGGCGTTTTTTTTGATCGCCTCCAGCACTGAGTCGGTGTTTTCTCCAGCATCGACAGAGCTGGATCCGGATCCAATGTATCTGACGAAGTGTGACGTGTAGGTCCTGAGGTAGTTGCGGATTTCCTCGTGGGCTTCCTCCAAGATCCTGATGGTTTCGAGGACCTCATCCACACTTGTGTCTTGTAGTATCATGCGCCTCAACGTGTGCCTCAGGAACGGTTGATCTGTTCCAGCGTTGGCAGAGCCAGAACCATGGTTGTTACTGTGCTCTTCCTGGATCTCGACCTCAGTAGTCAGATCGATCTGGGATTTGACCTCACCCAGGAGATCCACTCTAGATTCGACTTGAACCGCAAGTTCTGCTTCAGGCTCAGCTTTCTCCACTATCTCCGTGATTGGTGCGGTCTGGGTGGGATTAGGGGTTTCTGAGATCCGGAACTCTACCGCCTTCGTGGACAAAGGGGACCCAGAAATTTCTTCTGCCTCTATCATCACCGCTGGGGTGGGTGGGGCAGGTTCAGCAAAGCCGATGTAAACATCGATCTCGCCAAAAGACATGATGGTGTAGGCAGTCACGGGCTCCCTAGCCGGAATCTAGGTCTCGTCGAGAACGATGAGAGGGACGTCGTTGGCGTAGAGGATGCGATCGACAGTGATGGTCTCGCTGATTCCGATTCTTGCAGATTCCGCTCGGAACGCAGATCCAAAGCTCACTTGCCCCACGGTGGGTGCCACCTGTCGTCGGATTGATGACAAGTACGCCATGAGGGGGTCCTCGAGGCGTGCGGAAGAGAGGGGTGTGAGACGTACGGTATTCCGGGACGGTGAGCACACAAGTTTACCCATGTTCGAATCCGCCTGCTTTGGACAGATCCTACTCCTGCTAGCAATCCAGTCATATGGCAGAGCCGGAATATGGGTTAAAGGGGTTCGCCTGTGCGAGTTGACATTGTAGACTATTGTGTTGCCCTAAAGGCTCTCCCTAGGATGGCTTATATAGACATCCGGCCTAGGGTTTACAGGAGATATCTATCCGGCTACGACTAAGAGTCGGTTACAGAGTACATCTTGAACTACAAGTAACACTATGGGCCTATGTCGGTAAGTCTTCTGGGCCTTCCCGTAGCCGGACTAGACTCCGTCTCTTCTCCCTGACTGGGCCATCCGTGAAGCAAAGCTCTAACCCGAAGTGGGCCACCCTGGTCGGTGAGGAACTGTGAGGATACCCGGAAAGTATATCCCCAATAGACACCTTGTGGGTTTACGCATCTGCTGGTTTCAATTGATAAATTCATAAACTGATTGATGCTAAACCCATTAGAAAGCTCGATGGGGAAACAACCCTGAAATTTGTCTAGAATCTAGTGGTGAGATTTGGTCTCCCGCATAGCATCATCACCAACAATGGCAGCAACTTATCACTCGGAGAAGTAGAGGATTACTGTCACGACAAAGGCATCCGCCTGACCTAGTGTTTATGGCACATCCACAATCTAATGGAAAGTTGAAAGGGACAATGGACTAATTCTACAAGGAATCAAGCCATGCTTACAGGCACTGCTACATAGAGCAGCTGGAGCCTGGGCGGAGGAGTTACAATTTGTTTTGTGGAGTTTACGAATGAGACCTAATAGATCCACCGACTTGACCCCTTCTTCATGGTTTATGGAGAAGAAGTAGTCCTACCATCTGACATACTCCATGATGCACCGAGAGTCGCTACCTATGACGAAGATGACGTTGAAGAATCTAGACGCTTATTTGTGGACCAGCTCAAGGAAGAACACGTCTTGTCATGCTAGAGATCTGCCATCTACCAGTAGAAGCTATGCAGGGATATTTTGCTTCTTGTCGGGGGGATGACCTCCGGATACCCCAACCAGACAAGAATCACGGCAGTTGGATTGCGTCTGGCTCGCCGAGCGCAGCCGGACAGAAGCAGGTCAAGTCGGCTACCTCACGATAGCCGGAACGGCGAGAAGCAACCGGCTACATTAGCGTAGCTAGACTCAATCAGGAGGACAGTGCGACGTGCTGAATAGTGCATGGTACGCCCTGGTACGATGACAAGACTCGCAACCACCTAGCCATACTGAAGACTTTGTGGGATGACGCGGGAACAGTGGCCGGATGTTGACAACAGCCTCGCACGGTGTTCACTGTACCCACGATGACCATATCGTTTGTACTCTGAATGGATGTAAGTGTACTGAGTACCGTAGATGACCAGCCGGCTAGGACCCGCCTGTGGGGCCAGCCAGCCGGACTGGCCAGTAAGACCATTGCCTCTCTGCCTATACCCAGTACCTCCCACCGGTTCCCGATTTGGACCACTGGAAGATGCACTTCGACGGCTCGAAGATGCTCGGGGGCTTGGGAGCCGGCATCATGCTCACCTCGCCCAAAGGAGACCGACTGGAGTACGTCCTTCAGATCCACTTCAAGGCCTCCAACAATTTTTCCGAATACGAGGCATTGGCACATGGCCTCTGGTTAGCCAGAGAGATTGGTGTCAACCGTATCCTTTGCTTCGGCGATTCGGATCTGGTGGTGCAGCAGGTATCCGGAGAGTGGGATGCCCGCGATGCAAACATGGCCCTCTACCGGTTCCACATACAGAAGCTCAGCGCCTGTTTCGATGGATGTGAGTACCATCACGTCCCTTGCGTCAACAACGAGGCAGCCGAATCGCTCGTGCGAATCGGATCCACCAGGCAGGCGATCCCACCAGGGGTCTCCTTGGAGCATCTGCGCAAGCCCTCCATGAACCCATATCCTGAGTCGGATTCCATCATCTGGGCGGGGAGCATCCCGGCTGACGCTGCGGCAGAAGCAGAACCGGCAGAGCCCACGAAGAAGAAAGCTCGCACAAATTCCGGCAAGCCCATACCCTCCGGCTCGCAAGACCCGAGGGCTGCCGACTCATCAAGTGGCTCGGTGGCTGCCGTTCCGGGTACCTCATCCAGACGACCCCCCGACACCCCTCAACCGGAGAGCGGAAGCGTCCTCACTATACGGGAGATACCATCCTGGGCGCAGCCCTTCATAAGCTACATCACCGATGGGGAGCTTCTGGATGACGAGGTGGAGGCCAGGCAAATCCGGCAGCGTGCGCACACGTACAACATCATCAACAAAGAGTTGTACAAGCGCAGCATATCCGACATCTTCCAGAGATGTGTCGATGTGGACACAGGCTACCGGCTGCTCAAGGACATCCACCAGGCCGAGTGTGGGCATCACGCTTCATCCAGGGCAATAGTTGCCAAGGCATTCCGCCACGGCTTCTATTAGCCCACCGCCCTCGAGGATGCCGAGCAGCTAGTTCACGCGTGCAACGGGTGCCAACGCTTCAGGCAGCTCAGGCACATGCCGACTACGGTGCTCAAGACCATACCGATCACCTATCCCTTCGCTGTCTGGGGCATCGACATGGTCGGCCCCTTCAAGCAGGCACGCGTAGGCATGACCCATCTACTGGTGGCGGTGAACAAGTTTACAAAGTGGATAGAGGCCAAGCCTATCTGGAAGCTGGACGGCGCGACAGTCGTCACCTTCTTCACCGACATCATTAACCGGTTCGGCTACCCCAATAGCATCATCACCGACAACGGCACGAACTTCGCCAAGGGGGCGTTCGCCCGGTTCTGCAACAACAAGGGCATCCGACAGGACCTCGCCTCCGTCACACACCCACAGTCCAACGGGCAAGTCGAAAGGGCAAACAGCCTAGTGCTAGCCGGCATCAAGCCGCGCCTCATCGAGCCTTTGGAGTGGTCGCCCAGATGCTGGATTGAAGAACTTCCGGCTGTGCTGTGGAGTCTCTGCACCACGCCGGCTTCACCCTGTTCTTCCTCGTCTACAGCTCGGAAGCCGTCCTCTCCGCGGACATCGAGTTCGACTCACCACGCAAGCTCCTCTACGATGAAAAGGCCAACTAGGAGGCGCGGGAGGATGGCATGGACCTCCTCGAGGAAGCCCGCGAGCTGGCACTATCCAGATCAGCCTTGTACCAGCAGCGCCTGCGACGCTACCATTCTAGCCGGATCCGCCCCATCGCGTACCGTGAGGGAGATCTGGTCCTCCGGCTGGTGCAAGACACGAAGGGCATGCACAAGCTATCGCCGCCTTGGGAGGGTCCCTTCATCATCAGCCGGGAGTTGCCCAACGACTCCTACTACCTCATCGACGCGCAGCAGCCGTGCAGGAACAAGATGGACAAGTAGGATGAGGAGACAGAGCGCCCCTGGAACACGGCACTGCTCCGCCCGTTTTACACCTAGTCATCAGATAGTGTATGTATCCCGCAAACCCTATGAATGAAAATGCGGACCCCACGAGATGCTCGGGGGCTCCTTGCTAGAAATTCGTGTGTATCTGTTTCCAGTTCAGTTTTTCCGGATCCGGTAACCCCTACCCGGGGGCTCGCCGGCTGGCCCGACCTGCTAAATCAACAAACCGACTGAGTAGTGTGCGATGGTGTCAGAGGCCCACTCTTCGTCTCAGCTACAGACTGCAACCCGACTGTCTGGCTAGTAAGAGCAAAAGCCCGAGGCATCCCACATGAAAAACAGGGAGAAGATACGATAGATTGGGTGTCCTGGCCTCGCAACTAGTTTGAGATGATCCGGCTACTAAGCCATCAGTACCGTGCGCAATGTACTGTCAGCTCCCTTCGATTCCGGCTGCAGACCGCAACCCGGCTGCTCGGCAAGGACACAGCGGAAACAGCAGAGCACACGGGAAAATGACTAAGTGTCCAGAGAAGCACAAGCTAGTTTTCAAAAAACAAATCCGCCTTCCGGCTAAAGTTTTACCGACTAACCTATTAACAGGTGGGAATATATACATGATTGTTTTGCACGACTACGCTAAGTCAGAATTTAGGAAGAAAGAAGATTTGAAGTCCTTGCCTTCATCAAGCGCTCCGAATCTCGAGGGCTACACCCACTGGGTGCGCTCGCGCGCCCCTAGTGGAATCCTGTAGTTTCCGACCGGCAAAAGGCGTTTAGCCGGATATTTGGAGCCTAGGTGAGGGCAAGGGCAGGAAGAAAAGAAAGAAGAAGATTCGAAGCACCTGGCTATGCCAGCTACTCCGAATCTCGGGGGCTACACCCAGTGGGTGCGCTAGCACGCCCCCACTAGAATTGGAGTTCCCCCGGCTGCAGGCGCCCAGCCAGTGAAAGAAACCGGGTAGAGGCGTCTAGTCGGAGGAAGCTAAAGACTTGAAGAAAAGAGAAGATTCGAAGCACCTGGCTACGCTAGCTACTACGAATCTCGGGGGCTACACCCAGTGGGTGCGCTAGCACCCCCCCACTGGGATTGGAGTTCCCCCGGCTAAAGGTGTTCAGCCGGATAAATTCAATCAGCAAAATATCAAAACTTCGAAACGAACAAAAAACTCAAGTCGGAAGAAAGCCAAACAGTTCAGTCGAATATAAAAAGGGGGAGAAGAAGCTCCCATGAGTTAACCCGGCGTCAGAGACAGCCGGCACAGACAACAAGGTTTAAACAAGACAAGACAAATAACAAGTACACCCGACATTCCGGGGATCATATCTAGGCAGCAGGGCCTTTGCCGTGCGGAGGATCCTGGCTGGAGGCAGTCTCGGGAGGAGGAGGAGGCGCGTTGGCTAATCCGGCTACGGCGTCCCCACCGGTCGGCTACGATGAAGCTTCCGCATCCGGAGTGCCGACGGACTCCGAGTCGGTGAGGACCTCGTCGACGTCCGCGTAAATGGCGATCTTGATGGCGGAGGCCCGGAGCTCTGGATGGGCCTGGCGGATGGCGGCGAGGTTGGCACCAGCATGAAAGCCCCCGTCCATCTTCTCGACACGGGCGTCCTTGTACTAGGAGAGCATCAAGGCAAGGGCCATCTCTGCCCCAGCCCGCGCCGCCAAGTCCCACAGATGGTCGATGATGGCCGGCACCTCCGCCACCTTAGCCGCCAGCTGCGCAATCGTCCCCGGGATAGGTGCATCCGGCCACAGTAACGTGAAGACAGCCTGTGTCACCTGGCGAAGCTTGGCAGCCTCCTCGCCAAGAAGGACAACCAACTCCTAGGCAGTCGGCTGCTCCCCCGGCCAGTTCTCCTGCAGGCGGTTATATGCCAGCAGGTCTACGCCGGGATAAAAAGTTATCAGAAGAAAGAACATTAGATCCAGCTAATGGATCCGGAAAGACGAAGGGAGTCGGAGAGAAAACTTACCCTTTGTCGTATGCTTGACCTGCATCAGCTCCTCCACCAAGGCCTTCTCCCGGGTCGTCAGCCGGTTGATCTCCTTCTCCTGATCCTTGTTCTGGGCTTTGAGGAGGTCAAAGGCTTGGGCCTGGCTAGCGAGGGTGGCGTCGCGCTCCTTTGCAGTGGCCTCCAGCGTGTCCAGCTTGGCATGCCAGTCCTTATTTTGCAGTCGAAGCATGGAATTGGACTTGTTTAGCCGGTCGTTCACCTTCTTCGGGCAATCGATCTCCCGCTGGGTGCACACCATGATGGCCGCGGAAACCGACTATCAGCAAAAAAACGAAAGACTGAAGTTGTATCCGGCTGAAAAGACTTACCCGGGGCGTGCGGTTGTCGCGGTGGTAAGGCGCCAGCCCGAACGTCCAGCCCTCCAGCAGCCGCTCCTTCGTGATCGTCCGGCAGGACAGCCAGGTTGGGTCTAGCCGGCCGGAGTAGAAGCACATTTTATGTGCCTGCTGCTGCAGCGGCATCAACAGCCGGGACATCCAGCTGAGGGTGATGTCCAGGCCAGTCAAGCCGGCGGTGACGAGGGTGCGCATGCGATGCAGCATCACATCTGACTCCGCCTTCTTGCCGTAGATCTTCAGATCCCACTGCTGCCGGCTAGATTCTACGTCCTAGAAAGCCGGCAGGTTGATCCGATCCTCGGCGGTGAGGTTGCAGACGTAGAAGTACGACTGTTGCCACAGTCGCACCGTGTCCTGCAGCCGGAACTTGGGGTAGCCAGTCTGCATGCGGGAGTAGATGGAGGCGCCGTCGCACGTCACCAGCGGCCCCTTGGTGAATTGGACCTGCGGCCGGACTCGAAAGAGCCGGCAAAAGAGCCCGAGATCTGGCTGGATCTCGAGATAGCTTTCACAGAAGGCCACGAAGTGTGCTAGTGTCCTGACAGTGTTGGCACCTAGGTGGTGAAGGCGGAGGTCGAAGAAAGCAAGAAATGTGAGGAAGAAAGGATGCACCGGCAGCGTGAAGCCGCGGGCAAGATGCGACAGGAAGATCACCCGCTCCCCCTCCTCCGGGTGCGGTGATTCTTCCCCCTCTGGTGCCAGCCGCACCCCCGCCTCCGTCTCCGGGAGCAGCACGCGGGTGTCGTGGTACTTCTGGATGTGCTCCTCCATCACGAAGGAGCCGCACTAGGCCCCGCGTTCAGCAGCCATCTCCAGCTCGCGATGAGGAGCTCCGGTTGAAGAAAGACGGTGGCCCGTACGACCGACAACACGAAACTAGCGGCACAGCAGACTACAGTAGCAGCAGCGAGCAAGGCAATGCGAGGAAGGCAAGGGCGCAGGGGAAAAGTGGAGAAGCAGCGAACGGAAGGACGAACCACTCCCCTGGGGCGGCCCTTTAAAGACCCGAAAGTGGAACTGTCTGCGGTGCCACGTGGCGCCCAGCCAGCCACATCCCGCTCCCCCATGGCGCAGGATCCTTTGCGCATGCACGGGATGCGCAGATGATCCCGGAGCAAAAACCGAACAGGCAGGCGGCGGTTCCCGAGGCGACATGCGACGGGACGTTACGCTGCCCACAGTGTAATGATTGCGTGTGCGCGCGTGGCCGGCGTCAGCACTGATGTCATGGGTAGCGCAACTGCCAGGCATAGCCGGCCAGAAAATTCA
Source organism: Avena insularis (assembly GCA_023614405.1). Lineage (NCBI taxonomy): Eukaryota > Viridiplantae > Streptophyta > Magnoliopsida > Poales > Poaceae > Avena > Avena insularis. The sequence goes on from CM042696.1 coordinate 243,192,956, forward strand.
AAGTTAGTGATGAGCGCGCGCACATTTTGCCTAAGGGCAAAATCTACACGCTCTCGGGGGCTGGTGTCGGGGGGATGACCTCCGGATTCCCCAACCAGACAAGAATCACGACAGTCGGATCGCGTCCGGCTGGCCGAGCGCAGCCGAACAGAAGAAAGTCAAGCTGGCTACCTCACGATAGCCGGAACGGCGAGAAGCAACTGGCTACATTAGCGTAGCCGGACTCAATAAGGAGGATAGTGCGACGTGCTGCATAGTGCACGGTACGCCCTGGTACGATGACAAGACTCTCAACCACCCAGCCATACCGAAGACTTTCTGGGATGACGCGGGAACAGTGGCCGGATGTTGACGACAGCCTCGCACGGCGTTCACTGTACCCACGACGACCATATCGTTTGTACTCTGAATGGATGTAAGTGTACTGAGTACTGTAGATGACCAGCCGGCTAGGACCCGCCTGTGGGGCCCGCCAGCCGGACTGGCCAGTAAGACCGTTGCCTCTCTGCCTATATAAGGAGAGGCAAGGTTCTAGTAGAGTGGGTTGGTCTGAGTTCATTTAAGGCAGTAGCTAGTGAATACAGCTCGAGGAGCGATTGTAGCCCGTATATCACACATAGTCAGATCGGCAGGAGTAGGAGCTTTACCTCACCACGAGGGCTCCGAACCTGTATACTTCTTGTGTCTCGATAAACTTGCTCGTATCCAATCCCGCTTGTGGACGCCGTCGAGAGCTTCCCTGCTAGTCCCCACACCTCTATCTAACCTATTTAGGTACTGCCGTTCCCAATACAACGACACTTCTCCTCAAGCAGAAAAAGTCACACAAACCATCCCTACCTTGGGAAGGACCATTCGTCATAAGCAAAGCACTGCTCAATGGTTCCTATTACCTCGTCGATATTCATGAGTTGAAAGATACGCTAGAAAAAGATCGCAAGTATAAGCGACGTGACCCCGATGATGACTACCCGGATACTGATCGGCTATGGAACATAGCACATCTACGTCCATTTTAGACTTAGCTTATTTTCTGTTATGTAATAAGTACCTTATATGACAATGAAATAAAGCATTTGGTTCACTCATATTTTCTGAGTATTTTACCTCATTTAGTGTTTATTTTTGATTATATAAACCCTTTATGTGCAAGTTTGCATTTGCACTTGTGAAAATTCTGCCTATGGGCATTAGCTTAAGTTTTCTGGTCTACATGTTTTCTCTTGTTTTTATGTGGATTTCCGGAGTAGTGACATTTCAGCACTCAAAGCCGACAATTTTGTTCTTGGGTTCTAGACGGTGTTATTAAGCATCATCACCTGAGAACATTGTTCTATACTGCGAGTCTTCCTTCTCATGAAAGGTCAAGCATAAGAACCAGAATAATGGATAATCTAGCACTTGCTTAAAAAATATATACATGTCGGACATAGAAAAGTAGCAGGAGGCTTGTAGCCAAGTTTTTCGCCTTACTTCTACATTGTTTTTCCGCATGCATACAAAATGACAAAGACACATTTAATACAACAAAGTGTTTTATGCCTCTGCTACAAGTGACTTTTCTTCTGCATCATCGGTAGTGGGAGAAGCAACCTTGGACATATCATCAAGGTCAGAGACAATCCTGAAGGAAGAATCTGACTCCACTGGCTCGTCTATCCATCCCCTCAGCAGGCACGAAGACATTAGCCTTGACTAGCTTGGTAACCTTGGTATCATATCCATGAGGGAATTCCAGATAGTAGTGCTATCAACCTTGTTGCTTTCCTCGTCGACGTTTGGCATACCGAAGGTTACCAAATCCATGTCGGCATCGTCGTAGTGTGCTTTCACCAAGGACAAGGCCATCCTAGCACCAGAACAAATGGAGGATGCTTTCCAGCTCTCTATCTTCTGGGGGCTCTATGGAGGATTTCTGAGTACTTGGCGATAGAGTCTGCCGCCTTGATGTTTATGTCTAGGGGCCGAGCTATTTCCTTAGCCTAGGTGATGGCAGTGTTGATGAAGTTACCCGCAAGAATCATGCATTCCTTTGAATCCCAAGCATCTTCACCCATGTTGGTTAAACCAATGGGGGTTGTGTGTTCATAAGAGACAAAGTTCATGAGTATTGCAATGATATAAAATATCCGACTTACAGAATTTGAGAATACGGAAGAAAGTTACCGAAGATGCTAGTTTCAGCTTGTTGGCATGTCTCCGCCAGGATGTCATGCTCCTTCTAAAGTTTCTTGAAAATTTCAAGGCCTCAAGTAATCTTCTATGTGGTAGCTTGGTTCTGTTCCTTGAGATCTTCAATCTCCTTCTTTACGCGCTCCATCTCGGTGTTTGCGGATTCTTGCATGACCTTCATCGCATCTTCATGCATTTTGACAGCTTTAGCTAGATCATTCTTCAGGATATTATTCTCATCATCCAATTCCTGGATGTGCTTGGATTGTTCAACAATGCTTTTAGCCTTGGCAACAACTTCTACAAGTCGAAACAGTGAAGCATTATGAGTATTTGGAAGAAATAGTTACACATAATGGATCAGGGAGATGTCGGAAGAGAACATATGCTTGTTATTTTTGATCCGATCCTTCAAAAAGGTTGTTTTAACCTTTTCAAGATCTAGCGCTTTTGCATCTAGGCAAACCTTTCATTGGTGGCCTTCCTCCGATTATTCTCATTCTGGATAAAAAGCATGCTTAGTTTATCTAGAGCATCTAGCCGGAACTTTATCAGTTTCACCTAGAGGCTCGAGGGATACAGTATCATATTTTAACCTATGTATGCTTCTCTTAGAGTATCTAGCCGGAATTATTCATTCTACCTAGAAACTCAGGGGCAACACTATCATGTTTTACACTTAGTTCCTTTTGGAGCACTCATGCCAATAACTTATGGTTTTACGCCTAAGAGCTCGGGGGCTCTAGTGGGATATATTATAAAGTGAAACGTAAATATCAAAGAATCACGATGCAAATAATCTTTAGATTGTTTTTTGTAGTGGCGTATGCATCATGGATGGTCATGGCATTGTTATAATAACATCTGGTTGCCAGACAAGATCATCCAAACTCCGCGTCAAAGCAGTTAGAGGCATAGCAGGCGCACCAGCAAGAGGAACGGATGAAGCTCTAGCCGTCTTTTGATATATTATAGAAGTTGACGGCATAGAAGTTCCAGACTTGGTTGTTGTTGTTGCCGTTGCATCTGATCCCTCTTCTAGTTGCTTCCCTTTTACGGTGGCATCATAAGCCGTAGATTCAACCATTGGAGAAGATGTGCTCTACTGTGTTGCCTGGCCACCAGGAACAATGTCCATGCCGGCATAACCTGAGACATATGTGTAGGATTGATGTTTGTCTCCTTGATGGAGGTCTCAGGTGCAACGACGGACGAGCTTCTGGCGGAGCCTGATGCAGGCTTGGCGGCAGGAGTAGAGGGAGCGATAGCGGGGGAGGACTTGGTCAGCGTCTCACGAATATTTTTAGAATAACCAACATCTTTGGAGGTGCGCTTCATACTAATACCTGATTTCTCCTGAAATGTATAAAGTATAAGTACAAGAATGAATGGGCACAAATCAAAGTCGGAGAAGTAAAGTACTTACAGTGTGGCAGATGCCTTGGACAAGGGGATGTTAGCGGACTTTTTATTCTCCGCCTCTAAGGTGGCACTAAATTTCTTGGAGACTCCATTCTCCAATTTGTTCTTCTTCTTACCCTCTGTAGCATCGTTAGAGGTGGAGCTCTTCTGCTTTTGCCTTGCCAGAGCTAGATGATCCTTGGAGTCCTCATCATCGGACACAATATGCACATCCTTCAGTTTCGGATCGTAAACTTGCGAGGCCATGTTTTCGTCGGCCAAGTTTGCCAGCTGATGGGGATAGAAACATGTTAGATGATTGATGCATCCAAGACGGAGAACTTAAGCAATGAAGGAAACAGGGTTACCTCTGGGCATTTACTGCATTCGAACATGCCTAAGGTGATAATGGAGCCACACTTCTTGTCCTTCATCCTCACGATGTCCTTAAGTCGGAGCTTGATGGAGTCATTGGAGAAGTTGTCCTTAGAGATTCTCATTGGATCATTTCTCTCCTTGGAGTACTCATGCATCATCTTGGCGCGGTGTTGTAGAGGCTGGCTCCGCCTTACAAACCAACACATGGCCAGGTCCAAACCAGTCAGACCTTAATCTACTAGTCACTCTATCCGCCTTAGAGCGCGGGAGGCTTCATCGTCTAAAGGGAGAAGGGCTTGGGACCTCCAGGTACTGGCCTCAGCAGGACCTCCGTCAACAAAGTCAGGGTATGCGCCTTATCGGTAGGCCAGAGGAATATCTAGGCTATAGAAATAATTTTTCTGCCAGTTCTTGCAAGACTCATGGCCACCTATGTCAGGGAATCGCTGGCTAAGACAGATATTAGAACTAATGGTTCCGCAATTCTGAAGTTCATCCTTGGAATCTCCAGACTCTCTTCACAGTGAATAAATAGATAAACAAATCTAACCTCGTCTTAATACCTAGGTATCCTTCACACATAGCTACATAATTGCTAAGTACTAGGATGCTATTGGGGTTAAGGATGTGAGGAAGAACCCAGAAGTGATTTAGGACCTCAAGGAAGAAGTCGGAGACTAAGAGGGAAACGATGCGTACCAGCTGCGCTTTGAGGTAGACCTTCTCTCCAGCTTGGGGAGAGGGGACGACCTCACCGGATGGTGTCGGCTGCCAGACTAGCCCCTCCATCAAGGGGAGGTATCCATCGTTGATGAGTTCCTTCAGTTGTTTTGTAGTAAGCTCAAACCCCCTCCACACTCCTTTATGGGAGTCATCTTCCTCCTCGGTGGCTTTGACGGCCGCTTGTTTTTGGTCATCGCCAGTGGATTCCACCACGGCGGAGACTGGAATCACCAGCCCCTTCAATGGGATAGGGACATCCCTCGATGGCTCCTTAGTGGACTCAGGAAATCCCACCATCGATGGAGTGTTGTTGTTGCTCGCCATTGAATTGGATTGCAAGAAAATGAGAGATGGGATTTCTATGTTAGGGTTTTCACTAGAGCTCGAAGGGTCACAAGGCGAGAGGAAGAAGAAGACGTAGGAAGAATGCAGGTAAAAGAATAATCTTCGGCCACAATAACTATTTATAATCCTTGGCGTCAAGATTCGTGCGCATGGGATCTAATGGTATAAGAATTGACAACGTGTGTGCAAACGTGCGCAGTGATTTCGCCACGTCCCTCGTTTGCCCCTTAACATTTTAGATTTCACGCACGAGAAAATCTCTACGATTAACCACTTCCATATGTGAGTTTCAAGGAAGCATATATAGGTTGTAGCCTAAGTCACCCTACTAACAGTGGCAGGGGAGTAGTCACATCTGAAGATTCCAGTATGGACGGATACTATCCGACTATGAAAGGAAGTCTAAAGAATTAAAAATTCTTCGTCTTCATGTTGAATACAGAGAAGATTGTAGGGTTCTTTGGCAAGACTTTGAAATATTTCTTGACGAATTTCCAGCATCACCTAGACAGAGCATTCAAGACTAACGGGCAAGATGACATAAGATATTAAAGTCCTCTGGGGGCTACTGTTGGGGATATGCTAAATGGGTATAACCATTGCATGTCTCTAATCCGGCTATCCCGGGTGGCCCACAGTTGGTAGCAAGTCCTATGGCCTGCTGGGCGGCCCAGTTAGATGGATCCCGAAGGGAGGCCCATGCTAGAAGAAGGAAGGCTATGGTGTGGTCACCAACCAACTAGGAGCCTTGGAGTTCATGAAGACTAGTTAGTATTAGTGTAGGATATAACCTGTCCGGCAAGGATCTTTCCCTACAACCCCAGGTTTTGGTGCCTTTATAAGCTAGACCTGTGGGAGCCTTTAGGGAAACAATTCATATCAACTCGCACATCGAACCGATCTCTGTAACTCGGCGTATTGTCATTATAGTGATTTATAGCAGGAGTAGGGTTCCGCCACTGTTGTGTGGCCTGAACCAGGGTAAGTTGTGTTACCTCGTACCCACCAACTCACCGCCTTCCCCCACCTCTCTAAACACGTTCTGTGAGGACCCCTTACATGGTGTGCTTGTTGGCAATGCCACGACATAAAGAAAGAGGCACCGGTGGGCAATATCTGAGATCTGGTTTTTTATCTACTCACTTGTGTCCCATAGGACCCGAGTATTTGATTCTTGTTCCTTGACTATCGCACTATCCGCATGTGGGACCATGAATCCCCTTTGCTTGAGCTTGATTCACATCTTATTTCTTGGGGCCATAGTTAGTTTGAGGTGTTATTACTATCTTGTACTTATGCCATGTTTTACTGCTTATTTATTACTATTGCTCAAGGAGCGCTTTACTACTGTACTGTTTTGGATCATGGCATGATTATGATGTTTGGACAAGCCCAGTCACACTTTCGGGTTTTCAGTCTTTCTCAGCCGTTCTCGCAAACCCCTTGGTCTGGCTCGAAGCCTGGATGACTTTGTAGAGGGTAGCTTAGCGGGGTGGCCCCTGTGAGATCCAGGCACATGGCTTAATAGGATTGATAGGATACTCATACCAACAAGTTGCAACTTCCTTTCTGGAAGCTCATTCGAAAAGAACTCAAAGGTTAAGCGTGCTTGGCCTAGAGCAATTCTAGGATGGGTGACCGACCAGGAAGTGGGTACCGGGTGTGCATGAGTGAGGACAAAGTGCGCAGAAAAGACTAGTGTTGGTCTGTGGGCTCAGTCTACATATCCTATTAAGCTTCCAGGAGTGACACCCCCAGGGCCCAGTGGACGGGGTGTTAGAGCATCTCCACTCAGGTTCCCAGCAGGCCGTTCCCAGGTCATTTTTTCGTCCAGACGCCGAAAATTGGCCCAGTCATGTTCCCAGGACACCGGTTTCGTCCGAATTTGGCCCAAAATACGTCCGAAGATCCCAGGTCATTCCTAGTCAGCGACTGAAGGCCGATCATCATCATCCTTCCGCCACGGCTCCCGCGTTGGCGACACGCCAGTGCTGCCTTGGCTTCCCGCCTTTTTTCTGCCACACCGCTACACCCCTCCCGCCTTCGCCGCCCGCGCTCGGCCTATAAACCACGGCTCTGTCGTTGGTTCACTACACACTACCCCTGGCCACCCCATTCCACCATGAACTCTGGCTAAAAGGACCACTCGGCGAAGACGATGGCCGAAAGCAGTGCCTTCGTCCGGCGGATGCTCCAGCCATGGGAGGCGCGGATGCTCCACGCCGCCGGCTACATGGCGCCGCCAGACATCCGATGTCTGCGCAGGTGGAAGCTCAGCGCCGGTGGCGTGCCTGTGCCGCTGGTCCTCGAAGGCGACGAAATGGTCGAAGCGAACCAGGCCGCCATAGCGGCGATGCCGGATCCCGAGCTCGTCGAAGACGCCGCAACCTTGTGCATTGGGAATAGTTCTTCGCCCAATGCCTGCTCACCGAACTAGCCGCCCACCAAGGACCTCTAGTCTCGCCGACAATGCGCAACAACACGGCGGGCCACCGCCGCTGGTGGAGTGTGCCTGGCTGGACACTCGACACTGTTCTCGAGCACATCCATGCCGGCAACAACCCCCGCCTCGGATTTTTTTAGTATTTTATCCTAAATGAAGTTGGAATTCGGTTGTCTGCCCGAATTCGATGTAATATGTATGAATCGGCCATCTTTTAGTGAAATCTGCCTATATTCGCCCAAAGTTTGCCGAGTTTTGTTAAAATTTGTCCAAATCTGGGAACTCGGCCTGAGAATGCGAGTGGGAAATCGGCCATTCCTTGGCTAAAAACTTCCTCCGTCCAACGCTATTTAGCTCCTTATTTTGGCCTGGGAACGACCAACGAGTGGAGATGCTCTTACACCCCCTGAAATCAGTTATGAATCTTGTAAATGCTTTGTCGTGATGCCTCGTTGCTTTTCATTTGGTTTTTCCCAAGGTTAATCATGCGTGTGTTGTTATTTGTGCACCCCTGTAGGGTAAATCTTTCTAAAAGCCGTGTCTGCTGTAATGGACTACTTGGAGCACAATTTCTCGATCATAGACAACTATAACTAAAGTACCGTGTTTAACTTTCCTACACATGACTAGTAATTAGTGCAATCCTCATGGAATTGTTAATAAAACTGCCAACGGATGGGATATTCTTCCCCCTTCTTGTTCGGTAAGCAAGAATTAGGATGAGTTATGTTTACTTATATTGTTTATATAACTGTCGGTTTCAATTAACGAGTGTCCGTCCATATCTGGTTGGGAGAATGTTGTAGCGTGTCCCTATAGGACTGCTTAGCTATTTATCTTTCACTGCAGTTGCGTCACCCCAAGGTTATCCCTTTAGTTGCATAAATACTTGTTGAGTGTGCCCCTAGGATCTCACACTTTATTTACCAGATTGTCAGGTATATCCTTATGGAAGCTACTACGTCGATGAGGCCGATGATGGAGCAAACGACCCTCTTGCATAGAGATTCTAGGGATGGATATCTCTGAGATCTATGGGCGGGAATGTGCTTATTTCCATGGCATCTTATGTCGATTTGACTCATAATCCGTACCCGGATTTGTGTTTTACGCTTTCTCTTGATGTTTTTATGAGTGATGTATGAAGATATGATCCTAAATTATTATTACCACTATCTATATATTTTGGTTCTTGCCGTAATGGCGTTGCAATATATTTCTACTTCTTTATAGATGAAATTTCTCTGATGTATTGGTGTATGTCACTGGCATACATACTCATTTGTGTATGTTATACACGCAGACCAAACGAAGATGTCATGTTGAAGAAACTCACACAGTTGGCAGTTTTATTCATTCAATTATAGTTGCAACACTTACTAGTAAAATATAGATAGCATGAGTCATCCTGATATTTTAAGCAGTGGGTAGTTTTAGTTAACCATTCTGTTGTAGTCGCAATACTTACTAGTCAGATACAATTAGAATGAGGCATCCCAAATCCAGCAGTTCTTGGCACTTTTATTTACTCATTGCGTTGTAGTGAAACTGATTACTAGACATGTCAAAGTCAAATTTATAGCACTACTTTAGTTATGATTGTCTATGATCGAGATATTGTGCTCCAAGTCGTCCATAACCGCGGACATGGCTTTCAGAAAGTTTTACCCTGCAGGGGTGTGTTGGGTCCGCAGCATAGAAAACAAAACTTTTCCTACAGTGTGAACTACACGCCAAGATCTATTCTACTAGGTACAAAGCAAACGGGTGGACATACATCAACTTACCCTCGAAGACAACGAGCTTTGTTAACGAGTAGGAACTCGTGGTTGATGTAGTCGTACACTTGCCGATCTCAAGATCGTGAGGAAGTCCGAGCGCCGCAACTTAGCAGCGCATCCGCACTCGCACACACGTTCAAGCCACCGGACAACCTCCACCTCCTCGCTCCAGCGATCCAAATGGAAGCAAAGAACTCCTTCAGCATTTAAATGCCACCGGGAACATGTATCTCGCTAATCTGAGACCATGGGGGAATAATTCTAGAGGGGGAGAGAGATCCTTCACAAGGAGGTGTGAGGATGAAGGAGGGAATGGGTGGCCTTTTATAGGAGGAGGGGGGTGCCCCCTCTCTCCATTGCCGGCGCATGGGGGGGTGACCGCTCACCTCCCCCATTCATGTGGTGGTAACTCCTCCACATTAAAATGCCTCTTCACATTCCCTTTTAAAGTCTCCACTTTAAATGCATTAAGTTTCTCCAAATTTAATGCTCTCTCATTTAATAAAACTCTTTTACTAAATTTATTCAGAATTTTGTTAATTACTTTAATTAACAAACATTCACATATAGCCCCTTACAATATTTCAATATCACATATAGAACCACCTTCTGCAATTTCACCTGAAACAATTTCCGGTTTCTATTTGAAACAATTCCTGCGCTTTGCAATTCTTTCTTCTGAAACATATGTGCTCCAAAATGGTGTCCGGTAACTCTTAAGTGTGCCACCGTACGGTTTGCGAATAATGCAGACATGATCGAGACCCTTCTCCGATCAATAATCAGCAGGGACACGGAGATCCGTCTTGACTCCTACACATTCAACGATGACTCCTGTGATCGTGAGAACCTTTAACGCTTGTAACTAAATCCCCTTGTCTCTCGATATATTACATGTCCGAGATTCGATCATGGTATCTCCATACCTAGTTTGATCTTGTTACCGACATGCACTCTTTTCTCGTTCCTGATATAACATTCTAGTGATCACATCACTTGCTTGCAAGCTATCCTAATGTGATATCACCGAGAGGGCCTGAGTATATCTATCCGTCATCCGGATTGACAAATTCCACTCTTGATGCATGAGCCTCAACATAACACCTTCGTAGTACGAACCCATCTTTATAGTCACCTGTTACGGTGACGTTTGATGTTATCAAGATACTCTTCCGTGTTAGCAATTAACATGATCTCATGGTCTAAGGATAAAGATTACTTTATGATGTTATAGCAATATAAACACAATGACTTGATCGTAATGCTATACTTCGGATGAATGTTCATCACATCATTCCACCAATGGTGTGACCTTGTTATTAACAACATCCAATGTCCATGATCAGGAAACCTTGATCATCCTGTTAATCAACAAGCTAGTCTATAAGAGAGGCATGACTAGGAACCCTTTTTGTTTATTAAACACACATGTATTGATGTTTCCTATCAATACAATTTTAGCATGCAAAATAAACATCTATCATATACAAGGAATACATAATAACAACTTTATTATTGCCTCTCAGGGCATATTTCCTTCAGTCTCCCACTTGCACTAGAGACAATAATCTAGTTCACATAGTGATAAATCTAACACCCATGGAGTTCCGGTGTTGATCATGTTTTGCCCTAGGGAGTACTTTAGTCAACGGATCTGCTACATTCAGGTCCGTGTGCACTTTAAAAATCTTTATATCTCCATCCTTGACATGCTCGCGGATGGAGTGAAACCGGCGCTTAATATGCTTGGAATTCTTGTGAGACCTTGGTTCCTTTGCACTTGCTATGGCTCCATTGTTGTCACAATAGATCACCATCGGGTCCAACGCACTGGGAACCACACCCAGTTCCGTTATGAACTCCTTCATCCAAACCGCTTCATGCGCTGCTTCTGAAGCAGCAACATATTCCGCCTCCGTTGTTGATCCAGCCACCACAGGTTGTTTGGAGCTCCTCCAACTAATCTTGCTTTCTGCTCAAGAGAAATACGTATCCGGATTGAGACTTAGAGTCATCCGGATCAAAGGTAGCATCGACATAACACTTAGCGACTAGCTCTTCTTCACCTCCAGATATAAGAAACATATCCTTAGTTCTTCTCAAGTACTTAAGGATATTCTTGACCGCTATCCAAAGGTTCGAACTCGGATCAGATTGGTACCTACTAGTCAAACTAATAGCACATCCGGTCTTGTACATAGCATGGCATACATTATAGAGCCTATGGCTGAGGCATAGGGGATCTTATCCATTATCTCTCTTTCTTCCGCCGTAGCCGGACTTTGAGTCTTACTCAATGTCTTGCCTTGCAACATAGGTAAGAACCCCTTCTTACTTCCGTCCATATTAAACTTCTTTAATATCTTATCACGGTATGTACTCTGCGATAGCCCAATTAGGCGTCTTGATCTATCTCTATAGATTTTAATGCCTAATATATATGAAGCTTCACCAAGGTCCTTCATCGAAAATTTGCTATTTAGATAACTTTTAACACTGTTTAAAAAATCTAAATCATTTCCAATCTATAATATGTCATCCACATATAATATCAGAAATGCCACATTGCTCCCACTCACTTTCTTGTAAATACAAGCCTCTCCATAAGTTTGGACAAATCCAAACTCTTTGATCACCTCATCAAAGCGGAGATTCCAACTTCGTGATGCTTGCTTCAGTCCATAGATGGATCGCTGAAGTTTGCACACCTTATTAGCATCCTTAGGATCGACAAAACCCTTAGGTTGTATCATATACAACTCTTCTTCAATATTACCATTGAGGAACGCAGTTTTGACATCCATCTGCCATATTTCATAATCGAAATATGCAGCAATTGCTAACATAATCCTAACCGACTTAAGCATCGCTACAGGAGAGAATGTCTCATCATAGTCAACTCCTTGAATTTGTCGAAACCCCTTTGCGACAAGTCGAGCCTTATAGATGGTCACATTACCATCAGCATCAGTTTTCCTTTTGAAAATTCATTTATTCTCAATGGCCTTTCGGTCGTGAGGTAAGTCCACTAAGGTCCAAACCTGGTTTTCGTACATGGATTCCATCTCGGGTTTCATGGCTTCTAGCCATTTGTTGGAATCTGGGCTCATCATCGCTTCTTCATACGTCGCAGGGTCATCCATTTCATCAACCATGAAATTCACAACAGGATTGCCGTACAGTTCAGGAGCTGCACGTGTCCTGCTTGACCTGCGAGGTTCAGTAGTGTCCTCTTTCAGAGTTTCATGGTCAATATCATTAGCTCTCTCTTCATTAGGTGAAGTCAACTCCGAAACAACTTCCGGTGCTGCGCCACTCGCCATTCCATGAAGAGAAGGTTCAATAACCTCTTCGAGTTCTACCTTCCGACTACTCACACCTTTCGCGACTTCTCAAGAAAGGATCCATTCTTGGCAACAAAAACCTTGCCCTCGGATCTGTGATAGAAGGTATACCCAATCGTTTCCTTAGGGTATCCTATGAAGACGCATTTTTCCGCTTTGGGTTCGAGTTTATCCGGTTGAAGTTTCTTCACATAAACATCGCATCCCCAAACCTTAAGAAATGACAGCTTAGGTTTGTTTCCAAACCATAATTCATATGGTGTTGTTTCAATGGATTTAGATGGTGCCCGATTTAAAGTGAATGTAGTTGTTTCCAGTGCATAACCCCAAAATGACAGTGGCAAGTCAGTCAGAGACATCATAGATCGAACCATATCCAATGAAGTACGATTACGACGTTCTAACACACCATTACGTTGTGGTGTTCCGGCAGGCGTGAGTTGTGAAACTATTCCACAGTCTTTCATATGTGTGCTAAACTCGTAACTAAGATACTCTCCTCCACGGTCGGACCGCAGAAATTTGATCTTTCTGTTACGATGATTTTCCACTTCATTCTGAAATTCTTTGAACTTTTCAAAAGTTTCAGACTTGTGTTTCATCAAATAGAGATACCCATATCTACTTAAATCATCCGTGAAAGTAACAAAATAACGATATCCACCTCGCGCCGACACACTCATTGGTCCACACACATTAGTATGTATGATTTCCAATAGATCTATCGCTCGTTCCATTGAACCGGAAAACAGCGTTCTAGTCATCTTGCCCATAAGGCATGGCTCACATGTATCAAATGATTCAAAATCAAGTGATTCCAAAAGTCCATCAGAATGGAGTTTCTTCATGCGTTTAACGCCAATATGACCTAGACGGCAGTGCCACATATATGTAGATATATCATTATCAAGTTTAATCCTTTTAGCATCAACATTATGAATATGCGTAATACTACTATCGAGATCCAACAGAAACAAACAATTCAACAGAGGTGCATGACCATAAAAGATATTATTCATATAAATCGAACAACCATTGTTTTCAGACTTAAATGAATAACCACTTTGCATCAAACACGATCCAGATACAATGTTCATGCTCGGCAGCACCAAATAACAATTATTTAGGTTTATAACTAATCCCGATGGCATATGGAGAGGCAGTGTTCCGACGGCGATCACATCAACTCTTGATCCATTGCCGACCCGCATCGTGACCTCATCCCTTGCTAGTTGTCGCTTGTTCCGCAGCCCCTGAACCGAGTTACATATATTAGCAACCGATCCCGTATCAAATACCCAGGTGCTACTGCGAGTACTAGTCAAGTACACATCAATAACATGTATATCACATATACCTTTGTTTGCCTTGCCGGACTTCTTGTCCGCCAAATACTTGGGGCAGTTGCGCTTCCAATGGCCAGTCCCCTTGCAATAGTAGCACTCGGTGTCAGACTTAGGGCCAGCTCGGGGTTTCTTTTTAGGCGTGGCAACAGACTTGCCACCCTTCTTTCCCTTGTGCTTGCCTTTCTTGTCCTTCTTGAAACCGGTGGTCCTATTGATCATCAACACTTGATGTTCTTTCCTAATCTCCACTTCTGCAGTCTTAAGCATTGATGAAGCTCGAAGAGAATTCTTCATGCCCTGCATATTATAGTTCATCATGAAGCTCTTGTAGCTAGGTGGCAGAGATTGGAGAACACGATGTATGCCTAAGTCAATGGGAATCGTTATTCCCAAGGACACAAGCTTATCGGCGTACCCAGACATTTTGAGTACGTGCTCACTAACGGAGCTGTTTTCCTCCATCATGCAGCTAAAGAACTTTTCTGTAGCATTATAACTCTCTACGGCAACATGGGTATCGAAAATCATTTTCAATTCTCCCATGGTATCAAAGGCATTGCCATTTTCGAAACGTTTTCGAAGTTCTGGCTCTAGCCCATACAGTATGCCGCAATGAACTAAGTTGTGGTCCTCCTGACGAGTTATATAGACGTTCTTTTCCTCGTCAGGCATCAGATCTGGTGGGGCCTAGCGCGCATCTAGCACATATTGCTTTTGTGCAAAGTTGAGGAGAATCCTCAAATTCATAGCCCGATTGGTGAAGTTGCTACCATTCGCAGCAAGTTTCTCTTTCTCCATGAACACATTGAAATTAAAAACAGGTGGTGCCATCTACAACAGAATTTGTAAAGTATATTTAGACTAAGTTTATGATAGATTGAGTTCAACTAATCCAAATTACTAATGAACTCCCACTCAAAAACGACATCCCTCGTGTCCTTTTGGTGATTACATGAACCAAATCCACTACACCAAGTCCGATCATCACGTGAGTCGGTGTAGCTTCAAAGGCGAGCATCTATATGGGCATCATATCAACTATATGACTCATGCTTAACCTTTCGGTCCGTGTTCCGAGGCCATGTCTGTACATGCTAGGCTCGTCAAGTAAGAACCTTAGTATTTGCGTGTGTAAACTGTCTTACACCCGTTGTATGAAAGCGTAGAGTTGAGAACACCCGATCATCACGTGATGCCTCAAAACACGATCCACAAAACGGTGCATACTTAAGGAAGAACACATTTTATCTTGATATCTAAATGAGGGATCATCTTATAATGCTACCAAACGCGCCAAACTAGCAGTATAAGATGCTAACATCTAATGTGTGAAGTGAGGTGATATGGTCCATGCATTTGATCTCTATCATTTGCATCGTGGTATGATCTCTATCATTCCTTTGTGTGTAAGGCCAAGGTCTATGGAACTTACACGTTAAGTGAGTTGTAAGAGTATCTATCATACATCTACTTACAACAATACCATATCAAAACACTAGCCCAGCAACGATCTAAACTAGACGCCTCTAATTTATCAATTGCAAGTTTTACGTGGCTTAGGGCTTTTGGAGATAGAACCTGTCTAACCTACGAACATGAACCACAACGAGGATAACCAAGTTATTAGCAACTCGTTGTAAATCAGATATTGACTATAGTAGGAGAGACAGACACCCGCCAGCCACTTATGCAAAACAAGTTGCATGTCAGTTGTGGAACCAGTCTCATGTATGATGACATGTAAGGTTAGTCCGGGCCGCTTCATCCCACTATGCCACCAATATCCAAAGTACATAGAAGATGCAATAACATGATCATCATCGCCCACATATAAACATATGTGTACTACCCGTGCAAAGCACCTACGCATAGATCAGGCTCTGATACCACTGTTGGGTCCGCAGCATAGAAAACAAAAAATTTCCTACGGTGTGAACTACACGCCAAGATCTATTCTACTAGGTACAAAGCAAACGGGTGGACATACATCCATAGAGAACTTACCCTCAAAGACAACGAGCTTTGTTAACGAGTAGGAACTCGTGGTTGATGTAGTCGTACACTTGCCGATCTCAAGATCGTGAGGAAGTCCAAGCGCCACAACTCAGCAAGATCCGCACTGCACACACACGCTCAAGCCACCGGACAACCTCCACCTCCTCGCCTAGCGATCCAGCGGAAGCAGCAACTCCTTCCGCATTTAAATGCCACCTGAACATGTATCTCGCTAATCCGAGACCATGGGGGAATAATTCTAGAGGGGGAGAGAGATCCTTCACAAGGAGGTGTGAGGATGAAGGAGGGAATGGGTGGCCTTTTATAGGAGGAGGGGGGTGCCCCCTCTCTCCATGGTCGCATGGGGTGACCCTCACCTCCCCCATTCATGTGGTGGTAACTCCTCCACATTAAAATGCCTCTTCACATTCCCTTTTAAAGTCTCCACTTTAAATGCATTAAGTTTCTCCAAATTTAATGCTCTCTCTTTTAATAAAACTCTTTTATTAAATTTATTCAGAATTTTTTTAATTACTTTAATTAATAAACATTCACATATAGCCCCTTGCAATATTTCAATATCACATGCAGAACCACCTTCTGCAATTTCACCCGAAACAATTTCCGGTTTCTATTTGAAACAATTCCTGCGCTTTGCAATTCTTTCGTCTAAAACATATGTGCTCCAAAATGGTGTCCGGTAACTCTTAAGTGTGCCACCCTATGGTTCGCGAATAATGCAGACATGATCGAGACCCTTCTCCGATCAATAATCAGCAGCGGGACCTGGAGATCCGATCGACTCCTACACATTCAACGATGACTCCTGTGATCGTGAGAACCTTTAACGCTTGTAACTAAATCCCTTTGTCTCTCGATATATTACATGTCCGAGATTCTATCATCGGTATCTCCATACCTAGTTTGATCTCGTTACCGACATGCACTCTTTTCTCATTCCCATGATATAACATTCTAGTGATCACATCACTTGCTTGCAAGCTATCCTAATGTGATATCACCGAGAGGGCCTAGAGTATATCTATCCGTCATCTGGATTGACAAATTCCACTCT
Organism: Avena insularis; assembly: GCA_023614405.1. Classification (NCBI taxonomy): domain Eukaryota; kingdom Viridiplantae; phylum Streptophyta; class Magnoliopsida; order Poales; family Poaceae; genus Avena; species Avena insularis. Next base: position 243,209,959 of record CM042696.1, read on the forward strand.
TGATGCATGAGCCTCAACATAACACCTTCGTATCACTGAACCCATCTTTATAGTCACCCTGTTACGGTGTGACGTTTGATGTTTTCAAGATACTCTTCCGGTGTTAGCAATTAACATGATCTCATGGTCTAAGGATAAAGATTACTTTGTATGATGTTATAGCAATATAAACACAATGACTTGATCGTAATGCTATACTTCGGATGAATGTTCATCACATCATTCCACCAATGGTGTGACCTTGTTATTAACAACATCCAATGTCCATGATCAGGAAACCTTGATCATCCTGTTAATCAACAAGCTAGTCTATAAGAGAGGCATGACTAGGAACCCTTTTTGTTTATTAAACACACATGTATTGATGTTTCCTATCAATACAATTATAGCATGCAAAATAAACATCTATCATATACAAGGAATACATAATAACAACTTTATTATTGCCTCTCAGGGCATATTTCCTTCAGGGTGCACAAATAACAACACACACATGGCGGGAAGAACCAAATAAAAAGCAACGAGGACTCACGATAATGCATTCACTGGATTCATAAATTATTTCAGGGGGCCACTAATGGCTCGTGATTGATGAGCTCATTGGGGAACCCCAAGAGGAAGTTATGATGAGCACAAAAGTAAGTTTCCCTTAGTTCTGAAACCAAGGTTATCAAACCAGTAGGAGCAAGGAAACACCCCAAAGGTGTTGCTAGCTGAGCCTTGGCAGGGCGCACTACCGGTGCTAGTAGCAACGTGTAGACCTGCACAACACAACCACAGAACTTTGTCCCCAACTTGCGATGAGGTTGTCAATCTCACCGGTTTTGCTGAAAACAAATGATTAAACGTATCGAATGGAAGGATGTAATAGTTTGCAGAAAGTAAACACAAAGTAGTAAACAGTTTGTAGATTATATGTAAAAGAAAGGACCGGGGTCCATAGTTCACTAGAGGTGGCTCTCCTTAAGATAGATAAGATGCTGGGTGAACAAATTACAGCGGGGAAATTGACAAACATCGAGAAAGCATACAAGCATATACTAATCATCTTGACTCCTTTGAGACTTGATTGGGCATTACAACATTATACATAGACCACCATCCAACTACATCTATGACTAATAATCCGCGTGGCCAGGTGGTTGGCCAGGCCCCATCCCTTCTCTATCTCGTATTCTGGCTACAGATGTCTTCCGGTAAAATAGCGACTTTGGCTTTTGTCCCGTCCAATTCTGAGAATATTCATTTTCTGACTTCCTGGAACCAAAAACAGCAGAAAACAGGCAGCTGGCACTATGGCTCTTGTTAATAGGTTAGTCCAAGAAATCATATGAAAAGTACTCCAAAGTGAGGACAAAACACAAGAAAGTAGATAAAACCAAGCATTGAACATCAAAAATTATAGATACATTTGCAATGTATCAACATCCCCAAGCTTAACTCCTGCTCGTCCTCGAGTAGGTAAGTGATAAAAAGAAAGAATAATTTTTGAGGTGACATGCACCATCATAAACTTGATCAAAGTATTTGTAAAATATTAAAAGATGGGATCATAGTACTTCAATCATAACATGAAAGACAATGTTCTAGCAATAAGACAAAAAAACTATGATGCAACATGAAAAGGCACAAACAAAAGATTCATGAATAACAATGCTTTGCAAGACGTTTGTTTGTTTCACATAAAGAAAACATAGCATAATAGTATTCAGCTTGTCCCTCATAGAGTAGCAAACATAAATGCATAGGACACCTTCAAAGTTCATAAGAGTGACTAGATACAAATAGTTTAAAGCAAGCAATATCAAGGTATGCATCAATCAACTAGTCTTGGGACAATGCACATAGAACTAAGAATGGCCACTATGCTCTCAAAGTGGGTGCATAAAGGTAGAAGGTGGAGACTCAATATAATGGTGGAAGAAAGACCTTAATAAAAGGAAGTAGGGATTCAAGTCTCATAAAGAGCTTCCAAAAATTATGGTACTTATAGCTTTCAGCTCTCATAGCCCCTGTCGTAAGCATCTTGAAGTGATTAAGGTTTGAACAAACTATGGTGTACATGCTTGACGAAGTATAAGTTAGAAATCTCATGTCCCTTGAATACGAGGGCCGCTCCTCATGCTACTCAAGTTTAGTCACCGGTAAGTGCTTGTCATCGTAAGTACATGTGTATCGTAGAAAACCGCCAATGGGGTACCCCTTGCCCGATGATACAGAAGAATCCCCATATCAAAATGACAAGGCAAGCAGACAACGAGCATCTCAGCAATCTTCTTATTTACCATGGGAATATGGTGCTTTTTTCTCTCTTTCCTCTTTTCATAATCTCTTTTTTTTATTTTTATCTTTTTTTCTCAATATAGGACTCTTTTTTTATAAGAAGAATGCTTCATAGATAGCTCATTATGGTTACGCTGCAGGTTTCCACCATGTCAGCATGGATTAGACCAGCGGCCCAGGCGTTTCTCTAACACATATACATAACTACATGTACTTACAAGCTCCCCTTTCATTTCACACCGACGACATCCATAGACAAAAGAGCATGATATCAACTAGGTACAAAGTACCCGTACAAAGTTGAAAGCGTTCCCCATGACAGCATGGTTTTGCTAATCCCCAACAAATAAGTGCAAGCATATACAACATAGACGACACAATGGTTCAAGTTTATTAAGGGCAAGTAAAGTAAAGTGTGCCATCAAGTTCATGAGAGCTTTAATCACTAGTTTTCTCATAACAGGTTTAATTTGGAAGGTAAACAAAAGCATGAATATACTTAGAATATCATATGCTAATAGGTAGGTATGGTGGACTCTTTGGAATAACTTGGTTTAGGGAGTTGGATGCATGAGTGGAACTCATACTTGGTTGCGGAGGCTAGCAAAAGACTGAGAGCGACAAACTAAGAGAGCAATAATGGCCATAATCATGCAGAGCGACAAAACATCATTGATAAAAGCATAAAGTGATACTACAAGTTGAAAACTAAAGGATCATAAAGGCTATGGTGATTTGAGATAGTCATAACATGGTGTGAGCATGCGCCAAGTCAACCCAAATAAAGCATCAAAGGAGAATACCACTATACTATGCTTTAATATGCTAAAACAACGCATGATTCATCCAAGGCACATTAAGCAATCTCAATTGTTTATAACAAGTCATGCTACAGAAAATAATACTAAGCATAAAGCCAAAAAAAATCAAGCATGGCATGACAAAGCATAGGCCACAGTAAAAAACAAGCTCTCTTTAACACTTAAGCATGAACTTTCCTACTCTTTTCTAAACCAAACCAAACTATTTGAAACCCAATGTATGAAAGAGGGGGTCCAACCAATTTATTCAGCAAACTAAGAAAACCAAGGAAACTAAAAACCAAAACGAAAATGAAAAAGAAGACGCTCCAAGAACAACACAACTGTGCATGAAACAATAAAAATGAAGCGTTTGGAAGAAACCTGGGATTTTTATTGATGAAGAGGGGGATGCCTTGGGCATCCCCAAGCTTTGACGCTTGTACTTCTTAGATATTTCTTGGGGTGACACGTGTGGCATCCCCAAGCTTGAGCTTTAGTCCATCTTTCATCTCATTACTCATTCCTTTCATACACCTGAAATTTTTCCTTCATACAAAACTTCACACAATCTTTATTAGCAACATTAGTGCACTCAAGATAATAAGTCTTTAGGTTAAGTTCTAATACCAATAAACTTCCATTCAAACACTAGCTACTGTATCACTTACCTCAAAAATCTCAATTCCCCAAAAGAACTCAAAAAAGAACCAACAAGAAGCAAATGCAGAAAATGGCAGAAATCTGTCAAAACAGACCAGCAGGTAAAGACGAATTTTTTCGAAGACCTTCTGTTGCTCAAATCACAAAGTGTTGAACTAACGAAAGTTAGATAACAACCTGGTACAGAATCACAAAAATGCACGCCTCAAAAAGACATTCAGAGATTTTACACGAATTTTTACGGTGAAGCACATAAATCTGTTTCGGGAGAGCAACTTTCCCAACCATTACTTCTCTCTCATTAGAGGTTACTCTTGGCACAAAAAGCAAATAAAAAGGATAAGCAGCGGTTATTACTGAAGTAATAACTTCCAAGACTCATCTAAAACTTTTGGGTTATCTCCCAATAAGTACTTTTCTTTAACGCCTTTAAGTTAGACATAAGAAGCAAGAAAAAGAATCAAGTGTTCTCAAATGAAGAAGCATTAAGAGCAATACCAGAAATATCTTCAACAAGGCAAGGTATCTCATCCAAATAAGTTCTAGAGGATCCTCTCTCAACTCTCTTGGGTTCACTATTTTCATCAAACGGGTTTTTGGGAACAATCTAATCAAGATTCTTTTCTATGGCTTCATGCATTGCTACTAGTTTAAAGGGTATTGGTATCTTAATTTCCTCCCCATTAGGTTCAGTTTTGTTCATCTTTTCTCGTGTACCAACAACATATACACATGAGCCTAGCATATTGAAACGTTCAAAGACTTTTCTAGCTTCTTTGGCAACATCATAGAATTCCTTAAGCAAAGTTTCAAGAATAAAATCCCTCTTTTCAGGGTCTTCAATTTCTTTAAGTTTAAGAAACATTACTTGCATTAAGGGGTTGAGGTTAACAAACCTAGCTTCCAACATGTGAACTAAAGAAGCTGCAGTAATCTCATAGTTTGGAGCAAGTTCTGCAAGGGATCTATCCTCAGTATCCTCATGTTTACTAACATGATTAAAGAATTCTTCAATATTATCTTTTCCAATTATAGAACCGCTCCCTATTGAAAGGTCTTTCAGGGTGAATTTAGGGATCAACATGGTGTGCTAAGGAAGAGGTAACAACTAAAGGAGAATTTTTTTTTTGTTTTTGATAAAGAAAGCAAACTTGTAAAACTATTTTTTTGTGTTTTTGATAAAGAAACAAGCAAACAAAGCAAAAGTAAACTAAGAAAAACAAAAATAACAAAGTAAAGAGATTGGTTATGAGGGACTCCCCTTGTGAAGATGTCCTTGACTCCCCAGCAACGGCGCCAGAAAAATACTTTGATGGCTCGTGATTGATGAGCTCGTTGGGGTACCCCAAGAGGAAGGTATGATGAGCACAGAAGTAAGTTTCCCTCAGTTATGAAACCAAGGTTATCGAACCAGTAGGAGCAAGGAAACACCCCAAAGGTGTTGCTAGCTGAGCCTTGGCAGGGCGCACTACCGGTGCTAGTAGCAACATGGAGACCTGTACAACACAACCACAGAACTTTGTCCCCAACTTGCGATGAGGTTGTCAATCTCACCGGTTTTGCTAAAAACAAAGGATTAAACGTATCAAATGGAAGGAAGTAATAGTTTGTAGAAAGTAAACACAAAGCAGTAAACATTTTGTAGATTGTATGTAAAAGAAAGGATCGGGGTCCATAGTTCACTAGAGGTGGCTCTCCTTAAGATAGATAACATGTTGGGTGAACAAATTACAGCGGGGCAATTGACAAACATCGAGAAAGCATACAAGCATATACTAATCATCTTGACTCATTTGAGACTTGATTGGGCATTACAACATTATACATAGACCGCCATCAACTACATCTATGACTAATAATCCACCTTCAGGTTATCATCCGAACCCCCTCCAGTATTAAGTTGCAAGCAACAGATTATTGCTTTACGAATTGCGTGTAATGTAAACAATACGATTGTTCTATGAATAAAGGATTGTTGTTTTCTCCCTAGTAGCAACATCACATCTAGTACCTTAGAGATTTCTGTCACTTCCCCAGATTACTAGAGGCATGAACCCACTATCGAGCATAAATACTAACTCTTGGAGTTGCTAGCATCTACTTGGCCAAGATAGCTACTAACAACAGAAAGCATGCAAGATCACAAATAACAAAGACATGATAGAATCAATAATCAACACTACTAGGAAATTGGCCTTTAGTGGCGCACCTGGAATCATCATCCGTGGCGCACTAGCAGTGCGCCACGGGCCTTGCGCTACAGCTATCTCTTAGCCGTGGCGCACTGCCTAGTGCGCCACAGTTGTGTAGAGACAGGCGTAGCGCACCTGCTAGTGCGCCACAGATGTTTGACAAATTCCACTCTTGATGCATGAGCCTCAACATAACACCTTCGTATCACTGAACCCATCTTTATAGTCACCCTGTTACGGTGTGACGTTTGATGTTTTCAAGATACTCTTCCGGTGTTAGCAATTAACATGATCTCATGGTCTAAGGATAAAGATTACTTTGTATGATGTTATAGCAATATAAACACAATGACTTGATCGTAATGCTATACTTCGGATGAATGTTCATCACATCATTCCACCAATGGTGTGACCTTGTTATTAACAACATCCAATGTCCATGATCAGGAAACCTTGATCATCCTGTTAATCAACAAGCTAGTCTATAAGAGAGGCATGACTAGGAACCCTTTTTGTTTATTAAACACACATGTATTGATGTTTCCTATCAATACAATTATAGCATGCAAAATAAACATCTATCATATACAAGGAATACATAATAACAACTTTATTATTGCCTCTCAGGGCATATTTCCTTCAGGGTGCACAAATAACAACACACACATGGCGGGAAGAACCAAATAAAAAGCAACGAGGACTCACGATAATGCATTCACTGGATTCATAAATTATTTCAGGGGGCCACTGATGGCTCGTGATTGATGAGCTCATTGGGGAACCCCAAGAGGAAGTTATGATGAGCACAAAAGTAAGTTTCCCTTAGTTCTGAAACCAAGGTTATCAAACCAGTAGGAGCAAGGAAACACCCCAAAGGTGTTGCTAGCTGAGCCTTGGCAGGGCGCACTACCGGTGCTAGTAGCAACGTGTAGACCTGCACAACACAACCACAGAACTTTGTCCCCAACTTGCGATGAGGTTGTCAATCTCACCGGTTTTGCTGAAAACAAATGATTAAACGTATCGAATGGAAGGATGTAATAGTTTGCAGAAAGTAAACACAAAGTAGTAAACAGTTTGTAGATTATATGTAAAAGAAAGGACCGGGGTCCATAGTTCACTAGAGGTGGCTCTCCTTAAGATAGATAACATGGTGGATGAACAAATTACAGCGGGGAAATTGACAAACATCGAGAAAGCATACAAGCATATACTAATCATCTTGACTCCTTTGAGACTTGATTGGGCATTACAACATTATACATAGACCACCATCCAACTACATCTATGACTAATAATCCACCTTCAGGTTATCATCCGAACCCCCTCTAGGAGGAGGGTTGCAAGCAACAGATTATTGCTTTATGAATTGTGTGTAATGTAAACAATACGATTGTTCTATGAACAAAGGATTGTTGTTTTCTCCCTAGTAGCAACAGCACATCTAGTACCTTAGAGATTTCTCTCACTTCCCCAGATTACCAGAGGCATGAACCCACTATCGAGCATAAATACTAACTCTTGGAGTTGCTAGCATCTACTTGGCCAAGATAGCTACTAACAACAGAAAGCATGCAAGATCACAAATAACAAAGACATGATAGAATCAATAATCAACACTACTAGGAAATTGGCCTTTAGTGGCGTACCTGGAATCATCATCCGTGGCGCACTAGCAGTGCGCCACGGGCCTTGCGCTACAGCTATCTCTTAGCCGTGGCGCACTGCCTAGTGCGCCACAGTTGTGTAGAGACAGGCGTAGCGCACCTGCTAGTGCGCCACAGATGTTTGGGCAGGTGCGCTACCCCTGGGATCTTCTGTGGCGCACTACCAAATGCGCCACTAAACTTCCATAGTGCGCTTTAGGTGTAGTGCGCCACAAAAGGTAGACCATGTGCGCCACAGATGTATTTTTTGTTTTTTTAATTTCCGAGCCAGATTATATGCAATACAGATTATATACAATATTACAGCAGATATACACACACAGATACAAGATATACAATTATATATATAAATACTCAATATGAAAAACAAGATTGAAACAAATACATATAGATAAGTCTCATACATGAATACATAGTCTAAGTTAATTACATTGTTTCGATCATGTTACAAAGTAGTAGTTGGTGACATGAATACATGTGTCGATCAAGTTAGAGATCGGAAGCTCGCTTAGACATCTAAACTAGCTAGCTAGACACAAACGCTGGATAAATAACCAAAGAAGATAAGCATGATCACCGCCGACGAAGGTGTAGGTCTTCATCCGTTCCTTGTCCTAACTCCCGCTAGATAGCGCTGTATCTAGCTTCCGCCCGCCATAGTGTTGCACCTTTGTAGCTATTGCTGAAACGGTGCACCTGTCTCCGGCAGTCTTCCCAATCATCGTAGACTCCGGGAACCCGTCCCTTGTACACGACGTACCACGTCATCTATAAGTTGACAATAATAATTAACCGACTATTGAAAAAAACATATATAATTAAAGTCGCATATGAAGATACACTTATAGAAAGTACTCCTAAATCAAAAAGACCAAACTCAAAAAGCATGCTTCATATATAACTAGGTTGTTCGACACAGGAATATGCTACGATGGAACTGTCCGCCAAGTAGGATGCACAACACCTGGACCTATGCATAGCACAAGGCGGACAATCCCATCGCAGCACATTCACATATAGTGTGCCACGACATTTCAATCATCGGCATTATTCTCGAAAAAGACCAAAGTAACTCAAAAAGCATGCCTCATATATATACATAGGTCGTTCGACACAGGAATATGCTACGACGGAACGGTACACCAAGTAGGATGCACAACACCTGGACTTGTGCATAGCACAAGGCGTACAATCCCATTGTAGCACATTCACATATATAGTGTGCCACGACATTGCAATCATCGGCATTATTCTCGAAAAAGACCAAAGTAACTCAAAAAGCATGCCTCATATATATACATAGGTCGTTCGACACAGGAATATGCTACGATGGAACCGTACGCCAAGTAGGATGCACAACTCCTTGACTTGTGCATAGCAAGGCGCATACAATCCCATCGTAGCACATTCACATATATAGTGTGCCACGACATTTCAATCATCGACATTATTCTCAAAAGACCAAAGTAGCTAAAAAGAATGCCTCATATATAACTAGCTAGGTCGTTGATTACGGGGAATATGCTATGACGAAACAGTTAGCCAAGTAGGATGCACAATTCCTGGACTTGTGCATATCACAAGGCTAACTATCCCGTCATAGCACATTCACATATATATTGTGCCACGACATTTCAATCATCGGCATATTCTCAAAAAAGACAAAAATAACTCGAAAAGAATGCCTCATATATATACATAGGTCGTTGGACACAGGAATATGCTATGATGGAACGGTGAGCCAAGTAGGATGCACAGGACCTGGACTTGTGCATATCACAAGGCTCACAGTCCCATCGTAGCACATTCACATATACAGTGTGCCACGACTTTCAATCATCGGCATTATTCTAAAAAGAGTAAGGAAAAAAGAAGGACCAAATTGAGCAAAGGACCAAAGAGTAAGCAAAAAACCAAGCATTGATTGATATATAATAATAATAAGCAAAATAAGTTCACTTGTCGTCCACACACACACACAAAGGTCATCTATAGTTTGTAATCGCAACTAGGCCAACATCAAGCCTTCGCTCGGCTTAGGGAACGGAGGACGCCTCGTCATGAACTTCCTATAGTCACCCCGCATCTCTAGGCGATCTTCTATGTCACGGTTATTCGGGATATTTCCTCCGTAGAAGATCCCCAAGTCATGACATCACGAAGATGATTACCCCAAAGCGCTGCTGGATGCGATACATCTCTTGTTTAATATCCGAATCATTGATCTTGGCCTTTGCTTCGCCCACTGCTTGAGATGATCCGCAGCGTAGAATTCTGCTGGACAAGTAGGAACGCCTCATGTGATGGAGTGCGAGTAGGCTTCCTTCATTGTTTTTCCGGCCGCTTCACGCAGGGAACTCCGTTACGTGGTTGA